>CM070625.1:24476902-29276902 GCA_036346255.1 Ampelocalamus luodianensis
AGATGTACAATGTCACCGTTGCAATGGATTTGGGCACCGATGCGTGATTGCCCAAATCAGTGAGCTCTTTTGATAATGCATAATGGTGAGTATACTTCACTAGTGACATTGAGGAAGAACTTGTTTTGGTTGCAACTCACAATGTAGGTGATGAAACTGAGGAAGAACATATAAGCCATGAGGCATCTGACATGTATCAAAGCTTAGTTGTCTAGCTTGTGCTAAGTACTCAGATGGAGCTTGCTGAACAAAATCAACGTCACACCTTATTCCAATCAAAGTTCGTCATCAAGGAACGATCCTGTAAAGTCATCATCGATGGCGGAAGTTGCAACAATCTTGCTAGCACGTACATGGTCGAGAAGCTTGGCTTGACCACAATTCAACACCCTCATCCTTACTACATTCAATGGTTGAATTCTTGTGGTAAGTTGAAGGTAACTAAACTTGTGCGCGTACATTTTTCTATTGGATCATATCATGATTATGTTGATTGCGATGTCGTACTTATGCAAGCATGCTCATTATTATTAGGTAGACCTTGGCAATATGATAGATATACTGAACATCATGGTAGATCTAATCATTATACTTTCACATATAAAGAAAAGAAAATCACTTTGCTTCCAATGTCTCCTGCTGCTATATTAAAGAATGAATTAGAAATATCTGCGAGAACAAGTAAGGAGAACACAAAGGATGATCATAAGATTATAGCTCCAAGTGAAATTAAATTGAAAGCACCTGTTATGTTAGCGACAAAATACGCTTGCATTGACTTGGAACAACATCAATCTGAATGCCCTAGGATGGGTTGCAAAGAGTCTTTGTGTCCTTTAGAAGATATGCATGTTTCTTTGTTTCCTGTTGCTACTAACCTTTTGCAGGAAAGTGATGATGTGGAGACAACGATTGAGTCGAGGACGACTCCAATTCAAGAAAGGGAGGATGATGAGGACATCAAACCTAAGGATGCAACCACTGCTTCGACCTGTTGCACTGCATCCTCTACTTCAACAACATCTTCGCCAATAGGACATTCGGCTAATGCAAGACCATATTACCCAATTGGATCGAGCTACATCTACATGCCATGTTGCTACGTCTACATGCCATAGTATTATGTCTACAAGCCATGGTGCTACTGCATGTGTCAAGCTGGATACGTTTTGGTCAGATTAATTCGGAATCAGCTTGACAGCACCAACTTCAAACGGGCATAACTTTCACATATAGAGTCCGTTGGAGGTCCACGAGTACTTTATTGAAAGCTTATTTCGTCCTCTTTCCAACGGATCTGGCCTCACCTTCAAATTCATTCTGGACTGATTGCAATCATCTAAAAAAGGCATCATATCACCTGTTTGGGCCAATCGGGGCTTTGTAATCGAACTCAACTTGGCCCATATACCGGCGACCCACCTAGAGGCGTGGTTACTGTTCATGTGAATAGTAACCCACAAGATTAGTCCCTCCCAAAGTTCCTTTAGATTTGTGGCTCCTCGTTCCTATTTAAGGAGGCCGCACTTCTCTAGTTTTCCCGGATTTTGTTTAGTTAAAGTTAGCCTTGTTGCAACTTCGTATTGGCTTGTGTCGACTAGACCAACCATAATACCACTTCAAAATCCCAACTCAATTCAATATTTCAATTCCTATTTGCAATTTCATTGCTTTATCTTTTCTTGCGTGCTTCTTGGTGTATGCGGGAATCGACCTTAAATGGTCGTGTCATCCGTATTCGTGCACGGTTGATAATGATTTGTCAATCAGTTCAGTGATTGCATGGTTTTGAGCCTTGCGTGTTCGTAGCCAGGATCGTGAGAGTTGAGCGACTCCTACTGAACTTATCTTTCTCATCAAAAAATCGAGCCAACAATCAGACCTTCGGGTTCATCAATAACAGAGGATATAGCTTTGAATCCTCCTACCACTGTCGCCGAACTCTTTGAGATGGCCGATAGATATGCGACTACCGCTAAAGCAGTCGAGTGGAACAACACTATCGACCGCGAAGATAACATTCCTCAAGAGACAGGCGAAAGTAGCAAGAAGAAGGACAAAAAGGCTAAAAAGTCCAAGAACAAGGCGAAGAGACATAAGTCTCCAGCTGCTGGTTTTAAGAAAGTTCTAGCTGTAAGTGACAAAGCCACGAAACTCGAAGCAAAATTCTGACTGAGGCATAGGTTAACGTCCCGATCGGAAGAATGACAAACCCAGGTGGTGTCCTTTTCACAAAAAAGAAGGGCATGACCTTCGCAACTGCCGAGTTTTTCTACAAAAACTCGAAGACTATTACTCTAGCAAAGGACCACTTCCTACTCTTGAACAGGTAGATCAAACAAGTGGACGGAAGGAGTCGGATGACGAGGAGAAGATGTCGTTCCAGGATCCACAACACACCATCGATCACATCTATGGAGGATCATCGGCATATGAGTCAAGATAATAGCTTAAGGCTGTCGAGCGTGAGGTAAACACAATCGACTCTCCTTTTGTCAATAAAGTACCGAAGTGGTCGGAAGTCACCGTCACTTTCGAGAAAGGTGACTGCCCGATTCCTTCGACTAGACCAGGTCGATTTCCGATTGTGGTCGAACCGACCATCAACAATTGTCGAGTAAATCGAGTTTTGGTGGATGGTAGGAGCTCGTTAAACATATTGTTTACGAGTACCCTGGATGAGATGCAAGTTCCTAGGACAAAGGTAAGGCCAGTACAATATTCTTTCCACGGAATCGTACCGGGGTCTTCGGCCAAACCAATTGGTCAAGTTTCTCTTCCTTCAACATTTGGTTCACCAAGTAATTTCAGGACAGAGAAGATCTCCTTTGATGTGGTCGATTTCGATACGGCATATAACGCCATACTCGGACGACCAAGTTTGGCTACTCACTATGGGTATCAATGTCTTAGATGCCAGGTCTCAAAGGAGTAATCACAATTTATTGTGAGAAGAAGATGGCGTATTCCTACGACCGTCAGTCCCTCGAGATGGTTGGACAGATACCAACTTGAGACAAAAGTCAGCCTTCGACTAACAAGTCAAAGCCTAAAACTGTACCAAAGCCGAATGACCAAGTCAAGGAGGTTCCTCTGGACGCGGAGGAGCCCTCGAAGACTGTTTGCATCGGGGATTCTTCCGACCCCAAATAGAAAGATGCCCTCATCACTTTCCTCCGAACAAACACAGATGTCTTCGCGTGGCAAGCATCCGACATGCCTAGAGTCCCCAGGGAAGTGATCGAACACAGGCTAACCTTACGGCCTAACAAAGTACCTGTAAAACAGAAGTTACAGAGATTTGCCCCTGATCGACGAGATGCTATTATGTCAGAATTGGACAAGTTGCTCAAAGCAGGCTTCATAAGAGAAGTAAACAACCCAAAGTGGTTGGCCAACCCTGTAATGGTTAGGAAGTCAAACGGAAAATGACGTATGTGCGTAGACTTCACTGATCTTAATAAAACTTGTCCAAAATATGATTTCCCTTTACCTCGTATCGATCAGTTGGTTGACTCTACTTTTGGATATGAAATATTAAGCTTTCTAGATACATACTCTGGTTACTACTAGATCAATATGTGTCGAGAAGATGAAGAAAATACCGCATTCATTACACTATTTGGAATATTTTGCTACGTTAAAATACTATTTGGTTTAAAGAATGCTGGAGCTTCTTTTCAGCGTTTGATGCAAACGACTTTTGCATCTCAACTAGGCCAAAATTTGGAAGCCTATGTTGATGATCTAGTCATAAAAAGCAGCAAACATCTTAATCATATCGCAGACTTGCAAGAAACATTCGACAACCTCAAAAAACACCACCTGAAACTCAACCCCGAGAAGTATGTGCCCGGAGTCTCTTCATGAAAATTGCTTGGATTCTTGGTCTCTGCACGAGGAATCGAAGCAAATCCTGAAAAGATAAAGTCCATCATGCAGATGCACCCCCCCACCATGAAAAAAGAAGTTCAGAAACTCACGGGGTGCATGGCGGCATTAAGTCATTTCATCGCACGCCTAGGAGAGAAAGGACTGTCTTTTTTTAAACTTCTAAGGAAGCATGAGGGTTTCGAGGTCAGAAGAGGCTAACGCAGCCTTTGATGATGTCAAGAGATATCTTACGAGTGCTCCTGTTCTGGATTCTTCGAAACCAGAAGAGACACTCTTAATTTATCTAGCTACCACGCCACAGGCAGTGAGCGCAGTACTGGTCGTAGAACGTGAAAACATACAACGACAAGTTTACTATGTTAGCGAAGTTTTACACAGGCCTAAGGAGCGTTACCCTCAGGTTCAAAAAATTTCTATATGCCCTCCTCATGTCTTCGAGGAAACTGTGGCATTATTTTCACGCGCACAAACTAGTTGTGTCGTCTGAGTTTCCCTTGGGAGCGATCCTCCAGAATAGGAAAACAGCGGGACGCATGGCAAAATGGTCAGTCGAACTTGGGGAGTTCGACACCCATTTCGTGTCCTGAACGGCCAATAAATCCCAAATCTTGGCAGACTTTGTCGCCGAATGGACAAATCTCGAACTGCTCAGATCCCCAAGACGATTCCCACGCCGAGGACGATGTACTTTGACGGGTCACTTACTATAAGTGGCTCGGGGGCTGGGGTAGTCCCGGAATCTCCTACCAGAAAGACCTTAATATATGCCATACAATTAAACTTTCAGGCCACTAACAACGTGGCAAAGTACAAAGGTTTGCTAGCAGGCATACGAGCCGCGAAAGCGCTCTCGATTCGGCGACTACTCGTAAGAGGAGACTCTCAAGTCTCAACTAGTCGTGCATCAAGTCGGAAAAGAGTACCAGTGCTCTGATCCGACTATGTCTCGGTACTTATCGGAAGTCCGAAAGCTATAAAAGCTTTTTCTGGGCTTTGAGGTATAATTTATCACTCGAAAGGATAATTTCGTCGCAGACCAACTTGCTCGTATAGCTTCTTCCCCATCCATAGTACCAAAAGGAGTATTTCTGGAGCAACTCCAGAAACCGTCCCTAGTCGAAGAACTAGAGACACCTCCTATTAAAACAGCCTATCTAGAGTACGAGGATACCTGGATGACACCCATCTACGAGTATCTTCAGATGGGCTCCGTGCCCGACGACGATCTCGAGGCAGATCAATTATCCCGAAAGGCCAAAATGTATACTTTGGTCGAAGGTGTCCTCTACAATAGAGGCACTCAAGGGGTGCTCATGCGATGCATTCCACAGAGCGAAGGATTTAAACTTCTTCACGACATACACGGAGGCATCTGTGGGACTCATGCTTCCTACAGAACACTGGTCGGTAAGGCCTTTCGACAAGATTTCTATTGGCCAACAGCCCTCTACGATGCCAAAGAGATGGTTAAAAAATATGTACAATGCCAGTTTCATAGCAGACAAATACACCAACCGGCTCAGGCGTTATAAACAATTCATCTATCTTGGCTTTTGCGACCTAGGGTCTCGATATCCTAGGACCGTTACCTACAGCTCCAGGTGGATTTGAATTCCTTTTTGTGGCTATTGGTACGTTCACAAAATGGATAAAAGCCGAACTCGTGATCGATAACAACGAAGCACTAAAAAGGTTCATGATTAGATGTGTGATAACTCGATTTGGGGTACCTAGTCGAATCATCATATATAATGACAAGCAATTTCGAGCGCAAAATTTCGTGAATTTTGCGGAGAGTTGGGTACTGTTGTGTTACGCTCAGTCACCCACCCCAAAGCAATGGGGTGGTCAAAAGAGCGAAGGGCCAAATAATGCAGGGAATTAAAACTCGAGTTTTCGATCAGCTTGTCAAGCGCTCGGGTGCTTGGGTACAAGAATTACCCTCAGTATTATGGGCAATTCGTATGACTGCTAGTCGGGCTACAGGAGAAACACCTTTCTTCCTAGTTTTTGGTGCCGAAGCCATGTTTCCGCCAGAGCTAAAGATCAGGTCGGCACGAGTCGAAAATTTTAACGACTCCGCCCAAGAACAACTTCGAGCGGATGACATCAACTTGCTCGAAGAGAAGAGGAACCAAGCTCTAATCCATTTAGCAGTCTACCAACAAGCCCTACGTAGATACTATGATCGTAAGGTCCAACCTCGCAACCTCGCTGTAGGTGACTTGGTATTGAGGCCTATCCAATCCCACTCTAATCGGAATAAACTTTCTCCCAAGTGGGATGGTCCTTACACTGTGGTCGATGTCACGCGTCCAGGTTCGGTATGACTAGCAATGGAGGATGGCCGCATTCTCTCAAACTATTGGAACATCGACCAGTTACGCCAATTTTACGTGTAACAAACGTTCACGACAATAAAGTATCAGGTTCTTTCTATCTTTATTTTCTTTCTTTGAGTTTTGCTTTTATAATTTTTTGACCATATTTTATACGCTCAATTTTTCTTTACACTGGTCGGAGAAAGGACACAACAACTAGTGGAAGTCTCTTCTCTCTGCATGTGGTCTTGCCCTCTAGAAGGAGCTTCCTAGTATCGCCTTGTTCCTAACTTTTGCTGCCAATACAAAGGTCTCGGGCTCAGAAACATGGTTAAAAAGTTTTTAGGCAAACTCATATCACCTTAGTTTATTTATTCATTTTGAAAAATACTCTAAGAAGAGTGCACTTTTGAGATTTGTTCGACTGCTTTTGGTAAACTTGGTCGGTTTTAATTGGTCGGAGGAAGAAACACACCTAGTCGAAGCTTCTCATCTCTACACGTGGTCCTTCCCACTAGAAAGAACTTCCTAGCGTCGTCCCGTTTCCTACTTTTTCTACCAGGACAAACTTATCGAGTACATTGAAAAAGGTCGAATGAATTTTTAAAAAGTCCTCTTGATGTTTGTTTTACTCAAGTTGCCGTTATTGATTTGATTAATCTAGTCGGAGATAGTAACATCACCTTGTTGAAGCATTTCCTTTCTGCACGTGGTCCTGCCCACTAGAGGGAATTTCCTAGCGTCGATTTGTTTCTACTCTTTCGACTAGTGCAAGATAATCGAGATCGAAAGCTATAAATCGAACAAACCTCTCTGTTTTCATAAACCCTTTCTTTACTATTTCCTTAGTTTATTCAAATAAACTAAGCAAATAGCCAGGGGCTAGGATAAAGGTATAAATATGACTTCAATTCTTAGTCTTAGTTTCTTTTTTTGATTCATTATCTTATGAGTTACTAACTACTCTACAAGATGATTTGCTGGAAAAAGGAAGAAGGAAGGAGGAATTACATATATTTGGTCTAATTATTTTTTTCCATTCATTATCTCATGAGTTACTAACTATTCTACAAGATGATTTGTAGGAAAAAGAAAAGATAATGTATTTATACATCACCAAAAGGATTGTCTTTACAGCTTCCTATTACAGACTGCTCTGACGAAGGAGATTATATTTGCATCTCCTCCGCGACCTTCTCGCCTACCGGCTGCATACCCTCGATTAATCGTTCTGCTTCGGCTTTAGTACAGTTGAAGTCGGCTTCAACCGAGTGAGGGTTAAGGTTGGGGTCACGGGCTTTAAGTTTTGCTAAGACATAACTTACAGCTCCTTTGACCGCTTCCTTTATCGAGTCAGCCTGGTTGGTCTTTAGAGTAGTCACCAACTCTTGCAAAGTACCGACTTGCTCCCCAATGGCACTCGTGTGAGCGGCTATCGTGTCATCATGAGGTGTGACCTTTTCAGCATGTAGCCCATCGAGTAAATTATTCAAAAGTGAAATGTTATCTTGAAGATTGATCTTCATTGACTTCATCTCCTCCTGGGTGCAAGTCGAAGCCTCATGGAGTTGTTTTATTTCAACTAATCACTCTGAAAAGAGTAAGGTTAGTTACATAAAATGATTCTACGGAAGGAAAAATAATTTAATAGCAGGTAAAGGATTACTTACCCGCTAATTGAGAATCTAATTTCTCAATTTCTTGATCTTTGTCTTTCACGACGCGGGTGATTTCATGGACGACCAAGGCTTTTTCTTGAACCTCGATCTGAAGGGTCCCCACCTCGGCTTGAAGGGCCCTGGTCTCAACTTCTTTTTCTAAAAAAGAACGAGAATTTAGGAAAGTGATGATCAAGATTATAAGCAGTCGTAACCTCAGGGACGTACTGTTTATTTTTTCCTGCAACTCTTGAGTCGCAGAGTTGGCCTCCTGAAGCTTCTTCAGAAGGTTGGTTACTTCATCCCTTAACTTTTTCGTCTCGGCTTTTTCGTAGTCGAGTAAATCAGCTAAGGTCTTTTCATCACTCTTAAACCTGAAAGGGTTAATGGTAGACATGAACACAGAGACGAGTAGTCGTAAGTATTTCTGCGACTAACATGTGATCGTATGTTCTTCTACGATCACCCCTGGTCGTAAGTTTTTCTACGACCAGTACCAAGTCGTAAGGTTTTCTACGACAATCCCTATGAGTACTGAACGAGTAGTCGAAATATAAAATGATTACGAGTGTCAGTTACTCACCACCTCTCTGCTTGCTCGCAGAGTACTGCTTTTTCCTGTCGTAGCTTAACAAGTTGCCGGTTGTACTCGCAAACCGTAGCAATTTAATCCAAAGCTTTCTACAAGAAATAAAGGCAATAAGAAGCGAGGATAAAACCATACTCATAGGTATCGTTAGATACTTACATTCATGGTCGTCCGAGCGAACATGGAGACTATCCTCATCGGATCTTTCAGTCCATCCATCTCCTCGACACGTCTCCACCAAACCCCTTCAAGACGTTCGTCATCGAAGACTTCCCCACAATTGGGAATGCCGCTGGGGTGAGGGACTCGGTCGCGAGATCTGTAGGCGGAAGATCCTACGATGGAATCAGGGCCAAAGAAATCAGAGCAGAAGTTGAAGTATTCCTCTTCCTTTGACTCTGTGATGGTAGTAGCGCCAGAAGGACCGGAAGGAATGTCCTCGACAACCTCCTTACTGGCGTGGTGATCGGAGCTCTCACCACCACCTTCTCCCGGCGTATCCTTCACGGCCTCCCCAGTCTCCGCCTCCATTCCTATGACTACATCAGTAGTCATAGTAACTTCAGCAACGACTTCTTCCACCATGGGAATGGTGGATGGAACTTCAGCTACCATCGTTGTCGCATCTTCATTTGCTGAAGAAACAGCAGTGGGCTTCTCAATAGAAGCATCCATGGGGGCTGAAGGAGCTGGGCTAAGATCATAAAACGGAGAGCAAGTTAACTCGTGAAAAACAAAGGGTAAATGTTGTTCTTACACTTTTGTTTTTTACATACCTCTGCGTCCTGGACCTAACCAGGAACTTGAAAGCAACCTTCCCAACGGAAGGTTTCTTCGTCTTCTTCTCGACTACCGTTGATCGAGATTCAATTCGGGGAACGGGAGACACTGCTTCGTGACCCTCCTGACTTGCCGAGTGGCCGAGATCTGTCTCGACCACCTCAAGAGCACTACTCCCCTCGACCTCAGGTTCTGCTGGAGCAGCAGTTTCCTTCATAAAAGATATGAAGCTCTTCCAATTCTCATTTTCTAACTGTTTTATAAAGCCACGAGAAGCAGAAACTACGAAAGTCTTGTTGTCGTAATAAAAGGGTACCTTGGCCTTGGGGGCTTTACGCTTAAGGGCTAAGGCAGCTTCCTCTGCTTTTTCCCTTGTCGCAACCTCCATGTCTGCAGCGAATTGAGCAAAGGGAGCAGAAGGAGTCGAACTCGCGCCACCTTTGTCGCCAACCTTTACAAGTCAACGCCTTTTGGTTGGAGGAGTTTTTGTCAATTCGACTTTCACGTTGTTTTGGCGGTCATCCATGCCTACTTTCTATTGTGATTAGAAAAAGAAAATATTACAAAAAGTGGTCGTAAGTTCTTCTACGACCAGCCCACAGTCGTAAGTTTTTTCTACGATGGATCCTCTAGTCGTAAATCTTTTTACGACCATAAAGGCCTAAAGACGAAGTCGATTTTCGATTACCTTTAGGCGCTCCACCTTTTCCTATGCGGTCAAAACCACAAGAATTTGAGGAGCTGCCACGCTTGATGGACTTTCTCACAGATGTGCTTGACACGGGTGTCAATCTCGCTCAGGAAAGATCTCGTGCGCATGCATAGCATAGTCAACAGACCAAATCAGGATTAACCAAGACCAGAGTCAAAAAGTGAGAATTTCACTTACCCTCCTTGTAGTCCCTGGTCAGGTCTTCTTTCCCTGAGTACCTGTCGAACCCGGGAGCGAAGGATCCCGAATTCTCTGTGTTCAAACACCGGTCTAGGATTTCCAGTGTACACAGTCTCACAAAATAGATATCACATTCATATCACGAAATCGTAAATGACATTAAATAAATAATTGTTTAATACAACTGAGTCTTGAACAACAATATCAAATAATAAATGATAAACACAGCGGAAACATATAATAGAGGTGAGCCACACGATGCGCCACATACAATCGTCTGGGTCAAAAGGCCTACTCGCTTGGATCCTCACCGCGGTAGAAGTCTTCTCTGAATAAGATTTATTCAAAGAAGTATGAGCACAACTTCGTGCTCGCAAGTTACACCCAATATTGAATTTAAATGCATGCATAAGGTAACAAGTGAGTACGGCAGGGGTTGTTTTGCATAAACAGCATTTCCAGTTTAAATAGACATAGTATTTTCTAAGGAAGTTTTATACTTGACTAAAATCATATTTTTGAAATATCAATGTTATAATGTGGATAACCTCCAATGATAAAGTGAAGGATCCTGTAACATCCCAAAGTTATGTTACCAAAATAAAATAAATAAAGTTATTGGTTTTTCTGAAATTTGAAAGAGTTACATTGCTTTATTTGAATTTTTGAAGTTGTAAAAGTCAAAAATTTAAAAGTTACTTGAAGTTCTTGAAGTTTCATTTGGTTTTATCTGAAAAATAAAATCTTAATTAATTTATAGAATTTTTTGAGTTTTCAAAAGCTTTTTCCTAATTATTTTCAAAGCCAAAATAATTTATTTTTTAAAATTAATAGCCAATTATAAGTTGGAACTATTTTATTAAGTCCAAAATAAATAAGGGAATTTCTGTGAATTTTCTCATAATTTTTTGATTTATTTTACTATTTTCTAAAAGCTATTTTGATTTAACTCCATTTCTGAAATTTGAAAATCATTTAAATCCCGAAAAATGCCCTTGGGCCGAAACCCTCTTGGCCCGCTCCTATTCCTTCCTGCTCTCATCCCAACCGGCCCACCTCACTTGCTGGTGCACCTCTCCCACACCGGATTTTCATCCGACGCATCCGGGCCATCCATGCCAGGCCGCTCCTCCCGACCATCGGATGAAAATCCGATGGCCACGTCCCCTTCTTCTCCCCACCTCTCTTCTTCCTCACAGCCCGCACGCCCCCGCCATTGCCGCAGCGTTGAGCTCCATCAAACGCCGCGATCTCCGCCCCTTTCCTCCCACGGAACCGCGCATTAAACCCCCATTGTCACGCCGCGCCTTCACCGGCCATTTGCCCCCTCCATCGCGCGCATTTCCGCCGGGACCGCGCCATGGCCGCCGAGATCTCCGTGCACGCGACCTCCCCTTCCCGAGCCCCTCCGTCCCTATAAAAGGGAGCTCCGGGACCGCCTCCCTTCGCTCATCATCACGGCGCCACTCACTTCTTCTTCCTCGCCCTCACCTCGCCGGAATCGACGTTTCTTCGCCGACGGCCGCCAGTTCTTCCGCCGCCTCTAGCATCGCCGTGGTACCTCTTCGGCCGCCCTCACCTCTACCGCCGGCATCACCTCGTCGCGGCGCACCCCGTGCGCGCGCCCGTTTCGTCGGAGCGTCTCCCGAACGCCACGCCGCCGCGAGCCCGACATCGCCGCCGCCTCTTACCTCGCCGCCGGCAAATCCCTCGTGCCCTTGCGCCACCGTGGTAAGCACCGAGTTCCCCGTCGCCTCCTCTTGCATTTGGTATCACTCACACCCCTCGCCGGAGCTCCTATCGCCGGCGAAGCTCGACGCCAGAGCGCCGCCAAATTAGTCCGACGTGGCATCGCCACGAGGGCGCCACCTTGGCGCCACCCGCGCCACATCGCCACCTTTGCCCATGTGGCGTCCAGGTCAATGCCTGCGTGGCATAGCCCACACCCCCAGTCTCAATCACTCGTGGACTTGGTCCACATAAGCCATTAGACCGACAGGTGGGTCCCACCTGTCGGAAATTCTTCTAATTCCTTTAATTTTCGAAAATCAGCCGCTGACATCATCATTGCGCAATAAAGCCTTTTCCTTTAGAAAAATAATTCAAGAAATTCAATAAAATCAGAAAAATTAGGGCTTCTTATATTTAGAACTTCCCGGGGTTCGTTCTCCCTCATACGAACTCCGATTTCGTCCATTCAAATTCCTAAATTCCTATAAAATCAAGATCTAGCCAACCAAACCAAAATTATTTAATTTTGGGTTCATTTGATCAATAATTCCTTTAAACCCTAATTCAGTATTCCATGTAATTCCAAACTTCTAAAATTCATATCTTTTGCATCCAAACTCCGATTTGGGTGGTTCAAGTTGCAAAATTTGTATAAAATTATAATCTATATATCTAAACCAAAATCATTTGATTTGGAGTTCATTTGAATTGTTATTTGAATTTAGTTTGAATTTGGCTTCTTTTCACGTTAGTTTTCGACGACTTCGGAGAATCAGATTTCGACGCCGATTGAAGAGCAACATAAGAGTATTGATTTTGACTGTATGATCATCGTGATCGTACACTTGGACTACCTGAAGATAGTACTTGAGAGTACTAGGTGACCTGTTAAGAAAAACAACGTCACCTCAACACAGACGCTCATTGGTGATGCGTTAAGAAAACAACGTCACCTCATCAAGCAAGGCAAGTTATACCTTTGATCATATTGATACCATTATTTTAAATTATTTATATTCTATTTTTAAATTAATACTGCATGCTTATTCATATTTAGTAATTTAAATTCCTGTTTTTAAATTCATAGTTATACCTAAATCCTTTGTATGACCAATGTTGATATTGAATCAAACACATTGTCACCATAGATAAAACCTGGTTGATACGATAATATGAACTAGGATCATTTAAACATATTGCTTAGGCATGCTTATAGACCAAACTTGTCTGATTTGGGGAATTTCAGCCAACAATCAATTATTGTTTAAATTGTACCCTTGGCATTGGTGTGTCATGGGAGTTTTACAAATGACTTAGAAAATGAAATAAAAATGGGTTTAGACTTGGGCGAAATGGATGATTGGTGGGTGCCGTTTATGCACCGCTTAACTGTTAGGTTAAGGCCTGTGGGTTTTATGGAAAGTCACCCAAGCCGCTTAAGGACCGGTCTTGAGCGCATGATGCTACGCCATACCGTACCACCACATGTCCCAAGTATGGGTCGGGACTTAGCTAAATAATTTGTGATGTCTTAGTGTCATTGGTGCTATGTTGTTGGTATGGGTGTTGGTCAGACAGTAGACCCATCTAGCGCAGGAGGGGGCTTCCGGAGGATGGCCAGTCCAATGGCAACGAAACCTTAGCGGGCACAAATACATTAAGACAGAACATTGTAAAGGCCTCGACACGTGCTCTAGACCGCTTACCAAAGGTAGTGAGCGGTGGCATAGATATATGTCGGACAAACTAGAGAAGTCTTGTCATGTGGGTAAAGTTGTACAACCTCTGCAGAGTGTAAAACTATTCGAATAGCCGTGTCCACGGTTATGGACATGCTAGCAGAACTACTCAAAGTTAGACTTTGGTTTTTGTTTGAAAAAGACTTCTTCAAAACTGGTTTATCCAGATGGGAATTGGGCAGGAAGCCATGTGATAGGAGGGTATCCTTCACCGTTCATGTGTGAATGTTATCTGACTATAAAGTTAAGAATTTTATAAATTTTAGTTATACAATAACTGCTTTGGAACTTAGTACAAGTATTTAAAGAAAATGCCGCTTATGCAAATGACCTTATAAGCCATCCTTTGTTACATCCATATATGCATGTCATTCTCATTACTTGACGGTGTAACTTGCAGCACTAAGTTGTGCTCATATTTGCTTTATGCAAACAAAATTTCGTGAGGAGAAGGACTTTGCTACCGATGTGGAACTCGCGACTAGGCCGCTTCCTAGTCGATTGCATGGCGATTAACTGGACCCTACTACATCTTCGTCTTCCGCTGGGTTTATTTTATTGTGGGCCTGTAAGCCTCCTTTGTAATCAACTCTGTTGTTTATTAATAAAGTCGTGATATGAATTTGTTATCATATTTGTTTACTTCGTGTGAACTAGCTACGATCATGAGACTAGTTCGTAAATGCACAGATCTGGATATTAATCCGGGTTCCACAGATCCTCCTAACACTTGGCTCCGCCAATTTTTCATAAGGATTAACCATCCTCAACATTTAATAAAGCATTTAAAACCAAAACAATTCTAACTTTAAGTGGCCTTGCTAGCATGTCCATGATCAGCGACGCGCTATTCGAATAGTTTCTACTCTCAGAGTTGGTACAACTTACCCACACGAGGTGATATGCTCGTTATGTCGCCAATTCACGCTCGTAGGCGTGTGACTGAGCAATTACCATGAGGCATTTACAATGTTCTATCCTAGTGTACTCATGCCCGCTAAGGTTTCGCCCCTTTGACTAACTGCCCTCCGAAAGCCCCTCTTGCGCCAAGTGGAATAAACGCCTAACCGACACCCACATAATCACCGACATAAATACACTAGAACATCACAAATTAATTAGCCAAATCCTGCCCATATAGGACATGTGGTAGTACGATATGGCATAGCAATAAGCGGCTCAAAGACCGGTCCTCAATTGACTTGGGCGTCATTTCTACAAACCATGGGCCTTAATCTTAACCAGATCAATCCCGTGCATAAACCTGCACCCACCATTCCGACCATTTCTCCCAAGTCCAAACCCATTTTTGATTTTATTTTGAATAAAACTCTATTTATAAACCCATGTGGTAAAACAATACCACAATATCAGGTTTGAAACAAATTTGTAGAAATTTGGTGTAAACCCTGCCAAATTCTGTAAGTGTGAACTAAGCCTGGCTAAGCATATGTTTAATTTTGATAATACTTTGCCTATGGTGTCAAGGTAGTCTGGTACAACATTCAAATTGGCTATACAATAACACATGGAATTAACTATATGTAAAACAGGACATTAAAATATTTATACAAACATATGCATGCGATAAAGAATTTAAAAACTAAAAATAACTTAAAATACTGGGGGCAATATGGTCAATGGTGTAACTTGCCTTCGTTGATGTCTTGGAATTCTAAATCTTTAGATTGGTCGAACTCTCCGGAGTCGTCAAATTCTAAACGCGAGAATACGACAAATTCAATATTCAAATTCAAATAAATTCAAAAATATAGTTCAAATTAACTCCAAATTGAAATATTTTGGTTTAGTTAGCTAGATTATAATTTTATATAAATTTTGCAATTTGAATCACTCAATTTGGAGTTCATATGCAAAAGTTATGAATTTTAGAAGTTTTAAACCTATTTCTGAAATTTAATTGAATTTCCCGAATTATTTTTCTACTGAAAAATCTATTTATTGCGCAATGCTGACACCAGCGAGGGATTTTCGGAATTTAAAAGAATTAAAATGATTTCTGATATGCGGGCCCCACGTGTCATAGACACGGCTCACGGTGGACCGATTCCACCGAGCCGAGTGGAATCCGGCACCGAGGTGGCACGACGCACACGCTGCGGGCGCCAATCGCCAGCACGTGGGATGCCACGCATGTGCGAAGCGCCGAGGTGGACGCCACCGTGGGCGTGCCACGTTAGCTTGACGGCGGCGACTTCTGATGCGTCGACGACAACGGCGCTCGGCTTCCGGCGGGGTGAGTGGTCGCAAGATGTAGAGGAGATATTGCAAACATGATGGTACCGATTTGGACGTGAATGGTCGCTTGAGTTGGCGGCGCGGCGCGCTACGGCGGAGAGGTTCGGTGTTGTCGGGAAGGGGCTCGGGGAAGACTCCGGCGACGTGGATGGGTGCTCCGGGTAGCCTAGGCCTCGGGGATGCCGGTAGTGCACTCCACAGCGGCGCAGCGATGATGACGGCGGTGCAAGTCGGGTTTTGCGCCGCAAAAACCCTAATCTCACACTTGCGGCGGCGCAAGCTTTAGAAGGGTGAATGGTGGTTCTAGGATGCGGGGAGTATTGCGAACCCGGGGGTCCCTTTATAGGGGCGGGAGGCTCGAGGCGGCGTGGGAAGGTGGGGTCATGCGCAACGGCGGCGGGCGTTGTGGGTGGAACCGTCGCGGAGAAGAGGGGAGAACGTGGGGAACGCGGCGGAGGTGGACGCGTCTCGCACGCACACCAAGATCGGAGCGTTGGGATCCACCGTTTATGGCCGTTGAACCCCAAAATGGCGGTTGCGCGCGCGCGCGCGAGGACGAAGACCAGAGGTAGACGAAGGTCGCGGGCCGTTGGATTTCGATTCAACGGTTGGGGTTTGATGAGAGTAGAAGAACGTGGGTGAAATCCTGGCCGAAGGATTTAGATCGGAGGGTTCAGATTAGAAGGGGTTTGGATCTTGAGCGGTATAAGATCGGCCGCTTAGGTTCGACGAGGAGGTTATCGAGAGATGGACGGGCCGTTGGATTAGAATCCAACGATGAGAAGGAAGGGAGAGGGGTGAGAGCGGTGCGGGCCGCCGGTGGGCTGCGCGTGGATGAGTTTTGGGCCGGAGCCTTTGGGTTTCGGCCCAAAGCCAAGTTTTGATTTTCTTTGGATTTTGCAATTGATTTAATTCTGATAATTTATTTAGGCTTTAGAAAATAGCAAAATAATTCCAAAAATTATGAAAAAATTCACAGAAATTCCCATACTTATTTTGGACTTAATAAAATTATTTCCAACTTTATGTTGTCTTTTAATTTTGTAAATAAATTTGTTTTGGCTTTAAAATATTTATAAAAAGCTTTTAAAATTTCAGAAAATCCCACAAAAACAAATAAACTTTTAATTTTTACTGAAATTTGAAATTTGGGCTGTTATAAACCTACCCCCCTTAAGGGAATCTCGACCCGAGATTCAGGCTTGGTCAGCAAATATGTCGGGGTAGTTGGTCTTGAGGTCTTCTTCCTTCTCCCATGTGGCTTCACTCTCCGAGTGATGACTCCACTGCACCTTGTATGATCTGATGATTCTGCTTCTGGTGACACGCCTGCGACATCCGTAATCTTGATTGGTCGCTCCACGAGGTGAGATCTTCTCGAGGTCAAAACTTTCCGAGAAGGTATGGTCTTCGCGCGCTTGCGGCATTTTCTCAATCGATACATGGAAGACATCATTCATCGACGACAAGGCTTCGCGCACTCAAGCCGATATGCCACTTCACCTCTTTTGGCTAGAATTTTTATGGTCCCACAAATCAGGTGCGAGTTTTCCTTTGTCCTAATCTTCTTACTCCTCTAAGTGGAGTGACTCGAGATAGACCAAGTCTCCTACCTCAAAGTTTAAATCCTCCGACGTTATCAAGATAACTCTTTGTCGTTTGTGCCACTCTCAGATGCTCCCTTATGGCTTTTACCTTACTTTCAGCATCTTTGATTAGCTCAAGTCCAAAGAGCTGATGTTCTCCTACTTCATCCCACAGAAGTGGAGTTCTGCATTTTCTTCCATACAAAGCTTCAAATGGAGCCATTTGCAAACTGGCTTGATAGCTATTGTTATATGAAAATTCTGCATACAGCAAATTCTTGTCCCAATTTTGTCCAAATTCCAGGGCACAGGCTCGGAGCATATCTTCGAGGACTTGATTGGTGCGTTCCGTCTGGCCATCTGTCTGAGGATGATAGGCTGTACTAAAATTGAGTTTGGTCCCTAAGGCTTCATGCAGACTCTGCCAGAATCTTGATGTAAATTGGGACCCTCTATCGGACACGATCTTCTTGGGTACCCCGTGTAGACAAACAATCCTAGCCACATATAACTCTGCCAACTGACTGTTTCTATATGTAGTCTTGACGGGAATGAAGTGAGCTACTTTGGTCAACCGGTCAATTATCACCCAGATAGAATCATATCCTGATTGAGTCCTAGGGAGTCCGGTGATAAAGTCCATGCCAATTTCTTCCCACTTCCATTCTGGAATTGGTAGTGGCTGCAACAATCCACCTGTCTCTCGATGTTCGCTTAACTCGCGACACACATCACAATGAGCAACGAACTCAAGCAATTTCTCGCTTCATGCTTTGACTCCACCAAGATTTCTCCTTCGCATCTGGTACATCTTGGTTCTTCCGGTGAATGGAGTAAGGCGTTTCATGAGCCTCCTTCAGTGATGTTTTAACTCCTGCTGGTTAGGTACACAAATGCGGTTCCCAAACCATACTGTTTCTTGTTCATCTTCAGCGAATCCTGGAGCCTTGCCTCTTCGCATATTCTTCTTGATCTCCTTGATGTCATCATCTTCTAGCTGTTTTTCTCTGATCTGACTTTGAAGAGTTGGTTGTACTTCCAAAGCATTCACACAACCTTGACTGACAATCTCCAAGTTTAGACGCTTCAATTCTTCATGTAGTTCTGGCTGATCCTTCTGCACCATCATGGTGTTACAATAGGCCTTTCTGCTCAAGGCATCTGCAACTACATTTGCTTTGCCCGGATGATAGTGAATTCCAAGATCATAATCTTTTATCAACTCTAGCCATCTTCTCTGCCGAAGGTTTAATTCTGCCTGTGTGAAGATATATTTCAGACTCTTGTGATCCATGAAAATCTCACAGCGATTACCAATGAGATAGTGTCGCCAGATCTTCAAAGCATCCACAATCGCTGCTAACCTGCATCATGTGTCTGATAATTCACTTCATGTGGCCTCAATCACCGGATGCATAAGCCACTACTTTGCCTTCCTGCATTAACACACATCCGAGACCTTGTCGGGATGCGTCGCAGAAAATCTCGAAATCCTTACGGATATCGGGTAAAGACTAGCACAGGTGCTGAGACTAATCTCCTCTTCAGGTCTTGGAAACTTTCTTCACAGGCATTTGTCCATTCAAACTTCTTCTCCTTCTTCAGAAGTTGAGTCATGGGTCTTGCAATCTTAGAGAAATTTTCAATAAACCTGCGGTAGTAATCCGCTAGTCCAAGGAAACTTCTCACTTCCGTGACTGTCCTGGGTTGTTTCCAATCTGATACTGCTTCAACCTTGGCAGGATCTACTGCAATCCCTCCTGCTGACACAATATGTCCAAAGAATGCCACTTGACTTAGCCAAAATTCACTTTTGCTGAATTTGGCATAAAGTTGGTGCTCCCTGAGCTTGTCCAGTATCATTCTGATATGCTTCTTGTGTTCTTCTTCATCCTTTGAGTAGATGAGAATGTCATTGATGAAAACAACCAGAAACTTATCCAAGAATTCCATGAACACTTTGTTCATCATATTCATGAAATAAGCAGGGGCGTTCGTCAAACCGAAAGACATCACCGTAAACTCGCATACCCATATCCGTGGTGAAGGTCGCCTTCTAATATCTTCTGGTCTGATCTTCAGTTGGTGATAGTGAGATCTCAAATCAATCTTCGAGAAGACACTTGCTCCTTTCAGCTGATCGAACAGATCATCTATCCTGGGGAAAGGATATTTGTTCTTGATCGTCACCTCATTGAGTGATCTGTAATCAACACACATCCTCATGCTATTGTCCTTTTTCTTGACGAACAATACTGGTGCTCCCCAAGGTGATGAGCTGGGTCGGATGTACCCTTTGCTTCGCAATTCTTCAATCTGTTTCTTCAATTCTGCTAACTCATTAGCTGGCATTCTATAGGGTTGCTTCGATATTGGAGCTGTCCCTGGGACTAAGTCAATTAAGAACATTACGTCCCTATCTGGTGGCATGCCAGGTAAATCATTAGGAAAGACATCAGCATATTCTCGGACTACAGGTATGTCTTCAAGTTTCACTTCCTTTATGCTGGTGAGGATGGAACTTTCATTGGCGCAGGTCTTGGGCTTGAACTCGACTGAAATTCCGTCTCCATTGGTGAGAGTGATAGACCTATTAGCACAGTCTATTTGTCCATAATTCTTGGCTAGCCAGTCCATTCCAAGAATTACATCCAACCCTTGGGAATGCAAGACTATCAAGTCTGCTAGGAAGGATACTCTGGATATTTCAAGAGTGAGGTTCGGGCATAACGAACTAGTTCTCATTTCTGCGCCCGGGGAATGGATTATCATAGAATTGGTTAAGGAGATATAGGTAACCCATTTTGCCCACAAACTTATTTGATACAAATGAATGCGAAGCTCCGGAATCAAATAGCACTGAAGCTGGTATTGAATTGACAAGAAACATACCAAGAACGACATCCGGTGCTTCCTGGGCTTCCTCAGCTGTGACGTGGTTCACATGTCCCTTGATAAATTATCCTGACAGCTTTGCAATACCGCCAGATGGTGTGGCTCCCGGTGCCGCTTGAAGATGCCGCCACGCTTCTTGGGGCATCTGTTGGCGTAGTACCGCTTCATTGCAGCGGAAACAGTCACCTCGCACCGAGGAGCGGAGCTCTTCTCTGAAATTGCCCTCCAGCTGATGCGCCGCGAAGTTGGAGGTGTTGGGGCGCTGGTTCTCGCATCGAACTCGGAGGTGGAAGATCGAACTTTCCACGCCGTGGTGGTCGCGTGAATGAATCGAGGCTTGGGAAGGCCTCCTGCATTGAACCTCTGGGCGGCCATCCTCCGCTTGCGGTTCTCCATCTCCTGATGCTTGGCCTCCTAGCGGATCGCCTTGTCCACCAACTGCTGGAAGTCGGTGAAGTTCGGGAGATCCATTGGACGGAGATATCATCATTTAAGTCTCCATGAACCTCTCCTGTTTCGGTCCTCGTCTCGGGCTACGTCAACTGGTGCGTAGCGAGCCAGCTGGTTGAAGCGGTGAAGATACTCGCTCACCGAGCGATTGCCTTGACGAAGGGCATGGAACTCCTTTTTCTTCAATGTCATCATGCCGGCAGGGATGTGGGCATGACGGAAAGCTCTGACAAACTCGTCCCACGAGATGGCCTGGGCATTGGCGTGGGAGATACAGAAATTGTCCCACCACTCCGGCCGGTCCGTTGAGCTGATGGGAGGCGAACAGACCCTTCGCGATCGGTGCATTGGGCGATGTCCAGCTTCTTTCGATTGCGAAGCCAATCGCCGCATCCATTGGTCTTTGCTTTGGAGAAGGTCGGAGGACGATGCGCATGAACTCCTACATGGTCACCCGTGAGGAGGGTGTGTTGGTGCTCGAGTTGCGGCGGAAGCGCCGCGCGTCGGATGTTCTGTGGAATTGCCGAGCGATCGGGCGGCAAGTCGGCGAGGTGGGTCCGTTGGCCATCATCCGCTGCCGGTCCCGTCCCCGCTCGCGGTGGGGAGGCACAACAGCCGCTCTTGGTGGTCGGCGCTGTTCTCGCCTTGGACGGTGCCACTTCTTGTGCGGGTGGCCACCATCCGCTAAATTTTCCAAAGACTTAGGAAAGAGAAGGAAAGATAGTGCTAAGGTGAAATAAGTTTATATTAGCCCAAAAAGCACACAAATACAAGACAAAGAATCAAAATTTTCTTTTTCAAGTAGTTCTTTATTTTATTCATTTGATTATGGCTACCACAGAAGGTTAGTAGCTCATAATTCACAGCTAATCGAACAACTAAAGGGGAAAGCAAATATCTAAAAAGGTGGAAGCAAATATCTATGGGGTGGATGGGGTGTAGTCAGGGGAGTTGCAGGTGCTGCCTTGGCCTGCTTTGTAGAGGGCTAATTCTGCTTCGGTTGCCCTCAACTTCTCCTCTGCGGCTTCCAACCTCCCCTGGACTAAATACAACTCATCCAGGGTATTACCATAGGCGTAGTCCATCGCCTTGGCTAATTCCACCTGATGGGTCATCTCCGGCATATCCTCATTCTCGACTAGCTGAAAGCACTGTCTAGCCGGGTGGGGATGTGCATAGGGTAGTACTGGAATGCAGTATCCCGAAGGTGGGCATCATAAGTATAGCGAAGTCGACGGACGGCTTCTCTCGCTGCGTCTTGGATGTCAGCCGGTGAAAGTCTCCCGACGACATTGGGGCCAAGATGTGGAAACTCGTGTCCGCGCCAAGTTAGAGTAGAGGATAACCTCCACTCTCCAGCGCTCCTGCTGTCCCACAATATACTTGTATCCTTGGTATGTGGGCCTCTTCTTGAAACTTAGATGCTGCATCATCTTCTATAGTATATCCGCCCATTCTCCAAAGAAAGATCCCATGGGAGATGCGGGTCTGTCTCTCGGCCATCTACAATTTTAGAAGAGACAAGAGTTTAGAAATCTTTTAACAGAGAAAGGAAGAGTAAGACTCTCAAGACAAAAAATAATTTGTAAATTTTTGAAAATAGTCCTTAATAGTTTTACCAATTCTACTGGGCCATGACCTCACAATGATATGGCTCGATACCACTTTTGTCGAACCCAGAGCGAAGGATCCCGAATTCTCGTGTTCAAACACCGTCCAGATTTCCAGTACACAGCCTCACAAAATGGATATCACATTCAGATCACGAAATCGTAAATGACATTAAATAAATAATTATTTAATACAACTGAGTCTTGAACAACAATATCAAATAACAAATGATAAACACAGCGGAAACATATAATAGAGGTGAGCCACACGATGCGCCACAGGCAATCGTCTGGGTCAAAAGGCCTACTCGTCCGGATCCTCAACGTCGGGGTAGAAGTCTTCTCCTGAATAAGATTTATTCAGCAAGAGTGAGCACTACTACCGTGCTCGCAAGTCACACCCAATATTGAATTTAAATGCATGCATAAGGAAACAAGTGAGTATGGTCGGGTTGTTTTGCATAAACAAAGATTTTCAGCTTGAATAAGTATAGTAGTTTCTAAGGCAATTTTATACTATGGATAAAATCATATTTTGAAATGACAATGATATAATGTGGATAACCTCCAATGATAAAGTGAAGGATCCTCCTAACACTTGGCTTCCCGCCTAAATTTTCATAAGGATTAACCATCCTCAACATTTAATAAAGCATTTAAAAACCAAAAACAA
The DNA here is from genome assembly GCA_036346255.1 of Ampelocalamus luodianensis. Taxonomy (NCBI): domain Eukaryota; kingdom Viridiplantae; phylum Streptophyta; class Magnoliopsida; order Poales; family Poaceae; genus Ampelocalamus; species Ampelocalamus luodianensis. Next base: position 24,499,980 of record CM070625.1, read on the forward strand.
TTCTAACTTTAAGTGGCCTCGCTAGCATGTCCATGACCACTGACGCGCTATTCGAATAGTTTCTACTCGCAGAGTTGGTACAACTTTACCCACACGAGGTGATATGCTCGTTATGTCGCCAATTCACGCTCAGAGGCGTGTGATCGAGCAATTACCATGAGGCCTTTACAATGTTCTATCCTAGTGTACTCATGCCCGCTAAGGTTTCGCCTCTTTGACTAACCGCCCTCCGAAGCCCTCTTGCGCCAAGTGGGAATAAAACGCCTAACCGACACCCACATAATCACCGACATAAATACACTAGAACATCACAAATTAATTAGCCAAATCATGCCCATACAGACATGTGGTAGTACGATATGGCATAGCAATAAGCGACTCAAAGATCGGTCCTCAATTGACTTGGGCGTCATTCCTACAAACCATGGGCCTTAATCTTAACTGGATCAATGCGTGCATAAACCCGCACTCCACCATTCCACCATTTCACCCAAGTCCAAACCCATTTTTGATTTTATTTTGAATAAAACTCTATTTATAAACCCATGTGGTAAAACAATACCACAATATCGGGTTTGAAACAAATTTGTAGAAATTTGGTGTAAACCTCCCAAATTCGTAAGTGTGAACTAAGCTCTGCTAAGCATATGTTTAATTTTGATAATACTTTGCCTATGGTGTCAAGGTAGTCGGTACAACATTCAAATTGGCTATACAATAACACATGGAATTAACTATATGTAAAATGTAACATTAAAATATTTATACAAACATATGCATGGGATAAAGAATTTAAAACTCGAAAATAACTTAAAATATCGGGGCAATATGGTCAATGGTGTAACTTGTTTATCGAACCCGGAACGAAGGATCCCGAATTCTCTGTGTTCAAACACCACCCAGATTTCCAGGTACGGCCTCACAAAAATGAATATCACATTCATATCACGAAAACGTAATTGGCATTAAATAAATAATCGTTTAATACCAATGAGTCTCAATAATAACATCAAATGTCAAATGATAAACACAATGAAATAACATAATAGTGGGAGCCACACGGCGCGCCACGTGCAATCGTCTGGTCAAGGCCTACTCGCCCGGTCCTCACCGTCAATATAGCAGTCTTCTCCTGAATAAGATTTATTCAGCAAGAGTGAGCACTACTACCGTGCTCGCAAGTCACACCCAATATTGAATTTAAATGCATGCATAAGGAAACAAGTGAGTATGGCCGGGGTTGTTTTGCATAAACAGCATTTTCAGTTTGAATAAGTATAGTAGTTTCTAAGGCAATTTTATACTATGGATAAAATCATATTTTGAAATGACAATGATATAATGTGGATAACCTCCAATGATAAAGTGAAGGATCCCCTCCTAACACTTGGCTTCCCGCCCAAATTTTCATAAGGATTAACCATCCTCAACATTTAATAAAGCATTTAAAAACCAAAAACAATTCTAACTTTAAGTGGCCCTGCTAGCATGTCCATGACCGCGGACGCGGCTATTCGAATAGTTTCTACTCGCAGAGTTGGTACAACTTTACCCACACGAGGTGATATGCTCGTTATGTCGCCAATTCACGCTCGTAGGGCGTGTGGTCGAGCAATTACCATGAGGCCTTTACAATGTTCTATCCTAGTGTACTCATGCCCGCTAAGGTTTCGCCTCTTTGGACTAACCGCCCTCCGAAAGCCCTCTTGCGCCAAGTGGGAATAAAACGCCTAACCGACACCCACATAATCACCGACATAAATACACTAGAACATCACAAATTAATTAGCCAAATCATGCCCATACAGACATGTGGTAGTACGATATGGCATAGCAATAGCGACTCAAAGACCGGTCCTCAATTGACTTGGGCCATTCCTACAAACCATGGGCCTTAATCTTAACTAGATCAATCGTGCATAAACTCGCACTCCACCATTCACCATTTCACCCAAGTCCAAACCCATTTTTGATTTTATTTTGAATAAAACTCTATTTATAAACCCATGTGGTAAAACAATACCACAATATCGTTTGAAACAAATTTGTAGAAATTTGTGTAAACCTCCCAAATTCTGTAAGTGTGAACTAAGCCTGCTAAGCATATGTTTAATTTTGATAATACTTTGCCTATGGTGTCAAGGTAGTCGTACAACATTCAAATTGGCTATACAATAACACATGGAATTAACTATATGTAAAATGAACATTAAAATATTTATACAAACATATGCATGGGATAAAGAATTTAAAATCAAAATAACTTAAAATATCAGGGGGCAATATGGTCAATGGTGTAACTTGTCGCCGAACCCGGAACGAAGGATCCCGAATTCTCGTGTTCAAACACCACCCAGATTTCAGTGTACACATCTCACAAAAATGAATATCACATTCATATCACGAAACGTAATTGGCATTAAATAAATAATCGCTTAATACCAATGAGTCCGAATAATAACATCAAATGTCAAATGATAAACACAAATGAAATAACATAATAGTGGGAGCCACACGATGCGCCACGTGCAATCGTCTGGGTCAAGGCCTACTCGTCCCGGTCCTCACCACAATATAGCGCTTTCTCCCGAATAAGATTTATTCAAAGAAGAGTGAGCACTACTACCGTGCTCGCAAGTCACACCTAATATTGAATTTAAATGCATGCATAAGGAAACAAGTGAGTATGGTCGGGTTGTTTTGCATAAACAAAGATTTTCGCTTGAATAAGTATAGTAGTTTCTAAGGCAATTTTATACTATGGATAAAATCATATTTTGAAATGACAATGATATAATGTGGATAACCTCCAATGATAAAGTGAAGGATCCTCCTAACACTTGGATTCCCGCCAAATTTTCATAAGGATTAACCATCCTCAACATTTAATAAAGCATTTAAAAACCAAAATAATTTAACTTTAAGTGGCCCCGCTAGCATGTCCATGACCGCGACGCGCTATTCGAATAGTTTCTACTCGCAGAGTTGGTACAACTTTACCCACACGAGGTGACATGCTCGTTATGCTCGCCAATTCACGCTCCGTAGGCGTGACCGAGCAATTACCATGAGGCCTTTACAATGTTTTATCCTAGTACATTCATGCCCGCTAAGGTTTCGCCCTTTGAATCGACTGCCCTCCCAAGCCCTCTGCGCCAAGTGGGAATAAAACGCCTAACCGACACCCACAAAATCATATGACATAAATATACTAGGACATCACAAATTAGTTAGCCAAATCCCGCCATACAGACATGTGGTGGTACGTTATGGCATAGCAATAAGCGGCTCAAAGACCGGTCCTCAATTGACTTGGGCGCCATTCCTACAACTCATGGGCCTTGATCTTAACTGATCAAACCCGCATAAACCCGCACCCACCATTCCGACCATTTCGCCAAGTCCAAACCCATTTTGGTTTTATTTTGAATAAAAACTTCATTTATAAACTCATGTGGTAAAACAATACCACAATATCAAGTTTGAAAACAATTTGTAGAAATCGTGTAAACCCTCCCAAATTCTCAGAATGTGGACTAAGCTTGGCTAAGCATATATTTGAATTTTGTAATATCTTGCCTATGGTATCCACGTAGTCGATACAACATTCAAATTTGGCCATACAATAACATATGGAATTAACTATATGTAAACAGATATTAAAATATTTATAACAACATATGCATGCAATAAGGAATTTAAAACTGAAAATAACTTAAAACAATAGGGCAATATGGTCAATGGTGTAACTTGCCTTGGTCGATGTCTTGAAATTCTAAATCTTCGCTTTGATCGAACTCTCCTGAGTCGTCAAGTCTATACTAAAATACGACAAATTTAATGCAAATTCAAATAAATTCAAAAACATAGCTCAAATAAACTCCAAACTGAAATATTTTGGTTTAGTTAGCTAGATTATAATTTTATATAAATTTTGCAATTTGAAACACCCAATTTGGAGTTCATATGCAAAAGTTATGAATTTTTGAAGTTTATATCTAAATCAAACTTTATTGAATTTCCGTAATTATTTTCCTACCGAAATCCATTTATTGCGCAATGATTGCATCAAGACAGCATTGGAATTAAATCAAATAATTTTATAACTCGACATGTGGGCCCCAAGTGTCGGGGGCGGCTCATCGTGAACCAAGCCCACCGAGCGTAGGGAAGGACGCGCGTGGATCGCCACGCGCGCGTGTGCGTGGCGCCGATCGAACGCCGCGTGTGCCACGCAGCGTAGAAGGGTGATGTGGCGCCTAGGTGGCAAGGCCACGCCGGCGTGGACGGCGGCGACGCGACGCGCCGACAACGACGATCGGCGGCTCCCGCGAGTGTGGGTGGTCGCAAAATGTAGGGGAAGTAATGCGATCACGCTGTACCGCTTTTGGACGGAATGGTCGCCGGAGTTGACCGGCGCGAGCTTTTAGCGGCGAGGGTTTCGTGTTGACGATAACGGCGTTCCGTGGCGCCCGAGTGATGAAGGGGTCCCGAGGTGGCTCGGTGTCGGTGAAGACGATGGCGCAGACCACGCGGCTTGGCGACGTTGACGGCGGGCGAATCCGGAGTTTTTCCGCGGCGCGAAAACCCTAAACTCACGACACGGTGGCGGTAGAGCTCAGCGGAAATGAGAGTTGAGGAGATGAGATGAGAGCGTAAATGCGCTCCGGTGGTGCCTTTATAGGGGCTAGGTGGCTCGAGGCGGCGTGGGGAGGTGGGGTCGTCTGCGCGCGGCTGCGGCGTCGTGGTGGCGAAACCGTCCGGAGAAGAGGGAAGAACATGGGGAAATGCGGCGGTGGACGCGGTCGATGCACACGTGCGTGAATAGGTTGGGGCGGTTGAGATAAGGCCGTTAGCGAAGCTTGATCGCGTCGCGAAAATGGCGCGCGGTGGTTGCGCGTGAGGGGAAGAAGAGGTGAGGAAGACGACGACTGCACTGTCCGATTTTCCACGCACGGCCGAGATTAGATTCGCTGGCGGTAAGTGACTTTCGCGCAATGCTGGATTAAGATCCAATGGTTGAGATTAGACCGAGCGGCGGTAAGTGCGCTTTGGCGCGCCGTTGGATTAAGATCGTGCGCTCATGTTGATGATGGCATTCGGACCGCGGCGTTGTCGTGTGAAGATCTTGACCGCTTGCATGATCCAACGGTGGAGAAAGAAGAGATACGCGGAGAAATGGTAGCCATTCGATTTTGATCGGACGCTGGGGAGGGCGAGAGGCGGGTGCGGCGACAGCGGGCGGTGGTCTGCAAGGCTGCTTGTGATTTGGGCGAGCGGTGGGTTTTGGCCCAAAGCCATTTTTGATTTTCTTTGGATTTCTCAATTGTTTTAATTTCATTAATTCAATTAGGCTTTAGAAAATAGCAAAATACTTCCAAAATTATGGAAAATTCACGTAAATTCCCATATTCATTCTCGACTTAATAAAATTATTTCCAACTATTTGTTGGCTTTTAATTTTGTAAATAAATTTGTTTTAGCTTTAAAATATTTAAGAAAAGTTTTTGAAAATTCAGAAAACCACAAACATAAATAAACTTTTAAATTTTTCTCAAATTGAAAAATTGGGTATACAAACCTACCTCTTTAAGGGAATCTCACCCGAGATTCGAGATTGGTCAAAGAAAGAGATCGGGATAGTTGGTCTTGAGGTCTTCTTCTTTTTCCCATGTGGCTTCACTTTCCGGTGATGACTCCACCGCACCTTGTATGATCTTATGATTCTCGTCGGTGACTCGTCGCGACATCCGTAATCTTGATTGGTCGCTTCCACGTAGGTGAGATCTTCTCAAGATCGAAACTTTCCAAGAAGGTATGGTCTTCGGCGCTTGCAAGCATTTCTCAATCGGGATACATGGAAGACATCGTGCACGGTGACAAGGCTTCGTAGCCTGCCGATATGCCACTTCACCTCTTTTGGCTAGAATTTTGTATGGCCCCACAAATGGGTGCGAGTTTTCCTTTTGTTCTAATCTTCTTACTCCTCCGAGTGGAGTGACCGAGATAGACCAAGTCTCCTACCTCAAAGTTTAGATCCCTCCGACGGTTATCGCATAACTCTTTTGTCGGGTTTGTGCCACTTTCTGATGTTCCTTATAGCTTTGACCTTACTTTCGCCTCTTTGATTATCTCAGTCCAAAGAGTTGATGCTCTCCTACTTCATCCTACGTATGGAGTTCGCATTTCGCCATACGATGCTTCAAAAGGAGCCATTTGCAAACTAGCTTGATAGCTATTGTTATACGAGAATTCCGCATACCGCAAATTCTTGTCCCAACTTTGTCCAAATTCGTGGCACGTGCTCGAGCATATCTTCGAGGACTTGATTGGTGCGTCTCGTCGACCATCCGTGCGAGGATGATAGGTCAGATCGGTTGAGTCCGTGCCTAAGGCTTCATGCGCATCGCTGCGAGAATCTTGACGTGAATCGAGAACCTCTTTGACACAATCTTCTTGGGTACCCGTGTAGACAAACAATCCTAGCCACATATAACTCGCCAACCGGCCGCTTCGTAAGTAGTCTTGACGGAATGAAGTGGGCTACTTTGGTCAACCGATCAACTATCACCCGATAGAATCATAACTCGATTGGGTCCGAGGAGTCCGGTGATGAAATCCATGCCAATCTCTTCCCACTTCCATTCGGAATTGGTAGTGGTTGCAACAATCCCGCCGGTCTCGATGTTCGCCTTAACTCGACACACATCACAATGCGCATTTAACTCAAGAATTTCTCGCCATGCCGACCCACCAAGATTTCTCCTTCCATCTTGGTACATCTTGGTGCTTCCGGGTGAATGGAGTAAGGCGTTTCATGAGCCTCCTTCGAATTGATTGTTTTAACTCCCGCCGTTAGGTACACAAACGCGGTTCCCAAACCACACAGCCTTGTTCATCTTCGCGAATCTCGGGCCTTGCCTCTTCGCATATTCTTCTTGATCTCCTTGATGTCATCATCTTCTAGTTGTTTTTCTCTCGATCCGACTTTGAAGAGTCGGTTGTACTTCCAAAGCATTCACACAACCTTGACCGACAATCTCCAAGTTTAGACGCTTCAATTCTTCATGTAGTTCGCCGCTCTTCGCACCATCATGGTATTGCAATAGGCCTTTCGCTCGTGGCATCTGCAACTACATTTGCTTTGCTCGGGTGATAATGGATTCCAAGATCGTAATCTTTTATCAACTCTAACCATCTTCTCTGCCAAGGTTTAATTACGCTCAGTGAATATATACTTCAAACTCTTGTGATCCGTGAAAATCTCACAATGTTACCAATGAGATAATGCCGCCGGATCTTCAAGGCATGCACAATTGCCGCTAACTCCGGATCGTGGGTTGATAATTCCTTCATGTGGCCTCAACCGCCTCGATGCATAAGCTACTACCTTGCCCTCCCGCATCAATACGCATCCGAGACCTTGACGGATGCGCCGCGAAGATCTCAAATCTTTATGGATATCGTGTAAAACTAACACAAAGCCGAGACCAATCTCCTCTTCGTGTCTTGAAAACTTTCTTCACAAAGCATCCGTCCCAATCAAATTTCTTTTCCTTCTTCGTGGTTGAGTCATGGGTCTTGCAATCTTAGAGAAATTTTCAATGAACTCGCGGTAATAACCCGCTAGTCCAAGGAAACTTCTCACTTCGGTGACCGTCCCGGTTGCTTCCAACTGACACGGCTTCAACCTTGAAGGATCTACGCAATTCCTCCCACGACACAATATGTCCAAGGAATGCCACTTGACTTAGCCAAATTTCACTTTGCTGAATTTAGCATAAAGCTGATGTTCTCGGAGCTTGTCCAGTATCATCCTGATATGCTTCTCGTGTTCCTCTTCATCCTTCGAGTAGATGAGAATGTCATCGATGAAAACAACCACAAACTTATCCAAGAATTCCATGAACACTTTGTTCATCATATTCATGAAATAAGCGGGGTGTTCACAAACCAAATGATATCATCAGAAACTCGCATACCCATATCCGTGGTGAAAGTCGCCTTCTAATATCTTCCTGCCTCGATCTTCGCTTGGTGATAGCCGATCTCAAATCAATCTTTGAAAAGACACTTGTTCTTTCACCGATCGAATGCATCATCTATCCCGGTAAAGGATATTTGTTCTTGATCGCCACCTCATTGAGTGATCTGTAATCAACACACATTCTCATGCTATTGTCATTTTTCTGACGAACAAAGACCGGTGCTCCCCAAGGTGATGAACTGGTCTGATGTAACCTTCGCTCGCGCTTCTTCAATCTGCTTCTTCAATTCGCTAACTCATTAGCCGGCATTCTATAGGGTCGCCGATATTGAGCCGCCCCCGACTAAGTCAATTAAGAACATGACGCCCCGATCCGGTGGCATGCCGTAATTCATCGGGAAAGACATCGCGATATTCTCGGACTACGTGTATGTCCTCAAGTTTCACTTCCTTCATGCCGGTGAGGATAGAACTTCCATTGGTGCAGTCTTGGGTTTGAACTCAATCAAATTCCTTCCCATTTGTGAGAGTGATAGACCTATTGCGCGCCTATTTGTCCATGATTCTTGGCTAACCACCCATTCCAAGAATAACGCCTAGACCTTGGGAATGCAAGACTATCAAGTCGGCTAGGAAGGATACTCCTGATATTTCAAGGGTGAGGTTCGCATAGAGAACTAGTTCTCATTTCAACCCGGGAATGGATTATCATGGGATTTGCTAAGGAAGATATTGGTAACCCATTTTGCCCACAAATTTATTTGACACGAAAGAATGCGACTCGGAATCAAATAGTATTGAAGCCGGTATTGAATTGACAAGAAACATACCAAGCACAACATCCGTCTTTGCTCGGGCTTCTCGGCCGTGACGTGGTTCACACGCCCCTTGACGAATCGCTCGACGGCTTTGCAATGCCGCCGCGGCGGGCTCTGTGCCGGCTTGAAGACGCCACGCTCGCCGCTTGGGGCATCTGTTGGCATAGTGGCCTGTTTCATTGCAGTGGAAGCAGTCACCCTCGCACCGAGGCGGAGCTCTTCTGCTGAAATTGTCCTCCGGTTGGTGCGCCGCGAAGTTGGAGGTGTTAGGCGCCGATTCGCACCGGCTCGGATGTGGAAGATCGAACTTCCCACGCCGCGTGGCTGCGTTGAATGAAACGAGGCTTGGGAAAGCCTCTGTGTTAATCTTTGGCGCCATCCTCCGCTTGCATTTCTCCATCTCGTGATGTTTGGCTTCTGGCGGATCGCCTTGTCCACCAACCGTTGGAAGTCGGTGAAGTTCGGGAGATGAGTTGGACGGAGATATCGCCGTTGAGTCCTCTAGGAACCTTTCTTGCCGTTCTTCATCTCTCGCCACATCACCGGGCATAGCGAGCTAGCCGGTTGAAACGGTGGAGATACTCGCTCCGAGCGATTGCCTTGGCGAGTGCATGAAACTCCTTCTTCTTCGTGTCATCATGCCGGCAGGGATGTGGGCATGACGGAAGGCTCTCACAAACTCGTCCCACGAGATGGCCTGGGCATTGGCGTGGGAGATGCAGAAATTGTCCCACCATTCTGAGGCTGGTCCGTTGAGCTGATGAGTGGCGAACAGGACCCTCTCGCGATCTGTGCATTGTGCGATGTCCAATTTCTTTCCGATGGCACGAAGCCAATCGTCAGCATCCATTGGCTCGGTGCTACTGGAGAAGGTCGGAGGACGCATACGCATGAACTCCGACATGGTCACCCGTTGAGGAGGGTGTGCCGGTGCCTGAGTTGCGGCGGTGGCTGCTGTTGCCTGGTTGTTCTGAGCGTTGTTGAGCGACTGAGCCAACAATTCAATAAGGTGAGTTTGATTGGCCATCATCTGTTGCCAATCCGGTCTGCTGGCCATTGCGCGGGGAGGGCTCGAACATGCTGTTCATGGTTGTCGGTATTCCCGCTGTTCTGACCCTGGATGCTGCCATTTCCTGTGCGGGTGTTCACCATCTGCTTGAAGTTTCCAAAGACTTAGGAAAGGGAAGAAAAGGTTGCACTAAGGGGGAGTAAATTTATATTAGCCCAAAAAGCACACAAAAACAAGGCAAAGAAACAAATTTTTCTTTTGCAAGTAATTCTTTATTTTATCCAACTGATTATGGCTACCACAAAAGGTTAGTAGCTCATAATTCGCAGCTAATTGAACAACTAAAGGGAAAGCAAATATCTAAAATGGTGGAGGTAAACATCTATGGGGTGGATGGGGTGTAGTCCGGGGAGTTACAGGTACTGCCTTGGCCCTTCTTGTACAGAGCCAATTCAGCTTCAGCTGCCTTCAATCTCTCCTCTGCAGCTTCTAGCCTCCCCTGAACGAGATACAGCTCGTCCAGGGTGTTGCCATAGGCGTAATCCATCGCCTTGGCTAACTCCACCTGGTGGGTGATCTCCGGCATATCCTCATTCTCGACTGAGCTGAAGGCACTGCCTAGCCGAGTGGGGATGTGCATGGGATAGTCTTTGAATCTGATATCCGAAAATGGGCGTCGAGGTGTAGCGAAGTCGGCGACGGCTTCTCTTGCCGCATCTTGGATGCCGTCCTCAAGGTCTCCGACGCATTGGGGCGTCGAAGATGTGGAAGGATGTATCCGCGCTAAGTTAGAGTAGAGGATAACCTCCACTCTCCGGGCTCCTGTTGTCCCCACGATATACTTGTATCCTTGGTATGTGGGTCTCTTCGTGAAACTCGATGTTGCATCATCTTCCATAGGATATCCGCCCATTCTCCAAACAGACTCCATGGGAGATACGGGTCGGTCTCTCGACCATCTACAATTTTTAGAAAGGACAAGAGTTTAGAAATCTTTTAATAGAGAAAAGGAAGAGTAAGACTGAAGACGGTAAATAGTTTGTAAATTTTTGAAAAATAGTCCTTAATGGTTTTACCAATTCTACAGTGGGCCATGACCTCACATCGATATGGCTCGATACCACTTTTGTCGAACCCGGAACGAAGGATCCCGATTCTCTCGTGTTCAAACACGACCAGATTTCCAGCACAGTCTCACAAAATGAATATCACATTCATATCACGAAAACGTAATTGGCATTAAATAAATAATCGCTTAATACCAATGAGTCCGAATAATAACATCAAATGTCAAATGATAAACACAATGAAATAACATAATAGTGGGAGCCACACGATGCGCCACGTGCAATCGTGCAGGTCGGAAGGCCTACTCGTCCGGTCCTCACCGTCAATATAGCGATCTTCTCCGAATAAGATTTATTCAAGAAGAGTGAGCACTACTACCGTGCTCGCAAGTCACACCCAATATTGAATTTAAATGCATGCATAAGGAAACAAGTGAGTATGGCGGGGTTGTTTTGCATAAACAAAGATTTTCAGGTTGAATAAGTATAGTAGTTTCTAAGGCAATTTTATACTATGGATAAAATCATATTTTGAAATGACAATGATATAATGTGGATAACCTCCAATGATAAAGTGAAGGATCCTCCTAACACTTGGCTTCCGCCTAAATTTTCATAAGGATTAACCATCCTCAACATTTAATAAAGCATTTAAAAACCAAAAACAATTTAACTTTAAGTGGCCTGCTAGCATGTCCATGATCATGACGCGCTATTAGAATAGTTTCTACTCGCAGAGTTGGTACAACTTTACCCACACGAGGTGACATGCTCGTTATGTCGGCCAATTCACGCTTCCGTAGGCGTGTGACTGAGCAATTACCATGAGGCCTTTACAATGTTTTATCCTAGTACATTCATGCCCGCTAAGGTTTCGCTCCTTTGAATCGACCGCCCTCCTAAGCCCCCTCTTGCGCCAAGTGGGAATAAAACGTCTAACCGACACCCACAAAATCATATGACATAAATATACTAGGACATCACAAATTAGTTAGCCAACTCCTGCCCATACATGACATGTGGTGGTACGTTATGGCATAGCAATAAGCGGCTCAAAGACCGGTCCTCAATTGACTTGGGCGTCATTCCTACAACCCATGGGCCTTGATCTTAACCAGATCAAACCTGCATAAACTCGCACCCACCATTCCACCATTTCGCCAAGTCCAAACCCATTTTGGTTTTATTTTGAATAAAAACTTCATTTATAAACTCATGTGGTAAAACAATACCACAATATCAAGTTTGAAAACAATTTGTAGAAATCGTGTAAACCCTCCCAAATTCTCAGAAATGTGGACTAAGCTTGGCTAAGCATATATTTGAATTTTGGTAATATCTTGCCTATGGTATCCGGTAGTCGATACAACATTCAAATTTGGCCATACAATAACATATGGAATTAACTATATGTAAAACAGATATTAAAATATTTATAACAACATATGCATGCAATAAGGAATTTAAAAACTAAAAATAACTTAAAATAATAGGGCAATATGGTCAATGGTGTAACTTGCCTTGGTCGATGTCTTGAAATTCTAAATCTTCGATTTGATCGAACTCTCGAGAGTCGTCAAGTCTATACGCTGTAAATACGACAAATTTAATGCAAATTCAAATAAATTCAAAACATACTCAAATCAACTCCAAACTGAAATATTTTGGTTTAGTTAGCTAGATTATAATTTTATATAAATTTTGCAATTTGAAACACCCAATTTGGAGTTCATATGCAAAAGTTATGAATTTTGAAGTTTATATCTAAATCAAACTTTATTGAATTTCCGAATTATTTTCCTATCGAAAATCCATTTATTGCGCAATGATTGCATCAGCACAATAATTCGAATTAAATCAAATAATTTTATAAATCGACATGTGGCCCCAAGTGTCGGTGGTAGCTCATCGTGAACCAAGCCCACCGAGCCTAGGGAAGGACGGTGCGGTGGATCGCCACGCGCGCGTGTGCGTGGCGCCGATCGAACGCCGCGTGTGTGCCACGCATAGCGTAGGGTGATGTGGCGCCTAGGTGGCAAGGCCACGCCGGCGTGGACGGCGGCGGCGTTTCGACGCGCCGACAACGACGATCGGCGGCTCTCGGCGAGTGTGGTGGTCGCAAAATGTAGGGGAAGTAATGCGATCACGCTGGTACCGTTTTGGACGTGAATGGTCGTCGAGTTGACCGGCGGCGAGCTTTTGCGGCGGAGGTTTGGTGTTGACGACAACGGCGCCGGTGGCGCTCGGAGTGATGAAGGGTCCCGAGGTGGCTCGGTGTCGGTGAAGACGATGGCGCGGACCACGCGGCTTAGGCGGCGTTGACGGCGGCGAAACCGGAGTTTTTCCAGGCGGCGAAAAACCTAAACTCACGATTACGGTGGCGGTAGAGCTCAAGCGGAAATGAGAGTTGAGGAGATGAGATGAGAGCGTAAATGCGCTCCGGTGGTGCCTTTATAGGCTAGGTGGCTCGAGGCGCGTGGGGAGGTGGGGGTCGTGCGCGGCGGTTGCGGCGTCGGCGAAACCGCAAATCCGAGAAGAGGAAGAACATGGGGAAATGCGGCGGTGGTGGACGCGGTCGCGTACACGCGTGCGTGAATAGGTTGGGGCGGTTGAGATTAGGCCGTTAGCGAAGCTTGATCGCGTCGCGAAAATGGCGCGGTGGTTGCGGCGTGAGGGGAAGAAGAGGTGAGGAAGACGACGACTCGAATTGTCCGATTTTCCACGCACGGTCGAGATTAGATTCGCGGCGTAAGTGACTTTCGGCGCGGCCGCTGGATTAAGATCCAATGGTTGAGATTAGACCGCGGCGAAGCGGTAAGTGCGTTTAAGCGCGCCGTTGGATTAAGATCGTGCGGCTCATGTTGATGATGGCATTCGGACCGTGCGGTTGCTGTGAAAGATCTTGACCGTCGGTGCATGATCCAACGGTGGAGAAAGAAGAGATACGCGGAGAAATGGTAGCCGTTCGATTTTGATCGGACGGTGGGGAGGGCGGTGCGCGATTGCGGGCGGTGGGCTGCGCGTTTGAGATTTGGGCGGGCCGTGGGTTTCGGCCCAAAGCCATTTTTGATTTTCTTTTGGATTTCTCAATTGTTTTAATTCTGTTAATTCAATTAGGCTTTAGAAAATAGCAAAATACTTCCAAAAATTATGGAAAAATTCACAGAAATTCCCATATTCATTCTGGACTTAATAAAATTATTTCCAACTATTTGTTGGCTTTTAATTTTGTAAATAAATTTGTTTTAGCTTTAAAATATTTAAGAAAAGTTTTTGAAAATTCAGGAAAAACCACAAACATAAATAAACTTTTAAATTTTTCTGAAATTGAAAAATTGGGCTGTTACACTTGCCTTCGTTGATGTCTTGAAATTCTAAATCTTTAGATTGGTCGAACTCTCCGGAGTCGTCGAATTTTAAACGCTAAAATACGATAAATTCAATATTCAAATAAATTCAAAAACATAGTTCAAATTAACTCCAAATTGAAATATTTTTTTAGTTAGCTAGATTATAATTTTATATAAATTTTGCAATTTGAATCACTCAATTTGGAGTTCATATGCAAAAGTTATGAATTTTAGAAGTTTTAAACCTAATTCTGAAATTTAATTGAATTTCCCGAATTATTTTTCTACTGAAAAATCTATTTATTGCGCAATGCTGACGCCAGCAAGGGATTTTCGGAATTTAAAAGAATTAAAATGATTTCTGACATGCGGGCCCCACGTGTCATAGACACGGCTCACGGTGGACTGATTCCACCGAGCCGAGTGGAATCCGGTGTACCTGAGGTGGCAAGCACGCACACGCGTGGCGCCGAATCAGCAGCCACGTGAGATGCCACGCATGTGCGAGCGCCGAGGTGGACGCCACCGTGGGCGTGCCACGTTAGCTTGACGGCGGCGACCCTCGGATGCGTACGACAACGGCGCTCTGCGGCTTTCCGGCGAGGGTGAGTGGTCGCAAGATGTAGAGGGAGATATTGCGAACATGATGGTACCGATTTGGACGTGAATGGTCGTCGGAGTTGGCCGGCGGCAAGCGTTTGGCGGCGGAGAGGTTCGGGTGTTGTCGGGAAGGGGCTCGGGGAAGACTCCGGCGACGTGGATGGGTGCTCCGGGTAGCCTAGGCGTCGGGGATGCCGGCAGTGCACTCCACAGCGGCACGGTGATGATGACGGCGGTGCAACTCGAAGTTTTGCCACGGCGGCAAAAAACCCTAATCTCACAATTGCGGCGGCGCTGAAGCTTTAGAGAAGGGGTGAATGGTTGTTTTGGGATGCGGGGAGTATTGCGAACCCGGGGGTCCCTTTATAGGGACGGGAGGCTCGAGGCGGCGTGGGAAGGTGGGGTCATGCGCGGCGCCAAGCGGCGTTGTAGGTGGAACCGTCGCGGAGAAGAGGGGAGAACGTGGGGGAAACGCGGCGGAGGTGGACGCGGTCTCGTGCACGTACATGCGAAGATCAGAGCGGTTGGGATCCAGCTGTTTGCGAAGCTCTTGAACCCCCGAAAATGGCGGTTGCGGGCGCGGCTGCGCGAGGACGAAGACCAGAGGTAGACGAAGGTCACGGGCCGTTGGATTTCGATTCAACGGTTGGGGTTTGATGAGAGTAGAAGAACGTGGGTGAAATCTTGGCCGAAGGATTTAGATCGGAGGGTTCAGATTAGAAGGGGTTTGGATCTCCGAAGCGGTATTAAGATCTGGCCGTTTAGGTTCGATCGGAGGGTTATCAGAGATGGGGGGTACGGGCCGTTGGATTAGAATCCAACGGTGAAAAGGAAGGGAGAGGTGTGAGAGCGGTGCGGGCCGCCGGTGGGCTGCGCGTGGGTGAGTTTTGGGCCGGAGCCTTTGGGTTTCGGCCCAAAGCCAAGTTTTGATTTTTCTTTGGATTTTGCAATTGATTTAATTCTGATAATTCATTTAGGCTTTAGAAAATAGCAAAATAATTCCAAAAATTATGGAAAAATTCACAGAAATTCTCATACTTATTTTGGACTTAATAAAATTATTTCCAACTTTATGTTGGCTTTTAATTTTGTAAATAAATTTGTTTTGGCTTTAAAATATTTATGAAAAGCTTTTAAAATTTCAGAAAATCCCACAAAAACAAATAAACTTTTAATTTTTACTGAAATTTGAAATTTGGGCTATTACAGTACCTCCACATGGAAGGAACTCATTTCTTCAGGGGACTAATGCGACGCGTGTTGAAGTCCTTCACCACGTGCCATCCGGTAAGCCCCCCCCCCCACCTTCAAGTCTTTGATAGCTTGAATATAGGGTCGAATCCCAAGAAGAAATCCTTTCGATGGCATTTCCAATGAACGAGAGGCTGTCTTCCTCGGTGACTTCCCAGTAGAACCACTTCTTCTTTCACCCTGGCCATGAAGACCGGGTGAACATCTGAATGTACTCCTTCGACTTCTCGTCGTGGAGCTTCAGACCGCAACTCCCAACGATTCCGCCTATCAAGCCATCCCGTAATAATACTGGAAAAGCTCGAGGTCCGCTGGAATTCCCAGGTATGCCTCACACAAATACACGAATACATTTAACATTGTGCTGGAATTAGGATCAAGATTCACTAATTCCACCCCAAAGTGCTCGAGCACAAGTGTGAGAAAAGGGTGAGCAGACAATCGGAAGCCACACTCACAGTACCCCTGGAAGACAGGGATTTGCCCATCCTCCCCCGACGGCCAATGTTGTCCAACTGCTGAAATCCACTTTTCGAGTACCTTCTCGGGGATCTTCTCGGCAGCAACCAATGCATTCATCTTCGTTGTATCCATCTCCGATTTCGCCCACTCAGAGACGATCCTGGCCATTTTCCTCACGAAAGGGAGATTTGGATTGGGAAAAGCTTCAAGAAAGTACACAGATTTTGCTGGCGGCGGAGGAGGCGAGAACTTGACGAACAGTCAGGGTGAATTGGGGAAAAGGTAAGAACCCTAGAGTCACCCCTGCGGTTAGTTTTATAACCGCATGCTTGAAATGAAATGCCGTGGAAACTCAACGGTTCCCACCGCTTCGGGAATTACTCTAACAGACAGATCCTTTTAAATCTGCCTGTTCAAGAAAACCGATGCTCTTTTCACACCTCAAGTGAAATTACCTTCTTGACCAAGTATATTTCTGGTCAAAAGAAATACCATTCGGAAAGGCTTTACTTCCGATCATCGAACCTGGATTACTTTGTAGTCGTAAGATTTTCTACAACTACCTCGTAGTCGTGAGATTTTCAGCAAAATTCCTTGACCAAGTATATTTCTGGTCGAATGAAACACGTGTTGAAGAGTTTTTCCTTCAACTTTTACCTGACAACCACCTAGTGGTCGTAAGAATATCTATGACTCCTTTCCCAAGTAAGTTATTTTTACTTGAAGCTGGGGGGCTAGATGACGGGGATCTAATAATCCTCATTTTACTATTTATTTGTAATTGAGTATTATTGGTAAATATGACATCACACAGCTATTGAGTATACCCCTTGTAGTAGTAAGGGAGGAGTCAATCAGGTGGTCGTAAGTTCTTCTATGACCACCTCATAGTCGTAAGTCCTTCTACGACTACCACGTAATTGTAACCACGTAATCGTAAGTTCTCCTACGATTATCTCTGGTCGTAAGTCTTTCTACGACCGGTACCCAGTTGTAAGCTTTTCTACGACTACCCCCCGGTCATAAGTTCTCCTACGACTAGTCCTGCCACGACTTCTTCACAGATAACTGGGTCTACTCGCCAGTAGACCTTATTAATTGTGAGATCTGAGCAGTCAAGATACGTAGTTATTCTTTGGAATAACTACAGATAACTCACCATTATCTCTGATTGATAACCGTCAGGCAATGTGGGGAGGTTAATACTCTGGTGATTACTCTCATTATTACGGAATAATGAGCGCCTCTTGACCTGGAACGACAACCTCCCTCTCCGCATACTATAAATAGACTTCTTTCAGAGAGGAACAGGGAGGGAGAGGAAGACTTCTCGAGAGGCAATCAGAAGCAATATTAGTGCAAGTCTTTCCATTGATTGTAACTAGGATACCTAATACAAAACACACATAAGTAGGGTTGTTATTCTCTTTGGAGAAGGCCCGAACCTGTATAAAAATCTCCGTGTCTTTTCTGTCTGCATGATCAATTGTGAAGACCCCGAATCAAACAATCTTTACGTAAGATCGGTTCTAAAACAACGACAGTCCCGATCTTCCGATGGATGGTAATTCGATTTGTCGAGAGTGACTTTGACGACGAGGCTACTTGACCGAAACTCGATCACACCATCCAACAATCACTAAACCACGCTCTTGTCATTATCAACGTCACCAAGAACGACGGTTGACCTGATTACGAAGATCAATTCCTACAAGCAATCAAAGAATAAGCAAGAATTCAAGTAAAGAGCAATTTGAAAATTGCTAGATATAAAAGTCGCACGAGGATAGTTGAGGTTCTGTAACACGAATTTGTTGGTCTAACAAATACAAGAGACAACGTGGAGTTTGCACACACAGGCTAAACTGATCTAAACAAAACCTAAACTAGAGGAGAGGGGCGACAGCTCCTAGTTAAGGAGAGGGGCGGCGACCAAGGCAGGTGAGGGCGTCGACCTAGGGTGTGACGCCTCTCCTTGGGCCCAAATGTTACACGGCACATAGCCTAAATTAAGGTGGCACACCACTGTGGGATGTCAAGCTAAGGTAATCGGCCTAGTGGAGTCAAATTGGTTGCTGTCGAAGTGGTGAAGCGGTTCGGCCCCTTGCTGTCTCTCTTTGTTGTGAATGCTCCTCTCCAAGATTCCTAAGTAAAATAAGGTCACATGTTTTAGGCAGTAGCACATTCTCCATTAATAAAACATTCACTCCTAGGAAGGAATTCACTTGATAATTTAACTGCCGTGCTCATGCTCTGGTAATTGGTCCTTATACAACTTCAGGTTGAGGAGTAGTGGTTGCATCCATAGGAGAGATTGCATCTATAGGAGAGATGTCCTCATCAAACTAGATTTGTATATGAAATCCAAAAAAGTAATTGAAATTCGAAATAAAAATAAAATAAAATAAAGAATTTCATTTCAATATGAATTTCAAAGTAAAATCCCTAAATAACTGCAATTCAGAATAAAAAATAAAGAAAAATATCAATTTGATTACGATACGAATTCAAAGAAAAAAGAACTGAAATTCAGAATAAAAAAAATAAAAGAAAATTTACAATTTAATTTTCATACTACTAGTTTAGAATGAAAAAAGGTTAATGAGGCTTGACTCGATAGTGGTTCGTTAAATGAAGCTCAATAATACCTCATTAAGCTCGATGGCCAGTTCCTCGCAAAAAAAAAACTCAATGGCTAGTTACGCATAAGGCGCTTTGGTGAGCAACATCACGGTTCTTCACCACCCCACACCTTGAATGGCTGAACGGAATGTGCAATAGGTTTTTTATTATACAAGTGTTGACGTGAGTCACGCTAGCATGTAAAGTCACATTGATTTCTTAATATTTTTGTTGTTCTTAATATCACAATGTATAATCCTTCGGTCTTAATTCGAGGCAGAAAGGGGCTCCAGGGAGATGGGCCATGTCGCCACTTTTTTCCTGGCCGTCGAATCTTCGCTCCTCTCATCCACGCCCGTTCGATCGGGTTCAGCGCTGCGCTCTCATGCGTTGGCTCCGCTTCTTCCTGCGCTTTCGTCGCCGCCTCTCCCACTCCTTCCCCTTCTTGTTCCTTCCTCCACGTTTCCACCACCAGTGGACGGCGGTGGACTCACCGCCTCACCATGCCGCTCCCTCTTCCCTGCCGCCACCTCCCTGGCCCCAGTGTGGTCACTTCACCGCCTCCCCTCCTAATTCTTCGTCACCACTGGACAGGGGGATTTGAGGGCAACTAAAATTGTGGCAAGCGAGCCTCCCTCCCCTTCCTTTCCTTTCCCCGCGGGCGGCAGGTCGACCTCACCAACGTTGGGCCCCTTCCCTCCATGCCCGTGCAGAGGCAGAGAGCATGCGGCAGCTCACGATCTCGGGGCCTCCACAATTTGTTTGGTCGGGTCCCCTCCGCCTCCCCATGCCATGTCGGCGGTGGTCCTCCTCCTCCCCCTCCTAGCTGCCACCAACGAGGGGGTTTGCCTAAGGCCACCCGCCGCCACTGCCACCCTGAGCCAAGCGTCAGATTCCTGCCCCACGTCGGACTCGGTGTGGCTCCGAGGCCACCACGTGGGCATCCTGGAGGTTAGCGTGGCTCTGCTTAAAATTCACCATCACATGAAACAACAATAGTGTCGGTTTTTGAAGCGTCAATGTTAGCATTAGGATCACGCGAATTAATGATGTTTTGCTTCCATTTTGCTTTGTGATTTGATCATATCATAGTGTTCATAGCTATACAATCTAATCTAAGTTGCCCTACCTGAGATAATTTTGTCAATACAATTCAATATCATAGTGTTCATAACTATACAATGTAATCTAATTTGCATTCTCAAATACTTACTATACATTGTTCATTCTGTAAAAAAAGTTAAATATCTTTGCGATTATGTTGTTAGGTTTCCTAGGAAAGGGAATTGGGTTTCGAAAATTACAATATAATGTAAGGGGCAGCAGCAAGTTGTACAACTAACTATTTTTACTATTGAGGTATACATTAATTGTGACATGTTCAAACTAGGAGAGTTTTATAGAAAAAATTCTCCCACGTATGACTTATGAGCCAAGTTTCAATTATAGCAGGAAACACAGATACCACTTGATCTTAGTGGAGTTAAGTGACAACTCTCAAAGTCTCAAGTATGGTGCCATCCAGATACTTTAACTAGGTTGAACCTGGCATTTTTTAATTTGTACTTTTTACCAAGATACATTGATGTGAGAACTCATCTCTTAAATTTTAAAAAGTTGCTGATCAAGAGGGTTTTTTTGTTGTGAATTGTGATTATGACTTTGCATGTATTTGACCAATGATGATTTTTAGGTCCTTATGCGGAATATACCACCTGATCCAGATGAATCGATTTGTGAGCTTGTGGAGCATTTCTTCCTTATGAATCATCCTGATCACTATGTAACACACCAGGTATTATTTAATTTTTTCATGACTAGCCATATTCTGATCTTCATATTGCTCTATAAATTTTATATATGCTCATTGTTCTCAACGGATCATCTATCTGATTTGTATGCTTAGTGAAAGCATGCTCTCGCTATATGCCATTCATTTCTTCCTTAATGTATGTGAATTTATTTTATTTTCTCCAATTCAGATGGATTTCTATTTGATTCTTTATAAAGTATAATTAACCTTCCTAATTTAAAATACAAATGATGATTATATGCTTTGAATTTGGCTTTACACTGTTCTCGGACATGTTCTCATTAATTCATTACATGCATTGTTTCTTTAATGGTTGTTTACAATGCAAATAAGCTCGCTAAGCTGGTCAAAGAGAAGATGATCGCTGCAGAATTGGCATGTTCTGTTTTGTAATCATTGCATACTTGATGTAAGGAGAAACCATTTATCCAATTATTTTGTACTACCACACATTATTGTTCTGAAATTGCATTCTTGTCCCCTTTTTATCTGGATACAGGGAAGCAATCTAAACGACAAGGATTTCAGCTTGACAATGCACTGCCATATTATGCCAAAGACCGGCAAGATGCTTGCAGATAAGAGAGTCAAGATAGGTTATCAGCTCCCTGAGCAGTACAGATAGACCCTAAGCAAGCTAAAACTATATAGGAAGAGGGCAATAATCCCTTAGCATTCCAACGATGTTTTTATGAATTTAAGCCTTTTTGTACATATGCAGGTACTTATTTGGGATATTGATGCCCAGCCAGGTAGACATGCTGTCGTAGGAGCAACTAAATATTGCTCTCATTTGGTATGTTTTCTTTTTTTAGTTCTGAACCTACATCATTGTAAGATGCTGCCAAATGTAGTTTTGCATGCTGAATTGTGTAGATAGGAATTGCACAACATGAATAGACATAACAGGATTTAATAGAATAGATTCGAGGTTTTTCAATGTACCAGTTATGTGCTTTTTAAACATAGTACTTATTAGCCTCAGCTGTATGTATTAGACTTATATTACATTGCGACTTCATAGCCTCATAATTATCTCGCGTACTCATCATTTCCTCATTAATATTAACATCCGTACATACAGCGTGATTGTCAACTCTTGCCTTTCTCCCCTGCGCCAAGGTGCGTGCAGACCACTAGTTAGTATATAGTGTGGCCGTAGAGCTCGACGAATGGCAGGCCAGCAGCATCGGGCCTCGGGCGCAACATGAGCGGTAAGCAGGGCAGCTCAGACGTGGAAAACGGAGGCATCGCATGGGCGTTGCCCTAGAACGAGATGATAGATATGGATGGGCTCGCTGGGGGCTTGCACGACAAACGGATGGCATCGAACTCCTTGATGTTGCTTCAATCGCATGATAGCATGCACTTCCCTACTGATCTTTCACTTCACCTTCTCCATTGAGGAGTCATGAATGTATTGGATTTCTTTATCTTCCTTGTAATTGACTTTGTATCTTGCAACAAAGTTATGATTGCCCATGATCACAACAGTAGGAGTATTAGATTGCCAATTATGTCCATTAGTATAGTATGTAGGACCTACGTCTTGGTAGCTATGAAAAGTTAAAAACACCATTGATGCGGATCGTGTGAGGGATATTAGGATAGCAAATATAGGGTTGTTCGTTCGGTAATTTTGGTTTATATGATTCGGTAAATATGGTATACTCGATAAATACGGTATTGTTAGTTCGGTAAATACATTTTTTATATAAATATGGTTCAATATCATAAATATCAATTTTTCGGTACAGTGTCGATAAATACCATATTTACCAAAGTTAACACAAATTGCGAACAATGCGGTAAGCCCGCTGCGACGCCCCATGTCATTACCCTAGAGATTAATCACACTTAAGCAAACGGATTACTATTCGTTTGTCCGGTAGGACACCACTCGACGAATAGTAAGCCTTACCAGAGTCAACGCAGCAGAATAATAAGATAGAAACTGTACATCTTTATTACAATAGTAGCCACGCGAGGCTATGGTCTTTAATACAAGTAATATATAGCTGCAAAATCGGACTACAACCCCTCTCTTGCCTGCCCTGAAGCATCAGTAGCCTAGTTGTCCCACTCGTCGTATAGGGAGTACATCTCGCCCTGCTCCTCGTAGCAAGTGCCCTCGTCTCCTGCGGCCTCATCTGTACCTGCGTGTCCCTCGTCCTGCTCGGGATAGCTCCCGGCCGGACTAGGATCTAACAAAGGAGAATAATAGCAAGGTTGAGTACTAGTGTACTCAGCAAGCATTAATAGCAAAGATGCACTGCATGACTCATCTCTGTTCTTTACCTTATTTTCTAGTACATCTCTGTTTCTGAAAATAACTCATTAAAACTTTAAGTGGCAAATTTTAATTCTAAAAAGACTACTTGTCACTCGAAGAGAGGATAGACCCCTAGCAGTTCCTGTAGACTCCAATCTAGGAGACAGACATGAATTTATGATTTTTTATAGCACTACGCAGGAGCTTGTACCACTTTACCCATAGCTATTCTGAGCTCTCCTTAAGCTAGGTCCCCTGCATTTCCTTCGATGTGTGTTCAAGATCAGAATACAATACGTTTTCCAGGTTACATGATTAATTTCTCTACCCATTACTTTTCGTCAGTGCTGACCTCATCACCACTGAGTTCTGGTAATGGTGGTTGGGCCGACTCTTCGCACCCAACACTCCATCTAGCGATATAGTGCTAATTTCTTACATCATACTCACACATATTACTTACCCGTGTAGAGAACATAATTACATAACAAGTTGGCATTCCCGCCCATCAAAACGGGAAAAAGGTTGGTACTCAAATACGGCCTCTCACCGAGTAAGAGTTTTATTGGTCCTTAGATTTTAACCATATGTAAAGGGGTCCCACATCTTCTCTCATCTCTTTCCTTTCCCTGGCCCCCTTCACCAGCCATAATATTAGCTCTGTTCTCATCTTATTTCTCATTCATCATCACTTTTCATCATCTTCTTCTTTTATTTAACCGATTTGAATTTTGAGACATAGTTTTTATGCAACATGTATAATAGTGCAGAATGTAACTTTTACATTTAATATAACTATATTGTTGTTCAAGAAATAAGCTTGCCTTCATAATCGTGGAAAATATCGTCGTTGAAGAGATCTGTATCAGCTACTCTGGTCTGTGTGGGCTCGTCTGCTGCAATTTACGCGACGATGCGAATAATAAATAAATAAGTAAATACTTAGTGGTATTTGTGTGCTACTAGGTGTACAATAGTCGTTGGCTCTCCTTTTTGGTATATTTTAATTTAATAATGTTTTTCGGTTCCTTTGCTAGGTTAGCACTCCCCAACTGTGGTTGTTTTAGTGTATCGGTTCTTGGATCGCGGTTTGACTACTATCGCGTTAGATCGTATGAAGGTAAACTATTACACGAGTTCGCATACAACTATGTTTATTCGGTCTTACTCGGATGTGTACGAAACTAATTGCTTGTCTAAATACATTCGGTATTGCTTAATTTAATTAATCTATCACCAAGATTATTTGCCTAATATATTAATTTTTATTGGCCACTTATTTCAATATAAATTCTCAGATTATTTTACATATCTTTCCATTTTTATTTTCTATCGGCAATTCTACTGATATCTATCTGCACGGGGTTCATACATCTACTCTTCTCGCGGTTCGTCTAATATTTACAGGTTTGTTACGCATGCATACCCACTTTTTATTAACAATTTTTATGATATTTTATCTTGTTTTATTTTCTTATGTACCGGACTGATTTACGAGTGCTTATCCCTATGTGACCTAATTAAATTTGTTTGGTCGAATAATTTCCTAGTGCCAACACTTAATTTTATTGCTAACTGCTATTGTTACATATATTACTTATTAAAATTCACTAGAAATTGCACATTTTTCCTAATTTTTTCCATCTTCTTACTTAAATCCTTAACCATAATTCTATCCTCACCAAATCCCTTCCATTCCTCCCTTATCTCCTCATCTCCTTATCTATTCATTCGGCCAAGCCCGTGGTGCTTCTTCCTCCTTTCACTTCATTCCCCATTCTTTGTCTCTCTTCTATTTCCTCCATGCTCAATCCTTACTAGGGCTTGGTCTTGGCTCATGGCGCCTCCTTCTCCTCCCCAGTCGGCCCAACACATAGCGTCACCGCTGCTGCTCATCTGCCTGCTCCCCTCGCCCTCGCAGCC
The DNA here is from genome assembly GCA_036346255.1 of Ampelocalamus luodianensis. Lineage (NCBI taxonomy): Eukaryota > Viridiplantae > Streptophyta > Magnoliopsida > Poales > Poaceae > Ampelocalamus > Ampelocalamus luodianensis. The sequence goes on from CM070625.1 coordinate 24,525,154, forward strand.
CATGGCGTTGCCGCCACCTACGCCGGCCTGGCTCCCCTTGCGCCTGTGCCGTCGGTCTGCCCTCCCGGCTCAGCCTTACCTCCCTAGCTCCCTGTGCGGCCTGACCTCTGCCTTCTACCACTGCCCTAACGGCCCGCCTCCTTGCTAGCCTGGATTCAGCTTCGCCCCCGAGCTCGCGCGGCCCTGTGGCTTGGCCTCCGGCCGCCACTAGCTCGCCGACTTGCACCTCCTCGCGCCTCCTCTGCCCGCATGTCTCTGGTCCTCATGCTCCACCCGATTCTACACGGTTGCTACCATGGCAAGCGGCTCGGCGGTCCCCCCTACTCGGTATTATCTACTTTCTTTAGTTGATTTGGTCCCGATTCGGTTTGGGGGTTTTCTTGATGTAATTACTGGTGGGTATCGGGGAATTTTTGGGTGAAGTCCAGTTGTGTGGTGGACAAGGGGTGGCTTGGCATTCGGTGCTTCGGCCGGGTGAGACGTTGGTGGCTGTCGGTGGTGGTCTTCGGTTTCATGCATGCTGGAGTTGCTTCGGTTCTGGGCTTACATGGTGATGCTACTTGCTGTTCTTCAGCTCCATTCTTCTTGTGGGTACATGGGTTTCTGTGAATCACAGTTTGAATTCGGCTGATCGCTGACATGGTTATGGTTATAGTTGAGCCACCAGGTAGCTGCTGGTCCGGTCAGTTGATATGATGCATACCGAACCTTCTCTGTATCTGAAAATCCTACTGTGTCAAGCTTCTTTTCTAACTCAACCAGCCAGTCACTTGCATCTAATGGATCAGTGGCCTTAGCAAAAGTGGGAGGGCGAGTTTGGAGAAAATCCTCCAAACTAACCCCGCGTGATGGCTGTGAGGTAGTAGGTGCCATTCGAGTCAACAGGGCTTCCATAAAGCGGTTTTGGTTTTCTTGGACTTCTTTTCAGGAACTCTCTAAGAATATGAGTACATCAGCCATTACGTCTAGGGGATCTGTTGCTTTGGTGGGTGGCGGTTGGCTAGCTTCTAGTATGGTAGTAGCTTGGTTGACTAGGTGTCGACTCGTTGAGGTTCACTGGTGGATTCTCTGTTGACTGGTCTTGTGGCAAGAGTCCCAATCTCAATCCCAAGTCGCGTTTTTCATTTCCTTGACCTTCCATCTTACGGGGGAGGTGTCAAGAAATGGTTGCATTAGTGGTTGTGTTGGTAGCATTTTCATCTTGAGGAGTCTATTGGTGGTAGCAGTAGTTTGTGGTAGGGAAGATGGTATTACATTTATCTAGTAGGAGTTAACCGTGGGTGAGTTGTATGTAACATCCCAATATTAGACTTGTGTTTCAAATATAAGAAAATGAGTAGAAATTAAAACTTTTTCTTACATCATGTATTTCCTGTTGTACCAAACAATTCTTGTACAAGGAATTATGGAAATACAAAGTCACAAGTCCTTTCAATCCAAATTTTGATCTTCCAAAAATAAAATCATGTCAAACTTTGTGATCATCTTCTGGAAATATTTTTCCTAAGTTCTAAGGATGGTTTGTGACCCCTCTGAAAAATTTCACAATTTTTAGAAATTGTTTGAATATTATTAGAGGGCAGTCAAACCTGTTGACCTTTAATTAAACCCTAAATCAGAACCTTGCGTAATTTTTGGAGAAAGATGCACTGCATAAAAACCTCTGAAAATTTTACACAAGGTTTATGTCCAGGTTAGAAAGCTCCTGTAAAAATTTTAGAATTTTTGGAGTTGTTTTGCTACCCCAAATAAATCCTCAAAGGTCTCTGTTCTAATTTAAACACCAAATCTGGTTTGTACTGTTCATCGGGTCCGAGTTAGACTCGGGTTCGAGTCTTTTGTTCTGGTCGAGTCAACTAAAAGCACCAGACCCTCTTTATAACCCGCGTCCGTTTCCAACCGTTGGATCTTGATCTAACAGGCCTAAACGATTGGGCTATTCAGGACGTAGCGAAGGGCCCATCAATCTAGGCCTTTTGATCGAAATTCGACGGTCCAGGATGATTGTGCCGATCGGGCCGTTCCGAACTCACCATCAATCATGACCGTTCAATCAAAATCCAACGGTGCATATTAGATGTGACGTTCGGGTTGCTACCGTGCGCATTAAATCGGGGCTGTCCGATTTTGATCCAAAGGCGCACGATTCTCTCTGTTGTTTTTAAAAGCGCCAGAGCGTTGCGATCTCAGCCGTCCATGTTTAATCCAACGGCTGACAATCATCCGAGTGCTTTTCGTATCGTCTTCTACCTCCAGTCGTGCGTGAACAGTACCGAAGTTATGGCCATGTCATTTCTTGCTCCCTCTGACCACCTAGCCGACATTTAGGGGTATGGGAGACACTTTCGGCCGTGCCATACCCTAATGCACCATCTACAACCTTTTCTTTGTCGGCCATTCTTTGTGCTTTGCACAATGTCTCCCGAAGAGCTCTTGGTCCAAACCCTAATGCTTTCAAGCTTTATAAGCACCCTCAATACCTCCTGGTCTCTCTTTACACTACCATTAAGCTCCATTTTCAATTTTGGAGCTTAATACCCCAAAACCGGCAATCCACCATTGTTGACCCGTGGAGCTCTATTGGTGATTGGGTGTTCCAGTAGTTCTCCTTCACAATTCTTTACATCATTTCTATTCCCTCACTATTTTGAACATTTCCCCTCACTCAATTTTGGATTTGATTCACAGGAATTGTCCAATTTGGGGTTTGTTCAAATTCGGTCGAATTTGGTCGTCTTCTTCCTCAGCTCAGGTGAGTGCTCTATTTCCAAATTATTTGCTCATGTAGCTTCTGTGAACCATAATGAAGCTATATTGATGCTATGGTACCACTCATTTTGCTCAGGATACAAATTTTCACCTTTCTTCTTCAAGTCCGGCAAGCCTCCACCATGGATAAGCTACTCCGGCCATCTTTGAAGCTTCTCTCCATTAAGGTAGCTTCTTATTAGTCCCTAGAGGCCTTGGTGTAAGATCGAGTAGGCCGACTAGAGGGGGGTGAATAGGCGTTTTAAAACTTTTATGCGCTAAAACCGATTTCTAATGCGGAAGTTAATACAAATACGGTTTTGCACAATTAAGACATAAAACCACTAGTCTCAACTAAGTGCACCAACAATACAAGTCTAATGATAATAAACAATTGAGCGAGAACTTGTAAGCAATTCAATTTAGGCAATGTAAATAGCACATAGCTTGGAAATCATTCATACACAATAAATGAGCAACTTAATTATATGAATGTAAATTGCAATAAGGTAAAGCTCAAGAATGCAAACCATAATGACACGGTGATGTTTTACCGTGGTGCTCGAGAGACTTGCGGTCTCCCTAATCCACGTTGAGGAAACCCAAACCAATTGGGCCGGCTCCACGTATTAAGCCTTCCTCCGAGGTATCAACCACCTCGCTCCACTAGGGTTGCTCTTACTCCACTCCGGAGATAGCGAGCACCAAGCCACTCACAAACGCTCGGATCTTCTCACAAGCTTCGCTTAAGAAGATCACCGACGCACGACGCCTCCACGCCGTCTAGGTGTCGGCAAACACCAAGAGTAACAAGTCTCCAACTTTCACTTGAACCAATCAAGTGTTAAAGCTCTCATGGATACCAAATCCACCACCTAATGCAACACATGCAATAGGATTTGCCTCTCAAACCTCAACAAGTGCAACACATGCACAAATGGGAGTAGAGGGATTGCTCTTAGCTCAAAGGAACTCAATGGGGCACCAGCTACTCTCCCTCACACGGCCAAGGTGGGTATGTATAGTCCACACACAAAAACTAGCCGTTGGGAGAAGATTCCAGAGAATCTGGACAGAAGCCGGTCAGACCGCCAACTAATGGCCGGTCGGACCGCCCAAGCGCCAACGGCTATAAAACTAGTCGTTGGACTCTCAGTCGGTCTGACCGCCAACCAATGGCCGGTCAGACCGCTCACACCTTTTCCTTAGCCCTAGCTAGTCATACCTTTTCCTTGCGCAACCACTTGAAGCTTGATGACGCATATCCTTGCTTCAAGTCTTGACATACATCAACTCATGATGCACTCTTCACTTGACCTCTATCAACACATGATGGATTCTTCTTGTCTTGATGATCAACTCATGATCATCTCCTTTACTCCAAGCTCTTCACTTCAATACCATCAACCCATGATGATGTTCTTCTCTTGATATCATCAACACATGACGATATTCTTTTTCTTCAAACACTTGACTTGATGATGATCAACTCATGACATCATCCGAAGTCTTCAATCACATGGAACATAGCCTATTTCACCAACTCATAGAAAATTGTTAGTTCCACAAGGTGATTGTCATTAATTACCACAATCATACCATTAACCAATAATGGTTGGACAAGATATCACAATCTTTCTCCTCTTCGGTAATTGATGACAACCAACACAATTACAGATAATTGAATGTAATTGGTATGAGTATATATAAACTACAAAGGTTATGTATACTCAAAAGATACATGAGCATATATGAACTACATGAAGTCTCATATGCCCATATGAATATATCTGAACTACACAAGTTGCATATATTCAAGGATATGAGTATATATAAACTTACACAAGTTGCATATACTCATATGAATATATTAACTACACAAGTTAAATATATTCAAGGATATATTTCAAGGTAAAGATCCTTAATATATGTGGACAAAGGAATATGGATCAATACTAATGAAATCACAAAATATAGATTGAACTCCCCCTAAATGCGTGCATACACGAGTGTGTAAGTAAAAACATATGCACATATACAAGTTTTCCTTTTTGGTGAAGTTCAACCTATATATTGGATCCGAGGAATGCAAGAAGATATAATAAGATGTTTGTCGAATGCATACCTCTTTGATCTTTAAATCCAACTGAGACTAAACAATAGGTATATCAAAAAGAGTGTTAGTCTCATAAATAGATTTGTCATTAATAACCAAAACTCCATTAACACATAATGGCGGGTCTAGATTCTTCAATCTCCCCCCTTTTTGGTAATTGATGACAAATCCTTTATCAATAGCAACATTTGGATATTATCAACATATATTGAGTATTTAAGCTATTGAAAGTAAATCATGCATATAATGTATTCTTAAAGCATATGAAGGAGACATGTAAGATATTTGATACACAACCAAATGTAGAAAGATACTGATCCATCATTCTCCCCCTTTTGGCATTAATCACTAAAAAAATAATTCAAATCAACCTTAAGCAAAATAAAAGATTTTGCATACAAGAGCTTGGCAAGTGAAGTCATTTCAGTTAGATCAATTAACCATTTTCTCCCTTTTGCGAACAAGAACCAAAAGAGATAAAAACTCCCCCTAAACGTGTGCATTTAAGATCTGAAAGGAATACATGCACAAGAAAATTTTATGAAATTTTGACAGAGTTTTCTCTAAACAATGAATCCAAGGAAGCATGACAATTTATAATCAAGATAAGAATATTCATGCAACAACAATAAGGATTCAATAACATAATTCAGACAAGGATAATAAACACAATTCATAACATTAACAATCACATATCCAAAGAGTCTGATAGCAATTAACGATTATACAGGGTTCAATAAGCTCATAACAGATAACAAAAGATAACAAAAGATAGCATACAGCTTATCCCACAATACAAGGTCTATCGACCTACATATGAAAAGATAGCAGCTAAGAAGGAGGAGCATCTGTCGAAGATGGAGGAGCAGCAACTGATGTCGATGGAAGATCGCCCTGCTGAACACCTGAAGAGGTACGTCGATGACTCCCAAACCTCTGATAAACAACTGGTACATACTGCTGATGATACTCTGAGAGTCTCTCATCAATACGACTGACCCTCAAGTCTAATGTATCCAACCTGGCTCTAGTCTCTGCATGCATCTGATCATTTCTTGCATCCATAAGATCAAACCTAGCATCCATGCTCGTCTGAAGGCGCAAGAGAGCTGCTAGAACCGCATCCTGCTCCTGAGGATTTTCTCGTTCTTTCGATAGGTTCCATCGATCGTGTTGATTCCGTGAGTGATCCTCTGCAGCAAACAAGTGATCTTCAGCAAGGCAAGCAGTGTAACATCATTTGATCATATTGCTCCTACTACTTTTAAATTCTAATATCTTGTTTGCAAAACCTAAGTATGCATGCTTCTTGTGTCAAGATTTATTTTGTCGATTAGAGGTAGCTAATCCCATTGCATGGTTGCCCTTAAATTGTTTATCCCCGCCACAAAACATAAGTTATTAATATCATTTGGTGAATTAGAGCAGGTGATTTAATTATGCTCTTTTCTTGTCTTTACGATTGTCATGCTTAGAATGCTTAGATACTGGTAGAATTGGACGGTTATCGACTTGTCGATAACCTTGATCACATAAAACTTATTATGACTTATGATTTCGGCTTTGTACCGTGTTTACTTGAAAAACTAAAAATTGAAAACAAAATGATTTAGACTTGGGCACAATGGTAAGATAGTGTGAATTTGGGTGTGACTGGAATGGTGCTCGAGTCAGCAAGGACCGAACATCTTGTTACACTAAACCAAGCATTCTTGCGTGCTAACCACACTAGAGGGTATGTGACCTCTCTTGACTTAGTACTTTGGCGTGTGTTAGCTACGAGTCGCAGGTGGGCGTGCGTGTGTTGTGTTGTGGTAAAATGAGGGGGTTATGTGTGGAGCATTGTAGTTGTCCGTAAAGCTTTACCCCAAGGGGTAGTTGTCTTTACGGCTTTACAATGTAAGCGTATGGGCTACGGTCCATACGAGCGACTCGTAGTTGATACACAATATTGGAAATGTCTCGTAGGACTTAGCCGTGCCGACATACCTTCGGAAGTGTGCTTCATCTAGTGGCAAAAAGGCGGTCTGAAGTGTGGGTACATTGGTACACCCCTGCAGGGTTTCAAACTATTCTAATAGCCTCGTCCTAGGTTATGGACACGCTTGGCAAGGTCTTCCAAGAGTTAGACTACAACTGTTTTAATTAAAACTTGACATGGGTGGTACGAATGGGTAATTCATGCTATGGTTGTGATGGCTATCGGATTAGTCATCTCTAGGTTGTCTTTATGTTATTACTTACTATCTCGCTGTTATTTATGCAAATAAGATTCATATTGTCAAATTGCCTTCAACATATTATCTATTGCAAATAAAACTTGCTTTATGCTGAAAATTAACCTTGAGCCTTCTCCTTTGATTAAAGCACATATAGTAGTAACTAGATTTTGTTACCGTAAGTCTTGCAGTACATTTTGTACTCATTTGCTTTGCTTAAGCATTGCGAGAGGAAGAAGGTTGATTCCCAAGGGATCAACTTTGGTGAGTTTTGCTACGGTATGGACGACTAGCTTAGCGGCGGTCGGTTGCCACAATGGTTATGTGGCTAACCGGTTGGTTTTGTTTTAGCCATCTTATGGCATACGCTTCATTGTTATTGGTACTTGTTGTTGTTTGGCCAGTTGGCCCTGTTGTAATAACTTTATATTATGTACGTCTTTTGCTAGACTTGTTATTGTGTGTTGTATGGAATTGATGCATGATTTTGTAACGGAGGTGTGTATATTGCATTTCTGGGAAGTATACATATCTCGAGGCTTGGTTTATTTGATTTGTGGTGCTAGGGTCAACGGAAGGCTAAGCATTACAAGTTGAATAAACCGAGGTCCTCACATTGTATTAATCCATACACACAGTAAGAAAATAACACCAAGAAACAATAAGAAGCAAAAAGATCCAAGTCCTATTCTACCTGAGTCTCTCGTGCCCAGTCACGCTCGAGATCCCATTCTAGACCGCCCAACTCCACAGGGTTGGGACTGCTCAGAGCTTGCCTCTGAGTGTGAACCTACATTACCCTAGATCCACGCGCCTAGGTATGCTCAATAGTTAGCTCGAGTCCACCCAAACCACGTGTTTGGGACCGCTCAGGGCTTATTCTTGAGAACACCTAGGACTTCGCTCCTGGGTATGCCAGAGCTATACACTCGGAGTGCCACGAACCACTTGTTCAGGAAATCTGATATTTAGAAATGGCATAAATCACATTTTTACACCGTTAGCCTTTATTTGTTTTCTTTAAGTACTCATGTATTATTTTGGAATGCTGACGGGTCATTTGCGTTATACAGATGAATAGGTAAGAGAATGCTACGGGGATGGTCCATACTCATCCAAGACTGGAAAAGCGGGTCCATGCTATACTTCTACTCCCAGCCTCTAGTCCAGGCACTATAATCTAGATCTTATGGTGATACACCCACGCTTAAATTTTCTAATGTAGGTTGAGCTGAAGCCTGACAATCTACTCGCATGAGATAACAATCGCAAATACTAAGACAATAACGTATCCCCCCGCATGGTTCTAAGTTATTATGGATGCCACTATAGGTAGGATAAGCTTTTTAACATAATAATTTTGAGGATGGAACATAAATTGATATGGAGATGAGAATTAATAAAGTACTTAGTGCCATATAGCAAGCGAGAAAGGCATACTTAGGTTCTGCAACATTTTCTATTTTATTAGCGTGGTCCTAACCTTATTGCTCTAATACCAGCTGCGGCGCCCCGTGTCATTACCTCAGAGGGTAATCACACTTAAGCAAACAGATTACTATTCGTCTGCTCGGTAGGACACCGCTCCCGCGAATAGTAAGCCTTACCAGAATCAACACAGACAGAACAATAAGATAGAAATTGTACATCTTTATTACAGTAGTAGCCACGTAAGGCTATGGTTTTTAATACAAGTAATATACAACTGCAAAATGGGACTACAACCCCTCTCTTGCCTGCCTTAAAGAATCGGCCACCTACTCGTCCCACTCGTCCTATAGGGAGTCCATCTTGCCCTGCTCCTCGTAGTAAGTGCCTTCGTCTCCAGCGGTATCATATGTACCTGCGTGTCCCTCGTCCTGCTTGGGATAGCTCCCAGCCAGACTACGATCTAACAAAGGAGAATAATAGCAAGATTGAGTACTAGTATACTCAGCAAGCATTAATAGCAAAGATGCATTGCATGACTCATCTCTGTTCTTTATCTCATTTTCTAGTTCATCTCTGTTTCTAAAAATAACTCATTAAAATTTTAAGTGGCAAATTTTAATTCTGAAAAGACTACTTGTCACTCGAAGAGAGGAAAGGCCTCTAGCGGTTCCCGTAGACTCCAATCCAGGAGACACGCATGAATTCATAATTTTGTATAGCACTGCGCTGGCTTGTACCACTTTACCCATAGCTATTTTGAGCTCTCCTTGAGCTAGGTCCCCTTCATTTCCTTCGATACGGGTTCAAGATCAGAATACATAACATTTTTTAGGTTACGTGATTAATTTCTCCACCCATTACTTTTTGTCGGTGCTGACCTCGCCACCATCGAGTTCTGGTAATATTGGTTGGGCCGACTCCTTTTTGGTATATTTTAATTTAATAATATTTTTTGGTTCCTTTGCTAGGTTAGCACTCCCCAACTGTGGTTGTTTTAGCATATCGGTTCTTGGATCACGGTTTGACTACTCTCGCGTTAGATCGTATGAAGGTAAACTATTACATGAGTTCGCATACAACTATGTTTATTCGGTCTTACTCGGATGTGTACGAAACTAATTGCTTGTCTACCTGGTCGAAACAAGAAGAAGGATTCGACTGCTCAACACGGTCGAAAGAAGGAAGTAGGGGACGGGGAGCTTACCAAGACCGAGAGTGAGGTCGGAGGAGGTCGACGGATGACGAACGATGGCGGGGAAGCTCGTAGTCGAACGCAAAGGAGGACGGTGGTGAAGGGGTCAGCCGGGACTGAAGGTGAAGAGGAAATGCGGCGGCTTCAAAGGTGATGTGGTGGTGGAAATGCCCCTTTTCGGCCGGAGATAAAGATGAAGCTCCAATCCGAAAGCTCCTGAGGACCAAAACCAAATCCGGTTAGGGGATAATTTCCTCGTGTCCTAGAACACGAAATGACACTGTTAGAGAGGAAGGAGCTTCACGGTGGTGGCCGGAACGACGATGAGGCGCGGTGTCCAGAAACTTGGAGCTCGCTTCTTTGAGGTTTCTCTCAGTTAGGATGGGAAAGAGAGAAGGGAGAGTGGTTCAAGGAAGCAAATGGCAAGGATAGAAGCTCCAGGGGGGCTTTATATAGGTCGGGATGGAGGGCGCGAGAGAGGGCACCGTATGTCGTTGACGCACTCGGGGCAACGACACACGGGCAAAGGCGACGCTGGTAGTTGAGGGCGGTGACGGGGAGTTAAGGCTGAGCCAGGGCATGGGCAAGAGCCGGGCAATGCGTGCGATGCCAAGGAAACCGGATGGAGGTGGTGCGCTGGCGTAGCCGGAGTGAGCCACGACATGCACTCGGGTGAGCTGGTGAGGGCGCTGTTGCGTGGAGACAAAGAGCTGCCAGCGGGCCCGGTCGGCCAGCGGTAGAGGAAAAGACTCAAGTCGGTCTGGTTAGGTGGCTGGGTCGAACCTGGTCGGAGGGTCTGCTTGAAACCGAAAGGGTGGTCGACACAGAGAGGGAGATCCAACCGAAAGGGTGGTCAAAATCGAGGGGGTGATCCAACCGAAAGGGTGGTCGAAATCGAGAGTGTGGTCGAATCGAAGGGGTGGTCAAAACCAGAAGTGAAGAGCTGGGCAGAGGGGGAAACAGAACGAATAGAGAAAGGAGATTTAAAACACCAGAGAACTCCAGCAAACTCAAAATAAACCAAAATTTTGAATTGGTTGAAGTTTGGTTTAGTCATTTAAATTGTTTTTAATTTCTAAAATTGCAAGTTAAGCCGTAGAAGTTCAACCAAATCAAATGGTTATTTTTATTTTGAAAATTTTCAAAAGGGCCTGAAAACTGGGATGCTACAGCGGCCCGACCTCTAGCTGCTACCGCTGCCCTAACGAGCCGCCTCCTTGCTACCCCTTGGCCTCTAGCCGCTGCTGGCCCACCGACTTACGCCTCCTCATGCCTCCTCTGCCCGCATGTCTCTAGTCCTCATGCTCCACCTCGGTTCTACACGGTTGCTACCATGACAAGCGGCTCCGACGGTACCCCCTACTTGGTATTATCTACTTTCTTTAGCTGATTTGGTCCCGATTCAGTTTGGGGGTTTTCTTGATGTAATTATTGGTGGGTATCGGGGAATTTTTGGGTGAAGTTTGGTTGTGTGGTGGACAAGGGGTGGCTTGGCATTCGGTGCTTCAGCCGGGTGAGACGTTGGTGGTTGTCGGTGGTGCTCTTCGGTTTCGGGCATGCTGGAGTTGCTTCGGTTCTAGGGCTTACATGGTGGTGGTGCTTGCTATTCTTAGAGTACTTGAGGGTGATGATGGCATGGTTGGCTTTAGTGGGCATAGATAATATCATTTTCACACACTGCAATATTTCCTTTTAGTTCTAACTTCTTACTATATTGATTCCCTGCATGCTTGGGGAAAAGAATGGTGGTCTAACCTGGTATATTGCTCAACTCTGTGATGAAATGATGGGAGGGTAACATTGCTGGTGGTTTCGGCTTATGCCCCGTGATGGATGTTGAGGGTTGTGGGTATGGATATGGAAGGGATGGTGATATTGCTAGGGTTTCATGTTGGGGTTAATGTTGGAGACCCTCTGTGCATGTATAGTTTGTGTTGAGCTATTTGGCTTGAGCAACACATATATATGGTAGTGAGGATGTGTTACCTTGTCGGTTGATGGTCAGGTTGGTTCGGGAAAGAACCAAAATCTGGTTTTGTCAGTCGCTTTCTTAATTTGGTGAAGCTTGCGGTTGGCTCCTGAGCTTGCTCCTCCTCCCGCTTGTGCTCTCTGTGGGTATGGTTATGGATGGTGATGTGAGGTTGACCTTGTTTGCTTGTGGCTGCTTGACTAGCTTCCTACGGAGGAAGGAAATGGGGGATGGAAAGGAGAGGAAGGCTGTGTTGGTGGTGGTGTGCTCAGGGGCTTGCTTTGCCAGATGAAATGCTCTCTCTCTCTCTCTCTCTCTCTCTTCTTTGCCTTATCTACTACCTGAACTATCCTGTGTATCTAGTCTCGGTCTTATCATCTACCTATGCTCTCCTGTGCACAGTGAGGGTTGGATTTGGATATTTGCAGGATTGTGATGACTGTGAAGAAAATGAACTAGTGTTGTGGGTTTTTGAGATACCCTGTGATGTTTCGACTGAGGGTGTGGCTTATGGAGAGGTGTATTGTGGGATTTTATTACGATTGAGGTAATTTGGGAAAAGTAGGTGTTGGATTTCTAAACTGTCAGGGGATGAAACCCACAGAAGTGATAGGTGTTGATTGACTTTAGTTGGTCTAGGTATCTTGATGATCAAGGGGCCGACTAACTCCGGTTGGTCTGGGTATCTTGATGATCGAGGGGCCGACTAACCTAGGTTGATATGGAATCCTATTGAACTTCGGGGAATCTGACGGCAACCTCTTTTTATTCTAACTCATAATTAATGCTTTCGGTTTTACTAATCATTTTATGCGCTTTTGACATTTGTATATACATAAGCACTGATACCTAATCAAGTATCGATGCTACAAAATGAGCATCTTATTTGTCCTACGTGGCAAGAAAAATCAGTTTTTCTTTGCTAAGCACCCTCTAAACACCTGCATTGTACATGCTCTTAGAAAACCAATCGAGTTGTTTCTACATGAGTTCTAGTAGTATTGGTTTGAGTCGGTTCTAGTTAGTTCGAGTGGGCCTAGGGCCATGGTGTGCGTGCATGTGGGTTGGCTATATAAGCCTGTGTCATGTTGATGAGTTTATTTGCGGTGATGGCTTTAGGGTGTAAGTGTGTTACACATGAGATTCAATTCTCGTTGGGTGCGTTCTAAGTAGAAGAACAACCTAGTTTTTTTTTACTTAACTTCGCGATTCAATCTATCTAGATTGTGTGGTGAAGTTTTTCTGTGTGGTTTTGCATCTGCCAGACATATTGTAGTACTGCACTAGTTATCCTCGTTCGATCGTGCATCTTCCCAAGTTGCACAATTGAATTGTTTATCAAGATTGCTTTTGTTCGTCCAGTGTGAAAGATCGAACCACCCTACGACGATATCTCACCACGAGGTTCGATGTTATTCGCATCAATGACCCCTAGGTCTCGTGACTTGCATGGGAATTAATAGGCTGGGCTGGTGCGGCTAACGCAGGCCTTCGGGGGAGGGGTTACATGCCAATCGGTATTCCTCAAACAAACAAAATCATGAAAAAACCGAATTCTACATACCCATACCAATTCCGGTCAATCAGAGTTGACCGGTACAATTTGTTTTTTTACAATTTGTTCGGTTCAGTGATAACTTGCAGAACCCAAATCTCTTTCGTTATATGTTGAATAGCCCATAAAGTGCAGACGAGGTTCCTCTCTTTATTCGGAAAAAGAGAAAGACCTCGACACCTCGCACTAGAGCCAACACAACCGCCGCACCCCCACTCATTAGCAACGTGCAACTCTTGAACTAGGTTACAACAAAACGAAGGGAGCAACTAGCGTCCGGACGTACAATGGAAAGCTTCCCATCATACGCTCCGACGCAACATCCGTAGACAATGTGTGCAACAAAATACGCAAATAACAATACAATATCAACAAAAAAATATTATATTCTCACTGAAAATGTATGGAGCCACTAGTATAGAACCTAATTGCGCTTTAAAACTAATTCAAACATCCTAATCAAACAAATTTCGATGTTACAACATTGCAAAATTTGAAAATAATAGTAGCAACATCCGAAAGTAATTGTTGCAATATCAAGAAATTTGCAACATTTAAAACCAAATTATAAAGCATTTTAATTTTATGTGTGCAACAATCGGCGACAATAGTTGTAAAATCGAGAAATTCTTGAAAGAAAAAAACCATTTCAAGAAATTGTTGTAACAATTGCAGATTATCATCCCATGATCTAAAATCACCAATTATAACAAAAATCTTATAAGCTACAACAAACACACAACACGAGCCACGAGAACCCAATGGGACCTCCAAAACCGACGAGCTAGAGAAGCTCATGCCTTACAGAGCAGAGCAGGTGGAATAGCAGAGGTGGAGTGGGGAGAGAAAGGAGAGAGTAGGGGAGGGGATGGGGCGCTGATCTGGGATCGGAGATGTCGAGCTCGCTGACGAGGTCCCTCGGTGAGCGGTTGAGCTTGCAGGGCTCTCCGGAGGCAGTTGCGGTCGCGAAGCCGGTGCCCCTGGCGTGGGATCTGGCGGGGATGAAGCGTGAACGACTCAGACATGGCCGCTGGATAGTTTTGCTTTTTTGGTTGGTGTTTGCAAGTAATGAAGGCGAGCTGTAGGCAAAAATGGGAGAACGGGCAGACGGACTTGTGCGCAGGTAGGTAAACGAAAATAAGATACGTAAGGATGACCCGAAGCATTGTCCTAAAACAAACGAAACAAATCACGTAGCAGCTGTTGGGAAACTATGGGCCTGACCCTGCAGTCGGCCCATTAGTGGGCGCCCCATCCCAAACCCTAGCAGGGTCGTAGCCTATAAATAGGGGGTGCTATTCATTGTAAAGTATTGATCGATGGATGAAGGAATAAAGAGAAGCAAGAAGTCCCCCTATATCTCTGTGTTCAATCTCTTATTCTGTTCTTCATTGTTCTTGTGTTCATGCATTGTTCTTACGATTCTACGCTTGTCTACGAGGTAATCGCTCGGACTGGACTCGCCAACGACGGTTCCTCAACACGTTATCAGCACGATCGACTCTACTCGCATCGAAAAGGTAACCGTCGATGAACGACACTCGTAGATTGAATCGTTTTCTAGATTGCTTTCAATTCTGCAAATTTGGCTTTCTAGATTGGTTTTTCTACGGTGCAAATCCGCTCTAATCTACCGCGAGCCGACTTGAAGTCGCCGGCCAAGCCGATCGGTGGATTGCATGAAAGAGTAGATGATGATTGTACTGTAGGTAGTAGATGCAATCGCATGAAATGCACCACGTGCATGGCACCGCTTTGCAGCGGCTATCACTACCTCGCGATCGTTACGGTCGGCATAGTCGCCATCACGCGTCGCCATCCGAGGCAACGACAGTGCCACGCCGCTAGCACGCGACGAGCACGCACATGATGGCATGAAGCCGCGCCTCTGTTGCAATCTTGTATCGCATTGCACCACATTACATTACATTACATGAACAGAAATTGTATGAACAGTATGTATTGCATGAAACTCGAAAAAAAATTTGCCCTCGTATGGGCTCCGCTCGGTGCGCCCGGATGTCGCATCGCCGCTGGCCGCCCGAAGTGGCAATGCCCCCGCACGGGCTCACCTCGTGTTGTGCCGATCGAGAAGCGCATGCGCGCATACGGATGGCGCGCTGCCGCGCCCCACCCGCATGGCCCGCCGTCGTTCGAACCCGCATGCACGCGCCGCGTCGGCCTGAAGCCGCATCACATCACGCCATACCGCCGCGGCCCCGCCCGCCACGCCAAGTCTCGCGCCCGCACGCGCACCAGCGCGCCTGAAGCCGCACCACCAGAAACTATGGCAGCCATGCACCGCGTAAAGAAAGAAGACGAAAAAAAAAATATGTCGCCGGCAGTACTAGTCGCAGTACCGGCCCCGACGCGCCCATGCGCCGCCATGGCCTTGGCAACCGGAAGGGAAAACCTAAAAAGCAATTGTGCATGGCCTAGCACGCTAGATAATTTTGTCGGCCGAAACGGGAAGGCCGACTCGGCCAAAATGGGCCCAACCATTGACTCCCGTAAAAGAGAAGGGAAATGTAAGAGAAAAAGAAAATGGCTAACCGTGCAAGCAAATGCCATTTGGGCCAAAAGCATGAAATGGTGAAATGGGCCCAAAAGAAAGGGCCCATACGGGAGTAGAAAAAAAAATGAAGGAAAAACCGAAAAATTGGTATTTTTGCAAAACGGTCCTTCTAGATTCCGAAAATCACGGGGGTCCTTACGCAAATGATGAAATTTTGCAAGAAGACCCTTGCAGTTCAGAAAATTACGAGAATTCTTCGTGGATCTAGAAATTTTGCGAACAACCCCTTTGGAATTGGGAAATTTACGGAATTATGTATATTCTTGCAGAATAACCCCTCAGAAATCTGAAAATTACGCGAATTTTTCTCTCAGAATTGAAATTTCGCGTTTTAACCCATAGAACTTGCAGTTTTCACCGAAAGTCTTGTTTCCAGCAGAAAAGGGCCTCGGGAATCCAAAATTTTGCATATTTTGAAATTTTGAAGCATATTTATTCTTGTTATTGTTATTTCTATGCAATTTATTTATTGTATTTACTGTTTTGATTATCTGTGATTGTTTATATTGCTTTTAATCACTGAAAATAGCAGTAAATCATGAAAATGCATAGAAAAATCGGATCATGAACCAGGAAGTTCGAATAGCATTATGAGAATTTTGCAACCATCTTACGCAAATTACCAGCAGATAATCTTATGATTTTTTTTTTTGCATGAATATGAATATGGTCGCATCATGGACCAATGGTCAAAGAATTGACCAAAGATGGCGAATTTGTATAAAATTTGTATTAATCTTCAATTCTGTGGTAATGTAACCACGGATGAGCAGAAGATTGGCTCTCTCTACCTTTCACCCGAATGCGGTGCAATCCGCACGCAACTACTGTCAAGACGGCTACATGCAGTATGTCGAATTAATTGATATCATGCAAGTTGCAAAAACTCAAGATGATGTTCTAAGAAAGAACTACGTCTCACAGCCACCTAATAGCAATGTTGGCCATGAAGCCACTACTAGCAGCTACAAGGTGATGAAGCCTCTCACGAATGAGAGAAGCCAGAAGGGTAAGGTAGTGCATCGCACGTTATTGATGCTTTTCAGTCTAAGAAAATGGGCAAATGATAGCATGAGGCACACCTCGCCATTACAGCCAGAGGATTCACATCCATTAGTTGCACTTATGAATGTGGACGACCGATGCGGCCCCATCATCCCTCCTTTTGACATCGCGGCGCGCAATGTAGTTGCCCAAGTGGAGAAGATTGCGCATGAAGCGATTGAGGCGAAGTTCTGAATACTTTCCGATTAGATCTAGTGCACACATTGCAATCGGATCTTTTATATAAACTTGCAGTTTGTAATTGAAGCAGAACTTTGAATTATTGAATAATGGTTGCAAGCTCTAGGAGAGCAAAGCATTAAATTCTTATTATGAGTCCTGCAAGACTTATTTTCCCGTCTTTATAATAGCAAGTTATGTTCTGATATTTGAAGTATTTTATTTATGTGTTGCTTGCTTTCTTCTACATATTAATAAAGTACATTATATTAGAACGTGTGTGGTGCCCTATGGAGGAGGTGTGCTTAGCATGTAGCAGCACAACGAATACCATCCTGAGAGAAACGGAATTTTTCCAGTCGATCAGCAAGAATGCTGGTAGTCTTACGACAATCACATGCAGCGATACTTGTATAATAGGCTCAGGAAGGGCCATAATTATACTCCCAATGGGCACAACTTTGGTCATTGAAGAAGACTTGTTGTACCCAGAATCGACTAGAACTCTTAAGGATATTTGCGCTAACAGTTTCCATGTAGAGACTGAAGAAGAGTATGGTACATAATACCTGCTCACTACAAAACGTGAAGAAAGTGAAAAATAGCATTAGAATGTCTTCTTTCATATGAAACTGGGCTATACTACACTAATATTAAGGCACTTGCAGCCTATACTGCCCTGAAAACCGTATTTAGAAGCTCTGAATTTTTCTATCTCTGGCATGATAGATTATGTCGTCTAGGTTTTAAGATAATGAGAGAGATAATTAACAATTCACAGGGACATAATATGAATGTAAAGAATTTCCCGAATCAGGAAGATTTTGTGTGCCTTGCATGTGCCACCGGGAAATTAATTACTAGACCTTTTGCTCTGAAAGCGAAGGATAAAGTCCCTGCATTTCTGGACCGTATCCAAGGAGACTTTGCAGTCCTATACAACCCCTGTAAGGGTCAATTAGGTATTTTATGGTGCTCATCGATGCTTCCTCGGAATGGTCGCATATATGTTTATTGTCTATGAGAAATCATGCTTTTGCAAAGCTAAATCTCGCAGATAATTAACAATTGAAAAAATAATAATTTCCCTGATCATCACGTGAAGTCCATCTGAATGGACAACGCCGGAGATTGTACTCTGAAGGCATCTGATGATTATTGTATGAAAATGAGAATTAAAGTTGAGCATTCTATACCGCACATCCGCACCCAGAATGGACTAGCAGAACTTTGAAGAATTGTAATTTACCAACTATATGTTGGGGACACGCAGTCCTGCCCGCAGCAACTCTCATCAATTTTAGACCATCGGCCTATAACATCCATCCACCTATGCAACTAGCGCAAGGGTCAAGATCAAAACTTCTCATCTTCGCAGTTTGGTTTGCAAGGGTTATATACCTATACCACCACCGCAAATGAATCGCAATGGGTCTTCTCCGAAAGTCTGGGATATACGTTGGTTATGAGACAACATCCATAATCAAGTATTTGGACCATATGACTGGAGATTTGTAAAATACCCAATTCGCTGATAGTACATTAGATGAGGTTAGTTTCCGTCATTAGGGAGAAATCAACCCTTGATAATAATGTCGGAAATAATTGAAGTCTAGAAGACATTTGAAGTCCGAAGATAATTGAAATCTATGCATATGACCCGAGCACTAGTAAAGCAAATAGAAGTCTAGAAGATAATTGCGGTCGTAAGATAATTGAATTGAAGTCTAGAAGACAATTGAAATCCGAAGATAATTGATTTGCGGTATTAGCGAATCAACCGCGGACTACTTTAGTGATTTGAAGAGCGTGAATAAGTAGCATTTGCACGCAAGCAATGCACGGAGAGGTTGAAATACCATTGAAGGTATCCCTAATCCCGTCCAGAGGCCTCAGAATAAAAGGACGAGAACTCCGGTCCCTCGAATCCGAAGTAACCGGGGACGCCTGGTGAAAAAGGATAAGAAGAACTTGACACAGCCGATCACCGAAGTACCCTAGAACTAGAAGGGGAGCCAGTTGAGACCTGGCATCGGTATGGAACCTTCAGAAAAGGCATACCAGAATTGAACATCCCCATGAAGGGAGACATCAGCATGGATGTGTGCGCACACATCGGAGCTGAAAAACTAAAGGGAATTGCCCCGCAATTGGAAGCAGCGGTGAGCAAGTAGAAGCATTACAAGAATCGCCCTTTGAAGAAATAGCTATAAACTTTATGACCTCGGGAGAATCTTTGAATATGACAACAGCCAATGTCGACATTTACTTTGCAAAGAAACTTGCCACAATCATCAATCTTGATTCGAGCACATCGCTCGATAAATGAAAGAAAATATCAGATTGAGAAGATTGGGAGAAGGCAATAGAAACGAATTATTCTCTCCGAATAAAAGAAAGACGTTTGGGCTCATAGCGCATCGTCTCCCCTTGTGCACCCCATAGGGTATAAGTGGGTATTTGTTCGAAAGAGAAATGAAAAGAAGCAAGGCTCGTTGTACAAGTTTTCACCGAACATCCAGAAGATGATTATGAAGAAACCTATTCCCCGGTCATGGGCGGAACTCCCTTTTAAATATTTATCTCAATGGCAATGAACTTGAAGTTAGCAGTGAAATTGATGGATGGGGTACCAGCATACCTTTATGAAATATTGGATTCGACATTTATATGAAGATACACGAATGTATCAACATCCGAACCAAAATAGAGCAAATAGAAATATGTACAATGTGAAACTCGAAAAGTCATTATACGAACTTAAGCAATCAGGCAGAATGTGGTATAATCGCTTGAAGCGACTTTCTATGCAAGAAAGGCTACACGAACAATGAGAATAATCTCTGTGCATTTATACGACGATCCCAGAATGGATTTTGTATAATCTCAATGTATAAAAATGATCGAATATCATCGAACCACAAGGATATTAAGAAAGTAAGCTCTTACACGAAGTCGAGTTCAAATGAAAGGTTTGGGTAAAACCAAATATTGTCTAGGCTTGCGGCTTGAGCATACCCTGAAGGAATTTTAGTACATCACCAAACTACACTCGAAAGGTGTTGAAAAGGTTCGACTTTGGAAAGGCATACCCTTTGAAAGTGCCAATGGTCGGAGATCTTTGCGGCAAGACAAGGACCGTCATGGACCTAGAAAAGAGGGGAGGAAGTCACGGGACCGAATTCCCACACTTAAGTGCAATAGAAGCACTAATGTATTTAGCAAACTGTACTAGATCAGACATTATATTTGCCGGAACCTACTAGCAAGGTATAGTGCGTAACCTACCAAAGGCATTGGCGGGGAATAAAGGATATCTTCCGATACCTCTAAGGAAGCAAAGAATTTGGTGCATTCTCTGAAAGAACAAAGACTTAACTATGAATGGCAATGCAGAAACGGTACTTATAGGACCAGCATACGATAAATAGCAAACATGCTATGAACTCTTATGTGGTGGAACGCAATTCTATGAAAATCGTCTAAGCGAGTCTTGTACCGATTTCGATGAACCACTCGAAACAATAGCATTATCACGAGGCCTCACGAGAATGTGCTTGGCCGGCGGATGATTCACTACATCCAGCGATTATGTGGATTGAATACCACACTAACCCCACTATTATCAATGAAGATAATGCGACTTGTGTTGCACAAGTGCGGATGGGTTATGTGAATAATCCTCTCACAAAGCATATCAACCCCAAGTTCTTCTATGCTCATGAATTGCAAAAGATGAACATAATCAAAGTCTCGCATACTAGGTCATGTGAGAATCTTGCGATTTATTCACTAAGTCACTTCCAGTCTAGTTTTGAAAGATGCATATGTGGAATTGGAATGATGAGACTTAGAGAAGTGTAGAATTCGGGGAGAATCTTCACAAACTCATTACTAAAGCTTGATCATGAAGATCGAGTACCCAAAGGTAAATCACGGAGATTAAATGAAATTGGGTGGATTGTACTCTTTTTCCCTTGACGAGTTTTCTGAAGTTTCTCGGCTAAGGTTTTTAATGAGGCAATTAAATGCGGCATAGCGAACATGATTCATATACTCTTTCTCCAAATTTTTCCCACCGGGTTTTTATGGAGTTTTGACGAGACATGGACATGAAGGATGGGTGCCCAAGGGGAGTGTTGGGAAACTATGGGCGACCTGCGATCGGCCCATTAGTGGCGCCCATCCCAAACCCTAGCAGAGTCGTAGCCTATAAATAGGGGGTGCTATTCATTGTAAAGTATTGATCGATGGATGAAGGAATAAAGAGAAGCAAGAAGTCCCCTATATCTCGTGTTCATCTCTTATTCATTCTTCATTGTTCTTGTGTTCATGCATTGTTCTTACGATTTCGACTTGTCTGCAGTGTCAGCTCGGATGAACTCGCAATCACGGTTCCTCAACAACAACCACCGAATCGTGGAAAATTTACGCAGCCAAAGCACGGGGGAGGCCGAATTTTTCGTGGAATTGAGGTCGCGTGCAGGGGAAGCTTCCCCAAACAGTGGACCCACATGTCAGTGTCCCCACGTCGCTTATAAAAAATGCCCTCCAGCGCAGGGACGCGACCGCTTCCCCCAAAAACCTCACCTCACCTCATCTCTCTCATCTCTCATCCACCTCCATTGCCACGGCGGCGCTCACCTCCTCCCCCCGTCCTCCTGGCTTTCCTTCCTCCTCCGCGTAAGTCACGCCCCCCCCCCCCCCGGATACCTGGAACCCCCGTCGTCTGATCGCGCTGATTTGTAGGGGTAGATGGGCCAGTTAGGGCGTGGTTTGGGTTGGGATTCGTGTCGATCCGGGGCTTGATTTGGGGTGCGGGTCTGGGTGAATTTGAGAGATTTTCTGTCGATTTTTCGTGGGGAATTGCCCGATTTGGAATCGGATTGGTTTGTTCGCCCATCGATCGAGATTTTCCTGTCGGGGTTCGCGGGTTAGGGTTGCGTTCGATCGATTTCGGCGTTGCTTTGGGGGTATGTGATCTTGATGGTCTTGGATCTTCTAGGGGTTTCGTTGTTTGAGATTTGGTTGATCAGAGCATATTTCGATTGATCGTTGACTTTGGTAGTTTTGAACCGATCTGGAATTTGGTTCTCTGGGAAATTAATCAATTTTTGTCTTAGATTCCTCTTTTTTTCAAGAATTTCATCTGAGTCTATAAAATATCTCCAAAATTATGCATGTATGCTTGGATTAGATGGTGGATCAGATTCATCTAGCTGCTAATGTGCTAATTAAATATTGTATTCATGTTACACCATTGTGGGTTGCTTGAGCTGTAGAATCAGCTGTCCATAGGCAATCTTTGTTTCAAAGAACAAGTATTGTCTAGGGTTTATGGAGGGTTTTAAGAAAGTAACTACATCTGATCTCGATAAAAAATGAAACTTGTTTATTCCATGTCTGCTTCAGCTTCTGACGTATATTCATATTTCCTAATGTTCTTGTGATTTTTCATGCAGTATTTTGATCCTAATCACTCATGTCTGCTGAAGTCGGCGAGGGATTCCCTTATTTCCTCTCGTGCTACTTCTGGTTCATATATTGCATAAAATTCCGAGATTTCACTTGATACAAGTGGATCATCTGGAGTTCCTACCATGTGAATCAGTTGTAGTTGGTGTAATTGGCAAGACTCAAGTTCTCTCATCTGAGTTCGGAAACATTTGTTGGTTGAGTGCTTGGTCTACTGCTTTCCTTGAGTCTTGCCAAGGATAGTTTCTCATCAATCGTGTTCTCTGTTGTCTGTGGTTGGACCAATATCTCTTTTGGTCAATTGGTCCCATCAATTTCTTAATCCCCCCTTAAGAATACTTGTCGTAAAACGAATTTTCCTACTTTGTGCTCACACTTGAAACTTCTGAAGTCCTGTCCTCTTGTTCCATTCTGTGCTGAAACATTTGAACTTTTGAAGCTGCTCTCTCCTGCCTTCCCTTGGTTAATTCCTGCCCCTGAATTCTCTAATTTGAGCACTGAAACATTTCCCTTCCTGGTCAAACTTGATACCTTCTTGATTACTGGTATTGATAGTTGTAATATCCGGTGAAGCATACATTTCTGCTTGTGTCTTCACACTGAGATCTCTCTGTTATCTTCTTGGTACTGAAGGCAAGACATACACTACGGTGATGGCCCAAGCTTGCCTGCCACCTGGTTTTCGATTCCATCCAACACATGTTGAGCTTGTTTCCTACTACTTAAAACGGAAGATTATGGGAAAGAAACTTCTTGTTCAAGCTATTTCAGAGGTTGAGCTGTACAAATTTGCTCCCTGGGATCTTCCTGGTAATTTCCATATAATGCTGTTTTAACTTTAATTAATAGAATAATTGGCGCTCAAAGGAGTAGAAAATCAATCTGAATTTTCAAGTAATCAAACTAGCTAGAGTTAATTTGTTCTCATTTTATATAAAATTTTCTGTGCACTGATCTTCTCTTTGTGTGTAGATAAATCCTGTCTTCGAAGCAAAGATCTTGAATGGTTCTTCTTTTGCCCTTGTGACAAGAAATATCCTAATGGGTCCAGGATAAACCGTGGCACACCAAATGGTTACTGGAAAACCAGTGGAAAAGATAAAACAATTGAGCTTAACTCTCGCATTGTTGGGTCAAAGAAAACATTGATTTTTCATGAAGGCAAGGCACCTAAAGGCAACAGGACTGATTGGGTGATGTATGAATACAAAATGGAAGATAGCGATTTGGTTTCTGCTGGTTTCTCAAAGGTAATTCTGTTTACCACCAATGCTTACTAGATTACAAGTAAGCTTTAACTACAACACTGTTAACGTATGTGGTCAAAATTCAATAAATGCTTCCTATTCCATATGTTATTTGCATCGGTATGTAATTGCTCCTGCTCCCACCTGTTCAATAAAACAATCTTTGATAATAGTGGGATAAATTTGAGCTAATCTTATGCCTTTTTACCTGGTAGCATGATTTATACATGTTATAGCCACTCCTTGTTTGAATTTTGGTTAAAATAAGCTGTTATTTATCTTAGTAGGACTCTTTCATGTGTTATGCGAGGTAAAGTTACTAACTGATTGGTTCTTGGTTTGTTTTTAACATCCAGGATGCTTATGTGCTATGCAAACTTTTTAAGAAAAGTGGCCTTGGTCCAAGGATTGGGGAGCAATATGGGGCCCCATTTAATGAAGGCGAATGGGAAAATGCAGATGCTGAAACTTCTATGTTTCCTTTGATGTCCTCTTCGGAGTTAGTAAATTCTGCTGAGGATCTACATGTTCAGCATGCTGGTACTGCTAGGGCTGTTGAGCAACCACCTGTGCATCATTCATCTGCTACTTGTGCTCAGAAGGAATCATCAGCTGAGCACGTTACTGCTACTACTTCTGTTGAGGATCTTGGTTATGTTGCTGCTGATTGTGCTCTCCAGGAACTGCCTCAGCAGTCTGTTAACTCTTTTGGAGATGGGGTGTTTTCTGCAAACAACCGTTCTAATGAGGTCAATAATGTATACAGTCCTCCTGAAATTGATGGATCTTTATTGGAGGAACTGTCTAGGTTTCTGAATGGTTCTCATCATGATAGTCCTGTTGGAGAGGTAGTTATATCTTGTTCATTTCTTAGTTTCCTTTTTGTCACTTTTTTTTATGCTTCTGCACAAGAATTTCTTACTGGATGAGTTCTCTGGGCTAATTATCTTCCACGTTTTGTTGCAGCATTCTGGTCTCCCATCAATGTCTGAAGCTGAGGCTCAAGCTCTCGAAGTAAACACTTGTGATCTCTACAATGAACTGGCAGGGCTTGCTGGGTTAGGAGGTGTGTCAAATGATGATGGCTTTTGTGCTAGCAATGTGGGTATTACTGACCACACTTTCCAGCCCACATACTCTGAACTTGCCAGTAGTGATGATTATATAGAGCTGAGCGATCTCATCGCTCCTGGTGCAACCTTCTATGAATTGCCTGTGCCAAGCAATCAGTTTTGGCAGTATCCCTTGGATCAGTCCACATACGATGGACACTACAATGATGGTGCTACTCTATCTCCTGCTTTTGCAGCAAGTGACTCGCTTCCAACAATGCCTGGCATTGTTGATGATCTGCCAACTGTTGCCAATAACGGTGACTTCGCCACAGACTTTGTTGACACCAATTATCCAGACCCAACCATGCAGTACCCATTCTCTTAATTGGTGTACAATTCTCAGAGGTACAAATTTTGTTGTCTTTGTGCTTGTTGACCTCGTTGGAACTTCCTGTCAAGCTGATTTGGTTGTTCTAACCTTCAGTCTGGTACTGGTGCAATGCTTCATGAATTCTTCAACATTGGCTCCTCGTGAAGCCTGGTGGTTTGGCACAACGGACGCGTTTCATACTCGTGGTGGGCGCGTCTGTCGCTCTTCTGCATCAAGCCAAACTTGGCTGGTATTCTCTTTCACAAGCACGTTACTGGATTGAAGTGCTCGAACTGGTTACTGCAATGCTCCCACAGGCAAACTGTGTTCTTCTGGTCTGAAATTTGGCATGCATCCAGCTGGATGGCGTAGCCATAATCCATCACTTTATCCTCTGAAGTAATTGCCAGGTCGCCGGTTCCCTGCCGAGGACCAAATATTTACTCAGGCGTGTACGCGTAGTCTTAGCGGCTTAAGTTATTTGTGTGTATTTGGTTGCCGTCCAATAATGTTATCGTCAAACTAGTGTATTTTAAGTTACTGTATTCGGATCATTATTATACGGGTATGCCTAGTACTGTTTAAAAAGCACTGTCTTAGTGCTCCCACCTCTGTTTGTCAAACTAGTTGTCTGTAATGTTTCTAGTTGTGTTGTCGGATGTTCTTGGGAGTTGAGTATTTCTGTTGTTCTAGATTCAGGCTGGCACTTCAAATCTGGTGCTACGTTACAATTGGCAACAGATTGTGTTGCTAGATTGCGGTCCATAGCTAGCTGTGGAAAACAATGATTATTTTGCGCCTTGTTACCGCTTGTCTAGTAACTTTAATGTAAAATCAACTGCCTTGTAAGTTGTAACATAATTAACATCATAAGAAATTACGGAAAAACAATTAGGACCAGATTAGCAAGTAATTAATCTATGAAGTCCGTTGATATCCTGCGTAATTGTAACCCCCAGTGGGTAGTATCAGCTGCTGTGGCCGCTGCTCTATCATCGCCAAGGCTCCCTGTCCTTGCATGCCATTCCTGCCATACTGCTGCCACACCATCTGCTCCTCCGCCAGGAGCTGCTGCTTCGTCTGCATGTCAGACATCTGCACGTACGTCGGCGGCGGCACCACCATCGACGCCGCGAAAGGGTCCGCACCTGCTGCGGCGCTGCTGTTCCCCGAAGGCGCGGGCAACGCGAGCATCGGCGCCCCAGGTGGCCGCATCGCCACGCTGCTCGCGCTACCGGAGAACGTCTGCGCTTTCGCCGCCGTTGCATTGGCCGCCGCGTGGCTGTACATCCCGTCGAGCACCATCGTGTTGAAGCCGCCGCCGAGCTCGGCGCGCTGGTTCGCAAGCGCGCTCGCCGACTGGACCAGCGCCGTCTCCCAATCCGCCGACGAGTGGTCGAACGCGTCGCATTTCGGCGCCGAGCCGGCTGGGTTGCCGTCGAACAGCGCCAGTGCTAACTGCTGCCCGTGTTCCTCGCCGGACATGGCGTCCCCATTCAAGTTCAAGAAGTCAGCCTCATCGTCGGCTGCGACGAGCGGAGCCTCCGGCTCAGCATGCCCCGTCTCGCCAGCATTGTGCCCCTCTTGCACCTCAACCGGCGGCACCTCGGGAGCCGGAAGGGCCTTCGTGGCGTTCATATCGTAATCCTCAACAGGGGGCTCCTCCGGGCTGGGCGGCTCTGGGGACAGCGGCTGAAGCTTCTGCTGCGCCGCGGCATCGCGCCTGTCGCGGATGAACTCGTCCATGAGCTCAAGCTTCTTCTGCGTAATGACCTCCACCTCTGGGACATCGCACTGGCGGCAGACGTAGGCGGCCTTGCACCATGAGTAGAAATCTTCGAGCTCGTTGATCTGCTTGGCGAGGCCGCAGAAGACGCCGTGCACGCGCTCGCAGTCCGCGGTCTCCATCTCGGGGAACTGCTCCATGAGTGCGGCCATCACCACCGTGAGCTCGCAGTACAGCTGCACGCTCTCCTTCACCAGCGGGTACAGAGACACCGCCACCACCCGGTTCGTCTTCGCCGCGCCTGCGACGGTGAGCATTCGGCCGTTTCATGGAAATGCAATGCGCCGCGATGACATGATCCAAGAACGTAAGAAAAGAATTAATGCGTGCGCTGGCTCACCTACGGGGCGGCACGCGATGAACCGGTCGAGGAGGTGCTGCAGCTGGTGGACCTTGGCGAGGAGCTGCTCCAGCGTCATCTCGCTCGTCGGCGTGTCCCTCGGCACGAGCGCCAACGCCTTGTCGACTTCGGCGTACGGCGCGTCCTCGTGTCCTGTGTTGAAGCTGTCGTGGCTGAAGCGGTTTCCGGGGGACTGGTACAGCTCGTCGCGGAGCAGCTTGCCCCGTCGCGCCGCGCCGCCGGCACCGCCTTGCCTGGCCCGCATCCGGAACTCGAGGCGGTCGTCGAGGTAGGCGGCGTAGGTGCGGACCAACGCGGAGAAGTCCCACGCGTCCGCGCGGGAGCGGTCGCAGAAGTCGGACATGTTGAGCATGCGCGTGCCGCGCCGCGTGGCGTAGAGCACCTCCTGCTCGAACGTCGGGTCGCCGTCGGCGAGGAGGCGGTGTACGAGCACCAGCGTCTTGAGCGCGACGGCCCAGCTCCGGGTGCGCCCGAGCCGGCGCGACAGCGACGCCACGCAGGCGCCGACGTACGCGCGGGAGTAGCACGTGAGCGAGATGATCTCCCGGATGTGGCGCTCGTCCGCGGGGAAGCTCTCGCTGTGCCTGGTGGCCTTGACGATGGCCACGTCGAGCTCCGACGACGTCGAACTGCCGCTGCCCACCTTGGCCAACCCGATGCTCGTCTGGTCCTTCACCGTGCCCAGCGCCTTGCGGAGCTTGCTGGGCGCCATCGCTCGTCCGGCCGGGGAGCTTGGTCGGTTCTTGCGCTCGTGTTGAGCCGCCGCGATGGGGAAATGGGGATAGGGGGTGGTGATGGAAACGCGCGCGCGAGGGAAGCGGGTGGCGGAGAGGAGGGCCGAGGAAGGAGGAGGCCATGGACGGTGTACAGAGGTTTTGACTTTTGACCTTTGTTTTGACAGATGGGATGGTTCGTTTACTTGTCTTGCATGGTTCAACGGAAGTCTCATACGTTCTGAAAAAAAAGGCGTCTGATAGTACTACTCTGAAGGGCAATGGGCTTGTTATAATGGGCTCTCTATCTGGGCTTAACTAGGCCTAGTTTCTTTCGGGAGCTTGACTGACAGCTTCCATGGGGCCTAGACGTATAGCTGCAAGCTGCAGTGCATCCTCTCTCTCTCTCTCTCTCTCTCTCTGTCTGTGAGATCATGCAATGTATCGATGTTAGTTTCATCTCCTGCACCTGTCGTTTAAAGGCAGAACCGCCGGTTGCTGCACAGAATCACGGTGCCATGAGAGCAGCATGTTCCTAAGCATCTAAAGTAGGCACCACATCTCTCTTGACAAGGCCATTATTAGCTATTTTTACTTTTAACTACTAGCATCACCTATAGGTGCTAAAAATATTTAACTACAAACCTCAACCATTTTTTTATTAAATCTTCGCATCAGCTTCTAAAGTTTGCTTCGGTGCCATACAATCGATTCTACTACTCCATTCGTAGACATCAATGCTAAGAAAATTTTCTTACATTTAGCTTTATCTTGTTGCCTAGATGCACATGCTCTAACCAGCGAGAACACGAGACAACGTGTTACTTTGTCATTCATCCGTTTCAGTAACACGTGCAATGAGCGCATGGTCAAACGAACACTATGTAACAGCCATTGATTAATCGTGTATCTTTCTCGAGCCAATAAACTATACCTCTTCTGACAGTAAACAATCGCAGGATGGAAGAGGCGAAGAGCTACACCACGATCGCAGGATGGAAGCAGCGCGTAACGTAACACCATGTGTAGCATACGCGTGCACAATCTGTCGCCAACTAGCCGTCTTCTTCCGTCGTCTCGATCGCCTGCTTCCTTTCAATTCAAAACACGACTAAACCAGGAAACGAACGACAGACGTGGACATATACTCTCTCCCCGTGTGTGTTAGGAATCAAACGCGTTCATGCAACAGCAAAGTTCCAAAGTTGCATTCCTCTGCTTCGAGCTATATACTCCCGCCTTGATCTCTCTTAGGGTTTGTTTGGGAACTCCAATCCTAGCTAGGATGCCGGCCGATTTCCGAGGATGGAAACCCACAGGGCAAGTTTTCTTGGGCCAGCCAAAGGCCCGTTTAGATGCCCACAAGACAGGGATTTCTCGCCCCAATCCACGCTATTTCCACCGGGAAAAAAAATCCTCGACTCCCCACGTTGGGAAAGCTCTCCCCATCGCCTCTCCTTGCGTGCACCCCCTTCTCCGCCTCCATCGATTGCGACCACCTCCGCCTCCACCTTCCTCGATCGCCTCGACCTCCGCATCCCTCGCTCGCTACCACCTCCACCGTGTGCTTCCTCCTCTGGTCCTCCCACATCTCGCGGGACGCGATGCCGACGGGTCGTCCTTCTTCAGCGTGATGGATCCTCGGTTGGTAGTAAGATCCATCTCTTCTTCCTTCCTGCTCCTCGTCCTCTTGCTCTTAGGGTTTTGTCGACCCTTGTTTCACAGATCTGGTGCCCTTAGGTTGTTTTAAGGAAGAAGAGGAGGGGTGGTTGCTGTTAGCGAGGAACGTCAAGTGCACCGAGACCAACTGGATCCACACGGGGACACTGAGGGCACTAGCTTGAAAACATTTGCAAATTTCGCCAGTAGATCCCATCGTTTTTCTTCTTCCTAGCCTTTCATGTTCTCTTTATGAAAATTTAGCTGAAAATAAGAACCAGGATGCTTAAATGCATCCAAATGTTTGTCCTATATGTTTTTTTTTAGAAATAGAAGTACAACTTCCGGCCTCTACACCAACTAAAGATGCATACAGCTATAATAGACACCCAAATTCGCCTCGAAGAGGACTTAAACCTGGGTGGTAGGAGTGTACATCCACACCTTCCCACCAACTGAGCTAGGCTCAGTTCCCTAATTAATTTGTCCTATATGTAATCGATCTATCTACATTGCATACTCAATTAATTTCACTAGTTTCACATTCAAATGTACGTGCATGCCGAAGGTTACAGACAGTAGGAGTATGGAGTATACTTGTCTGTTCCTATGTGATCAGCTTATACAAAAGCAAAACGAACACTTGTAGTTCATTTCGATCTGACATTTCTCAAATACTAATGAAAATCGTATAATTCAAGGAAGCATTCCGTTAAAAAATGAGTGAAGGACGAGGATATCTGTAATAGCACAACTACATTGAACTTCCATCACTGCAGATAGTATAGTCCACATGTAGGCAAAATTCAACCATCTCTTTCACACGGTCTGCAATTTGATGGATGTAGTGGTTGCACATGTTTTGAGATCGATGCTTAAGTGCTTCATTTCCTAATGATCATCCATGCATTCGTTTTTATTGGTGTAGAAGTTTCGATGGATCAATGTATTGGCGTGAGGGTACTTTCAGGAACATGTTGTACCGGTGAAGCTGCAAGTAGTCAATAACTGACAGAATGAGTGGTACAATGCTTGTTAGTACATCTAGAGTTGTAGGAGTACATGTAGAGTTGTAGGTATCATCATCATCATATTCATGTGCTTACTTGTAGTACCTCCAATTTTGTGTATATGTGCATCAACTCAGCTCATCTAATTTTTTTTGCATATTGGCCTCCAATGATCTGATCTGAGTCTGAACAACCCTCAATATGTTTGTTAGTTGTGCTTTTGTTTTCAATTTCCTTAGCCTATTACTCTTGCCAAAAGATGAATTTGTGTAAATTTTCTTGACATTAATGGTGTTTGTGTCAAATATACATCATAACATGTGAGACCCCGAAATCGAAATCTGTTTCAAGTTAAGAGAGTATACCAAAGACATGACTCTTAACAGGAAACAAATCCGATTCCAGTTTCTCCGGATATGTGTCTCACATTAGCTCCCAAGATCGAAGACTAATGTGCACATATCCTATACAACATTAGTACACAAGTCATACATACTTATAACATTAATTTTTACAAGACTAATGTTCAGTACAGAATTTATACAAATGACCAACGATCAGCTAAAGTAGAAGTTGCAGCGGAAAGTAAATATAAACAGCAAAAGTTCCAACTAGTTTGCCCATCCCCCAAAGGCAACTGAGTGGAGATAGAAACAATATCACTCGTTAGCGTCGCCATAATCGACGCTAACAGATGGATCGTAAGCACAATCGTCCTCACCTGCAACAAGTGATTAATATCACTTAGTACAAAAGGTACTAGCAAGATTTACACAAAACTAATAAGAGAAAGTGTATGGGAGGTTCTATACAAGTGATAAGAGATTATACATGATAAAGCTATCCAAAGAATGGTTATAAGGGTATAGGTTTTGCACAAAGCAATGAGTTTGTTCCTACACAATCTAGTTTCCAAAAGCCATTAATGGTGTAAGAAGTTTGGACCGATTTTTAAGTGATAAACAGATAGACATACATCAAACAATACCAAAGTGGCAAACCCACTTTGATAAACTAAACTGCATAACAAACCGGTCATGCCGAACCAAGTTGTTCATAAACCAAGTTTTTAACACTTTCAGTCTACAATGGTGACAATTAAAACCAAGTCGTCTATAACTGTGGACATGGCTATTCGAATAGTTTTATCCCTGCAGGGGTGTACATTTTTACCCACACGACTTGATCAGCCCGTAAGCCACCGAATAATAGCACACTTCCTTTGGTATACCATCCAAGTAAATCAAGACTCAATATTTTTCAGCAAGATAATCTTATTGAGTTGAATCACCCATGCGAGACCTGATCCCGCTTAGTATAAGTTTCTGATAAAACATGCTAACCGGGGCACGCACGTTGTACCAAGAGTGTTGACCTAATTAACAGAAAGTAAAACTATGCTCACTGTACATATTAAATTGCAGTCAAAGCTCTAAGAACAACATGATCAAATACATATGTTCTTACACCACCTGTGATCCAACTCAATAAATTTTTTCCCTGACTTAACCAAGCAGCTCCCAACCCGCGTGTGGAAGTACGAGTGATACTTGGAGTAACCGCCTAAAGCTTCGGTCCTTAACAATCCAGACAAGGCTTCCACACACCCGACTCTCATGCACGAAGGCACCCACACTACTAGCCACTTGTCCAGATCAAAATCACTTTTAAATAAGCAAAGTTTGGGACTCAAAGATCAGATCCAATATCTGAACCAGAAATATAAACATAAAAAAGTTCAATGTTTCCCATGATCGACGAGCTACCCTCGTCAACCAAAACTACCGAATCTAGTGACTTGCAGGGCTAAGCATCTATATTAAGAATGAAATCATCACAATATCTAACCTAGGCTCAAGTGTATGGAATTATTAAAGATAAGCCACAACCATTAGGACATGACTGATCTAGAACTAATCTAGACTCGCAAATTAGTAATACAACAGAAATAGCATGCAAGCAATTATCATTACATTTCAAAATACTAAAGTACCAAAACTGGGATCAAAATGATGCAAGAGGATGCTTACCACATCTGGTTGCAGGTGGTACAACTATAAGTGTGAGCTAAAGACTGAAAAAAATCACAAGGCAAATACCTGAGCTAAGAAAAAGGCTAGGGATCCAAGAATTTGCTCCGGCGACAATGACCAAGTGTCGGCGAAGAGGGCTTAACGCGGACAAGAATAACAGACCGGAGACGAAGACAAAGGGGCTGAAGTTGACCGAAGTTGAATAAGTTCCAAAACTCCAAGCACACTATCAACAAAAGAATGAATTGATTGAGGTTTTGTGCTCATTATATCTTAAGACAAGGTATGACGCACAAGGAATACAAAGGAGCTCACCAGAGCGCAGAAAACCACGACGGCGGTGTTCCGGGCGCACTCTGGACAACCAAAGACAAGCTTGAATTTTTGGGGCTACAAGCAATACCAAGATCTCAAGTTAGCACAAGGATTAAGGTATGGTGATAGAAGAATAAGGGTTCAAGAATGCTTAGGAATGCCTGAGCGAAGAGGAAGAAATAATGGCTGCACTGATTTGGTCGAAAGGATGGCACAGTGGTTTTGATTGTTCTCTACGGTCACTTCTGACACAAAATGGATTCGTGGCAGCACCAGGTTAAGCATTGTCAGCAATGGTATAGCCAAGTGGCGCTGCTTGCCCCGAAAAACGTAGGTGCAAAGCCACCTCACACGCGATGTGATCGAAGCTGGCACAGTGGCACGGAGAAGACGAAGGTGAGAGACTTACAAGTGGGCCATGGCTGCCAGTCTCAAAGAAACGATGTGATCAAGAGTGAAAGATTGTGGACGGTACGATTTAGATTCAAAGGTCCAGATTAAAAATGCTGTTCGGCGCGATCCGAACGTTCCAAATACATGTGGACGGTCCGATCTAGATCCTACGGTCCTAAATCAAGGCACGTTCGAAGGTCCGAACATTACCGCGCCATCTGGCACTTGAATTCAAATCT
Organism: Ampelocalamus luodianensis; assembly: GCA_036346255.1. Classification (NCBI taxonomy): domain Eukaryota; kingdom Viridiplantae; phylum Streptophyta; class Magnoliopsida; order Poales; family Poaceae; genus Ampelocalamus; species Ampelocalamus luodianensis. The sequence continues at coordinate 24,558,839 of CM070625.1, forward strand.
AACGACTCACGCGCGATGGGCTTACCCCATTGAAAACGACGCGGTCCGATTTAAATTTGACGGCCCAGATCATGTGGAGCGCTCGGAGGTCCGAACGTCCCAAGTTATGTAGACGGTTGGATCAAGATCCAATGGTCCCAAGATGATGTGCGCTTTAAAACTCAACCGAAGGAAAAAGGTGTGGTCAGATTTAAAATCAACGGCCTAGATCGTATGGAGCGTTCGGTGATCCGAACGTTCCACTTGATCTGGGCTACTCGTTTCAAATCTAACGGCTGGCACGCAACCTAGAGGTTGGACTGAGCCCTTTTGAACGTGGCTCGGGTCGGTCCTAATAGCATAGGGCTAGACCTGACTAAGTCGCGTGGGTTCGAGTCACTACAGTACCAGTTGGCTAGGGCTGGGTCAAAAGTTTGATTAGAACCAAAATCAAACTTGAAAGTTTGATCGGAGGTTTAAAAATATCAAATAAATCTATAAAAATACAAAAAAAAATTTAGAGAAGTTACTGGGATGATATAGATCCCATAAAAATTCTAAGACCACTCTGTTCAAGTTTTAAATACTTAATTTAAAATACTAGGCTAAATTGTTTTAAGTAAGGAACACAAATTTTTCGCAAGGTCAAACTGACCTTTAATAATTTGACAAAAAATATATTAAATCATGATAATTAAACTAGTATTTGATTAAATTATTTTCTAGGGTTCTTTTCAAGCATTCTCTTCAGTTTTCTTTTAGAAGTTTCTTTTCAAGTTTTAAACTAGATTTGAATTTGGGATTTTTAAATGCAACCTATTGTGCAAATGATTAAAAAATGACATGTATGCTCATAAAATGCACCTAAATTCCAATAACTGAAATTGGGGCTGTGACATAACATTCCATATTATTTTTATTTTCCTTTCATATTTTTAATACTCAGTTTTCAGTATGTTTCATCTAGGTAGAAGGAGCATATATAAGAGAGAAGGAAGTGGTGGTGTATGCTTGATGTTAGTTTTTAATCTTGTTGCATGTATGTGTTGCACAAGTGGCTAGAAGATCCTTCGTGCCGTCTCGCAGAAGTTCTTGACGATTGCCACCACCATCGAGCAATTCAGCAACATGAAGAAGATGACGGCACAGGAGGTATCAGAGCAAGGGCAATGACAGGAAGCACCAACAGCCGCGAGATAGTGGCATCCAAGGCGTCGACGGTGAAGGCGTCCATACCGTTCCAGTACCCGTTGTTGACGAGTACAAACTACGCGGCATGGAAGACGAAGATGAGGGTGCACATGATCGCGCAAGGTGTATGGGACGCCGTGGAGGGCGACGGCGACATCGACGAGAGCCATGATAAGATGGCATTGTCGGCCATCTACCAAGGCGTCTCTGAGGAGACACTCCTCATGATCATGGAGATGGATACGGCAAAGGAGGCATGGGAGGCGATCAAATCCATGCACATGGGCGCAGATCGTGTGCAAAGGGCAAGAGTCCAGACGTTGAAGAGGGAGCTCGAGAAGCTGAGCATGAAGGAGAAGGAAAGCGTTGATGAGTTAATGGCTGTGTGGTTACATGCATGTGTGGGTTAGTGGAGGTGTGGCTGCTAGTGCAGTAGTGGAGGTGTGCGTGAGTTAATGGTTGTGTGGTTACATGCATGTGTGGGTTAGTGGAGGTGTGGCAGTAGTGCTGTAGTGGTGTAGTGCATGCATGCGTGCGGCGTGCCTTAATGGCTGCATGGGTGCTAGTGTGTGTGGCTTATATAAGCTTATGTTTTTTCAGTTTATGAAGTTAAGTTGAATAGAAACAAAACGACACAAGTCGAGTTGTGTCTCTGGTGTTTCCTGTGTTTCATCTTCATAGAGCTTAGTAGTACAAGAGAATAGAGGTTCTCTCCGTCGTACTCCAGTGTAGCTTCAGAGTGTTCTCTCGTGTTAGTTGTGTCCACGGGATAGCGTTGAGTATCAAGTGAGTGCTCAAACCCAACACTTGATTGGTCAGATTGTTCGACTTGCAACATGGTGGGCATGACTGACCTAATGCTTGAATCGTACCAGGCAATCTCTGAATTGAAATCCATCCCAGACATCCATCTCTTTCAAAAAGCTCTAAAGGCCAACTACTACAGTGCGTGCATGGGGACTGATCGGGACAACCTCGTCTAACAAACATGAGTATACTAGATCAGGTTTTGTTTACTTTAGATTACCCTGTAATTTTGCCCTGCCCCTCATGTTTCTTGTAGTTTTGTAATAAGTATATATCAATCAATTAAACCGAGGACGCTAGAATTGTTCATTTTGATGAACTCGTACTACAATTAGCATCTTGAGCATGCATGTGCCCAAAGTTTCTGTTTTTTTCCTGAATATTTCTGATTTCCCCCAATTTTTTCTGGGTTTTTTTGAATTCTTTTATTGTAGGGATTTTTTTTAACACTGTGGCTTCCAAATAGTGGCAGGAAATATTTCTCTACACGGGAATTAACTTGCCCCAGGGATTTGAGGGGGATTCCATCTGCTTTCAAAATTCCCTTTGGGAAAATATTCCCCGGCTTTCCTTCCCCTAGGGTCCAAACAAGCCCGTAGCGTAGAACCGTGAACTTAGCTTTCACACTGTCAGATCCTGCGAGCGTCCAAGAGAGCAAGAGATGACACGAAGCGCGTCGTCGCTGTCGTGAGATCGATGGAAGCGCTGCGGCGATCGATCTGCTTACCTCTAACCTAAGTACGCGACGCGGCTAATTGATTATCAGTTCGATATAGATGCATGTACATGGCTAGGGCTAGAGCCCTTTCTTGGATGGCAATGTCCAACTCCAATTAAGTTGAGAGATCCCAGTGCAATGCTGGCCACTGGATCAGCCCTTCGAATCAGGGTGCATTTATGTGTCTTAAATTACATTGACCGTGGTTAAGCATGTTCGTCGCCATGAAGGGGAGGGAACCGACGTAAGCTTTGGAAGTTTTTGTTCGGTGAAAGGCGTATGTGGCTCGATTCTGGCCTCGTTTTCCACTGATTCATGCATGCATGCATGTACCAGAGTGATCCGGTCCCAAAAGGTAGTGCAATTTCCTTCCAAGTGGAGTGTAGAAGTAGTCATCAATTAGTACTGCTTGTCTTGATTTCGAAATAAAGAAAGTGTACTTCTCTGGAGAACCATCTAAAATCGACATTGAACATTGGCTCCACCAATCACATTTTAATGTGTTTTTTCTGTGACTGATGCAAAATTGAGTTGGTATGAAGCATCTTTTAATAATCACTCTTGTGGAGTTTCAATTCCTTTAATTTCCCATTGTATGATTTTTTACTAACAAGTAGTGTCATCCTGAAGATATAAAGTAGAGTAAATTTCGCAAAACTCCACATATTTTGTACAAAATATCGTAAAGCTCTAGATTTAAGGTTTAATTTCACAAAACTCCAGATTTAAGGAGTTTTGTACAAACCAGGAGTTTTGTGATAACATAACTCCTTAAATCTGGAGTTTTGTGAAATTGAGCCTTAAATTTGGAGCTTTGCGATAGTTTATACAAAATATATGGAGTTTTGCGAAATTTACTCTTTTGTGAATTTTTAGAGATGTCTTCCTGTTTTCCTAGTTTGAAATGTATTTTCAGTGTTAATAAAATATTTATCGTGTACAAATGAAAACCAAAATTAAGTTGATAATATTTTAATTATGGTCTACATACTCTATTAAGCTACTCTGGAATTTTCATAGGTACCTTACTATTTTCCTTGTTTACAAATTATTTACCGTGCACAAATGAAAACCAAAATTAAGTTGAAATTATTTTGATTAAGCTCTACATACCCTATTTAGCTACTCTGTAATTTTTATAGTTTTTATAGGTATCATGTTACTTTCCTTATTTAAAAAATATCTCTAGTATTTACAAAATATTTGCCGTGTACAAATGAAACAAAAATTAAGTTGACAATATTTTAGTTCTATTTTACATACTCTATGTAGCAACTCTGGATTTTTTAACATCAAACTACAATACTACTAAATATCTACAATACAACTAAATATTTAAGTCTGAAATTTGAGCTGTGCTCTACTTTCATTCGAGTACTGCACCATAAATAATATCTATACAATGAACTAAACTATATACAGCTAAAATAATGTACTACATCAAACTACAATACAACTACAATTATCTTTTAAATTAATTGAAGTAAATTTCACAAAAACTCCACATATTTTGTACAAATTATCGCAAAGCTCCAGATTTAAAGCTCAATTTCACAAAAACTCCAGATTTAAGGATGTATGTTATCACAAAACTGTACAAATATGGAGTTTTGTGATAACATACATCCTTAAATCTGGAGTTTTGTAAAATTGAGCCTTAAATCTGGAGCTTTGCGATGTTTGTATAAAATATGTGGAGTTTTACGAAATTTACTCTATAAAGTATATATAGAGTCTCATGCCTGGATTCATGCGGTAATCTTATAGTGAAAGGAAAAAAAGAGAAAAAAAAAATTCATGTAGCTATCATTAATTTGACTTTAGACATTTTGTTGTAAATGAGAAAAGGGAAAGAGAAACATTTACATAAGCTTTAACCTAAGTCGGCAAACTTAAGCCCCAGAAATAATCCTTCGGTTACAACAGATATCAACCTAAAATATACGTACTTTAACTTAAACGCAACTTCATCTCCCACTTGTAGACTAGAAATTGGAGAACCACAATTCAGAAAACTACTCAAGTCGAGCATGTAGTACCTCATTTCCAGTCAAAGAAGTAACAAAGGTGTGTATTCAGTAGTCACGTCAGTAGATCGACAGAGCCTTGCGATCTTGGCGAACAATGAACTTGTGCACACGAGAGATGCCATATCACTATCCAATCATATCGATCGATGATCACCCAATAAAAGATGCATGCAGGAATTTTGCCACAATGATCGTCGAAAGCTCCAAAGAATTCTCGTAGGAAAGAACAGCAAAAGGTCCCAAGAACAACGTAGATCGCAAGCATAGAAGAAACCACAGTACACTAGAAATTTACCCCGTATAGGCACTAGATCGTATAGGCACTAGATCGCAAGTGTAGAAGAGCTGATGATATGACTCTTTTCTAAAAAAGGTGTTTTCCGCCCCATATATATGTAATCCTACATGTAACATATAGCATTACATATAAGGGTGTAAGAATGAGACCCTGGATAAACGGCAAACGGCACACGGCCACGTGCTTCCACCACCGTAAACTCATCCCGGTCCCAGTTTCCCAGTGCAATGATGAAGCTTGCATATTGTTAGCTAGATACAACCTACATCAAAATTGTTGGACACAACTACACAAGGATTGCCTGGAAATGGAACCGACCAGGAGTCTACCTGTGGCGCCTGTCTTGTATGATAGCACTACTTCTTGTATGTCAAGTAATCTCCTGTACATGTAATCTATAAATACTCAAGCAATACAATGTGTTGGGGTGTGCGGCCCAATTCAATCTATCTTCATGGTATCAGAGCCTTGCCTCTAGCGCAGCACTCAATCCAGTTTTTCCTTCCGGCGAGTTACCTCTCTGGTCTCGTCGTCCACCCTATCTCGACTAGTCATCCTAACTAGATCGTCCATCTCTTTTCCTCATCGACTAGCTCTTCCTGTTGGACACAATCCTTGTGTCCAACACTTCCCTAAAACTACATGGCTGGAGACGACATCATCGACACGAACAAGGATCTTCCAATGACTCCTATTGCTCCTATCTATGTCCCTCTTGCCATGCAAGCCGTCAATGTTGCAAGTATCAAGACTCATGCTCCCTTCACGTTGGATCTTCAAGCTTCTAACTACGCAAAGTTGTGTGAACTTTTTCTTGTCACCCTCGGCAAATATTCTCACCAAGCTCATGTTGAAGGCGTTGGCACGTCTAACAGCACCGACAACCCCGACTAGAAGCGCGATGACTATATCATTCTCTATTGGATCTATGGTTCTGTCTCCATGTAAATTATGGACATAGTCATGAAGCCCGACGCATCTGCTCATTAAATCTGGACAGTCATCGAAAACTTGTTTCATGACCACAAGAAAAGTTGGGCCATCCAACTCGAAGCTCAGTTCCGCAACACTACCCAAGGGGATATGATGATCATGGAATACTACTCCAAGCTCAAGACCCTTGCTAACGCTCTCAGCGACGTCGGTCAAGCCGCTCTTGATGAGACACTTGTCCTCACGGTTCTTTGCGGTCTTCATGAGGACTATTTACATATTTGCTCCATCCTGTTTCAGTCGTCATTTCCCTCATTTCTTCAAAAAGATAGGCTCTCCTTGAAGAAAGTCAAATGAAGCACTCTGCAAGCATCAGTTCTGCATCTGCCCTAGTCAACGACAACATCACCAACCGTGGAGAGCGCACATCAGATTGATATGACAGTGGCAGCGAGCACGGCAACAAATCAGATCGCTCCTCTTCCAAGCACCAAGGTACACGTAGTTGTGGCGACGGTCGTGGTCGAGGACAGGGATGCAATGGTAGGTGCGGTTCCTACACCAACTCGGCACCATGGGGTAGTGTCTTTACCCATGGACAGGCGCCATGCAACCCTGGCCATCTCAATTGCCTGGCCAATGGAGACCTTCTTCGACACAAGAAGTCCTAGGACAGTGGCCTCGGACACCTGCGCCACAAGTCTATAACGCGATCAACCATGCTCCATCACCCGGTTTCTTCAGAGTGCCTCAGCCCATGTCTTCGCCCTACACGCCGACTCCACAGTGGGATCAATCATCCCTCATGTCCACTTTCAACGCCATGTCCTTCCAGCATCCGCATAACCAAGATTGGCTCATGGACAGTGGTGCAACTGCACACATGTCCACAGACCCTGGTACTCTTTCTTCTTTCTCTTCCTATCGTGCCTCTTCTCCTCACTCGGTTTTGGTCGAAAACGGCTCGGCTTTGCCTATAACTCATTCTGGTTCTCTTGTTCTTCCTACCTCTATCAAACCTCTTCATCTCAACAATGTTCTTGTTGTTCCCAAACTCATCAAAAATCTTATTTTCGTTCGACAATTCACTTCTTACAACAATTGCTCTATTGAGTTTGACCCCCTTGGCTTTGCTGTGAAGGATCTTCGAACCAGGATTGAGATACTTCGTTGCAATAGTTTTGGCGATCTCTACTCTGTCTGACTTGGCCAAGAGTTCACATCTCCACAAGTTTTTGTGGTTGTCGTTCCCACTAGTGACCTTTGGCACCAACGACTTGGTCATCTCGGAAAAGATTCTTTGTCGCATCTCCTTCGGTCTAGCAAGCTCTCATATTCTTTATCTAAGTCTAGTCTTTGCCATGCATGCCAGATAGGCCGTCTTGTTCATCTACCTTTTGAGTTCTCCCAGTCTATAACTCATCGTTCTTTCGAACTAGTTTATTGTGATGTGTGGACATCTCCTGTTCTAAGTAACTTCGGTTAAAAATATTATCTTGTGATATTGGATGATTTCACTCATTATTTATGGACTTTTCCTCTTCATCGCAAATCTGAGGTTCCTGCTCACCTTTTTGCTTTCCACGCCCTTGTTGCAATACAATTTTCTCTTCCCATTAAAACCATTCAGTGTGATAACGGACGGGAGTTCGACAACAAACAATGCCGCACCTTCTTTCTCTCTCATGGCATACACCTTCGTCTATCCTGTCCTTATACATCTTCACAAAATGGTAAAGCCAAACGAGCTATTTGTACAATTAATGATGTTCTTCGTACACTTCTTTTTCATGCCTCCATGCCTCCTCCTTTTTAGGCCGAAGCTCTTCATGCAGTTACTTATATTCTAAACCATCACCCTACCAAACCCAAGCAAAATTGCACACCTCATGAACTCCTTTTTGGTTATCCTCCTTCTTTAAATCATCTTAGAGTTTTCGATTGTCTCTGTTACCCAAATATGTCCTCCACTTCCGCACATAAATTATCTCCTCGTTCTGCTCCTTGTGTTTTTCTTGGATATCCCTCTAATCACAAGGGTTACCGGTGTTTTGACCTTCGCACTCGACACATCATCATCTCTCGACACATCATCTTTGATGAGTCCGTGTTTCCGTTTGCTACCACAGTATCTCCAGCCCCCTCTTCCTCTCTTGATTTTCTCCTGGACCTTGCCGATACCTCCCTCGCACTACCTCTTGTTATCCCTCCTGTTGCACGCCCTCTCGAGGCCACCAACCAGGCTACCATGCTTGCTGAACAACCTGTCGCGCTAGTTGTTTCGCCTACTACGATGGTGCCTAGTTCTCCCGTTGTTTCTTCATCTATTCCTCCCACGGCTGCACCTTCTGTGCCTCTCGCGCCCCTCGCTCCACTGGCCGTGTCGCTCCCTCATCCGATGATCACTCGTCATCAATCTGGGCTGCGTATTAGCCCTCGCGAGAAGTTTAATCTTTCTGTTGTTGCCACCTATATTTCTCCTCTACCAAAGGGTTATCGTGCCGCTCTTAAAGATCCTAATTGGTACCAGGCTATGCCTGCGGAATATGAGGCTCTTATTCGCAACAACACTTAGCATCTCATTCCCAAACCCCACGATGCCAACATCATCACTGGCAAATGGTTTTTTTCGTCATAAGTTCCATCCGAATGGATCTCTCACTTGTTATAAAACTCGTTGGGTTGTTTGTGGTTTTCATCAACAACCTGGCATTGATTTTGGTGATACTTTTAGTCCGCTTGTCAAGTCGGCCACCATCCACCTCGTTCTTAGTCTTGCTATCTCTTCATCTTGGCCGATCCACCAATTTGACATTAAAAACGCTTTTCTTCATGGCCATCTTTCTAATACCATTTTCTGCCAACAACCACTTGGTTTTGTTGATCCGGCTCAACCTGACCATGTTTGCCATCTCTCTCGGTCTCTGTATGGCCTAAAATAGGCACCTCACGCCTGGTATCAGCAATTTGCTTCTTTTCTTTCTTCCATTGGCTTCTATGTTTCTAGTTCTGACATATCCTTGTTCATCTACAAGGCTGGTTCCCATGTTGCTTATCTTCTGTTATACATCGATGATATTATCTTAACATCTTCGAGTACTCATCTTCTTTACCGCATTGTGATGTCTTTGGCCTCTAAATTTTCTATGACCGATCTCGGTCCGCTACAACTCTTTTTGGGTATCTTCGTTACTCGTTTTGAGGATGGTCTTTTTCTTTCTCAGAGTGGATACATATCTGAGCTTCTAGAGCGAGCTGATATGCCATCCTATAATCCCTACACCACACCAGTAGACACTTGACCAAAGACATCCGCCTCAGTTGGCGTTCCCTTTTCTGATACAACCTTGTACTGAAGCCTCACTAGAGCTATTCAATACCTCGCGATTACTCGCCCTGACATTGCCTATGCCGTTCCGCAAGTATGCTTACACATGCATGACCTCTGGGAGCCTCACGTGCATCTTGTCAAGCGTATATTGCGGTATCTGAAGGGCACCATGGACTATGGCCTGCAGCTTCGGTCTTGTCAGTCCACAGAGCTTGTTGTTTACTCCGATGCAGATTGGGCTGATTGTCCCAATTCTCGTCGTTCAACTTCTGACTATTGTGTTTTTCTTGGTGATAATTTGGTCTCTTGGTCATTCAAGCGACAATCTACTGTATCTCGTTCGAGTGCGGAAGCTGAGTATCGTGATGTGGCCAATGCCATCACCGAATCATGTTGGGTTCAACAACTTCTTGATGAGCTTCATCAACCAGTGCAACGCGCCACCATTGTCTATTGTGACAATATTAGTGATGTCTACATGGTCGCCAATCTAGTCCAGCATTGGCGTACAAAGCATATTAAGATAGATATCCACGTTGTACGTGAGAAGGTTCGGCTAGGTGAGGTCCTGGTTCTACATGTTCCGTCGGCTTCCCAATTCGTAGACATCTTCACCAAGGACTTGTCATCATCCTCGTTCCTTGATTTTCGGACCAGTTTGAGCATCTTACCTGCTCGAACTACGGGGGGATGTAGGACACAAGGATTGCCCGGCAATGGAACCGACCAAGAGTCTACCTCGTGTACACTGACACATGTGGTTTTCGATACATATACGTCTTCTAGTCTTTACGATAGCATTACTTCCTGTATGTTTAGTAATCTCCTGTACATCTAATCTATAAATACTCAAGCAATACAATGTATCCGACAGAAGTGCTGAGAATTAACACACCAACATTAGGAACAAAATCACACATATTGGGGGTAAAAGTCTATATATATATATATATATATATATATATATATATTATTCTTTAGTTTTTGGCATGCCACGTTCCAAGGCAAGTAGAGACACCAAGCTAGATACCAAAATTGTTGCCCAAAATTAAACCTTTTGCGTGCAAGGATCGCATGTCACGTATCCACAGGCGGAACCCCAATTTCATGTGGACGCCTTTGCCACCTCCCCACAACTTCTTGTCTTACTTCGTGGCTAAATGTGTTCGGAATCTGTTGATGCAGTTAGCCGTGTCCCATTCAGGAAGCAATGATCGACGAGGGTAACCGACAGAAAAAAATTATGGCACCGGTCTTACGTGAGCGAGTCCTCACGTAAGAATTATCTGGATGCGCTTGAAGCATCCAACTAAACTCCCAGATGCTATATAATACTTTTGTTGGACCGAAACAAAGACTAGAGGGGGGAGGTTGAATAGGAGCACTTACTTCTTTTCCACCTCGACCGGATTCAACTATAATCTAACTCCAGTAGCTATGAAAGCTATGAAGATCAAAATATGAGCTTAGCGGAAGTCTTGTATTGAATCCAAACAAAACCCCGAAACACAACAACCAAAATCACCAAAAACTCAAGGAGAGGAGAGTTGAGCGGTCAGACCTCTGATGATGGGCGGTCAGACCTCTCGCGTGATGAACAGTAAAATCAACACGATTTCAAAACTACAAATTGAGTCAACTTTTGATTCGATGTCCCAAATCTTCTCAAATTTCAACCATAGCTCATTAAGAAGGTCACGAATCTATTCTAATCGACGATCGGAAAGATCAAGGCTGAGATTCCACCAAATTCTTAGATGAGGGAAAAGAGGCATAGGAACCGAGGAGATTCAAACTTTGATATAAAAACTTGCTTGTTGGTAGATGAAGATCAAGATGATCCTAGATATATTCTCACATGTCCCAAGAAGCTAGATCATAGCAAGAAACCCCAAGAAAACCAAAGGAACATCAAAATCCCAAAATCCATCAAAGAGAGAGCAAAAATAAGAAGAGACTCATCTTGATGAATTTTGCTTGGATTGATTTGAGAAGGATGTTGGTTTACAACCACTCCATCATAGAGGACAAATGCTTAAAACTTGAGCGCTTAATCAATCAATCTCTCACAAACCCTAGTCTCAACTACTCCAAAATCTCCAAATCACAAATTAGAGGTTTTCTCTTGGAAGGACTTGGAAATTCCACATCTGGGCAATACCTTTTATAGTGGAGACTAGATTTAGAGAGAAAGCCTTAACAAGCACCTGTTAAGCTCACACACAAACAAGTCTACACTCACGCACGTTTCTCAAAGCGGATGACGAACCGAGCTTACTGAATTTGTTTCTTAGTGATCTTTATCTTTACTTGACCTAAACTGCTTCTCCTTGCACCGTCTTGTACCACAGTTTAGCCAAAGGTCACCAAGATGGTATTTTGGTGAAGTTACCAAAATACCCCTTCTCAATCCTTCTCCAAAGACCGAGTCCAATCTTTATGAAGTAATCACATACTTCGCCGCATGTAGGTTGATCAACGACTCTCTTCGTGTCAACAAATCTCTCCCATTCGGCTCCCACCGAAACCACCATAGCATTTGCACCGACCCTCGGGCTGTTTGATGTAACCCGTCGCACTGAACTTCCTATTTGGTCATCTTTATCCATTTTGTGCCATGCTTGAATCCAATGACTTCACCTGGCATCCTCAATCGTTCTAGACCTCAGCTTTCCAAGCCTAGTTTCGATCATCCTCGCCGTTAACCGTTGTTGACCTCCAAACCTCCTACATTACAATAGACCAAAAAATCAATTTCGGGCACAAGTTCTTCACGACTTAACCCATGTTAATCAAAACATGTATCATACAACACATATGCACTGAAAAACCATGAATTTGACCTAACCCACAAACATCGCCGCCTTGCCAGCTAACGGGCAGGGCAAAATCGGCCAGATGTCAGTCATGGCCGGTCTGACCGCCAGTGTATTGACTTAGCCAGATTTTCTCCCTGAGAAGCCGAATCCTCTCTGTAAATTTAAAGTGAATAGGACTTTTAGCTCGAAACTCTAAAAATTATAAGACCAAATGTAGAAGAATCCTCTTTTTTTGCCTACAACCTCTATTTTTGGTCTGGCTCTAAACTCGAAAATCACCTTTTTGGCCGATCAGACCGTCGCTCATGGCCAGTCTGACCGCCAACCCTTTGGCATGCCCCTAGGCCGGTCTGACCGCCAGAGGTGGCCGGTCAAACCGTCTGCCTGAAACCTGATAGTATCTGAATTTTGATGAAAACAAGTGTTTCAACAAACCCTCTCTACAATTGCCAATTGTATCATCATCATAAGATCATGAGTATATCCCAGGATATCCATAATTTGCTATGTGTCGTGAATCCAGATTCAGTGCCACGTAGCACCGGTGCCGTAAAATTTGTTTCATGTAACTGGTAGGATGTTGTGTATCATTAGTTTTTTTTTAATAAATGTATCATTAGTATTCGCTTAGTTATTTGCATGATCATCCTCACTGAGGGATCTTGGTCTCCTTCGCGTACCATCCACTCGGTAAAAAAGATGGTCATTGTTTCAGGACTCACTTCTTGATTTACCTCAGGCCGACCCGACAGTAAGGAGTGCGTCCTCACGTAAGAATTATGCTTAAGAGGGTTCTTCTGTTTATGTTCTTTCCTTTCGCCGGGTAAAGTTATATTCGATTTGGATTCAATTTTTAGGACGGGTCGCGTACTTTGGTAAGCTAAGTTGCAGCTCGATGGTGCCCACGGCGGAGGAGAAACTGAGAAAGTGACCGGGAGAATATTCAGCCATTGCCATGACGAGTGTAGGTGGTGGATACCCGCGTGCCTTGCTCTCCTCGGCTCAAACCCAATCCTATCTTGTCACAGCGCGCATGCATGGAGGCTGTTGCTAGTGCTGCTGCCTTGTCTTCTACATGGTTCGATGCAAAGTTGAATTACAGATGTGCTGCATCTTTAACAGAAATGGGAAACTGATGGATTCTGCGCGCTTCTGTCAAAAATATAGCTCTAGCTGCTAAGAAACTGACAAAATGGCAGAAATTCTATACCGCATGTTTGGACTTCTCCACCAACTGAGTCAATTATCAACATGACCGGATAGCATTGCCACATGGACCAGAGATGTACCTACAGAGTAGCCGTTGATGCCTGGGGTGTGCTGCGTGTATATCTTTGCACGCACGCATTGCTCCGAGTTGCATTGCGTTTCCGTACATGCTTATCCTCACACATTCGAGATTTGACATTGCAAAACGCCAAGAATTAACAGCTAGCTAGCTTATTTGTAGCCTGAGATTTGTGTCAAGTTTGACCATATCTTGTAGCCTTCTGCAATGCCTGACAACATGGCAACATCGGACATGGGCATGCAGTATTTATATGCACTTGAACAAGTTCATCGATCCGTCGTCACTGACGTTATCTGCTGGCACTACTTGGATTATGTTCTAATCCATTTCGTCGTAGACACGTGTATCTATGCATGTTCTCAAAACAAATTTTGCGTGAGTCCTCAAGAGCAATTGACAAACACATTGTTTACATTACATACATGGCTACCTATTACGCGCCCACGTACGTCTGTACGTAGAATGGCCTTAGAATCGTGGAGCATACTGGTAAGCAGAGAAGTCTTGTCGCCGTCTTAGGAGGCTGCTTCGAGTAAAACTGTTAGAACGAAATAGAGACCAGAGTGGGGGAACAGGAGCGTACTCTTTTTCACCTCCGGTATTTAACTTCATTTTCACTTTTATAGTATAAAAACTACGAAGATCAAAGACTCAAGATGACAGCGGAAGACTTGAGTTAAACACGAGAGAACCAAAGCTCAACACATTCAGCCGGTCTGACTACTGAGCTCGGGCCGGTCTAACTGCTGGCGTCGGCCTGACTGCTGGCTGAAAATCAGCACGACGATGGATCCACAAATCGACCTAACTTTCGACCTAATGATCCAAATCACCTTAGATTTCAAACATAACTCAATAAGAAGGTCAGTAACCTATTACAATCAAAGATCGAGACGAACTTAGACAAGGTTCCACGAATTTCTTGATTGAAAGCAAGAAGACACAAAACTGGGGAAAAACCTAAACTTAATCCAAAAACTTGCTCGTAGATGAAAGATGGTCAAGATGACCTCAGATCAGATCCCACAAGTTCTAGCAAGATAGATCACATCAAAAGACCCAGCCAAAACTCCTAAAACACAAAAACCCTAAAATCACTAAAGAGAGCAAGAACTAGAGATAACTCATCTTGAGACAAACTTGATTGGATTAATTAGAGGAATTGTATATTTATAGCTATTCCACCGTGGAAGACAAAAGCTCAATTATGAGCACCCAATTTTACAATGCATCTCTCTCAAACACTAGTTTCCTTTATTTTCTCTATTTTTTCAAATCTCAAATTAGGATTTTTAAGGGTTGGTTGTGCAAATCCTGCACCAACCCTTATACAGTGGAGGCTAGGCCTAGAGAGAAAATCCTAACGGGCACCCGTTAAGTCCACACACCAATAAGTCTATACTCATGCACGCTTCTCGGAGCAGATGACGATTCGGGTCTTCCGAATTTGTCTATTCATGATCTTCTCCTTTTCTTGACCTAAATTGCTTGGCTGTTCAAACTAATTAAGCCCGTCAGGTGGAATGATGTATAGAAGTATTAATTGTAAGAAATGGTCTCTTTCAAAAATTTATTTATCAAATTAATTGAGTGATTTATTTCGAGAAATCATTTCGATTATATAAATCATGACTGCCGATTAATAGCACCAGAATACTCTGTCTTCCGTCAGGAGTTAGTGCCTTAGTGGTGGTTGCTATATCTTTAGAAGTTTCAGAGGTTTGGCATCGATCCAACTGGAAAAACAACATGGAAAAGCATGCTAGATTCTTCATTCTTCCTTTCTTTTCTAAAGAAAAAAAGCTTAGATCCTTCAAAATGCAGACGATCTATACACCACAAACACTGGACGAAATACTAACGCGAAAATACTAATACTTTGTCAATAGTGTTCAATCAGCTAGTTCACTGAATGGTAGATGATGGTGATGTGATTCAGACTTGTGAGGTGACAAAATAAGAAGCTTCACATATGATCGATAGTGCTTGAAACAATACTGTTTACTGTCCCGACACTCCACGTCTACACGGGCACTCGTTTTCAGGGAGGTCAAGATAAGAACGTAATCAATGGGCACTCTCCCCTGAACCCAACGATACCTCCTCTCTCCCTCCAACTCTTCCTATATGTACATGCAACCGTCCATGTATCCATCCATCACTCCACACATACAAACACACATCACATTGTCATTTAGTTGTGCTTCTTGTTGAGACATTGAACACTTGCACACTAGCATCTCCTGTTCAGAAGAACAGAGCATTGGAGCCTGTCTTCCACCTTGTTTTGGGTCGTCGAAGAAGCTAAGTTCGCAAGTGCAAGAAACTAAAAGAGAGCAAGAGATGGAGGATGTCGCCAAGTTCTTGTTTGGAATTTCTGGTTAGTGTCATTGCTCTTCATTTTTATAGTAGTAACATTAAGATCTTGTAATTTTTTTGTTGGTTTTAATTAGTGGATGTTCTTGTTGGGTCCCTTCAACTTACTGCTTGGTTGTGTTATTTCAGGCAATGTCATTGCTCTCTTTCTCTTCCTGTCCCCGGTGTAAGTATCTGACGCATCATCATCTCTTTTGGATCAGTTGTTTTTTTTTCGAGGGGGGATCAGTTGATTGTTACTTCCAAGAGAGGGTTAAAAATTGGAGGTGAAGAGAAAGCAAAGAGTTTTTGAATTACACTCTTTTTTTTTCTGTATTTTGACTTAATTCAGGCTCTGTTCGAAACGTAGAAATTCTTTCAAATGCTTTCAAAAATTGAATTTTTTTTAATAAAATTTTATTCTTGTGAAATTCCTACGTTCCAAACAGGTCCTCGATGAGTTCAGGAAACGTATCATTTCTGAAGCGAATTTGTATATTCCACAGTAATGACATGCACAACTTTTGTCTCAGCTAAAGAAGTTATCCCCGTGGATTAGTACATAAAAAAGAGCTAGAATTTGGGGGTCCATGCATCTCTTATTTTACTTCATTTATTCTAGTAATTTAAACTAGAAACTTCAGGCAATTCCACCTATACATATTGCCACCATCATCAATTCCACATAAGTCCCTTTCTTTGTCCAGTTCTGATAATATTCTATTCCTTTTCATAAAACACGCTGCAATTTTTACTGCTAGCTGCTGCTTGCAATTAATAGTCTTACTGAATAGACGTGCTAATTCCAGCATCTAATTAATTTGTGAACTTTTTTTTCACAGTCCTACCTTCTGGAGGATCATTCGGAGGAAATCAACTGAGGACTTCTCCGGGGTGCCGTACAACATGACACTCCTCAACTGCCTCCTCTCCGCATGGTAAACTTCTCTAATTTTTCAGAGAAACCAATATGAGTTATTATAGCCGGACCGGCCAAGAGGCCGGTCGAAATTTTATTAAGAGCAGGGGAAGAAAAAAGTACAGGCTAGTGATACAATGAAGTCGACAGAAAGGCTGTCAACAGAGGCCATCGAAGGCCTAAACCAACTCAAAGATTACATCTATACAACCGTACAACTCCTAAACAGATTTAGTCGGCGCCAGATTGTGGCGTATCAACAAGAATCCCCTTGAAGTAGCCTGCTGCCCGCCCGTTTCTTTCCTTCCAGATAATCCACTGTACAAGTATAACCAGTGAATCAAAAAGCTTACGGTTGTTTTTGGCGAAGCCTTTACAAACTCTCCACCACCATAGCTCTATCTTTAGCTCCTGCACCGAGGGTCCTTCAAACTGGACATTTACCTAGTGCTGAACCGAGCCCCATACGCGCTGGGCATAGTTGCAGTGGGCAAAGAGATGGATGCATGATTCTGGGTCCGTCGCGCACATAGCACAACACGGCAGATGCGGCCAACCGCGCTTTTGGAGATTGTCGGCCGTCAAGCATCGTCCTTTGATAGCCAGCCACATGAAGAATTTGCACCTCGCCGGTGCTCGCGCTTTCCAAATCTTGTCCCTGACCCAACGTTGTTGCTGCAAGACTACCGCCAACAAATATAAGTTATACTACATTTCTGAAAGAAAGCGGCCGAACAAATGCTGAAAATACTAATGAATGAAGTAGTTTGATAGAGCCTGTTTAGAATGTAGAAATCTCGTAGAAAGTTTCACAGCAAACGGTAGTAGAATTTATGTAACAGTAGTTGTTTGTCGCCAGCCCTGGAAGGGACTGCGTGATAGTGACCAAATAAAAACAGAAGAGCTCTCCATCTGCTTGAGTTTGCTGTGTTGTATAGCCAGTAGGCCATGCCACAAGTCTGGATGGGCCTCACCATGACGTTGGAGATCCGTCGCCTTGTCATCTCAATTGATTCTTGTCCTGTCACGTGGTTCAGTGTAGAGCAACGGTCGGTGACACAGACATGTGTGGACCATACATCCTGATGTATCAGCAAGGCTATGCAGAAACATGCGGATAAATTTCCATACAACTTGATTTTTTTTGTAATACGATCGATGAAACAAAAGAAGCTAAAGCTAAACCGTTCTTGGTTGATTCTGAAGGTATGGGCTGCCGTTCGTGTCCCCGAACAACATCCTGGTGTCGACGATCAACGGCGCGGGCGCCGCGATCGAGACGGTGTACGTGGTGATCTTCCTGCTCTTCGCGTCGAGCAAGAAGACGAGGCTGCGGACGCTCGGCCTCGCGTCGGCCGTCGCGGCGGTGTTCGCGCTCGTGGCGCTCGTCTCGATGCTCGCCCTGCGCGGCCAGGGCCGCAAGCTCTTCTGCGGCCTCGCCATGACCGTCTTCTCCATCTGCATGTACGCCTCGCCCCTCTCCATCATGGTACGTACGTGCATGTTGCTTTGATCGTCGTGCGAATTAGCTAGCTTTTTCATGGTAGCTTGGTTTGATGTGACTGCACATGTTACTAGCTTATACTAATTTGGTACTTGATTGACTGATTGTTGCAGAGGCTGGTGATCAAGACGAAGAGCGTGGAGTACATGCCGTTCCTGCTGTCGCTTGGGGTGTTCCTGTGCGGCACGTCCTGGTTCATCTACGGCTTGCTCGGCCGCGACCTCTTCGTCGTGGTAAGTACACAGCCCAACTTCTAGAAATTAAGCCTGCCCGATCTACCGAGATCAATACTTCTCTTGATCCCATGCCTCGCTCGATCGATCGATCTCACACACGTCAAGCAACTGTACAAAAGAAAACCGTACTGTCACTGTCGTTTCCTTAGTTTTGATTATGTTTGCAGTAATCGAGGGACTTTCCAGGCTTTTCCCCGTTAGTTGCCGTATCGTTGTCTTGGGCTCGGCGATTTATCGCTACTAGATGCTATTGCGGTTTCTTGCCGGCCGGTTCATTCACTCGTTCGAGCGGGAGTGCAGATGCGCCGATGCGTGCATGAAGTTTGTGGCCGCCGACCACGCACGGCCACATGCATGCACGCTGCGCACGCAACGTGCTCGAGTAAATGGACCGCGCCAAAGTGGCGAGGCAGCGCTCCAGCCTCCATGCACGCGCGCAGCCGTGGCCTTTATGCCTTGTAACGCAAGCGGAGCCATATAGGCATATACCGCATGATTACCACTACATCATGTTGGAAATTATACCGCATGATTGCCAGTTTACCACTACATCATGTTGGAAATTATACCGCATGATTACTGCATCATGTTTTGGGTTGATTAACGACTGGTTTGCATGTATGCTTTGATCTTTGCTCTTTGGCAGATCCCTAACGGGTGCGGGAGCTTGCTCGGCGCCGCGCAGCTGATCCTGTACGCCATCTACCGGAACAACAAGGGCGGCGCCGGTGGGCGGGACGGCGGTAAGCAGGGCGACGACGTGGAGATGGCCGACGCGAAGATCAGCAACAGGGTCGCCGCCGACGGCGCCGGCGAGCCCACGGCCGCCAAGATGGGCAGCCAAGTGTAGATCGATCGATGAGCCATACATAAATGCGAGACAAGAAAAGTAGAGAAGTGTATGCCTTATGTACGGAATCCGCTTACTATAGCAAGCTTGTTAATCTGTTAGATTAGCTGTATGCCTGTGTGTTCTCTACCCTTTTCCTTCATCGTTTTTTTTTTGGTATGACCGTGTGAGATTTGTTTTTTTTATCTCTGCGAGGGACAGTTAGTCTCCCAGCTGTAAACATGTACCTGAATACATACGAGAGTGCCAGCAATACTTCTGTCCTGTAGGCTGTACTGGAATTTTTTTTTTTTTTGGAAACAAGATGTACTGGTGCTATTATCTTTGGGAAACGAATAATGGTTTTGCTACAGAACCCTTGATTGATCTCAGCCACAATTCCCAATAAAAGCAATGGCATGCTGACATTGCAATGTACTAGATGCAACAAGTTTCTCTCTCTTGAACTTCAGAGGCAACAAGTTTTGGTTTGGGTTATCGGTTTTCCTCTCCTCTGTTCTGCGCCTTTCTGGTTGGAACGGAATCGGACGGTGATTGCCGCGCGGCCAGACGCTCCTGGCCGGCGACGTAGCCTTTGCGTATCGGCTGGGCCTTGAAGGAGGCGGGAGACACACGGGCAAAATCGGGCAAATTCGGGCTACAACCCGTGGGTCTTGAAAGCATTTGTGCTAAATGATCTGGCCCGTGCTCGCAAGCCGGCACGACACGCCGCTAAACCTTCGGCTGTCTGGCAGTTCGTCAAGCTACGTTTACTGAAGGTCATGGAGGCTTCCCAACCACCCTAGGGTAGTGGCACCATCTCGCCTCGTGGGCTTCATCACCCTAAGCAACATTAGAATCGGTGCCCACATTTCTGACTTACCTCCATTAGCGAAATATCCAAAATAGCCTCAAAGCATTCTTGGACCAAAAGGTCCTTAGCCCAAATAGTATCGCAAGAAAGCATTGATGATAAGGGCAAGGGGCATAGTGGTCTTTGGCCACCACAAGGAAGCGGTGAATGCTCCTCTATAATAAGCCATTCTTGGAGGGATGCATCCACAAAGCCTTTCTCAAGCCATCCTTCTCAGCAAAGCAAGCCAAGCAATCGCCAGAGCCAGAAGCTATAGCAAACCAGCAAAGCCCCAAACACAAAACCCAACTCACAAAGCCACCACAAGGCACCAGCAAGCCACTGCCACCACCAGCACACCGTCCATCACCCACTGTCCCCCAAGCCCAAGATCACCTCAGGAAAGATTCAGAAGGAGGCAAGAAGCAGAGAAGAAGAAGGGGGGGCCGAGGAGCGTGGACGACCCAGCGACAGCATTGGACCATCGGCAGCTGGTAAGCAGCACACAGCAAGGGAGAAGAGGAGAGCACTAGCACAAAGCCGGCACTGCCATCCTCTTCCCCACCCCAGAACCCCAACTAGAGGTAATCTCAGCTGCACCTCAGTATGCACCACACATGCACATCTTTCACACATAGCACCAGATCTCAGTAGCATCATCTTAGAGCTCTCAGTTCGCAAGCCATCAGTTCATCAATAGCCATTAGACCCTCAGATCATCGCATATGCATCTCGAGCAAAGGGGAGAGATTAGAGAGAGAAAGAGTAGGTGTAGGTCAACCTCGGTAGCAACCGAGCAGCGACGGGCATGTGTGCGAGGAGGCGCGAGGCGAAGGCGGCGCCGCCCTGTGCCACACCGAGTGGAGGCACGGTAGAGTCGCCGCAGCCTTCGTGCCGCGCCGGAGGAGCAGTGCGAGGAGAGGCGCCGCAGCGAAGGCACTGAGGGCCGCAGGAGCGCGGCAGCCGGCGAGCGCGGAAGGCCGAGGCGGCCGACCGACCGAGAGCCCGCGGGCACGGCCGGGCCGGGTCAGTGCGCTTCGGAAGACGCAGGCCGCGGCGGCAGCAGAGGAGCCGAGGAGGTCGGGCCGGTGGGCCCAGCCAAGCCGAGAAGCGCGCCGGTGAGGACGCCGAGCCGGAGGAGGCAACCGGGCTGGTAGGGAAGGTGGCACCGGAGCCGCGCGAGGGAGAGAGAGGGGCGGCGGCGCTTGGGGTTGAAGAAGGGAAGAAGGGATCGGAGAGTAGTGTGAAGGCGGTGTTTGTGCGTGCGTGCGTGTGTGGGTTAGGGGAAGGCAAACAAGGGGGAGGGGTAAGAAGGGAGAGAGGAGAGAAATTAGGTGAGTTAGATTGGAGTTAGGGTTAGGTTAGGATTTTAGATTTAGGGGTAGATTTCCTTTATTGGTTGTAGATTATTGCCCTCTCGGCGGTAGTTGCTAGTAAATTATTGGTTAGCCGTTAAATACTTGCGACTAATTAAGTTAACTTGGTCTTATCAGTTTAACCAACTTAAAATCAATTTGTGGTTG
Organism: Ampelocalamus luodianensis; assembly: GCA_036346255.1. Classification (NCBI taxonomy): domain Eukaryota; kingdom Viridiplantae; phylum Streptophyta; class Magnoliopsida; order Poales; family Poaceae; genus Ampelocalamus; species Ampelocalamus luodianensis. The sequence continues at coordinate 24,580,455 of CM070625.1, forward strand.
TATTGCTAGAGCCGGTGGTATAGCTTTTATTCTTTTTTTATAGGTGGCTTGCTCGTAGAGATCTTGTGCGTCGCGGGTATTTAGTTAAGCGTGAACCTCGGTGTTCGATCTTAAGAGTGAGTAGACATCGAGGCGGCGATTTCGGAGGTGCTAACTTCGCCTAGATCTCGAAAATGTTTTAGTTAATTAAAATGTGCTAACTGGTAGTCGTCACTAACTTATGTATTCCTATTAGCACTCAAATCAACTACGTATTTACTTATATTATTAATTTGTTTTGCCGACTTGCTACAGAGGGCGAATCAAAGACTGAGGCAGAGCGGTGACTGAATTTCATCGGCACCAATCTTTCCTACTTCTCTGAAGGCAAGCGATCCTCTTGAACATGAATATAGTTACTTTAAAAATATACCATATCTTGCACTATTATAAGTATTGCATCAAAATGGTTTTCCAAAACCTAAAGAAAATAATTGAGATAAGATGACTAAGAGGATTAAGAAAGAATGAGACTTACTAGGTGGGTAAAGGGGCCCCTGGTGGGAAACACGACGATGATGATGTTGAGGTAAGAGGTGGACCCCTTTTACATATGGTTATAATATAAGGACCAACCAACTTTTGCTCGGTCGATGTCAGTAATTGATGCCAATCATTTTCTGTTTGGCGGGTAGAAAATGCTACCTTGTTACGTGACTATGCTCTCCACATCGGGTAAGTAATAGGTGTGTGTGAGTGATATAGAGGAACCCGGGACCGGTGGGGATAGTCCGAAGTGGGGATCCAAGGCGCTATATGCGCTAAGGTGGAGTGTTGAGTGCAGAATAGAAGGCGCCTCAACCAACCTCACCGTAACTTCGGTGGAGGATGAGGTCGTGGCGTGACTTAATCTGCCGCGGAAGGTGATGGGTGGAGAAATTAATCACGTAACACGAAAACGTTACGTATTCGATCTCGAATCCGCATCTAAGGCAATGCGGTGGACCACATTCACGGAGAGTTCAGAATAGCTATGGGTAAAGTGGTGCAAAGCCTGCGCAGTGCTAATCAAATCATGAATTCATGCCAGTCTCCAGGATTGGAGTCTACGGGAACCACAGGGGGTCTTTCGTCTCTCCGAGTGACTAGTAGAGTTTTTCAGTATTAAAACTTGCCACTTTTTGTCGAGATTTATTTTCTAAAGTGAAATGGTTTAGAAATTGTGATAAAGAGTAGAGATAGTGCATCCTGTGCATCTTTGCTATTAATGCTTGCTGAGTACATTCATTTGTACTCAACTTTGTTAGTATCCTCCTTTGTAGACCCTAGTCCGACAGGAAAGTATCCCGAGTGGGGCGAAGGCAGTGCAGGTACAGGTAAGACCACAGGAGGCGAAGATCCTTACTACGAGGCGCAGGGCGAGGTGGACACCATATTCGACTCCTGGGACGACTAGGAGGCCAGTGGAGTTTGGCAGGCAAGAAGGAGGGAGTAGTCATTTTGGCTTTGTAAATTAGTATGTGTACTGTAAGACCTTAGCCTGCGTGTACAATCGTTGAATAAAGGATGTTTCTATCTTATTGTTCTGATGCGCTAACTCTGGTAGAGCTTACTATTCGTTGGAGCGGTGTTCTACCGGGCAAACGAATAGTAATCCGCATGCTTAAGTGTTATTACCCCTGGGGTAATAATACGGGGCGTCACAGATGGTATCAGAGCAATAGGTTCGGGCCACGCTAATAACATAGAAACTGTAGGAAGAACCTAGGTGTGCTTTTCTCGCCTGCTATATTGCAATAATTAGCTTATTAACCCTCATCCCCATATCAATTTCTATTTCCGTCCCGTTTCAAAATTATTATGTTAAAAACTTCATCTCCTTTAAAGTGACAGCCTGCTAACATAGAACCATCCCCTCGTAGGAGGTTTAGATTAAATCTTCCATCCGATAGAGTACGAGGGAAAAGCGTGTGTTTCGTCATTGGACTTGTGTTGTTGATGCCTGCTAGATAATCTGTTAGGCTAGCAATTCGATCTAGGGTAGAAGGCTTGAGACTATAGGTGGTGAAGCATCAATATAAGATCATAAGTGCAAGCCGGGGTTAGAGGCTTGCAGTAGAACTCTGGTATGGACCTACTTTTCCAGCCTCTGGAATAAGTCTAGACCATACCCATTAGCTTCCTTATCTTTTCATTCTTGTAACCAAAGTGACATGTCAACCTCCTCAGTAAATCAGTAACTACTTAAGGAAAAGAGAACTAATGGCTGACGGAGGAAAAAGGTCTTATCCCCTTTCTGCACTTCAGTTTTCCCGGACGAGTGGTCCGTGGCACTCCGAGCGTGTAGCTCTGGCGTACCCAGGAACGAACTCCTGGGCGTACTCAGGAATGAGCCCTGAGCGGTCCCAAACACATGGTTTGGGCGGTCTTGAGAACGGGATCTCAAGCGTACCTGGGTACGTGGATCCAGGGTAGTGTAGGTCGCACTCAGAGGCAAGCTCTGAGCGGTCCCAAACACGTGGTTTGGGCGGTCTTGAGAACGGGATCTCAAGCGTGACTGAGCACGAGAGACTCAGGTAGAATAGGATTTGGATCTTTTTGCATCTCTATGTTTCTTGGTGTTATTTGATTATCTGTGTGTGGCGTAATACAACTCACCCGCGGGTTAACTCTGTCAGCTAAACATGATACCCTCTTATCTACCTCAAATCATTGCTGAAGAAGCAAGGAAGTTCGTGCAACCGCGGGAGATCTCATCTAAGTAAAATACTGCAACTGCGGAGCCAACGCAACCAGCCTCTCAACACTTTTCCCTCGGGGCGCGGATCGCTTGTCAATGACTCGACATTATAAGACCGAGCATCGCGAACTTGATGAAAACCTTCTAGCCTGTATGTGGTTGCATGCAGAAAAGATATGTTGGACAATACCCACCCTTGCCAAGCACCAATCCTATTACAGTCGAGTACCACAGTCACTCAACCGCTGACAACAAACAGACATATGACAAAAATTGGTCCCTACAGAATGAACCACCGTTAGGAAATTAACCATCCCTCCCTGAGGCTTCGGGTGACCCATCATTATATGAAGTGCCACCACAGTCATCTACGTACGTTGTTGATATGGCTAACTCACATGAAACTCTCAATTCAGATGGAAACAGCTTAACTATAATTAAGATCAGTAAATACTCCCGAGAGACATCTGGAGCATCATGAAGGTAATTTTGAATACAAAGGTGGATCTTTGCGGAACCTGAGTACCTAGCTGGCTCAGCAGCATTCTCACACAAAGGATAAAGCTGATGAGTCTAAGGTGGATGTATCGTCACCAGCAGCAAACCTCCAGGATCTAAGTTTACATAATAACGAGTTAATGGCCATCAAGTTAGCCGAGGATAACACAACAATTATAGTTCCTGACCATTTGCAAATTTCCGACACCCGGTGGACCAAATTGAGCTTTAGCGGTTTTCAATCCGGTGCATTTTCTGGGTCTCGCACTAGAAAGCACCGATAGCAGTGTGGAGTTGCCTATTGTTGAAGAATCGGTACCTTTTGATCCAATACCTATGAGGGGTCAAGATTCCTCTGACCGTAATGCAGTGAATTCGTCAGCCACTGAGAACTGTGAGACCACCATGGGTACTTGTGTGGAGCGTCTCGATGTACCTCATGTTTCACATCCTGATATTTTGAGACAGGAAGTACTGGACCATCCATCTCTAGGCAGAAGGATGGGGGGACGAAGACACGACAATCAAGACTCAGAAATAAGATTTAGACGATTGCCGCGGGACACATCAACGGAAAATCCACCAGCAAACCTCAACGAGACAGCGCCTGGCCAATCCAGAACAACCACCACACCAGCAGTCAGCCATCCTCATCCACCACCTACCTGTGGACCTTGTTCAAGCATGCCACAACAACCACTACCTTGATATAGACCACTCGGGCCAAGAATTTTCAACCCATCTTTCCAGAAGTCCATAATTCAGCAGCAGCCTATCGCAGTAGCTCCTAATCGTGCAAAGTATAGAAGTCGCCACCTGGCAAAGGATAGCTTGATTGTTGAATAGCGAATTAAAGGATGACACGATTGCGGATATTGGATGATTAGAAATACATCGTGGTGGGATATTGATCATAGAAATAAATTATTGTTTGATACTAGATAAATGAATTGCTGGATGTGGAATCATAGAAATAGATCATGATTGAATACTGGATGTTGGGTCATAGCCATATGTTACTATTGGATTATTGGATACTGGACAAATGACGTTGAATTAAATAAGTAAATGGTTGTGGATCTTGGATCGATGGACATGGGATTAGTAATGATACATGATTATAGAATAATTGGATTATTGTTGATATATAAATAAACGCCAGCTATTGGATTATAGGAATGTAATTATTGAATTATTGAAGTTAGGAGTATTGGATTATGGGGTAGATTATTGTTGAAAATTGGATTGCGGGATTACATAATCGTTGGAGTTGGCTTACTGGAGTTCATTAATTATCGGATCATAGGATTATATCATAATTGGATTATTAGAAATATAATATCGCTGGATTATAGAAATACTCTTGTTGGATACTAGAATATGTTAAGGTTGGATTATAGCAGTATATTTTTGTTGGAATACAGGCATAAATCTTGATCTAATTATGTAAACATATCTTGGCAGATTCAAATGGATTTTGGTAACTATTGGAGAGTTAGTACTGAGAAATCGATCCAGTAAGGGCAGTAATTGAAAGGCGAAACGGTTGGATCTTCATACCAATACCTGAGGTTAATTTTTGGTGAATTAGTGTAATCTTAATATATGAGTAAACTCTATGGAATTAATTGAATAATTTGGTTATGTCGGATTTGTTAGATTTAATTGGATAATGAAATGGGATTTAGATATATTGCTAGTGATCGTGGGAGATCTAGTATTAATAATCTGATCGGTTTAGAAAATGAATAAAGGAGGATTGGAAGAGTATAGTAAGTTGTGATTGGAATTTGGGTGCATAGCTTGGGTAATAAAGAGTTGAAGAAATCAGTAGAGTGAATTGAATAGTAGTGCTTGAGTGAGTCATAGTTATCGGTGGACTTATGTAAGCAATGAGACGGTAGATAAATTGGCAGAATAGATTGACTTGGAAAGTACGATTCTAATATAGAAGCTTGGCCTACTGATCTTAGCAGTGACACCAATATTGGAATTGGGGAAGTTAGCCAAAGGTGCAATTACAATTTAAATGAGGCTATGGTATTGTTTTGACCATATAAATCGTAGCCATGACTTAACTCGGAAGACAAGTAAAAGTGGGTGTAGACTTGGGTTAAATGAATATGTGAATAATGAGGGTCGATACATACGATCAATTTGTTGCTATGATTAAGATCAAGTTTTGTTGGAAGCAGCACAAGTCAATTAGAAAGCGGGCTTCAAGCGACATCCTGCTTTGAGCAGCCACAAAACATCCAAGGTAGCACGGGCCATGCCATAGTCTGCCACTAAGCAACACTCCCAGTCTGCAGATTGACCTCCTAATAAGTTTGTGACTTACCTTCAAGTCACCCTTATACCGTTACCCATACATTACCGCTATGGTATTCCATCCCATTCGCTGTGGTCAAATCCAGGAACATCAACTTTCAGATCCCTTCATTACCGAAGAAATCCAACACATCAAGACAGATCAACCCTCTAAGTTCCAGACAGGTGACTCCGGAATCTTATGGCGACAAACTAGAATCTGCATTCCCGACCAACCCAAAGTTAAAGGAGACCGTCCTACGTGAAGCTCTTGATACTCAGTACACTATACATTGAGCAAAGACCGAAACGTACGAGACTTGAAGGAAATTTTTGGGAACCAAACATGAAGCGGGCCATAATAGAATATGTAGGCCAATGCTACACATGCCAAAAGATCAAAGCCGAACACCAACATCCAGCAGGACTGCTAAAAGCACTGGAAATACTTGAATAGAAATGGGAGGATATCTGTATGGACTTCATAACAAATTTTTCTCTCACTATCCAAAAAGAAGGATGCCATTTGGGATTATCGTGAATCGTCTTACAAAACCAGCTCACTTCATTGCCACAAATCAGAAATACACCAATAAACCTGCTGAGAATTATATCGAAAGGAAAAGTTACTCTACCTGGGGCACCGAAGACCATCACATCAGATAGAGGATCAGTGTTTGTATCTGGTTGATGGAAAAAGATTACATACTGCCTTGGGCACCACCGTCAATTTCAGCACGGCCTATCCTCCACAAACTGATGGGCAGACTAAACGGGTGAATTAAATCCTAGAAGGTATGCTAAGAATATTGGTGCTAAACTTTGGAGAATCATGGGAAAAATGTTTAACGCTAGCGGAGTTCGCATGCAATAACAGCTATCAGTCTAGACTTCAAATTGCCCCGTACGAAGCTCTCTACGGCAGAAAGTGGGGATCACCAATCTGTTGGTATAAAGTCAGAGAAAGACTGCTACTAGGACTTGAACTGGTACAGGAGGACGACGAGAAGATTCAACTAATTTGAGAACGCCTCGAGATTTCTCAGAGTAGGCAAAAGAACTATGCTGATAAGCATAGGAAAGACCTCCAGTTCAAAGTTGGAGATTATGTATACCTAAAGATATCACCTATGCGTGGAGTACACCGATTCGGCTAAAAAGGAAACTAATTCCGCGTTACGTGAGACCCTTTCGGATTCTGGAGCGTAAAGGCACCCTAACATATAAACTGGAATTACCAACCCAGCTGTCACGGATTCATGACGTATTTTATGTCTCTCAACTTCAAAGATATCTAAGAGAACCCTCGCAGCGTGTTACCAGTCTCGACATAACCCTACAAGATGATTTGACCTACGAAGGGCGCTCAGTGAAAACTACAGCAACAGAAGACCGACAGTTAAGGAACAGGATGATCCGCTTCTGCAAAGTGCTATCGAAGAATCACTCCGTGCGAGAAACTGCAGGGGAGAAGGAGGAAGAACTACGCGAAGTCCACCCCCCAACCTGTGCAAGCGAGCTTCTAAACTTCGGGGGCGAAGTTTGTTTTCAAGTGTGGTAGGATGTGAGGACCCGCGTTTTTAGTCCTAACCTCGTAACCGTTATCGGTAATTAGCAGCGATTAGTCTCGTCTTAGTGATGAGTTAACGATAGTATTAGATCACTCCAAATTAGCTAAAGCGTATCGTGTCGATCATTCATACACTCACAGCATTCATGCAATGTCATCATTCAGCACTATAATAGAATCAGTCGGTAATTAAAAAGGCATTGTCATTTCATTAGATAAATAAATCAAGATTTGCATTGCTTGCATTAGTCGATTTACATCAATCGGTCTAAGAGCACAAGACATCCTACAAGAATTAGCCAATTAAATGGCAATCCAATTTTTGCATTCATATCGCCGAAGCCCTCCTTGAATCTTGGTCCAGTTATCGCCCTCTGTCAAACCCATTTCATCGCCAACCCAACCACCCCAACATCCGCCCACATTTTCCTCGACCACAACCAAAACACAAGACCGGTGTTAGACCAAAATCAATAAAGAGGAGTTAGAGAAGGAGAAGATTGCCGTCAGATTATTTACGAAGGTCATGGAGGCTTCCCAACCACCCTAGGGTAGTGGCACCATCTCGCTACGTGGGCCTCATCACCCAAGAACATTAGAATCGGTGCCCACATTTTACCGACTTACCTCCATTAGCAGAATATCCGAAAATAGCCTCAAAGCATTCTTGGACCAAAAGGTCCTTAGCCCAAATAGTATCGCAAGAAAGCATTGATGATAAGGGCAAGGGGCATAGTGGTCTTTGGCCATCCACAAGGAAGCCACCAATGCTCCCTATAATAGGCCATTCTTGGAGGATGCATCCACAAAGCCTTTCTCAAGCCATCCTTCTCAAAGAAAGCAAGCCAAGCAATCGCGAGCTGGCTATAGCAAACCAAAGAAAGCCCCAAACACAAACCCAACTCACAAAGCCACCACAAGGCACCAGCAAGCCACTGCCACCACCAGCACACCGTCCATCACCCACTGTCCCCCAAGCCCAAGATCACCTCAGGAAAGATTCAGAAGGATGCAAGAAGCAGAGAAGAAGAAGGGGGGGGGCGAGGAGCGTGGACGACCCAATGACAAAGATTGGACCATCGGCGGTGGTAGCAAAGACACAAAGAAGGGAGAAGAGGAGAGCACTAGCACAAAGCCGGCACTGCCATCCTCTTCCCCACCCCCAGAACCCCAACTAGAGGTAATCTCAGCTGCACCTCAGTATGCACCACACATGCACATCTTTCACACATAGCACCAGATCTCAGTAGCATCATCTTAGAGCTCTCAGTTCGCAAGCCATCAGTTCATCAATAGCCATTAGACCCTCAGATCATCGCATATGCATCTCAGAGCAAAGGGGGAGAGATTAGAGAGAGAAAGAGAGTAGGGTGTAGGTCAACCTCAGTAGCAACCGAGCAGCAGCACGGGCATGTGTGCGAGGAGGCGCGTAGGCGAGGCGGCGCTGGCCCCAGGCCACACCGAGTGGAGGCACGGGCGAGTCGACGCTGCCTTGTGCCGCCGGAGGAGCAGTGCACGCAGAGAGGCGCCGGCAGCACGCAGAGCCTGAGGCCGCAGGAGCAGCGCGCCGGCGGCGCGGAAGGCCGAGGCGGCCGGACCGACCGGAGAGCCAGCGCGGCACTGGGCCGGCTGGTCAGTGCGCTCGGAAGACGCAGGGCCGCGGCGGCAGCAGAGGGAGCCGAGGAGGTCGGGCTGGACTGGGGCCTGGCCAAGCCGAGAGGAGCGGCGCCGGGTGAGGACGCCGAGCCGGGAGGAGGCAACCGGAGCTGGTAGGGAAGGCGGCACCGGGAGCCGGCGCGAGGGAGGCGAGAGAGGGGCGGCGGCGCTTGGGGTTGAAGAAGGGAAGAAGGGGATCGGGAGAGTAGTGTGAAGGCGGTGTTTGTGCGCGTGCGTGCGTGTGTGGGTTAGGGGGAAGGCAGCCGAAGGGGGAGGGGTAAGAAGGGGAGAGAGGAGAGAAATTAGGTGAGTTAGATTGGAGTTAGGGTTAGGTTAGGATTTTAGATTTAGGGGTAGATTTCCTTTATTGGTTGTAGATTATTGCCCTCTCGGCGGTAGTTGCTAGTAAATTATTGGTTAGCCGTTAAATACTTGCGACTAATTAAGTTAACTTGGTCTTATCAGTTTAACCAACTTAAAATCAATTTGTGGTTGTATTGCTAGAGCCGGTGGTATAGCTTTTATTCTTTTTTTATAGGCTGGCTTGCTCGTGTAGAGATCTTGTGCGTCGCGGGTATTTAGTTAAGCGTGAACCTCGGGTGTTCGATCTTAAGAGTGAGTAGACATCAGGGCGACGATTTCGGGGGGTGCTAACTTCGCCTAGATCTCGAAAATGTTTTAGTTAATTAAAATGTGCTAACTGGTAGTCGTCACTAACTTATGTATTCCTATTAGCACTCAAATCAACTACGTATTTACTTATATTATTAATTTGTTTTGCCGACTTGCTACAGAGGGCGAATCAGCACAGACCGGAGCAGCTGACCAGAATTTCATCGGCGCCAATCTTTCCTACTTCTACGAAGGCAAGCGATCCTCTTGAACATGAATATAGTTACTTTAAAAATATACCATATCTTGCACTATTATAAGTATTGCATCAAAATGGTTTTCCAAAACCTAAAGAAAATAATTGAGATAAGATGACTAAGAGGATTAAGAAAGAATGAGACTTACTAGGTGGGTAAAAGGGGGCCCTGGCTGGGGAAACACGACGATGATGATGTTGAGGTAAGAGGTGGACCCCTTTTTACATATGGTTATAATATAAGGACCAACCAACTTTTGCTCGGTCAGATGCCGTAATTCAGTGCCAATCATTTTCCTGTTTCGGCGGGTAGAAAATGCTACCTTGTTACGTGACTATGCTCTCCACATCGGGTAAGTAATAGGTGTGTGTGAGTGATATAGAGGAACCCAGGACCGGTGGGGGATAGTCCGGAAGTGGGGGATCCAAGGCGCTATATGCGCTAAGGTGGAGTGTTGAGTGCAGAATAGAAGCTGCCTCAACCAACCTCACCAGAACTCGGTGGAGGATGAGGTCAGCAGCGTGACTTAATCTGCACCGGCGGAAGGTGATGGGTGGAGAAATTAATCACGTAACCTGGAAAACGTTCTGTATTCTGATCTCGAATCCGCATCTAAGGCAATGCGGTGGACCCTGTTCACGGAGAGTTCAGAATAGCTATGGGTAAAGTAGTGCAAAGCCTGCGCAGTGCTAATCAAATCATGAATTCATGCCAGTCTCCAGGATTGGAGTCTACGGGAACCACAGGGGGTCTTTCGTCTCTCCGAGTGACTAGTAGAGTTTTTCAGTATTAAAACTTGCCACTTTTTGTCGAGATTTATTTTCTAAAGTGAGATGGTTTAGAAATTGTGATAAAGAGTAGAGATAGTGCATCCTGTGCATCTTTGCTATTAATGCTTGCTGAGTACATTCATTTGTACTCAACTTTGTTAGTATCCTCCTTTGTAGACCCTAGTCCGACAGGAAAGTATCCCGAGTGGGGCGAAGGCAGTGCAGGTACAGGTAAGACCACAGGAGGCGAAGATCCTTACTACGAGGCGCAGGCGAGGTGGACACCATATTCGACTCTGGGGCGACTAGGAGGCCGATGGAGTTTGGCGAGCAAGAAGGAGGAGTAGTCATTTTGGCTTTGTAAATTAGTATGTGTCTTGTAAGACCTTAGCCTGCGTGGCTAATGTTGAATAAAGGACGGTTTCTATCTTATTGTTCTGATGCGCTAACTCTGGTAGGGCTTACTATTCGTTGGAGCGGTGTTCTACCAGGCAAACGAATAGTAATCCGCATGTTTAAGTGTTATTACCCCTGGGGTAATAATACGGGGCGTCACACAGGGCTTATTCTTTGGTTCCATCACATGTGAAACTATGGTTGAATGAGCTTGTGACTAAATAACTGCATGAGATGGAAGGCGGCAGCCTCAGCTTCCCACGAGGGAGAGCCGATTTCGCTCACCGCGGTGGGCAAGGATTTTACGGCGGTTGCAGCCTTGCAGGCCATCTTGCCAGGGAAAGCTAGATTTTTTCCTTCTCTCTACCAAACACCTCTACTTGCCAAGCAAGGCTATAACTCCCCTGGTCTAGGATCTAAACACGCGTGAATTATAGGGGATAGTTTCATTCATGCAATAATCAGTTTTCTTTTACGTTGTAAACGGGGCCTACAATCCTACTTGCTGGCTGCTGCATGCTGCTTTTTGTCCAAGCTTTTTCCTAGCTCACAAGTGGAAGAACCGGAGTATTTGGAATAGTCAGCCTTTGTTGGTGACTCGTTGGACCATCGACATATCATATATCTGAACGCGAGCTTTGGAGAAGAGTGTACAGGTCGAGTGGAGTTCCGGAACTGAGCACTCACCGTGGAATTCACATAACCGCATATGTCAAATGGTGATCACCGAAGCATTCAGAGTTTCAGACACTCATGGTCTCCCGGTACACATTGCCAATTCAATTGTCATAGCCATACCCCAAAACCGTATAGATGACGCAAATGTCATAATACATGAAGCGATGTCGACATATTATCATTCTATCCCAACAAAAGGGGGCAAAAATACAGCACAATAATACGACATGACTTGTACAATACAACATATTTCACTTAAGCAACTAGCTAGACCTCATATGGCTCAGTATGTCTGGCTAGCGAGCCCGCTAAGGTTAGGTATGAATATATGATGGGTTAATATACAGTCATAAACACCTGTTTTACGGTCAAGCATCAGGAGCTCCTAAAATGCAGCGGTGCTAAGGTGCAACTCGAGCTCTACTGACTACTGCCATGCCGACGAGACGATGAGAGTCTTGTCGCCCCAGCCAAAGTGAAGCCCCTCATGGACCTTCTCGAACTTGTACTTGTCACAGTAAGACTTCAGTAGAGATTTTATACCATCTGTCACATTGTTGTTGAACGGAGACGGCACAAAGCCAGCCATGGACATCCTGGCTCTCCATTTCCCAGCCACTTCATACCTGCAGCGTAACAAAGTTGGTTTTGAAGCGGGAGTATTTAAACATGGAGTTTGCAACGTGCAGGAGACCAGGGAGTGAACGAGTGGTTGTTAAGAATTACCTCTCCACACGGTCAGGACCTTCACAAGCCAAGATGTTGACAATTTCTCGAGCGAGGCACTGCCTCTCCACATTCATTCTATCTGGGCTTTCCCTTGGAAGTGTCGCTTCAAGTGAATCAAAAAGTGCTGAGTAATAGTCGTATACCTCACGAAACCTGTTAGCGTAGAATGATTCATTCAAGTGAAATGAGGAACATATATAATAGAGCATAGTGCAGATACTAAAGTTGAAAGACCATATGTGTTTCTGAAATGGGAAATTAAGCAATATATATAGCCTTGGTTTAGACAATTCTGTGTCAGATATGGTAAAACAGTTTATGAGTGAACCAACCTTGTAAGAAATGGGGTAGTATTAGTATTAGCGTCCTGCTCGACCAACGTGACGAGTTCTGGTTGGAGACCCTTCACCATACGGAGGAGCTGGTCCCTTTCGTTCACAATGGAAACACTTTCATCAGGCAGGTGGTGCAGCTGGAATGCAAAATTAACAATAAGGGCTTCTCCAGGATGGCAATCTAGCATTGCGGGCGTCACATCCCCAACGTTAGCACCCACTGCCCTGAACTCAAATGATACCCCACAGTCCTCTGCAAGCTTCTCTAAACGCTGCCCAATAACCTTCAGTCCTCCAACAGCCCTTTGCACGGACTCTGGGTCATCAACACCAGTTATCCTCAAATGGCGTGGCTTATTACTGCTATTGTGTAGGAACTGTATCAGCGTTATGTACTGGCTACCCTGGTTGATGTCAAAGTCGATGATGTGCACTATTTCTTCACCTTTGCAGGCTTCAAGAATAGCGAAGTTTGCGGCCATGAAGCCTAACCTGAAGCATGGGCAGACTTCAAAGAGGATCTGCATAGCTGAAAGCTGGTATAGAGTTGGGGCCTCCTTGCACCTCAGGGCCCTGTAGATGCCTTTTCCTGAAGATTGCACTGTTGCAGCAAGGCCCTCCACTAGATATGCTGCAATTCTCTGAGAAGGGTCCCCCTGGATTGCTACCTTTTGTCGAAGTTCCGTTATGATTGATTGTGCTTCATCTATGCTATATTCAGATATTGCTTCAGCACAATCAAAGAGCAACTGTTTTGGGAGTTGTGCTTCTCCATTACTGCTGTCAGTACAACTGAGGCTTGATTCCGGTGATGACTCTTTTGGTGAGTTTGGAAGCAAGATATTCTTCATGGGATTAGTCCATTCATTGTTGTTCTTCATGTGATCAGTCCACTCAGTGTTAATGCTTCCTGACATATCAAACAAGACCTCATCGCCATCATCAAGTAAAGCATGCTCAAGTTCCTGAAGCTTTAGTCTGATCTCATCTTCATCAAACTCTACGTCAAGATCGGAGCTCTGATTCTCTGGTATGGATTGAGAGTTTTGCTGAGATATATTGGAGTCCACTGGAGAATATGTTGATGCATTGAACTGAGATTCAGATTGACTATACAGGACTGCCGGAGCAGTTTGGCCCTTCGCAGTTACACAGTATGGAGTAGGTGCAGCTTGTTGGTTGTAAAACGAGTTCTGAAATGTAGCAGATGGTGTTCCAGTGAAGCCTGACTGTCCAAAGCCCTCAGCATTATATGGTTGAGGTCCATGACGAAGCAATTCTGTATCAGAGGCAAATCTTCGTGTAGAGAAACCTGAGCTCGGTGGCCCAAATTTATGGACGTAAGGACTCTCAGCACAGGATGTTGATGGATCTGCTTGCCTAACAAAAGACATCACTTTTCTTACAACTCTCAGCCTGCTAGGTCAATTATCACTTTTCAGAATCTGAGATAAAACACTCAATGCACAGCTTCTAAAACCTGCAGTTAGTAAACAACAAATGAGCAAAATATGTAAAGCTCCACTGGCATATCTTTAGAACACAGAGGTACTTATAATTTTCCATAACATTTTCAAGGTCAACAGTCCACACCTAAAAACTGCATATTCTTTTGCTACCATCATAGGCTTTATTAGACATGAGATATATGTTCAAACTTCAAACATTTAAGTGACACGTACAAGCACATCAATACCATCATAGGCTTTACTAGACATGAGATATATGTCCATGCCTTGTATGTGTCACGTACAAGTACATCAAAAGACACATAGTTATATAATGTTACTTTGCTTGTCTCTGTCTGATGGTTGCGTTTACAGCTCTACATCTTCATTGTTGGTGAGTTAATATTGGGATCTAGTAAGGAGTCATGTTAGAGTCGGATTTAATCTTGTGTTTGAGTCGGATTCAATGTTTAGATTATAAATAAAGGGTGTGGAAATCCTACGGGATACACGCAACTATTCTAAAAAATATACATGGTATGAGAGCCATCACTGAACCCTAACCCTAACTCGTCGCTTACATCAGCCGCCGTCGTTGTTTGTCATCGTGTTCGTCGTTGTTTCCACCTCTTGTGACCGAGCCGCCGCCGCCGCGTCACCTTGCGGGCGAGCCCAGGCTGCGCTAGCGAGCAGATTCAATGCTCGGACGCGCGGACCACCGGTGCTCAGACGCACAGACTGCCGCCGCCGCTTGGGGGAAGCCGTCGTTGCTGCCGCCTCGGGTCGCTGCCTTGGCGCCGTTGCCGGGGTCTTTGATTCGTGCCTGCCGAGGGAGGAAGCTGTGGTCGCATCTGCTGAGGGAGGAAGGAAGGAAGGTGTGTGGTTTTTTGTTTTTCGATCTGGATCTAGATCGGCTGAAGAAGAAAGGAGGAAGGCTCATGCGGTAGGGAAAAGGAGGTGAGAGAAGGGAGAGGTGAAAAAAGTTCTTTGTTTCAAAAAAATACTGTGTGATTTGGGTAACCGTGAAGGCAGACATCAAAGTTCGGCAAAACGTTGATGCGTGAAGAATTGTCATGATCGTGGGAGATGCGTGCGTCATATCTTGGTAGTGATTAGCATTACTCTAGTTGAATGAGAAGATGATCCTTGAGGAGATTGAGGCGACAAGAAAGGAGGAGGAAGAAGTCGCATTAAAGGCGGTAGAAGTAAAGAGGAAGACAGTTGTTAAGACTACTTCCCCGCTGGTCACGTAAGGTGACATGAGAAGCATGTTACATGACCTCTTCGCAACGGGTATAATAGGTTCAAGGGCTGATGCAGGGTCATGTGACTTAAACCTAGAGCTGATGTCAAATGATGTAAAGTTGGACAAAAGCAAGAATTACCTGAGATTGGTCCAGAAAGGCTCAACCAATTCTAAGGACAAAATGGGTAGAGCACTACCTGCGGGAGACCTATGTTGAGCCTGCAGACAAGGTGAGTATGGATTGGAGGGTGTGGAACACCACCAACTCTGTGGTTGTGGCTTAGTTGCTAACTTCGATGTCTCCATCCATCGCTCGGATGGTGGAGATGATGCAGAGTGCACCGGCAATGTGGAAGACGTTGAGCAACATGTACTCCAGGGCAGGAAATGTGATGATGATAGTGGAGGTCCAAGTTAAGGTGGAGGCCCTGCAACAGGACAAGAAGATCGTCCAGGAGTATGCTAGTGAGTTGCAACAGCTATAGGTAGACAAATCGTTATGCCCCACTTCAGTTAGCATGTGCATATATTGAGGATGGCAGGATGTGGCTGCAATGCAGACGAGTTACGCATTTTTTGAAGGGACTGAACCCAACATTTGATAGCAAGAGGGCTACCATGTTTCATTTGGCAAACTTGCCTACTATGGAGGAGGAGGCTATTTCGGCTATGGTGCAGGAGGAGATTCGACTACGAGTAATGGGGGACAACAACCCTGTTAGGTCCGCATATGCTATACCCGATGATAGGGAGTGCTACAATTGTGGGGTGAGAAGACATCTGAGCCGTGCTTGTCCTTCTCCACGGTATGGAGGCCGAGGTGGAAGTCGTGGTGGTCGTGGAAGTCGAACTAGAGATTATGGAGGCCGAGGTGGAGGTCGTGGTGGTCGTGGAGGAGGAGGTTGAGATTATGGAGGTCGAGGAAGGAGCCGAGTTGGCTCCAAGGCTAATATGACCCTAACAGAGGAAAACACGTCTGTTACTCTAACAGGCGAGCAAGCTATGTAGTGGGAGAAATGGCGGCAAGGAAAGGCATTGGAGATCCCTCGTCACTCCACCTCCTTTGGTAACTTTGCCAACTACGCCCATGTGGGCGAAGGTTCTCAGGCACATGCACTCGCATCCACATATAAAGCACTCTCATATTGACTGGATCATTGATTCAAAGGTATCCACGCATGTCACGGGTTCACTTAGTGTATTTGCATCTTACACCCCATATACTCATTCTGAAACTGTTCAAACAGCTGATGGAACCTCCCAGCTTATTCAGGGTGTAGGATCTGTAGAGTGCACACCATCCATTGCTTTATCCTCTGTTTTACATGTTCCCTCCTTTTCAGTCAATCTTCTTTCAGTTAGTTTATCATTGACCAATTCAACTGTACTGCCACATTTGATGAGGACTTGTGTTTGTTCCATGAGAAGAGAACTGGAAAAAGGACTGGAACTAGAATAAGGTGTAATGGTTGTGGTACATTGATCGGTTTGATGTGGCATTGGTTGTGGCTGCGGGAGGAGTTGAGGGAGAAGTTCTGTTACATCATCGTCGCTTGGGACATCCGCCATTAGAGAGTTTAAGTTGGTTATACCCTAATTTATTCAATAAAGTAGACAAGAATAAACTTTTGTGTGATGCTTGTGAGTTTGGAAATCATACACGGCTGCATATAGTAACATTGGTCTTCGGAGTTATAAACCTTTTATATTAATACATTCTGATGTTTAGGGTCCGTGCTTAGTTACTTCTGTGAGTGGTTTTAAATGATGTCACATTTATTGATTACTATACTCGTATGACTTAAATTTATATGATGAAGCACAAGAGCAAGGTCCTTCAATGTTTTCAAGATTTCTATAGGATGATTGCTACTCGATTAATGTTTGATGCAAATGTTTGGATTCCGAGCAGACAATGGAACTATGTTAACAAGGAGTTTGTAGTGTATTCAAGGAAAAAAATCCCGTCCGGTTAACCGGATTTCCCGGTGGCGACCGGGTGAGCAGTAACCGGCCAGAAAATTTTAAATTTGAAGTTGAATTTTTGAATGCGTAATGCACTTCCTAGGTATTGTATAAGCTAAATATGCTAGATTACGTATTGTATGAGCTAAATATGCTAGAGTACGTATTGTATGAGATAAATATGAGCTAAATATACTTGATTACGTATTGTATGAGCTAAATATGCTTGATTACGTATTGTATGAGCTAAATATGCACTTCATTGAACACTTTTTAATTCAAAATTTGTTGATTCAAAATTCCAACAGGTTTTTTCGGTTTTTTAACCGGTTTTTCCGGTTTCCGGGCAGTAACCGGTCCGGTTACCGGTTTCCAAAAATCAGAGTTCAAATTTCAGTTTGTGAATTTTGTCCGGTTTTTCAACGGGATTTCCGGTAACCGTTATCGGCTTCCGACCGAGATTACACACAATACCGGTTTTTGGATCCTTAAGTGTATCTCTCAGAGGAGGTGATACTTCATCAGACATTTGTCCAGGAACCCCACCTCAGAATGGAGTGGTTGAAAGGAAGAATCGACATTTGTTGAAGGTAGCACGTTCACTCGTGTTTCAGATGAATGTGCTAAAGGGGTTGTAGAGCGAGGCAGTGATGACTAATGACTAGGGGTGAAAACGGATCGGATAGTTTCTGACCGATCCGGACGGAAACGGATTTTTCCTCGGATAATTCTCGGATCGGAAACGAATACGGTAGTCATGCTATCCGTCGGATACGAATACGAATTATCCAGATAAGACGAAGGCCGGATATTCGGATTTCAACCCAAAAGAGGATTTCGGCTCAAAAGAGACAATGAGATTTTAATTGATTTCCGAATTTCAGAAAATGCAACAAATCAAATAACCTTTTAGAAAATAGCAAATAGAGCTCAAAAATTCTAGAAAAATCATAGAAATTCCTTGAATTATTTTGAACTTAATAAAATTAATTTCAACTTAAAGTTGGTTTTTTTTTGCACATAAATTATTTTTAATTTCTGAAAAATAGTAAAAACTTCTTTAAAATCCAGAAAAATCAAGAAATTAATTAATTTTTTCACTTTAAATCCAATAAAATTCCAGAAACTCAATAAATATTATTTTTGACATTAAAAACTAGGAAATTAAATAATTGACTTTATTTTATTATTTTTTCCTTTTTAAAGAAGAAAACTCTTTTAAATATCATAAAATCCAATAAAATAATAACTTTATTAATTTTATTTTTGGTAACATACTTTGGGATATTACAGTCATTTGCGTATAAATTAACCATCTAGCCTGATCGATGTTAGTGTGAATTAAGTTTTATGTATGTGATGAACTAAGTGTGAATACGTGATGACTTATGATTTTGTGAGTTATAACTTATGAGCTAAATATGGTAAACTAAGTGTTATTTTTGTGATAAACTAGTTAATGCAGCTTGCTAGTGCCAATCTTATGTGTGTTTGCTGAAAATATGAACAATTCATGAATGTTTGCATCAAATAAACTAGTTATATGTTTTCGTTAATTTCTGGCATACAATTTAAGGGGTTTTCATGTTCTGAAAAATATTAGCGGTCGTATTCGTTTCGATTCGTATTCGCTCTGTATTCATATTCGATATTATTCGTATCCGAGGTATTCATATTCGTATTCGAATTCGGGAAAAAAAAATATGAAAACAAATATGGCAGAGCCATTATCCGTCCGTATTCGATCTGTTTTCACCCCTACTGATGACGGCAAGATGTCTCATCAACCGCATGCCGTCTCAAATACTTGGTATGAAGTCTCCTGCCGAACTTCATTTGGGTCAGCGGGAGTTCAAGGTGCCTCCTAAGGTGTTTCTCTGTGTGCTTAGTACGGGATCACCGACCAGCGGTTGGTAAGCTGGATCCGCAGGTATTGAAGTGTATCTTTATAGGCTATTCATCAAGTCAAAAGGGCTATAGATACTGGAATCCAGTTGAGCGAAGCTTGTTCATGGTATAGATGAGACATTTCGTGAGTTTGAGCCGTACTACACGAGTGGATGTACTCTTGGTTAGTTTTTGGAGGAGTTCTCTCCTATCACTGAGGGTGACAGTCGAGAGGGAGAACAAGGAGTCAAGAAGAAGTCATTGTGGGGACAATTCCATGCCCAAGCCTAACAGAATATGCAAGAGATGTGATTGTCCCAAAAGAATTGAAGATTTATCAGCGAAGACGCTTTGGGAAACAGGGAGAGAAGCAGAGGGACAAGCAGTCAGCACTTGAGCCACCAGCGGAGCTGGCAGAGGCACAACCAAAACAACAACAGCCTGAACAATCGGCCTTGCCAGTTGATCCAGTCCCAAATCCCTTAGGTCTCTCCATCAAGTTCCTTGCCTCCCCTTGGGGCAAGTGGTAATGTTCCTTCTAATCACTCTCATCTAGATTTACCACTTGCGCAATGTAGGGAAACTAGAGCTAATGCTAAAAACCCTCCAATCCGGTATGGCTTTGAATATGACATTGCAAATTTCATCTCATATTCCCATATCTCATTTACATACAAAACACTCATTGTATCTCTTCAGACGGTGCATATTCTAAAGGATTGACGAGCTGCTAAGCAGGATCCTAAGTGGAAGGATATCATGAAGGAGGAGCTTAGCGCACTTCAAAAGAACAAGACATGGGATCTTGTTCCACTTCCAGCAAGAAAAAAGGTAGTAGGATGCAAATGGGTGTTTACGATTAAGCAAACTCCTAAAGGTAAGATAGAGAGATATAAGACACGGTTGGTTGCAAAAGGTTATAGTCAAATATATGGAATACACTATGATGAGACCTTTGCACCGGTGACGAAGACGAGCACAATAAGAACGTTGATCTCCTGTGCAACTAACTTCGGATGGCCCCTACATCAGTTGGATGTGAAGAATGCTTTTCTACATGATGATTTACAAGGGATATACATAGATATTCCTCTATGCTTTGAGAACAGACAAACTAATGAGAAGGTGTGTAAACTCAAGAAGTCTTTATACAGTCTGAAGCAGTCTCCAAGGGCATGGTTTGATAGATTCAGGCGTACAGTCTATAGCATGGGCTATTCTCAATGCAATGGAGATCATACTGTATTTTATAGGCATAGAGAATCACATATCACCATATTGACAGTCTATATTGATGATATTGTGATCACTGAAGAGGATGCCAAGAAAATCAAGTCCTTAAAGAAAAGACTGAGAGAGGTATTTGAGGTGAAAGATCTTGAAACTCTTCGATACTTTCTTGGGATTGAGATTGTCCATTCTTCGAATGGTATAATTCTCTTCAAAGGAAGTATGTCCTTGATCTGCTGGTAGAAACATGTATGCTTGGGTGTCGCCCTATTGCTTCACCTATTGATAGGAATCAGAAGCTATGTGCTGAGTCAGGAGATCCAGTTGACAAGGAAGCTTATCAAAGGCCTGTTGGGTGTCTCATCTATTTGTGTCATACAAGACTTGATATTTCATATGCAGTGAGTGTGGTTAGCCGATATATGCATGATCCCAGAACAGGACACATGGATATTGTCTATCGAATTCTGCAGTATTTGAAGAGTAGCCCAGGGAAAGGCCTTTGGTTCAAGAAAAATCAACCCTTGAATGTGAAAGGGTATTGCAATGCTGATTGGGCGAGCAGTGTGGATGATAGGAGGTCTACCTCTAGATATTGCATCCTTGTAGGAGGTAACCTTGTGTCATGGAGGAGCAAGAAGCAAGATGTGGCTTAGTCTACTGCAGAGGTAGAGTACAGAATAATGACGTTGAGTGTGAGTGAAATGATATGAATGAAAGGTTTATTGTCTGAGCTTCGAGTGTGGAGGAATAATCTCTTGGTGTTGCATTGAGATAATAAATCTGCAATCAACATTGCTAACAATCCAGTACAACATGATCGTACCAAGCATGTTGAGATTAATAGATTCTTCATCAAGAAAAAGCTCGATAGTAGGATGCTGAAGTTGGAGTATATCAAGTCTGATGAACAGTTGATTGACTGTTTCACTAAAGGATTATATCCTAGCGAGGGTACTACAATATGTATCAAGGTGAACATGATTGATATCTTTTGTCCATATTGAAGGGGAGTGTTGGTGAGTTAATATTGGGATCTAGTAAGGAGTCGTGTTAGAGTCGGATTTAATCTTGTATTAGAGTCGGATTCAATGTTTAGACTATAAATAAAGGGTGTGGGATCCTACAGGAAATACGCACAACTATTCCCAAAAATCTACATTCCTGGTGAAGGAAGTCAATTAGCCAAATCCATAATCCCATTAAAGAAAATCAGGTTTCCAATAACATTTTATCTGAATAAAAGAAGGGTCGCCCAGCCACAAGCAATTGCTTCTAGGACTTGATAACAATATCCCCAGCCCCAAACCTGCAACGTTGACTAACTTTGTGGCCTTGCAACCAAGATACAGTAAAGCGTACATAAAACTAAGCTTACAGCTAACTGAGAATATGCCATATCTATACTACATAGTACATACCCACAGCATATTGCAGATGGAACAAAAAAATCCACCTATTAAACTATGAACAACAAATTAAATATCAGAAAGGATAACCAGTGAGCACCAACATACTATGGTTCGACAATAATATATGTACTAATAGTAAACAAGTAGAGCAAAAAATCTGAAGAAAAGGCAAATCCTGCATAAATTTGGCGAAATTCGTCACCAGTCCCGCACGCAAAAGCGAGAGAGTAGATGGTTTTCCTTGCGCTGAATTCATGAAACCTTACTCTGATTCTATACCGCGCCTTTCCAACCCTCACAAGCAACGCCGGTAATTCCTTTCCTCGTTTCAACTGGCATAACCCTCCTAATCCCCTCTGCCCCCAAGCAGCAACCCTCCACAGCCCGGGCCCCGGATCGTCCAAGAACGACACAATCATCACGCCATAAGGCCCCGGATCATCCAAGAACGACACAATCATCACGCCATAGTACCACCCAACAACCCCTCACCGCCTCGAAGGGGGTCCCAGAAAGCGCCCAAGAAACAGGAAAATTCCCCGGAAAAAAGGAAGTACCAAGAAGGATTCTTGCGAAGTAACGAAGGAAGACGTACCCTACGAGGATCAGTTGGCGCGGGGAGCAACGGCTGATCCGCGACGAACAGGGGCGGTGGCCCAGCCGGTGGAGACGGGTGAGGCGAGACGAGACGAACAAGGGGACTTTGGAAAGAGCGTGCGCTGGGTCAAGGCAAGAGAAGACGAGAGGAAGAAGAGAAGGAAACGATGGGCGCATTTGTTTGCTGGAAGCGACCGAGCGGATATACGTCACACGGCCCGCGGCTGCCTAACCCACCACCTCGCGACTCGCCACGCCCATACAAGAGAAGCAGGAATTCTAGCGCTCAGCATGTGAGACGCAGTGGAATTATATATCAGAAAATCCACATACAACTTCACCAAACGGTATAGTTTTTTTAAAGGAAACCAAACGGTGTAGTCAGTAGGGCTCATCGCTCGGTCGGTGCCCCTTTGCTGCCATACCGGGACCCAGCTGGCCACCGGAAGTTTCGGGTCGGATCAGCTGCTTTTAGTTTAAAGTCGTATTTTATTGATTTTTGAATAACTTTTACATAGCTTTTTTTATCTTAGACCT
Source organism: Ampelocalamus luodianensis (assembly GCA_036346255.1). Taxonomy (NCBI): domain Eukaryota; kingdom Viridiplantae; phylum Streptophyta; class Magnoliopsida; order Poales; family Poaceae; genus Ampelocalamus; species Ampelocalamus luodianensis. Next base: position 24,603,307 of record CM070625.1, read on the forward strand.
CAAGTTATTATTTTAGAGGTCCGAAACCAGCTTCGCCCCTACTACGATATACGGGCGCCTAACTGATTAGACGAGCCAACGGTTGACAATGGAAGAAGCATATATTGTACTCGCCGCTAGCGGAATGAAAATTGGAACGGTATGGATAAAGCCACGACTTTGCAGAACTATCCAGTCCAGCAGGTTCATTTCAGATCGCTTTTGTATTGCTGAATTGGACTTTGTAGGCCGGGCTGGGTATTTGGAGATCCACGGGAACGGGAGGAGAGGAGACTAAGCCTAATTGTCAGCACTGATCTGGTTACAGATCAACGTTTACGCAAAGTAAACATATTGGTACTATTTGTGTGTAAAGTAGTTCGATGAGAACATATTTGAACACTGGGTCTGGTAAACGTATTGACTTGATCTAGTTCTTCTTTACATAGCTCCAATACTAGTGTGCATACTGTCGTGCTAGAGTAGTAGTATACTAGGACGAACACGCGCCAACGGCGCGGCCGTTTGGCGGGAACGGCGTGGGCGTTTGGAGAGGCGCGGCACGCAGAAGATCAACTGAGGCACACGCACCGTCGATTCGGGTCGAGCGGACGGCCGACTGCGCGAGTCCGAGCTCGGCAAAGAAATCACGAGGACACGCGGGGGCGCGCAGTTTGCCGGGGACGGCCGGGAAACGCGGAGAGGAGCGTATTTCCCCCCGCAAATAGATATTTGGAGGCCAGCTGAGCCCGATCGGATGGCCTGGAGGAGATTTTGGTGCGATCCGACGGTGACCCATTTTTTGATGACGTGGAGGGGATGGGAGGTCGGTAATCTCACGGGCTTTAATAAATAAATAGATAGATGTTGTTACGGACAGAGAATTTCGGGGTAGTATATCTTGTTACGGACAGAGAAATTGGGGTAATGATATATTCTACTGGTAGGTATGATGAGTATTGCTGACCGTTGACTCGGTTGGTACCCTGGCCTTATCCGTAAAAGTCCAATCAGTGGAGATCGGAGACTATTGATCACACAGACGCCAATGTTTGATTGGGACAAGTTTACTTTTCGTTGCAGTCGGTAGCCCACCAACCCAGACCTGGTTATCTGCTGTCGGTTCTTCAGGTCTACGCACAACGCATAACCAAAAAAAACAAGAACAAGCGGCGACACGGCACGGGTAGCAGCTGTGGAAACGGGCGGTACGGGAGAGGTGGTGCGCTACGTGCAAATCGTGACGATGCCCTGGAGGACTGCACGAGGCCTCACGCGTGGATGCGCCGTGCTTCCGAAAGTGTGCAGGAGGAGCACGGTTCATAGCACTCTGGTACGCAGGGCAGGGAGAATCGCGGCCACGGCAGTCGGCAGCACGCATGCTGCCTGGTGCGGCGCAAGGGCGGCAGTGCAAACGAGGTCGGGGGGTGGGGGCGATTGAGGCGTGGAATGCACGGACGGAAGGAAGTGTCATGCCTCCGACGCGTACTCGGGAAGATGGCATGAGTGGGAGGAGAATGGGCCGAAGGAAGCGACAGCCCAGCAAACGATTCCTGTCATCAGATTGGGCTACTTAGAGTTGGGCTGACCGTGAACAGTGGAGTAGGGGTTACGAAATTGCTTATTGTCGTCTAGTACTTAAGCACCTGGCCTGTGTGCCGGAGATTGTCATCTGGTTTGTAAAGACTGAACTACTTCCTCCAACTATCTACTACCTTCCTCGTCTCCATTCCCCTTTCCACAACCCAGGTTCTTGCTTCCGATGCTATCCAGTCCCTTCTCATTCCCAGAACATAACAACTAGTATCGGAGCCACGGATCCTCGGCAAGAGACAAGCCGGAGAAATCCAAGTACCAGACGAAAGCCCAAGAAAAGACGCTGGCCATGCAGTAAGAAATTGCTGCACTCACTCGAGCGATTCAGCGCAGAACATCACGATCCAGACGCTGGTAGACTCCGTGGCCGAGATCAAGCCGGTGGCACTAGAACTGAAGGAATGGAAGACTACAATGGTCGCGGCAGTGAATGATCTGCGAGGTGAGGTAGGAGAGTTACGCGATCAAGTCAAGCAAATGACTCGCGACCCGATCTCAGGATCCAAGACAACGGGGTTACCTCCTTTGTTGCCAATTCCATAGCACCTGAAGCACAAGGAACCAAAAGAGGAGGGTGATCACGGTCATGGGCCGAATGGCCACTGCGCATCAACACAAAACCGGGGAAAGACCATGGGAAATCTCACCCCAGAGCTACCTCCGGACAATGGTATGTGTGGCTCTCCGTACTTACCCATGACTTCTCATGATGCGGACGAATCAGTGAATAGATCTTCAGGGGGATATTACCATCATCCAGCACCACTGAAGTTGGATTTTCCTCAATTCAATGGAGAAAATCGAGGAGCTATTGGATGAATTAGCAGGCTCCCGATGGTTCACTAGTTTGGACTTGCGGGCAGGATACCACCAGATTCGCATGAACATAAAAGATGAACATAAAACTGCCTTCAAAACACATCACGGATGCTATGAGTTCAAGGTAATACCTTATGGCTTAACCAATGCACCGGCGACCTTCCAAGGGCTGATGAACACAATTTTGGGACCTCTGTTGCGCCAGGGAGTTTTGGTATTCATTGACGACATACTCGTGTATAGTCAATCTTTGGAGGATCATGTGACCAATCTATGGCAGGTAATGGAGATCCTGACTCACCATAAGTTGAAGCTCAAGCGATCCAAGTGTGCATTTGCTCAAACACAATTGACATACTTAGGATATATTATCAGTCATGAGGGGGTGGCTACTGACCCAAATAATATTTCGTCAGTGCAAAATTGGCCAGTACCAGTGAATGTCAAACAAGTACGAGGGTTCCTGGGCTTAACGGGCTATTACCGCAGGTTTGTCCGAAACTTTGGAATGATTAGTCGCCCACTCACTGATCTGCTAAAAAAGGATGTGGTGTTTGCTTGGACTGAGGATAAGGAAGCTTCATTTTGGGCATTACAGGCAGCTCTAATTTCAGCACCAGTCTTAGCCTTACCAGATTTCACAAAAGAATTTGAAGTGGAGACAGATGCTTCAGATAAGGGGATAGGTGCGGAACTCCTGTAGAATAAACATCCGGTAGCTTACCTTAGCAAGGCTTTGGGACCAAGGGCACAGGGACTTTCCACTTATGAAAAGGAAGGATTGGCAATCTTGCTGGCAGTCGAGCATTGGCTAGCTTATTTGCAATCTAGAGAATTCATCATTTGGATAGATCAACGAAGTCTAGCGCACCTTGGTGATCAACGACTGACGACAGTGTGGCAATAGAAGGTAATGACTAAGCTGTTTGGCTTGCAATACCGTATTGTATACAAAGATAGCGCAACTAACAAGGCAGTCGACTCCGTGTCACGTAGAGAAAAGGGAGACAATGGGGAGATTACGACAATCTCCACCATCAAACCAGATTGGATATATCGCAAGTGGGTATCAGCATGATCCACAGGCTAGTAAATTGTTGAAAGATCAGATGATATCCAAAAATGGGTTATCTAAATTTCAGTTAAGCAATGGAATCCTCAAACTGGGAGACCAAGTGTGGGTATGAGATAATATGACAGTAAAGCAAAATATCTTGAAGTCACTGCATTCTAGTGCCATTGGGGGACATTCTGGGGTCCATGCGACCTATCATCGGATTTGGAAACTATTTGACTAGCCGGGACTCAAAACAAGATGTGCAGCAATTTGTGGATCAATGCTCAATTTGCAAACAAGCGACAACTGAACATGTGAGATATACTGGGTTGTTAAAGCCGTTACCAGTACCATACCATGCATGGCAGATCATATCGATGGATTTCATCGAAGGGTTACCCCAATAATCGGGTTTCAATTGCATTATGGTCGTGGTTGACAAGTTCTCAAAATATGCTCATTTCATCGCTATGGCACACTCATTTACAGCATTCCAAGTCGCCCAATTGTTTATGCAACATGTGTTCAGACTCCATGGATTACCTCAATCCATCATTTCTGATCGAGATCAGGTGTTCACAAGCTTGCTATGGAAAGAATTGTTTCGGGCAGCTCAGACACAGTTGAGAATGATTTCGGCTTATCATCCACAGACGGACGGGCAAACCAAACGTGTTAACCAGTGTTGTGAAGCGTATCTGCGTTGCTTTGGTCATGCGTGCCCAGGTAAGTGGTTCAATTGGTTGGCATTGTCGGAATACTGGTACAATACCCGCATTACACACTACTCTTAAGAAAACTGATGGCCGAATTACTCAAACAACATCTCAATCGAGCAAATCAGCACATGAAAACCCAAGCAGATAAGAAAAGATCGGAACAATCCTTCAGGAAGGCGATTGGGTGTATTTGAAGCTCCAACCTTACATTCGGAGTTCAATAGCGGTTCGAGCTAACCACAAATTAGCATTTCGCTATTTTGGCCCTTTTCAGGTTGAGAAGAAGGTCGGTCCAATGGCATACAAGCTCAAGCTACCAGCTATATGGACAATTCACCCAGTAGTCCATGTGTCCTAGCTCAGAAAGGCAATTCATCCCTCATAGATGGTACAATCTGAACTTCCAAGCTCAACAGAAGACTTGCATATTCCACTCAGAGTTCTGCAACAGTGGCTTCGTGACAAGGGGGTCACATCAACTACCCAAGTGAAGGTGCGGTGGTCGGGATCATCAACTCCGTCGTCAACATGGGAGGACCTGGAGGATCTACAAGCACGTTTTCCACACGCTCCAACTTGGGGACAAACTGCTTCTGAAGGAGGGGAAGATGGCATGAAGATAGCATGATAGCATGACTGGGAGGAGAATGGGCCAAAGGAAGTGCCAGCCCAGCAAACGATTCCTGTCATCAGATTGGGCTACTTAAGAGTTGGGCTGACCGTGAACAGTGGAGTGGGGTTACGAAATTGCTTATTGACGTTTAGTACTTAAGCACCTGGCCTGTGTGCCGGAGATTATCATCTGATTTGTAAAGACTGAACTACTTCCTCCAACTGTCTATTATCTCCATTCCCCTTTCCACAACACAGGTTCTTGCTTCCGATGCTATCCAGTCCCTTCTCATTCCCAGGAACATTACAGGAAGTGCGGAGGATTGCATCGTTGCACTTGCAGATAGCTGAAATGCTGAATGCCGTCGGTTACGAACAAAGCATTAGCTCCTGCCCGAGTCTAAAAAAAGATTGAACCACGGGGATTCATGCTAAACCTCAAGTATTTGAGTAGATATTTTTTTTACCAGCCCTCGTAGCGAGTTTCTCTGCAAGAACTCATCAGGAAAACCTCACGGCTCAGAAATGCTACAAGCAAAGATTAAGCAGCATTCTGCGTTAAGATGTACGCTCGGTTTGCAACCGGCCCGATATTATCCCCTAGACCCCTAAGATGCAAAAACTCTTGACATCGAGCATTGACTGATTGACTTCAAAGTCCCTGAATATACACAGGCTCCTTCACAGAGGGCACTCCATAACATACCATATCTAGTCAATGTCCTGAGTGGCATGGGAGAACATGAAATGCAACCCTCCAGCCATTTGCCACTCCACGATTATCACACTGACAGAATACTACTGATACAGCAGTCCTACCACAGTACATTATTAAGTTCCGAGTTTATGTACACATCTTCCTCTAGGTCGGGACCAAACCTCCCCCACCAGGCAGACGGCATTCACCAGAACCAAGCAAGCGCGCAAACATGCTCAGTAGGCATGGTTGGGCAGCATGGCTCTTCCAGCACGGTGCGGGTGGAGGGCGCAGGCGCAGTGGACGGACGTCAGGCTGAGGCAGCCACTGATGATGAGAGAGTGCCTATCCGGACAAGTGTGGAGTGCCGGGAAGGTGTCGCAGAGTGCCTGGACGGCCGGGGGTGTCAGGGCCGTGCACTGGCTGATGTTGAGGTTTGCGAGCCCATCTTCTTCCTTAGAGCTGCTGCTTCTCACCGTATCCCACCTCCCGCATTTGCTCTTCACGCGGCTGTTTGCAAGGGAGTACATGGCACGGTCGGTGATGTTCTGGCAGTAGTACAAGCCTAAAGAACGCAGGTGCGGACACCCATTGGCAAGAGCAATAACACTCTCATCTGCAATGAAGGATTGAACAAAGTTAGCGTATAAGATGCTCAGGGCAAACAAGAAGATACAAGGAAAGCCCCTTCAGGAATTCGCCTGAAACAAAGACGGACAACAAACATCGCTATCTAGTAAGAGTAAACTGTATTCTAGCATACAGCAACCAGGTTCCCCAGAAATTGTTCCATTGTCGGGTCCTAAAATATATCGTTTGATTATCTAGAAGCTTAGCACTTTATAATACAAACAAACATACCATCATCTTTGTTTATTTTCATCAATCAATGAAGAGCAATAGGTTATTTAAAAATCTGATCACAAACAAATGCTGTAAATTACCTGTTATAAGAACACAGCCACACAAGTCGAGAGCCCTGAGATCAGGGCAACCTGATGCCAAGCTGGTCACTCCCTTATCTGTGACATCCTCACACCAACCTAGGTTTAAATATTGCAGCTGCCCGCAGCTACGTGCTATGGCCTGCATCAAAATTTTAGAAACTAAATGGAAGTTCTTGAAAAACATGCTAAGCAAATCATGGGTTAACCAAAATACCTGCAAAGCTCTGTCAGTTGCTGCCTTCCCACATCCACACAGATTCAAGCACTTCAGGTTTTTACAGTGGCAACTAAGGTAGGTTAAGGCAGTGTCACTGAAACTGGAACAACCACTGATGTTCAGTCTTGTAAGCCGAGGACATCCATGGGCCAATGCATACAAGGAGCGGCAACTAAGACTAAAGCTTCTGCTGAGATCTAACTCACGTAGATCATGACAGTAGTTGGCAACAGCCTCTACTGCACTGTCTTCAAGCTGAGGTTTATTTTGGCGAAGAGTGAGAACTTGAAGCTTTGTAAACTTGTGAGCAAGTGATATCATTAAGTTATTCATGTTCAGCTGGCACCTGCAAATGGTACAATTTTCAGGTCAACCAACAAATCTTTTAAAAGAACATATCACCAGGACACCAACTATAAGTTCACTGGTAAGGCTTGGCTGTGAGAATGTAGAGAATCATTTAAAGAGATGCTTAAAAAAAAAATGAAAAGATACACCAATGGAACCAGTAAGCTTGGATGGGTGAAGCCAACTAACGTATTTCTTTACAGGAAACGTCAAAACATTGCATTAATTAATCTAGGAATAAAAATGAAAAAGAAGGGTGCACTTATTGGTGCTCCTCAGAAAAAAAATATGTGATATTTGAGAAATTTAGCGACCAATCTTCATTCAGGTAGTCTAATTTTTTGTTAGTCTCTACCATTTCTGCTTTGGACATTACTTCAAATGAAAAAAAAGGTATATTCTTAGGCTTTTCAGGCCTTAAGATAATAGGCATGGGAGAAGATGCATGCATATAGCAACACATATGGACGATGTTGACTTCAATAACTCATACAAAATCTAGATCCTGTAAGCCTCGATTCCAATGCCATTTTACACTTGATTCCACCCCATTGTGTTGCATCAAACATGTGCCTATAATCCTCTATGTTAATACTGATTAGTGTTCTTACTTCTTTTTAATACCAAATAAAAACTATATGCCTAAATAACTGATGTGATTGTATTTTTTATTCCCCTAAAACAAAAACTAGATTGTCAGACTCAGAAAGCACTCCTAAATTTTTGGAACAACAAGTACTTATTTTCTCTATTTCATGAAATGTTTTAGAATTCAGGGAGTGTGACTTTGTGGCTCGATCAGTTGGACGCTACTCAATTCACCATGGCAAACTAAAAGGAAATTCAATGAAGAGTTTCAGTAGTGTTTGGAAGTTCTTATGTTGTGACATGCACAAACACACATCCATGGTAGAAAATGATTTAAGTTCCATAAACATAAAGCAACTTCAAAGGGACCCATTGTTGACTCATACAACATAACGATAAAATGGACAAGTTACTTTCAAAACCGAAAATAATAAAGGATAAGGTGAGAACTTTGGCTCTTCCAAGTGGCAGACAAACATACAAGATTACACGGAAAAGAAAAGTAGAAAACAAACGAAATGTCAAAGCACTTTCCCCTGAAACATAGTTACCTCGCAATAAGCAAAGAGGAAACAAACAAAATAACCTATGCTGGAAACGCACTACCATGTTGAATCAGCACACCACCTTGGTTGCAGCACCATGTATGACAGGTGCGGATGGAGTCTAAGCACATGGGATTAGTTACTTTTCTATTACAGAACATGTGATTGAATAATAGGAAAATGATCCACACGATAATGGGTTTAAGACACGCCAGAGGATTAGAGAATACAATCTAGTAAGAATGTCATATTATCATGTCCGAATTTCTCTAGTCCAAGAGCTACTCCACCACCTTTTAATAATCAAAGTCAATTGAAATCTTTCCACCAATTTACCAGATGGATGTAAATGTAATGTTGTGCAAAATTCAGACATCCTCACACCAACCAGAGTCAACACCTGTCGCTCTTAAGAACTAGACTGAAGGATACAAACTTGCTTACCATGAGAGGGAAAGATTAGTGACCCCCCATCCCAATGCGTCGCGCCAGCCAGTGCAAACACCAGATGCCACAATGACCATGCGATCATCTCCAACTACCGATAAAATCCGCAGCAGGAGCTCCATAGGAAGGTCCTTCCAACCTGACAACGTAGGCATTGCCCCACCACTTTCTGCCTGCCCCCTCCCGCTGCCAGTAGACACCATGAGGTTCCTGAACCATGCATCCAATTCCCCATTTACTGGCCTCCCACTAACCATTTTCAATATTACTTCGAGCACCAAGCTAGTCCTGCGATTACCAGCCATGTAATCAATAAAGTGATAAACCAACACAAAATTGCATAATATGGCAGCTTTTCTACCACCAGCTTCTTGCAAACTATGAGAGGTAATCATAGCTGCAGCTAGAGACGATATAGCAATGAAGGAGCTACTACAAACATAAACTGTTTTTATGGGACTAATTTCTTGCAAACGCACATAATCGAACTGGAATCTCATAAACAAAACTCCTGAAAAGGTAAAATCAGGTTATAGTTATACGACCAAAACAGGTGCACGTGATGGAGCCAAGGTGGAACCTGAAACAGCACAGCACTGATCTCTCAAAATTTCTTTAAGCACACCAAATTCACTTAAACTTAGAAAATGGTAAGAGCTGTAATGAACCACCAGATGACCAAGAATAGGTACGGGACTAAGAGACTTATGTACCGCACCTATGTCTCAAAGAGAAACTAACAGAACACCTCGAAAGAACCTGAATGAACCTCCAAAACAAAGTTACACTGAGCAAACACACGAAGAATTCGCGAAATACTATGGATCAAGATTGTTTTCATCACAGGGAAGAAAGAACTGCGGAGATCACAGGGAGAACCTGAAAAGAATGTCTTAAATACAAGTATCGCAGCAAATTGCTCCGTACTTGGGGTAGAACTGCGTCAAGATGGCACCTTTCCAGCTTCGATCTCTTATAAAGATGCCGAAACATCAAACATGCCAAGCTCAAGCAAACTGGATAGGAAGTCGCAAGCACAAGGCGAGTGAAACATGGGGAACTTTCTGGGGATCAAAGTCTCGATTTTATTCTTATCTTTTGAACGCAGAAACAATAAAGCAGGCGAGCTCCAATTCCAAAGCCCAATCAGGTTGTAGAAGTCGAGGGCCCGAGGGGCTGATCCGTGAAAAGCCGAATATTTGGGTACAATCCGGAGGACAGACGAAACTTTGGGAATAATCGGGCAAACAAGTTCCCTAAAAACAGCTGAAGAAAAAGACCCGGTGGTAGCCGGGGAACAAATTCCGAACTTGCTTGGACAACACAAGCTGCTCGCTTCCCAGTTCCTACCCAAAGAGACGAATGATCCTCCAAAAGACTCAAATCTCAGCACCTCCAAAGAAAACAATCAATAAATTCGACAAGAAAAATCCCCAAAAAAGAACGAAACTCGCAACTCACCCAGTCCAAGCACGCGGCGCGAGGACCTGATCTTCTCCCGGATCCTCCGGAGTGGGGGGGTCACGGGTCCAACCGAGGCGGAGAGCCGGGACACACCGAGACGCAGCAAGCTAGAGCTTTCAAACAGCGACGCTTGTGGCCACCGCCCACGGAGCCGAGGTAGAGGAGGAGGAGGAGGAGTACCGGCCGCTGGTGCGCGCGCAGGCCTGGGGTCAGGGCCTGCGTTTATTAGGCGGGGCGACGGGGGGTGCGACTTGCGGGGACGTACCCGCACCCGGCGTAGGGGGCTACGTAACAGTAAGCACGGCTGGATTTGGCCACGCGAGGCGGATAACTCACGCTGGGCGTGGGGCGTGGGGACTGGGGACGGGGGCGTGTGCGTTCTCGGTAGATGGACACGAGGGCGCGAGGATGGACGGGACGGGCGTTATCGTCAAGGCAACAGGCAATAGATTATCGTGTACTGTGTCGCGGTGGCCTCGCGGGAGGGCGGAAGAACCATCTGGAATAGACTAGCGTTCAGTAGCGGATCGGGCTAGGGTGCATCGGTGCAGACGTGCAGTTGCACCATAAATTCTTTGGCAAAAAAATCAAGTATATAATATATGTAATATATATATATATATATATATACTAATACATGGATAAAATATTCAACATTGCACTTTTTAGTGTTTTCAGCCAAAATCCACTTGAGTTCGACGGTAGTCCACGCGAGCACGCTGTAACAATCAAAAATTCATAACTGTAAAATAGAGGATTTTAAAAACTTTTTTACATGATAGCTATTGTTGTTTTTCTTGATTGCATTTTTTATAGTTGTTTGAGTACATTTTCTCTTTTATTAACACAAGTCCAATTAGAATTATCTAACAGATGCCAGATTTATATCTGTCATCGCGTTAGAATTCTTCCAAGCAAATATCTAAATTTTAGCAATTCTAAAATTCGGTTAATCTGCCTCTTCACAAATCTTCCTAGCCCTTCTTCTTTCTCCCTGTTGTTCTTTGGGCTAAGTATTGTTGGTCTGGTTCAGGTCCGGTTCGACCAGTTCCCATCTTATCCAATTGAGTCATCCTTATCACCGGATCCTATTCATCCGACCAGGTACCGGGACCAGCGGCAGCAGGCCGACCTCTTTTTTCCCGCGCGATGTCAAGACCGTAGAGCCGGGTGTGCTGGCACATGCTGTCACTTAGCCATTAATAGCCGTCGCTCGACCCATCACACCATCTGCACTGTGCTGTCAACCCAATCAAGTCGCCACCACTCCTACTTGTCGGGCCGTGCGAATGCATCACCGCTCTCGGACATCTCCGCCCTTATAAATAGCAGCCCCGAGGCCCCTTAGTGCCTTCTCCGCCACTCTAGTACTAGCACCATTTTCTTCCTCCCCTAAGCAAGCTTGAGCTCCAAGTAAGGCTCGGGCACTCACTTCGCCTGAGCGCCACCGCAGCGTCGCCATCACTGTTGACCCCAAGAACCGTCGCCGACCTTGTTCTTCCTCCCCTCCAACCAAGTTAACCAAGGAGTCGAACCGACCCCGCTGGTGAGGAATACGCCAAGTCGCTCCTTTAGGACCATCTACCTACTTCCCTGAAGCCATCCTGAAGATTGAAAACTATTCTCTTTCCCCGGGCCCTTACTGCTGTTCAGAGCTTTGCTCGCTGTTGCGGTCCACCGTCGCCAGCCCAGCTCCGGCTAGCTCGTCCCCTCAGCTCCGTACTGGTACGTTCATAGTGGCCCAGATGCTCCTCCTCGTTCGAGCTGCCCTGTTCTTCTTCGGTTCTTTCTCTGGTTCTTTCGTTGGTTCTTCGACCGCTTTCCTCCTCGTTCGAGCTACCCAGTTCTTCTTCGGTTCTTTCTCTGGTTCTTTCGTTGGTTCTTTTGATCGCTGTGGAGTATTCGAATCCTTCTTTCTTTTGACCCCTGTTAAGTAGTCGACCCTTGTTAAGTAGTCGAGTTCCGTCATTCTTCTAACCACGTAGTCAAAACTTCTATGACCACGTAGTCAGAACTTCTTCGACTACGGCCAACCAAATCCTCTACGATCAAGTAGTCGAAACCCCTTCGACTACGACCAGCCGAAACTTCTACGACCACGTAGTCAAAACTCTTTCGGCTACTCCCAGCCAAGTCTCCTACGACCATGTAGTCGGAAATACTTCGACTACGCCTAGTAGAATCTTCTACGACCACATAGTCAAAACCTCATCGACTATGTCGTCGTACCTTCTCTGACTGCAGGCAGTCATACCTCCTCCGACTACACCCAGTCGTATCCCTTACTACATCCAATCGTACTCCTAGTCGTATCACCCCCGAATAAAGGTAGTTGTGTCTTCTTCGACTGCACTCATTCTTATCTTCCTCAACTGCACCCAGTCGTACCTTCTACGACCACATCTAGTCATGTCACCCTCGACTACATCCAGTTGTATCCCCTCCGACCACGCCAAGTAGTCGCATCCTTCTTTGAACCTAGCAGTCCCCTTTCCGACTACACGTAGTCGCACCTCTTCGACTACACATAATCGAGCCCCTTCCAGACCCGGCGGTCAAATTTTCTTCTACTACGTATAAGTAAACCTCTTCCGACTACACGTAGTCGTATCTCTTTGACTACGCATAATCGAACCCCTTTCAGACCAGGTGGTAAAATTTTCTTCGACTACGTATAGGTAAACCCCCTTCGATTACACCTAGTAGAACTTCCTCTGACCGGGCATAGTTAAACCTCCTTGTAGTCAAACCTCCTCCCGACTGATAGTCGAAACCCCATTCGACCACAACTCACTTACGACCACGTAGCCTGCTACGAGTACTATAGCATTCGCGGGCATTATAGCTCTACGACTACTGCAGCACCTTCGAGCACTGTAGCATCCACGAGCACTGTAACATCTACGAGTATTGTAGCGCTACGACCACCCGGGCACTACGACTACACAGCCGCTACGAGTACTGTAACATCTACGAGTATTGTATCACTACGACCACCCGGGCGCTACGACCACTTAGCTTCGACCACTGTGTCTCAATCACTTTGATTCGACCACTGTGTTTCAAACATTGTGTTTCGACCACACAGTTTTGACCATTGTGTTTCGACTATTGTGTTTCGACCACACAGTTTTGACCAATTTGTCTCGACTACTGTGTTTCGACTACTGTGTTTCGACCACCGTGTTTCGACCATTTTGTTTTGACCATGATGTTTTCGACCACCTTGTTTCAACCATGATGTTTTCGACTACTTTATTTCGACTACGGTGTCTCGACCACTGTGTTTCGACCACTGTGTTTCGACCATTTTGTCTCGACCACAATGTTTCGACCATTATGTTTTGACCATACAGTTTCGACCTTTCGACCACTGTGTTTCGACCACTGTGTTTTGACCACAGTATTTCGACCACTTTGTTTCGACCATGATGTTTTCGACCACGGTGTCTCGACCACTATGTTTTGACCACTTTGTTTCAACCACGGTGTCTCGACCACTCTGTTCGACCATGGTGTTTCGACCACTTTGTTCGATCACTGTGTTTCGACCATTACGTTTCAACCACACAGTTTCGACCACTGAATTCCGATTACTCAGTCTCGACCACTCAGTTTCGTCGACCACCCCATTTGGAATTCATTTGAATTTTTGAATGCAATTTGAAGTCATATGTGCTTATTTGAACTTTAGGTTGTCTTTGCGTATATAGAATCTGAAGCTCCCGAGGACCCTCGAGTACACCCAGAACAAGAACAGTAGTACCCGACCAAGGTGAGCTAACACTTTGATCATATCGCACCTAATTTTTGCAAATTATGTTGCTTTGAATTATGAAATTGCATCGCTATGATTTATACAACTATATTTGGTCTAGTCGTAGCTAATGCCTTAATGATAATTGTGTATAAACTACCAATTCTTGAACTTGGACACTATCCCTTATCACTCTAGACTTAATGGACTACATACTAGTTAATAAATCTGTATCTAAATGTCATGCTTAGCCTTGTTTAGATACATTATCAGGCGGGCATTAAATTGCCCAATAATACTTACTCAAAACATAAAAACTGGATTTGGGCAGTGGAGGTTGGGTGCCTGGCTGGTATGTTAGACTAAATGGTTATGTTCAAAACAAATAAAACCTGAAAAATTGTTTTCGACTTAGGCGGCTGGAAAGAGTGGCTGGTGCCAGGTGCTCGAGAAGAGGTTGGTATGTGGTTGTACCGCCCAAGTCAATTGAGGACCGAATCTGGTAGTAACCTCTCATGTAAAACAGTGCAACCACAAGTCGGTATCAAATACAACCTGGCTGAATAATTTGTTCGCCTCGGCGTGGCTTCGACGTTGGTGGATACGGTGGATAGCCGGGGGAGAACGAAGCCACAGGAACTGCACAACGCTAAAGGGAGACCTCCCGAGGACAAGCTGGGGAGACCAAAGGAGGTGATACCTAGCGGTGCGAAGTTGCAAAGAGGTTGAGCATCGTAAAGGCCTTGTGATAATCAACATTAGCCGCATACCTACGGAAGTGTGTTGGGGCAGTATAAGTTGATTTATCTCTCGTAAGAAAAGTGCACAAACTCTGTAGAGTAAGAAAACTATCTAGATAGCTGTGCTCATGGTCAAGAGCGGTGCTGAGAACTTGCTGGATATAGCTTTCCTTTTTATAAAAACCAATTTGTGGATGGAATGGAAAGATGGGGTTGGAGCCCCAGTGATTTGGAAAAGCCTGGTCTGGGACCAGTGGTAATTACAGGATAGCTTAAGCATTGGGTGGTTGGTGCCACTCAATGGTATAGGAGGTTGGACCTCCACTAGTACTTCACAACAAAAACTCAGTTTTAAAACTTGTGTTAGTAAACTGCTAAGTCTCAAGTTTTGTTATTATTTACCTATTCCAAACTGGTGGCTTTATGCAAACAAAAGAACCACAAGCCATGCCTTGGTTTAGCCTTGCATTTATAATAATTGCATTTGTGTTGGCTCGCGAGTATGGTTGTGTACTTAGGCTTGTCCAATATAATCTTTCAGAGCCACTTGATCAAGACCCATACGACTACTTCGTGGCCGCTGGACTAGACGGTGGTGAAGCTTAGGCCGAGACCCCCTCAAAGTCGGAAGCCCTCTACGACTACCTAGTCAAAACTTACAACCAGGTGTGGCCGCAAGCCTTTGGCCAGTTATGGTCATCCCTTTTGTTCGACCACGAGTTCGAAGCCTTCTACGACCACCTAGTCGTAACTTTTGACCAGTCATCAGGGCAGTACGAATAGTTTAGGTTGGGACCTCCAGTCTCTTGCCTATGGGCGAAGTGAATGGATCTACTACTACGTCTTTTGCTTCTGCATTTATTCTCTACTCTGTACTCTGAACTATGTAATATTTTTGGCCTTAGTGCCCTTTTTGTAACGCAAGTGGGCCGCAGGCCGGTCGGGTAATCGACCAAACTATTATATACGATGTATTTGAGTGATCCAAGAATGTACCTATGTGTGTGCCATCTATTGATCCAGAGAATGGCACAGATCGACATAGCAGGTCCCAAGTTTGCATATTTGGAGGCTCACGACAACCGGGTCTTTGACCGGGTCCTCGACCAGGTCGACGACCAGGCCTTGGTTGGAAGTTGAGTTCCAAAGTTTCAATTTTGGGGTCCGACACATGCGGCCTTTCAAAGACTCCCGGTTCATTAGCCCAATAGCCCAACATCACTGATCCAACTCAATCACCAGGCAATAGGCAACCAAACCCTACTGGTGTCTCTCTCTCCCATCGAACAAGAGGAGGCGCTGCCACAGTCAAGTGGAGGCGCGGGGCCACAGAGAGATCGGCTCACCATCGGCAGCCGCACCCGGCAGGCGGCAGTGAACACCGAGCAGATGAACTGAGAGACCGGAGACCCCATGGACGAGACGGGCTGGGCGATTTGGGCGACAACATCTAGTATTGGCGCGCCTGGGAGGAGGAGTCGAGCCTGGAGACGTTGGACATCGGGAAGAACCGAATAACTCTTCTTTTGACAAGGACAACTTGCTTAGACTTCCTCAATTTTATCCTAAGGACTTCTCAATCACTTATTTGATTCATCTTCCTTTTCAACTTGATTTGTTCATTGCCGATATGCACAGAGATGAAAGGTTTAGAGAGGTTAAGAATCTTTGCTGAGATTTATGTTATGCTTGTTGAAACAAAGAAGTGTGAGAATTGCAAACTTGTCTATTTACTTCTCAAGTTGGTGCTAATCCTTCCTGTAGCAACCGTAAGTCTTTTCAGCAATGGATTTTGTGAAGAACAAGCTAAGGAATAGCATAGGTGATCAATATTTAAATGATTGCTTGGTTACATTCATTGAGCACGAGTTTTTTCTACAAGTTAGTGATGATGATATAATCAACAACTTTCAAGGCATGAAAGAACATCGTATAAGGTTTTTTCTCTAACTATATTTGTGATTTTGGTTGTAGTCCAAACAATATATGTAATTTGTTACATTTTAACAGTTAAACCTCCGTACTATGTACTTTGAACTTTCATGTTCACACCCGCATCGTCGAAATTCTAAATCCACCACTGATAGAGTTATCTACACTGCGCCGACCGACAAGAGAGGAGAGAGAGATCGGGCCTGGTGCCTCATGTTGCAGCCATGGGTACCATGATTTTTTTCATTGGTCCCACTTGCAAGTGTAATGGGGAGAGAGGGGTCATTCCTAATGTATAAATAACCTACCACATTATATAGAAATAACTCTATATACAACCTTCTTAATGCATGGTATCTAGCAACAACCCACTCAATTAATATCTTCCCACCTATATTATATTCCACCTTCTCTCTCTCATTCCTCTCAATCGGTCCTTTAACTTTTTTGGTTTTCTCAAATGTAAATGGGTTGTTTCTTGTATGGGATATAGTTTTAACTTCTTTCTTTCTTAACCCTTCTTCCACATCAACTTTGATCATACATAACACTCTATGAAAACTGTTCACATAAGTGCAATGGGAATACCCTAAACACTTGAGAGAAAAAGCAAATTTTAGCACATGTCTGATGTGACATTTCTTAGCGCTTTTACATGTACCCACGTCGTGGATGTTGGGATTTTTGGTTGATCTGGCGTTCATTTTCGCTGTGAGCGTGCACTCCGAATGGCATGTTTTTGTGGTCCGTGATTTGGGATGATTTCACCATTTCAGTTGTGGGATTGAGGATCTCACCGAGTCCTGGTGAGTGGGGAAGGTGAGGTATGTGGTTGTGGACTGTGCTTGTGTGGTGTGTTGTCGCCTCAGGACTCAAGAGCGAAGGAACTTGCCACGTCCAGCTTGTACAGTGTAGTCTCGTTGTGTGGTACCGCTGCCAAGCAAAAAAAGTGTGGCCGTCATGTTGCTTGCACCGGGAGGGAAAGGCCTCGTTGAGGCCGCCACTGTTGCCTGGCATCACCATGCTCGTCGCCACGAGTCGAGCTTCAGGAAGACATGCCCATCGCCGCCTCTAGATCCGACGACCACCGTCGCCATGCCCGCCACCACTGACAAATCGAACTTGATGAAGCAGTGGAGGTGGCGACTGTCGCGAAGGGGGAGGCGGGGGTGGCCAGGGCAGAGGAAGGAGGCGGGGGAAGCCGACGTGGAGTTGGGAGGTGAGCGTGGAGTGAGGAAGGAGGAGGCGTGCACGTAGAGAGAAAGGAGGGGGCGAGCGCGGAGGGAGAAAGGATGGGGCGACCAACAAGAAAATCTTGTGGGGAGAGGAGAGAGAGGATAGGGGAGGAGAGGATTTCATTCTTTAATATTTGGTGGGACCAATCTTGGAGGAGAGGAAGTTTCTTATTGTGGCATCGAACATTAGACAGTGGGTACATAGTACCCTTTGTTATGAAAGAACCAAGTGAGAGGAGCCAAATTTATTGGTTGTATCGAGAGAGTAGTGAGTAAATGAGAGAATGAGCCCACTCTCTCATACATACCCTTAGTGCCATATATATAGGGGGCAAGAAGGAACATTTATCTTCTTTCCCCTGCCTTACAATGATGGAGAAATGGGCATTCCTGTACATTCCTGTGGGTATAGCTATATGTGTAGCCTATGTACATGTCCATATTCCCTTAGGGCACACTAGGTATTCCCGACGATCCTTAGGGGTGGGGCATGGCTATGATAGTACTCCTAGTCAGCCAGCCGAGGTTTCGAGGAGCAACTTCTGAGGTCCCGAGAGGCGAGCGAATGCAATAAGCTTTCGCCCCAGCGCCTTGGGAGTCGGAATACTCTGGGTCTTCTTTGGTAGTGATGCCGCAACGGTAGCCTTGTCCCGGTACAACGGTCTAGGCGGGCGGCATGTCAGAGCGAGGCCGGTGCAGGCGTAGTCGTAGATGTGGGGCCACCCCACTAAGGCATGGCTTTCGAGGCAGGTAGCGCGACAAAGTGAGGTATGGGGGGGGCGAAGTCATCGACACGGGGCCTCCTCGTCGAGGCATGGCCTTAGAGGCGAGCGACGCTTCATAGCGAGGCCCGTGAGGATGAAGTCATCAACGCGGGGCCACCACGCTGAGGCTTAGCCCTCGAGGGTTGATGTCGCCTGCAGGAGGAGGTGAAGATTGAGCGTCATCCCATATCCTTTTTTGATTGGGCTCGTTGGGCCCATCCTAATTTTGATAGGGCTCGCTAGGAAGCCGCCCTAAGCTAGCGACAGGGACGCGAAGCCAAGGCGCCGTCCCCCATCCTTTTTTGATAGGGCTCGTTGGGGATCCCAAAGCCAGGCGGGGGATGCGAAACCGAGTGTCATCCCCATCCTTTTATGATTGGGCTCGCTAGGGGGCCCAGAGCTAGCGAGGGAGAGGAAAAGCCGAGCGTCGTCCCCCATCCTTTTTTTGATAGGGCTCGCTAGGGAGCCCGAAGCTAAACTAGCAAGGGGAGGCAAAACCGAGGCACCGCCCCCATCCTTATTTTGATAGGGCTCACTTTGGAGCCCTAAGCTAACAAGGGGAAGGTGAAGTCGAGGCGTCGCCCTCCATCCTTTTTTGATAGGGCTCGCTAGGGAGCCCTAAGCTAGTGAGGGAGAGGCGAAACGAGGCATCGTGCCCCATTCTTTTTTGATAGGGCCCACTAGAGAGCCCAAAGCTAGCGTGAGGAAGGTGAAGCCAAGCATCATCCCTCATCCTTATTTTGACAGGGCTCGCTGGGGAGCCCTAAGCTAGCCAGTGGGAGCCGAAGCTGAGGTGCCATCCCCCATCCTTTTTTGATAGGGCTCGCTAAGGAGCCCTAAGTTAGAGAGTAGGACATGAAATCAAGGCATCGTCTCCCATCCTTTTTTGATAGGGCTCGCTGGGGAGCCCAAAGCTAGTGATATGCGAGGTCTCCTAGCTGAGGTGAGGCCTTTGAGGTGGGAGAGTCTTTAGTCACCGAGGCATGACCTTCGGAGCGATTAGGGAGTTAATATAAATTAGTTATAATTTTTTGAAGTTATTTGAATTTATAGTGCAAATTTAATTCATTTCGAAATTTTAAACGAAATTAAAGGTCCTATGTGCACAATGTTTCCTTTTTATTTTCAAATCTAGAATAAAACTCTACTGTCATGTAGGGTCCACATGTCATAGTCTCGATCTATGAGAATAGTGCGTGGACCTTCGGTCTACGAGCACAGTACTCGGTGCATGAGAGAGATGATTGTGCACTTAATTGATTCTGGGCCTGCGTGTCATAGACTTAAAACGAAACCAGATTTTAAATCTACATAGTTTTCTGTTCACAGGGCCCACGTGTCAGCGAGACTAGCAATAAACAAACCGATCATTAACTACAGCTAAGCATTAATTAACCCTAAACGACAGAGATTACGCCTAATGATTGAGCTATAGTTGATGTCCATTTTCGGACAGAATAGAGGTGCTCGGGCACACTCATGGCCACGCTTGTCGCCGGCAGTAAAGGGCGCGGCGATGCCAGTCAAGGGCAAAAAATGGGTTATCTGAGCCTAGGCGGTTCTACTGGTACCGACGGTGAGGTCCACAGTGGCGGGTAGCGGTGGCGCGCCGAGGAGTGGCAGTGAGGTGCTACGGGCGACACTACCATTTTGCAATGCAAAGATGCCTGAGGAAAAATAGCATGCACAA
This sequence comes from Ampelocalamus luodianensis, assembly GCA_036346255.1. NCBI lineage: Eukaryota > Viridiplantae > Streptophyta > Magnoliopsida > Poales > Poaceae > Ampelocalamus > Ampelocalamus luodianensis. The sequence goes on from CM070625.1 coordinate 24,623,460, forward strand.
GAGCAATAGGAAGGTTCACTGAGCTCACCGGAGTGGAGAGGGAGGTCGGAGATGAACGGAGTTGAGCCGACGATGACGACTGAGGTGGCGGCGACGGTTCAACCGTGGCGGAGAAGACCTAAGCAAGAAGAAGGAAAAGGAAGGTGGGGAAAGCTCAAGTGAGTCAAGGAGATTGTTCTAGAGTGGGGAATTGAGGAATGGGCCGCCTTACCGGAGACAGGGAAGAAACGTGATGTTCTCGGCCAAAGGTAAGAAGAACCAAAATTCCGACGTTCCCTGTGAATGAAAAGCAAAATTAACATGGGGAAAATATGGTCGTGATCTGGAAAATGATGTGATGCAAGTGTTAGAGAGAGAGGTTCACTGTTGCGACCGGAATGGTGATGAGGCTCGACGGCCAGAAGTGGGAGCTGGAGCTCAACTCGAATCTGAGCTCGGTGGAGAATAGGGAAGATGGGGGAGGCAAAGGTGAAGCTCAGGGTGGCGAAGTGAGGGAGAAGGAGCTACAGGGTGGTTATTTATAGCCTATGGGTGAAGAAAACCCGAGGAGTTGCGCGGCATGGGCGTTGATGCGCTCGGCGCATGAGCCGACGCTGAGCGATGAGGGAGGTGACGAGGGAGTTAATGTGCGGGTGGAGCGGACGAGAGGGCGAGGGTAAACCGGGGGCGGCAGTTCGCCAAACCGGCGTGCTAGCGTGGGTGGAGCAGGCGGAGAGCGCCATGGTGCTACGCTAGTGAAACCGCACCATGCACTGGCCGCGTGGAGAAGAAGGCCTGCGGTTGGGGCTCGCAGGTCAGAGAGAAAGGGAAAAGTTAGGGTGGTAAGATTTTTCAGAAAAAGGCTCAGAAAATTACTAAAATTACTCAAATTTTATGAAAGGCTTAGGACAGAGAGGAAAATATGGTGTAATTTTTCTAGAGTTTTATCAATCATAGAATTTTTTCTCTAAAAATCTTTTTAGTTTCTGTTTCATTTACTTTTATTATTTAACTTGAGGAGAATTTCCAAAACATGCTTGAAATAAATTCCCATTTTATATTCAGTATATTTATGACAAGTTTGGATTTTTATTATCACTTTCATGTCAATTTATTTTATTTAGCATTAGGTTTATGCTTCAGAAATTGATGCTTTTGGTTTTAACTTCCAATGAAACCTTGAAAGAAAATCTAGAAAAATAGAATGACAAACAAGATGCTTCAAAAGTTTTTAAAAGTTCACATTTTTATACATTCGAAACACAAACCCAAAATTAGGGATGTTATAAGGATATGCTTTAGATGAAACTAAACATATCTAATGGGATCTTGAAAGAAAGGAGTACTCGAGATGAAACCAAACGTACTCATCTAGAGTTGATGAAGAAAATACTTCAGACGAAGTAGTTGATGAAGAAAATACTTCAGATGGAATGATGTACATCCAGGGATACCTGGAATAAAGGAAATACTTCAGACCAAAGTAGATACACCCAAGCCTTATTCGTTTGGCCTAAGGTGGGATCGGACTCTCGAAAAGTCTGTTGGTAAAGAAAGCTACGAACCCAACGGAATGGAGAGAATATTCCCAGGGACATTCTGCATTGGTTACCTAGACAGGTGAGATCACCTAGTTAGGTCAAACTCTCTTATCCACTTTCAGGTTACGAATTATCCTTCTACTGGGAACGAATGACAATAGATGATAGCTAGAGTCCATACAATGTTGATTGGTAGTTGGACTACCATCATTCCCTCGAGAGTACCTTATCGTTACTCTCATGTGGGGCCTAGCTAACCTAATGTCTTCCTTTTGTTATTACTTTCTATTTATCGAGGAAGTTCCATGAAAGTCAAGTGAGACCTACACATATGTTCAGGGGTTTGCATAGGATAGAGATAAGTCTTACCAACACGTGGGGTCTGGATTATCTAATGATTTGTCTTATCCACTTATACTTATTAAGAAAGTTCCATGAGCTAGGTGAAACCTCCAAGCACTAGCTAGACACCAGTCTTACACCCTCAACGGTGTCTACGGTTTTGGGTTTCATCTTTGAGGTTATTTTCAATCATTCTACTTACTTACGTGACTCGGCATATAGTAAAGTAAACCTATCATACTAGGTTGATACTTAGCTTCAGCACATGCTAATGACTACTTCTAGTTAAGCAGACAACTACTCGATTCCTAGGTAAGGCCTACGTGTTTTCATCTACCTACTTCTTATTCAGTGATTACCCTATCGGCTTCGGTTCTAATTAACTAGCATGAGGTCGTGACATAGCTACTGCTAACCTTTATAACTATCTAGTATAATGATTATGCCTAACTTAGCCATGATCTTAGTAACTAACTATATATTATTGTTAACCTGATAAGGGGTCCACATGTCGTTGACATTACTATCGCTATCATCCTCCATTAACCTTAATTTGCTAAATTACTTGTGATGGGTAGATATACCCTAATTGGCCTAACAATATTTCCTAGTTAATCACCTAGCACTATTTAGTCTAACTGGCATCCAATTAAGTGAGGCCCTAGTTATCAACAACATTACCAACTTTAACTTTACTTCCAATTTGGAGTATCACCTTTTGAAATTTACCTTTAAGTGCATACTGATGTTACTTGATTAACATCTAAATGCTTGAATTTGATTGCCTTGATTTAGCTACTAATTAACTTAATTAGAAATGACTAGGGCTGAGTGAAGCATCTCTACATCGAATTAACCATATGATTCTTTACTAATCATTTGATGATCCTATCCTTTGACATTAGGTCATAACTACACATATGCATCCTTCTTAACATAGTCATAAAACCATATTTGACTAGAGTTTTCTAATTACATTTGTATCTTCTCATTAATTGATATTGACACACCAATCAATTTTAACCATCTCAATTACCCTTAGCATTATCTTTAATCTAATCACTGTGGGGGAGGGCAGAAGCGGCTCAGGGTAATGCTTGCCGCCGGCGATGGAGACGACGGTGGTGGCCGTGGGTGGCAAAATGGAACCGGGGAGGGGAGGAGGTCAGAAGGGTGGTGGTGGCGCAGCTCGAGGTGACCAATGGTGGTCGGGCGACGGCGCATGGCTACCAGTGACAGGGAGGAAGAAGGGCAGCGATGCTAGAGGGGGATAGGGGAGTAAATAGCACACACATGGGCATAAGGGTGGTGAGGGGGACTCACCTGAGCTGTCAATGGAGTTGGGGAGGGGCCTAGGTGGGTCGACAACGGGAGCTCGAGGCGGCACAGGCAACTCGATGGTGGTGGCAACCTGGGGTGAAGGGGAGCTCCGATGGATGATGGGGAAGAAAGGGGAAGGCGAGGAGGTGCTCTAGAAGGAGCAAATCGGCACGGGGCTCATCGGAGGAGGTACGGTGGTGCCAGCGGTGGGGCTCGGCCGATTTTAGGGAAGAAGGCGGCCAACGAGGCCCGGTGATGGATTTCTCAAATTGGGTTAATGGTTTTGCACGATGTGGCCGGGAACATGAAGTGACACAGGCCAAATGGTGAGAGCTTCACCAGAGCAGCCGGAATGGTGACATGATGGCGGTGTGCGGTGTGGATGGCGCGACATCGTGGCTTGGGCCGAGTTCAGGGATGAAGCGGAGGATGTGGGAGGTAGGGGTGATGGAGGGATGCAGAGGAGGGGCAAACTTGGTGCAGCTCAGGCGTGGCATAAGTAGAGCGAAGTGGGGTGCGATTTCTCACGAGTTTGGTGGCACGCCGGTGCGAGCGGCTCCTGTGCCTGGCGACGATGTGGCAGTTCGAAGCATGGGCACTGATGAGTGATGCGACGAGGAGGAGAGCAGGTCAAGCGTGCGCATTGTCAGGGCGAGGACGATGGGACGGGGGTGGGTGACTAACTCGCTGGCAAGGCGATGCAGTTCTACCTGGGGACGGCTTGGGGAAGGTGGGGAGATGGAGGAGGAAGAAGGGGGTGGCGACGCTAGCTGGGCAACAGTTGTGGAGGGGAGGCGGCAGCATGGCGCCAGTGGAGCGAGGATGGTGTGGCACTAGTGGGCGGGTTGTTGTGGCAAGGCGATATGGGAAAGGCAAGACAGAGCGGGAGCACGACGAGTGTGGCGTGTGGCGAGCGGGAACGCGGCAAGCGCAAGAGAGGGGGAAAAGGGACAAGAGAGGCCGATGCGGACTGGTTAGCGGCGGCATGGGCGCACAGGGCGGAGAGCACGGTGATGACGTTGTAGTGGCGCAGCTCGAGTGACGCTGATGAGATGGGAGTGGGAGCATGGTATGGCCCAGGAGGAGTCGCTGTCGGGCGAATGTAGAGGAAGGAGGGCGGAAGAAAGGGGCGCTAGTGGGTATGCCTGGGAGGAAAAGGAGGAGAAGAAAAGAAAAGAAACTCCGATTGGGCTTGGCTGGGTAGTTTTCGACCCAGACCACACTTTCAGGGTTTCTATTTTATTTTATTTTTCTTTTCTTTTAAACCCCGATTTGAATTATGATGAGGTTTCAAATAATATCCACAAAAATTCAAATATCAACAAGGCGCATTAAAAAGTTTTAAAAATTCCCCATTTTTAGCCATTTCAACTAAAAGCCAATTTTGGATTGTTACAGGCGTAGCCGCAGCGGGGTGCTACGCACGGAGGTCCTCAGGTGGCCGGCAAGGCGGCACGCGTAGGGGGTCCTGAGAGCGCGAAGGTGGGGGACGCAATTGCGAGGTGTCGAAGCGAGGGATCCTCGTGCGAGGGGGAACAAAGCCGGTGTGGCAGCGGCAAGGCGGCCTAGAGGGCGTTGCCACGAGGGGGGCCACGTCGGAGGCGAGCGGATCCGAAGGGGGCGCAGCTGCGTGGGGGCTAGCACCGGGGTATGGATGCTGCTACGTTGGAGGCAAGCGAAAGCGGTGAGGCTGAGAGACGAGGTAGGCTTCGCAAGGGGGGCCCGCGGTGGGCCGCATGTCTCACAAGGTGCTGAGGCGAGGAGACGTGGTGTGAAAGCAGGCCATGAGGGGGTTCACAGGTGCGAAGGTCTGAGGGGAGGTGGGCCTCGCGAGGGGGGTGCGGTGCGAAGGCAGGCCGTGAGGGCGGTTTGCGGTGGGCCACGTGTGGCGCGAGATGCTGAGGCAAGGTGGGCCTCATGAGGGGGCATCACAAGCGAAGGTGCGATGGGTGCCCCTCGCTCCGAACAAAGGGGGTATGGACAACAGTTGCTCTTTCAATAATTGATGCTTTCAGCTCCTCTTCCATGCGTAACTTCTTGTTCAGTCCCACACAGACGATGCCAACAGTTGTAACATCGAAGACTTGACAGTGGGTACGGAGTACCTTTTGTCATGAGAGGACCATGTGAGATGAGCTAAATGTATTGGTTGTGTTGAGAGAGTAGTGAGTAAATGAGATAATGAACCCTCCTCCCTGAAAATAAATTTTCTGGGACGGAGCCTCACGGGAGGCCCCTCGCGGATGCCATCCATTGATGAACAGTGACAAAGGGGTGGGGAGGATCGGACGGTGGGGAGAAAGGGCCTCTCTGTGAGGCCCCGCCCCAGAAAATTTGCTTCCCCCTCCCTCATAGATACCCTACCTTGCAATGATAGAGAAAGAGGCATTACGGTACATTCCTGTGGATATAACTATATGTCTAGCATATATGTATATGTCCATATTCCCTTAGGGCACCTTAGTATTCCCGATGACCCTTAAAGGATGGGGCATGTCTACGATAGTACTAAACATTGCAGAGAAAACTGTAAAGTTAGTGTTTGTGTGATGCGATAATTCTTAGCGATGTAGTCACCTATGTTGTGAATGCCCGAGTACTCCACGTCTGCATAACAAAACCAAAAAAAAAAGTTGTATGGAGTACTAATTGATCGGATAACCATGATCTCTTACTATCTTGTCCTTCCTATCTTTCGTCCATGGCTACTGTCAGGCTATGTCAGCACTTTTGGTCCTGAAGGCTGAAGCATGTCCTTCCATGTCAGCCTGTTTGGCCCTACTCGCTTTTCTGGACGATGTGAACTTCTGATCCAGTCCAATTATTTAGTTTTCTTAATGAATAAACCTAATCTTAATTTCTTACCCTATGTTGCAGGTTGCACCAGTGACCCGCCTGCAGAATAACTGAGGCTTCTAGGCTGGCTTCCGCGCTGGAACGGCGGAACCGAACCGAGCCATGTCCCTCGTGGCCTCGTCGTCTCCGCGCGCAGGATAAACAGACGGCTCGGCCCGCTTCGCGCGCAAGAACACCACCACCCTCCTCCCTTCTCGTTCCATCCGCTCTGCTCTTTGCAGCCGATTCATATTCCTATTCGTGGGATCTCATAGGCCACCTCGGCTTCTGAATTTAGGAATTTTTCCTGTTTTGGCATTTGCTGAACATCATCTATACGGTTATATCAGTCAAATCCGCACCAAATTCTGGCCGCGTCCTGTCGGATTGGACGGATCCATTCGTCCTGCCTCATAGACCGGGGTTCAAGTTTTCACAATTACTAGAGTCTGGTCTGTTTCTGTTCTGGTCAGCTTGCCTGTGAAAACTGCCGGATCCTGATTTGTTCTTTTTGTTCAATACAACTCCATCTATACTATACGGCTTTCGCCCATTTCGATGAATTAATGTTTCGTTTGAACGGATCAGGTTGGTGAAGATGTTGAAGGAGATGATCATCTTCACGCGTGGTGGCCTCATCCTGTGGTCCTAATGCCGGGCGCGGTCGAGGGGGCTGCTCTCAAAGGGCTCGCCGATCGACGCCCCCATTCGCTCCTGCCTTCTCGAGGAGCGCTCCGCCAACGCCAGCTTCTCCCAGAGTCGCCCTCTGCTCCCACCTCGCACGCGCGAAGCGGGACGAGCCCTTTGTTTATCCAGCGCGCGGAGCCGAGGAGACCACGAGGGATATCGCTCGGTTTGATCCCAATGTGGAAGCCAGCCTGGAAGCCTCAGCAACTCCTGCAGGCGGGCCACTGGTGCAATCTGCAATAGAGGGTTAAGAAAACATGGTGTTAAGTGATAAGAATTGCAAAGCCTCGTGTTTTGCCAAACTTTGGTAAGACGAGATGGTGCAAAGTAAAATTTACTCTTTCTTAATTATGTGTTGGTGTGGTAGAGAAATCATATGCCTAAACTTACCGTTCCATGTAACGGTCTATTTTGAACATAGAAATTCATAAAAAAGCTCAATGAGACTTCTGCAGGAACTAATACAATTTCTCTAGAATTCTCACCAACAACCGTGGAACCACCGTAGGGGCGGGGTAGCTGTCCTGGGTTGTCCGGAGAAAGTCCCTCCTCCTCATACATCAAGGGCGAGTCCACATGGGTGCTTGTGGGTGCTCGAGCACCACCTCCTCCCACCACCGTACCTCTAGTACCCACTGACATTGAGGCCTGAGCATCGATGAGCCGAGCGGCGAGAGGTACCATGATTAGCGGCAGACGGAGGTTGAAGAAGAAAGCCGGAGGCGGAGGTAGGAGGTTGAAGAAAGCATGTGGCTTAAGGGCTAATGCTCAATCGACAGACGGTGGCTTAAGGCCCGGCCGGCCCAAATCCGCACCACACCCACACCAGGAGATAAGGTTTCCTCTAGCTCTTAGGCTCTCAGCCACACCCACACCACACGCCCAGATTCGAGACAGCGAGACAACTCACCGAGGACTTTGTCACTGAGTCATGACTGCCTAAGGGGAAGGCTGTAGGCGGTCGGCGACTCGGGAGGCTGTAGGCGGCGGAGGGGGAGGCGGTTGGCGACTCGGCGTGGAGGGGGAGGCGGTTGGCGACTTGGAGTGGAGGGGGAGGCCAAAGGCAGTCGGCAACTCCGCGGCCCAGCACGGAGCAGAGGGGGAGGGCAGGAGGCAGTCGGCCACTCGGTGGCCAGGCGCGGGCGCGGGTGAGGCCGCGCGGGGCCACGATGGCTGGCGTCTAGAGCTAGTGGCATCGGTGCATCGCGGTGACTTTGTGCGGTTGTGCCTCTGTGCAGCTGTGCCGAAGTGTCGAAGACTCGAAGTGAATGGAATGAAGTGAGTGCCTTTGTGCGGCTGTGCCTGTGTTGTGCGTGTGCGGCTGTGAGGTGAGGGCTGTGAGGGCGTGAGGGTGAGGCAGTGAATGTGAATCCCCATTTTTTTTGTCTGTCGCAACTTGCAAATGTAGGTAGACTTGAAGATTGATGAATAATGAATTGATTATTGATGCAAATGTTTAATTGGTGGTGGTTGTTTAATTTGTGATTGATGAATTTATGCAAATTATTGTTTAATTGACAGTAGCCATTAGCTGATTAGCCAATTTGTTTACTTAGTGGTTGACTGGTTATTGTTTAATTTTTCTTATATTTACAAAAATAGAGAAGCGAACTTTGCACAAATATTTCTCAAATAATACAACTAGCAGTAACCCTCCAATTATAGAAAGTAGAACTGAAGCAAAAAAAAAAAAGGTTCAATATGAATTTAATCCAGATGATATTATTGTCAATCCAGCATATCGCAAACCAATTGAAGATTATCCAAATGAGATTAGAGATCAAGTTAGGAGAGCATATTTGTTGAAGGGTTCAACTCAACCAATTGATCATGATTTTTCAAAAAAATCGTAAGGTTCAGTTTCAAGATCCTTTCAAGAATCATGGTATAAAAAGTTCGATTGGCTGGAATATAGTGTGGAAAAGGATACCGTCTTTTGTTTCTATTACTTTCTTTTTAAGAAAAGGAGATTTGATTATTTGGCACTGCCAAAATATGTGTAATTTAGGATTTGCCACTCATATGTCTATAACATGTGGCCCCGGGACCCACATATCATAGACACATAGAGTGGCAAATCCTGAATTGTACGTCTTTGCAGTGGCAAATAATCAAATATTCCTTTAAGAAACCGTCACACCTTACTCACTTTGTGAGGGATGTCTTTACAAAAGTTGGGTATGTGAATTGGAGAAGTGCTATGAAATCTTTCAATCAACATGTTGGTGGACCACTAGTGTCCGCAACATTACAATGCTAGACTGTGAAGATTTTTAGAATCAAAGGGCAAGTGTAGATCATAAATTAAATACTTATAGCAAGGAGTCTGAAATTGCAAACAAGATTCGTTTGACTGCTTCTTTAGATTGTGCAAGATATCTCATTCAGCAAGGTGAAGATTTCTGTGGACACGACGAAACTTCTACTTCCATGAACAAGGGCAATTTTAGAGAGTTGGTGGATTAGTACAAAGATAAAAAAAAGACGAATGTGAAAGAGGCTTTTGAATTTTAGGGCGGTGACAATTGTTTGATGTTATTATGGCAGAGATGGATCATCGTTTTAATGAAATTTCTTCAGAGTTATTAGTATGCATGTCTTGTTTTGATCCAAGCAACTCATTCTCTAAGTTTGATGTGCAAAAGGTAGTCCGCCTTGCTGAGATTTATATTACAGATTTTACCATAACTGACTGTTTGTTGTTAAAAAATCAGCTTCAAACATTCATTCTCAATGTTAGAAGAAGTGTTGAATTTCGTGAATGTCGTGATCTTACAAAGGTTGCTCAAAAGATGGTTGAAATCGGAAAAAATATAACTTTCGCATTGTTGTATCGCCTTATCGAGCTCACATTGATCCTTTCAGTGGCAACAGTATCAGTTGAAATCTTCTCAGCAATGAAGATTATTAAAATAGATTTGCGCAACAAGGTATCAGATGAATGGCTCAATGATTTGATGGTGTGCTACACTGAGTGGAAGATATTTAGAAGCCTTAATAATAAAAGAATCATTCAACGCTTTCAAGACATGAAAACTCGTAGAGTGAAATTGCGTCGTAATCAGATTTATGGCCTTAGTGGTATGTTTTCATTTCGTTTTTAATATTTATGAATATTCACAATTTAATATTGTATCACTAAATTTGATATTTTTTATCTACAGATCAGTACTCACATATTTATGAACATTTGGAGGCACATTATCCATTAGCGAGGTACTAAATTCATTGTATTGTACATTTTTCATTTGTTCCTTTTCTATTTATGTATGAATTTAACATTCTAATGGCAAAAGACCAATAGATATAATTTTAGTATGTTTACGTTGTGCTATAGTTTCAACAGTATAGCCCCCTCTCTATTTTCATCCTGTATTCGCCACTGTCGTGCATGATTAGTTATGTTTTTTTGTTGGATCAAGTCTTACACTTTTACTTGCATTCAAAGTTTACCTCGGGTCTCTAAAAATCCTAGTTCCTCCAAAGTCCCTCCTCCTAATACATTGATATATGATTTTTTTTTTTTTATAGATCAAGTCTCTAAAAACCCTGGTTCCATCACTGCCCACCAAAACCCTCATTTTCAAACTTCACAGCAGGAACTTGGAGCACGTCAGCACCATCTGCGCCGTTGCTTTCCGTAATGCGCGCGCCGCCGCCCAGGAGTTAAGGCGAAACAGCGGAGGCTGCAGACCACGGCTTTCAACTGACGTTCATTTGTTGGAAAAACGAAAGGGACATATAACCCAAAGCGCCCGCAAGAGGTAAAAAAATGCTTCGTTAAGTGATTGCAGTTTGACCGATGGCTGGGGGCTGATAAGCGATGTCTCCGTCGCCGAAAGCGTCACGTCGGTCAGTTCGGTGCTGTACATGCTATCCGGCGAAGAAAAGGCAGAAAAAAAAAATAGTAACAAGTGGTAGGGCTCTAGGAGATCGAGATGAGAGCAAAGACGATCGAAGACGACAAACGCGTTGCGGACTGGCCACGGTTCTCGGTAGCTGGGATGCTGATCGTCGAGCCGGGACACGTCATGGACTGATCGACAGGGTAGAAGAAGAGACGAGTACTCCCCGGCGCAAAGTAATCCTAATAAAATCGACGGGAAGAAAGGGCAAACAACGCTCTCATGCGGCTCACGCTTTGCCGGTTCGTGCGGCGTACGCTTGGATTTTTTTGACCGGCACATCGTACTGAACCGGTGCATATTCAAGAGATACAACATGTGTATTAAAAAATTTAGCATTCAAATAATTAAGTTTGTTTTTTCTCTAATGTACTGATCCGATTTTAATTATAAGTTGGATATATGTATATTAAAAAACCAACATCGTCTTCCTTATCTTCCTCATTCCAAGAACTAACAGGTGGGTCTTACAAATTTTTTACTGTGTTTAAATCGATTCTAAACTATAGTTCAATTCTAGGATTAATTTGGTTGAAATTGATAACTCTATTATATTAAACCGATTCCAATATCTCTTTGAATCGGCTAAAATCCAATATTGCATACGGTCTCGTGCTGCCATGCATAGCACGCAGCTCATTGTTACCAATCTGAAAGCCTTATTACTTAACATGCAAGTGCAGTTTCCATTGTCTCCTTGCGTGGAGGAACTGATCGGATCACAGTAATTGCACCGCTTGAGAAGAATGGGAAGAAGAAGAGATCTCCAGAAGAAAAGTCTTAATCAATAGATGCAAGCAGAAGTTGTCAAACGCCTTCTCTCAGAATCCTCCATGATCAAACTTCCCGTGCACGAATAAATACTTTACGTGCCATGGTTGAATGCCAGAGAAACTAGCTACTCATGCAGTGCTATTATTATTCCCGTACGGGTTGCCTTCTTTTCAATCCAGTGCTGTGGTATTTGTGAAAGGACGTTTGCTATGCTAACTACACGCCGTTCCTTTGCCGAAATTTGTACCAAATCTATCCGATGACTAGCGTTCGGGCCTAGATCATTGGGCTGCTAATCTATGAGCCCAATCACAGAGCAACAATCAAGGAGTCTAGGATCATCTCCTTCAAAAGACTAGCATGACAGGTGAATACATCAACACCCTTATAAATCGTGCTCTGTCTTCCCTCACAACCAATATGGAACTATCCTAATATATCTACTCCTCACACATTGGATGTGCTCCCCGGCAATCAGGTCCTATTCGGGATACCTGGGCTTTGATACCAATTGTTGCATAGCGTCATCCGACAACTAAACCAGCGTTCGATCTCAGGCCCGCTAAACCAGCGTCTTAGCCCCAGGTCGTTGAGCCGCTAATCCGCAAGTCCAACTACAGAGCAACAACCGAGTGGTCTTGAACCATCTTCCTCTAAAAGACTAACCTGATAGGTGGATACACTTTTACCCTTATAAATTATATTTTATCTCCTCTCACAACTAATATAGAACTATTCCAACACTCACTCAAATACGGGCGCCACCCTGGTTATTTCTCATCAGATAGTTGCCGACGAATTGCAAAAAAGGCTTTCATACGCGTCTCACACGAAATATTCATTAGGCATTTTGTTTACGGAACAACGGGAAGCTGTCAAGCATGACTCAACGGCCGGTTGCTCTATTTTATAGCTCTGATGTAATGATCTCATCGTGCGAGTTTGACATCTTCTTTTTACTCTTCGAGGCCTATCATGTTCATTTGATAATTCTCGTTCTCTTTCAAGGTGACAATAGGATCAATATTTATATACGTGTTTTCTTCTGTACCTTAGAAAGCCTTCTTGACCCAGCAAAACTCAATCTTATTCTGTTTGCACACAATCCTTGGCTGCATTGCTTGCTTGCTTGCTTGCCGAGTTAGTGCGTAGTTATTGCCCCCAGTGTTTCTGGCCATGGTGAGTGAAGTGTACGCTTACTTCATATGAATCGGAAACTTGAAAGCAACCGGTTGCATAAAGAAGACTTTGACTTGATGCTCCATTGGGATGACAGCATCTCATAGCATAGCTAGGCTCACGCGATCTAGACAACTATTGTTTATAATAATTTTCATGTTATATGTAGACAGAGTCTACTATGGATAACTCATACAATGTGTTGTCTTTTCACTTATCATTACAAATGATACAATCTTTTAATGCTTTTATAGATCTAAGATATTTTATCTTTGGTTTGATGATACAATCGACTACAGAATTATAGACAATTTTTATTCTTTTTTATTCATATCAACTTAAACTCTACGTGATAAAAACTATAAGTAACTAATATACGTGACCTTATCAACTCACCAGCCTTTTCTTTTTGGACGAATAATAGAGATATGTTTAGATAGACTTGGCATGACTATCTTTTCTGGCAACGAAGTGTCACGAATGGCCTGATAAGACAACGGGTGCACAGCGGCACGGTGCTCTAGCATTATTAGTTCATTGCTGCATTACGGAGGCATATTTTCTTTGCACGCTACGTGTGTACTAGCTGTGGTGAAGAATATATCGGTCGAGAAGATGAGTGTTGGACCGTATTAGGGACCACATGGGTGGATATGAGCCTAATTTTTCTCTTAAGGTATTCTAGTTGTTTTTTACTCTCATAGCTAGGTAAAGCTACAAAAAATAAAATCTAATACTCACAGCAAAAGAAATGAACCGAAAATAAAAGGATCAACCAAAATCCCTCTTGGGCGGCCTGCCCTTTGGCTTGGACGGTCTCCCCTCTCCTTAGCCTGACAAAAAACAACACGAGGTCAAGAACATATTCTAATCTAAGATCTAGATAATCATAACCAAATATTCAAGGATTTCTTGTTTGTGTGCAAGAGGCTTAAAACCAAGTTTTAAAAAACCTTGATCTAAGGGAAAAATTGGGCTCCTTAAGGTATTTTATTTCTTTTTCACTCCAATAACTATGTGAAACTATGGAGATCAAAGTCTAATACTCACAGCGTAAGAAATGAACCAAAAACAAGAGTAACAACCAAAATCGCCCTCGGGCGGTCTGACCGCCATGTAATGGGTGATCTGACTGCTGGGGGCGGTCTGACCTATCCTCAGCCTGATAGAAAAATAACACGATTATTTCATCTTCACAAATCGACCTAATTTTTGATCTATAACTCCAAGTCACTTAAAATTTCAGACATAACTCAACACGAAGGTTATGAACCTATTCCAAACTAAGATCTAGATAATCATAGCCAAAGATCCAAGAATTTCTTGTTTGCGTGCAAGAGGGTTCAAAACCTGGTTAAAACCAAAACTTGATGCAAATACTTGCTCGTGGATTAGAGATGATCAAGATGACCTTAGATCAACTTTCACATGTCCTATCAAGTTAAATCGCAGCAGGAAACCAAAGCAAATCCCCTAGAACACAAGAACCTAAGATTTCAATAAATAGAATAAGAACAAGAGAGAACTCATTTTTGCACAATATTGATTGGATTGGTAATGAAGGATTGAGGGTTTACAAGCTCTCCAATATGGAGGACACAAGCTCACTCGTGAGCACTCAATCCCACGAATTTTGTCTCAATCCATCTTTCAAATCCTAGCATCCTCTTCTTTTCACTTTCCCAAGAATTTCCAAATTAGGATTTCAAGTCTTGGTTGTTGTAGCCATGCACCAACCCTTATATAGTGGAGGCTAGGACCTAAGAGAAAAACCCTAACGGGCACCCGTTAAGTTCACACACAAATGAGTCTCTCACCCAGACACACTTTTCAAAGCATATGATGATCTGACGCTCCCGAATCCATCTCTTCATGATCTTATCCTCATCATGACCTAAACCACTTCTCCTTTGCGTCGTCATGCGGTGCGGTTTCTATAAGGTCACCTACTTGGTATTTCAGGTGAAGTTACCAAAGTACCCCTTCTTGATCCTCCCATCCTTGACTGAGTCCAATCTTATGAAGAATCTTATGCTTAGCCTCGTGCAGGTTCACCAATGGTTTCCCTCATACCGGCAAGTCTCTCCCATCCGGATCCCATCGAACCGCCCACTACTACAAAAGGGGCTATACTAGAAGCCTCATCAAAGACGGTTCCTCGAAACCATCAGTATTAAATACAACCACAGACGGTTTTAGTTTAGCGCACGTTTGTGTTACTAGTTGCACTAAAAACCATCAGTGAAAAGATAATATCACAGACAGTTCTTAACAAGAAACATCTGGGATATTAATAAATACCACAGACCGATTTTAAATATAATCGTATGTGATAATTTTGTATCACAGACGGTTTGTGGTTGGAAGTGTTTGTGATATGTTCAATATTGCTTCGGCTCTCGCGTGATGCTTCTCATCGTCTCGCGCGTCGATGTCACTCCTTGTTTTATAAGAATGATCATCTGCCACCGTACTCCTTACACATCGCTCTACTCTCAAGCATAAATGAAATGGCTCCCAATCTTCTCCCCTGACATCGGCAATGATGGCCCACCTGGCCATCCTATACGAGCACCTCGCTAGCTGTACGCTGGCTGAAGCTGCGGAAGGACACTGTGCTAACAGTGTCCTTCCTCCTCTGGCGGAGGTTATGTCGGGACACATGACGGCGACATTGCGCCGTCTAGACGACCTCCTCCGTCGTGTCTTCCGGGTGGTCTGCAGCTTTCGGCAAGCTAATCTCGCCATCAATATAGTCCTCCAGCACGATGTTGCACGTCTGTAGGGGGATTACCGCCACTTGGAATGCAACATCAAGGCGACGAGCGACCGAGTCAACCAAGCCGATACCCCTCAAGCAAGGGAAGAGAGCCTATGGATGCTTTTCTACTTGGCTCCTTAGGAGGAGCTTCTTTGGCTATCAAATAATCGCATGGCTACGATCTTTGAACCTAAACTTATGGAGGAGCTTCTAACAGAGATAGCGGTTAATAAGAACCGACTATGGTAATGAAGACTTCACAGACGGTTTGTGGTTGAAACCATATGTGATATGTTCAAGTCATTTCGGCTCGCGCGCAATGCATATCTTCGTCTCCCACGCCAACATTATGATACGTCTCTTTGTCTCTGTTTGTGATACATTTAAAAGAATGATCATCCACCACAAAAGATGAATCTCCATGTAGCTCTACTCTCTTTCGCACCCTCCATCAACAATCGTCGTTACAATATTGAAAACTCACAAACCATCGCGTGCGATGGTGAACACGCGAAGCATGATGGTGAGGAGGTCGGCAATCGCCGTCGCTCATCATCACAATGTCCTCGTCGACATCATGGGTCGCATGACCACGAGCTCTCCTTAGCCCATGGATAACCTCTGCAGCATACGAGCCACGCACAAGGCCATGTACAAGGCATCCAAGGAGCCCGCCGTGGGGAGGCGCATGGCACTGGAGTAGGGGTAGGCGATGAAGTGGCTGACAACGAGCGCTACCTCGCTGTCGTCAACCACCTGTCCTGCGCTGGCAACCTGGAGGCGTGCTTCATCGTCGGCCTCATGCTCGTCTTCGCGAACCAGGACATGCAGTGCGGCCTCGACAACGTCGAACGAGCGGCTGTCGCCGTGGCACCTCCTCCTCCACACAGCCGGCGAGGCGCGCGATGTTGGAAACACTACATCAGGTAGGTCGAGGGCGAGCCGACCGGCGACGGGTCCAAGACAGCCAAGAGAACCAACCAGGAGTGCAAGTGGTGCCGGAGGTTCGCCACGGATGCGGTCCAGGTGGTGACGTGGAAGAAGATAGCCGAGCCACAGGGTCGGGTGTTGGCGCTGCCGGAGGATGATCACCGGTGCACGAGCACTAGATGCGGCGTGAATGTAGGGTGGGACGACTACGTCGTCTTCTGCAGCGATGGCTGTAGGATTAGGCATGAGTATGCAAAGTTCTTTGCAGAGGTGTCGAACTACTTGAAGTAAAGCATATTGTCATAAAATTAGTGGTTTTAGCATAGTTTTAGCAAATATTCATATATAATTCCTCGCCATTTTTGTCAATATTCTTCACTAATTAAATATGACAATTGCAAATCAGACTTTGAGCTCAAACTAATGCTTTACTAATATGTCAAGAATTATTTCACAAACATCTATTATACTTTCAGCCAACAGAGGATCATTTGTTTAACAGTGTAAAAGAAATCACAATTTTAGCACATTAAACTTTCGACAAATAGGATCAAAGCCACCGAGTAGAATCGGGCAAGGCACGTGAAATGCGTTGTCTCAGAAAACCAATCGCAGTAGTAGTAGCTTTGCTTTTCAGGTCATCGCTATTCACCATCATGTGTTTGTTGGGTAGCAACAACCACCTACCCCGTTTGTTTTCTATCAGTCTGTTATAGTTTGCTTGTCGGGTTGCGTTAGTTATCGTTGCCTAGCATGCCTTGTGGGCATTCTTGTTTCTCTTCTTAATGAAAAGTTGTGTAAAACTTTTACACTTCCTTAAAAAAAAGAAAACCAATCGCTCTGCTGTGCTGTGAATACCTGGAGAGAACATGTTTAGTGAACATTTTTACCTATAGATGGAACTATCATAGGCGGTTTAGTGGAACAAACCATATATGATATGTATCACAGACGATTCTAAAATAAAACTGTCTGTGATATTTTCACATATCACAGACGGTTTTTAATTAGAACCGTTTATGATAATTCACAAACTGTTCTAGAATATAACCGTCTATGATAACAGGAAAATCAGAAACCGTTTGTGATATGGCACGCTGCTTTGAAGAAAACGCCGAGTACGCCTAAGAAATCAATCAAGCCCACTGCAAAGCATGTTTTTTTTCGTGGGGTCATCCACACAGTATGAGGAGGATGAGACAGCAGCCACGGCCTACTTCATTGAACCTGACACACTGGAGCTCTCCTGGCAGCCATGCATCTTGAACTTGCAAGGGTTGGTCATGCCAACCATAGAATGCTATTAAGGCAAATCATAACTCTAGTGTATGACCAGCCCCTACAAGTTAAAGAAGCATGGCTGCCAGGGGAGCTCCAATATGTCAGGTTCCATAAAGTAGGATGTCACTACTGTCTCATCATCACCTCATGCTGCATGGACGACCCCGAAAAAAATCATGCTTCGTGGTGGGCTTAGTTGCTTTCTTAGGCATACTCGACGTTTTCTTCAAAGCAGCCGCATATGAGAAATAAAAGGAATACTAACCTTAGATGACTAAGAGCAAATAGATCTACAAGCCAGCTGCCTCCTTCAAAGCACCCGCCTCCTTCAAAGTAGCCGCATATCAGAGATATATCTCACTATAGACAGATCTATCGGGACGACCAGATATTTAATGATGCATATCACAGATGATTCTTGTTAAGAACTGTCTATGATAAGTATCACAGATGGTTTTTAATACAAACCGTCTATGATAATTCACAGACTCCGTCGGTGACATCTCAGAATATCACACACGGTTTGTATTTTAAACCGTTTGTGATACTTATTACAGATAGTTTTTAACAAGAACTGTCTATGATATGCGCCATTAAATATCTGGTCATCCCGATAGATCTGCTTTGAAGGAGGCGTCTGGCTTTGGGGCATTTGGTGATAGAATTAAATACCGCAGATTTGAAGTGTGCTTATAGATCTATTTGTTCTCGGTGATCTAAGATTAGTATTTGCTTCTAATTATATGTATTATAATATATGTTAATCGCTACTCAATTTATAGTATATTTGGTCAATAGGAAGAGTAGTTACGTGCATTAATATAATTTAACACCAATTTGTTACATTCGTAGTGTAGATAGACCGAAGTTGGATGTACGTTGAGAACCGTGTGAGTGAACAGTACATTGACGGTGTGTCTTCTTTTAAAAGAGCTGCCGAGCAGGATATATTGAAGAAGGGGATAAAATTTATGTATTGTCCATGTATTGAGTGCGATAATCTAATTACATGCCGCATAGCTCTTTTTCCTGGATTGAGCTGTGCGCAATCGATCTCGAACCAACTGAACTTGGCTTTCGGCCTCATTGATCGAATTCGGGCCAAAGAAGCATCTTTCGCCGGTCTCAGACCAATTCAACGGGGTTTTGCACTTTCTTCCGTATAAGACCTCAAAAGGTGCCATGCCGAGACTGACTTGAAAGTTGTTGTTGTGCGAAAACTCGATGAATGGCAAGTATTTCTCCCAATTCTTCCCATAGGAGAGAACACAAGCACAGAGCATGTCTTCCAACACTTGGTTGACTTGTTCTGTCTGGCCATCAGTTTAGGGATGGTAAGCTGAGCTGAAGGAAAGACGAGTTTCCATAGCTTCTTGCAAACTATGCAAAAATCGAGAAGTAAACAGAGACCCACGATCTGACACAATCGTCTTCGGCACACTGTGCAAACTCATGATGCGGGTTATGTAGAGATCGGCTAAGAGACCTACACGAAGGTCAGTTTTGATAGGAAGAAAATGCGCCACCTTAGTCAACCGATCAATGACAACCCAAATGGCGTCATTTCCCTTAGAGGTTCTGGGTAGATCGGTGATAAAGTCCATGCCGATGGAATCCCACTTCCACTCCGGCACAAGCAAAGGCTGAAGAAAACCTGCTGGGCGCTGATGCTCGGCCTTTACACGACAGCACACGTCGCACTCGGCAATGAACTTCGCGATCTCGCGCTTCATTCGGGTCCACCAAAATCTCTACCGGAGATCTTGATACATCTTCGTGGCCCTGGGATGAATTGACAAAGGAGAATCATGGGCTTCGCGGAGAATCAAATCTCGTAATTCCATGACCTTTGGAACCACCAGACGTTGCCCGAACCATACAACACCAAGTTCATCTTCTGAGAAGCACTTGGTTGTTCCGTTCTTGACATTTTGCTTGATTTGGTTCACTCCAACGTCCAAAAGCTGAGCAGTCTTGATCCGATCTGCCAAGGTAGGCTGGACAACCAAGGTAGCGAGAAAACCCTGCTCAACCACTCCCAAGTTGAGATGCTGAAACTCTTCAAGAAGGGCGGGCTGCTACTCTTGGAGCAACACGCTATTGCAATACACCTTTCGACTAAGTGTATCGGTAACAACATTAGCCTTGCCCGGATGGTAGTAAATACCCATGTCATAGTCTTTGATCAATTGCAACCACCTTCTTTGCCTGAGGTTCAGATCGGGTTGGGTGAACAAATACTTCAAACTTTTGTGATCCGAATACACTTCACAACGATTACCCACGAGGTAATGTCGCCAAATCTTAAGTGCATGGACCACAGCAGCGAGTTCCAAGTCATGGGTTGGATAATTGAGTTTATGAGACCTCAACTGCCTCGATGCATAGGCCACTACCTTGCCTTCTTACATCAGAACACACCCGAGTCCTCGACGAGAAGCATCGCAAAAGATGTCAAAACTCTGGTGGACATCGGGGAGAACGAGAACTGGAGCAGTGGTCAAACGATTCTTGAGTTCTTGGAAACTCTCCTCACAAGCAGCGGACCACACAAACTCCTAGTCTTTCTTGAGCAACTCAGTCATCGGCTTCGCGATCTCGGAGAAGTCCTTAATAAAGCGGTGATAGTATCCCGCTAAATCAAGAAAACTCCTGACCTCGGTTACCGCCTTGGGCTGACCCCAAGAGAGCACATCGCTGACCTTACTAGGATCCACAGCTACACCACCGGCTGAAAGAACATGGCCCAAGAATGCCACTTCCTTCATCCAGAACTCGCACTTGCTGAACTTTGTATATAGCTGGTGCTCACGCAGCTTTCCCAACACAAGCTTGAAGTGCTCCGCGTGTTCTTCATCATTCTTGGAGTAGATAAGAATATCGTCGATGAAGACCACCACAAACTTATCTAAATACTCAATGAAATCCGAGTTCATAAGATTCATGAACAGGGCAGGAGCATTGGTCACGCCGAAAGACATGACGGTGTACTCGTACAAACCGTAACGAGTAGAGAAAGTCGTCTTTGGAATATCTTCAGGTCTGATCCTTACTTGATGATATCCCACTCTCAAATCAATCTTGAAGAAAACTCGAGCTCCGGTCAATTGATCGAAGAGGTCGTCGATCCGGGGCAAATGATACTTGTTCTTTACCGTCACTTCAGTAAGTGGACAGTAATCAATGCACATGCGCAAAGTATTGTCCTTCTTCTTTACAAAGATTGCCGGACAGCCCCACGGAGATGAGCTAGGGCGGATGGAACCCTTCTCTTGAAGCTCACCAAGTTGCTTCTTCAACTCCACCAACTCATTCGGAGGCATCCGGTAAGGCCTCTTTGAAATCGGGGCGGTACCGGGCGCCAACTCGATAACAAACTCGAGGTCTCGAACTGGTGGCATCCCACGCAAATCTTTGGGGAAGACATCGACGAAGTCACACACCACAGGGACTTCAAGGATATTTGGATCTGGCTTCGCTTCAAGTGCGAAGAGATACGGTCCTTGTAGCTTTGGCGAAAAACCAACTCGCTCGCCGGAGGGACTTGTGAGGTAAACGATCTTCTTGGTGCAATCTGTAACAGCCCAAATTTCAATTTCAGTAAAATTTAAAAGTTTATTTATGTTTGTGGTTTTTCCTGAATTTTCAAAAGCTTTTCATAAATATTTTAAAGCTAAAACAAATTTATTTACAAAATTAAAAGCCAACTAATAGTTGGAAATAATTTAATTAAGTCCAGAATGAGTATGGGAATTTCTGTGAATTTTTCCATAATTTTTGGAAGTATTTTGCTATTTTCTAAAGCTATTATGAATTAATGAAATTATAACAAATAGAAAAGCAAAAGAAAATCCTCTATCAGATGTTTGGGCGAAACCCAAAGGCTCCGCCCAACTTCCCCTCCAGCAGCCACCAAATTCGACCAAGCACGCACTCTCTCTCCCACCTCCTCATCCACCGTTGGATTAAAATCCAACGCACGCAACGCACACACGCACCCCTCCTCTGTATCCACCGCTGGATCTGGTACCAACGATCAAGATCCTCCGCAGCGGCCGCACCGTCCGAATGACACCATCAATAGGAGCCGTGCGATCTTAATCTAACGGCGAGACCTTCGTACCGCTTCGGAGACTTAAAACCTTCTAATCTAAACCCTTCAATCTAAATCCTACGGCCAGGATTCCCTCCACGATCTTCTACTCCCACCAAGTCCCAACCGCAGGATCTAAATCCAACGGCTCCACGTCGTCGTCTTCCTCGCCTTCTTCTTCGCGCCAATCGAGTCGGCGCCGCCATTTCGCCGCTGAGAGCTCGGTCTCGCCACGATTTCCTCCCTCCTCACGCAGGGCGTGCGCAACGCGGCCGTCGCTCCCAACCGCCCCGTTCCCACCTTCTTCCTCTTCTCGCGCGGTTTCACCCACGCCCACCGAAACCGCCGCCATGACTCCCACTACCTCCACGCCGCTCCAGAGCTTCCCTTGCTCTATAAAAGGGAGCCCCGTGAGCCCTTCTCATCCTCAACCATTTGCCTCACTCACTCTTCCTCTCCCGCCGCGAGTTCACCGCAATCCGAGGTTTAGTCGCGCGCAAGCCGTGAGCTTCCGCCGCCGATTTCGTCGCCGTCGTTGGAGCTTCGTCCTCCCGCCCGCACCTCTAGCATCGCATCATCGCCACGGCTCGGCGCGCACCCATTCCGCACGAGGATCATCGAGTCGCCACTTCACCAACGCATCAAGCTCTTCGCGCCAAAGCTCGCCGACGACCAAAACGCCTCGCGTCGCCGCCCCAAGGTAGCGCATCCGATCCCCGTGTCCTCCTCTTGCTTTTGGTACCACTCGCGGCCGGTGAACCTCGCCCGGGCCGCTTGTCGGTCGCACCAAAACGCCGCCGTCAAGTCGGCGTGGCGCGCCACCTCACCATCCACGCCGGCGCCACGCCACCATTCCTCGCCGATCGGCGCCACGCACACGCACACGCGGCATGGTCCACCGTCTTTGCCGCCCAAAGCTTCGATGAGCACGGTCCACATGGGCGAGTCAGCGACCCGAGGGTCCCACATGTCGAAATCTTTTATTTTAATTTTAATTCTGAAAATTCAGTGCTAAGGTAATCATTGCGCAATAAATGGATTTTCGTAGGAAAATAATTCGAAATTCAATAGAATTTCAGATTTAGATATAAACTTCAAAATTCATAACTTTTGCAAATGAACTCCAAATTGGGTGATTCAAATTGCAAAATTTATATAAAATTATAATCTAGCTAACTAAACCAAAATATTTCAGTTTGGAGTTAATTTGAACTATGTTTTGAATTTATTTGAATTTGCATTGAATTTGTCGTATTTTTAGATAGACTTGACGACTCAGGAGAGTTCGATCAAACGAAGATTTAGAATTTCAAGACATCGACCAAGGCAAGTTACACCATTGACCATATTGCCCTATTATTTTAAGTTATTTTCAGTTTTTAAATTCCTTATTGCATGCATATGTTGTTATAAATATTTTAATATCTGTTTTACATATAGTTAATTCCATATGTTATTGTATGGCCAAATTTGAATGTTGTATCTGACTACCTTGATACCATAGGCAAGATATTACCAAAATTCAAATATATGCTTAGCCAAGCTTAGTCCACATTTACGAAATTTGGGAGGTTTACACGATTTCTACAAATTGTTTTCAAACTTGACATGGTGGTATTGTCTTACCACATGAGTTTAAAAATGAAGTTTTTATTCAAAATAAAATCAAAATGGGTTTGGACTTGGCGAAATGGTCGGAATGGTGGGTGCAGTTTATGCACGGTTTGATCTGTTAAGATCAAGGCCCATGGGTTGTAGGAATGACGCCAAGTCAATTGAGGACCGGTCTTTGAGCCGCTTATTGCTATGCCATAACGCACCACCACATGTCCCGTATGGGCGGGATTTGGCTAACTAATTTGTGATGTCCTAGTATATTTATGTCATGTGATTTTGTGGGTGTCGGCTAGACGCTTTATTCCCACTTGGCGCAAGAGGGGCTTCCTGAGGACGGTCACCAAAGGGCGAAACCTTAGCGCACGAATGTACTAGGATAAAACATTGTAAAGGCCTCATGGTAATTGCTCACCACGCGCTACGAGCGTGAATTGGCCGACATAACGAGCATGTCACCTCGTGTGGGTAAGTTGTACCAACTCGCAGAGTAGAAACTATTCGAATAGCGCGTCGCGTCATGGACATGCTAGCGGGGCCACTTAAAGTTAGTATTGTTTTTGGTTTTAAAATGCTTTATTAAATGTTGAGGATGGTTAATCCTTATGAAAATTTGGGCGGAAGCCAAGTGTTAGAGAGGATCCTTCACTTTATCATTGGAGGTTATCCACATTATATCATTGTCATTTCAAAATATGATTTTATCCATAGTATAAAATTGCCTTAGAAACTACTATACTTATTCAAACTGAAAATCTTGTTTATGCAAAACAACCCGCCATACTCACTTGTTTCCTTATGCATGCATTTAAATTCAATATTGGGTGTGACTTGCGAGCACGGTAGTAGTGCTCACTCTTCTTTGAATAAATCTTATTCGAGAGGAAGATGCTATATTGACGGTGGGGACCGGACGAGTAGGCCTTCCGACCTGCGATTGCTGTGGCGCATCGTGTGGCTCCCACTATATTGTTATTTCATTGTGTTTATCATTTGACATTTGATGTTGTTATTCGGACTCATTTGTATTAAACAATTATTTATTTAATGCCATTTACGTTTCGTGATATGAATGTGATATTTATTTTTGTGAGGTCGTGTACACTGAAATCTGGGTGGTGTTTGAACACGAGAATTCGGATCCTTCGCTCGGGTTCGACAAAAGTGGTATCGAGCCATATCGATCGTAGGTCATGGCGCACGTGAGAATTGGTAAAACCATTAAGGACTATTTTTTTCAAAAATTTACAAACTATTTACCCGTCTTCCAGAGTCTTACTCTTCCTTTCTCTATTAAAAAGATTTCTAAACTCTTGTCCTTTCTAAAATTGTAGATGGCCGAGAGACAGGCCGCATCTCCCATGGAGTCTACGCCGAGAATGGGCGGATATCCTATGGAAGATGAAGCGAGATTCGAGTTTCACGAAGAGACCCACATACCAAGGATACAAGTATATCGTGGGACAGCAGGAGCGCTGGAGAGTGGAGGTCATCCTCTACTCTAATTTAGCGCCGGATACATCCTTCCACATCTTCGACGCCCCAATGCGTCGGGAGACTTTCGAGGACGGCATCCAAGATGCGGCAAGAGAAGCCGTACTGGGCCGACTTCGCTACACCTACGACGCCCATTTTCGGGATACTGCATTCCAGTACTATCCCATGCACATCCCCACTCGACTAGGCAGTGCCTTCACTCGATCGAGAATGAGGATATGCCGAGATCACCCACAGTGGAGTTAGCCAAGGCGATGTATTACGCCTATGGCAACACCCTGGACGACAGTGTACCTCGTTGAGGGAGGCTAGAAGTCTGAGAGGAGAGATTGAAGGCACTGAAGCGGAATTAGCTCTGTACAAGAAGGGCCAAGCGAGACTCAGAACTCCCTGACTACACCCCATCCACCCCATAGATGTTTACCTCCACCATTTTAGATATTTGCTTTCCTTTAGTTGTTCAATTAGCTGCAATTATGAGCTACTAACCTTTGTGGTAGCCATAATCAGTTGGATAAAATAAAGAATTACTTGCAAAAGAAAATTTTGTTTCTTTGCCTTGTTTTTGTGTGCTTTTGGGCTAA
This sequence comes from Ampelocalamus luodianensis, assembly GCA_036346255.1. Classification (NCBI taxonomy): domain Eukaryota; kingdom Viridiplantae; phylum Streptophyta; class Magnoliopsida; order Poales; family Poaceae; genus Ampelocalamus; species Ampelocalamus luodianensis. The sequence goes on from CM070625.1 coordinate 24,648,782, forward strand.
TATAAATTTACTCCCCCTTAGTGCAACCTTTCTTCCCTTTCCTAAGTCTTTGGAAATTCAAGCGGATGGTGAACACACGCACAGAAATGGCGAGATCCGTGGTCGAACAACGGAAATACCACCATCGGGGCGGCATGTTCAAAGAACCTCCCCACCACCAGCTAGGACCGGATTGGCAGCAGATGATGGCCAATCAAACTCACCTTATTGAATTGTTGGCTCGATCGCTCAACAACGCCGTAACAACGAGCAACAGCGACCACCACCGCAACTCGAGCACGGCACACCCTCCTCAACGGTGACCATGTCGGAATTCATGCGTATCGCCCTCCAACCTTCTCCAAAGAAGACCGAGCCGATGGATGCTGACGATTGGCTTCGTGCCATCGGAAAGAAACTGGACATTGCGCAATGCACAGATCGCGAGAGGGTCCTGTTCGCAACTCATCAACTCAACGGACCAGCCTCAGAATGGTGGGACAATTTCTGCATCTCCCACGCCAATGCCCAGGCCATCTCGTGGGACGAGTTTGTGAGAGCCTTCCGTCATGCCCACATCCCTGCCGGCATGATGACACTGAAGAAGAAGAAGTTTCATGTACTCCGCCAAGGCAATCGCTCGGTGAGCGAGTATCTCCACCGTTTCAACCAACTAGCTCGCTATGCCCCGGCTGATGTGGCCAGAGATGAAGAACGGCAAGAAAGGTTCCTGGAGGGACTCAATGACGATATCTCTGTCCAACTCATCTCCCAGAACTTCACCGACTTCCAACAGTTGGTGGACAAGGCGATCCGCCAGGAAGCCAAACATCACGAGATGGAGAACATAAGCGGAGGATGGCGCCCGAAGATCAACGCAGAGGCTTTCCCAAGCCTCGTTTCATTCACCGCAGCCACCGCGGCGTGGGAAGTTCAGCCTTCCACATCCAAAGCCGGTGCGAATCGGCGCCCCAACACCTCCAACTTCCGCAGCGCACCAACCGGAGGACAATTTCAGCAGAGAGCTCCGCCTCACCGCGAGGTGACTGTTTCCACCGCAACGAGACAGCCATTATGCCAACAGATGCCCTAAGAAGCGTGAGCGGCAATGGTCTTCCAAGCGGCACCGAGTCACAGACCATCGGCGTCTGCCAGCCGTCGGGCGGCCATTCAAGGGCGTGTGAACCACGCCACGGCCGAGGAAGCCCAGCGACACGGATGTTGTGCTTGGTATGTTTCTTGTCAATTCAATACCACTTCAAGACTATTTGATTCCGAGCTTCGCATTCTTTCGTGTCAAATAAATTTGTGGGCAAAAATGGGTTACCAATATCTTCCTTAGCAAATCCCATGATAATCCATTCCCGGGCTCGAAATGAGAACTAGTTCTCTATGCCCAACCTCACCCTTGAAATATCCGAGTATCCTTCCTAGCGCACTTGATAGTCTTGCATTCCCAAGGTCTAGACGTTATTCTTGGAATGGACTGTTAGCCAAGAATCATGGACAAATAGATCGTGCAATAGGTCTATCACCCTCACAAATGGAGAAGGAATTTCAAAGGAGTTCAAACCCAAGACTCGCACCAATGGAAGTTCTATCCTCACCAAAGATGAAGGAAGTGAAACTTGAAGACATACCGTAGTCCGAGAATATGCGATGTCTTTCCCGATGAATTACGGCATGCCACCGGACGGACGTCATGTTCTTAATTGACTTAGTCCTGGGCGGCTCCAATATCGGCGACCTATAGAATGCCCGACTAATGAGTTAGCGGAATTGAAGAAACAGATTGAAGAATCTGCGGCGCAGGTTACATCCGACCAGCCATCACCTTGGGGAGCACCAGTGCTGTTCGTCAAGAAAAAGGACAATAGCATGAGAATGTGTGTTGATTACAGATCACTCAATGAGGTGACGATCAAGAACAAATATCCTTTACCCAGGATAGATGATCTGTTCGATCAGCTGAAAGGAGCAAGTGTCTTTTCAAAGATTGATTTGAGATCTGGCTATCACCAACTGAAGATCAGACCGGAAGATATTCCGAAGACAGCTTTCACCACCAGATATGGACTGTACGAGTTTACAGTGATGTCATTTGGTTTGACGAACGCCCCTGCTTATTTCATGAATATGATGAACAAAGTGTTCATGGAATTCTTGGATAAGTTTGTGGTTGTTTTCATCGATGACATTCTCATCTACTCGAAGGATGAAGAAGAACACGAGAAGCATATCAGGATGATACTGGACAAGCTCCGAGAACATCAGCTTTATGCTAAATTCAGCAAAAGTGAATTTTGGCTAAGTCAAGTGGCATTCCTTGGACATATTGTGTCAGCGGGAGGAATTGCAGTAGATCCTGCCAAGGTTGAAGCCGTATCAGATTGGAAGCAACCCAGGACGGTCACCGAAGTGAGAAGTTTCCTTGGACTAGCGGGTTATTACCGCAGGTTCATTGAAAATTTCTCTAAGATTGCAAGACCCATGACTCAACTTCTGAAGAAGGAGAAGAAATTTGATTGGACAGGTGCCTGTGAAGAAAGTTTTCAAGACACAAGAGGAGATTGGTCTCAAAGACTGTGTTAGTTTTACCTGATATCCATAAAGATTTCGAGATCTTCTGCGACGCCTCCCGTCAAGGTCTCGGATGCGTATTGATGCAGGAGGGCAAGGTAGTAGCATATGCATCCAGGCAGTTGAGGCCACATGAAGGGAATTATCCAACCCATGATCTGGAGTTAGCGATTGTGCATGCCTTGAAGATCGGCGCATTATCTCATTGGTAATCGCGTGAGATTTTCACGGATCACAAGAGTTTGAAGTATATATTCACACAGTGAAATTAAACCTTGGCAGAGAAGATGGTTAGAGTTGATAAAAGATTATGATCTTGGAATCCATTATCACCTGTGCAAAGCAAATGTAGTTGCGTATGCCACTGAGCGAGAAAGGCCTATTGCAATACCATGATGGTGCGAATGAACGGCGTAACTACATGAAGAATTGAAGCGTCTAAACTTGGAGATTGTCAGTCAAGGTTGTGTGAATGCTTTGGAAGTACAACCGACTCTTCAAAGTCAGATCAGAGAAAAACAACTAGAAGATGATGACATCAAGGAGATCAAGAAGAATATGCGAAGAGGCAAGGCTCCAGGATTCGCTGAAGATGAACAAGGAACAGTATGGTTTGGGAATCGCATTTGTGTACCTAACCAACAGGAGTTAAAACAGTCAATTCTTAAGGAGGCTCATGAAACGCCTTACTCCATTCACCCCGGAAGCACCAAGATGTACCAGGATCTGAAGGAGAAATACTGGTGGGTCAGCATGAAGCGAGAAATTGCTGAGTTCGTCGCCCGCTGTGATGTGTGTCAGCGAGTTAAGGCGGAACATCAAAGACCAGCTGGATTGCTGCAGCCACTACCAATCCCAGAATGGAAGTGGGAAGAGATTGGCATGGACTTCATCACTGGACTTCCTAGGACCCAATCGAGATATGATTCGATCCGGTGATCGTTGATCGGTTGACCAAAGTAGCTCACTTTATTCCGTCAAGACTACTTACGAAGCGGCCGGTTGGCGAGTTATATGTGGCTAGGATCGTTTGTCTACACGGGGTACCCAAGAAGATCGTGTCCGACAGAGGTTCTCAATTTACATCAAGATTTTGGCAGAGTCTGCATGAAGCCTTAGGCACCAGACTCAACTTCAGTACAGCCTATCATCCCCAAACAGATGGTCAGACGGAACGCACCAATCAAGTCCTCGAAGATATGCTCCGAGCCTGTGCCTTGGAATTTGGACAAAGTTGGGACAAGAATTTGCCGTATGCAGAATTCTCGTATAACAATAGCCATCAAGCTAGTTTGCAAATGGCTCCTTTTGAAGCATTGTATGGCAGAAAATGCAGAACTCCACTTCTGTGGGATGAAGTAGGAGAGCATCAACTCTTTGGTCCTGAGATAATCAAAGAGGCAGAAAGTAAGGTCAAAGCTATAAGGAACATTTGAAAGTGGCACAAACCCGAAAAAGAGTTATGCCGATAACAGTGGAGGGATCTAAACTTTGAGGTAGGAGACTGGTCTATCTCGAGTCACTCCACTCGGAGGAGTAAGAAGATTCCGAACGAAAGGAAAACTCGCACCTGCATTTGTGGGGCCATACAAAATTCTAGCCAAAAGAGGTGAAGTGGCATATCGGCTTGAGCTACGTAAGCCTTTGTCACCGTGCACGATGTCTTCCATGTATCCCGCTTGAGGAAATGCTTGCAAGCGCTGAAGACTGGACCTTCTTGGAAAGTTTCGATCTTCGAGAAGATCTCACCTACGTGGAGCGACCAATCAAGATTACGGATGTCGCGAGCGAGTCACCGCGAATCATCGGATCATACAAGGTGCGATGGAGTCATCACCCGAAAGTGAAGCCACATGGGAAAAGAAGAAGACCTCAAGACCAACTATCCGATCTCTTTCTTGACCAATCTCGAATCTCGGTCGAGATTCCCTTAAGAAGGTAGGTTTGTAATGACCCAAATTTCAATTTCATAAAATTTAAAAGTTTATTTATGTTTGTGGTTTTCTGAATTTTCAAAAGCTTTTCATAAATATTTTAAAGCTAAAACAAATTTATTTACAAAATTAAAAGCCAACTAATAGTTGGAAATAATTTTATTAAGTCCGTAATGAGTATGGGAATTTCGTGAATTTTTCCATAATTTTGGAAGTATTTTGCTATTTTCTAAAGCTATTATGAATTAACAGAATTAAAACAAATAGAAAAGCAAAGAAAATCCTCTATCGTGTTTGGGCCGAACCCAAAGGCTCCGCCCAACTTCCCTCCAGCGCGCCAAAACCAACCACCGCACGCACTCTCTCTCCACCTCATCCACCGTTGGATTAAAATCCAACGCACGCAACGCACACACGCACCTCCTCTGTATCCACCGCCGGATCCGGTACCAACGATCAAGATCCTCGCGGCCGCCGCACCGTCGAATGACACCATCAATAGGAGCGTGCGATCTTAATCTAACGGCGAGACCTTCGTCGCCGAGACTTAAAACCTTCTAATCTAAACCCTTCAATCTAAATCCTACGGCGAGATTCCCTCCACGATCTTCTACTCCCACCAAGTCCCAACCGCAGATCTAAATCCAACGGCTCCACGTCGTCGTCTTCCTCGCCTTCTTCTTGGCAAGAAGTCGAAGCGCCGCCATTTTCGCGCCGCACAAGAGCTCGGTCTCGCCACGATTTCCTCCCCTCCTCACGCAGGGCGTGCGCAACGGCCGCCGCGCCAACCGCCCGTTCCCCACCTTCTTCCCTCTTCTCCGGCGCATTTCCCACGCCCACCGAAACCGCCGCCATGACTCCCACTACCTCCACGCCGCTCCAGAGCTTCCCTTGCTCTATAAAAGGGAGCCCCGTGAGCCCCTTCTCATCCTCAACCATTTGCCCTCACTCACTCTTCCTCTCCCGCCGCGAGTTCACCGCACTGAGGTTTAGTCGCGCCAAGCCGTGAGCTTCCGCGCCGATTCGTCGCCGTCGTTGGAGCTTCGTCCTCCCCGTCCGCACCTCTAGCATCGCATCATCGTCACGAAGCTCAGGCGCGCACCCATTCCGCCGGAGGATCATCGGAGTCGCCACTTCACCAACGACCGAAGCTCTTCGCCGCCAAAGCTCGCCGCCGACGACCAAAACGCCTCGCGTCGCCGCCCCAAGGTAGCGCATCTGGATCCCCGTGTCCTCCTCTTGCTTTTGGTACCACTCGCCGCCGGTGAACCTCCGCCGCTGGCCGTTGTCGGTCGCACCCGAAAACGTCGCCGCCGTCAAGTCGACGTGGCGCGCCACCTCACCATCCACGTCGGCGCCACGCCACCATTCCTGCTGCATCAGCGCCCACGCACACGCACACGTGGCATGGTCCACCGTCTTTGGGTCGCCCAAAGCTCGATGAGCTTTGGTCCACATGGTAGAGTCATCGACAGAGGTCCACATGTCGAAATCTTTTATTTTAATTTTAATTCTGAAAATTCAGTGCTGAGGTAATCATTGCGCAATAAATGGATTTTCATGGGAAAATAATTCGAAATTCAATAGAATTTCAGATTTAGATATAAACTTCAAAATTCATAACTTTTGCAAATGAACTCCAAATTGGGTGATTCAAATTGCAAAATTTATATAAAATTATAATCTAGCTAACTAAACCAAAATATTTCAGTTTGGAGTTAATTTGAACTATGTTTTGAATTTATTTGAATTTGCATTGAATTTGTCGTATTTTAGCAGATAGACTTCGACGACTCGGAGAGTTCGATCAAACGAAGATTTAGAATTTCAAGACATCGACCAAGGCAAGTTACACCATTGACCATATTGCCCCTATTATTTTAAGTTATTTTCAGTTTTAAATTCCTTATTGCATGCATATGTTGTTATAAATATTTTAATATCTGTTTTACATATAGTTAATTCCATAGGTTATTGTATGGCCAAATTTGAATGTTGTATCTGACTACCTTGATACCATAGGCAAGATATTACCAAAATTCAAATATATGCTTAGCCAAGCTTAGTCCACATTTACTGAAATTTGGGAGGTTTACACGATTTCTACAAATTGTTTTCAACTTGACATGGTGGTATTGTCTTACCACATGAGTTTAAAAATGAAGTTTTTATTCAAAATAAAATCAAAATGGGTTTGGGCTTGGGTGAAATGGTCGAATGGTGGGTGCAGTTTATGCACCGGTTTGATCTGGTTAAGATCAAGGCCCATGGGTTGTAGGAATGACGCCTAAGTCAATTGAGGACCGGTCTTTGAGCCGCTTATTGCTATGCCATAACGTACCACCACATGTCCCGTATGGGCGGGATTTGGCTAACTAATTTGTGATGTCCTAGTATATTTATGTCATGTGATTTTGTGGGTGTCGGCTAGACGTTTTATTCCCACTTGGCGCAAGAGGGCTTCCGAGGACGGTCGGTCAAAGGCGAAACCTTAGCGGGCATGAATGTACTAGGATAAAACATTGTAAAGGCCTCATGGTAATTGCTCACCACACGCCTACGAAGCGTGAATTGGCCGACATAACGAGCATGTCACCTCGTGTGGGTAAAGTTGTACCAACTCTGCGAGTAGAAACAATTCGAATAGCGCGTCATGATCATGGACATGCTAGCGGGCCACTTAAAGTTAGTATTGTTTTTGGTTTTAAAATGCTTTATTAAATGTTGAGGATGGTTAATCCTTATGAAAATTTAGGCGGAAGCCAAGTGTTAGGAGGGGATCCTTCACTTTATCATTGGAGGTTATCCACATTATATCATTGTCATTTCAAAATATGATTTTATCCATAGTATAAAATTGCCTTAGAAACTACTATACTTATTCAAACTGAAAATGTTGTTTATGCAAAACAACCCCGGCCATACTCACTTGTTTCCTTATGCATGCATTTAAATTCAATATTGGGTGTGACTTGCGAGCACGGTAGTAGTGCTCACTCTTCTTTGAATAAATCTTATTCAGGAAGACTCGCTATATTGACGGTGAGGACCGAGACGAGTAGGCCTTCCGACCAGCACGATTGCTGTGGCGCATCGTGTGGCTCCCACTATATTGTTATTTCCTCTGTGTTTATCATTTGACATTTGATGTTGTTATTCAGACTCATTTGTATTAAACAATTATTTATTTAATGCCATTTACGTTTTCGTGATATGAATGTGATATTTATTTTTGTGAGACTGTGTACACTGGAAATCCTGGACTGGTGTTTGAACACAGAGAATTCGGGATCCTTCGTTCCCGGGTTCGACAAATCGATTTGTTTGAAATGCCGAGATAACCAATCCATACAAAGAATCACATCCAAGCTCGCTGAATTGAGGAGGATAAGATTTGCCAAAAATCCCACCCCCTCGATCTCAACAGGAACATCCCGACACTCTAATTCAGCTCTCAACTCCGAACCCGGAGAGCGAATGAGCAAAGGGACAAGCAGAGGAGCAAAAGGAAGATCACCAACAGTAGCAAAAGACTCAGATACAAAGGAATGATGAGCTCTGAATCAAACAAAATAGTAGCAGGACGAGAATTAACAAGAAGCGTACACAACACAACGTCAGGTGCCTCCTGCGCTTCCTTAGCTGAGATGTGGTTGACGTGGCCGCTTCCCACGCTCTGGGTATTCTGGGTCGCCTTCTAATCCGGGGAACGACTGTTCCCTTGCCCGCGTCCTCCGTTAGGACGAGGGGCCACTCTGGTCTTCTTAGGGCAATTATTCGCATAATGGCCCTTGTTGTTGCAGAAGAAACAAGTAACCTCGGCAGCTGGGTTGCGAAGGCCACCTTGCTGACTTGCAGGCGCACGTGTCTGAAACACAGCCTACGGAGGGCGAGGTACAGGTGCCGAGGGCCTCGGTGGTGCTGAAGCCTGAGAATGTGACCCAGGGCTTGCCCGATGCGAGGATGAAGAAGGTTGGCCCTTGCGGACTTCTGGGTCTCCCACTTGCGCTTGCGCGACTCCCCTAGTGCTCTTGGCTTTGCTCAGCAACAACGGCCTTATCGACCAAGGTCTGAAAGTCGGGAAGTCCACAAAAGATAGCTTGTCCTGCAGCTCCTCGGATAAACCATCCATGAACTTCTCTTGCTTGGCTTCATCGGTGGACACCTCTCCTAGAGCATAACGAGCCAAATGGTTAAACTCGTACAAATACTATGTCACTGATCGGCGCCCTTACTTGAGCGCAAGAAACTCCTTCTTCTTGAGCTTCATCAAGTCGACGGGAATGTGAGCCCGACGGAAGGCAGTATAAAACTCCTCCCAAGAGATGACGTGGCCTGCGGGCTGCATAGCGAGAAGGTTCTCCCACCAAGAAAGCGCTGCCCCTTCCAGCTGATGAGAGGCAAAGAGTGCCTTCTCATGATCCTGGCACTGAGCAACATTGAGCTTTCGCTCAACCAGTCGTCTGCATCCAGTGGGTCCTCTGACCGAGAGAAGGTGGGCGGCTGAGTGCGAATGAACTCTGAGAGTTCCCCCACGGCTGATGTCCACCTCCTCCCCCTGACCCGGAGGCACCAGAAAGAGCAGAGGTATTGGGCGCAATAGACTCCAAAATCCTCATTTGATCCATCCGGTTACGCTCAATCTGAAGGAGAACTTCGGCCATGGTCGGAGGAGGCGGGAGCTCCTCGTCATGACCACCTTGCTGACTCTGTCTGCTATGAGGTCGTCCAGCCATTCTGTTCTACTAAAATGGGTTAGCAACAAAGCCCAAAAACTGGAGGCAAGGAAAACAAATAACACAACTAAGAAATGAACTCCAAAGGCTCAAAAAATAGGCACAACATCAGCACAAAAGCCTCAAGACACAAGATCAACTTCCCGATACGACTAACTCGTATTGAAAGAACGAGCAATCGGTTAGGAAGAACCAAAATTAGAACACAGCTCAAATCTAGCACACCTAAAAAGCAGGGTAAAAACCAACTAAGATGGTGTTAGATACTTAGCTAACTAATATCACTTCTTACCCTTTTATCCCCACAAGTTTTAGTTGGATTAACCTCTCATTTTTTACCTTGCCTATCAACTAAAAGCTTGCTGTCTAGATTTGCATTCAAGCACCCAGCCGAAAATCCCAACTCCAGAGGCTTCTAGTCTTCATCAAAAGGCCACCACACTTCAATTTTGCAACTCTCACTGGTTCCCCAAAACCCGTTTAACTATCTTTGGAAAAAGGAGAGGAAAGCCATCTTTTCAAAACTCAACAAGAACAAGGTAAGGTGAGCAAGCTAAGATAAGTAAGGAGTAAAATCTGAGAACTTACTTAAGTTTTCATAAACCATTTGATAATTTTGAAACTAAATTTTTTAAAACATCCTAAAAGATGACTAAGCTAGGGGTTTCTACGGTCAGTATGGCTCTGATACCAAGCTTTGTGAGACTTCGGGTATTTAGCTTGTAATGCTTAGTCTTCCATTGACTCTAGCATCACAAACAAAATATCTCGTGCCTCGGGAAAATATATACTTCCCAGAATTGTAGTATACACACACTTTTACAAAACAATGCATCAATTCCATACAAGCTCCATACAACCGAACTAAAGCTTTACAAGCAAAAGACATATAGTATAGTTATTACAAAAGGGAGGCCGACCGACCAAGAACAAGCTAAAGAGCTAAACAAACAGCGGAAGCAAAATGCCATAAGATGGCTATAAACAAGAGCCAACCGGTTTGTCATACACCCGCAAGGCAATCCGACCGGGCCGCCAAGCTAGTCGTCCACACCGCAGCAAAACTCACAAAAGTCAATCCCTTCGGGATCAACATCCTCTGCAACAATTAAGCAATGCAAATGAGTACAAAAATGTACTCTCAAGACTTACGAGTAACAAACCTAGATATTACTACATGCAAGGTTAATCAAAGGAGAGGGCTAAAGGTTCATTTTTAGCATAAGACAGATTTTATTTGGAGTTACAAGGAATTACTTATGTATTTTTCAAGTTAACTGAATTTTTAGAGCAATAATTAAAGTTAAACCTAAAATAAATCTACTAACACATTTTTCTGGAACAGACCCAAGCTTACAACCATTTTTAGATTAAATCTTAGTTAAAACCAGAACTAACAAAATTTGAATCAACCGAAAAGGAGTTAAAATGAAATAGTTATGTAGTTTTAAAGTTTAATACCATTTTTAGTTTATAAATAAAAAGGTTCTCGGGTTTTTATTAAATCTAAAACAACTGAAAAAGACATGGGCCATTGATCAGCAATCGCACGGCCCACAACGCACTGAGCACAGCACACGCGCGCGCTGAGAGCCCGCGCTCACAGTTCAACGGAGCTACCATTGGATCAAGATCCAACGGCCCACATTGCTTGAGACGTTCGGAGGGTCCGAACGTTCACGCAATCTGTGTTGTTGATCAAAGAACGGACGACCCACAGCGATTGGGAAACTAGGGTGGTCCGAACATTCACGCTGACAGGACCGTTGATCTCAAATCGACGGTCCAGGATCAACTAAGCGTTGCGCACGCGCCCGAGAGGGTTTAAAGAAGCTGGCCCCCACTGTCAGTGACACGTGGGCCCTGCACATGCGTTTAAAGCACCCAGGGGGTTCAAACGCTTTAAAGGGCGCGAGCCCATTGTCAGTGGCACAGGAGCAATACTTAGGACAGCTAATTAATGCTAAACATTGATTAACAGTGATTTACCGATGATTAGCATTAATGAACAGGATCCTTGTCCTAATTCGACAACACACAGTGCGTTTTCGTCTGACAAAAGACCCGACGCAGAGGGAGGCTCACCGCCGGCGATGAGGACCTTGCCGGCGCAAACCAAGGGCACCACTAGGTGCACAAAAGCTTTGCACACATACTGGGGTCACTCTCGACGGCGGCGGCGGCCTAGAACGCCGGCGAGCCAGAGAGAGGCGGCGGCGCAAGCACGACCAAAGACGAAAAGCACGAAAAGCTCTGCAGCAGTTCAAGGTAGTGGGTGCCACAGCTACTAGGGGCTACCAAGAGGCTACCTCAACACTGTAGAGGCAAGGAGGCGAACGGAGGGGCTCCGGCGATGAAGGGGCTTGCCGGCGCTAAGGAAGATGAAGTGGAGATGACGGTCTGAGTAAAATGAGCAAGACTGAGTCATCAAGATAGCTTCAATATAACTCATAGAAGGTCCACGAGCAAGTAATTGAAGAGGGAGGCACCTTATCGGAGTTGGGGACGAAAACGAAGAGCTTCAGCCGAAAGAGGGCAAAACTCAAATCAAGCTATTCCTGTAAGGGCAAACTTAAATTGAGTTAGGGGATTTGCTCAAGATGATGAGGTGGACCAGGCGATGCAAAAAGAAGAGCAAGGGGACCACTGGAGCACTGTCGGTGACAAGGAGCTTGAGCGGCCGACAATGGCGAAATTAGGGCTCTCGGTGATTTGAGCACAAATACACAGAATGGGAGTTAGGTTTTGCAAGGAGTGCTTAAAGGAAGCTAAGGAGGAGCTCGGGGGCCTTTTATAGCTGGAGGGCAAAGGAGTTGAGCAAAGCAAAGCTCCATGGGTGGTCAAGCCTGCCATGGACGCGAGAGGATGGGAACAGGTAGAAGGAGGACTTTAGGGCAAAGCTTTTGGCAAGCATTTATGGCTGGCAGCAAAGAGCCGTTGACGAGGACGAAGAGGAAGTGACAAGGCTCTGCTCTCCGACGCCATGGCGCGCCGGTGCTCGTGCGCGAGGAAGGGGAAGAACATGCACGAGAGGGCCCACCGGTCAGAGAGACAAAGCAAAGGTGGCTCGAGTCTAAACAAGCAACGGTTGAGCCCCCACTGCGAGTGCAAGCCGGAACTTAAGTGACCCTTAGATCAGAAACGAACGGCCGAGATTAACGCGAAGTTTGGAGGGCTCCAAACGCTCCCACGCAATTGTGGCGGTCCGATCAAGAATGAACGGCTAAGATCGAATGAGTCAATCGGAAAGGCCGAACGGCATAAGAAAACTTGAACGTTGGATTAGAATCCAACGGCTGGCAGAGACAGGCGCAATCGGAGGTCCAAAGGTGACATGCGACGCGAGCGGTACAATCAAGATCGGACGGCTCAGAACTCACGCGCGTTCGAAACGCGTGGGCTAAGCGCTAGGAGGTCCGACCAAGACCAGTGGCTCGAGCCCGAGACTGGTTCGCACCAAGGAACAGTGAAACCAGGTTAGAGTTAGATTTGAACAGAGAAGGTTGGAGAATTTTTAAATGGAGTTCCTCAACTCCAAAAATTTTGAAATTTTTCCAAGAGCTTGCTCACTCTAGGATTGACCTTGTATAAAATTTTCAGAGGCTTTTGTGCAAAGCATATTTCCCTAGAAATTCTTCAAGGTTCTGAGTTAGGGTTTGACCAAGGATCAATAGGTTTGACTGACCTCTTAAAATATACAAACAATTTCAAAAATTATGAAATTTTTCAGAGGACTTACACAACATCCCTAGAACCAAGGAAAATTATTTACAATGGATGATCACAAGATTTGACAAGGACTGGAAAAGGAGGGTCATGACTTTGGTCAATTAGAGGTTGAAGTTTTGAATTCCACAATTCCTTTACAAGAATTACAGAAAAATTCAAAAACAACAAGATGCGAGAAAAAGTTTTAATTTCTACACATTTTCTTACATTTGAAACACAAGCCAAGATTTGGGATGTTACAGAAACTATAGTGAGAGAGAGTTCGGTAATTTTGAGGGCTTAATGGAGGACTCAGGGAAACCTTTGTTTTCGGGCTACAAGTTGGAATACACAAGATTGTCATCCGTGCTTGAACTGCTGAAATTGAAGGTAAGCAATGGTTGGTCCGACAAGAGTTTCACGACGTTATTAGGTGTCCTAGCGGACATCCTTCCGGAGGGAAACGTGTTGCCTAGAACCACATACCAAGCTAAGAAGGTTCTTTGTCCATTGGGAATGGAAGTATAAAGAATACATACATGTCCGAACGATTGTATCATCTACCGTAAAGAGTATGCAGACATGCATGTATGTCTAGTATGCAAAGCATCCCTATACAAGCATAAGAATCACTCCAATGACGGCGAGGGCATCGAGGTGAAGCAAGGACTTCCTGCTAAGGTGTTGTGGTATCTGCCTGTAATTCTCTATTTGAAGCGTTTATTTGCGAACTGAAAGGAGGCAAGATTAGCACGTTGGCACTCGGAGGAGCGTAAGAAAGATGGAAAGATAAGACACATTGCTGATTCTACCCAGTGGATAAACTTCAATTAGAGCTTCAAAGACTTCGGTGCGAAATCGAGGAATATAAGGTTTAGGTTGGGTATAGATGGAATGAATCCTTTTGGTAACATGAGCAACCGGCATAGCACCTGACCCGTGAATCTATGTATATACAATCTTCCTCTTTAGCTGTGTATCAAGTGAAAGTACATTTTGATGTCACTACTTATCCAAGGGTCGGAGCAACTTGGGAACAATATTGATGTGTACCTAGCACCATTGTTGGAAGATCTTGTGACACTGTGGAACGAAGGGGTACATGTATGGGATACGTACAAATGAGAGAACTTCACTTTACACGCCATGTTGTTCTACACCATCAATGATTTTCCTGCCCTCGGTAACTCGTCGGGGTTTAGTACAAAAGGAGACAAAGCCTATCCACACTGCTTACATAATACCAAGAGTGTGTGGCTAAACAACTCGCGTAAAATTATGTACATGCGTCACCGTAGGTTCCTTCCTAGATATCACCCGCACCGCAAGATGAATAAACAATTCGACAGAAATAAAGAGGATGGTTCAGCTTCAAGGGCTTTTAGAGGGAAAGAGGTCTATGATATGGTTAAGGATATTGATGTTGTGCTTGAAAAGGGATGTAAATTGAGGACCCATCAGAAGAACATCTGGAAGAAGCGATCAATTTTTTAGGACTTACCTTATTGCGACATCGCCCTGGACCCTGCAATGTCGCGATTGGAACATGACCATGCCTCTTCAACAGATCCTTCGATGACTCCACCTCAACCCCCATGCTAGAATGCCTCCGTACCGGCTCCTGTGGAAACGGCGGTGAAGAAACAAGAAAAGTGTGTCGAGTCGTCTTCTAGGAAGACAAATAGCACGCGAGACGCTAAGGCCAAATCGAAGAAGATTAAGGTGCCACACAAGCCTAAGACGTTGTCCCTCGGAATGCCGTTGGTCCCTGACCCAATATTAGCTCGCCTTGGTTTGGGTTGCGGGACTTTTCATACCTGGTACATGCGGCAGACCGACGAGGAGATGACAAATCGGCCTATTGGATTCACTGTCAGCTTCACGGAGAACCATTTCCTTCACAAGTCGGGTTTCGTCGTGGGCTTCAACAACTTATTTGAACTATTCAACCTTGATGCCCTCAACGCCTCACTTCTATGATGTTGGAAACTGTAAGTGTGTACAATCAAGTTCTACATTCACGCAATACCGATAAATATTATAACTCATTGCTTATGTATAAATACATGATGCAAGAAGACCGACGATCGCGAGAACCGGTAGGTTTCCTCAACCCATAGTTGATCTCTGAGTAATGCATCAACCAAGATGCATCCTACATTCAGAAACACATAACGAAGGGGTTGCTTGATCACTGCGACAAGGACTACATGCTGGTGCCCTACAACCAGGGATAAGTGCTTCACTACTTGCTATACAAATTTTATTTGTATTTTATATGCAACATGGACTTAGGTTTAATGACTATAGCGACATACATGAGTAGGTGGTACTGGATTTTTTTAGTCATTGTACCAAAGTAGAACAAGGTAATATACTTTGATTCCCTAAACAACAAAAATCATGACTTCACCACGGTGCAAAAAGTACTCTATAGGTATGCTCATTTCCTCCATATATGACTCTATTGTAGTCTTCGTTCGTTGAAATGGCCGAGGATAACTTTTTCGAATCACATAGGTCATTCCGCACTTATGTTGCCGCGGGAGAGGTACATAGGGAATTGAGCGACACACTGCAACATAAAACGCAATTTCTGATACCCGCTACAGCACAATAATCCTATATCACACTTTGTAACCTGGCCTCTAGATCTGACTACACACACACACACACACATTCTATATATATAATTCTATTTTTGTAGTGCCACCAACAACTAAAAGACAACGTATGTGCATTCTACGTTTGTCGTCATATGCAGAAAATCATGAGTGTTAAGAAGAAGGATCCAGATGTTTGTCAGTCAATCTCATAATAATTATTTCCTAATTATCAATTTAAATGTATGCTTACTACTTTACTCCTAGTGGCAGGGTATAACAATCGATGAAAGTACATTCGAATTGGACGAACTCTCGGACGTTCGAGAATGTCTCGCAACCTCATCATGGGGGAGATCATTCACCCAAATGGAGAGTTTCACCCTAACAACATCGATGATTAATACATGTTCAATTGTAACTCTAACGACAATACATGAATATTCTTTTGTAAATCACTTTGAGTTGTTCTATATCAAATCAATTGTGATATATCTATTTTCTGCTTGCTTGTTTTCAAAGGGCATGGCTAGCATTACCTGAGGCTAGACGAAAAAAAGGGTATAGAATGAACTATCACAGACGGTTTTGTGGTATGAACCGTCTATAAATTCATACTATCAAAGACGGCTACCACCAACAACCATCTGTGATATGTATCTAATCATAAACGATTATTTTTTCTAACCGTCTATGGTATGTATCCAATCACATACGGCTACCACCAACAACTGTCTGTGATATGTATCCAATCATAGACGAATACTACTAACAACCGTTTGTAATATATCGAATATCACAGATGACTAGAACCAACAACCGTCTGTGATATATCAAATATCATAGATGACTAGAACCAACAACCGTCTGTGATATTATGATATCACATACGGTTATTTTTACTAACTTTTTGTGATATGTATCCAATTACAGACAGTTTATACACATAACCGTCTGTGATAGTAGGTCTTCACAGACGGTTTATATCAGAAAATCGTATGTGTTGTTATTTATCATAGACGACTCAAAAACCATTTTGACAACCGCCTTATTATTAAAACCGTTTGTGATAACCGCCTGTTATCACAAACACATAAATTCAGATGGTTCAGAAACCATCTGTGATGACGGTTTAGAACCGTCTGTGATGACCATTTCTGTAGTAGTGGTCTCAACACTTGTACTAGCTCAAGTCACTTGATGCGCCCTGTTGCACCAAACTTCTTGATGCGGCGTGTAACAAGGCCATGGAAGCTACAGTGTGTGTGCATGCGCATGTGGCGTGCCTGAAGGCCAAACATTTGGAAGTGGCATGCGTGTGTGAAGGAAGGCACATATACAAGTCAGAAGCGCATGCACGTGTTCAAGCCGGGCGATGTATACATACAAGTGCATGGACCAGGATCACCGGAGCCAGGAAATCAGCTAGACTTTGGTTGGTTTGGATTGCATGTAACAAAATTAGCCAGGTGCGGTTGGATTTGACATTGTCAACACTAATGATGTACAGGTCGGACATAAGGATTCCTACCCATGTTTTATGCATTCAAGTCCAAGCCAAAGTAGGAGGGAATCTAGCCTAGTCCAATTCTTTTCTATTTGTGTGTGGCCACCAAATGAAACCAACAAGGCTTCCTATTTCTACATGCAAACATATCAGATGAGATCAGGATTGTGTTGGAAATTGGCCCATATGACTGAGGCCCATTTTCTATAATTCGAAAGCATTTATGGTTTAGTACCATATTGCTAAGGCAAGGTGGAGGTGACCAACATATAAGGTAGAGTTCTTGCCACTCCTTAAAACATGTGACACATGGATGAGGGTGGCACGGGAGGGCTTTGGCTAAACACACACACGCACGAGCGCGCGCGTTCGCGTATTTTCGCGTGAAAAATCACGTGACTTGTGACTTGCGCGCGACCGTGCGGTGATGTGGCGCGCCATTTGGCAGACCAAGTCCACCTTATTTTTGCTGAACCATGCATCTCTCTCTCTGTTTGAATGAGATTCAAATATTTGAATTTGAGGCTTTATTGGGTGATGATGACATGCAGTTACTAGTGGGTAAATGGCTGGTTAAGTGTGCGATTACGATGGGTAAATGGTCGTTAAGTGTCGATTACGTGTAAATGTCGTTATGTGTCGATTACCGATGGGTAAATGGTGGTTAAGTGTCGATTACGATGGGTAAATGGTCGTTTAATTTGTCAATTACCAGTCTGCATCTCTATATATATGCATGGAGACGTCGAGTGCATAGCGTGTAGAAGAATAGCCTCCATTCATTCTTCCTTCTAATCTGTGTTGTTGTACTGCGCCGTCTGAACCTCGCCGACTCTTCTTCTTGGCGTGCACCGTGAAGAAGGGAAGCGGTATCTCCGAGCCGTTGCTGCCGTGAAGACCTGCACGGGGTGGCAATAAGGTTTCTGGGCAGCGCATCTGCGCGACCGCTTGCTGCACTGCGACATCTACGTTTCTGCACTGCATCAAGTCTGCACTGCTTCCTGTTCTTCATCAGACCCATCTGTAAGTCTATCGTGTGATTGATTGACTTGTTTACATCCTGTTTTTCATATATTGCGAAGTACAATGAGTTGTCTGCTATCAGTACTGTTTTATGCATCATTAGTCTTTTGCAATATTTGTCTTTTAATAAAATCTGGAATTAAAATATTACCCTCATTTTCAACATTCCAGAAACCTTATTTTAAACTTTGTTGCAACACAACTATGGCTGGAGCTTCTGATGCTATGAAACCTGAGAGGTTTTCTGGTCAGAATTTCCATAGATGGCAGACTAGAGCCAAGTTCTGACTCATGTCTTTAGGGCTGTGGTGGGTAATCCACCCGCAGTATCCGTTTACGGTTGATCAGTATATGCAGTTTGATAATGCGAACAACACTGTTCTTGGCTGCCTTCTGACCATTCTGACAGATCAGCTCTATGATGTGTACATAGACTATAAGTCTGCCACAGAGTTGTGGGATGCACTAGAGCACAAATATACAGAGGCAGAGGTAGGTCGTTGGCTCTACATGTGTGAGCAATTCTTCGACTTTACCATGGATGAGGCTAAGTCCATAGTTGGACAAGCTCATGATCTCCAGCTATTGGTTGGTGAGATTGCGCATCTGGGCTGTGTGTTGCCTCCTAAGTTTGTGGCTACGAGCATTGTCGCCAAACTTCCTGTTTCTTGGCGGAATTTTGCCACTAGCTTGAAACACAAGAGGGAAGAGATTTCTGTTGAAGATCTCATTGCTGCCCTCGATGTGGAAGAAAAGGCAAGAGCAAAAGATGCACCCAACACTTCTGGTAAGAACAATGCAAATTTCATAGAGAAAAAGATTGTTGCAAAGAAGTACAAATCCAACAAAACGAACAAGACAACTAGCTTTAAGAAGAAAACTGAGAAGAAGGATATGAAGAACATCACCTGCTTTGTGTGTGGGAAAAATGGTCATATGGCGAAAGACTGTCATTTCCGCAAAATCAGAGATGGTGAACAGCCAAAGAAGAAGGCTGTCAACGTGATCATAGGCGAGGCCTCGACTTCAGGAGGGTATAGTAATTCTTCTGTTGTTTTTTCAGCATGTCAATCCATTGATTGGTGGGTTGATACTGGTGCTAATGTTCACGTATGTTCGATATTTCCATGTTTTCTTCTTACTAGGCGTGAGGGCTTCTCCGTCCTAATGGGAAACGGTCGCATGCTTCGTTCTTGGTGTTAGCACGGTAGAAATCAAGCTTACTTGGGAAAGATTGTCCACTTGAAGAATGTGCAACATGCTCCTACAATAAACAAGAACCTCGTTAGTGGTTACATTCTATGCGAGACGGTTATAAGCTATTCTTTGAGTCAAATAAAATTGTAATGTCTAAGTTCGGGAATTTTGTTGGTAAAGGCTATGAGAGCGGAGGCTTGTTCCGCCTAAGTACTTTAGAGTCTTGTTATAATCAATGTTGCAATTGGTTTAAATAAATATGAGGCAAATATTTGGCATTCTCAAGTTTGTCATATTGGTTTTGATAGTATTGCTAGAATGTCCAGATTAGATTTAATTCCAAAATGTGAAATTATCAAAGGATCAAAGTGCCAGTCATGTGTGCAAGCAAAGCAGCCTCGCAAACCCTTTAAGGGATTAGAGAACGAACAGAACTTGGCACCATTAGATCTTGTTCATTCAGATTTGTGTGAAATGAATGGATTGTTGACAAAAGGAGGCAAAAGATATTTTTTTAACTTTTATTGATGATACAACACGTTACTGCTATGTGTATTTGCTAAAAACTAAGGATGAAGCTTTAAACTACTTTAAGACTTATAAGGCCGAGATTGAGAACCAACTAGAGAAGAAAATAAAAAGACTAAGGTCTGATCGTGGAGGAGAGTACATCTCTCATGAATTTTCTCAATTCTGTTCTAAGCATAGAATAGTCCATGAATTTACACCACCATATACACCCCAATCAAATGGGGTAGCTGAGAGGAAAAACCGGACACTAATAGACTTGGTTAATGCCATGTTAGAGATTGCTGGTATGCCTAAGACATGGTGGGGGGAAGCTATATTGAACAACTTTCGTCCTAAATAGAGTAATCACTAAAAAGAGTGATATTACTCCATATGAGGGATGGAAGGGGAGAAAACCCAATGTCAATTTTCTGCGAACTTGGGAGTGTTTGGCCAAGGTCAATATACCATTGCAGAAAAAGAGAAAGCTTGGACCTAAAACAATCGATTGTATTTTTCTAGGATATGCTCTATAGATTTTTAGTAGTTAAATCAGAAATTCTTGAGATTATTGCTAACACAATAATGGAGTCTAGAGATGCTTCATTCTTTGAGGATTATTTTCCTATGAGAACAGCAGGCAGTACTTCACAAACCGAGAATGTTCAAACTGAAAATATTGAAAGTGAAAATAATCAAACTTCTAAACTTCCCACCATCTCTGAACCAATATGTGATATCCCTGAGGAGGATAACAATCTAGTCATAGAAGCTCTTCGTAGGAGTAAGAGACAAAGGGTTGAGAAAACCTTTGGTGATGACTTTATTGTATACCTCGTGGATGATGTGCCAAAGACCCTTTCAGAGGCTTATGCATCTTCTGATGCTGAGTATTGGAAAGAAGCGATCCGTGAGCGAGATGAACTCTATCATGGCTAATGAGACTTGGGAGATCACCGATCGTCCCATCGGTGCAAACACAGTAGGATGTAAGTGGATCTTTAAAAGAAACTAAGGCTGATGGTACTATTGAGAAGTATAAGGCAAGACTTGTGGCCAAGGGTTACACCTGAAAGAGGAGAAGATTTCTTTGATACCTATTCTCATGTCGCGGACTAACCACCATCGAGTGCTCCTTGCGTTAGCATCTTCTTATGGTCTATATGTCCATCAAATGGATGTAAAGACAGCTTTTCTTAATGGAGAGTTGGAGGAAGAAATTTATATGGATCAACTTTGATGGTTTTGTGATTTACGACGGAAAATAAGGTATATAAATTATTTAAATCCTTATATGGTCTAAAGCAAACACCTAAACAATGGTACGAGAAAATTGATAAAACTTTAACATCTCACGGCTTTATTGTGAATGAAGTCGATAAATGTGTATATTATCGTTATGGTGGGGTCAAGGAGTGATCTTGTGTCTCAGTATGTAGATGACATACTTATATTTGGAACAAACACTGCTAGTAATTGACGAGGTCAAATCTTTTTATCTCGATGCTTTGATATGAAAGACTTAGGAGAGGCAGATGTTATTCTGAATATTAAATTAATCAAAAACGAGGATGGGATCACTTTGAGCCAATCCCATTATGCTGAGAAAATCTTAACCATTTTGGCTATGAGAATTGTAAAATTTCTCCAACGCCCTATGATGCAAGCATTAAGCTTCGAAAGAACCAAGGGTTAGGAAAAGATCAATTAAGATTTTCACAAATTATTGGATCACTTATGTATCTATCCGGTGCCACAAGACCTGACATATCATTTGCTGTGAGCAAATTAAGTCGGTTTACTTCTAACCCAGGAGATGATCACTGGGAGACACTTGAGAGAGTGTTGCGCTATTTGATAGGCACAACCTCATATGGAATTCACTATCTTGGGCATCCTTCGTATTAGAAGGATATAGTGATTCAAATTGGATCTCTGGCGATGAGATCAAAGCTACAAGTGGTTATGTCTTTACCTAGTAGAGCTGCGGTTTCATGGAGGTCGTGTAAGCAGACTATATTGACGAGGTCAACTATGGAAGCAAAACTTGTAACACTAGACACACTCATCGTTGAGGCCGAATGGCTTAGAGAGCTTCGTTGGACTTGCCATGGTTGAGAAACCAATACCGGCAATCCTAATGTCTTGTGATAATCAAGCAAAGTTGATTAAGGTTACAAGTACTAAGGATAACATGAAGTCCTCGGACATGTGAAGCGAGGCTTAAATCACGAAAATTAAGAAACTCCGGAGTGATTATTGTGAATTATATACGGACTGAGAAAAATCTGGCAAACCCTTTCACAAAGGGGCTAGCACGGAAGGCGATTTCCGTTGCGTCTATGGACATGGGAATGAGGCCCATTGGAGTTACAACTCAACAGTAACCCATACCTTCTTGATCGGAGATCCCGTGACTTAGGCAATGGGAAAAACAAGTTGATGTTGTAACAAGAGAGTATATATTCATTGAATCCATGTCCTAATAGACAAATTACTCTCGACTGTATGGAAGGTTGGCATAAAGCCTTAATATATTCTGTTGTCCAAATGAGGAAAAGGTATTAGCCTGCAGGATACCTAGAAAGAATATACCTACTTGAGCCCAACTGTGAGGTCGCAGTTCACGAGAATAGAGCATTCTCTAGAAAGCTCATGAGCAGATAAGGGAGCATGACCAAATAATGCTCCGTTTAGGTGCGGTTCTTTGATAGCCTAGTATCAGTTGAGATTTCAAGTGAAATCTAATCACGAAAAGCTGTGAATTCAAGGCATGGTCCATTCATTAGCTGTGAGAAGATGAATCTTGTCATTCTAGGTGCAAGTTCAACCTGTGCACGGACTTACACTAAAAGACGGTATATTAACAATATTTGAAGACAATATCTTTGATATCCTTTTTTGCTTCTCGCTTTGGAATTGGTGGGGGATTGTTGGAAATTGGCCCATATGACTGAGGCCCATTTTCTATAATTCCAAAGCATTTATAGTTCAGTACCATATTGCTAAGGTAAGGTGGAGGTGGCTAACATATAAGGTGAAGTTCTTGCCACTCCTTAAAACATGTGACACATGGATGAGGGTGGCACGAGGAGGGCTTTGGCTAAACACACACACGCACGCACGCGCGTTCGCGTTCGCGTATTTTCGCGTGAAAAATCGCGTGACTTGTGACTTGCGACGCGCGACCATGCGGTGACGTGGCGCGCCATTTGGCAGACCAAGTCCACCTTATTTTTGCTGAACCATGCATCTCTCTCTCTGTTTGAATGAGATTCAAATGTTTGAATTTGAGGTTTATTGGGTGATGATGACGAAGCGCACTAGTGGGTAAATGGGTAAATGGTGGTTAAATGGTGGTTAAGTGTCAATTACGATGGGTAAATGGTTGTTTAATTTGTCAGTTACCAGTCTGTATCTCTATATATATGCTTGGAGACGTCCAGTGCATAGCGTGTAGAAGAATAGCCTCCATTCCTTCTTCCTTCTAATCTGTGCTGTTGTACTGCGCCGTCTGAACCTCGCCGACTCTTCTTCTCGGCGTGCACCGTGAAGAAGGGAAGCGGTATCTCCGAGCCGTTGCTGCCGTGAAGACCTGCACGGGGGCGGCAATAAGGTTTCTGTGTAGCGCATCTGCGCGACCGCTTGCTGCACTGCGACATCTACGTTTCTGCACTGCATCAAGTCTGCGCTACTTCCTGTTCTTCATCAGACCCATCTGTAAGTCTATCGTGTGATTGATTGACTTGTTTACATCCTGTTTTTTATATATTGCGAAGTACAATGAGTTGTCTGCTGTCAATACTGTTTTATGCATCATTAGTCTTTTGCAATATTTGTCTTTTAATAAAATCTAGAATTAAAATATTGCCTTCATTTTCAACAGATTGTACGCACTACTCCATCTTCTTACTGATAAAAGGGCAACAAATCAGTTTAAAGGCCAGGGAATTAGGGAGGCCAAAGAAAGGAATTTATTGATCATGTGTATAGATAAAAGGCCAACCAGTGGAAGGTTTGGCAGGTGTTTATTCCTTTCATTATGCGCAATGGGATGGGGACCACCTGCAGTCCAAGTTCTACAAATAATCAGAGATGTCGTAGGTTAATTTAAAGTCGGTTAGCTTGAGTCGGTTTAATCAAGTTCCTTTGTAAAACCGGAAGGTTTTTTATAAAACTAACCTTGTTCTTTATTTGTGTACGTTCAAGGAGTCGTGTACTGGTGCTTGCTATGTTTGTGTCAAGCTAGAATTAAATCGACGTCAGTTTAGGGAGTTTTGAGTCCGAGTTAGCTAAGAGTTTAGTTTGATCCGTCCAAGTCTGGTCACTGGTCAGGCATTAAGTAAGCCATGAGTCATGTAAGGCTATAAAATGCCAGGTACTGCACCATGTTTAGAGTGAAAAATTATGAATTGAGTTTATAGCCGAGATGGCTTTAGGGATACTCCCTGTATCGTGTCAAGTTTTTATGATATCTATCTAGGATTTCATCTGTGCCGCGTGGGAATTGATTGTGGTGTCAATTCTTGCCTACTGATCGTTCGATCTCTTCTCTTGTTTGTTTGCTATAGTGTGAGATTTATTTATCTAAGTGCGAGTTGCATCATGTAATTCGTGTTTCATATATCTGATCAAGAATTACTACCGTGGAAGATCAGACAATCCACGGATTTAATCCCATCTAGAGGTTTGATCCACATCACTTCCCATCCTTGTCCATCTTGCTATTTGCTTGAGAGTTTTTGGTGTATATTCTCCAAAAATCCATAGGGACGGTCTAACCGCTTGCCATATAGGGGTAAGACTGCCCTTTAGAATTTCAGCCCCAAGCCTTGTGGCGCCTTACCGGCCCTGCAGAGCGGTTAGACCAGCTTCAAGCAGACAACGCTCCACAATTAAAATTTCCCGAAATCAAACTCAAAGTTCAACCATACATATAAAACACAGTCAATTACTTATCACAAAACATAGTCAATTACTTATCACAAAACATAGGTTGACCTCCACATGGTCTCACAATGAGATCTTCTGAGCACTCCAGAGTCAAGAAGCTAAGCTATTCCATGAGCACTCCAGAAGCAAGCTACTCCACATCATTCCTTGCAACTTTTCAAAAAGAGAGAAAGAAAAGTGAAGAGAACATTATCATTTGCACTGTACTGCTGACACTAGTGCTAGTGACTAATAGTATATGTTGAGCCTCTTTTGCTCTTGAGATAATGATTCCTCGTCCAAAAAACTGTATAAAAAGTATAAAACCACCTTCTGTTCAGGACAATATCTAGGACAAGAGCATCAAACACAGTAAACACCACCATTGTTGCACGGCAAAATTGCCTACTGGCACTAAGCATTCAGCCCAAAAGGCACTAGATTATATTCCCTCCAAGCTAGACCCGTAAGCATTTAGCAAAAGCATGCCTCCTAATTATGGCCTGCTGGAGATCACACTTATCCTCGGAAAAGGGTTGACCGATTGGGACACGGCTCGCTTACTCTCTAAGAGTATCTTTAACAGCGGTCTGTCACGTCACTTAAAAATTTAGTTAAAGAAAAGAGGATATGAAGAGAGAATATATCATCTCTTATATAAGAAATAAGCTGGGTACGCAAACCATCCCAAATAATGAGTGATTAATGAGAGAAGTTGTGTTGAAAATGAATGATTTTATAGATAAATTATTGGAGATTTTATCTTTAAAATTGTCTATAGATGAGTTTAAACTTTTAGAGATAACCCTAAGAGATAAACCCTAATGGTGCTGCCATCTATGCTCCCTGCCATATGGCAACTATTTTGGTGTAATAAATACTAATTAAGCAGTGACTCACACATATTTTACGTCCAAAATAAAAGGCGAGATTATTTATTACGCAAAATCCGGGAACTGTCGCATCCTTGCGCCTTCAAGCCCAGAGCATTATTGTCACAGCCCCGATTTTCGGGACTGCTAAACCCTTCGCAACCGCCCAGAAATACAGTTGCGAAGTCAATAGTATCTCAAGCAAGCTTCCGATTGCAACAAAAATCAGACTTTTACTAAACAAAGTTAAGGTTTAACAACTTGTTTTGACCTAACACGGGCATCCAAGCCCAAAGTTAAATATAATACAAGACAAAAGAACTTCAAACCACAGGTACGCTTGAGCGTAGTCGAGACCTAGTAACAGTAGTCGTTGCCTTCTTGTAGTCCACCAAAATCTTGTTCACAAGGGTCCTCTGCACTTTCCCAAGTTTCTTTTGTAGATGTTTTGCAAATTGCAAGAATGAGTACTACCACCGTACTCAACAAGCCGCATGAAAATGCTAAATAATTACATGCAAGGAGTTTAATGGATGGTTAGGGTTTACCATACCTGGTATATGTGGATGCACTTTGCATTTAAAACAATTTATAAAACAATAAAATATTAATAAGTAATAACATCAGGGGTTTATCAACAACCTTGATTACCAACTTAACATCTCAAAACTCTACTTATGTCTTTGTACTGGAATCACCCATTAACACAGCTTCATTAACCGGAAGCACGGCGTATTCGAATACCTTTGATTATTCACTCTGCAGAGTTGCCCAACTTTACCCACAAGATATCTCAAGCTCGTACTGTCAGATCGAAGACACGCAACACGTTAGCGTGTGACTGAGCTGAGACAACAAAGCCTTTTCACTGCTCAACCTTTCTAGTCTCTACACAGTAGATCTTAATTCATACAGCTCGGGAGACCACCGGCCATTCGTGGAATTCGTACTCCGACGCTGATGGGCCCATACCGAGGCGGAAACCAGCGAGTGACCATTTCTGGCCACTCCCGTCCCACACCAAGTTCATCTGTCCTATCGAACAAGCAACATATGATACTTGTAGGTATTCAATCGGAAGAGCAGTGTACTAAGCTAGGGAGTAATGACCACGCTTGTGGTTGAGCGGATTCTATGTCTGTTACTTTGGCACAAGGTTCTTGTCCTTACCAGTCATCCAGTGAGGCGATGACCCAACACCAACTCGTGGCTGACCACCTCCAGATCTCACTAATGACTCACTTTTAACCCGAGTTTATTGGGTTGTCCAACTTCCTGGATCCAACCCTCAACTCACCACCAAAACCATTGGCGAGAAGCCAATGCTTTCTTTTGATTGATGAACACAATTTTGGTGAAAAAACTACCTTGTATAGTTAATATTTTATGTGGACTAATCTTATCAAGGTGAATATGGCCTGCAGAAGTTGGGTGGGTTTGTTTGTGGGGTATTTAGGATTTATCTAATTGTCATGTCATTCAAAAGTATTATTTTAACATTTAAAGTAATTGGCACAAATACAATAATGAAAGTAATATTACATAGATGAAATGTAGGTTCAAAATGATCAAAGGATGCGACTTGCCTTCTTGCACTAAGTCTTCTGGATACTGGTTTTGTCCTGCGTCTTCTGGAGCTTGGTCGTCAAAGTCGTGACCTAGCGCGAAACAAAACAATAAAACAATTCAAATAAAATCCGGCTCGACAAGGAATGAGCTGGGAACAACATGCAAGTAAATAAAACCAGAAAAGAAACACAAAGAAAGGTAGAGTGGAGTGGTGAAGATTATTTGGTGTTTGACTGGATTGAACAAAGCTCGGATTTGGATCCAAGTACAACAAAAATATCGTAAATGGATATAGATTCATAAAGGAAGGTGGTGTGTGAGGATATGGATTTATTCGAAGCTTCATAAGGTTGAACGGAGTTAAGATTGGGCTTTCTGGGCTCGAGACGGTCGAAAAGAGTATAATATGTTGAATTAGGGTTTTTGGGCGGAAAAAGGGTCGGGCGATGAATAGTACTATTTTACTATTCATGTCTGAAAATGAGTGAGTGGACAATAATAGAGTTCACTGTTTTGGGTTTGGAGTGAATAGTATCTAGGGTTCACTGTTTTCGGACGAATATGAACAGAAATCGCCTATTTTCAGGTTATGAACAGTGCTATGTCACTATGCAATGAACAATGGCGGATTTACTGTGTCGATAAACAGTAAAAGGGCTGATTCAAAGGAATAGGCAGTGAAATGAGTTTTCTGGGTTCAAGGCGATCAAATTTGACATATAATATCAAATTTGGTTTTTGGGCGAAAATGGTGTCGGATAATGAATA
The DNA here is from genome assembly GCA_036346255.1 of Ampelocalamus luodianensis. NCBI lineage: Eukaryota > Viridiplantae > Streptophyta > Magnoliopsida > Poales > Poaceae > Ampelocalamus > Ampelocalamus luodianensis. Next base: position 24,676,700 of record CM070625.1, read on the forward strand.
GCATTATTTTGCTATTCATTAATGAAAACTGGAGGTGATCAGTAATTTGAAATTACTGTCTTTAGCTGGAAAGAATAGGATCGGACTATTTTTCAGATAATGAACAATAACTAGGGTTTACTGTGCATTTTCGGATTTTGGAACAGTGTTTTGATTTTTGGAATGAACAGTAACAAGATTACTGTGCAATGAATAGTGTATTACACTATTTTTGGATTGTGAACAGTAAAATAATTCACTGTACAGTGAACAGTGCCAGGCCAAAATGTTTAAACAGTAACGGGTCAAGCCCGTTTTCTTTCGTGGCCCGAAGGCCCAGCCGGCCCAAAACGCCACGGCCTCAAAGGCCCAGCTCGGTTCGGCTTTGAGCTGCGCTCGGCCGAAAGGCCAGAGCGCGCTCAGCTCAACCGAGCCGGCGGCGGCGGCGCTAGCGACGGCGGTGGTGGTCGGCGGTGGGGGTGAGTGGTGCGGGGAGCACCACGGAGGTGAGGGGGTCCCATTTTGGGGATTTGCCGGGGCGGAGGAGACTCGGGGATGGGGTGGCGGCGGGGGTGGCGCACGACCGGAACAGGGGACGAGGCCGGCGGCGCTCCGACGATTCTCCGGTCAAGGTGAGTGGCTCTTGAGCTTCAGTGAGCCACGGGGAGGCCAGGGGAGGCGTCAGTGGGGTTTGGGGTGGTCCAAGGTGTGTTGGCGACGGCGGCAGTGAAGGAGGCGGCGGTGGAGCTCGGTGCCGGCGAGCTCCGGCGGGTTTGGGAGGTGGGGGAGGTGGGGGAAAGGTAGGCGACGGTGAGGGAAGGCTTACCGTGGGCTCAGTTGGGAGGTTGAGTGGACGGGGGCGACGATTTGGCGTCGGCCTTGTCGGAGAAGAAGATGGAGGCGGCGGCGTTTCTTCAAAATCCGTCGGTTCTGGAGAAGGAGGGGTGAAGGGGAGGTGCGGAGGGAGAAAGGCGACGAAGGATGCTCTCGGGGACCTCTTATAGGGCGAGGTTGAGGCGGTGGGAGCAGGGATTCGGGCGCGGCAGCAGCATGTGCGGCGGCGACATGTGCGCTCGGGAGAGGCGGAGCGGCGCCGGGAGAGAGAAGATGGCAGGGTGAGGTGGAGGTGGCGAAGGCGGTGGAAGGCGCTGGAGGTAGTGTGCTGGCGGTCGTCGGTCAAGAATGGCGACGCGAGGTGACTCGGGGCAGCGCTGGAGCTGGCGGGGAAGGAAGAAAGGAAGAAGGGAGAAGGAAGAAGAAGGCGGCGGGAGAGAAGGCGCCTTCGGGCAAAGAAAACGGAACTGCCTAAAATGGAAAGCGGAGAGGAGAGGAAACTTGCTGAATTGGGCAAGTTTTTGAATTCAAACGAAAAGCTTCAAAGAAATTTTGAAATCCGGAATTTTTGGGTTATTTCAATTATCTTCCGTCAAAACTCAAAACGAAAGAACACATGGGCAGCATGCTGGAAAACGAGGTTGGAAAAGAGTAGAATGTTTGAGGATGCAAAGATACTTTGCAGCAGCGAAGGCCGGTAGCAAGAATGGAAGGCTGGCATTCGATCGACGGTCGACACACGGCGAGTCGACGAGATCGTTACAAAGAGATCTCAAGAGCTCGCCGGCCATGGGGGTAACAACTGCAGCCGCGTTACAAAGAACGGGAGAGGAGCTCGATCGTAATCACCAGGAGCTCCTGTTAGTTTTCTTCTCAGTGATGCATCCAATGGAGAAGTTGAATTGACATTGTCTCCTTGAGATCTCCAATGGAGGCTGTAGTCTGTATTATTATCTGCACTAATTTATTCCAATGTATTTGGATCTAAGCTTCTATCTGACGAAGCTATAGTTTGTATTGAACAATTGATTCTATTCTTGTTTGAAATATACTACCAATGATTAATTCAATCGATTGGTATTTCTGCAGTGTATCGGTTCCTGAGTCCTGACGATCGACAAAACCGAACGGCGAACGAGCTAGATTGTTGGCCCCGGCTGGCGGCAGCAAAGTTGCAAACTTGGACGGGCCGTGACCTCTCTTACCACAACGTCTAGGCATGGCCGAGCATGCGCGGAGGTGAAGACAGTTAATAGATTGAACTCAGTTCGAGGTTGGGACGTGGGATGCAGAGGAAAAGGGAGAAGAGATGTGATACCAGTGTATATTTTTTAGATAATGAAAGTGTAAAACTCACCCAGTCTCTGTATTCAGGATGCACACATCTCATTTTATTAATAAGTTTAAAGTACTGAAGTAATCAAAGCTGTTAAAATTGGCTCAAAGCCTTACAACCAAACGATGACTGGAAATTAATATTAATCATTACAAATCCTGTTATTAAACTGCCACCTATGACGGTTTAAAATTTACTTTAACACTAGCTCGAACCTATCGCTTCTGATCAATATAGACTCCTTTTCGATTGGTTTATGCAAATTTAAGCCCTCAGCCAGTGTATATGATAACCATTGAGGAGGAAGGGAGTACGGATGGGAGTATAACGTGGAAGCAGGGAAGCCGAGTCCGACCGATTGACGGCTCCCTGGCGAACGTGTGAGCACCGGCAGAAAAGGGTGGCAGATTTCAGCCCACCGGTCTGCCTCAGACACGGCACGGATGGATGCGTGATTGGGGTCTTTTTTTCTGCAGAGCCTTGAAGAAAAATCAAGGGGGGCGAGACGGCCTCGCGGCGGCCAGAGCAGGGACTCGAAGGAGCCCGTTGGATCCGAGGAGAATCGGGTTCGGTCGCACGGTGGGTTGTGGGGCCCAGTTTTCTGTTCATGAAATCTTTAGCAAGATGTTTGCTTGCCTGCTGTTTTCTTTTTCTTTAATCCTGTCGCGCATAATACGACGCCTGGCGCCGGACACACCATCCACCGCCGCTACTTCATCGAATGGTTGTCATGGTATCCACCAGGGCTATCAAGCCATAAAACAAATTGACTCATGCCTCTATGTAGGGGGATTGGATCATATATCCTCCTTGAATTTCAGGATTTCAGGATTTACCCTCTCACCTCAATGACATGTGGGGTCACCATAGGTCAATGACATGTGGGTCAGGAGGGTAAATCCTGAATTTCCATCAAAGGGGAGGGTATATGATCAAATTTTCCCTCTATGTAAGACTGAGACGCATCGAAAGTCTTCGTCCTCGTCTGCTCGTTCAATGTTCTGTTTTACCCTTTCCTTTTTTGACTACTGTCTCCTCTCCAAATCCAACAGCCATGGTGAATGCATGAGCTCCTCCTCCCTCTCTTGCATGTGCTCGACACTTCCTTCTACTACCTTTCCATCTAATGGAGCTCCACCCCAAGTCCCACCTGATAGCTGATGGGGGCATTGAGGTCTCCCGAGAACGGGGCACAGGTGGTGGTTGAGTTCAACGGCAAGGCATTCTAGGCTCCACAGCGGGGCGGTGAGGCCTCTCGAGCTCTGCTAGGGAGGTGGTAGTGTTGGCCGGCTATGCCCCTGCCAGATCTAGGCTCGCTAGTGACAAGACGTCGGGCCGGTTGCCTCCTCCTGCTCTGAGCTCGGCCCCTTGCCGCTGCCGTTGCCTCCTTCCTCTCCGGTGGGCTTGTTTGCAGGCTTTAGAATTTGTTGCATCACATTTTCTCAATTGTTGCCATAAGTGTTTTATTTTATTGCATTATGTCTCTAAAACATATTGCAGCGTGCACATTGTTGTGATGTCTCACGCATTGAGGTGAATTGTTGCAGGTGTTGTAGTGGTTTGTTGCGTTTTTTTCTAGACCAATATGATGTTTTGTTGCACAAGTTTGTGACTTTTTTTACATTTTGTTCCAACTTTGTTGCAAGTGTTTTCCCCAATCGTTGCATATGCATTCCCACATGTTGCAATGATTGTAACATTGTGTGTGTATATATATATATATATATTATATATATATATATATATATATATATATATATATATATATATATATATATATTTGAACTTTTGTACTAGTTTTTTAAGTACATTTTATAGGAATGAGATCTGTAATTTCAAATAAATTTTCTCAAGAAAAAATGTGACATTTTCCTTCTTTTTTTTTTTTTTTGACCGAACCCTATTTTTATTGCATAGGCTGAACTAATTTGTTGCATATGTTGTCCGCAGGATATGACACCGGAGCGTCCAATGGGAAGACCGTCCGAACGCTAGTCCCCCTTTATTTTTTTTTCAGAGTTTCAGACGTGAGCACTCCGAGTCAACCTGTGTTTTCTCTCGGTGGTTTGTGGATGTGTGATGAAATGCTGTTTATACACCACGAGCTGCGATTTAGGCTCAGATATAAAGAATAGGCTGCCACTGCGCCCAAGTATCAACCATACTACGTTTCTCAGGCCCCAGATATTCCGGCCCATGATGAACAACCAAAACTGCGTGAGCGGGAGCAACAAGGCCCAGCCCGAATCTAACTGGATGCATCCCCTGTAACAGAGCTAGAATTGTGGAGGCTGAAGATAAATCGGCAACCTCATGCCGAACACTAGTGAAAAAGTCACAAAAAAAAAATCATACCTAACCAATGGTGGGTGAGAATCAAACTCTAGTCATCAACAAAAGAGACAGAGTAACACACCACTAGGCTATGCTACGATTGGCACATATTAAGATTTGCGCGTTGATGGGGAGTCGTAGTGCTAACATGCGAATTTCTAGACGAGCGTTGCTCCAAACTCAGTCCTTATCCCTCGTATCTTTTGGGCTCCATTTAAGGGCCTGTTTGGAACGTAGGTCCACAATATTAGGTCATATACAATGAGTTTACATTGACTGTTTATAGTCTCTGCTACGTAGAATTTAAGTTGATGTGGATGAAAGAGAATAAAGAGATAGAAATATGTTGTCTACAATCCTGTAGCCAACTGTATCACCAGAACCAATGAAAAAATGTTTTAGTTCCATAAAAGCATTAAAAGATTGTATCATCTATAAAGACAAGTGAAAAGACAATACATTGTATGAGCTGTCTATAGTGCTGTCTATAAGTGACATAGAGAGTTGCTATAAACAACAGCTGTCTGTACCATTGTACATACTTTTAACACAAAATCCACATGTAAAGCTAGTTTGGAAGAACGAAAAAATCCACATATAAATATACATTTCTTTATTAAAAAAAAATCCTATCAACGTATATGAAACAAAGGAGTATCTTCCAAACGTCTCTTTAGCTTTTAGTTCCTGCATGATTCCAATTGACATGGCATTATATCGCTAGATTATTTCATATTATTTTTTCATTATGTACGGAACGCAAAAATTTTTAAAAATTATATTCTTACCAGAATTAAATTGTTTCGTGTAGAAATTCCACGTTCCAACTTTCAAACATACGATCCTAAGTCCTAACACATGGAATTTCGCAATCTCCCCGGAGAAATTACTCCATTGTTCTCCGTAAAATCCCTGAGAACTTCCCTGTTCCTCCAAACAGCAAACTGCAAACAGTTGGATGACCGTGGACAACGGCCCGTTGTTCGCGACACGCTGTAAGTCCCTGCACGCACTGCCTTCTCCGTTGTTACTGTTAAGAAACTGTGGGCTCGGCCCTGATGCCGGTCCATGTATGAGCTCCTCATCTCAAATCCTAGTAGGGTCTCTAACCTATAAATAGGAGGTGTTATTCATTATAAACGATTTGATGGATTGATGAAGGAATAAATAGAAGCAAGAAGTCTTCCTACATCTTTGTATTCAATCTCTTATTTTGTTCTTATGTTCTTGTATTCTTCTTATGATTCTACGCTTTTCTACGAGGTAATCGCTCGGACTGGACTCGTCAGCGACGGTTCCTCAACACGTTATCAGCACGATCGATTCTCCTCGCATCGAAAAGGTAACCGTCGATGAACAACACTCGTAGATTGAATCGTTTTTCTATATCGCTTTCAATTCTGCAATTGTTGCTTTCTAGATTGGTTTCCTACTGTACAAATCCGTTCTAATCTACCGCGAGCCGACTTGAAGTCGTCGGTCAAGCCGATCGGTGGGTTGCATGAAAAAGTATATGATTGTACCGTAGGTTGTAGATGCAATAGCGTGAAGACACCATGTGCAAGGCGCCGCCTGCAAGCGGCTGTCACTACCTCCGCGACACGTTACCGGTCGACATAGTTCGCCATCACGTATCGCCGCGGAGGCAACGACAGAGCCACGCCGTCAGCACGCGGCAAGCATGCATATATCGGCATGAAGCCGCGCCTCCGTTGCAATCCCGCATTGCACTACATTACATTGCATGAACAATAAAGAAAAAAATCCGGTAGGGCGGCCCAGACGGCCAAGGCTGCCGCCGGTCGGCCGCTTTGCCACCCGCATGTGGCGGCACCACCACCACCGCGTAGCGGTGCCTCGCCAACGCCGCCTCGCGCATGAGGCCGCCGCGTCGACCCGCCATCGCCCGCGATGCGCCGCCATCGGCGGCGGCCACCGCGCCCATGCCAGCCGTCCCGTCGCGCGCCCCGCCCCCGCGCGTCGCCGCGACGACGTCACCTCCGCCTCCGGCGACCCGCATGGCCGCATGGGGCCGACTCGAGCCACACGTGGCGGCACCTCCGGCCCGCGACACCGCCAACGCGCTCCCCTCGCCTCGCCCGCGCCGCGCTGCCCCGCCAAGTGCCACCACGCTGTTGGCGCCGCGAGCCCACGCGCCGGTCGCCGCGCGCTGTGTCGTCGGTCGCCGCGCGCCACGCCGCCAGGTCGCCGCGCGCCCGCCTGCCGTCGGGTCGCCACGCTGCCTCCGGCCTCCCAAGGAGCCGCCGCCTCCATCAGAAACTAGGGTAGGGAAACCCTACCCCATGAGCATCACTTCAACCGGCCATTTGGACCGGGGGAAAGCCGGATGGGCCAAAGGATTGGGCTGGCCGAAAAGGAAGAGGGAAAGAAAGGCCTCATGGGCCAAACAAACACATGAGGCCCAAAGGGGGGGAGAAATCGGGCCCAGCCGGTGGAAGGAAAAGGGGTCGACCGGTAAAAAGAAAAAAAAAAGGGAAGGGAAAAGAAAAGGAAAATTTGCAAAACAGTCATCGTAATTCTGAAAATTACGAGAACTTTTTCGTGAATAAGGAATTTTGCGAGAAACCCCTCGGGAAATATGAAAATTACGCGCAAATTCTCTTAGAACTGAAATTTCGCGTTTTAACCCCTGAAAGTTGTAGTTTTCGCCGAAAAATCATTTTCCAGCAGAAAAGGGCCTCGAGGATCCAAATTTTTGCATATTTTGAACTTTTGAAGCATGTTTAACTTTGTTATTGTTATTTCTATGCAATTTATTTATTGTATTTACTGTCTTGATTATCTGTGATTGTTTATATTGCTTTTAATCACTGAAAATAGCAGTAAATCATGAAAAATGCATAGAAAAATACGGAATCATGAACCGGGAGTTCGAAGAGCATTATGAGAATTTTGCAACCATCTTACGCAAATTACCAGCAGTAATCTTATGAATTTTGTATGAATATGAAGATGACTAGCATCACGAATCAGGAATTCGAAAAACTGACCCAGCATGGTCAGAATTTGTACATAATTTATACAATTCTTCAACTCTGTGATAATGTAATCACGAATGAGTAGAAGATTGAGAAGACTCTCTACCTTTTACCCGAATGCGGTGTAATCCGCACACAACTATCGTCAAGGCAGCTACATGAAGTATGTCGAATTAATTGATATTATGCAAGTTGCGGAAGCCCAAGATAATGTTCTAAGAAAGAACTACATCTCGCAGTCACCTAGTAGGAATGTTGGCCATGAAGCCACTGCTAGCAGCTAAAAGATGATGAAACCTCTCACAAATGAGAGGAGCAAGAAGGGTAAGGTCGTGCGTTGCATATTATTGATGTTTTCCAGTCTAAGAGGAAGGGAAAAGAACAGCATCAGGCATTTCTCGCCATTGCAGGCACATAAGATCCACATCCATTAGTTGCACTTATGAATGTGAACAGCCCAGTAGCAGCTCCATCATCCCTTATTTGGACATCGCAGTGGCGCGAACCGTAGTTGCCCAAGAGGAGAAGATCGCTATAGAGCAGATTGAGGCAGAAGTTCCTGAATACTTCGTCGATTCGATCTAGTGCACGTATTGCACTTGAATCTTTTATAGAAACTTGCAGTTTGTAATTGAAGCAAAACTTTGAATTATTGAATAAAGATTGCAAGCTCTAGGAGAGCAAAGCATTAAATTCTTATTATGAGTCCTGCAAGATTTATTTTCCCGTCTTTATAATAGCAAGTTACATTCTGATATCTGAAGTATTTTATTTATGTGTTGTTTGCTTTCTGCTACATATTAATAAAGTACATTATATTAGAACGCGTGTGACGCCCTATGGAGGAAGTGTGCTTAGCATGTAGCGGCACAACGAATACCATTATGAGAGAAACAAAAATTTTTGATCGATCGGCAGAATCTTGTGGTAGTCTTACGACGATCATGACGTGATACTTGTATAATAGGCTCAGGAATGACCATAATTATACTCCCAATGGGCACAACTTTGGTCATTGAAGAAAACTTGTTGTACCCGGAATCGACTAGAACTCTCAAGAATATTTGCGCTAACAGTCAGAAGGTGTTAGAAAGGTTTGACTTTGAAAAGACATACCCTTTGAAAGTGCCAATGGTCGGGAGATCTTTGCAGTAAGATAAAGACCCGTACAAATCTAGAAAAGAGGGGGAGGAAGTCCTGGAACCGGAATTCCCACACTTAAGTGTAATAGAAACACTCATGTATTGAACAAACTGTACTAGACCGGGCATTGCATTGTTGTGAACTTATTAGCAAGGTATAGTACAGAACCTACCAAAGGCATTGGCAGGGAATAAAGAACATCTTCCGATACCTCTAAGGTAGCAAAGAACTTGGTCTGTTCTACAGAAATAGCCAAGACCTAACTATGAATGACAATACAAATGACGGGTACCTGTAGGACCCGCATACAACCGAATAGCAAACAGACTATGTATTCCTATGTGGTGGAACTGCAATTCTGTGAAAATCATCCGAGCAGAGTCTTGTACCGACTTCGACGAACCACTCGAAAATAATAACACTGTACGAGGCCTCACGAGAATGTGCTTGGTTTCGGCGGATGATTCACCACATCCAGTAGTCATGTGGATTGAATACCGCACAAACCCCTAATATTTTTATGAAGATAATGCAGCTTGTATTGCACAAGTACATATGGGTTATGTGAAGAATCCTCTCACAAAAGTATATCAACCTCAAGTTCTTCTATACTCATGAATTGCAAAAAGATGAACGAAATCAAAGTACTGCATACTAGGTCATATGAGAATCTTGCATATTTATTCACTAAGTCACTTCCAACGTCTAGATTTGAAAGATACATATGTGAATTAGAATGATGAGACTTAGAGAAGTACATAATTCAAGAGGAGAATCTTCACGAACTCATTATTAAAGATTGATCATGAAGATCGAGTACCCAAAGAATAAATCCAGGAGATTAAATGAAATTGGGTGGATTGCACTCTTTTTCCCTTGACGAGTTTTCCTGAAGTTTCTCGGCTAAGGTTTTTAATGAGGCAATTCGTGCAACACAGCAGAACGTGTATCATGTATTCTTTCTCCAAATTTTTTCCACTGGGTTTTTATGGAGTTTTGACGAGATATGAACATGTGAGGATGAGTGCCCAAAGAGGAGTGTTAACAAACTGTGGGCTCGCCCCTGAAGCCAGCCCATGTATGGGCTCCCCATCCCAAACCCTAGCAGGTCTCTAGCCTATAAAATAGGGGGTGCTATTCATTGTAAACGATTTGATGGATTGATGAAGGAATAAAGAGAAGCAAGAAGTCCCCCTACATCTCTGTGTTCAATCTCTTATTCTGTTCTTATGTTCTTGCATTGTTCTTACGATTCTACGCTTGTCTACGAGGTAATCGCTCGGACTGGACTCGTCAGCGACGGTTCCTCAACAGTTACCACCAGCACCAGGGAAGAACGGCCCCATCTTTGGGCAGGGACGGACGCACCTAGAGTTATGGGTGAACACCCAAAATTTTTGGATAAAAGATCAATATACATAGGGTATAATACATGTATATATCGAAAGTTGTGTTGAATTAGTGTGTAACGACCTCAGTCTCGTGCCCCGCACTCGCAGTCTCACGCTAGCGCCACTCACGCCTCGCATTCTCGCAGCGGAGCCCAGCCCATAGTGGCTCGGCGCGTCGGCAAAATGCCCACTTGCCCAATGCCCGAATGCCGAAATCAGAATGGCCAGGCCCAATCAATATAGCACGGAGTCATGGACGCACACAACCCCCGAGGCCCAAGTTGCCGAACCCATTTAGTCAAACTCAAATGACTCAAACCCTAAATGGCTAAATCCCTAATCTCTCTTCGTCTCTCACACTGCAACTAGTAGGGGCAGCACCACTCCAATTATCAAAGCTGAATTTCCATCCCCATCCTTGCGGCTTGCAGCAGCGGCGGCAGGTGAGTGAATGAGCGCGGCGGCGGTGGACTCGCGGGGAGAACCGGAGAAGCCGAGAAGGGGAGGACCGAGGAGGCGAGGACCGGAGTCCGAAGGTGGAGGGACACTGCGGCTTCCTCGCCTGCTTCGAGGCTCCGAGCTACTAGGCGAGGCGGAGGCGAGCTAAGCCTCTGAGGACCTGGGCGACGGGGCAAGGCGTGCTACTCTGCTCTGACCCCGACTGGTCGACTGGCGACTAGCGAGTCATCTCGGCCTCTGAAGTGAGCAAGGCAAGTTGATCTTCTCTTTTGGTTAGTACATTTGAATGACATGTGGTAAAAGAGTCCAGTGGACCACCAGAAAAAATCCAAAGTAAGAACAAATTGCAAAAACAACATGTTCAACATTAAACAACTTCTGGTAGAACATACAACCTACTGCTCCTTAACTATTAGATAGCATTCCCAGAGAAAACGATACTGCAATCCTCCTATTCACCATCAATCCTATCATCCTAAATCCTAATCCAACTCATCAGCATCATCCGCACAACAAGGAGATTAAGATAAGAGACCCTGTAGTTCAGGGATTTGTTTGCTGTAGAAAATCAAGTTATTCATTACATATGTAGAAGTGAGAAGGATTGTATAATTTAAGTACACTCCAAGCACAAAGAAAAAACTATAACCAGTTATCTACTTGTATAAACATTTATATCACTATTCATGCCATTATGCTTTCCTTATATTGTCCATTTCCTCGTATAAAATCATTAATTTTTATATTTTTTTGTATTTTATTATATATACACGTATCATTGTATCAGTGTTTTTGGGATGACATCTTATGGTATCAACGTATTTATAGCAGCGTATCTAGACAATCTAGCTCCGAAGTTCGAACACTCATCGTAAAAATTCTAGATCCGTCACTGCCTTTGGGATCTAGATTCTCCGCGGTACCACCAAGAATACCGTGTGAACAGTTTTGCGAGTCTATGTGTAGCAACAGTACTTAGCAAAGTACTATATGCATTGAGAAACTGTAGCCATTTTACTGTGTCTATTTGGTGCTGTAGCACTCGTTCATCTTGAATCGAAAGTTAGAGTCAATGCACTAACGCATGTGACTGCGCTACTCTGCATTATCCGTTTGCACCTTTGCGTGCCGCGGGGCTAGCATGCACAGCACTGCACTATTAAGCAAAAAAGCTTAAGCAGCATCCTCACATCATCAGAAAGAGGCCATTTGCTCATACTAGCTTTAGATGCGGCGGGGGTGTCTGTCCTGCCCGCCCGTCGTCACGTCCAATAATTCGCTTTGCCCTCTGCACTAGCTGCACGTCGGTGTATCTATGGGACAAACAAGCACCGCGTACGTACGTCTTGCGTACGTCTTGTGTGTAGTACGCTAGTGCGTGACATGCCACTCGGCCGTACCTGCGCGTACGTAGTACCCGAAAACGCATAAAGCAATGCGCCTGCAGTTCGGCGCTGCACGGCATGCAGCGCATGCAGAATTTCCCCCCCTTAAACGGTACTATTTAAAGTAGGATCAGTAAAAACAGTGTCTTAGTAGTCGTAATTGAAAATATAGCGTTCTCATCCGTCCAGTCACTAGACGGACAAACCGAGGCGTGACGCGTGACGCCTCGTTCGACCGGCTACAAAACGGACAAGTCATGGCACGATACGTGGCGCCTCGTCTGTCCTGTGGTCGTGCAGACGAGGCGTCACGTGTTGCATCTCGGCTTGTCCGTTCCGTGACCATACGGACGAGGTGTCATATGTCACATGTCGCGCATCGGCTTGTCCGTCCTGTAATCGTGCGGACGAGACGTCACGTGTCACGTGTCGCGCATCGGCTTGTCTGCCCTGTGGTCGTGCGGACAAGGTGCCACGTGGTGCGCCACGGCTTATTCGTCCTATGACCGGCCGGCCGAGATGCCGCGTGTCGTGCCATGACTTTTCCGTCTTATGGCCGAACGAACGAGAGCATTATTTTTGTAATTACGATGCCGTCATTTTTACTTATCCACTTCAAATAATCCTATTTAGGAAAAAAAAAAACTCGGCGATGCACGAGCTGACGACGAGCTCACCCAACTCGCTCGCTGGGCAGCAGTGACACCGTTGAGTGATGAATCGGCCTAAGATTATGATACGTGATGGCGTACGTGATGGGGATCGCGAGGGACAGTGGTAGTACAATCAATGCAGGGCCCGGCCTGAAACCGGTGTCCAATCCGTCAATGCCTGCTTTGACCTGTCCGCCCGTGTCCTTGGGATCTCGCCTCGCCACAGGCTTCAGCAGCTTTGGAAATTGGTGCCCGACGAATGCGCAGCAGTTTAATTAGCTAGCTGCGTGGAGATTAGTACGTGCTTTTTCGTCTTTGGAAGGGCTAAACAACGTGCTCCGAGGAGGGGATGGTGGTGACAAAAAGTCCTCGCTTTCGACTCAGCTCACATGCCCTCGTTGCTTTCCAAGCAGCGACAGTACTACTCCATTCTGCATCGGTCTCGGGCTCCTTAATCTATCCTAAACCCCGTAACTTTGTGCCGTAACAGCGTGTTACTAGTACTAAACCACGCACCTTTTTAACTGCGTGCTGGTCTCTCTGCGATACGAGGCTTCTTGTCGTCGTCGTTCTTCAGATCTGAGTCGCGCGCAATGCAAACCGCTTCTGCACGCAGATGCAGCTCTCTGCTTCGATCGCGATGGCCCGGCATGATCGATTTGGAAACGTTATCTCCGGTCTCCCGGCCATGTGTTAGCTCACTGCCTTTTGGGAGGAGCAGAGCAGGGTCGCGAGCCATGAGTGATTAGCGTGACGCGCATGTGCCTTCTGCAAAAGCATTGGGCTACTAGCCTACTACAGGTTCCGGGGAGGGAGCATTTGCCTACGAGAGGTAGCAGCAGGCCGCGGCCATTTGTGTACGTCTCGTCAGAATCTAGAACAGTGGCCTTGGATTTACTGCAGGCTCTGTCGCATGCTCGCAGCTCGGATTTATGGATGCGTGGAAGGATGGTGCCCTCGATGCGCTCTACTCGGCCATGTGATCCGGTTAATCAAATTGGAATTCGAGGTGCGTGCGTGAGTGAGGATGCGTGAGCTCAGTGCACGATCTTTGACCATCAGTGCTACGGCCTTGCAGGATGAAAGATTTTTAAATGCTAACCCTGCAGATTAGATGAGCGGCAAGATGGATCACATCCGTTGCAGACTTATTACAGCGGGAAAAAAAAATCCTATATGACCTGGGCTATAACTCCATCAATGTAGATCAACTCCATAACACTCTATAAATTACTGATGCGAATTTTCACGAATTAAATACTAAAAGCTAGCATGTCACGTTTTAAAATTCGTGAAAAGACACGTATCACACTGTGGAGTTGGTCTACATTGATGGAGTTGTGGACCAAATCCTTTATGATTTTTTTCCTATTACAGCTGGTTCTTTGATATGCTCATTAGTGCTTTGAAAATTGCAGTCAGTACAGCATTTTATCTGGAACAGCATGAATGCACAGTGGGCACCCCAAATGTAGTAAATCTTTTTGACAGTTGTTGCTCAAATATGAAAGCAGCAGGATGGCTAAAATGAGCATTAAGATTTCAGAGTAGATAAATGAGTGAATTTATGACCATTCAGAGCCGATTATTACACCGATTTTCCTCGGAACCCAAATTTAACGCATATACTCCACTGCATTTTGCATGGTGATATAGTGTTCCTCTGTCACCGCACAGAAAAGATGGGTAAAATGCAAAAGTAAATTTCACAAAACTCTATATATTTTGTATAAACTATCACAAAGCTTTAGATTTAAAGCTTAATTTTACAAAATTTCAAATTTAAGGATATAAATTATCAAAAAACCCCAGATTTAAGGTGTATATTATCACAAAACTCCAGATTTAAGAGATATGTTATAACAAAACTCCAGATTTTGGGTTCCACCGTTAAGCGCCGTAACTCTGACGAGGTGAACCCACATGGCAGTGTCTCAGTGCCATGCCACTTCCGTTGAAATCAGAGCTGCCATACATCACCGTTATGCATGTTAAGACGCTGCCATATGGGCCCACCTCGTCAAAGTTATGTGTAACGGTGGAACCTAAAGTCTGAAGTTTTATGATAATATATCTATTTAAATACGGAGTTTTGTAATCTTAAATCTTAAGTCTAGAGTTTTACGATAATTTATACAAAAATACGCAGAGTTTCGTGAAATTTACTCAAAATGCAATGATTTACTCGTCCTGAAGTACCGAACTGATCTTATCTGGTCTCCTCTCGCCTGTGTCCTCTCGCTACCATAACAGATGCTCTACCAATTACTCCACCAATTTACCAGAGCAGTAGTAACAAATTACCAATCCATGGTCTCTCTCTCCTCCCAAGTCCCAGCACAGGACTGATCAGTCCATGCAAATCCATGGCCCCACCTCTCCTGCGTCCCTGAGACATCTTTCAGGGTGATGTGAGCGCTTTTGCTCATGCTGCTGCACTGAATGAGTGAAACGAGCAGTACATTGCATTCGCTTTAACCCCAGCCAGTGCCAGTGACGGTGCCAGTGCCTGCTCAATAATAAACGCTCCTCTCTCGCAGCCCTTCCACGTGACCGTGTCACGCTCGCATCGCGTCGATCGCACAAGATTTTACCACGCGACCTTTTGCTTCCTCCCGTCCCGTGCTCCCGCCCATTTTTTTTAATTTTTTATTTGTTGTTCTTCTTGTCGGCGAACAAACACTTGCTTGGCGGCGTCGGGGTGGGCAATGCTGTCGCCGGCGAGGGCGTAGGGTCCTGCCGGGGAGGGAGGGAGAGCGGGGATGGGGTGCAGGAGCTCGCGGCTGGACGCGGCGGAAGTGTCCCCGCGGCCGCGCTCTGCCGGGAGCGCCGCGACCTGCTGCGCGCGGCGGCCGACCGCCGCGCCGCGCTGGCCGCCGCGCACGCCGCCTACTTCCGCGCGCTCCCACGCGTGGCCGACGCGCTCGCGCGGTTCGCGCACCAGCACCACGCCGCCTCGCCGCCGGTGTCGCCTGTGCTCACGCTGCCCCCGTCCGACCCGGACGAGCCCAAGAAGCGGAGCGCCTCCACCTCCACCCTGCACACCGACTCCGGCCACTCCCACCTCCACTTCCACTCCGACGCCTCCGACTCCGCCGACGCCTGCGCCTGCGACGCCGCCGAACACGGCGTCGGCGTCGCCAGCGAGATCTCGCCGCCGGCCGGAGAACCCCAAGAACTCCAAATCCACGAACCCGGAGCGGCCAGGCCGGAAATGCCGTGGGAGTACGCTTCCTACAACCCCTACCCTTCGTTCCCAAATGTCACATTCCCCAATTACTACTACATGAAGGCCAGTTCGACCCCGGCGAACACGGTGTACCAAGAACCGTACGGTTACGGCAACTTCGCCACCAATGTGTCCTACACGGGATACGAGTACGGGTGCAGCAACCCAATGTACGGCGTCCCAGTGCCTCCGGAGGAGGATCGTGGCCGGGAGACGGCGGCTCCGGCGCCGCCGCCGCCGATGCCGATGCCAGAAGTGTCGCCGTGGGATTTCTTTAACCTGTTCGACTCCTATGATCAGGAGATTCCGCAGTACAAGGGGAAAGGGTATGATTCCAATGGGTCGCTCACGAGTAGCCCCAACTCGAGCGAGGTGAGGAAAAGGGAGGGGATCCCGGAGCTCGAGGAGGAGACGGAACAGGAGTCGATGAGGGAGTCGGTGAAGGCGAGGAAGGCGGTGGAGAGCACTGCGTCGAAACGGTTTGACAATGTAGATGTCAGTGCCAAGGTGAAGGCGTCGGTGGAGCATAAGGAGTGCGAGATTGAGAGCGTGGATAGTGCTTCGGGTCTCGGGTCAGGGGAAGAGAGTGTGTGTAGCTGTGAATGTGGCAATGCCAACGCGGGAATAGGAGGGGCGGTGTCGGGTGGTGATGATCCAGGGAAGGCGAAGAGGGTGAGCTCAGAGGAGCACTCATCCATTGTAGTTGGTGAGAATGTGACGCCGAAGAGCTTTGGGACAAGAGATGTTGCAGAGGTTGTGGAGGAGATAAAGGAGCAGTTCAACTCGGTGGCCGCCTGTGGAGAGGATGTTGCTAGGATCCTTGAGGTTGGGAGTATGCAGTATAGGTCACGGAATAGAATCTTAAGAAGTGAGTATGCTTCTCTTTTCACTTGATTGTTACGTCCATGTTCGATTGCTGTTCCATTGCAAGAATACTGTGAATTCCTAACAGCATCAGACTCCAATGCAAGCTCAAGTCAACTTAGTTAATAAGTTAGCACTAACAAATCATTTCTAAGATTGATATTGGAGAGATAATATCTATGTGGTTTCTTCTGATCATGTTGATCTGTGGACAGAAATTTTCCCCACCTTCCTTGCTCTTTTTCCACAGAGATAATTTCTTACTCGGTTAAATAATTTGGTCCTTACCCTTGATGCAGTGATGCTTTCACGGATGACGGGGACCTTTGCCTTGTTGTTTTCTTCCATATCTGAGCCGCCAGTGAAGAACTTGGAACAATCAGCAATAAATGCATCCATAAGGAATCAGAATTCGAGTAAAAGAATCGATAGTGCCAGTGATGTTGAGTTCAATACCCTTTCTTCAGTAATGGATAGGTTGTACGTTTGGGAGAAAAGACTTCATAAGGAAATCATGGTATGCTACTTTATGATAAGTGTCTGCCTTAACTCCTGTTGCAATCTGAATTTTTATATTGGTACACTCTCAAAACATCCAGAAACACAACCATGATAATCCTGTCAAACTTGACGTAATGTTTTCCATCTGTCAAATTTGTATGCTCCAAAATGCATTGGTCGACTCTCATTGTGGTGTTTATTAATTTCTGCTGAACTACAGAGTGACATTTTACCTTTGGTATGCCCCTTTTTTCTTGAACATTTCATTAACATTTTCCTTAAATTATGTTAGGAGGAAGAAAGATTGAGGATTACATATGACAAAGAATGGAAGCGCCTGAAAGAGTTGGATGATAGTGGCGCAGAACCATACAAAATTGATTCCACACGGGCATCCATTAGGACATTGCTCACCAGAATCAACATTGCCATTAGATCAGCTAGAGTTATTTCTAGGAGGATCGACATACTACGAAATGACGAGCTACATCCACACCTCGTTAAGCTTATTCAAGGGTATGAGATGTGTAGTCCTACTGTCCTACACTTTTATCAAACTTAGTGGATCTTGGAGAATTAAACCTTCAAACGATCACTATGCCTCTCAAGTTCATTGCACCCGTTTTCCTTTTTTTTAACCTTTTAAAAAATTCCAGAGAGTTTTGATTTGCTCTGCGGAGTACTTATGGATTTCTTGTTGGCCGAAGCAGCGTGTTCTTATGTAGAACATGTTTCATATTTTTCTTTCGAAATTACTGATGCTACTAATTTAAGGTTGTTTCATTAAGAAAATGCTGCTATTCAATTGAAATATTACATTAACTTTTTAAAAATGAACAGAAAAAGATGGAATGCTTTGATAAATAATTACTAAAAGTATGCATTAGTATGCATGTTTTATACTGCAATATCACTACTGAATGATTCAATAGTTTGGAAAAATAGTGCCATTTGAGCCATTGCAGCTTTTCTTAAGATTAGCTAGTTTTTGTATAGTGTTTGCAATCGATTTTCTTATTTTGAATAAAATTAAAATTGCTATCGCACTACTAAAATTAGCAAATGTTAGGACACCCTAAATTTAGGAGGTCCAGCATTCTTTCGGAAAGGGCATTTGGCATGCTAACAAATATGGCCTCTCATGTGCCCTTCTTTGTTGTTGCTTGCTTAAATAAAGTGTTTGTTTTAATGGCAGATAGCTATTGCCTTGGCAGTAGGCAATTATTTTTTCATTTATTTCTCGTGAAGGATCCCTGCTTCTTCTAGTACTTTATTGCAAAACTGATTTCTCAGTGGACAGACTGTAAATTGTTGTCATTCTAGTGCAGGCTTGTTAGAATGTGGAAATTCATTCTTGAGTGCCATCAAAAGCAATTCCATGCCATACTCGAAACTAAATCTCATATTCTCATCCCTAAGAATGGACCTGAAAGAAACTCCTCCAAGGTTACATTGGAACTAGAAATGGAACTTTTGAACTGGTGTTCCTGTTTCAGAAATTGGATCCTGTCCCAAAAGGCTTATATTGAAACTCTCAATGGCTGGTTAGTCAAATGGCTGCCTCAGGAAAAGGAGGAAACGCCAGATGGCTTCGCACCGTTCTCTCCTGGTAGACTTGGAGCTCCTGATGTGTTCATCACAGCTAATGATTGGTGTCAAACCATGAAAAGGACACCAGAAGGTACTGTCATAGATGCAATGGAGGTTTTCGCTGTTAATGTGCACATGTTATGGAAGCGGCAAGACGAAGAGCAGCAGCACAAACTGAAAGCAGACTATTTATCTAGAGATTTCGCAAAGAGGCTCAAATCTCTCCAAAAGGAACATGGCTTGCCTGGACATTCTGAAGCTGATAAGACAGCATTGCCAATCGCCGACAATAACAGGGCAGTTGATAATCGCATGGTAGCTTTGGATGCGTTGCATAAGAGATTGGATGAACAAAGAGCTAGGCATGAGGAAACCGTGAAACAAATCCATGAGTCATCTGCAACTGATCTAAAAGCAGGTCTGGCTCCAATATTTGAAGCACTGGAATCTTTTACTCAAGAGACACTGAAAGGTTATGAAAATGTAAGGATTTCAATTGCCAGTGGGGGAGCTTGATCTACAAAGTCTTCTCCTTTCGCTTCTGATGGCTTGTACATTGAGAAGAACATGTGGTCTCTGGAGTCGATGGTAATAATCAGAAATATCGCCTTCAAGATACCAATCATAATACCATTGCATTTCTGGGGTAATGTTCACTTAACTTAATCTACAAGAATGGAAGGTGCAGATTCTTGCACGATTGTGGCGTGAAGCAAAAATTACCAATGCTTCGAGATGATTCTGAGCTAGTGCTCAGGTAGAGCTTCCTTGCTAGCTACAGCTGCTTAATACCAAATGATCTGCCAGGAGTCTAGGACTGAGCCCTTCAAAGGAGGGCAGGCAATTTTGTAGCAACTTTCAGCTTGTGTACATATTAGTTTAGTTAGTGATTTTGCAGATTAGCTTCTTATTTATGCAGAATTTGATCTGTACATTGTAAAAGTTGTATTTATGCCCTGTTGTCCATTAAAAAAATGTGTACTGAATGCACATGTTCTGGCCTGCTATGATATTGTCTGCTGAAGAGCACACAACTGACACAAGTAGTAGTGTTAAGTAAATTTTCACCGTGGCTTCTTATTTTGTCAGTTTCTCATCTAACTCTTCTTCGAAAGTCGATTAATTGACTCTTTTTCCCTTCAAATTTGTACCAATTAAGTCTCTTGTCATCAACAATGAAATTACGTGCTCTCCAGAATTTCAGATCCCCGCAAGCGTACAAAAACAACTGCAATCTGTAAATGTAACCGTATCCAATCAAACATGCAAATCATCTTTGCAAAGCAATAAAATTTGATTCCAGTTGATGCACACGGTACTTAGCTTTTATCGTTTCCTCCTCTCGTGATCAGTTCTGTATACACTATCAGTTGGCGCCGGATTGGATCTGAAATCCCAAGAAGAAACCATGTACGTTTGGTCTCAGAAGAAGATGGCATCCAACGCAGTGTGTTCGCAAATAGCACGTGAAATATATCGAGAACAGAAAATGACACGGTATCAAAGGCGGGAGTGTCTATTCATCTTGTGACTGTTTTTTTTATACCAGTCAAATTTTTAGTCAGGATCAAAACCAACAATGCTAAGATGCTTCCACGTTACCAAAAAAAAGAGCTCGTAAAACATTAACGGGTTAGGAATTCTTAACGGGCTGCGATTTATGGGCCTTTATTTTGTTTTTATTTTCATCACTTGTAAAGCCAATGAACTATTGATTTCGTTTTACTGCCCTTTTCTTTATTTTGGCAGCCAAGTAGCAGAAAAAACATTTTGGCAGCCCAGTAGCCCAGTAGGAGAAAAAACATTCTGACAACCCAGTATACTGTTTAGAGTAATAAAGGAAAAAACAGCCCAGTATAAATCAAGAAAGTAAGATAGCGAACATTTGATGAGTTCAGAATGATCATCTATGTATGAGTTTGTACTCAGAACATGAATATGACATTACAAAATTAAGAATTACAAAAATTGTATTTCCAACAATTACAAATTACATCAATAATAATTGTGTAAAAACATGTAATTTTACATGTAAATACAGAATCATAATAATAAACTAAAACCATTCTAATGGGATGTTAGCCATACATTACAGATTGAAATAAAAAAAGGCAGTCATGAATCAAGTACTGCTCAGAAATCTTATGCATAGGAAATCCTATCTATATAGATAGTGGTTTTGTTATCCTCAAGTCACTCAATAACCTCTTTCCTACTTTCCTATCGGGTAGCTGCTTACACCTACTTTTCTATTATCTATTGCTGCTACTCCCTATGTTTCCTATTCTTGCAGCTACCTCCCTAGTGAGTCCTCCCACCCAAGCCAGAAACATATACCCAAGTGAACTCCTTTCGAATTTTTTTGAAATAATCTCTTTTTTTTCGAAATTACAGAAATACTACCACTTTTTTTTTTTTACATAAATGACCTTGTGTCACCGTACGGTTGGGCGACTTGGTATAGTCGCCCAACCAGAGTGCGACACCTGTATTAATCGCCTAACAGAATGGCGATTTATTATTGTCGCTCGGTGGTTCGGCAATTTCATCCTTGTTGCCCAACCACCGAGCGACTTTGGTAGTCGCTCAACCTGTGGGCAATTTTGAGTTCCTAACTGTAGTTTTCACCAGATCCGATTGGAATAATTGTGTTATAATATGTATCACATTTCACATATATTATATTTAGCAAATCTTGTGGTATATTGGTCCTTTTTTAGGAAAGAAAAATGTAGTGTTAAGGTTGTTTGATCAGTTTGTTATTTTCGTAGAATATCAAGGATACGAAATTTGTCAGCCTCGCAATAACATTTTATGATCGTCGTATATCGTTGTAGTGCGCTAATTTTCTAAAGAATTTTATGAGGACGATTGAGATAGCATTGAGTCGTTAGTACGAAGGTAAGTGATATTGCGATGTGCCAGGAAATTCATACACAGGGGAGAACTTTTGGAGAAATAACGTAACGATAACAACATGACAGTTGATCCAACAGGGAGGGTTACATGGCACGCAAGCTAACGAAGCAAGGACGGTACACACATGCCTTTTAGGGAAATATAAATACATGGGACATATGGATGAAGAGGGTCGAATTACTGCGTGGAACGTGGCCATTTGCCCTTGCGGCCTAGCTCGACGTTGTACTCATCGCCTTGCGCCTTAGCTCTCATCGCGTGGCTCTCTTCCGCTCCCTCTCGACCTCCCGTCGCCTGGCATGCTCAAGCTCCTGCTCCTCGCGCAGCCTGTCCCGCCTGTCCTTCTCGTCTTTCTCAACCTGCAGCTCTACGAGACGCCTTTCACGGTTCTCATAGTCCTCCCTGGCCCAGCCCTTCCGTGTCAGAATTATCCACATGTCGTATGGGTGAATCTTGTCGTCGATCCACTGGCTGAAGTCGCATAGGCGCGGCGGAGACTACGGTAGGAAGAGAGACGTGGGTACGGCGTAATGGGAAGAAAAATAGTAGTGTGCACTGAAATACGATTTTATTACCGACTGCCTGTAGCTCTCCATGTCAAACCTACGGTCGGGGTAGTTCGCGCCGTAGTTTGCGCAGCACAATAGCGCTGCCCAATGGTCCACTAGTCAGTTGATTTGACGCACTTGCAGGCGTCCCTACACCAGCAAAGGGGTGGCGCCACCCCCATGGGGGGCCCTTCCGGAGGGTATTCAGCTGGCATAGGAAGGGGGGCGTGGCTCGACCTAGAATCGTTGAGAGTATTGCGAGGAAGCCTCCTTAGATCCACAAGCTCTAGAAAAGTTTGGTGTGTGTAAGGCTACTGACTAAATGCATGATGGCGAGCACTAGTCTCGTGGGGAGACACCCAGTCCTTCAAGAGTTTGCGGATTTTCTCCTATTCCTTCTCTTTGTCCATCTTATGTAGGTAGTGTTGTGGAGTTCCTGGCCGAGCAACATTGTATTTATAGTGGGAGTCATTCCTTCTCCTTGCCCCTTCTGGTCTTATCACTGCGTAAGGCTGCCCCGTCAGGTCTTGTCACTGCACAAAGCTGCCCCGTCGACCTTATCACTGCGCAAGGCTGCCCCGTCAGGTGTTATCACTGCGCAAAGCTGCCCCGTCTGGTCTTGTTCACTGCGTAAAGCTTCCCCGTCTGGTCTTGTAACTGCGCAAAGCTACCCCGTCTGGTCTTGTCACTGCGTAAAGCTACCCTGTCAGGTCTTGTCACTATGCAAAGCTGCCCGTCTAGTCTTATCACCGCGTAAAGCTGGCCCATCTAGTCTTGTCACTGTGTAATGCTGCCCCGTCTGGTCTTGTCACTGCGCGAAGCTGCCTCGCTTTATTAACACGCCCCACGCTCCGAAAGTAGGACCACTCCACCCTCCAAACTATGTAACACACCATCGTAGGAAGAAAAACCTTCTCCGTGGTACAGTAACACACCATGGCAGACGTCGAGGGACCAGACCAACCGGGGTCGCCGAAGCAAGAACTTCCCCTCGAAAGGAGGAAGGACTTCGGTCCTAACTACCGGTTGATGCTGAACAAGCGTGCTCAACCGGTATGGCCAAAATGCGGACACAGGGAGGACGCTGTCGTGCAGGTCCTAGATGGCCCTTTCGATGGCGGATGACGTTTCTTCCGATGCTCACACTCTCATGTACAATTAGCTAATAGTTTGCTTTATGAAACTGCTAATAGAGCCTCCATGTTAACCCTCCTTTGCAGCAGATGGCGAAATACGACTTTGTCCGCTAGATCGATCCTCCCCATGAACGTCATATTGTGATGTATGTGGATATATTGTGAAACCAAATCTTTGAGTTGGAGGTGCGACTTGACAATTTCAACGAGAAAAATGATGACCTCCGCCAACAAATACAGTGCAAGAGGGGCAACGAGGAGGTCGTAAACATAGGAAGTTCGTATGATCCCACTTGTTGCTGCGCAAACCCTAGCTGCATATGTGCGTGTCACAACAATGACAGCCAGCCACGCCTGCGGCGCCCCCTATGCAACACTCCATGTGGGTAGCGCGAGGCGCCTTCTATCATTAAGCATGGCGGAGATGCTTGTACCTCAGTACTGTCCCATTTTGTACGCAATTGTGTTTAATCTCCTAAAGCATGTAACTAGATGGTCGATATTCATTGAGCAAACATGTATTGTATGCGTGCATTTAGCTACAGGCATCGATATTCATTGAACAAACATGCATTGTACGAGTGCATAAAGTTACAAAATACTGCAGTGCACCCAAGAAGAAGCGGTGCTGCACGTCATGCCATTGTTCCTACGCGTCGGCAGGCGCCTTGTAAGTTCTCACAGTGTGGCCTTACTGGCGGCACCGGCTGCAACGTCTACCCGCCGCTCGAGCTTCCCCTTCGTCCATATCGTCCCTATTACGACGACTCTGCCGATGGCCCTTCCCCCTTTCAACTGGTCAAGATCCAGAATCCAAGTCCTCTGTGCAGTGTCAGGTGTGACGAAGTTGCCCACAACTCTGAAGCCTCTTAGCTCGCCGCACCACACCTACTGCACCCTCTCCTGCATGAAGTACTCTAATATGAAGTTCGACGGGTCCATGTGGATGGTCCCACATGCGGCTAGGACATGAGAGCATGGCTTGTGAAGGAGCTTTGGCTTGTTGCATGTGCAGCTAGGTTCATTCACATAGTCTCCAAGGCATACCTCGTGGGTAACAAGGGACCGAGCCATCCCAAATCCGGCTCTATCCCGAAGGAGCACGTCGAAACGATGCTCCGTATTGCCCATAACGAAGACCGCGTGTGACTGAGCCTTCTCGGTCTTGGCTTGCATGTACAGCTGTAATCTTCGAGCAATACGATGTTTACGGGTTCGCTACATGAAGTGCCACATTTGCATGTCTTTCTCTGGAATATCCGATTATACTGTGCAGAACACCTTCCACGATGGCGACGAGAGGCTGAGAACGAAGGCCCCTAATAACCCAGTTGTACACGTCGGCTAGGTTAGTGGCCATTATGCCGTACCTTGCACCGTTCGTGTCGTCCAGTAAGGACCACTTCTCCAATGGCTCCGCCTCTATCCAATGAGAGAATCACCCAATGTCCCTGGAGGTCCTTCGTGTCAAATGGGGAGGGTCAAGCTCCCGCAGTGGTGTGAGGTGTTCGGGTTGCGCCACCCCAGGAACAAGCGGACGCTTGTTCCTCTCGACGACATGCTTCCTGGTGTGCTCATCCAACATCTTCCACAGCGCATCAAATTAACGCTTCTGGTTCTGCATAGCAAGCCTCTTGAACAGCTTCATCAACGGTTGCTGCCTGAACTATTTGAAGAAGTTCACCCCCAGATGGCGAATGCACCATCTATTCCTCATGTCTGGCCAAGGGAACAGCTCGTCGGGGTCTTGCTGAAGTTTTCGGATGGCCTTCATCATTCCAGGGTGGCGATCATGGATTATGCAGACATCAGGGCGTGCGCCAACTACTCGCTCCTTTAGATGTTAAAGGAACTACAACCAACTGTCAAAATTCTCACTTTCGACGAAAGCAATGGCTAATGGTAGAATTTGATTGTTTCCATCAACGCCAATTGATGTCAGGATCATGCCCTTGTATTTTCCAGTTAGAAATGTCCCATCCACTGAGATCACATGCAACATGTGTCTGAATGCATCGATGCAGGGACCGAATGCTAGGAACGCCCTTTGCAATACCATAAAACCTAGAGGTGGTCTTTTAGATGGTTTGTCCTTCACAGCAATGTATGTGCCCAGATTCCTGTCCTGCAGCACTTGGAGCATACGAGGAAGGTTGTCGTAAGACGCCTCGAAAGAACCAAACTTCATTTCCAAAGCCTTCTGCTTAGCACGCCATGCCTTCGCATAACAAATCTTGTACTTGAATTTTTGCTCGATAGCCACCATGATGTGCTTGGCCTCCAGATTCGTCTTCTTCACTATCTCTCCGTACATCACATTGGCAATGAAGATGGACGTCAGGTTGCGATGCCTCGGCAGAACACTAGTGAGCAAGCAGGAGTGCGCCTCCACCTTGAAGACAATCCAGTGAGTCTCGTACTTGGGCGTTCGTGCGTGCACACGCCACGGACACCCAGCCTGCGTCGCAGACCACGGTGTACTACTCCTGGTTGGATTTTAGTACACGAAATGGCCACTGCATGGACAAGTCCCACAGCTTAATGGTATCTTGCAGTGATCCCTTGTCAGGAAACATTGCACGAAGCCGGACCTCCATCCCATGGTACTCCCATGGTGATTCGTGCTCATCGTGCACAGCAAGACCCTCAATGTCCACCATATTCCATTCATGCGGGATGGGACCTTCATCCTCCTCGGAAGAGTCATCTCTGTCCTCTTCTAAAGATTCCTCCTCCGCTTGAGCCGCGAAGTCATCGATCTCCATTTGACGGACTATGTTCTCCACTTGCTCACCCGCATCCACCTGTGCACTGGGCTGAGCGTGCGGTGTACGATATTCTGCTTCGGCCTCAGTAACATGGGTCACCTCGTCGGCTCGTGCCTCAGCAACATGGGCCACCTCGTCCTCTCGTGCCTCCGCAACATCGGTCACCTCATGGGACTGCTCCGCCAACCCACGAGTCGTCAGAAGGTCCTCAGATGGCTCCCGCCGGACATGGTTGCCGAGTAGCGCGCACTCGTAGCCACGGTGCTGCGACCTTCGAAATCCCTTCCACGCGGCCCGTGCGCATCGAACCGCGCTCCCACCGAATATGCGTGGCGGATCGGCTCCAAAGTCTTTGTACGAAGACACTACACACCTCGGGGTCCAAGGAGAAGCTTCCGGTGAGCCAGTATAAGACATCTCTGATTTGAGCATTCTCCCCGTCCGAATGTACCAGAGTTACTTGTTGCAAGCCACTTAGATCAACACCATACGGACCTTCACGAACCGTACCAACACCGTAATGCACTTTTAATACTGTGAGCTCCGACATGACTGATTAATCACTGTAAAAAATTAAAACATTACGACTAGCGATTTCTCAACATTTGGACTAGCGATTTCTTAAGATTTCCGCACATACTTTCTCAAGATACGTGGTAAATCAACAAGTAGCCACATGTCGCGTACATTTGGACGAGACTAACAACAATCAATACTATTACCTTCACGTGGAGACCTTCTCTTCTATGCCTCTCTCGAGCTCCTCTACTTCTCTCTCCGTACCTTCTTCCCCTCTTCACTCCTCCTATCTTTGTATTCCTCCCCTTTTCTCCTCTCTCGATCTGCTCTGCTATGGGTTGTCTGCTGAGAGAAATGGCGAAAGGGCGAAAGAAATGGAGACAGGATCTGGTCTACCTTTCTATACGACCGTGAAGTCGCTGAAGCGTTGGACGACCTGGCAGGTAGTACGGCCCCAATGGTTGAGCGACATGTGTGAAGTCATTGGCGTTGGGCGACCTAGCGGTGATCTGACAACAGTTGAGCAACATGTGTACTACTCGCTGAAGCGTTGGATGACCTGGCAGGTAGTACGGCCCCAACGGTTGAGCGACACGTGTACTACTCGCTGAAGCGTTGGACGACTGGCCCAATGGTTGGTAGTCGCTGAACCGTTCGACGACTTCGTGCAGCGACGTGACCCGGCGAGTCAGCAATGCGCAGCGACGTGAGCATATAAAATTGATCTGCGAATACGAAATAAAACAATGCTGAAGGGAACGCATAGACAACCATGTCGTAGTAACTACGAAGTACAGTACATAAACACATAATACAAGTTAAAGAAAATGCTAGAGGAGTGCATACAAGTACCACATAAACAACTAATGAATGCCCCTAACAAAATGAATGCCCCTCACGGCCTGCGCTCGCCACCCGCGGCGCCTCCTCGTCGTCGCCATGTCCACGCGATCTGTGGTCACACATGCGCCCCGGCAGGATTCCGAAGCGGGGTGCCTGGTGGGGCCGGATAGCGGCGCTTAGGAGGCTGGCGTCCGTGCTCCCAAGGGGGTGGATTCCACCGGTGTCGGCGTGACCACTAGGGGCCCGCTAAGCTGCGACCGGAAAGAGCCTCCACGGGTGCGGGCTCAGCTGCTCCCCTAACATCCCCAGGTGGCTCAGCAAAGTACACATCCACGTCGATGTGCGGGGAGAGCGAAAGTCCCTGCGTTTGGACCTAGAAACCTGCAGGACAAATAATGTTAATCTGTACAAGACATCGACGATCATAAACCTAAAGAGAGGAAACGTACCTAAGTCGGGGGCCATGCGTGAGAAATAGTCGTGGCGTAATGCGACCATCTGGTCGGGAAGGCGGATATTACAGCGACAACGAGGGCGGCTATGGCAATGCGTGCCACGTGCCCGCCCGGGCGATCCAGTGCCAAGAGCATCGCGGTGGGGCGCGGGGCGTGCACCTCCTGAGCCTCCTGACTGGGCTGTAGGACATGCTGGCCTCGGAGTATGAGCCGACGTGGCCACATCCGGGACTGTCATGCACGACGTTAGGGAAATGGCACGCCTAGCGCCGCTGCGGGCGATGGACAAGCGGAATAGGTCGTCGCGCGTCACCTCATTTAAATGGCGTACATCGGGATCATTGCTGTCAGTGGCAATGTCGATGGTGATGTCCGTCTGCAAGGAGAAAATGGAAGCATGAACCTATAATCGAGGTAGCGTACTCGGACATTTCTAAAAGCGGCGATAGTGCGTGCATAGCGTGCAAGTTCGCGCGAAGTGTGCGAGTGCGCATCGGTCGGCGATGCGCGATCGGGGAGGTCGGCGACATGCACCGGCTGGTGCGTGTCGCGAGCGTACGGCGAAGGTACTCGTCGTCGTGGTGAAGTCGTCTGGGGCATCCTCTGCACCAAGTCCTCATGGGCGTTCGCCATGCGTGACCACGACTCCATCTTCGCGACCACTCGTCTGGTGGCACCCTCCTACTATGCTGCAAAATGGACCACTACATTCCTGGCCGTCGTAGCTGGCTGCGAAAACATATTCTAGCATGTAATGTGTGCAACTCACGCGCGTGGTCGAGTCGAGCACTCGTCCGACGGGCTGGAACAACATGGCGAAGGCGGCGGCGCATCACCTATGCACGCGCGTAGTCCTCGGCGAAGGCGTCGAAGGCGATCTTCCTCTACGTCCACCCGATGCGCGGTCGCGCAAGCGGCGAGGAGCGGGCCGCGAGGAGCCGCGCTCTCCATCTCTGATCGGTCGGCTTCGGCGCACGTCATCGGCGGTGGCGATGCGGCTACTCCACGAAGTGCTCGTATACGTGTGACTGCGTGTGCGTCTGTGCTGCAAGCGAGCGATGGTTATAAAGGATGACCGTAATACATGTGTAGTGAAGATGTAGGAAGTCGTGCCGTCACGGCACCACGGGGACCCTACGGTCGGCCGGTCATTGCGTCCCCATGGTACATGTCTGCGCGTCTGTTGGGTGTCAACCGGCATGGGCCATCAGAAAGAAGCTCGAACGACCACAGCTACAGCAGGGGGGCAACCTGTCAAGATAGATGACGGCCTCGTCCTACAGCACGCATCGCACATGCCGCAGTACGTCGCGGCAAGTATGGCACAGCACGCATCGCACATGCCGCGGTACGTCGCGGCAAGTATGGCTGATCCCCAGCTGATCTGCAGCTCCTCGCCGTCGGTAATGGACCTCGCGTAGCCCACGAGGCGGGCGTCGACGAAGTCACTATGGCTGCTGGTAAACATGACCCAGCCGAACATCCACAGTAGGTACGCCTCGAGGTGCCACGACATCTTCTCGGCGGTCGACTGCGGTACCATCCGCTCGACCTACGCACAAACGAATAATTAGTACGCCTGTCATACGGCTAGGATAGTGCATCTCTAAACATGTAAAATGTGTATCATATGTACCCAGAGCTGCGAAAGCCACCGCATAGGCGGGCCATGCCGCTGTCGCACCGGGAAGTCAACGTACGGTGGCGCGACATCCGCCTTAAGAACACCACGAAACACGCCCGGCGGCGTCACGCCGATTCCGAGCGCGTCCGGTAGGGAATGCCGCGGCTCCAGCGATAAGCGGTAAGCGACATCCGACATCCGCGGTAGGGACCATCTCCCCGAATGGGAGGGGGAAGGTGTGCGTCTTGGGCCGCCACCGATCCACTGGGGCTGTCAGGAGCGACCGGACGAACGGGAACCGTCGTGACCGCTCCGGACCGGCCTGGACCTCCCTGTCATCGTCAACAGGAGCGCCATCCTCTTCGGTGGCCTCCACTATCCGTGCGAGAGGTAGAAGGCTGGCATGACTCAGCCTGCAAAGCACGAAGAAGTAAGTACATAGCGAGCATATCACACAAAACAAGTGGCACAGCTCACGGACAAACCTCTCTACCCAACGTGGGTCTAGTCTCCAAGCCCGTCGAGGTGTCCGTGTACGAACCACCCCCAAGTCAGTCGCATCGTCCCCTCGACCAGGAGACGGGACACGACGACTCACGCGGTGCTGCGCATCGACCAACCGGTCCATCTGGCCGAAATGCCAGTCCGAACCACCAGGGTCGTGAGCCATACCTGCGAATTTACAAATTAAAACCATTAATATTATTGAGCGTTTAAATTATACTCCAAAACACAGTGCTAATACATATACAATTTCATGAAACCTTAGTGGTAAACACGTACTTTTTCCTACAAAATGCTATATTACGTTAACACCTATACCGGCTCTTATGCATTGTAAAATATTAAAAACATCATCGTTACCATGCATATTTGTAATGGGTGGAGCTTTATGGAAAAGATTTCAAAATTTCACATATTTCATAATCCTACGGGTTCGGAATCATGTATCTGTGCTTTTTGTCTTAGTATTTCATAATGGGTAACGACGTTAACACCTGCACCGGGTGTTATGTATTGCAAAATATTAAAAACATCATTGTTACCATGCATATTTGTAATGGGTGAAGCTATATAGAAAAAAAAATCAAAATTTCACATATTTCATAATCCTACGGGTTCGGTACCATTTATCTGTGCTTTTTCTCTTACTATTTCATAATTCCTTAATCCAACCAAAATTATAAAGTAATTTCTATCTTTTTTTATTGTGCAAATAAATACATATATTTAACATTCCATAAGGCACGGGTTATCGATATGTTTTTATAATACAAAAATAACACATTGTCATTCATCATGCCGGAAGAAATTAGTGCAACACGCGGAATAACACAACTAAATTTATTTTCACCGACTATTTTTTCTCTATACAAACTACTAAACTAATTGTATTAATTATGCTATCCCTAAACATATGCTAACAACATGTTACTACACATCATGCTAACAACATGTTACTACACATCTCTAAATATTTACTAATAATCTATCACGACATATGATGTTGATTGCTAACCTACCATGGTTTAAAGAATATATTTGTACAAAACAATACTACAAACTCACCGTCCTGGTCGTCGATGCAACGCGAACTCTTTTCTCATCTTCTTCTTCTTCCTCCCCTTTTTCCCCTCTCCTTCCCCTTTCTCCCCTCCTCTTTTCTTCTCTCCTTTTCCTTTCTCCCCTCTCTTTTCTCCTCCCCTCCTCTTTTCTCCTCTGCTTTTCGACTCGCTCAACCGAATGGCAGCAGTTGGCCATGTGTGTGTAGTTTTATAACGCCGAAGTCGCCATACGGTTGGGCGACTTAGGCCCAGGCGGAACATAGTCGCCAAACCGTATGGCGACTAGGGCCCAGGCGGAACATAGTCGCCAAACCGTATGGCAACAATGCCTCAGTAAGTGAAATCGTCGTTTCGTTGACCGATTCGCACACGTCTCGCACTCTGGTTTGGCGATTATACCAAGTCGCCCAACCGTACGGCGACACGAGGTCATTTATGTAAAAAAAAATAAGTGGTATTATTTCTGTAATTCTGAATAAAAAAATTATTTCCAAAAAAATTCAACTCCTTTCTACTATGTGTTTTCGTTCTTATACTGATTACAGTTTTTACTGTCAAAACTCCTATTCATGGCATATAATGGAAGACCTAATATATAAAAAATGATACATTCATCTTAGAACCATGCTTAAAAATGCACATTTTTTATACTCTGAATATCAGAACTATGCTCTGAAAAACGCACATGTTAAGACAACATATAATCAGTTATCTAATTTTTTTGTTTACAAAATTTTAACAAAAAAACATTCATCTAATGATAGTATACATGATTATATCCCTAGAAGTGAACCCTGCAATGGAAATTTTGGAAAAAAAAACATCTATAGGGCACTAAAGCTTATTGCCTGCCTACTAATGAACCCTACAATACAAAAAAAAGAAAAGAAAACTCATCTATAAGACACTAAACTAGATTACCTAACTACTAGTGAACCTACAATAAAAACTAAAAACAATTCAACTATATGATAGTTAACCTGAATACCTGCCTACTAATGAACCCTACAATAAAAAAAGAAAACTCATCTATAAGATAGTAAACTAGATTACCTAACTACTAGTGAACCCTACAATAAAAATTAAAAACTATTCAACTATAGGATAGTAAACCTGATTACCAACTTACTAGTGAACCCTACAATCTGCCTACTACTAAACCCTACAAAAAATGTATCAACTATAATACAGACATTACAGTAATAATACACACAATTACAGTTTAGTTTGTAAGAAATTACATAAATAAAAAACATGTAATAAAAAAAACCATACACTGATGTGTAATTTCAATTCAGTGATGAACTTGACATATAAAGTAGCATAAATGGCAGTAGTAATACATACAATTACAATTTACCTTGCAGTAATACATACATATAAAATGATTAACTAAAGCTGATTGCCTACCTACTAATGAACCCTACAATTAAAAAAACTCATCTAATAGACAGTAAACTAGATTACCTAACTACTAGTGAAAAAAATACACAATCATCTAAGCATATAATGGAAGATCTGATATATCAAAAAAGACACATTCTGTAACATCCCAAATTCTGTACTTGTGTTTCAAATGTAAGAAAATGAGTAGAAATTAAAACTTTTTCTTACATCATGTATTTCCTGTGTGTACTAAACAATTATTGTACAAGAGTATGGAAATACAAAGTCACAAGTCTGTTGATCAAATCTTGATCCTCCAAAAACAATCTTGTCCAATCTTGTGATCCTTCTGGAAATATTTTCCTAAGTTCTTGGGATGGTTTGTGACCCCTCTGAAAATTTCACAATTTTTAGAAATTCAAGTTTACATACGGACAAACCTCTCTACCCAACGTGGGTCTAGTCTCCAAGCCCGCCGAGGTGTCCGGTATCGAACCACCCCTGTCATCGCATCGCCCCTCGACCGTGAGACGGACACGACGACTCACAGCGATCGCAGATCGACCAACCGGTCCATCCGCCGAAATGCCATCCAACCACTGTGGTCGTGGAGCCATACTGCGAATTTACAAATTAAAACCATTAATATTATTGAGCGTTTAAATTATACTCCAAAACACAATGCTAATACATATACAATTTCATGAAACCTTAGTGGTAAACACGTACTTTTTCCTACAAAAGGCTATATTACGTTAACACCTATACCGGCTCTTATGCATTGCAAAATATTAAAAACATCGTCGTTACCATGCATATTTGTAATGGGTGGAGCTTTATGGAAAAGATTTCAAAAATTTCACATATTTCATAATCCTACGGGTTCAGAATCATGTATCTGTGCTTTTTGTCTTAGTATTTCATAATGGGTAACGATGTTAACACCTGCACCGGCTGTTATGTATTGCAAAATATTAAAAACATCATTGTTACCATGCATATTTGTAATGGGTGAAGCTATATAGAAAAAAATTCAAAATTTCACATATTTCATAATCCTACGGGTTCGGTACCATGTATCTATGCTTTTTCTCTTACTATTTCATAATTCCTTAATCCAACCAAAATTATAAAGTAATTTCTATCTTTTTTTACTGTGCAAATAAATACATATATTTAACATTCCATAAGGCACGGGTTATCGATATGTTTTTATAATACAAAAATAACACGTTGTCATTCATCATGCCGGAAGAAATTAGTGCAACATGCGGAATAGCACAACTAAATTTATTTTCACCGACTATTTTTTCTCTATACAAACTACTAAACTAATTGTATTAATTATGCTATCCCTAAACATATGCTAACAACATGTTACTACACATCATGTTGCTTACTAACCATTGTTACTAATTAATCATGCTATCTCTAAATATTTACTAATAATCTATCACGACATATGACGTTGA
Source organism: Ampelocalamus luodianensis (assembly GCA_036346255.1). Taxonomy (NCBI): domain Eukaryota; kingdom Viridiplantae; phylum Streptophyta; class Magnoliopsida; order Poales; family Poaceae; genus Ampelocalamus; species Ampelocalamus luodianensis. Next base: position 24,710,632 of record CM070625.1, read on the forward strand.
TTGCTAACCTACCATGGTTTAAAGAATATATTTGTACAAAACAATACTACAAACTCACCGTCCTGGTCGTCGATGCAACACGAACTCTTTTCTCATCTTCTTCTTCTTCCTCCCCTTTTTCCCCTCTCCTTTCCCTTTCTCCCCTCCTATTTTCTTTTCTCCTTTTCCTTTCTCCCCTCTCTTTTCTCCTCCCCTCCTCTTTTCTCCTCTGCTTTTCGGCTCGCTCAACCGAATGGCGACGGCTCGCCCATGCTGCGTTTTATAGTCACCAAGTCGCCATACGGTTGGGCGACTTAGGCCTCAGTGAACATAGTCGCCAAACCGTATGGCGACTAGGCCCAGCGGAACATAGTCGCCAAATCGTATGGCGACAATGCCTCGCAGTGAAATCGCTGTTGCTGACCGATTCGCACACGCCTCGCGACTGGTTTGGCGATTATACCAAGTCGCCCAACCGCACGCGCACACGAGGTCATTTATGTAAAAAAATAAGTGGTATTATTTCTGTAATTCAATAAAAAATTATTTCAAAAAATTCAACTCCTTTCTACTATGTGTTTTCGTTTATATCGACATAGCTTTTATCACAAAACTCCTATTCATGGCATCAGAATAAATTTCTAACTTAGGTTTGTATTTCAAATGTAAAATTTTGAGGAGAAATAAAAACTTTTGTTGTCTCTTCAAATCATTTGAAAGTTTCTACAATTTTCCTAGCAATTTCCAATTTTTAGAATTTAATTCTTGTGATTGGAAATTGTTGTTATCAGATTCTTAGTTTTCAAACTTGTGATCATCCTCTGAAATTATTTTTCCTATCATCTTGATCATCCTGTCTACCTCCTGAATTATTTCACAATTTTTAGATTTTATTTGCTATTTCAAATGGCCAAGTCAAACTAGTTGGAAATCTGGTCAAACCCTAGGTCAGCATGCTTGTGAATTTTCTGCAGAACTTCTCAGTGCATAAAAGTTCTGGAAAATTTATGAAATGTTGCTCTCTGTCTCTAGTAGCTACCATAAAAATTTCGAATTTTTGAGCTCAGGAGCTACCTCTAAAAATTCCCAAACCTTCTCTCGTCTTTTAAATCCAATTCTAAAGTATCGTTCTCGGCCCAACCCAACCTCGTGCTCGAGTCCGACTCGCACACTTGACTCCGGCCGCGGCCAACTATCTGCACCGCGAAGTCCAATTGATCGTGACCGTCCGATGCAAATCGAACGATCCACGCGCGCGCTGCAACCGACTGTCCGAATGCATACATCAATCTCACCGCCCATTTCGATCCAACGGCCGGTGCGTTTCGAATCGAGCCAAACCTCGGCTCGCACCGCCGTCTGTCGGGCGGCAGTGGACCCACCTGCCAGTCCACCTCGTCTTCTCGCGACTCACCGGAGTTCGCGGCGCGCGCGCATGCTTGCCACGCACTCGCCGCCGCCACCTATTTGCCCTCGTGTTCGTCCGTGGAGCATCGCCGAGCTTCATAACCTCACCGCACTCATTCGCCATCGTTTTCGCTTCTCTCACCTTCTCCGCCAAATTTTCCTCTCACCGAGAAGAACTCGAGCGAAGCGCCGCTGCTTCGAGCCGCCTCTGAGCCGTAGACCGCACAGCAGTGTTCCTCTCGCCGCCGCCCCATTTTGCCTATTCCGGTCCTTGGCGCCCAGTGGATCACGGGGCGGTATCGCTGCTCCCGCCCGGCGATCTCGCCCGCGAGCTTGCTAGCGCTCGTGGGTCTCAAGCCTCGGCGCTTGGTTCCACTTGATCGCAATGCTCCACCGATGCTCACGGTGGGTTCGTTTGTCTTTGGTGCATCGTGGAAGCCGTGCGACCGATTTTTCTCCGAGCTCGATGTTTCGCCCGTGGTGATTCCGCCGTCTCGGACCTCCTTCGCCGCCATCATCTTGTGCTTATTGTTCCGGGATCAAGGCGGAGCCGTGGCGCACCTTCTGGAGTCTTCTCGGCCCGTAGCGCCTTCTCCGCGAGCACCGCATCTTCTTCTCCGCCTCCGCTCGCCGCCACCGCCACGGCATTCCCGTGACTCAGCGCCACCGCCATCGAGTTCGCGAGGTCCTTGCGAACCCAAGGTACCACTCACTCGCCTTGAAACTCATCTGGTTTGCTAGATCACCGCGCGCCGCACCGCATGCGCGCGTGCTCGCCGCATGAACCGCCGGTGAAGATTAGTTTAACTCTAATCATGTCTTCTTTGAGTCAACGATTTGTGGGCCCTCTCTCGTAATCGCATTTAGAAACCTTTAATCCACCCGCTATTTGTTCTCTGAGTCTCGCATGTGGGCCTGGAATGTCGCTTAGGGTCTGTAGTTTCCTTGTTGCGCTTTCTCGACGGGAAGCGATTTCTCGTGAGGGTATGTTAGGTTCGCATTTTAGTAAGCCAAGACGATTCTCGAAATACGCCGACGCCGCTTCTTGCCGTGGTCGAGTCGAGTCGACTAAGTCGGCGCCCGCGCGCCCGCATGTCGATGGCGAGGGCTAGCTAGTCAGGGTGCGAAATGAAATGCGTGCATTTTAGATTTCGGAAATGATTTAGCATTTCTGGTTTATGTTTTCTGTTGAACTGTTAATTCAATTAAACTTGTAAAATGCATAACTAATTCAATTTTTATCCAAATTGCATGAATCCAGTGCTGTTTATTTTCATTTCAAATGTATTATTTACTAAAATTAGTTTCATCCATGTCTCTGTGGCAAAAATCTGTTAATTAATAAAATGATGTCTTATGTATCTTCTAGATTAGAAAATGCATATCTCTTTCAATATTTGTCCAAATCCAGTGAAACCAATTTTGTAATTTGTCATTTTTAATGTACTAATTAATAGGATAGGTTTTATACACTGTTTCTGTTCATGAAAATTTGTTAAGTAATCGACTAGTGTCTTGTTGTGTTTTTAGCTTAGGAAATTCATAGAAAATTGCTAATAACTTAAAATGATTTGTTCTCTGTTTCTAAAATTCTGTTATTTCATGCTTAGGCTGCTGTGTGAGTTTTGGCTTGTTTTGATGTTGTTGTATGTTTGAGTTTTGTCGGTGTTATTCGTTCTTATTTGCTGTTATGTTCGATCGTTAGGCTTCGATATTTGCGGCAACCCTGAGGACGATCCTCCGCACCATATTGAGCAACAAAGAAACAGTGCAAGCAGCTTGATCATGTTTAATCCAGTATTTTAAAGATTAATATTTTGTTTCATTTGTATGTATGCATTGCTTAATTTGTGTTAAATTGATTAGTTAAACTCAGTAGTCGCATATCCTGTAGACAAAATATTGATCTCTACTACCGAGCTTAGGTTATTTGTCGTGATTAGAGATCGTTGGATGACCTCTTGTCACTTAGTAGATCCGGTCAACTTGCTTAGACATGCTTAGCTATCGGAGAATCAAGGTTATCGACTTTAGTCGGTAACCTTGGTCACACAAAATTTACTATAACTTCATGTTTTAGCATTTTTGCTATGTTTAATTGCAAAATTAAAAATGAAAACAAAAATGATTTAGACTTGGGCACAATGGTAAGATGGTGTGATCTGTTGGGTGTGACCGAAAGGTGCCCAGCCGCTTAAGGACCGAGTTACTTGCGCCACCGTGACGAGCATTTTGCGTGCTAACCACACTAGAGTATATGAGACCTCTCTTGACCTAGTACTTTGGCGTGTATTGGCTCCGGTCGCAGGAGGTCGCAGGAGGGACGGAGGTGGGAGCATGGTAGTTGTCCAAAAGCTTTATCCCGAGTGGGTAGTTGTCTTTCGGCTTTACCATGTAAGCGTATGGGTTTCATCCATACGAGCGCTCGTAGTTAATACACAATATTGGAAACAGCCTCAGAGGACTTAGTCGTACAAGATACCTTCGGAAGTGTGCTTTGGCTTAAAGCGGTCCAAGTGTGGGTACATTGGTACACCTCGCAGGTTAAAACTATTCAATAGCCTCGCCCTAGGTTATGGACACGCTCGGATACGCCCCGTAAGAACTAGACTACAACATTTAAATAAAAATTTGATGGGTGGTACGAATCTGGGATTCGTGCTATTGTTGTGGTGACTATTGGGATAGTCACTTCTAGGTTGTTTATCTTTCGCTTTTGTTATTATTACCCTTACTGTTATTTCAATCTTAAAAATGAATTGCAAACTTGCCTTTAAAACTGTACTACATTATTGCAAATGAAAATTGGCTTTATGCAAATGAAACATATGGCCCCCACTAAACAAGCCTGCATGTAGCATATTAATGTGTCCGCTAGTTCACACGTCGGCCTTATGGGTACAAAGACAATCTTTGTACTCGGTGCTTTGCTTGATGTTTTTGTTGCAGAGGAAGAAGGTGAGCCTCAGGGTCCTCACTTCTGTGAGCTGTGTTGCCGTTTCTTGGACGACTAGTCTTGGCGGTCCGGTCAGATGCCTTGTGGGTGAAGGCACACTGATTGGCTTTGTTTATAGCCATCTTATGGCACTTTTGCTTCCGCTGCCTTTTCATTGTTATTTGTGTATCTTGTGGCGATCACCATTGTCCGTAATATCTTTGCTATTTGTTTATCTTCCGCTTGGAAGTGTGGTGTTTGGACTCTATGTGGAATGGAGTTGATGTCTAATTTGTACTGGGTGTATATCGCTTTAGAAGTATACATATCTCGAGGATCGGTTTATTTGATTTGTGATGCTAGGACCAGGTGGTTGGTTAAGCATTACAAACCAAATAAACTGGGGTCCTCACAGGCATATAATGGAAGACCTAATATATAAAAAATGATACATTCATCTTAGAACCATGCTTAAAAATGCACATTTTTTAGACTCTGAATATCAGAACTATGCTATGAAAAACGCACATGTTAAGACAACATATAATCAGTTATCTAATTTTTTTTGTTTACAAAATTTTAACAAAAAAACATTCATCTAATGATAGTATACATGATTATATCCCTAGAAGTGAACCCTGCAATGGAAATTTTGGAAAAAAAAAACATCTATAGGGCACTAAAGCTGATTGTCTGCCTACTAATGAACCCTACAATAATAATAAAAAAAAAGAAAACTCATCTATAAGACACTAAACTAGATTACCTAACTACTAGTGAACCTACAATAAAAATTAAAAACAATTCAACTATATGATAGTTAACCTGAATACCTGCCTACTAATGAACCCTACAATAAAAAAAGAAAACTCATCTATAAGATAGTAAACTAGATTACCTAACTACTAGTGAACCCTACAGTAAAAATTAAAAACAATTCAACTATAGGATAGTAAACCTGATTACCAACTTACTAGTGAACCCTACAATCTGCCTACTACTAAACCCTACAAAAAATGTATCAACTATAATACAGACATTACAGTAATAATACATACAATTACAGTTTAGTTTGTAAGAAATTACATAAATAAAAAATATGTAAAAAAAAACCATACACTGATGTGTAATTTCAATTCAGTGATGAACTTGACATATAAAGTAACATAAATGGCAGTAGTAATACATACAATTACAATTTACCTTGCAGTAATACATACATATAAAGTGATTAACTAAAGCTGATTTCCTACCTACTAATGAACCCTACAATTAAAAAAACTCATCTAATAGACAGTAAACTAGATTACCTAACTACTAGTGAAAAAAATACACAATCATCTTAGCATATAATGGAAGATCTGATATATCAAAAAAGACACATTCATCTTAGAATCATGCTTTAAAACACACATTTTTTAGACTCTGAACATTAGAACCATGCTATGAAAAACGCACATGTTAAGACAGAATATAATCAATGATCTAATTTTTTTGTTTACAAAATTTTAACAAAAAACATTCATCTAATGACAGTATACAATATTACATCCCTAGAAGTGAACCCTGCAATGAAAATTTAGGAACAAATAATCTTGAGGGCACTAAAGCTGATTGCCTAGCTTCTAATGAACCCTACAATAAAAAAACAAAACTCATCTATAAGATAGTAAACTTGATTACCAACTTACTAGTGAACCCTACAACCTGCCTATTACTGAACCCTACAAAAAAAATGTATCAACTATAATACAGCATTACAGTAGTAATACACACAATTACAGTTTAGTTTGTACGAAATTACATAAATAAAAAATATGTAAAAAACCATACACTAATGTGTAATTTCAATTCAGTGATGAACTTGACATATAAAGTAACATACATTGCAGCAGTAATACATACAATTAATATTTAAGTTCAATTGAAAATATAGAAACTGTAAAATTAGCTTATACTTAATATTTATACACAGAAGTGAAAATATGTATACGCCACATGTATTAAGTTTGATTCAAAATAACGAAATTTGCAGCAACATTAACTATAATTCTTTGCTAATCCTACCTAGAACCGAGATAAACCTTCAAAAAGAAAAAAAAAACTATAATAGACAAAACGACAATGCAATTGTTCAACATTTAAGACTAAAATTTTAGACTTACCAAACAAAAAGAAAGAATAAACATAAACTTCGTTCAACTTTGTACCTAAGATTAAACAAATAACTAATTATTCATAACAACTTGACAACACTACCAATCAGCACTGCTAAGTGACAAACTATGCAAACCATCCAATTCAGAGCAAAAGGAATGCCAAATAACAAACATAATCAAAAATAAATTTACTAATACTTCCCTTGAAATACTATTCATCATACTGCTAGATTATAAAATGTGACCACACTAAGTATTAACTACTGCCAATGAAAACAAACACTATTAGAAAATAGAAGAACTAAAAAAAATCAAACTTACTCTCGTACATAAACAAGCAAGTAGATAAGCTATCCGAATCCTCCCACTTCAGTTGAGCAAACAGTTAAACCTGACAAAACAAAACATTGCAAACCAAATTAATGAAGAGAATATCAATGCAAAAAAATGCTTAACAAAAGTGCATAAATCATTGTTATGACCACTAAGTACATAAAATTAATTGTGCTAGATATTAAGAACAAAAATAAAAAAAATACTCACACCAATTAACTATAAAGTAACAGATGCTCACACCAATTTACAGATTCAACAAAACAAACAATATCTAAGCATTGCCAAGATCACTAATACAAACACAAAAATGCCTGACATATAACTCTCAGTAAACCTCTACAATAAACATAATAAACATAATCTTAATAAACAATAAGGATCTGGTATAACACCAATTTTATAGACATTTACTTCAATGAAACCTCTAAATAGATTCAGGAAACACATGCGAATTACTAAAGTTGAGACAACTATAATAAGATCCATCCCAAACATTCATTAGACATCCTCTCTAGCAAAATAGCATACAAACAAAAACAGATAACAGATGCAATACAAATTCATAAACCATTTCTTTCTCTTCTCTGCTATAAGTTCAAGCAGTACACTGATAGATCTAGCAGCCAATGAGCACAATAAATGGGGCAACATCATATGCCATCGTCTAGTAGCTGTGGACACCGACCCAACCATTTCTTGAATTCATGGTTGGCTTTTGTGATTCAGAACTCCGGTGGTCCATGATAAAAATGTATGGATCATGTTAGTAGTTAGTACTGTGCACAAGCAGAACGAAGCCAGGGAACCTCCATGAACGCCTTTAAGACTACATAAAACTTCAAGATATGTACTACACAGTGTGCAGTAAAATGAAGATAATGAAGATAAAATTACCTATTTTTACCCAAATTTCATTGTCTGTGGCATGATTAAAGTAAGATTCATCATCTAAACACAAGACAAAAGAGATGAAAGATGCGTTGTAAAGTACTCTGCTGATACTGACAAGTCATTAGCACTCCATCTTTACACTAGTAAGGAAAGGGAAGATAGATAATGCATGTTCAACATATGTAGATATCGGTTTTTTTCTTGAACAATGCTAGCTCACTTACACATTTCGCTAACACCGATAAAAATACTAACATCTTCCTATATACTAGTAGCAGGTTACATGGATGCTATGGAGGCACATGCTCCTAACCACCTAGCAAAGCTACACACACAGGAGAAACTAGTACACTTTAGCACATACTGACAATGAACAAAAGTAAAAAAGCGAAGCGGTGACAAGTACTAGATCTACTACTAGAAGCTTTACACCAGGAAAATTAACTAGCCTCACAAACATTCTACATATGTAGCCAAACAAAAATTCAATTGTTTTGGATTTGTTTCAAGCATATGAAGGATGGATGTTGAGCACTGTCATGCATGTTTGTTAGTGTTAGCGTCAGTGTTGTTGTTGGTGATGTTGTTGCTACTGCTCTCGTTTTGCATATCAACAAAAGCGATGATGTTTCTGTGTGTTTAGTTTCTACTTTCTATGTCTATCATCTACAATATGCAATTTTGTCATCCTTTTGACTCATTCGCCAAAGTTCCAAATGCTACTACTGATTTTTTTGCCCTTGATTTCTATGTACAAGCATGCATGTGTAGGTGCTATCGTTCAAGATTTAGGCTAGGTTTGTGTGGGCAACATGCTGGTGTTGCAATACATTTACATGTATTGATTGTTGAGCATATGAAGGATAGATGTTGATCAGTACTGGATCTACTACTAAAAGCTTTACACCAGGAAAATTAACTAGCCTCACAAACGTTCTACATATCTAGCCAAACAAAAACTTCAATTGTTTTGGATTTGTTTCAAGCATATGAAGGATGGATTTTAGCAAGAAACGACTAATTTTATTACTAGCTAGTAAACAACAACCAAGACAACCTGAAAATTACTTAAAATTGGAGAGAAAAGACAGAACTTGCCTCTGATTGCTTGTTGTTGTTGTTTGATTAGTCGTAGAAGTGAAACCGATTAAATTTGATTGGATCAAAGTCTGTCTGCGGTAGGTTCGATTCTGTCCAGTAGTTTGCGCGGCTGTTTTCGTGATCTTAGAGGCCGAATCAGAGGATCCCATCTCCTAGAGTTATGTGGGGTTCGTTCTTAGCTTTCATTGGGCGTAAAGATTGCTTAATTCCGAGTTACGGTTCAAAAGTTATGATCAATTCTTTATTGTTGTCCCGAAAGTCTGACGAGAATTAGCACTCAATGTAATTGTTAAAATATGACCTAGATAGAAGATGATTTAGAAGTCTTGCCCATAACGACTTTTGTACGTGATCTCATTAGCTTTCAAGATTGATAAAGAACACCCCATTTGGATTTGTAGAACAAAAGTTATGCACGTTTTAAGTTTACTGTCCAGAACCTCGACAAGAATGAATTGTCGAATTGCCTTTTAATATTTGATCAAGTTAATGCAAATGCAGGGCTTTCACCCAACTAAGTTATTGTAGGTCTGGGTCTTAGCTTTTGATATTGATAAAGAACGCTAAGATTGGTTTGGCCAAGTAGAAGTTATGGTTTTTTTCGTGCTGCTGCCCGTATGTCGTGCAGTTCGACGACAGAGGGTGTTCATCGGTCTTTTGGGGCTTGGTACGTTCAGAATTTGGGATTTCCATCAACTAGGTTGTTGTAGATAATCTTGTTACCTTTCAAACAAGCCTGAGTTTACATTTTTACGAATTTTAGAGAGAAAGTTATGTCAATTTTAGTATTGCTGCCCATTATGGTTTTCTGATGGAATATAGTTCAATTGGAGTAAAATTGTGTAGTTAAACGTTGGGGTATTGGGGTTTGTGTTGCGAGTAGTGTCTTGACATCGTGGTTCTTATTGAGTAAATTAATGGTGTAGGAGATGAGGCTCCGGGGTTAGCGGCATCGTCGTTGCCTCCTAACGCATCGCAACGCTAAAGGCAAGTACACTGACGTTTGTATGAATTGTGTATGTTGAATGCTTGATGTTCGTACTATGTTTTAATTTGATACGTGAGAAGTTCCGATGATTATGTTTCTTCCGTATGTGAAATTCATATGTTCAAAGATGATACTAGTCGTTGTTCATAAGTACATTAATGCATCCATGTTCAAGTTCCGTCCACGGGAGTGGAACTCCACGGGAGTGGAGTCTAAAGTTGCATCCATGTTCATGTTCCGTCCACAGGAATGGAGCTCCACGGGAGTGGAGTCTAAAGTCCCATCGATTCTAGTATGTGCATGTCAGTTCCACCATTCCAATGTGGGCAGTTTGGACACCCGTATGAAACGTTCTCCATACGGTATATTGGATCCCCGTATTTCGATAAATACAGGCTTGAGTGAACACCGACGGGTGTGTCACTAGCTATACCGGTATAAGCACGTGTGCAGTCCATTCCTTTGATTATTTACATTCATCTCATACATTCATAAGTATTCATTTGTTGTATGTTCAGAAGTTGTAAAGAAGTTGTCTTGTTCATAATGGTTGACTGTTCTTATTCATTGTATTTGCTGAGTCTTGGACTCACTCTTGCTTTGATTATTTATTTTTAGGTGATCGTTGATAAAGTTTTCTCTTGGGAGAGAGTAGACACTCACTACTCAAATATTTCACTTTACACTAGTTTCAATAAAGAGACTGTTACTGTCTTTCATTCGTTAATTGTTGGGTTGTAATAAATAAACTTAGACTTGGATGATACATTTCTTATCGTTGAGTTTATTTAAATAATTGATTATGTTCATTGATCATTCGTTGATAAGATTATCTTAGTGGATCCAATATTACATTTCCGTTTGTGTTCCAATTGTTGATGATCTGTTTAACTTAGTTGATGAATTGTTGTTGAAATTATTCCGTTGTATAGTTATATGTTAGGTATTTAGGTAACGTTTTGGCTTTCGAATAGCCAGGGTGTTACAGTATCATCTCGCACCAAACATTCATTAGACATCCTCTCTAGCAAAAAAACATACAAAACAAAAACAGATCCAATACAAGTACCAGAACTTAACAAAACCCATAGATCTATGCATCCCAAAGTATCCATGAAAAATGAACAAAACAATCGGCCAAAACCATACAAATGATGGGGAAAAAATGAGGACATACAACCAAAAAAACTCACCGACCTCGCCTCGCCCTAAAAATCATATGAAGAAGAAGATGGTAAAGATCTTCCTGGCAGCACCTGCAAAAATAGCACACAAAAACCATGAAAAAGGAACAAAACAACCGACCAAAACAAAAAAATGATGAAAAAAATGATGAATCAAGCACCAAAGAACACGGCTCAAACGCCTCAGCCAATCTGCCCGACTTTCCCCCAAATCGTTTCCATCTCTCTCTCGCTCTCTCCCCCCGTGTCGAGTGCTCCGCTAAGACAAGCACCGAAGAACAAGCCTCTACCACTCTCTCTCTCTATCCACCTAAGTCTCAAGAGCTTCGCTCAGGAGACGAGCACCAAAGACCGCGCCTCTAGCTCTCTCTCTCTCTCTCCACGTAGCCTTGAATGCCTTCGACCCGCGGTTGTTTTTCTGATGGAGACAAAGTTGGTAGAGAAATGTGCTCTTTGGTTGAAAGAGAATCTTGGGTTTCCTAACGGAGTGGCAGTCAGTGCTGCAAGTAGAGTGGGGGTATAACATTATTCTGGAAGAGGGAAGTGTCAGTGAACTGTGCGAACCCTAAAAATCAAACTAATCTAAATAACGCTAATCAGTAATTAGCAGTAAATTAAATTTTTCTAAACGAAACAAAACATAAGCTTGGATTAATATCGAACACATCGCTAATCAAATTCACACACAATATATATATATATACCTCAAGAGTTCATCAACATAATTTACAACATCGATATAACTCAAAGTCAATTATAAGAATACTTTTAAATCAAAGGTAAAACGTTAAGTACAAACTCAGAATTAAACTACAATAATTCTTTACATCGGATTAACATACAAAAATTCACTACAAGCGGACAAACAATATTAGTACAATCTTTGAGATAAATTACAGTATGAATTCATCGCAAGCGAAATTAAAACATTATTACAAACTCGTAGTGGATTACAAGAATCATTTACAAAAGATTAAATAAAAGTTACAACTTGGATACTTTACAAAAGAATAAAATAAAACTCTTGCATGCATATAGCCGAAGTCTTGCATCTTCGTTCGTGCATCGCCAAAAAAATCGACACCTTCCCTCAGCCAATCCGAAACCCAACCCACATTTCTATCGACCGACAACGACCAAAAGACCAATAGCAAAACAAAATCTATAAATAAAAGTTAGAGTAGAAGAGGATTACTGTGATATTTCAGGAAGATCATCGAGGTTTCTAGAACGACCTAGGTTAGTCGGCACCATGTCACTGCCGTGGGTTTCATCACTTAGTATTTATTAAAATCCGACAACTACGTTATATCAACTTGCCTTCGCTGTAGAAAATCCGAAGCATAGTGCAGAGAACATCCTTTGGACCAAAGGTCCTTGACCAAATAGTCCATTATGAGAGCAAATGAGATAAAAGGAGGGCAAAGATGGTGTACACAGGGCAGGAGAGAGATGCTAGCTGAGAGCTCCCTTTCATAAGCCATTTCTCCCTCACTAAGCCTCACAAAACACCTAAGCAAGCCTCATTTCTCCCCACAGCCATTAGCTAACCAAGCATGAGCCAGCAAAGCCACCATCTCCCACTGCCAACCGAGAGTAAAGAGCTCAAGCAAGCCCACTGCCCTCCATAAGACAACACAAGAGCAAGCAAAGCCAACACCACCACCCTTCCACTGCCAACCAACCAAGCCAGGCCATTGCCACCTTTTGCTCACCATTGCCACAACCCAAACACCCATAGAGAGATAGCGAAGGAGAAGGGGAGCAAAGGAGATGGGGAAGACGACAGAGCGTGGATGGCAGTAGCAACGACCTCGAACCGTCAACAACCACCAGGACCGACGCCAAGCCGACAACAAGGATCAGAAGCACCGAAGCGAGCAAGGAGAGCACCACCACGACCACCCCACTGCCAGCATCAGCACCGTGACCAGAACCACTGCCACTCTCAACCCCAACCTGGCCAAGCAAGGTAAACCATCCTTCATACACCCACTGCCATCTATTTTTGCCCAAGCCGAACCCACCACACTAGCAGTATCATCACCCATTTCATCATAGAGCAAGGGGAGGGAGCGGGATAGAGAGATAGAAAGGAGTAGAGTAGTTACCTCGGTAGACCATGGCAACAGCGGCAACACCACCACCAGCACAACCCACCTCCATCACCTTATTCTTGCACATGCATCAAGTAACCCACATCAGAAGATTGAATCAAGCAAAACTTGAGAAATCGAAAAATCAGTAGGGGGAATAAAGTCCATGGGGGACAAGCCGATCCGCGGCCTCAACTCCCCACATCCGGTGACCTAGCACCATGGCTGAGCCGGAGGTTTAAGGAGGCGAGCGGCCGAATGGTCGGGCGAGCCGGAGGCAGGCGCAGGGCCGGCGCACAGGCAGCACAGGCCGAGCCGAGGGAATCGAGCCGGAGAGGCATAGGGGCGCGGGTGGCCGAGCGCACGGGCGGGCCATGGCCACAGGGGAGCATAGGCGTGCGCAGGGCCCAGCCGAGCGGCCGAGCGCGCGAGCTGGCGGGCCAGAGGCATGGGGAGGCGCACAGGCGGCAGCACCGGCAGCCAGACGCCAGGCCGAGCTGAGAGCCGGAGGGAGGAGGCGCTAGAGCAAACACCAGGGAGGAAGGAAGTGAGATAGTGGGGAAAGAGGAAAGGGGCAGAAGAAGAAAGGATGAGGCGAGGGAGTTTTGGCCGATTGGAATGAGTTTTGGCCGATTGGAATGGGGAGGAGAGAGAAAAAGTAAAGAGATAAGGGAGGGAGGGAGGGAGGGAGGGAGGGAATGGTAAAAGAAAGAGAAATTAAGAAAAGGAAAAAAATTATGTAAGGGGTAAATTTGAGGGTGAAGTAGTAGGGGTAAATTTAGTAGTAGAATTAAACACCCTTAATAATAAATGTTGGCACTATGTAAATATGGGACTGAACAAATTGATAAACCACGTAAGGTTAAAAGGTAGCAGATCGACTGGTAGAAAATAAAAGTGGAAAAGTGTAAAATTAATCTGAAACTATATAGCAAAATTAATCACTGGTAGAACTAATTAAATTAGACAAATTATCTGATGCGTTAGAAATAGTTTAATCAAGATAGAATAATTAAATTAAATAACACCTGGTAACTATACAAAAATGGCTAGAGTTCGTTTTTTAACAAAAGTGTACCCAAGTTTATTTAGCAAAGTAAATAAATACATACACACATGCATAAAATTGATTAGACCTAATCGTGAGTTCAGCGATCATACACTCGAGAGCTAACATGCCGTAGAAAAATAACCGTAGTTGGGGAGTGCTAACCTAACGGGGATCCAAAAAATGTTATTAAATTAAAATCTACTGACACAGAAAATCAACTGATTAATGTACGCATAATAGCGCCAAAAGCAACTAAGTATTTATTTATTTATTATTCACGCTACCATATAATTATAGAGGATGATCCACCGCAGATCAAAGTAGCTGATCTAGAATTCTTCGACGATCTTTTCCACGACTACGAAGGCAAGCTTATCTCTTGAACATCAACCTACTTATATTAAATGTAAATGTTACTTTGTTGTATGATTATACATATGTGCATAAAAATTATGTCTTAAAATCAATTCGGATAAAAGAAAATGAAAGAGAAAAGAGATGATGAATGATAAAAGAGCAGTACAACTGAGATGAGTAGTTGTACTGCAAGAGAAATATAAGGCTGGTAAAGGGGGCTCGTAGCAGGAAAAAGAGATGAGGGAAGAGGTGGGACCCTTTACATATGGGTAATATATAAGGACCAACAAAACTCTCACCCGGATAAGGGGCCGTATTTAAGTGCTAACCATTTTTCCGTTTCGACGGGCAGAAAATGCTACATTGTTAAATAATTATGCTCTCCACATCGGGTAAGTAATATTGCATGGATTGAGTTATGGAGGAACCCAGGACCGATAGGAAAGTCTAGAAGTAGGGGATCCAAGGCGGTATAGTACTGCACGGTGGAGTGTTGGGTGCGGGGAGTCCGGCCCAACCAACATTATTAGAATTCGGTGGAGGACTAGGTGAGCACCCCAGGACATCGATGGACAACAATGGGTGGATACTTAATCACGTAACTTAGAAAACGTTCTGTATTCTGAACTCGAACCTGGATTAAAGGAAATGCAGGGGACCTAGCTCAGAGAGAGCTCGAGTAGCTATAGGTAAAGTGGTACAAAGCCTATGTAGTGCTAAATAAAACCATAAATTCATGCATGTCTCCTGGATTAGAGTCTACGGTGACCGCTAGGGGTTTATCTTCTTACTAAGTAATAAGTAGTCTTTTCAGTATTAAAACTTGCCACTTAAAGTTTGATGAAGTATTTATTTTCAGAAAAAGAGATGAACTAGAAAATGTGATAACGAATAGAGATGAGTCATACAGTGCACTTTTGCTATTAATGCTTGCTGAGTACACTAGTATTCAATCTTGCTATTATTCTCTTTGTTAGATACTAGTCCGGCCGGGAACTATCCCAAGTGGGATGAAGGATACGCAGGTGCTGAGGAGGTCGCAGGAGGTGAGGGCACTGACTACGAGGACCAAGGTGTGATGGGCACCTTATTCGACGAGTGGGACGAGTAGACGATCGGTGAAGCAGGGCAAGCAAGCGAGGGGAATTCGTTTCCCGTTGTAATTAAATACTTATTTTAAAGACCATAGCCTCGGAAGTCTTGAAATTACGCGCAAATTGTCTCAGAACTGATATTTTGCGTGTTAACCCCTGAAACTTGCGCTATTTAAAAATCATTTTTCCAGTTAAAAGGCTTCGAACCCAATTTTTTTGCATATTTTTGAACTTTGAAGCATATTTATCCTTGTTGTTATTATTTCTATATAATTTATGTATCGATTTCATCGCTTTGATTATCCGTGATTGTTTATATTGCTTTTAATCACCGGAAATAGCAAGAAATCATGAAAAATGCATAGAAAAATACGGAACACGAACTCGAGTTCAAGAGCATTGTGAGAATTTTGCAACCATTTTATGCAGATTACAGTAATCCTTTGAACTTTTGCATGAATATGAAGATGATCGCATCACGAATCGAATTGAGAACTGACCAAGATGGTCGTAATTTGTATGTAATTTATATGATCTTCAATTCGTGGTAATGTAATCACGGATGAGCGAAGATTGAGAAGACTCTCTACCTTTCACCCGAACGCTGCAATCCGCAAGCAACTATCGCCAAGACGGCTACATTAAGTATGTCAAATTAATTGACATCATGCAAGTTGCGTAAACTCAAGATGATATTCTAAGAAAGAACTTCATCTCGCAACCACCTAGGAGCAGTGCTGGCCATGAAGCCACTGCTAGAAGCTACAAGGTGATGAAGCCTCTCACGAATGAGAGGAACAAGAAGGGTAAGGTTGTGCGTCGCACATTATTGATGTTTTCCAATCTAAGAAGAAGGGCAAATGATAGCATGAGGCATACCTCCATTGCAGTACGAGGATTCACATCCATTAGTTGCACTTATGAATGTGAATGTACCAAGAGAGCCCCATCATCCCTCCTTTGGACATCGCAGCGGCTGCAGCCGTAGCTAACCAAGAGGAGAAGATCGCGCATGGAGCCGATTTAGGCAGAAGTTCCTGAATACTTCTCCTATTAGATCCAGTGCACGCATTGCACTCGAACCTTTATAGAAACTTGCGCTTGTAATTGAAGCGCACTTTGAATTATTGAATAATGGTTGCAAGCTCTAGAAGAGCAAAGCATTAAATTCTTATTATGAGTCCCGCAAGGCTTATTTTCCGCCTTTATAATAGCAAGTTACGCTCGATATCTCAAGTATTTTATTTATGTGTTGCTTGTTTTCTCTACATATTAATAAAGTACATTATATTAGAACGCTGTGGCGCCTATGGAGGAAGTGTGCTTAGCATGTAGCAAGACAACGAATATCATCCCGAGATAAATGTAAATTTTTCCAATGATCAAGAAGAATGTCGTAGTCTTACGACGACCGCAGCAAATGATACTTGTATAACAAAAGCTCGTGAAGGGTCATAATTATACTCCCAACGCACAACTTTGGTCATTAAAGAAGAATTGTTGTACCTAATCGACTAGAACTCTCACGATATTTGCGCTAACAGCTTCCATGTAGAGATCAAGAAGAGTATGGTACATGAATACCGCTCATTACAAAGCGTGAAGAAAATGAAAAATAGCATTAG
Source organism: Ampelocalamus luodianensis (assembly GCA_036346255.1). Lineage (NCBI taxonomy): Eukaryota > Viridiplantae > Streptophyta > Magnoliopsida > Poales > Poaceae > Ampelocalamus > Ampelocalamus luodianensis. The sequence continues at coordinate 24,727,835 of CM070625.1, forward strand.
AATATCTTCCTTCATATGAAATTGGGCTATACTACACTAATATTAAGGCACCTACACCTATTCTTTCCTCGAAACCGTATTTAGAAGCTCAACTTTTCTATCTCTCGGCATGATAGATTGTGCCGTCTAGGTCTTAGGATGATGAGAAATACAATTAACAATTCACAGGACATGATATGAATGTTAAGAATTTCTCAAATCAGAAGATTTTGTGTGCTCGCATGTGCCACCGGAAATTAATTACTAGACTTTTTGCTCAAAGCAAAGGATGAAGTCCTCGCATTCTGGATCGTATCCAGGAGACCTTTATGTCCTATATAGCCCCGTAAGGGTAATTTGAGGTATTTTATAGTGCTCATCGATGCTTCCTCTGAATGGTCGTGACGATGATTATTGTCTACGAAATCAAGCTTTCGCATAGCTAAATCTCAGAGATAATTAAATTAGAAATATTTTCTCGATCATCATGAGAAGTCCACCGAATGGACAACGCCGAGAACTTACTCCAAAGCATTTGATGATTATTGCATGAAAATGGGAATTAAAGTTGAGCATTTTGTACCACTTGTCCGCACTCGAATGGACTAGCGTAACTTTGAAGAATTGTAATTTACCAACTATATGTTGGGACACGCAGATCCTCGCTTCGCAAAGAACTCTCATCAATTTTAGACCATCGCCTATAACATCCATCCACCTATGCAACTAGCGCAAGGGTCAAGATCAAAACTTCTCATCTTCGCAGTTGGTTTGCAAGGGTTATATACCTATACCACCACCGCAGTAACGCAATGGGTCTTCTCCGAAAGTCCGATATACGTTGGTTATGAGACAAGATCCATAATCAAGTATCTCGACCATATGATCGAGATTTGTAAAATGCCCAATTCCGATAGTACATTAGATGAGGTTAGTTTCCGTCATTAGGGGAGGAAATCAACCCTTGATAATAATGTCGGAAATAATTGAAGTGTAGAAGACATTTGAAGTCCGTAAGATAATTGAAATCTATGCATATGACCGAGCACTAGTAAAGCAAATAGAGAAGTCCGTAAGATAATTGCGATCCGTAAGATAATTGAATTGAAGTCTAGAAGACAATTGAAGTCCGTAAGATAATTGATTTGTAAGTATTAGCAAATCAACCGCGACTACTTTAGTGATTTGAAGAGCGTGAATAAGTAGCATTTGCTCGCAAGCAATGCACCGAGAGGGTTGAAATACCATTGAAGGTATCCCTAATACCGCCCGAGGCCTCGTAATAAAAGGACGAGAACTCCGGTCCCTCGAACCAAGCAACCGGGACGCCTGTGAAAAAGGATAAGAAGGACTTGACACACCGATCACCAAGTGCCCTGCAACTAGAAGGGGAGCCGCTTGAGACCGCATCGGTATGGAACCTTCGAAAAGGCATACGAATGGACATCCCCATGAAGGAGACATCGCATGGATGTGCGCACACATCGGAGCTGAAAACTAAAGGACTTGCCCCGCAATTGGAAGCAAGGTGAACAAGTAGAAGCATTAAAAGAATCGCCCCTTGAAGAAATAGCTATAAGCTTTATGACCTTAGGAGAATATTTGAATATGACAACAGCCAATGTCGACATTTACTTTGCAAAGAAACTTACCACAATCATCAATCTTGATTCAGAGCCTGCATCGCTCGCTGAATGAAAGAAAATATCAGATTGAGAAGATTGAGAGAAGGCAATAGAAGCTGAATTATTCTCTCCGAATAAAAGAAGGGCGTTTGGGCATGTAAGCCGCACGCCTCCCCTTGTGCACCCCGTAGGGCATAAGTGGGTATTTGTTTGAAAGAGAAATGAAAAGAAGCAAGGCTCGTTGTACAAGGTTTCACTGGACATCCAGAAGATGATAATGAAGAAACCTATTCCCCGGTCATGGGCGAAACTCCCTTTAAATATTTATCTCAATGGTAGTGAACTTGAAGTTAGAAGTGAAATTGATGGATGGGGTACCAAAGATACCTTTATGAAATATTGGATTCGACATTTATATGAAGATACCGAATGTATCACCGTCCCAACCAAAACAGAGCAAATAGAAATATGTACAGCAGAAACTCGTAAAGTCATTGTACGAACATAAGCAATCGTGCAAAATGTGGTATAATCTCTTGAGCGACTTTCTATGCAAGAAAGGCTACACGAACAATGAGAATAATCTCTGTGTATTTATACGACGATCTCGTAATGGAGTTTGTATAATCTTAGAGTATGAAGATGATCTCAATATCATCTAACTCAAGGATATTAAGAAAGTAAGCTCTTACCAAGTCTGAGTTCAAATGAAAGATTTGGGTGAAAACCAAATATTGCTTAGGCTTGCGCTTGGGCATGCCCTCAAGGGATATTAGTACATCACCAACTTACACTCGTAAGGTGTTAGAAAGGTTTGATTTTGAAAAGGCATACCTTTGAAAGTGCCAATGGTCGGAGATCTTTGCAAGCAAGACAAGGATCCGCATGCACCTAGAAAAGAGGGGAGGAAGTCCTGGGACCGAATTCCTATATTTAAGTGTGATAGAAACACTCATGTGTTGAACAAACCGTACTAGACTGGGCATTGCATTTGCCGTGAACCTATTAGCAAGGTATAGTACGTAACCTACCAAAGGTATCGGGCAGGAATGAAGGACATCTTCCGATACCTCCAAGGAAGCAAAGAACTTGGTCTGTTTCTATAGAAAGAACCAAGACCTAACTATGAATGGCAATGCAAATAACTGTACTTGTAGGACCCGTGATACAACCAAATAGCTAACGTGTTATGTATTCCTATGTGGTGGAACCGCAATTCCATAGAAATCGTCTAAGCAGTCTTGTACCGACTTCGACGAACCACTCTGAAATGATAGCACCGTATGAGGCCTCACGAGAATGTGCTTGGTTTCGGATGATTCACCACATCCAAAGAATGTGTGGATTGAATACCGCACAAACCTCACCGTTATCTATGAAGATAATGCACTTGTGTTGCACAAATGCGATGGGTTATGTGAAGAATTCTCTCACAAAGCATATCAACCCCAAGTTTTTCTATGCTCATGAATGCAAAAGATGGATGAAATTAAGGTCACAGATACTAAGTCATGTGAAAATCTTGCAGATTTGTTCACTAAGTCACTTCCAAAGATCTAGCTTTGAAAGGTACATATGTGGAAATTGGAATGATGAGACTTAGAGAAGTGCAGATCTCGGGGAGAATCTTCACAAACTCATTACTAAAGCTTGATCACGAAGATCGAGTACCCAAAGAGCAAACTCAAGATTAAATAAAATTGGGTGGATTGTACTCTTTTCCCTTGACGAGTTTTCTCCAAGTTTCTGCTAAGGTTTTTAATGAGGCAATTGCAAAGATAGCAGTAACATGATTCATGTACTCTTTCTTCAAATTTTTCCCACTCGGGTTTTATGGAGTTTGACGAGGCATGGGCATGAAGGATGAGTGCCCAGGGGAGTGTTAGGAAACCGGCCAGGACCGGAGTCCCGCCCAAGGTGGACTCTCATCCCAAACCCTAGAAGGGTCGTAGCTTTATAAATAGGGCGCTATTCATCAGAAAGGATTGATCGATGGATGAAGGAATAAAGAGAAGCAAAAGTCCCCTACATCTCTCGCGCTTTCATCTCTTATTCTCGTTTCTGCTCACGCATCGTTTTACGATTCTACGCTTTTCACGAAGTTAATCGCCGACCGACTCACCAATGACGTTCCTCAACAAAATCACCGTGCGGCGCAGCGATCTGCCGTGGCAACCGGCAGCGGCGCACGCGACGCGACCAACCACACCACCCCACCGCAGCGGACAAAAAACCGGTAGCCCGCCCGCTCGTTCGCACGGCACGAGCCAGCCGTGGCGCGTGCCAAAAACACCCACGGCACGCACGCCTCCTGGCCCCGGACTGACCCGGCCTCCCCGCTTCTTCTTGACGACGTCGTCGCCGTCGTTTTTAGCTTTTGCCTCTGCCGCTCCATTCGATAGCTTCTCCCCCACAGCCTAGAAAGAGTAGCAGCTGTACAGGGCGAAAAGCCAAGCCACCAATAGAGCAAACTAACAGGGAGACCGCCTAACCGAACAGCCTCCAGATCTCGCGCATGCGCGGCCGCCGCAGGGGGGTGCGGAGGACGAGGAATTAGGGGCGCCGGCGGTGGCGAATTCCCGACATGGGCGGAACGGGCGGGGCGCGTCTGGGAAACTGGGTTGTGTCGTACACGGGGATGTCGGCGGACAACATCAAGGGCCTGCTGCTGGCGCTCTCCTCCAGCCTCTTCATCGGCGCCAGCTTCATCGTCAAGAAGAAGGGGCTCAAGAAGGCCGGCGCCTCCGGCGTCCGTGCAGGTGGGTCTCGGGCAGCAGCTCCGCCTCTGCTCTGCTCACCCCCGTCTCATCTCGCTAGTCGCTACCCAGCGAACAAGTAGATGCCTTCTTGTGCCGCCGCCGCCGCCTAGCCGGCGTGCTGCGTCTGTAGCTTAGATCTGAGCTGCGCGAGATTTGGATCTTGGATGCGGTGTCGGTGGGCCTGGATAGTTAGCGGAGTTGGGACTTTGGAGCAGTAAGCACATTGGAGATCAGGCTGGTCGCTAAGCATGGATTGGGAATTTGGGGTGTTCCTGGAGCTGGTCTGATGAAACTCATTCTTGCAGGATCACTAGTTCACACTATTAGCATAATTGATGGCGCAGTGGTGATGGAGCGATGCACCTTTTTGACCCTCTCCTCTTGTTTAGAATGCCGCTGCGTTGCAATTCTTTAGTTCTTGCTCCCGCCTTTTCTATGTCGCATTGAGCAATTTGAACAAGCTTACGCAAATATAGAAGGCTGTGAAATATGACAATCAGTGACTGTAGAAGGGAGAAGAATGCTCACTTACAGAATGTATTGCAACCTGAAAAGATATGCAATGAATTCCTTTTGTTGGCTTGTTGCCCTTTAAACTTTTAACCTACGATTGATGATCGTGCGCTATGTGTGATTGGCCTCGTATCATCTGTTGGTAAATCGTGCAACTGCTGCATAGAGAATTTCGCATATCTCTTGCCATATTGGTTTCAATTTTTCCAATAATTAATTAATTATGCTTACTTTGTTGATTTGCTACAGGTGTTGGTGGCTACTCTTACTTGCTTGAGCCACTCTGGTGGGCAGGAATGATAGCAAGTAGGTGTTTCCTTGATATAATGGATAGACGTTTTGACATAGCTATTTTCTTCCGTTACTGTATAACGTGGCACTAATGATGTACTATGCTTTCTCTCAGTGATTGTTGGGGAAATCGCAAACTTTGCAGCTTACGCTTTTGCTCCTGCTATCTTGGTCACTCCACTTGGTGCGCTTAGCATAATTATTAGGTAAGAACTATAATTAATATGATCTCCAACTGGTACACTGAAATCTTGTACTGCTTATATTTCAGTAAATCTGATAGTTTTAGCATGTCTCTCTTACAGTGCTGTTCTTGCACGTATTATTTTGCGGGAGAAGCTACACACATTTGGTATACTTGGGTGTATTCTTTGTGTTGTGGGTTCGATAACTATTGTGCTTCATGCCTCCGGAGCGTGAAATTGAGTCTGTGGCAGAAGTATGGGATCTTGCTACTGAACCAGGTGCTCTTCTTTCTGTATGCATTCCCTACGCTGGGCATAGTAATGTAAATCATTAGTGAGTTCATGTTAACATATTTTTTTTTTGTCAAGTATTAAGGTTTAAACTTTTATGTTGCAGCATTTCTACTTTATGCAGCTGTTGTGCTTGCAGCAGCTTTTGTGCTCATAGTCCGTTTTGTCCCACAGTATGGTCAGACACATATCATGGTGTATATTGGTGTATGTTCTCTTGTCGGGTCTTTATCGGTATGCATTTCACTCATGAATGGTCCTTTTGATGTGTATTCACATAATCCTTCTTTGTTATGAACTTATGATATACATGTTTTCCTTCTATAATCTGCTTGGTTTGGCAGGTCATGAGTGTCAAAGCTCTTGGAATAGCCTTGAAACTGACATTTTCAGGGATGAACCAGCTAGTCTATCCACAAACATGGGTGTTCACACTTGTTGTAATTGCGTGCATAGTAACACAGATGAACTATCTGAACAAGGTATGATCAATGTTTATGTTCACGGATAGTTATGGGCACTATAAGAGAATGATTTTCACATGTAGCATAGACTGAATAAAAATGTTTGCTATGTGGATATCATATACATTTGTGATCTGTCTTCTGTTCTACATTACTTTCAACTTGACAGTATACTTTTGCAGGCCCTTGACACGTTCAATACTGCAGTTGTTTCACCCATATATTATACGATGTTTACATCCTTGACCATTTTGGCTAGTGTAATAATGTTCAAGGTAACAGCTTTTGAGCAATTTATTTGTTAACATGATTGTACATCAAACATTTCTTAGTCTTCAGTCTTAGCCAGAAAAGTTGACATAATAAATTAAATATACAAGTAGTATACTAGATATCAATCTTTACTTTGAATGAGTCAGCCACTGGAATCCATAGCAGTCAATCTTTTTTGCTTAGTGCATTGATGGGTACAGTTTGGTGTATTAAATTCACCTCGACTTCAGCCACTGGAATCTATAGCAGTCAATCTTTTTTGCTTACTGCATTGATGGGTACAGTTTGGCGTATTAAATTCACTTCGACTCATCTTTTGTATTTGTAAAAATTGTTCTACATATAACTTAGCAATCTTTGTGTGACAGAAAACATTCAAATTTTGGTCTTGCTCCATTAAACTTTGCAGCCATCTTTCCAATGATCACTCAAATATGCATTCCCCTTTGCCTTGCTGCATCTGGCAGTGCTGTTGATTGTGGTTTTTGTCTTGCTGATTGACATCCAAATTCTACTATAGTAAGGGTTGAGGGACCTATTCCTTTGGACCAAATTTCTGAAATTAGTAAGCTTCTGCTGTCAGGAGTCAGGACTCAGGACTATACTTATATTCCCTCCATTTCGTTATATTTGTCCATATCCTCGGAAGTATCTGTTTCAATATATTTGTCAGAGTGTAGTTATTACAATTTTCCCTCTCTATACCCTACTTAAATGCTTTGGGAAATGTTAAGTGGTTGTGGTATATCATTTAATAAGTGTATGTATGGTCATTTCTTATTAAATATTTTTTAGATTTAGTGCTTCATTGATTTGTGCGCACGGTGGGGTGAGGATAAATATAGCGAAATGGAAGGAGTAGTGCTTCATAGAATCTTGCTTCTCCAGTGTGAGGACCAGTCAGCTCTGTCAACAGGACTAAATAGGACGTGTGGGTCTGTGTGAATGGCTATGAACACTATTGGGATAGCTGTCAGACGATAATAAATTTGTGAATCATAATAACGCCACACATTCTCTATTAGCTAAGCTGCATTGTCTAATGGTGCATCAGTCAATCCCCAATTTTGTTCCATGGACAATGCTTTGGAACTATTTATTAACGTCAACTATAATTGCATGCAGGATTGGGATCGTCAAAATCCGACGCAAATTGTCACAGAGATGTGTGGTTTTGTTACTATCCTTTCTGGGACATTTCTTCTTCACAAGACGAAGGATATGGTGGATGGTATGATTACATTTCCTCCCCTTCTGACTTGGAGTGACACCTATTGGCAAATTCTTATTCCTTGTCATCATAGGTCTCCCACCGAATTTACCTATCCGACTTCCTAAACATGCGGATGACGATGGATACGCGGCTGAAGGAATTCCTCTCAGGTCTGCTGCTGATGGCATTCCACTCAGGTCACCGAGGGCCACAGAATCATTTCGCTCGACATGATAGTGCTTGAAACTGTGCTCAAATCATGATGCTTACCCGCTACCATTGTTCCTGTACTTGGGAAGGGAAGAATCTCCATTCTTTCATTGGATACACCCCATAGGTTTTGACTGTAGGTTTTAAAGGTAACGGCTCGACTCCCCTTGTAATTTTTGAGACATTGGTACAGAATTTTGGGGGTTACATCAGTAACACGTCTCTGAGTAAGATAACCAGAATGGCCAAGAATCCAAGTTTTGAATTGTAAATCGCAGTGAGCCATACAGGTCATTATCTGGAACTGTTGTATTCTTTCAAATACAATAGCCCATTCAGAATACAGGAAGAATTGAAAAGTCACATTGTGTCATTAATCATTGTCTAATTTTCTCCAAGCATTTTATAATATGAACAATGAAACAATTCAATCACAATGGATAAATTCCCGCGTTCCAACCAGGTATGCGTTGCAAACTGAGGTGCATCAAGGCGTTTGATGGGTACAGGTAGCAAGTTAGTTTGATAAGAGTTGGTTTTGATGTCCTCGTTAAAATAGTCGGCTATTTAACATCAGATGACGCGCACCTTGACGTTGAACAGTTAATGACTTCGACATATTTTGTTTTGTTGTGCGCTGGCATTTTTGCACACAAGTAAGAGCATGTACAATGCAGGTGTTTAGCAAAGAAAAACTGATTCTTTTTGCCACGTAGGATAGATAAGGTGCTTATTTTGTAGCATGGATGCTTGATTAAGCACCAATGCTTAAGAGGTGTTTATGTATATAACTATAGATAATTAATAGATAACACAATTATCTAAACACCTACAAAACAGATGCTTGCATTGGAGGAAACGACTTTTACATAGGTGCTTGATGACGTGGCTATATTCTCTTTCTTTAAGCACTCGTTTATAAGCATCTCGCATTGTACATGCCCTAACAACTGATGTGTTGGACCAAAAAGGCGACTAGAGGGGGGTGAATAGGAGCACGATCTCTTTTTCGCCCAAATCGAATTCAATACGAATCTCACTCCAATAGCTATGAAAGCTATGAAGATCAATCAATCATGCACAGCGGAAGACTTGTATTGAATCCAATCAAAACCCCAAAGCAAAATCAACACAAAACCAAAACACCAATTCTCGGGCGGTCTGACCTCTCACGGGCAACAGACTGGCTGGTTTAGCGGTCGGACCGATCCAAGCGGTCGGACCTCTCCTTCGCGATCGACTCTAGTTCAATGAACAAAGAAATCACCAAAACCAAAACACAAATTGATCTAACTTTGATTCGTGCGCCCAAACTTCGTGAAACTTGACACACACTTCCCAAAGATGTCGAACCTATTCCGAGCAACGATCGTGAAGATCCTTGCCAAAGTTCAGACCTTTTCCCGTTTGAGTGAAGGTGGGTCAAAAACCGAGTCAAAACGCAAATATGATCTTGAGACTTGCTCGTGGGTGATTGATGATCTTGAAAATCCTAGATGTATTCCCACATGTCACAAAAAGCTAGATCACGCCGTAAACCAAGCAAAACTCATGGATCAAAGAAAGACTCAAAATCACCAAATAGAGAGGAAGAAAGCAAATAGACTCATCTTTGATGAAACTTTCTTTGGATTGATTTGATGTGGTATTGGTTTACAGCCACTCCATCAATGGAGGACAAAGACTCAATACATGAGCACGAAATCAAATCCAACTCTCTAGAACCCTAACCTCCACTACTCCTCTCCCTAAGCAAACTAGGGTTTCAATCACAATGAAAGGGTTGAGGGGGTGCAGCCACCTCCCTCCTCTATTTATAGTGGAGGCCTAGACCTTCTAGAAGAGTTTCCATAATGGGCTCCCGTTAAGGCCCAAAACAAACGGGTCACACACGCACGCATTTTAAAGTGCCGTCTTCATCTCCTCTTGACCTAATCCGCTTCTCCAACGCACCGTCTTGCGCCGTGGGTTGGCAAAAGGTAACCAAGGCGGTATTTGGTAAAATTACCAAAATACCCTTCTGGTCCTTCTCCAAGACCGAGTCCAGACAGCGGCACTCGCTGTTCGCCACGTGTAGGTTGATCCAACGGCTCTCATCATGTCGGCAAGTCTCTCCCATCCGCTCCTACCAAACCACCATGGCACTTGCACCGACCGCGCCGCTTGATTCAACCAGCCGCACCGAACCGCCTGCTCGGTCACCTTTGTCCATCTTGTACCATACTTGAGTCCAATGACTTCACCCGCATCGCCGATCGCTCAACCTCGCCTCTCCAAGCCTAGTCCCGATCATCCTCGCCGTGACCGTCGTTGACCACCAAGCAACTCCGCACAACAATAGACAAGCAAATCGAAATCGAGAATAAGTTCTTCACAACTTGACCCACGTTAGTCAAAACATGCATCATGCAACACATATGCAATGAAACCCATGAACTTGACCTAACAAGCAACCATCGCCGCCACACGGCCGACAAGTTAAGTGAAAACCGGCCGACCGCCACCCTTGGCCGGCTCGATCACATCGCCGGCCCGATCGCCAACAAGGCCGGTCGACCGCCACCAGGACTTAGCCAAAATTTCAGCACCAAATCCGCAACCTCTCTCGGAAATTTCAAACGAATAGAACTTTTGCCTAGAGGCTCCAAAATTATGGGACCAAGTGCGAGAATCTCTCACTTGCCTACACCTCTATTTTTGGCCCACCAAAATCCAATGCCACTTATATGGTCGGACCGATCTCATCGACGCCGAGGTCAGACCGCCACCCAACCGGCTCGGACCGCCACCAATTCACTGAGAGCATGGCTCCGATCGCCACCAAGGCCGGCCGACCGCTTGAGACTGACAGACTCGAACTTTGCCGAAACGCTTGTTTCCAGAAACCTTCAACGCCATTGCCAATTGTCACATCATCCTAAGATCATGAGCATATCCCCATGATATCCACAATCTCCCCCTTGATGAACACATTGGCAATTCCCAACAAATGCAAATTTTGAGGTTTGAAAAGTAAAAACTCGTCGTTTTCGCGCAAGAAAGGTACAACTTGATCCATATGCAAGAGAAAGCAATGAAAATGACCAAGTGGCTTCGTAATAGTATAGGCAAGTGAGATAAGGCAAAAGAAAGCGAGAAAGCTTTATTTTCCAGAAGGAGTCAAAATCTCACTTAAACTCCATATGAAAGAACAATTATTCGATATGACCTTTGATCATCGTGAGGCTCAAGAATTGCAATTCAAGTTCAGAAATGGCAATACGATCAAACGAATGCAAATATGAAACTCCCCCTCACAATGATCCTCAAATATCAGAAAATTTCAAATTCTTCAATTTTCTCCCCCTTTTTAATACTTTTAAAACTTCTCCTTTACACATCTCAAATATCTTCTCCCCTTTGACAATGGAGTCATCAAGGAATCACGTCTTCCTCTCGTCCAGAGATAACAAGTGCAGAATGAGGAAAAAGCATAAGAAGGAGCATGCATGAAATGCAATGGAGTGGCTTCATATTTTTGAATTTTTCAATTTTTTTGATTATAAGAAGCTTTGGAGATTACCCAAAAAGAGCAAGCTAGCATTTCTAATCACACTCAATACATATCAAGCCTATCAGCGCTAGCAAAATCATGTTAAGACATATATAACAAAGCTAAGCAAGAAGGCTTAAAGTAAAGCAATGAATTTTAGCATTTTAATCAAAGCTTCAAATCTAGCAAGTTCATCAACAGAGATCCTAAGATGATACTGGTCATGTCAAAATGTCAATGTGAGATCAAAAAGCTAACAAAGACCACATTAAGAGACAAACAGGTCCTGAATTGAATCATTTTGCTCAATTTTTCTCAACTGCCCATTTTTCAACAGTTTTTCATTTGCAATGAATATTGAAGTTGATTAGAGGTATATCTTAGTGAAGAAGATCCTGGACTAGGAGTCATCCACAAACTCTTCCTAAGCTTCTACCAGGGCGACAAATCTTGAGGTTCATGTCAGTTTTGACAAGCAGTCCCCATGAGATCGTCTGGATCATCAAACTATCTCCAAGTTCATGTCTATGACATGCAGTCTCGTGAGAGTAGTTTGGCACATTTTAAGCATAGGACAATCTTTAATTTTGATTTTTCATTTTTCACAAGAGCAGATTTAGATTCTTAAAGGAACAAGAAGCTCAAGTAATGATCAATACTAGATTCAAGAGCTAACACCGCAATTTTGACAGGGCCAATGTCACAAAAGGAGCACTAATTGCGCAACTAGCTAAAACATTCACAAATTGCAGTTTTTAGTTCAAGTTGTCTTAAAGTTCTGGCTCATTCAGCAAAGACTTAGCTACACATGTGAAAGCATGATAATTCTAGCAAGTCAAAGAATTAGACATGGTATTGAGCAGAATTGAAATACTAAAGCTCAAGAGGGTAATAAGCAAAGCTTCATCAATTTTAAAAGACAAGCAGAAAAACTTATATAACAATGCATCTTTTTGATTTTTCATATAAATGCAGTATGATACAATGAGATGCACAAAAGACATAAAAAGCCTAAAAAGATCAAAAGAAAATACCACTAGAAGAAGGTATCAGAAAAGATCAGAAAAACTCAGATGAACAAGGAAAGTTCATAACAGAGCCAACTCCCCCTCAAACCAACCCATAGGGATAAATTACCCCTAACTCACTTCTCAAGGTGGCAAACCTAGTTGGGTCTAAAGGCTTGGTGAGGATATCAGCTAACTGAGCCTCGGACTCCACGAAATGCAGCACAATATCACCCTTCTCGACACGATCTCTAAGAAAGTGATAGCGAATGTCTATGTGTTTGGTCCTAGAGTGTTGCATGTGGTTTTAGCAATGTTTATAGCGTATGTTATCACGTAAAAGAGGAACACTATCAAAAGCCAACCTAAAATCCTTAAGAGGACACCATCCACAAAATCGACTACAAAGAACTAGCAAGCAGCTACATATTCACTTCAAGAGTGGGTTGTGCAAATGTAAGACTGCTTCCTAGAAGATCAAGAGACAAGAGAAGTGCCTAAGAAGTGACAAGTGCTCGAGGTACTCTTCCTATCTAGCCGATGACTCGCAAAATCGAATCGAAAACCCCGAATGGACAAGGACGAAGAGCAGAAAACCAAATGCCATACCGAGGGTAGAGTGTAAATACCGAATATGCGCTAACGGCCATGGCGATGCGGTCCTCTGAGACGCTCAAACCTCGCACGCAGGCAAACCGCAAGTGGATGTCCGGTCCTTGAGGCCGTCAGTACGTGAGGGAGCCGATCATACTGCGGTACTCGCGTTGATCCACGGGTTCTCCTTCCTCATCCGGATCCAAAATACCGGTCGCCATGGGAGTGGCGATCGCTTGCGCCACCCATCTCAAGCGCTGAGCAGATCCTTGTGTACTTCGTTTGATGGATGAAGATCCTTCCTTGCATTGCTTGATTTGAAGCCCTGAAGTAGTTGAGTTCTCCCATCATGCTCATCCCAAATTTCTGGACATGGTCTTAGAAAACTAGAAACAAGAGCATGAGAAGAACCACCAAAGATAATATCATCTACATAACTGAGCAAGCAGTGAAGTCATTGCCACGCCTAAGAATAAACAGGTCTTGTCTACCTTTCCCATCTCAAAGTCATTCTTAAGCGAAAAGTCTTAAGTCTATCATACTGTGCTCTAGGGCTTGCTTAAGACCATACAAGGCTTTGGATAGCTTGAAAACATGATGTGGATGCTTGGGATTCTCAAAGCCTAGGGGTTGTCTAACATACACTTCCTCCTCTATAAAACCATTCTTAAAAGCACTCTTTACATCCATATGATATAATCTAAAGCCCTTAGAAGCAAAGAAATGCAAGCAGTAATCGAATGACTTCCAATCTAGCAACAGAGCAAATGTCTCATCAAAATCTAACCCTCAACTTGGCTAAAACCCCGAGCTACTAACCTAGCCTTGTTTCTAACCACGTAACCATCCTCATTTTGTTTATTTTTAACACCCAACGTTCCTATCACATTATGACCACTAGGAGGCTCTACTAGGTTCCGCACCTTGTTCCTCTCAAAATTTCTAACTCCTCATGTATGGCATCAACCCAACTAGAATCGGATAATGCATGTGATATATCGCGGGGTTCAAAGAAGCAACAAATGCAGTAATGAGAGTAGAGACTTGGATCTTGATACCGGAGCGAGTGACTCGCTCATGAAGACTACCAATTATCCGATCCGAGGATGATGCCTCAATGTGAAGTGGAGTGCCCGGGAGATAATATCTCTCAACCTCCGCAGTAATCGCTAATGAAGAAGATGCGCAGAGCCTCAATTGGAGGTGAAGCGGCCAGAGTGGTGTTCTGAGCTTGGACAGAGCCTCAACAGCAGCAGTGGAGGACAAGTATCGCTTCGCCATCATCTTCCTCCACAAAAATGCTTTCACACACTGTATCACCCTGAAACGTCGGATCTAGCTCCGTGGCTAGTCTCATCAAAAGTGATATTGCATGTCTCTGGACAATGTTAGTTTCAACATTAAAACCCGAAACCCTCGAATGTGCAGGATAACCTGAAATAAACCATCAAAAGTTCTTGATTCAAATTTATCTAGATTTCTGCCTTGAGAATGAAACACTTGGCTCCAAAAACTCGAAAATGAGAAACAGAGGGTTTTCTACCAAAACGAAGCTCATAAGGAGTCTTGCTCAAAGATGGTCTCAAGAAGACACGGTTTGAAATATGGCAAGCTGTAGCAATAGCTTCGGCCCAAAATCTCCTCGGTGTGCTATACTCATCTAGCATCGTCCTAGCCATCTCGACTAAGTTTCTGTTCTTCCTTTCCACAACGCCATTCTGTTGAGGGACGTGTGGAGAAGAGAACTGATGCTCAATTCCGCGCTCAGCACAAAAAGAAGCAAACAAGGCATTCTTGAACTCTATGCCATTGTCACTGCGGATCGCTCTCAAGGCACCAGAAAGTTCAGAAACCAAACGAAGAACAAGATCACGAAATGACCAAAAGCTTCATCCTTCAAGCAAGAAAGAACACCCAAGTGTATCTCGAAAAATCATCAACTATGACAAGAATGTACCATTTGCCACCAATTGATCGAACCTAGCAGACCAATAATCCATATGAAGCAACCGTCCCTGGTCCGTCGCTTATGACCAAAGTCATCAAGGGTGTGAGGCGGCAACTTGCTTGCCATGCCTACAGTATGCACATACAAGATCCTTGACGGCTTTGAGTTTAGGCAAACCTCTCATGAGATCAAGATTGCTAACTCGCGCCGATGATCAAAACCAATGTGCCCTGCGCCGGTGCAAAGCCGAACTCGAAGAAGGTATAAACAAACATTTAAGAGAACCAAGAAGAGATTCGTAAAAGTCACCCAAAGATCCTAGCAACTCTATAAATCCCAAAACGAGCTCACCAAATTAATCAAGCACCCGACAAGCATTTTTCTTAAATATAATCTCATAGCCATCATCGAAGCTATGAGACGTAGAGTAAGTTAAACATGAGCTTGTCCACAAGGGCGACGCCCTTAGGATGAAATTGTCGCTCACCCCGATTGATCCTGCCTTCAATCCGCCATTGAGTATTGTCTCCAAAGGTGATAAGGACATCACCTATCGACCGCGTGAAGGAGGTGAATCATTTTGAGTCTCCGGTCATGTGGCGTGAATAAATGAGTCGATTTAACCACGTGTCCTTCCTTCCGCGACGATCCCGAAAATCAAGGCACGAAGAACGATATGTCTCAATATCAAGTTAGTTAAACATGACTTGAACCCAAGATCGAGACACACGCCTCATGAGTAGTATGCAAAGCGTATGCTATCCTTGATTCTATTTGAAATTGCAGAGCAATGGTTACTCTAACATGAGAATTATCCTGTCTAGGAACATGATGATGATGAGCATGTGTAATAAATCCTAGTCCAGTTTTCTTCTTCTCTAAATGACCATTCATAAAAGCTCTAGGTTGATGAGATGACATTCTAGCAAGATTTCTCCTAGCATTTTTCAACCTACGCCAACAGAACTCAACCAAATGCCCATCCTTCTTGCAATAGGTGCAATGGTACTTGGTACCACTGGGAGAAGCACCTTTTGACTAAACAGATGGTTGGGCAAAACCTGCAGATTTGAAAGTGATCTTGGCAGGGTTGGGTATCAAATTCAACTAAGCCATTTTTCAAAATTTGAATGCCACTAGATTTGTCCTGGCAAAGTTGTATCCTAACCCTTGCTTCTTATAAGGAGTTTTTGACTTGTCAAGAATCATGTTTAATCTGCTTACCATCAGAGAATCTTTCTAATGTGTCCTTAAGGTAAGCAATTTCTCTTCCAAAGTTAACACATGAATCACAAGTTTTAGCGTTAAGTCTCTTCTTATAAAGAGCAACTTCAAGCTTAAGAGCTTCACATGAAGCACAAGTAGCGAATTATCTGCCCTTAAGCTTGGCATATTTAGCTCTAGTTGCTTCTACAACATCATGTACTTCATGTTCACGTTCTAAGCTGAGCAAAAGCTAGATTCAACCACATCGAAACAACCAACTTGACTACGAGGACCGTAGTGTGATGGGCACCTTATTCGACGAGCGGGACGACTAGACGATCGGTGAAGCAGCAAGTGCAAGCGTAGGAATTCGCTTCCGCTGTAATTAAATATTTATTTTAAAGACCATAGCCTTGTGTGGCTAAATGCTGTAATAAAGTACATATTCTATCTTATTATTCTACTGTGTTAAGTTTGGTAAAGCTTACTATTTGTCAGAGCGGTGTTCTACTGGGCAGACGAATAATAATCCGTATACTTAAGTTTGATTACCCTCCAGGGTAATGACACGAGGCACCGCAGTGAACCTTCAAAACTTTACTGATTCTTACAATGATGTTCTTCTATCATGTGCTGAATTGGGAGGCAAGGAGTGACTGTTTACAGGCTTCTATGGGGATCCTCGTAGGGAACACGAGAAGGATAGCTGGTACAAATTAAGATTTCTTCGCGCGTAGCTAGATGTACCCTGGCTTTGCATGGGAGATTTCAATGAGGTGCTGGCAGCCAATGAACACATTGGTGGCATTGATAGAGAGGAATGGATGATGGCTGGTTTTTGAGAAGTGGTTGACCTTTGTGGCTTTACCAACCTAGGCTATAGTGGTCTTCCATACACCTGGGACAATCAACAAGAGAGTGATCGAAATGTCAAGGCTCGCCTGGACAGAGCGCTTGGCGATGAGTTTTTTTTTTTTTTGCAAGTTATGGGAGAAACAGCAGTGCAACATGTGCAATTGGCTACTTCAGATCACTGTGCCCTACTGGTTTGTTTCCGGGAGACCTTGGAGATCCATTTTGAAAGTCAGTTGAGGACTGGAAATAACAACTATGCACCATTCAGATATGAAAATATGTGGCAACTTCATGGGGATTACGAGCAGTTTGTTAACCAAGTTTGGGATCTAGGTATTAATGACAAAAATCTATAGAATATTTGTTCCTCTCTAACCTCTCTTCAAGCATCCTTTAGAACTTGGAGTAGGGATGTCTTCGGTTCTGTTTGGAAAAGAATTAAAAATTTACGGATAGAACTGGAAAATGAGAGAGGAAGTAATATTTACAGGGGCCCTACTCAACGTGAGAAGGAAATCATCTGACAACTAGCTCGGGAAGAAGTGATGGTGAAGCAAAGATCACGAGTTCAGTGGCTTCGTGAAGGGGACCAGAATACAACTTTTTTCCATGCTAAAGCTTCACCAAGAGCAAGGAGGAGTAAAATTTGTTCCCTAAATCAAAGCGATGGTTCTTTCACCTCGGTCCAGAAAAAGATGGAGCAAATGGCGAGCTGTTTCTATCAAGATCTTTTTACAGCACAAGTTAATTTCCAGCCTGATCTCATTTGTCAACATGTGCCATGTAAGGTCACCCCGAATATAAATGAGATTCTGGACAATCCTTTTGTGCAGGAGGAAATAGAATAAGCTCCGTTCCAAACGGGCCTATGTAAATCACCTTGGGTGGATGGTTTCAATGTGGGCAGTTTTGAATTTCCTTAATGGGGGAGACATGCCAGAGGAAGTTGATAAAACTTTGCTAGTGTTGATCCCTAAAGTCTCAATGCTGATCCCTAAAGTCTCAAATTCCCAAGAACTAACTCAGTTTCAGCCTATTTCACTATGTAATGTGTTGTACAAGATGTGCTCGAAGGCCATGGCAAACCATCTGCGAAGAATTTTGGATGAGATTGCGTTAGAAGAACAGAGCTCCTTTGTTCTTGGTAGATTAATTACAGACAATGTGCTTATTTCCTACGAGTAAATCCATTATCTTCGTGAGAAGAAAGGCAAGAAAGGAGCTTGTGCTATTAAACTCGACATGGCTAAGGCCTATGACTGGGTTGAGTGGGGATATTTGCAGTCAATTATGGAGGCACTTGGTTTCTCTTCTCAATGGATTTCCCTGGTGTTGAAGTGTGTTACCACGGTTAGTTTTTCAGTCAGGGTTAATGGCATGTTTTCCCCTTGCTTCAAACCTACTAGGGGAATTCGGCAGGGCAACCCTATTTCGTCGTATTTGTACTTGCTTTGTGTAGAGGGTCTGTCGTGCATGCTTAAAAATAGTGGCCCTTAGTATATTGCGAGGGGGATTAGAATTAGCCACCATGCACCGTGGGTGTTTGTCAGACCTAGGAGTAATTCCCCCAGATTCTCTGTGCATTTCTGAACTAGTCTCATGATCAGTAGCTAGTTCACACAGTAAACAAACATGGTAACAAATTCATATCACAACTTTATTAATAATCAACAGAGTTTATTACAAAAGAGGCTTACAGCTAACAATAAAGAACACAGCGGAAGACGAAGATGTAGTAGGGTCCAGAATCGCCACAGCAATCGATCGGGTAGCGGCCTAGTCGCCACGCCCACACCAAGCGAAGTCCTTCTCCTCTCAAATTTTGTTTGTATAAAGCAAGTATGAGCACAACTTCCGTGCTCGCAAGTTACACCCGTCAAGTAACACAATGACATGCATATATGGATGTAACAATAGAAAGACTTATTGGTTTATTTGCATAAAGCAGCATTTCCTTTAAAATACTTGTACTAAGTTCAAAAGCAGATACTTTATAACTACAAGTCATTTTATAAATTCTCAGTTTTATAGTCAGATAACATTCGCACATGAATGGTGAAGGATATCCTCCTATCACATGGCTTCCTGCCCAAATCCCATTTGGATAAACCGGTTTGAAGAAGTCTTTTTCAAACAAAACCAGAGTCTAACTTTGAGTAGTTCTCATAGCATGTCCGTGAATCGTGACACGGCTATTCGAATAGTTTTACACTCGCAGAGGTTGTACACTTTACCCACAAGAGATAATCGATTTTTATCGTCCGTCCCGACACACTCCAAGGTGTGCGACTAAGTGATTATCACGAGGCCTTTACAATGCGTCATTCCACCAGCTACCCTCGCTAAGGTTTCACCACCCCTTTGGAATAAAGACCTCCGGCTCGGGCCCTCTGCGCTAGGTGGGACTAACATAAGTCGAACATGACTACCCATTGCATCTGTAGGAATGACCACGTGAAACATTGCAGACACTAGCTGTGTCCCGCCATACAAGACATGTGGTGGTACGGTAAGGTGTAGCATCATGCGCTCGAAGACCGGTCCTTCACTGACTTGGGCAACTTTCCAACAAAACCCATGGGCCTCAACCATACCCGATTGAGCCCGTGCAGGAATATGCACCCACCAAACTTCTATTATGCCCAAGTCCAAACTCATTTTTATTTTATTTTCCAGGTAAAAGCATTTATAAACATTCTATGGTAAAACAATACCATAGAACCAATTTAAATCAAATTTGAAAGATTTGGCTAAAATTTCCCAAATACAAGATTTGATCTAAGCATTGGCTAAGCATATGGTTAATTCTAGTATCACTTTGCCTAATGGTGACAAGGTATTCACGTTCAATATTCAAATTGGCTATATAAGGAAGATTGGATTAACTAGGTAATTAAAACAGGGAATTAAAATAATTGTATAAACATCCGCATGCAGTAATAATTTAAAACAGAATATAAATAATTTGAAATAACTTGCCTTGCTTGCGGTGATGTTGTTTTTCTTAACAGATCAACTGGTGCTAAGGTGACGTTGTTTTTCTTAACAGGTCACCTAGTACTCACAAGTACTTTCTCCAGGTGTACAATCACGATGATCATACACCAAAATCAATCCTCTTATGTTGCTCTTCAATCACTGCCAAATCGATTCTCCAAGTCGTTTAATCTAATCGTGAAAATACGACCAATACAACTCAAATTCAAATAAATTCAAAAAGGCAGATCAAATTAACTCCAAATATAAATATTTTAGTTTAGATAGCTAGATTATAATTTTATAAAGATTTTGCAACTTGAACCACCTAATTTGGAGTTCAAATGCAAAATATATGAATTTTAGAAGATTAGAATTACATGGAATAATAAATTAGGGTTTAAAGGAATTATTGATCAAATGAACCCAAAATTAAATAATTTTGGTTTAGATGGCTAGATCTTGATTTTATATGAATTTAGGAATTTGAATCGACGAAATCGCAGTTCGTACGAAGGAGAACGAACCCTGGAAAGTTTTAAATCTAAATAAAGCCCTAAAACAGATTTTATTGAATTATTTTCCTAAAGGAAATTCTAGTTATTGCGTGTCGACGCCAATGAGGAGTTTTTGGAAATTAAAGGAATTAAAATAATTTTCGACGCTGGTCCCACGTGTCATAGACACGATCCTCATGGACCAAGTCCATGGGACTTTAGTTCGGGTCGGGTAGGTCGCACACGCAGCGCACGCGTCGCCCACGTGGCAAGCCGCGCCCGTGAGGGCGAGGTGGCGCCACGTGGCGCAGGCGGTGCGCGCTGACGCGGCGACACCACGCTGGCAATGACCGGCGGCGCCTCGCCGAAGCTCACGGCGTTTGGCACGGTGGCGTCCCGCGAAGACACCAAAAGAAATAGAGATCGCGAGGGTTGTGATGCTTACCACGCGGCGCGGCACGGGGAGGTCGCTTGGGCGACGTGAAGGGCGGCGCGCAAACGGGTTGGCGGCGGCGACGAGCTACCGCGGTGCTCCGGTGAAGGCGCGCAAGCACCTGGTCGGCGAGGGGCGCGGCCGATGGAGTAGGTGGCGACGGCGAGGAGGCGGTGTCGCGCCGAAACGGAGGAGAAAGGGCGTGCGGCCAAGGTCCTTCAACCTCACTCGCGAAACCGAGGAGAAGGAGGAGGGTGGCGTGCCGTGTTGAGGGATTCAAGGGCACCTCGTGCTCCCTTTATAGGGCGGAGGGGCCGGAGGAGGAGATCGGTGGCGAGGTCACGGCGGCGATTTCGGTTCCGCGAATACGCACGCGTAGATTGGGAAGACGACCGAAATGGGCGCGCGATGTGGTTTTAATGCGCGATTCACGCGGCGATGGGGCGATAATCGCGACGAGATCGAGCTCGGCGGCAAAAATGGCGAGGCACGCGGAAGAAGAAAGAACGAAGAAGAAGGCGCGGAGAAGAAGAGGTTGCGGCCGCCGATCTTGATCCGCGGTGGAGAAGGTGGTGACGTGGAGGTTTTCTCGCCGTTGATTTTGATCCAACCGCCACGACTATTGATGCGCGCGCGATTGATCACCGTGGGCGATGCGTGAGGGAGGGTTGAGCTGAGCTAGGTTTCGCCCAAGGCAATTTAGGATTTTAAATGGATTTTCCAATTGATTTAATACAGATAAATAGAAAGGGCTTTTGAAAATAGCAAAATAAATCCAAAATTCTGAGAAAATTCACGAAATTCCCTAAGTTATTTTGGACTTAACAAAAATAGTTCCAACTTATAATTGGCTATAGTTTTGCAAATAAATTATTTTGTCTTGCAAATAATTTAGAAAAGCTTTTAAAATATCAAAAATTCTAGAAATTAATTTAAATTTTATTTTTCGATCAAACTAATCAAACTTCAAGAACTTCAAATAAATTTAACTTTTGGTTTTAAAACTTCGTAAATTCAAATAAAGCAATTAAACTCGCAAATTCTCAGAAAAACCAGTAAAATACTAATTTTATTTATTTTATTTTGGTAACAGCTTTTTGGGATGTTATAGTGTTGCACTTGCTCTTTGCCGATGATTACTTGATTTTTATGGAGGCTTCTAAAAAGAAATGCTCATAGAATCTCATTGATCTTGGAATATTATTATCGCGAATCTGGTCAGCTGGTTAACAAACAAAAATCGGTGGTTTTTTCAGTAACAATTGTGATGACGATGACAAGCAAGTGGTGTTATCCAGTCTGGGAATCTCTCCGGAGGCCCTTGGTGAAAAATACTTGGGTCTTCCTACTTCAGTTGGTAAGAGCACAGATGGTACAATTGATTTTATTGCTGACCAAGTAAGAACCCTTGTTAATGGTTGGGGTATAAGAATCTGAGTTGTGTCGGACGAGAAGTTTTACTCAAATCGGTGGTTCAATCTATCTCTACTTATTCTATGAGCTGTTTCAAACTCCCATCTACTCAATGTCAGAAGATAACTTCATATATTTCAAACTGGTCGAAATCATTGGACAAAGTGGTCGAAATTAACATGTCCCAAAGGGAGTGGTGGTATGGGCTTTTGTGATATCAAACTTTTTAACCAAGCTATGCTTGGCAAACAAGGATGGCGTCTGGTGACGAATCCAGAATCCCTTTGCGGTCGAGTGCATAGAGGGAAGTACTTTCCACAAGGTGATTTCTTATCAGCAACTTGCAAGAAAAGGAGCTCTCATACTGTAACGTCCCGTTTGTCCAGAGTTCTTGCAAGTTTTCAAAACTAAAAAGGAACTATTCGGTTTATTAAGTTGCCCAAGCTTAACTCAAAATCTAGATTTGAAAAACTGTTTAATTTGAGTAATTCAAACTTCAATCAACTAAAAGTTGGATTTATTTGAACTCTATCGCTTTTTACTTGGAATTTAAATCGGTTTCCTTCATACGCTTCCTTTTTCTGCGACCAAGTCGCGACTTCCCTCCTTGCACCGTTCAATCCTTGATGGACAGCTAGATTTGATGGTTACATTTGGACCTCCGAACGTTCCCATCATTTTTCTTTGTTTGATCTAGTTGAATGGCCAGATCGCGTTGCGACCTCTGGACGGTCTGAATGTTCTTATCACTTTGCTCCATCCGATCGTAATCTGATAGCTCCCGCTCCACCTCACATTTCCTCGCTATCGCTCCTTGTCCTCAGGACCCCCATCCTCCTTAGGACCTCCTTGTCCTCAGGACCTCCTCCTCCTCAAGACCTCCTTGTCCTTAGGACCCCCTTCCTCCTCAAGACCTCCTTATCCTCAGGATCTCCCCCTCCTCAGGACCTCCTCCATCTCGTGGTCTTTTTGCAAAGACCACCCTCTCGGTCTGGACCACCCAGTTAGTCACGACCTCCTCTTTTTGCAAAGGCCCCTCTTCCTTTGGACCTCCCTCTCGCTCTTGACCAAGCCCCACCTGGCAGGCCCTACTCAATTTCTCCTTCCCCCCGTTGTGTCTCTGCTGTAGCAAAAGTCTTCACGCATTAAATGTTGTTGTGTCGCATTAAATGCTGTCACCTCTGTGGTACTCGTTTCCCTCTTTGGTCTCCTTCTGTACCTGCTCCAATCCTTTCCTCCACTTGCCCCCGTCGTGTACATTGAATGCGACGTCCTCCATTGCTTGCCACCTGCTCCTTCCTTAGGACTTCCTCACGCCTTTATAAAGCACCAGGGAGCCCTCTTGTCTCTCTTGTTATCCTTGTGCTTTAGACATCCCTCCCCGCGAGCTCCTCCTCCTTTGCTCAAGCTCTCTCTAGAGTGGTTCAAACTTCTTTCTTCGTTTTTCTCCGCAACCTTTCTTTTGGCTCTGGTTTGGAGAGTTCTTTGGCCTTTATTTGGTGTTGCTTTATTGATTTGGTTCTTCTCATACGTGTAGATTCCGACTACTCTGAAGAGTGCATGGATCCCACGACCTCCATCGAAGACTCGTAACTCTACAGTGAAGGCAAGTTGCAGACCTTTGATCATGTTGTACCTAGCTTTCAAAAGTATATTGTTTTATATCTACCTGCATGGCTACTTGTATAAAAATGGTTTGGGCAGTAGTTAAATTCCTATTTGATAGTATGCCTCCTTAAATAATTGTGCTTGATATGTTGACATGTTCCCCTTGGACACCATAGTATGGGTACTCTTAGTTGGTTTTTTTAATGGACCTTAGTTGGTTTTGTATTGGTATTACCAACCTGGGAGCGTATTTATGCTTAGCCCTGTTTTAGTTGCGTAGGTCTCGTGAATCATAAATCTTTATTGTTAAACTTGACTAATTGAGCTATGAATTTGTGGTGTGATGCCACAGTTGTGCAGCTGTGGTGGGATGCCACAGTTGTGTCGATCGTGGTGCGATGCCACTGTTGTTAAAACTTGTTGTGCCAAGACCAGGATGGTCTTTTGGCCGGGTTGAACCCAAAAATGTTTTCTCACTCGGGCGAGTGATCGTGTAGTAAAGGGGGTGCTATATGTACATTAGGATGAGGTTTGTCTCGCCTGAGTGGTCTAAGGACTTAACTTTGTGTTCTATTGATCCGGGTATTCTGTGCAACCACAAGATTATTTATGGGGTGGTCTGGACCAACTAATTAGCAATATGATGGTTTGGTTCTGTTGTGGTGGTGTGTGCTGATTCACATGGCACAAGAGGGGGTTGTGATGGCGAAACCTTAGGGGGCAGAATCAAGCCAGAACAGAGCTTTGTAAAGGCCTTGTCACGCTCTCTAGACTGCTCACCTTTCGAAGTGAACAGGGGTTTCGACAAGATCCCAACCAGCTAGAGAGGTCGTGAATTATGGGTAAAGTTGTACAACTTCTGCAGAGTGTAAATCTATTCGAATAGCCATATCCCCGATTATGGACATTGCCTGGTGAAATCGCGCAAGTGGTAGCTTTTTCTCAAATGGGTGGTCGTGATTGGTGTCTAGTACGTCCTGGTCATTGGTGCGACCTGGGCGTGGGGGTGGTCCTAGTTGTTGGTGCGATCCGACCTCTTGGGAGTGGTCTTGGGAGTGAGCAGGGTGCTCACGACCTCCTTAAAAAACTGTTGCTTATGTAATACTTTTTAACTTGAGCTTTGCAATCTACTTATGATATTTCCCTGTCAAATGTTGTTGTTCTGCAAACTAACCCTAAAGCTCTCTTTTGTCAAGCCCTGTGTAAATATTAATTGCATACTTATTCCCTGCGACTTGCTGAGTACATTCAATGTACTCACAGCTTTAAGCCCTCTGTTTGTGTAGTGGCCGAAGAAGACCAAGGGTGTTCCGACCTCTTTGAAGAGGAGTTCTTTAAAGACCAGGCTTTCTAGAGGACGTTCTCCACTCGATAGTATGTGGGTTTGTCGGATGGCTCTGCACGCTTTTGTCGTTCCGCTGCAAGTGTTCCTGTTGTCGTTTTTGTAAGCCTGTGGTGGCGACCTCTGTAACAACCTTGATCGTAAGGTCCTCTGTTAATATAAGTTAATTTGTCTACTTTACCTTAAGCTTGTTGTTTGGTTTTGATTACATCTATGTTGACAACTGTGCGACCTAGCTACTGTTCATGGGACTAGTTCGATGTGCACAGAGGGTCCCAGGGATTGTTTGTTTACCTTGGGGGCCCGACACATACATGGAAGGCCATTCTTTTTGGAAGGGATGTGTTGAAAAGGGCTTAATCAAAAGAATTGGTATAGGTGATTCGATTGACATCTTGAAGGACAATTGGATTCCCTCTTCAATCTCAATGAAACCTATGGTTTGGCTTCAGAATGTTTTGGTTAACAAGGTATTTGAACTTCTCAATCCGAACAGCAAATCTTGGAACGAGGTGTTTGTTAACTCCTCTTTTATAAGAATAGATGCAGAGGCCATCTTGAAAAATCAAGTTGGAGAATAGTGAAATGGAGGATATTTCTGCTTGGGCTTTTGAAAGGAATGGGAATTATTCGGTTTGCTCTGCTTACAGGATTCTGAAGGATGAGTAGATGTATTCTCAATCTACTGTTGAGAACCAGATGTCCTTATCTTCGGTTTCAGGCCATTGGTGGAAGCATCTTTGGAAACTAAAAGTTCCACCCAAGGTGTGTATTTTCTGGTGGCAGGCAATCCATAACTTTTTACCGGTGAAGAAAGAACTATATCATCACCATGTCCTGAAGGAAAGCCACTACGAGGATTGTGGAAATAGAGAGGAAACAATATTCCATGTTACGATAGAATGCACTTTTGCACTTCTTTTCTGGCAGGCTTTTAAAGAGATTACGGGTAAAAAGCTTCCTACTCTACACCTAGATACATGGACCGCAGATTTGCTTGTCGGGGTTGTTTGTTCTTTGGCCGATGCAGCCCTATTTGTTTGTGGGATATGGTCGTTGTGGATTGGCCGGAATAATTGCAGGCATGGAAAGGAGAGCTGGAACCCAGTGGTGGCTGTCAAACATATTAGTGTCATGCTAGAAGATGCTTTTCTGCTTGACAATACCACCAAAATGGCTACTGTTCCACGTCCGACAAATTGGCATCCACCGCGACGTGGCTATTTGAAAGTTAACACTGGCAGTGCTTTCGATGGTGTTCAGTGTACAGGAGGCTCAGGCTCTGTTATTCGAGATTATGAAGGGCGGTTTATAGCGACAGAGACACGATGGTATAACAATCTCCTGGATGTCTTAACTATTGAAGCTTTGGCAGCGAGAGATGGACTTCAACTTGCAATTCGACATGGCCGTAATCAGGTAATTCTAGAGTCGGATAATTTGACTCTTGTCAATATGATTAACTCGCAGGTTGGTACAAGATCAGAAATTACGGGTATTTGGCATGAAATCCAAGAGCTTAGCAGGAATTTTAGTTCGTTTTGTTGTGTCCATACCCGTCGCGAGGCGAATTTAGCAGCTCATTTTTGCGCAAAGGAAGCCTCGGTGGGAAGGAAGATGTGCACTTGTGTGAACTGTATCCCCGAATTCATTATGAACATCGTCACTAGTGATTGTAATCCTGCTATGAGTTAATAAAAACTCTTGTGATTTGCTCTAAAAAAAGTTTATTCACAAAAGTAAAGCACGCCACGCTTGCACTAGATGGCTCATCAAAACAAGCTCACATTTACACTTAGACCTATCCAAATAGACCCATGGCCAGTCCTAAACTTTAGTAGGCCTAGGGCAAAGTACATACACGAAGCCTTTATTTAAATATCTATGATCCTCTAAAAAAATCTAAATACCTATGAAAAAATATACCTTTACTCTCTAGGAAAAAAAAACTTTACCATTATCTAAACAAGGTTAAAAGGAGCTTCTGCGTTCACTTTAAAAGACTAGAAATTCTCACATTAATCGAAAAAAGAGGAATACAAATTATAGCTGTATAGAAATACCAATATATTTTCGAACACAAACATATGTATTTTAGTATCTAGCCGCACAATTACGCGGGGCAATTCGGCTAGTTTATATTATAGTATAGTTATAGTCCTTCCAACTATGAATTACTGATTCTCGCAAAAAAAACAATATTTTTAACTTGTAGTAATTAGATATAATGTGATTGTTAGTTTACATTACGATGTATTTGTATGAATTGTGAAAGTACCCGAGAATATCTTAGTGTACTATTTTAAGTGACCAGGTCGTCATATATATGGTTTTTCTCTAGAGAAAAGATCATCATATATATTTTGAAGTGAAAAGTAAATGAAAAATAGAACATCTATGGAGTGAATGACGAACAAAACTGAACATAAACACATGGAATTAAAGAAAGTAATGGAAGATTGGCAAGCAATTAATAAATCCAAGCTCTTTAATGGCAATGACAGCTCCTAGCCCCTTTGGGAAGCAACGAACAGTCAAATAGAGTTAGCAACTCGTCTTTTTATTTCTCTTTTTTTTTTGGTCTAAAACGAAGAGACGCTAATACACTGCCCTATATATATCTACATACTGCAAATATACACAAGATGAGGGCCCCCTCTTCGCCCCCTTGTGCCCTTGCCCAAGAATGACCCTGAATAGGTCGTGCTTGCCGGCTTGACGTGATGCACAAAACTATTGGTCCAGCTCAGGCATAGCTTGACTTGGGCCAACACCTAAACGAGCCGGACCGACATGGCCTGAAGCATTGTGCCATGGTTGGGTCGTAACCTCAGCTTGATTCAGCACGTATAGTACCGTGCCTGGCACGGCATGAACCGTTTAGGCATGATCCGTTTAGCATCAGTTGCCTTGTTAGGCACGATAAGGCCCATTTAGCAATGACTAGGCACGATTAGGCATGACACTGCCCGTTAGGCACGATTTGTTTTTGAGTTTTTCAAAATTTTCGAGTTGAGATTGGCTAAACGGGTCAATCTTAGCCTGCCGGGTTAATCGTGTTCGAACCGTTACAATACAACGCGTGAGTTCAGCATATTGTGTCTAGATCAACAGTTAACCCCACGGACTGACATGACCGTTTAACTAGCCAGGCTAGCCAAACCGTGTCTAAACCGATTTGTGTTGAGCCGTGCCGTGTGGCGGTTTGGACAGGTCAATTTACACTCACCACGCACCTACGTACACAAAATCACACACCAGACACCTGTAAGAAACTACCGACCCATCGGCCGGACGGACCGCGCGGCCGGGCAAAAGTCGCGAAATCCAACACGTTTCGGTCTCCAAAACACCAAAAAATTGTTGAGGAACCGTCGCTGGCGAGTCCATTCCGAGCGATTACCTCGTAGACATGTATAGAATCGTAAGAACAATGCATGAACAACAAGAACAGAATAAGAGATAGAACACAGAGATGTAGGGGGACTTCTTGCTTCTCTTTATTCCTTCATCAAACGATCAATCCTTTACAATGAATAGCACCCCCTATTTATAGGCTACGACCCTTCTAGGGTTTGGGATGAGGAGCCCACCTTGGGCCAGACTCCGGCCCCGCCCAGCTTAACACTCCCTTGGGCACTCATCCTTCATGTCCATATCTCATCAAAACTCCATAAAACCCAAAGGGGAAAAATTTGGAGAAAGAGTACATGAATCATGTTCTATGTCGCACGAATTGCCTCATTAAAAACGTTAGCCGAGAAACTTCAGGAAAACTCGTCAAGGGAAAAAGAGTACAATCCACCCAATTTCATTTAATCTTCAGGATTTGCTCTTTGGGTACTCGATCTTCGTGATCAAGCTTTAGTAATGAGTTTGTGAAGATTCTCCCCGACTCGCACTTCTAAGTCTCATCATTCCAATTTCCACATATGCACCTTTCAAAGCTAGATGTCGAAGTGACTTAGTGAACAAATCTGCAAGATTTTCACATGACTTAGTATGCAAGACTTAATTTCGTCCATCTTTGCATTTCATGAGCATAGAAGAACTTGGGGTTGATATGCTTTGTGAGAGGATTCTTCATATAACCCATCTGCATTTGTGCAACACAAGTCGCATTATCTTCATAGATAACAAGGGGGTTTGTGCGTATTCAATCCACACGATCGCCGGATGTGGTGAATCATCCGCCGGCCAAGCACATTCTCGTGAGGCCTCATACAAAGGCTATCATTTCCGAGTGGTTCGTCAAGTTTGTACAAGACTCGCTTAGACGATTTCTATGGAATTGCGCCCACCACATAGGAATACATAACCTGCTCGCTATTTATCGTATGCGGTCCTACAAGTACCGTTATTTGCATTGCCATTCATAGTTATGTCTTGGTTCTTTCTATAGAATGTACTCAAGTTCTTTGCTTCCTTGGAGGTATCGGAAGATGTCCTTCATTCCCGCCAATGCCTTTGGTAGGTTCTCAGACTATACCTTGCTAATAGGTTCACAAAGAAATGCAATGCCCATCTAGTACAGCTTTGTTCAATACATGAGTGTTTCTATCACACTTAAATATGGGAATTATGGTCCCAGACTTCCTCCCCTCTTTCTAGGTCCATGCATGTGTCCTTGTCTTGCGCAAAGATCTCCGACCATTGGCACTTTCAAAGGGTATGCCTTTTCAAAATCAAACATTTCCAACATCTTCTCGAGTGTAGTTTGACTGATGTACTAAAATCCCTTCTGGTATGCTCAAGTCGCAAGCCTAGACAATATTTGGTTTTACCCAAATCTTTCATTTCAACTCGACTCGTGTAAGAGCTTGCTTTCCTAATATCCTTCGTGTCTGATGATATCCAGATCATCTTCATACACCGAGATTATACAAAATCCATTATGGGATCGTCGCATGCAGATTATTCTCATTTTTCGTAGCCTTTCTTGCATAGAAAGTCGCCAAGCGATTATACCACATTCGCTCGATTGCTTAAGTTCGTGACAAAGACTTTCTCGAGTTTCACATCGCATATATTTTTATTTGCTCTATCTTGGTTCGGGACAGGGATACATTCAGGTATCTTCATATAAATGTTCGAATCCAATATTTCATAAAGGTATGCTGGTACCCTATCCATCAATTTCACTTCTAACTTCAAGTTCACTTCCATTGAGATAAATGTCTAAAGGGGGTTCTGCCCATGATCGGGGAATACGTTTCTTCATAATCATCTCCTGGATGTTCAATGAAACCTTATGCAACGAGCCTTATTTCTTTTTATTTTTCTTTTGAACAAATATCCACTTATGCCCTACGGGGTGCACAAGGGGAGGCGTACGGCTTACAGGCCCAAACACCCTTCTTTTATTCAGAGAGAATAATTCAGCTTTCTATTGCCTTCTTTCAACTGATCTTTTCTTTCATTCAGCGAGCGATACAGGCTCTGAATCAAGATTGATGATTGTGGCAAGTTTCTTTGCAAAGTATATGTCGACATTGGCTGTTATCATATTCAAAGATTCTCCCGAGGTCATAAATTTTATAACTATTTCTTCAAGGGCGATTCTTCTAATGCTTCTACTCGCCACCGCCGCTTCCAATTGCGGGCAAGTCTCTAGTTTTTCAGCTCCTATGTGTGCGCACACATCCATGCCGATGTCTCCTCCATGGGGATGTTCACTCGTATGCCTTTTCGAAGGTTCCATACCGGTGCAGTCTCAACCGCTCCTTCTCGGTTCTGGGCACTTTGATCGGTGTGTCAAATCCTTCTTATCCTTTTTCACCAAAGGCCCCCAGCCATTTCGATTCGAGGGACCGAGTTCTCGCCCTTTATTATGAGGCCTCGGACGGGATTAGGGATACCTTCATTGGTATTTCACCTCTCCTGCATTGCATACGAGCAAATGCGACTTGATCACGCACTTCAAATCACTAAAGTGGTCAGCAGCTTGATTCGCTAATGCTTGCAAATCAATTATCTTCTGACTTCAATTGTCTTCTAGACTTCAATTCAAATATCTTCTAGATTGCAATTATCTTCTAGACTTCTATTTGCTTTACTAGTGCGCGGGTCATATGCATAGATTTCAATTATCTTCGGACATCAATTGTCTTCTAGACTTCAATTATTTCCGACATTATTATCAAGGGTTGATTTCTCCCAATGACGGGAACTAATCTCATCCGATATACTATCAACGAATCGGGCATTATGCAAATCTCCAAATATAGGGTCCAAACACTTGATTATGGATGTTGTCTCATAACCAATGTATATCCTGCACTTTCGAGAAGACCCATTGCGATTCGTTGTGGTGATGGTATAGGTACATAAACCTTACGACCAAACCCGCGAAGATGAGTAGTTTTCGGTCGACTTTGCGCTAGTTGCATAGGTGGATGCATGTTATGTCGACGGTCTAAAATTGATGAGAGTCGCTACGAGCAGATCGCACGCCCCAACATGT
Organism: Ampelocalamus luodianensis; assembly: GCA_036346255.1. NCBI lineage: Eukaryota > Viridiplantae > Streptophyta > Magnoliopsida > Poales > Poaceae > Ampelocalamus > Ampelocalamus luodianensis. Next base: position 24,759,512 of record CM070625.1, read on the forward strand.
AGTTGGCAAATTACAATTCTTCAAAGTTCGCTAGTCCATTCTCGGGTGTGGACATGCGATGCAATGCTCAACTTTCAATTCCTATTTTCATGCAATAATCATCAAATGCTTTCGAGTAAGTTCTCCAAATGTTGTCCATTCATGTGGACTTCTCATGATGATGAGGGAAAATATTTTTAATTTAATTATCTCATGAGATTTAGCTATGCAAAAGCATGATCTCTCGTAGACAATAAACATACGTCGACAATTACTCAAGAAGCATTGATGAGCACTATAAAATACCTAAAATGACCCTTACAGGGGCTATATAGGACCGCAAAAGGTCTCCCGGATACGGTCCAGAATGCAAGGATTTCATCCTTCGCTTTGAGCAAAAGGTCTAGTAATTAATTTCTATGGCGTGATGCGGGCACACAAAATCTTCCCGATTCGAAAAATTCTTAACATTCATATCATGTCCCCGTGAATTGTTAATTATATCTCTCATCATCCTAAGACTTAGACGGCACAATCTATCATGCCGCATATAGAAAAGTTCGAGCTTCTAAATACGCTTTCAAGGCAAGATAGGCCGCAGTGCCTTAATATTAGTGTAGTATAGCCCAATTTCATATGAAGGAAGATATTCTAATGCTATTTTTCACTTTCTTCACGCTTTGTAATGAGCGTATTCAGATCATACTCTTCTTCGCCTCTACATGGAAACCGCAGCGTAAATATCCTTGAGAGTTCTAGTCGATTCGGGTACAACAAGTCTTCTTTAATGACCAAAGTTGTGCTCGTGGGAGTATAATTATGGCCCTTCCGAGCTTATTATACAAGTATCGCGTCACGATCGTCAGAAGACTACCAAAGATTCTTGCCGATCGACTAAAAAATTTTCTGCTTTCTCGGATGTTATTCGTTGCCGCTACATGCTAAACATACTTCCTCCATAGGCGCCACACGCGTTCTAATATAATGTACTTTATTAATATGTAGCGAAAGCAAGCAACACATAAATAAAATACTTGATATCGTAACGTAACTTGCTATTATAAAAACGAAAATAAGTCTTGCAGACTCATAATAAGAATTTAATACTTTGCTCTCCTAGAGCTTGCAACCATTATTCAATAATTCAAAATTATGCTTCAATTACAAACCGCAAGTTTCTATAAAGGTCCGAGTGCAATACGCAGCACTAGATCTAATAGGCGAAGTATTCAGAACTTCGCCAAATCGGCTCCATGCGCGATCTTCTCCTCTTGGGCCTACGATCGTGGTCGCCGCGATGTCCAAAGGAGGGATGATGGGGTCGCATCGGGTCGCTCACATTCATAAGTGCGCTAATGGATGTGGATCCTCTGCGCTCGCAATGGCGAGGTATGCCTCATGCTATCATTTGCCCTTCTTCTTAGACCGTAGCATCAATAATGTGCGACGCACGACCTACTCCTTCTTGCTCCTCTCATTTGTGAGAGGCTTCATCACCTTGTAGTCGCTAGCGCTGGCTTCATGGCCAACATTGCTACTAGGTGGTCGCAAGATGAAGTTCTTTCCTAGAACATCACCTTGAGCTGCGCAACTTGCATGATGTCAATTAATTTGGCATACTTCATGTAGCCGTTTTAACGATAGTTGCGCATTTGATTGTACCGCAAGGTAGCGAGGGTCTTCCCAATCGCTCGCTCATCCGTGATCACATTACCACGTAATTGAGACCGATATAAACTCGCCATACTGGTCGGTTCTTCAACCATCGTTCGTGATGCCGCCATATTCCTATTCATGCAAAGTTCAAAGGATTACCGCTAGTAATCTGCATAAAATGGTTGCAAAATTCTCATAATGTTCATCGAACTCGTGTTCAGATTCCGTATTTTCTACGCATTTTCATGATTTATCGCTATTTTCAATGATTAAAAGCAATATAAACAATTACGATAATCAAAACAAGAAATACAAGAAATAAATTGCATAGAAATAATAATAACAAAAATAAACATGCTTCAAATGCAAAACCGACTCAAAAATTGAATTCGAGGCTCTTTCCGCTAGGAAAATGACTTCTCGACAAATTCGCAAATTTCGAATTTTCTCCACCGCCTCCCCTTTTTTTCGCTTGCCTGGTTCAAGCGGTGGCGCAAGGCCATTCGAGGGCGCGGGGTGGTCGCTGCCACGCAAAACCGAGGCCGCCGTGTGGCTGGCGGCCGAGGGCGGCGCGAGGCGATCGCCACGGCCGCGAGCTAGTAGCGGTCTTCCACTACGAGATGGCCGATGCGATACAAAACGGCAGCAGTCGAGAAAACGAATACGATGGGCACACGGGGGCGGCAGGCGCGGTGATTCGCGAGGCCGGCGGCGATGCAACGGCTCGAGCCCGGTGGGAGCGCGTGGTATGGCGATCGGCGAGCCGCGCGAGCGGTAGCAGGCAGAGTGCCGCGTCGCGGCGGCGGCACACACGGCGCACGGTTCGGCGGCGCGGCAGCCTGAAGCCGCACGCAACGGCGAGGCACCGCTCGAGAGCCCATGCGCGTGGCAGTCCGTGCGTGGGCCGCGCCTCCATTTTTTTTCTCATCCGCTGCCGCGAGCCGTAGACGACGCCATGCGGCGCGCCGTGACGCGAGGAGTGGCGCCATGCGGTGGCGGTCATGTTCGGCGAGAAGATCGCGCGGGGCGTAGCAAAATTCTTCGTGTGCATCGCTCATCCAAAACACCGCTCATGCGCAAGCACCGCTTATGACCGGACATCGTTCACATGAAATATCGTTCATGTGGGTGAACTGTTCATCCGCTGATCGTTTCACACGCGCGCATCGCTCATCATCGTAGTATCGTTCATCCGCGCGGTATCGTTTCATGCGGGCGCGATCGTTCATCAATCGCGGTGCCGCGCATCGCGCGCAGCGCCGCCGCCGTGCCCTGCGGCGCGCGCGCGGTGCCATCTTCGTGGCCGGTGTGACACCAAAATCGGCGCGACGCAGCTCTGAGGGGTCGCTTACCGCCCTTTTTTCTTGTTATCGTCATGGCGATGCAATATAATGTAGTATGAGATTGCAACAGGCGCGGCTTCATGCCGACATGCGCGTGCTTGCCGCGCAAGCGGGTGGCCACCCGCCGTTGCCTCCGTGGCGATACGTGATGGCGACTATGCCGACCGTAACGTGTCGCGAGGTAGTGACACCCGCCATAGCGCGTGCCGCACATGATGCCTTTCATGCGATCGCATATACAACCTACTGCAATCATCATCTACTCTTTCATGCAACCCACCGATCGGCTTAGCCGCGACTTTAAGTCGCTCGCGGTAGATTAGAGCGGATTTGCACCGTAGAAAACCAATCTAGAAAGCCAAATTTGTAGAATTGAAAGCAATCTAGAAAACGATTCAATCTACGAGTGTCGCTCATCGACGTTACCTTTCGATGCGAGGAGAGTCGATCGTCGCCGATAACGTGTTGAGGAACCATCGCCAAGAGTCCAAATCCGAGCGATTACTCGTAGACATGTATAGAATCGTAAGAACAATACATGAACAACAAGAATGAATAAGAGATAGAACACGAGAGATGTAGGGGACTTCGCTTCTCTTTATTCCTTCATCAAACGATCAATCCTTTACAATGAATAAGACCCTATTTATGCGCCATGACCTTCTGGCGCGTGGGATGAGAGCGCACCTGCCTGGGACTCGGTCCCGCCCGTTTCTTAACAAAAAAATCACCGTGCGGCGCAGCGATCTGCCGTGGCAACCGGCAGCGGCGCACGCGACGCGACCAACCACACCACCCACCGCAGCGGACAAAAACCGGTAGCCCGCCCGCTCGCTCGCACGGCACGAGCCAGCCGTGGCGCGTGCCAAAAACACCCACGGCACGCACGCCTCCTGGCCCCGGACTGACCCGGCCTCCCCCGCTTCCTTCTTGACGACGTCGTCGCCGTCGTTTTTAGCTTTTGCCTCTGCCGCTCCATTCGATAGCTTCTCCCCCACAGCCTAGAAAGAGTAGCAGCTGTACAGGGCGAAAAGCCAAGCCACCAATAGAGCAAACTAACAGGGAGACCGCCTAACCGAACAGCCTCCAGATCTCGCCGCATGCGCGGCCGCCGCAGGGGGGTGCGGAGGACGAGGAATTAGGGGCGCCGGCGCCGGCGGCGGTGGCGAATTCCCGACATGGGCGGAACGGGCGGGGCGCGTCTGGGAAACTGGGTTGTGTCGTACACGGGGATGTCGGCGGACAACATCAAGGGCCTGCTGCTGGCGCTCTCCTCCAGCCTCTTCATCGGCGCCAGCTTCATCGTCAAGAAGAAGGGGCTCAAGAAGGCCGGCGCCTCCGGCGTCCGTGCAGGTGGGTCTCGGGCAGCAGCTCCGCCTCTGCTCTGCTCACCCCCGTCTCATCTCGCTAGTCGCTACCCAGCGAACAAGTAGATGCCTTCTTGTGCCGCCGCCGCCGCCTAGCCGGCGTGCTGCGTCTGTAGCTTAGATCTGAGCCGCGCGAGATTTGGATCTTGGATGCGGTGTCGGTGGGCCTGGATAGTTAGCGGAGTTGGGACTTTGGAGCAGTAAGCACATTGGAGATCAGGCTGGTCGCTAAGCATGGATTGGGAATTTGGGGTGTTCCTGGAGCTGGTCTGATGAAACTCATTCTTGCAGGATCACTAGTTCACACTATTAGCATAATTGATGGCGCAGTGGTGATGGAGCGATGCACCTTTTTGACCCTCTCCTCTTGTTTAGAATGCCGCTGCGTTGCAATTCTTTAGTTCTTGCTCCCGCCTTTTCTATGTCGCATTGAGCAATTTGAACAAGCTTACGCAAATATAGAAGGCTGTGAAATATGACAATCAGTGACTGTAGAAGGGAGAAGAATGCTCACTTACAGAATTTATTGCAACCTGAAAAGATATGCAATGAATTCCTTTTGTTGGCTTGTTGCCCTTTAAACTTTTAACCTACGATTGATGATTGTGCGCTATGTGTGATTGGCCTCGTATCATCTGCTGGTAAATCGTGCAACTGCTGCATAGAGAATTTCGCTTATCTCTTGCCATATTGGTTTCAATTTTTCCAATAATTAATTAATTATGCTTACTTTGTTGATTTGCTACAGGTGTTGGTGGCTACTCTTACTTGCTTGAGCCACTCTGGTGGGCAGGAATGATAGCAAGTAGGTGTTTCCTTGATATAATGGATAGACGTTTTGACATAGCTATTTTCTTCCGTTACTGTATAACGTGGCACTAATGATGTACTATGCTTTCTCTCAGTGATTGTTGGGGAAATCGCAAACTTTGCAGCTTACGCTTTTGCTCCTGCTATCTTGGTCACCCCACTTGGTGCGCTTAGCATAATTATTAGGTAAGAACTATAATTAATATGATCTCCAACTGGTACACTGAAATCTTGTACTGCTTATATTTCAGTAAATCTGATAGTTTTAGCATGTCTCTCTTACAGTGCTGTTCTTGCACGTATTATTTTGCGGGAGAAGCTACACACATTTGGTATACTTGGGTGTATTCTTTGTGTTGTGGGTTCGACAACTATTGTGCTTCATGCCCCTCCGGAGCGTGAAATTGAGTCTGTGGCAGAAGTATGGGATCTTGCTACTGAACCAGGTGCTCTTCTTTCTGTATGCATTCCCTACGCTGGGCATAGTAATGTAAATCATTAGTGAGTTCATGTTAACATATTATTTTTTTTTGTCAAGTATTAAGGTTTAAACTTTTATGTTGCAGCATTTCTACTTTATGCAGCTGTTGTGCTTGCAGCAGCTTTTGTGCTCATAGTCCGTTTTGTCCCACAGTATGGTCAGACACATATCATGGTGTATATTGGTGTATGTTCTCTTGTCGGGTCTTTATCGGTATGCATTTCACTCATGAATGGTCCTTTTGATGTGTATTCACATAATCCTTCTTTGTTATGAACTTATACATGTTTTCCTTCTATAATCTGCTTGGTTTGGCAGGTCATGAGTGTCAAAGCTCTTGGAATAGCCTTGAAACTGACATTTTCAGGGATGAACCAGCTAGTCTATCCACAAACATGGGTGTTCACACTTGTTGTAATTGCGTGCATAGTAACACAGATGAACTATCTGAACAAGGTATGATCAATGTTTATGTTCACGGATAGTTATGGGCACTATAAGAGAATGATTTTCACATGTAGCATAGACTGAATAAAAATGTTTGCTATGCGGATATCATATACATTTGTGATCTGTCTTCTGTTCTACATTACTTTCAACTTGACAGTATACTTTTACAGGCCCTTGACACGTTCAATACTGCAGTTGTTTCACCCATATATTATACGATGTTTACATCCTTGACCATTTTGGCTAGTGTAATAATGTTCAAGGTAACAGCTTTTGAGCAATTTATTTGTTAACATGATTGTACATCAAACATTTCTTAGTCTTCAGTCTTAGTCAGAAAAGTTGACATAATAAATTAATTCATGAATCTTGTTTATTCTGAGAATATACAAGTAGTATACTAGATATCAATCTTTACTTTGAATGAGTCAGCCACTGGAATCCATAGCAGTCAATCTTTTTTCCTTAGTGCATTGATGGGTACAGTTTGGCGTATTAAATTCACCTCGACTTCAGCCACTGGAATCTATAGCAGTCAATCTTTTTTGCTTACTGCATTGATGGGTACAGTTTGGCGTATTAAATTCACCTCGACTCATCTTTTGTATTCGTAAAAATTGTTCTACATATAACTTAGCAATCTTTGTGTGACAGAAAACATTCAAATTTTGGTCTTGCTCCATTAAACTTTGCAGCCATCTTTCCAATGATCACTCAAATATGCATTCCCCTTTGCCTTGCTGCATCTGGCAGTGCTGTTGATTGTGGTTTTTGTCTTGCTGATTGACATCCAAATTCTACTATAGTAAGGGTTGAGGGACCTATTCCTTTGGACCAAATTTCTGAAATTAGTAAGCTTCTGCTGTCAGGAGTCAGGACTCAGGACTATACTTATATTCCCTCCATTTCGTTATATTTGTCCATATCCTCGGAAGTATCTGTTTCAATATATTTGTCAGAGTGTAGTTATTACAATTTTCCCTCTCTATACCCTACTTAAATGCTTTGGAAAATGTTAAGTGGTTGTGGTATATCATTTAATAAGTGTATGTATGGTCATTTCTTATTAAATATTTTTTAGATTTAGTGCTTCATTGATTTGTGCGCAAGGTGGGGTGAGGATAAATATAGCGAAACGGAAGGAGTAGTGCTTCATAGAATCTTGCTTCTCCAGTGTGAGGACCAGTCAGCTCTGTCAACAGGACTAAATAGGACGTGTGGGTCTGTGTGAATGGCTATGAACACTATTGGGATAGCTGTCAGATGATAATAAATTTGTGAATCATAATAACGCCACACATTCTCTATTAGCTAAGCTGCATTGTCAAATGGTGCATCAGTCAATCCCCAATTTTGTTCCATTGACAATGCTTTGGAACTATTTATTAACGTCAACTATAATTGCATGCAGGATTGGGATCGTCAAAATCCGACGCAAATTGTCACAGAGATGTGTGGTTTTGTTACTATCCTTTCTGGGACATTTCTTCTTCACAAGACGAAGGATATGGTGGATGGTATGATTACATTTCCTCCCCTTCTGACTTGGAGTGACACCTATTGGCAAATTCTTATTCCTTGTCATCATAGGTCTCCCACCGAATTTACCTATCCGACTTCCTAAACATGCGGATGATGATGGATACGCGGCTGAAGGAATTCCTCTCAGGTCTGCTGCTGATGGCATTCCACTCAGGTCACCGAGGGCCACAGAATCATTTCGCTCGACATGATAGTGCTTGAAACTGTGCTCAAATCATGATGCTTACCCGCTACCATTGTTCCTGTACTTGGGAAGGAAGAATCTCCATTCTTTCATTGGATACACCCCATAGGTTTTGACTGTAGGTTTTAAAGGTAACGGCTCGACTCCCCTTGTAATTTTTGAGACATTGGTACAGAATTTTGGGGGTTACATCAGTAATACGTCTCTGAGTAAGATAACCAGAATGGCCAAGAATCCAAGTTTTGAATTGTAAATCGCAGTGAGCCATAGAGGTCATTATCTGGAACTGTTGTATTCTTTCAAATACAATAGCCCATTCAGAATACAGGAAGAATTGAAAAGTCACATTGTGTCATTAATCATTGTCTAATTTTCTCCAAGCATTTTATAATATGAAAAATGAAACAATTCAATCACAATGGATAAATTCCCGCGTTCCAACCAGGTATGCGTTGCAAACTGAGGTGCATCAAGGCGTTTGATGGGTACAGGTAGCAAGTTAGTTTGATAAGAGTTGGTTTTGATGTCCTCGTTAAAATAGTCGGCTATTTAACATCAGATGACGCGCACCTTGACGTTGAACAGTTAATGACTTCGACATATTTTGTTTTGTTGTGCGCTGGCATTTTTGCACACAAGTAACAACTGATGAGAGTCAATCGCCGTGACCTCCGGCTCCGGATGATGCCAATCTACAAGTCTACTCTTTTTGTGCGAAAGCTCCAAAGGAAGGAACAAATAATTCAAAGCAAATCTGTGGAAACGGAGGAGATGCCTTATCTGCCTGCCGCCGATAACATTCGAGACGAGTTCAGAATTGCTTTAACACAGAACAGGTAAAAAATTACTTAGGATTTCATTTTTCCTCAATAATAGGTTAGCTCAGTGGTGTATCAGAACTGAAGAGTCACGCAGCACTGAAAATAGTCAACACCATCCAACCATCCATGGCTACGCGCTTAAGCCACTGAGCAAGAAAAAATATCCTATAAAATCTGATTCATAACTTCATTAACGTAGATCGACTCCACTGAAGAGTCCGGAAGCACTGAAAATAGTCAACACCATCCGATCATCCATGGCACTAGCCATGGAGCTCTCTTCCCTGCTGCTCCTCCTCCCCTTCCTCCTCGTCAGCTTCTTCTATCTCGGCAAGGTCCGCCGCGACGGCGGGAACGCGCGGCGTCTACCTCCCGCTCCCCGGGGCCTGCCACTCATCGGCAACCTGCACCAGGTGGGCGCGCTTCCTCACCGCGCTCTGCGCGCGCTGGCCGAGGTCCACGGCGCGCCCCACCTCCTGCGGCTCCACCTCGGCCAGGTCCCCGCGCTGGTCGCCTCCTCCCCGGCCGCCGCCGCGGCGCTCATGCGCGAGCACGACCACGCCTTCGCCACGCGCCCCTACTTCCGCACGGCCGAGATCCTCACGTACGGCTTCCGGGACCTCGTCTTCGCGCCCCACGGCGAGCACTGGCGGCACGTCCGCCGCCTCTGCTCCGCGCACGTCCTCAGCCCCGCCCGCTCCCACCGCTACAACGCCATGAGGGAGCAAGAGGTCGCCGTCCTGGTCCAAACCATCAAGAACAGCGACGCTTCCTCCGCCGTGGTGGACGTGAGCGGGGCGCTGTACCGGTTCGCGAACGACGTGATCTGCCGTGTGGTGTCCGGGAGGCTGTTCCGTGAGGAGGGGAGGAGCGAGCTGTTCAGGGAGCTGATCGAGGAGAACACGGCGCTGCTAGGCGGGTTCTGCGTGGGGGACTACTTCCCGGCGCTGGCGTGGGCGGACGCGGTGCTGTCCGGCGGCGGCGCGAGGGCGTGGAGGAGCTCTAGGCGGTGGGACGAGCTGCTCGAGAAGATGGTCCAGGAGCACGAGGAGAGGAGGAGGAGGAGCGGGCGGCGTGAGGGAGACGACGATGACGGCAAGGAGGAGGGGGAGGACTTCGTGGACGTGCTGCTGGCGCTGCGGGAGGAGAGGCAGCTGGACGGGTTCGAGCTGACCAGGGACATCATCAAGTCGCTCCTGGCGGTATGTTCTTCTTACTTGCATTTCTGGCTCTTTTCCCCTCTTATTTTCTTTTTTATAGATTATTCAGAAGGTTTAAAACTACAAAGTGCTCAACGTACAAAGGAACTTGCTCACGCCAAATCGCACAATGGTTCAATCGTTTCGCAAGTTGCGCCAGCTCATGAGCTACACCATTTTGCTCTCTTTTCGTGTGATAAATCCTGAAGTTCGGCAACTGACTAACCATATCTAGTACTTCAGACAAAATAAACATTAACTTAGAACGATGCTCCTTTGGATGCGACAGCAGATAGACAAGGGAAGCACAGTCAATCTCAAGAACTGCCGCCTTGTGGATCCACTCTACAGCCAGCTTTACACCTTCATGACAAGCCCAAGCTTCTACTTCCTCCGGATCACCTCCATGGAGAATTGCCCTCCATGACGACAGAAGCACCATACTCTTCTCATCTCGAATAATTATTCCCACACCAGCTTCACAAGAATGGTACGAGAACGCCTCATCAACATTAATTTTCACCCATCCTGTGTCTAGTGGTTTCCATCTCTCTAGAGATCTAGCTTCTAAAATAGGAACCTGTCTATCCCTCTTTGTATCCAACTGAATCTTCCCTTTTTCACATACTACCTGACCATCTTGTCGGATATTATATATAGTATTTCAATAGTCCTCAAGAAACTTGACAGAGCCAATAATTGATATTCTTTTAGAAGCAAAAATCGTGTCATTACGAACTTGCCAACTACGCCATAAAACCAGCATCAACTTGTCACTCTCCTTTCGTGGCAGTCTATTCAACAAAAGGATAAGCCAGTCCGGCCCCGAATACCAAATCATATAATCCTCTATCATCAGCCACAAATAGTTCTTCAAAGCCTCATGCAGGTCTCTCGCATGCAAACATAGGATCACAGCATGAAAGCCCGATTCCTCCTCTTGCCCGCATAAATCATAGATAGGATTAGGTACCAATTTTTGCCTCCAACAATTGGCTTTTGTCGCCAACCCTTCTTTCGCTAGGCGCAAAATAAAGGTCTTGATTTTCTCAGGTAAACTAGATTGCCAAATAGATTTCCAGATTGGTCTACTGCCATCAACAAATACACTTGAACTTGGCCTTCCCTGAGCGACTCCCTGCAGGTCAAACACTAGCTTGTACGCACTTTTCACTGCGAACAAACCAGACTTCTCATAGTGCCAGGCAATAACATCTTCCACAGGTTGGCTCAGTAATTTAATTTTTAGAATTTCTAACGCGTCGTGTTCAAAGAAAACCAACCTGATGACCTCCTCCTTCCAAATTCTCCTATTTGAATCAATTAGTTGAGAAACCTAATTCAATCTGCAGGATTGTTTCTTTCCTGTGACTTTTAAATCAAAAGCTCTTGGTATCCACGAGTGCCTCCAGATTTTCACATTCTCCCCCATTTCCGATACGCCAAACAATACCCCTCATCAATAAATTGAGACCATGCAAAATGGCCTTCCACGTGACTGAACCAGCCTGCGGGAACGTTGTGTCAGGAAATCATCATCCGAAAAATACTTCATCTTCAAGACCTGCGCACAGAGACTATTCGGAAAAGCTAAAATTCGCCAAACTTGACAGGCGAGAAGAGCTTGATTAAACAGACAAAAAAACCCTAAAGCCAAGCCCTCCACAAGACTTGGATTTAGTGAACTGATCCCAAGCCATCCAATGAACTTTGCATATTCTCTCTCTCTGTCGTCATTTTGCATTGTGTAGCTTGTGTTGTGCTGAGACAAAATGGGACAATACTCAAGGTTTGAACTTGGGATAGTACACGAGTTCATTCTTGTCTGGGATAATACTCAAAGTTTTCGCTAGTCTTTGTCATAGCTCTATCTCTACGACGTGGGAGCATGAATAGAAAGTTATAAAAGGGAGCAGGTGAGGGAATGGGGTCCAATTGTTAATTTGGTGGGCGCCGCTAGCGCCCGTACACCCGACTGCAACATCGTTGTGTGCTAAACGAAACAAACTCAGAACGTGCGCATCATATCAAAAATTCATACGCATCATTTCAAAGAACATCACCATAAACAGATGCGTTAACATCATCTCAAAAAAAAAACATCATTGTGAACATCATCTCATAAAAGCTCAGAATCAAAACAAAGCATCTGAAAAAAAATGCATTGAAAAATCTTGCAACATCACCGTGAACAGTATACAATATATTTTTTTTGACAGATGCAACATTTTTTCAACGGGACTCAACATCTCAAATAACAGTATGCAATATTCTTTTCAACGGGTTGCGAAATTTTTTTCATCGGACCGCAACATCACAACAATTCACCATTTTGCAACATCGGACTCAGAAAACACAGAGGATAAGATCCAGTCATTACCTATCTTGCGAGTGTGGAAATTTGAGGGTTGCGATGGATGGCCTCCTCGCCAACACTGGCTTGAAACAGGCTCCACGCGTACTCCTCGTTCAAGCACTCCATCTTGATCTTCTTGCGGCAGCCCATGTCGGCGCACACCACCTCGCTCCTCGACGCCATGACCAACTTCCTCACCCACGCGGCCACCACGCCGAAGGGCTGCTGGATGCCGACCCTCTCCAGGTCCAGGCGCTCCCACACGCCATCCAGCAGCAGCAGGAAGCTAAGGATGCTGGTGGCCTGCACCTGCTCGATGGGCACGTCCCGCAGGCCGAGCATGGCCATGACCTCCCTCTGGAGCTTGGCCACCGTGCAGTCCCTGGAGGTCACCACGAGCACGCCTCCTTTGGTCATGCTAGATTTGGACCGAGGGATTTGGAGATGGGACTGAGGATGAGGGGAGATTTGGGGAGATGAAGAGTGCTAGCTCTGGATTTGAACCGAGGGAGTGAATGAAGCGGGGTGGTGGGGATGGTAAAAATAAGTGAAGTGAATAGAAGCGAGGCGTCTGGGAAATATTGCTCGCTCCGGAGAACTGTACAGTACTATTACCCTAATTCGGTAAATAGTTGATGGGCTAACGATAGAGCAGCAATATTATGTTAGGCAAGAATTTTGGCCGAGCAATAATCAGGCCCCGGCCTACGGTGATTTTAGACGGGCCGGAGGCCGGAGGCCGGAGATAGTGGTACTGGATCAGAATTCGGACGAAATCGGTACTCGAGCTAGCGGGCTAGCGGCTAACCAGTCGTGTCGTATGCTTCTCAAAATTTCATTCCACAGGACATGTTCGCGGCGGGAACCGAGACGTCCTACATCGCGCTGGAGTGGGCCATGTCGGAGCTGATCAAGAACCCCGCGGCGATGCGGGAGCTGCAGCGCGAGGTGCGGCGGGCCGCGCCGGCCGGCGGCATAGCGGGGGCCGACGCGCTCGGCGGCGCCACCACGACGCCCTACCTGAAGGCCGTCGTGAAGGAGACGCTCCGGCTCCACCCGCCGGTGCCGCTCCTCCTGCCCCGCGAGTGCATGCAGGACGCCACCGTGCTAGGCTACCACGTCGCCAGGGGCACGCGGGTGTTCGTCAACGCGTGGGCCATCAACCGTGACCCGGCCTCCTGGCACGCGCCCGACGACTTCCTCCCCGAAAGGTACTAAATTAAACTCGGCACGTCGTAACCTGCGTATCTTGATTTGTCGCAGGCCGAATCTTATCGATATGGGTCTAGTTTTTGCACGTTAACATTGCTCCATGTTTCATTGGATTGGGTCAGGTTCTTGGAGGGCGAGGTGGTGGACTTCAGGGGAGGCCACTTCCAGTTCATACCGTTCGGCGCGGGGCGGAGGATCTGCCCCGGGATGCAGTTCGGGCTCGCCACCGTCGAGCTCGCGCTGGCGAACCTGGTGCGCATGTTCGACTGGGAGCTGCCGGACGGCGTGGCGCCGGGGGAACTCGACATGTCGGACGCGCCGGGCCTGTCCACGCGGAGGCGGGTGGGGCTCCGGCTCGTCGTGAAGCCGTTCGGGTGGGATAAACAGGAGTAGCTAGCCCGCGGGCTTTGTCCGTCTGTTTCAGTTCAGTACGAGCTGTAAAAACCGCTGTACAAGGCTGCTACTAGCTAGAGTTTGTGTAGTCTGTGAGTGACATCATGGATCGCGTGCTGGCTGTCGGCCGGTTCAGCTCGTGCGAATGACCAGTGGAATTGGAGACAAACTGGCTTCGGCTTGACTGGCCCAAACCTGCGTGTGTCAGGATTGGAGCTGGGAGTTTTGATGGGCTTGTTAGGACGGGCCATCTAGGAGCCAGAAGGTTTGTTTCCTTCGTTTTACTTTTGTGTTTTTCCTGCAGCAAGTACGTACTTTTTTTTTTTGAGACTCGACAGCAAGTACGTACTTGTGTACTCGTGTAGTACTACTACCACCCTTTTCTCGGTAGAGAACACGAAATACTACTGCTACCGAGAGAGAGGAGGCTGGACTACAACTGTTTGTGCAGTACAATCATCTTTTGAGTCTGGGTTTACAATCTGGGAGCGACTAGCGTATCTTACGTTTCCCTACTGTCATATCTAACTCGAATGGATTTCGGCCATTCGATTTGGTATAACAGAGAAGTTCGTCTCTGCTCAATCTCTGGCCGCCACTATCTCGTCGGAGTTCCAGCTTGCCAGAGAAGGAAGCTGTGGTGGAGGGTCGTCGTTCAACGGCAGCGACACCGAGAGGAAGCTGCGGAAGTGGCCGCGCCGCCGTGCTCCTGCAGCCACCGCATCGCCGCGACACCCTTCCCTTGTTGAGAGAGAGAGAGATGGGCAAGATAAGCATGTCTGCTGTTGAATATGGGATATATTGTGATCCGAATTTCTAATATGTAAGTGTCCGGATTAGTTACCATATTAGCGGATTAGTTTCCTACTTGGACTCTAAGTCCTTTTACCCCTTTATATACCTCTTGTAAGCCGCACGGGAGAGTTGACACCTTATACCTCATTGTAATCCCCGCTCGTAATCGCTTCCTCATATAGTGATCATCGCCGGCCAAGGCCCGCGTTTTTTTTCCCGCAAGGGTTTTTCACGAAAATTCGCGTCTCTTGTCCCGCCGATTTGTGCATTATTTCTAACAAGCGACGTGAGCGGCACGCGAAATAAGGGTTTGGAGAGAGACACGCGGGAAAAAAAAAAAGCAGATCCAATCTGTCCGTGCGCCGCCGTCTCCCGTCACGCAGCGCATCCTCGGTCCGCACATCGGCGTCGCCATCGTCATCCGCAGCGTCTGCATCGGTGCATCATCTGCTGCGTTCGCGCGCCGTCTCGATCGTCGTTCCTGTCGCGCACCGTCTCCAAGTAGCACGCCTCCTAGCCTCGGTCCGTGCGCGCGAAGCAAGCACAAAGCCAGCGTCGCCTGTCAGGCCAAGCAGCCTTCGGTCCGAGCGTGAGAAATTGAAACAGATTCATCCCCAACAGCAAAGTCCCATCAAGGTCACATCAAACCTTTCTTTATATTTTAAATCTCAAAGCAAGGATTTCTTCCTTTGTTTCACGTGAAGGACCAGAGCAAGGATTTCCTTCTCGTTGAATCTCAAGCTCCAGGAGGATCAAATTCCAGCCAATTTTTTGCTACGACCACACGAGAAGTATACCAGAAGATTCGAAGATCTTTATTCCGCGTACATAGAAGTGTACCAAACAGGTCGTGATTTTTGCTAGGTTTACACAGATCAGTACTAGCAATTTTCAGGCTATATTCCTCATGGCGACTTTGAAGTATGATCTTCCACTCCTGGATCGTGACACAAGATTTTCGCTGTGGCAAGTCAAGATGAGAGCTGTGTTGGCACAGATGGATTTAGATGATGCATTGGAAGGTTTTGCAAAAGAACCTATCGCATGGACCGCAGATGACAAGCGTAAAGACCGTAAGGCTTTATCTCAGATTCACCTTCATCTATCTAATAATATTTTATAGGATGTTTTAAAGGATAAGACAATTTCAGATTATGGCGTAAACCGGAAAAATTTGCATGACAAAGGATCTCACCAGAAGATGCGCCTGCGTGTTGTACTCTCATAAATTGCAAGAAGGAGAATCAGATTTGATCATCTTTCGACGCTTAAGGAGATTGTTGCCACCTAGAGTCGATAGAGGTAAAATATGAGGATGAGGATTTGGGTCTTATTCTTTTGTGTTCACCGCTAGTTCATTTTCAAATTTCGAGATACCATATTATATAGTAGAGATACTCTCACTCTTAATGAAGTTTATGAAGCTTTGCATGCTAAGGAGAAGATGAAACAGATGGTACCTTCTGAAAGTTCAAGCTCGAAAGGAGAAAGCTTGTTTATTCGTGGCAGGCAAAAGGAGAAGAACTCAAACAATGGATTTCGAGGTAAAAGTCCGAACGGCTACAAGAACAGGTCGAAATCTAGAGGCAAGTATAAGTCGTGCAAATATTGTAAGAAAAGTGGGCACGACATCTCTGAATGCTGGAAGCTTCAGAATAAAGAAAAGAGAACTCGTCATTATAAGCAAAAAGTTAAACCAGATGATGAAGGTAAAGCCTCTCTTGCTGCAGATGATAGTCCTAATGGAGAAATCCTTGTTGCCTTTGCTGGATGTGCTAAGACCAATGATGAATGGATTCTTGATTCTGCCTGTACCTTTCATATGTGTCATAATAAGGATTGGTTTGCCACCTATGAACCTGTTGAAGGTGGTACTGTGTTGATGGGTGATAACTCATCTTGTAAGGTTGCAGGAATTGGTTCAATTCAGATCAAGATGTTTGATGGTATTGTCAGAACTTTGACAGATGTGAGGCACATTCCAGATTTGAAAAGAAACCTCATCTCTTTGAGTACTCTTGATACTAAAGGGTACAAGTATTCGTGAAGGTGGAGTTTTAAAGGTATCAAAAGGCTCTCTTATTGTGATGAAAGTGATATTAAATCGCCAATTTGTACCATCTGCGAGGTACTACAATATCGTAATGTTGCTGTAATTTCAAGTTCATTATCCGATTCTGATGCTACTAATCTTTGGCATATGCGTCTTGGGCATATGAGTGAACTTGGTTTGCGAATTGAGTAAGAGAGGACTTCTTGATGGACATAGCATCAAGAAGCTTAAATTTTGTGAGCATTGCGTGTTTGGCAAACACAAGAGGGTGAGATTTAATACATCGGTCATACTACGTATGGTATTTTAGATTATGTGCATTCGATTTATGGGGCCATCTCGTAAGACATCTCTAGGAGGTGCTCGTTATATGTTAACAATTATTGATGATTATTCTAGAAGAGTGTGGCCTTATTTCTTGAAGTATAAGTCAAGCATTTTCAAGATTTAAAGAGTGGAAGACTATGATTGAAAGGCAAACCAAAAGAAGGTAAAGAAACTTCAGACCGATAATGGGATGGAATTTGCTCGATGAATTTGAATCATATTGCAAAGTCAAGGTATTGTTAGGCATTACACTGCTCTCGGTACTCCTCAACAAAACGGTGTAGCTGAGCGTATGAACAGAACTATCATTTCCAAGGCCCGTTGTATGTTGTCTAATGCAGTTTGCATAGCGTTTTTAAGTCAAGCCGCCCATCGCTTGTTATCTTATTAATCGATCACCCAATATTGCAATTGAAAAGAAGACTCCAATTGAGGTATGGTCCGTTCCCCAAAGAAATTATTCGCACTGAGAGTTTTTGGTTGTACCGCTTATGCTCATGTTGATAATGGAAATTAGAGCCTAGAGCTATTAAGTGCATCTTTCTTGGTTATAACCGTGTTAAAGGATATAAGTTGTGGAATCAAAACAAGAAAGGTTGTGATTAGCGTAAATGTTGTCTTTAATGAATCGCTATGCTTCGATAAACCGCCTACTAACGCTCTCATGAGAGTGAGCGAATTCAAGTGTTCAGTGGAGCACTGTTGGTTCGTGTAACACATCAAATAAGGAAAATACCATTGTTCATGATGCACCTATTGTTGAGCAAAGAACCACAATAGCTATTGCGCTAATGATCTAGAGAGAGATTAATCCACCGTGAGGTTGATTGAAGAAGCTAACATTGTTGCTTATGCTTTGAGTGTAGCGTAAGAAATTGAAGGTAATGCGTAACCTTCATCATACTGAGGCTATTAGCTCCACCGATTGTAATAAGTGGATAATCGCTATGCATGATGAGATGGAGTCACTTGAAAAGAATGTCACTTGGGAATTAGTGAAATTGCCAAAGGAGAAGAAGTCTGCTCGTTGTGTTGATTTACAAAAGGAAGGAAGGTATTTCTCTATCAACCAAAGAAGGTATAAAGCAAGATTGGTTGCTAAAGGCTATAGTCAAATTCCGTGTATTGATTTTAATGATGTCTTTTCCCAGCTTGTGAAGCATAGTTCTATTCGCACTTTACTCAAGATTGTTGCTATGCATGATTATGAACTTGAGTAATTAGATGTTAAAACTGCATTCTTACATGGGGAGTTGGAAGAAGATATTTATATGGACCAACCTGAAGGTTTTGTTATTCCTGGAAAAGAACACCTTGTTTGTAGATTAAAGAAATCTCTTTATGGTTTGAAGCAATCTCCTAGGCAATGGTACAAGAGATTTGACTCCTTTATGCTCTCTCATGATTTTAAGCTGATCGATTATGACAAATGTGTCTATTTAAAGATCATAATGGTTCACTATTTATTTGCTTCTCTATGTTGATGATATGTTGATTGCTGCAAAAGATAAGTCAGAAATAGCAAAACTGAAAGCACAATTGAGTAATGAATTTGAGATGAAGGACCTAGGTGCAGCAAAGAAAATTCTTGGCATGGAGATTATCAGAGAGAGGAAATCTGGCAAGTTATACCTTAGCCAAAAAGGTTATATTGAGAAGGTTCTTCGTCGTTTTAATATGCATGATGCAAAACCAGTGAGTACTCCATTAGCTTCGCATTTCAGATTATCTTCAGCTTTATGTCCTAAGTCAGATTATGATATTGAGTACATGTCTAGAGTTCCATATTCCAGTGCAGTTGGTTCTCTTATGTATGCCATGGTATGTTCTCGTCCTGATTTATCTCATGCACTGAGTGTTGTTAGTAGATACATGGCTAATCCTGGAAAAGAGCATTGGAAAGCAGTTCAGTGGATATTCAGATATTTGCGTGGCACTTCTAATGCTTGTTTGCAGTTTGGGAATTCTAGAGATGGACTTGTTGGTTATGTTGATTCTGATTATGCTGGTGATTTGGACAAGAGGAGGTCTCTCACAGGTTATGTTTTCACCATTGGTGGTTGTGTCCGTTAGTTGGAAGGCAAGTTTACAATCCATCGTTGCCTTATCTACCACCAAGCAGTAATATATGGCTATTTCAAGCTTGTAAAGAAGCTATTTGGTTGAGAGGTTTGTATCTCGAGCTTTGTGGAGATAATTCTTGCACTACTATATTTTGTGATAGTCGAGTGCTATATGCCTTACAAAGGATCGATGTTCCATGAGAGAACAAAGCACATTGATGTGAGATATCACTTTATTCGAGGTGTTATTGCTCAAGGTGATGTCAAAGTGTGCAAGATAAGTACTCATGATAATCCAAATTGATATGATGACAAAGTCGCTCCTCACATTAAGTTTGAGCTTTGCTCTGCTTAGTTGGTATTACGATCTAGTCCTAGAGACTAGTTGGCGCACGGTGATTTTTATCCTATTATGGAGATATTTGATGATTGATGATTCTTCATTATGCTACAAGAGGAAATTCGTCTCAAGGTGGAGATTGTTGAATATGGGATATATTGTGATCCGAATTTCTAATATGGAAGTGTCCGGATTAGTTACCATATTAGCGGATTAGTTTCCTACTTGGACTCTAAGTCCTTTTTCCCCTTTATATACCTCTTGTAAGCCGCACAAAGAGAGTTAACGCCTTATACCTCATTGTAATCCCCGGCGTTCTGTAATCGCTCCTCATATAGTGATCATCGCCGGTTGGCGCCCGTGGTTTTTTTCCCGCAAGGGTTTTCCACGTAAAATTCGTGTCTCTTGTCCCTGTCGATCTGTGCATTATTTCTAACATCTGCGATGGCAACTGGCTCCACCCGCCGAAGACTAGCAACCCACTAGAGGGGGAGGAGCTAGGATGTTAGATTGGGGATTGGGAGGCATAGGATTGGTGGGTGAAATGGATGAGGATGAGACTATCCATGATCGAGACCAGGGTCCCCTATCGAGCTTGCCGAAAAAATAATCTGAGAGCATATTCTAGACAAAGACATTTATTGTTGTAGACACAATGAGTGTTTATAATAATACAATGAGAATGAGAGGGTAATAACAACGTTAAGAGTTATGAGTGTATTCATAACTTATGTTACAGAATACGTGGGCTCCTCCCCTTTATAGCTATTGAAGGAGTGACAGTTAATGCCGCTGAATGCGCCTTATATCTTCACGCATGTTTCTCTGTTGAGTCTTGAACCGTCACATCTCTTAGTCAACTATTGTAAGTTGCCAGATGAGTCAATAACCGTTATTACGTTAGTCATGTGGAAAACTGCCATGTCTCCCGACCAGTTTGCTTGTCAGGGCTGGCCCAAACCGTATAGCTGGTTGTGTAGTATCCATGACTGGTCGTCTCATGACTCAAACTGGTATGCAATTAGTTTGACCGTAATAAAAAGGGATTAAAGTTCCTTTTAATATTGGTCATAGGTTCATAGCCGTTATAAAGTGGTCCTCTAATATGTGGGATTGCTTTTACAGAGACTCTGACTTTGACCGAAAATATTGACCTAGTTAAGAATCATCGTCAGAGACAATTAATTCGATCCACTGCAACAAAAAAATAATCAGAAACACAACAATTAGTTCCTATGCTTACAATAAATATTTGCAACAAATTTGACGTATTGGGGCAACAAAAGCAAGAACATATTGCAACAAGAAAGAAACCACTGAAACATCTGCAACATTTGATGTCTTGTTCTGTAACATTCGGGAAACAATTGTTGCAACAACTCAACTTACAAGTGTCAACATTTGATATGAGCATAGAGGAGGAGGGGGACGAGGTCCTCACCAGCTCCGGCGAACTCCCCCTAGGAGGCAATAGGTCCGGCGAGCTCCGGCCGCTTCGTAGGAAGGAAAGACCTCCACGTGAGCACCAACTACCACCACAGACGGTCACTCGAGCACGAGCAACAGTGATCTCGGAGTGGTGGCCGGTGGCGGATGTAGGATGCCGGTGCAAGAATAGGAGCGAAGCAAGGGTGGGTTCATCTAGTAATGACGCATGGCTTCTGTGATCTGATGGCTTGAGAGGGAGAGAGAGATGGAGGGAGAAGCAGGTAAGGAATGGATGGCAGCGTCAGTGCTGCCTGGAGAATAAACTAATGGATGTGTTGGTAGAGTGAGCACGTCCAGGGTGTTCCTAATGAGTTCTATTGGACGTATGGGTCGTATCATTATCCTTATCATTTTTGGATTAGCATAGAGTTCTATTTATATTAGTTTGAGTGTAGAGTCCTAATTAAGAGCGTAGTAACGTAGAAACCCTAGACGAATTACTACAGCCTAAGATTTTGGAGTAACAAACCTCGATCCTTCGATTCTCCATTCGGTGCAGTCACTCTCGCTCGGTTCTGCAGTGCAGCATCTACCCATCAGCATCGGTCAAACTGGAACAACAGTAGCAAGCAAAAACTCAGGCTTTTGCGGTTGCAATTTTCTGTCCCAGTTTTCAGTTGTTCTCTCTATCTATTTCAGACAATAATGTTTCCTCATCTCATCGCATCCCACAGTAGTAGCATACTAGTACCACCAGTAAACATCATCTATCAGCAACGGCAGGCAACAAGGACACCAGCATCTCGTAGTGATGAGATAAGAAGAGAACAAGTAGCTAATCCTCCCCGATTAATTCCAGATTTCCAGCTCCTCCGGATTCCCCACCCACCTCGCTGCTTGGCTCTCGCTTTCCCGGCCATAATAATTCAGTCCAATCGATGAACGATCGCACGCTTTTTGACCTTTGTTGTTTATACTGCTGCTGCTCTGCTAATCTCAGAGTAGTCCTCTCTGCTTTGGCATGTGAGCGCACATTCTCTGGCCACGGTTTAAGATTTCCAATCAAGAATAGCACCAACTTATGGAAATGCTAACGCAACAGCAGCAGAAAAGGTGGCTCTTTTTTGTACTATGCTTGCTTATCTCGTCTCCTGCTAGCTCCAGCTGGATTGGACCAGCGGCGCAGTAGTTGTTCTTTGCCTTTCCTTGTGATTAGCAATGTTTTGGATTTCACCGTTGCAGGAACGTACATGTTACGGTCAATAGATTCTACGGAACAGAACACTGGCAAGTTAGGATTAGTAAGAAACGCCCCTATCACTGTCGCAAGATAAGAGAGAACTTATTACTGACGGATCGATGCTAGCCTTGCAGTATTAATTCCATGCGGTGAGGGGGAGTTGTACAGCATCTCAAGAAACCAAATTGAATTGGAAATAGGAGGCATCGGAGGGAGTATTTTGCCTCGTACAGGAGTACACTGACACGCCGGCATCCGCTCTCAGGCGGTCACCCGGTCATCGTGCGGGACTTGGCTGATTCCACGGGCGAAAACGGCGTGCGGTAGCCATGCACGTCACTGTTATTTTGCAAGATAAGAACGCCGGCCTGTGCATGCCATCCATTATTGCAGTCGGAATTCAGAATTCTTATCCCTACTGGCCGTCTACTGTCTGCGATCGAATTAAGCAAACTCGATCGATCGCCTCTGTCACTAGCAGCAGAATTTATGCACCCCTTCCATCGATAGATCAACTTGAGCCCGCCAACCTCACAGAGCGCACAGGCGTGTAGATGTTGATCACGAACTAAAGTCTGAATGCCATCGTCCAGAACCAGAACGGCATCGTTCTCGGCACGCACAGAACCACGTGACAGCTGCGTACATTCTGCGAGCGCAGGCCGGCCAACTGGCCGTAGTGTGTAGTAAGTACACTCCACGGCCGCTCTTTTTGAAGAGCAGACTGCAAAAGAAGTTATTTCATTTCTTCTTTTCCGGTGACGGCGACGGCAGAGGAGCAGAGCGGCCGAGGTCGGCCAACACTACCACACCACCGCACTGAAACTTTGGAAGGCGGAGCGCAACGACTAGAGGCAGTGCATGTATTGGAATTTGCAATCTCGCAGAAAGGGCACGTGGTGGCGGGGCGGGATATCCGATTGATTATGCTCGGTCGGAGATTCTTCTCGGATCCTTCCTTTTCCTGCCATTCTTGCCGTTAATCTACTAAACTCTGCCTGCCGGAATGCATTGCAGAGCCCGTGCTTGACTAATTCCTTTCCTGATCTGACCCCCAAAAGCAGAGGCGTGTGGGTGAGACGAGAGGTCGTCTTATCCCACTACCAAGCCGGCTAGTGCCATGGGTTGGAGACGAGGTTTTCGCTTTGGATCGAGTGGGTTGTTCACGCCACGTCAAATCGCAGGATATACTCTGATGCTGACAACCCGACTCTTGACAAGCTACGCAACAGTAAAATTTCAGGGATTCTTTTTGTTTTTTTGTTAATTTGTCGCCCTTTTCGCTGCCTGCCTGGCTCCGAACGCACGCGCTTGTCGGCCGTAATTACCAACACTCGCAGCTGAACTCGCGATTCACCATGTTAATTACATGTTTAAAGGCATGTACAATGGTACACTGTCTATAGTAATTTTCATATCATCTGTAGATAACACTATATACAGCTCATACAATGAATTGTATTTTCATTTATCTTTATAGATAACATAATCTTTTAATGTTTTCATGGACATAAGATATTTTCTCCTTAGTTCTGGTGATACAGTCGGTTACAGAATTGTAGACAACACATTTCTCTCTATTCTCTTTCTTCTACATCACTTTAAATCCTACGTGATAGAGACTATACACAGATAATATAAACTTATTATACATGACCTAGAATATTCCAGAGTGATCTGTAAGTAGTGCTACTACCAGTACAACGACATGCACCATCGATTATATTGCGGCAAGAAAAGATTACATCGCTGTGATTACAGTGCTACTACCAGTAGGAATTAGCTAGGAACCGCGGGACGGGTGGTGCGTCCAGCACGTGCAACAGAAGAGGCCAATAGAAAGAAGATTACTTACTGCACGGCACCACTAATTTACTGGAGCTTTGACGTGAAACTGCGCGAGCCTCGGAAGCGAGTACGACCGCGCGAGCTATTGGGCGGGGGCGCACGCGCATCAGGCGATCGGCGCGCGGCGACCTGGGTTTCGACCTCTCGGTGTCTCGGGAGTTTTCGCCACAGTTTGGGCTGTTTTGTGATAAAATAGTAAATTTAGCGTGCGCTCTCTTCTCTCTCTGATGAAATTGTAAAAATAATACAGTGAATGACTGACCAAACGACTTGTGTCGCCGTAGTGCTTCCGGAGCACTTGACCATAGCACTTTAGGTGGCAGCACGGCAGTCCCAGTACGTGGCGGGACTACGACAGGTCGCTTTTCGCGGTGTTTTTGCATGATAGAGGTGTTATTTTTGTTATTTCGTTCGTATGGATACTCATTTTGCTATTTTGTTTTAAAAAAGAGTTAAATGAGCTAAAAACACGGTGAAATCGATGCCTCTAGACTGCACGGCTAGCGTCGGCTCCAGCCATAAAGCTTCTTCCTTCGTTATCCAGT
Organism: Ampelocalamus luodianensis; assembly: GCA_036346255.1. Lineage (NCBI taxonomy): Eukaryota > Viridiplantae > Streptophyta > Magnoliopsida > Poales > Poaceae > Ampelocalamus > Ampelocalamus luodianensis. The sequence continues at coordinate 24,783,944 of CM070625.1, forward strand.
GTGGATCGTGCTTCTATGTCTGGTCCGATTCATGCACGTGAGTGAGGTCCCTTCCAACTAAAGATGGGTATAGATTTTTATTTGGACTGTCTATTTACTAAGTGATTAATTTTTTTAAATATAAGTCACATTTGTTATCCATTAGATCAATATCTAATCATACTTTAGAACATAAGGAACTTAAATAAAATACTTTTAATTTTAATGGATATTTGATTTATTCATATTAAATAATTTTTATTTCTAAAAATTCTATTTAAGCTTTGTTAAATTCTAGAAAATCATGAAAAATTTATAAAACCTTATTTAAATAAAATATTTTGAAAAAACCTGAAAAATTGGGAAGCTACAGATTGCTACCGATCAACGTTCTGTTTATCCCTAACTAGTTATTGATACTGGTATGTAGGTTTTGTATATGTTGTATCTGTTCTGTTATGTAGTTGACTAGTTACATTTTGAATATCTTTTGTACTGCTATCACTATGACTTGCTACTACTTTAACTAGCCACCATGATAGTTTGATGTAGTTAATTTGCTTGTTGAATTACTAATATAGTTGCATTTTGGACATGTAATATGGTTGATTGATCTTCATATGCGTGACATATATGGTTTTTGTTTTCACACAATATCCGTCTAAATATTCGTAACCGTGACTATCCGTATTCTTGTTTGTATCCGGTACTATCCGTGTCCGACTCTGATTCTGAGAAAAAAAAGTGGAATAGGATATGAACGATATCCATTCATATTCGCTCCGATTGCACCCCTTACACAATTAAGTGGATTTATCAATAGTGAAGCATGAATGGAAGAGATCCATATACGGGGTATGCAATGGATTGCCGTGAGCCGTTCAATTAGATTGAGAGAGAGAGAACAGATTATCGCCCAATCGTCCATGAGAAACTACATGTGCCAGCGCCTGAAGAAAATACCGGAAGAAATTTATTTGTGTTCTTGTAGTCATCGGGCGGTTGACGACACTAGTTTCATGTTCCAGATAAAAAATAATGTTACCCAGCATGTGCTATCACATTATCACAGGAATTGGCTTGCGCGCCTAGCTTCGGCTCCGCCGTAGCGCCTGCCTGGTCGAGCTGTCTTGGTCGGCGTTGTGCTTCCGCCACTGGGCCTGGCTTACGTTACGCCCTCAGCTTTGCTGCCGTGGTTCGCGTTGCGCCTTCACCACACATCAAGCTTCCATCGGCGTTGTCACGTCGCATCACCCCGCAGGAGCCAAATTAGACCATGACCTAGCGATAGCGAGGTCTACCGCAAGCCTCGTTTGTGGTGATCGGAAAGCTGAGTGAACGAGGAAGGGAACGCTCGCGCTTAAAGGATGACCCACTAACAACAACCGCCGCCTCCATGTGCACCAAATCTTGGAATCGATGAGGCGTCTCTCCGTCAGCTACAGCCGCCACCCTTTGGCACTATGTAAGGCTTAGACGAACAATATTATAGGGCAAATCTCGTTGTGAAACATCCGTGCTCATTGTTCTTAACGATCATTGAGCACCCCTTGCAATACATTCTAAGCAATGAAGACACTATGTCTAGTTTCGTTCGTGATCTTTTCCTCGTTTATTTCGTAAGATCGACTACTAAATCATCGACAATATTGTAGCGGATTTCTCTCTCTCTTTTTTTAAGAGTTTTGAACTGCTCATCGTAATATATATATTTATATTTATTATGCAATAGATTCGATTCCTCTTGATACTTCCTTTCAAATGGAAAACTTATAAGATGCTCTGACAATTCTTCCCCATGTTGCCTCTGCTCTCGACACTGCGACAGCATACAGACTAGTATGAGCCATCCCTTTTCATCAGAGCTGAGAACCGTCCGTATTATTCGTTCACTGCAGTGCAGATATTCCTTTTGCTAGTAGTGGGAATGAGGAAGCTCCAAATTCCTTTTCGGTGGTTCTAATCAAACGAAAAAAAATAATTGCACAAATCCTAAATGCCACCTCATTTACGTAATTACAAACACAGCCATACGAGCGCATATAGAAGCACCACATTCGGAATGAAATTGTCATACGAACGCGCATTTCTCATTTACGTAATTACAAACACAGCCCATCAGGCCATAATTGACTTGGAAATGTACTATTTTGGCTCCCCTCTCCATTTTCAGTTTACATGATGGATCTCAAACAATGAAAATTAGCAGCAGCAGTAGCACACCGGCAGTATGCAAGCAACAATAACATAAGAATATGTAACTTTTCCAATAACTTTTCCAATTCTCTCTCTCTTTTCACCGTAGTGTGATAATTAATTTGATACGTAGGCGTCATCTGTTCATGGACGTACGATCTGTGCATGCATGCGAGCGATGGTCGCAGATCAGTAGGTTGTGGCGAACGGTTTATAGACCTTGAGATCGGATATTACTCCGGCGACGGAGCCGGCGGCGGAGGCGACGGTGATAATGAGGCACGCGAGGCTGAGCAGCTGCAGGCACACCCACCGTGTGCTCCACTTGGGTATCCTCTTCTGCACGATGTACATCTCCACCGGGAAGTAGACGGTGAGCGGCCAGAAGCCCAGCGCGCCGAGGAACCCGACGACGTCGTTGAAGAAGGGCAGCAGCATCGACACCACCGTCGTCGCCACCACGAACGCCGTCCGCCACGTGAGCCGGAAGAGGTTCAGCTTGTAGTACCGGCCGCCGCCGGAGGAGGAGAGCGGCACCTCGATGTCCCTGGTGATGTACCGCGACTTGGGCCACCTCTGCTGCGCCCACTTCTCCACGAAGGCGAACAGCGGCTGGCAGTACACCTGGTAGGCGCCGACGAGGTGGATCACGATGGCGGCGTTGGCGACGTCGAGGAGCCAGAAAGGTTCGTAGAAGCCGAAGCCGGTGAGCAGGTTCCCCGGGGCGTTGTCACCGAAGGCGGCGTAGCCCATGCAGCCGCAGAGCATGTAGAAGAGCGTGGTGACGGCGACGCTGACGAAGGTGGCGCGGCGCATGACCTTGGCCTCGGACGGCGGCGGCGCCCTGATGGTGTCCTGGATCTCGATGAGGATGAGGGAGTATGAGTAGGCGAAGGCGATGTCCCCGAACGCCTGCAGGCTGCGCCACACCTTGTCCATGGGCGTCACGGCGCCGATGCTGATGCCGGTGAGGCTGCCCTTGACGCCTTTGTTGGCGACCACCTGGACGACGCCGAGGCCGAGGCCGATGGTGGAGTAGGTGAAGGACATGAAGGCGGCGAGGATGGACAGCCATGAGATCTGGTCGAAGTCCGGGATCTGCGAGAAGAAGATCTCCGCCACGCCGAAGATGATCATGTATGGCGTGCTCGAGATCTTGCACGGGTTGCCGTGCCCCTTCTCGTGGAAGCAGTCGGCCCTCTTGATCGCACTGTAATAGTGTCGCATCGCCGCTCAAGTTAAGCTTATCACCAACTAACACATATTTCACACGATTTTTGCGAGCTGGCTACTCACAGCATGCTAATGGAGGCGGCAATGGTGTAGCCGATGGCGACGCCGACGATGTTGGCGTACTGCAGGAAGCCGCAGATCTGGACCTTGATGCCACCTGCTCGACGAAACGACAAGCAGAAAAACAGAGTGAGTGAGCTCTGCAAGCATGCAGCTGCGAACACGAGCGAGAGAGATCGTTGCATAATGTGCATGCACGGACGTACTTAGGTTGGAGTTGACGGCGTCCATGTAGGTGTAGTTGCGCTTGCCGGTGGTCTCGTCGCCGGAACGGTAGCAGTCGGCGAGGAGCTCAGAGGTGTAGTAGGTGACGAGGGAGAAGAGCAGCATGACGGCCGGGCCGGCCACCCAGCCCAGCTGCGCGATGGCCCACCCCAGCGACAGCACCCCAGAGCCGATCACCGCCGTGATGATGTGCGCGCTCGCCGTCCACATCGTCCCTGCAATACCAAACAGTTAAACGACCAACTTAATTTACGACGCCGCGTACAGCAAACACAATCACAAATTCACAATGGCATGCCGTACGCAGGCAGCTCTAGCTCCTTACCGGTGCGCTTGAGGCGGCCGTCGTCGTCGTAGCACTTGGAACCCGCCGTGTGGCCGAGCTCCACGGAGGACACCTCCATGGCCGCCGCGGTCGGGTAGTACTGCTCCTTGGCCACACCGTTCTCCCCCATTTCTGCACTAGTCACAAGACTCGCAACTCACAACACTTCAGCAGTGAGATTACAGCTCTAGAGCACAGCACACAGCTCGATATCGTAGCAGCGGTACAAGTCGCTGCTGTTCTAGCTGTAGTACCTAGCACCGCGACTACTTACGTAGCAATATATAGCTATCGACGAGGGGGCAAGACTTGGCGTGGAATTCAAAGGCGCGCGCGCGAAGACTTGGCGTGGAATTCAAAGGCGCGCGCGCGACGACTCGGCCGGCCAATACAAGCGCGCGCTTTGCTCAGTAGGCTACCACTACTCCACTAGCGATGGAGCGAGGTTGCAGACTTGAAGAGTGGCTAGCTGCAATTTATAGCCGCCTGCGGCCTGCCTGGAAGGTGGGTTGGGTTGGGTTGGGTTGGGGGAGGAAGGGAATACTATGCCCATGGGTTTTTCGCATTTGTTCTCGGCTATCTTTAAGATGACATCGATGTCAAAGGCATAATAATGCATGTACTGCCAACTGTGCCGTGTCCTCGCTAAGTAGCTATGCAGGCTTCTCTTGTGCTAAGCCTATGCCACGTCGACTCACCCACTTGGTCGTATCGCATATGTACATGTACACACAGTTGATCGATAGCATGCTTAATTTGTTGTTTATCCACACGGTTCTGCTATTTATAAGATGCCTGGGTTATAGAAGTCTCGGTCGATTTCTGTGGCCATTGGATTTACGCGAAGATTGGTGTGTTGTCTTGTCTGATTGCACCCTGAAGTTTCACAGTGCAGTGATCCAGCACAAAATGATGTTCCACGCATATACTGCTATTTTAGAAACCAACTTCCAAAACTGAAGACCAATGTTTTCTCAGTAGAGTGGACCACGCAAGACATCAATGGGGCAAAACAAAACGTGGCTGAATATAATAGTGGTTGAATATAGTAATTGGACGGACCCAGGACGTCTCAAGGCACATGTCAATGCAGTACTGCTTCACCTGCATGTGCCCCCACGCACGATCACCACAGATCACAGGGGGTACATGCAATGCCCTCTCGATCACTAACGCAAGCCAAGGCCATCAAAACCTTGCAAGAAGATGCATCACACCCAAGATAGGATAAGATTGCAACAGTGCACACTACTAGCTTTTGATGCATGCATTATACATTTGCTTTTGCAGAAAGTCCCCTCTTCTTGACCCTCTCCTCTCCTCTCTCTCTCTCCTCTCCTGTTGCAGAGATGCAGAAGAGAAGAATACGGGTATAATGTATGTATGATAGATGGGGTTAAACTTGGTGTGGTGTGTCATGTATGCACACCGGCTGGGCTTTTATAGGGGTGCTGCCTTTAGGGTGTGTACATGAATGCATGATGCACGCATGAATGATATAGTATCATTGAAGGGAAGAGGTCCTTGGGTGTTTGTACCCGACGGGTTTTCGACCATCCTTTTGCTTCCATGGAGAATATGTTCGGTGTTCCTCTCGGCCGTGAGATTAAGTAAGTTGAGTGCCCACTAGGGATCATATCACGATCTTGTTCAAGCTGGATCATTCCCCTTGCATCGCAGGAAAAGGCAGGACTTTGTGGTGTTGGTTTTGCCCATTTTTGCTACGTCGAAATGTGGCTCCTAGGGGCAAGTAAAGAGTGGTATGTGAGGATTGGAACGGTGAAAGCCCAGTGTATTTATGCCATCGTGCGGTTCAAAATTCGCTAATAGCCCTGCACCCATGAAGAAAAAAGGGGACTTCAATACTTCATGGGCTGCAGCGCAGGAGGAACTCGCGGGCCGCCTTACTCTTTGTTTGATAATAGAACATTTCTAGCTTTATTTATGTAAGAACTAAGAGCATTCATAAGGATATTAACGGTGTCCTGCCTTCTTGCTCCACGATTCCTGCTGATCGCAACTAACCCATTCAGCTTAAACTTAAAGAGTCTAGACATCTCCTGGTTTGCAATGAACAAGCAAAGCAATGGTGTGCACGTGATAGGAGTAATTTAAATTCGTAAAACAGATGAGTCCATTAATTAGTACTGAAGACAAAAATTAACAATCCATTAGTACTTTGGAGTCTAGCTAGCTAAGAGAGGTGTCTATGCCTCTATGGTTTACTTAGCTAATCAAATTAATTAGGAAGCGAGTTAGGCTGCAATTACGGGGCATGATAGCTAGAGACGTCTAAGTATAATATTCTAGCTACCAGCACATTGCACTTGAAAAACAAGTCATGCGCCTAATTAAGCATAAAGGGTACATGCTTTTTTTATAGTATAAGACGCACGCATACGCTCAACACAAACCACACTCATACCACTCGCGCTCGTGCACACGTGTGCATGTTCTTAACACATGTTTAAATTTATTGGAGACACTCAAAGCCTCACAGAACTCTTTTACGGTACACTTAAGTTAATATAGCTTATCTATTCTTTTTGATCTATTGGTCTAGATTAGTTATGATTTAGTTATACTACACCTAATAGTATGGGTAGTATAATCCCGAGAGGGGTAGAATTGTAATTGCCTATGTGAAGATCACATGTCACAAGAGTAATACTTTCAACCCTAATTAGAAAAGTCTATAATACCCTCACAAAAATTATAAATACAAAAAAAAATCTATTATACCCCTAACAAATCAATGGTCGAATAGAATGTAGTGTAAAATTTCTCTTAATTATACATGCATACTAATCTTGTACGAGGTTGTCAGTACGAGGATCCTAGGTACGGGATCGGATGATTGTGGTACGATCATATATACCTAAAATAAATATGGTTACAAAGATTATTTGGTCTGGACCAATAGTTTAGATAGTTCTTACGTACAGGAGACCGGGATTGAAATAGCCCCATGTAGCATTGTAAATCGGTAACTCGTACTATCCTATGAAATTAATGGACAAATATCCTGACAACCTTTATCCCCTGTAGTCCAAAGCTAAGATGTTCTAGTCTTGGAGCGAGCTTAGAATATTTGAATTCATTCGAATCTGAGTGATACATGCAGCAGCTTCGATATGATGTTTGTTTTGGAAGGTATACATGTATGCATGCACACAAATAGCAGCCTTGCGGTCTTCGCTGGGTCGTTGAGCCGATGGAGCCACCTCTACGACAATGACCTAAGCTTTATTGCATCAACACGAATTTTCAGACGCCCATCAACAACTTTTAGAACTAAACAACAATAAGATACTCACAGAAAAGTGACGAAAAAAGCTTTCTCAAGTTTCCTTTTGTAAACTACAACGCCTACATCACTATATTATATACAGTCACTTTGGCTGGCTCAGATTCCATTCGATTAATATTAATCCCTCTATTTGACCCGCCCAAAATCAGAGGAATTTTTTTAGAGAAATTTGAACACAATTGTTTGTACGTCAGTGGGATTGCCTAGCTAGATACAATTAACAACTGAGTATGTTCTACATAGTGTAGACCTGAGTATTGTATTGTGATTCGATCAAAGTAAAGGGAATCAAATTAAGATGAATGAATGTCTACGTGGATGAACGTGTGACACTCGATGTTGTCGGCTAATTCCATCCCACGAGCCAGCTTCTGTTTATTTTACAAAGGGAAATGAAAGATCAATGGTTCTGATTGGAATTTGGAAGTCAGTAGCGGCGTGCTAATGGCTAGGACTAGGAGTAGTATTCAACACTTGCCGACATATACTACCCCTAGTAATAAACTTGCAGAATGATATAGTGTAGGTTTATCTGAAAAGAAAAAGGGTCCCACGTACATTCCAGAAAAGTTGCAACAGCGAATACTACTGTTTTTTCGTACCTAAATTCCCCATTAGAGCCGCACAACGCATGAAAAACAGCCAAACACAGTTTTAGCAAATTTTCTACTTTTGCCACTGTACGAGATCAGCTGCTAATTATGCGTCAGATGTTGATGTCACAGACTCGCAGTAGCATAACAGAGCTAGAGTCCACTGCAGCGACGGCCTAACCGTAGAAGGCGATCAAGATTCAAGAGAGACCGTGAACTCGTGTACATCTTGGATCTCTGGATCTGAATATGGATCTTGTTGTCAGTATGCACGATCGATCTGCCGCTGCAACTCGCCGGCTTTTCCATCCATCTCTGCTCCGCTCTGCTCGATCGCCATGTTCGGATGTACTACACGTTCACGTCGCAAATGGCAGAACCAAAAGCTGGCGCGCCTGCCGCACGGCTTGGCTCGGCCTGGCACCCGTGAGGCGTGGACGGTGGACCGCGGCGGCTTTTTGGCCCGGGGAACAAAAGCAGCGGCTCGAGCTGCCTCCCCGGGATCTTTTTGTTCTCGCGGACGCTCGTGATAGCTCCTGGGCTCCTGCCACTGACTTTTTTTCCTTCTCGAGTCACCAACCCCTGACCCCATTCTACTACCTCATCGTGACTCAGACATTTGTTTCTACAGCCACGAACCCACAACACCCCACGCGATACGTCGCATGTATTTTGTGAAACACATGCTAGTATTTTGTGAAACACATGCTAGTAAACAATAAATTAGTGAGTACAATGAAAGCATCTCAATTTTTTTTTTAGTAATTTGTAATATATACATAAACAAAACATGCTATAGATGATTCCTTTAGAACTGTCTGTGTTATACTTATCACAAATGATTCCTTTAGAACCGTCCGTGATATATAATTATCATTGACGGTTCGACGGTTTTTTTTAAAAAAACCATTTATAATAATCGCATACGTCACATACGGTTATTGTTAAAAACAAATAGTATTAGAGCCACACGTTCGAGTCCTCATTGCCACATCCATAGCAGAACTACGAAAGACAGATTCGCTTCCTTCGCATCTCACCCTGTGGTGCAAATAAAATGAGTAACCCCCCACTGCTTGCCACATCCATAGCAGAACTCGAAGCCACACCTGCAAAAATTCACAACCATCATGCAAAAGCCATGCAAATGTAACAAACAGCATCGATAATACTCACTTGCAGGTAATGTGCAGGCAACCGTCGACTTTCTCCACGAAAATATTGCACTTGGGGCATATCTTCCACTTCTTCCCCTTGGCCAGCTCCTCCAGCTTCATGTAGTCCTCCTTGCCCTTGTCCCCACCCCCACTCCCGAGCTTCCGGTACGCGGCGCAGTCGGCATCGGCGTGCCACGGCACGCCGCACTGCGCGCAGAAGGACCGACTGCAGCTCGGGCACTCCGATTCTGTGACGTCGGCGCCGTCGCCGTCGTCCACCACCATCATCGCCGAGCAGTCCTTGAAGGGGCAGTAGGCCTTCTTGGCACGGAGCACCATGGACTCGCACAGCGCGAAGCCCCACCGCTCGAAGACCTCCGGGGGGAACCTGTCCTGGCAGAGCGCCGGGTCGAGGACGCCGGCGCAGCCCACCTCGGGGCACATGACGTCGGCGATCCTGTCCTGGATCTTGGCGTCGATGAAGCGAGCGAGGCAGGTGGTGCAAAAGGCGTGCGTGCAGCCGCGGCTGGCGTGGAGCGCGTCCGAGAGCGGCACCGCGTCCAAGCAGATCTTGCAGTCGAACGTGCTGGCAGCAGCGTTGGACGACGACGACGACGAAGAGGCGCCGGCGGAGGAGCACTCACCTGTGACAACAGCGGGCGTCGCGCTGCTGTTGGTGGCAGTGTGACGCGTCGGGAGCGAGGATTGCGCCGTGTCAGCCGCGATGAAGGAGGACATGATCACCTCCTGAAGCTGGAGCTCGGCGGCGTACTTCTCGTCGGATATCGGGAAGAGCTCGTCGGCGTCGGCGTCGGCGTCGCTCCGTCCGTGGGCGAGGGCAGAGAAATAGTCGTCGTCGACAAGGCCAGTGAGATTGGCGTTGGAAGACTCGGATGCCATTTCTTCGTGCGAGGGGAGTGTTGGGAATTGGACACTCAAAAGAAGAGTTTTCTCAAGTACTAATGTTACGTACAAGTCTTTACATAAACATACAAACCGACTTACATCGACTAACAAAAGAATTATTTAATTAATGCTTGTACAGCTCAGCACTAACTAATTGGTCGGTTCCTTATACAAGTCCAATTTGACCTTCTTTTGCTTTTAACAGGGAGGAACTCGTCGTCTTGCGTCAGTCGTTGGAGACTATCAGAGGGGTAGGATTCCACGACCACGACAAATGTGTAGGATTGTTAAAGACTATCAGATGGGTGAATGATTGCAATTTCTACCGGAATTTTTTTTTTCTTCAAATTGATTGTTTTTTTTTATCGTGCGACCTGTCAACACAACGAAAAATACACAAAAAAAACAGCAAAAGGTTCTGATACTGTAGTAACTCGTAAGTACTGTAGTACACAGTGTGTGGTAATGTATCTACAGGACGATTATTGTAGCATACCACAAAAACTAATCTGTCACTTTCAATGGTTAGCTACGTGTGCTGGGACGGGACCTAATCTAATCTACCTCATCTCACACATGCATGCAAGACCTCTTGATTACTCACAGCAAACACCCCATCACATCCTTTGGTTCAAAACAGCAAGAGCATCATCTTGTAGACATGCACGCATGCAAAAGCCACGCCCACACGTCTCTGTTCTCACGCATGAAAAGGACTCACGATAGCAAAAACTATGACCTCATGTCACGCACAGCCCTGTGCAATGAGATCACACACAAGCAAAAGCTTCAGCCTATGGACGACGATTGATTGATGGCGCACAGAAGAATTGTCTTTCTATTCTCACAGGGAAAAAGTGCGGCTCACCCGGCAGCAAAAAAGCATGCGTCACGTCGCCAACACATACGCAACCCCCAAAAAATCCCAGCCGCCGCCAGAGCCCTCACCACCTATATACTCCAGCCGCAAGCACACATGCGGCTCCCGTGAACCCTAATGCCTTTGGGCTTTTTCATCTAATCACCCACGTATGGCCCAATAGTTCTAGGACCCAATACGTGGGCTTTTACATTAGATTACAAAATCAATTTTGGACACTCCAAAATTATTACGTATCATAGCCTCCGAATTGCATCTCCGTAGCTCCAACACGCATCTTCCAACTTTGATCTCCGCGCGCCTCAACTCGAGCTCGACCGACTCCTCTAACATCCTCGACTCTCTGGACCATGATTCCGCACCAAGCTATCTCTCGGTCACCGTCGTAGACCACGATCGCCTCAAGTTACCCTGCACATGCAAAGACTAAAACACCATCTTTTTTGGCACAAGTTCTTCCCAACTTGACCGACATAAGTTCACACACGTCACACACCTCAAATAACATCAGTACCAAACATTGTCAATTATTCATCAACTAAAATATCATAGACCTAACCACACGGTCTAACAATCTCTCCATTGATGAATACATTGACAACACCTCAAGATAGCATGATGAATTAGCTTCAAACAGATATAAGTGAAGAACTGAAACCGAAAAAGCATTTTAAGCCACAAGCCTCAAATTTCTTCTAAATCTCTCCCTTTATCTCAATTCTCTCCCCCTTTGGCAATGTAATCATCAAGAAGCATCAAAGAAGGAATAATTCTAAGAAGGAGCAATGAGAGTAAAAATCAAGAAGCTTTGTTAATTATCCAAGTCACTTTGTATTGATTTAAGAAAGTAATCAAGCCATCTTTTTAGTAGAGATACCAGGATCATATAAAGTCATATACCATATAGCAATATCAAAACAAGTCTTTAGAATGATTATGCAATTTAAATTAATGACAGACATCTCAACAATGACCAAACCGATTATAAAGAGCACAATGAGATATCACAATAAAAAGTTAAAGCCTAAAAGTGAAGCAAACTTTAAATCTAGGTGAGCTAGCAATCTCAAGTAGCAACCTATTGCTCCACACTTAATTCTTAAGCATGTGGCATGCTTGTAGTATACTTCTTTTCACTGATGGCATGCTTGAAGCATACTTCTTTTCATTTGAGCACTTTCTTTTTATTATATAGATACATATATATGTATAGCATGCTTCAAGCATACATCTTTTCATTTGAGCATTTTTTATAGAGGTACATATATATTTATAGCATGCTTGAAGCATACATCTTTGCAATTGACTCTTTCTCATTATTTTTTTATATAACATGCCAAATTGAGTAAGCACAAAAAGATTGCAATAAGAAACAAACGAGTCTCACCAAGATTTAAAATAAGACTCACAATCAAGCTAATCTTTTTGTTGAACATCGCAAAGTAATAATTATAATCAATCTAGTCAAAGTATTCCACCATATCATGCTTTAGTTCAGATGTGGCAAATTAATTAAAACCAGTCATGATCAAGCAACACATGAGTAAATATGATAACGAGAGCTCTATAACTCATTTGATTTCAATGGCTTGGACTTGATGAATTGCTTGACAAGTATAATAAATAAAGCTTCTGAAATTTTAAACAACAAGCTCCCCCTCAGAATAAGCCCGTAGGATGCAACACACCCAACTCATTTCGCAAAAGAGCAAATCAAAATTCAAACTTAACACGGTGTAGAGTAACATCATCTTTCCAAATGGTCTATCAGAAAGTGAAATCTCTTGGAAGCCATCAAAGAAAGTGAAGAACCATCAAGTGTTCCAATCAAGCAATAACATAAAAGATTGAAACCAAATCAAGCTCATATTCTCCAACCTCATCAGCTGTTCTTACATCACAGGAAACATCGGTCTCACAGTACTGGGGTTGTGAAATAAGATTTAGGAATCCAGTACTGAGATACATGATGAACAGGAGCAGTAAAACTAGAACCAGAAATATGTGTGTGAGAGCGATCAGAACGCCAAAAAGAAGCTTGTCCAACTGCCCCTTGAAATGCAGGCAATACTGAATAAAAATTATTTGACTTATAACCCAAACCAGCATGTAAAGCAGATTTAAAATCATCATAAAAGTTCTCTAAAAACCTAGCTTTTGCATTAGTTATAGGAACAACAAAAGAAGATGCATGTTTTTATCTTAATGCATTCAATCTTTCCTTTTTATCTTTCTTAACACGCCTAAAGCAAAATTCATGCAAGTGTCCATCTCTACCACAATAGGTGCAATGAAATTTAACATAACTAGAATTCTTTTGAGATGATGAGCTAGCACCTACAACATTAGTAGAAGAGCTTTGCACAAAACCAGCAGATTTAAACATAGTTTGTTTTGGTTCAGATTTTACTTCAAATTTTTCAGGTTCAAGAAACTTAACAACAGTAGGAGGATTATTCTTGGTATGCTCAACAAAATTAAATCCTAGACCATAATTTTTAACACTCACTTTTGACTTGTCTAGGATCATATTCAAAATTTTCTTGCCAAAAGATACTCAATTTCTTTAGCTAGAGTAGGACAAGCAGTGCATATGACAGATTCATTCACAATCTTCTTAGAAGCACTAGACTGAGCCAACTTTTCTTTTTTAGCAAAATCATTAAGTTGTCTTGTCAAAGCTTCTATTTCTATGATGAGTTTAGGACAATTAGAGCAAGAAGCTATCTCATGATAGAGCATCTGTTGAATTGTTTCCTGAGATGAATTAAGTCTAGCTTCTAGCAATCCACAATTAGAACAAGTTTTAATTTGAACATTTGAAGTACTTGACTCTAAACATGTAGGTGAACTAAACTTGAGCTTTTCAATTTCATCATTTGCAAGTTTTAACTTTTTATCACAAGAATCATGTGTCAATCTTAGTTCATCAAGTTTAGCAGTTATATCCTCAAATTGAACTAAGGTTGATATATTAATTGTTCTAGTAGTCTCCAGCTCAGAGTGTAAAACTTGACAAGACTCACAAGATTCATCATTAGGAATAGAATCTCTAAATTTATTAATTTCAGAAGTCAAGTTTTCAACAAGACAATTATTTTCTTTTAATTTCTTTTTAGTCTTTTTCGATTCAATAGCAAGTTTAATCACACCATCTTCAAGCTCATCATATGATGATCTTACCTCATCAGGATCGTTGTCATCGTCGTCGGCGTTGTCGTTTCTTGCCATGAAGCACATGTCCGTGAAGTCATCATTGTTCTTCTTCTTTCCTTTAGCATCATTACTGTCGTGGTCATCGTTGTCGCAACTCTCATATTCCACATCACTCAGATCAAGATGCTCGATAGCCGAAAGTAACTTTTTAACCAATTTTCAACGAAAATTGTCACCCTTGGTGTTGTTGTTCTTGGATAGCCGACGACGGTAATTGTTGTCTTTCTTTGTCACTTTCCCTTGAGCTTAGGACAATCCACCTTAATGTGACCTGGCTCGTCACACTCATAGTACCTGATTGAACTTGACACTTTACCTCGCTTCTTCATCCTTATGTTGTTGAGTGCCTTGTATACCCGTGAGGAGATCAACACCAAGTTCTCTTGAGAGCTGTTCGAACTGTTCCTCTGAAAAAGAAGACAAAGCAGACAAAGGAGAAGAACTCGACGAAGCAGCCTGCATGGGGTTAGTCACAAGTGATAAAGATGAAGATTTATCGATCTTAGATGGCATGGCTTCCATCCATAGGTTTTCAATTTAGAAAAGAGACCATCCATGGTTAAAGTATCTAGATCGATAGTTTGATTGATAGTCGTGACAACCATCAATCACTCGAACATCTTGATGTCAAATCCTGCCTCTCCGGTTTGAAAAAGCTCTGGCGACTAGCATGGGCGTCTAGCCCTCCCCTTGGCGCTCTCCTCGCTGGTGCCACTCCGCACCGGCGGACTAATTGTCTCGACGGTCCCCCCTTCCTCATCATGAAGACCTTGGAGCTTGACTTCAACCCGAGTTTGTCGCTCTAAAAACAGATATGGAATAGATTTGGCTCACCAATGGTGTTCTGGCCGGCCGTGGCCTTAAGGAATTCATCCTAGTTGCCACCTTTGGCAGAGCAAGATTTCGTTTGGAAGAGGAACTTGTCAGCATCGCACTTCAAGCCTGCCTTGGTGGCAATGCCGATGACTTCAAGGTAACCAAACTCTACTCCACGGGCTTTAAGTTCTCAGTCGCATCCAAAGATGTGGGGTTGTTTATCTACAACCTCAAAAGTTTTCAATGTAAGGAATTTGTCATTTACTTCCACCTTTGGGGCAATGGGGGAGCTAACTGGCAGAAGGAATTCCATCAATGGACGGTGGAGCAAAACAAGGAGTGGACTACGGTTCAGAGGAGAAAGAAATCCTTTGCGAAGGTCGTGCAGCTTGGTTCTTCCAAGGCGATCCCTCACCGCTCAGGTGCTAATTCAGCTCCCTTGAAATACTCTAGGAAAGTTCATTCGCAGATCAGTTCCTCACAACTGAACTCTTCTCGGGTCCCAAAGACGCCAGTCCAAAAGGACTCCCGATTTATTTTCGGTTCGAAAGCCATTTTAACCCAAAACCAGCCAACTTTGCCCAAACTTCAGAATGCTGCCATCCCTCTCCCTCAGGCCGCGTCCAGCCATGGGCAACGATGCATCCGCTGTCTCCTGCCCGACCACTCTAGATGGAACTGCCGGAATGCCATCCGTTGTCATACTTGCAGGGTTATGGGGCATGTGGCAAAAAATTACAAAGATCTTTTCTCCAAGACTGGATTCATTCCTTCATCGTTCTTCTCACCTGTAGTTAGAGACTGGGACTGGGCAGGACAGAAGTGTAGCACTTGGTTCCGAGGAACGGCTGAGATTGACTCGATCGTGCCACCTGTT
The DNA here is from genome assembly GCA_036346255.1 of Ampelocalamus luodianensis. NCBI lineage: Eukaryota > Viridiplantae > Streptophyta > Magnoliopsida > Poales > Poaceae > Ampelocalamus > Ampelocalamus luodianensis. The sequence goes on from CM070625.1 coordinate 24,799,717, forward strand.
CCTATCTTCACATCCCTTCGAGAATTTGGAACACATTCACTTCGGCTTCCGCAGCAAGCTTCGGTTCCCCCGAGGCAACCCAGCCCCATCGCTTCATCTGCCTTGCCCCTAGCGCTCCCCTCGGTTCCCTCCTCCAACCGTCAAAGATTGGGCAATTATCCCCTTTGACCCAATGGCAAACTTTGAAGGGGATTTCGAACTTTTCCTCCCTTGAGGGTATGATCTTCAGCATGTGGAGGGAAGGCACAGCCGGGCATGGGTCATCTGCGGCCGGGCACCCGCCAACAATGAAGATTGGGCCATCGCGACCATCAACCCTATGCCGCCAGGTCAGGTATCATTTCCTAATGTGGAAGAGATTCTTTCTGAATTCCTGATTGGCATCATAAGACTCCGCATTTGTGGTATCCAAGCCTGCCCATTTGGCGTGGCGTATGTCAGGTTCAATAGTGTTCATGCTCGTGAAGCGATGATACAAGCTAGCCTGCATGCATTTGAAGATGTCCACATCTCCTTCGCTAAGCACAATGAGGGTTTCAACTAGAAAGGCTTAACTTTCAATAGAGAATGTGGATTATGCTAGTGGGATGCCCTTTGGACTTTTGGAGCATAGCCTACATTCAGCAAGCCATTAATAGCTTTGGTCGGCTGCTGGTTTGGGAGAAAGACCTAACCAACCTTTCTCGCATTATCATAAAAGCCAGAGTCATTGATCTTAACTTGGTACCTAAAAGTATCCAGATCACGGATGGGGATGACTTCCAAAGTGAATCTTGGACAGTACCTTGTGAAATTATCGCCCAAAACATCCTGGGCGCTGGACCCTCGGATGAAGACAAGCCACCTGAAGACGGCGGTAACCCTCATCCGCCGCCTCAACAACCCTGCAACCAACCACCATAGGAACTGGGTTTTGACAACCATCTCAACGTTACCGCAGAGATGCAAGGTGATGCCCAAGGAGCACCTAATCAGCAGCCCCAACAGCACGTGCAGCATGGGCAAAACGTTAACAATTGGAATCTCTGGCCGCCCCAGGATTTGGAAGCACAACATCTAAATGAAGGGGGTCAGTTGGACCCCATGGTACCGCTGGCACAAAATGCATTTGCTCAGCCGGTTCAAGACAGCCTGAAGCTCTCAGATCAGGCACCATCTGTGGCATCTTCTTCGCTCTCAGTTAACTGCTCTGAGCTCAGTGGACAACTTCACCACTCTTCGATGCCAATCCGGACCTCAATTTACCTATCCAGTTAGAAGGAGTCAATGTGCTGCCGGCAGGGCAGGCACAGGTAAATCTTGATTTGCAACTTGGACTCGCACTGGTTCCTCAATGGGAGATACATGCTTCACACGCGCACATGGCTTTCTATGACACTTCCATCTGCACAACTTTGGAACCTCAGACTTGGGCTCAAAACTCCTCTGCAAAGACTGACACAACTCTGCAATCGGTGGTGAACATCCCCTCCAATTGGAAGGAGTTCTTTTCTTCGCTGCTATTGTCACCGGAAAAATTCACAGTGGCAAAAGACATTTTATCATCAGGAGGCATGTGGGAATTCATCTCACAATCTTCGGAAAACCATGGGAGGTGTAATCCTCTAGCCTTACCGGACAGATGTCCAACGACTCTACAGGACCCTAATTTGACGAAGAAGAGCCTGAAGGCCTCCACTAGGCAACATACTTCTTCAGCTGATGAAGAAGAGGGAACTAATGCCGCATTTGAAACATTGAGCTCTCCTACCTCTCCAGCAAGGGGGTTACCTTTAACTTCACTTCACACTAGCTCGGAGGAGCGCCCTAAAATGAAAACACCCAAAAGGGCTATCTCTCTGGTAGAGACAGAAGTACGCAGAAGCATAAGGATTAAGGCACTCAAAGATGGTTACATGCGTAAGCCTGACACTATCAAGCAATCCCTGCTCCAAGAAGTGTCCCCGCCCTTGCTTTCAACCAAGATTATCAAGAACCTATGTTTGGACTACTGCAAGATGGCACCGGAGGATGTCAACGACAAAATGCTCAACAAAACCCCCCTCAAACATAGGAAGGAGGAGGTCCAGCTTGCACCTAATGACAAGAGCAACTAGCGCCGAGAGAAGTGGGGGCACGTGTTGCAGAAGCACTTGCGTGGGTGCTACCTGTAGCAATGTCGTAGTTTCTGTGTCTGCTCCCTTAGGTCTTATTACTTTGGCTACTTTTACTGCTGGTTTCAGTCTTTGTTCTGTAACTCTTTTGGGTATATTTTGGACTCCTTTGTTCTCTACTAGTGTAACTTGCGGTTGCTGGCCTCTAGGTAGGATGTCATCCGGTTCTAGATGACTAGACAGTGGAAAATCTTATCTTGGAACGTTAGAGGACTTAACTCTGACAAGAAATGGAGGGATATTCGCAACAAGATTGATGAAAGTAAATGTCACATTTTGTGCTGTCAGGAAACTAAAAGACAAAGTCTGGACAAGGCGTTTCTTGCTAACTTTTGCCCCACTCATTTCAACAAGTTTGAGTTCCTTCCATCCTCTAGGGCTTCAGGGGGGCTACTCGTAGCTTGGACTGACACCATGTTCATAGGGAGCAACATGATTAAGAATGAGTTCTCCATCTCTATTGATTTCTCTTCGGTTCACTCGGGTCAAACTTGGACTCTCCTAAACATTTACGCCCCTCCCAGAGCTGACACTAAAGGGAGATTTCTTGATTGGTTTGCCAACCTTAACATGCAACCCAACCTTGATTATCTTTTCGTGGGGGACTTTAATTTTATTCGTGCACCCTCAGATAGAAACAAGCCGGGTGGAAATATCAGTGACATACTTCAATTCAATGCGGCCATCAGCTACCTCGGCCTGGTCGAACTGCCTTTAAAAGGCAGAACCTACACCTGGAGCAATATGCAAGGAGACCCTCTCCTGGAAAAACTGGATTGGTTTTTCACCTCCAACAGCTGGTCTACGCATCACCCGAACACTTTTGTCTCACCTCTGGCCAAATCTTCCTCTGATCATGTGCCCTGTGTGATTCATATCAACTCCTCCATCCCCAGATCCAACATCTTCAGACTCAAGAATCACTGGCTGGAACACAATGAATTCGATAGTCTCGTTAATCTTATTTGGCAGCAACCAGTTTCTGCCACTAACCCGGGCAGACGGATCAATAAAAAATTCAAAAACTTTAGGCGCGCACTCAGAAGGTGGTCTAAACAGACTTCAAATCTGCGGACAATCATTAACAACACTAACGAGGTCATCTTTTTTCTAGACACTCTAGAAGAATTCAGAGCGCTCTCCATTCAGGAATGGAATGCCAGAGAACTTTTAAAAGGGCACCTAAGTCTCCTTTTAAAACGGCAACACATCTACTGGAAACAAAGAGGAGCTTTAAACTGGGCAAAGCTGGGGGATGAAAATACCAAATTTTTCCATGCCAGAGCTACAATCCGTTATCGCACAAATTACATTTCAGTCCTCCGAGATTCATCAGGCAATGAGGTCACTAATCATCAAGACAAAGCAAATCTTGTTTGGGAGGCTTACAAGGACCGTTTAGGTACCTCAACAGCACCCCACTCACATTTCAACCTGGCAGATCTCATCTGACCGCATCCACAGCTGGATTGGATGGAAGATCTTTTCTTGCATCAGGAGGTGGATGAGGTTGTTAAGTTATTGCCTCCGGATAAGTCGCCAGGACCAGATGGCTTTGATGGACAGTTTTTCAAAAAATATTGGAGCATCATAAGACATGATTTCTACTAACTCTTTGATGCCTTTCACAGGAAAGACCTGAACCTTCAAACCATTAATTCTGCCCTTGTTGCCCTCATACCAAAGAAGGACTGCCCCCTGGGGGTTAATGATTACAGGCCGATTTCATTACTCAACACCTCCTTCAAGATCCTGACAAAGTTATTAGCTAATCGTTTGTAGCAAAATATTTTGGATCTAGTTCATGCAAATCAATATGGATTCCTAAAATCACGTACAATCCAAGATTGCCTTGCCTGGACCTTTGAATATCTACGCTTATGCCACTCCTCGAAAAAGGAAATCATAATCCTGAAATTGGACTTTGAAAAGGCCTTTGACAAGGTGGAATACACGACCATTTTAGCTATCTTGCAACATAAGGGGTTTGGACCCAATTGGATGGCTTGGATCAGTGATATTCTCAAAACGGTTACTTTTTCGGTCCTACTCAATGGTGTGCCGGGGCAGCTTATTCATTGCAAAAGGGGCGTCAGACAGGGAGACCCGCTATCCCCTCTCCTATTTGTTTTGGTAGCAGATCTGCTGCAGACTTTACTTAACAGTGCCATGACCCAAGGTCTGCTGCGATCCCCGGTGACTTTTCAAGCTTGCTTGGACTTCCCAGTGGTCCAATACGCAGATGATACGCTCATTATAATGCAGGCCTGCGAAACAACTTTTCTTCCTCAAAGGAATTCTTAATACTTTTGCGGACTCCACTGGACTCAAGGTTAATTTTCAAAAATCTTCCATGATCCCTATTAACGTCTGCAGGGACAAGATGGAAACACTTGCACTTACTTTTGGTTGTCAATTGGGCTCTCTCCCATTTACATATTTGGGACTCCCACTTGGAATGTCAAAACCAAAGCTCACAGACTTCCTTCCACTCATTCAGAAAGTCGATAGAAGACTTGCCAGCTGCGCAACCTTCCTCTCAATTGGAGGTAGACATACATTGGTCAACGTGGTCTTCTCACAATTACCCACTTTCTACATGTGCCTGCTCAAACTGCCCTCTAGGGTCCTCAAGCAGATTGACAGAATTCGCAGGAACTGCCTCTGGAGAAACACTTCAGCTGACATCCGAGGCAAATCGATGGTCGCCTGGAAAGAAGTCTGTAAACCAAAAAAGCAAGGGGGCTTAGGAGTATTAAATCTTGGGATGCAAAACCAGGCGTTATTGCTAAAAAATCTGCATAAATTCTTCAATCATGCCAATTTGCCCTGGGTGAAGCTGATGTGGGAGGCTCATTACCATAACCAACTTCCTTCAAGTAACAGGAGTAAAGGTTCTTTTTGGTGGCGTGACATTCTTAACTTGTTGCCTCATTTCAAGGGACTTGCAACCTGTTCAGTAGGGAATGGTAGATCAGCCTACTTCTGGAAGGACTTGTGGAATGACAATCTTCTCTACCAAAAGTACCCGGAGCTGTATTCCTTCACTAAGTCTGAAAATCTCTTTGTAGCAGCTGCATTACAAAGAGATTCGATGGCCTCCCTATTCCATCTCCCGTTATCAACTCAGGCATTCTCGCAATTTCAACAAATGCAACAGCTTGTGCAAGAAGTGGTGCTCATTGATTAGGAAGATAATTGGCACTACATTTGGAATTCAACGCACTACTCGTCAACTAAAACCTACAAACATCTTTTGGGCACCTGCGACACGCCGGATTACTTCCATTGGCTTTGGGCTTGCAAATGTCAAAAACTCCATAAGGTTTTCTTCTGGCTACTACTCAAAGACAAACTCAATACCAGGAATCTTCTTAAGCGCAAAAATTGTCCATTTGAGGATTTTAATTGCACCCTTTGCGACCAGGGTGCAGAAGAAACCGCTCAACACCTATTCTGGAATTGCCCGTTTTCACAACTCTGTTGGGATCTTGTCTGCCCTCAGCATGCTACCCTATCTACCACACAACAAGCTCTTCCCCATCTCAAGAACTTGCATAACAAAAATATCTCCATGGAAATCATTGTGCTATCAGCTTGGGCGATTTGGATCATCAGAAACAACTGGATTTTCAAGAATCAGGAACCTACTCTGTTGAGCTGGCGGGCTATCTTCGTGGCAGAATTTTCGATGATCATCCAACGTGCCAGACCACCCTTCAAACCGTTATTTTCGGACTGACTTCACAATTTTCTCTAGTTCTATTTTCCTCCATCTCCATCTCTTTTATTTTTACTTCTTTTTCTCCCCGGCCCCCTCTGACCTGTTTCAGATATTTGTATTCTTTTGTACCTTGTCTTTTACTTAATCTTGGCAGTAGGGTTTCACCCTACTGTGTTTCATAAAAAAAAACATCAACCACTCATGTGAGGACCCCGGTTTATTCGGCTTGTACTGTTTAACCATCCACTTGGTCCTAACAAGACAAATCAAATAAACTAAGCCTCGAGATATGTATACTTCCTGACTGCAGATACACACCCTGTTACAAAATCATGCATTAATTCCATTCATACACATAGAGCGAAGCAAAAGCAACAATCGAAAGACATAGATAATATGAATAGAGTTATTACAAAGAGAGGCCGACCGCCAAATAACACATAAGTAACTAATTTAAACAATGGAAGCAAATGGCCATAAGATGGCGATAAACCAAAGCCAATCGGTGTGCCTTTACCCACAAGGCAACCAACCGGACCGCCAAGCTAATCGTCCCAAACAGCGCAAGAACACACTCACAAAAGTGAGACCCTTGGGGCTCACCTTCTTCCTCTCGCAACAATTAATATTAAGCAAGCGGATGAGTACAAAACTTGTTTTTGTACTGCAAGACCGACGTGTGAGATAACAGAACTATAATCAACTACATGCAAGCTTTATTTAAGTGGATGAGGCTCGACTTATTTTCAAGATAAAGCAAGTTTTCATTTGCAATAGGGTAATAGATTCAAAGCAAGTTTGCAATTAACTTTTATTGTTCAAATAAAAGAGAGACAAGTGGCCACCTCGGATGGAGCATAACGAGCCAAGTGGTTGAACTCGTGCAGTACTCCATCACCGACTTACGCCTTGCTTGAGCGCGAAACTCCTTCTTCTTCACTTCATCAAGGTGGCGGGGATGTGAGCTCGACGGAACGCCGTCCGAACTCATCCCAAGAGACAGTGTGGCCGCGGGCTACATGGCCAAGAAGTTCTCCCACCAGAGAGTCTGCCCTCGAAGTCGATGGGAGGCAAAGAGTGCCTTGTCTGGTCCAGCACCGAGCAACGCCGTGCTTACGCCAACTCGACGCGACTACCATCAAGGCCCAATGGGTCCTCGACCTAGAGAATGTGGGGTGAGTGCGAAGAAACTCGCCAAACCCCACGAGGCGATGTCCGCCTCCTGCCGGATCCCGAGGCTCGGCAGGGCGGAGGTGTTGCGCGCAATAACATCCAGCGAGACCCTCCCGCCCTCCGAACGGTTGCGCTCGATGCAAGAAGGACCTCACCATGGTCGGAGGGGGCGGGAGCTCCTCATCCAAACCAGGCTGCTGACCACGGCTGCTACGAGTACCTCCAGCCATCCTGGTTCAAGAAACTTAGGTTAGAAACCAAAACACTAATACTAGAAGTTGATGAAAGCGAAAAACTAACGATTAGGGGAATGAGATATCACCCTAACCGAAAGCCAAAAACAGCAAGTAAACAAACTTTAACTGTTTCCAAAGAAGCTCCAAAACAGCAAGGGAAACACCAAACCAAATCTCAACTTCTCGATGTCATCAACCCGTATTGAATGAACGAGCCATGGTTTGAGAAGATAAAATTTCAGCACACTACCTCAAGTCTAACATTACTCGAGAGCAAAGTTAAACTAGCGAAATAAGTGTTAGATACTTAGCTAACTAGTATCACTTCTTACCCCTTTTATGCCCACAATTTTAGTTGATTAACCTCTCATTTTCTACCCTATTTAGAAACCTTTGAGCTTGCTGTCCGGAAACTGAATGATCGCTGTCCAGATTTTGCATCCAAGCATCCTAGCCGAAATCTTCAACCTCGGAAGCTTCAAAACCTTGTAGAGGGCAGCTAACACTTCAATTTGCCAAACTCATTGGTTCCAAAACCCAATTAATCGATAACAACTATCTTTAGTGGGAAGGAGAGGAAAACAACTTTTAAAAATCAAATTAGAGCAAGGTGAGATAGAAAGCTAAGATAGGTAAGGAGTAAAATCTGAGAACTTACTTAAGCTTTCATAAATCATTTGATACTTTGAAATTAAGTTTTCCAAAATATCCTAAAGACGATCAAGCTTGAGTTACTACGGTCGGAATGGCTCGATACCAACTTTGTGAGGACCCCATTATTCGGCTTGTACTGTTTAACCATCCACTTGGTCCTAACGGTACAAATCAAATAAACTAAACCTCGAGATATGTATACTTCCTGCACTGCAGCATACACACGCGTTACAAAATCATGCATCAATTCCATTCATACACATAGAGCCAAGCAAAGCAACAATCGAAAGACATAGATAATATGAATAGAGTTATTACAAAAGAGAGGCCGACCGCCAAATAACACATAAGTAACTAATTTAAACAGTGAAGCAAAATGGCCATAAGATGGCGATAAACCAAAGCCAATCGGTGTGCCTTTACCCACAAGGCAACCAACCGACCGCCAAGCTAATCGTCCCAAACAATGCCAACACAGCTCACAAAAGTGAGGCCCTTGGGGCTCACCTTCTTCCTCTGCAACAATTAATATTAAGCAAAGCGGATGAGTACAAAACTTGTTTTTGTACTGCAAGACTGACGTGTGAGATAATGAACTATAATCAACTACATGCAAGCTTTATTTAAGTGGATGAGGCTCGACTTATTTTCACATAAAGCAAGTTTTCATTTGCAATAGGGTAATAGATTCAAAGCAAGTTTGCAATTAACTTTTATTGTTCAAATAAAGAGAGACAATTATAACAATAGATAGATGACAACACCAACCTAGAAGTGACTAACCCATAGTCACCACAACAATAGCATGAAGTGCCCCTTCATACCACCCAGTCAAGTTTAAGTTTTTTTAAAAGGTTGTAGTCTAGTTCTTGTGGGAAATAACCAAGCGTGTCCATAACCTAGGGCGAGGCTATTCGAATAGTTTAAACCTGCAGGTGTACCAATGTACCCACACGATAGACCGCCTTTCCACCACCACGGTTAGCATACTTCCTTTGGTATGCGAGCACGGCTAAGTCTAACAAGACGCTTTCCAATGGACGATGCTAATTAAGAGCCGCAACCCACGGAGAAAGACACATTAGACAACCCTAACCGGCCCGCTAATGCTCCTCTCAACACCACAACACACACACACAAGAACACACCCACCAACCAGCTCATAATTAACACCTCCCAAAGTACTTAGTCAAGAGAGGTTCCATATCCCCTCGTGTGGTTAGCACGCAACAATTGCTTGGATCAATGGCACAAGTAACTCGGTCCTTAGGGACTTAGGCACCATTCCATTCACACCCAACAGATCACCCAACATACCATTGTGCCCAAGCCGGATATAATTTTTGTTTTCAGCTTTTGATTTGCAAAAATGGTAAAACACAAGGGTTGGACATAATGGAATAATAATAGCATTTGTGTGATCAAGATCACCGACTAAGTCGATGATCGCCCAATACTACCGATACTAGGCATGGCTAAGCAATAAGTATTCAGTAATCTACTAAGTGACAAGAGCTCATCCAACGAACTCTAATCACAAAGAAATAACCTAGGCTCGTAGTAGAGGATAATCATTTGCCTACAGATTATGCAACTAGAGGTCTAACTAATCAATTTAACAACAAAATAGCAATGCATACATAGAAGTTAAACAAAATATTAGACTTTAAAAGTAATGGGATCAAATGGGAAATGATCAAACGCTTGCACCTTGTCGTTGCTCAAACATTGCGGAGGATCGTTCTCAGGGTTACCGCAAATGTCGAAGCCTAAGCGAAAGAGCGAAAACAACCAATAAGACGAGCAACACTTAAACAAAAGAGCAAGCAAAAATTATCCAAAAGCGACGAAATTTATACACAAGGTAAAATACGAATATACCTAGTCATAGAAACTGGAAAAACTTAATTTGGATTTGTGGTGCAAAAGATATCCCCTAAAAACCTATTTTCGGCCATAATTAGGTACTATAGCAAAAATATTTTCTAGAAATATCTTGAAGCTGAAACTTTTATGGTAGTTACCTACTGGTATAGTGATAAGCCATATAAAATTTCAGGTCATTTGGAGTTATATTGAAAGAGTTATGATTTGTCTAAATTGTTTAGGGTATTAAACTAAAATATGATCCTTATGATTTTTAAAAACAGTAAAATTTGTGAAACCAATTTTCCTAGCAAATACACTATCAGTGGAAGCTAATCCAATTGGATTCATACAAAAATCAGCTATAGATAAAAAGATATGCATTTTACAAGTTTGCTAAAAGTTCTGAAAAACAGTATTAAGTTCACTTGTTTACTATTTTTTAAAATAGTTTTCCAAGTTTGATCATGGTCTACAATTATTTTTCTATTTAAGTTCAGGGTATAAGGAAGCTAACAAAACTGGAATCATCTAATTTGGAGCTAAGATGACAAAGATATGAAAAGGAGAAGACCTTAATGTGATACAGATTTCGGACTTAGCGAAACCGGTAGATCGAGAAAGAGGCGACGTGGCTAACCCACACCGCAGATCTCAGATCCAACGGACGACATTGAACCACGCGGTGGTTTGAACTCGCGCGAGAGAGGAGGCGGCGGTCAGGACCATCGATCGTGAGATGGACGACTCACAAGCAACGCGACACGGTGCAACACGATCTAACGAAAATCCCGCCGCAGATCTAGGGGCGGGCGGCGCTGCGCCACGTCGCGCCGCGCGCTGGCGCGTCCGACAACGCGGCCGAGGCTTCATCGCAAAACGCGGCGACCAAAGGCACGACGGCGGAGTGAATGCCGAAATGGGTGCGCAATAGCATCGCGCACCCTCTGGTACCACCCACACCGACGGTGGTGGACCAGAGCGGCGGTGCGACGACGAGGGGCGGCGCGGTAAAAATGACAACGACGATAAGCAGCAAAAGAGCTCCGCAGCGGTCCATTCAAGCGGTGTCCGAGCATCTAGGGACTACCAGGGAGCTACCTGACGGACGCGGAGGTGCAGAGGCGGTCGAAGCAGCTCCGGCGACGAAGATCAGCGGCGGTGCGAAGAGCTTCACCGTGGAGGGGTCAACCAGGGCCAAGCTAGCAACACCGGGTGGTACCATGAGCTTCGCAATACCACAGAGAAGCTCCAGGAGGCAGGGATTGGGAAATGGAGGTCTTACCGGCACTGGAGACGAAAAGAGGCGCTCGCGGCCGATTTGGGGGAAATCCAAAATCCCGGTGCTCCCGTTGAAGCAACCTGAAATGGAGCGGTTGTTAAGCACCACCGAGGTGAGGAGAAGCAACAGGAGCAAGGAGGGAGCCAGGGAACCACTGGAGCACGGGGTTCACCGAGAAGCTCTGCGGGCAACAATGGCGGCGAGGAGATTTCGAGCGCTCGGGAGCTCCACAAGGGTAGTGGGTGCACGGGAGAGCTCAAGGGTGTGTAAAGGAGGATAGAGCACGACAATGGGGGCTTAAGTAGCCAGGAAGAGCGAGAGAGCACCGTTGCTCCGCCTCGGGTTCCTGCTGCCGCTGCGGTCGCCGTGAGCGACGGGAGCAGTTGAGACGACGACTAAATGGGGCGGTGGAGTGACGGGCATTTAATGCGCCTGCAGAGAGCCGTTGACGAAGACGGAGGTGACAGGGCACTGCGCACCCACGCTCGGCTCCGCCATGGCGCAGCGCCGCGCGAGCAAGAGGAAGGTGGCGGCGGCACCGTCCGATTTGCATCCAAGGGCTAACACGCGATCGCGTCGAAGCGCCGCGCAATCGTCCACCGTCCGATGGAAATCCAATGGTCGAAACGAGGGCAACCGAGTTGTCCGAATGCCTACGAATGAGAGCCGCTCGATGGAGATCCAACGGCCGACGACGCGCGCGCTCGCTGATCGGGTGCGATTAGTTGGCTCGGTCGAGTCAAGTGACTCGAGCCCAGTCCGACTCGCACCGAGGAACAAAGAAAACCGCTTAGGGTTTGATTTTTGAACTGAAACTTTGGGGATTTAATTGAGGCATCAAATCAACTCCAAAATTTATGAAATTTTAACTGGAGCTTCCTGACCTCAGGGTTAACCTTCCATAAAATTTTCAGAGATTTTGGTGCACTGGGATTTTCTCAAGAAATTTCAGAAGGTTATTTCAGAGGTTTGACCAAGGTTTGACTTGCCTCTAAAATATTTCAAATAATTTCCAAAAATTATGAAATAATTCAGAGGTGTTACCAAGCAACCTTAGAACCAAGGAAAATTGTTTCCAAGGGTTTGACATGAGATTTCATCAAGGAGGTTGTTTTCTTGATAAATGAGGCTTTTGATTTGAATTTTCCAAAATTCTTTTACAAGAATTTTTAGAAAAATTCAAAAGCACAAGGATGTAAGAAAAGTTTTAATTTACCCTCAATTTCTTACATTTGAAACATAAGCCAAAATGGGGATGTTACAAACCTCCCCCCCTTACAAAAATCTCGTCCCGAGATTTGGTTCACTCGGAAAAGAAAGAGGGTAGTCCGACGAGACGATCTTCTCGCTCCCAAGTAGCCTCGTCCTCGAAATGGTTTGACCACTGAACTTTGAGGAACTTAATGGTCTTATTCCTTGTTCTTCGCTCAGCCTCCTCGAGTATGCGAACAGGTGCTCGCGATAGGTCAAATCTTCTGAACATCAAGAGTTTCCAACTGAGCTTCCTCTGTTGGAACACTGAGGCACTTCTTTAGCCGGGACACATGGAAAACATCATGTACCCCGCAAGTGCAGCGAGTAACTCCAACTTGTAGGCGACGGCTCCTTTCTTCTCGATAATACGGTAGGGACCGACATATCGAGGAGCTAACTTGCCCTTGACACCAAAACGCCGTGACCTTTGAGGAGAAACCTTGAGATAAACGAAGTCATTGGGCTCAAAACTCAACTCACGACGACGGCGATCCGCATAGCTCTTTGCTCGGATTGAGCCGTGCGCAATCGATCACGAATGAGTGGACTTGACCTCACCTCATTAATCGAGTCCGGCCAAAGAAAGGCCTTTCACCGGTCTCGGACAGTTCAACAGGTCCTACACTTTCTCCCGTATAAGGCCTCGAATGGTGCCTGCCGAGACCGACTTGAAGCTGTTGTTGTAAGAAAACTCGCGAATGGCAAGCACTTCTCCCAATGCTTCCCATAGGAAAGGACACAAGCTCGCAAAGATGTCCTCCAAAACTTGGTTGACCCTCTCGGTCGACCATCTGTTTGGGGTGATATCTCAGTCTTGAAGAAAGACGAGTTCCCATAGCTTCTTGCAAGCTATGCGTAATCGGAAGTGAAGATGGACCCACGATCGTAATGATCGTCTTGGCACCATGCAAGCTCACTATCACGGCGATATAGAGCTCGCAAAGGTGACCGAGTGCGAATCTTGGTCTTGATCGAAGAAAATGCGCCACCTTCGTCACCTGGTCAATGATAACCCAAATGGCATCATTGCCCTTCGTGATCTAGGTAGGCGGATAAAATCCATCCCGACCAATCCCACTTCCACTCCGGAATCGGCAAGGGTGAAGCAATCCGCGAGGCGCCGATGCTCGGCCTTGACACGACGACACATGTCGCGCTCGAACGAACCTTGCGATCTCCTCTTCATTCGGTCCACGTAACCTCTCGCGGAGATCCCGATACATCTTCGTGGCCCGGGATGAATGGATAACAGAGAATCGTGGGCTTCGCGGAGGATCAAATCCCGCAACTCCATGTCCTTTGGAACCACGAGCCGTTGCCGAACCTCATGACACCAAGCTCATCTACTGAGAAGCACTTGGTCGCTCCATTCTTGACATTTTCCTTGATGCGGTTCACTCCAACATCCGAATGCCGAGCGCACTGATCCGATCCACCAAGGTTGGTTGTACAACCAAGGCGGCGAGGAACCATGCTCAACCAAACCCAAGTTGAGACGCTGAAACTCCTCCAAAGGGTGGTCGAGGCTCCTTGAGCGTGAATGCATTGCAATGCGCTTTGCGACTAAGCGCATCCGCAACGACATTGGCCTTGCCCGGATGGTAGTGAATACCCATGTCATAGTCCTTGATCAACTCCAACCATCTCCTTTGCCTGAGGTTCAGATCTGGTTGGGTAAACAAATACTTCAAGCTTTTGTGATCCGAATACACTTCACAACGATTACCGATTAGGTAATGTCGCCAGATCTTAAGTGCATGAATCACAGCGGCCAACTCCAAGTCATGGGTAGGATAGTTGAGTTCATGAGGTCTCAATTGCCTTGATGCATAGGCCACTACCTTGCCTTCTTGCATAGGACACAACCGAGGTCTCGACGAGAAGCATCACAAAAGATATCAAGCTTCACGGACATCGGGAGAACAAGAATGGGAGCGGTGGTCAATCGCTTCTTAAGCGCTGGAAACTTTCCTGCAATCAATGGACCATGAGAACTTCTTGTCCTTCTCGAGCAACTCCGTCATCGGCCGCTATCTTGGAGAAGTTCTCGATAAAGCGACGATAGTATCCCACTAAACCAAGAAACTCAGAACTTCGGTGGCCAAGTGGGTTGACTCGAAAGCACATCGCTGATCTTGCTAGGATCCACGCCTCGCCTCCCGCCGAAAGAATATGGCCTAAGAAGGCTACTTCCTTCAACCGTAACGCGCACTTGCTGAACTCGCATACACCGTGGTGCTGCGGCTTGCCCAACACAAGCCTCAAATGCTCGGTGTGTTCCTCATCGCTCTTGGAGTAGATAAGGATATCATCGATGAAGACCACAACGAACCTATCCAAATACTCTATGAACACCGAATTCATGAGGTTCATGAACAAGGCCGGAGCATTGGTCAAGCCGAATGACATGACGGTATACTCGTACAAGCCATAACGAGTAGAAAAAGCCGTCTTTGGAATATCCTCCGGTCGAATCCGAACCTGATGATACCCCACTCTCAAATCAATCTTGGAGAAAACTCGAGCTCCAGTTAATTGATCGAAGAGATCGTCGATACGGGGCAAAGGGTACTTGTTCTTTACCGTTACTTCATTAAGTGGACGGTAATCAACGCACATGCGCAGCGTCTTGTCCTTCTTCGGGACAAAGATTGCTGAGCATCCCCAGGGAGATGAGCTAGGGCGGATGAAACCCTTCTCTTGAAGCTCACCCAGCTGCTTCTTCAACTCCACCAACTCAATTGGGTCCATCCGGTAAGGCCTCTTCGAGATCGGGCGATGCAGGAACCAACTCAATGAAAAACTCGAGGTCTCGAACGGTGGCATCCACGGAAGTTCGTCGGAAGACATCAACAAAGTCACATACCACCGGGACTTCACTAATATCTAGAGTGGCTTCGCTTCAGCGCGAAGAGATGCGGATCCCGCGGCTTTCGTCGAAAGCGAACACCGCCGCCGTAAGGATCGTGAGGTAAATGAGCCTCCTAGCGCAATCAATTTGTCCCATGTCTTTGAGACAACCAATCCATGCCTAGGATTACATCTAAGCTCGCCGATCGAAGGAGGATAAGGTTTGCCAAGAATCCTACCCTTCTATCTCAACAGGACATCCCTACACTCGGACTCGGCTCTCAACTCCAACCGGAGAGCGAATGAGCGATGGGACCAACAATGGAGTAAACCAAGACCTCCCACAGAACAAAAGACTCGAAACAAACAAATGAGATGCGCTGAATCAAACAAAGCGTAGCGGGGAAAGAGTTAACCAAAGGGTACCCAACACGGCGTCGGTGCCTCCTGTGCCTCCTCCGCGGAGATGAGGTTGACGCGCCACTACCCACGCCTGGGTAGCGGGGACAACCTTCGATCACGGGAGGACCACCTCCTGCCCGCGTCCTCCATTAGGACGAGGGGCGCTCGATCTGTTGGGGCAACTATTGGCATAATGCCCTTCGGTTGCATGAAAAACAAGTGACCGGCGGCACTAATTACGGGGCCACCTGCTGGTTCGCGATGCACGATAAAATTTCGTAAAAATGACAACGACGATAAGCAGCAAAAGAGCTCGCGGCGGTCCATTCAAGCGGTGCCCGAGCATCTAGGGACTACTGAGGAGCTACGGCGGGACGCGAGGTGCAGAGGCGGTCGGGCGACTCGGCGACGAAGATCGGCGGTGGTGCGAAGAGCTTCACCGTGGAGGGTCAACCAGGCCAAGCTAGCAACACCGGTGGTACCATGAGCTTCGCAATACCACGAGAAGCTCCAGGGAGGCGAGGATTGGGAAATGGAGGTCTTCTGAAGACCGGAGACGAAAAGAGGCGCCGCGTCGATTTGGGAAATCAAAATCCGGTGCTCCCATTGAAGCAACCTGAAATGGAGCGGTTGTTAAGCACCACCGAGGTGAGGAGAAGCAACAGGAGCAAGGAGGGAGCCAGGGAACCACTGGAGCACGGGGTTCACCGAGAAGCTCTGCGGGCAACAATGGCGGCGAGGAGATTTCGGCGCTGAGCTCCACAAGGGCGTGGGTGCGGGAGAGCTCAAGGGTGTGTAAAGGAGGATAGAGCACGACAATGGGGGCTTAAGTAGCCAGGAAGAGCGAGAGAGCACCGTTGCTCCGCCTCGGGTTCCTGCTGCCGCTGCGATCGCCGTGGCGACGGGAGCGATTGAGGCGGCGACTAAACGCGGCGGTGGGTAGCGAGCATTTAATGCGCTGCGAGAGCCGTTGACGAAGACGGAGGTGACGAGGCATCGCTGCGCGCCACGCCGGCTCCGCCATGGCGCGCAGCGCGCGGCGAGAGGAAGGCGACGACGGCCGACCGTCCGATTTGCATCCAAGGGCTAACACGCGATCGCGTCGAAACGGCGTGCACAATCGCCCACCGTCCGATGGAAATCAATGGTCGAGAAACGAGGCAACCGAGTTGTCAGAATGCCTACACGAATGAGAGCCGTTCGATGGAGATCCAACGGTGACGACGCGCGCCGCTGACCGCGCGGGTGCGATTAGTTGGCTCGGTCGAGTCAAGTGACTCGAGCCCGAGTCGACTCGCACCCGAGGAGTGAAAACCGCTTAGGGTTTGATTTTTGAACTGAAACTTTGGGGATTTAATTGAGGCATCAAATCAACTCCAAAATTTATGAAATTTTAACTGAGCTTCCTGACCTCAGGTTAACCTTCCATAAAATTTTCAGAGATTTTGGTGCACTGGGATTTTCTCAAGAAATTCCAGAAGGTTATTTCAGAGGTTTGACCAAGGTTTGACTTGCCTCTAAAATATTTCAAATAATTTCCAAAATTATGAAATAACTCAGAGGTGTTACTAAGCAACCTTAGAACCAAGGAAAATTATTTCCAAGGGTTTGACATGAGATTTCATCAAGGACGTTGTTGTCTTGATAAATGAGGCTTTTGATTTGAATTTTCCAAAATTCTTTTACAAGAATTTTCAGAAAAATTCAAAAGCACAAGGATGTAAGAAAAGTTTTAATTTACCCTCAATTTCTTACATTTGAAACACAAGCCAAAATGAGGATGTTACAACTCAGAACCTAAAGATCTCAAAATTTTAGTTGCATTATCTTCATCAGTAGGGATAACATTAACACCGCGCAGATTACTCAAAATTTTCTTGAAACGAGCAAAAAGTTCATCAAGACAAGCACTAGGCTTCGTAGCAAAATCAGAATACACTTTTTGATAAAGATTTTTACGTACTTTCTTGTTTTTTTTTGTTTCCTCATGATAATCACAAAGAGTCTTTCATATTAAGTGGGCAGAATTAATATGAGCAACACGATCAAATTCTTTGCGAGAAATTCCTTGAAACAATAAGTTACGAGCTTGTGCATTTAAATCAATATCAGTTTTATTTAGATCAGTAACAGGAACAGGAACCTCATAAGGTCTAGAAATCTTATTCCAAACATTACTACCTTGAGCCTCAATATAAGATTGAACACGACACTTCCAAAAAGCAAATCAGTACCATCTAGCATGGTGGGATGATTCACATACCTCTCTGGCGCTATAGCACCTTCTTTGATACCACTTGTAGGATCGTTAAAGACAATCAGAGGGGGGTGAATGATTGTAATTTCTAGTAGAAGTTTTTTCCTCAAATTAACTGTTTTTTATCGTGCAACCTGTCAACACAGCGAAAAACACACAAAAGAAAATCAGCAAAAGGTTCTGGCACTGTAGCAACTCGTAAGTACTGTAGTACACAGTGTGTGGTAATGTATCTACAGGACGGTTATTGTAGCATACCACAAAAACTTATCTGTCGCTTTCAATGGTTAGCTGCGTGCTGGGACCGAACCTAATCTAATCTACCTCATCTCACGCATGCATGCAAGACCTCTTTATTACTCACAGCAAACACCCCATCACATCCTTTGGTTCTAAACAACAAGAGCATCATCTTGTAGACACGGGCGCATGCAAAAGCCACGCCCACACGTCTCTGTTCTCATGCATGAAAAGGACTCACAACAGCAAAAACTATGGCCTCATGTCACGCATAGCCCTGTGCAATGATATCACACACAAGCAAAAGCTTCGGCCTATGGACGACGATTGATTGATGGCGCACAGAAGAATTGTCTTTCTATTCTCACAGGGAAAAAGTGTGGCTCACCCGGCAGCAAAAAAAAGCATGCGTCACATCGCCAACACATACGCAACCCCCAAAAAATCCCAGCCGCCGCCAGAGCCCTCACCACCTATATACTCCAGCCGCAAGCACACGTGCGGCTCCTGTGAACCCTAATGCCTTTGGGCTTTTTCATCTTATCACCCACGTATGGCCCAATAGTTTTAGGACCTAATACGTGGGCTTTTACATCAGATTACAAAATCAATTTTGGACACTCCAAAATTATTACGTATCATAACCTCCGAACTGCATCTCCGTAGCTTCAACACGCATCATCCAACTTTGATCTCCATGCGCCTCAACTCGAGCTCGACCGTCTCCTCTAGCATACTCGACCCTCTGGACCATGACTCTGCACCAAGCTATCTCCCGGTCACCACCGTAGACCACGATCGCCTCCGAGTTACCCTGCACATGCAAAACCAAAACACCATCTTTTTTTTGACACAAATTCTTCCCAACTTGACCGACATAAGTTCACACACGTCACACACCTCAAATAACATCAGTACCAAACATTATCAATTATTCATCAACTAAAATATCATAGACCTAGCCACACGGTCTAACAAAATGTTACAATACTAGTCTGCGGAAGCGCTTTGTTTTTATCAGCGATTATTATAGAGTACTATAGTGCGTTAGGAGCATTTACAATAGTTTGTTTCTTAGCTTGTTACTACGAGGAGAGAGAGTACTCAATCTACTAAAAAGAAATAAGTATTTCAATGGATTATTTCTTGAACTTATGTCTAAGAGTTTAATTACTACAAGTGTGCATGATTCTTGATGATCAATAATGAATTACAACTTTGTAGCCTACATATTTTGGCTCAGTTATCATATCAATAATGAAGTCGGGCTGCACAAATGATCTGATTGATATTTTGCTTTAAGACAGTATGACCCATAAAACGCGTTTTTAGGTAACAAGTAAGCCTCTAATAGAGTATTTGGTTGTTTCTTGTGTCTTGGCATTAATAATTTGATAGTTTCTTCATCTATAAACAATATCACCTTCTCTCCTCACCTTATCTGCTCCACATCACCTAAATGCTGATGTGGTAACCCCCTAGTAACAATTGACGTAGACTGTTGTAGATGCTCTAAGTATATCATCACCTATTATAGAGTACTATAGTGTGTTAAGTATATCATCACCTATTGTAGTTTGTAAAGGTACATATAGGATTATATCTGAGCGAACTCTAGGTAGCTCAACGTGTTAGACCTTAGGCAACTAAGCATATAAGAGGTACGGTGTGTTTGTGAAGCTAGGCGTACACGTATAGTGGGATTGATGATGTATGGAGCATATGACGAAAACAACAAGAAAGGTGTTAATACTTGACCAGTTTGCACTAATATAGTCTTGCCAAAGGTAGAAGCTATAACTACTTAAAAGGAATTTGACACAGATTGTAGTAGCGAATTACAGAGAACACTGATAGAGTATAGTCAAGCAGAATGTACAAGACGTTCATAACATTATAGGACAAACATAGAGCAAGTTATATGTTTTTAAGATTCGATTACAAAAAAAAAAAAGAGGCTGATGCAGCAGAGTATAGAAAAAAAATTGTAGGGTAGGAGCAAAATGTTAGCTATGCCATGGTACTATGCTGTGTCGTAGTGATTGATGAACAACGATTACGGGTCAAATTAGAACGTAAGTCTGTGAAGGGAAAAGGAAACTAACTGATGCTTCCTGCATCTTGGCGTTTTTTTTTTTTTTTTTTGCCAAGTTCAGAGGTAGGTATATCTTCGGATGGTGCCTCCTGTGTGCGGCAGAATTTTGGCAAGAACGTGAGGAAAGAGCATAGTTAGTTTGAGATAGCTAGATGAGTTTCCATATACATATTAGAGTCCTATTCTAACAAGAAGAAAAGCAATGGTAAGAACACAACATTCCTTCATGATAAGAAGGATCATAGTACCCTTTTCCAAGCCTTAATTTCAACACAATTTTTTTAAAGAGAAATCTGAACACAATTGTTTGTACGTCAGTGGGATTGCCTAGCTAGATACAATTAACAACTGAGTATGTTCTACATACTGTAGACCTGAGTATTGTATTGTGCTTCGATCAAAGTAAAGGGAATCAAAGATGAATGAATGTCTACGTGGGTGAACGTGTGACACTCGATGTTGTCCGCTAATTCCATCGATCCCACGAGCCAGCTTCTGTTTATTTTACTAAGGGAAATGAAAGATCAATGGTTCTGATTGGAATTTGGAAGTCAGTAGTGGCGTGCTAATGGCTAGGACTAGGAGTAGTATGCAACACTTGCCGACATATATATACTACTAGTAATAAACTTGCAGACTGATATAGTGTAGGTTTATCTGGAAAGAAAGGGGGCCCCACGTACATGCACGAAGCAACCACGCACGGTCTTCGAAAAGTTCCAGAAAAGTTGCAACAGCGAATACTACCTAAATTCCCCATTAGAGCCGCACAACGCATAAAAAACAACCAAACACAGTTTTAGCAAATTTTCTACTTTTGCCACTGTACGAGATCAGCTGCTAGTTATGCGTCAGATGTTGATGTCACAGACTCACAGTAGCATAACAGAGCTAGAGTCCACTGCAGCGACGGCCTAACCGTAGAAGGCGATCAAGATTCAAGAGATACCGTGAACTCGTGTACATCTTGGATCTCTGGATCTGAATATGGATTTTGTTGTCAGTATGCACGATCGATCTGCTGCTGCAACTCGCCGGCTTTTCCATCCATCTCTGCTGCGCTCTGCTCGATCGCCATGTTCGGATGTACTACACGTTCACGTGTCGCAAATGGCAGAACCAAAAGCTGGCGCGCCTGCCGCACGTCGACCGTGCCGGCCGTGGCCACCACGCGCGGGCGTGATGGAAATCGGAAGCGACAGCTAGTGGCGAACGGCTTGGCTCGGCCTGCGCCCCGTACGTGAGGCGTGTACGGTGGACCGCGGCGGTTTTTTGGCCCGGGGAAGAAAAGCAGCGGCTCGAGCTGCCTCTCCGGGAGCCTTTTGTCCTCGCCGACGCTCGTGCTAGCTCCTGGCCTCCTGCCACTGCCAGCGCGCGCTGTACTATGTGGTAGCCTTTGGCCAGCGCTCGCTCGTCATGATTAACCGAAGGAACCCTGCGCTGTGCCTAGCTGACGCTGGGGCAGGATATCATGCATCAGTATAACAGCGGTGGCTTATCGCTAGCCTTTGCCGCCGCCGCCTGCATCGATCGGTCAGTCGTGGTCGAGTCGACCGATCGGTGCTTTTTTTTTTAATGGGATCTAGATAAGAGGCCCGCCGGGCAAAGCAAAATTAGGTCTGACCCCTTGTGATTCCTTTGGAACAAAAGGGCAGGTGGATCGGATGGATATCGTTCATCGTGCGTCGATGGTCCACGACGGCAAAGCCAAAGCAGATCGAGTGGCGCGGTGACCTGCACCTGCAGCAGACCGATCCAGACTCCAGAGGAGAGAGCGCGACGCAGTGGGACTGTAGGAGCCAGGAGCCTTTCATTTCGTTTTTTTCACCCGCCATGCACGCAGCATTGAACTCACCAGCAGCCAACCAAGAGGAGGGCCCAGTACTGCACCGTACACGGCGCGCTTGCCTGTTTGCTTTTCTGCATCAAGGGTTTGTCTGGGAATGATAATCCCCGCCGGGGATCCGGTTAAGTCCGGCCCACGGGGCAAGTTTCCCCAGGCCCGCTATATGGTCCGCTTGGATGCCCGCGTGGTAGGGATTCTCTCTGGCCCGATCCGCGCCATTTTCATCCGGGAAAAAAAAATCCTCACCTTCGCACCACCGCACGTCGGAAAATTCTTCCTGTTGCGTCGCTTCCTCTTGCGACCGTGCCCCCAGTCTCCGCACTCGCTCCGTTGCGATGCAAGCGCACTGCCTATGCTCGCTGTCGGTGAGCGGAACCTCGCTGCTACTATGTCACAAAGGAGAGACGAGGGCGGAAGCACCATGAATCCTCGCGCGCCACGGCCATGCTTTTCGTCGCCGACCGCAGCCCCTCCGAACCACGTTGGCTGCCATGCCTAGAGCAGATGTTGCCTCCCTCGCAATCGCGGTTCCGAGCCTGTTGGCGCCATCCGCTCCATGCTGCTCGCTGAGGATTTGCCAACCTCCTCCTGCCATCGACGCTATCCAGATCTAGACGAACGCGGTGGCGCGACTTGGGCGGTGGCCGGCGAGGACGACTACGTTTGGGAACCTTGCCGCCCTGGATGACGCTGCTCCAACGCCATGGCTGCAAAGCGCTGCCACCGTGGGGGCACGCCGCCGAGCTCTGCCACCACCACCGCGTGCATCTTTCTTTTCTACCTTTCTCAAGATTTTCTGAATTTTGTGTTTCTTTTGAACTTATTTCTGAATTTTGTGAACGGGGTGGATTTTTGGCTTTCGAAACGACCACAGGGATTATTTTTGTTGGGGTTTATTGCCAGGGGATCCTATGGCGCCAAAAAAATTCCCTCTGGTATTTCTTTTCCTTGGGAAATCTCCCCTGTTTACCCAAACCCAAACAAGGCCTAAACAGGAGGAAGTTGAGCCGCTCATCGATCGTCCAATCAACCGCTTCTGATTCAGTTCAACAGGTCATGTCTCCCAATTCACCGCGCGCCCTGGGGACATTAAAAATAAATAAATCCCGGCACTATGAGTGACCGTGTGACGGGCCAAGCCAACGCCAAGGAAGTCTGAGCCCAACACTCCAGTCCGTCGTGATCGAAACATAGAAAGTAAATTAAAATGGGCCGATAGGCCTACAAATTGCACAGATTTGGGCTCTCTTCCGTTGCAAATTTCGACCGGATTATGCAACCGCTGCAGGAGAGAAACTGAGAAACTGACTTCGGAGGCGCCCTCGCCAGTCAACGTTCGGGCTCCCGGTTCAGTGCTGGTGCTCACCTTTGGGGTTTTAAAAAAATCGTACATGTACACATGTGTTTGTTCAGTGGTTAAATCGTGTGTCCGTATTCCGTAGAGTTTAACCTTCACTCTAGATTAAACGTGTATTTAAGACATACCCAGGTGTGAGCGTGCGTGTGGTATATATGCGTCCTGCGTGTACTATAAAAAAACATGTAACCGTTGCAGGAGCTAACGAGGCAAAGCCTTGGGTGGTGTGCTGGCGTCGCCACGTCAGGGGAGCAGCGCCTGCATGCACTCGACGTGGCAGGTGAGCTGGAGCGTCTGTCTCGTTGTTCAACACACGTGCTCCAGATCAAGGCCTTAAGCCCACACAAGCAACCTCCGTCACCCAAGAATTCGAGCACGACTAACACGACTTGTAAAGTGTGCAGAGTGAAATTTCTGAGCTCGTTCGTGCACCTTCAAGGACAGGCCGCCGACAAGGGCGCAAATATTTCTTCGTGGACGAAAGGATTCAAAGCTCACTGTGTCAGCATCTTGGAGCACCCATGGATGGCCTATTCTTTTTCTTCCCGTTTCTGTCAGTTTGACGCGAAGATGTGAGATGAAAACTGTGGGATGTCACTGTTAATTCGAGTAATTGCTGATAAGCGATGTATACTGGTAGTAACATAATTTTTCCCTGAAAACGATGCATGGTATGCCATTACGATAGGAGCGAGCTAAGCCGGCTCCTACGAATGTGATGTGGTCTTTGTTGTTCGGTCAAAGATGTTGAGCGATCAAAACAAATTTGCAAAAAAATTCGTCGGATGGATGCAAATGCTGATGCAAGGTCACTTCATTTGTCTCTTTTAGAGTTGGGTGTTAGCTCATTTCTTTTCTTCCTTTTTGACTTTGCTTGGACTGGAGCTTTCCTTGATCGCCAGGGCCAAATTATTGCAGCACAGGTCAAGCAAATGTAGTAGCCACATGCGCAGCCAGATGAACATGCAGAAAGGTCGACGTCTTTGCAGTATTGTTGGATGCCGTTGGACCAGAAGTTCAGAACACTGTAGTCGTAAGCTGTCTGTACGGTATTCGTCCAATCATGCAAATCAGCAGCTACTCTGGTTTTCAGACTTTCCGTACAGCTGCTGTTTCTTCGTTGGAGCTATGATCAAATCAGTTACACTACTGTTGATGCGTTTAAAGAAATGAAATGGGTGAGTTGGTGTCTCGTGCTAAGCTTGCTATTGACGACAAATTTGTCTAGGGGAATAAAGGAAGAGTTTTCTGTTACCAAATGGGACGAAAGTTGTCACCAGCCTCACTTTTCAGAAGCAGGTTCGATTGGGCGTCTTTCTTCATACAGTCCAAAGACATTGTATGTGTGTCGATCAGCTTAACGTGCAATTAATCAGTAAACTAATTGCCACTTGCCATGCGACGAATATACTATCGTGGAGGACTGAGCCGTAGATCAGTTGGCAAGCATGCATAGCTGTCGTTCAGGCTGCCCACCCGCAACCGCAATTGAAGTCCCCGTTCGACGCCGATGCTCACTCATGCGTATTCAGTGGGATAGTATGTGCTTATGCTCCGTGAGGTTCCGGTGCCTTCGTAAAATTCTCAGCGTGTGTAAGAGACGTGCACACGTGTATGTACACGTGTGGTGATGTAAATTGAGCGTGAGCCGTTCTATCCTATTCTCAATCTGAAACATGATAAACTGTATTTTTTTTTTAAAAAAAAATCCGGTCATTTTTCTTGATGAAAATCGATCTGACATGTCACCATTTGATTTGCATGATGCTTCGCGCTACGACGAGGGTTTTGGAAGCGGCTTTGGCGAGACTTCAGCACCGTTACGTTTTTTGGTTTCATCAAGACCCCATCAATCCATCATAGATTTTGGCAGGAGGTTGGTGGTGTTGCGGGTTTGGAGAAGGCAGCGGAGCGGAGGCCTGCGAATGGCGCAACGAGCAGCCGGGAGTCGAGTTAGATTTTCTAGTGTAAGGTGTGTGCGGTTAAAGATGACGCTGCAGCGCGGAATGTCATGGAGATGCTGCAGCGCGCGAGACTGATCAGAAGGGGCGGTGGACGAGGAGGATGGTGCGAGCGATAGAAAGCCAATGAGGCAATGACAATGGTATGTTAGCGGAGGCAACGACATCCAGCGAAGTGGAGGGTACTGTCACGAAACCTAATTTAACAGACAAAATACTAAACCGTCCCTGAATGTCGTTGTGGGCTATTGGCTTTCAGCCTTTCACCCCTTGTAGGCTATAAATATGAGGATCTTTATGTACAAGAGAGATTGATGAATAAATATATTAGCTTTCTTCTATACACTTGTGTTTCTTGTGTCTCTTGGTGTTCATGTGATTATTCTTTGTGTGATTGGATTGATTGTTTTTCGACTACGACATCGATTATTCAATAGGTACTAGGATTGTGGTGGACGGGGGAGATGGACATGTGTTAGGAGATGCGAAAGGATGGAGATATACTGGACGTTAATTCAAGGGCTACAAATTTGACACACACACACAAACAACGGGAGATATTCGAGGTACCTCCTTCGCTTTAGATATCTAGAAAAATCTTACAATACTCTTTAGATAAAAAAAGCAAAAAACCTATAAATTCTCTCATTAATTAATATAAAAAGAAGAAGAGGGTCTACATCACTTATTTTGGTGGTGCCATATTATAACGGTACGGATTAATCATATATAGAAAATACAACTTTTACAGTTATATAACAAATACTTCTATATTTTTCAAAGCCATTAGAGTTACATAACAAATATAATATATTGCAGTATCTAACTGTGCAATTGCATGGACTATTTGGCTAATTTTTTAATAGAAAGGCTAATAAATAACTAGACACTCCCAGAAAAAATGACATATTTGTGTTAAGAAACCCTAGGGTTGTGGGCACAAGACCAAAATACCGATGGAGAGGTTAACCTTTGTAGTCTATAAATAGGAACCTTTTGAAGGATCGTGGGAAGGCTACGATAGCACAAAATAAAAATTTTGCCGCGAAACCAAGGACCTCCGTTAGTAACAGATCATAAGATTACCACTAGACGCGTCGACCCTAGGGATGGCAATCGGGCGCGGTGGGCACGGGTAGTGCTCGCCCATACCCATGCCCGCGACCCTAATTTCCCCCCACGGGCATACCCGCGAAGGACGACGGGCGAAAAACCTCGCCCATGCCAGTCGCCCACGGGTACCCGTCGCCCGTGGGCATGCCCGTGTACCCGTGAACTTATATCTAACACTAAACACATAGACGAAATGGTATCATCCTTGATACCCTGAGAACCTGCATCAAGGTAATAATCATCGCTTCCTATCCAATGACACACATACAACACAACTTATATCATCTAAACACAAGCTGGCGGATATCTCAAATCTACTGCTACAACCAAACTTCCACAGATCCAGAGAGCATTACGAGCTAAAAGACTCTTAACTCGCCTCAAGCTAACACGGATCATCACAGGCCAGAGAAGTATTGTATTGTAAGCTCACACCAAGCACATAGTCCCTAACTATAGATTCATCATATTAAGAAAAAAGATCAAGAACACACACAAAAATTAAGCCACTGCCGACACACTGTTCCCTCCTTACCTCACTCTCCGACGGTCAGTGCGGAGTTGTTGTTCCAGATCGGCGCATCGGAATTGGTGGACCAGTAGCTCGAGTTGTTCTGCTCGACGGCCGGTGCTTCAAGAACCCACCCCCACGGAAAAAGGGGGCACAAATCCGGTCAGATCAGCGTGTCAAAGATTTACTGCAACACTATAAACAGATTTACTACCACACCAAGTCAGCAGGTGGAGAGAGAGGAGTGGGTTGATTGCAAACTTTGAGCCGCAATATCTCCTAAACCATTTATCCTATTTTACAATCTGTTTGAAGTGTTTTGTTGGAAAAATGTGCTTAACAAAAATATTCATGGTGAATATGTTTTAACGCTATACAGAATAATTATTGCACCAAAAGTTTGGATTTACTCTACCTAAGCCAGTGAATTACTGCATCGTCTGAAGCACGGAAAAGGTGGATGGAGAGTGATATAGGATTTGGCTAGAGGTGGGAGGTGGTGGGTTTTCTTTGACCAGCCTTTGACCAAGGTTGGAAGTGGGTTTTGACCCACGGACAGTGGTGGGCATAGAAATTTATTCTACACTCAGCTACAGAATATAGTGTGTGTATCTTATACCTATATCACATGTAGAATATATATATATATATATATATATATATATATATATATATATATATACCTAACAGTCTATTACATGTAGAAAGAACATTTCCCTGAAGGGAAATTAACTTACCAGTCGACCTGTAATTTACATCAATTGTTATATGTTCTTTGGAAGTAGACAAGAACCCATCAAGACCCGAAAGAATGTAATGAGGAACCTAAAGATTAGTAGTATGCCATATAAACACTTATAAAGTGCTTCTCTCACTAAAAGTTAGTAGAATAACTGTATCCTCTAGTACCATGAAGGTACGATGTGCATTGGTGATATGGCAATTTGATTAATCCCCCAAATGTCAAAACTAAGACTTGATTATACTTTACTCTATAGTGGTACGTCCATATCTATAGATATGCAGAACAAACTATTTGGTTTTAATTTAAACCACTTAAAGATAATGGTGTATGTTTCCTAAGAGGGAGTGTTAAGAAATCCTAGGGTTGTGAGCAAAAGACCAAAATGCTCCTGGAGCGGGTCCACCATTGTAGTCTATAAAGGATTAAGTACAAGTTTCGTCCCTCAACTCTTGCCCTAGTTTAGTTTTCGTCGTTCAATTTCAATACCGGATATAACGACCCTCGAACTGTCAATACCGCGCAAAAACTACCCCTTCGTCTGGTTTAGAGTGGTTTTGACGAATGTTTGACCCACGTGGAAAAAAGAAATATTTTTCATTGCCAGCCAAGCGTCCACGCTGGCACTCTGCTCTCTCTCTCTCTCCCCCCAATGCTCTCTCTGTCTCTCTAAATCTCTCTCCCCAAGCATCCCGCCGCCTCCTCCTCATCCGTCGACGCAGCCTCCCCGTGCGCAGGTCGTCACACTCCGGCCATCGGTCCGCCACTGTAATACCCCGAATGTTTCTAAGGAAGGAGAGTAAACGAAAAAGGGGGTTTTCTGTAATACTCCAACTTATTGTAATGAAGGAAGTAGTGAAAAGAGAAATTAGACTTTAGAGAATGGAAAATCTGCAATTCTTTGACAACCTGGGCTTCGGGCTTTGGCCTAGGAGGCCCATGAGGGGCCGATCACTAATAAAAGGAGGGGGAAACCCTAGCCCACCACTGTAGCACGTATTGCTACAGTGTTCCGCTCTTCGCTACTGATCTTTGCTCAAGACACGCCCTCCTCCTTGCACTCCGTTGCTCTCTCTTGGTGGTGCTCTCCCATTGCTGTCGGCCAAGGAGAAAGGTGGAGGGAGAGAGGAGAAGAAGGGGAGATGAGCATCTAGCGGGGGATTTTAGCGGGCACGCGTGTCTCAAGGGTAACGATTGCCGGTTGTTGTTGTTTGATTAGTCGTAGAAGTGAAACCGATTAAATTTGATTGGATCAAAGTCTGTCTGCGGTAAATTCGAATCTGTCCAGTATGTTGCATGGTATGTTTCGGGTTCTAAAAGGCTGAATTTGAAGTTTTTATCTCCTAGAGATATTTAGATAATGTTCTTAGCTTTCGGTGGCCGCCAAGAATACCTGATTCTAACATACGGATCAAAAGTTATGATCGTTTTAGTTTCTGCTGTCCAGAATTCTGACGAGAATTACCATGTAAGTTGTCTTCTAAAATATGTTTATGTTAATGGACGATTCAGGGTTTTCACCCAACTAGGTTATTGTAGATAATTTCATAATTCATATTGTTAAAGAATGCTTCATTTGGAGTTGTAGATCAAAAGTTATGGATGTTTTATTATTGATGTCCTAGTTGTTCCGACAGCTTCTGTTCTGCTGTTTCATTTGACTATTAGCAAATTAAATTGGCCGAATTGGGTTATCTCGTTAACTAGAAAGTTGTAGATATGTTCGTTAAGCTCATGTAGGATCTGGGCTCACCTCGTTTGGAGTCCCAGGTCAATAGTTATGCTCATTACCGTACTGCTGTACAGATGCGATTCCATGGTGCTGCCGGAATTTCAGATTTGGATTTATGACTATGTCTTGGGTGTGCAAGAGGGTATTGTAGGATGTTAGGACGTGTCAAGTACCATGTTGTTCTTATTTCATTTATTTAATTGTTTAGGCAACGAGGCTACGGGCTTGTGAGCATCACCGTTGTCTGTTAACGCGTCGCATCGCGGAAGGCAAGTACAATGACTTTTATGTGATTTGTAAACACTGGATGCTCGATGATTAGTATTGTGTTTTGTTTGTTATGTGAGAAGCTCAATGTTCATGTTCCGTCCACGGGAGTGGAGATTATAGTATTCAAGAGGTTCTGATGATTATGTTCTTTGCGTATGCCTTTTCATATGTGTGGAGATGATATTAGTCATTATTCATAAGTTTATTCATGCATCCATGTTCATGTTCCGTCCACGGGAGTGGAGCTCCACGGGAGTGGAGTCTAAAGTCCCATCAATTCCAGTATGGGCAAGTGAAGTCCCACCATTCCAATGTGGACAGTTTTGGACACCCGTATGAAACGTTCTTCATACGGTATTTTGGATCCCCGTGTTTCGATAAATACGGTCTTAAGTGAACACCGACGGGTGTGTCACTAGCTATACCGGTATATGCATGTGTGCAGTCCATCCTTCGATTACATTCATTCATTTCATGCATTCTCAAATATTCGTTTGTGGTATGTACAGAAATTGTGAAAAGGTTGTCTTGTCATTACTAGTTGTATGTTAATTTATTCCATGTACTTGCTGAGTGCTGGACTCACTCTTGCTTCGTTTATTTATTTTAGGTGATCAATGAAGATATTTCTCTTGGACGGGAGTAGTCATGCACCACTCATTCACCCAACCTTACACCTACTCCAATAAAAGAACTAGATTATGTTCTTCTTTTATTAAGTGACGGACTGTAATAAAGAAACTTAGATGTGGATGACATTTCTTTATTCTACTTGCTAAGGTTGATTAGTTAACTGCAATTGTCCCTAAACATTCGATCGTCATGTTTACCTTCATGGATGCATTAGACTTAATTATTCAGAATTTGTGAACTGTTGTTGGATATAGTGTTAATAACTGTTTAGGCTCTAAAACAATGTTGAACATTTTATTTTTAGTCGATGAGTTTTGTTGAAATCCTGCTGCAGAATTGTTATAGATTAGGCTTTTGGGTAACATTTTGGCTTCCGAATAGCCAGAGTGTTACAGCCACCTTGGCCCGGTTCACCCCCTAGCTCTGCCACCTATGGCTTCACCCGGTTCGGCTCCTCCTGGCTCCCCTCCGACCTGGCCGCCACGCAACCCACACCACTCCGGCGAGCCCTAGACACCCACAACCGCGTCATGACGCGCCTTCAACCTCTAGCAACAAATACCCTCCGCCAATTCGAGGATTCTTCTACTGGGAAATCGCGCACTCAGCATCTTCTCCAACACCGGCCACATCCGCCTCCACCGCCACCACTTCCTCTCCAGCGAGCCTGAGCTCGATTACTTTCGCCTTGAGCATCTCCTAGCACCCCTTGACCTCCCCTACCTCTGATTTGTGCTCTCTGTAACACCCCAGCCCAACAAGAGCCTGGAATGCTACCAAATTAACATTAAACAATTCTAAGCCAAAACATTTTACCAAGTTTTTCGGCAGAACCTCTCTTGTAATGTTAACTACCAAGAGATTCCAACATTTGAGTAAATCATAAATAATTAATCCGACTTTCAGAATCGTCAATAGGCAATCAAATCATGATACAACTAGCATATTCAGAGTTATCCAAAAGACGCTACTCATCATTATTACACTTAGTCCAATGCATAACGCATAAACGTAAACAATCTCTAAGCAGTTTGCTCTTTTATTAAAGTATGAATGACAAATTTATCAACTTTAAAGGTGGATGACAGTGTATGTGTCCACTTCAAGTCTACTCCCTCCCATGCATGTCGTTCTTGCAAATGGTACCTAAAAACACAACAAAACAAGGGTGAGTCCAAAGACTCAACAAGTACCAATAATGAAACATTAAACTCATATTTACAACATCAATATTCCATTTCAAAGCTTTATACAAAAACGCATCTCATGAGATATGTATGCAAACATGCAATGCAACTTTTCTCTTTCACTCTTTGTCGCATTTCACCGGTAATGCGAGATATGCGACCGTCGCTGCATACCATGCCTGTGCTTGCAAGCACAGGGACCAATTGCCCAATACTCCGCAAGTAAAGGGGACCTCAAGCCCACACTCTACAAGTGTGGGGACCTCAAGCCCGTCATATGCATGACGGGGACCTCAAACAATGCTTGGTCACCGCGTGACAAAGTCTTCATTTTATCAACATGATGCATATGTACGAGTCATGAATCATCATAAACATACCTCCTTTGTAACATCATTTATGAATTTAACTCATTCATACTTCTACCATACTTGTTCATAGACATGCAAATACTCAAGAAACCATACATCATTCACATCTTCACAACACTAATAATCATGGTCAACAACATCTATAACATTCTAGCATCCATAGACATCACAATTAACCATAATACGAGCAAACATGTACTTGCCTTAACCACGTGAGAACGGGGAATGCGAAGAGGGCGCTGCCCCTGGAATCATGCTCACACCTGAACATAAATATAACCCAATCTAAGAACAATATACTGGACCAAAAGCATAAGTAACAACACAGTTGAACTCGCTAAACTCCCAAATGTTTCCAATCCTCCAATTTCTAGGGATCGATTTGGTGTTCGCTGCGGACAGTCAACTTCTAAAATACATAACTTTCTGCTCAAGAGTCCAAATAAGATGTTCTTGGACTTCGTTGAAAGGTAATTAAATTATCTAAATAAACTTAGTTGGGGAGCCCTTCAGATTCTACCCTTTACTGCTTCTACCAAGCCAAACTACAGAACAACAATTATCACGTCGGGTTCTCTGGACAGTACACTAAAATCACCATAACTTTTGCTACGAAAGTCCAAATCTTGAGTTCTTTATCTCTATGAAAAGGTATGGAAATTACCTACATTTTTCGTTATATCGAGATCCTCTGATTTTGTCTTTAACTAATGGCTTAACCCAGTTTCCTACAGACTGTCCAAATACTGACAGATCAGCAGGACAGCAACACTAAAAAATTCATATCTTTTGATCCGTATGTCGGAATCCGGTGAACTTGGCGGCCACCGAAAGCTAAGAACATAACCCAACTATCTATAAGAGGTCAGCTCCCCAGATTCTGCCTCTAACATCAATAAAACCGTCGTCCAAACTAATGGACAGAACGCGATCTATTAAACCGACGCAATTCAATCTACCAAACGACATCAACCGCAACTACTACGCATGAACCAACGAAGAACACGCGACGTTACCCTTGTAGAATCGTATAAGGTTGAAGATCTTGCCCCGCGAAGTTGATCTCCTTCCCTCGCCTTGCTCCTTCCTCCAATGGCCGGCAGCTACGAGCACCAAGACCGACAGCAGGGGCGACATGGCTTGGCCAAGGAGGACGGCATAGAGGGGGAGGCGGCATCAATGGGGAGGGCGTGCTACAGTACCGGCGGCGGCACTGTAGCACGGAATTACTGTACCAAACCCTAGGATTTTCCCTTCCTTCTTTTGTTGGTGGTTGATTTCCTCATAGGCCATGGGCCACTATAGCTAATTTCCCCCGCTTAAGGATGGCCACCACCTCCCACCTTTGGGCCAAATACCAATGGGCCTGAGGCCCTCACCAGTTGTCCAAATTTTGTTTGTAAACCCCTCTTTAACTGCTTAAATAATTATTTTCTAATTGGTCCTTCCTCAATTCAATTTCTAAATAGTCCTTCTCTTTAAATAACTTAATTCTCTCATGATAATCCTTTTGAATACATTTGGGGTATTACACTCTACCCCCCTTAAATTGAATTCGACCTCGAATTCTAACCATGCTTATGCCAAAGTATAATCATAGCTAAAACTTACTAACATTACTACGTACCTGCTGTGAATAATTCTGGGTATCGTTCGCACATGCGAGACTCCAATTCCCAAGTCGCTTCCTCTCGTAATTTATGGAACCAAAACAAGCGATGTTTTGCGCCACATCGCTCGAACCACCTAACTAGAACCACTCGAAAATGCGTAATGCTCACTGGTCAACGACTCTTATGAAACATCACACTCTAGATACCTTAAGCATTCTCTCAACACCGGTTCATCCAAAACATTATATATCCCGCTCCAAGACTCGAGACAGTTCTAGCGAATTGCTATCTTCCGGAATCCCCACAACTTCCAGAACAACCAAATATACTCTGGGCTATCTATCTCTTTGGCACCAAATCACATAACTTGCATGTAAACATATGGAACCCTTGTCCCCTCTCAGTTGATCACTTTACCTACGCAAGCAGCATCTCCTTTACCAAGGGATGCACAAAAACTCGCTTATCCGAAGAATTCAACTGAAAACAAAGGAGTCATAAAGCGTCCAACTCAAAACCATCTTCCCTTAGAAGAGCCCAATCCAAAATCAATGGACTTACCACGAAAACTTCTCCACTTTTTCAAGTAGGTAGTTCAGAATTAAATGCCACACAAGCCAAAAGCGAAATCGCTCCAAAAACCAAATTATTCCTTTTTTTCTTAACTGGAAGGAATCACACATACCGATATGAACCAATTCAATTTGCAATTGACATCCGACATAGCCACATAGTTCAGGTAAGAACTAAGAATATCTCACTATCCAAGATCACACACTTTTCCATAATCTTTCTTTTAAGAATTTAACTTTCTCTTAAACCATAGGATCCAAATCATCGCATAACACATTAACTCATTTCTCTTAAATTGGCAACCTCAGAGCTATACTCAAACTGTACACACAATCCACACCTATGTAGTGAGACTCTTTCAATCCACAATAACATACTCTGATCAACTACTCTACCTAAAATGATTACTTTGACAATTAATTCCCCAACACACCTCAATATAGCTTTCAGCCACAATCACGTCACCTCATTGTTGTAAGGTTAATAAACTTGAAATTCACCGCATACACACTCATTTACTACATTCAAAGGATTCTATCAAAGATCACCATAACTCTTGGAACCTAATCATGGAAAACCAAGATGCTAGCATAAAAATGCAAGCCCAAATTTAACCTCTAAGACTCCTACAATGAACTTCGTAAATTTCATAGGTAACCCTCGTGTCGATGACTAAAATTTCACACACTCAACAATAACCTCGGTTATTATTATCAACATTCCCACTAACTGTAACCACCCCAAGGCGATTTATTTCACTAATCTTAGACCTCCTCTAATCCACACAAATCCAATTCGTTACACCACCACAATATACCCATTCACAATTCTCTAACCGATTGACCAAGATTCAAACATATTCAATCACCAACGTTAATAAATAAATAAATTCGACCAAGTTATACTTAGAGATAATCTAACTCCCATAGGATTACTCATCGAGGCCGAGTCATACTTGACAATAACTCAACAATCCTCGCTATCTTATTAATTAACATGATCATTAGATTTCTCTACATTGCTACTCTCATTGAACTACACCATCATACTTCTTCTACACAATCTTATCGAGTACCCAAATGCGATACTCAAAAAAGCGATAAAGATTTCCATACTTGCTAATTCTAATGTTCTCAAAATGAACACAAAATCTTGGACCACATCTCGCTATAGGTCCTACTAGTTGCGACAACGAAACTCAGTAGCTCCAAAGACAAACATTCTTTTAAATCAAATCCTCTGCAAGGATTGTTCTAATAAATCGATTTATTACTCAATGCCCTCGCACAACCTGACACCTAAAAGTTCACCAACCATCTACTAGACCACCACTATCTAGTTGCCAATTCATATCCGAAGAGACTTTACTAAACAGTTCAGTTAATCCTTTCTTAGAAGAAGAGGCAAATAGAAGTAAATTTCAGCACAAAGGAAAACGTTACCACTTACAGTCGTTACAAGATCAAGAGAAACAATCAAATAACAATGATCTTGGAAAACACAAGATGAGATCATAGTTGAGGGCACACGTCCCACAAGCAGAGAACATCAAACCTCAAACGAGAATAAAACATTGCTTTGGAAATTCGGGAAAACTCTTATGGGCAAGAACAACAGTTTTAGACAAACTTCAATAACTTGCAAGTTACAGAACTTGACTTCAATATCAAATACTTCTACTTCACTCTTTCCTTTAACAAAGAAAATGACCTTCATTGGTTACAGCATCTCCATACCAACTCCAACAAAAAAAAAATGAAGACCACAACACATAAACCACTTAGGAACTAATAAAACCTCTCAACACTTCACTTTGCTCAAAACAATTTTTAGCTACCATATCAACCTGAGGTCTGAAAGATCACAAACGAGAAACTAGAAACATTTTCATTTAATCAATATCAGGTGAGCAATCCAATTCTTTTATACAAAACATTCAATATTATTATCATAATCCCTTACTGACCATCACCATAACAATGACATAATACACTCTTAGCGAGACTCATCATAGTCTCTTATCCCATCATAAACCTACCCAAAAGAAACACAAGCCACAAGGTTGAAATAAACCTCTTCTACTAGATCATACTATCAAATAATTTTTTTTTTTGCAAGACACTCTATCAGAGACCACTTAGTCATTCATCCACTCAACCATTAGTGTTACTCTCACCCACTCCAACTATCACTAGCAATTGTTAATTGTATTTATCACGTATGCAAATAGGGTCCTACTTTTGTTTGTAGTCACACAACCATCTATAAACATTGAGCCAACATTCCACTTTATGCTCAGAGTTTTGGGCAAAATAAAATTAAACATTTAATATCATCATCTCCGGTAAAACAGGGTTTCACAAGATACTACCTCAACATTCATCTAATACGATATACATGTTTCAATCTAACAATTATGTAAGATCATCAAGTAGCCAGTTTATGAAAATTTCCACATTGATATCCTCTAAGGCATCGTTCAAACACATCCCTAACATAACCATCACTAATGAGTAGACTAATCCATTGAGACACACTGCTCCAAATTATCCAATAAATCTACCGAATACCACAATGTTAATGATCAGTCCAAATAATCAATATACCACACCTCTTAATAAATCATGGATTTCCAGTATAAATGGTCATACCATTAAACAAGTTTATCATGTAATTATTCTATGACAACCGCAATTTAATCACATTTACTTCCAAGGATATTGTAAAGATCGATTATACACCACACTACAGACCCAACTTGATAACCCATAACATATCTATTAATTGCTCTGATTAAAACCTCTCACTTAACCATGACAAAATATCGCTAAAGGGTTTAACAACTTCTTTCATAAAAGGGATCCATTAATCTTCAGCACACAACATACCCAAGAGAGATATGTTGAGTCAATCTTCCACATACAAAAGGGCTTGCAAAGGAAATTTACATTATCCAAATCATCCAGCGAAATAAATGAGTCATGTTTTCTAATAAGAAGATAAAACTCCAATACAAAAGTCAATCATGGCAATTAACCAAGTTCACCAACCGCAAGATTAACTCCACAGTTGGGAAAGTAATAACTGGTTTAATGGGCAAATTAAGCCAATGGAAACACATCAACCTTTCTCAAAGCAACTCATCAACCGCAATGGACTAACAATCCAAAAGAAATTCATCGACCACAACTGGACAAGAGTTGACCAAATTCAAATTCAAAGAAAGGAACAACTTCTCTAAGATACTCACTATCACGCCGGTACTAAGATATCCGAGGTAACCACTTCACTAATCCCTTACTACGAATAGTGGTGTAACCTGGTAAAGCCCAGGGCCACAACCACAATCTCAACCTCTTAACATCTATTATCCTCACACATAACAATCATATAATCAGTTAATAAGCAATCTTACAATATTCATATCAACAATCATCAATGCGATATAACGAAAACGTAGATGCAATGCAACAACCCAACCCACCTACTGTGCACAGTGTGTCAGAATTAATAATTTTTTTGTACCACGGACCTACATCCCACTCTGATACCAACTGTAACACCCCAGCCCAACAAGAGCCTGTAATGCTACCAAATTAACATTAAACAATTCTAAGCCAAAACATTTTACCAAGTTTTTCGGCAGAACCTCTCTTGTAATGCTAACTACCAAGAGATTCCAACATTTGAGTAAATCATAAATAATTAATCCGACTTTCAGAATCGTCAATAGGCAATCAAATCATGATACAACTAGCATATTCAGAGTTATCCAAAAGACGCTACTCATCATTATTACACTTAGTCCAATGCATAACGCATAAACGTAAACAATCTCTAAGCAGTTTGCTCTTTTATTAAAGTATGAACGACAAATTTATCAACTTTAAAGGTGGATGACAGTGTATGTGTCTACTTCAAGTCTACTCCCTCCCATGCATGTCGTTCTTGCAAATGGTACCTAAAAACACAACAAAACAATGGTGAGTCCAAAGACTCAACAAGTACCAATAATGAAGCATTAAACTCATATTTACAACATCAACATTCCATTTCAAAGCTTTATACAAAAACGCATCTCATGAGATATGTATGCAAACATGCAATGCAACTTTTCTCTTTCACTCTTTGTTGCATTTCACCGGTAATGCGAGATATGCGACCGTCGCCGCATACCATGCCTGTGCTCGCAAGCACAGGGACCAATTGCCCAATACTCCGCAAGTAAAGGGGACCTCAAGCCCACACTCCACAAGTGTGGGGACCTCAAGCCCGTCATATGCATGACGGGGACCTCAACCAATGCTTGGTCACCGCGTGACCAAGTCTTTATTTTATCAACATGATGCATATGTACGAGTCATGAATCATCATAAACATACCTCCTCTGTAACATCATTTATGAATTTAACTCATTCATACTTCTATCATACTTGTTCATAGACATGCAAATACTCAAGCAACCATACATCATTCACATCTTCACAACACTAATAATCATGGTCAACAACATCTATAACATTCTAGCATCCATAGACATCACAATTAACCATAATACGAGCAAACATGTACTTGTCTTAACCACGTGAGAACGGGGAATGCGAAGAGGGCGCTGCCCCTGGAATCACGCTCACACCTGAACATAAATATAACCCAATCTAAGACCAATATACTGGACCAAAATCATAAGTAACAACACAGTTGAACTCGCTAAACTCCCAAATGTTTCCAATCTTCCAATTTCTAGCGATCGATTTGGTGTTCGCTGCGGACAGTCAACTTCTAAAATACATAACTTTCTGCTCAGGAGTCCAAATAAGATTTTCTTGGACTTCGTGGAAAGGTAATTAAATTATCTAAATAAACTTAGTTGGGGAGCCCTTCAGATTCTGCCCTTTAATGCTTCTACCAAGCCAAACTACAGAACAACAATTATCACGACGGGTTCTCTGGACAGTACACTAAAACCACCATAACTTTTGCTACGAAAGTCCAAATCTTGCGTTATTTATCTCTCTGAAAAGGTATAGAAATTACCTACATTTTTCGTTATATAGAGATCCTCTGATTTTGTCTTTAACTAATGGCTTAACCCAGTTTCCTACAGACTATCCAAATACTGACAGATCAGCAGGACAGAGACACTAAAAAATTCATATCTTTTGATCCGTATGTCGGAATCCGGTGAACTTGGCGGCCACCGAAAGCTAAGAACATAACCCAACTATATCTAAGAGGTCAGCTCCCCAGATTCTGCCTCTAACATCAAGAAAACCGTCGTCCAAACTAATGGACAGAACACGATCTATTAAACCGACGCAATTCAATCTACCAAACGACATCAACCGCAACTACTACGTATCAACCAACGAAGAACACGCGACGTTACCCTTGTAGAATCGCAGAAGGTTGAATATCTTGCCCCGCGAAGTTGATCTCCTACCTCGCCTTGCTCCTTCCTCCAATGGCCGGCAGCGAGGAGCACCAAGACCGGCAGCAGGGGCGACATGGCTTGGCCAAGGAGGACGGCATGGAGGGGGAGGCGGCATCAATGGGGAGGGTGTGCTACAGTACCGGCAGCGGCACTGTAGCACAAAATTACTGTAGCAAACACTAGGGTTTTCCCTTCCTTCTTTTGTTGGTGGTTGATTTCCTCATGGGTCATGGGCCACTATAGCTAATTTCCCCCGCTTAAGGATGGCCACCACCTCCCACCTTTGGGCCAAATACCAATGGGCCTGAGGCCCCAGCCCAGGTTGTCCAAATTTTGCTGTAAACCCCCTCTTTAACTGCTTAAATAATTATTTTCTAATTGGTCCTTCCCTCAATTCAATTTCTAAATAGTCCTTCTCTTTAAATAACTTAATTCTCTCTCGATAATCCTTTTGAATACATTTGGGGTATTACACTCTCTTCTTCTCCAGGTTGTCGCCACCATTGGAGCACCCGTGCCGCCCATGGTCGCCGCCGCCGGCCCAACTGAGTCGCCCTCGGCTTCCTTTGAGCACACAGGTAAGTCCCACTCGGTCTCCTGCTGCTCATGCGCCTCCTAAATATCAACCACTCCACCCTACGTTGTCGCCCTCCTTTCACCTCCACGACCGGCCACCGTTCATCACCTCCCGGTCGCCACCGACCAACTCCAGTCAAGCCACCACCTCCCTTTGGTTCACCCCACCTCTCCGGTTCCATTTCAGCCATAACCGCCGCCTCGCCGCGGCTCCACCGCCAGTGGGCGCGTGGTGAACGCAGTCTGTGCGGGCCTACCCGAGGTTGAGGATGACCCTGACGCGCGGGCCCGGGCGATCAGTCGCACAAGGAGGTGCGACTCGGTGCGGTGAAGTTCGGGCCGTCCAATTGGGTTTTGACGGTCAGGATCGCGCGGGACGTTCGGGTGGTCCGAATGTTCCAACCGATCCGGACGATTGAAATTAGATCGGACGGCTCGCGCTTAAGTGAGAGGGTTGGGCTATTCGGACTGATGGTGCGGACCGTTCGATGCGGATCAAACGGCTCACATCACTTGATCTGGCTCGACCACTTCGCTGCGTCGTTTTGCTTCCATCACTGACTAGCGGGCCCCACACTCCGAGCGGTGGTCATCTTCCTCTTCGGAGCTTCTGAGTGCTTGGTTCTCCAGCTAGTCGCCGCCGTTAGGGAGCATGGCAACACGGGCTAATGGCCAAAATGGAACCGCCTCGCCGGGGCGAACCTATTGGACCGGCGGTGAGGTCCACGGTGGTCCTATGCGGTAGCGCGGCGCAGGTGAGCGGCGGCGAGCCTCGGGCAAACATGGCATTTCGCAAACC
Organism: Ampelocalamus luodianensis; assembly: GCA_036346255.1. Classification (NCBI taxonomy): domain Eukaryota; kingdom Viridiplantae; phylum Streptophyta; class Magnoliopsida; order Poales; family Poaceae; genus Ampelocalamus; species Ampelocalamus luodianensis. The sequence continues at coordinate 24,840,621 of CM070625.1, forward strand.
CGAGACGCTCTGGGCTAAATGGTGTGTTCCTGAGTTACTGCTAGGTGCTAAGAACTCACCAGTACAGGAGGCTGCAACCGAGGTGGCCTGAGGAGCTCTGGCGGCTTTGACCGGTGGCGGTAGCGAGGTGGCCGACGTGGAGAGCGGACTGGAGAGGAAGGAGAGCTTGGGCGACGCTTGGGGAAGCTTCTTGGTACCCACGCGATGCTTCACATGTGGGGGATTAGACTATGCATCACCGAAGATGGTGCGGTGGAGGAGAGGCAGTGTTGGTCGGAGATGGAGAAGAAGAGGCTTGTGGCGGGTTCCTGCGGATAAATCTTAGAATAAGTTAAGGGGAAAAGGTAAGGGTGCTTAGTAACATGTGATGACGGGGTTGGAGGATCATGGGGGTCTCTGGCGCATCGGCGATGAAGAGGTGGTGCCACAGCCGAAAAACGGGGCGCGCCGGCGATGAAGAGCAGAGGCGGTGGAACCCAGAGGCGACGGAGCGGCGCTTGGTCAGGGAGCCGAGGACGGCGAGGTGGGTGAAGAGCTTGAGGAGGCGGCTTTGACCGGCGGCGGCGGCTCCTCAAGCTTTGACCCTCGACCCATTCGTCCAGTTTAGGGTAGTTTTTGTGCGGTATTGACAGTTCGATGGTTATATTCGGTATTGAAATTAAGGGACGAAAACTAAACTAGGGCAAGAGTTGAGAATCGAAACTTGTACTTAATCCATTAATAAAAGAGCCATACTATTTCTCTCTCTCACTTGTGTTCACGTGATTTGTGATTCTTGTATAATCGATCACGTCAACGACGAAATTCAACGATTTGAACGTAAGCCTGTGGGCTCCTCGTTTACTTTAAAATACGTATTTGTAATATCCAAACAGATGGATAGGGTAATCAGATGGGATATTCTAAGAGCCCATCAGCCTCACCAATCTACCTTGACACGTCATTACGTACCCCATAATCCACGCCACGTCACCAAAACCGCAGAGTCGCAAACACTGTGTCAGATACATCCTTTTGGCCACCACCTCCTCCAACTCTGTTTCCAGCGACCTTCGATCCGACGCCTCCCACACCCACCCACCACACACGCGCGCGCGCCCCCACACGTCTCCGTCGATCCGACGCACCCGACCACTCCCCAAGAGAAGCGGGGCCCACCCGTCATACTCCCCGAAACGCACCGAAAATCCTCGCGCAACTTATAAATTATTCCGTGCACGCAAGCTTTGGCGTAGCCGCCCCATTTCACTACAACCATTCTCCCTCTCCCCCTCGGCTATTTGTCCTCACTCTGCTCCACCACTCGTCGCCTCCCCGCACAGCAACTGCTCGCGGAAATGCCCGCCCCGGCGCTCCTCGGGGTTCTTCCGCTAGCCCTGCTGCTGCTGCTGCTCTCCCGCTCGCCAGAGGAAGTGGCTGGGGCGGGTGGTGGTGGCGGCGGCGGCAACGGGACGTGCCCGCTCGACCTGAGCTACGTGACGACGTTCCCGTGGGACCCCACGCCGTGCGCGGGGGGCGCGCACAACATGACGGCGTGCTGCCAGACGCTGCTCTCCGTGCTAAGCATTGGCCTCGCGGAGCGGCTCCGCGCCACGGGCCACTTCCGCGTCCCGTCCGCGGGCGCCTCCGCCGCGTGCCTCGCGGACTTCGCGGCGGCGATCGCCGAGCCGCCGGTCTCCCTCCCGGGCGCCTCCCTCGTGCCGGCCTGCTTCCCAGAACCGGACCAGTTCGCCGCCTCCCCGTCCTTCTGCGCCGGCGTCACCACCGCCGCGGAGTACGAGGCCGTCGTCGGGAACGAGTCCGTCGCGGCCCTGGACGCCGCCTGCGGCCCCGATCTCTCCCCGCTGCCGCTCTGCGCCCGCTGCCTCTCCGCCGGCATCGGCGCCACCTCCCCCCTCGTCGCCGCCGCCAACGCCAACGTATCGCAGAACTGCTTCTACCTCACCGTCATGTACGCCGCCGGCATATCCAGCACCGCCGGCCCCACCTCCCCCCCCACCGCCAATTGCATCCTCGGCCTCGGCCTCTCCTCCCCTCCCGCCCCGCCTTCCAAGTCACACAACGCAGCCATCTACGCCACCGCCATCCCAATCGCCCTCGTCCTGCTCGTATCACTTCTCGCATTCTTTGTTTGGAGGAAACGAAGGCATGCCAACAAGAAGAAGAATAACCACAAGATCTCCGAGGAGGGGTCGGGGGAGCGGCGGTCGCACCCTCGGCCCAACACCGGGTCGATACTATTCGACATTGCCGAGCTGGTCAAGGCGACGGACGGCTTCGCCGACCGCAACCTCGTCGGGCGCGGTGGGTTCGGAGCTGTCTACCGCGGCGTGCTCGCGGACGGGTCCGTGGTCGCCGTGAAGAAGATGCACGACCCGGACGTGGAAGGCGGGGACGAGGAGTTCACGAACGAGGTGGAAATCATCAGCCACCTTCGGCACCGGAACCTGGTGCCGCTGCGTGGCTGCTGCATTGCCGACGAGGACGTCGAGGAAGGGAAGCAGAGGTTCCTCGTGTACGACTTCATGCCCAATGGCGCACTCGAGGAGTTCATCTTCCGGGACAGGGAAGGAAGCACCAAGCGGCCGGCATTGACATGGGCGCAGCGGCGGAGCATAATAATGGACGTGGCGAGGGGGCTGGAGTACCTGCATTATGGCGTCAAACCGGCAATCTATCACAGGGACATCAAGGCGACCAACATATTGCTCGACGGCGAGATGCGTGCGAGCGTGGCAGATTTCGGGCTGGCCAGGAGGAGCCGGGAGGGGCAGTCTCACCTCACGACGCGCGTTGCCGGCACGCACGGGTACCTGGCGCCGGAGTACGCGCTCTATGGGCAATTGACAGAGAAAAGCGACGTGTACAGCTTCGGTGTGCTGCTGCTCGAGATATTGAGTGCGCGGCGTGTGCTTGACATGACGGCTCCGGCAGGGCCCGTTCTGATCACCGACTGGGCATGGACGCTCATCAAGGCTGGCCGGGCAAGGGAGGTGCTCGACGTGGCATTGTCGACGGGCGAGAGCCCGAGAGGAGGGGCCATGGAGAGGTTTGTGCTTGTCGGCATCCTGTGCGCGCACGTGATGGTGGCGCTCCGGCCAACCATCACTGAGGCTGTGAAGATGCTGGAAGGGGATATGGACATACCGGAGTTGCCGGACAGGCCGCTGCCGTACGGTCACGGCATCATGTTCAGCGAAGCCGGAAGCAACTTCAGTGCTTCACCGGCGTTCAGTGGCCCGTTCATGGATAATGGGGACATGCTTAGGTGATGGAGGCTGCAATGTTTGCTGATAGATTTAGGAACACAAGGTCTAGCTAAAAACTATAGGGTAAGGGATGTAATGCTTGTACAAGTTCTGGTTAATTGAAGTCCAGAGTTATGTGTCAGCGTTTCTTGATTTAAATTGATTTTTGTATAATCTATTTAAATGGTGAAACGAATGTCATTCACATCAAACTTTGTTACTCTGGTTCTTAAATTCACTCTCTGGCAACAAGACCAGAGATTAAACGAACATGCCAATGTACTCATTTCAGTTCTAATTCTGGTAGCATTTTGACATGGACCGTAACTACCTACTTAAGTACTAAAGCGACGTACATGACCACATCAAAGCAACTGATAGACAGGATTACATGAACAATAAGAAAGATACATCTAACAATGCATGAAGAAATGCAAGCGAGCTTCAGTTCAGAGTGACTCGGTGGGACTCAGCAGCCTACTCGTCTTCCTGCAGGTTGGGGTGGCTGGGCTGTACTCGGAAGGTGAGCGGCATCTGGGGAGTGAAATCCCTGCCATGATGGTAACCGAGCTCCAGCTCCCTAATGCCGCCGCTCAGCTCGACATCCTGCTGGTGCTGGAGACACGAGAGCTTCAGTAAATTCTCAGCTTTCAGGATTCTTTTCAGCAAAGCGAAAAGTGCAGTTACCCTTCAGGGCTTGTTTGGATACATTGTAATCCGACTCAATCCCTTCGGATTGACTCGGAATTTAAACTAAAATCTCTTCCAATTCGAAGGGATTGATTCTAATCCCTCCTTATCCAAACAAGCCCTAAGTGAAATCTGAACATATGTAGGGAATTTGTGTGAAAAATTATAATTTCAGTGAATTACCATCCTAAAAGCCAGCAGCTTGTGCTCGTCCTCCAGCATCTTCTCCTGCAGCCAACCACAACGGCAGTGAATGATCAGAACTAGCAAAAGAAGCTCTTGTTCAAGAAAGTATTCCATGATCTACACAAGAAGAACAGAGCACAAGAACCAAATTCAGAGCTCATACATTCCTCCTATGCATCCTCCAGTGATCCATCTGCAACAACAAGGAAACAAAACCAACATCAGAAACAGAAACATTCCCCAAAAAAACTTTGCAGTACTTGCAAGCTGCAACTATCAAACTCTGAAGCCAATAATTGCCTGCTTGTCCCGCAGGTTGGTCTGGCCGTTCTGGAGCGCCTCCTCTATCGCGATCAGCTCCCTGGGCTGCAGGGAGTTCAGATCCTCGCCTTTCAAATGCCTACAACCATCACCAGGCACAAACCACCACAATCGCACCATACGCAAACACCGAAGTGTGTACAAGTAAAAAATGCAAAATCTAAGGTGAAGCACTGGCCTGAGCTCGATCTGCATGTTGTCGTTCTCCTTCTTGACCCGGTCGATCTCCGCGCTGAGGCTCTGAAACATTTCAAAGATTCCATTTTTAGACCTTTTCTATTCGATTGGTACTGAAACAAAATTGCTAAAATAGACCGGACAAGCACGCACCTTGTGCTTCTCATCCCACAGTATCTTCCCGGAGTTGGTCTGGTACTTCTCCAAGATCCTTGGCAGCCTAACATCAAGCCAAAGTTTGCATCTTTGTGATCGATTCCAAACACAAGGTAATTAAGAGGAATATGTCCCAAGAACAACAAATGGCCAAGAAAAAGAAAGAGAGAGAGAGCGCGGACGTGGTTTTGGGCGAGCAGTAGTCGTAGAGCTTGCCGGTGCTGGAGAAGATGACGACGCCGACCTCGGCGTCGCAGAGCACGCCGATCTCACGAGCCTTCTTGAGTATCCCGGCCCGCCGCTTGGAGAACGTCACCTGACGGTTCGTCGAGTTCTCGATCCTCTTGATCTCGATCTTGCCGCGCCCCATCCCTCCTCCCCTTCACCTCCTCCAAGTAGAACGCAACGAACAATCCAAGACCCTCCTCCTCCCTTCCGACTTCCGAGGCTTGAGAGCTGTGGAGGTGTGAATCTTTATGGTGGGTGTCGATGTCATGGTAAAGGAGGCTGGGCTGCTGGCTAGTGGCTGCCATGGAGGGAATGGAGGTGCGGGGGCTTTCGGGTTGCTTCAGGGTTGGATGGCCGGGAATGGAAACTGCTCTCGCGTGCAGGCGTGCTTGGCTTGGTTACATTTGGATTTGAGCTGACCTGGCTTGCTTAAGATGTAGGGAAGGAGGTCTCGTTTGATCGAATTTTTTTATGGTACTGTGTATTCATAAGTTGTCTGAAATTCTCTTAAGTTTAAGTCACTTGTTATGATCATTGGATCAATATCCAATCATATGATATCCATTGGATCAATATTCAATCATATGACACATAAATCTTTACACAAATCCAATGGTCACAACAAGTGACTTAAACTTAAGAAAATTTCATGCAACTTAAAATTAGCAAAACCATTTTTTTTATATGTAATACATTTTTTAAAAATTACAAAAATAAATAATTACAAAACATTAGTAAGACATCTGTCATCATTTCAATTGCGTCAGAAAAAGGAATTTTTATTATTTAATTTTTTATTAATATTTTAAAGTTAATCCATCGCGAACTTTATTTCCAATTCTGACCCTTTTGGACACACCACCATATGTGGCGTGGCTAAACCGTACTGTCACGCCACCGGTAGAGGCGTGAAAAAATGTGCCACATAAGCCCTCGGCTGCGCGCTGTGCCAGCGGAGAGGGCTTGCGTGGCATATGTCACACCATATCCCATGGCGTGACACTCCTACCCTGTCGCGCCAGTTCCCATGGCATGACAGGGTATTTGTAAATTTTGAATTCAACTCATGGTTGAATTTAGTTCAGACTTGAATCATGGATTTGGAACTTTAGGATTTGGTGGTAAGATGGTAACAAAGGTAGGTATTTCCTTTTGAAAGTAATGGGTAGTTGTCCAATAGCCAAGCGACACCAATATAGTAGATGAAGCCTGGTTTTTTTAATCTTTTTTTTTAAAGAAAAATAATTTTTAGTTAATTCCTCTCAAACTATCAATAACTTAAAAGTAGAGAATCTATCTGTAAACCATCCTTTTAACAATTTGTGATCATCGTATGTTATTCTAGAGCGGTGAATATATATATGGACTAGCGATAGAAAGTTGAAACTCTAAACTAGTTGGTTTGTTTGTAATTTTTGTAGATTTTAAATGGTACGAAATCTGTTAGGCTCACAATAACATTATGTGATCGTCGTATGTTGTTCTAGTACGATGATTTTTTGTAGAATTTTATGAGGACGTTTGAGATATTAATGATTCGTATGTAAGAAGGTAAGTGATAACATATTACTGCTGTCCGTGCTTTATCGTGGACGATTGAGGTATCAATTAAGAACATTGGCAATAACATATTAGTATTGTCCGTTCTTTCTCGTGGACGATTTAGGTATCATTGATTCGTAAGTAGGAATGTAAGTTATATTCCGATACGCCAGAGAATTCAGACACGATGCACAATTTTGGAGAAATAGCGCAACATTAACAACACGATAGTTGATTCGACAAGAGGGGTTACATGACACACAGACTAATGAACCAAGGACGGTACACGCATACCTTTAGGGAATTAGAAATACATGATACATATGGACAAAGAGGGTCGGACTACTGCGTGGACCGGGGCCATTTGCCCTTCCTTGCGAGCACAGCGTTGTACTCCTCACCGGCCGCCTTGGCCTTGGCCGTCATTTTCCTCTTTTTCTCGCGCTCCCTCTCATGAGCCTCACGCTCCCTGCGCCTGCACGCCTCGAGATAGGCCTGCATCTCTCGTCAGATACGCTTGTTGTGCTCTTCAGTGCGGCGCTCCTCCTCCCTCCTCTTGTGGTCCCTGTTGGCATCCCACTCCTGGCAGTCCAGAGTCCGCTGGTCGTGTAGATGGATCTCTAGGTCGATCCACTTGCGGTAGCCACATAGCGGATCCGGGGACTACGGGTAGACGAGAGAGGTTGTTAGTGCGGACTTTGAACGAGAATTGATAGGGGAACATATTGTAACCTGTCATTACCGGCTGCCGATAGCGGCTAGTGTTCCAATGGCGATCGGGATAGTCGATGGAGTAGTTCGCATAACCCCAATAACGTATTCCCAGGCTTAGCAGATGATCGGACTTTAAGAACTTGCAGTTGTCCCTGCACCAACAGAGGGACGGCGTCTCGCCCTCGGGCGAGTGTTGCGGTGAACGTTTGGTTGGGATGTTGTGGTAGGGGTTGTTGCTATAGGGGAGCGCATCGTTGCGGGGAGGTGGCCTCCTGGTATTCTCCCTTTGTTCCTCCTGAGCCGCATACTCCCTTTGCATTTTGCGGATCTCCTGCCAATGCTTGTCTATTTGAGCAAGATTGTGTTGAAGTTTGGATGCACAAGAACCAGGCATAGAAGGGGTAGTACTTATATGTCGAGCCAGTGCTGCGTACACGTCTGAATTGTAATTCGGTTGAGGGAAATTTGCATCTGCAAGGCAGCAAAGCTGACTCGTTTGGTCACATCGCTGCATACATGGCTGAATTGTAATTCGGTTGAGGGAAATTCGCGTCTGCAAGGAAACAAAGCTGACTCATCGGGTCACATCGCTCGGCAAAGCTGACTCATCCGGTCATGTGGTTATGTCGCTGCGCAAAGCTGACTCGTCTTGTCACTGCACAAAGCTGGCCCGTTTGGTCTTGTCCCTGCGCAAAGCAGCTAGCCTCGTCTGGTCTTGTCATATGAAGCTAACATATTACCCATTTTATGAGTCTCCCCGCGGGCTATAAAATGCACGCCCCATGCTCTGAAAGTAAGACCACTCAACCCTCCAAACCGTAGGAAGAAGAACCTTATCCGTCGTACAGTAACATACCATGACAGACGCTGAGGGACCAGTCCAACCGGGGTCGCCAAAGCAAGACCTTCCCCTCGAAAGGAGGGAGGACTTCGACCCTAACTACCGGTTGATGCCGAACAAGCGTGCTCAACTGGTATAGCCGAAATACGAACACAGGGAGGATACCAAGAAACAAGGAGATGCAAAAAGATCCAAATCGTACACTACTTGAGTCTCTCGTGCTCAATCACGCTCAAGATCCCGTTCTCGAGACCGCCCAAACCACATGTTTGGAACTACTCAAAACTTGCATCTGAGTGCGACCTACACTACCCTGGATCCATGTGCTCAAATACGCTCGAGATCCTGTTCTCAAGACCGCCCAAACCACGTGTTTGGGACCACTCAGGGCTCATTCCTAAGTACTCTCAGGACTTTGCTCTTGGGTACGCCAGAGCTACACGCTCGAAGTGTCACGAACCACTCGTTTGGAAAAACTAATATGCAGAAATGAGAAAAGTCATATTTTTTCGCCTTCAACCTATATTTCATTTCTTTAATTACACTTGATTACTTTCAGAACGCTGACGGGCTATTTCGATTATACATACCTTAATTGTTTCTAACCGGAACATCATGTTACATACTTCTAGATACAATGTCAAAACTCATTGGGAATTCTACATGCCACCTAGCTGCTTCCATTCCCGATGTAGTTGTCGGGACCACAGGTATACAACCCTAGGACTCTCTGTGCATTCCAAACTAGTCCTAGATCAGTAGCTAGCTCACACAATTACAACATCGGTGTAATTACAACCATACAACAAAATAACGATGAAGCGGACAAATTAATATTACTTGGTAGCAAAAGGACCTTATGGTCAAGTCTTACAGAGTTGCCACGCAGGGTTTAACAACAAAATATAACTTGCAGTGGAAACAAAATATCTCATGGAGGCCATTCGACATGCCCACAGGCAATCGAGTGGAGGACGCGACCTAGTTCGCAAAGTCTTCCAAATACTCATCTTCATAAAACTCTGAGTTCCCTGGTTCTTCTGTGGGGATTAATCACACAGGGCGCAAGCCGTGAGTACTTTGAATGTACTCAGTAAGTCATAGGGAAATGTTTGCAATTATTATTCATGCTAGGCTTGACAAGAATAGCTTTATGGCTGTTTTGCATAAAGCAATATTGACAGTAAATACAATAAGTAGATTAAAAACACAATTTAAAAGATTAGTATATAAGTAATTTAGTTCTTTGAAACAACTAGAGATCGACCCAACCTTTCCATCTAAACCATCAATTCCACCATTTTTAAGAAAACATCTACCCCTTGCGTGAAATCTCTGGGCATGTCCATAACCAGGGACACAGCTATTCGAATAGTTTTATACACTCTACAGAGGTTGTACAGCTTTACCCACAAGAGATAATTGACTTATAATATCCGTCTGACACACTGCCAAAGGTGTACGACTAAGTCATTATTACAAGGCTTTTACAAAGCTCTGTTTTGACTCGGTTCTGCTCGCTAAGGATTCGCTTCTAACGGGTTTTACTCCCGCCAGATTCATGCCCCCTCTTGCACCGCTTTTCAACCCAAACAGAGGCAAATCAAAATATTGCTAATTAGTTGGCCTAGTCCACCCCATCCTTGACATGTGGTTGCACGGTATGACCCAGATCAATGGTTCATGGTTAAGTCCTATGTTGGCTGCTCAGACGAGACTATCCACGTCCCAATATGCGTTACGGCACCCACACTTACCATCGCCCACTCGCCCGAGCATAAAACATTTTCGGTTTAAGCCGGCCAAAGACCACCCTAGTCTTGACACAACATCTTTTAATAATAGTGGCCGCGCCATAATTCCATAATTCCTTTAGTCATGTTTATTCATACGAGCATGTGATCATGAGTCCCAACGTACAACTATAGCATGGCTAAGCATAATACGATACCCGTGTTGATAATTTAACAATGTCCAACTAAAATAAACCCTCCTAAGATATCTAAGGATTTATGTCATTCAAAGGTACATGTCATTTATAATTTTTCCAAGAGGGCATACATCAATTAGGCAATTATCTACTCCCGAAACCATTTAATATAAAACTAGTAATGCATTTTTATATCAAACAATATAGTTTTGTAAAAGGGGTTCAATATGATCAAAGGTCTATGACTTGCCTTCGTTGAAGAGTTGAGGTGCTTCGGTCGTCGGGTTCGAGAGATCTTCTGAAACGCCAGAATCTACACGTGCGAAAAGAGCTAAATAAATAAAACAACTCTAAATAAATTTCAAATAAAAACCAAACTAGCACTAACAGCAAGAGGAGGATTTTAGATGAATTTAGAAATTTGAATCACTCAAATCGGAGTTCGAACGAAGAAGTTACGGCCTCCGGAAGATTAAAAATCAAGAAAAAGGAATTTTCCTGATTTTTGGAATTTTTTTTCTAAAGGGAAAGGGATTTATTGCGCCAGCTAACGTCAGCGGTGAGATTTAAATTTCCGACCGAATTATTTTTCAACAGAAAATCCCAGAAATGCCACGCAGCGCCGATCGGCCGCGCGTCGACAAAAGAGGCGGCGTGGCGCGAGAGTGGCGCCACTGGATCGCCACGCGCGCGCCACGCCAAGACCGAACCGGCGGCGCTCGGGGCCCGATGGTCGTCGGCGATTGGCTGGGCTCCGGTGGCCGGCGAGGGCACCTAGAGGGAGAGGAGCTCACAGCGAAGCTGGTGCGCTAGGTCCCGAGGACGCGACAGCACTGGAAGATCGGCGACGACGAGGAAGAAGAGGCGGCGGCGGCAATTGAAGGCGGAGGAGGAGCTCCGGTGGGCTTCCGAGGACGGGGAGGTGCACACGAGGTAGGCGGCGGTCTTGCGAAGCCGAAGCTGACGACGATGACGACGGAGGATGCTCCGAGGCGGCGCAAATGGCGGCGGCGACCTTCGGCGGCTGACGGCGAAGAGCTCCGATTGCGGCCGAAGGAAAGCGAGAGGGCGAGGGAGAAGGGGAAAGGAGAGAGGAGCTCGGGGCGAAGCCGGTGCACACTTCAAATAGCCACGGGGAGGTCAGAGAGAGGAGGCTCAACGGGCGGGAGCGCACGTGCGAGCTCTGGCGCAGCGCAAAGCTTTGGCAGGCGATGCGACGGGATGCGGAAGCGAGAGCAGGTGGTGGCAGCGGGTGCGGTGGCGCACGCCGCACTCATTGCGCGTGTCAGGGTGGCGGCGATGGGGCAGACGCGGTCTGCACAAAACGTGCGCACGCGTGCAGCGCGGACGCGGCGGTGGGGGTCTGGAGGAAGAAGACGATGCTGAGACGAGGGGGGCTGACAAGGCAGGCCCACTGGTCAGCGAGAGCGAGAGAGAGGAGCACGAGCGCGACAGTGAAGGTGAAGGTGAGCCGTTCGATTTCAATCAGACGGTTCAAAAAGAACGGGGCGTTCGGACCTCCGATCACGAAAACACGATCGGGGCCGTTCGTTCTCGATCGAACGGTCCAAAACAAGGGAGGGCGTGGGCTCACGGGAGTTTGGGGGCCGTCCGATTTTGATCGAACGGTGCCCGAGGGAGGAAGGCGGGGCACGCGCGAAATCGCGCGCACATGAGAGGTAAGCGGGCCGAAGGAATTCGGCCCAAGAGCTTTTAGGGGATTTAAAATCCTTTTTTATTTTAGAAATACCATTAAAGGTAAAGGGTTTTTAGAAAATAGCTATTAAAGTCTAAAAATTCTAAGAAAACTCATAGAAGTCCCTTAAATTATTTAGAACTTAATAAAAATACTTTAGTTTTGCAAACAAACTAGATTTTGACTTTTCGAACAAAAGGAAAAACTAATTCTAAAATCTAGAAAAAGCAAGAAAAGACTTAAAATCCAAATAAAATCCAGAAAACTCAAATAAACTAACTTTTTAATTTAATTGAAGTTGGATTAATTGAAATTAAATGATTTTTTATTTCTAAATTTCAATTTATGCTTTTGCAACTTAAACCAAATGGTTACTTTTAAAATTTTGAAAATGTTCAATAACTCTGCAAATTAAGGATGTTACAGTAGTACTAATAAATTTGTGCTAGGGATTTCTAGATTAACTTATAACACATCTAAGCATGCCTTTTGGCAAGAACTACTATCATTCTATCATGATGGTATCGTAAATTTTGATACCACAAGACATGATTACCATGAGCAATTAGTAACTGGGTCATGCAAAGAGCTAGACATATTGGCCATATATTCTATCATGTCCTTGTTCTCACATTCAAGAGCTAGACATAAATTACTAGAGCAAGAAACTGAGAATAAGGACCGACACATGCTAGTTATTTTCAGTTTGATAATAGGCATGTTCTTGCTAAAAAACTTATGTTACTTATTGATAACAACATGATACTACACAAAGATCTTTGCAACTAGCTCAATGAAAATAAAAAATCTGAGAGCAATATACATATACAACCTATGTATTCTAGTTTCTCTGGCAACCATTCATCAATCATTTCAAGAACGCATTCACAACACAAGTATTCAATACATGCAAACCTTAGGGGCGACCGGGACTCGTCAGGAGGCGCGAAGGAGGAAGCCAGCGTCGGGGCCAGCGGGAGGCGCGGAGGGCGTCGGGGCCGGCGTGAGGGGCGGAGGGCGAGCCGGGCGTCGGGGCCGAAGTGATGGGCGGAGGGAGAGGTCAGCATTGGGGAGGATGTGCCGCCATGGGGAGGGCGGCCAGCGGGGGAGGGCGGCCGGCGGCGGGAGGAGCACAGGCGGCGGGAGATGGAGAGGCGCGAGAGGTGGTGGGATGGAGATGGGGAAAATGGGCTATGCCGATACTCTTACGTGTCGAGGCATGTCACGCCATGATAGGTGGCATGACAGGGCAGGCGTGTCACGCCATGGGATATGGCGTGACATGCCACGCAAGCTCTCTCTGCTGGCACAACGCGCGGCCAAGGGCTTACGTGGTACGTTTTGTCACGCCGCTACTGGTGGCGTGACAGTACAGTTTGGCCACGCCGTAGGTAGTGGCATGACCAAAGGGATCAGAATTAGAAATAAAATTCACAAGGGATTAATTTTAAAATATTAATAAAAAATTTCAGAAAAAGAGGCCACTTAAATGTTCCTTTTCCCTCGTGTTTCTCCGTACATGGTACACGGAAATGGTGATACGGCAATGTTTTTCCTATAAACACATGTTCTTTTTTCCCCTTGGGAAACAATACAAATTGCACAAAGTATCTGCTAGTACACCCCTTAATGAGTGATTTGTGCATGTATTATTTTTTCAGGGGGACTTATGCATGTACTTAAGGGGAAATTAGACAATTAGGATCTGTGTCATGCTGCACTATGCTTTATACACTATGGAATCTCGTTAATACAGGAATCTTTACCACTTCTTAAGGGACACTACCAAGCTCCTGAAGAGAACACTTTTAAGTAGTTGCCACATTAAAATTTGGAAAACAAAGCCTCGTTTCGAACGCATGAATTTCTCCAAACTCCCATAAAAATTGATCGGTTTCTCATAAAATCCTTGCATAATTTCTGTTCGTTCCAAGTTCCAACCAAACCGTAGTGTCGGTACAGTAAGTAGTACAGTGACAGAGAGCATCAATCGAATTCTGGACATTTTTGACCCCCTACACCACCCAAACTCCTAAACTAGCCCTCTCACCCACGAAATTCCGGATTTAGCCCCTCTCCACTGCTTTGCAGTCGGTGCACAGCAAGCGAGAAAGAAGATGTCCATCCCCACCGCAAAGACCGAGGTGTTGCTTCTACCCACAAGAAGACCAAGGTCTTTGCCTCCCACAAACATGAGGTACAAGGAGAGAGAAAGAAATAAAAGAAAAGTGAAAAAATCCAAAAAAATTAAAAAAAAATCAGAAAATTCCAAAAAAAAAAACTAGGAACATGAAAAGATTTAATAAAAAATTGAATTTAATTGAAGTTTATTTTATTCATTTAATTTTTGGAGGAATTTCTAAATATAGAAAATAATCTTAAAAAATTATGATTTTTTTTGTGGAGCCTCCCGACACATCATACTTGCTGATCACTTTGAAAATTTTGAATTTAATTAAAGTTTATTTTATTCATTCTACGTCGATCACTTTGGACTCTAAAGAATTAACGACATCAAATAAACACCGAGAAATACCATAAAATTCAAATTGCTAAAAAAATGTATGAATTTTCTATAGTAGCTAGGTTAAGGTTTTAGATGAATTTATGTGAAATAATTATTCCGTTTGAATTTAATGTGTGAGAGTTATAGCAATTTGAAAATCAGTTTTTTAGAAAATACTCAAAACAGTGTTTCGATTACTATTCATTAAATTTCAATTATTTTACAAATTTGTAGAATAGTAGTGGATAAAGGGATTACATAGATAAATAGAGAATAAAATTATAAGACCAAAATAACTTAGTTCAACTCATTTGGAGTCTAGAAACATTTTATATGGATTTTCAAAGTTAAAAGAATTTTCCAGTGTGAAAATAATTCGGTTAAGCATCAATTTTCAAAAACTATATTTTCTGGGCTAGAGACAAGTTTTAAACCTATTTTAAAATAATGTTCATTTAAAATGAAAAATATCAAAATTGGTTTCAATTGATTTGGAGTTGAGTTAAATTAGATATGAATTTTTGAAGTCAAATGAATTTTCAGTGGATAATTAATGTTCGGACGGTCCGATCAGAGCCAGGTCTGGTCGGATGGTCCGATCAGCCCAAAAGAGATGTTCGGACGGTCCGAACGTTCCAAAAGTGTTGTTCGTACGGTCCGAACGTTACTAGGATAACTATTTTAACTTCAAACCCCCTAAGTTTGATCGAGCTAAAAAATAGCAAATAAATTCCTAAAATTATATAAATTTTTAGAGGTGTTTCTGGGATGATCTAGTACCTAGATAAAATTTCTAACATTGCTTTTGAAGATTTATTCTTTTTACTTTAATTCATTAACAACAAGGGTTTTACAACTTGGTTTGAATTTTTATAAGGTTGCATTAAGCTCTAAAAATTTGGAAAAAATATATTTATTCATGATAAATATTATAGTATTTAAATAAATTATTTTCAAGTTTTTTTTTTTGATTTTTTCTGATTTTTTTTTAAAAAAACTATTTTTTCAATTTTTTTTCTTTCTCTCTCCTTCTTTCTCTCTCCTTGTACCTCATGTTGTAGGGGAGGGCAGCACCTCGGTGCTGCGGTGGGGAGATGGCAGCAACTTTGTTGCTGCTGTACCCGACGACAGCAGGTGATCAGAGGGGACTAAATTCAAAATTTCGTGAGTGAGGAGGCTAATTTAGGAATTTAGATGGCGTAGGAGGCCAATAATATCCAGAATTCGCATCAATCAATCAGATCGAAGACCTTACATCACATCACATGGTGCTTCCCAAAACATGGCCATTCCGTATGGTGGGCCCCGCGAGGAGGGCCCATACTGTTGCCCAAATAGGCTGCACGTACGGCCTCTACGACCCACTAGACCTTAGAGCGGGCCGAAAGTCGTGTCAGCATTTCGGGCTAGTGATTTTCTTACTCTCGGCACCTCACCTCTACGTAGGCAGCTTCCCCTCAACACAGCCACAACGAGAAGAAAACAATTGTCTTAGCTTCAACTGCTACAGCAACCACAGTGTGGTTTCAGACTTTCAGTTGGCCTAGCTAACAGTACCTCTCCTCGGGACCGTATCATATTACACCGTAATGTCATGTGATACAGTGTCATAATAGAGATAGTGTGCGATAGCAACACTGTAGATATGGAATCTTCGGAGCAGCACTAATGCAAGGAGATCACTGAAGATTGTGCAACCTCAAGTAGAAATCCAAGCAAGCGTAGTATATCATTCTAGGCGAGTTACATGCAGCTGTACAACGAAAAGCTAAACCTACACCAGGTAGATTTGAGCCAAAAAAAACACAGATTCTGGTTTTTAAGGGGTGCCACAACAACCCGTACATGGCTACCGAGGAGCCTTGCTGCATCAAAACAAAGAGATGCAAGGAATGCAGAGGCTCAGCTGACCCCTTGGCCCTGGCAATGGAAGGTGCTTCAGTTTTCATCTTGGGGTTGGAGCATCTCGAGCGCAAGCATTGGTTGCGGTTGCGGTTGCGCTTCCGGATCGTAGTCATCTGTTGCAATGGGATCACAGGCTAGCGCCTTGGGGATCCAGGGCATGTGTGCCCCCTCATGGCATAAGTTCTGCAAATAATGCGGATAAATTTGGCTTTAGTCCAACTAACTCTCCAGTGTCTTCAGCATAACCAGTCCCAAGAGAGGCGCAATTTAAATGGATGGAGATCGTTTTTTTTTCACTAGAGACGAAATTTGCAAATAGCAAATACTATATTGCGTGAGCATTCATGGGTTAGTCACCAGATCGTCCCGTGCCAATATTTGATCTGATGCAACAACAACAACAACAAAGTCTTTCTTTGATCCCAAACAAGTTGAAGTAGGTTAAGAATGAAACCTCCTCAAGGTCAAAGAGATTTGATCTGATGCGAGAAATAAAATCCACGGAATGAAAATCAAACAAGTCCCCTTTTATGTCTGCGGTAAAATGGTAGATAATTGTATTTTTCCAATGAATTCCTTGGGCCAATTCTGAAATTACTTAAGCAACTTCCACCATAAAAGGAAACACAGAGAATTTATCATCCTTGAGTATGGTAGGTTACTGCTAATACCGAACTTTGCTTCCCCTTACAGCATAACATGAAGCAGACAAGCATCTCATACGTGGACATATTTTCAACCATACCACTGCACTGTTAAATGAAGAAAAATAATCCTCAATTTTCACTAGGGTAATTTAAGGAAATTTGTTGGGTAAAGCCGTTTGAACCATTTATAATTCACTAACTTTAACTTCCATTATAAGAGATCATTAGCATTGCAAACAAAACAATAACTAGGATGATAAGCATAGATCACCTCCAACCAGAAGAAGAATTTTCGCAGGAGGCTCAGTCGTCTCTCATCACAGTCAGCAGAGTTTATTTGTATGGCTAGATCTGCATGATATACTAAACATTAGTCTTAGTAGCAAAGTATGATACAATCATACAAAGCAATCTACCGACTCATCCCATGCCAAGTAATTCAAAAAGTACAAAACTATGTTGCAGCATCAAAAGCACAGCCTTCAAAACTGCTACCAGTGCCATGAGAATCAAATCTATTTATTATCTTATTAAAGTAGAGTCAAAAGATGTCACTACGTTCGCTCTTAAGGGTTAGAAATTCCCACATTAATCGGTGAAAAAAGAGAAAGATCTACACCGTCGATCGTAGTGGGTCCAAATTATAACGGTCTAGATTAAACCAAAGAGTTTATGTCGAGTAAAATGAAACTGAAATTCGGAATAAAAAATAAAATAACATCAGTAATTTGATTTCTATACGAATTCTTATGTAAAAGAGTCCATATCAAGTACAATAAAACTGAAATTTGGAATAAAAATAAAAATAGCAATTTGATTTCCATACAAATTTCTAAGTAAAATCTCTAAATAATTATAATTCGAAATAAAAAATAGAAATTAGATTTGTATACGAAATACAACAAATAATAATAATAATAATTGAAATTCCAAATAAAAATAAAATAAAATTAGCAATTTAATTTCAGTACGAATTCCAAACAAAATCCCTAAATAACTGTCATTTGGAATAAAAATTAGCAATAGGATTCGAATACGAATTCCAAGAAAAAAGAATTGAAATTCAAAATAAAATGAAAGAAAAATTGCAATTTGATTTCTATATGTATTCCAACATAAAATCCCCAAAAAACTAAAATTTTGAATAATTTAAATAAATTTAGCAATTTTATTTGTATACGAACTCTAATAAAAATAACTGAAATGTTGAATAAAAATAAAAGTTATAACGATGATGGAACGAATGGAGTCAGACGAGACATAAAAGAAGCCACCACGTTCATGCTCGAGGTCATGTGTTTCTACTGTTGTTTCCTACAGAATAAAAATAAAAAATAATTAAAATTTTGATTAAAAAATACAAGTTATAACGAGGATAGCACGAATGGTGTCGGGAGAGATCACGAAAGAGTGCAACGGCATCGATCTGTCCTACAAAAAGACATTAATCCACGGGGAAGCAAAGAGCCGAGGCGGCGGCGATGGAGATGAGGACAATATCGTGCTACTCGCCGGAACCATTGAAGAAAAAGTCTAGTGTTGAAGGAGCCAAGGGCCGCGATAATAAGTTGTGAGCGGCGGCGTTGTTGAAGAAGATAGTGACCAAAGAAGCTCGATTATGGGGAAGTTAGTGTTGAACTAGTTATGAACGATATGGGGGGCATCAGGTAACTAGGAGCGTACCATCACTGGTGAGGGGGCACGTTGTCGTCAGCGATGGCAAAAAGATTTTTCATATCATTAGACAACAACTAAAGAAGATATGCCGACATTAGTGAAGATGAGAGGTCGCCACGGTTAGTGAGGAAGCCACAACGTTGAGTTGACCAACGTCAAAGAAGAGGAGCGACTGACACAAGAAAAGAGGACGTCGAACATGTGCGTATGCAAGGTAGTCAGAGTCGAGATCCTAAGTTGGATCGATTTGCCTCCGGTAGGATCGAATCGTAGTATCGAATCATAGAATCGGCGATTCTACGGAATTATAAAAATACACATATTTAACATCTATACTATAAGTTTATATGATTCTTATGTGGTTTACCACTTATAACCGAAAAAGGGGCAAAGCATTTTTATCGCACAACAGAAAAGCATAATGGTACTGATATGATGGGTGATATAGTTCTGAACTACAGGAAAACAGCCGATGACCATGACTAGTTGACTACAATTACATGAGAAATGTTCACAACTTTTGTAAATCAATATAATTGCAACACTTGCATGTTCCTTAAAAGCAGCTAGACATATTGCAAGAATAAAAATAGCTTATCATTATCAAGATCAAGATTGCTCATGTCATAATATAGATATTGGTACTAGCATTACTACACTAATATAATATTTTGCATGCTTCTTGTTTATTTATAGTTTCATTCTCTGAAATTAATATAAACAAATTTTGCTCTAAAACAAAATATCAGCAAAGCCTAGCCTATAAAAAAATTGCAAAAAATAATTTGCTCTAAAGACTCTACCACGATTCTACTCTGCGATTCTACACGATTCTACTCTTTGGATCACGACTCTACCACGATTCTACCTGATTCCGATTCACAGTACGATCTGGATCAACAGGCTGTCGTGAGTTCGTAGAATCGTAAGACTCTACGAGTAGGATCGCAATTTTAACTACCTTATGTGTATGTACGTGCATGCATCCAAACAAATAAAAGCGCGAGCATACAAAGGCAGATGAACAAAAAGTTTGGAGTAGAGATGATGCAGCTATATGAAATATACTCAGCGTCACCGGAGAAAGCGTGACACGTGTCCCCAGCTGGGATCGACGACGGTTGCATGTGTATGCGCGTTGATGTCGCAATAGTTAGCATTAACCAATAATTGGAAAGAAGTAAAAGATAACTATGTGGTAAAGTATTGTATTAGAAGGGGTAGCTACTGCAAGGGATCGATCAAGATTTGGGCTTACTGTTAAAGGTTGAAGCAAAACAACTGTGATGGCGAGAAGAGATAAAAGCCACACGGTTTGGTGGGGTAGTTGGCATGTGAGCAAAGATAAGTTTAAGGTAGGTCGTCCATGGTGCATCGGTATATACGTGAGCAATGTACTCTAAGGTGTTATACCATGTAAACTAATAAGATAATTCGTCGTACACTTAATCAACGTATTGCTTGAGATTAAATAGAAGTACATGTGCATAAGTACAATTTGGGAAAAAATAGCTAATAGAGTAAGAATAGGAACATGCAACTCCATGATCTATACATGATGAAGAGTGATTAGTTTCTAAGATCCCCAATAATTTATTATGCTTAATAATTTTCTTCCATCAAAACACATACTTCAATTATGTTCCTTAGGTTGTAATTTCTTTCAAGCTTATATTATTGTTTCCAATGTTTAGCATATCTTAAAAGCAGTGTTCCCCTAGGCGGCGTCTAGGCCGCCTAGGCGCTCAGCGCATGCTCCCTGCTGCAACTCGGGCATAGTCGATCACCTGGGCGCTCGGCCCGCCTAGTCATTGACCGTCGGTCCAAGGCGGCGGAGAGGACGGGAGAGGGATTGGGCAAGGAAGAGAGGAGAAGAGGAGAGGAGAACTTACCTCACCCCCGCCGATTCCAGC
Source organism: Ampelocalamus luodianensis (assembly GCA_036346255.1). Classification (NCBI taxonomy): domain Eukaryota; kingdom Viridiplantae; phylum Streptophyta; class Magnoliopsida; order Poales; family Poaceae; genus Ampelocalamus; species Ampelocalamus luodianensis. The sequence goes on from CM070625.1 coordinate 24,860,998, forward strand.
TTGCCACCGATCAAATCGGCCTCCGCCGCTGCCGGATCTGCCATCCTCGCCGTCGGATCCGCCATCCCCGCCGCCAGATCCGCCTTCCCCGCCGTCGGACTCCACCACCCTGCCGCCATGAGGAAGGGGAGGAAGGGGAAGAGGACAGGAGAGGGAGACTAGATCTAGGAGAGGGCGGGAAGGGGGAGAGGATGGTGTCCATGCGCTGCAGGAAGAGGGGATGCGGCCATGCGTCGGCGTCGGCACATCACGGAGAGCGAAGGACGAATAGATAAGGGTGTCGGCCGAACGTTCGGAGTGAAGTAGAGATCGAGCGAGAGAGGAATCAACAGTTTTGGGCCGGCCCAGTCGTGTATGAACAATGTTGGGCCGGACGGATCAAGTATGGCTTTCTTTTATCTTTGTTCTTTTTATCCTTTTCTTCTCCACTTCCTTCCTCCCTCTTGCTCCCTCTGCTGATTAGGCGGCCACTCTCCATCCACCTTCCGCCTAGCGCTTAGGTGAACATTGCTTAAAAGTCTAAATAGCCTATAAGATACGTAAATATATTATCAAGCATTTATACAAACGTTGAAACAATTCTAGCCGCGCAAATACGCGGGGCACCCTGCTAGTTCAATATATAACAAAGTGTATAAGACTACCTTGTTTCAACACGATGAAGCATGCAAGTCAAATAGGCATCATCCATCCAATAATTCATATACCAGTTTACAGAAGAAAGCTCACTGGCCATAACAGCACAACCCATGGTACTAGACAACAGCAGGACAGCAGCTAAAGATAGCAAACCTTCAACCATAGGCCACTTAACAATTCAACATTTCTTGTTCTCTGCGGAATGCTATACATCATTTTATTGTAGTTATGAACCGGTGAAAAATAGCTAAGCTTAGTGAGTTGATTATGATGCACCGATACACGATACCAGTACGGCGGTACGGATACGGCGATACAGGGATACCCCATTTCCAAAAAAAAAAACAGATACGGCGATACGGATATATATATGTAGTAAAAGTATTAAATACGATACTTAATAAGTTTCAGTCAAGAATTTACCTATGCATGAGTGTTAATTTCATTGAACATAACACTGAAGAATTTATTAGCTTATCCTGTACTATGACAAACAGCAGTAGTTCGAGAGTTATAGTGGAGATATCAATTCATTTTTCCCTCTTACCAATTTACTCGTCTTTGTATAGGCAAGGGCATAGCCCTCACTTGATTCTAAGCATCTCTATGTCATCCACAACTTTTATCAACAGACAAAACCTAAAAAGAGTTCAAAAAACATTGTGCTGCGAACAAGATAGGGACTTCACTCCTGTTGATGGTTTGAGATCGAGGAAAGGGAATGTGGAACATAATTTAGGATATAATGTTAGCAACACAAGTGTCAATCTTTATCAAGATCACTCTGGAAGTGATCCAGAACAGAATGATCACTTGTTTTCAATAAACTCAGGAAATCCTAAGAAAAGGCTGTCAATTGAAACTGATTACACATATCAAAATTTGGAATATGACGGATACTCGGTAACTCCTAATGAAGTAAGTTCTAATTATTTCGACAAACTTTGATAACACACACTAGCTCATACATGTATGTACTGTTCATCCATGTACTGTTCAACCACGGATAGTTTCCGTCATTGCAAAAATCTGTTTCTTTAAATAGTTTATTAGTTTCCTTGTATAGAGATTAGTTAATTGGAAATGTTATCTATTAGTTAGGAAGGTCATCGTTTAGATTGATTTTGTCCATAATTGTTTGAAGAGTCTTCTATATAAGGAGGCTCATTGTATCCATTATGAAGAAAGCAAGCAAAGATGAATAAACTAGTTCTTAGTCTCTAAAGTTCAGCTGTGATCATTCCCTTGACCGGCTATTCTAGATCTATTCATTTCCAATCGGTGCCCTCCTTCACCTAGCGCCGTTCTATCTCAAGTCGTCGCCGTCCGACCTTTCTCCAACGGATGTTTACCCTGTGATCTTATGATCTAAGGATCATAACATTTGGTATCAGAGCCAACACCATGGCTTCTGCTGCCGAGCTATCCCTACTAGACAACTTGATGGAGTCGATGAAGACGACGTTGAAGATGATGCTCCAACAGATTTCGCCCACCCCATCGGAGGAGTTTGTCGCCCTATGTTGCAGCTCGAGGACGAGCTGTTTCACCGAGGGGTGTAATGTCATGGGCGTGGTTACTGTTCATGCATGTACTGTTCATCTACGGATAGTTTCCTTCATTGCAAAAACCTGTTTCCTTAAATAGTTTATTAGTTTCCTTGTATAGAGATTAGTTAATTGGAAATGTTATCTATTAGTTAGGAAGGTCATCGTTTAGATTGATTTTATCCATAATTGGGAGTAATGTCACGGGCGGTACCGCGAGTGAACAGTACAGTTGGTACTGTAGCACGCATTGTTCATGCAGCCCGCGGGTGCGTTCGTAGTTGGAAATAGAGATAAGAATTGTTAGTTTCCTTATTAGTTGGGTTTACTTCTTTAGAGATATATTCCATCTATTAAAGATAAGTTTCCTTAAACGTAAAGATTGTTTCTTAGGGATAGCATGTATCCATTATCAATCAATCAAGAAAGATGAATTAATCTAGTCTCCCTCCCAAGGTTCTATCATCCCAGTCTATAGTCTAATCTCTCATCCCACCAAGCCGACGCCGTCCGGCCTTCTTCCTGGCGGTGTTTACCCCGTTATGAACCTAGGTTCATAACAACTTCGTATCAGAGCCAACACCATGGTTTCTGCTGCCGAGAATTTCAAGGCCATGAGGACCACCCTCAACGAGATGAGTGCCGGCGTAGACGACATGAAAGCCATCTTGGCAAACATGGCGGCTATGGTGGCCAAGATGATTGAAAAGGAGAAGAAGGAGGAGGCACGGGCAGCAGCTGTTGCGCGATCTGCGCTGCCGGAGGCATCTCTGATTTCACCCGTGACTTCTGCATCGTCGACCTCCCTGCCTGTTGTTACCCAAACGGTACCCTCGCCGAGGAAGAAGGCCGCTGCCCAACGACTGTCTTCTCCACGCGACCAGCCAACATCTATTGGAGCGTTGCGGACTATCTTCCATGCAATGTTCCGCTGGCACCACGACCTCTCGTCAACATGGGGTCTCCTAGGGTTTCAACCATGGCCGCCACCACAGCTCGAGGACAAGCTGTCGCGAAAGGAGGGGAGTAGTGTCATGGGCGTGGACCCAAGGGGAGCTACGACCATGGAAGGAGGCTATCATGGTAGGAGTTACTGTTCACGTGTACTGTTCATGCGCGTGAACCGTGCGCCAAACAAATTGGTTGTTTCCTTTATTAGCAAGTTATCTTCTAGAGATTATTGATTGATATTATCTTTATATTAGGAATAGTTAGATGCATATCTTCATATTTAGAAAGTATAGATATTATCTTATCCTTAGTTGATTGATTGCATTAGATATGATAGTTTCTATATTGTTAGAGGCTAACCTCATCTATATGAGAGGAGCCGCACTATTCATAAGCAAGCAATGAGAATACAAGTCTAAGTCCCAATCCCCTTCGTCTCCTTAATCTATAGTCTTCCCTTTTCCCTAGCAGCCGACGCCACCCGGCTATCATCTCGGTGATGTTTACCCCTATGATCTAAGGATCATAACAGGAGCATAGATCAAATAGGACTTGTGCTACCGGATCATATAATGCACAATCAGCGAAATGCTTATCAACACCTTGCTCAAATCTAGGTTCAAAATGAAGCCCTTAGATTCGTATCACAATGAAGGAGCAACAATGGAATAACCTCATCAGGCTAAACAAATGCCCATCAAAATATAGTAATTACCTGGGTAGTAATCAAGATATGACAGTCCAATTGCCCCTGTGGCATAGCGCTTGGATGCACTTCGCAAGTGTCTTTGTCTGCTCACAGGCTTTCGGTCAGTGGCTTTGCACAGAAGCTCTTTGTATTCATTTTGGTCATATGGCTGACTTAGAACAGCATTAAGTTTTTCATCAAATGTAGAGGGACCACCACAACTAAGAGCAAGAGGTGCCCCTTGATCATCATCGCATGCCTGGACCCAAAACAAGCTATAGAATAAAGACAGCATCATTTAAAGAAATGACCCACAGAAATTAAGCAGAAATATAGCTCACATTTAAATCAGAAGATTCAGTATAAGGTACAAGTCCATGCTCATCTGTGCAGATTACATTCTGACTATCAACATTGTCTGAAGCAGGACCATCCATTTCATGTTCAGATGTAATATTATCAGTCTGTCCAAGTCCATCTTCATCTATAAACATATCATTCTCTTCCTCCATGTTTTCAAGTGCAACCATCCAAGGTTCTCGTTCATTTGTCGAACTGCCAGTTCTCAATTCATCACATCCAGCAGGTATCTCCTCTTCTTGCTCATATACAATGGTAACGCCTGGTTCTGGCTCAATAACCATAAAACCATCCTTGATCTTCACAAGGCTCAGAAATGCTGCATAAGATTCATCTATTGCTGAGGTCTTCTTCACAGATGATGTTCTTGGTAAAAAGGAACGACCCACATTTATATTGGCAGCCCTGCCTGACGTTACACCTGGCCGCTTGCCGTTTGGACCAACCCGACTTCTGTGCAGCAAACTGTTGGGGACATTTGTGCCATATTTGGCATTTGCGTCTCCATAGGACATACCATCCTCTTCATACCTTACAGAAGCAGGCATGCCATGGTCCCCATTTGGCACATCAAAGACATAGGTCTTCCCATCTTCGCTTAGATGTTCCAAGAAAATTTTGTAAGATGGATCTATTTCTGAAACATCTTCACCAATTAAACTGTCAAACACATTGTTCTTGTTGCATGATGATCCGTTCGCCATTTTCTGGGTCTTCATCTGGCAGATTCCCTGGAAATTCAAGCAGGGTTATATTATATGCGTCAACAATCAGTAAGTACCATAAAATCCAGAGAGCAATAGGCAGGTGATTCTTGCATGCAACCTACACGGAGACGTTCTAATGCTAGGCAATTGCATCCTGTGATCTAACAAAAAATCCAATGGCACTAAATAATCTAATAAAACATCATAATACACCGAAATCGACTAATTTGACAGTTGACAATACTGGCATGATGAAATGCCTGAAAAAACAGAATGACGATTCGTGGATATTGTTCGTACCATGGCAAGAAAGAAGATCCATTGAGTGCCTACTCCGAATTCCGATCACTCAGATTGAACCAACACTTTCTAGAGAGCATACAATGTTGAAACAAATTATGGACTACTGATGTATTGCGATTACAAAGTAGTGTACCAGAATGAACATCATGTCCAGATGTCCATCTTGTCTCCAGCAATGTGTACCAACTAGATCATCCTATAAGATTTGACTCGAAAGTGCAAAAGTAATCAAGAAAGCACAAGAAAACCAGTCGCCAAATCCTGAATCGAAAACTACAACACAGAAATCTCTCCACTGTGCAGAGCAAGATTTGGGGAAGCGGAAGGCGAGAAGAAGAGCAGAGTGGTCCTCACCTGGGTTGCCTTTTCTTTTCTTTTTTCTAGGGCGGCACGGGGTTTAGTGCCGAGCGGAACTAGGCACTTCCCGAAGAGCGCTTGGATCAGCTGCCCGAGTGTGGCTATAGCCTATGTGGCGGAACGGGATGGCGGTGCAGCAGCCAAGGAGTGGCGTGGAGCAGGCGGCGGCGGGCAGAACCGGCTACGACGAGGGGCGGCATGAAAATAGAGCGTGGGCTAAAGCACTAAACTTACACAATTGTACTCTTTGTAGGGGCCGACCCAACAGAGTTTTTTTTTTTCCGTATTGGCACATTTCGGCTTTGTATTTACAGAAATAACTGTCCATCAAAAAATTTACGAATTTAGCACTCTACACAAGGCCACCATGTGGCAGCCCTTCTGCAGCCGCCACGCACCCCTATCCGCACGGCTACCGTGTGATGACGCTGCCGCATGGCTATCGTCGCGCATGGTACGAAACAATATCCACGAATCGTCATTCTGTTTTTTTCGAGTATTTCGTCGTACCAGTGTTGTCAACGATCAAATTAGTCGATTTCGGTGTATTACGATGTTTCATTAGATTATTTAGTGCTATTGGTTTTTTTTTGTTAAATCACAGGATGCAATTGCCTAGTATTAGAACGTAGTCGAACGAGGAGACGCCCTCCACCGGCCGGGCGTTAGGCGGCACCCGTCGGTCCAGGAACTCGGCAAGGTAGCGGTCGAAGGTGCCGTCCGGCCACCGCAGCATGTTGTACGCCACCTTGAAGTTGGAGATGAGCACCCATGTGTTGAGCGGCACCACCGTCTGCACAGCACAAGAAGCCGACAGCAACAACAGCAACAGTGAGACCTCACAATCACAATGAGCAACCAACCCCTCCCTCTCCCCCTCCTATTTCTTTGCTGTTTTCCGCTCGGACAAAAACGCAACGCGAGAGGCGATCTTTCGTCCGCCTCTTGCTAGAAAAGATTCAAGCTTTCGCGCGGGCGTTTTGCCACCCACATGGCGTGAATGTCTTGCTCTAACTTTTTGTTGGGCAGCTGTGTTGGTATTACCATCCTAAAACAACCGAGGCAAGCAGGAGGGGGATAAAATTGGGATTGAGCCCAAAGGGGAAAGAAAGGCAGCGATTGACCGAGAAATTGCAGGCCAGGGCGGCCCCAATCCTTCACCGAACCGTAAAGCGGCGGCACAAATCAAGAATCGCGCAGCGACGGTGCGGCGCCCACACGGAAGAACACCAAAAACAAGAACCGAACACAAGGACGGACACATGCTGCCCGGGGAACGAGCCCCCAAACTGGCACAAGAACTGCCCGGGAAAGGCAAGGAAGGAGCAGACAGAACAGAGCGGAGCGGAGGAGCACGACGAACCTTGCACTCGTTGCGGTTGACCTCGTCGCTGCCGGCCATGGCGGTGGCGAGGTCGGCGCCGAGGGAGGGGGGCCCGGGCCGCCGAACGGCTTCAGCTGCCGCAAGATCTCCCGGGCAACAAAGCCTGCCGCTTGGCTCACGGCATGGGGCCCCGGCGGCCAGCCCGAGCCAAGAACCGCGCCGAGGATCCCCCCTACCGATTCCGGCGAGAACCCGGCACCCACCCGCCGCCGATCTCCTCCGGGCCAAGAACCCGGCCCCGAATCCCCAGCCGCCACCAACCAACGCTCAGGCCACGAGAAGCCAAGCAGTAGGGAACAGCAAACAGTGGGAGAGAGCGCAAGTACGAGGAAGGCGGGCGCAGGAGGAGGAGAATGCTAGAGAGAGAGAGTGCGCGCGCTGTGGTGTGAGGCACGCACAGGGAGAGCAGGGGGTACAGGATTGGGGGTGTAATAGGGAGAGGCGGAGGGAGGAAGGGCCGGACGGAGGAGACGACAAAACCGAGCGGCTCAAACAATAAAACTTTCCGCTGTGGGCCCACCGGCGCCCAACCTTCCGCTTATCTGGTTAAGGTCCTGTTTGGTAGAGTTTTAGATTTTTATTTTTCAGATTCTACATCTGATTCTCTGATAATTCACTTCTTCGATAATCTGAAGTAATCTGTTAAAAGTGTTTGGCTGGTAGGTTGACTCTAAAAACCATAAAAGATAGGATTAGAAGCAAATAGACCATACTACCCCTAGTTGTAATACTACAATTGTATTTATATCTTACTGCTTTGTATTTGTATACAAATTATAGAATTTTTTTTCAAATTTTTTAAGACCATATTAATGTATATATACGGTCCTTACTGACAAATAAGAGCTCGATAGATACTCCTCTGTCAAACACACGTATGGTACCAACGAACAATCAAGATTCAAGACTTGATCGAATTGCTAATTCTGACAATGCCAAAATACTTGGTATGATTGGCCATCAATCATTGTACAAACTGACCAATCTTCATTTGTCTTGGTCAGGCCCTAGGCAAACCGGCAGTATACGATCATGCACCGCATCAGCTCATGCAAGCATGAAGCTCATAACTAAGCAAAATAATATCATATCCTAGGATACATTATCAACATGGAAAGAAAATTTTACTAACAGGCATAGTAGATCAAGATTTCTTTACTAACAAAGCACTATGGAAATAATATAAATTGAAAGTTTCCTTTAATGTTGTAAGACTACGGTCAATAGAAAGAATACAAGAGGAGCAAAAGGCATATGGTTTTGTATCAATATATTATGTACAACTGCACTCCTGAAGATCAATCATGAACATAACCACTATAGGTCCACATAACAATTTTCCAAAATTTGCAACTCTCTTCACGATTGAACTGACACTTGGTCCTGCTAAGGGAAAAAAGAAGATAGTTATGATTGCTGTAATCATCTAGCAATTATGAACAAAGAAAGTTCAGCCACATGCCTTGCCATCTATCAAAGACACAGCTCACAATTATAACCATAGGTTGACATCGTTATGTTTGAATATAACAAACAACTACAACATTCCAGCATGCTAATTCACAGGATCCCTAATTTGTCATGCTGGCGGAATAGACTGCAATAAGTTACTGGTGTCACTGCTTTGCAAACCACTTTTCATCCAGGCAATGCTGCTAATTTCTGATACCAGTGAAGCAAAACTACTATTTAAAATTGGTGGGTGATCTTCAAACTCATTAAACTTGGGACCCAGCAATGAGTCCTTACGAGGTTGCTCTAGAGCATTGCAGCAACCATGCCCACATTTGTTTGGTACCTCCACAACAAAGCACGTAGGATCAACAAACTTGTAGACCCCATTTTCAGGCTTGGAAGCTTGAAGGGTTGAGTCAAACTTGAAGATGGAGCTCGACACTTCCTTTTGCGTTGATTGAGAAAGTCCTAGATTGTACGGTCTGAAAGCACCAACCTTTGGAACTAGTCGAGACAGGTAGGGTGGATCGACAACTGCAGTGCTAAAATTGTTACTCCCGATTTGCCATGCCCCAACAGAACTTCTAGGTACTGTTTGCACAGGAGCTTCCCTTACTTCCATAGCATTGAAGGAATTAAGATCGCCTAGTGGCAAAGGTTCTTCTGAAACTTCCCTAGACATCTTTGGAATAGCTTTCTCTGCAGCACCACCTTATGTGCATCAGTCACCAGTGCATTACCGACACCTCATAGTAGAATTCCAATGGTTCTTGATTGCATTGTCGGTTCTCCCAACCAAAAGCTTCGCGATGGACGCCCACTTGTTCCCATGAACTGCGTGAGGAGCCATTATAATGTGGTCCTCCTCTTCTGTAGCCAAAAAACATAGATTTAACACCAGTGGAGGCGACAGGACTTGCCAGAGCGGCCCGGGAACACAAAATACACCATGTTCCATCAAGACAATAGGGAAGGGGCGACGGCAGACGAGTCACTCTCAGAACGACATGATGCCAGCCAACGTACCGGTATTAGCCCCACAATCAAGTGCGGGATATGCAAAACCGCTGGGCACTTAATGAAGGATTGTCCGAACAGACCGAGCTCGTCTGGACGTTATTTGGTGTCCTAATTTAATGTATCAACGACATGAGTTATGTACAATTTACATCCTTGTTACATTATGAAATTCATATGCTGCGCCATATTGTATATCGACATCTACGATGGAGTTGCAATGCTGTTTTTTCCCATACATTCCAAGCAACATGAAATCATGAAACCCTAATTTCTGAAACATAAAATTCAAATTTTCGCGACCTAAATCATGTCTCCAGAACACATATAAAATTGCCAAAATATTACACAATCAAGTCCACTGCGTGAAGAGCCTTCAAAACAAAATTCATAATTTTTGGAGCTCATTTTCTACATTTACAAACTCGTACAAACAATACACTGATATGAAATTGCGAGAAAATTTTTGACAAATAAAATTATGGCAAATTTACACAAGCAAGTACGCTATGTCGGTAGGCTCCACATAAAATTTTGTAATTTTTTGAACTCATTTGCTATATTTTAAAATTCCTACAAACAGTATCGAAGTTTAAGTACGTTGTGTCAAGAGGTTCCACATAAAATTTCATAATTTTTTGAACTCATTTGCTACATTTAAAAATTCCTACCAATAGTGTCAAAGTTCAAACCCTAATTTCGGACAAACCCTAATTGCGTGGACACATGGCGGGCTGGAGGCATCACCACACGGCGGCCGTGAGGAGAGGGAGACGTGGTGGCCGGTCAGTGGTTGCCGCACGGCGGCCGTGCGGCATGTGTCTATTTTTGCAAATAAATTCAGAGAGTTGTCATTACTGTAAATACGCATCCAAAACTTGCCAATACTGTCAAAAAGTCTACCTAGCAAAGGCATGTGTATTTAGCTCAACAACAATTTTGTGTGTGCAAAATATCATATATTTAGTAGATATATTATGTGTATACATTGATAATTAGACCAAATACTTCACATTTATACCCCAATAAATTTCAGCTCACTCTCACACCTCTCTCCAATTCGTCTAAGTAGTGCATCTCAACCCACCAACCCAATAGTTTCCAGCCTATTCGGAGACCTCCCTCTCAAACCAAGCCATAACCTCTCTTTTGCAACCTGACGTTGGGCAATACGATTTGGTGGCAAGCGAGGAGGCGTGGGTGGCTCCGAGCACTGGCTTGACTTCGACGGCAATGCGTTCGATAGAATGTAGGAGTAAGGTAGCAAGTACTAAGAAAGCGAGCATTGAGTGGGACCAGTCGGGCCGCTGGGGCCAGCGAGTTAGGCCGCACACGTCGATAGTAGCATATCTGCATCCTTATTCCTCAATTCCTCCGTCCCAAATCTCAAATTCCTAATTCAAAATTTTTCTTGATTATTTTGTAATTTCTCTAAATTCTTTGTTGTGTTATCAATAGTATGGAAATTTTGTACTTTATTTATTTTTTGCTATTATGGACCTTTAATTTTTCATTGAACAATATTTTATTAACTCCAAACTCCCATTCGATAAATCCTGGATCCGCCATTGCTCTTGTGCAATCCAAAATCATACATGTATAGAAGAGAAGCGAAGCCAAAAAAATACAATGAATATACCCTCCTCACTTGATCTCTAATTCAATTGGCATAATCTTCTATTGACATGTGATGCATCGGATCAACAACAATTTCATTAGGATTAAAGGTCAATCAAAGCCTCTTTGGTTGAGTTGTGCTCTCATTCAGTGGTGGGGGTGGGGGTTTCTACTTGAATTGCTTGTAAAATAGTTACACAAAGTTTGCTTCTCCATTATTGCAAATCTATGAACAAATTATAAAATTCAACGCTACACAAAAACACAACTAGACAACTAGATAGTCCAGATTACTGTCTAATTGTTTATGCAATGCAACATCAACAAGAGTCAAGAGTAAATAGTAAAGAATCAAGGCAATTAGAATAACATTAAATACCAAAATTTTACTTCAAATCTTCAAGTCGGCTGACCCCTTCACCCCTTTGGCCTCCTGGCAGAAGTGGCATAGCCCTTAATCGTGCACCGGTGCTCGACAAATTACCTCCCCTCCTGGCCTTGTCCCATCCTCCATCCTTCCCCTCCCCAGCTCCGGCTCGTCGCGCTACCGCCTTGAGCTTCCCCTCGCAGCATCCTCCTGTCTGTAGGGCCGCGCCTCAGGTGCGCACTCACAAGTCCCATCCGATCCTCCTCTCTATTCGATTGCATCTGGTGACTGGTGGGGTGGGATGTAAGTGAGGATTAGTTGCTAGTTAAGCCTTGTGGATTGGTGGTCGTGGCCTGACGACTAAGAAAAGGCACATCTTCTAAGTTCTAGTCTCTTTCTCCGTCGGACCCTCATGGCTTCAGGCGTAGCTCACAGCTCTTGCATCCATGGCCATGGTGTGGCGACGTGGCCGATTGGCCAGCGGGAGGGGGGTTACGGCACTGACGTAGGGTAGGCTCGAGCCTAACAAAGCCTTTAGTGGATTCGCCCCTGGCTATGGCGTAATCAGGTGGTAGTCCTTAGTGAACCTGGCAGTTGAAGAATCTAGGCCCTATTTTAGTGTTTTGGTAATTAAAGACAACCATGTGTCGTGATCTAACTTGTTTTGTCAAGTGATTTAAAAGGTTAATCTCGGACAAAGATGAAAGAGCACTAAAGGATCTCATCTAGCTCAGGGCAAAGGTATGTGGTCGAATAGGATCTTTTTCATAGTTTTCCCAGTCTAGGAGTATGAAGGATAAAAAACCAGATTGCTCGTGTAGGTAGCCGTACTATGAAGAGGGGTCAATGGCTAGTAGCATGATAGCAAAGGATGCCACAATGCTCAAACTCACTTGGTTTATTTTTGGATTTCTTTGTGATAATTTGTGATGGAGGCGAGGTTCCCGATCTTTCGATGAGATTGATAAATATCGATTTTGGTGGAGGTGACTCTCGCGATCCGACTACAACCGTACGACGACGCTTGCGCCTTAGCAATCGTTGAACCAACTCCGCGACATTATTGACCGTGCTGGAAACGCGATCAACCTGACCACGAAGGCCTATTCCTGCATGCAATCGAAGAACACGCAAGAAGAAGATAAAACGCAATCTGAAATTGCAAATATGGATTAAAATATTTATAAATTGGGATTCCGAAAGCTGTCTTGACAGGTGGTCATCCGACACAACTGAAGAACAGAAGTTTGCACAATGGCTAAACCTTAACTCAACGAAATCCAAGAAAAACTAGAGGGGTGCGGCCTCCTTATATAGAGGAGGGGGAGCCACACATCTAATAGAACCAGCGGGGTGGGATAAAATTTGCAGGTTACTGTTCATGTGAACAGTAACCACGCCCCCATGTGGGCCGCCAGCAGATGGGCCAAGTTCAGTATGATTACAAAGCCCAAATTTGCCCAAACAAGTAATATGACGTCTTATTTTCATGATTGTGACCAGTCCAGAAGGAATTTGAAGGTGAGGCCGGATCCGTTTGAAAGAGGACGAAATAAGCTTTCAATCAAGTACTCGTGGACCTCCAACGGACTCCGTATGTGAAAGTTATGCCTGTTTTAAGTTGGTGTTGTCAGGCTGATTCCGGAGGCCGAACTGGATTCCAAAACAGGTCCAGCTCGAATTGCTTGCTTGTCTTAGACCAAAAGTGACATGGTGCTGCACATATATATATATTTCATCATTAGGTAGCATCATATAGTTCATATAATATAAAGACACTCCTAAAAACAAGCTCACCTGATAATTTAAGTGAAGCGTACGAGCTCTTATACTTGGAACAGTAAGCATAGTAAATATAGTTATATCCATAGGGGTCATGTCCTCATCATCCTCCCTTTCTTGAAAACAAAGCCGTCCTCGGCTTTTGATAAGCTGAAAATAGGGTAACAAAGAAGCCAAAGTGTATGCATGGTATATGTATATGTCATCTGTTTTAACGGTTCTTCGTTGTTGCACAATTAATGTTAGAAGACAACAACGACCATAAAAATCATTGTATTATTAACCCAAGAGTAATCATATATGTGAATGATCAAAACAAAAGTTCTCACACAACAATTATTGCAACTAGTTTTGCAAATGTAAGTGAAGCGTTTATGCAATTCAAATCTCTGAAATTGTAAACTTGCAGGGTTAGCACATATGGGCAAATCTACAACTTTTAGAATCATACAAAATTCATCCATATAATCAGATTTCAATCGAGCAATAGCAAATTCATCTAGCAATGGTGAAAAAATTTGTAAGTTCTTCCATAATTCAACATCTTTATTCAGATTGTCCACACTAGATGGTGTAATAAAAGGTGAACACATAGGCATAGGATGAGCACTAAATTTTATTTTACTCTCATATTGAACAAGATTCAAGACACAAGAATTGTTGTTCAAAACAAAGAAGCTTTAATTTATCCATGTAATCACAAGTTATGCATATTCGATAAACAATAAATTGATTGTCTACACCATAATCTCCAATCAAATTAAACTTATACTCAGGGGTGTAGGCACTAGACAAGCATTTTGAACATACAATTTCAGAAACTTTCTCCATAGCATGTGACAATTTCATAGGTGAATCCAACATAATGTAACACAAATAATTAGCAGGAGAAATTCTAGTCAAAACTTCTTTATGTCTAACCAATTTCACATGATCATTATATGCGATTAACGCATCACATAAATCACTCAAAACAGCAGGCAATTCAATTATTTCATCACATGGTGCAATCAAATCAATGCTGTCTGTATTCTCTACTTGAAATATGTGCATATCAGAATTGTTTTCGACTAATTTTTGCTCTAAAATAGCATGAACAGTGGACAAATGTAGTTCTTCAAAATCATACTCACCTTGAGTGATGATAGCACCATGATCTTTACCTTTTTGACTCTCCTCAGATGATGTAGGCGCTTCCATCTCCTCATCTTCCTTCTCAACCAATGGAGTAGGTGGTGCAATCAACTCATTCTCCTCTTCGGCATGGTTCTCAACTTCCTGCAAGTGGTTAGTCACAGAAAAAGACACAAACATAGGCTTGTTCGATGTTTCATATCATCATGTATTCTTAATTTCTCCTCAATCGACTTTCAACCTTACAGCAAGTATAAACAAATGAGAGAGAATTATATTCTTTATGAACAAGAAGGTCCCGAATTCCGATTAAGTCCACTTAAGAATCTATTTTCGTAGCTTCACATGTTCCTCTAAACCACAACGCAACAAACGAGTTTTCAATTCATGATAGTATTCCCTTACGCTTCTACTACCTTGATTTACACGTTGCAATCTAGCTAGTAAATAATCGACATGATATTTAGGAACAATTCATCTCTCAAAAGCTTCTTTAATGCATTCCAAGTTTGAGGCACTCTTCCATGTCTATTTAAATACTTCCACCAAAGTATTGCATCCTCAACAAAAACACTAGTGGCAGCTCTAATCTTTTGCCTATCGGACCAATCATAAAATTCAAATTCTTTTCTAATGCTAATTCCCACCAACATAGGCATCGGGATCAAAGTTACCAACAAAGGATGGAAATGCATACTTAAATTTACCTCGTTCAGGCACAGGAGATGAGTTAATGGTGTTGTTGATCTCCCGAAACTCTCTACTATGTGATCTTGAACCTGTCATGGTTAGGTAGAAAACAAGCATATGTCTCTAGCAACTACTAGGATGTGGTGGTTCAAAAGTCACTCACACTCAAGCCTTTTATCGAGTTCTTACCAATTCTTACCAAGCAAACAGGGGTGATCGACATCCAACGGTGTCAACGTATCTTCGAAGATTGGATGGAGCGATTGCTAGGAGAAGCTCAGCCTGTACGGTGTAGAAGAGGTGTAGCTGGGAAGGCTCAAGTATGGTAGCAAGGATTAGCAACAATCAATTCAGCAAATGCAAGTTAAATAAATGTTCAAAGTACTAGTCAATATTGCTGATCCTAGCCTAATCAAAGCCTATCAAGAGAAGTGTATGCACGCACACGCAAAGATTAATGTGACTTGATGCAAGCAAAGGAAATTCTCACACCAAATGCTAGGAGAGACGCTAGCCAACTACTCAAACCTCTGTGTAGGGGCACAAGATTGTTCACACGATGTAGAGCACAAAGATGCAATAACGTGCAATGTAAACAGCCCTCTAGATTGAGCAGAAACAATAACTAGTCTCAAGAGATGAAAACTCAAAGTTTTATATGGCTTATATATACTCTTTTGAAAGGTTTCGACGAGATCTACAACTTTGCAGTTGAGGCGAACTCCAAATTCAGTAAGGAAGATCGAAGGAAACGGCAAAAACAGAAACCGAAAACTTGCAACGCGAATTCGGGGCCGAAGATGGCCGATTTTGGGGCACCTGGAGGGCAACTAGTGGCTTAGGTAGAAAAGATGCGCCTCGTCATTAGCTTCGAAACAAGCACAAGAACCTCAAAAATGGACGCCGTATGCAAAAGTTATGCCCGTTTTACTGAAGGTGTCTCGGAAACGGAATCCTACTCAGACTCAAAACCGTCTCGTGTTCAATCTTGAAATGACTATATCTTTTGATTCCGTAGGCCAAACTTGCTGAATTTTTTTTTATGAAAGCTTGTGGCTATATGTAGAAGGTCTTCACTAATTTTTATGCACTTTTCTTTTCGTTTTCTTTTTTTTTTTTTTACCGCGACTTTTGTTTTTGCGGTTGCCTCTTTCTCCTTCTACTATTTGGCCGACCCTAGGATTTGCCGCAAATCGCAAATAACATCACTCTCCCAAAAGATCACAACAATTCTCTCTCTCTCTTTTTTTGGATTAACAACCATACGAATTCTCTATTTTTGGTGCGGATTAGAGGAGTTCTAACCCACGAATTTTCTTTTTTTAGATGCAAAAACTAAGAACCCTAAAAGAACGATCAAGCGACGCAAAAGAAACACGAGATACAACTAGACAAAGACTAACTAGACAATAACTAGAACTAGAAAACAGCAACTAGACACGACGATGCAACCAATGATTCAACAAGCAAAATACCGAAAAGAAAATTGCAATGGCTCAAAGGGCTCTTGATGCATGATAGGTGCAATAATTTTTGGGCAATTTTCGGACTCTAGGTATGAAAACGAATCTACTACTAGAAAACGGAAAATCTCACCGATCAATCAAGCTCGATACCACCGATGGAGGCGGGTTCCGATCTTTCGATGAGATTGATAAATATCGATTTTGGTGGAGGTGACTCGCGATCCGACTACAACCGACGACGACGCTTGCGCTTAGCAATCGTTGAACCAACTCCGCGACGTTATTGACCGTGGCTTTAATGCGATCAAAACGACCACGAAGGCCTATTCCTGCATGCAATCGAAGAACACGCAAGAACAAGATAAAACGCAATCTGAAATTGCAAATATGGATTGAAATATTTATAAATTGGGATTCCGAAAGATGTCTTGACAGGTGGTCATCCGACACAACTGAAGAACAGAAGTTTGCACAATGGCTAAACCTTAACTCAACGAAATCCAAGAAAAACTAGAGGGGTGCGGCCTCCTTATATAGGGGAGGGGGAGCCACACATCTAATAGAACCAGCGGGGTGGGATAAAATTTGCAGGTTACTGTTCACGTGAACAGTAACCACGCCCCCAAGTGGGCCGCCAGCAGATGGGCCAAGTTCAGTATGATTACAAAGCCCAAATTTGCCCAAACAAGTAATATGACGTCTTCTTTTGATGATTGTGACCAGTCCAAAAGGAATTTGAAGGTGAGGCCAGATCCGTTTGAAAGAGGACGAAATAAGATTTCAATCAAGTACTCGTGGACCTCCAACGGACTCCGTATGTGAAAGTTATGCCTGTTTTAAGTTGGTGTTGTCGGTGATTAGGAGGCCGAACTGGATTCCAAAACAGTCCAAATTTCGAATTGCTTGCTTGTCTTAGACCAAAAGTGACATGGTGTATATATATATATATATATATATATATATATATATATATATATATATATATATATATATATATATATATATATATATATATATATATTTCATCATTAGGTAGCATCATATAATTCATATAATATAAAGACACTCCTAAAAACAAGCTCACCTGATAATTTAAGTGAAGCGTACGAGCTCTTATACTTGGAACAGTAAGCATAGTAAATATAGTTATATCCATAGGGGTCATGTCCTCATCAATTTGGTCACAATTTTTCTATCTTTTAATGCTTAGCGTGACTGACCGCAATTGAAGGGTCAGACTAACCGAAACCCCAGATCAACTCAGCGGTCAGCTTTGTCCAAAGAGCTCCTCGTTTGCAATTCTACTGGCCAGACTGACCGAAGGTTTAAATCCGGACTGATCGGAGTCCCAGTCCAAGTTGGGCGGTTAGTTTTTTCCAAAGACCCTCTTTGGCTTCACCTTTTCTCTATTTTGGTATCTGGACTGACCGTAGTTGGAGGACCGGACCTCCGGGTCATTTGACCCAGTCAGCTTTTTCCAGAGAAGGGTGTTTTCATGACTTGCTACTAAAATCTTCATGCCGGACTGACCGCAAGTGTTTCCCCAGACTAACCGGACCCCCGATCATACAGAGCTGTCAGCTTTTTCCAGTAGCATGTTTTCCTCTGTTTTGGAATTCTTTGGACCCGGTCTGACCAGATCTGGCATAACAGATAGTTTCCATAGCACTAAATGCAGCAAAGTTTACCGTTATATTGTAGTCCGGACTGACCGGCCTTGTACCTGCAGACTGACCGGCCTTGTGCCTGCAGACTGACCGAACTTGCTGATTTTGCACAGTTTCATGCTCCAATGGCTAGTAAAGTGAGTGGATGCTATAAATACCTCGCCCACTACAGCAAGGGAGTCTTTAAGAACCACATGGAATTCTCTTGAACCCTTTGCCATTCTTCTACTCTTTGAGAGCATAAAATTCATCTTGCAAAGGTTTTTCCAAGTGTATTGAGTTGAGTTTGATATTTGTAGCACTTGAGCATCTTTAAGCGAAGAATCATTAGTTTATTACTCTTAAAGATTGTCGTCTCCTAGATGGCTTGGAGAAGGTGTTTCGATGATCTTCTCAAGAAGTTTGTGAGAAGACCCGGGTATTTGTGAAGGTTGGATCTCGCCTTTCCGGAGTGGAGAAGAGCTACATTTAGTGATCGAGGGATTTGCTCTTGTGGAGCCAGCTTGATTTGTTCAAGCTTCCTCAACATGGATTATTGGAGACTGGTAAGTCTCTGAGACCACAGGAAAACATCGGTTGTCTCCATAGTGTGGTTTATCTTCTTGCTCTTCTCTTTGTGTATTCTCTTTTATAAGCAATTATTCATCTTGTTTAGATTTTTTAGCTTAACATTGAGTAAGTAGTGCACTTAGAAAGCTTTAGATTATTTAGGCTTTAATTTGTGAAATTATATGGCATAGCTTTAATTCGGTAAAGTTTGTTTTTAGTATAAAATATTTTAAAAACCGCCTATTCACCCCCCTCTAGTCGGTTATCCTTGATCCTACAGCAGTGAGGTGTGATCGGTACAGAGCGCCACTGCCTCCACAGCCAGGGACCTCATGGTTGATCGGATGGATGGCGATGGCAGAAAAGCACGCTGCTTTTCTTTTTCCTCTCCTTTTCCTACTTGGGTGAGGACAAGATTGAGGAAGTCGTAAGGACACATTTATTTTTTCAGATTACTATCTAAATACTCATGTTTTGCTATAGATAAAAAATATATCATATTACCCCAGGCCCCAGAACGTTAGTCGATGTCGTCGGGATCGGCCTGATCCACGCCTCGACTCTGCCTCCACGCTCAGTCGAGCTCTGACCAACTTGGTGTCGCATCTCCACCGCTGTGCTCGGCCTATACCACACCCAATCGAACTTCGTTGTGACCCACATCGTAATGTTGAAGTTAATTTGTTTGTTAGGAGATGATTTTCTTCTTCTTCTTTTTTGTTAGAGGTTTTTAGGGATGTGGAATTTGTTTATTGTTAGATGTTTTTTTTTCCTATTTTTTGTTATAGATTTTCTAGGGAGGGGTAAGGGGGGGAGCACGACTTACCGCCACCACCAACTCCTATATTTTTAAATAGTAAATATACAGGAGCACATGCACACACCTTTACGTACTCACACGCACATACACAAGTGTGCCATGCATATACACACAGTCAAACACGTACAAGCGCATACAAGCACACATTTATAAATATGGAGACCGTGGATAAAAATGATCTCATGGAGCACAAATATACATTTTTCCTACTAAAACTCGCTTGATTGATTTTCGTCTATTTCTTCTATGCGTGTGGATAGTTTGTAAAACTCACTTGCTGATATTGATCCTCCTTGCTTCCTGTTTGTAGTTTTGACTTTTTTTTCTTAGCTTGAGTGTTTTTGGTTGATTCGGGTGTTAGGCCGTTTCTTGGCCTAGTTGTACTCTGAGCTTTGTATTTTTGCTTTCCCTCTTTAGTGTCTTGCCAGAGCTCCTGCCTGTTCTTAAAAAAATTCTCTAGCTTTTGCTAATATATTGAGACAAGGTATATTAAATCATTGAGCATTGTGGGCACGGGAAAATTTTCCACTTCTAAACATCTAAGAACATCTCCAATGTAAAGAGGTTGCTTAAGATGGTTCTTAGAAGAGAAAAGGTATGCCACATCACCTAGCAACCAGCATCCATCCAAGAGTAAGAGAGTCTTCGATGCAGGATCTCCTTATGTTGATGATTTGATGATCCCAAAATCTCACAGGAATTCCAACAGGTCATCATATGCTCTTACCGGCTCTAACATTTATATTCAAGTCTAGGTTGTTCTTGGTAGGTTGCGTTTTATCTAGGAACCTTGCAAGTTGAAATGAACCTTTATCCCTTTTTCTAATGTATAGACACACGATTCTTCTGCATGTTCTCGAAAAAAGAGAAATCATCATAAAAACATTTTTTTTTTTTTTTTTGCAGTGAAGCTCTTTCTCTAGCTTCGGATTGCAACGTGAGGAACATTAACGTGTCTTCATATTTTAACATTTTGATTAGTAACATGCAAGATATGCCTTGATGCTCCTATACAACGATTCTTCAAGAAATCAGTGAGAAGTGGAAGTCTTTTTATAGTGCCATCTTCAAGCACAAAGCACAAAGATAGGCAATCGAATTGGGAAGCTCATAAGTCATAACTTAGGTAAGCACGACATCACATACTCTTCCTTAGCACCTTAGGGCTAATCTGGACCGTTGGATCTAAAACGAACAGTTTGGATTGACCACTACAGTAGATGCGTCTTTCCTCCTCACAACTTCCTACTGTGCGTCTCCGCCTTCTTTTTTTAAAGTAGAAGGCAGACACAGACCCCGCTCACGCCACCACGCAAACACACATGTGTGCATCCCCTACACACGCTGTGAATTTTTGCGGATGCACCAAGGCCTCACGGAGCGTTGTCACACGCTTTCCCACTGAACGTGCACATGTGTGTATACTCAATTTATTTGAGTGAGCGGTAGCATCGAGCAGGACTCGAAAGCTGGTGGGCTACGAGTGCACACCACCCTCTAGCTAACCGACCACTCGTCGGTTCTCCTTCTCCACCTTCTCAATGCAAAGGCAGAGGATTTGGTTCCGCTAAGCACACGTGCTCATTCGGAACATGTTGGAGTTTCAAAGTAACAAAGCTTTTTTTAGAGTACACGCCGGATGAACTCACTCACACACACCACACGCACGCTCACACACACACACACACATACGTGGGGCATCCTTAACACACACCTAATCTAGAGCAGGGGCTAATACCACACGGAACACAGACACGCGCTTTGACCACTGAACGCACCCACATGTGCGTGTACTATTCCTAAAGCCACCCAAAAAATGAGGTGCACAAGTTCGATCCTTGGGTTGAACCCAGACGAGCTGCTCGCATGCTGGCAGAGCGAGCCACCCGAGCAAACGCTCAATCCTCTCAAAGTAACAAAGCTAGATCTCTCTCTCTCTCTCTCTCTCTCTCTCTCTCTCTCTCTCTCTCTCTCTCGGATTGGGCCTCCCAAACATGGCCTATGCCCATCATGCTGCTCTAACAGGCCCAAGGCCCCACTTATATAGATAGAAGGTAGCACACACCAACACGGGTATGTTTGGCTGTCTGCATGATGTCTGGTTTGCATGAGTGATACAAGTTTTGAGATGTTTGGTTGCATGTACTACCCGCAGGTCTGGCCAGCCGGCTGCAAGATTCCCCTGCAGGCCTAGCTGAGGGAAAATGCAGGTGGGTGACTTCGCTGTGGCGCCAGGCTAGGCTGGTGCAACCGTGTGTGCACGCGGGTGATTCGTAGAGAATTTTTTTAAAACAATATTATTTTCAAAAAAATACAAAATTAAATAGTCGCTCAAAAAATTACAAAACTAGGTTCCTGTCGCCACTTGGAATGGTGGCAGACTCCTGTCACCATTCCAATTGGTGATAGGGACCCTATCGCCAAAGGGAACAGTGGGGAAGGTTTCTGTCACCACTTGGACTGGCGATAGGAGGGCTCTGTCTTTTTTTATTTATATGTAGCTGGATTTTTATTTTTTGTAATTTTGTTTTTAAAATTTGGTAATACGTTGAAGTGTCCGCGTAATTCAAAATGCAAAATCGGAGAAGATAATGTAATGTGAAGTAGAGAATGGACACAATATTTGGGTTTAGGGTTGCAATGCACGATGTTGTCCCGATATTGGAGGAAAAGAGATGTAATTTGTTGCATAAGATGTGTGGACCATTATTTTTAGTGCCCACTTCCACAACACGTCTTTTGGACCTATATTTTTATGTTATTCCCTGCCTTGCTACAGTAAGAATTAAATTCCAAAAGAGAACGAGATTTGAAGTGGACGACTTTACAACACAGTTGTGAATTGAAATAGACTTTGTAATAAAGTTGCGAATTACACAACGCGTAGGGTTTGGTTACATACATAAGGAACGACCACATGCACAATACAACAAACCAAAATACACCTACGATACATATATGACTTTTTGAAATGAAAATAAAGTCGATTGGAATAAAGATCATTAGTTTCAGCGGCCCATCGCTCCCTTCCCCTTGTCTCCTTGCTACCCACGGCAGCGGTAGTGGCCAGTCTCGAAGTCATCCACATCCCGCGAGACGGGACAGACGATTGAATGATGTTAGGATAACACCACATCAGACCAAATTAATAATTATGATACATACTGAATATACCTCTTGGATACGGAGTGCGCCCGGGTGATGGGGAGCGGTAGTACAGCCTGTGGCGCCCTGTGTCATTACCCCGGAGGGTAATCACACTTAGTGATACGGGGGAGACCCGATCTTCTCAGTGAGGAACCGTGGATAGTTGATGCGAAGTAGGCGATGTCGCTAGCTGAACACTCGCGCCAATGCACGAACCCTCAACTCTTCGGAATACGCCCAAAACACACCGGGTAGTTGTTCATCGCGAGACCACGAACGACGAACGCTAAGTCCCGAATTCCCAATGGAACGACGGCTTGACCCTGGATTGCAGAACAAAACAATGGATCGCCTAATTCTCTCTCAAAGTCATCGCATGAACTCTGGTGTCGAAAGAACAAGCAATAGCTATGTTTCAATCTTATGCATAAACTGGTCTGCTCGATACAAAGGAGGGGCAAGGGTACTTAAGGCTCCCTCCACGACTCACGCACGGCCTAGGGCCGGCTACACACGCCGAATCAAACTCTAATTCGGCCAAGACCCAAAAACACACAAAAAGGAAAACCTAACTTAAATCCATCATATTGTTTCGGTCATAGCGGTGCAACCGTATGTCTTCCGAAGTTGGGGCCATACCCATTGTGAGGGCCTTGGAATAAGCTTTCAAACAAGTCCAAGAACACCCCAATCGGACTCCGTATGCAAAAGTTATGGCCTTTTTATTACAGCCCTGTTGGGCTGTCCCGAACCGAATCCGAATTGAATTCTGAGTTGATTCCGAGATGAATTTTGGTTGGACTTGTGGAGGATCCGAATTGGGCTTGAATTCTTGGGTCTTTCTCCTCTTGGTTGACCCACGTGAGCTTCTCCTCCATTGCTTTGGCTCCGGCCTCCCTCTCCTCCCTCTCGGTTCCAAAGGCTTCACAATGTTCAAACCTGAGAATACACAAAATATTTGCATGAGGTAGTACCCAATTCTCATCAATGAAAATAGAAGATTCATTAAGAAACAAAAGCACCTGTTGATTTAGAAGTTTAGCTCTTGCTCTAGTCAGTGGACCAACATGCACTTCTGCACTTGTATTATTTGTAACTTCACTTATGGCGTCTATCTCAGTATGTGCGTGACCACCAATAGGGAAAGATGTATCAGTGTTAGGGATGCCCTCATCATCCTCCCCCCCTTGAAAAGGCGTCGTCCTCGACGCTGGATCGTCACCACCAAAGAAAGGTGATAAATCAGCGACATTGAACGTAGAGCTCACACCATAGTCATCGCCGGAAATCTCTATCTTGTAGGCATTGTCGTTGATCTTCGCAAGCACCTTGAAAGGTCCATCACCTCGCGGCAGCAATTTGGACTTGCGACGTTCTGAAAAATGATCCTTGCGATAGTGTACCCAAACCAAATCGCCTGGTTGAAAAATCATCTTCTTCCTCTTCTTGTTCACCTTCTCAACATAGGACTTGACCTTGCGCTCTATCTTTTCTTTTGTTTTTAGATGCAATTTCTTCACATATTCAGCTCGCTTGGACGCCTCCATATGAACACGGTGCTGACTTGGAAGTGGCAGCAAATCAAGCGGCATAAAGGGTTTGAAGTCATACACCACCTCAAAAGGACACAACTACGTAGTGGAGTGCACGGCCCGATTATAAGCGAGTTCCATGTGCGGCAAACAATCCTCCCACTCGCGCAGGTTCTTCTTTATCATAGTCCGGAGTAGCATCGAAAGTGTGCGGTTCACCACCTTCGTTTGACCATCAGTTTGGGGATGACAAGTTGTCTTTGAATAACAACCGTCCCCGCCATTTACCCAAAGCGTTTTCCAGAAGTAGCTCATGAACTTCACGTCGCGATCTGACACAATAGTGCGTGGCACGCCATGTAGCCTCATGATTTCCCTGAAAAACAAGTTAGCAATATGCAACGCATCGTCGCTCTTGTGGCATGGAATAAAGTGTGCCATCTTCGAAAAACGATCCACAACGACAAAAACATAATCTCTCCCCCTCTTAATCCTAGGCAATCCTAAAACAAAATCCATACTAATATCCTCCCATGGTGCATTGGGAACAGGTAGAGGGGTATACAAACCGTGTGGATTCAACTTCGATTTCGCTTTGTGGCAAGTAATGCATCGCTGCACATACCTCTCCACATCTCGCCTCATCTTAGGCCAATAAAAGTGATCGCTCAGCATAGACAACGTCTTCTCACGTTCAAAATGTCCCATCAATCCACCTGCATGTGATTCATGCAGTAATAACAAACGGACGGAGGATTCTAGCACGCATAATTTGTTAGTGCGAAACAAAAACCCATCATGGATGTGAAATTTATCCCAGCCTTTTTCCCTCTTTGCAATGTGCGTAAGGAACGGAAAAATCATGGTCATGAGCATATAAATCACGCAAACTCTCTAAACCAGGAACTTGCACTCCTAATTGAGTTAAAAGCACACTTTTCCTAGAAAGAGCATCAGCTACCACATTTTCCTTTCTCTTCTTGTATTTCACAATGTAAGGAAACGACTCAATGAACTCGACCCATTTTGCATGTCTACGGTTCAGGTTTGCTTGGCCTTTTAAATACTTCAATGCCTCATGATCAGAATGAATAATAAACTCTTTAGGCCATAAATAGTGTTGCCAAGTTTCTAACGCACGCACTAACGCATAAAGCTCTTTGTCATAGATCGGATAATTCAATTGAGCACCATTCAGTTTCTCACTAAAATAAGCTACCGGTCTACCCTCTTGCATTAAAACACCGCCAATACCCAATCCACTAGCATCACACTCAATTTCAAAAATTTTAGTGAAATCAGTAAAACAAGCAACGATTACACTCAAGCGTTTCTTAAGTTCAAGAAAAGCATTGTCTTGCGCTACCCTCACACAAATTCAACACCCTTTTAGTAAGTTCATTCAAAGGCGCGATAGTGCTAAAATCCTTCACAAAGCGATAAAAACCAGCGAGACCATGAAAGCTCCTAATCTGACTTACGTTCACAGGAGTTGGCCATTTTTTAATCGCTTCAATTTTAGACTCATCTACTTCAACTCCCTGTGCAGAAACAACATAGCCCAAAAAGATGACACGATCTTTGCAAAAAGTGCACTTTTCTAAGTTACCAAATAACCTAGCATCACACAAAACTTGTAGAACTTGTCTAAGATGGTCTATGTGTTCAGATTCAGTGCGACTGTAAATCAGAATATCATCAAAGTACACAACCACAAATTTACCAATGAAATGCCTTAAAACATGATTCATTAAGCGCATGAATGTACTAGGTGCATTAGTTAAACCAAAAGGCATGACTAACCACTCATACAACCCAAATTTTGTTTTAAATGCTGTTTTCCACTCACCCCCTTCATGCATCCTAATTTGATGGTAACCATCACGCAAATCTATCTTAGAGAAAATAACAAAGACCACTCAATTCATCTAGCATATCATCTAAGCGAGGTATAGGATGACGATATCGAATTGTGATATTATTAATCGCTCGACAATCTACGCACATACGACATGAACCATCTTTCTTAGGAACTAAAATAACAGGAACAGCACAAGGGCTTAAGCTTTCACGTACATACCCTTTGGAGAGAAGCTCTTGTACTTGTTGCTGAATTTCCTTTGTTTCCTCGGGGTTGGTGCGGTACGGTGGTCGGTTCGGTAGCGACGCTCCTGGAATCAAGTCGATCTTATGTTCTATCCCACGGATTGGTGGTAGCCCAGCTGGTAGCTCGTCGGGAAAGACGTCGCTGAAGTCCTGCAAAACAGAAGCAACACCACTAGGAAGAGAAGTTAAGTCGTTAGTCGAAAGCAAGGTGTCTTTATACAGCAATACAAAGTGCACCAAATTGGGATCCTCGCAGAAGTCTCTCATCTCTGATTTGGTGGCCAACATCACTAAATTCTTCTCTCGCTCTTTGGCAGCCTCAACGTGCATCTCAATTTTCTGCATTGAAGAATTCACAATCTGTTGCGGTGTAAGCGGCTTCAAGATGATATCCATATTGTTCCATCGAAATGTGTAGCGATTTGTACGCCCATCATGAACAGTAGAATGGTCATATTGCCATGGCCGTCCCAAGAGCAAGTGACACACCGTCATAGGCACAACGTCACAGTCCACAGTATCGGTGTACTTCCCAATAGAAAACGTCACACGCACCATATAGTTCACCTTCACTTCCTCTTTGTCGCTCAACCATTGCACATGATAAGGACGTGGATGCGGCAAGTACTTCAAACTCAACTTATGACACATATCCTTGCTAGCCAAATTGTGACAACTCCCGCCATCAATGATCACTTTGCACACCTTACCCTTATCAAACTTTGCCCAAGTCTGAAACAAATTGCACCGTTGTTCGAGTGACGGCGATGGCATCACACTAAGCACCTTGGGTGTGCAAACAATGGAATACTGCTCAGTGTTAGGAAACTCAGAATCGCACTCACATTGTTCTATGTCATCAGTGTGCAAGATTGGCTGCGCATCAGGCGACTCGTCATCACTAGCTGAAACATAACCGCCATCCTCTGTGATAAGTATAGTTCTGACATTTGGGCAGTCCCTCTGAAAATGACCAACGCCCTTGCACTTGTGGCAAATAATGTCACGTGAACGGCCTGTTGACCCCATAGACGAGGCTGCACTAGCAGCGGGTGCCGCAGGTCGACGTACCTGTGATGGTGTACTCTCCAGCTTCTTACTTGCGGGCTCGCGCATCGTCCGAATTGTTCCCACGAGTGCTCTTGTTTGGCGGTCTTTGTTATATGGCTGTCTGAATCGTGAAAGAACGTGAACGGCAATGACCGCGCGTCTTCAATCACTTGTCGCCGGCCGCGTGCTTGGTGCAACAACTCAATCATATCATTATAGGGATGGTGATTGACAATGCGTTTGACACATGATTCATGCCGACTAGAAATCTCGCCATGGTACATTCTTCATTCTCACGGACATCCGCATGTATCATGATAGTCTCCATTTCTTATGATATTCATCAATTGATTTCATACCTTGTCGCACACATCAACTTCTCAAATAATGGCGCTTGTAGTGGCGAGGTACAAAGCGTGCCCGCAAGTGCTGTTTCATCTGCTCCCAGGTGATAATCGGCAACTCATGGCGCTCCATGCGCTTACGGATGAACTGCTCCCACCAATGTGTGGCATAATCATCAAGCCATTGGGCGCAGCAGCCTTCTTCTCATTGGAGTAGTTGTTCATCCGAAATAACTTATCAACTTTCAGCTCCCATGTGAGGTATTGTTCCACATCTGTACCACCTGAAAATATAGGAAGATTAAACTTGGGCTTAGCAACAAAATTGTCGGCGTCGTCATGTCGAGGACGCTGCACATTGTTTACGGTGGTGGCGCTATCGGTCATCGTCATCGACGGGGAAATCGTCATCCCATTGCTCGACCTCATCAACCCAGCTACGAGGTGCACGATGCACACCTCCTCCGTGGACACCCTGTGGTGCGCCTCCACCCTGGCCGCCGTTGCCTCGACCACGCCCATGTGCCTGAGGGCGTGCGGCGGCTGCCATCCCGACGTTTGGCGGCACCGCCATGCGACGCGCCTGTCACTGTCGTCGCTCCTCATCCACACGAATAGCACGCTCCTCCTCGGTCTCATTGTGCAAAACAGCGAGAGGCCGTGCACACTCGTGTCATCAGCTTGCGCACCCCCACGTAGATTGTGTTGTGCGAACATGGCACGCAGCTCCAGAAGTTATTGTTGATGGTCGTACGCAATTGTGTGACCTCCTCCCGAGGGTGTTCATCCAGTCTGAACTTCCCCGAGCTCATCGCGCACGCCATTGTCACCATCATGAAGTTGTTTTTGTAGCATCTCGCGCAATCGAGTGTACTCTGTCCACGTAACCGGCGCCTCCGGATTAGGTGGATCCTCCTCGTGACCTGACGACATGGCAACAACTCACAAACAAGAAACGAGGTTATATCTGGGTTAGTAAAACAAAAGCTCTCTCTACTACGCTCGCAACTCACTGTCTTGAAAGCAAGACAAGCTTACCGTTCCAAAGCGAATCAAGGACGGCAAATCGACAGTTGTGACAGCGAACGACCTTAACCCGGTAATGTATGAGCGTAACCAAGAGCAAGGGAGTACACAAACGGGTGTAGGTGGAGCTTGGACATGTATGTGTATATCCTATGCAATCTGATATTCAAGGTATTGTAAAGCTAAGTAATGATCCAAGCTAGAGTATTTTACCTATGTGTTGATCCAATAGGTTTAAGCGAAGTGTATGAACACACACGCAAAGATAAATGAGACTTAATGCAAACAAAGGAATGAGCTCAAACGGAAATAGAGATAAAACAAGCTCGTTTTGCACCAAGTACAAGGATAGACGCTAGCCAATTGCAACAAAATATACTAGGGCGCAAGATTGCTCAAAGAAAATTGAAAAACACAAACTCAAACTATGACCGTCTTGTGCGGCCAAATTAGGCGCGGATCAACTCAAAAAAGGATGGCGTCTTCACGGGGAACCTTAGAATCACTTGTAGAGGGGCTCTGTCAATTTTAAGCGAATTCAGAGAAACTTGAATTTTCTCGGTTTGCGGGCCCGTTTTGAGGCCCTAAACGACCTTTTTTGGGGTCGAAGTTGCTGCGCGTGTGCCCGATGGCTTACGCGGATCTAAAATCCCCAGATTTCCCAGACTTCTTTTTTTGGCTCAATTTTCCCGTTTCCTTTCCAACGGATCAAGAAACGCTCCAATCGGAGGTCGTATGCAAAAGTTAGCTTTTCGAACACTTTTTTTTAAGGCCGCGGCTCTTTCTATTTGCGGCTGCCTTTTCCTTCTTTTCTCTCTACTTTGCTCCCCACGAATGTGTAATCAACGTGAATGAGCAACCCTAGGTGCAATATCAATAGCTAGTCTCAAAATTGAAAGGATATAAGTGATGCACAAGGATGCCAATGTGGTTTGACCAATGAAGAAGTAGAGTCCCGAACTCGAGTGGACTCGGATAGGAACTTCCCAAGAGATGGACTCGGACTCTACTTCCCCAATGGAATTCGGAAGGGACACTTGTAGGACCGATTCGGATACCAAAAGGAAGCAAGGGTTTCCAATCCATGCGCCAAGTCGTCGACAGCGCGCGGGTTGGCGACCACAAGACAAGAGGCTAAAGTGGATGCGAAATACTCTTTTTGGGTGCTAATTGAGGAGTTCAATCAGCAGTTTTTTTAACAACGATTAAGCAACGCAAAAGGAAAACACACGGATCAGCACTAAAATAAAACTCTAATGGATGAAAACTTAACTAAACGCACAAGAAATAACAGATTAAACTACGGTTTTGGTATTGCAATTTTCGGTTTATTGGACGATAGGACAGAAAAACAATCTAACTACGGGTAAAGAAATTCTCACCGAGTAAACCTAGAATCTGATACCACATGATACGGGGGAGACCCGATCTTCTCAGTGAGGAACCGTGGATAGTTGATGCGAAGTAGGCGATGTCGCTAGCTGAACACTCGCGCCAATGCACGAACCCTCAACTCTTCGGAATACGCCCAAAACACACGGGTAGTTGTTCGTCGCGAGACCACGAGCGATTTAACGCCAAGTCCCCAATTCCCAATGGAACGACGGCTTGACCCTGGATTGCAGAACAAAACAATAGATCGCCTAATTCTCTCTCAAAGTCCTCGCATGAACTCTGGTGTCGAAAGAACAAGCAATAGCTATGTTTCAATCTTATGCATAAACTGGTCTGCTCGATACAAAGGAGGGGCAAGGGTACTTAAGGCCCCCTCCACGACTCACGCATGGCCTAGGGCCGGCTACACACGCCGAATCAAACTCTAATTCGGCTAAGACCAAAAAACACACAAAAAGGAAAACATAACTTAAATCCATCATATTGTTTCGGTCATAGAGACGCGACCGTAGGTCTTATGAAGTTGGGGCCATACCCATTGTGTGGGCCTTGGAATAAGCTTTCAAACAAGTCCAAGAACACCCCAATCAGACTTCGTATGCAAAAGTTATGACCTTTTTATTACAGCCTTATTGGGCTGTCCTCAACCGAATCCGAATTGAATTCTGAGTTGATTCTGAGATGAATTTCGGTTGGACTTGTGGAGGATCCGAATTGGGCTTGAATTCTTGGGTCTTTCTCCTCTTGGTTGACCCATGTGAGCTTCTCCTCCATTGCTTTGGCTCCGGCCTCCCTCTCCTCCCTCTCGGTTCCAAAGGCTTCACAATGTTCAAACCTGAGAATACACAAAACATTTGCATGAGGTAGTACCCAATTCTCATCAATGAAAATAGAAGATTCATTAAGAAACAAAAGCACCTGTTGATTTAGAAGTTTAGCTCTTGCTCTAGTCAGTGGACCAACATGCACTTCTGCACTTGTATTATTTGTAGCTTCACTTATGGCGTCCATCTCAGTATGTGCGTGACCACCAATAGGGAAAGATGTATCAGTGTTAGGGATGCCCTCATCACTTAGGTATATGGATTACTATTCATCTACCCGGTAGGACACCGCTCTTACAAATAGTAAGTCTTACCAAAG
Source organism: Ampelocalamus luodianensis (assembly GCA_036346255.1). Taxonomy (NCBI): domain Eukaryota; kingdom Viridiplantae; phylum Streptophyta; class Magnoliopsida; order Poales; family Poaceae; genus Ampelocalamus; species Ampelocalamus luodianensis. The sequence continues at coordinate 24,892,241 of CM070625.1, forward strand.
TCAACGCAGCAGAACAATAAGATAAAAACTGTACTTTTTATTACAACAGTTAGCCACGTAAGGTTATGGTCTTGATTACAAGTATTTAATTACAACAGGAAAAGAAATCCCCTCGCTTGCCTGCCCTGCTCCACCGGACGTCTACTCGCCCCACTCGCCGAATAAGGTGTCCACCTCGCCTTGCTCCTCGTAGTAAGCGCCTTCGTCTCCTACAACCTCCTTGGCACCTGCGTATCCTTCATCCCACTCGGGATAATTTTTTGCCAGACTAGGATCTAACAAAGGAGAATAATAGCAAGATTGAGACTAGTGTACTCAGCAAATATTAATAGCAAAGATGCTCTGTATGACTCTTCTTTGGTTGTTATCATATTTTCTAATTCATCTCTTTCTCTGAAAATAAATACTTTATCAAAGTTTAAGTGGCAAGTTTTAATACTGAAAAGACTACTTATCACTCGGTGAGAAGATAGACCCCTAGCAGTCACCGTAGACTCCAATCCAGTAGACATGCATGAATTCACAATTTTATTTAGCACTACGCAAGCTTTGTATCACTTTACCCATAGCTACTCTGAGTTCTCTCTAAGCTAGGTCCCTTGCATTTCCTTTGATACGGGTTCGAGTTCAGAGTACGAAACATTTTTCAAGTTACGTGATTAAGTCTCCACACATTACTTTCTGTCAATGTCCTGGGGCGCTCACCTAGTTCTCCACCGAGTTCCAATAATATTAGTTGGGCAGGACTCCCCTCGCCCAACACCCCACCTTATGCTACTATAGCACCTTGGATCCCCCACTTCCGGACTCTTCCTACCGGTCCTGGGTTCCTCCATAACTCACACATCACTCACACTATATTACTTACCCAATATGGAGATTATAGCCACATAACAAGGTAGCATTTTCTGCTTGTTGAAATAGGAAAATAGTTGGCACGAAAATATGGTCCTTTATTCGGGTGAGAGTTTTGTTGGTCCTTATATATATTAATCATATGTAAAGGGTCTCATCTCTTCCGATTTAATTTTGAGACATTTTCTCATGCACATATATATAATTATACAAAAATGTAACTTTTACACTTAATATAAATAGGTTGATGTTCAAGAGATAAGCTTGCCTTCATATTCGTAGTAAAGATCCACGTCAGTGAAATCCGGATCAGTTACACCTGCCTGAGTTGGTTCGTCCTCTGCAATTATACAGCAGTGCGAATAATAAATAAATACTTAGTTGCTTTTGGTGCTATAATGCGTACTTCAGTCAGTTGATTTTTCTTTGTCAATAGATTTTAATTTAATAACATTTTTCAGATCCCTTGTTAGGTTAGCACTCCCCAATTGCGGTTGTTCTAGTCTACCAGCTCTAGGATCGAGGTTGCCTACTTTCGCATTTGTTAATAATTGACCCTGGCCAGCCCATTTTAGGGGTGATATTTACCTGGTGTTTAATTTAATTATTCTATTCTGATTAAATTATTTCTAACGCATCAGACTATCTGTCTAATTTAGGGAATTTTATCGGTGACTTAATTTTTGTATATAGTCTCAGATTAATTTTAAGCTTTTTCCCGTTTTTATTTTCTACCCGTCGGTCTACTGCAATTTATCCTCACGTGGTTCACATATTCGTTTGGTCCGATATCTACACTGTGCCGACACATTATTATTGGTGCTCATTTCTACCGCTAAATCTACCACTACTAATACTCATTAGAAATTACCTTTTTGCCCCTTACCTAAATCCACTTTCTATCCCTTTTCTTAATCTCTCTCTTTACCTAATCTCTCTCTTTCTCTCTCCTTATCCATTCGGCCGAATGACTTGGCCTCCCTATTTCCTCTTCCTCACTTTCCCCTTTCCTCATTTCTTCCTCCTCCTAGTAGGTTGCTTGCGCGCGCGGTGCCCTCTCTGGTGGCTCCTGGCGCCATCGCCTCCCTTCGGTGGGCTCTATGCCCGGCTCCTTCAGCCCTGTTGCTCGGCTCAAGCCCGCGCCTCCCTGCTCTATTGTCGGCGCCCTGCTGCTTGGCCTTCCTGTCCTTGCTGGTTCTTGGTCATTGCCTATGCCGCCCTTGCTCCTTTGGTCTTCCTTTTCTTCTTTATTGCTCCTCTCCTCCTCTCCTCCTTCTCTGAGGTGGGTTGTGGTTGTGGCAATGGTGCTTGGCTTAGCGTTGTTGTTCTCTGTTGTGAGGGGGTTTGTGAAGCTTGGGTTGGCTTGCTTGCTTGGTTGTGAATGAGGCTTGTAGGTCTTGTTGGCTCTGGTGGTTGCTCTCAGTTACATTGGATGAATAGGGCTTGTGATGCTTTGTGAAGGGAGAGAGGCTTAAGGCAGGGGACTTTTGGTTGCCATCTCTTTCCTTTACCCTGTGTATGCCTTCCTTGCCCCTCCCTTATCTCATTGGCTCTCACATTGGACTATTTGGCTATGGTCCTTTGGCCCAAAGGTGGTCTCTAACACTATACGCCAGATTTTCTGCGGCGAAGGTAAGTCGTTATAATGTGAGTGTCGGATTTTAATAATTGTCGGGTGATGAAACCCACAGGAAGTGAGATGGTGCCGACTAACCAAAGTCGGTCTGGGAACCTCGATGATTTTCCTTCCTTACTCTAACTCTACTTTATCGCTTTTGGGTTTGCTACTTGTCTTTTGGTTGTTTGGCGGACGATGGATGGGCCAAGGAATGGGTTCAACTGGCTGGCGATACACGGACAAGGAAGGAAAGGCTTTGGTGATATGCATGCAAAATTTTATTTTTCTTTTGTAATGTACTCAAAGCTGTAATCTTTTTATTTTGATTTGTTGTAAATAATTCTTGTAATTAATCTAAGAGTGTAACAATGTTGTATTATGACTTTAAAATTGATATTGTAATTTTTGGAGATGGATTCTTGTATTACTTTTCTTGGTAATGAAATCCTGTAATTGATCCTGAGCTTGCAGTGTTGTTTTATTATTGTCTTATAAATCTTGTTGTAAACTTTCGATAATGAAATGGCATATGTTGATGATTTGCCACGTGTTCAATATCAGTCTGAGCTTAAGTTATGTTCTCGTTCAGATGAATTTAATCTACTGCTTATTATCGATTATCGTTGTTTAAATTAGTTTGAGTTTTAGGGTTCTCACACGGACCACGGTCTCACTTGCATGAACCTTCTCCTTGTCAACTTGCTACCCGCGGTGGCGGTGGCCAGTCTCAAAGTCATCTATGTCATGCGAGATAGGTTGGACGGTTGAATGATGTTAGAAAAACGCAACGTCGGGCCAAATCAATAATTTTGATGCATACTGAACATAACTTACATCTTGAATCCATAGTGCACCCAGGTGATGAGGAGCGGTAGTACGGCCCACGGTCTCACTTGCAGAAGCATTCCCCTTGTCCGCCACCCGCTTGGCCTTGTCGTACTCATCTGCTTTCTTGGGCTCGTCTGATGCCTTTTTAGTTGGGTCGAGGTCACGTATGTAAGGTGTCCAGCGTTGGAAGGTCTCGGCTCACTATGGAAAGTTCAACATATACTTCTGCTGGATGAATGCCCTATCGTACATCTCCGGGCCATCGATCCATTGTAAAAAGTAGCGTTGCATCTCTGGCTACCATTATGCGCGTGTGTAATCAGGGATTTGTGTAATGGAACGTATGATGCGATAAATCTTTGTGTGTGCAAGACACGCTTACGAGGTGGTGGCCGCGCGTGTAGTACGCCCGAGCGGATGTCGCTGGGGGTGTGGACTAGATTATCTTTGCCTGTTCTTCGCACACACATTACGGGCGTGGGAACTCGAGTGGTACTGGCTCATCCTTCATAGACTTATCCGGGTAGGGTTTAACCCTCTTGGTAAGCCGCTTGCGCTTCTGTAGTATCTTCTTGTAGAAGCTCGCCGAACCCTCCATCTCCTTCCTCTCAGTTGTGCGAAGCAAGTTTTGGTGTAGTGTTGCGTGTGGTGGTGTAGTGCTATCCTGCATCTCTCTTCTCCTCAACTTCTCTTCTCTCCTTTTATACAGGGATTTTTCAGCCTGAAAAGGGGGGTGGCAGTGTGTTGTCATCTCGGAGTGTGGTCTTGTTGTTCTGAAAATTTAGCATAGCAGTGTGTTGTCATATCAATCTGCAAAAGTGGCAGCGTGTAGCGTGGCAAGGTGCGGTCTTTTCGGTCTGAAAAAGTCACGTGGCGGAGTGTGGTATGGTTAGTCTAAAAAGTAAGTGTCGCAGTGTGTTATCATATCGATGTGCAAAAGTGACCGCTTGTGGCTTGGCAGGGGCCGATCTTTTCGGTCTAAAAAGGTCGCATGGAGGAGTGTGGTCTTGTTTGTCTGAAAAGTAAGCGTCGCAGTGTGTTGTCATATCAGTCTAAAAAGGTGACATGGAGGAGTCAAGGCTAGAAAGAGGGTGGTGTGGGGTGTCCCAATGCTGGTTCCCCACATGGTCGCGGTGTGCACGCAAAAAAGAAATATCGAAAACGAGACTAGCATAATAATAGTTGTAACAAAATTAATATTTATACGGCATGACTGATATTTAGAAGAACAAATATCTACTCGCGGCTCCTCTTGGGGCGTACCCCCTGTGTCGCCCCTGGCCTCGTCTGGGGCGATTGTAGGCGCTGGTGCGAGTACGTCAAAGGCTCAGGCGGCCGAGGTACCTAACCGGCGCGAGTAGCCTAAGGGGGTGTCGCGAGGGGGTCCTTTGTCGGTTGGCTCGATCCAGGTGCACCGTGTAGCTGTGAAGCCCCCACGGAGACCTGGCTGCCACATTAGTCCAAGTAGAAGTCCCCTGGATGTACGACCGCCGCCCGCATAGTCCTAGTTGTCCTCCCACATCGCCTTAGCCATCCTCACCAGTGGAAGGAGACCTGTCGCCCTCAAACTGCGTCGGGTGATGTTAAGAACAAACGTTAGTCCATCCAAAATAGTTAGGCTGCAAATTAGTACACAAAGATTGCAATGACACGTACCTCGGAACCCAACGTGGGTTCACCCTCCACGCCCTCATAGGCGCGCGCAACCACAACGCACTAAGCTCAATCGCCGCCTCGCCCTCCTGGGGGAGGATGGTACTGAGGTGGCTACAGTGATGCGCGTCAATCACCGGGTCAAGCAACTCGTACGGCCACTACGTAGCGTGTCCTGGGTCCGCCATACCTGAAAATTCAGTATATGCATTGTAAAAACTACGAAACATGTACATAAGGTACTAAGAAGCGGTATTAACAAAATAATTACCAGGCACAAATAGAAACCAAATTTAATTTGAGATTATTTTGGTTAAGCTACACAAACCCCACCAACCTACTCTGTAATTTTATAGATTTTTTATAGAAATATTGCTATTTTCCTACTTTAAAAAGAATTTTCAGCATTAACAGAATAATTACCGCGCACAAATGTAAACCAAATTTAAACTGGGACTATTTCGATTCAGGTCTACCTACCATACTCAATTACTCTACAATTTTAATAGATATGTACTAGGGTCTTCCAATTTTAACAGAATTTTTAAATATTTACCGAGTGTAAATAAAAACAATAAACAAAGTTCACAATTTTATCATTCAGCTATACATAGCGTTTGTAGCAACTCAGGATTTTCTTTACAATTTTAAGATGTGTTATGCTATTTTCCTAATTTAAATAGTATTTTTGGCACTAACAAAATAGTTATCGCGTACAAACTCTACAACCGTACTAAGCTACGCTAAATTTTTTACAGATTTGCAATAGATATCTTGATACTTTTCTTGTTTACAAAGTGTCTCCAACATTGCTTAAATATTTAACGTGTGCAAATGGAAACAAAAAATAACGACCACAATATTTTAATTCGTCTTTACGTAACCTATGTAGCAACTCCGGATTTGTTTTTGCAATTTAAGATGTGGCATGCTATTTTTCTAGTTTAAAATTAATTTTTGGCATTAACAACATAATTACTGCACACAAATAGGAAGCTAAATAAAGCTGAAATTATTTTGATTACGCTCTACCTACCCTACTTAGCTACTCTACAATTTTTACAGATTTGTAATAGGCGTCTTCCTATTTCTGCAAATTTATCTTAAATCGTTCGAGTACTAAAACATTCATAATATGTGCACGATGAACTAGACTATACACAACTTAAATGATGTACTGCATAATTTAACTAAAATTATATAATATATTGAATTCTATGTTGCTATTTTGTTTGCTAACTGACAATATTTTGACATAATATACTAAATTGCAAAAATCTATACCTGAAAGATGGCTGATCGAATCTAATGTTTCGTCTCTCTTCTCCTCCACTACGAACTGGCTGAGCTTCGAATCGCACATGCAGAGAGATTTGCTATCTCCTCCTCCCCATCTCAGATTCCCACTCCTCTCCTCCCGATCTTGCTCCGACAAACAGTGGTCCGGTCGGTACATCTTCGACACCTGCAGCCGCTACTTCTTGTCACTTCAATGGCAGATCCAGCGCATCCCTCCTCCTCCTCTCTCTCTCTCCCCTATTCCTTCTTAGATCTCTGGTGATACTAAATGATTTATGATTTCCCCTCTAAATTGGCTTAGATTTGTCCATGATTTGCTATGATACTTAAGTCCCAAGATTCCCCATGTTAAATCACCTATATATGGTCCATTTCTAGCAATTTTTGTTTGCGGTTAGCGTTAGATCTGTCGTAGGGACGCCCCCATCGACCCCACGACCCGGCGAAGCACGGTTGCACCGAAGGGGCCTTCCAAAGATATACTCGGAGAAGGCCCCGAGGGCCCCTCGGAGGCATCCCGAAGACCCCCTCGGAGGGATCCCAAAGCCCCCTCGGAGAATCCCGAAGACCCCTCGGCGAGACCGAAGGTGCCTCGCAGGGAAGTCGGCAAAGGACTGTCAGTGAATACGGGGTCCACAAGGGCGGTAGACCAGGCGCACCCCCTAAAGATAGACTATGTCCACAAGGGTGCACCATGCACCAGAGGCTACGCGTCGGGCACGCAAAAGACCCTGCTACCCCTAGGGCTAATGTACTTTGTTAAGGGTATATATGTATTTCCATGTATCATGTCGGGAAGCTATAAATAGCCCACTACTAATCGAAGAACTAGCAAGAATAAGATGTATGCAATCTGGTATTGCGAATAAAATTGTAGTATAGATGGTATTGAAAACAAAAGTGGGATCCCGAAGGCTGTCTTGACAGGTGGTCGTCCGACACAACTGAAGAACAGAAGTTTGCACAATGGCTAAACCTAAATTCAACGAAATCCGAGTTCTAGCCAGGGGGACGGCGACTCCTATATGGGAAGACGACCAGGGGTGGTGGCCAGGGAAGTGGACGCACGCCCCTAGGGTTACAAGGCCCATGGGCCCAAGAGGAGGTGGCGCAGCACCCTTTTTGACTCGGTAAAAAAAACAGACGGGGATTGTTTTGTTTATTGTGGTCAGCTCGGTTGGAATTTGAAGCTTAGGTTGGATCTATTGGAAAGTAGACTTGATAAGCTTTCAATGAAGTCCAAGAACATCCCAAACGGAGTCCGTATGAAGAAGTTACGACCGTTTGAACTTAGTGCTGTCGTAGCAGTCCGAACTCGAATTCAGAACGAGCCCAACTCGAACTCTTGCTTGGCTCGGACCCAAAGTGACGTGATGTCCTCCATTATGCCTCCTATGCTTGTCCATGACTCCACATACCTCTCCTTGGTCCTTTCCCATGTTCCTAAGCACAATTAAATCACTTGCACTAGGTAGCGATCTATTCTCAGTAATATATAATCCTATGAACGAATTCACCTGGTGATTAAGTTGGCGAGCACGAGCTCGAGTAATTGGTCCTTGTAATATTGGTTGTGGATCAGCTGTGTGTGTAGGCGCGGTTGTATCCAAATTAGGGATGTCCTCATCATCCCCCCTTCTTGCATTTGAGTCGTTCTCGACTCAAGCTCATCCTCTTCTCCCAAGTATGGTTTCAAATCTGCAATGTTAAATGTAGGACTAACCCCAAAATCTATAGGCAGATCAAGTTTGTATGCATTATCATTAATCTTTTCTAACACTTTGAAAGGACCATCAGCTCGAGGCATCAATTTTAACTTTCTCAATTCAGGGAACCTATCTTTTCTCAAGTGCAACCAAACAAGATCTCCTGGTTCAAAAGTTAAATGTTTTCTCCCTTGACTACCAGCAAGTTTATATTTATCATTCATGCGCTCTATATTCTCCTTAGTTGTCTCATGCATTTTAAAATCAATTCAAAGACGTTGGTTAGCAACAAAGTTCAATTTATCCGAAGATGGAATAGGCATTAAATCAATAGGAACACGAGGCACAAAACCATAAACAACTTCAAAAGGGCACATCTTTGTAGTAGAATGCAATGAACGATTATAAGCAAACTCAATATGAGGCAAGCATTCTTCCCACAATTTTAAGTTCTTTTTCAACACCGCCCTAAGCATTGTAGATAAAGTTCTATTCACAACTTCAGTTTGTCCATCAGTTTGGGGATGACAAGTAGTAGAAAATAACAGTTTAGTCCCCCAATTTAGCCCATAAAGTTCTCCAAAAGTGGCTAAGGAATTTAGCATCACGATCTAAAACTATAGTATTAGGCACACCATGCAATCGAACAACTTCATGAAAGAATAAATCAGCAATATTGGCAGCATCATTGCTCTTATGACATGGTATAAAGTGAGCCATCTTAGAAAATCTATCAACAACCACGAATATACTATCGCTCCCTTCTTTGTTCTAGGCAATCCTAAAACAAAGTCCATCGAAATATCTTCCCACTAACAATGAACCGGTAGAGGCATGTATAAACCATGAGAATTAAGTCGTGACTTAGCTCTTTGACATGTAGTGCGGCGAGCAACGTAACGCCGACGTCTCGCCTCATCTTTGGCCAAAAGAAATGATCGGCAAGTATATCCTCCGTTTTCTTCACGCCAAAGTGTCCCATCACCCGCTCCATGTGCTTCTGTAACAACAACAAACGAACGGAGCTAGCTGGAATGCATAGCTTGTTAGCTCTAAACACAAACCCGTCATTAATGACAAATTTGTTCCACGTTTTCCTTCTTTACAATTCAACAATATATCGTAAAATCGACATCATGCACATATTGCTCTTTAATAGTCTCTAATCCAAAAATTTTGAAGTCAAGTTGTGAAAGCATGGTATATCTCCTAGACAAAGCATCAAGAATAACATTCTCTTTTCCCTTATTGTGTTTTATGACATAAGGAAAAGACTCAATAAATTCAACCCACTTTGCATGTCTACGGTTCAATTTACTTTGACTTGAATATGCTTTAAAGATTCGTGATCGAATGTATAACAAATTCTTTGGGCCATAAATAATGTTGTCATGTTTCCAAAGTTCAAATAGTGCATATAATTCCTTATCATAAGTAGAATAGTTCAAACTAGGCCCACTCAATTTCTCACTGAAGTATGCTATATGTTTACCTTCTTGTAGCAATACGCCACCTAAACCAATTCCACTAGCATCACATTCTAGTTCAAAAGTCTTATTAAAGTCAGAGAGTTGGAGTAGTGGTGCATGTGTTAACTTATCTTTCAATGTGATGAAGGCGTTCTCCTGTGCGGCGCTCCAAACAAATGGCACGCCCTTCTTGGTGAGCTCATTCAATGGTGCAGCGATGGTGCTGAAATCCTTCACGAAGCGGCGGTAGAATCCAGCAAGTCCTAAAAAGCTTCGTACCTGTGTGACCGTATTAGGAGTCGGCCAACTCTGTATTGCTTCAATCTTGGCTTGATCAACTTCAATTCCCTGTGGAGTAACAACATATCCAAGAAACGCGACTCGATCGGTGCAAAAGGTGCACTTCTCAAGGTTACCAAATAAACGTGCATCACGTAAGGCATTAAAAACAACACGTAAATGGTCAAGATGTTCCTCTAAGGATTTGCTATATATCAATATATCATCAAAATAAACCACCACAAATCTACCAATGAAAGCACGCAAAACCTCGTTCATTAGTCTCATGAAAGTGCTAGGTGCATTAGTTAATCCAAAAGGCATTACTAACCACTCATATAACCCGAACTTAGTTTTAAATGCTGTTTTCCATTCATCGCCTAATTTCATGCGAATTTGGTGATATCCACTACGCAAATCAACCTTCGAGAAAACAACAGAGCCACTCAATTCATCAAGTATATCATCTAATCTAGGAATAGGATGACGATACCTAATGGTGATATTATTGATTGCTCTACAATCTACACACAATACACCGGTAGGCAGCACTGTGAGGAGAGTTCAAGGAGGACAACAACCAGGAGGTGGCAGCGGGGCTGCGGCCGATAGGCGAGGAGGAAGGAAGTAGCGTCGATGTGGGAGGGCGTGAGGAGGAGAACCGGTAGGGGATTACTTGCGGGAGCCTGTTGTGTGCGCTGGGTGAGAGGGGGTCGATCGGGCGAGGCGGCAAGCCGCAGTGCGCATGGGAGAGGTCCGAGAGGACGACAGATGTGTTGGGAAACCATGGGCCTGACCCTACAGTCGGCCCATTAGTGGGCGCCCCATCCCAAACCCTAGCAGGGTCGTAGCCTATATATAGGGGGTGCTATACATTGTAAAAGATGGATCGATGGATGAATGAATAAAGAGAAGCAAGAAGTCCCCCTACATCTCTGTGTTCTATCTCTTATTCTGTTCTTGTGTTCATGCATTGTTCTTACGATTCCGAGTTTCTACGAGATAATCGCTCGGACTGGACTCGCCAGCGACGGTTCCTCAACACGTTATCAGCACGATCGACTCTCCTCGCATCAAAAAGGTAACCGTTGATGAACGACGCTCGTAGATTGAATCGTTTTCTAGATTGCTTTCAATTCTGCAAATTTGGCTTTCTAGATTGGTTTCTTACGGTGCAAATCTGCTCTAATCTACCGCGAGCCGACTTAAAGTCGCCGGCCAAGCCGATCGGTGGATTGCATGAAAGAGTAGATGATGATTGTACCGTAGGTAGTAGATGCAATCGCATGAAAGGCACCATGTGCACGGCACCGCCTGTAAGCGGCTGTCACTACCTCTGCGACACGTTACCGGTCGGCATAGTCCGCCATCACGTCTCGCCACGGAGGCAATGACAGTGCCACGCTGCTAGCACGCGACAAGCACGCACATGACGGCATGAAGCCGCGCCTCAGTTGAAATCTCGTACTATATTACATTGCACATTGCATCGCATACATGAACAGTAACAGAAAATTAATAAAAGGGACGACCGACGGCCCTGTAGAGCCGCGCCGTCGTCGGTTTTGGGGTCGTGCCTGGCCACCTGAAGATGGCGCCGCCACCGCCATGTGAAGCGGCCGCAGCCCGCTTGCCGACGCCGACGCGCCGACCGCGCGATCCCATCACGCCGCCACCGCGACGGCCGAGAGCGCCGGCCGCGCCAGACGCTCGGCGTCACCCGCCTCCGCGCCGGCGCCACCCGATGCGCCGCCGCCGCCGCACCACACCGCCACGGTTGCCGCCGACGCCGGTCGCCGCTGAGCCGCCGCCGCTCGAGCGGCCACCTCAACCGCCGCAAGCTCCGTCGGCCGCGCGACGAATGATCGCCAGCCTCTTTTGCACGGCCGCGCCGGGCGCGATGCCGGAAGCCGCGCCGCCAGAAGCGCGCCGGTCCCCGCGCCCGCTTAGCCTCGCGCCTCGCCGGCCGCCCGCCGCCCCGCCGCCAGTAGTCGATGGCGCGCGCCGCCGCTCCGTCCCCCTTCTTCGCCCGCAGCCAAGGCGTCGCTCGCCACTGACCCTCCACTTGCGCCGCGCTCCTCCATAAGCCGCCGCCGCCACTGAAATCGGCAAGAAAACCTAAAAGGGTGCCTTCCTCTTTTTTTTGCTTTGGCGCAATGGGCCATAAAAGGCCGGCCATAAAAGCCGGCCCAATAAGTATTTCGAGAAAAGAATGAAAAAAAAACAAAAAAGGAGGTTTTGCAAAATGGCCCTTGGGGATTATGAAAATCACGAGGTCGTTTTGCATATGAGAAAATTTTGCATGAAGGCCCTCGTAGTTCTGAAAATTACGATAATTCTTCGCAGACTTGGAAGTTTTGCGAAAACCCCCTCGAAATTACTGAAAATTACGCGAATTTTTCTCTCAGAATTGAAATTTCGCGTTTTAAACCCCGAAACTTGCAGTTTTCGCCGAAAAGTCTTGTTTCCAACAGAAAAGGGCCTCGGGAATCCATTTTTTTTGTGCATATTTTTGAACTTTGAAGCATGTTTATTCTTGTTATTGTTATTTCTATGCAATTTATTTATTGTATTTACTGTTTTGATTATCTGTGATTGTTTATATTAGTTTTAATCACCTAAAAATAACAGTAAATCATGAAAAATGCATAGAAAAATACGGGAATACGAACCTGGAGTTCGATAAGCATTATGAGAATTTTGCAACCATTTTATGCAGATTACTAGCAGTAATCCTTTGAACTTTTCGCATGAATATGAATATGACTGGCATCACGAACTAGTAGTTCGAAGAACTGACCCAGCATGACCAGATTTTGTATAAAATTTGTATCAGTCTTCAATTATGTGGTAATGTAATCACGAATGAGCAGAAGATTGAGAAGACTCTTTCTACCTTTCACCCAAATGTGGTGTAATCCGCACGCAACTATCGTCAAGACGGCTACATGAAGTATGCAGAATTAATTGACATCATGCAAGTTGCGAAAGCTCAAGATGATGTTCTAAGAAAGAACTTCATCTTGCAGTCACCTAGTTGCAATGTTGGCCATGAAGCCACTGCTAGTAGCTATAAGGTGATGAAGCCTCTCACGAATGAGAGGAGCAAGATGGGTAAGGTCGTGCGTCGCACATTATTGAGACTTTCCAGTCTAAGAAAAAGGGCAAATGATAGCATGAGGCACACCTCGCCATTGCAGGCACAGAGGATTCACATCCATTAGTTGCACTTATGAATGTGGATAGCCCTGTAGCAGCCCCCATCATCCCTCATTTGGATATCGCAACGGCCGCAGCCGTAGCTACCCAAGAGGAGAAGATCGCGCATGGAGCCGATTGAGACAGAAGTTCCTGAATACTTCGTCGATTCGATCTAGTGCACGCATTGCACTTGGATCTTTTATAGAAACTTGCATTTTGTAATTGAAGCGGAACTTTGAATTATTGAATAATGGTTGCAAGCTCTAGGAGAGCAAAACATTAAATTCTTATTGTGAGTCCTGTAAGACTTATTTTCCCGTCTTTATAATAGCAAGTTACGTTCTGATATCTGAAGTATTTTATTTATGTGTTGCTTGCTTTCTGCTATATATTAATAAAGTACATTATATTAGAACGCGTGTGGTGCCCTATGGAGGAAGTGTGCTTAGCATGTAGCGGCACAATGAAAACCATCCTAAGAGAAACGAAAATTTTTCCAGTCGATCAACAAGAATGCTGGTAGTCTTACGACAATCGCAGGCAGCGATACTTGTATAATAGGCTCAGGAAGGGCCACAATTATACTCTCAATGGGCACAACTTTGGTCATTGAAGAAGACTTGTTGTACCCAGAATCGACTAGAACTCTCAAGGATATTTGCACTAACAGCTTAGTGTAGAGATGAAGAAGAGTATGGTATGAGAATACCTGCTCTTTACAAAGCGTGAAGAAAGTGAAAAATAGCATTAGAATGTCTTCCTTCATATGAAACTGGGCTATACTACACTAATATTAAGGCACACAAGCCTATCTTGCTTGAAAATCAGATTTAGAAGCTCTGAACTTATCTATCTACGGCATAATAGATTATGCCGCCAGGTCTTAGGATAATGAGAGATATAATTAACAATTCACAGGGACATAATATGAATATAAAGAATTTCCCGAATCTAGAAGATTTTGTGTGCCCCGCATGTGCCACCGGAAAATTAATTATTAGACCTTTTGCTCTGAAAGCGAATGATGAAGTCCCTGCATTCTGGGCCGTATCCGGGGAGACTTTGCGGTCCTATCACACTCGTAAGGGTCAATTAGGTATTTTATGGTGCTCATCGATGCTTCCTCGGAATGGTCGCACGTATGTTTATTGTCTATGAGAAACCATGCTTTTGCAAAGCTAAATCTCGCAGATAATTAATAATTGAAAAAATAATTTCCCTGATCATCACGTGAAGTCCACCTGAATGGACAACGTCGGAGAATGTACTCCGAAGGCATCTGATGATTATTGTATGAAAATGGGAATTAAAGTTGAGCATTCTATACCGCACATCCGCACCCAGAATGGACTAGCAGAACTTTGAAGAATTGTAATTTACTAACTATATGTTGGGGACACGCAGTCCTGCTCGTAGCAGCTCTCATCAATTTTAGACCGTCGGCCTATAACATCCATCCAACTATGCAACTAGCGCAAGAGTTAGTACTGAAAACTTCTCATCTTCGCAGGTTTGGTTGCAAGGGTTATATACCTATACCACCACCGCAATAATCGCAATGGGTCTTCTCAGAAAGTCCGGGATATCGTTGGTTATGAGACAACATCCATAATCAAGTATTTGGACCATATGATCGGAGATTTGTATAATGCCCATTCACGATAGTACATTAGATGAGGTTAGTTTCCCGTCATTAGGGGGAGGAAATCAACCCTTGATAATAATGTCGGGAAATAATTGAAGTCTAGAAGACAATTGAAGCCCAGAAGATAATTGAAATCTATGCATATGACCCGCGCACTAGTGAAGCAAATAGAAGTCCGAAGATAATTGCGATCCGAAGATAATTGAATTGAAGTCTAGAAGACAATTGAAGTCCGAAGATAATTGATTTGCAAGTATTAGCGAATCAACCGCGGACTACTTTAGTGATTTGAAGAGCGTGAATAAGTAACATTTGCTCGCAAGCAATGCAGGAGAGGTTGAAATACCATTGAAGGTATCCATAATCCCGTCCAGAGGCCTCAGAATAAAAGGACGAGAACTCCGGTCCCTCGAATCCGAAGTAACCGGGGACGCCTCGTGAAAAAGGATAAGAAGGACTTGTCACAACCAATCACCAAGTGCCCGAACGGAAGGGAGCCGTTGAGACACGGCATCGATGCGGAACCTTGAAAAGGCATACCAGAATTGAACATCCCCATGAAGGGAGACATCAGCATGGATGTGTGCGCACACATCAGAGCTGAAAAACTAAAGGGACTTGCCCCACAATTGGAAGCAGTGGTGAGCAAGTAGAAGCATTAAAAGAATCGCCCCTTGAAGAAATAGCTATAAACTTTATGACCTCGGGAGGACGTTTGAATATTACAACAGCCAATGTCGACACTTACTTTGCAAAGAAACTTGCCACAATCATCAATCTTGATCCAGAGCCTGCATCGCTCGATAAATGAGAGAAAAGATCAGATTGAGAAGATTGAGAGAAGGCAATCGAAACTGAATTATTCTCTCCGAATAAAAGAAAGACGTTTAGGCCTGTAAGCCGCACGTCTCCCCTTGTGCACCCCGTAGGGTATAAGTGGGTATTTGTTCGAAAGAGAAATGAAAAGAAGCAAGGCTCGTTGTACAAAATTTTCATTGGACATCCAGAAGATGATTATGAAGAAACCTATTCCCCGGTCATGGGCGGAACTCCTTTTAAATATTTATCTCAATGGTAGTGAACTTGAAGTTAGAAGTGAAATTGATGGATGTGGTACCTGCATACATTTATGAAATATTGGATTCGGACATTTATATGAAGATACCTGAATGTATCACTGTCCCGAACCAAAACAGAGCAAATAGAAATATGTACAGTGTGAAACTCAGAAAGTCATTATGCGAACTTAAGTAATCAGCGAGATGTGGTATAATCGCAGGCGACTTTCTATGCAAGAAAGGCTACACGAACAATGAGAATAATCTCTGTGTATTTATACGACGATCCCAGAATGGACTTTGTATAATCTTAGAGTATGAAGATGATCTGAATATCATCGAAACCCTGAAGGATATTAGGAAAGCAAACTCTTACCTAGAGTCGGAGTTTGAAATGAAAGATTTGGGTAAAACCAAATATTGCCTAGGCTTGGAGCTTGAGCATGTCCCTGAAGGAATATTAGTACATCAGTCAACCTACACTCAGAAAGTGTCAGAAAGGTTCGACTTTGCAAAGATATACCCTTTGAAGGTGCCAATGGTGGAGATCTTTGCGGCAAGACAAAGACCCGTCTGGACCTAAAGAAGAGGGGGGGGGAAGTCCTGGGACCGAATTCCCACACTTAAGTGTAATAGAAACACTCATGTATTGAACAAATCTGACTAGATCGGGCATTGCATTTGCAGTAAACCTACTAGCAAGGTATAGTGCGAGAACCTACCAAAGGCATTGGCGGGGAATAAAGGACATCTTCCGATACCTCTAAGGAAGCAAAGAACTTGATCATTCTCTGAGAAAGAATAAAGACTTAACTATGAATGTCAATGCGGATAACTGGTACTTGTAGGACCCGTATACGATAAATAGCAAGCAGGCTATGTATTCCTATGTGGTGGAACTGTAATTCCATAAAAATCGTCTAGCGAGTCTTGTACCGATTTCGACGAACCACTCGAAACAATAGCACTACACGAGGCCTCACGAGAATGTGCTTGGCTTTCGGATGATTCACCACATCCAAAGATCATGTGGATTGAATGCCGCACTAACCCCACTATTATCTATGAAGATAAATGCGGCTTGTGTTGCACAAGTGCGATGGGTTATGTGAAGAATCCTCTCACAAAGCATATCAACCCCAAGTTCTTCTATGCTCATGAATTGCAAAAGATGAACGTATTTAAAGTACTGCATACTAAGTCATGTGAGAATCTTGCAGATTTATTCACTAAGTAATTTTCAGCGTCTAACTTTGAAAGATGCATATGTGAATTGGAATGATGAGACTTAGAGAAGTGTAGAATTCAGGGGGAGAACCTTCACGAACTCATTATTAAAGCTTGATCATGAAGATCGAGTACCCAAAGAATAAATCCAAGAGATTAAATGAAATTTGGTGGATTGTACTCTTTTTCCCTTGACGAGTTTTCCTGACGTTTCTCGGCCAAGGTTTTTAATGAGGCAATTCGTGCATCACAGCAGAACGTGTATCATGTACTCTTTCTCCAAATTTTTCCCACTGGGTTTTTATGGAGTTTTGACGAGACATGGACATGAAGGATGGGTGCCCAAGGGGGAGTGTTGGGAAACCATGGGCCTGACCCTGCAGTCGGTCCATTAGTGGGCGCCCCATCCCAAACCCTAGTAGGGTCGTAGCCTATAAATAGGGGGTGCTATACATTGTAAAAGATGGATCGATGGATGAATGAATAAAGAGAAGCAAGAAGTCCTCCTACATCTCTGTGTTCTATCTCTTATTCTGTTCTTGTGTTCATGCATTGTTCTTACGATTCTGAGTTTGTTTACGAGGTAATCGCTCGGACTAGACTCGCCAGCGACGGTTCCTCGACAAGATGGACTTGTGGAGTTCAGATTAATATGGATTTTGGAGTGGAATTGGGGATCCCCTTTCCTATAACCGTACCTGGTAATGGCTAGGGCATTCGTTTCGAGCCGAGGTGAACTTTTCGTGCTAGTCAAATCAAAGCCTGAGCCTAGCTCGAAAATTGTGTCATACTGGAATCCTAGGCCTGAGTCGGCCCGAGAAGCAAGCCCAACCCAGTAAAATTGAGTCGGTCTTGGGTCGGACCATCGGATTGCCTATGAACAAGTCTAACCAACGGTAAACGGCGACCGACGAGAGTAGAGAGAGAGAGAGGCAGAGGAAATAAACCCACGGCCGTTACGCGTGAAGCGATGGCGTTAAGCAGAAGCCTCCTCGGCCTCGCCCGTCGTCCTCACCTGGCTAGTAGTACCTGTATGTACTATCCCGCGAGCGACGCGACGCCACACCTCCTCTTCCCCCACCCCGACCAAACCCCAAACGACGCACGCCGCGGCGGTGCCGGGCCTCGTCCCCACCCCCAAAATCCCGCCTCCTCCGTTCCCCGGACCCCGCGAGACCCTCTCGATCCGATGCGCTAGCCCGCTGATTCGCAATCCCAGTCCTGCAATTCCCGCCGCTCGCCATGGACGATCCCGCGATCGTCCTGTGCGCCTCTGCCCCCGCCGCCGTGCCCCCACCTCCGGCTGCGGTGGCGGCGGCGGTAGAAGCTACGGGTAGGGCTCCTTCGGCGGGCGCGGTGGCGGCGCCTGCCGTGCTGGCTCCGGCGGTGGCGGGTGCGAGGGCAGGCGGGGGCGGGAGGCGGGTTTTCTCCGTGGAGCTCCGGCCCGGGGAGACTACCATTGTGTCGTGGAAGAAACTGCTCAAGGAGGCCTGCCTGGGAGCTGCCTTGCCACCCCCTCTGCCGGCCGCGGCGGCGGTCCAGCCGGTCGTCGGGCCCCTCGTGGGACCGTCTGGTGCGGTAGGGTTTCGTGCTCTGGTTCTATTTTTCGCGTTATGGTGCTTGCTGTGTGCACTGCCTATATGAGTGAAATTTGTGGCTGATCAAGCCTGCAAACTGAGGGATTTCTTGAGGAAGTGGAGAAGGTGGAATTTTGGTTCTTCTAATGGAGATTAGCTAAATACGATTTCTATGAAATGGCCGAACGCAAAAATGTATCCAGGTGAGTTGGAATGCACAGTGAGCATAGAAGCTAAGTTTGGAACACAGAAAATGAGTAAAGACTGACAAAGCTAGGAAATTTGACATAAAGGCAAAGCATTTCATCATGTGTTGTCCCAGACATCTTTGCAAGGAATATGCCTGCTCTGCCTCTTTTCTGGAGCATCAAAGCATATAATCACTCGCCACCAGATGGTGCAGCAAAAACCTGAAAAAGTCTTCTCAGCATAAGTGTAACTCCCGTGTTGCCCATGACAGTTTTTCATAGGAAGATGGTTGCAATTTACAAACCACACCTGCTCACCCTATTAGGGTTCTTGAGCTCTCACCACCTATGGGAATTTTTTCCCCATGGTGTTCAAGCTGCACACATTTACATTTAAGTTTGTGCTTCAGCATTTCTGCTAATAGCCTAATATCATCAACTGGTAGTCTGGTGCATTGGAAATTTGGCATAACCCTTGTTTGGAATAGTTTACTACCCCTACTGAACCAAACCCCAGTGGGAAATGGGGAAATAACTTATCTTTTTTTTTTTGGTTTGGTGCGTGGGGCGAGTTATATAGACTTAATACTTAGGTGACCATATGTAAGAACTAAAACCACCATTTTGAGCTGTTTCATGGTTGTTGCTGTTAGTAGAAATGACCATTATAGTAGATCTGCTTTGATGAAACACCAGAGTTGTGGAATTGAGCACTGAGCAGCCTTAGACCTACACTATATCTTCATGTTGTGCAATGTCTGGCAATGACGTAACAATGAGATCAATTCCTTAATATAATCTGATGAGGTGGTTAGTGTAGAAATGAAATTGCTTACTTGTGATATGCTACTCTACAAGAGAGATGCCATTCATAAGTAACATTTCCTATATTTTCTTGGCATTATATGGAAGATGTTCATGTGTGTATATAACACACTTATCATTCCCATAGAAGGTTGCTCCACTTATCCATTCATTGGATTGAATCAGCCTAACTTGTGTTTTTTTTTTCACATGTTAAAGATCAACTGGGTTTGTGGTTGCAATTAAAATAACACACTGTATTTGACATTGAGGCTATCTCATGTTTTGAATCAGGCACATCCCACAGAAAATGACCCAAATGATCCTGCACAATCAAATCGGTTCAGTACAGTTATTGAGAAAATTGAGCGCCTTTACATGGTACGGAACACATGATGTTATTACCAGAGAGGACATGCAATTTTTACTTTTTACACCATGTGTATGAAGTGTTTACTATGTGTCCACATTCCATACTGTGCCAGGGAAAACATAGTAGTAACGAGGAAGATCTGGATGATGTGCCAGATGATGATCAGTATGACACAGATGATTCTTTCATTGATGATGCTGAATTGGTTAGTTTTCAAGGATGATTGATTTAAGCACATATAGTGCACTGTGTGAAAAATTATGTTTTTCCATTGCTTCAGGAGTTCAGGGTATTTTCTGATCTGAATGCTAGTAATTATGTTTCAATTCTAGTTCTTTGGTTCCGCCTTGTTACCATTTTTACCATGCGCTCTGCAGGCAATGTGCTGTTAATCTGTTACACTGACTGTAAATAACAAATCTTGACAGCCACTTAACCTGCCCTTTTTATTGATTGAGAATGACATGCTCATTTATATTCTTTCTTTCTTGATGTGATCTATTTATCGACTAGTAAGAACAATGAGGGTTCATTTCCTTGAGTTCGATACGGCATTTCCACTTAGTGGGCAGCAAGCACAATCAACTCTTTGTGTACACATAGTATGACCTATATGACCTGGAAGAATTTTACCGAAAAATATTCAGCAGTGCATCAAAATGGCCCCACGTCTTGTTAGCGTACACTGACCTCAGTTTCTGTGCAGATCAAAGTGCTAACTTACATGTTTCTTGCTGCATATATTTATACTTGTCAGAGAACAAGCTCAAGCATTTTTCTGTATCGTTAGACATTTTGAGAATGGTAGGCTGATAGCCAGTGTTCTGATTGCTCTGTTATTTCTTGTATCCACAGGATGAGTATTTTGAAGTTGACAATTTGGCAACCAAGCACAATGGATATTTTGTGAACAAAGGGAAATTGGAACAAATGTAATTTTCCTAAAAACTCTTTTATTTGCAACGACGGAGTTCCACAATCTATGCTCCAATCTGCCTACACAATGCTTACAGAAGGCATTCTGTTGTGTCATAATCATGGTTATTTCTTCAGAATGGTATTATGTTGGATGATATACTAACAGCATAGCAGCAACCTGAGCTTTTACCCACCTACATGCTTTACATATATGCCATTATTGGACATAAATCATGACTTTACTTCAACCTTCTTTTGCAGTGAGTATGGCTCAGTACAAAATGTTGCACCAAAGAAACGGAGAAGAAAAGACACATCAAGTTCTTACATTGAAAATAACCAGGAGTTTGCACTGGGTTCTCGTTCATACATGGGCAGCATGCCTGTAAAAGCCCCTAAAAGAAGCGCCATGCAAATAGGGAAGAACTTAGCAAGTAGCAACTTAAGTTCTTACACTGAATATCACTACGAAGGCAACGAACCGGTAAATAATAAAAGTAACGCCCCTGGAAGAATCCAGAAAATGAATTCCAGTGACCTTGCAACTGGTGCTGAGTATGCAGCACATATGAAGATATCAAGTAAGGATGTGCCATTGCCTCCTTCAGAGATAAATGACCTTGACAAGCATAAAACTGCACCGCCCCAGGCTGTTGATTTTGCTGATATGTCTGGAACCAATGAAACATATGGCTACCCTTATACAGCATACTGGGACAAAGATGCTCCGGTGCAACTTGAACCCAAATTGGAAAGAACTTTTAGCAGGGCAAATCAAGAGTTAACAAAGAAAATGCGCCGCAGACAGAAATATGATGTCAGTCAATTTTCTGGCTTGTCTACTGCCAGTAATGCCTATTCGACACAAACAACGGTAAGAATCAAAGGAACTGATATTGTGAGTATGGTGTGATTCATAGCTATCTTTCCACCCCTAAATCGCAGGACACTAACATTCCAGCACAAAAACATTCCTGATATAAAACAGGGAACAGAAAAAACAACCACTGCCACATGGCAGACGTGAAAGAAGTGCCATGATATGAGTTGTCTGTTAACTGGCTGTAAGCCTGTAAAGCTACTGAGACTGAGACAATTATGTACTAATTTTTATCATATCCTGCACTGCCTTTTCAGCACTTGGCCATGAACAGGCGTATAGAAGGTGCAGTTACCAAGGCGAAGGGTACTAGACTTGAGCGAGCTATTCGTGACCTCCAAAATATTGTCAGTGAATGTGCGTACTTTATGGTCAAACTTTTATGTTAGATTGTAATCTTTTTTTTTTTTGAAGCACTTTTGGAAGTAACTTTATATCTTTGCTGCTTAAAAATCCTCTTCACAGACAGACCGCAGACTCGAGACGTTCATGAGGTTGATCCAAATAGTCAAGCAGCAGTCAAAAGAAGATTGCCTCAAGAAGTAAAACACAAACTTGCTAAGGTCGCAAGGTTATCGGTATGTGGTGGCACATGCTATTTTACCTCAGAATGAAGTTCCTCTGATTACTCACATCTCACATGATTCCTAACATGCATATATCATTATTGAGATTTGACTTTTACTGCATTGATGTTTAAGTGACTTTGGACCTGCAGCCTTCTTTTATCGCTTGGAATATTCATAATTTCATACTGAAAAATCTTGTACTATAAAACAACTATTGGATACCCACTTTCTTGTCCTTCCGAAACTACAGTTTTCGTTTCTTATATCAGTGCTGTTACATTTCCATTTCCTTTGGTATGCATCTTTGATAAACTCAGTAGCCTCTGTGTAACGATAGTTACAATATGAAATGTTATAGTGTTTTACTTTAAATTGAATATGATTCTTATTTAATGTTTGTTTACCTAGTTGTTTCGGTAGTATTATGTTGATGATTATTTACCTAGTTGTTGATGGATAAGTCTCTATGTTGGCTTTTGCTGCCCTTCAAGGATAGCATCCTTGACTGGCTGTTAGCATCTCTTTAGGACAGCATCTTAGAACAAGCATCTTAGGACAGCATCTTGACTAGCATCTAGGACAGCATCTTGACTAGCATCTAGGACATCTTGACTAGCATCTAGGACAACATCTTAGACTAGCATCTTAGCATATGCTTGGCTGGTTGACAGCCTATAAATTTGTATCCCCAACCCCTCAGGTTGGCATGGCATTGTGTGAGAAATAAACCTAGAAAATTTGCCCCATCTCCAAGTGTCATCCTCTCGATGAGAGTAAGGATCTTGCTATCACCAAGAGTAGAAAATTTGCCCCATCTCCAAGTGTTATCCTCTCGATGAGAGTAAGGATCTTGCTATCACCAAGAGCAAGAATCCAGCGACTAACAAGTGGTATCAGAGCTGTACTATCCTGTAACCTGAGCATCTCCTGCTCAATTCCTTCTCCAACCTCGCTTCACTCGCAGCCATTTCAACCAGCAGCAGTGCGCACTCGGTTGCCTCTGCTCACTCCTCCCCCCCTGTTCAGACGAGCAGCAGCTCATCAGAGGCAGCTCTCTCTCCACGCCAACGACGCGTACTGCGCCAACGAGTGGATCCATTGTCACTTCTCCGCGCCATACACCCTGATGGATAAGTCTCTGTGTTGGCTTTTGCTGCCCTTCAAGGACAGCATCCTTGACTGGCTGTTAGCATCTCTTTAGGACAACATCTTAGGACAACATCTTGACTAGCATCTAGGACATCTTAACTAGCATCTAGGACAAGCATCTTAGGACAGCATCTTGACTAGCATCTAGGACATCTTGACTAGTATCTAGGACAACATCTTAGACTAGCATCTTAGCATATGCTTGGCTGGTTGACAGCCTATAAATTTGTATCCCCAACCCCTCAGGTTGGTATGGCATTGTGTGAGAAATAAACCTAGAAAATTTGCCCCATCTCCAAGTGTCATCCTCTCGATGAGAGTAAGGATCTTGCTATCACCAAGAGCAAGAATCCAAATGACTAACAAGTGGTATCGAGTCAGACTATCCAGTAACTGAGCATCTCTGCTCAATTCCTTCTCCAACCTCGCTTCGGCCAGCAGCCCAACCAAGAGCAGCGGCGGCCTCGGTTGCCTCTGCTCACTCCTCACTGTTCGACGAGCAACAGCTCATCGAGGCGCTCTCTCCACGCAGCGATTCCGTCGCGCGTCATGTCCGCAAGACGACTTCGGCGCTTCGGTCGCCTCGAGCGCGCGGCGCGCAAGAAGTCGAACTTCGCCGTGCGAGAACGCGAACGCGCGCGCGGCGGCACAAAGGCCGCGGCGGCGAAAAAGCGTCAAGGCTAGCGGCGCGGCGGCGCGGGCAACAACGAGCGAGGCGGCGGCGTGCGGCGCAGATGCGGCGCGTCGCGGCAACGATGAGGTCGAGGTTACGCGCGGCGGCATAAAGCAGCCCATCTCTCTGCGATGACAGGCGCGCCGACGCGACTGAGCGGCCCAGAGGGAGGCGCCGCCCATGAAGCGGCGCGATGGCGGCGCGCCGCGCCGCGCGGCGGCGGCAGACGACAGCGCGGGACGCACGGCGGCGCTCTGGAGTGAGGCATGCAGCGGCGGCGTCGGGTCGACGCGGCGCGCGCGCTTTCACGCGGCGCGCTCTCTCCACGGTTCGTGCATCGTGGTCACCACGAGTACCGGTATCGTCGAGGACGTCGGTCCGGCGGCGGGTGGCCTACCTCGCCAAGACCAACTACGTCGAGTGGGCTGCGGTGATGAGGTAAAGCTCCAGTGCGGCATATGTGGGATGCGATCCGTGCGGCGGCGTCGACTACAACCAGGATCGGCGGCGCTGGATGCTCTCATTGCCGCAGATCCCGCCCGAGATGCGATTCGCGCTACCAACAAGCGGTCGCAAAGAGGCAGGGCGCCATCGCCGCGGCACGCATCGGCGGCGCGCGCGCAAGTCTACATTGCGCACACTACGCGAGGAGCCGAGAACACGGCCTTCAAGTCGGTGAGGACGTTGATGACTTTGCTCTCGTCTCAACACTTTGTTGCGAGAAGATGGTGCGGTTCGGCGACGACACCTCGGCGAGAGAGAGCGGAAGCTCTTCCGCTGCGTCCCCGAAGTACAAGCGGATGGCTCGCTCGATCGAGTCTCTGTGGACCTCTCCACGATGACGATCGATCGAGGCGTTGGGTCGCCTCAAGGTCGTTGGATGGCGATGAGCCACGGCGTCTCGGGACCCGTCACCATTGGCGGAAGCTCCTCTCGCTCGGGAGCGATGGTCGCCGGCCAAGGTGACGAGGAAGAAGGAGTCTTCTTCCATGACAGCGCCGCAGCGTGGCAAGCGCGGCAAGCGCGCAAAACGCCGAGCGGCGCGAGGACGTCGCCGAGGTGATGACCGTGGGCGCCAGCATGCGCGGTGTAAGCAAAAGCGCAAGACGAGGCGACTCTTGCCACAATCGGCAAGCACGGTCATTGGGCCAAGATTGTCGGCGACCACGACGCGGCGCCCACGTCGCGCGAGCGGAGGAGGAGGAGCAATGGCTTTGTTCATTGCTCATGCGAGCATCGAACTACCTCGGCGGCCGCCGCACGCTCTCTCCACCTTGAAGAGCCAAAGCACACGCCTCCTGCAACGCGATTCGCAACGACAAGACCGACGGGTGGTGCCTCGACACCGGCGCCACCCACCACATGACCGGGCGGCGGGAGTTCTTCTCCGAGCTCGACTCAAGCGTTCGAGGCACCGTCAAGTTCGGCGACGCCTCCGCCGTGGAGATCAAGGGCGTCGGATCTGTCGTCTTCGTCGCTAAGATTGGCGAGCACCGGCTGCTCACCGGTGTCTACTACATCCCGCGTTGAGAACTCCATCATCGACTTGGGACGGTGGATGAGAACGGATCGCGCGTGGAGATCGAGCACGGTGCTGCGCGTCAGGATCATCGCCGCGGCTCCTCGTCAAGGTCAGCAGAGCAACCGCCTCTCGTCCTTCACGCGCAGTGGCGCAACCTCTTTGTCTTGCGACCGCGCGACGACGACGCTGGAGGTGGCACGGCGCTGGGCACCTCAACTTTGAGGCCCCGAGGCGGCTCGGCGGCAAGAGATGGTGCGGGGCATGCCGCGCGTCGACCACGTGGAGCGATTCTGCGACACTGCGTCCTCACCAAGCCGCGCGCTCCCCTTCCTCGCCAGCGAAGCTCGCGCCAAGGAGAAGCCGGGCTCGTACACGGTGACCTCGTGGCCGTGACACCGGCTACACTGGAGGCGGCGCTACTTCCTCCTCCTCGTCGACGACGTGTCCCGCTACATGTGGCCGTCCCGCTTTCGACGCCGAGGCAGCCGCGCGACGCCATCAGCGTCTTCAAGTTCTTGCGGCGAGCGCGCCGCAGCCGGGTCCCACGCACGACAACGGCGGTGAGTTCACGGCGCCGAAGTTCGCAGCGTCATCGCGCCAACGAGGATCCATCGTCACTTCTCGCGCCGCACACCCCGCAACGAACGGTGTCGTCGGCCGCAACCGAGACGGTGGTGGCCACGCGCGCGCCTCCTCGCGAGAGGATGCCGCATTCTCTGGCGTGGCGGTGATGACGCCGCTCACTTGCTTAACCGCTCCTCACCAAGGCCCTCGGCGGCAAGACGCCATACGAGGCCCGCACGGCGCAAGCCGCGGTGAGCCACCTCGTGTCTTGGTGCTCGCCTTCGTCGAGAGCTCAACCACGTCGGCAAGCTCGGCGGCCGAGCACGCCAGAGCCTTCGCCGGCTACGCGGGGCGCCAAGGCCTCTGGCGTCCTCGACCTATGACACGCCGCGTGCGCATCACGCGTGGCGTCGTGTTCGGCGGCGGCGGGCCGACGGGACAAGATGGTGGATGACGGCTCGACTCGACGACCGGCGATTTCGCTGTCGACTCACGTCCACCGAGGAGGCGGGGAGCCAACGGCTCGTCTTCACCGAGCTCGCCATCGATGGATAAGTCTCGTGTTGGCTTTGCCGCCCTTCAGGACAAAGATCCTTGGTGGCGGTTAGCATCTCTTTGGACAGAGCATCTTGGACTAGCTTTAGGACTAGCTTTAGAGGACAGAGCATCTAGGACAGAGCATCTAGGACACAACATCTAGACAGAGCATCTAGGATGAGCATCTTAGACTAGCATATGCTTGGCATATGCTTGGTGGTTAGCCCTATAAATATGTATCCCCAACCCTCAAAGTTGGTATGGCATTGTGAAGAGAAATATACAAGAAAAATTGCCCCATCTCCAAGTATCATCCTCTCCATGAGAGTAAGGATCTTGCTATCACCAATAGTAAGAGTCCAAATGACTAACAAGTGGTATCGAGCGACTAACAAGTGGTATCGAGCTTGTGTATCCTGTGCTTTGAGCATCTCTGCTCATCTCCTTCTCGACCTCAGCAGCGGCCCGGCCGTGCGGCGGCAGCTCCGGCCGCCCACGCTCTCTCTCCGAGACGGCAGCGGCTGTCGAAGCGACCTCTCTCCACGCAACACCACGCAGCGCGCGCCATGTCCGCAGAGCGATCTCGCGTTCGGCCGCCTCGAGCACGCGGCGTCGCCGGACGGCCGAGCACGCCAGCAGCAAAGCAGCGGCGAAGCGGCGGCGAGACCGCGCAGCGCAAAGCGTCGGTAGGCCGGCACGGCGAGCCGCGGCGGCAGCCAGTATGAGGCGAAGCGGCGAATCACAGCGCGCGCGCGCAGCGCAGGTCAAGGTCTCGCGCGGCAGCAGCAGCAGCTCCATCTCTCGCGATGACAGGCCGACGCGACCTTGAGCGGCCAGAGGGGCAGCGGCGCAAAGCGGCAGCGCGATGGCGGCCGCGACGCCACGAAGCTTAGCGGCGATCGAGCGCGCGGTCGCGCTGATGGCGCTCTGGAGGAGGCGCCGCGGCGGTGGCGCTCTGGAGGAGGCGCTCGGCGGTGGCGCTCTGAGGAGGCGCGCTTCGGCGGTGGCGCTCTGGAAGAGGCGCGCGCGACAACGGCGGCGACGGTCGATAGAGAGCGGCCTTCACGAGCGAAGATGGCTCTCCCCGGGCCGTGCAGTGGTTACCACGGGTTCGTGTCGTTGTCGGGGCGCCGCCCCGGCGGTGGGTAGCCTACCTCACCAAGGCCAACTACGTCGAGTGGGCGCGGTGATGAAGTGAGCTCAGTGCGGCACATGCGGAGGCGGTCCGTGCGGCGGCGTCGACTACGACCAGATCGGCGGGCGCTAGATGCCCTCATTGCTGCATCCCCGCGAGATGCGCTTCGCTCTCAACAAGCGATCGCCAGGAGGCTTGGGACGCCATCGCCGCGACGCGCGCGGCGGCCGCCGCGCCGCAAGTCCACACCGCTGCACGCCGCGCGGAGTGGGAGACCACGGCCTTCAAGCGGTGAGGACGTTGATGACTTTGCTCTCGTCTCAACACTCTGCGCAAAGTTGGTAAACCGGCGACGACACCTCGGCGAGAGAGAGGCGCCGAGCTCTTTCGCCGCGTCCCCGAGAAGTACAAGCGGATGGCTCGGTCGATCCGGTCTCTGCTGGACCTCTCCACGATGTCGATCGAGGAGGCGATAGGTCGCCTCAAGGTCGTCCAACGATGATGAGCCACGCTCTCGGGACCGTCACCATTGGCGGGAAGCTCCTCACTCGGGAGGAGCGGGCTGCCGGCCAGGTGACGAGAAGAAGGGAGCCTTCTTCCACGACGACGCACCGCATGCGTGATAAGCGCGGCAAGCGCGCAAAGACGCCGAGCATGGGCGCGAGGACGTCTTAGGGTGATGACCGTGGGCGCGCCGGCGGCGCCCGCTGGCAAACAAGAGCCGCGACGCGACTCTTGCTACAATCGCGGCAAGCACGTCATCGGGCCAAGGATTGTCGATACCACGACGCGGCCAGCCCACGCCGCGCGGCGGAGGAGGAGGAGCATCCGCTCGCTTCATTGCTCGGCGAGCATCGAACTACCTCCGGCAGCCGCCGCAACGGCTCTCTCCACCTTGACGAGCCAAAAGCACACGCCTCTTCTACGAAAGTTCGAACAACAAGAAGACCGACGGGTGGTGCCTCGACACCGCGACACCCACCACATGACCGGCGGCGGGAGTTCTTCTCCGAGCGTGACTCAGCGTTCGAGGCTCTGTCAAGTTTGGGGACACCTCGACGTTGAAATCAAGGACGACGCTCTGCTCTAGGATCGGGATGGCTCGATTCCTCAAGGAGACACACAAGACTTAGGGAGATTGATGGATAAGTCTCTGTGTTGGTTTTGCCGCCTTCAAGGACGGCATCCTTGGTAGCGGTTAGCATCTCTTTGGACAG
Source organism: Ampelocalamus luodianensis (assembly GCA_036346255.1). Taxonomy (NCBI): domain Eukaryota; kingdom Viridiplantae; phylum Streptophyta; class Magnoliopsida; order Poales; family Poaceae; genus Ampelocalamus; species Ampelocalamus luodianensis. Next base: position 24,921,185 of record CM070625.1, read on the forward strand.
AGCATCTTGGACTAGCTTTAGGACTAGCTTTAGAGGACAGAGCATCTAGGACAGAGCATCTAGGACACAACATCTAGAACAGAGCATCTAGGACAGAGCATCTAGGACGAGCATCTTAGACTAGCATATGCTTGGTGGTTAGCCCTATAAATATGTATCCCCAACCCTCAAAGTTGGTATGGCATTGTGAAGAGAAATATACAAGAAAAATTGCCCCATCTCCAAGTGTCATCCTCTCCATGAGAGTAAGGATCTTGCTATCACCAATAGTAAGAGTCCAAATGACTAACACCTACCCCACCACCTCGCTCGCCACCACCTCCGCGAGTCCTTCACCACCGCCACCACGGCTCGGCAAGCCCACGAGCTCGGCGAGTCCACCGCCAAAGACCGCCACCTCGTTTTTCTACACCGCGCCTACTCGCCGGGCTCGCAGCCGGCGGCCGGCCCACGACGAGCGGCGCGCGACGGAGTTCGCCACTCCATTGTCCAACGACGAGATCGCGCCGACGCCTACCACGGCGGCGAGCCTGCGCTCAGATGCGTGGGCGACCTCCTCGCGAGGCCGGTCCTGGAATCGCGCAATACGACCCGGCGGCTGCGCACTCGCACAGACGGCGGCGAGCCTCGTTCCTTCACCGAGGTGGAGAGACGCGGCATGGCGTGCCGCGATGCAGGAGGAGATGGACGCTGTCGAGCGAAACAAGACGTGGGAGCTGACCGATCTTCCAACCGGCCACCACGCCATCTCTCTCAAGTGGGTCTTCAAGCTAAATAAAGACGAGGCTGGAGAGGTGATCAAGCACAAGGCGTGTCTCGTGGCACGTGGCCGTCGGCGGGAGAGAGTCGACCGACGATGCCTTCGCTGCACGCGGATGGGGTCCGTCGCGCTCCTCTCGCCTCGCAGCCGGGAGGTCGCGCGTCCATCACATGGACGTCAAGTCTGCTTTCCTCAACGGCGACTTGAAGGAGGAGGTCTACGTCCGCCAGCCGCCGGGATTCATCATCCCCGGCAAGGAGAGAAAGGTCCTCGCTGCGCAAGGCCCTCTACGGCTGCGGCAGCACCGCGAGCTTGAACGCATGGCCGGACTCCACCTCAAGCAAATGGGATTCCAGAGAGAGCGCCACGAGGCCGCGGTCTCACCGGCGGGGCAAGGGAGGCAATGCCCTGCTGATAGGCGTCTACGTCGACGACCTTGTAATCACCGGTACCAAGGAGGAGGAGATCGAGGCATTCAAGGCGGAGATGAAGGCCACCTTCCAGATGAGCGACCTCGGGCCCCTCCTTCTACCTCGGGATCGAGGTCCACCAGACGACTCGGCATCTCTTCGTCGGGCGCCTCGCCAAGCGCATCATGGAGTGGCGGCCATCGATCGCAACCCACCACACTCCTGGAGGAGGTGCGGCCGAGTCGTGAGAGTACGGCGGAGGAGGCGGACGCGACACGATCTGCGCGCATTGTGGGCGCCTTCGCTACCTTGTCCACACGCGGCCGGACTTGGCGTTCGCCGTCGGCTACGTCAGACCGACGACGGAACAACAGCAGGCTGTGAAAAGGATCCTCCGCTACGTCGCGGGCACCTCCAACTACGGCTTGCACTACCCAAGGTGCCCGTGCGCGCGCTTCATCGAATACAGCGACAATGACCACGCCGGCGACATCGACACGAGCAAGAGCACCACGGACGCAGACTTCCTCGGCAAATGTCCGATCGGTGGCGATCGATCAAGCGGCGGTAGTGGCTTTGTCTAGTGCGGCGTAGTACATTGCGCCACTACCGCTTCTACTCGTGCTCGTGGTCGGCACGGCCGCTGGCGATCTCCTTGGCAGAGACGCGGAGGCAGTGGAGCTCAGGGTGGACAACAAGTCCGCCTTGGCCTTGGCGAAGAACCCTGTCTTTCATGAGCGCAGCAAGCACATCCGGGTGAGGTATCACTTCATCAGAAGTTGCCTGGATGAAGGGAGTGTCCGGGCCAACTACATCAACACCCAAGACCAGCTCGCCGACTTCCTGACCAAGTCTCTTGGGCGGATCAAGTTCCAGGAGCTTCGCACCAGGATCAGGATGTCTCAGATTCCTCACAAGGAGACACACAAGACTTAGAGGGAGAGTGATGGATAAGTCTCTGTGTTGGCTTTTGCTGCCCTTCAAGGACAGCATCCTTGACTGGCTGTTAGCATCTCTTTAGGACAGTATCTTAGGACAAACATCTTAGGACAGCATCTTGACTAGCATCTAGGACAGCATCTTGACTAGCATCTAGGACATCTTGACTAGTATCTAGGACAGTATCTTAGACTAGCATCTTAGCATATGCTTGGCTGGTTGACAGCCTATAAATTTGTATTCCCAACCCCTCAGGTTGGCATGGCATTGTGTGAGAAATAAACCTAGAAAATTTGCCCCATCTCCAAGTGTCATCTTCTCGATGAGAGTAAGGATCTTGCTATCACCAAGAGTAGAAAATTTGCCCCATCTCCAAGTGTCATCCTCTCGATGAGAGTAAGGATCTTGCTATCACCAAGAGCAAGAATCCAGCGACTAACAGTTGTTTCAGTACTATTAGATGATTTTCAGTGGAATGGTAAGTCAGTTCTGTTTCCAAGGCTAATAACGTGTGTTTCACTGTTTCTGGTTGATTTGTAGTTGTTGGATTTCAAAATTGGTCTAGAATGAATGAATGATGATGCATCATGGCATGAAATCACAGCATATTATTATTGGATATATTACAGAGATGCAGACAGGCATACTTTAAATTCCTCTGCTGCTGGCCTGCTGCTATTGATTATGTGAATATAGAAACCTTAAGAAGTACAACCTTTGCTTGTTTTGTGTTTTCAGTACAAATGATGGGTGTTATACTGGCAAATTAAACTTCTTTGGCAGCTCATAATAGCAGAATCTTCATAAATGCAGGTAAATCAGGGGAAAATCCCAGAAGATGAATTGATGAATCGCCTCATGGGCATAGTTGGGCACCTTGTGCAGCGTAGGACACTGAAAGTGAGTGGATGCAGTGATTAAACATGTGCAGTGTGTTATGGACTTGGTACTCTTTTAGTTTTCTGCGTATCTGTTCATGCATGACATTATGGTTTTGTTCTTGCAATTATTTGTGGATTGTTCACTATCTTGATCTTGAGATTGTTTTCATTTATTGAATCTTGACAAAAATTATAGGATGTTGTGATCAGTAAATCTTCTATTGAGAAAGTTCGATTATCTTTATAGATTCACTCACAGCTTAAATCTAAGGCCTGTGTGGATGGCTATTGGCATGCTGAGATTTTTTTTCTAAGAATGCATTTTGGGCATTGTTATGTGATCATGCATTTTCCTATGAGAGTTTGCATTTGACAGTTTGAGTCATGAGGATGAACTAAAAAAATCTAGCAGAAAATCAAATGCCCAGAGCTGGATTTGATGATAACCAATAATCATGCTACTGCCAATGGATTAGAACTGCTTTAATGTAAAATGAATAAGCGGATGTCCATGGTAAATGAACTAGGAAAAAGTCCATTTGTAGTCCCTCAACTCGTCTTGTGGTTTAATTCTCGTTCCTGATGTCCAATACCATTTAGAACTTGCCCCTCAACTAGCAAAACTAGAGCAAATCACATCTCAAGGCTGGTTTTGAGTGACGTGGCTGCCACATCATCAGTTTTGCCATGTCATTAACCTGACCCCACACGTCAGCGGGGAAGAGTGAGGGTACTCTTTCTCAGCTCTCGTGTCCTGGTGCTCTTGCTCAAAATGGTGTTGCTGAGCGTAAGCACCGTCATATCATTGAGACTACTCGTACTCTTATTATTCCCTCCTTTGTTCCCCTTCACTTCTAGGGGGAAGCGGTCTCTACGACAGTCTATCTCATCGATTGTCAGCCCTCTTCTAAGCTTCAGGGAAAGTGTCCTCGTGAGGTCCTGCTCGCTATGCTCATCTTTGTGTCTTTGGTTGTGTTTGCTGTTCTTCTAGCACCTCGTGAGCGCACAAAGTTGAGCGCTCAGTCGGTTGAGTGTGTCTTTCTGGGTTATAGCCCTGAGCACAATGGGCTATCGTTGCTATGATCCTTCAGCACGTCACATTCATATCTCTCGTGATGTGACCTTTGATGAGGGTCAACCCTTCTATGATCCTTCAGCACGTCACATTCACATCCCACTCTTTCCACATATTCCACCTTTTTATGTCTACCTCCTATTTGTTTACCAAACTTGTCTTCTCCAGATACACTTACTTTACCAGTTTCACCTTCTAGTATGTCTTCTCCACTAGCACCACCAGTTTCTAACACTTCCACTTTTCTCTTTCACTATAGTTGCCGACAGAGAATTCCTTCTGATCCTCAAACTTCCATTCTTCTTGAACCTTCTAATCCTTAGTCCTCCACTTGACCCTCCAGCCAGTACCACAGACTCTGACGATCGTTTTACCATATCACGGTATGCCCTACGTGATCGTTCCTCTATTCAAGCACAGAGAGATGAGCTTTTTCTTGTGCATGTGCAGTATTTGAACCAAGTACTTATCAGGAGGCAGACAGTACACCTGAGTGACAGTTGGTTATGACCGAGGAGCCTACAGCTAGGACAGAAAACGGGGCGGATAATTCTCGCCCGATCCGATGCCGTATCTAGAAAACATCCGCCTGGGGTACCATTTTTTAGTCCTGATTTGCATCCGATATTATCCGTATCCGGAAAATCTCGTGGAATATGGGTTAAGATTTGAGAAGAGCAATATCCGATCTGTATCCGTATTTTATAGGATATCCGATAAATCAACAAAATAGATATCCGATAAATATCAATATCCTCTATGGTTTTCTAGTCATTGACTAATATATAATATGAATTTACATTTGATTATATTTATGTTGTTACATAGAATAAATAATTCTCTAATAGGTAGTATAATTTGACAGTTTCGTTGGTGAAGTTATATCTTTCCATTATATGGACACTATCCGTGACCGATTTGAATCCGATCTGTCCTGTGCTTGTATCCCGAAAAATCTGTATTTGAATCCGTATCCGACTCCAAATCCAGGGTAAAAATATGGGTTAGGATACGAGAAGAGCAACATCCACTCGTATCCAAACCCGTTTTCACCCCTACTTACAACATTAGAGTGTACCTGCACTTGGGATCTTGTTCTGCTAACATCTGGAGTTATTCCTATAACTTGCAAGTGGGTGTACAAAGTAAAGACCAAGTTAGATGGTTCAGTGGAGCGATACAAGGCTCGTCTTGTTGCAAGAGGTTTTCTGCAGGCTTTTGGTCGAAATTATGATGAGACTTTTGCTCCAGTTGCTCGTATGACTATAATCCGTACTCTCACTGCTGTTGCAACGATATGCTTATGGATATATCTCAGATGGATGTCAAGAATGTCTTTCTTCATGGTGATCTACATGAGGTCTATATGCAGCCACCCCCAGGTGTTGAGGTTCCTATAGGCTATGTTTGTCGTCTTAGGCGTGCTCTATATTGTCTCAAGCAGGCTCCTCGTGCTTGGTTCAAGCGTTTTAGTTCTGTGATTTGAGCTGCTGGTTTCACCTAAGTGAGATTGACCCTGCCTTGTTTATTCACACTTCTCAGTGGGGTGATGGGGTCGTACTTTGCTTTTGCTATATGTAGATGATATGCTGATTACAGGAGATGAAATGAACTATGTGGCTTTTGTCAAGAAGAAATTAAGTAAACAGTTTATGATGTCAGATTTGGGACCATTGAGCTATTTTCTAGGGATTGAGGTTCATTCTGATGGCGATGGCTACTACCTTTCTCAGCATCGCTACGTTCAGGATTTGCTTTCTCACTCTGGTATGACTGATACTCGCAATGCTGTCACACCTATGGAGCTACACCCAGGGGCGGCGGCAGGGGGGGTGCCTGTGGTGCACAGGCACCCCCAAAAATTATTGTTTTTTTTTTTAGATATACAACAGTATGCTCAATTTTGGCCCATGTTAGCCCAATTCAGCCACACACGGACACACGCAGGGCTTCTCGCTTCTCCTCCTGAGTTCTCTTGACGTCGCCTACCGCCTCTACTCCTTGCTTCTCCTCCTGGTGACCTAGCTCCTCCCGTCCTCCGACCGCCAGCCCGCCGCTGACGCCCCTAAGTCCAACTCCAACACGGCAACACCAAGGTAAACAATGGATTGGGCACGGGATCCGCCTTGGTCCGAGATGGATTTGGAGGAGGGCGGCGCGTTCAAATCAGCCGGCCGCCCGAGGCAGAGGCCGAGCCGGCCGGCGAGTGAGGAGCAGGCGGCGCCGCGCCGCGGCTGGGAGCGAGGCGCGGATGGGCCCGCGGGTGAGGAAGCGAGCAGCCAGGTCGGGCGCCGGTGGCCGCAATGGCCAGTGAGAGAGCGAGGCAGCGGGTGAGGCCATGTCGCCGTGAGGAGCGGGGGGTACTGGTGGGGAAAGATCAAGAGTGAGATCGAGAAACAGGGAGAGAAATTGAGAAATTGCACGTTATTATGCTATCAAAGTATTAAGTATCAATCTGTTCCATTCTTGAATGCTTACTTCTAGGATTTATATATGTAAGACAAATTGAATCATAGAAATGAAAAGGAATAGAGATATCATTTCTTTTTTTCGGGATGGCAAGACAGTCAAACCTAAAACTATTGAAGTGGAAACTACTCAAACTCAAGGAGGAGGAACTGAAGCAAGTATAAATGAAAATGAATTGGCTTTGGTTGTGGTTTCTTCGATTTCATCTGTGAATACACCGGCGAGCGTTGAAAGAGTATTTTTGACGATGAATCTTATGAAGAACAAGTTGAGAAATAGCATGGGTGATCAAATATTGAATAGTATTGTAATTTTTATTAGCTATTTAGGACTATTTTATTCGTGTAAGATTTTATTTGAATTAGTTGTATTGCACTATTAACTATTTTCGAAATTTTTTTTGTGTAATTGTGTTGAATTTGTGAAATAACTTATATATCATACAAGCTTTTTTTTAATCTTTGAAGTGTGCACTGTAAAGTTCCTGGCTCCGCCACTGGCTCCACCTGCAGCTTTGTCCTACAGACGGTGTACCACTGACCAAGGATCAAAATACCAGAACCGGAGGAAAAACCACTTAGCTGCCGGAAACGGTAACCGAAAAAATTGGAAAAAAATCGGTCGAAATTTGAATTTGCTAAACCGGAAAAAACTGGTCATTTTTTTAACTCCTAGTCCCACCGGGTTTTCCGGTAACCGTCGGGATTTTGAACCTTGCCACTGACAGATCCTTCCTTCTATCGTTAGCTCGTTGGGAGCCTTGTTTATCTCACTGTCAACAGGCTAGACATTGCTTATGTTGTTCATGTGCTCAGCCAGCTTGTCAGTACTCCCACCTCAGTCCAGTATGATCATATTCTTCTTGTGCTGAGATACTTGAGGGGGACTGTTTCTAGACGTCTGTTCTATACCAGTTCGAGTCAGCTCTAGCTCTACGCTTACTCTGACTCCACTTGCGCGAGTGGTCATGTTGATCACCGATCTATCACTGGCTACTGCATTTCTCTTGGTACTTTGTTCATTGCCTGGAAGTTCAAGAAGCAGACTACGGTGTCATGCTCTAGTGTAGACGTTGAGCTTCGAGCCTTTGCCGCTACCACCTCAGGGATTGTTTGGTTTCGATGGCTTTTGACTGATATTGGTGTTCTTTGTGATAATCCTGCACCTTTGTTTTGTGATAATACAAGTGTTATTCAGATCGCTAGTGATCCGATCAAGCATGAGTTGACAAAACATATCGGTATTGATGCATCATTCACACGATCTCGTTGTCAACAGTCGACCATCGACCTCTAGTATGTACCCTCAGAGCTTCAAGTTGCAGATTTCTTTACTAAGGCTCAACTCGAGAACAACATCGGTTTCATCTACTCAAACTTAGTGCATCAAATCCTCCTGATCCACATATTAGTAGTCTTTCTCTCTTGGCCCGTGTAGTCCATGTGGCCCAACTAGTGTCTATATATATATATATATATATATATATATATATATATATATATATATATATATATATATATATATATATATATATATATATATATATATATATATATATATATATATCTTCTCAATAGTGAATAAGCTACACAATTTTGAATAACAAAAATATCTTTTCTCCTTCTCTCCACATTCTTACAGATGCGAGGACCTGCAGTTCCTCATTGACCACCTGGATCTTTGAGTGAAACACTTAAGTGAACTCTCACCTTAGAAATGTGTCAGGCATAAAGAAAATGGAGGTAATTCTAATATTAGATCTTGACCGCTGTGTTCTCCAGCGGTTTTTGGTCAGATCAGTCCCATGGGGTTTTTGAAAAGGACCTGGTTTTAGGCCCAAAACAACTCCGTAATACATATTACATGCGGAATACCAATATAATTACTTATTAGATATGTTCAGGCATCATATATTCAAAATGGGAATTTTCAAATTTTTGCCAAAAGAAGTTTTTTCCCGAAAACTAGCCAAAAACCATCCGGTTTCTTGGAACCGCCCTACTTCCAGTTTTGGGCCCGGTTATGAGATCTGAAACCCTGCTGCTCCATGTAGTTGGTTCAATTGGACAAACGTGAGAGTTTGGGTATCCTATTGTTGTGTAATGCTGGTAAAATACCTTTTGCACTCTACTTTAGAGTATATAGATGATTAGCTTATGTGAAATTTGATGGTAGCCAGATCAAGTCATACATTAGTCTTGGGTTCCTTTAATAGTTCATTTTGCACCTACTACTGCCAAAGAGCAATCATGCAACATTAGAAAACAGAAAAGAGTGACGGTGTTAAAATTTGGACTATGCATGTGAAGTTTATATATGTGTTATTGCTTATGATCTATCAGTTGTGGCCTGTATATTACTTATCATCTTGTTCTGCATTGCTTTGAATTGTATATTGTACTGTATCATATTGCATATGTTGCATACTAATCCTGTAGAATGAACATTAATTGAAACTAGATCCGATGGGGCATTGACAAGACCTGCCCTCTTGTGCTGGCATTGGCTTCCAAGGCCCTTTAATAAGGTGTGGTAGAATGAACATACGTTGCATACTGAACCCGTAGAATGAACATAAATTCAAACTAGATCCCATGAGGCATTGACAAAATTCTTCCTCTTGTGCTGGCATGACCCCCTCAGGCTTTCACTAAATTTTGGTATTTTGATACAGAGAAACATGAAAGAAATGGTTGAATCAGGTCTATATGCTAAGCAAGAGAAGGCTGACAAGTTGCGACAAGTGAAAATGGAGATCTATGAAATGATCAAAGCACGTCTAGCCACCAAGCCCAAGGTAAAACTGCAATGCTGATTAGGATGTGTAGGATTTGCTTCATTTGCATATACCTTGCATTTTATTTTAGACTTCATTTTGATCTACAACTTTGATGTAGGAGCTCTTATATCCATTTGCTTTCAGGTTACTGAACAAAAGGATGATTTTCAGGGGGTTGTCAATACTGGTGAGAAAAAGGCCTTAAAAGGAAAATCTGTTATGGATGCTGCATTGGAGGACAGGATCTGTGATCTGTATGATCTGTACGTTGAGGTATTGGCATGTAATCATATGTCCTTTAATGATAGCTAAGCCAGTGGCCACTTGTGCTCGTTATGCAGAGATGCTGAAAGAAAGGCTTTAGCAACATGAATACCGTTTCTATTTTATTTTAGTTTTTGTCTGGTCTTATGTGTGTATGTGGTGAAGAGAGATTTAATTTTTGCCCTCCCAATCAGGAGCCTAGCAGAGTTGCTTTAGAACAAGGCCTTCCTTACCTTTGGCCTTATTTTATTCATTATATATTTAGTATCACACTATCACTTCAAAGCCCCAATTTTCAAATAAATATTGATTCTGCTTAATTGGAATGAGTATTGCATCGTTTTCAGGGCATGGATGAAGATAAGGGCCCTCAGAGTCGTAAGTTATATGTAGAGGTACTGGCCTGACACTTTACATGTTTATTTTTCACCCCCCCCCTCTATTTTTAGTTTTGCAGTTACTTTTGGATTTAAAATTTTAAGTCGTCTAATCATAATCCCTTTTTTGAAAATCTGTTTGAAAAAATCCACTAAATTATTCTATGTAAACCTTTTTCTATTTCACTTGATTCAAGAGAGCAGTAGTCCTTAAAGTCAACTTTCATCGGAAACTCTTTCCAGTGATACAGTACTTACAGTTTCACACTTAGAAACTTGGTCATTAACTTTTATGTGTTTCCTTATCAGTACTCCTTTTTGGTAATTGAAATTCCAACTTGTTTATCTGTAGTGTTGGGGTTAGAACTTATTCTCTATCCAGCAAACAAATTGCATTGGCCTGTTGGCCTGTTGTGTCAAGAACAGCACCATGGACTGTGACATTGTCTCTAAGCAAACTAAATACATCATTCCTTTCTGTATGCTCCCTTAGTTTGTATGTAGATGAGGAAATTATTAGTGCAGTCTTATGTTGATGAAGCACTGATAATCCAAAGTTGTCAAATGAAGCCTTTAAGTTTCTTACATTTTTTTAGCTAGAGATTATCGACATAGATGTATACTCTGTTAATTGTTGTTCGATGGATCGTGATCTTTGCACCAACTTAAAATTTAGGCACTCCATAAATTTATGAGCAACATATGCATTTGAGGTACACCACCTCACATGCACTTATACTTGTCCATGATGTGCTTACAGTATCTTTGTGCACCAGCTTGCCGAGTTATGGCCACAAGGTTGCATGGATAAAGTTGGAATACGAGATGCCATTTCTAGATCAAAGGAGCGAAGAAATTTATCGTACAGGCAGCGTAAGGTGAATATCATTTTAGATTAATATGTCTAGTTTCCACCCTTGCTAACTGTGCAAAAAAAAAGGAAGGAAAGAAGAAGCAAATATACAAACCCCCACATACATTTATAAATTATCCTGCATAATTTGAAACTTATGTACAGTACCTGATTGGAACAAATGGTATCACTCACTAGATGTTCCGTGTCAAATCAAAATCAGGCCCGCAATGAGGAGAGGATGAAGAGGAGAAGGCTGGCTGCTGCAGCCAAGTTGCGAGATGGCAACCCTGTGGCAGCACAATATGCAAGGGTACAGCAAGTTATACAGCCGCCCATAGACACGCAACCATCCATGACAAGCACGCATACCGCATACCCTGTCGTTAACTATGGACAGAACCAGGCCTCCAGAAATGCTGACAAAGCTGGTGAAACGAGCGTCGTCGGTGCAGTATCTGACAGCAACCGGAGTTCTTCTACCGACATGAAGAAGCGAAAACCAGAATCGGAGGCTCTGGATCCGCAAGCTAACCCTCCGAAGGTGCCTCCCCTGCTGCATGGTAGTGAAAAGCAGAAGCCTGCAAAGCATGCAGATGAGGCACGGGTCAGTAGCCTTCCCCAGACGGTGCTTGCCATTCCGAGCTTGGACCATCGACCCAGTTGACTAACCATTGTGGTGTTGCGTTGGAAAGACAAATAAAATCTTCAGCAAAGGTCGTTTGTAACAAAGGTAGATAGATAGATGTTCGATGATTCATGTGCTCGCTGCCAATTGACTTCTGAGGAACCATAGACTCTTTTGAGTCTTGACGTATGATCTTGATTGAGAAGGGTATTTATAGCCCATTTGTAGTTTTTTTCTTCGTTTAGCCAGTTTCATTTGCCACAGCTGCTGCCCTGTTTGGTTCACCCTGCTACAATCTTGGGTGGCATGTACATCCATTGTGTCGTTAATAACTAGGGGCTTGCGTGCGCCAAGGCGCGCTGGAGAAACGCAATAGTACATAGCAAAGTGCACTGCCATATAGTACACATGGAGACGTATGTATAACATTTAAGGCTCTGTTTGGTACAGTTTCAGATTCTTATTTTTTAGATTCCGCTTCTGATTCTCTGAAAATCCACTTCTCTGAGAATTTGGAGTTGTTTGTTGAAAGCATTTGGCTGGTAGGTTGGTTTTAAAAACCATATGAGGGGGATTAGAGACAAATAGACTATGTTACCCCTGGTTGTAATACTTCGATTGTATTTGTGTTTTTCTCCTATGTATTTGTATATAAATTATAGAATTTTTCTCCAAATTTGTTTAGACTATATGAATATATATACATTGTATTTGTATACAATGCGAGGTTACATTGTATTTACACTTCATGATGGAGTACAACTGTTATTGCAAACATGTGTTGTGAAACATACATGTACATGCCCAACAATTCACAGCATCATGATACTTATAAATGCAAGGAAATAAAACAATAATGTGTAGGTAAGCTAGTCTTTCTCAATGTGGTTGCCACTTTGCCAAAAAAATTCTGAAAATTTTATATTAATCTCCACTGAACCCCTGATTCTGATACTCCCAATACCGAAGGACATGTTACTCCATATCATGCCAAGTAAAACAGTATTCTTAAAATAACCTCATCATCAAAACCGGTTTGTTTGCTGTCATAATTCTTAATAATGTATACATGCTAATCGACCACTCCAAAGTTCAAACACTTGAGCTGGTCCAGAAATCAGCATGTCCAATAAATACATGGTGATAGTTACAGATGCACCAAATGTACTAACAAAAATGCAGAACCAGGTATTCAACATCCTTTACAAACATTATGAGTCATCTACATCTATCCCTAAAGAGATAACAACTCTATTTAGAAGAATCTACACCCTAGAAGCCACGGTTTCTCGCGGCTCATTTCAAAGAAACAATATCTCATTCCAACTCAATTGAATTCATCGAGATCCTCTGCACTAAGATTGACACATCATGCCACCAGCGTTACTGGAGAAAGCTCCTCATCTTCACTACTTCCTCAACACAATTCCCCCATCCAACAGACACATAGAGACATCACCATGCCTAACCTTGAAATTGCTGCCAAAAAACAGGAGATTTCTTCCATTCCTTGCCCCGGTCAGGTAATCATTTACTACTTATTTTAGATACATTACACTATTCTTTTCATTACACAAACAATGTTACAAAACATGTTATACATGCAGCATACTAATTGGTTCTTTCATTTTTGATATGCACACATTTTTAACAAAACGCTATACCAAGATCCTTAAAGAACAGAATACATACCATGTCCTGAAGATCAGAACTCAAGTTCAAACCATCAAATTTAAGATCTTTGACAGACTTGGGGGTTGTACTCTTATTTGGACACAGAAACGAGACCTTTCCTTTTCCTGGAGGAACACCACATCAGAATGGAATACTACAATATTTAACTGTGAAGAACACCAATAATCACACATGTCATAGCTAAAGATAGAAGGATGAATAGGGCTGCTGAACGATTGATTAATGAAACAATATTCTATGAAGCACAAGTAATTAAATGCACTCCACTCAACATTTCATTTATAGTCAATTAGTTCAGACATTACAATTTGCAGTCTGCATTGTTATGTGTGAAACATCAACTTCTACTGTGATCAATCACTGCAATGCAATTCAATTGCTATAAAGACCAGCTCCTTTTATCTTGAACATGCCACTCAAATATGGAAAAAGGGGTTAGAGCAAGAACACACTTATCTTAACTCTAAGACATAGCATTAAATATTAGTAGACTATTTTGCGCTTCCTCAAAAACTATGATGCATAATGATATACATTTGCTACATTTGTGTATAGCATTGCGCAAGTGCTTTACAAATTAGAACATGTATGTAGCTAAGACCTATGCACTACCTTCTGGCATAGATATCCCCTGCTCCCTAGCAAACGACAAGCAATCTGCCGAGCTGAGAAATACTGCAACTTCTTGTCCGAGTCGGTGAATGTCTCGTAGATAGCTCTGTGCTTCTTGTCCTCCATATCTTTGAAATCACCCTGTGAGTTCAAAGAAATCATACCATGACTTCACTAGCATTCCCATCGATTCGATTCTTGCAGTGTTTTACAACTTTTAGAAGCACGGAAGCAACAAGAACATCTAAATCTAATATGGGATTGAGAAAAAGGTGTATACCTTCTTCAGCTTGGAGCCGACGCCGCCGAAGCTCATCTTCTCACCGGCCTCGGCCTCCATCTCAAGCAGCTCGCGAACGACGGTGGCCACCACGGCCGAGAGAGGAGAAGAAGTGCCCCTGCACCTCCACTTCTCCGTGCTCACCTAGCCTCCATCTCCAGCATCGGTGGCAGCGGGGGCAGGGCTTCCTCCTCCGCCTCTTCACCCGCTGGCAGGAGGGGGGGGTGAGAGGGCGGGGGAGTGGGTGGCGGCGGTGGAAAGTGAGGGCACGGATGGAGGCGCACCAGGTGCCGGAGGCGGCGTGCGGCGGAAATCGCCCGTCGCAGAGCCCTTGGAGATGACGACGACGCGAGGGAATCGCGAAACGGTTCGCTCGGGGGGATGAGCTAGGTAGTTCGATGGCAGTGGCGGGTAAATACTAGGAACTTCAAAGGGTATTTTTGTTTTGCAAAGTTGGATTCCCATGAGAATCTGCGGGAAGGCTGTTTCTCCTTGCTAGTTCATTTCTGAGACAGTTCCCCACGAGAATCAGGATCTGGTCCTTTTGAGAAGTTGGATGTTTGGCACGGCTCCACGAGATTCTATTGAGAAGCTGGGGGCAGGAGTTATACCAAACATGACCTTACATACTATACATAAGCAATAGAGTGTACTACAAAGACATTTAGGAGGTCAAAGTGGGCATGTCAATCTAACTGGAATACAAATACAGAAGCATGGCATAAGATCTAGTAGCAGCTGAACAAACGCGCCATGACCAGTCTAGTGTAAACGTGCCTGCTTAGATCTGACAAAAGGAGAGCTTGCGTGTTGATAGTGTTAGAAATTGACCCATATGAGTGAGACCCATTTTCTATAATTCCAAAGTATTTATGGGTTAGTACCATATTGCTAAGGCAAGGTGGAGGTGACCAACATATAAGGTGGAGTTCTTGCCACTCCTTAAAACATGTGACACATGGATGAGGGTGGCATGAGGAGGGCTCTGGCTAAACACACACACGCACGCACGCACGCACGCGCGCGTTCGCGTATTTTCGCGTGAAAAATCGCGTGACTTGTGACTTGCGACCGTGCCGTGACGTGGCGCGCCATTTGGCAGACCAAGTCCACTTTATTTTTGCTGAACCATGCATCTCTCTCTCTCTGTTTGAATGAGATTCAAATGTTTGAATTTGAGGCTTTATTGGTTAAGTGTGACAGTTACCAGTGGGTAAATGACTGGTTAAGTGTGACAGTTACCAGTGGGTAAATGGCTGGTTAAGTGTGTCAGTTACTAATGGGTAAATGGTCGTTAATCTGCCGATTACGATGCATCTATATATGTCTGGAGACGTCCAGTGCATAGCTAGCAGAATAATAGCCTCCATTCCTTCTTCCTTCTAGTATGTGCTGTTGTACTGGGCCGTCTGAACCTCGCCGACTCTTCTTCTCAGCGTGCACCGTGAAGAAGGGAAGCGGTATCTCCGAGCCGTTCTGTGCCGTGAAGACCTACACGCGGCAATAAGGTTTCTGGCAGCGCATCTGCGCGACTTCTGTCGCGACCGCGACATCTACGTTTTTGCACTGCATCAAGTCTGCGCTGCTTCCTGTTCTTCATCAGACCCATCTGTAAGTCTATCGTGTGATTGATTGACTTGTTTACATCATGTTTTTCATATATTGCGAAGTACAATGAGTTGTATGTTGTCGATCTTTGCTTTATGCATCATTAGTCTTTTGCAATATTTGTCTTTTAATAAAATCTGGAATTAAAATATTGCCCTCATTTTCAACATTCCAGAAACCTTATTGCAAACTTTGTTGCAACACAACTATGGCCGGAGCTTCTGATACTATGAAACCCGAGAGGTTTTACGTCGAAATTTCAGATGGCGAACTAGAGCCAAGTTTTGGCTCATGTCTTTGAAGGTGTGGTGGGTAATCCACCCACGATATCCGTTCTGATTGACCAATATATGCGATTCGATAATGCGAACAACACTCGCTCTTGGCGCCTTCGACCATTCCGACAGATCGGCTCTATGATGTGTACATGGACTATAAGTCCGCCACGAGTTGTGGGATGCACTAGAGCACAAATATGCGAGGCAGAGGCGGAGGCGTCGTTGGCTCTACATGTGTGAGCAATTCTTCGACTTTACCATGGATGAGGCTAAGTCTATAGTTGGACAAGCTCATGATCTCCGGCTATTGGTTGGAGAGATTGCGCACTGGCCGTGTGTTGCCTCCTAAATTTGTGGTCATGCATTGTCGCCAAACTTCCTGTTTCTTGGCGGGATTTTGCCACTAGCTTGAAACACAAGAGGAAGAGATTTCGTTGAAGATCTCATTCTTGCCTCGATGTGGAAGAAAAGGCAAGAGCAAAAGATGCACCCAAAGACTTCGTCGAGAACAATGCAAATTTTATAGAGAAAAGATCATTGCAAAGAAGTACAAATCCAAAAAATGAACAAGACAACTAGCTTTAAGAAGAAAACGAGAAGAAGGATATGAAGAACATCACCGCTTTGTGTGTGGGAAAACGGTCATATGGCGAAGATCATCATTTACGCAAAGCAGAGATGGTGAACGACCAAAGAAGAAGGTCACAACGTGATCATAGACGAGGCCTCGACTTCGTGGAGGGTATAGTAATTCTCTGTTGTTTTTTCAGCATGTCAATCCACCGATTGGTGGGTTGATACTGGTGCTAATGTTCACATATGTTCGATATTTCCTTGTTTTCTTCTTACCAGCAGTGAGGGCTTCCTCCGTCCTAATGGGAAACGGTCGTATGCTACATTCTTGGTGTTGGCACGTGAGAACCAAGCTTACTTCAGGAAGATTGTCCACTTGAAGAACGTGCGGCATGCTCCTACAATAAACAAGAACCTCGTTAGTGGTTCATTCTATCTGAGACGGTTATAAGCTAGTCTTTGAGTCAAATAAAATTGTAATGTCTAAGTTCGGGAATTTTGTTGGTAAAGGTTATGAGAGCGGAGGCTTGTTCCGCCTAAGTACTTTAGAGTCTTGTTATAATCAATGTTGCAACTGGTTTAAATAAATGTGAGGCAAATATTTGACATTCTCGTTTCACATATTGGTTTTGATAGTATTGCTAGAATGTCCAGTTAGATTTAATTCCAAAATGTGAAATTGTCAAAGGATCAAAGTGCAGTCATGTGTGCAAGCCTCGCAAACCCTTTAAGGGATTAGAGGACGAAAAGAACTTGACACCATTAGATCTTGTTCATTCAGATTTGTGTGAAATGAATGGATTGTTGACAAAAGGAGGCAAAAGATATTTTTTAACTTTTATTGATGATGCAACACGCTCGCTATGTGTATTTGCTAAAAACTAAGGATGAAGCTTTAAACTACTTTAAGACTTATAAGGCCGAGGTTGAGAACCAACTAGAGAAGAAAATAAAAGACTAAGGTCCGATCGTGGAGGAGAGTACATCTCTCATGAATTTTCTCAATTTGCTACGAGCATGGAATAGTCCATGAATTTACACCACCATATTCACCCCAATCAAATGGGGTAGCTGAGAGGAAAAATCGGACACTAACAGACTTGGTTAATGCCATGTTAGAGAGTGCCAGTATGCCTAAAATATGGTGGGGGGAAGCTATATTGACAGCAACTTTCGTCCTAAACAGAGTAATCACTAAAAAGAGTGATATTACTCCATATGAGGGATGGAAGGGGAGAAAATCCAATGTCAATTTTCTGCGAACTTGGGCGTGTTTGGCCAAGGTCAATATACCATTGCAGAAAAAGAGAAAGCTTGGACCTAAAACAATCGATTGTATTTTTCTAGGATATGCTCATAATAGCACGGCCTATAGATTTTTAGTAGTTAAATCAGAAATTCCTGAGATTATTGCTAACACAATAATGGAGTCTAGAGATGTTTCATTCTTTGAGGATTATTTTCCTATGAGAACAGCATGCAGTACTTCACAAACCGAGAGTGTTCAAATTAAAAATATTGAAAGTGAGAATAATCAAACTTCTGAACTTTCCACCATCTCTGAACCAATATGTGATATCTCTGAGGAGGATAACAATCTAGTCACAGAAGCTCTTCGTAGGAGCAAGAGACAAAGGGTTGAGAAAACCTTTGGTGATGACTTTATTGTATACCTCGTGGATGATGTGCCAAAGACCCTTTCAGAGGCTTATGCATCTTCTGATGTTGAGTATTGGAAAGAAGCAGTCCGTAGCGAGATGGACTCTATCATGGCTAATGGGACTTGGGAGATCACTGATCGTCCTATCGGGTGCAAACCTGTAGGATGTAAGTGGATCTTTAAAAAGGAACTAAGGCCTGATGGTACTATCGAAAAGTACAAGGCAAGATTTGTGGCCAAGGGTTACACCCAGAAAGAGGGAGAAGATTTCTTTGATACCTATTCTCCTGTCGCCAGACTAACCACCATCAGAGTGCTCCTTGCGTTAGCATCTTCTTATGGTCTACATGTCCATCAAATGGATGTAAAGACAGCTTTTCTTAATGGAGAGTTGGAGGAAGAAATCTATATGGATCAACCTGATGGTTTTATGATTTCTGGATAGAAAAATAAGGTATGTAGATTATTGAAATCCTTATATGGTCTAAATCAAGCACCTAAACAATGGCACGAGAAATTTGATAAAACTTTAACATCTGCTGGCTTTGTTGTGAATGAAGCTGATAAATGTGTATATTATCGTTATGGTGGGGGTCAAGGAGTGATCTTTTGCCTATATGTAGATGACATACTTATATTTGGAACAAACACTGCCGTAATTGACGAGGTCAAATCTTTTTTATCTCGATGCTTTCATATGAAAGACTTAGGAGAGGTAGATGTTATTCTGAATATTAAATTAATCAAGAACGAGGATGGGATCACTTTGAGCCAATCCCATTATGCTGAGAAAATCTTAAGCCGTTTTGGCTATGAGAATTGTAAAATTTCTCCAACGCCCTATGATGCAAGCATTAAGCTTCGAAAGAATCAAGGGTTAGGAAAAGATCAATTAAGATTTTCACAAGACTTGACATATCATTTGCTGTGAGCAAATTAAGTCGGTTTACTTCTAACCCAGGAGATGATCACTGGGAAACACTTGAGAGAGTGTTGCGCTATTTGAGAGGCACAACCTCATACGGAATTCACTATACTGGGCATCCTTCTGTATTAGAAGGATATAGTGATTCAAATTGGATCTCTGATGCAGATGAGATCAAAGCTACAAGTGGTTATGTCTTTACACTAGCAGGAGCTGCAGTTTCATGGAGGTCGTGTAAACAGACTATATTGACGAGGTCAACTATGGAAGCAGAACTTGTAGCACTAGACACAGCTACTGTTGAGGCTGAATGGCTTAGAGAGCTTCTGTTGGACTTGCCACTGGTTGCGAAACCAATACCAGCAATCCTAATGTATTGTGATAATCAAACAGTGTTGATTAAGGTTACAAATACTAAGGATAACATGAAGTCCTCCGGACATGTGAAGCGTAGGCTTAAATCATCGAAAATTGAGGAACTCCGAGTGATTATCGTGAATTATATACGACCGAGAAAAATCGCGCACCCTTTCACAAAGGGGCTAGCACGGAAGGCGATTTCCGTTGCGTCTATGGACATGGGAATGAGGCCCATTGGAGTTACAACTCAACAGTAACCCATACCTTTTTGATCGGAGATCCCGTGACTTAAGCAATGGGAAAAACAAGTTCATGTTGTAACAAGAGAGTATATATTCATTGAATCCATGTCCTAATAGACAAATTACTCTCGACTGTATGGAAGGTTGGCATTAAGCCTTAATATATTCTGTTGTCCAAATGAGGAAAAGGTATTAGCCTGCAGGATACCTATAAAGAATATACCTACTTGAGCCCAACTGTGAGGTCGCAGTTCACGAGAATAGGGTATTCTCTAGAAAGCTCATGAGCAGATAAGGGAGCATGACCAAATAACGCTCCGTTTAGGCACGGTTCTTTGACAGCCTAGTATCAGTTGAGATTTCAAGTGAAATCTAATCACAAAAAGCTGTGAATTCAAGGCATGGTCCATTCATCAGCTATGAGAAGATGAATCTTGTCATTCTAGGTGCAAGTTCAACCCGTACGGGACTTACACTAAAAGACTGGTATATTAACAGTACTTCAGCACAATATCTTTGATATCCTTTTTGCTTCTTGCTTTGGAATTGGTGGGGGATTGTTAGAAATTGGCCCATATGAGTGAGGCCTATTTTCTATAATTCCAAAATATTTATGGGTTAGTACCATATTGCTAAGGCAAGGTGGAGGTGACCAACATATAAGGTGGAGTTCTTGTCACTCCTTAAAACATGTGACACATGGATGAGGGTGGCATGAGGAGGGCTCTGGCTAAACACACACACGCACGCACGCGCCCGCGCGTTCGCGTATTTTCGCTTGAAAAATCCCGTGACTTGCGACGCGCGACCGTGCCGTGACGTGACGTGGCGCGCCATTTGGCAGACCAAGTCCACCTTATTTTTGCTGAACCATGCATCTCTCTCTCTCTGTTTGAATGAGATTCAAATGTTTGAATTTGAGGCTTTATTGGTTAAGTGTGACAGTTACCAGTGGGTAAATGGCTGGTTAAGTGTGTCAGTTACTAGTGGGTAAATGGCTGTTTAATCTGTCAGTTACCAGTCTGCATCTATATATGTCTGGAGACGTCCAGTGCATAGCTAGCAGAATAATAGCCTCCATTCCTTCTTCCTTCTAATATGTGTTGTTGTACTGCGCCGTCTGAACCTCGCCGACTCTTCTTCTCGGCGTGCACCGTGAAGAAGGGAAGCGGTATCTCCGAGCCGTTGCTGTCGTGAAGACCTGCACGGGGGCGGCAATAAGGTTTCTGGGCAGCGCATCTGCGCGACCGCTTGCTGCACTGCGACATCTACGTTTTTGCACTGCATCAAGTCTACGCTGCTTCCTGTTCTTCATCAGACCCATCTGTAAGTCTATATTGATTGACTTGTTTACATCTTGTTTTTCATATATTGCGAAGTACAATGAGTTGTCTGTTGTCAGTGCTGTTTTATGCATCATTAGTCTTTTGCAATATTTGTCTTTTAATAAAATCTAGAATTAAAATATTTCCCTCATTTTCAACAGATAGCGCCGGCGAGAGCACATAGTACGTAAGGGTCTAGAGTAGCTAGTACCGTACAGATACATATAAACAACACAACACACTAACATAGACCAGACCATATGTTCCGTAGGACAGAGACGCTACAGGGAACCGAAAGTAAAATAAGACAGTAGCGACGCCAGTGATAGGTAGAGTGAAGCATAGCTATCTGGGGTAGGAGCAAAATAGAATCCATACGGTAGCAGCACATTGCATAGTCCGTGCTGCAAGGAGAATAGAATGTAGGTAAACTAGTAATCCTATTACACAAGGAAACAGCTAAGGGATTGGCAAATATGTGTGAAATATGAAATATGCAGGCATGAGTGAATACACTAGTACCGATAATGCACCTGAATCTAGTTCCTGCCCTTCTTGTCGGCACAACCCTTCTTTGCAGGAACAAAAGCGGTCGTCTTGTCAGATAATGTGCATGTTGAGCTGTAAAGGAATTGTAATTTGTAAGCAAGGGCTTCAGCCACATCGAAGTAGATAGTCGAATAATGATGGTGTAGCACAAAAACGTGGGTGATCTGTTAGAAATAATCAAGGCAGTAGTGCGTGCGTAGGAACTGAGCCTAGCTCAGTTGGTGGGAAGGTGTGGATGTACACTCCCATCATCCAGATTCAAGTCCTCTTCAAAACGAATTTGGGTATCTATTATGGCTGTGTGCATTCTTAGTTGGTGCAGAGGCCGGGAGTTGTATTTCCATTTCTAAAAAAAAAGTAGTGCATGCGTTAGAGAATTAGTGTGTGAGTGCGTGTGTTGCATCTTGCATGCGTGAGTTAGTGTTTTTGCATTAGTGTTTTGTTAGTGTGTTAGTGGGTAATAATCCTGGTGCTATTCACTAGCTATTTAACCTCATATAATCTTTCGTTTTCAGTTGAGCCAAACAGAAAAAGAGAGAAGAACAGAAAGACAGAAAAGTAGCACTAGGCGGTTGCAGTGCTATGCAAAATCTTTTGTGTGTTCTTCCTTTCCGTGAGTTTGTCTCCCTCACCCGTGAAAGTGTGCGTCCATAGGTAGATTTCTAACATTTGGTATCAGAGCCTGATTTATTGATCCGTGTATGCCCAAGATCATGCCGCGCTCTCCGAGAAGTGATGTCACCGGTGATGATGCGACGCCGAGTCGCACCGTCGTTACCGGCGGTGGTTCGTCAAAGGTACCAGGAAGAGAAAGCAGTGTCTCTCTTCAATACCCTATGCTGAACAAGAGTAACTATGGTGTGTGGAAAATCAAGATGAAGGTGTTCATGAAGGCACAAGGTGTTTGGGAAGCTGTGGTGGCCGGCGACGTTGATGAGCACCAAGATCAGATGGCCCTTGCGGCCATCTTTCAAGGAGTCGCGGAGGAGACCCTCCTACTCGCCGAAAAGGAGACGGTGAAAGATGTGTGGGACACGCTCAAGACGATGCATGTCGGCACCGACCGCGTCAAGGAGGCGCGCGCACAGACCCTCAAGAGCGAGTTCGAGGCTTTGCGCATGAAGGGAACGGAGTCGGTGGACGACTTCGCCGTGAGATTGACGACTCTCGTCAACCAGAATCGCGGTCTTGGTGAAAAGATGGAGGAGAGCTATGTCGTGAAGAAGCTTCTCCGCGCTGTCCCGAGCAATTACCTGTAGATTGTCTCAACCATTGAGCAATTTGGGGACTTGAAGACAATAATGGTAGAAGAAGCGATCGGCCGTCTCAAGGCGTATGAGGAGCGTCTACGTGGTATGAGCGACAACAACGACGACGAACATCTTCTCCTAACGCGCGCTGAGTGGGAGGCCCAATCGGCGAAGAATAGATATGGCGAGCTCGGTGGTTCTTACAGCTATGGTGGCCAAAGCCACGGGAATCGTAAATTCGATAAGGTTAAAGTAAGATGCTATAATTGTAATAACTATGGGTATTTTGCATCCGAATGCCGCAACAAGAAAGAGGAACATGCACATCTCATGGAGGCAGATGCCGACGACGAACCGGCGCTGCTGTGAAGCCATCTTGATTAGGGAGAAATTGTTAGAAATAATCAAAGCAGTAGTGCGTGCGTTAGTGAGTCATGCGTGCGTGCGTGCGTTAGTGAGTCATGCGTGCGTGCGTGCTGTTAGTGCGTGCGTTAGAGAATTAGTGTGTGAGTGCGTGCGTTACTAGTTAGTGCGTGCGTGTTATTAGTGTGTGCGTTGCATGGCTGCATGTAGTTGATTAGGTAGTTATTGCGTGCGTTGCATCTTGCATGCGTGAGTTAGTGTTTTTGCATTAGTGTTTTGTTAGTGTGTTAGTGGGTAATAATTCTAGTACTATTTATTAGCTATTTAACCTCATGTAATCTTTCGTTTTCAGTTGAGCCAAACAGAAAAAGAGAGAAAAATAGGAAGACAGAAAAGTAGCACTAGTCGGTTGCAGTGCTACGCAAAATCTTTTGTGTATTCTTTCTCTATGTGAGTTTGTCTCCCTCACCTGTGAAACTGTGCGTCCACGGGTAGATCAAGAATAAAACTAATTCAATTTTTTAGCTGGTCGGATCCGAATTAGCTTAACATCAGCTAAACCAGGGCTATTGGGCGATATGGCTGTACCTATGCAATAGCACTAAAGAGAAAATAGGAATATGCAATAGGACGCAAAGGGGCTTTTGCATAGCTATAGCCATATGAAGATAGCGACAGATCCTTGCCAGATTTGAGTGAACACCGCTACAAAGTTTTTAAGCATGGCAAATATGTGTGCGCTTCTGAATGGCGCAAGGTTTGAAGGAAGCTACTATCTAGCGCTGTAAAAGACACTTTGTAGATAGTTCAACGATGGTACTTTTATATGTATATATTCGACGAATATGCTAGCCTGAGAAATACCTAAGCAGATTCCACAGACCTTATTATCAGGTATATAGAAATTGTCCTTTAACTGTGTCAAGATGATCTTGTTTATAAGGCGAAACAATAGCAAGATCAATCGGCAGACAATTATGGTTTTGCGGCGAAGCGGCGGTCACAGTAAGATAGCAGATAGAAAGTAAAGCTCTGGGCAACAGATTAATCAAAATGAAACTAAAAGGGGAAAACGGCCTACATCAAACCATAGTTTAATAGTAGCAATTACTAACATTGATTGGGTCTTTTTCCCAAGGGAATCAACGGAAGCATCCTTGTTGGCATCGAAGGTATTTTGTTCTGAACGATATTCGCTCCCCATGCCCTGTAAGCAAGGTATACGTAAGAAGTTCAATGCAAATGGGCACCTAGTGTGCGCAGGCAGCAGGACAACATAGAGAAGTTTTTTTTTTCTTAGCCCAAAAAATGGAATGTGTGCATGGAAGTGACACCATTACTAAGTGTGACAATGCTAATTCATCACAGGTAGTTAGATTATACTAGTCTGGATCACCTGCCCTAGCCCCAACAATCCTAATACCGACGGAATCGTTACTGAAAGCTCGCAAACAATCTCTCGCAAGATGAAACCGCTGCACCGAAGGATTGTGCTCATCAAGCATGTGCATAAGGTCGGAAACTATTCAAGGGTTCAGATCTCCTTCACCACTTTCAGACGGATCCAATGCACGCATCCTATTATCAACTTCATTGTGGATATCGTATATGTAAAACTGAACAAATAGCAACATCTCTATGGCAACCATGACTGCAGTAACATCTAAATGAACAACTCTAAATAGTAACTACAGGTTTCCCCATCACACAGGCAATAAAGACCATTACAAAGGGCAATAAACATACGACCACGAGCTAACAAAAGAACGGAAATCAACCGTGCAGTAGGAAGACAACCGATGTATTAGACAATACATCTATGTATGAAACTATGGGCAATGAAAGGCAAAGGGAAACATCCCTATACAACCGTGCAATAGGAAGGCAACTGCTGTATTAGACAATACATACGCACGAAAATATGGGGAAGGAAAGGCAAAGGGAAACATCTATATGGCAAGGACGGCTGCAGTAACGTTGAGAGTTCCTTGTTAGGTTCGAGTGTGCATCGGCACATACTTATGTAGCATGCCAATCATTTGGGTACCTATGAATTCTGTAAGTTCTGAAAGGCAAAAGAGGTAATCTAGGAGAAATCAAACCAAGATCTTGTGTATGATGCAGAAAACTAATCTTTTATACATAACAATATGGTCTTGTTAACTGCCTAAACAGGTAGACTACTATAGGATTGTACCGAAGCGTGATCTCTAGCAATAGGAATTAAAAAAATTGTGTAAGGTATATACAATGTAACTTTTATGTATAACAAGACGGTCTTGCTAACTGCTCTAAACTGGTAGCGAGCTATAGTATTGTACAGAAGTGTAGTGTACAGAAATATAACAAATATTAAGAACAGCAGTGGGACACAACTTAGTAAAGATGTAAGAAGAAGGGAAACAACAATACGTAACAATATAGAACCTTATATCAGTAAGCACTTACATCACTCGGGTCTTTTTTCAGACGGTTCAGCGAAACTTGCTTTGTCAGTAGAGCGGGAACTATCTTCTGTGTGATGTTCAGCCTGCATGCTCTATAGAGAATCAATATGTAAGTAGCCACATGGAGATGGGTAAGACGATATGACGAACTACCTGCTGTGAAGAAGAGAATGATTCAAAAAGTCTCTTTCGTGTTGAGGGTAGTGCGACATGAGCCTCCTTCGATCTGTTATCTTGAAAAATAAAAACTGTTACATTACATGTGTGTACACAGGTCTCAGATGTTAGAGATATATGTATAGTGTGTTATTCCCCATTGTTATGAGGAGTTATTTGCATATTCACTATTTGTACTCTGTGTATATATACTGACCCTTTGCCCCCCTGATAATACAAGTTGTTATTCATAACATGGTATCAGAGCTAATTAAGTTTTCCTCTCCCGAACGCGCAACTCGTCCTCCCCTGCCGTAGCCGCCACCGTCGGCTTCCCTCCTCTGCCCTAGCCGCAGGAGGACCACCAGCCGGCCGCGTCCTCCGCCGGCCCAGACGCTCCCCTGCCCTAGCCGCCGGTGCAGCCTGAAGCTGCTGTCGTCCCTTGGGCCGTCGCGTCGCTCGGGCCTCGTCGCCGTCACCGTGCCTCGTCTTCCTCGGTGTCGACCGGCATCGTCTTTGCCGCCGGAGCCGCTGGAGCCGCTCGTCGCCGGCCCTGCATGTCGCCGACCCGATCACTAGTCTTCCTCGTCGAGCGACTCGAAGCCGCAGGCTTTCTCTGCAGGCACCGCCTGTAGCCGCGCCTGAAGCCGTCGCGCCATCAGTTGCTCGCGGTCCTCGTCTCTTCTCGCTCGTGGCCGTGCCGCCTCTGGTGCTTGGGCCGCCCATGCCGCTGCTGCTCGGGATCGCGCCACCGTTGCCGTCGGGAAGCTTCCCCCATCGCCGGAGCCCGACGCCGCCTCGTCGCCCCAACCGCGCCTCGGTGCCGCCTCCGATTCGCCTCCACCGCCGCCTCATCTAGCCGGGGAGCCGTTGTCGCCGCCAAGGGGAAACACTAGCGCTGCGTGCGTGCTTCTTCGGTTCTGGCTAGTGGGCCGAAAGGCTTCGGCTGAAGCCCTTTTTAGCCAGCTCGGTAAAAAAAAGGAAAAAAACTTCGTTCTAACCACCGCGCCGTCCAGCGCCGCCTGTTAGACTTCGTTGTCTTGGTCACCGTGCCGTCCAGCGTCGCCTACCAATGGGCCCTGTTTCCGTTCCTCGCCTGAGTGGTGCTGGTCTGATGCCACTCCCCTCCATGCTCGCCGCTTGTCCATCTGCTACACCGTCTGCTCCACGCTTCAACACACTGCCTCCTCCAGCAGCCACCACAGGTGGTGGTGGCCACCCTCCATCTGGCGGTGGTCGTCCTCACTGCTCCTACTGTAACAAGTTCGACCACATTGAGTCCCAGTGCTATAAGAAGCAACAACATCTTTCACGTTGTTCTTCTACTAGCATTGGCACTGGTGCTTCTACATCGACGTCTGCATCAACTCCTTCAGTGTTTTCTCTCATTGAGCAGGAGATAGCGGACTTCGACTCGCTGCCGCCAGGTTCTCCTCGGCGAGTTACGCAAGTTTTGCTCACGACTCTTCTGAACGCTGCGAAACCACCTCCTACACAGTCAAGTACCTCCCAGTGGATTCTTGATTCTGGAGTATCTTTTCACATGACTTCTGATGCTTCCACTCTGTCTTTCATTACACCTCTTGATTCTCCTGTTAGTGTTCTTACTGCTGATGGTACGTCTCTTTCTATCTCTGGTCGAGGACCTCTTAGCAACTCACCTTTTCATGCTCCTTCTGTTGCTCATGTTCCTCGTCTTACCATGCAGCTTCTTTCTGCTGGGCAGATTACTGATCTTGGTTGTCGGGTCATTCTCGACTCTGACTCTTGCTGTATTCAGGACCGCCACACGGGAGCTCTAATTGGTTTTGGTCCTCGGCGCCTTGACTCATAGCGTCTCTGGGAGCTTGACTGGCTTCACCTTCCTTCCGCTACCACCATCGCCAGTCTCTCCGCTTCTGCCACTTTGTCCACCAGCTCTTTCCAGTAGTGGCATCACTGTCTTGGTCATCTATGTGGATCTCGTCTGTCGTCTTTAGATTGGGCGAGAAGGTCAATCAGATGGGTCTGATTGGCCATCATCTGGCGCCAATCGGGTCCTTCTGCCGGTGGTGGTGGTGGCTGCGGAATGTGGTTATTCTGATGATCCGCCTGATCGTTTCCTTGACCTTCGGCGCTGCTGCTGCCGTTGCCGTTTCTGCGGGTGGTCACCATCTGCGGGATCCTCCAAGGATTTAGATAAGATGGTAGAGATTCTAAGGGGGATAAATCTAAAATAGCCCAAGAACCAATAAACACACAACAAAGAACCAACTTTTCAAAATAACTCATTTATTTTATTAATGGATTATGGCTATCACAAGGGTAATTGATAGCTCATAATTCGCGACTAACGTACGGACTAATGAAGCATCTATGGGGTACTGGGGGTATAGTCTATCTCATTGGAGCTACCCTCGCCAGCCTTGTAGCTAGCCAGTTCTGCTTCCAATGCCTTGATCCTTGCTTCTGCGTACTCCAAGCCGTCTTGAGCGGTACGCAGGTCCTCCAGGGTATTCCCGTAGACGTAGTCCAGTGCCTTCGTTAAGTCCACCTGGTGCGTTAGCTCGGGGGAATCTTCTTCCTTGGCGGTGCGGAAGACGCTGTCGAGTCTGGTCGGCAGATGCATCGGGTAATAGTGAAATCCGGTGCCGTTGAGGTAGCGGTCGTAGCTGTGGCGGAGTCGACGGACTGCTTCTCTTGCTGCATCTTGAATACCATCCGCAAAGGTGTCGCGTCTGATCGGAGCGTGGAAGGTATGGAAAACCGTGTTCGGCGACAGGTCGGAGTAAACCAGTACTTCCACCCTCCAGAGGTGTCGTTCTCCCACCTTATACCGATAGCCCTGGAACGTTGGCCTCTTCTTGTAGTCCAAGTGTTGCATCACTTCCCAGAGAAGTTCAGCCCAGTATCCGGCAATGACTCCGTGAGAGATGGCGTCCGGTACCTCGCCCATCTACAATTTTGAGGAATAGATGAGTCAGTAACCGTTTTGAAGAGAGGGGTTGAGAAATGACTCTGGATAGACTCAAAATAGTTTTAGTTTTTGAAAATAAGTCCTTAGGACATTTGTGGGGCCACGACCTACAGTCGATATGGCTCTGATACCACTTTTGTCGAACCCGGGAACGAAGGACCCCGAATTCTCTGTGTTTATACACTAGTCCAGATTTCAGTGTACACAATCATCAAAAGTGATAGCAAAATCATATCACGCTCTTTATTAATATTAATTCTGAGTTTATTACAAAAAAGGGCCTGAGGCCAAATAGAAAAGAGATAACACAGCGGAAAAGTAGTAGTAGTAGGCCACACGACTTGCCACAGGCAATCGTCTGGGGACGTAGCCTATTCGTCCAGATCCTCACCATCCTGATAGAGGTCTTCTCCTGAATAAAGATTATTCAGCAAGAGTAAGCACAACTACCGTGCTTGCAAGTTACACCCAATATTGAAGGTTAATGCATGCATAGGGTAAACAAAGGATAATGGCAGGTTATTTTGCATAAACAGATTTTCACTTAAATACCATTAATAGTTTTCTTAAGGTCAATTTTAATAACATACTTGAAATCAGTGATTAAGATGACAATGAATCGTGGATAACCTCCAATGAATGAATAGTGAAGGATACCCTCCTGACACTTTGGCTAACCGCCCAATTTTTACCATAGGATTATCCATCCTAAAAACATCTGTGGAAAACATTTTATAAACCAAAAACAAGTCTAACTTAGAGTGGCTTTGCTAGCATGTCCATGATCATGACGCGCTTATTCGAATAGTTTCTACTCGCAGAGTTGTACACACTTTACCCACACGAGATAATATGCTTTTAATGTCGCCAATGCACGCTCCGGCGTGTGACTAAGCAATTATCATGAGGCCGTTACAAGCAAAGATCTTAATGTATTTATGCCGCTAAGGTTTCACTACCATTGACTAACCATCCTCCTAAGGAAGCCCTCTTGCGCGGTGGGACTAATGTCTAACCAACACCCACACATACAACATAGCATAAATATCACTAAGATGCCACAGATTATTTAGCCAAATCTGTCCCATTCCGCACATGTGGTGGTACGGTAAGGCGTAGCAAAATACGCCAAAGACCGGTCCTTAATCGGCTTGGGCGACTTTCCATTTAAATAAACCCATGGGTCGTAATCCTAACCAGATTAGGCCCGTGCATGAACTCGCACCCACCATACTTCCATCACGCCAAGTCCAAACCCATTTTATTTTATTTAGAGTGAAAAACTCATAAAAGCCTTCCGTGGTAAAACAATACCACCAAACAATTTAAAATCAAATTGTAAAGGATTTGGCTAAACCTTCCCAAATAAAAGTGGTCTAAGCATGGCTAAGCATATGTCAAATTTTAATATAACTTTGCCTAAGGGTGTCCTGGTATTCATATTCAAAAATCAAATTGGCCATACAAGGGAGATTGGAGTAACTATATATAAACAGGACATTTAAACCATTATATAAACATATGCATGCAATAGTAATTTAAAACAGGAATTAAATAATTTAAAATACTGGGAGCAATATGATCAATAGTGTAACTTGCCTTCGTTGAAGTCTTGAAATTCTAATTCGTCGGAAGGATCTAACTCTCCGGAGTCGTCGAGGTCTATACGTGAAATTACGACAAATTAACTCCAAATTCAAATAAATTCAAAAACTCAGCTCAAACTGACTCCAAAATGAAATATTTTGCTTTAGTTAGCTAGATTATGATTTTAGACAAATTTTGCAATTTGAACCACCCAATTTGGAGTTCATATGCAAAAGTTATGAATTTTAGAAGTTTAATACAAAATCTGGAATTTAATTGAATTCTCTGAATTATTTTTCTAAAGGAAATTCTATTTATTGCGCAAGCTGACGCCAGCGATGAATTTTCCGGGATTTAAAGAATTAAAAGAATTCTCTGACAAGCGGGCCCCACGTGTCACAGACACGGCTCACGGTGGACTTATTCCACCGAGCCGCAGGGCGGGCTTGGCGCGCGGACCCGCCACGCAGCGCCGACACGCGCGACACGCAGCGCCACATAAGCGCTTTGGTGAGTGGCGCCAGATGGCGATGACGTGGCATGGCCACGTGTGCTCGACGGAGGGTACTCGGTGATCACCTCGCCGCGCTACGAGCCACGCGCGAGGCTTGAGAGTGGTGCAAACGAAAGAGGGGAGCCGTGCGACCTAGGGGTTACCAAGATAGCGCAGAGCGTGGCGGAAGGTCGCTCGGCGACGGAGTTTGGCGGCGGCGGCTTGGGGTCGACGGCGACGAGGTGTTCCGCGGCTCTCGAGGGAATGAGTGGTCGCGTGGGCTTCGCGACGCTGCGCGATGTCGCGGTGTCGAGACGAGGACGGCGGCTCGTGGCGGCGTAACGGCTCAAGCTTCGCGTCGCGGTGAAGATCTCGGCTAGGGCGCTAGGAGGAGGAGAAGGCGCGGCGGTGGCGTGTTGCGTTGAGGGAGGCGCCCCGACGCCCTATTTATAGGCGCAGTGCTACCGTTTGCCGTGGAGGCACGGCTCGTCGCGGCATCACCGCGGAGTTACGGGATTCGGGGCCGAGATGGAAAGGAAAGGCCGAACGGGTGCGATTTGATGCGCGGTCTTAATGCGCGCGAGATCGTGGGGATTTAACGGAGATTGCACCGAGTTTTGGAAGGTCCGAGCCCGTGTCAATGGCGGACGGCGCGGTGAGAAAAAGGAAAGTGAGGGAGGAAGAAAGGAAAGGAGGAAGACGACGGAGAGCAGTCCGATTTTGATCGGACGGTGGAGATAGAATGTGCGAAGCGGTACGCTGGGGCTAGGCACAGCCGTTGGATCTTGATCGGCCGACTGGGATTAGAAGGAGCGAAACGGTAAGTTGAGTTTGGGCGTTGCCGTTGGATTTAGATCTAACGGTCACCAGCGGTTGGGATGATTGAGTTGTCCGAATGCTTCAATGACTTCTGGCCGTTGGATTGAAATCGGCGCTCAGAGAGGAGGGGTTTCGCGGGTGAGCAGCCCGGCGGCGCACACAAGACGGGTTTGGTCCGGGCGAGCCGGGTTTTGGCCCACTTCATCGCTTGAGGATTTTCTTTGATTTCGAATTAATTGAATACCGATAATTCAATTAGGCTTTAGAATATAGTAATTTAAGTCCAAAATTCGAGAAAATTCACGAAATTCTCCGAGTATTTAGGACTTAAATAAAATATTTCCAGCTATTTTGTGGTAATATAATTCGCACATAAATTTGTTTAGCTTTAATTTAATTAAGGAAAGCTTTTGAAAAACCAGAAAATCCACAAAATACATAAATTTTAAATTCTTCAAAATTTGGGCTGTTACAAACCTACCCCCCTTAAAGGGAATCTCGACCCCGAGATTCAGGCTTGGTTAGCAAAAAGATCAGGGTAGTTGGCCTTGAGTTCGTCTTCATTCTCCCATGTAGCTTCACTTTCTGGATGATGACTCCATTGCTCCTTGTATGATCTGATAATTCTGCTTTTGGTAACACGCTCTGCGACATCAAGAATTTTAATTGGTCGCTCCACGTAGGTGAGATCTTCTTGAAGGTCGAAGCTTTCCAGAAAGGTATGGTCTTCCGGTTCTCGCAGACATTTCTTTAATTGCGATACGTGAAAGACATTATGTACTGCTGACATGGTTTCTGGCAATTCTAGTTGATAAGCTACCTCTCCACGCTTTGCCAAAATCTTGTATGGCCCAATATACCTGGGTGCGAGTTTACCTTTAAATCTGAATCTCCTTACACCTCGAGTGGGGTAACTCGGAGATAGACAACATCTCCTACCTCAAAGTTTAATTCCCTCCGACTGTTATCGGATAACTCTTTTGTCGGGATTGGGCTACTTTCGACGCCCCGAATAGTTTTACTTTACTTTCACTTCTTTGATCACTCAGTCCGAGGAGTTGACGCTCTCCCACCGATCCCAAAGGAGCGGGTCCGCATTTCTGCCATACAGAGCTTCAAATGGAGCCATCTCGCAAACCGGCTTGGTAGCTATTATTGTATGAGAACTTCGGCATATGGCGATCCTTATCCCACCCCTTTCCGAAGTCTAAGGCACAGCTCAAGCATGTCTTCAAGAACTTGGTTTGTGCGCTCGCTTGACCATCGGTCTGAGGATGATACGCCGTGCTGAAATTGAGTCTGGTTCCCAAGGCTTCATGCATTTTTCCAAAACGAGAGGTAAACCGAGAACCTCTATCGACACAATCTTCTTGGGTACCCCATGCAAGCGATTTATTTTGGCCATGTACAACTCGCTAGCTTGCTACTCGTAGGTGGTCTTGACAGGGATAAAGTGGGCCACTTTAGTTAACCGGTCAATTACTACCCAGATGGAGTCATATCCCGATTGGGTCCTGGGGAGTCCGGTGATGAAGTCCATACCAACCTCTTCCCACTTCCACTCGGAATTGGTAATGGTCGCAATGCATCAATGGGTCTTTGGTGTTGTGCCTTAACCCTTTGGCGACGCGTCACAACGAGCGACGGTCGCAATTTCACGCTTCATGCCGACCCACCAATACTTCTCTTTAAGTCCCGTACATTTTGGTGCTACCGGATGAATGGAATATGGCGACTCATGAGCTTCTTTCGAATCGCCTCCTTTATTTCCTCGCTGGTTGGGCACACAGATGCGGTCTCCGAACCACACCGTCCCTTGTTCATCCTCTGAGAAGCCCGAGCTTTGCCTCTTCTCATATTCTTCTTGATTTCTTGGATATCTTCATCTTCTCGATCGCTTTGTTCTCGATCGATCTCAAGAGTCGGTTGAACTTCTAAAGCGCGACGCAACCATGATTGACAATCTCCGATTCGTGTGCTTCACTCTTCATACAACTCTGGTGATTTTGTTGTACCATGATGGTGTTGCAATATGCTTTTCGCTCAAGGCATCGGCTACTACATTGGCTTTGCACGATGATAATGGATTCCGAGATCGTAATCCTTTATCAATTCCAACCATCTCCTCCGCTCGGAGATTGAGCTCGGATCGCGTGAATATGTATTTCGTGCTTTTATGGTCCGTGAAAATCTCACACGGCACCAATGAGGTAATGCCGCCGATTTTCGAGCATGCACAATTGTCGCTAACCTGCATCATGAGTCGGGTAATTCCCTTCGTGCGGCCTCAATCGCCGGATGCATAAGCTACAACTTTGCCTTCCCGCATCAAGACACATCCGAGGCCTTGACGGATGCGCCACAAAGATCTCAAAATCCTTGCGATGTCCTAAGATTAACACCGGTCCGAGACTAGCCTCTTTTTCGCTTCTTGGAAGCTTTCTTCACGCGCTGACCACCGAACTTCTTCTCTTTCTTCGTGTTGAGTCATGGGTTTGGCCGCCTCGAAAACCTTCGATGAACCGCGATAATAGCTCGCCACCAAGGAAACTTCTCACCTCGGATCGATCCGGGTTGTTTCACCCATTATCGCTTCGACCTTGGCGGGGTCTCATCGCAATCCCTCCCGCGGATACAATGTGTCCAAGGAATGCAACTTGACTTAGCGTAATTCACTTTGCTGAATTTGGCATAAAGTCGGTGCTCCTCGAGCTTGTCTAGGATCATTCGAGATGCTCTTCATGCTCGCTCGCCCTTCGAATAGATAAGGATATCGCCAATAAAGACGACTACGAACTTATCCAGAATTCCATGAACACCTTGTTCATCATATTCATGAAGTAGGCAGGGGCATTGGTTAGTCCAAGGACATTCAGAAATTCATACAATCCATATCCGTGGTGAAGGCGGTCTTTGGAATATCTTCCGTCGATCTTCATTGGTGATAACTGATCTTAGATCAATCTTCGAGAAGACGCTGTTCTTCTTCACCGATCGAACGATCATCAATTCGGGCAACGGTACTTGTTCTTGATTGTTACTTCGTTGAGTGATCTATAATCAACGCACATTCTCATACTATTGTCTTTCTTCTTGACAAACAAGATCGGGCTCCCATGGTGAGGAACTGGTCGAATGTACCCTTTCTCTCGCAGCTTTAATTTGTTTCTTCATTACGCTAACTCGCGGCGTGCATTCGTAGGGCCTTTTCGAGATCTGAGTCGTCCCGGGACTAGATCAATTAGGAACATGATGTCCCTATCGGTGGCATGCCGTAGATCATCCGAAAGACGCCGGGATACTCGTGCTACGGGTATGTCTTCAAGTTTCACTTCCTTCAAGCTGGTGAGTATGGAACTTCCTCCGGTACGAGTCTTGGGTTTGAATTCAACAGATAGGCCTTGGTCATTTGTGAGGGTGATGGATCTATTGGCACAGCCTATTTGACCGTGGTTTTGGCTAGCTACCCATTCCAAGTATTACATCCAGGCCTTGGGAGTGTAACACTATCAGATCTGCTAGAAAGGATACTCCGGATATCTCAAGGGTAAGATTTGGGCAAAGAGAATTGGTTCTCATTTCCGAGCCCGGGAATGAATTATCATGGGGTAGCTAAGGAAGATACAGTAACCCATATTTTCCCACAAACTTATTTGACACGAAAGAATGTGAAGCTCCTAATCAAATAAGACAGATGTTGGTATCGAATTAACGAGGAACGCATCAAGAACAACATCCGTACGCTCGAGCTTCCTCGGCGGTGACATGGTTCACCCGCCCTTGGTGAATCGCCTCTCGTCGGTTGGTGCCTCCGAGTTGCAACTCCCGAGGTTGGCCTTGCCGGTGCCAAACCTTGCCGCTTCTTCGGGCATTTATTGGCGTAATGCCCGCCTCGCTGCGGTGGAAGCACGCACTCGGCCGAGGAGGTAGAGTGCTTCACCGAAACCGCCTCCCGACGGCGTCACGGAAGTTGGAGGAGTTGGAGCGCCGTGGCGGTGTTTGTACGAGACGTGGAAGATTGGAACTTCCCACGTTGCTGTGGCTGCTGTGCAGTGAAGCGAGGTTTGGGCAGACCTCCGGCGTTGAACCTTTGAGCGGCCATCCTCCGCTTGCGGTTCTCCATTTCTGCGTGTTTGGCCTCCTGCCTGATAGCTTTATCCACCAACTGCTGAAAGTCGGTGAAATTTTGAGAGATAAGTTGGACAGAAATATCATCGTTTAGGCCTTCCAGGAACCTTTCCTGTCTGTCCTCATCTCTGGCTACGTCAGCTGGGGCGTAGCGGGCAAGTTGATTGAAGCGGTGAAGATACTCATTCACCGTTCGGTTGCCTTGGCGCAGTGCGTGGAACTCCTTCTTCTTCAGTGTCATCATCCCCGCCGGAATGTGTGCATGACGGAAGGCTTGCACAAAGTTGGCCCATGAAATGGATTGAGCATCATCATGGGCGATGCAGTAATTGTCCCACCATTCTGATGCGGGGCCAGTCAGCTGGTGAGAGGCAAACAGAACCCTCTCACGATCAGAGCACTGACTGATGTCCAATTTCTTTCCAATATCCCGCCGCCGTCGGCGCCCATTGGTTCGCATATTCGAGAACGCTCGTGGCGATCCTCATAAACTCTGACATAGTCAGCCTTTGATTATGCGGAGGTGGAGTCGGAATGCTGCTTTGCTTAAGTGGCGGCTTGAGCATTCTTGCACATTTTGCAGAGATTGGGCGAAAAGGTCA
Organism: Ampelocalamus luodianensis; assembly: GCA_036346255.1. Taxonomy (NCBI): domain Eukaryota; kingdom Viridiplantae; phylum Streptophyta; class Magnoliopsida; order Poales; family Poaceae; genus Ampelocalamus; species Ampelocalamus luodianensis. Next base: position 24,957,528 of record CM070625.1, read on the forward strand.
ATCAGATGGGTCCGATTGGCCATCATCCGCGCCAATCGGTCCTTCGCACGGTGGTGGTGGTGGTCGCGAATGTGGTTATTCGATGATCCGCTCGATCGCTTCCTTGACCTTCGGTACGCCGCTGCCGTTGCCGTTCTGGGTGGTCACCATCTGCGGGATCCTCCAAGGATTTAGATAAGATGGTAGAGATTCTAAGGGGATAAATCTAAAATAGCCCAAGAACCAATAAACACACAACAAAGAACCAACTTTTCAAAATAACTCATTTATTTTATTAATGGATTATGGCTATCACAAGGGTAATTGATAGCTCATAATTCGCGACTAACGCATTTGGACTAATGAAGCATCTATGGGGTATCGGGGTATAGTCTATCTCATTGAGCTACCCTCGCCACCTTGTAGCTAGCCGCCGCGCTTCCAATGCCTTGATCCTTGCTTCGCGCACTCCAAGCCGCCTTGAGCGGCGCAGTCCTCCAGTATTCCGTGAGACGTAGTCCGTGCCTTCGTTAAGTCCACCGTGCGTTAGCTCGGGAATCTTCTTCCTTGGCGGCGCGGAAGACGCCGCCGAAGTCCGGTCGGCAGATGCATCGGGTAATAGTGAAACCCGGTGCCGCTGAGGTAGCGGTCGAGCCGTGGCGAGTCGACGGACCGCTTCGTCTTGTCGCATCTTGAATACCATCCGCAAAGGTGTCGCGTCCCGACGGAGCGTGGAAGGTATGGAAACCGTGTTCGCGACAGTCGAGTAAACCAAGATTTCCACCCTCCGAGGTGTCGTTCTCCCACCTTATACCGATAGCCCCGAACGTTGGCCTCTTCTTGTAGTCCAAGTGTTGCATCACTTCCCGCAGAAGTTCACCAAGATCCGCAATGACTCGTGAGAGATGGCGTCCGGTACCTCGCCCATCTACAATTTTGAGGAATAGATGAGTCAGTAACCGTTTTGAAGAGAGGGGTTGAGAAATGACTCTGGATAGACTCAAAATAGTTTTAGTTTTTGAAAATAAGTCCTTAGGACATTTGTGGGGCCACGACCTACAGTCGATATGGCTCTGATACCACTTTTGTCGAACCCGGGAACGAAGGACCCCGAATTCTCTGTGTTTATACACTAGTCCAGGATTTCCAGTGTACACAGTCATCAAAAAGTGATAGCAAAATCATATCACGCTCTTTATTAATATTAATTATGAGTTTATTACAAAAAAGGGCCTGAGGCCAAATAGAAAAGAGATAACACAGCGGAAAAGTAGTAGTAGTAGGCCACACGACTTGCCACAGGCAATCGTCTGGGGACGTAGCCTATTCGTCCAGATCCTCACCATCCTGATAGAGGTCTTCTCCTGAATAAAGATTATTCAGCAAGAGTAAGCACAACTACCGTGCTTGCAAGTTACACCCAATATTGAAGGTTAATGCATGCATAGGGTAAACAAAGGATAATGGCAGGGTTATTTTGCATAAACAACATTTTCAGCTTAAATACCATTAATAGTTTTCTTAAGGTCAATTTTAATAACATACTTGAAATCAGTGATTAAGATGACAATGAATCGTGGATAACCTCCAATGAATGAATAGTGAAGGATACCCTCCTGACACTTTGGCTAACCGCCCAATTTTTACCATAGGATTATCCATCCTAAAAACATCTGTGGAAAACATTTTATAAACCAAAAACAAGTCTAACTTAGAGTGGCTTTGCTAGCATGTCCATGATCATGACGCGCTATTCGAATAGTTTCTACTCGCAGAGTTGGTACACTTTTACCCACACGAGATAATATGCTTTAATGTCGCCAATGCACGCTCCAAGGCGTGTGACTAAGCAATTATCATGAGGCCGTTAAAGCAAAGATCTTAATGTATTTATGCCCGCTAAGGTTTCACTACCATTGACTAACCATCCTCCTAAGCCCTCTTGCGCGGTGGGACTAATGTCTAACCAACACCCACACATACAACATAGCATAAATATCACTAAGATGCCACAGATTATTTAGCCAAATCTGTCCCATTCCAGACATGTGGTGGTACGGTAAGGCGTAGCAAAATACGCTCAAAGACCGGTCCTTAACTGACTTGGGCGACTTTCCATTTAAATAAACCCATGGGTCGTAATCCTAACTGAGATTAGGCCTGCATGAACTCGCACTCCACCATACTTCCATCACGCCCAAGTCCAAACCCATTTTTATTTTATTTAGAGTGAAAAACTCATAAAAAGCCTTCCGTGGTAAAACAATACCACCGAAACAATTTAAAATCAAATTGTAAAGGATTTGGCTAAACCTTCCCAAATAAAAGTGGTCTAAGCATGGCTAAGCATATGTCAAATTTTAATATAACTTTGCCTAAGGGTGTCCTGGTATTCATATTCAAAAATCAAATTGGCCATACAAGGGAGATTGGAGTAACTATATATAAACAGGACATTTAAACCATTATATAAACATATGCATGCAATAGTAATTTAAAACAGGAATTAAATAATTTAAAATACTGGGAGCAATATGATCAATAGTGTAACTTGCCTTCGTTGAAGTCTTGAAATTCTAATTCGTCGGAAGGATCTAACTCTCCGGAGTCGTCGAGGTCTATACGTGAAATTACGACAAATTAACTCCAAATTCAAATAAATTCAAAAACTCAGCTCAAACTGACTCCAAAATGAAATATTTTGCTTTAGTTAGCTAGATTATGATTTTAGACAAATTTTGCAATTTGAACCACCCAATTTGGAGTTCATATGCAAAAGTTATGAATTTTAGAAGTTTAATACAAAATCTGGAATTTAATTGAATTCTCCAATTATTTTTCTAAAGGAAATTTATTTATTGCGCAGTCGACGCCAATGATGAATTTTCCGGATTTAAAGAATTAAAAGAATTCTCGACAAGCGGCCCCACGTGTCACGACACGCTCACGGTGGACTTATTCCACCGAGCCGTGTGTGCGGCGGCGCGCGACCCGCCACGCAGCGCCGACACGCGCGACACGCAGCGCCACATGCGCTTTTGGTGAGGTGGCGCCAGATGGCGATGACGTGGCATGGCCACGTGTGCTCGACGGAGGGTACTCGGTGATCACCTCGCCGCGCCACGAGCCACGGCGAGGCTTGAGAGTGGTGCAAACGAAAGAGGGGAGCCGTGCGAACCTAGGGGTTACCAAGACAGGCAGAGCGTGGTTTAAGGTCGCTTACGACGAGTTTGGCGGCGGCTTGGGGTCGACGGCGACGAGGTGTTCGGCGGCTCCGAGGGAATGAGTGGTCGCGTGGGCTTCGCGACGCTGCGCGATGCCGTGTCGAGACGAGGACGGCGCTCGTGGCGGCGTAAACGGCTCGAAGCTTCCGCGCCGCCGTGAAGATCTCGGCTAGGCGCTAGGAGGAGGAGAAGGGCGATGGCGGTGGCGGCGTGTTGCGTTGAGGAGGCGCCCCGACGCCCTATTTATAGGGCGCAGTGCTACCGTTTGCCGTGGAGGGCACGGCTCGCGGCGCATCACCGCGGAGTTACGGGATTCGGGGCCGAGATGGAAAGGAAAGGCCGAACGGTGCGATTTGATGCGCGGTCTTAATGCGCGCGGATCGTGGGGATTTAACGGAGATTGCACCGAAGTTTTGGAAGGTCCGAGCCCGTGTCAATGGCGGACGCCGCGAGAAAAAGGAAAGTGAGGAGGAAGAAAGGAAAGGAGGAAGACGACGGAGAGCAATCCGATTTTGATCGGACGGTGGAGATAGAATGTGCGGCGACGTGGCTAGGCTACACCGTTGGATCTTGATCGCCGATCGGGATTAGAAGGAGCGAAACGGTAAGTTGAGTTTGGGCGTTGCCGCTGGATTTAGATCTAACGGTCACCACGGTTGGGATGATTGAGTTGTCCGAATGCTTCAATGACTTCGCCGTTGGATTGAAATCGCGCGCTCGAGGGGGAGGGGTTTCGCGCGGTGAGCAGCCGAGCGTCATACAAGACGGGGTTTGGTCCGGGCCGAGCTGGTTTCGCCCACTTATCGCTTGAGGATTTTCTTTGATTTCAATTAATTGAATATCGATAATTCAATTAGGCTTTAGAATATAGTAATTTAAGTCCAAAATTTGAGAAAATTCACGAAATTCTCTGAGTATTTAGGACTTAAATAAAATATTTCCAGCTATTTTGTGGTAATATAATTCGCACATAAATTTGTTTAGCTTTAATTTAATTAAGGAAAGCTTTTGAAAAACGTAAAAATCCACAAAATACATAAATTTTAAATTCTTCAAAATTTGGGTGTTATAAACCTACCCTCTTAAAGGGAATCTCGACCCGAGATTCGGGCTTGGTTAGCAAAAGATCGGGGTAGTTGGCCTTGAGTTCGCTCTTCATTCTCCCATGTAGCTTCACTTTACGGATGATGACTCCATTGCTCCTTGTATGATCGATAGTGCTTCGTAACACGCTCTGCGACATCCAGAATTTTAATTGGTCGCTCCACGTAGGTGAGATCTTCTTGAAGGTCGAAGCTTTCCAGAAAGGTATGGTCTTCCGGTTCTCGTAGACATTTCTTTAATTGCGATACGTGAAAGACATTATGTACTGCTGACATGGTTTCTGGCAATTCTAGTTGATAAGCTACCTCTCCACGCTTTGCCAAAATCTTGTATGGCCCAATATACCTGGGTGCGAGTTTACCTTTCGTCTGGAATCTCCTTACACCTCTGAGTGGGGTAACTCGGAGATAGACAACATCTCCTACCTCAAAGTTTAATTCCCTCCGACGGTTATCGGCATAACTCTTTTGTCGGGATTGGGCTACTTTCAGACGCTCCCGAATAGTTTTTACTTTACTTTGACTTCTTTGATCACTCATGTCCGAGGAGTTGACGCTCTCCACCGATCCCAAAGGAGCTGGTCCGGCATTTCTGCCATCTGAGCTTCAAATGGAGCCATCTGCAAACTGGCTTGGTAGCTATTATTGTATGAGAACTCGGCATATGGCAGATCCTTATCCCACCCCTTTCCGAAGTCTAAGGCACAGGCTCGAAGCATGTCTTCAAGAACTTGGTTTGTGCGTTCTGTTTGACCATCGGTCTGAGGATGATACGCCGTGCTGAAATTGAGTCTGGTTCCCAAGGCTTCATGCAGACTTTTCCAGAACCGAGAGGTAAACTGAGAACCTCTATCAGACACAATCTTCTTGGGTACCCCATGCAAGCAGACGATTTTTGGCCATGTACAACTCTGCTAGCTTGCTACTCTGGTAGGTGGTCTTGACAGGGATAAAGTGAGCCACTTTAGTTAACCGGTCAATTACTACCCAGATGGAGTCATATCCCGATTGGGTCCATGAGTTTGAGGGGGGGTGTTAGAGATATATGTATAGTGTGTTATTCCCTATTGTTATGAGGGGTTATTTGCATATTCACCACCTGTACTTTGTGTATATATACTGGCCCTTTGGCCCCCTAGTAATACAAGTTGCTATTCCTAACATCAAATATTAGAGCACAATAGTTACAACAAAGTAATAGAAACATATTGCATTTGTTCCTCTTCTTCGGTAGTAGATAAGCTCTACAAAGATCGTCGTTTTTTTGAAAGCGAGTTTTCGCTATCCTCGTTCCCAATAGCCCACCACACCTCGTTATTCGCCCGTTCGCTAGTGCAAGTATTGCTTTGGCCGCCCGCTCGTGCGCCGAGAACCCGCTCTTCAGGAAGGCCACGTTGTACGTGGCGATGCTGTCGTGCCTCAAAGACGCCAATGTTGCATCTGTGATATCGTCCGCGTCGAGGACCAACGGAAGCTCCTCGGGATTGAAGAATTGTGTCTGATCGAAGCAATGCAACAACAAAGGAGCAAAACATCCACGTCAATTCAAGAATTAACACCTCTAGAAAATCACAGATTCCTTGCAAGGAAGCTAAAACCTTTCCGTAAACACGACAATGAATTGTTTTGTCCAATTAATTTGTTCGGGCTGTTAACTGAACTTCTTGTTCAATTCTCTGAAGTTTCAGACTTCAGTTGTTTCTGAAGTTCGGTCTTCAGAATCTTAAATAAATACCAGAACATGAATAGTATCTGCACTTGACAACATAGAGCAAAAAAATAGAACACAAGAAAACTGGTTTTTGGTGCAAATCGACACATCTCTTTTTTGAGTTTTCTCTTGTATTTATACTCAATATTACAACCTAGTAATCTGACTCGAAAACAAAGACTAATAGAATCGGTTTCCAATTGAATACCGAACGAGTCAGAAGTTGACTCGGAAGCTGACACTTCCAAACACTGGAAGTTTTCTACGACTCAAACTAGAATCGACAGAAGACACAAAGGAAGGATTAACTCCAACATACTCCCCCTAATCCTGACTAGTATCATCAATAATCCGAACACCAATCAGGTTACTCATTTTCTGAAACATCACTCGTGGCAACGCTTTTGTCAAAATATCAGCCTTCTGTTATGTTGTTGAGACATGCTGCACATTGACAAGACCGTCTTCAACATACTCTCTTATGAAATGGAATCTTGTATCAATATGTTTGCTTCTCCTGTGAAAAACTAGATTTTTCATTAGGGCCAATGCTGAATTGTTATCAACATGTAACAGGAATGGTCCATCATCTTTTCCACTCAACTCATGAAGCAATCTTTTCAACCAAATTCCTTAACAAGCAGCTGATGTGGCTGCCATGAATTCGGCTTCACAACTGGAAAGAGCTACACTTTTTGGTTCTGGTAACACCAAGTCACAATGTTTCCAAATAGATAGAACACTGTTCCCGTTGTGCTTTTCCTGTCATCATGATCTCCTGCTAGATTACTATCACTATATCCAACTAGCAACGGCATGTTTTCTTTTCTGTGATACACAATACCATGATTGGATTGATGGTACCAGCCACATATCTCAATATGTGTTTCAGTGCTTGCTCATGAGTTTTAGTTGGGTTTTCCATAAACCTGCTTGCAACTCCCACTGAGTAGCTGAGATCTGGCCTTGTATGTAGCAAATATCTCAAACAACCAATTAGGCTTCTGTATTTTGAAGCATCAACTGGATCTGAACCATCATCCTTGACCAGTCTTAATTTGGGTTCTATTGGATATTTGCTTGGATTACAATCTGACAACCTAGCTTTATCAATAATCTTCTTAGCATATGCAGACTACTTGATTGAAATACCATGTGCTTCCTGTTTCACCTCCAATCCAAGATAGAAACTAAGAAGTCCCAAATCACTCATATCAAATTCTCTCATCATCTGATTTTTGAAAGACTGAATCATGTCATCATCAGTACCAGTAATTATCAGATCATCCACATATGTACCAATTATAATCAAATCAGGACCAATCCTTTTCTTATATAAAGCTTGCTCTTGCTTGCATCTCTCAAAACCAAATCTTCTCAAACTATTGTCTAGCTTGTGATTCCAAGATCTAGGAGCCTGTTTTAGCCCATACAATGCTTTCGACAATTTGTAAACCATGTCTTCTTGACCTTTAACCACATATCCCTGAGGCTGACAAACATAAACCTCCTCAGTGAGGTCTCCATTGAGAAAAGTAGACTTCACATCCATATGATGCACCTTCCATCCAGATTGAGCTGCAAGTGCAAGAATAACTCGTACTGTTTCAAGCCTTGTCACTGGAGAAAAAACCTCCTCATAATCAACGCCTTGCTTTTGGACATACCCCTTTGCCACAAGTCTTGCTTTGTATCGAACAACATTACCTTTAGAGTCTCTTTTCAGTTTATATATCCACTTCAAACCAATTGGTTTATGCCCTTTTGGAAGAGATGTTAACTGCCAGGTGCCATTTTTTTCAATAGCATCTATCTCATGTTTCATAGCCTCTTTCCACTGCTCTCCCATGGAAGCTTCATGATAATTAGCAGGTTCTTCATCATCATTAACATACAATGCTTCAATACTTTCAACTGGTTCAATATGTTCATATATATCTCTTAAGCTTCTAAATTTTGTTGTCAAGCTCTCAGGAGTAGTCTAGTAGTCTCTGTCTGACTTTCTGTATCTTCATCATCTGATAGATCATTGAGTGATTCCTGTGATAATGATGCAGTTTGACCCTGAGAATGGGATACTGGGAAGGATGGAACTGCAGTATTGGCAGTAGAATCATTGCCATCTTCTCCTTCAACAGTAAAAGTAACCCAATTTTCAATCTCCTCACCAGGTTCTTGACTATTTTCCCAAATCCATTGATCATTTTTTTGAAACACCACATCTCTGGACACATGTATTTTGCTAGTATTTGGATCATAGAGTCGATGTGCTTTGCTTCTAGCCTCAACTCCCAAGTATACCAATTTCTGACTTCTGTCATCAAGCTTCTTCAAATTGTTTATAACTTTGGCATGAGCTAAACATCCAAAGATTCTCAGATGCTCCAAGTTTGGTTTTCTACCACTCCAGGCTTCATATGGAGTCATCCCATCAAGAGCTTTTGTTTGAATCCTATTGAGAATGTAAACTGAATGCCTCGCTGCCTCAGCCCACAACTTGCATGGCATCAATTTGCTCTTTAAAAAACTTCGTGCCATGTCCATCACACTTCTATTTCTTCTCTCTACCACACCATTTTGCTGTGGGCTATAAGGTGCAGTGAAAAACCTTGTGATGCCCTTTTCTTCACAGATTTCTTGAAATTCACTTGAGAAGAACTCCCCCCTCTGTCTGATCTCAGAGCTTCCAGCTTGTGTTCAGTTTGAGTTTCAACCAGTCTAACAAACTTCTGGAATACATCTTTGGCATCTCCCTTCTTTTGAAGCATATATACCCACATAACTCTTGAATAATCATCAACAAGTAGTAAGAAGTACCTATTTCCTACATCAGTTGCGAGATTGATTGGTCCACATAGATCAAGATGTACCAACTCCAGTGGTTGTTGAGCTCGGTAAGCTGCCTCTTTTGGGAATGGCATCCTTGTCTGTTTGGCTATCAAACAACCTTCACAAACTTGTGTAAGGTGATCTATATGAGGCAGCCCTAGTATCATCGATCTTTCAGACATCTGCTTTAATGCCCAAAAGTTCACATGTCCTAACCTTGCATGCCAAATCCAAGCCTTGTTCTCAATACTAGCATTTAAACAGATTGGTTTACAAGTGTCCATTTGAATCTTGTACAACCTATTTGGAGTGCGAGGAACCTTCATGAGTAGCAACTAACGATAACACTTATTGGTTGATGATAATCTCATAACAACGCAAGCCTCAAGTTGACGTACTAAATTGAGCATACCATTTTCAATCTCTCCAACAATATGTTTCAACCAGCCAATCCAACAATAGCGTAATTGTTATGGTCAACAAGTTATGCTTGATGAATGAATCATGGATAATCAAAGACACAAGGTTCGCTGACACATCAGCCAATAGTTCACTCACAAGTTTCTACCTAGACACAGTTGGTTCTAATTTCCAATTGCTGCTTTGTGAAAAATGTTGAATCCAAGCCATAGTGGGGGGAGGGATACTGTGGAGCATGAGAACAAGAGTTCAATAAAACTCACCAATGGTGCTGCCCACACCCTGATCTCCACGAGGCGCAGAGGGGCTTAGTTGGGCCAAGCGCCGGCGGCCAGAGGCCGAGCTGGGCGTGGGCGAGCAAGGTGCTGGCACGAGCCGTAGCAGAAGGGGCGGATCGGGCCGTCGCAGGAACGGCGGGCAATGGCGGTGGTGCGGGTGCGGAATCGAGCGGAGACGCGCAGCGCGAGGCGCCGGCGGCAGCGAGCGCAGGGAGCGCAGGGCACTGCGGCCCGAGCCGACGGCGGCAGGTAAGCAGGGTGCAAGGATGGGGACGATGCCGGAGGGAGGAGGCGCCATGGAGCCTCCATTCGACAGCGAGCAAGAGCACCAAGAGAAATGGGGAGGAAGAGAAGAACGAAGAAGGAAAAACAAGCAAGGGAGCAATAAATGCGCAGTGACGGGAGAAGCAAACGGGCACGCAAAGAAAAAAAATCGTGCGGACGGGAAGGAACGAGGTGCGGAATCGGACGGCTAGAAAAAACCAGGGCGACGTGGCCACCCTGCTCTCGCCCCAAACCTCCCTCCATTTACGCTTTAGTATTATTATTAATATTTTTATTTTATATAGCTGCAATGTGGGGCGCACACGTCAGAAGTCAGCCGATCCTCCCTTTCTCGGTTCCAAGCCTCCAACTGGCTCCGGAGCACCGATAATAACGAACTATTCCGAGTCCGCGGCTGCCCTGCCTCCGGAGTCCAACCCGCCTCCCTCGTGGCGAGCTCCCCTGCCCCACCCCGCCCCTGCCGAAGCCGAGCAGAAGCGACGGCCATGGCGAGCGTCGCGCCGCCACCGCAGGACGTGGAGCCGCCCGAGTGCCCGGTGTGCCTCAACCCCTTCGACGCCGCCTCCGCTGTCCCGCGCGTCCTCCGTTGCGGCCATGTCAGAACTGGGAAGAAGTGTCTGAAGATGTCTGAAGAAAACGATTGGAGGTTCAGAGCTAGCAGGAGGTAGAAGAAGACTTAAAGAAGATCCAACAGTCCTGATCTCTAGATACCCCTTCGATGAAAGATCGACGCTCCTGAATAGTTTTAGATTCACATTGATGTAATTTCCTTTTGATTCTGATGAGCAGTCAATTAGAGCTCTGCGAGCTTGTAATTTCTGTTTTACTTTCTACCAAACCTTCGAAGCCTTTATAAGTAAAAAAACGGAATGGAAAAGGCATCAAAAGTATTATGCCAAAACCTAGTCTCCTTAGCTTTTAGGGTTTTTGCGTCGTTTCCTCATTTTTCTGCCGAACTCATCCCCAAAACCAGTCAGATTCCACCCTGGGATCTGACAAATTGGTATCAGAGCTTCATCGATCCTTGTAGGAGTGGTAGATCTGAAGAAACTAGGTTGGTGAACGCCGTTCACTATAAAATCCCTGGCCAATCGAATCTAAAGGAGGAAGCGGTTGAGATTGAAGCACAGATCTGGAACAGTTCTTGAGTAAGATTCCTTGACCTCGATCTGGGTTTGTGATTGGAAGATATGACCAAGACTGCGATGAGATCTGATGGTGAAGCCGCAGAGTTAACTCTTGTGAGACAAGAGGCGATGGAAGCCAAGGGCAAGGTGGAATCTGTTCAGCAGCACCTGGGTGAGTTGCAGACACAAGTCTCAGGTATGCAAACTCAGATGAACAGGATAGAATCGATGTTGCAGGGGTTATCAGGTACTCAAACCCATATTTCAGAACCACTTATTGGAGGAAACGTACATACCCGGAGAAAGGAAGATATGGCAAGAGTTACTACCGATCCAGTGATAGCCCAAGAGATTGAGATGGAAGTCATGAGGAGAATTAAGGCTCTCCATCCAGGTGAAGTGAGCAGTACACAAGGAATACACTTCAATACCACTCCAGAGGTAAATTACTACCACCCTTCAACAGGACATTCCACAGCACCGGTGCATTGGGGACAGAACAACTCACCCCCAGCTACTCCTCATTCCCCCTCACTTAACAATATGACTCCTGAAAGAGATCAGTATTATGCAAGGCAATGGAATCATAATCCCAGCAATGAAAGGGTTAACATCTTCTACAAGACCATTGCCCGAGGACCCAAGATAGATTTTCAAAAGTTTGATGGCAACAATCCTCTAGAGTGGATTAGGCAAAGCGAAACATATTTTGCGATGGCTAATGTTCCGGATGAAGCTAAGTTTGATTTGGCACAAATGTATATGGTTGGTAGGGCAGATAATTGGTTGAGGAGTACTGGATTGCTTTGGAATCCACTACCATGGCCTAATTTCTGCAGAATGCTATGTGATAGGTTTGCCCAATACAGTGGTTATGAAGTGTTGGAAAATTTTCATTCAGTGAAGCAATACAACCTTAACATCTCTGAGTACATTGATAGGTTTGAGGAATTGATGGCCATATATAAGAGTGACAACCCCCTGCAGACAGAACAGTTCTTTGTAAAATGTTTTGTTAATGGTCTGAGACAAGAAATTAAACACTACCTCAAACCACTGAAACCTCAGTCCTTGTGTGAAGCGTATTGGATGGCTAAGGACATGGAAAAGGGGGCTGGAGCAGTGGCAAAAAGAGGATTGAACAACCCTGCAGTGGGACAGAAGGGGGGTTACCAAGCTAGCCTAAACAAAGGTAAGAACCAGTCAGGCCAAAATGTTCAGAAAAATGAAATAGGAGGTAAGAATCAAGCTCCTTTTACTCCAGGAATCTGCAGTACTGTGGAGGTAAATGGTTCTTTGGGCATAAATGTAAACAATTTCAGAATGTAAATTTGATGGTCTCAGAAGCCGAGGAAAACCCGCCACAGAAGGGGAAGTGGAAGCAGATCCTCCTGAAACAAATGAAGAGTCATCTCCTATTTTAGAATCAAAAGATCAACTCATGCACATCTCAATTCATGCGAGTAGTGCTTAAATCAAGCTACCACTTATACCTTAACTGTATGTATGAAAGGAAAAAGAGGGGTGGCCCTTGTGGATAGTGGAAGTACACACACCTTTATTGATTTGAGGTTTGCCCTTAAGACTTCTTGCATAATACAACATAATGAAATGCAGAAAGTCACAGTGGCAGGAGGAGGGGTAATTCTATTTGGATCCCATATTCCTAACACAGAATACTCTATCAATGGGCGGTATTCCATAACTCTTTTAAGATACTTCAATTAAGGGGTTATGATGTAGTGTTGGGATGTGATTGTATATATCAGCATAGCCCTATTAATTTGGACCTCAAAACCAGGAGATTAATCATCAAGAAAGAAGGATTAACAGAGATTGTTTTGGAGGATCAGTCCTGTTTTAGTTCTCCAGAGTTACTAAACTCTCATGACCTTGACAAATTATCAAAGAAAGGAATCTCTAGGTATCTGATAGAACTACAAGCAATGAAAGAAGAAGACACCATTAAAATTCAGCAGCCTTATCAAGAGTTAGTTCACAATTACAATGATGTCTTCAGGGAGCCCCAGGGGTTACCACCAGAGAGTTGTGACCATGTTATTCCTCTAAAAGGGGGAATGGAACCTCCAAATGTCAGACCTTATAGAGTACCTCATCATCACAAAGATGAGATGGAACAACAAATTCAAGAAAATGTTGGAAACCTCCATTATCAGACCAAGTGTCAGCCCTTATGCATCCCCAGCAATCCTAGTTAAAAAGAAAGATGGGACTTGGAGGCTATGCATTGATTACAGGAAATTGAATGCACAAACTATCAAAACAAATACCCAATTCCAATAATTGAGGACTTACTTGATGAATTGCATGGAGCTACCATCTTCAGTAAGTTGGATTTGAGATCTAGGTACCACCAGATTAGAGTAAACAGAAGAGATGTCAGTAAAACTGCATTTAGAACATATTTGGGTCATTACAAATACCTGGTCATGCCCTTTGGCCTAACTAATGCCCTTGCTACTTTTCAGTCACTAATGAATGAGATCTTTGCAAAACATTTGAGGAAGTTTGTTCTGGTGTTTTTTTGATGATATCTTGATTTATAGCAAAGATGAATGTGATCACTTGAACCACCTGTCAACAGTTCTAGAGTTGCTGAGACAATACAAGCTCTTTGCAAAGTTAACAAAATGTGTGATTGCTACTTCTCAAGTGGAGTACCTAGAGCATGTTATCTCTGGACAAGGAGTAGCCACTGATCCAAACAAGATTAGTGCAATCAGAGGTTGGCCCAAACCAAAAGATGTGACCCAACTAAGAAGTTTCTTAGGGATGACGGGTTACTATAGAAGATTTGTGAAGAATTATGGACTCATCTGCAGACCACTGCATGACATGCTGAAAAGGGGGGGGGGTTGAATGGAAGAAACCACAAGATGAAGCATTTGAGAATTTAAAGAAAGGTCTGATCACCACTCCGGTAATGGCACTACCTGATTTCACTGAGGCATTCACAGTAGAAACTGATGCTAGTGGAGCAGGTATTGGGGGAGTTCTAATGCAAAAAGGAAGACTCATTGCATACTTCAGTAAAACATTGGGAGTGAGATCAACAGCTCTTTCCACTTATGATAAAGAGGTAATGGCTATAATTGAATCCTTGAAGAGATGGAGACACTATTTCTTGGGCAACCAATTGGTGATCAAAACAGATCAACAAAGCTTGAAGTTCATGGATGGACAGAGAATAGCTGAGGGGATTCAGCACAAGTTGATGTTGAGGTTGTTGGAGTTTGATTATGTGATTGAGTACAAGAAGGGTAAAGAGAACAAAGTAGCAGATGCCTTGTCAAGAAGAGATATTCCCACTATGATGGCCATCTCTATGGCAGTTCCTAGTTGGATGGAAGCAGTAGAAGGCAGCTATCTTAATGATGACCATTGCAAGGGATTGAAAGAGCAACTGGCAATAACCCCAAATCCTGAATCTGGATTTTTCTTACCACTCCGGAATTCTGAGGTATAAGGGCAGAATCTATGTGGGAAGGGACACTGAGTTAAGGCAGAATATTATTGGATCTTTGCATGCTTCAGCAATTGGAGGTCATTCAGGGAGAGTGGCTACTTATCAAAGGATCAAAAACCTTTTCTTCTGGCCAGGAATGAAAAGGGAAATTCACACCTTTTGTTCAAGAATGTGCAGTATGCCAGCGTTCTAAAGCAGAATATTGTCATTATCCTGGATTACTTGAGCCATTACCAGTTCCAGATATGGCGTGGACACACATCTCTATGGATTTTATTGAAGGAATGCCTAATTCAAAAGGGAAGGAGGTAATCTTTGTGATAGTTGACAGATTCACTAAATATGCTCATTTTGTACCAATGTCACATCCTTATACTGTTAAATCAGTCACTCAAGCCTTCATTGACAAAATATTCAAATTGCATGGTTTTCCAATAGCAATAGTGTCAGATAGAGATAGAATCTTCACTAGCAAATTGTGGCAAGAGATTTTTACATCTTCACTAGCAAATTGTGGCAAGAGATTTTTACAACTCTGAAGGTTCAGTTAAGATTTAGTACTTCTTATCATCCACAATCTGACGGACAAACTGAGAGGGTTAATCAGTGTGTGGAGTCCTATTTAAGGTGCATGGCATTCCAGAAACCTAAGAAATGGCTGTCTTGGCTACCTTTGTCAGAATGGTGGTATAATACCACCATTCATACTTCTCTCAAAATCCCTCCTTTCCAAGCCCTTTATGGGTTTCCACCCCCTTTGATAAATGAGGTAGCAGTACCTGGTCCAATTGATAGTGAAGCCAGGGAATTTCTGGAGGAGAAACAGAACATGCTCAATAGGCTGAAGGATAACCTGGCTCAAGCCCAATCAAGAATGAAGAAGTATGCTAATAGAAACAGAACCGAGAGGCAGTTTTTGGTAGGAGACATGGTATATTTAAAGATGCAGCCTTATAGGACTGCAACATTTGGGTTCAAGAACTCTTTAAAACTCACTAGTAAGTTTTATGGACCCTTTAGGGTAATAAAGAGAATTGGCAAAGTGGCCTACAAATTGCAATTACCAGAGGGAGTTGGAATTCATCCTGTATTCCATGTTAGTCAATTAAAGAAGCATTGTGGAGAACATGCTGTTCCAAGTCCAGGGCTGCCCTTGGTCGGAGATGATGGAAAGATAAAAACAGAACCACAGCAGGTATTAGAAACTAGAGCTCTGCCAAGAAGTAACACTCTAGTGACTCAGTGGTTAGTTCAGTGTGTTAATTTACCACCTGAGAATGCATCGTGGGAGGATGCGAATTTCATCAAGGTTACTTTTCCGGAGTTCTATTCCCAAACCATTCGATCTTGGTTTCCAGACTCAAACACTTGAGGACAAGTGGAATGTTTATGGGGGGAGTATTGTCAGAACTGGGAAGAAGTGTCTGAAGATGTCTGAAGAAAACGATTGGAGGTTTAGAGCTAGCAGGAGGTAGAAGAAGACTTAAAGAAAATCCAACGGTCCTGATCTTTAGATACCCCTTCGATGAAAGATCAACGCTCCTGAATAGTTTTAGATTCACAGTCGATGTAATTTCCTTTTCAGTTACAGTGAACAGTCAATTAGAGCTCTGCAAGCTTGTAATTTCTGTTTTACTTTCTACCAAACCTTCGAAGCCTTTATAAGTCAAAAAACGGAATGAAAAAGGCATCAAAAGTGTTATGTCAAAACCTAGTCTCCTTAGCTTTTAGGGTTTTTACGCCGTTTCCTAGTTTTTCTGCCGAACTCATCCCAAAATCAGTCAGATTCCACCCTGGGATCTGACAGGCCACTCCCTCTGCGGCCCCTGCATCTCTTCCCTCCCGCCCGCCTCCGCGCCGGCTTCGGCCTCCTCCCTCCGCTGCCCGCTCTGCTCCCAGTGCGTCCCCTTCTCCCGCGCCCTCGGCCCCTCCCTCCCTCCCAAACCCCTCCCCAGCTCGCACCATCGCTGGGGCCCCGCCCCCCCTCCCTCTCCCGCTCCACGCCGCCCACTCCCGCCTCCTCGCCCGCTTTCGCCACGCCGTCCTCCCCGCTCCACTCCGCGCCGCCGCCTGGCCCCGCTCCCGCCGGCCTCGCGTTTGGGTCCCTCGCTTCCGACCTCGTCGCCCCCTGGTTCTGCCAGCGGGGCCACCCCGTCAGCCTCCTCCCGGTCGAGGTCCCCGCCGGCCGGGCGCCGAAGGTGGAGGCCGCGTTCTACCGGCCCAGCCACGCGGCGCGGGTCGTCGACGCGTTGAGCGGCGCGGCGAGGGAGGAGATGATCGATTTGGTGGCCGCCTCGGCCCGACTGGCGCGGCGGGTGTGCAGGATTTACGGGATCTGGTTGGGTCCCGAGACGACGGCGCCGTTGTGGCTGGTCTCCGAACGGCACTCGCGCAGAGTTTCCCACTTGTTGGAGGAGAGGAGCGACGGAGAGGAAATGGTGGCTCGGATCGGAGCTGCTGGAATGGAGGTGTGTGAAGCACTCGTGGGATTGCATGGCGAGGGGCTGGTGCTGGGGTGCCTCGGGCTGGACTGCTTCTGCCTCGACGCTTTGGGCACTGCCTGCTCGACTCGAATCAGGTTCTGGCCTTGTGCCGTGGAGTCCGAGCAGGGATTTGCTCGTCCAAGCCTGGAGCATTCATTCCTCCCGAGGTGGCAGCAGTGATGCGTGACAAATTGCGGATCGAGGATCATGATTTCAATGGCTTGGTAGGGCGTAGTTGGGATGCTTGGTTGCTGGGTTGCGTACTGGTGGCGCTTATTACTGGAGATGAGCAGCTTGTGGCAGGATCGAATACTGATGGATCACATGATGATTGGAAGAAGGAAGTGCTTACAAGGCTTGACGCTTCATTGGTTGGTACGCAGCTGGAACCATTGGCTGCAATTACAGCGTCACGCTTGAACAATGATCCGGAAGGCTGCCCAGAGATTGTTGATGTTTGGAAATGTATTAGAGGCTTATTGATGAGATCTGGTGGAGATGCTTTGGCTCCTGATGACGATCTTGCAGCTCAGAAGTGTTTTAGGTGTTTGCTCCTTGGGGAGTTGTCCTCAGTGTGCTCTGACTCTGGTGTTGTTGAGTCAAATGATAAAGTGCAGCCCTCTCAACGTTCTGATGGCAAAAGTTCAACTCTGGATGATGGAAGCAATGGTGGTTGCATAAACAATGGGGAAGTTGGTACAGCGGGAATTGATGAGCCCACAATGTGATGGAGTGTTCAAATCTTCAACTTTGCTTGCTCACCGTGACTGTGCCACAGGATTAGCCATTGGAGGGATATTACATCATGCACTTTCATTATTGGAGGCGTATCTAGTGCAAACCAGTAATTAGGTACAATCATGCAAAACATTTTGATTCGGGCATCAAAGCAATATGAAAAATTCCGAAAAGAAATGATGATGTTGTCTATGTAGTGTTTTAGCATTGTCGTAGCAAAAAAGGCTAGACAGTAGAAAAGGGGACCCCAGGTATCTAGAGGAGGTACCGAAGGATCCTCGAAGAGGGGACCGAATGTAAGGAACAAATGTGTATTAATTGCCCAAAAATCCGGGTCTAAGTTATTACATGGGGGAGAAGGCTATTTATAGCCTTTCTACATGATACATGAGATTACGGATCTATCCCTAAAAAGGTATTACGCTCGTAGGGGCTGCAGGGGGTTTTCCTACCCCTACGCGTAGCCTTCGGCTCATGGTGGACCTCCCTAGTCTTGACCCATCCGTCTGGTACACTCGGTCCACCGATGCCATCCTCCCTTTGCCGCATGTCGCGCGCACCTGGAGTGTGGGGCCCCGGGCACCCTTCGGCGGGAGCCCCTCGGCGGGCACCTGTCGGCGCTCCCGAGGCGGTCTTAGGCGGTTTGCATCTTTTGGGCTGGTGGTGCTTCGGCGGTGGTCCGGATGCCTTCGCACCTCCTTCGAAGCATCCGCTTTGCTAGCCCACGCGGGTCTCCTAGGGATCTTTGCTTGGGCTCGGGGCCGCCAGAAGGGTAGCCAGGTAGCCTCGGGGCCCCGCCACGCCTTTGGGGGTTTCGTCGGGTCGCTGGGGCCGGTAGGGTCGCCCCTACGACAAGCCCCTCGTGGTCGAGTTCCTGCTTCGTCATGGCTGAAACCGCGCCCTTTCCCGAAGGGTCATGGCACACCGTCCGTTTCGGCCTGGCGAAGCGTGTTCTGCACGGGATCTCCCACGGAGCGGATCACCCACTCTGATGCGGAGGCTCCTTGGGCGTTGTGCCCCATGATGTTCCCTGTTGGCATTGATCGCCCCTTTGGTTTGCGTGGGTCGCCCTCGGTTTGCGTGCGCCATAATGTCGCTGGCTGGCATTGACTACGCCCCTTTGGTTTGCGTGGGCCATAATGCCGATGGATGGGGGTACTGTACGTGGCACGTATCGCATCGTGACTGGCCTGTGGCGCTTTGGATTCTCTGCCCTGCTTGCTGTGGTCTTGGTTTTTCTATAAAAGGGGCTAATCCCCCCTTAGCTCTTATTGCGCGCTTACGAGTTGTCCAACCTTTTGGTTTCCATCCTGAGGTATGTGATCTTCGTAGTTTGTAGATGACGAGGCGTAACAAGGATGGGGGGCCTATGTATACTACTAACCTCGGTCGTTCGACGGTGACGGAGCGAGTTCTCCGGACCCTTGTTGCCGAGGGAAAGGTCGAGAGCCTTGACCACGCGTGTGTCCCCGGAGTGGAGACGGTGCCAGAACCCCAAGAGGACGAGGCGGTGATCTTCGTGGCGTTCTTCGATGCTAGTCAGGGGACACACGCGCAACTGATGCCAAATTCCCTCGTGAAGCTGGCGGTGTTTGAGTGGATCATGTGGTCCGCCCGAACAAGTAGGGAGGGCATTTGTTCGCTTTTTTGCACGACAGGCGCTGCCAGCCGAAGAAGAACACCAGTGAGACGCTGAACTTCGGCAGTGTTAATTTTTAGCCGAAGCCGCGTTGTCAGATGTACATGCCCGCTCCGGCCGCGAGGAACCGGTGGGACATTGACTGGACGCGTCGGTGGTTTTACCACATGTCCCCGCGTGGCGACGAACTTCAATCCTGCGGAGGGCTTATCCAGCTCACCGCTGCTCTGGAGATTGAGCCGACCTCACGGGAGCAGGCTCTCCTGCAGTTGCCGCTAGGCGCGATGAGGAGGCCCTCGATGTGCGACCTCACCGAGGAGTTTTGCACATTTGGGATTTGGCCCTTGGCGCAGGGTTGGAGGGTGGAGTTGGGTGGTCCGGCGAACGGCCTTCCCACGCTGACCGTGGCGGGACGCGACGGTATGTCTTGCCTATGGTTTGTTTTGATAATAATTTTCTTGCATCTCTTATCTTTGTTGCTGCTTTTGTTGCGCTTGCTCGATTGTGAGGTAGCTCGCGACGGAGTCGCTTTTGAATATCTGACGAATGAAGAGCACGCTGCCCTTGTGGCCAGTGGTGCGCGAGCCTCGGCTGAATCGTGCCTATCTCGACCCGGAGGTTCGCTTGGCGGAGAGGCAGGACCCCGACGAAGGCTGGAAAAAACAGGCGTGCGTACCCGATGAAGGTGATGCTGGGGAACCAATCGATGCGGTGCCCCTGCGCGCCGTTGGCATTGTGAACTTGGGTGTTGTTTCATGCGCGCGGGTTGATGCCGCGGGGAGGTCAGCGAAGTGGGATGCACCCGGCACCCTGGAGCGAGTGGCGAGCGCTCGGTCGAGCGGCTCGTCTTCTGCGATCTTGCGGTTCCTCCCATGCATTGGTGGCGCGATGGGTCGCGGTCGTGGCGCGGCGTGGAGTGGAAGTGGTGGCCAGCTTGTTCAGCATAGCTAGTTTGCCCCTGATGAGTCCTCGGACGCTGGCACCCCGTCGCATGTGTACAATGGGGGCTCCGAGGATACTATTGTGGTGGCTTCATCGCGGACTAGGAGGTGACTGGTGTGTGCTCCCCCCTCTTCTCCCCTTTTTTTTGGTTACTCAGCACTCAGCTCCAGCTTGTACTACCTTGCAGCTTTGAGCGACGAGGGAGGTGAGAGGGTTGACGTAGGTGCCCCTGCCTCGCGGAGCTCCGAGGCAGCGCCCTCGCTGGCTCGCGGTTTGGGGGCTACAGGTACCGCTAACTTAGGTCTGCTCTGTACTGTGGACTTTAGGGTTAGCACTGGTGCGCGGTCGTCTGCGAAAAGATCGCGCACTTCGCCGCCCCTTCGTGCGTGGTGCTCTTCTGGAGCATGCCCCTTGAGGCGATGTTCCGGTCTGTCGAAGCAAACACTGCAAAGGTACGGGCTGTGAGTTGCCAATCTTTTATTCCTTTGGCTGCCGTCTGTTGATTTGGAACTTCGTGTAGACGCTAATGCTGTCGCGCACCCTCGAGGGAGACGTCTTGCGTAGCTTCGACGACATCCAAGAGAGGGTCAAATCAAAGCATGCTCGGGGTGAGGCGCTGCGCGCGGAGTGCGAGCAGGCGTGTGGGCACGAGGCCCTGGTTGAGAAGGCGAGGGCCCTCGAAGCCTGGGTGGCCGAGCTGGAGGAGGACCGTCGCACCCTTCGTGATGACGTGGCGACACCGCGGGCGTTCGGGCCGACCTCGAGCTGGAGGTTCAGGTCGAACGCGAGCTCTCGCACACCGTGGCTCAGACAAGCTGGGAAGCCATGGAGGCTGTGGAGGTTTCCGTAGTTTCCCTCGGAGCGATTCCGCCTCCACGGCATCACTCCGTGGACGAGATGGATGTCACGCTCGGGCGCCTTCACCGAGCTGGGGAGGTGTGCTTACCAGCGGCCCGAGCATATGGAGATCACTGCGCCTGGGTGGCTTGGACAATGGCTTTCGCCTCCTTGGACAAGGCCAGGTGTGGTCACCTGGACGCCCTTGCTACACGCTCTATGGCATTGGCAACCGCCGAGGAGGTGGCCACCGGGCACCGTCGTACGCGCAAGGCAAGCCAAGTCTTCGTCCAGGACTTCTGGGCGCCGTAGGGCCGTGATGCGGCGATGGCCTCCCTCCGTGCAGCACAAGCCCTAGAAGAAGAAAGGCAAGGCTCCGGCGGATGCCCCGGAGGGCGCTGAGCGGGGGGGCACCCACGGAGACAAGACCATTCGCCCGCTTGAAGTGCGCCAAGCTTAGTTTTTTTTTTTTTTTTTTGTAAATAGGCCTTGAGCATTCTAGCCTTGATTTTTGTTTGCGGCACTTTCGGGGCTCATGTGCCGAAGGGGCCGTGCTGGTGGTTCACTCCTATTTGTAAGGATCTGTTTTGAATGAATAAAACTTTTTGGAGGAAATTGGTTGCAGTGATGGTGTATGTTGTTCTTGTACGATTACGTTTTGAATCCGTTGGTTTCGCAGGCCGTCGCCCCATTATTGCGCTGCACTGTTGGCCGAGGGCTTCGGTCGTCCGAGGGACGCACCGTGAAGGTAACTGTCCCCTGCGTGAGCTGAAGGCGGAGCGTTGCCTGCGCTCCGTTTGGCCGCTTCAGCTATGCTATCGAGGGGCGGTGTATCATGGTACGAAGTGGTAGTGTTGGCACTTGGCGAATCCGGAGGGTAGCATGGAAGAGTTCTAGCAGTTTTGCCAGCATAAGGCCTCTGTGGCGCACGAGGAAATAGCCCGTTTCTGGGAGCAACGGAGCTGTGTGGCTGCTGCTGACGGCCCCTCATCCTCAGGCGTCGGATCGGCTGGCTCGTGTCCAGGTGCCGTTCCTGACGCCTCGTTCGGGGGGATGCGACTGCTCTGCAGAGAGGGACTTCTTGCGTTTTATGGGGACCCAGCCGTCCGATGAGGAGGTGCATGTGTGGCTAGCTCGGCCGAACGTGATTTATGCCCCAGCCCCCTAGCTATAATCTTGTAGTGCTATAACCATCGTGTATGTTGTAAACTCTGTATGTTGTGTGTACCTGTACTTTGTGGTGAATAAAATGGTTTGTTGGCATATGCCCGCTTGTCATGGCCTACCCTTTTTTTCAAAGTGTCTGTTTGTGTGTGTGTGTGGGGGGGGGGGTTGTGTTGGTGGTAGATAAGGCGAAGCCTAGCGCCGTCCTCGATACCTCTTTTTTTAGATAGGGCTCCAGGAGAGCCCTAACTTTTTCTTATGAAGGGGGAGGCGAAGCCTAGCGCCCTTCCCTATGCTTTTTTAGATAGGGCTCTGGGAGCCCTAGTTTATACACGTGCCTTCGGGGGGCATCGGTGTGCACCAGGGCCGTAGGCTATGCGCGGTGTCTGTTTATATACTTCACACTCGAAGTTGGTGTGATCCCTGTTATCTTATTACAGGGACAAAAATACCCGTCATACAGTTGCTTTTGTACACGCCTCTGCCGTTTTTAGGGCGGCAAGTGGCTATTGTCCGTGCACAGCCGGTTTTTACACGACCCTAGGGATAGAATTTGCGGAGGCTTTTAGCATTCCATGTGTGGTCTAGTTGCTGTCCTTCTGGTGTCGCGATGTAGCAGGAACTCGCCCTCGTGCTGCGGGTGATGATGTAGGGCCCTTCCTACTTGGATTCCAACTTGCCTATGGTCGTGGGGTTTGTGGCTCGCTTGTGGACTATGTCGCCTGGCGCGAGAGGGCGGATCTTGACATTCCTGTTGTATGCTTGCGCGACACCCTCGGTGTACTTTGCCATGGTCAATATGGCTTGTACGCGGTGTTCTTTGAGTAGGTTGAGGGAGATCTTCCGGCCCGCGGGGTCGCTATCTTCTGTAGCTCGGAGGGATTTGGCCGTGAGCTCCCCCGGGGTCATTGCTTCATCACCGAAGAGGAGTTGAACAGAGAGAAGCCCGAGGCCCTGGTTGGTGATGTTCGGAGTGCCCACAGGGCCTTCTGAAGCTCCTCGGGATGTCATACGGATGTGAAGCATATTGGTGTTTCTAGGCCTTGGCAGAATGCTCTGAAGGGTGTCGAGTCAAACTGGGTACCATTATCAGTGATGATGTCGCGTGGTACCCTGTATCTGCAAATGATATTCCTCCATGCGAACCACTGTGCCGCGGCGGCCGTGATTTTGGCGACTGGCTCGGCATCCACCCACCTGGAGAAATACTCGATGGCGACAAACGCAAAGCGGAGGTTGCCCTTGGCCACCGGGAATGGGCCGATGATGTCGAGCCCCCAACGTGCGACGGCGGACCAAAGCGCGGGTTGCGGTGGGGTGTTGGCGCCAGTGCGGCCGCCCACCGCACCTGGCAGCGTTGAACGAGATCTTGCGTGTCGCCGAGTGCTGTTGGTCAATAAAGGCCTTGGCGGAAGGCTCTTACCAAGAGGCCCCGGGGTGCTTGATGTGCGCTGTAAGACCCATTGTGGATTTCCCATAGGAGGGCTTGGCCCTCCTACTGGGACATGCACCGTAAGAAGGGAGTGCAGACGCCTCCGTTGTACAGTTGGCCTTTGATGATGCGGTAATTTCTGGCTCGGTGCTGGAGGTGTTTTTCTTCGGCAGTATCTTCGCGGGGTATATGGTGATTGTGTCCCGCCAGTCGGCCCCTTTGATGAGGAGCACGAGGTGCGCAACCCCTTGTGTTTCGGGTGCAGCCCCTTGTGCTTCAGGTGCAGCCGAAGACACCTGTAGTACCTCATAGAATACTTTTGGCAGAGGGCTTTCATCGGAGCTGGCCAGCTTTTGTGAGCTTGTCTACTGCCATGTTGTTACCTCTTGGGATGGTTTGGATGGTGATGCCGAGGAAGTATTTTGTTGCTGCTCATTCCGCAGTTAGGTATCTGGCCATTTCGGGGTCCCTAGCCATGAATGATTTGTCAAAGTGACCCGCCATCTGACGGGAGTTGCTTTTGACGATGATGCGCTTCGCCCCTAATGCTTTTGCTTTTGCGGAGGCCCAACAGCAGGGCCTCATATTCTGAGGCGTTGTTTGGTGTAGGGAAGTCGAGGCGGGCAGCGTGTGACATGCTTTGTCCGTCCGGAGCGACCAGGATGGCCGCTGCGCCAGCCCTCGTGGCGCACCAAGATCCGTCGGTGTAGATTGTCCACGGGACCTTGATCCTGCTTGGGGGTTGCTCTTCGACTTACGGGGTCTCACTCGGTGACAAAATTGGCTAGGGACTGTGACTTGATGGCTGTGCATGCCGCGAAGGTGACATCAAAGGGTGCCAACTCCGCCGCCCACTTGCCAATCCATCCCGAGGCATCCTTGTTCTGTAGCATCAGTGCTAGCGGATAGGACGTCGGGACCATGATGGCGTGCGCTAGGAAGTAATGCTGGAGTTTGCGCGAGGCCATAAGCAGGGTGTATGCCAGCTTTTCCAATTATGTGTACCTGATCTTGGCCCATTCAAGGGCCTCCGACACGTAATACACGGGGTGTTATCTGCCATTTTCTTGGACGAGGACTGCACTCACCACCGACGAGGAGGCGGCTTAGTACAGTAGGAGTTTTGCGCTAGGCTTCGGGCTAGTTAGGCTTGGGAGCTGGGCGAGGCATTGCTTGAGCTCTTGGAACACCCTCTGGTAGTCTTCTGTCCACCGGAACGGCTCCGCTCCCTAGAGTGTCTGGAAAAAGGGTAGGGCCCGCTCCGCAGAGCGGGAGAGAAATCGGTTGAGGGCTGCGAGGTGCCCCGTCAATCTTTGCACCTCTTGGGTGCTGCGAGGGGGCTCCATTTCTTGGATGGCTTTTATTTTTTCGGTGTTGGCCTCGATACCTCTTTCGGGCACGAGGAATCCTAGGAGCTTGGCCACCTTTACTCCGAAGGCGCATTTTTCGGGATTGAGTTTGACCCCCTTCGCCCGGAGGCTGGCGAAGGTTTCCTACAGGTCTTCCATGTGGGAGCCTGCGAGCCTGCTTTTAACCAATATGTCGTCGACGTTGCGGCCAAGCTGTCCTACTAACGCCTTCGTGATGAGTCGGGTCAACGTTGCACCCGCATTCTTTAGGCCGAAGGGCATACGGGTGAAGTAGTAGTGCCGATGAGGGTGATGAAGGCAGTTTTTGCCTTGTCCTCTCTGGCCATAAATATCTGATGTTTCCCGGAGTAGGAGTCCATTCAGCTCATCAGCTTGCAGCCCAAAGTGGTGTCCACCAGTTGGTCCATGCGAGGTAGAGGGAAATCGTCCTTCGGAGACGCCTTGTTGAGGTCGGTGAAGTCAACGCACATGCACCATTTGCCGGTGTTTTTCTGCACCAGAATGGGGTTGGCAGCCATTCGGAGTGCTTGATCTCACGAATGACTCCTGCCTTTAGCAGTTAGGCTATTTCTTTCTTGGCTGCTTCCAGCCGTTCCGCTATCATGCGCCGCAGTTTCTACTTCTTGGGGGCTACATCGCTTCGGATGGCCAGGCGATGCTCAATGGTCTCTCGTGCTACCCCGGGGATGTCCTCCGGGCCCCATGCGAAGATATCCACGCTGCTGCGTGTCGGGACCCAAAAATGCAATTCTAGACCCTTTGTGTATTCTACACTAGTCCAGAATCACGCTAGTGCACACAGTGTCAACATAGATGAATATCGATTCACACAAATTGAATAATAATATAAACGATTAAGTTGAATAACAAATATGGTTTTAACCTTATGGTCGAGTTTACATTTATTAAGCCTCGCAGGGCTGGCAATAATTAAATAAGCAGCAACAGAACAAATAAACTTCAACGGAGATCCCATCAATTCACCATAGGCAACCGACTGAGATCACAACCCTAACGATCAGCACCTTCGTAGTACTCCTCTTCAAATGCAGGCGATGACTCATCCACTTCCGTTGATTTGATTTAGCAAGTATGAGTACACAACCGTACTCGCAAGTCATACTACAGAATGCAATATATAGATGCAGGCTTATTCCAAAGGAATGACTTCTGTGGTTCTTTTGCAGAAACGCAACATTTGCGATTGAATACAATAATAAATTGAATTGTAACTAAAAACAAATAAACAATAATACTTTAACAAGTGTTTTCACAAAAGACACAAAGCCTAAACAGTTTATTACACACAGCCATATGACTTAGATCACACAGCTGTCCCTTCCCAATTATTTTATGAAATCTAACCCTTGTGTGAAATCCCCAGCATGTCCATGACCGTGGATACGACTATTCGAATAGATTGTTTAACACTCTGCAGATGTTATACACTTTACCCACATGATATAATCAGTGTAGCTAGTACTAATCATAACAAAACTTTTCTGAAACTTCATCTCAACATTGACACTCCCAGTGTGTTTTACTGCCGATCTAACCCACACAGAAAGTTAGCCCGACGCACACCGTTGGACAAGGAAGCGACGAATCGTCTCGCGATGCAACTACATGGTAGTTCACACCCCACTAATCACACAACCCAACCTACAACCCGAGTAATCAATGTCAAGACGCCGTAACTTACTAAGTTAGACCCGTCCCATACCAATCATGTGGTCGTACATTTATGGCTCTGTTCAATGGCGTACAAAGTTAAGTTCTTAATTGACCAATGCAAGACTTTAAATTTCCAACTATGCCACACAAATAATTATTACCAATCATACAGTTCCACCATGTCACAGTATCCACCACTTGCCTCGGTCTAAATCCTTTACTACCCAGTTGGTTAAGTGCAACACATGCCATCAACAAGTAATAACACACATCTCACAGCTTTATCACAAAGTTCTATATTCACTTAGTCAAATTTATAATTGCAATTTACATGAAATGATGACTCGTTGCATGGCTAAACAAACTAATCGTATCTAACCAACCCACGTTGGTGCTATAATAATACCAACTAAATAATGAACCAATCTAGGGTGACAAAAGATTATGACATAACAATATACAAGGTGAATATAACAAATTGGATTAATAACTAAACACAAAAGCATTTAAATAAATACTTAAAGTACATGCAATAATTTAAATCAATATAATTTTGAAAATTAGGTTCAATATGATCAAAGGTATAACTTGCCTTGAAAAAGATCTTGGTACTGGTCTTGGTCTTAAGTGACTTTTCAAAGTTCCCCGAAGTAGTATTGTCTACTAGCAAATGAAACAAACAAACAAAAATAAAAAACAAAGAAGAAAATCAACTCCAAAAATTAAATAAAAATCTCAGATAAATAGAACTCGAATTTAGAAATTTGAATGAGCTCAATCGGAGTTCGGATGCAAAAGATATGGCTTTTGGAAGTTCTAAACCTAAAGAAATAACCTAAATTGGATTTACTGGAATTTCTGGATTAATTTTTCTACCGGAAAATCGAATAATGACGTCAGCTGACATCAGCCCTGGGATTTCCGGCTGAAAAGGGTTAAAAGATTCCTAACATGTGGGACCCACATGTCATCGACACGGCTCACGGTATATCGAGTCTATCGAGCCTTTGGATATGGGGTTGGCTGGATTGCCATGTAGGTGCATATGTGGCGCTGACCTGGCACGCACGTGGACGACACGTAGATGCAGAGGCGGATGTGGTTGTGCACGTGGACGTCCACGTCAATGGGTGACGTCATCATCCTGACGAAATTTTGGATTCTGGCGACAATAGCGCATGGCGGCGATTCACCGGTGGTGAGTGGTACCAACGTGACAAGCATGCTAATGCGAACCCGTTGAGGTACTTACTGGTGCACGAGAGCTACTGGTTTGCCCGGCGGCGAGGTTTTGGCGGCGGAGAGGTTCGGGCGTTGTCGAGATTGCGCTCCGGCGTGGTACTGGCGACGAGGATGGGTGCTGCAGGTAGCCCAAGCGACGGCGGACTCGGCGGTGTAGATGACGTCGACGCAGCGGCGACGGTGATGGAGGAATTCAAAGAAATCAACCTACGGCTGAAAACCCTAGAAGCTAGATTACGACGGCATTAGGGCTCTAGGGAGGCGGAGACTTGAGGGGTTTTGGTGCGGGCGGCAACGCGATCCCGAGGGTCCTATTTATAGGGTCCGGGCGGGGCTAGGGCGGCGTATTGGCGGCGGAGTTCAAAAGAGTCCGAGATAAACTCGCGAAGAACTCGGAGATAGAAACGAAATTGAGATAAGATTCTAATTGAGACGAGTACAGGAGAGATACAGATACTATTCTACGCGGTTTCTAGGAGTTTAGTTGAAAAAAACTACGTTGTCGGATGGAGCTTCGAGCTCGACAATGGCGGGCGAACGCGAGGCTTCGTGAGGAAGACGATAGCTCAGAGACAAAGGCGGTGGGGCCCACTTGCTAGTGATGGCTAGCGAACGTGAACATTCAGACCGTCCGAACGTCACGCAGGTCCACCAGTCAGCGAGACAGGTGCGATTTGGACTGGGCGAAGAAGAACTAAGCGGCTGGGCTGCGCGCGGAGAAAGGCCGAGAAATAGGCTGGGCTTTAGAGGGAGTTGGGCCGAATGGATTGGGTTTTGGTCCAAGGCTTTAACTGAGATTTGAACTAGGTTTTCTATTTTAGAAATACCAAAAATGCAAATGACAATTAGAAAATAGCAAATGAACTTGGAAAAATTCTAGAAAATTCTAGAAAATATATCCAAGCACATAGAATCCAAATAAAATAGTTTTTGACAATTGTTCATGTTGGAATTTTCATATTAAATGGTTTTGATACTAAAAGCTTTGAATTAAAAATTAAATAAAATCCAAAGGTGAATTTTCTCCCTACTAACTATTCAAAAGATTTTTAAAACTTAGAAAATTAGGATGTTACACTGTGGAGTACTTTTCAAAGATGGTGTCCTGCGCTTCCGCTAGGAGCTCCATCTCGAGGGCCACCATCTCACCTGGGGAGGCTTCTCTTAGAGGGACCCTCCGAAGTTGTCCCTCCGGTTTGGCCTTTGGCGCCCATTTTGTCGAGGAGGCGCTCGCTCGGGCGTCTGCGTCTACTTCGACTGCGTGGATGTGGCGGGCTGGTGAGATTGTCTTCAGCTCCGTTTGCCTCGCTAGGTCCTGATCTCCTTGCACTGTGATGATACCCTCCGGCGCGGGGATCTTCATGCACAAGTAATTGTGGTCAATGTTCACCTAGGCGCTAGGCGGGTGGTGGGTGGCCGCCTAGCGCCTAGGGTGCCTAGGCGGGGCCTAGGCGGCCGAACAGAATTGCAAGCATAATCGCCTCTAGCATCAGTCCTAGCAAGTGGGATGAACACAAAATAGCAAGTTTATGTATATGTTATATGTATGTATATCAATATATGTGTAATTATATAAGAAGAGATGTTACATGTATGTATGTATGTATGTATGTGTAATTATGTAAGAAGAGATGTTACCTTGGTGGCTCGGTGATGCAAATATATTTGAATTTTGAAGACTTGATGTAATGACCTTCATGAGTTGATGACTTGATGCAATAAAAATATAATTCAAGCAAGTAACATCAAATAGTTCAAACAATGAAACAAGTCATAAATGAAACAAACAAGCCAAATATAAATAGTTCATAAGGTCTCACAAATAAAACAAGTAAGCGAAATATAAATAGAGTCGTATGATAATTTGATGATCAAATGAGTGAATGACTAGTCATATTCTTCTTCATAATTTTTGGTTGGAAGTACTTCTTCTTGATCGGACTCATACTCAATTTCCTCCCCCTCTTCTTCGGTATCAGACTTGAAATCTTCTTCATGAAGTTGTCTCACTTTTACGCTCTTACGAAGTTCTAAGACCTCATTAGCTCCACATGCTTCTTCAATTACCTTCCATGTAAGCCCCGTAGCGGGCTCAACATCTTGATCATCATCTCCGCTTTCAATTAACCACCCTTGAGCTTCATTAGCTTCGGAACCTATAATTGTATCTATATTCTTCTTCTCTCATTTTTTTTTTGTTCCTCGATTAGGCATTGTATTGAACATAGACTAGATGGTTAAGGCGGTGGACATCTAGTTTATTTCTTTTCTTTGTATGTATCTACAAATTGCAAAGTGATGTATAGTTACTAGTTAGCTAAATGTAATTTACTAACGTAGATATTAAGAATTGAGACTTCACTCTTTAGTTTAGAGACCAACCCCTTCAAAAGTGCTCCAATTCCTTTCACAACCGGATGAACTAGATGTCAATGAGAGGATCCTCATGGCCATTTTGTGTAACACGTGAACTTTACATCCATAAGTAGACCACCATTTAGCTGCATATAATTAGGAACAAGAAAATAATTAGTATATGACAAATTTTCAATCATGCATGTATTTACATTGATTAGTAATTATTAAACCAGGATTAAATTCATAGTCTTTGCATCCGGCCTTTGCTGCCGCTTTCCCAAAGTGGCCTTCTTGATCTTTGAATATACCCAACTCTACATTTAGCAATTGACTTTGCTTGTCATCATCACTATGGTAAAAAGTCTTCACACAAGTGAATACCCCATCCATGATAACATTATTCAAAAAAATGGAGCCATCACAATAACTATAATATGGATTTAAGAAGTATGCCATCAAGTGCAATGGAGAATCAAGCCTATCCTTCATTTTCTTGTCAATAATATCTATGATGGGGTTGTAGTTGTTCTCTATATTGTTCATGGCTTCCATTATTTCTTTCTTTGCTTTTTAAATTTCTCCGTAAAGAAAGGCCATAGAAGGCTTAACATCCCCATTAACCATTCGAAGAACTTTTACTAATGGCTCAAATACCTTCAAGCAAAGAGAAACACCATTCCAAAAGGCTCTACTCACCAATGTAGCCGTGGATGCCTTGCCTTTGCCTTTTTTTACAATGTATGCAATTTTCCCATTCTTGGCTAAGTGTCATCGACCTTAGTTGTTGTTTCTTCTCAATCAAACTTTGCAAAGTGAGAAAGGAGGAAGCAAACCTAGTCACCCCGGGCCGTATTATATCCTTCTTCTTTGTAAATTTTGTCATCAAGGCCAATGTCTTATGGTGCGAGTAGATAAAAATGGTTAGTGACTTGGCTTGATCAAGTGTCTTCTTGAACCTTGCAATGCTCCCAATTCCTTGTAGCATCAAGTTGATAGTGTGGGTTGCACATGAGCTCCAAAATATGTTAGGCCTTTTATCCTTCAATAATGCCTTCGCCGCCATGTTGTTTGAAGCATTATCGGTGACAACTTGGACAACATGGGCCACACCTATTTTTTCAATGCAAGAATACACATATTGAAAGATGAGCTCTCCGGTGTGTGACTCCTCAGATGCCTCCTTTGATTCTAGGAAACATGACCCTAGACTACAATGCACACACATGTTTATGATGCTCCTCCTTTTCTTATCAGTCCATGCATCAGTCATAATAGAGCACCCGGTCTTGGCCCTCTCTTCTTCATGGTCCTTCAATAACCCTTTGGTTCTATCCTCTTCCTCATTCAACAACTTCTCCCGCACATCATGTTGAAAAGGGGCCAAAGTGGCCAATGGCTTCACACATTTGCGCAAAGGCATCATTGTTGATGGAGTTGAAAGGTACACCTGCAACATGCAATAATTATGCAATGTTACTTATGTTAGTAAACAACGCCAGGATGTCATTCGAATATTATTAGTAGACATTACAAGAGTTGCACGTGAATACCTGATTCATAAATCCACCTAGCAACATATTGCCTTGCTTTATGGAGTCTTTCTTTCCAAATGGCGGCACTAATTGCTTGTTGCCGTAGTTCTTTAGAGCTCAATGTACTAGGATCAATAGGCATTGCAAACTTATCCATAGGCCCCAACTTTTGACGTCCCGAGGATCCTATATCTTCAAGTTCAAGATCGTCATCACCATCACCGGTGACATCCTCATCAGTGATAACTTCATTTCTAACTTCTTGTTCTTTTTCTTTCCTAGTCTTTCTCTTAAGTTGTGCCTCCTCGATTGATTTGATGCACTTCTCTTAATCTTCCTTTGTGGACAAAGGGCATTTAGCAACATTGCCCCTAATGTGAGCAATATGTTGCTTTATCCTGTACACTACCCCGGAAACAATAAAAACTACCCCGGAAACAATTTTATTGCACAACTTGCACTTTACTTTATCCATATTATTTGGATCAATCAATACTCCATACTCCCACCCTATATCCTCGGATTTCCTCTTAAGGGTATCCGTAGTCACCTCCACCATGGCCGACGCAACGGATGACATTCTACAATTCATGATGAACAATTGTTACAAACTTACAAATTGTAAGTTACAATCATAATAGCTACAATGCTACTTGCTAATTGAGTAATTGACTAATGAAGTAATGAGTAAACAGTGCCACTGAGAAAGTATTACTACTAAGTATTAAACTACTAATAAATCACACATTCAGTACACTACTACTACTAATTAATTACTAATACAGCATTACTGTATACTAGTACTACTAAACTACTAGTACTGCTAAACTACTAGTACTGCTAAACCCTAAACTACTAGTACTGCTAAACTACTAGCACTACTAAACTACTAGTACTACTAAACCCTAAACTACTACTAAACTACTCGGCTGCGCACTAATTACTAATACAACACTGTCTACTAGACACTAGTACTACACTACTACTAAACTACTAGTACTACTGCTAAACTACTACTAAACTACTACTCGAACGCAGAGCGCACAAGAGGCGAGGCGCACGCGCAAGGGGAGGCGAGAGGGCGCAAGGGGAGGTGAGGGCCAGAGAGAGGGGGCACACAAGAGGCGACACAGGGGGAGGCGAGGGCCAAAGGGAGGCGGCTGACCGGGGAGCGACGGGGAGGGTTGGAGGCGCGACGGCGACGGGGAGTCGGGAGGAGCTGCGCGACAGCGACGGGGAAGCAAACGAGGTGGCGGCTCGCGTCTACGACCGCGACAGTGACGGGAGCGACCGAGTCGAGCAACAGTAGGGTTTCTGACCGGAAGGTGAGAGCCATTTACCTTTTTACTGTTTTTCTTCCCACTCTACTAGTCTACTGTTTTTCTTCCCGCCGCGCTTCCCGCTCTACTATTTTTCTTCCCACGCACTAAGCTCGCCTGCATCCGCCTCGCCACCTGAGATCCACCTCAAGACGCCCAGGCGCCCGACCTCGCGCGCTTGGGATCGCCGACCGCTTCGGCCCGATTAGGCGCTGCCCGCCTAGCTCCGACTGGTGCCAAGTCGCGGCGGTGCCCCTGCGCCCAGCGCCTAGGCGCCCGCCTAGGGAGAGGCGGCCTAGGCGCCCGCCTAGGGGATCACTGATTGTGGTGTGCTATCGTGCCGAAGGTATTCAGTGTGACCCGGCTGAGGATAGCGTTGTACTGGTAGGGCATCTGAACGATGTCGAACTTGATGACCTCGGTTCGGGATGCGATGTCGTCACTAAACGTGACGGCCAGGTCAATTTGGCCCAGGGCCGTCACGGGTCTCCCCTCGAAACCTACCAGGGGTATGCCAGGGGGTGACAGACGATCCCTGGGATCATTATCTTGTCAAAAGCATCGGTGAACAGCAGGTTCGCGGAGCTTCCTCCGTCCACGAGGACGCGTTTGACCTCAAAATCCGTGATATTGGCAGAAATGACGAGGGGGTCTTGATGAGGGAAGTAGAGGCCCCTGGCGTCCTCGGGGCCGATGGTGATCGGTATGTTGGCGTAGCGAGGTAGACTGGAGGTAGGGTACGTCGCGAAGTGGTGGATCTGTCGAGCATATGCACGTCGTTGTCTTTTTTACGTTATGCTGAGCGAGGATCCTCCGGTGATCATGTTTATGATCCTTTAATGGTGCTCCCCTTGGCTTCCCTCTATACGGGGCCTCGGCGACAGAGCGAGCAACTAGTTGCCCACTCCTCTCCTTTCCTCGCGCTCGGCCGGTCGCTGACCGCGGTTCATGTAGTCTTGCATGGCTACGATGGTGCGGCATTCCCCAGTTGTATGTGATCCCTCGCCGTGGAGATCACAAAATAGCGGAGTGCCTCGGCGCCGCCAGTGTCCCGTTGCCTCCATTTACGCTGCGCCTCCTTGGCCTCCGCTTCCCTTCGTGGGCTTGGCCACCGCTCACGTGGTAGACGCCGCTTCTTCGGCGGTAATTGTTGGTCCGCCGCGTTGGCCGTGGGTTCCTCCTTCACGGGCGGTCCGCTCGGTGCCGGTGTCGGGGTAGCGGAGTCCTTGGCTTTCGCCCTTCGGTTGTTGTCTTCCTCCGCTCGAGCGTACTCTTCCATTTTATCGAAGAGCTCCGCCATTGTGCTGATGGGCTTGCGAGCCAGTCTTTCCGACAGGGGGTGTCCGAAGATGAGCGTTGGGAGCGGAGGCGGAAGGGAAGGATTAACTCGGGCGGATGCGAATTGCATCGAGAAGCAATGGCGATTGGTGCAGAGGAGCCGTGGTCGTAGGCAGACATGCTCAGATGAACAGTGCTCGATCGGAACAGTGCTTGGATGAATAGTAGACGCAACGGAATTTGGCACAAGGGAGATTGGGAATAACCCAATCCTTTGCTGGTTTTTCTATTACTGCATATGCTCCTTATATAGGAGTATAATTTGAAATAGAAGGTTAATCCTTCCCTGGACTAGGACTCTAACTCTTATTCTTCCTAATACAAACTTCCCTAATTGAAACCTTCCTAATTGCAACTGCCTAAAGCGATACATTGGACTCTTATGTGGCCTCTAGGGTTGGCTATGCTGCTATTATGGCCGGCTGCTCCCGCGTCTTGTGGCGTCGGCCGTAGACGCTGTCCCACATGACATCTCTCCCTCCCTCGACAAACAGCTCGTCCTTGAACTGAAATGAGGGATAAGATTTCTTGAAATCCTGGACATCTTCCCAAGAAGTATCGTAAGCTGATGAATCCTACCACTATATCAACACTTGTCAATTGTCACGAGCAAGCCTGGCACGCAGTGCCTTCAGAGGCGCTGGAATAACCCGCCCATGTAGAAGGGGTGGCACTGGGGTTGGTGACGTTGTGGGCACATCGTCAAACTTCTTTAGAAAACCCACATGAAAGACATCATGGATGTGGGTCGTCTTGGGTAGGTCCAGCTGATAAGCCATGTCATTGATCTTGGCGATGATGCGGTAAGGCCCAAAATAACGGGGTCCAAGCTTCCCACGGCTGGCCTCAGGCAAGGAAGATGCCGCCCGATGATGAAGGCGCAACCAAGCCAAATTGTCAACGTCGAAGTGCACGGAGCGATGCTTCTAATCGTAGAATTTTTTGTAAAATTTGTGGGCATAAAGTAATCGTCTCCGAACATCTGCCAAGAACAAATCGCGATCCTGGAGTGCCTGATCAACTGCTGTTGTGTGCGCTGCTCCTAGCTCATAGTCCCGAAAAAGGGAGGTTCGCGCCCATACACCACGCGGAATGGCACTGTCTTGGGGCTGAATGATACGAAGTATTATAAATAAATTCCGCCTAAGGAAGCCATCGAACCCATTGTCGTGGCCGGTCTCCAGTCATGCAA
Organism: Ampelocalamus luodianensis; assembly: GCA_036346255.1. Classification (NCBI taxonomy): domain Eukaryota; kingdom Viridiplantae; phylum Streptophyta; class Magnoliopsida; order Poales; family Poaceae; genus Ampelocalamus; species Ampelocalamus luodianensis. The sequence goes on from CM070625.1 coordinate 24,993,231, forward strand.
CGGAGGTACATGACAATAATCTTGTTCACCACTTCAGATTGACCATCAGACTGTGGGTGATAAGCCATACTCATGTGAAGGCTGGTACCACATTGAGCAAATAAGTCCTTCTCGAAATTCAAGGTGAATACTGGGTCCCTGTCCGACACAATTGAGGTAGGGATGCCATGCTGAATACGGATGGGCCAAAGGAATGAAATGGGCGTATTTTGAGAATCATGCGACCATCGCCAAGATGATGATTTGCTGCCCACTTTCGCAAACCTCCACAAAGTCCATGGAGATATCGGACCATACCGAGGAAGGGACCGCTAGGGCGAGTGCCCGCCGCTGGAGCCGTTATGTCTTGTTGCGCTGGCGCACTTACAGCGCGACGCACTCCAACCATTGCCCGGTCTTGTGGGACATGGAAATTTTCCCGCAAGCGATGAAGTGGCTTCTGGATCCCTTCATGAGGCCCATCATGTACAGCCCTCAGGACAGCCGACAGGAGCATGGAGTCGGCTAGAACGTGGGCGCGCTGTTCATAGCACACCATGCTCTCCACCAAAGACCAAGGAAAACCCAGCCCCGGGCTCGACAAGGTCGGCTCTGTGCATGCAGCCTGGCGCAGATACTCGAACAAAGAGAATCGGGGTGAAGTGATGGCGAAAGTGATCCCTGGTTCAGCATTCCGGCAAGACAGGGTGTCGGCGACCACATTCAAGTGACCCAGCTTGAATTCTACCGCAAAATCAAACCCAAACAATTTGCTCACCCATTGATGTTGAGATATCGTGGAGAGGCGCTGATCCAGAAGAAACTTGAGGGCATAATGGTTTGTCTTGATAGTGAAAGAGCGCCCCACAAATACGGCCTCCAATGCCCCACGGCTTGTACTAGACCAATGAGCTCGCATTCATAAGCCGCCAGCTTGGTGTGGCGTGCCGCAATGGGACAGCTAAAAAACACAATGGCCCCGACGCCTTGATGAAGAACGGCGCCAAATCCCATGCCCGACGCGTCACACTCCATAATAAATGGAGAGGAGAAATCAGGCAGCTGGAGAACTGGTGCCGAGGTGAGTGCCTTCTTGACGGCCGCAAATGCCTGTGCGGCTTCCTCCATCCATGTGAACCCCTCTTTATGGAGGAGTCGAGTCAAAGGGGCTGCCATGGCGCCATAGTTTTTGATGAAGTGGCAGTAGTAGCCCGCCAAGCCGAGGAAGTTGCGGAGGGCGCGGACCGATTGGGGTTGAGGCCAGTCCAATACACCCTCCACCTTGGACGGGTCCATGGCGACGCCGTCAGCCCGAATGATGTGGCCAAGGTATGTCACCGCCGATTCCCCAAAGAGACACTTGGATCTCTTCAGAAAGAGCTGGTGGCGATGTAGAAGCTGAAACACGGCTCGAACATGTTGCAGGTGATTCGCCCATGAGGAGTTGTATATCAAAATGTCATAAAAAAACACAAGGACAAAACGACGTAAGTAGGGTCAAAGAACTTCATTCATAAGAGCCTGGAATGTGGCCGGTGCATTTGTCAGGCCAAATGGCATGACCAAGAACTCGAAAAGGCCCTCATGTGTCTTGAACGTCGTCTTCTCAATGTCCGCGGGGTGCATCCGTACCTGATGGTACCCCGAGCACAAGTCCAGCTTGGTGAAGAACCGAGCTCCTTTGAGCTCGTCCAACAGCTCCTCGGCCACCGGAATGGGGAACTTATCTTTGATTGTATTGTCGTTCAATGCCTGATAGTTGACGCAGAAACACCATGTCCCATCCTGCTTTTTGACTAGCAGGACAGGAGTCGAGAAAGCCGAGGTGCTGCGCCGGATAATGCCCTGATCGAGCATGGCAGCGCATTGGCGCTCCAACTCATCCTTCTAGGGGCGGGGTACCGGTACGACCAGACTACCACAGGGCCCGAGCTGGGCAGCAGGTGAATGTGATGGTCCCGGCCTCGCGCGGGCGGCAGCCCCGTGGTTCTGTGAAGATGGTATGGAACTCCTCCAGAAGATCGCCCATGTGGTCCTCCGAGGTTGCCGTGTGGAGGTGTGGGCCGGCTCCTGGTGGGTTGGCACCGTGCCACACGATCTCCCGCCCTTGCCGCTAGAAGCACATCGTCCTGTGGTTGAAGTCCCAAGTTATGGGCCCTGGGGAGCTCAGCCACTGGACGCCCCAGACGACGTCAAAACCGCCCAACGGAATCGTGAGCAAGTCGAGGATGAAATCTTCTTTGTCGATGGTGATAGGCGTTGCGCGGCAGATGCCACTGCTTGTGACCTGGTCGCCGTTGGCGACTGCCACTGATAGACCCGTGTGTGGCGTGAAGGACAACGCCACTCGTGTGACCAATTCGGCTGCCACGAAGTTGTGAGTCGACCCAAAGTCCACCAGGGCCAGAAGGTGGACGCCATTGATGATGACGACGAGCTGCATCGTCTGGGTCTTGCGGATGCCTGTCAAGGCGAGGAGAGAGATGGTTGCTGCCATCTCAGGTTCCTCCTCGTCTTCCGAGTCAGGCTCCACCTGCAGCGAAAATATATGCTTACAAAGCTTTTGGTGCCCCAGATGGAATTTTTCGTCGCAGTTGTAGTAGAGTCCTTGGCTTCTGCATTCCTCCATCTCAGCAGACTTCAAGCGTTTGAAGGGGCGCGCACTGCGTGACGCGCCTGTCGACAACGGGGATGAGCGCGTCGCTCCTGATGCTCCTATCGATGCTACGCTCGTTGCGGGAAGGGGAACTGAAGGGAATGCGCTGCTCGGTAGTGGGTTCTGTCATGCTGCTGCGGGTTTGAACGTGGCCGGTCGTGGTATAGCGGTCCATCCGCCGGCTTCGCGCGGTAAGGTGGTCAGGCGTTCGTAAGCCCGAGCTAGGTCCATGGCCGCCTCCAAGTTGCCGGGCTTCTGGAGCTCGATGTGGGTCTTGAGTGGCTCATCCAAGCTCGCTGTACAAAGATACGCCGCCGCCATCGCCCAACCGGCCAACACATGCTAACAGCATCAGAAATTGCTTGGTGAATTCGTCCATTGTGCTGGTCCGGCGAAGCGCCGTCAACTCGCCTAGGGGATTGTGGCGGGTTAGCGTTCCAAATCGTTGAGAGACCAAGTCGGTGAAGTGTCGCCAGTTCGGGGTGCCCTCCATGTGCTCCAAACGCATGTACCAGAACTGTGCCGCCCCTATCAAATGGTACGTGGCCAGCCACACCTTGTCCTCCGCCGCTGTTTGCTGACCTCGAAAGAACTGTTCGCAGCGATTGATCCATGGAAGCAGATCTTCCTGACCGTCAAATGTCGGAAAAGAGAGCTTGGTGTAGCGTGGCGGATTACAAGGGACTCCAGCTCGGCTGAAATCACCTCGAGGTGGAGGCTGGTATGGTTGGGGCGGGAATCCCCTGGCCCCATCCTGACCGTGCGCGTGCCTTGTCGCGGCATCTGTGACCGTGGCGATGGTCGCCGCCCGGGTTGCTGCATTAGTAGCGGCGATGGCCGAGGCTGCTGTGTCCCGGTCGTCTTGATCCATGGCGCCTTCTTCTCTAGCAGGTTGGCCCTCCATGCATGCCAACCGGTGATCATGGCGCTGCAGCCGGCTCCCAACTGCTGCAAGCTGGCCAGCGTGGATGTCGAGCTGATCCAATACTTCGGGCAGCAACTTGAGTTGGTTGCCGGTGTCTTCTATGAATTTCATCATCATCTCCTTGAAGTTGTCGTCGAAACCCCCACCGAGGAAGGAACAACGGTCGGCTTTGATACCAAGATGTCAGAAGATGAGCGTTTGGAGCGGAGGCGGAAGGGAAGGATTAACTCGGGCAGATGCGGATTGCGTCGGGAAGCAATGGCGATCGGTGCGGAGGAGCCGTGGTCGTAGGGAGCCGTGGTCGGATGAATAGTGCTCAAAGGAACAGTGTTCGGATGAACAGTGCTCGATCGGAACAGTGATCGGATGAACAGTACACACAGCGGAATTTGGCGCAAGGGAGATTAGGAATAACCCAATCCTTTACTGGTTTTTCTATTACTGCATATGCTCCTTATATAGGAGTACAATCTGAAATAGAAGGTTAATCCTTCCCTGGACAAGAACTCTAACTCTTATTTGAAATAGAAGGTTAATTCTTCCCTGGACTAGGACTCTAACTCTTACTCTTCCTAATACAAACTTCCCTAATTGAAACCTTTCTAATTGCAACTGCCTAAAGCGATACATTGGATTCTTATGTGGCCTCTAGGGTCGGCTGCGCTGCTGTTAGGGCCGGTTGCTCCTGTGTCTTGTGGCGCCGGCCGTAGACGCGGTCCCACATGACAGGGGGCCCTTCTGGAGTTCGCATGTTGCTGTGTTTGTGACGGTGGTTTCGTTGATCCCCTTTACTTGACACTTTACCTCCGCTAATTTTTTGAAGAAGTTGTGGAGGGACTCGCCCTGGGCTTGCTTTAGTGCGAACAGGTGCCCCGCGTCCTTTGGCTTGGCGTAATTTCCCTGGAAGTTGTTGCGCACGAGGTCCCGCAACAGCTCCCATGCGTATATGGACTGGGGAGGGATGGTGAAGAACCATGTCAGGGCCACCGCCATGAGGGCAAGGGTGATGTTTTTGTTTTAGTGGTGTCATCACCCTCAGCTGCCTCGACGGCGGTTTCGCATACCTGGAGGAACTCTGAGGGGTCCATGCACCCTTCAAAGGGTGAGACGTCCGACATTTTGAAGCCTTGCGGCTAGCGGGCCGTCTCCAGTCCCGCGCTCAACAGGGAGTTAGGGTCCCCCCAGAGCAGCAGAGTCAGGGGTGTGCTGTGGGTGCTGGAGGGGCGACTTCCTCTGCTCCAGTGGTTTGTTCTTGCAGGAGGGTCGTGAGCCGGGGCGGAATTGCGAGGGCTACCCCTGCCGGCTGCCTTAGGCTCAGCATCTCCTGACGGAGGTCTGCTAGTTCCTGCTGGAGTGCTTCGTAGGCTTCCCGGGTTATGCCCGCTGCCCCGGGCAGGGGGCAGGCCCGCTGGGTGGCTCCCGGGGAGGGATGCCTCGGTGGGCTGGGCGCCACTTCCGACGATGTCTCCATGTGTGGAGTTTTTGGCTTCCTCCTCCGCGGCTCGAGCGGCCGCTGCCGTGGAGGTCTTGCTTCGCTTGGCTCTCAGGGTGCTTGGAGCTGCGGCCGCCACGGCCGCTTCGGTCGCTGAGACCTATGGTGTAACCTTCCGAGGGGCCATGTTGATGCCTCGGAGCTAGGCTCTGTGACTTTCCTGCCGATCCCCACAGATGGCGCCAATTGTCGTAGCAAGAAAAGCTAGACAGTATAAAAAGGGGACCCCCGGTATCTAGAGGGACCGAAGGATCCTCGAAGAGGGGACCGAATGTAAGGAACAAATGTGTATTAATTGCCCAAAAACCCGGATCTGAGTTATTACATGGGGGAGATGGCTATTTATAGCCTTCCGACAGGATACATAAGATTACAAATCTACCCCTAAAAAGGTACTACGCCCTTAGGGGCTACAGGGGCTTTTTCTACCCCTACGCATAGCCTTCGGCTCACGGTAGACCTCCCTGGTCCTGTTCCATCCAGCTGGTACACTCGGTCCACCAGTGCCCTCCTCCCTTCGCCACATGCCGCGCGCACCCGGAGCGTGGGGCCCTGGGCACCCTTCGGCAGGAGCCCCTCGGCGGGCACTCCTCGGTGCCCCCGAGGTGGTCTCAGGCGGTTCACGTTTTCTGGGCCGGTGGTGCTTCGACGGTGGTCCGGATGCCTCCGCACCTCCTCCGAAGCATCCGCTGGCCGCCCACACGGTCTCCCGGGATCTTCGCTGGCTCGGGCCTCCGGAAGGGTATCTGTACCCTCGAGGCCCCACCGCAGCCTCTGGGGCCGTGGGCTTGGCTTCATTGCCGGTGGGGCCGCCCCTACGACAAGCACCCTTCAAATTTCACTTCAAACGCAAAATATTTTATAAGGAAGAAAAAAACAGAGAGAAGAGTTTGCTGAATTGTAACTTTTGTTTTGTCTTTTTCCTTTTCCTGTTAATTTATCATTTGTCGGAATTTTCTCATTTTCATCACTTTCGATATAGAATGAATTTGAACTTGAAATTTCATACCAAGGTAGAATAAATTGAGGAGTGCATCTAGAGACACTTTTTTTGGGGGATTTTTTTCATGTTAATTTTATGCCCAAACCAAAATGGTTTATATGATTGCACCTAACTATTTGTTCGCACTTTGCACTATATATATCACTTCATTGTTTGGCTTCTTTACTTTCTTGAGCTTCACAATGTTTTCATCTGTTGTGTTATGTATGTTATTTGATTTCTGTCCATGTGGCCATGACACACCTTACCATTCTAGTGGATTCTTTCTTATGCCCTTAACAATAAAAATGGCTCAATAACTTCCTGTTGATAAATCTTTATTGTATTGCAGGGGGCTTTTTGTTTAGCTCTTCTTACGATAAAACAATCAATGTATGGTCACTCCAGGCATGAAACTGTTAGTTTACCCTCTTCTCTTGATAATCTGTTAACTGTGTGAGTATCATTCTTGAAGTAAACATGCTTTTCTCTAAATGAGAAATAACAGTATCATACGACAAACACATCTGATATTATAGAATATCCTTTATAATCTCCTGTATTTAGTTTTTTCCATGGCTCATTTATTCTGACTTGTGTTGGTTCTTGACTTCTTTCTATAGGACTTCTCTCATGTACAGAGTTTGAAGGGTCATGAACACAAAGTCACAGCAATAGTTGTTGTTGACAATGATAATCAGTCTCTTTGTATAAGTGGAGACAGTGGTAGCGGAATTTTTTATCTGGCGTGTTGGTGCCTCTCTCAATCAAGAACCTTTGAATAAATGGTATGAACATAATGATTGGCTCTATCGAGGTGTTCACTGTTTGGCTGTTTCTGGAACCGGTTATCTTTACACTGGCAGTAGAGACAAATCTATTAAGGCTTGGTTTCTGGAGGTAAAGATGCTAAGCTGACTTGTTTTAATAAGTACCATATGGGGGTTGAAACAGAGTGGGTGGGTGGGCTGTATTAAAAAATGTAGACGTTGGAACTAAGGCTTGTATTGGATTTTTTTTTCAAGAATGTGCAAAAGCTTTTCACAACATATCATTAGAAGAATCTGAGTTCACAGATAATACAAGGGATTCAAGTTACATGAAAGGTTCGGCTTAGAGGACTTGCTCAACAGCCGAACTCTTGCTGGAAAGCTGAAATAGTAATTTACAGTGAACAGTGCGGACAACCGAAAAGAAGCACCAGAGTACTACTACTGCTGCATCGCCGACTCCATTCGATGTGCCGCCGCGAAGCGCCATTGCTGGTGCTCCTGAAGAGCAAGATGAAGAAACCGATCAACATATACGGCAATGTTGTTGAAGATCCTTTGATTGCGCTCTTTTCAGATCATCCAAGAGACGAGAGTGATACAAGAATCTGTATCTTTTCTTTGATGTTTTGGCGCTGTGATCTGTGCGGCCAACCAGTAGTCTTGAAGGGAGGGCTGTCCACTCGGCACGGGACAACATGAGCCGATCTGATACAAGAATCTGTACTGGATTTTAATTCTAGAATGTTTTCCACTTCTTTTATTGGATCATCAAGTTTTTATCTGAATAACAAGTCCGTATATTTTGGCATCCATATAGTTGTTATTGGATCCATCAATCCATTTAGTCTAATTTAAGCATGTTATACGAAGTTATTCACTATCCCCCGTTGGCAGGATTATTCACTTCGCTGCACTATGACAGGTCACAGATCAACTGTGTCTTGCCTTGCAGTTGCCAGTGGTATTCTTTACAATGGAAGTTGGGATGATACTATTCGATCATGGTGGCTCACTGATCACAGTCCATTGTCTGTACTGGAAGATGATATACCTGGAAGCAGGGATACAAAAACCGGCGGTAACCGGCCGGTTACCACCGGTAACCGGATTTACCGGTGGGTACCGGGAAATGAAACCCCGGCCGGTTTTCTCAGGTTTTTAAAATTTAAATTCTGATTTTTGAATTTTGAATGGGTTTTAATCAAATTTGAGCGAATTTCAGCCGGAAAATTTCCGGTAACCGGCCGGTTACCGTTCCCGGCCCTTGGCCGGGATTTGGTCCGGTACCGGGTTTTTGATCCCTGCCTGGAAGCATAGCCCCCGTGCTCTCAATTTCAACAGAAGTTAATTTTGTTGTTTCATCATATGAAAATGGCTGTTTGAAGGTTTCCCTATACCTCAATCATGAATCACGATACTTGTGTATATTCTATCCATATGCTGTGTTATAATGCTTCGTTGCCGTGGTTTTCAACGTGGTCTAAATCATGTCACTTCTGTTTCTAAATCAGATCTGGAAGGACGATGTCCTTGTTAAATCAGAGAAACTTCAAAATGGTGCTATTTATGCAGTTAAATTGAATGTCAAATGGCTCTATACTGGTGGATGGGATAAAGTCATAAATATTCAGGTCAGTTTACTTGCTTTGTTGATATGGACACTTCCAGAAAAAAAAAGGGTCTAAGCTTTCCAGAAATGTCCTTAAGCTGCTCTATCGCTAACACATATTTGGTCCCCTGCATTTTCCTTTGCTTGACTCTTCTATAGGGGTTATTGGAAGATGAGTCAGAGGTGGAAATCGGAGATGTTGCTTCCATTGCTTGTGATTCAATTACGACTTCAATATTGTACTGGGATGAAAAGCTGATAGTTGGACTTTCTAACAAGGAGATTAAGGTATATATCATTCATCTTCTCTTATATATTCATCCAGAATTTCCATTCCATGCTGTTCTAGGCTTTAGCTTCTTGTTCTACCTATCTTTGGTTGCATGACTTGCATCACTTTATTTTATTGCATTACTTTCTATGGAATCACTAATTGACCACAATTATTACTTGCACCATGCTAGCTGGTAACTTGTCCTCTGGGGAAACAATAACTTTTGTATTGCTCTCATCCAGAACCCCATAGTTTTGTTTCTGGAAATGAATGCTCAGTGATGATCTAAACACATTTTCCCTTAAAAGTGATCTTTCTATTTGGTGGTAATCTTGTGTCTGTTTGATGTTGTATTATTATCTGTTTCTAACTTCATGATAGTATGATACAAGCATGAAATGAACATTCTGCTACACTTCAAACCATGGAACAAAAAACCGGCCGGTTTACCGGCGGTTACCGGATTTCCCGGTGGGGTCCGGGATTTTGAATCCCGGCCGGAAATCCTTCATATTTATATTCAAATTCAAAATTCCAGCAAAAACATCTCAAATTCAAATTTATTTGGACGAAATTCATCCGGTTTTCCACCGGGATCTCCGGTAACCGGCCGGTTACCGTTCCCGGGCCCTCACCGGGATTTGGTCCGGTTCCGGGTTTTTGAACCCTGCTTCAAACCACTAAAAGGTAATGCTTTTATATTTCGCAGGTTTACCACAAGGAGTCTTACCTCTAAATCAGGATTCATTAATCATTTATCACCCCATTGCCCTGTATGTACTGTGAATAGCTCACTGTACAGTCAATGTGATCAAGAAAACTGATGGAAACAGAACATACCGTCCTTGTGATGAGCTCCAATGATACGTAGTAAAAGTTTGAAAGAAACTGCAAGTCAGGGTTGTTACTTGAGCCAGGTATCCTTGAAAATAACAACAAACTCGTACCTTGGATCTAAAAACTTTTTGTCCTCTGGACTACTACAATATGCATGGTATTCTGCTCTTCAATCCCATATTACTCCCATCGAACAGTACTGCTTTGTGAGAAGCTACTAGCTGGAAGAATGCAGTGGAAGGTATTAGTGAATAGTGAATTAGTGATCTCTGCGGTATCGTAGTTGTAGCTCTGTTATTATTACCCAATGTAATGGTTGTTCTGACAGTTCAGTTTTGTAAAATAGTAACGCACAGAAAACAACACAGAAAAGGTGGATTGAGACCCTCTACCATTGCATTGCAACGATAGAGGTGAACAACACCGTAACATTCCTTAGGATCTGGCCATTCTAGTGCTTAACACTATAGATTAGCTGCCACGTAACCAAAATCTCTATAGCGATTTCGCTACAGTAGCCGGTTCATCTTAGCAACTGTTTTTTCTGCCGGGTGGGTGAAAGAGAGAATGGCATGGTGCCATTGCAATGCGGTGGTAGAGGATACGGACCCGGTTACATCATTACTCAAAAGGAAATAGTACCGATTCATCGTTTCTGTAAGCTCTCTGTAAAGATCTGAAATAGCTTTACAAGATTTCTGTGCTTCGACAAATCAGGGAATTTGTGGGCCACGAGCCCCCTCCCTTTTGCACAAAGCTTTAATACCTACTTTCTGAATTGCCTTAGAGTAGTTTCAATTGGACAAGTGAATCTATACGTTTGCAGCTGCCCAGTAAGAGAGCGATAGAAGCATAACCTAAACCACCGTAGGTTTTTTTTTTTTGGTTGGTTTTCGGTGACGTAGCGTCCCTGTAGTCTTGGATACGCTGACGCGACATACAAATCGGCCCAATGTAATCAAGTCAGCAAAGTATCTCACCTATTTGATTTAGCGCTGATGTGGCTATGATGGCTGTCTAAACAGCAAAAACTAGTGACACGGCCTCCAGCGCGGTGAAAATCGCTGATAAAAGCAGCAGAGTTGAAAAATGAATGGTTTTGAGAGTTAGAGAGTGACAAACACCCAAATACCCCGTTTTTGTAGTTGGGGTTGATTTCCTGACTCGGCAGTAATTAAGAGGGTCAAATAGACTCATTCCTAAATGATCTCGTGGCCTACCCACCCCTTTTCAATTCATTCTACGATGATACTTCCAACCAATCTCTATAGGGCGCGATTAGCGCTCGGACATACGGTCCGAGCATTAGCTCCGTACGCCATTGCATGTAACATCCCTGGATAACGGTTGCAACATCATAAATCAAAACAAAGCATCTGAAAAAAAAAACGTGTTGAAAAAAATTGCAATATCACCGTGAACAGTATGCAATATTTTTTTTTTCTATAGATGCAATATTTTTTTTTATTACAGATGCAATATTTTTCCTACAAATATAACATTTTAAAGAACAGTATGCAACATTGTTTTCAACATGCTACAGCATCAGAACATTCGCAACATCAGAACATCAGTGAAGAAGAGGAAGAAAACTAATTCAAGAAGCAACAGGGGGCCTCCTTCGTCGACCTATACATGAAGATGTCGCCAGAGAGGAACTTACGGCAGAGGGAGCACTCGTCCAGCCCAACTCGTCATCTCTTACTGAGACTCCAAGGCCATCACCATCCACCCGCTCAGTTCCTCTCCTGTCCTCCCCCACTTGATCCTAGAAGCCCGAAACATCCTATCCCTGCTCCCTAGTACAATAGTAGGCAACCCACATCTCCGGTCTCCCTCCTTGGCTGGACATGGCATCGACCGCCTTTGCTGTCTTCCGTTGTGGCCGCCCAGTCCAAGGCACGCCCCCGCTTCCTCCTCAACCCTCAGCTCTTACCCATTTGCTGGTTTCTTTGGTTGGGGTTTGACCTCCTATTGGTGGTGGGCGCAGGTGTTTAGAGGAGGAAAGAACTATAATACCCTGACTATCATTTTTTTGAGAAAGATCACGGTGAGCTAGAGCTCTAGCCGAGCATATATATAAAGAAGAAGAGGATTGACCCAGTTTATAAGGGAGACTGGGCCTGAAAACCTTAACAAATGCACGGTTTCAGAGAGAAAAACTGGCAGCCAACCCCGAGACGACAATATAACCTCAACTCGAACAGAACGACGCTCACACCAAATGGCACAACCAGACAACAGGCAAGTCCAACCCAACTCAACCCGCACGCCAACCAACCAAACAACTGTCTCTCTCACAACTCGGTCGGCGGAGCCCTGCTCCCACGCCACACCTCTCTGTCACTCAAGTCGGTGGAGCCCTGCTCCCATGCCACACCTCTCAGTCACACGAGTCGACTTCGGAGGAGCGTGCATTGGACCAAATTGCTGTCATGAAGCGCCAATCCAGTACGAAGAGCCGCCGTGAAGCGAGGACGTAGGGGTAAACCTACAGAAGAAGCTGGCAGTTCAAAACGAGAGAGCAGGGGCTTCTCGAAGCGACGCCTTCAGGAAGGTAATGACATCAATGCTGTCGTTGCCCATTCGGACACCCGGACAGGGTTTTCACCTGGAGAAGCATCTAGGGTGTAGGAGACGCGATAATGTTGCCTCCATAGAGGGAATGGCGCCCGAGGGCATCAACGACATTGGCACCAGCAAGCTGGGCAAAGCTTTCACTCGCGGCTCCCCGCCCCGGAAACCTGCACAAAAGGTGGTATGGGCCAAGCGACCCTCGCCCAGCAGCACCAGCACCGGCAACAGCACCGCGCTGGCGCGGGCACCCCGACTATCATTTTGAGAGTGCAATAAAAATTGAGAGAGAATTAAGGGAAATAAGATAAAAAAATTTAGAATTTTAGAAGACGAATGGGCCGGCTCCTCTCCTCTCGAATATGAGTTGGCGGCCCATTAGAAGGCAAGGGAGGGGGGAACCAAACCCTAGCCACTCTATGCTACAGTAGCCGCCATGCTACAGTACCTCCACCTCCTGCTGCTGCTCCTCTCCCCGGCGCCATCCTCCCTGCTGTCGGCCATTGGGAAGGAGAAGGAAGAGAGGAGAAGAAGAGGAGAGGAGAGTTCTCGCAGAGAAATTCAGTGGACACGTGTGTCTTCAAGGGTAATCTTGAGCCCTTGTGATTTAATTCAATCATTCCCTATGGATCAATGTCGTATTTAGAGTCGTTTATCCTACTGCGATTAGATTCAGAATTCTGTCCATTACTTGTGCGTCAGTTTTGGCGTAGTTAGAGTCCGAATTGAAGGATTTCTTCTTCTAGATATTTGTGGGGCTCGTTCTCAGCTTTCAATAGGTTCAAAGATCACCCAAATCGGAGTTGTGGTTTAAAAGTTACGTTGATTTTACTGCTGCTGTCCAGAAATCCTGATGAGAATCAGCAGACGTCTTGTTTATTAATTAAGATTTTGTTAAAAGCCGATTCAGGGATGTTGCCCAAAACTATTTTTGTAGGTAATTCCATTAGCTTTCAGGATTGATAAAGACCACCCTTTTTGGATCTGTAGAACAAAAGTTATGTACGTTTCAATTTTACTGTTCAGAACATTTGTCAGATTTTGACGGTAGTTTTGAACCTTGGGCTAAAATTTGTTAAACGCATAATCTGAGGATCGGTCCAACTAGACTTTTGAAGTTAATATTCTTAGCTTTTCAAATTGATAGAAAAATCAATATTTAGTTCAGCCAATTCAAAATTCTAGGGTGGTGAACCCTAGAGCTTTCCGTCATTGTCTTCCGTCTCACGGTTGAGGCAAGTGCAAGCAGTGATAATGAATTGCAATATTTCATTCTTATTAATTGCCATGATTTAATGATGAGGTTTTATGTTTGATAATACCGCTGAGCATTATACCTTCATAATGGATTGATAATGTGAGTTTAATTTGCATCATGGCATTCATTTCTGTACCTTGGACTACGTGGTAGCCAAGGATTGTTCCTTTGATATCCCCGTCATGCATTGGACGAGCATTGGATCTCCGTCATGCATTAGACAGGCTTGGGTCCCCACACTCGCGGAGTGTGGGCATGAGGTCCCTGTGCCTGAGGGCACATGCTTGAGTATGCATCGACGGATGCACTACTCGGTATTACCAGTAATTGCAAAGAAGTTGAATAAAGAACATTCTTGACATATGCATTGCATACACACATAAGTGATGGATTTGTTATTCATTGCTGATGTTCATAAAGAGAATTGGTATCCTCATTGTCTGGTTATTAGGTTACGTTTTATTACTGTTGTACTTTGCTGAGTCGTGGACTTACTCTTACTGTGTTGTGTTTTCTAGGTACCTCTCGAGATAACGACATGCATGGGAAGGGGTAGACTTGTTGCACCTCACGATTTCACAATGCATGACAAATAAATTAGATTGTTCATCTAAACTTCGAATTTATAATAATTCTTTAGATTCAGATTGTGATCACCCTTCGTGGTGGATGTTCTATTTGTGTTCATGGATGTTCTATATATGCTCTTAAACCTAGTTATTTGAGTTCATTTAATTCTATTTGATGGATTAAAATGATTGATTTGATTATTCTATCATCATCGTAGTTTTGCTGATCATTGATGCTTTAGATGTATCTATTTGAATATTGGCTGTCTTAGTGTAGCAAATGTTGGATTGTTTTAGAATAGTTTTATAAAGAGAAGACGTCATGATTGATTTATATTAAATTGATAGATTAAATTCTTATTATTGATTAATGATAGATTGTGCTAGTTCTTGATTATTGGCATTATATCATTCATTCATGAATGTTTGGTTGATTGTTTATTAAGATGTTAAAATTAATTGGTTCAGTATAGTAGTTTCGTAGTATTCTAGACTCTATGTTGAGCTGGGGTGTTACAAGAACGAGACTAGGATTGGCTAAGATAAGGAATGCGTGGTGTTAGTAGAAAAGATAAGGCTTGGACGGATGATGCTGCGTGGATATATGTTTGTCGGTATGACTATACTGGCGTCTCTGTAACATTCATGTTACAGTTTTCGGCGTAGAGAGCTAGTGTGCTACCTGCGCGTTGATTTCTAATCAGGCGGCGGCAGGAGCACATTACCTGTGCTACAGGGCCGGGACCGGAATCGCAGGCAGGGGTCACCAGGCCATTATTGCCCCTCGTTGACTCGTTGCCGGGTTCCAGTACACAAGAATTCCTAAACGCTGTTCATAGGAGGACGCAGGGTACAACAACGACGGGCTTCTCTTCCTCTTCAACATGGTAGGATGGCAGCACAGTGTCCTCGGCATCTAGCCCGATGCCGAACCCGTTCGATGGCTCCAGCCCCATCGCAGGCAGTGGCGGCATATGCCCGAGCGCTGGAGCCTCTCGATGATTGAGCGGCCGACGCGTGCGCGTACACTGCCGGAAAGCACTGTGGCAGTATCGCCGTGTCCCGGGCAGGTTCGTGCACGTCGATCTCTCCGACAAACACTTTACATGTCACGTGACACTGCTTAGTGCTGTACATCTATCTATGGATGGTGAGATCTTGCAATTCTTGTATTTCTTAATTATTTTTGGCCCGAAAACTCAAGTGCAGGTACCATTTTGCCCCTGTCCCCAAACTGGTTTGGTCCATACATAGTTTGGTTGCACCAGCAGCACAGAACCGAGCCAAGTGGTGGAGCGCCGTCATCAAGATCATTGTTGGCCGCCACGGTTAGGGGTGAAAGCGGATTGAATAATGACTCTGTCATATTTGTTTTCATATTATTTTTTCCCAGGATACTAATACGGAGTGAATACGAATCGAAACGAATATAGTCACGGATATTTTTCGGAACATAAAAACCCCTTAAATTGTATGCCAAAAATTAACAAAAACATCTAACTAGTTTATTTGATGCAAACATTCATGAATGTCTAAGCATAATACGATACCCATATTGGAAATAAAATATTTCCAACTAAAATTAACAAACCTATGGTGTTCAAGGATACATGTCAATAGTAATTATTCAAGGTGGCATAATGTTGAATAGGATTTTAACTATTCCCGAAAGCAGTTATTATATAATTAGCAATGCATGTTGATATAAAATAATATAATTTTTTTATAAAATGGGTACGGCATGATCAAAGGTTTACGACTTGCCTTCGTTGAAGGTTTGAGTTGCTTCGGCGGATGGGTCCAAGAATTCTTCGAAAACGTCGGAATATATACATGCGAAAAGAGCCAAATAAATACAATAATTCCAAATAAAATCCAAAATAATATCAAATTAGAACCAAAAGAAATATACTAAATTTAGATAAATTTAGAAATAAGAATCGACCAAATCGGAGTTCGTATGAGCGAGAACGAACGTCCATAAGCCCCCTCCTCTTTCCTTGCGTCGTCGCCCCTTTCCTCCCCGAGCTTTGGCCGTTGTGACTGCGCCACTGTCCTTCTTCGACCGAGGCGATACCACCCTTGTACTCGTCTTGTTCGTTGCAATCCATTTTTGGCCTTGCTAGTCACCGCTGCCACCTTCCCCACCACCGCCGAGTTTGCCATCGCCGTCCATGGCGGCTTCATCTCAAGCACGTCAACCACGCGACTGCGACGCAATTTGCCTCGATCGTACGCAAGCCATTGAAAAAAAGAGGTCCGAGTGGATGTTTCGTTTCGCTGGGAATTCCTGCGTTTTTATGGGATTGCTACAATGATCATATGGAATTCCTTGGAGCGATTCCTGCATTGCAAAGGCTGCTACAGTGTCAACCTATGGGAATTGATGTCCTCCAAAAACAAAAGCCTTCAAATTAAGGGCATGTTTGTTTCGGCTGTGCTTTTTTAAAAAGCGGCTTAGGTTGTCTTTGCAGGCTTTCTGGTCGTATGGTGAACAATTGAGCTTTTGATTTGGTGTTTGGCTGTCTAGCTTTTTGGTAAACTGGCTGCAGCTTCTAAGATGTGGAATGTCTGAAATGCCCCTGAAGATAGTAATAGCTTGTTTGATACCGTTTAGCGCAATTAACAACATTTAACGATATTTAACAACATTTAATGATATCTAACGACATTTAACAATATTTAACGACAATTGACGACGACTAACGTAATTATTACAATAAACATTTATTATAACAAACAATTATTACAAACAATTGTTAAATAAATAATTATTACAATAGGTGATTATTACATACAATTATTACAGTGAATAATGAATACATAAATTATTTATTTACAACAATAATGAAAACACACAATTTTTTATCAACTATTATTTCATGGAAAAAAAGGAAAATAATTCATGCCCCTCCACTTTTTTCCGGGCTTGGGACCGGCATCGGCAGTGTTAGGCATGTTCAAATTAAAATTTAGGATCATTTTCAAAATAGAGTCTACTAGAAATACTTGATATTATGACAAATAAAGTCAGCCGACTAAAATGGACTACTGCACCAAACAGATCTTAGTGAATAATAGTACATGTTTTTTCGTTCTTTACATTCTAGAATTGAAGCATTGCCCTGAATACTAGCATTTACATTATGTGTGGAAATTATTCCACTGGTAGTTCTTGATCAGAATTCTGAGGCTTTGATCCAAGTGGCATCTAAAATTACAAACCATTTCTTGCGTGTAAACTGATTATGTAATGCTTGTCTCACAACATTGACAGATAAAGATGTCATGATTGCAGAGTAAGCAAAGCATAAAAAAGGAATGAGTTGTTTCAAGTGCATGGCCTGAACAAAGTACTTATCAACTGAATAATCAACAACCTCAGCTAACATGAAATACACAATACTTGTCACTTATCAGGAAGCAGGGACATAACTACTTTTCTAATGCAAAAACTAGAGAGAAAACATATGGATGAAATATATAACCTATAGAACCATGGACAATAAACTCCTCTTTGATAAGCCAGGTTTTCAGATATCAACTCTGACTGAGTATAAGCCAATATCATGCCAACTTACAAGATGTAAAAACTATGCTTATGAGCAATGGATAATTACAATAAGAGTAGCTACTTATAGGATGTGTAGTTCACATTTTTTTTTAACTCAGGAGCTATTAACAATAAGAGTGGCTTATCTTTATGTTAGCTAATGTCAAATAACACAAGGACAAGTTGAAATTATCAAAATAAAACACTGCTAATATATTAGCCATTTAGGTAAAACTATTGACCTATCAATCCATCATTCAATCTTCATCACTTCATGATAATAACAAGCCATCAGATAACAATAAACAGAATGTCATCAGATTACCACAAAGTTGCACAATCCATCAAGCATCTCCTACTCATCATCCATCTAATATCATCAAACCAAATATAGCACTAGGTGCTGCTAGCTAAACAAGCTTAAGGAATTTTGATAACACATAATGCAAAATTTCAGTATGGCATTTGACAGAAGTACAATTTGAACCATTCACAAGCAAACAATCGATTCCTAACCCATAAAAACTAGAATTTTATTGATCATATGTCACTACTTTGACCTCAAAGCAATCATGAATTGGATGCTCAATGCCCAATTGTTCTAGTGTGCAATCATATGCCTGAATTGTAGATTGAGGGCGTTGTGGAATTGGATGCTCAATGCCCAATTGTTCCAGTGGTGCGGGAGGAGCGGCGCAGTGGTGGGGGAGGAGGGGGAGAGGAGGGCGCCACACGCAGGGAGGATGAATGGTACCGGGTCGGCGCCGCACGGGGAGGAGGGAGCCGGGGAGGAAGCACCGCTTCGGGGGAGGAGGACGGCAGCGGCGTGAGCCGACGAAGGAGGAGGAGGCCGGAGGTGAGGACGACGAGGAGGCGAGCGTCGGGAGTAGAGGAGGGCGTCGGGGGTGGAGGAGGGCGCCGGGGGAGGACGAGGAGGCGACGGGCGGGGAGGATGGAGCCGGAGAGGACGAAGAGGAGGTGGGCGGGGGTGAGATCCAGATCCAGAGGAGGGCGCCGGAGGTGGAGGAGGGCACCGGGGAGGATGGAGCCGGGGGAGGACGAGGAGGAGATGGGCGGGGAGGATGGATCCAGGGAGGACGAAGAGGAGGCGGGCGTGAGATCCAGATCTGGATCTCACGAGGAGGAGGTGCGCCGGGGAGGAGGGCGCAGGGGAGGAGGCTGCGTGGGGAGGAGAAGGGGCTCGGCCACGTGGGGAGGAGGAGGGGCTCGCCAGCGGGGAGGAGGAAGAGGAGGGCTCGGGGCGCGGGAGGGGGCGTCGGGAGGAGGTGCGTGCCGGGGAGGAGGAGGAGGGACGGTGCCGCGTGGGGAAGAGAAGGGAGGGGCGGCGCCGGTGGGGAGGAGGAAGAGGAGGGGCTCAGGGGAGGAGGACGAGGCGGGCGGGGGAGGAAGGAGCTGAGGGCATGGGGTTCGGGGGGAGAGTTAGGGTTTCGGGCGCGAGGGGGAGGGTGGGGAGGGGGTTTTGTGCGATGGCAATCGGCGGGTAAATTACCAAGAACTTCGGGGGGTAATTTGGTAACGGCGGCTGCGGGAAGCGGCGGAAGCACCTCGCGGGCGGCTTCCGGCTTCCGGCTTCCTCACGTTCAATAAGAAAGCGACTTCGGAAAAAGCCACTTCGAAAAGCCAGCGAGTTTGGTTCGACCGGCTTTCTACAAAGCCTAAGCCGGCCGAACCAAACAGGGCCTAAAGAGGGCCTGCGTCTTGTAGCGTTGTGCGTAGCATATCTATTATCTAAACAAGAATATAATGCAGTACGAAATACTTTTGATTTTTTTTAAATAATCTAATTTTTATTATAAAATACAAATTGAATATACTCGTGTCGCCTAACGGTTGAGCGATTGTCTCCAGTCGCCCAACCGTTGGGCGATAGGATGCAGTCGCCCAACCGTTGGACGTCCTATAAATGCGGTCGCCCAACCGTTGGGCAATGAATGCAGTTGCCCAATGGTTGAGCGATAGGTGCCTCTAGTCGCCCATCGGTTCGGCGACTGGATGGCTTTATAAGGCCCGCGCGCGGTCCCCCCGGCGCCCGAGCCTGCGGTTGCGAAGAAGGAAAGAAGAAAGAAGGAAGAAAGAAGAGAGAAAGAGAGAAAGAGGGAGAAGAAAGGGAGAAAGGGAGGGAGAAGAAAGGGAGAGAGGGAGGGAGAAGAAGATTTTCTTTGTGAGGTAAGATTTTCTCTCAGCGTCCCAGCTCGCCAGTGCGCCAGTACCCACACAGCAGCCGCTTCTGTCCACCCCTTCGCCTCTCGGTCCTCGTCAGACCAGGGCTCCAGACCGTCTTTCCCTGTCGGGGCCGAGGCCCAGACACCCAGCGCAGAGGAGGGGGCCCAAGCGAGCCCGTAGGGGAGGACACGGAGATGGAGTGCGCCGTGGTGATGGAGGAGGGGATGCTGGGGGTGCGGTTGGCGGGGCCTAGTAGGGGGCTAGTAGGCAGTTGACGGGGCTAGTAGGGGGAGGGGATGCTGGGGGTACATTTGTTCGTTATGTCATACTTAAATTTCCCACTTCATATGTGATGCATGTAATACTTTTGTGTATGTGATGCATGTAATACTTTTGCGTATGTGATGCATGTAATTCTTTTGCGTTGTTGTGGTACCCAACGAGCTAGCTTTTTCTCGACGATGTGACCCAACGAGCCAGCTTTTTTAGGACGATGTAACCCGACGAACCATCTTTTTCTGAGGACATGACCAGACGAGGTAGCTTTTCAGGCCGATGTAACCCGACGACCCAGCTTTTTCTGAGGACATTACCAGACGAGATAGCTTTTTCAGACGATGTGACCAAATGACCCAGCTTTTTCTGAGGACATGACCAGATGAGAGCTTTTTAGGACGATGTGACCAGACGACCCAGCTTTTTCTGATGACGTGACCAGATGAGATAGCTTTTTAGGACGACGTGACCAGACGACCTAGCTTTTTCTGATGACGTGACCAAACGAGATAGCTTTTCAGGACGACGTGACCAGACGACCCAGCTTTTTCTCATGACGTGACCAGACGAGATAGCTTTTCAGGACGACGTGACCCATCGAGCCAGCTTTTTCAGGACGATGTAACCCGACGACCCAGCTTTTTCTAAGGACATTACCAGCCGAGGTAGCTTTCCAGGCCCGGCTACCATTCCGTCCGCTCTAGCTATAAATACAGCGCAACTCATCCAACAAGTCCACAGCAGCACCACCGGGTAAAAAACATGGACAAGGAGAAGGAATGGGAGAAAATCCGCAAACTTTTGAAGGACTGGGTGTCTCCCCATGAGACCGCCGCTCGCCATCATGCCGCTAGTCAGCAGCCTTTCACACACCAAACTTTTACTAAGGTAGTGGATGTGAGGAAGCTGCCTCGTAGTACGCCCAATGATTCTGGGTCGAGTCGCGGCCCCCCACCAATGCCCGCGGAACGCCCTCCGGAAGGGCCCCCGATAGGGGTGGCGCCACCCCTATGCTGGTGTCGGGACGCTTGTAAGTGCGACAAATCAACCGATGAGTGGACCATTGGCCAGCACTATTGGTGCTGCCCAAACTACGCCGTGGACTACACCGACAGCCAGCCGGTAATGAAACGTATGTTGGGGTACAATGCTCTTTTTCCTTCCGTAACGGTCTAACAAACTATCTTTACCCATTGCAGTCTCCGCCACTACTATGCGACTTCCTCAAGTGGATCGACGACAAGATCCACCCCTACGACATGTGGTGGTTGCTCACACGGAAGAGTTGGGCCAGGGAGGACATCGAGACCCGTGAAAGGCGCCTCAAAGAGGTGAAAGCTGAGCAGGCAGAGCAACGTAGGCTGGACAGGCAGCGCGAGGAGCAGGAGCATGAGCATGCCAGGCGACGGGAGGCCAAGAGGGAGCGGAAGAGGGCCATCGCGGCGAGAGCTAAGGCGCAAGGCGAGGAGTATAACGCCGAGCTGGCCAACAAGGGCAAATGGTCCCGTTCCACTCAATAGTTCTACTCTATTCGTCCACATATCCCATGTATTTCTTTTTCCCTAAAAGCATGCGTGTACGGTCCTCAGTTCGTTGTCCTGCGTGCCATGTAACCCCCCTGTTCGATGAAACGTTGTGTTCTTATTGTAATATCAGTTGCCTTCGTACGTATAAATCATTAAAACCGCAATCGTCCTCACAAAATTCTTACAAAATTCACCTTAGTGCAACAATACACGATATATTTTAAAAAGATATTCACATATACCCAGTCAGTTTTTCATTTTTCATGTTCCACTTAGCTAGTTTTTGATTTACATAAAATTTAAAAGGTATCAAATCTGTTAGACTCGCAATAACACTTTGCCATCGTAGTATGTTGTTGTACTACGATTAATTTTTGGAGAATTAATTGACAAGGTTTGAGGTACGAACGATTCGTAAACGGAAAGATAAGTGATATTGCGACAGGTACCTCCATTGACGCTCAACTAGCGATAGGTTCCAAATTTTTGTAATTTTTTATAGCGACTACATATATTTGTAATTAATTCTTAAAAAAATATTATTTCCAAAAAAAAAAAGACAGGATAGCCCCATGTCGCCCATCGGTTATGCGATCGCCACCGTCGCTAATGGTTGGCGCAGAGATTGATCGCTCGACGGTTGGGCGATCAGATCCTATCACCCAACGGTTGGGCGACTGGAGATAATCGCCCAACCGTTAGGCGACACGAGTATTTTCATGTAATAAAAAAAGGATATAATAAATTTGTAATTTATAATAAAAATTAGATTATTTTTAAAAAAATTTAATACTTTTTCGTCTATGTATAGGGGCGAGGACAAACTTGTAAACTGTAATGTAGTGAACAGGATCCGAGAAGATATACGCAGTACACACCTGTAGATAGCCCCTGTCTCCAAACCGGACAAGAGGAGATTATACCAAGAGAAATTAGCTAGAGAGCGAAGAGACGATGTTAGTAGCACTATAGCAGCATCATATCAGTCATGCAAGTATGGGAAACCAGATCGATGCTTGGGCCCGCCACGATCGTTTGCATGATAAGAGGGCCCCACAAATTTATCCACCGACATGTCTGCACCAGCGTTTCCGATGAACTCAATTTTTTTTAAATCCGTAATAACAAAAGTTGCACTGCGACAGGTTTGACAGACGCCGCGTTTACTCGCAGCGCTCCTATACCGCGGTAAAAATAGAACAACGTGGTGAGACAAGGGAGGTCACGTACCGCGCTTGGAGCGCTCCAGTCCGCAGAAGCCAAACGTGATGCGCTCGAGAACCGCAGCACGTGTCTTGCTGTGTTCGGGCACCGAGGCATGTGTCATGCTGTGGTGCGCCATGACATCTTGTTGCTCTAGCGAGTCCACTGGCACTCCTACCTTTCTGCTTTGGCGGGAGACATATATCGCTTGTCGCTGCTGCCGCTGTCCAAAAGATGTCTAAATTTGCAAATACGGATGGAAGGGGCCATTTGTGAAAGAAAAAAAAAAAAGGAGCCAGGGGGGCCCTTTGTGCGAAGGCTTCGTCTGCATCCAGGATGATGCTATTGCTAACTGCTAGCTAGCAAGAGTCTCAGTAGGTTGGTTAACTTGTAGTTTTGGCTTTGTTTGAACCGACACTATATGCAAGTTGTGGTAAAACAGTCATAGCAAATATTTGCATGCTAACCGTTCGAGCAAAGCACTGTATATGTATCGCTATCTAAGAGAGCACTCACAGCAGTTACTTAACATGCAAATGGAAACTAGGAGTAAGACATGTTTAATGTAGGTACAATGGTATAGACAATTGTTATCTATATTGGTTCTTTATGTTTTCTATAGACACCACTAAATGCAACTCATATAATGAGTTATGTGTTAAGTTATCTATACGAGGCCCTGCAATCTTTTAATTTTTTTTTAGACAAAATATTTGTTATAAACAACAACTCATACAATGATATTTTGTGTTGAGATGATATAGAATGTACTACAGACAACCACTGTCTATACCACTGAATATACCCTTAGAATGCAAGGACATTTTTTCAGTTATATTTCGAGTTCAAACAGGTCCTAACTGGATTAATTGCTCAACAAGATTTATAAAAAGCAACATGGTGTAGTACTGTGGCCAAACATTCTTAGTTGTGATCACCCATCTGTGCAAAAGTATTTAGATTGACGAGATGATTTTAGTATTATTAGATTCAGTATGAAGTATATCTTCATAACACACATTTCTTGATTGTGTAGCAAAATATCATAAAAGAAACTAATAGTCCAAGAAGAACTAATTTAGAATTCGCACGATGCGCAGGAGCTTGAATCCGATGGTGTTGAGCGAAGCGGAGCGCGATCGAACGGCGCACGTTTTGCGGGCGACGTGGCTAGGGCTGGGGGTGGCGGAATCCACCGGGAATTAATATTAGTAATTAGGACGACATGCAGGGAGATGTCATCGTGGGACAAACCTTCGTTAGCACCAACCCGAGACAAGGACTGTCAGAATGGTCAAAGGTATGGAGAAATGCATAGATAGGGGTGCACGTAGGGTGGGCTGCGGAGGCATTTGCGGGTGCCGCTAGCCCGCAATGCCATGTCACATGCAGTTTGGTGGGTTTGGCGGTAGCCCGCGAGGCACCAACTCTTGCTTAGTAGTTGGTACTAGTTCCTTATTAGCAGTGTACTCATGCTTTAGAAAAAAATCTCAAAAAAATACAAAAAAATATTTGAAAAAAAATAAAAACCCAAAAAAACATTTATACTTAGAAAATCATTTTAACAGGTAATCAGTTGACATAATACTTCAACATAAAAAACTACATCAACACTTGGATTTACTTCGGAACAAATTACACCAACACTTAGTTGACATGAATACTTCAACATTCAACAAAAAAAAAACTACATCATCATTGTCGATTCAGCCTCTGAAATGGGTCCTAGACATTTAGCACAAGCACATTTTTTATCATTGGTATCTTCGACGAAGGCTCTAACTCGTTCATGCAAAAGTAAAAAGCATACGATGGAATGTTAAACAACTGTCAAATGATGCTATATAGGCAAGAGTGGCACAGTAGTACTTCTTAAATATGTAGTGCAAACCAAATGCAATTAAACTCTAATTGGTTGACTAGCGCTTGGATTCGTAGGGCATGTGAATGTATCTATCAAAAGTTTCGCAACCTTCCTACATAGTGACAATTAGCATCCGACCATATGTTATTTTAGGAATGGTAATTAAATTAAACTTCAATAAAGTAACAGAAACATACAATAGAACTGACAGCCTTGTTTTGTTTTTGGCTTAAGTGAGGGCAAAGAACTGCTTCCATTTCATTAAGAAGATAACTATAGATTACAAGTCCAAACTACAGCGACAGGGATACAACAACATACACACACTACCAGAAACCATTAAATTCCCGAGTGCCTACATATTTCCCAAGTGTCTGAACGAAAACACTCGGGCCGATCCCGAGTGTTTCATAGGACACTCGGGACGAGAAGCCAACACTCGGTAGAATTAACTTTCCCGAGTGTTTTCATAACACTCGGGAGAAAAATATAATCCCGAGTGCATCGAAACGGAAACACTCGGGAACTATTTTTTTCCGTCACGCCCATTTTTTCCCATCCCCGCTTTCCCGTCCCGCCCATTTTTTCTCGTCCCCGCCTTTTTTCACTTCTAAGTTCTAACCCTACGTTCTATCCCCAATCTCTTCTAATCCCCTCTTCCTCACTCCTTCCTCCTGGAGCTCTTCGCCGCCGCCGCCTCTGGCCTCTCCAGCTCGCCGTCGCCTCTGGCCTCTCCAGCCCAGCGCCTTCGGTCTGCTCCCCGCTCCAGCTCCCTGCGCCGTCACCACCGGCATGCGGCTCTTGCTCACTTGTGCGCCTCCAGTCCGACCCGGCTGCTCCCCTTCCAGATCGTCGCGCCGCCTCCTCCTGCGCCCACCTCCGGCTCTGGTCTCCTCAGCGCGGCCGGGAGGCCAGCGCCGCCTCGGCTCTCCCTCCAACTAGCCTACTCCTCCTACCCCCTCCTTCCCTGGTTCGGCCCCCATGCCGACGATTGCGCCTGCGCCCGCGTGCGGCTTGGCCTACGGCCGCCGCCGGCTCGCTGCCCTCTACCCCCTCTCTAACCTCCCTTTTTGTTCTTCATTAAATTGATTATCAGAATTATGGTTGGATCAAATCCTGATGTTAGCTGATTTTCATGCATGTATGCCATGGTGATTGACTAGAGATGGAGGTGGCTACTGGAGATAGGCTACTGCCTATGTTACCACAATTACACTGAGGTATCCTTCTCCCTTCCTCTCTAACCAGATCCTCCCCCTTGCTCTGTGATGGAAATACTAATGGCCCATGGTTATAGATGATATGAGTGATGATATATCAGTGGGTTGTGCTCTCTGTATTCATGTTGGGTTCATATGGGTGTTGTTTGTTGTGGGCAAAAATAACAGGGGGTATGAGGTTGATGGTTCACCTTGTTGGGCTTTGCTGATTTTTGGGTTGAGGATGGCAGCACCAGCGATGTACTGGTGCTCTCCTCTTGCTCCTCCTTGTCGATCTAGCTCGGTTTCCCCACCGCCAGGGGTTTGGCCCGGATGCGCCCTTGGAATGCTCGGAAGGCGTTTGACAAAATGCCCCAACCAAACCACGCATATGTACCACCCTTTTCAGTATGTTGACGCAAGGCAAGTGAAGATAGTAGCAATAATGTGCTGCCTCAAATGTTCTTGCAGATGATACCCTGTGGACCGGCGTGCTGGGAAATTACACAGACCCGAAAGCGCCCGCTACCCTTGCTGTGGTCAGGAAGCTCGTTGATGAAGGGCGTTTTGTTGATGCCACAAAGGCTGCCTCAGGCCTTTTCGGTGGTCAAACAGAGGTATGTTGTATGTGTGAGCATGCCATGGTGTTCGGCATTGCATTAGCAAGGGGCCAGGGGCAGGACTTTGGAGTCTTGGAGCATCCCCTTAACCCTTACTCCCTCCTCTTCCACTGATATTTAGGTTTCTATGTTTTTGACTTGCTTTCATTCAATTGATGCTTGATTTGTTGCACTGGTGTATGTTCATGTATGGTGAGATGATTGGGGTGGCTACTGAGGGTATTGGATCGTTGGTATACTGAGGTAATATCCCCCCATGAATCTCTCTCTCTCTCTCTCTCTCTCTCTCTCTCTCTCTCTCTTTCTCTGAGATGTTTATTGATGATGGATGTGCCACTATGGGCTCGGCTTTGGGCAGAAATGTTAGTGGGGAAAGATGGTTGTTTACTAATGACGTTTGCATGGGATGGCTTACATTCTGGGAATTGGACCCCAGAAGAGGTAAACTTTAGAAGTTTTGTTTGTGAGCTTGTTCATTATTCTGCATTTACTATCAGACATATGGAATAACGAGTTAAAAAACTTGTGTGAGGTAATTTTGAGTAATTATGTGCTAATATCCTATTCTTTGTAAGCATCATTTCTATTGCTACGTACTGCAGACAGAGATCCATAATTGTAAATCGGTAGGGATGATTGTACTTATTGCTACGTACTTTTGATGTGCAAAATACCTTGTGGGAAGTAGCAATATTCATGACTGCTTTTGATGTATAGTTGTGTGTCTATCTACTGGTGTTATTTCATGAGCTGCATGTATACCAAAATGTAGGATGATATACTTCGGAAGGCTGTTGAGACTTACAAAGGGAAAAATTGGAAAAAGATAGGTATTTTATTAACTGACGCAACGACAAGAAAGGTTATTTTTTATTAACTGATGCAGCAGCAAGAAAGGATGATATATTACATTGGATGACAATGAGATCGTTGTTCTTGCAAGATTAAACATATGTTGATCACTATATTGAAACGTTGTTTCCTTGCAATGCTCCCCAACCTGACATGTATTGAATACAACATCAATGTAGCTAGGTATGCAGTTCTATTTTGTCATGCCTTTGCCATTTCTTTCCCTTCGACACGCTTATTGTGTTCTAGGAAGTCCGAGCTCTCCATAAAAGGGTCGATATGTTATTCTAGAGAGGGTATAGATGCAAATTATCAATGTTGTGTCAGAAAAGTCAAAAATTGTGTAATAAAAATTGTTACTCATAGATTGCATCTACTTATATTGCTCTGAAACTTCACCTACCTTAAAAGAGGATACATGTGGCTTGGACGGTTCATGACACAGTCTGCTACATTAAGTTAAGAATTGTCACCGATGATTGTTTTCTTGGGTCTGACCAATTGATCGTTTGCATTTGCATCAGGGGTGAAGGAATGCAATGCAAGCTACGTTCGAGCTCTCACGTAAGGTGCAGATACCGTAGATCAGGTCCATCACTGCATATTTGCTCAAACTATAGTTGCTGCGTGTTTGTGCTGATGATTGTGTACAAGGTTTGCATTACTAGCGGTAATAGATTGGGATAAACTTTTGTAATTATGGTTTATGAGAAGTTGAGAACAACCTCGATCTGTTGTTTGCTCAAACTATAGTTTGCTCAAACTATAGATGTTATATATATATATATATATATATATATATATATATATATATATATATATATATATATATATATATATATATATATATATATATATATATATATATATATATGGAAGCCTTTTTCCTACTCCCGGGAGTAATTACTCTCTATTCCGTATCTCACATATCTCACAACGTAGAGAGTATCTTGCGCAACCGAGAGTATGTATATGTAGTATACTAGTATATAAGATCATATAGGTGGTATTTACATATTTTCAGAGGTGGTATGTATAATTTTTAGATATACTCCTTTTTATGTGCGAATATGAAGGTATTTACAAAATATGCTAAAAACTATGGGCTCTCTTGCAAATTTTTCGTGTGGTTCACATTGGAGTATCTTATAATTAGTATATGAGTATACCTAAAGTGATAATGGAGTATATCAAGTTCTTTTAGGTAGTATATCAAAGGTGGGAGTAACTACTCCCGGGAGTAGAAAATATTTTTCATATATATATATATATTGTGAGCTTGGGAATTATGTCCATGTTGTTCAATCTATATATGTAATGATTTGTGTTTTTTTTCTTGCTATGGAATTATGGTTTATTTGATTGCAAAATTGGTGCAAAATTAAATTGGAGCACATCCTGTTCGGGTAACTCCCGAGTGCCTTGTTTGACACACACTCGGGAAACAAATAAAATTCCCCGAGTGTTCACACTCGGGGAACTTTCGGGGCTCATCGGGAAAGATATTTTCCCGAGTGTCCTTACACTCGGGAAAGCATTCCGTTACGGTGTTGAACTCGTTGTTCGAACTATTCTCCCGAGTGTTTTATGTTTCCTGAGTGTAATCCCTAACACTCGGGAAACTTATGTTTCCCGAGTGTAAATATCGGGAACACTCGGGAAACACTTTTTTCCTCGAATGTTTTGTCCCGATTGGTCTTTCCCGACGGCCGACCTTCGAGAACTTATATCCCGAGTGTTTTTGCAAATTTCCCGAGTGTTTTTGGCACTCGGGAAAAACGCGGTTTCTAGTAGTGACAAGACACACCTTGCCATCCCAACCAGGTCCTAACCAGTTGACCAAATCTGACAACTGTGCAAAAGACTCCCATTGCACCCAAAAGACAGTCAGATGGCTATACAAACAGAAATTTTCTACAACAAATATGAAACCCAAAATTTAAAGCAAAAAGGATTTACTACAAATAATATCACATGTGAGCAACCGTTTAGCTACAGAGAAAATACATGAGCACTGTAAGTACAAGTGGTATTCGTAGTTCTTAAATGATATTGATCCACAATACCATGAACACTAAAAGAGATAAATGCATTGGAAAGAGGAGCTATCAAGAATAGATAATTTTGTCAATAACTAATTAGTAATATTGATCAAACGACTTTGCTTCATCAAAAGTAGATGTTTGAGATACACCATCAGTGTGTTGAGCTAGGAAACATTTATCTTCATCTACATAAAAAAAAATCAAAACACGCAAAGAAAGAGGCCTGTTACATTTTACCTTCTCTCATTCTTGCATCACAAATTCCTCTTGAGTTCGACAACAGAATTCAGACATGGAACCACTAGTGTAAATCACAATTGAAAGTTGGTAGTAGTACTCATACAGACAAATATTTCTATGTTTCAAGTTTATGTCTACAAAAATCTTATATACGTCTTGAAATAAATTTTACCAGCAATTTAGAAGCTTCATTTGGGCAGAGAGAGAGAGAGAGCATATTTTTCTACCCTACAAACTACGGACTCCACACCAAATGAATGTACATTCATATAAGTCGAATAAACAAAAAGGTAGAATGAAGCTAACTTTTGAACAATCATAAAGCCTCAACCACAATGGATGAAAAATTAAGACTTCAGTGGTGAGTGGTAATGAACATAGCCTTCAGTGGTGAGTGGTAATAGCCTCCAGTGGTGAGTGGTAATAAAGATAACCATGCTCAGTTCAATTCATCATGTGAAAATTTTAACTATGTAAACACAAAAATAGAGTTCCCATCCATCGAAAAAAATAAAAAATAGAGTCCCCATCATGCTTAGTAGCTTTGAATTTCACTAAGATCTCCCGTCAATCGAAAAAATTAAACCAAACAGAGCTCCATCTTGTGGAAAAAAACAACATTGCTCATTTATTTCATAAGAGTCCATGTTAGAGAGCAAACAAAATCCACTTAATTAGGAACAGGGGGCAGCCAAGAAACGACCTAGTTTGGGATTAAGAAGGCAAGAACCTTAATCAAGAATCGAAAGGTGGGAGGACGGATCACTCACGTAGCCTTGACGATGAGGAAGACGGCAGAGGAGGCCATGTCTTCGACAGCAGGGTGGCGATGGTGGAGCAGAAGATGGCTAGGGGGCGATGGTGGAGTAGGAGCTGTGTCGATGATGGGGGGTGGTGGAAGAGGCGTCTAGGGTTCGAGTCGAGGTGAGGCTGCATGCCTACGTCGTTGTGAGTTTGTCGTTTGAGAGTAGAGACTAATGCTTCGAGCAGGCCATGCAATGTGACGAGGATTAAAACCTCTATATATTATCTTTAATATATAAAAGACCATACGTCTTTGTGGTCACAACCCTGAGGTACACGACCTCACTGGTCGTAGAGATTCCAGAGGTTACATAATGGGTACCCTAGTGGAACGAAGGCCTAAGCCAAGCTTCTGATCAGGAGAACTGCTCATAGAAGGTATGAACTGATACTCGGAATAAATCCCAAGGTATATTCTCTACCGTATGATGAATGGAGCACGTGTATATTCCATGCCATACGACGTATCTTATCCAAACACACCAGCGAACAACCTCCATGCGGTTGTATGTTTCATAAACATATAACCGCCGAACGGTTGATTCCGTATCGACCGTCACTTGACTCCGACCAGACGCAACGCTTCGCATCAGATGTCTTCTCCGGAAGTAACTGCCGCCTCTTCAAAGGCTATTTAAAGATGGAACCTGGACGGAGAAGAGGAGAAAGGGACAAGATAGAGTCATCAGACTAAAGCACAAGCCATAGATTCGTGTAATAGGTCTGAGATAGCAAGAGAGCAAGCAGAGTTCTTAGCAAATACCTTGTAAATTCCAGTTCATATTAATAAAGAGTAGCCCCTTCATTTCCTGAGATTTTCCATGTCACTTTCTCCTTTTTATTTTCGTAAGATCGACGTCTTGATCGTCGACAGCTGGCGCCGTCCGTGGGGATCGCGACGTGGAATCTCAGAAGAATTTCTCTGCTCATCAAATCTTTGTCCATTCCCCGTTTGTGACCGCTGATGCGGTTATGGCAGAAAGTTGGGATGAAGAAAATTGGTTCGACTTGGCGGACTACGCCGACCTCGATATGGATGCATGCATGCGCGCCATGGAGGAAAACAGAATCTCTTCATCATGCTCCTCTGCCGGCTCGCCTAGGGCAGAAATCGATAAAGACGACCGGATGGATGAAGACACACCGCTACAATCAGTGGCGGTTTCAGAGGAAGTGCTTCCGACCAGTTCGGAACACCCCAAAGCCTCAGCAAGCCCGGGCCTTTCGACCGGCAAAAGAGGCGACAAAAATTCAACACCGCAACCCGAGGTTCAATATACCTTTGATGCGATCATGGTTGATAGGTACTCACCGACGACTTCTAGCAATTCCAGGAGCCAACCGACACCTGGTTGTTGGTGATATGCCCTAGAGGCAATCATGGAGATGATTGTATCACGTCTATGTTTATGAGTTCTTGAATAAATGTTATTCTGTTCCTTGAATGAATCATTAGTTCTGAAGATCAACGAGTATGTGACTTGTTGGTGAAACACTTCGACTTATATGATGTCGTTCTAAAAGTATCCCTGGTCGAATGTCATTGATCGGAACACCAGTGACTCTACGACCAGTACATGTATTGATTGATGATCATGTTTCACCGGTCATGGATATGGGGATATCAAATCAATAATGTAAACACATGTTAGAGAACATGGGGTTGGAATGACCCACCTTGAGACACTATAGAGATTGTTATGATTCTATGTGTCATTAGTTGGTCTCAAGCAATGATGATGTATAATCCTTAGACCTAAGATCAGCATGGTTCCCTACATGTGTAATAGCACTCTTAGAGGTTGCCAAACGCTACTCAGAATCGGGTAGTTATAAAGGTAGCTTTGGGTATGCTATAAAACATGCGGAGGGATGTGACTGGTCGGATATGGGATTTACCCCTCCTAACATAACGAGAGAGATGTCTCTGGACCCCTTGAAGTAGTCGGATAAAGAAAGTGCATGGCCATGCCACTAGTGGTCGAAGAGTTCGACCACGTAAGGTTATCCGACAACTCGATCGAGAAAGTATTGAACAGTCCATGGATGACACACTATCTCACCGGAGTTCAAACTAGATATCGTGAGGTAAAAGGAGAATACCGAGTAAGTCGCTTAGTTCGATCGGATCCGGACAAGTCGTATGGTGATACGAGCAAGTCGTGACCGATCGAACGAAATCACGAGTGGTCGAAACACAGTCGTGAGGGTTTACTGGTCATGACCGGTCGTATAAAGATAAGACACGGTCGTAAGTGATGAGGACCTAGTCATAGATCATATTGCATTAAGGTTCGTCCGATATAATTTGTGTGTATTCGGGAATCGTTATGTCCTGCTAGGGACCGCTACGACTCGTGATCGGAAAGGTTTTCCGAGTCACAACCGATTACACATAAACCTAACGGGTCACACACTTAATGGGATGGAACAAACCAGAACAAATACGATTCGTTAAAAGTGTTCGGATAGGATCCGACACAGGGCACTATATAAGGAGATGCTTGAGGCTAGTTTTGGGTGATAAGAGAGACACGTGAGTTGTTTTTCTACAAAAACCCTAAACCGCCATCTTCTTGAGAGAGCCTTCCCGTGCGACTTGGTGCTAGTACACCGGCGTACGGTTGTTCCTTCTCTGGACGTGTGGATACCGTAGAGGCGCTACTGCGATCGCTGTTGCGGTGAGGACGATCCGTGATCTTCACAAGGAACTGTGGAAGCTGCTGGAGGAGACGATCGACTACGAGCGTTGGGCGATCATCTCGACCACTACATCGCGCGTTCATCGTCGGACTAGGCTACTCCGACTCTACTTCCGCACGCTGCGCGCTAGTGGTAATGATGCGTGATCATATATCTTGCTTGGCATCCCGGTTTACGTGGTAGAAATTTTGATTTGTGGCTAGCGTAGCCTACCCGTATCCCTACGATGGTATCGAGCCATCTTGCATTGTTTTTGATCTAGATCGGTCGTATATATCATATGTGGCAGTAGTAGATTGGATCTATTACTGGTTTGGTCTGATAACCTAGATTGGTTCATATATATGAAACGATCTAGGCACTGGTCGATAGGATCGATCGTTGTTCGGCAATAGAAGATGGGTTTTTCGAGGAGGCACATATTAAGAGCACCATATGATTCGCTCGACTTGTTTTTCGACTATCTTGCGTGTTACTCCTACCGGTCGGAGTTCCGCCATCGGAGTACGTTGCAGTGTGTTGTCGTGTCAAGGCAGGGATCAGATTGGTTCGGGATAGGGTTAATATGATTAATCCGATGATTTCCAAGGCTCGGATATATGAATGTCTCGGGAAATTTTTCCGAGAGTGCTGCCCTCGACCAGCAAGGGGCGCTGCCCCTTCGAGCCCAGCCCGCTAATCGGCTAGCAGGACCGCCGTGCTGGTTTTTTCCTACCGTGCGTTATAGATAGTATGTGTTCATGTCGCCCGATAGAATTGGATTCCTTGCATAACTTGTTTTTGCAGGGTTTGATGTGAATAGTATGGCCCATTGTGTATGTGATGCATGAATGGATTTTCATGGCCTGCGTGTCATGCTTTGAGATAGCTATCATATTATTGTATAACGGCTCACGATCGACTTGTGATGCTTGAAATTATCCTATGTAATTCTTTACTAGTTTTAGGAGTAAATGCTTAGTAGATGAATGCGATCGGAAACTTCAAGCATGGTGGTCGGAGAACAGGAGCATGATGATGGAGATCGACATGTTAAGGGCCATACTATTTCACGCTTTAATTTGATTATCTGTGAATATTTATGTTTATTCTGTTATGCTATTTTATCATTAGATGTTTTTGACATGATAGAATAGTCTCCTCGAAAATTAAGTAAAATTGATGCCTTCCCAATTGTTTGCACCTATCACGATTTTGATCGTTAATTGGCGAGTCTACCAAAGTAGGGTGCCATTAACTATCTTAATAAGATGGGGTGGGTGTCGGACACCCACATGCATAGTGTTGGTTTGACTTGACAAGGCTATCAAAATAGTTTTGGACCTTGAGGCATGGTGTTGGAAGCGGGCATCATGATGCCATCCAACAAACAAGAGTCATATACGATATGATTGGCAAGAGGTTGCCTACCATAAATCACTAGGTTTCTAGCGGTGATGCCAAAGCTCACTAGAACTTAATGACTTATGGATCTTGGACTCACTATATGTTGTTTGAGGAAACATGGTTTATAGTGGGAGTATCTTCATTATCTATTGTTAAGTTAAAAATTCGACCACTTGGTCGTATAGTGATACGACAGTCGGACATGTCGTATGGTGATATGAGCGGTCGTAGACTGGTCGAACATAACCATTGACATATATGATTAATAGAAGATCTTTCATAAACATAGTCTTGAATCTTTGCATATATTTTCTCGTTGTAGATCATGGCACCTACTACTTCTTCGCACCTACCTTTAATTTGCGATCTATTCTTGAAAAGGAAAAGTTGAATGGTTCAAATTTTATTGACTGTTTCGTGTCGAGAATTGTTCTCAAACAAGAAAAGAAGGAATATGTTCTAGAGAATCCCTATCTCGAGGAACCGAGTCTTGATGCTACTCGAATCAAAAGAATGCTTATGAGAAGCATTGCAACGACGCATCGATGTACCTCGCTAATGCTTGCAACCATGAACTCGAGCTTGAAGCAATATGAGACCACGGATGCTTACAATATGATTGTGAGTCCAAGGGTATGTTTCAGGATCAAGCAAGGGCGAGAGGTTCAACACCTCTAAGGCATTGTTTTCTTGCAAAGCTATCGAGAAGGTAACCCGTCGGTCCTCATGTGATCAAAATGATTGGTCTCATTGAGAGCACGGAAAAGCTTGGTTTTCCCTTAGTCAAGAGTTGGCTATCGATGTGATTCTCCAATCGCTCCTGCGAGCTTTGAGCTGTCATCTGAATTTTCATATGAATGGCATGGAGAAATCAATGACCGAGTTACATGGTATGCTTAAGGGTGCCGAGGAGAGCATCAAGAAAAGTTCCAATCATGTGATGATGGTTCAAAAGACTACAACCTTCAAGAAGAAGGGTAAGTCGGGAAAGGGAAAAGGCAAAGGAAAGACTAAAGATGAGATCGAGAGTCTCAAGGCTAAGCTTAAGAAGCTTAAACTGGGTCCTAAGCCTGACACAGAATGTTACCATTGTCATGAGACTGGGCATTGGAAGAGAAATTGCAAGAAGTACTTGGTAGAAAAGAACAAAGGAAGTATGACTTCCAGTTCAGGTATAAATGTTATACAAATTAATCTTGCCACTTCTCCGACCAGTTCTTGGGTATTTGATATCGGATCGGTTGCTCATATTTGCAATTCGATGCAGGGACTAATAAGGAGTAGAATTTTGACAAGAGGAGATGTTGATCTTCACGTAGGCAATGGAGCAAGAGTTGCTGCATTAGCTATTGGAACTTTACCATTAGCTTTACCTTGAGATTAGTTATGGAACTAAATAATTGTTATTATGTTCCACCTTTAAGCAAAACATTATTTCGCTTCATGTTTAGGAGCGTAAGGTTATGAATTCAGAATAAAGAACAATTGTTGTTCAATCTATTTTGAAGATATGCTTTATGGCCATGCTCCATTGATGAATGGATTGTATGTTTTGAATCTTGAGGATATGCCTATCTATAACGTTAATGCTAAGAGACTTGACCCAATGAAATGAATCCCACTTTTATCGGCATTGTCGACTTGGTCATATAAATCGAAGCGCATGATGAAGCTCCATAAAGATGGTCTTCTAACCTCATTTGATTTTGAATCATTTGAAACATGTGAATCTTGTTTACTTGGCAAGATGACAAAGGCACCTTTCACGACCAGAGGTGAAAGGGCGAGTGACTTGTTGGCCCTTGTACATTCGGATGTATGTGGACCTATGAGCACTTCGGCGGAGGTGGTTTTCAAGATTCATAACTTTTATCGATGATTTCAGAGATATGGCTATGTCTACTTGATGAGACATAAGTCGAAGTCCTTTGAAATGTTCAAGGAATTTCAAAATGAGGTACAAAATCAACTTGGCAAGACAATCAAATGTCTACGATCAGATCGTGGAGGTGAATATTTGAGCCATGAGTTTGGTGATCATCTAAAGAAATGTGGAATTGTTCCACAACTCACTCCGCCGGGAACGCCTCAATGGAATGGGGTGTCGAGCGACGGAACCGAACATTGTTGGACATGGTTCGGTCAATGATGAGCCAATCTGATCTTCCATTGCAGTGCGGGATACGCTCTAGAAACCGCAGCTTTCACATTAAATAGGGTTCCATCAAAAGCAGTAGAAGACACCATATGAGATATGGACCGAAGTGTCCCGCTTGTCTTTTCTCAAGGTATGGGGTTGTGAGGCGTATGTCAAACGTTTGACGCCCGACAAACTCACACCCAAGTCCGATAAGTGCTTCTTTGTAGGGTATCCTAAGGAAACTAAAGGATATTACTTTTACAAGCGGGAAGAAAACAAAGTGTTTGTTGCGTAATGGTGTCTTCTTGGAGAAAGAGTTTCTTTCCAAAGGAGTCGTGGGAGTAAGGTGCAACTCGAAGAAATTCGGAAACATCCGAAAATGTTTCAACTCCTCTCGAGTCTCTACAGGATGAACAAAATGTTGTTAAACACAGTAGATGAAGCATCACCCACGTAGATCTAAAAGGCCACGCCAATTGCCTATAAGGTATGGGCATGACGTTTTATTAATGAATAATGATGAGCCTAATACTTATTCGGCGATGGTAGACCGGACTACGAGTCATGGCTTGAGGCCATGAGATCCAAATAAAGTCCATGCATGACAACCAAGTTTGGAACTTGGTTGATGCACCTAATGATGTTAAAACCATTGAGTGCAAGTGGATTTTTAAGAAAAGATAGATATGGATGGAAAGGTTCACATTCATAAGGCACGATCAAGTTGCAAAGGGTTTCAAACAAATTCAAGGTGTTGATTATGATGAAACCTTCTCTCCCGTCGCTATGCTTAAGTCTATCCGGATCATTCTAGCTATTCTTTGCATATTTCGATTATGAGATATGGCGGATGGATGTCAAAACGGCTTTCCTAAATGGAAACCTAAGTGAGGATGTGTACATGACACACTGAGGGTTTTGTCGATCCAAAGGAAGCTAGAAAGGTATGCAAACTTAAGAAGTCCATCTATGGATTAAAGCAAGCATCTCGGAGTTGGAACATTCGCTTTGATGAGGTGGTCAAAGGGTTTGACTTTGTCAAGAATGAAGAAGAACCTTGTGTTTACAAGAAGGTTAGTGGGAGCAAGCTTGTGTTTCGATCTTGTATGTGGATGACATACTACTGGTCGAAATGATATTCCAATGCTTGAATCATTAAAACTTCATTAAGAAATAGTTTCTCAATGAAAGATTTAGGAGATGCAACATATATTCTTGGTATAAGAATCTATAGAGATAGATCTAAGAGGCTAATTGGATTAAGCCAAGACATGTACATTGACAAGGTGTTGAAACGGTTCAACTTGCAAGATTCCAAAGGGTTTTCTTGCCCATGTCACATGGTATTAATCTTAGCAAGACTCGGTGTCCTTCGACCAGCGATGAGCAAGACAAAATGAGTAGAATTCCATATGCTTCGGCTATCGGATCTATCATGTATGCCATGCTTGTACACACGACCGATGTGTCGTATGCTCTAAGTGTTACGAGCAGATATCGATCGATCCAGTGAATGTCATCGGATAGCGATCAAGAATATCCTTAAGTACTTAAGAAGGACTAAGGATGCATTCCTTGTATATGGTGGTGAGGAAGAGCTGGTCGTAAATGGTTACACCGATGCTAGTTTCCAAACCGACAAGGATGATTTCAGATCGCAATCGTGGTTTGTGTTTTGTTTAAATGGAGGAGCAATAAGTCGGAAAAGTTCCAAGCGAGGAACGGTTCTTGATTCCACGACGCAGGTAGAATACATTGCGGCCGGAAGTGCGAAAGAGGCCGTATGGATTAAAAAGTTCATTAGTGAGCTGGGTGTGGTTTCGAGTGCTTCCTGTCCAATGGATCTCTATTGTGATAATAGTGGAGCCATTGCACAAGCTAAGGAGCCTAGATCGCATCAAAAGTCCAAGCACATACTTCGGCGATACCACATTATTCGTGAGATCGTTGAGAGAGGTGATGTGAAAATATGCAAAGTGCACACGTTTGAATATTGTCGATCCGTTGACAAAGCCTCTCCATAACATAAGCATGAGGCGCACACAAGAGCTATGGGTATTCGATACCTATACGATTGACTCTAGTGCAAGTGGGAGATTGTTGGTGATATACCCTAGAGGCAATCATGGAGATGATTGTATCACGTCTATGTTTATGAGTTCTTGAATAAATGTTATTCTGTTCCTTGAATGAATCATTAGTTCTGAAGATCAACGAGTATGTGACTTGTTGGTGAAACACTTCGACTTATATGATGTCGTTCTAAAAGTATCCCTGGTCGAATGTCATTGATCGGAACACCAGTGACTCTACGACCAGTACATGTATTGATTGATGATCATGTTTCACCGGTCATGGATATGGGGATATCAAATCAATAATGTAAACACATGTTAGAGAACATGGGGTTGGAATGACCCACCTTGAGACACTATAGAGATTGTTATGATTCTATGTGTCATTAGTTGGTCTCAAGCAATGATGATGTATAATCCTTAGACCGAGATCGGCATGGTTCCCTACATGTGTAATAGCACTCTTAGGGGTTGCCAAACGCTACTAAATCGGGTAGTTATAAAGGTAGCTTTGGGTATGCTATGAAACATGCGGAGGATGTGACTGGTCGGATATGGGATTTACCCTCCTAACATAACGGAGAGATGTCTCTGGGCCTCAAGTAGTCGGATAAAGAAAGTGCATGATCAGTGCCACTAGTGGTCGAAGAGTTCGACCACGTAAGGTTATCCGACAACTCGATCGAGAAAGTATTGAACAGTCCATGGATGACACACTATCTCACCGGAGTTCAAACTAGATATCGTGAGGTAAAGGAGAATCTCGGAGTAAGTCGCTTAGTTCGATCGATCCAAACAAGTCGTATGGTGATACGAGCAAGTCGTAGATCGATCGAACGAAATCACGAGTGGTCGAAACACAGTCGTAACGGTTTACGAACTGGTCGTGACAGCGCATTTAACTGTCGTATAAAGATAAGACACGGTCGTAAGTGATGAGGACCTAGTCATAGATCATATTGCATTAAGGTTCGTCCGATATAATTTGTGTGTATTCGGAATCGTTATGTCCTCGCTAGGGACACATTTACTCGTGATCGGAAGGTTTTCCGAGTCACAACCGATTACACATAAACCTAACGGGTCACACACTTAATGGGATGGAACAAACCAGAACAAATACGATTCGTTAAAAGTGTTCGGATAGGATCCGACACAGGGCACTATATAAGGAGATGCTTGAGGCTAGTTTTGGGTGATAAGAGAGACACGTGAGTTGTTTTTCTACAAAAACCCTAAACCGCCATCTTCTTGAGAGAGCCTTCCCGTGCGACTTGGTGCTAGTACACCGGCGTACGGTTGTTCCTTCTCTGGACGTGTGGATACCGTAGAGGCGCTACTGCGGTCGCTGTTGCGGTGAGGACGATCCGTGATCTTCACAAGGAACTGTGGAAGCTGCTGGAGGAGACGATCGACTACGAGAACGTTGGACGATCATCTACGACCACTACATCGGCGCGTTCATCGTCGGACTAGGCTACTCGACTTACTTCCGCATCGCGCGCTAGTGGTAATGATCTGTGATCATATATCTTGCTTGGCATCCTGGTTTACGTGGTAGAAATTTTGATTTGTGGCTAGCGTAGCCTACCCGTATCCCTACACTGGTGACGGTGTCAATGAAACCTCCATTGGTCTTAAACCAAGTAGGGATGATAAAGCTCAGTATTCGATCAGCAATTCGCCAGATCAGGCTGAGGCCCTTCCAAAAACCTCAGGAGGTGCTGATCACCGACTGCTCTCCGTCGTGGAAGCTTCTCGCAGAAGCTCTGAAAAGCTCTCCATCGACTACGATGGAAGTTCATCGGAGGATCACTGCTGGAAGCACGATGTCAATGCGATCGGAGATACGGATCACAATGCCGTGTACGGTCCTCCATACGTTGCCCCGTCACCACATCATAATGGAGATGGTGCGGGTGGTCAAGCACCAAATACCGGAGGTGACAGAACTGGTGGACATTCACCAGTTAATACGCCTGATCCTTCCCAAACCAATGTGAGGGACCAGGCAAGATCGATCAGGAGATCGGGAGATTCAAGCCATCGAACACCTCCTTCTGGCAGAAATCCCTCGAGACATTCGGTAACGATACAAAACCTACAGCGAGTTAGAGATATGTTAAATACCTCTGACCCTGCTCTAGCAGAGACTCCAGGTTTTGCCTAACTTGTAGGCAGTGTCGAGATCATTCAATGACGATGCGATGCACGAAGCATATCGGGAACGAAGGCACCCGCAAAGTCGAACCATAACTTCATCGCAAAGATTCTTCCCGGCAAGGGCCGCATGGTCGTGTTGAGGATCGATTGACACTCGACCACCTCGGCGATTCCGACCAACAAGTCACGAGGGGAGGAGACTATTCCAGGAATCCTCACCCTCACTTCGTCGAGAGGAGCAATCGCTTGGACCTGGTGATCTTCGACATCACCTAAACCAGGCAAGCGGTCAGAGGCGTTCTACTAACGTCTACGATCGAATCGGGACATTGGAGCACCGACAATCTATTCCTAGAAATTGGTCTCCAACCGATTACAATCCGGCACCTTTTCAAAGAAGGCGCCACGAAACTATCACAGGCTGTCGAGCCTTCTCAGCAGGACTCCAGGCGGTACGTTGCCCAAATAGGTTCCGACCGGCCAACATGGATAAATTCAATGGGACCCAAAATCCCTTAGAATTTCTCCAGATATAGACCACCGCTATCAGAGCTGCTGGTGGTGATGAAAATATAATAGCAAACTATCTTCCTACAGTATTAGAAGGATCAACCCGATCATGGTTGCTTAACCTACCGGTCGGGTCCGTGTATACTTGGGAGCAACTCTGCGACCTTCAAATTGCAAATTTCCAGGGTACGTACGATCGACCTGGAAAAGAAGACGATCTCCATAGAATATGACAAAAATCAAACGAGACTCTCCGGCAGTACATCAAAAGATTTAGCCAAGTTCGTAACTCAATACCGGAGGTTGCAGAATCTTCCGTTATCCAAGCCTTCAAAGCGGGATTAAGAAATCGAAGGTTTACGGAGGATTTAGCTATACATCCCCCATGAACAACCATCGAGCTCTTCGATATGGCTGACAAGTACGCTACGGCCAGTGAAGCGGTCGAGTGGAACGAAGCCGTTGATCGAAAGGATAAAATTCCCCAACCTGGCTTAGATAGGACGGAAAAGAAACAAAAGAAGACTCTCAAGAAAAAGAAGCTTG
This sequence comes from Ampelocalamus luodianensis, assembly GCA_036346255.1. Classification (NCBI taxonomy): domain Eukaryota; kingdom Viridiplantae; phylum Streptophyta; class Magnoliopsida; order Poales; family Poaceae; genus Ampelocalamus; species Ampelocalamus luodianensis. The sequence goes on from CM070625.1 coordinate 25,035,048, forward strand.
GCAGAGCCAACGAAAAAGAGGTTCTTGCTGTTCCTGAAAAATTTACTAAAGGAAGAAAAGATTATACTGGTCGTGGCAAGGCTAAGACTCCGACCAATAATTACAAGAAAAATAAAAAATGGTGTCCTCTTCACCAGCAAGCAGGACACGATTTGCGCAATTGTCGTGCTTGGCAAAAGAAGCTAGAAGATTATTATGCAGGTAAAGAACCACTCCCGTCGATTCAATAGCTTGGGGAAACAAGCTCTAAGAAGGACATAGATGGTGACGAAGAGATGGAATACCAAGAACCCCAGCACACTGTTGATGTGATTTTCGGCGGATCTTCTTCATACGAGTCCAGACGTCACCTGAAAGCCATGGAGCGAGAGGTCAACCTTACCGAATCTTCGATCGTCATTAAACCTTCAAGGTGGTCGGATACAATAATCTCCTTCAGCAAAGAAGACTGTCCCATTCCTTCAACTCGACCAGGTAGGTTTCCGATTGCCGTTGAGCCTACTATTAATAACTGTAAGGTTAATCGGGTCTTGATAGATGGGGGTAGTTCTTTGAATATTTTATTTGCAAGTGCTTTGGAAGACATGCAGATTCCTAAATCCAATGTAAAATCTGTGAAATATGCCTTCCATGGCATAGTTCCTGGGTCTACCGCTAAGCCAATAGGGCACTTGTCCCTACTGGTTACGTTCGGAAAGCCTGATAACTTCCGGACAGAAAAAATTTCATTTGATGTGGTAAACTTCGAGACCGCATACAATGCAATACTTGGTCGTCCAGCTTTAGCAAAATTCCTGATAGTCACGCACTACAGTTATCAGAGTTTGAAAATGCCGGGACCAAAAGGTGTAATCACGGTCCGAGGCGATCAGAAGATAGCCTACACATACGATCGGAAATGTTTAGAACTGGTCGATGAACTCCCGACTAGGGGAACTAACACCGTTAACATGCAGGTCAAAAATTCAAGACCGAAGATGACACCAAAATCTTCCGACCAGATAAAAGAGGTACAACTCGACGAAAGTACTTCTCGGAGGATGCCAAGATATTGGCCTGAGCGGACTCGACCTAAATAGGAAGAGTCGCTCGTCTCCTTCCTCCGAGCTAATCAGGACGTATTCGCCTGGCAGGCGTCCGACATGCCCGGAGTCCCCAGGGAGGTGATTGAGCATAGGCTAGCTCTATAGCCTAAAAAAATCGATCAAGCAGAAGCTACGACGTTTCACATCTGATCGAAAAGAAGCAATCCAGTCCGAGATTGACAAGCTTCTCAAAGCTGGATTCATTCGTGAGGTCGACCACCCAGAGTGGCTCGCCAATCCTGTAATGGTTAGAAAAGCCAATGGGAAATGGCGAATGTGTATTGACTTTACAGATCTTAATAAAGCTTGTCCGAAGGATGACTTTCCCCTTCCTCGCATTGATCAACTTGTAGACTCTACTTCCGGGTGTGAGTTGTTAAGTTTTTGGATGCTTATTCAGAGTACCACGGATCAATATGAGTAAACAAGATGAAGAGAAAACTTCCTTTATCACTCCATATGGTACTTACTGTTATGTAAAAATGCCATTTGGTCTCAAGAATGCTGGTGCAACATTCCAAAGGTTGATGCAAAAGACTTTTAGCCCTCAGATAGGTCGAAATCTTGAAGCCTACGTTGATGATCTGGTCGTAAAAAGCATCAACGCTGGCGATCATATTTTAGATCTACAAGAGACTTTCAATAACTTAAGACGTCATAACCTTAAGTTAATCCAGAGAAATGTGTGTTCGGAATTTCGTCGGGAAAGCTTCTTGGGTTCCTAGTTTCGGCTAGAGGCATTGAAGCAAATCCAACGAAAATCGCCGCCATCGATCAGATGGCGATTCGACCACAAAGAAAGAAGTTCAGAAATTAACCGGTTGTATGGCAGCGTTAAGTCGTTTCATAGCACGGTTAGGCGAAAAAGGACTACCTTTCTTTAAGCTTCTCCAGAAATATGCGAGTTTCGAATGGACTAAAGAAGCAAGCAGCGCCTTTGAAGAATTAAAACGGTACCTTACGAGTCCCCCAATCTTAGTTTCTCCAAGATTGGGAGAAACATTGCTAATTTACATGGCTGCAACGCCACAAACAGTTAGTGGTGTGCTGGTCATAGAACGAGACCATGTTCAACGACCAATATATTACGTAAGTGAAGTCTTGCATGGACCAAAAGAAAGGTATCCGCAGGTACAAAAGTTGCTCTATGGTCTCCTTATGGCTTCAAGGAAACTAAGGCATTAATTCCAGGCCCACAAAGTGGTCGTACCTACTGGATATCCTCTTGGTCAAGTCCTGGGAAACAGGAAGTCATCAGGACGAATATCAAAATGGGCGGTTGAGCTTGGGGTGTTCGATCTCCATTTTGTCCCACGAACAGCAATCAAGTCCTAGGCAATAGCAGAATTCATTGCCGAATGGACAAACCCTGAACCCACCCAAGGGCCCAAGTACGAGCACCACGACGAGTGGACAATGTACTTCGATGGTTCCTTGATGTTGCATGGCTCGGGAGTTGGGGTCGTCTTGATTTCCCCTACTGGCGAACAAATAAAGTACGCTATTCAGTTTAACTTTCCTACTACTAACAATGTGGCAGAATACAAAGGTTTACTGGCACGACTTCGAGCAGCTCGTTCGCTCGGGATTCGCAGATTGCTAGTGAAAGACGATTCTCAACTAGTAGCGAATCAAGTAGGGAAAGAGTATCAATGCTCTAGTACCAAGATGTCATCATATCTGGCGGAAGTACGGAAACTCGAAAAGCATTTCTTCGGTTTTCAGATCCAACACATTCCTAGAAAGGAAAACTTTCGCGCACTGGCTTGGCGGATGGTTTCCACAAGGACATCCGTCCCGCCCGGAGTTTTTCTCGAGAAACTCGATTCACCCTCGGTAGTCGAGCCTTCCGAGGACATAGATGTTAACAAGGAGGTTGCACACCTTGATTCTGCAAACATGGATGCTCCACAGGTCGATGATGGTTGGCGCCATCACTATCACGGTAGAGATTGGATGACATCGATCTACAATTATCTTCAGCATGACTTAATTCCAGAAGATGATGTAGAGGCTGATCGTATCGCACGAAAAGCCAAATCATACACTCTCATTGAACGTACCTTGTATAAACGAGGATCTCACGGAGTGTTGATGAGATGCATATCTCGCTCGGATGGCATTAAATTGCTAGCCGAAATTCATGGAGGAGTCTGTGGAGCTCATCATTCCTCTGAAACTTTGGTTGGTAAAGCCTTTAGGCAAGGATACTCTCGCCAACCGCCTTCATGATGCAAAAGAGCTCGTGACGGCGCGTACAATGTCGGGCCATAGCCGACAAGTACATCAGCCGTCTCAAGCTTTGCAAACAATTCCTCTTTCTTGGCCTTTTGCAACCTGGGGACTAGACATTCTGGAACCTTTCCCAAGAGCACCCGGGGGCCTTGAGTTCCTTTTCATCATGATTGACACGTTCACTAAATGGATCGAAGCCGAGCCGGTTGTAAAAATCACAATTGAAGCCGCCAAGAGGTTCCTAACCAAAAGCGTGATTACACGGTTTGGTGTACCCGATCGTATAATCACCGAAAACGGTGCCCGCTTCTCGGCGGCATTTTCGTGAATTCGCGAAGACCTAGGTATCAAGATACATTTCGCTTCTGTTGCTCATCCACAGAGCAATGGAGCAGTTGAGCGCGCCAATGGTATCATAATGCAAGGAATCAAACGACGAGTATTCGACCAGTTACTTCAACGGTCAGGGGCTTGGGTTCAAGAACTTCCTTCAGATTATGGGCGTTCGCACTACAACTAGTCGTGCGACCGGTGAAACACCATTCTTTATGGTTTACGGAGCTGAAGCCATGCTTCCTCCAGAACTTAAAATTGGTTCTGCTCGAACTGATTGCTTTTCCGAAAGTAATCAATGTGAACGACGACTTGACGACATCAATTTCCTTGAAGAACGACGAAATCAAGCTTTGCTACGATCAGCAATCTACCAGCAAGCCATGCGTCGGTACCATAGCCGTAAGGTGCAACCTCGCAGCCTAGCCGTAGGTGATTTGGTTCTTAGAAAAATTCAGAACCAAGCGGGTCGCAACAAACTTTCACCTAAATGGGAAGGTCCATACAATGTGGTCGAAGTCACCCGACCAGGATTGGTACGATTAGCTATGTCGGACGGGCAAATTTTGTCTAATTCTTGGAATATTGATCAATTGCGTAAGTTCTTTGTTTAATTTCCTGTATTTTTTTTCATTTTCATATTTCAATAAAGATGCATCTCCTTTTTCCCAACGATATGTATGGTTGTTTAAACTTATTATTCGTTGCATCTGGTCATATGCCTTTCTTGTTGATGGTTGGTCGGAGAAGACACTCATTCTCTCCGATATTCCTTTCAAAAGGATCTCCACTACTCATGGTTGTTGACTTAAATGTCACCGACCACACTGGTTTTAGTCGTGATCATTACTTCAATAATGTGCACGCATGACCACATATTCTTTTCTAAAAGAAACAAATGGGTATAAGGAGTACCAATCCAGACAATTTACACGGTTTTCGTTCTGTCTTGAATTTGAAGATTGTTATTTTATTTCAACATTCTGTTTTAATCAAGTTTGGCTACTGGTCGGGACACGAAAAACCTCCTGGTCGAAGTCTCTCCTCTCTGCACGTGGTCTTGCCCACTGGAAGGAGCTTCCTAGTGACGGTCCTTTTCCTACGATCCTCGCTACCAGTCGGATTTGATCATGAGCACGTTTCGCGAAATATTTTACAACTCTTCAGTTCTTGAGATTCGATACGACCAGATCCGAATATTTTCTAAACAACGGTACTTATCTCTTCATTTCCTTTTTGCATACATTCTTAATGTATATCTTCTTACCAACAAATCCAGTCTTTGTTACATCTTTTGACTACAAGTGGTATTCGATAATGGACAAGATCTAGGCTAGTCGAAATCATCAGCTGGTTCCGACCACATGATTTCCTAGTATTCGCTGATCGTTGTCATACACATTATCAGCACTCCTCTCATGGTCATTTTAATTACTCAATTTCTTGGTCTATTGCTTTCTTTTAGTAAACCTCATCTACTAATATAAGCAGTCGGGGGCTAGGAGATATATGAGTATTTAACAACATTGATAAGACAAAGCAAGATCTTCTTTGGTAAAAGGTAAGTTTTTTATATATTCTAAATATTACATCCATTTACATATTGGGACCACCAAACTGGTCGCTACGTGATGGAGATCCGACTTCCATTTCCTCAGCAATTTTCTCTCCGAGAGGTCTTACTTTCTCGAGAAGTTTTGTTGTTTCATTTTCAGAGCAGTCGATGTCCTCTTCCACAGCTTTAAGATTAACAGAGGGGTCGGAAGCCTTTAGTTTTGCTAAAGCGACACCAACTCGATTACAATAGCTTCCTTCATTGTGCAGGTATGGTTTTCCTCATAGTTTTGAGCGTGCCTTTGAGATCTTCCGAAGTTGACCAAAATAGTTCATCTTTTCCGTTGGATCTCCTAAAGAAGGCAAGCTTGATCCTGATCCCATATCAAAGATCATTTTGTTAAGAGCCATAATTTTCTCATCAAGGCCGAATACAAGGGCTGCCTTTTGGCCACGCTCAAACTTGAGAGTCTTCTCCGCTCGTTCAAGTGCTTGGGTTTTTTCTGCACGAGTGGATAAAAAGAAATTAATATACTCTTTACAATTGGAGTTATGGAATACTGGTTAAGTATACGACCAGTTACCTTTGATTTTCTTCTCGCGGGAGTCGAAAACCTCCTTTTGTCTGGTCATCGCATGCTCGATCGACCGGTCTTTACTCTGATTTTCTTCCCTCAGTTTTGTTATTATGGCTTCTTTAGCCACGATCTCTTCTTTAATTTTCTCTAAATCTATCAAATATGATAGAAATAGAAGGTTAAGCTATAAGGAGAATCAAGATAATAAACCTTAGGAGATCAAAAAGAGAAATGTACTTACTTCTCAGATCGGAGTGTTTCTGCTCCAAAGTTTTTATTCGCTGGGTCAATCCTCCGACCACAGCATATTTCTCGACCATGTGCTACAAGAATAAAATCCCTTTCTTTGATAAGCTTTCAAAGCAAAAGAAAGAGTTGTAAAGATGGTCGTAGAACACTTACCCGAATTGTCATATCATTATATTCTAAAAGATTGTATCTGGACCAATCTCGGCTGACGGTTCGATATCTTTCCTGTGCTTCATAAAGTTCCTTATCCTCGATAAATCGGGGAGAAAAAGGAAATTTGTTAACCTGAGGAGCATTTCCAGGAGGAGGTGGAACCTGTTGAGGGTCTTTGGGAAGGACTACCTCCGGAGAAGGAGTAAGGATTACTAGAGGATCCTGAGCAGATGCTGAAACCTGCTCGGGGGCTTCTTTTACTACTTCATCCTCAGTAGTTTTGGCTTTAAGAGTATCCTGATCAGGAACCTCCACGACCACCTCTTCCTCAGGAACCTTTTCCTGAGGGGTGCTCTGGTCGGACACGACCAGAACACCAGACGATCTAAAAAAGAGAGAGAGAAGGTAAAGAAGATCCAAGGTATGTATATATACGACCCCTTCATTTAATATATGTACCTTGTTGATTTTCTGAATTTACCCTTGTAGCGCATCGAAGCAAAGTTCGTTGCGCTGGCCTTCCTCTTCTTGTCAATTGATTTCACCGGTTCTGAACCGGTAGGATTGACTAGATCCTGCACATCCACTAATTGAAAATCAGAAGCGATATCCGCGACTAGTTCGTCAAGGATAAGGTCCCTGATCTCCGGATCAGTGGGTGTAGATTCGTCGACCTCCAAAACAGTGGCCTCAGTAGGCACTGGAGGGTCCTCAGTGACCTTGCTGGAAGGTATGACAACCGCCTAAATTCATCATCAAAGATAATTAGGCGATGAACATAATTTGTCCAAAATATTATTTATGTTCGGTCACCTACCTTTGGAAGGCTAACATCCTGTGTGGTCGAAGGGGTGATCGGATCATCAATTAGCTCACATCTTTCAGTGGCCTCGTTGATTCTCAACCCAACCGACTACACATCAAAGAGGATTTATGGTATACCGATCAGAAATAATATGTACGACAACAAAACAGCGGTTGATATTTTACCTTAAGTCTTTCAATCCTTTCTTCAGCGGAAACGGCCGCTAAGATTCGGGGAAAGCTAGCTTTATCGCCAGGCTCTCCGGCGCAGATCATCTTGATCCGCTTCTAATCTCATCGATAGATAGAGTCAGAAGGTAAAATGAAAGATTTAAGGATACGAAATAATCAACCGAGATAGGTAAACCGGTCGGAATCATTAATGGCTTACCATCTTTGGAATCTCTGGTCGTATCATCACGACCAATGTACCAGAGCATCTTATGTGCTCGGGCCTTCAAAGGACTAACCCGGCGTGTAGAAAAATCTTTTACTACATGCCAAGATGTTAGACCCTTGACACTAAGAAGCTTCATTGCTTCGGTCCATTTCTTCACATTTCCCTCTTTCTCTGTAGAGGAGCGCCATCTCGGATTCTCGACCGCGTTCTTACCAGAATAATAAAGGTTGTCTTTCTTCGTGATCTTCATATAGAACCAGCTCTTCTTCCACGACGACCACGAAGATTTCGAGTACATAAAAATGTACTCATCAGCTTTTTCGTCATGGAGGCGCAAGGTGCATTCTCTAGGCGTCCCAATCGTCTTCCCGGACTTTGTCATCCTGTAGTAGTACCTGAATAGATCCAGATCTGCTGGAATCCCCAAGTACGCTTCGCAGAGATAGATAAAAATACTGAGATTGGCGATAGCATTGGGAGCAAGATTCACCAATTCAACTCTATAATACTCCAAAACTCTGGGAAGGAAGGAATGAATTGGTAGCCTAAATCCGCATTCAATATATGCAAGAAAAACATGAATTTCTCCATCTTCACTACTCGGGGAATGTTCCCCAACTACAGATCTCCAAGAAATCAGGTCTTTGTTGGGAAGCATCCCGATCTTCTCTAGGTTCTCCAACTTCTTCTCACTCAGGTCGGAAACAGACCAGTTAGTGATTTGGTCCGACATGATCAGATTGCTTTTTTGGGTGAAGAAAGCAAAGAAGGTCGGAGGTAGTTTTTACTCGGAAGATGAAGAAGGAAAGGAGGAAGTGAAAAAACTCCTAAGTGTACAAAGGGTTTTATAAGCTTCAGAATTCCTAAGCCGTAATAAGGAGTTACCCAAAAAAGTCCAACGGACACCAAAAACTTTTCAATTCCCAAGGCAAAGTTCTCAACTTTAAAGTGAATACAAACCGCTCTAAAATGCCCTTGCATTTAAATAGGCATCAGCCGATACGATTTCATCGGAAGGAAAGTGTTCACGCAACCTATTCATTTAAAGTTCGGGGGCTAGCTGACGAGGATTAAAACCTCTATATATTATCTTTAATACATAAAAGACCATACGTTTTCGTGGTCACAACCCTGAGGTACACGACCTCACTGGTCGTAGAGATTCCAGAGGTTACACAATGGGTACCCTGGTCGAACGAAGGCCTAAGCCAAGCTTCCGACCAAGAGAACTGTTCGTAGAAGGTATGAACTGATACTCAGAATAAATCTCAAGGTATATTCTCTACCGTATGATGAATGGAGCACGTGTATATTCCATGTCATACGACGTATCTTATCCAAACACATCAGCGAACAACCTCCATGCGGTTGTATGTTTCATAAACATATAACCGCCGAACGGTTGATTCCGTATCGACCGTCACTTGACTCCGACCAGACGCAATGCTTCGCATCAGATGCCTTCTCCGGAAGTAACTGCCGCCTCTTCAAAGGCTATTTAAAGATGGAACCTGGACGGAGAAGAGGAGAAAGGGACAAGATAGAGTTATCAGACTAAAGCACAAGCCATAGATTCGTGTAATAGGTCTGAGATAGCAAGAGAGCAAGCAGAGTTCTTAGCAAATACCTTGTAAATTCCAGTTCATATTAATAAAGAGCAGCCCCTTCATTTCCTGAGATTTCCCACGTCACTTTCTCCTTTTTATTTTCGTAAGATCGACGTCTTGATCGTCGACACAATGCGACTCAACGGGTCATGTGGGTGGGTTTGCTTTGAATTGCTAGCGAAATGTGGGTTTTTACAGGCAGATAAGTGGGCCTTTTTTTGCGGGGTAGGCTAACGACTTAGCGGACAGGCCGCCCCACTTACATCCCTAAGCATATATCCTAGTTTATGTATGTGTCCACCGGCCGAAATGCAGACTAGACCGATGCACAAAAAAATATGACGTATGCAGAGATCATGGATGACCTAAGAGTCAAATGTTAGCAATCTTCAAAAAAAAAACCTTCAATTTGATATACATATATGTAGCTTGAGTTCCAAACTAAACTAAAATAACTCAGACGAATGCATGCTTCACCAGTTATGAATAGATCTGTTCATGTGTAGCCCAATCCAAGCTCTCGGGTTCGACCTGACAACTCAAGAAAAGAAATTTTATATACATTTCAGTATATTTCCCATTATAACCAAAGGAATATAATTAATGTGATATACAATTAATATATGCAGAAAAATATAAATATTTTTGAATAAAAGGAAAACTAACTCCTCACCTATGCAATCGGGACAAATAGCCTTTTTACCATGCAATTCACGTAGGGGAAGAAGAGTTCCTTTTATTTTTCAATCCTTTTTTAAAAAGTATTTTAAAAATAACTTCTCCTTAACTTTATTTTCAATTCTGACCCTTTTGGTCACGCCATGACCCGTGGTGTGACCAAACTATGCTGTCATGTCACCGACCGTAGCGTAGCTAAACCTGCAATGATAGCCCTGCGAGCCAACACACGTTCGTTTTTGGGCTAAGTCCTGTCACGGTACTCGTTTGCCACGCCGAGGTCTGTGACGTGATAACGTGTTTTTGCTACGTCACGTGTTGTGGTGCGACCAAATGGGTTAGAATTAGAAATAAAGTTTAAAAAATATATTTTTAAAAAATATTTTTCTAAAAAAGATTAAATAATAAAAAGAACTCGGAGAAAAAAAAAAGACAACCTAGTAACCTAAATTTCCCGGATTCGACAACGACTGGTCCATTGGCCTAGAGCCTAGACCATCTCTATGAAATAGGCAAGTTTTGCTGTTATTTGCACAACTACTCCTAGGTATATATCATTGTACAATATTAGCACTATGCATGTGCATGAACAGACAAATAACCAATTTGAGTGGGCGCCTGCTGTTACTGTATATGTGTACCCGGCCGGAGGTCTTCAGAATGCGTTCCATCTCGCGCGCGCGCAGCGTTCAGTTTTGAACTTTTATCTCATCGATCAGGTTCGTATAGATGCATGACACGTGTTTTTTTTTAATCTTAGCTAGTACATGAAATAACATCATCGATGACGAAAGAGGCAGGCACATGGAGACCTCATATAGCCATGTGTGATATGTCAGAGCTAGCTCTACGTACGTACCCGGCTCGTCGTCTTCCTCGGTCGGGGTCCATCCATTCCATCGATCGAAAGATGCAGCTGCAGCCTGCAGCTAAGTTCCTGGCCGGCTTCGATCGATCCTTGGTACGTAATTCATTAAGATTTGATTGATCTGGAATGTACTACACTTCAATATGCAAAAATCAATTATGGAATGTTGACAGGTTGAGAGATATATAGACCTGAAACATGGCTGCTGCCCTGCTGGGGCATGCATGCATGATGCATGTCGTCCTCACTACTACACAACGGGTTATTATTGACGGTTCTAAATCGTCATCACAGACGGTTTTTGAATCGTCTGGATTTACGTGTCTATGATAACATGCGATCAGCACAGATGATTTTCAAACCATCTATAATAGTTTTTTCTATTGCCAAAAAAAAATTCGGATTTCATGTTAAGCTATGTAAAGGGAATACGTACAAATATGCATCTAACAGTAATGGAAATCATCTCACATGCTAAGCTATGTAAAAGGAATACAAATCTGCATCTAACAGTAATGGAAATCATCTCACATGCTAAGCTATGTAAAAGGAATACAAATCTGCATCTAACTGTAATGGCAATCATCTCACATGCTAAGCTATGTAAAGGGAATACAAATCTGCATCTAACAGCAATGGTGCGGATCTCCTCAGGAGTCTTGCCCTTGATCATCTCTTCAGAATGACTGATCATTCCCGTTTGCAAACTTCTATGGCCTACACACTACACTTTAATCGGCATGTAATGGAAAATGCACAGCACAAAACATAATTCATAAACATGAAATCAAATTAGTAACTAATAACTATAGACAAAATGGGAAAGGCTATCATGGATAGCTAAATTAGCAAGTAAAAAAATGGAATGCCCATCTACATGTTTTTCAAACTGCATGCCACACATCCAATACCTATATGAAATGCTAGAACTCCAAGGATATTGATATCATCTATTCATATGTCAGCAGCACTCTGGTGAAAGCTTAACATATGTACAGTCCTACAGATATTTCAAGAAGCACAAAGGAACATCAATGAGAGTTGTATTTTTCTTAAAGATTAATGACTGATGGATGAGATAAAATCATATCAGTAATTATTGTGCTAAAGGAATATATATGATTGTTCTTTCTGTGGCTTAAAAGTATATCGTACATGCATACATTTGGAAGTAATAAATCAACACGCATTGAAGCACTGTATTTCATATGGCTGCTAATTAGTTATCACTACATGAGTATATGCCAGAGCCAATGGAGAATAATAATGATGTGTAGATAAAGAAACAACAATAACATGCATTAGCCAAAATAAGAGCACCACAACAGGCACTGTAGAGACAGCGACGACGACAGAGGCCGCTGGCTCTATAGCCGCTGCTGTGGCAGAGGCGGCGTCACCGTGGCTGTGTCACGAAGGTGACACTACACAAGACATTTTTATCGTAAGAGTGTCTTGTGCAGTGAACCATGGCATCACAACCGGCGGTGAGAAGGGCGGGCGGGTCGTACTCGGGATCAGCGACCGACTTGTAATTAAGCGGCGGCCGCAGGCTCGAACAGCTTTAGCAGGTTCGCCATGAACCACTTCAGCAGGCTCCTCCCATCGGGTGGCTCTGCCAGATTTGCCACCAAAACCACAACACATAATCAAACCTCAGATTGAAGCAAAACGAATAGGGAAGGCGAAGAGCTAGGGTTAGGGTTTAGGGGCGACAGAGGCTTACAAGCTTGAGCTGGAGGAAGTTGGCGCCCCCGGTCGTGGGTGGCGGGGTTGACGGAACTGCCTGGGCCGCAGCGGATATGGCGTAGGCGGCGGCCCAGCTGAAGAGGGAGCTGACCGGGGACGAGGGAGCCGCCGTGCTAGCCGTCACCGCTAGATGTGAAGGGGTGGGGGAAGCATGGAGGTAGATGCGCACGGGGTGAGGAGGATGCGAACGGGTGAGGGCAAACCCTAGAGACTGAATATAAATAGGCACTAGGCTACATCACAGACGGTTCTAAATTAGAACCGTCTGTGATAAAGGTACATCACATACGGTTCTAAAGTAGAACTGTCTGTGATAAATACTTTGCATATATAGAGGCAGTGCATGGGTTCTCCGTGCACGACCTCTATATGCATAATTAATTACTAAAACGAGTTGCCCAGTAATAAACAAACGATAAAAAAGACCATGTCTTTTTTACATCATAGACGATAAAAAAGGATTAGTGATCCTATCTTGGCCTTCAAATCTTCGTAAGCCTTCTCATCGGCTTCAGTGGTGGTAGGATCAGTGACTGTCAGATCAAACGCCTCCACCTATGACCTTGCATGCTCGATTTGCGCTTGTAGTCGTTCAGACTCCGTAACCAAGCTCCATATTGCCCAGAGTCCATCAACCGTAGTCTCCTCTATCTCGGCGAGGTCGACCCGCTCTCCTACAATTCGGATGTCATCCTCGACTCTTCGGGCTGCATTCTCGGTGCGGACCAAGTAGTTCCATAGAACGATCTCCACAATAAGGTTTACTCGCCGGATGTCGGAGACCCTCGCATTGGTCCATCGGAGGAGGAGCTCCAGTCGACAGATGATGGCTGCTATGGTCTCCGGTAGATTGAAGGGCCTACAACGGATGACATTGCGAACAAAAGGCTTGTCTGCAATTTGGGCTAGGTTGCGACCAGAGAGGTGCGAGTACACAAGCACAATGTAGGCTAATACAGCTGGTACGAGAGGGGAAGCCATTTGGAGTCTGTGCAGAAAGGGGATCAAGGAGGTTTGTGAGAAATCCATTTCAGAAGGGGATGTCTATTTATAAAACAAGTACTAAAGCCAGAGCGGGAGACGAAGAGATACATTGGGAGCCGTAGCTATTGAAATATAAGTGAATTGTCCGTCTTTCCTCACCAGCTTAAGCTTTTGGGTGAGATGGTCGGTGTATGCAACTCAATATGGTATCAGAGCCAAGAGGTCTTGAGTTCAAGACCCGGTTGGTGTAATTAAAAAATAATAATTGCAGTCCACTTCTATTCCACCTCTTAGGCCCGAGGGAGCCTACACGTGAGGGGAGTATTGAAGTATAAGTGAATTATCTGCCTTCCTCATCAGCTTAAGCTTTTGGGTGAACTGGTCGGTGCATGCAACTCAATATGGTATATATTGAGTTGCATGCACCGACCAGTTCACCCAAAAGCTTAAGCTAATGAGGAAGGCAGACAATTCACTTATACTTCAACAGTAGCGACATTGGTGCGATCGTGAGATGGAAACAAAGGGGCAGATACATCGCGAGGGAAACGAAGGGGCAGGTGGGTCGTGGCATATCACAGACGATTCTTAATAAGAACCGTCTGTGTGAATGCGATTATCACTGACGGTTCTTCTTAAGAACCGTCCATGAATTATCACAGACGGTTCTATTTATAAACCGTCTGTGATAGATACGTAACACAGACGGTTCCTATGGAACCGTCTGTGATGAGGCGTCTTGTATAGCCTGTTTTGTAGTAGTGCCTCCTCTTGCCTCTCCGATCCTCGCCTCCTTTAACTTGTGATAGAGCTTCTTCTGCATGCATGCATGACGCATGTCCTTGTCCTCCTTGCCTCGCCTCCTTAATTTGCGATAGAGCCTCTTCGATTTGTTCTTTTCTCTCCTCAGTGTGAATAGGTAAGGCCATGGAAACATTGTGTTTTCCATCTCAATGTATATTACATTCGACATACTAGTTGTTTCACTTGCAAAGATGCAACTTACATTGAAGGATATTAGTTTGGTTGTTGTAGTGCAAGGTTCCCACTGGTGGGCTGGTCCATGCGAGCAAGCTAGGGTTTTGAACCATTCCTAGACCTAGCTAGTGTCCTCTTAATTTCAAGTGTGTCGAAATATATATATTTCTGCTTCCTTTCCCCTATTAGCTTCCCCCAAAACCCTACCCTGCCACCGCCCTATCTGATGGAGGCGGGGTGCTCGATCTTTCGATAAGATTGGTAAATATCGATTTGGTGGAGGTGACTCTCGCGATCCGACTACAACTGTACGACGATGCTTGCGCCTTAGCCATCGTTGAACCAACTCCGAGACGTTATTAATCGTGCTAGAAGCGCGATCAATCTGAACACGAGGTTCAATCCCTCCGAGCAATCAAAGAACTAGCAAGAATAAAATATAGACAATCTGATATTACAAATATGAATTTTAGTGTAGATGGTATTGAAAAAAACAAATATGGGATCCCGAAGGTTGTCTTGACAGGTGGTCGTCTGACACAATTGAAGAACAGATGTTTGCACAATGGCTAAACCTAAACTCAATGAAATTCGAGTTCTAGCAAAGGGAAGCGGCGGTTCCTATATGGGAAGACGACCAGGGGTGGCAGCCAGGGAAGTGGACGTACGCCCCTAGGGTTAGAAGGCCCATGGGCCCAAGAGGAGGTGGCGCAACACCCTTTTGACTCGGGCTTAAAAATAGACACAACTTGTTTTGTTGATTGTGGCCGGCTCGGCTGGAATTTGAAGCTGAGGTTGGATCCATTAGAAAGTAGACTTGATAATATTTCAATGAAGTTCAAGAACGTCCCAAACGGAGTCCGTATGAAGAAGTTACGACCGTTTGAACTTAGTGCTGTCGCAGCAGTCCGAACTCGAATTCAGAACGAGCCCAACTCAAACTCTTGCTTGGCTCGGACCCAAAATGACGTGATGACCTCCATTATACCTTCTATGCTTGTCCATGACTCCACATACCTCTCCTTGATCCTTTCTCATGTTCCTAAGTATAATTAAATCACTTGCATTAAGTAGCGGTCAATTTTCAGTAATATATAAACCTATGAACGAATTCACATGGTGATTAAGTTGGCGAGCACGAGCTCGAGTAATTGGTCCTTGTAACACTGGTTGTGGATCAGTTGTGTGTGTAGGCGTGGTTGTATCCAAGTTAGGGATGTCCTCATCATCCTCCCCTTCTTGTATTTGAGTCGTCCTCGACTCAAGCTCATCCTCTTCTCCTAAGTATGACTTCAAATCTGCAATGTTAAATGTGGGACTAACCCCAAAATCTGCAGGTAGTTCAAACTTGTATGCATTATCATTAATCTTTTCCAATACTTTGAAAGGACCATCAGCTCTAGGCATCAATTTTGACTTTCTCAATTCAGGGAACCCATATTTTCTCAAGTGCAACCAAACAAGATCTCCTGGTTCAAAAGTTAAATGCTTTCTCCCATGACTACCAGCATTTATATTTAGCATTCATGCGCTCTATATTCTCCTTAGTTGTCTTATGCATTTTTAAAATCAATTCAGCACGTTGTTTAGCATCAAAGTTCAATTTATCCGAAAATAGAATAGGCATTAAATCAATAGGAGCACGAGGCACAAAACCATAAACAACCTCAAAGGAGCACATCTTTGTAGTAGAATGCAAAGAACAATTATAAGAAAACTCAATATGAGGCAAGCATTCTTTCCACATTTTTAAATTCGTTTTCAACACAACCCTAAGCATTATAGATAATATTCTATTGACAATTTCAGTTTATCCATCAGTTTGGGGATAACAAGTAGTAGAAATTAACAGCTTAGTCCTCAATTTAGCCCATAAAGTTTTCCAAAAGTGGCCAAAAAATTTAGCATCATGATCTGAAACTATAGTATTAGGCACACCATGCAAGCGAACAACTTCACAAAAGAATAAATCAGCAATATGGGTAGCATCATTGCTCTTATGACATAGTATAAAGTGGGTCATCTTAGAAAATCTATCAATAACCACGAATATACTATCGCTCCCCTTCTTTGTTCTAGGTAATCCTAAAATAAAGTCTATCGAAATATCTTCCCACAATACGCTAGGAACAGGTAGAGGCATATATAAACTATGAGGATTAAGTCGTGACTTAGCTCTTTGATATGTAGTGCAGCGAGCAACGTAGCGCTCAACGTCCCGTCTCATCTTTAGCCAAAAGAAATGATCAACAAGTATATCCTCCGTTTTCTTCACGCCAAAGTATCCCATCAGCCTACCTCAATGCGCTTCCTGTAACAACAACAAACGAACGGAGCTAGCTAGAATGCATAGCTTGTTAGCCCTAAACACAAACCCATCATTAATGATAAATTTGTTCCACGTTTTTCCTTCTGTACAATTCAATAATATATCTGTAAAATCAGCATCATGCACATATTGCTCTTTAATAGTCTCCAATCGAAAAAATTTGAAGTCAAGTTGTCAAAGCATGATATACCTCCTAGACAAAGCATCAACAATAACATCCTCCTTTCCCTTCTTGTATTTTATGACATAAGGAAAAGACTCAATAAATTCAACCCATTTTGCATGCCTACGGTTCAGTTTACTTTGACTTCGAATATGCTTCAAAGATTCGTGATCAGAATGTATAATAAATTCTTTGGGCCATAAATAATGTTGCCAAGTTTTCAAAGTTTGAAATAGTGCATATAATTTCTTATCATAAGTAGAATAGTTCAAACTAGGCTCACTCAACTTCTCACTGAAGTATGCTATAGGTTTACCTTCTTGTAACAATACGCCACCTAAACTAATTTCGCTGGCATCACATTCTAGTTCAAAAGTCTTATTAAAATTAGGCAATTGGAGTAGCGGTGCATGTGTTAACTTATCTTTCAATGTGGTGAAGGTGTTCTCCTGTGCGGCACTCCAAACAAATGGCACATCCTTCTTGGTGAGTTCATTCAATGGTGCTGCGATGGTACTGAAATCCTTCACGAAGCGGTAGTAGAATCCAGTAAGTCCTAAAAAGTTTCGTACCTGTGTGACTGTGTTAGGAGTCGGCCAACTCTGTATTGCTTTAACCTTGGCTTGATCAATTTCAATTCCCTATGGAGTAACAACATAACCAAGAAACACGACTCGATTTGTTGTCAAATAAATGTACACCACGTAAAACATTAAAAACAACACGTAAATGGTCAAGATGTTCCTCTAAGGATTTGTTGTATATCAATATGTCATCAAAATAAACCACCACAAATCTACCAATGAAAGCATGCAAAACTTCGTTCATTAGTCTCATGAAGGTGCTAGGTGCATTAGTTAAACCAAAAGGCATTACTAACCACTCATATAACCCGAACTTAGTTTTAAATGTTGTTTTCCATTTATCGCCTAATTTCATGCGGATTTGATGATATCCACTACGCAAATCAACCTTCGAGAAAACAACAGAGTCACTCAATTCATTAAGCATATCATCTAACCTAGGAATAGGATGAAGATACCTAATGGTGATATTATTGATTGCTCTACAATCTACACACATACGCCATGATCCATCTTTCTTAGGCACTAAAATGACCGGAAAAGCACAAGGACTAAGAGATTTACGCACATACCCTTTAGCAAGCAATTCTTGAACTTGGCGCTGAATTTCTTTAGTTTCTTCCGGATTGGTCCTATATGGTGCGCGGTTGGGCAGTGATGCACCGAAAATTAAATCAATTTGATACTCAATCCCTCGAAGCGGTGGCAACCCCAGCGGTATGTCCTTCAGAAAGACGTCGTTGTACTCCTGCAAAATATTAGTGACAGCAGGAGGCAAAGAAGAAGGTATATCCTCAAATAAAAACAAGGCTTCTTTGCAAACTAATGCATAGTAAACGGAATTACTAGCATCCAATTTAGTCATATCAGATTTGGTAGCAAGAAAACTAGCACCTTTCAATTTAATTTCTTTATTCTTCACATGATCAGATTTAGGTTCTTTCTTCTTATGTTGCTCAAACTCTTTTGCTACAATCTGATTTTCGCTCTTAGTATTCTCCTGATTTTTCTCTCTACTAGCTCTAGCAAGTTCATCTTTAAAAATTTGTTCAGGAGTCATAGGATGTAGCACAATTTTCTTTCCTTTAAACATGAGAGAGTATTGATTATTTCTACCATGATGCACACAATCAGTATCGTATCGCCACGGTCTTCCTAATAACAAAGAACAAGTTTGTATAGGAACAACGTCGCAATCAACATAATCATGGTATGAGCCCATAGAAAAATTTACTCTCACCATTCGTGTTACCTTCAACTTACCACTGTTGTTAAACAATTGAATATGGTATGGGTGGGGATGAGGGTTGGTCGGCAAAGCAAGCTTCTCCACCATATCCATACTCGCCAAATTGTTACAACTCCCACCATAAACAATTATGTGAATCGAGCGTTCTTTGACAACGCCCTTGATTTGGAACAAATTATAGCGCTGATTTTTCTCAGCACGAGAACCTTGAGCACTTAGTACGCATTGCACTTGTGAGGACCCCGGTTTATTCGGCTTGTACTGTTTAACCATACACTTGGTCCTAACGGTACAAATCAAATAAACCAAACCTCGAGATATGTATACTTCCTAGAATTGCAGTATACACACCCCGTTACAAAATCATGCACCAATTCCATTCATACACATAGAGCCGAAGCAAAAGCAACAACTGAAAGACATAGATAATATAAAGAGAGTTACTACAAAAGAGAGGCCGCCTGGCCAAAAGACATACAAATAAGTAAATACACAATGAAGCAAAAGGCCATAAGATGGCGATAAACAAAAGCCAATCGGTGTGCCTTTACCCACAAGGCAACCAACCGGACCGCCAAGCTAATTGTCCCAAGCAGCGCAAGAACACACTCACAAAAGTGAGGCCCTTGGGGCTCACCTTCTTCCTCTGCAACAATTAATATTAAGCAAAGCGGATGAGTACAAAACTTGTTTTTGTACTGCAAGACCGACGTGTGAGATAACAAAACTATAATTTACTACATGCAAGCTTTATTTAAGTGGATGAGGCTCGACTTATTTTCAAGATAAAGCAAGTTTTCATTTGCAATAGGGTAATAGATTCAAAGCAAATTTGCAATTAACTTTTATTGTTCAAATAAAGAGAGACAATTATAACAATAGATAGATGACAACACCAACCTAGAAGTGACTAACCATAGTCACCACAACAATAGCATGAAGTGCCCCTTCATACCACCTGTGTCAAGTTTAAGTTTTTAAAAGGTTGTAGTCTAGTTCTTGTGGAAATAACCAAGCGTGTCCATAACCTAGGGCGAGGCTATTTGAATAGTTTTAACCTGCGCAGGTGTACCAATGTACCCACACGATAGACCGCCTTTCCACCACCACGGTTAGCACACTTCCTTTGGTATGCGCATGGCTAAGTCTAACAAGACGCTTTCCAATGGACGATGCTAATTAAGAGCCGCAACCCACGGAGAAAGACACATTATACAACCTAACCGCTGCTAATGCTCCCTCCAACACCACAACACACACACACAAGAACACACCCACCAACCAGCTCATAATTAACACCTCCCAAAGTACTTAGTCAAGAGAGGTTCCATATCCCCCTCGTGTGGTTAGCACGCAACAATTGCTTGGATCAATGGCACAAGTAACTCGGTCCTTAGGGACTTAGGCACCATTCCATTCACACCCAACAGATCACCCAACATACCATTGTGCCCAAGCCAAGATATAATTTTTGTTTTCGCTTTTGATTTGCAAAAGGGTAAAACACAAGGGTTGGACATAATGGAATAATATAAGTATTTGTGTGATCAAGACCATCGACTAAGTCGATGATCGCCCAATACTACCGATACTAGGCATGGCTAAGCAATATTTATTCGAAAATCTACTAAGTGACAAGAGCTCATCCAACGAACTCTAATCACAAAGAAATAACCTAGGCTCGGTAGTAGAGGATACTTATTTACCTACTGATTATGCAACTAGAGGATTAGCTAATCAATTTAACAACAAATTAGCAATGCATACATAGAAGTTAAACAAAATATTAGACTTTAATAGTAATGGGATCAAATGGAAAATGATCAAATCGCTTGC
The DNA here is from genome assembly GCA_036346255.1 of Ampelocalamus luodianensis. Lineage (NCBI taxonomy): Eukaryota > Viridiplantae > Streptophyta > Magnoliopsida > Poales > Poaceae > Ampelocalamus > Ampelocalamus luodianensis. The sequence continues at coordinate 25,055,464 of CM070625.1, forward strand.
ACGCTTGTCGCTGCTCAATTTGTTGCGAGGGTCGTTCTCGGGTTACCGCAAATGTCGAATCCTAAGCGAAAGAGCGAAAACAACCAATAAGACGAGCAACACTTAAACAAAAGAGCAAGCAAAAATTATCCAAATGCGACGAAATTTATACACAAGGTAAAATATGAATATACCTAGACATAGAAACTGGAAAAACCTAATTTGGATTTGTGGTGCAAAAGATATTCTCTAAAAACCTATTTTCGGCCATAATTAGCACTGTAGCAAAAACATTTTCTAGAAAGATTTCGAAGCTGGAATTTTTATGGTAGCTACCTACTGGTATAGTGGTAACCCATATAAAATTTCAGGTCATTTGGAGTTAAAATGATTTAGTTATGATTTTTCTAAGTTACAAATCTAAGACATGATTAATTTCAGTATTAAAGACTACTCCAAAACCTATACTAAGCTAAAGTACTTTAACAGATGCATTTATAGAACTTTAGTTTGTTAAATTAGGAGCTACAGAGAAAAAGATATGCAATTTTGAAGTTTAAAACAATTAATATGTGCAAATAAAAGCTCTCGAACTAAATGGAAAACCAATAAAATCGGGAGGTCGTGGGCGTTGATCAAAGATCGCACGGCTCACGATCTCGATGCCAAACCCGCACAAGCACTGGCGCAAAGACCTTGCCGCGCCTAGAGAGGTCTTAGCCGTTGATATTGAATCCGACGGCTCAGACCACCGGATGCACAAAGACACACGGATGAGGTCCTCGCAAGATTGGAGGTCGTGGCCGTCGATCCGATCTGGCGGCCCCGAGCCCACGAGGAGGTCCTACGGCTATCTCGCTAAGGGGAGGTCCGGGCGGTTAAGATCGGAAGGAGGGAGGTCTTTGACGGCTAAGATCTCCGAGGAGGTCTTAATCGCCAATGACTCCACCGATGGATTTAGATCCAATGGCCCAAGTGAGATGGGATGTTCGGGCCATCCGAGCGCCTCAACGAATCGGGCCTTGGATCTTGAGGTGGGCGGCCTAGATCAAGATTGCATCCGAGGGGTCCGAATGTTCTCCGGATCCGAGCCGTAGATCTAAAGACGAACGATAAAGAGAGAATCAAAACGGTAGAGTTGCAAATAGATCGAAGAGGTTCAGCCCGTTAGATCTAAATCTAACGGTCCGTAGTCGGCGAGGAGGTCCTATACGGTCAAGATCTCCAGGAGGAGGTCCTGAACGGCTATGATGAAGCGAGGGAGGTCCTGCGGTTTCTTGATAAGGACCCGAGGTGGTCTTTTTGCAAAGAGGACCCCCAAATGTAGTTTTGAAGGTTCTCTTTACAAAATACCAGGGGTGGTCTTTTGCAAAGAGGACCTCGGTGGGGGTGGTCCGAGAGGGTGGTCTTGATAACACGACCAGGGGTGGTCTTTTCGCACAGAGGACCTCAAGGAGGTCTTTTGCAAAGAGGACCCCAAGGTGGAGGGTGATCCTATCGGCTGAGACCTAGCCTACGGAGGTCTTTAACGGCCAGGATACGATTAGGGGGAGGTCCAGAGACTTAGGATTTTGCGGAAAAGATCCTAAGGCCCAGATCTAAACTTGGAGAGGTCGGGGACGGCTAAGATTAGCCCGAGGAGGTCCTAGAGTGGTTTTAATGGTGCAGGACCTCCAGACAGCGGCGGCTAAGACAATTTAATGCATCTAATGATTGACAATAAATGAATCTAAAAGGAACACTTAATGACTTCTGGACTTTAATACTAAGGCCCCGCCCGCACGCCGCTGACTCCACGGCACAAATTAGGACACAATTAATGCACCAATGATAAGCAATGATTTGAGCATTAAAGTGGTCCTAAAAAGATGACGAAAACGGAAGGTTTTGAACTGGCAAAACCCGAGCGTGCTCAGCGGCTTGCCGCCGGCGATGTGGACCTCGTCGGCGGAAACCAAAGGCACGGATGAGTTCCAAATAGGGAGGAGAACCTAAAGGTGCCAACAGCTAGGGCTAAAGCGCACCCTACCGGCGGCTAGTCGGAGATAACCGCCGGAGACCCAATGCGGCCAAAACGAAAACCGAAGAGGTCTAATGGGATCGGGTTTTTGGAACTGAAGTACTCACCCGGGATTGAAGGAGAACTGGGAGTGGTCGCGGTAGCTCGTGACGGTGGAGGTCGCCGAGATGAAGAAGACGAAGCTCCCGCCACGAACAGCAAACTCCCACCTTGTCAACCTCTGGGAAGGTTTAAACAAAAACAAGTTAGGGAGGCTTGAGGTGACCAAGAGAACAAAAGAATAGCCAAAATTGCAATATTGAACCACTTTGGAGCTCAAGGGTCGCGGAGAGCTCCAAGGTCTAGCAATGAGGGCGAGGCTTTCGGGTGACTTGAGCACAAGAGCAGAAAGAAACTAGAGGTGCAAGAATGGATCCAAAGAAGCTTAAGGAGAAGCCCTAATCCATATATAGCCGAGCGCCAAAATGAACCAGGCTGCTTATGGGTGCACTGAGCTATAGTACACATGAAGTGATGGGAGTAGGTTGTCGTGAGACTTTTGAGCAAAAGGGCTGCAGACATTTAATGTTGGCAAGACATAGCCGTTTGTCGACCCTAGAGTTGACAAGGCACTGCTCTCACCGCCATGCACAAAATTGATAATGCCGGGCCCACCCGACGGTGAGAGGACCAGTCAAAGAGCTCAACGGCTAAAATCCGCACCGAGCTCCACTAGGGAGGTCGTGAGTCGTTGGATTGAAATCCAAGGGCTCAGATTTTGGGCTAAGTATTAGAGGTCCTAACACTCGGGAGGTCCGGGCCACAGATCCAAGATGGGCGCTCATGATCACCCAAGTGCTAGGGGTGGTCGTGGAGGTCCGAGGAGGTCGCCAGGTGATCTTTGCAAAGGTGCAAAGGAGGTCCCGGGGAGGTCCTCGAGGTTGTCTTGGTAAAAGAACAGAGGAGGTCGTGGGGTGGGAGGTCCTTTACAAAGACCCGAGGAGGTCTTTGAGCGTCGGTTTAAAATCCAACGGCCCGGACCACTGCGCCCAACCCGACCGAGCCCGACACGGCTAAGCGGCTCGGTGTGACCAAGACTTGGAGGTCCGAGTCCAAGTCCGACTCGGACTGGGCTTAGGGTTTGACTACAAGCCAAGCAAGTTTGATGGCCCATAAAACGATTCAAACAATTTCTCAAAATTGTGAAATTTTTCGAGAGGGTCACATATCAACCCAAGAACTTAGGAAAATATTTCCAGAGATGATCAACAGACTTGTGACTTTGTATTTCCATACTGCAGTGCAATAATTGTTTAGCACACACAGAAATACATGACGTAGAAAAAGTTTTAATTTCTACTCATTTTCTTACATTTGAAACACAAGTACTGTAATTTGGGATGTTACAAAACCTCCCCTTACAAAAATCTCGTCCGAGATTTGTCTTACTCGGAAAAGAAAGAGGGGTAGTCCGACGAGACGATCTTCTCGCTCCCAAGTAGCTTCATCCTCGTAATGATTCGACCACCGAACCTTAAGGAACTTGATGGTCTTATTCTTCGCTTCGCTTTGCTCGAGTATGCGAACAGACGCCGCGTAGGTCAAATCTTCCCGGACATCAAGAGTTTCCAACGAGCTTCCTCGCTTGGAACACGGAGGCACTTCTTTAGCCGGGACACATGGAACACATCATGTACCCGCAAGTGCGGCAGCAACTCCAACTTGTAGGCAACGGCTCCCTTCTTCTCGATGACGCGTATGGACCGACATATCGAGGAGCTAACTTGCCCTTGACACCAAAACGCCGGTGACCTTTCGGAGGAGAAACCTTGAGATAAACGAAGTCATTGGGCTCAAAGCTCAACTCACGACGACGGCGATCCGCATAGCTCTTTGCTCGGATCGAGCCGTGCGCAAACGATCACGAACAAGCCGGACTCGACTCGGCTTCATTGATCGAGTCCGCCAAAGAAAGGTCTCTCACCGGTCTCGCACCAGTTCAACGGGGTTCTACACTTTCTCCGTATAAGGCCTCGAATGGTGCCATGCCGAGACCGGCTTGGAAACGATTGTTGTAAGAAAACTTCGGCGAATGGCAAGCACTTCTCCCAATGCTTCCCATAGGAAAGGACACAAGCTCAAGCATGTCCTCTAATACTTGGTTGACCCTCTCGATGCGACCATCCGCTTGGGGGTGATATCTCAGTCTTTGAAGAAAGGCGAGTTCCCATAGCTTCTTGCAAGCTATGCCGAATCTGAAGTGAAGATGGAACCACGATCGAAATGATCGCTTTTGCACCCATGCAAGCTCACCATCCGGCGATATAGAGCTCCGCAAGGTGACCGGTACGAATCTTGGTCTTGACTGGAAGAAAATGCATCACCTTCGTCAACCGATCAATGATAACCCAAATGGCATCATTGCCCCTCGGTGACCTGGGTAGGCCAGTGATAAAATCCATCCCGACCGAATCCCACTTCCACTCCGGAATCGGCAAGGGCTGAAGCAATCCCGCCAGACGCTGATGCTCGGCCTTGACACGACGACATACGTCGCACTCGACAACGAACCTTGCGATCTCCCTCATCATTCGGGTCCACCAAAATCTCTGGCGAAGATCCTGGTACATCTTCGTGGCCCCGGGATGAATGGATAACGGAGAATCGTGGGCTTCGCGGAGGATCAAATCCCGCAACTCCATGTCCTTTGGAACCACGAGGCGTTGCCCAAACCTCACGACACCAAGCTCATCTACGGAGAAGCACTTGGCTGTTCCATTCTTGACATTTTCCTTGATGCGGTTCACTCCAACATCTGACTGTTGAGCGGACTTGATCCAATCCACCAAGGTTGGCTGTACAACCAAGGTAGCGAGGGAACCATGCTCAACCAAACCCAAGTTGAGACGCTGAAACTCCTCCAGAAGAGGGGGCTGAGGGCCTTGGAGCAACAATGCATTGCAATGCGCTTTGCGACTAAGCGCATCCGCAACGACATTGGCCTTGCCCGGATGGTAGTGAATACCCATGTCATAGTCCTTGATCAACTCCAACCATCTCCTTTGCCTGAGGTTCAGATCTGGTTGGGTAAACAAATACTTCAAGCTTTTGTGATCCGAATACACTTCACAACGATTACCGATTAGGTAATGTCGCCAGATCTTAAGTGCATGAATCACCGCGGCCAACTCCATGAACACCGAATTCATGAGGTTCATGAACAAGGCCAGAGCATTGGTTAAGCCGAATGACATGACGGTATACTCGTACAAGCCATAACGAGTAGAAAGTCGTCTTTGGAATATCCTCGGTCGAATCCAACTCGATGATATCCCACTCTCAAATCAATCTTGGAGAAGACTCGAGCTCCGCTTAATTGATCGAAGAGGTCATCGATACGGGCAAAGGGTACTTGTTCTTTACCGTTACTTCATTAAGTGGGCGGTAATCAACGCTTTATCTGCGCAGCGCCTTGTCCTTCTTCGGACAAAGATTGCCGAGCATCCCCAAGGAGATGAGCTAGGCGGATGAAACCCTTCTCTTGAAGCTCACCCACCGCTTCTTCAACTCCACCAACTCAATTGGGTCCATCCGGTAAGGCCTCTTTGAAATCGGGCGTGCCGGGACCAACTCAATGACAAACTCGAGGTCTCGAATGGTGGCATCCTTGGAAGGTCGTCGGGAAGACATCAACAAAGTCACATACCACCGGGACTTCACTAATATCTAGAGTTGGCTTCGCTGCGCGCGAAGAGATGCGGATCCATGACTTTGGCGGCGAACTGCTGCGCGGAAGGATCGGTGAGGTAGATGAGCCTCCTAGCGCAATCAATTTGCCCCATGTGCTGAGACAACCAATCCATGCCTAGGATTACATCTAAGCTCACCGATCGAAGGAGGATAAGGTTTGCCAAGAATCCTACCCCTTCTATCTCAACAGGACATCCCTACACTCGACTCGGCTCTCAACTCCGAACCGGGAGAGCGAATGAGCAGCGGGACCAACAATGGAGTAAAAAGAAGACCTCCCACAGCCGCAAAAGTCTCAGAAACAAACGAATGAGATGCGCCTGAATCAAACAAAATCAGAGCGAGGAAAGAGTTAACCGAAAGGGTACCCAACACGACGTCGGGTTCCTCGTGTGCATCCTCCGCGGAGATGAGGTTGACGCGGCCACTACCAACGCCTTGGGTAGCGGGGACAATCTTACGATCCCGAGAAGAACCACCTCCTGCCGCGTCCTCCATTAGGACGAGGGCTCCCGATCTGTTAGGGCAACTATTGGCATAATGCCCTTCTCGGTTGCACGGTGCAAGTGACCCGGCGGCCGGATTGCGGGGCCACCTGGCGGTTCGCAGCGCACGTGGTCGGGCACGGCTGCGGAGGGAGAGGGCTGGTCTTGGTGGCCTCGGTGGTAGTGAAGCCACGAGCGGGCCTCGGGCAGGCCCGACACGGGGCGGAGAGGCGGCTGTGCGGACCGGCCGGGCCTCCCACTTGCGCTTGCGGGACTCGCCCGCCGCCGCGCCTGTGCTCAGCAACAATGGCCTTGTCCACCAAGGCACGGAAGTCGACAAAGTCCACAATGGAGAGCTGTCTTGCGGCTCCTCGCACAAACCCTCCATGAACTTCTCTGCTGGCCCCATCGGTGGCCACCTCGGATGGAGCATAACGAGCCAAGTGATTGAACTCGTCTGATACTCCATCACCGACTTACGCCTTGCTTGAGCGCAGAAACTCCTTCTTCTTGACTTCATCAAGCGGCGAGGATGTGAGCTCGACGAACGCCGTCCGAACTCATCCCAAGAGACAGTGTGGCGGGGCTGCATGGCCAAGAAGTTCTCCCACCGAGAGAGTGCCGAAGGCGATGGGAGGCAAAGAGTGCCCCGTCCCGGTCCAGCATCGAGCAACGCCGAGCTTACGCTCAACCCGACGCAGCCGGTCATCCGCGTCCAATGGGTCCTCAGACCTGGAGAACGTGGGGGGTTGAGTGCGAAGAAACTCAGCCAAACCCCCACGAGACTGATGTCCGCCCCCCTGCCCGGATCCTAAGGCACCGGTCAGGGCGGAGGTGTTGCACGCAATAACATCCAGCAGGACCCTCCTGTCCTCTGAACGGTTGTGCTCGATCTGAAGGAGGACCTCAGCCATGGTCGGAGGAGGCGGAAGCTCCTCATCCAAACCAGGCTGCTGACCACGGCCGCTACGAGTACCTCCAGCCATCCTGGTTCAAGAATTTTAGGTTAGAAACCAAAGCACTAACACTAGAAGTTGATGAAAGCGAAAAGCCAACGATTAGGGGAATGAGATATCACCCTAACCGAAAGCCAAAAACAGCAAGTAAACAAACTTTAAATGTTTCCAAAGAAGCTCCAAAACAGCAAAGAAACTCCAAACCAAGCTCAACTTCTCAATGCCATTAACCCGTATTGAAAGAACGAGCAATGGTTTGAGAAGATAAAAATTTCAGCACACTACAACAAGTCCAACACTACTCGAGAGCAAGGTTAAATCAACGAAATAGGTGTTAGATATTTAGCTAACTAGTATCACATCTTACCCTTTTGTTCCCACAAGTTTTAATTGATTAACCTCTCATTTTCTACCCTATTTAGAACCTTTGAGCCTGCTGTCCGGAAATTGAATGCTCGCTGTCCAGATTTCGCATCCAAGCCTCCTAGCCGAAATCTTCAACTTCGGAAGCTTCAAAACCTTGTAGAGAACAGCTAACACTTCAATTTGCCAAACTCATTGGTTCCCAAAACCCAATTTAAACGATAATGACTATCTTTTGAGAGAAGGAAAGGGAGAACACTTTTTAAAACTCAAATTAGAGCAAGATGAGAGAAGAAAGCTAAGATAGGTAAGAAGTAAAATCTGAGAACTTACTTAAGCTTTCATAAATCTTTTGATATTTTGAAAATAAAGTTTTCAAAATATCCTAAGGACGACCAAGCTTGGGTTACTACGGTCGGAATGGCTCTGATACCAACTTTGTGAGGACCCCGGTTTATTCGGCTTGTACTGTTTAACCATCCACTTGGTCCTAACGGTACAAATCAAATAAACCAAGCCTCGAGATATGTATACTTCCCAGAATTGCAGTATACACACCCCGTTACAAAATCATGCACCAATTCCATTCATACACATAGAGCCGAAGCAAAAACAACAACTGAAAGACATAGATAATATAAAGAGAGTTACTACAAAAGAGAGGCCGCCTGGCCAAAAGACATACAAATAAGTAAATACACAGCGGAAGCAAAAAGGCCATAAGATGGCGATAAACAAAAGCCAATCGGTGTGCCTTTACCCACAAGGCAACCAACCGGACCGCCAAGCTAATCGTCCCAAACAGCGCCGCAACACAGCTCACAAAAGTGAGGCCCTTGGGGCTCACCTTCTTCCTCTGCAACAATTAATATTAAGCAAAGCATATGAGTACAAAACTTGTTTTTGTACTCGCAAGACTGACGTGTGAGATAACAGAACTATAATTTACTACATGCAAGCTTTATTTAAGTGGATGAGGCTCTGGACTTATTTTCAGCATAAAGCAAGTTTTCATTTGCAATAGGGTAATAGATTCAAAGCAAATTTGCAATTAACTTTTATTGTTCAAATAAAAGAGAGACAATTATAACAATAGATAGATGACAACACCAACCTAGAAGTGACTAACCCATAGTCACCACAACAATAGCATGAAGTGCCCCTTCATACCACCCAGGTCAAGTTTAAGTTTTTAAAAGGTTGTAGTCTAGTTCTTGTGGAAATAACCAAGCGTATCCATAACCTAGGACGAGGCTATTCGAATAGTTTTAACCTGCAGGTGTACCAATGTACCCACACGATAGACCGCCTTTCCACCACCACGGTTAGCACACTTCCTTTGGTATGCGTGCATGACTAAGTCTAACAAGACGCTTTCCAATGGACGATGCTAATTAAGAGCCGCAACCCACGGGAGAAAGACACATTATACAGCCTAACCGGCCTGCTAATGCTCCCCTCCAACACGACAACACACACACACAAGAACACACCCACCAACCAGCTCATAATTAACACTTCCCAAAGTACTTAGTCAAGAGAGGTTCCATATCCCCCTCATGTGGTTAGCACGCAACAATTGTTTGGATCAATGGCACAAGTAACTCGGTCCTTAGGGACTTAGGCACCATTCCATTCACACCCAACAGATCACCCAACATACCATTGTGCCCAAGCCAAGATATAATTTTTGTTTTCAGTTTTTGATTTGCAAAAGGGTAAAACACAAGGGTTGGACATAATGGAATAATATAAGTATTTGTGTGATCAAGACCATCGACTAAGTCGATGATCGCCCAATACTACCGATACTAGGCATGGCTAAGCAATATTTATTCGAAAATCTACTAAGTGACAAGAGCTCATCCAACGAACTCTAATCACAAAGAAATAACCTAGGCTCGGTAGTAGAGGATACTTATTTACCTACAGATTATGCAACTAGAGGATTAGCTAATCAATTTAACAACAAATTAGCAATGCATACATAGAAGTTAAACAAAATATTAGACTTTAATAGTAATAGGATCAAATGGGAAATGATCAAACTGCTTGCCTGCTTGCTGCTGCTCAATTTGTTGCGGAGGGTCGTTCTCGGGGTTACCGCAAATGTCGAATCCTAAGCGAAAGAGCGAAAACAACCAATAAGACGAGCAACACTTAAACAAAAGAGCAAGCAAAAATTATCCAAATGCGACGAAATTTATACACAAGGTAAAATATGAATATACCTAGACATAGAAACTGGAAAAACCTAATTTGGATTTGTGGTGCAAAAGATATTCTCTAAAAACCTATTTTCGGCCATAATTAGCAATCAGAGCAAAAACATTTTCTAGAAAGATTTCGAAGCTGGAATTTTTATGGTAGCTACCTACTGGTATAGTGGTAACCCATATAAAATTTCAGGTCATTTGGAGTTAAAATGATTTAGTTATGATTTTTCTAAGTTACAAATCTAAGACATGATTAATTTCAGTATTAAAGACTACTGCAAAACCTATACTAAGCTAAAGTACTTTAACAGATGCATTTATAGAACTTTAGTTTGTTAAATTTGGAGCTACAGAGAAAAAGATATGCAATTTTGAAGTTTAAAACAATTAATATGTGCAAATAAAAGCTCTCGGAACTAAATCTGGAAAACCAATAAAAGCGGGAGGTCGTGGGCGTTGATCAAAGATCGCACGGCTCACGATCTCGATGCCAAACCCGCACAAGCACTGGCGCAAAGACCTTGCCGCGCCTAGAGAGGTCTTAGCCGTTGATATTGAATCCGACGGCTCAGACCACCGGATGCACAAAGACACACGGATGAGGTCCTCGCGACTAGGGAGGCGTGGCCGCCGATCCGATCTGGCGGCCCCGAGCCCACGAGGAGGTCCTACGGCTATCTCGCTAAGGGGAGGTCGGGCGGTTAAGATCGGAAGGAGGAGGTCTTTGATGGCTAAGATCTCCGAGGAGGTCTTAACCGCCAATGACTCCACCGATGGATTTAGATCCAATGGCCCAAGTGAGATGGGATGTTCGCCATCCGAGCGCCTCAACGAATCTGGGCCTTGGATCTTGAGGTGGGCGGCCTAGATCAAGATTGCATCCGAGGGTCCGAATGTTCTCGGATCCGAGCCGTAGATCTAAAGACGAACGATAAAGAGAGAATCAAAGCGGTAGAGTTGCAAATAGATCGAAGAGGTCTGCCCGTTAGATCTAAATCTAACGGTCCGTAGTCGGCGTGGAGGTCCTATACGGTCAAGATCTCCGTGAGGAGGTCCCGAGCGGCTATGATGAAGCGAGGAGGTCTGCGGTTTCTTGATAAGGACCCGAGGTGGTCTTTTGCAAAGAGGACCCCAAATGTAGTTTTGAAGGTTCTCTTTACAAAATACCGGGGTGGTCTTTGCAAAGAGGACCTCGGTGGGGTGGTCCGAGAGGGTGGTCTTGATAACACGACCGGGGTGGTCTTTTCGCACGAGAGGACCTCAAGGAGGTCTTTTGCAAAGAGGACCCCAAGGTGGAGGGTGATCCTATCGGTGAGACCTAGCCTACTGAGGTCTTTAACGGCCGAGGATACGATTAGGGGAGGTCCAGAGACTTAGGATTTTGCGAAAAGATCCTAAGGTCCGGATCTAAACTTGGAGAGGTCGGGGCGGCTAAGATTAGCCCGAGGAGGTCCTAGAGTGGTTTTAATGGTGCAGACCTCCGACAATGGCGGCTAAGACAATTTAATGCATCTAATGATTGACAATAAATGAATCTAAAAGGAACACTTAATGACTTCGGACTTTAATACTAAGGCCACGCCCGCACGCCGCTGACTCCACGGCACAAATTAGGACACAATTAATGCACCAATGATAAGCAATGATTTGAGCATTAAAGTGGTCCTAAAAGATGACAAAACGGAAGGTTTTGAACGGCAAAACCCGAAGCGTGCTCGCCGCTTGCCGCGGCGATGTGGACCTCGTCGGCGGAAACCAAAGGCACGGATGAGTTCCAAATAGGAGGAGAACCTAAAGGTGCCAACAGCTAGGGCTAAAACGCACTCTACCGGCGGCTAGTCGAGATAACCGCGAGACCCAATGCGCCAAAACGAAACCGAAGAGGTCTAATGGGATCGGGTTTTGGAACCAAGTACTCACCCGGATTGAAGGAGAATCGGGAGTGGTCGCGTAGCTCGTGACGGTGGAGGTCGCCGGAGATGAAGAAGACGGCTCCCGCCACGAACAAAAACTCCCACCTTGTCAACCTCGGGAAGGTTTAAACAAAAACAAGTTAGGGAGGCTTGAGGTGACCAAGAGAACAAAAGGATAGCCAAAATTGCAATATTGAACCACTTTGGAGCTCAAGGGTCGCGGAGAGCTCCAAGGTCTAGCAATGAGGCAGAGGCTTTCGGGTGACTTGAGCACAAGAGAAGAGAAAGAAACTAGGGGTGCAAGAATGGATCCAAAGAAGCTTAAGGAGAAGCCGGAATCCATATATAGCCGAGCGCCAAAATGAACCAGGCCAAGCTTATGGGTGCACTGAGCTATAGTACACATGAAGTGATGGGAGTAGGTTGTCGTGAGACTTTTGAGCAAAAGGGCGCAGACATTTAATGTTGGCACACATAGCCGCTTGTCACCCTAGAGTTGACAAGGCACTGCTCTCTACTGCCATGCACAAAAATTGATAATGCCCAGGCCCACCCGACAGTGAGAGGACCAGGTCAAAGAGCTCAACGGCTAAAATCCGCACCGAGCTCCACTAGGGAGGTCGTGAGCTGTTGGATTGAAATCCAAGGGCTCAGATTTTGGGCTAAGTATTAGAGGTCCTAACACTCAGGGGAGGTCTGGGCCACAGATCTGAAGATGGGCGGCTCATGATCACCCAAGTGCTAGGGGTGGTCGTGGAGGTCTGAGGAGGTCGCCCAGGGTGATCTTTGCAAAAGGTGCAAAGGAGGTCCTGGGGGAGGTCCTCGAGGGTTGTCTTGGTAAAAGAACAGGAGGAGGTCGTGGGGTGGGAGGTCCTTTACAAAGACCCGAGGAGGTCTTTGAGCGTCGGATTTAAAATCCAACAGCCCAGACCACCTGCGCCCAACCTGACCGAGCCCGACACGGCTAAGCGGCTCGGTGTGACCAAGACCTGGAGGTCTGAGTCCAAGTCTGACTCGGACCAGGGCTTAGGGTTTGACTACAAGCCAAGCAAGTTTGACTGGCCCATAAAACTATTCAAACAATTTCTGAAAATTGTGAAATTTTTCAGAGGGGTCACATATCAACCCAAGAACTTAGGAAAAATATTTCCCAGGAGATGATCAACAGACTTGTGACTTTGTATTTCCATACTCTGGTGCAATAATTGTTTAGTACACACAGGAAATACATGACGTAAGAAAAAGTTTTAATTTCTACTCATTTTCTTACATTTGAAACACAAGTACAGAATTTGGGATGTTACAGCACTACAATGCTCAGATACTTGTCAACATCTTCGACGCTAACATGTTCCGCCTCATGATCAGATTCATCATCATTTTCTACAAGATCAGTTGCAAGCATAGCATATGTTTCATCGTCGCTTATAATCAGTACACGCTTGTTTGGACAGTTCAGCATCATGTGTCCATAGCATTTGCACCGATGGCATTGAATATCCTTAGTTCGTCCTGTCGAAGCAACCGAATATGAGGTTTTTGCCGAAGCTTGTGGTGCTGATTTGGCTGCTTCAGAAACTCGTGGTGCTGGATATGAAGTAGCGGGGCGTGGCTTGTTGTTGAAGGGTGGCGGTGGGGGTGCACTGGTAGCTGGGGCAGTAGAGGTGCGTAGTGTTCATGAATTTGTGCGACCTGCAGAAGAGTTAGATCGTGTCCTCGTCTGGCGTCCCTGCACTTCATGTTCAGCTTTACAAGCAAGATGAAACAATCTAGTAATGGAGTTGTAATCTTTATAATGAAGAATGTCTTGAATTTCTCGATTCAATCCTCCCAAAAACATAGCCATTGATGCCTCCTCATTCTCACCTAAACCACAATGCAACATTCTAATTTGCAATTCTTGATAGTAGTCTTCCACAGACTTTGTACCTTGTCGTAAGTGTTGTAATTTATTTAACAAATCACGAGCATAATATGAGGGAACAAATCGATGCCTCATAAGCAATTTTAAAGCCTCCCAAGTGTTAGGTATGTTATTAGGATGTTGACGGCAATGTTCTTTCCACCAAATAGAAGCAAAGTCGGTAGATTCACTAATAGCAACCCTCACTCGTCTAATCTCATAAAATTCATGACAAGCAAATTTTGATCCACAGCTAGTTCCCAATTAAGATAACCATCATGATCATATTTACCATTAAAAGAGGGCATAGTGAATTTAACTTTAGCAAAAGAATCATCGTGGTCATGTACCTTACGCCGTGGGGGGTCTCGTCGCATACCTTGTCGATTAAAGCGCAATTGTCGATGAGCTCGATCGTTGTTGTGGTTACCCATGTCATTGGCCTCGGTATCAATCACGTAGTCGAATTCATGTTGTCTTTCTACCACCGGGGCAGCAAGGGGAACAACAGTGGATGTCTGGGCAATCTCATCAAGCCACGCCATAATACATGCCAAAAAAAGTGTTAGTGACGCCTTGCGCTCTCTCCATCGCGGTGAGCATGACGTTTGTCTCAATCTGGGCGCCCTCAAGTTGAGCAAGTCGCTCATTCGTGACCCTAACATCTTCCTCAAGACCCTCCGTACAAAGGTTCATAATGCACCGAAAATGTTGTACAATTGCCTTTGTACGAGGAGTATGAAATGTATCATCATCCAAATACTCTACAGAACCTATCATTGTAGCAAAACACAAGTATATATCCCTAGCAACTACTAGGATGTGGTGGTTCAAAAGTCGCTCACACTCAAGCCTTCTATCGAATTCTTACCAAGCAAACAGGGGTGATCGGCAACCAGCGGTGTCAATGTGTCTCCGAAGATTGGATGGAGCGATTGCTAGGTGAAGTTCAGCCTGTATGGTGTAGGAAAGGTGTAGCTGGGATGGCTCAAGTATGGTAGCAATGGATTAGCAACTATCAAATCAGATAATGAAAGCTGAAAAATCGTTCAACGCCGGTTAGTGCTGGTCTTAGGCTAGACCGTACTAAAGACGTGAGCCTAGAATACAAACGAAAACATGGTGCGGCAGAAGCTCGAAAAAGGATGTCGTCTTCACGGGCAACCTTAGAATCACTTGTAAAAAGGCTATGTCAAACTTCATTTTTTTGCTCCTTTTTTTTTTTTTTTTTGCAAATCTGTACCTCACTCAAAACTCTTCAAAGTCCTCTTCCGGGCCTAGGGAGGTATATGGGTCACAAACTTTTTGTAAAAGGCAGGGGTAAAAAGGTAATTAAAAGATGAATATTAGGTTTCCTTCTGGCAGCACGAAAACAACCTCTTTTTTTCTTCCTTTTTTTCTGTGTCACAAATCGAAATGAACCTTTATTCTTAGTTAGGATTTCCCTTGGTGTGGCGGCGGCAGGAGGATGGTGGCTTGCTGCGGCAGGAGGATGGTGGCCACAGTAGGACGCGGCAAGGGATGGCAGCAGCACTGGTGGTCCTGGCAACACTCTAGTGGTCGCGGTAGTGCGAAGGCAGAGACAGCAGCAGCACTGGTGGTCCTGGCAAGGACTGGCAACGGTGGACGTAGGCGGCAGATT
The DNA here is from genome assembly GCA_036346255.1 of Ampelocalamus luodianensis. NCBI lineage: Eukaryota > Viridiplantae > Streptophyta > Magnoliopsida > Poales > Poaceae > Ampelocalamus > Ampelocalamus luodianensis. Next base: position 25,070,670 of record CM070625.1, read on the forward strand.
GTACCCAACCGCAACAGTGCGACCAAACGTGAGAAAAACTCAAAACTCTAAAGGAACTAGACACTAAGACCAGCAAAGGACACGACGATGCAACCGAAAGTTCAATAATGCAATGCACTAACAAGAAAGATGCAATGGCGCAATCGGTCTTGGACAGATAGGTTATCTAAACCTATAATTTTTTTGGCTTTTTCTGAACTTTCAGAATTAAGCAACCCAACTACGAAAAATAGTAAATTCTCACCGAGCAACCTTGAGCTCTGATACCACTTGATGGAGGCGGGGTGCCCGATCTTTCGATGAGATTAGTAAATATCGATTTTGTTGGAGGTGACTCTCGCGATCCGACTACAACCGTACGACGACGCTTGTGCCTTAGCGATCGTTGAACCAACTCCGAGACGTTATTGACTATGCTGGAAGCGCGATCAACCTGAACACGAGATTCAATCCCTGTGAGCAATCGAAGAACTAGCAAGAATAAAATATAGGCAATCTGATATTTCAAATATGAATTGTAGTGTAGATGGTACTGAAAAAAAAAATGTGGGATCCCGAAGGCTGTCTTAACAGGTGGTCTTCCGACACAACTGAAGAACAGAAGTTTGCACAATGGCTAAACCTAAATTCAACGAAATCTGAGTTCTAGCAAAGGGAGGCGGCAGCTCCTATATGGGAAGACGACCAAGGGTGGTGGCCAGGGAAGTGGATGCACGCCCCTAGGGTTACAAGGCCCATGGGCCCAAGAGGAGGTGGCGCAACACCCTTTTGACTCGGACTCAAAAACTGACACAGATTGTTTTGTTGATTGTGGCCGACTCGGCTGGAATTTGAAGCTGAGGTTGGATCCATTGGAAAGTAGACTTGATAAGCTTTCAATGAAGTCCAAGAACGTCCCAAACGGAGTCCGTATGAAGAAGCCACGACAGGCGGTGCCACTACTGCCATGGGTAAGGAGCTAGTTTATATATGAAGTCGGGGGAATGATGAGGGTGGTTAGACCTGAATCCTATAGCTTAAAAAAATAGCTTATACTCGCTATGTTCAAAAATATATGACATTTTGAATATCGATATGGTATTCAATATGCAACTTTGATCATTAGTTTTTATACGAATATATTCATAAAATAATATGAAAATATTATATTATGAAAATATTTTTAATGACTAATATAATGATACAATTTTCACATGACCAATACCAATAATTTTTTTTAATATATTAGCGATGAAAGTTAAGAAAATTTAACTGAACGCTTTACCAAACGTCATAGTAAATAGCAACAATTTGGACACTTAAATAGACAGCCCTTACTTTTTTTTTTTGGTGGTGTCTAGAGAGTACTTGAGTATTTTGTTACTAACTAGTACTCAAATTTTGAACTCTTAGATCTAGATTCAATACATGAGATCATTTTAGCTCTTTCCCTAATAAGATATCACCAAGCATAGTATAGATAAAAAAAACTTAAGCACTACAAACCCAAAAAACACTCGAATACTCCCTAACAAACCTTTTTTTATTGCAGAAAAAGCACATATCACCCCCGAGCTAAATCCTGTCATTGTTGTCCTTCACTCTTGAAACCAGGCACGGCGTCCTTTAGAGCACCGAGCGAGCATGGCCAACACGCCATGCCTAGGATGGATGGCTATCTAGGACGACGACACATGCACGCCCCCACACGGCCACAAACATCCAAATATTTCTCCCTCCGCTCCGTTGTCCTTTTGTCTCCCACTTCGTCGCTTGCTTGCTCTCAAGTCTCAACCCTACCCATTACAAATAGCCACAACCTTAGACGGCTTTCTCGCACACTTGCATATATACCACTTGCACATACGCACAGTACAGGCACACACTCGATACCAGAAAACTGCATCAATCCCGTGTGTCCGTCAATTTACTACTGCCTGCGTGACATGGTTTGCCTCTCAACAAACGCTGAAGAAGCCAATGCAACCACCTCGCTTGCGGCCATGGAAGTTGGTCGCAGTCGTCTCCTCCCTTCCGCTCCTGCCGACCAGACGGACGGGAAGAACGACGTCCTTGACCTCTGGCGCCAGCCCAACATCCCGGCGCCCTTCGTCTGGCCCCGTGCAGACGCGCAGCCGTCGTCGCCGAGGGAGCTGGACGTGCCCGTGGTCGACGTCGGCGCGGCGCTGCGCGACGCCGCCGGGATGCGACGCGCAGCCGCGCAGGTCGCCGCGGCGTGCGCGAGCCACGGGTTCTTCCAGGTGACAGGGCATGGCGTGGCTCCGGCACTGGCCCGCGCCGCGCTGGATGGCGCCGCGGGCTTCTTCCGTCTGCCGCTCGCCACGAAGCAGCGCGCCCGCCGAGACCCCGGGACCGTGACCGGCTACACCACCGCCCACGCCGACCGCTTCGCCGCCAAGCTGCCCTGGAAGGAGACGCTCTCCTTCGGCCACCACGACGACGACGGCCGCGGCAACCGCGCCGTCGTGGACTACTTCACCTCCACCCTAGGGAACGACTTCAAACCCTTAGGGTAAGCAGCCATACATACACAAGACACTTCATTAGTGCTGCATTTGGCACGTACACATATAAACGTACACGCGTACGTACATGCATGAATGAATGGATGCAGGGAGGTGTACCAGGAGTACTGCGAGGCGATGAAGGAGGCGTCGCTGGCGATAATGGAGGTGCTGGGGGTTAGCCTGGGGGTGGGGAGAGGGTACTACAGGGAGTTCTTCGCCGACAGCAGCTCCATCATGAGGTGCAACTACTACCCGCCGTGCCCGGAGCCGGAGAGGACGCTGGGGACGGGGCCGCACTGCGACCCGTCGGCGCTCACCATCCTGCTGCAGGACGGCGAGGTGGACGGACTCCAGGTGCTCGTCGACGGCGCGTGGCGGCCCGTCCGCCCCAAGCCCGGCGCGCTCGTCGTCAACATCGGGGACACCTTCATGGTACGTGTACGAACGTGCGTAAGCACTCGCCCTCGATATCTCGGTACATGGTGTTGCGTCGCGTCTCGTCCGTACCGCTCGTGTCATGCATGGGCCATGGCGTGGCGTAGTGTGCTGTCCACACGCACGTACGTACGTAATGGCGCTTTCTTTGCTGTTCTTCTAGATCACTTTCTAGTGCTATCTTTGGGAAACACTTGAGGCTCAATCCGCCAGGACTGTCTATTCATAAGTTGTTTGAAATTTTTCTAAGTTTAAGTTACTTGTTGTGACCATTGGATCAATATCCAATCATATGACATCCATTAGATCAATATCCAATCATATGACAATCATATGATACATCAATCTCTACACAAATTCAATGGTCATAATAAGTGACTTAAATTTAAAAAAATTCAGGCAACTTAAAACTAGCAAAACCAATATTCATATTTTAAGGGCGGCTTTTTACCTTAAGTGTGACTATGCATGAAAAACGAAAAATTACGTGCCTAAGTTTGTTGCATTAAGATTTGGGGATGGATTTGGTACAGATTTAATAACTTTTAGCTATAGAAATGGTTTTACACCCCAACTCCAGCTTTACCATAGTCATTCCTTTGTTGTAACCTATAACTATCTCAAGAAAACATATAATATCGATCCCACGCCAAGTCATGCAAATTCTTGTGCGATTTTGCTAGCTCCCAGTCGCCTGAAATTTTTTTAAAACCCATTCATCTACAATTATACAATATTAAGTCTAAAATTACATTACCAAGTGATATGTAATTTTAGCACAGTTTTACTGTAATTTTTAGTCCTATTTATTTTTGTATTTGTAGGGTTCACCTAAATTTACTTTTGTCTAGTTTAGAATTTTTTTTTTTTTGTATTTGTAAGGTTCACTTAGATTAACTTTTGTCTAGCTTATATTTTTTTTGTATTTATAGGGTTCATCTAAATTTATTTTTGTCTAGTTTAGAATTTTTCATCATAAAAAAACAGAAATCATTGGATAATAATCTAACATACCGAAGAAAGTGATTAAGTTTTTAAAAAATTTCAGACGACTATAGTTTAGTCGCCCCATTCTTGTGATATTCCTACTCTACGCGTTACATACACCATCAACTTCGGGGAGGTAAACGTGTATTTGTGCAGACTGCTGAGTCTTAGGAAAAAAATATGCGACCAAAATATGGAACCACAGTGGCCTTATTACTGCATTGCATGTGTATGTATCTGTTGACTTACTGCATATCAAATCTTGCAAGCGGCGTAGCCGCCGGGGGTGCACGTACGATCTCCGGCTTCGGCCGCCACACCCCAGGAACCTTCCTAGGACCGATGTCAAAGTTGGGAGAGGCTGGGGTACAGTGTACGACGTTGCTGAAAGTTGTCGTGCTCTGTTTTAGCATGCACCTCTTTCATTTTAGTCCTGCCTGCACTAATGTACACATACATACACACACATATGTACCTTTGACGTTCAAGGCCACGACAATGGCAACTTTATACAAGATACATAGTTCAATTCAACACGAACAGGCCTAATTGAGCAAACATACAGATATTTATATCACCATATGACACATAAACTGCACTGTTTTTAGGATCGTGGCTTTGCCTATCACCTGAAAGCCTGCCTTCTCGTAAAAGATTCAGCTTGGTGCGGTTACCTGTCTCTTTCGGTCGATCCATCCATCGACGTACCGATCGACCGAGAGATGGAACTAAAGCTACAGGGTCCTCCTCTTGTCCCGTTCGCACACTTCCACGGGCCCGTCCATGCTTGCACACCAAAGGTCACATTGTACCATGTACTACATATACATCATCCACATCTTGCAAAATCAATATTAGTATCGAAACCAAATAGAAATGTACATGTGAAGTTCAGTTCAAATGGGCGAACAATGATCAATCGGTAGCTAGTTCAACCGGATATTATACCCTAGTCTTGTGGCTTACAGCCAACGTTCGAGCCCACTAACCGCATACTAGGTACGTTTATTGCAGAATTTCAGTAATATGATCCCGTGGCCTCTCAATTGCTGGGTGATCACTTCAATCAAACCAACTGCACTCAGCACTCCTTTCGAAAAAAGCAGAAGAAATGAGTCAATCATTAGCTGAACGTACGGTACTGCTTCCTCGTCCTTGCAATCCTGGCCAGCTTAGTAAGCTGGCTTTACTTGAGATAGTACATGTTACCGGTAGTATACGGTGGTAATACATTGATTTGTTAATAATATAATAGACTTTTATGTGTATTTATAATTTTTTTTGTAGGGGTATTATGAATTTTTTTAAACTAGAGTTGAAAATATTACTCTTGTATCATGTGATCCTCGTGTAGACAATTATAATTCTATCTCTTTTGAGATTCTACTACTCATACTACCAACTGTAGTATAACTAAATCCTAACTAATACGAACTATTGAATAAGAAAAAGAACGAACGATACGTATTATTAAATTAGGTATACTCTAAAAGATCAAGTAAGAAGCATATAACATTTTGTTTTGTGCTGGTTGTGATGCGTGCGTGCAGGCGCTGTCGAACGGCCGGTACAAGAGCTGCCTGCACCGCGCGGTGGTGCACCGGGAGCGGGAGCGGCGGTCGCTGGCCTTCTTCCTCTGCCCGCGCAAGGACCGCGTCGTGCGCCCGCCGCCGGCGCAGGACGCGCCGCGGCTGTACCGGGACTTCACGTGGGCCGAGCTGATGCGGTTCACGCAGCGCCACTACCGTGCCGACACCCGCACGCTCGACGCCTTCACGCGCTGGCTCGGCCCGCCCACCTGCTCCGCCGCGCCACCGCCGCCGTCGTCCCAGAGCCCACCCAAGGCCCAAGAGACCGTACGCCTAGCTATGTAGTGGCCAGAATCATCTGTTGTTCGGTTGTCGTGGTCTGTGTTATTCTTTTTAGGGCCCATATATGAGGTTATTAATTGATCTATATTGTACGTAGAAAGTTCTCGATGCGTATGGTAAGGTATGTGTGTGTGTACGAGGGCTCACATAGTTAGTGCCTAGTAGTGCTACATGGATGTATACCCACCACCGTATGAAGATCGCTGTAAATACAATAATACAAGGGTTGGGCTATTAAGTGTAATAATACGTATATAATTCTGATATTCCAAGGAACAGAAAAGGATGGCCCAGTACACAAACCAAACATGTCGTGGCCGCCAACTCCGGCTTGCCAGACTCAGGCCGTGGTCAAAGCCTGAGCCACTACTTGAGCAGGCCCGGGCCGACGGCCATGTTTTTGTTTGTGTGGTGGCCTGGTGGGGTGGGGGTTTAAAACCATCTTCTACTTCCAGAAAGCTCCCCCCCGCGCGCCAACTTGCTCAACAGCGCCACCACCTCATCCCGTCAGCGTCGAGCAGGTCTCCCAACGCCGCTGTCAACTCCTGATCTGGCCCACCCTTCCATCCCGAGCGTCGTCACGGCCATCAGCGCTAAGCAAGCCTCCCGCCGTCGCTGCCATCTCCAGATCTAGCCTATCTTTCCACCCCGAGCGTCCTCATGGTTGTTGGCTACGTCGTCCCGTCGGCACTCAGCAGGCCTCTGACGCGAGCGCTAGTTCCAGATCTGATGAATATTGTTAAAAATCAATCACTTATGTACTGTGCAGATCTGATTGTTGTTCATATGTATTAATGGATGGTTGACATGGATTGCTGTGTACAATTTTTTTTTTATTGTTGTGCACAATTTTTTTTTATCTAGATTCGTACGATGATTGTTGTATACTTTTATGTCGTTAGATTATTTTTTTACCTAGTTAAGTATGAAACCGATGCAATTTACAACATTTTTTGGAAAGAAAATAAAAACAATCATATTAACGTCAAATCAAAACATAAACATGTCATTATTTCCTACGAGTAACGGCTTCGAACAACCAGTCAGCCAATTAAACAAACTCAAACAATCCATCCGCTACAACTGCTTTTCGGTACAGAAGGTGAAAAAATCGTCTTTTTGCCCAAAGGCTGCAGCTCTCCGAACATGACCTACGTAACGCTGACGCGATATTAAACCTGTAGCGTGCATTAATTTCGAGAAATTTCTAACCGATCGCGCTTTCAACTTTCCAGCCTTTCCGAAGCAGGTCAGGCCCGAACGTGCACCCGCGGGCTGCAGCTGACGGTTCTGCATGCGATCGAGGTGGCGCACGCGCAAGAACGTGTAGTGCGACGTGGCAGAGGGGCGTCGTTCGGACGGAGGGAGAGGCGCCCGCGTGATCCTGACGCACCTACGCGTACGTACGGCGCAACAACGGCGGCGCGCACGTGCCGTTTGACCAGCCCCTGAATTCTATGATCGGTAGTGCCCGCACGCACGCACGCGCTCGTCTTGATCCTGTGGAATTCTGCCGAACAAGTCCAAAGCGTCACGGTTATGCTCTGTCCACGTGTGTAAAATTAACATATTTTTTCTGTAAAAGTAAAAGTAGTATCTATTAGTACAAAACCACAGACTGGGAGAGCGGTAGGTGGCCTACCACAAACTGGAAGGGCGGTAGGTGGCTTTCATGGACTGGGAACACGGTATGGGACATGTATTGCTTGTCTAGCTTGCCGCGGTACTATTTTTGTAATTTTAGACACAAGAAACTATATTTGTCATTTCGTTTTAAATAGAAACCAAATAAGAAAGAAAAAAATCCGTTTAAGTAGAGTTGTGCCTGGCATTAGATAATTTATTTATAATGGAGAGGACTGCCTCCATGTCAAAAATTTCAGCGGGTTGTCGTGACCTTCTCTCGGGTGACCCGCCAAGTCGCACGTCAAAGAAAAGGGCTAAAGTCTGGGAATACGTTGAGTCATAAACTATAAATGGGGAAAAAAAGGCAATGTGTAAGTACTGTAAGATGAAATTAACTTGTGAACCTGGGCAATGCACTAATCATTTGAATAGGCATATAAGACTTGATTGTCATAATATTCCACAAGAAGATAGGGAGAGATTTCTGATGAGTTGCAAGAGACAGGCCATGGATGGGGATCAGTCTCTCTTTGACCCTCAAGTGTGTCAGGCATTAATTGCCAAGTTTTTCATTAGTGTGGAGATTGCATTTCGAAAAGTTGATGATCCTTATTGGAAGAAGCTATTGAACTACTTCCATCCATCTTTTATAATAGTTGGTAGGCAAACTATTCGTTCAGACTGTCTTGCACTATATGAAGAGGAGAAGAAACAGTTGCATGATAGTGTCAAAAAATTGGTCTCCCATGTCAATTTGACTGCAGATCTCTGGAAATCAAACCAAAACTTAGGGTATCTTTGTGTCACAGCGCACTATATTGACGAGGAATTCTAGCTTCATGAGGAATTCTAGCTTCATAAGGTAATCATTGCATTCAAGCAAACTTCCTTTCCACGTACATCTTATGTTGTCCAGGATGCAATTACCTCTTGTTTGGTAGAGTGAGACTTAATCAGCAAGTTGTTTACATTAACATTGGATAACACAAGTGTTAATGACAAAGCTGCAAAGGATTTGCACGATACGTTGGGTACTGAAATGTTTCTTAGAGCTGGGGACTTTCATGTAAGGTGCGCTGCTCATGTGCTGAATATCATGGTTCAAGATGAACTAAAGGTGGTTGTTCATGCAATTGGGAGGGTGCGGGACATTGTTAAAACAGTCAAATCCTCACCATCACGAATGCAGATATTTAATTCAGTTATTGAGAGATTAAGCCTCAAAACAAAGTCAGGACTAGTACTGGATGTCCCTCATAGCTGGAACGCAACATATGACAAGATCCATAAGGCTTTGGAATATAAAATGGCTCTCAATAGATATGCTACTGAGCAATACCATGAAGCTCCAACTGAGGGAGATTGGGCAAAGGCTCAAGCTCTTCATGGGTTTTTGCAGGCTTTTAGTGATGCCATAAAGGCATTTTCAGCAGATTGACACCCCCACAGCACACCTCCTTTTGAAATTGGTGTTGGTGATTCGAGATGTTTTACTTGATGAAAGGTGAAATCAAAATGAGCTCCTAAAGGAGATGGCTCGTATTATGTATGTCAAATTTGAGAAGTATTGGTCTGAGCCAAATGTTGTGTTTCTTATAGCAATCGTGTTGGACCCTTCACAGAAATTTGACTTTCTTAGGTTCTATTTTTACACCATTGAACAAGATGTTGAGGAAAAGATGAGGAAGCTATGTAAGTATTATCCAGAGTATGAGAAAATTGTGAGGAGTCGTGTCTTACCTACATTTGTACAGACTGATGAACATATGGTTGCTAGTGAGCCTAGTTCTTCAGGAAGTGCTTTTTTTGGTAAACAACAGATAGAATTTTCCTTCACTCAGTTCAGTTCACAAAATCTAGAAGCACGTGCACAATTATCTGAATTGGACACATACTTACAAGATCCTAGGGCCCCCCCCCCCTGAACTCTGATGAGAATTTTGATGTTTTGGGTTGGTGGAAGAGAAACATAGATGTCTACCCAATCTTGTCTTTGATGGCTAGAGATTTTCTAGCAATTCCTGTCAGTACGGTGTCCTCTAAATCAGCGTTCAGTGCTACTGGCAGACTCATTGGTAAAATAGGACTTCATTATCCCCTAAAAGCCTTGAGGCTCTAATCTGCAGCAAAGATTGATTTATTGGATTTAATAATGATGATGATGAAGGTAAATTGATAATTACTAGAGTATTTTACTTTCAGTTTAATAGTAGTTGTACCTTCCAATAATATGAACATCTTTCTTGTGATTCAATATGCAGGAGAAATAATGGAAGGATATAATGCTTGGGAGTGGCAAGAGGATATTTCAAGATATTGTTTGTCACCATATATCATTTTATTTTATATGTTATTCACAGTCTTGCATCATGAACCTTTTTTACCATCTATATATGATGCTTAGTAATTTATTAATTTTGTATCCACTTGTGAGGGTTTTCATTTGCAATGTAATTAAATAAATCTAATTTTTTTAGTAGTAAAACCCAATGGCAGTTGAATCAAGCTTGGTCGATTTGATGATTTGGTAGTATAGTTTTCTCCTCTTTTTGCTAGAGTGAAATTGAAAGAGAAAAGTAGTGTTGATCACCGAATGAATACAATTCATTGACTCATGTATCATGCTAATCATTGACTATGATTTGATAGTATAGTTTTCTCCTCTTCTGCTAGAGTGACATTATCTTTCTTAAAAAAAACAATAATAAAGAAGCCATTATAACTCATGTATCCTAGGAAGTTTGTTTTGTGATGCATATCCGATATATGTATGATTGACGATGTGGGATCTAAACATCTTGCTTCCACGTCTATCCTTGCTATAGCTCCACTGTATGGTTTAGGCTCTATGATTCCCTTGGATCATTGTGCATGTAGAGGCTTATTTCTTTTTTATGGATAGGCTACACATCTTTATGTTGTACCTGTACATCTTTCTTATAGGATTATCCTTACTATAGCTTCAACATAAGATATCATGTGCCTGTATTACTCCCTATTTTCCATTAATTGTTGTTGGTTTTTGGAGATCTCAACGAACATATATGTCTCAAGAATCAATATCTAAATGGTTTCTTTGTGTTAATGTTAGGAACTGATTGGGTTGAGTTCAAGAAGCTACTGAAGATGGGAATTAATGGTTTCTGTGTTATTGTCAGTAGTATTGTTTGCAAAAGTGGAGATGTAGATGTGATCCATAAACTTGTGAATTGATTGGGTCGAGACCAAGAAGCAACTGAAGAAGGGAATCAGATCAGTACAAGAAGCAATAGTTCTTGTTCATTTCATTCCTGTTTGCTACCTAGATAGTTTTGATCATATTAAGTTCCACTACAGATTCATAATAGCCAATATGGAGTAGTCAATTTCTCTATTATCTTTTCTCTATGCAGAACTTTTGTGGTCTCTTTTTTACGCCTCTTAGTTTGTTATTGCAATTGCCTTATTTGGCATCGAAAGAAGAATATGCTTGTTAATGTGTTGAATGAACTTTTGTGGTTGTTTACAAGCATTTAGTTTGGTCAGGCTAGATAGGTTAGGTTTGGTTAGTATTATTTTATTGGTTTGGTCAATCTACAAGATTATTCTTCTCTTTGTTATCTCGTGTAATAAGAAAAGACAATGAGCAGCCGAAACAACAGGTCGTCGAGACTTCGAGCAAACGCCACAGGGCTTCCTGCTTCAGCTTAAATGGGCTAGCCCAAGGATTCAGACTGGGCTAGGAAAAGGATCAAGACCTTATTGCTTAATGGGTCGGGCTGGATTGGGTAAAATAGTTGAGTAGTGGGGTTGGATGAGGGTTGGGGCCACCCCCAAACACATGGGCTGGGGTGGGTTCGGGTTGGGCCTCAGCCCATTACCACCCTATGTGCAGTGCAGTTTAAGCACCTGATCTGTTTTGCCACTCAACATACGCATGCTAGTTCGTGTTGTTACATGTTAGGCTAAGCCGCTAAGGACCCTCGATCATCAGATGGCTATCTTTATTTGTCTTCGACGGTCGACGACTTGCTCGATGCCGTGATGTGAACCTGACCATCACATGGGTCACGAATCACGATTGCAAGAAGATTACAGTGCACATGCCCTTTATTCACGAAGGTTGTTTAATTTGTACATGGAACTAGTTGATTTATCTGTGTAACCGCACGACGTGTGCGTATATCTACCACTATGCATATCATATATGTATATGTCTTCGTGGTAAAACAATTTCTACTTATAACTGAAATCAGCCCTAATAAAAAGGAGCCGAAAAGGGAGTGAAACCAGCTTCGACACGCCATCGGTGTATCATGTGCCGCTCCATTCGTGCTGCTTCCTGTAAATCATGATGCGAAATCTCTCTTTCGGAGCGAATGTGTTCACTACTTTTACCATTGTTCAATTACTATTCAATTACTACTACTACAATAGCTTCACATAGATTTGAAAAAGGACAACGCTTTCACCATAGGAAATCCACCAGAAATGATTTAGAAGTAGGTAAAACTTTTTTGTTCCTGGGCAATTTTGCAGCCAAGTACCAGCAGCTACAATATCAATATAGTGAACTACTCCCATACTATTGAGAAATAGCGGTAGTCATCACGTTGCTGACTCGTAGATCAATCCATATGTGAGCAATCACATGAACACCAAGAGAGACAAGGAACACATGCAAGTGTATAGAGAAGATCCAGTACCTTTATTCATCTGTGTATCGGTTGTACATGGGGTCCTCATATTTTTGCCCATAGGGGTGGAATCCCTCCAAGGGCGGTTTAGTCTTTTGTTCATAAAACTCTCAACTTTCGTAACACTCCCCCTTGGGCAATAGACAATGATATGCAAATACCTTATAAAAAACTCTTTCCAAAAACCCATTGGGAAAAAGGAATAGATAAAAAAAAAGTACATTATATTTATAAGTTGCATTACACTTGTTGCCTCACTAAAATTACAACATTTAATCTTCGATGTCCAATCTTTAAGATTTTGAATAAATCATCAGGATTTGATAATGGTCATGATTTTGGGATTTACCCCCTCCCCGAATTATGCAACTCTTTAAACCGTCTAATTCAAATGCCATGAATGCGTCTTTGGAAACTGGATACAGGCAGAGACTTTGTGAATAAATCAACTGGATTTTCACAAGACTTTGTTTGCGGGATCTTTTACCTCACTATTCTTCTGGATTTCATAAGGATAGAAAATTTAGGAGCAATGTACTTTGAGATGTTGCTCTTGACATAACTTGTTTGCATTTGTCTAATACAAGCAGTATTATCTTTATAGATAATTGAGGGGGTATTAACGATATTAATGCCACAATACCTCTAGATGTGGTTAATCACACGTCTAAGCCAAACATATTCTAGTGGGGCTTCATATAGTGCTATAATCTCTAAGTGGTTGGTAGAAGTAGCTACCATGGTCTGCTTAGATGACTGCCAAGATATGGCTACACCAGCAGAAAGTAATATAATCCATAGGATTTTGCACTATAGAGATTTGACACATAGTCAACATATCTTTAGGATTTAGTAATGATCATCATGATCTATCCATGATCTTCGTGATCTTTGGATTGTCGACCATCTGGATCTAAACTGTTAAGTGGTAAAACATTCAAGGTGGATTTAATCAGTAATCATCGTATTAACACCTTCTAGGTTTGATTACGATTTTCATAATCTCAAGTATGATTATCAGTGTTTAGTATATGCTCCCCCTGAAGACAACTTTTGTTGAAGCTTTGTTACTCTAATGCCTTTCATACATTTTTAAAAAAATAAACATATGCAAGAATACTGTGATCAAATCAACTGGATTACCACAATATAGAGTCTTACATACAAACATCCTACTACTTAACTAGAGGTTTAGGATAAACACTATTTAGGAGTAATATGTTTAACTTATCAAATACCATTATTTAATTATGCAACACGAGTAGATTATCCTTGCAGAGGATATGGGGTAATACTAGTTACAAAGTCGTATGTTTTCCGGATACGATTTATCAAACCCTTTCAGGGTCTTAATATTTTATAACTATCTCTCGGTGGTTAAAGTTACAACGAATAGTCTGTTCTGCAGAACTATAAAGTATAGTACCATTCTAGAGTAAAATATAACCAGTCTTAGTTTTGGCGTTTAGGGAATTAATTGCCAATATCACCAATGTATAGCGTACCTTCATGGTACTAGAGGAAACCACCATTCCACTAACTTCTGATGGAAGATGCACTTTATAAGAGCTTATGTGGTGCACTTCTGGTTTTTAGGTTTCTCATTTCATTCTTTCGGGTCTTGATGAGTCCTTGTCCACTTCTAGTGATCATACGATCGTTGGAGTGATTAAGAGATCGACTTGTAAGATAATTTCCCTTCTGGGAGATGCTCTCTTCTGGGAGATACTCTTACTATAGGTAAGAGATTATTGTGTATGAGTTTTATATATATTGCGATTTTGTTTCTTTCTTACTAGGAATTTTGAATCCTTCGAGAATTTCACCAAGGATTTTCAGAACCCATTGACTCCATATTTTGTTCATGCCATTTGCTAGAATTATTATGCAACAAAACATTATATCATTCATAATAGCAGAGTAACAATCTCCACAAGGATCTTTGAACCATAGCTTTCACTACTTCATTATCTTCATAATGACCCATCAAGTCTGAACTACTTGCTTCTAAGACTTTTATTAAGCAATTTTGGTTCAGCCTCATATGCTTTCATTATATGACCTGATATGAACGCATCAAGCACTCGGCCATGGATTTTGGTTCCAGATCTGTGTTCTCGTAAGAGAAACTTTAGAGGTATCTCAGTGTTAACCAGATCTTTGTCATTTTCCAAATAAAAGATTCTTGATCGTTCCGCATTCCCAACATTGCAATATATGCATATCAAGTTGCTGGGGCTTTTATCTTCATGATGAACCTCTTCATGTGGTATTTCACCTTCAAGGTGAGTTCTCTTCAAGAGAATTAAAGGAGTGATCAATAATTATTTTGACTAGTGTCATTAGATCTTAGACTCGCATGCGTCCCCACATATTTTAGATCAAGAACCAATAAGTCAATTCCGCATAGTGGATATACTATTCAACCTAGGGTATTCCACTCCTAGCGACGTATTTACTACAAGTAAACATTGTGGTAACTCCTCCATAATTATAAAGTATCTGGCAGGCTCCCCGCTTCTGGCGTACATGGGTATACATTGTGGTAACTCATCCACAATTGAAAAGTATCTGGCAATCTCCCCGCTTCTGGCGTACATGAGTATAAACTAAACCTCAAGTTTAGCTTGACTGGCACTTGTATCTTAGTACTAAAGATATTTTCCTTCTGGAAAATACGACGGCGTTTGAACTTTTGTGCATTTCTCTCCCCTAATGACGAGATTCGATCTTTATTAATAGCATACCATAAAATTCCCCTATCATGGACGTATGATTGATTGAATTTCATATCCAACATGATCTCCAACAACTGGTGGGCCCAAAGGTGTAAGCTACACTGGTGATAACATGTAAGAAATGTTTGATTCCTCCAATACACACTTGTTTCAATAATGAGTTTGATGATTATATGCAACGAGCTAGACTTTTATCAATGCAGTGGTAAGAAAATTGTATGATCATAATATTTTGTAGGATATTTCAACTTTGGGTTGGTCATTAATCTACGATGAATGTCCCGTACGGTGGTCCGAGGGTTGGCAGACTTCTGTAGACTAGTTTTTTTTATTATTTGTCCAAGTTTTGATTCAATTACTCATACCTTATTTCAAAAAATTTGGATCATTAAAATTCAAGGTTATAAGTATGCAACATATTTTCTTATGGTCATAATGAGTATGTTCTAATAGCATAGAACTACAAGATGCTCTCTAGTAACATAAATATAATGCTAGAACAAAAATATTTGACCATAGTTAATCTGCACAAAAATACTGAATTTTCTTATGGACTTCAAATCTAGTTGAATCACCCAAATAGTATAACTATTGGATGGGAATATTTATTGTTCAACGGGAACAACAATTTTTTTGAAATCAACTCAGAGTTAAAGATTTGCAATCATACTTCAACAGGAGTATAATTTTATCGGCGTGAAACCAATATATACTATGTAATATTTTGCTTACAAAATTCTTCAATTAAGAAAACAGTGCATGTGGTGGGGGATAATGTTATATAGACTTCAAGTCTTAGGGCTTAAATTATTCTATACTTATTAGAGGAATATGATATTTTCTAGCTAAAGTGGTCCACCAGAGATCAATATATGACTAGTCTTGTTCCGGTGCCACTCAGAAAATATTTTCCCATTTGCCATCTGGGCATCCGTGCACTACAAGCTAGTGAATTAGTACTTATTAGATATCAAGAGCACATGCACAACAATTTGTTAGCAAGCCATGGCAACATATTTTCTATTTCCAGGCATACGGTTTTCAAATTTATTCCATGCAAGATCAATTTACTACAGGTAAGGTATGCTACTAACAATATATTCTATTGAACAGATTTAATCAATTATTCAGCAGGAGATAAGACTTTAATAGAATAACCCAGACCATTAATTTATATATGGCATCTGGGTAAAACAATCTAATACATTAGGTTCCATCCTAAAGCAAAAAATAAGAGATGCTCAGCAGGAGCAAGGCCAAACTCGACATGAGCTGAATCTATACTACTAATGCAACTCGTGCAAAAAAACAACATCTTTACAAAGTTAAGGGATAACTAGGAGATTGCTATAAGTTTCAATAGAGCATAATACGAGCTTACCATTGCTATCATCCAGGACAAACAAATATCCCCTTTGCGATGTCAAACACACTACTACAAAATAGGTCATACTAGACACCTCATCACAGACGGTTCTTTTGTAACCGTCTGTATTGTACCTATCACATACGTTTCCAAAGGGAACCGTCAGTGATACGAGTTATCACAGATGGTTCATATTAAGAATCGTCTGTGAAGTATCACAGACGGTTCGTAAAAATAACTGTCTGTGATATTTAGAACTATCACAGACGATTTACAACAAACAACCGTCTGTGATGTATCCTAGACGGTTATTAATACGGACCGTCTGTGATAATTGCACTTCACAGACGGGTTTTATATGAACCGTCTGTGATGTTTGGCTCCCGCACCATGCATCTCTTCGTCTCCTGCGCCGACGGGCGATCGATGCGTCGTCTCTACGTCTTGCGCGCCGACATTACATATGATGCGTCTCTTCGACGTTTTATAATAATAAAATCATCGTGCGCCATGGTGAGCACGCATATCGTATTGATCTATAGGACATCTTAGCTAATTGTGTATCGTTTTGTAGGAGCTGATGCCCTACACGCTCCAAGTGAGGATGGTTGGGTCCATGTCTATTAAGGCCAAGGGGAGTGGCGTGGAAGGACAAGGCAAAGACGGTGCCTGTGTGGCGCAGGGTTACGCCAGGGTCCAGGTGGACATGGTATATGACAATTTTAGGGCCGTCCCGCTGGAGATTTGTCCGAACGAAGACATGAGAACATTAGGGGATGCCGAGTACAGTTTTATCTAGTGGCCCAAGAAGGACATCGCCCTGGACCCTGTAGTGCCGCCTCAACCTTCGATTCAGAAGGCCTCTCCAACAGGACCCTTGATGACTCTGCCTCAACCATCTCGACATGACCATGCCTCTCCAATAGGACCCTCGATGACTCCACCTCAACCTTCGCTTTAGAAGTCCGCCTCATCGGTTCCCATGGAAAAGACGCTGAAAGAACAAGAAAAGCGTGTCATCGTATCGGTTTCCGAGTCGTCTCACAGGAAGACACATAGCGGCCAAGACGTTCAGGACAAATTGAAATCAAAGAACATTAAGGCGCCTCCGCCTACCAACCCTAAGAAATATTCCTTCGGAAGTCCGTTGGTGACCACCACAGTATTAGCCTACGCTGGATTAAGTTGTCAGGGTTTGCATGCCTTATACATGCAGAAGACCAAAGATAAAGGGTGCGCTGGTGGAATCACCGTCAGATACACGAAGGAGCATTTCCTCCATGAGCCAGCCCCATTCGTCGTGGGCTTCGACGACTTATTCGACCTATTCAACCTCAAAGCCCTTGATGCATCACTTCTACAATGCTAGGCACTGTAAGTGTGTACAATCAAGTTCTACATTCACGTAATACCGATTAATATAACGACTCATTGCTTATATATAGATACATGATGAAAAATGCCCGGCAATTGAAAGAACCGGTGGGTTTCCTCGACCCACACGTGGTCTCTGAGCAAACCATCTTGGCAGATGCATCCTACGTCGTGAAACACATAGCGACAGCATTGTTTGCTCAGGACGACAAGGACTACATAATGGTGCCCTACAACCAGAAGTAAGTGTTCACTACTTGCTATACAAATTTTATTTGTACTTTATACGCAACACGAATATAGATTTAATGGCTATAGTGACATACATGAGTAGAAACCACTGGATCCTTTTAGTCATTATACCAAGGAGGAATAAGGTAATATACCTTGATTCCCTAATCAAAGTAAGCCACGACTTCACCCTTGTGCAAGAAATACTCAACATGTATGCTCATTTCCTCCATACATAATTCTATTGTAATCTTCCTTCATTTGAAATGTTCAAGGTTAACTTTTTGGAAACATGTAGGTCGTTCATCGCCTATGTTGCCGAGGGAGGGGTATACAAGGGATCGAGCGCTACACTTCAACACAGGACGCAATTTTCAGTATGCGCTACAATATAATAATCCTATATCATACTTCGTAATAATGCGTCTCGAACTTACTGTACTTATATATGTAATTCTATTTTTGCAGTGCCGCCAGCAAAAACAAGAAGATTGTGCATTCTACGTTTGCCATCATATGCAGCAACTCATGAGTGCTAAGTTGAAGGATCCCGAGGTTGGTCAATCTCGCAATAATTATTTCCTAATTACAAATTTAAATATATATGCTTACTACTTTACTCTTGCTAGCGACAGGGTTCGAACATAGATTTAAATGCACTCGTTATGAGAGAGATCTCGGAGGTTCGAGGGAGGCTCTGTGGCTTCATCAAGAAGGAAATCATTAACGCCGACGGAGAGTTTCACTAATCCGTCGACACTTGAACGACCTTCAGTTTGAGTAGTTGTAATTTAATTGTAACTCTAGCGACAATACTTGATACATATTGTAAATAATCACTTTGATTCATCTGTAATGTATAACTTGTAAGTTGTCAACGATTGATTCATCTGCTTGCTTGTTTTCAGAGGGCATGGCTAGCAATTCCTGAGGCTAGCCGAAAAGCAAAAAAATTTAGTTAGGTATACAGAATTATCACATATGGTTTATTTGCTAACCGTCTGTGATATGCGTATTACTCATATCACAGACGGTTCTGTTTACAATTCGTCTGAGATATTACGTATATCACAGACGGTTCTATTTAATAATCGTCTGTGATATGTCTGATATCACAAACGGTTAGTAAATAGAACCGTATGTGATATCAGGCATATCCCAGACGGTTGGTAAATATAACCGTCTGTGATATGTCGGCTATCACATATGGTTCTATTTACCAACCGTCTGGGATATACCTGATATCACAGACGATTCTATTTACTAACCGTCTGTGATATCAGGCATATCACAGACGGTTGGTAAATAGAATCGTCTGTGATAGCCGACATATCACAAACGGATTGTAAACAGAACTGTCTGTGATAGCCGACATATCACATACGGCTTTTGAGCCCTCTGTGATACGTCTGTTATCACAGATATAAAAATACAGATGGTTCAAAAACTGTATGTGACGACGGTTCCGAACCGTCTGGGATGAGATTTTCTGTAGTAGTGATATGTCCCATATAATTTATGCAATTTTTTTATATGTTTACATCTGGTAAAACTTTTTAAATGCATGAAACAAGTGCAAAATAGTAAAGATGAATTTTATCTATTCGGTAGACAATTTTCAAGATTTTCCATAATTTTCCTAGTATTTTTAGGATTTTCTGATAATTTTTTAATATCTAGAGCAATTTTCATAACTACTAAACCCATTACATAATTTCCAAACCATGCATTCATGCCACATCTCGTAACGACTAACGAACCAATTGATGAAGCAAATTAAACACGATTAATAAACAGAAAACCCAAGCGCCAAATCAATCGCGTATACATTGTCTAATTCAAATCTTATTGCAACAAGTACAGTACCATGCATCTCCTCCCACGTACGTACGTACACCTCAGGGCTCCCGCGTCTCATCGCCGCCATCCATACTACTACTTGTACGGTGTACCATGTTCCATCCAACGGCTACGAATGAATATCTCCGGCCGATTGATTAATTCGGCGGCTCGCCCGAGTCACCCCGATCCCAACCCAACCACCGCGCCGCGCCGAGCCGAGCCCTCAGAACGGCTTGCCCCAGTACATGAGGATGTCCTGGAGGAGCGGGTCGCCTGCGGCGAGCCCGGCTGCCGGGTCGATCTGCCCCAGCATCGAGTCGGCCGGGTTGAAGCCCGGGTCGGCGGTGGCGAACGTGCGCTCCCACTCGGCGATCTTGGGCTGGCTCTGCACCTCCGGCCGCTCGCTGCCGCACGACGACGCCGTGAGCACGTGCTCCGAGCAGCTCGAGTCCGCGTGCGCCCGCGGCATCGAGTCCGACGGCCGCACGTCGTAGTACGCCGCCAGCTCCGAGAACGGCGGCGGTGCGTAGGGCGGTGGCAGTACGGAAGGCTTCTGCTCCGGCGGCGAGCCGACGGCCGCCTGCCCGTGGCTCGCCTTGGCCACCGCCGGCTTGATGCGGTCGCCGCCGATCTGCTTCTCCGGGCCGCCTTTCTTGTTGTAGATTCGGCACAGCACCCAGTCATCCAACTGAAGCAACAGATAAAATTCGATTAATTTAAACCATCATTTCATAATCATAACATTTAAATATAAATTAATTACGAACGATTTTTTTTAGGTGTAATCCGAAGGCATTATTGGTGGGTTATTTATTTTCGTATCCGTCTCTGCGGCCAGCAAAGCGCGAGAAATAATTGGCGCGTGGAACAGATGACGCACGCCGGCATCTCCCGCGTTCACACTTGCATGTTAGAGGAATCATTCGCAGGGCCCACTTATCTCTTCTCGCTTAGTAAAATTCGATTGTTAATAAATAATAACATTTAACATATATACGTGACGACAACTACGTCTTTATCTGAACTTTGTGATATGCTAATGACACAGTTGACACTAGAGAAGGCTAAAAGAAAATCAAGATAATTCTTGCGCAGCTTGAGCTAGTGGAAGGTGCGTATATACCCTGAGGCTGTTCTTCTTGCGGGCGGAGCGGTCGACGTCGGCGAGGCGGTACTCGTGCATGATCCAGTTGGTCTTGTCGCCCTTGGGCGCCTTGCCGGCGTAGAAGACGAGGGCCTTCTTGATGGCCGCCGGCTTGGGCGTGCCGACCGGCTTGTCGGCGCCGGTGGCCTTCCAATAGCCCGTGCCGGCCGCGCGGTTCGGCCGCGACCCGTTCGGGTACTTGCGGTCGCGCGGGGAGAAGAAGTACCACTCCTTCTCGCCGTACAGCGCTATTCCTGCATGCGTCGTGCACATAGATATACGACGTGCAAATCAGAAACGGACATAAAGCATGCATGCATTCATGGGAAGCAAATCAAACGGGATACAGATCAGGATCGAGGTGGAGGACATGGACGTACTTGGGAGCTGCCACGGGTCGTACTTGTAGAGGTCGACCTCCGCGATGATGGGCACGGCGATGGGCAGGCCGGCGCACCGCCGGCAGAGGTAGTGCATCACCAGCTCCTCGTCCGTCGGGTGGAACCGGAACCCCGGCGGCAGCTGCAGGTCCTGCCCCTGCGACGCCGACCCTCCGCCGCCGCTCATCTTCTCCCTCCTCCTCGATCCGCCCAACCGGTCCAAGCTTCGCAGTTCCGCAGCTCTAAATCCACGCAACAGTTCAGCCGCTAATTAGACTTCTTTCTCTATCTTCTTGACGAGCTCTGTATTTGGCCGCGCCGTGTGTGTGTGTCTCTCTCTCTCTCTCTCTCTTCTTCTCCTTGTCCTGGAAGAGGCGATGGGGGCATGAAGAAAACCACGCGCCGTGCGACACGCGCGCCATATATAGCGCGCGGGGACGGCTTCTGTCACTGCTTACGCCACGGCGCTTGGACGGGCGCTCGCGGGTGCGGCCGGGAGCGGTGAGGCGGCCGGGTGAGGCCCTGCGGAATGGCGGCTCACGTGGACAGGTGTTCCGTTTTGGGCTGGGGTAGCGGGGCCCACGAGGGAACGTGCGCCCGTTGGTTGGCCGACACGTGGTGGAGGGGATGCGAATGCGGAAAGGTCAGGTGCGGGCCCGGGTCCGGGCCGAGAAACGTATGGATCGGTGGGCTCCGTTCGAGCGTAGAGCCGAACTTACTTCCGGTGGATGTAAAATGGAAATATAAGTACAATTTTTGTCTATCTAAGTTGTCTAATTTTAACAGTCAACTACAAAATTGTCTGTTGCACGAGCGGCTGTTGTCCTAAACATCATATTTCTTTTTTCTAACGTCGCGTTCTAGTAGGCAAATATTTCCTGACGTTGCACGGTTAATAGCTTATTTGCTAAAATAGTAAAAACAACATAAAAGTAGAACCGACGTGTCAACATCTCTAAACCCTATTCTTCCCCCTCTCTCCTGTCTAGCACTCTAGCACTCCCTCTCCCTCTCTCTCCACCGCTGAGCAGCAGCACGTATCTGCGGATAAGGATGCCACATCATTCGAAACCATGGTAGTTTTTGGCGTAACATTTTGAGAGTTTATGGATGTAAAGTAAACGGATCTATTGTTTAGGGTTGGAATCGAACTACATGAATAGTGCAGGATATAATTATGCTTTCCAAAGTCAAAAAAGAGAAATACCTTTTTAATAAAATGATCTTCATTTGTTCTACAGAAAAATCAGCCTTTCGGATTTAATCTAACTGGTTTGGGGACACGTATGCATGATGCAACAAATTATGGATTGAAGCACTATACAAGAGTCTATAAAGTTCAACTTTTAAATGTTAGAAAACATGCCTAATATTTTGTGGCCAAATACCTCATACATAGAATGCATGCTTTCGAAATATCTCCACATGATTTGATGGTCCATGCCCATGCAAATGAGAACTAGTCGCAACAACAATGACATGTAAAATGAACTTCGTTTTTTTTAAAAAAAGTGGCGTGAACATTTTTATAGAGGGGAGTGTCCCCCTAATTTTCCATGTGGGTTCACCTTCTTTCATGATGTAGTTACATATAATAATTGTTGCACCAAATCTTTTTCTGTTCATTGAAATATAATCTAATACACAATATTATTTTAATACATCATGCGTAAATTTTGTAGGTCAACTCAACTCAAGACACAATAGCCCCCACATAAATGACCTAATGCAAAACATTCTAGATCAAATACACCTCATAATTTCAAGAAAAGCTAGTGCAATATGGAAAAAATTTTTATTTATTTTTGCATAATTTGTCCAATCTGTTAAATTCAGTTGGAAACATCTAACTCCCACAAAATAGTGTGGGAAACAAGAAAGGATAATATCTTTATAGAACGATCTAATACATAATATTGTTAATCTATTTTGCGTAATTTTTAGACCATGAAACATAATTTCATAGGTCAACTCAACTCAATATTGAACAGCCCCACACAATAATGGGGACATCAACAAAAGAAGGTTGAAGCACCCCAAACTAGCATCCCATCCGTGTAAAAAGAATTCTAGATCAAATAGACTCCATAGTATCAACAAAACTATTAAAAGAAGGACAAATTTTTTTTATTTTCACATAATCTGTCTAGTTCAACACAAGACATATCACTCCCACAAAATAGCGTGGGTTACAAACAAAATAAGTATCACCTCTTAATAGAATGATCTAATACACAATAGTATTTAATATATTTTGCGTAATTTTTTTAATAATAAAACAAAATTTTATAAGTCAACCCAACTCAACTCAAGACACAACCCGCATAATAGTGGGGACATCATAAAGAAAAAACACAATATCTTAAATCACCTCAAACTCACATGATCACACCATGTTCATGTTAAAAAATTGTAGATCAAATAATCTCCATAATTTCAAGAAAACTATTACAGTATGCATAATTCATCTAATTCAACTTAACTCAAATCAAGGCATATAACTCCCACAAAAATAGCATGGACATCAATAATGTATGGATAATATGTTAATAGAATAATCCAATATACTATAGTATTTAATCTATCTTGCGTAATTTTAATCATGAAACAAAAGTTTGTAGGTTAACTCAACTCAACTCAAAACATGAGAATCCCACATAATAGTGGGGACATTGACAAAATAAGGACCATATCTAAAATAACCTAAAACTCACATCACATTCTTGTATATTTTAGATCAAATATACTCTATATATATTTCAAAAAATATTATTACAATATGGATTAAAGTTTTTATTCCTGCATAATATTCCAGTTCAATTCATATTTTAGATCAAATATAATCCATATTTTCAACTAAACCCTAGGCATATAACTCCCGAGAATAACCCACACAGCAAGAATAATCCTGCACACACTCAATAGTATTTTACTCCATTCTACATAATTTTTATCATAAAAGAAAATTTTCTAGATAAAATCAACTCAAGACATGACAGCCACACCTAATATATAGTGTGAATAGAAAAATAAAGACCATATCTTAAATCATCTCAACCCCACCTAAAAAAAATCGAAAATCAAATACACTCCATGATGCCATGAAACATATTATGATATAGCTAAATTGTTTTATCTTCACGTAATTCATCTAGTTCAATTCAAGTCAAGTCGAAATATGTCACTCCTACAAAATAACATGAACAAAATAAAAACATATCTTCAATTAAATCTAACCAACCTCGCATATGTGTCTAATATTCAAAGTTCAATAGACTCCACAATTTCAAGAAAATTATTATGGTAGAAATTATGCCTTTTAAGTTTTAGCTATTGCTTACATTATGTCTTTCAACTCAAAAAAAAAATCGGTTAAACAAAATAACAAGGGAAATAAATAAATGAGCACCCTTAAATCTACTAAAACCTACCTCACATTCGTGTTGAATTTTTTAAAACTAAATAGACTCAACAATTTCATGCAAACTAGCTATTATAATAAATGTCAAAACTACACATTATTGAGATGGTAGCACAAATGTGGACGAGTGGCTAGTATACTTGTTTGAATAAATTTGTTACTATCTCAATGACATGCCATCATGCTTCATAATAGAGTTCTCAATTATAAAAAGAATATAATATAAAATAGTATTTAACTTATCATGCCTAAATTCTTTATCATAAAGAAAAAAATTCTAGGCCAACTGAACTCAATTCAAAACATACTAAACTCAGATAATATAAAGGCAGCAATAAAATATGATTATATATTTTTTAGGGAATATACCGTTATATCTTAAATCACCTAAAACTACACCCCACGTTAATTGTTATAATACAAACATAAAAATTTAACGTCACATCTCTGTTTCAACTCAAGTCACTTAAAGTCTAATTTTTTATTAATTAATTATTTTTCAAATTTAATTTTAAAGTTAACCCCAGCACACTTTATTTTCAATTCTGGCCCCCTTTTGTCACGCCACCATCCGTGACGTGACAAATAACACTGTCACGCCAGCCCGTTTTTGAGCCAACTCTTATCACGCCACTGGTAGTGGCGTGACAGTGTTGTTTGGTCACGCCACCGCCAGTGGCGTAACAAAAAGTTCGTTTTTGCATACTTATCCTATGGCGTGACAATGTTGTTTTGTCACGCTATAGATGATGGCGTGATCAAAGAGATCAGAATTGAAAATAAAAGTGCGTCGGAGTTAACTTTAAAATTAAATTTAAAAAATGATTAATTAATTAAAAAAAGTTCCTTAAAGTCTTGCCAGTCCCTGATATAATGGTGAGCCAACAATAAATTTAAGAGTTCTACTTTGGATCAACTCACATTTATGTTGAGCATTCTAACCAAATGGACATAATAATTTGACAAATGAACTAGCTATTATAGTAAATCCAAACTGCATGCAAGTCACACTTACATGAGGTGTTACGATAACTTGAATCGAGTGGCTAATACACATAATAGTTTGACCTTGTTTGTTACAATACCATTATGTTTCAAAATAGATACATTGTAGAGAAATATAATAAATGATAGCCTTCTTTATGTTTTCCTTAATTTTTTTATTATAAGATAAAATTTTGTAGGTCAACTCAACTCAACTCAAGGCATGTCAGTCCCACATAAAATAGTAAAGACAACAATAATATAAGCACCATCTCGAACGAACAACTCAAAACAACCTCACTTTGTTGCCAAAACTTCCATGTCGAATATGGTTCATAATCTACTGCAAAATACGGCAGCGAAATTTGAAAACTAACAAAATGTAACCGACACGTAACTCGCTAAATGTAAGTGTAGAGCCACAGTAGCGCCGCGGACGGCCAATAAAACCGATTGTGGAGGAACCACAGAGACGAGGCCCACGGAAGATCCAGATTCCCAGAGAGCACCCGCGGCCGCACACACTGACTCACCCATGAAGATATGCATTGGACACGTGACGGAGATGCGTACGCACGCGCAGATAGGTGATAAGCTTGGACCAGCTAAGCGCCAATGAACGGGAACTAATCAACGAGACAAGAGATTAGGATCGCATTACGGTCCAATTAACTAGCCAAAAGCACCACTTTTGCATCCTCTAAAAATCGCTTTCCGATCGATACACAAAGTCTGGCAAAGTTTATCGAGCACTGTTCGGAGACCGTAGCTTTCGCAGAGAGTTAACTTCAACTTTTTTCAATACTGTGATCCAATTAATTTACCGTAGCCACAGCCTTTTCTTTTAACCCTATGTCACTTTATTTCAATTAGGAAAAAGTCTATATACCGCTCGGACTTTGTTCCGTACAGCACACCGAACTATGAAACCAGACATTTGACCTCCAAACTTTACGATTCAGTTCAAATATCACTATAACTCGGTTTCACATGTGGTATCGCCCGTGTGGCGCGATGAGTGGGCGGCGGTTTGGCTACGTACAATGACACGTTGATCAAGTTTAGGTAAATGACAAGTGAGACCTATAGAGGCTTCTCCTCCAAATTGAAACAAAGAGGGAAGAAGCTACAGCGGTGGCCATGGAAGCACGACTGGTAGCTTCGTGGGGGGAGAAACACCTATAGGTCCCACCTATCGTTGATCTAACTTGGTCAGCGTATCATCTTATATGGCAAAACCGTACACTCATTACACCACACGGGCGATACCACCATGTGAAAACGGGTCATATTGTAAATTAGTTGGGGGGAGGCAAATGTATGGTTTTATAGTTTGAGATGTTGGATGAACTTTCGAGCAAATTTTAGGTTATTATATGGACTTTTTTCTTTCAATTAACCACAGAATATATATTCTCTTCGGAATGCTACAGTACACGTGGTTGTGGTGCAGATTTAATTTGTACAGATCGACGGCCATGCGTACTGGAGTAGAGTAATTAAGTATAGCTAGCACTGTGTGAGGTGTCTGCAGTCGATGCATGTACTGGCTGCTTCTTTCGAGTTGGACGTTTACTCAGACAGAATTATTCGCTAAAATGATTCTATTATGCGATGAAATAACAAGAATAGCGTATCACAAATGAATCGGCAAAATTAGCATCATGAACATATCGACAGATGATATGTGCCTCCTATCACGCTCCCACCCTCCGTATCCCCCTTTTGTGCCCCACCGCCCGAATCCACATGTGGTGCACTCCCGTTTGACCGGATCGCCCGCCGCGCTACGCGTGTGGTGGGACGCCGCAGAGGCCCGGTGTGGTAGGGAGCATGTAGTGCTATTTTTATCAATTCAATTATAAGAGACGCTAATTTTTCTATTTCGTGGCGCCACACGGCGGAAACTCTAATCGGATAGCAACGTAAGGATGTTAGCTGTCCGAAACGTACGTCTAACCGATTGTGCCCGAAAGTACAAGATCCATCTGAACACGTAGAGACGAGTGTCACGTACACATCATACACAGCGTATCTTCTCGTCTCACTTTTTTCCGTGTAGGAAACTATATATATATATATATATATATATATATATATATATATATATATATATATATATATATATATATATATATATCGACTACGTAGTCCTGTATTTGGCCGAGCTAGCTAAGCATATATACAGTACTATACCGGAATATATTCAATTATTCGAGCATCTGCTACGTACGTAGTAATCCCAATAATCCCAAAAGAAACAAAATCTTAGTTTAATTGGGCATCCAGATTAAGGAGGTGACACGTACGCATTGCAATTCTCTTCGTTCAATATATTAATGCGACTAAATACATAAATTAATAACACTGTTGCATTGATTGCTCCTATCACCATGCAAGGAGGAATGCAGCAATGTCGCTGTCGCAAGGAAAAGCGTACCAAGTGTCTCTCCTTCTCCGCTCGACGAGTGAACGTGGATGGCTCGCGTCTCAGCGTCAAGCAAAAGGAGAGAACAGCACAACGGAGAGAGAAACAGCACAAGACATGACAGGCAAGATACCGGAGATATGACGATGATTAATATAAAAAAAAAACAAGTTGCTTTTTAATACGTGCAGCTAAACTTTATAAACTTTGATCGTCGATATTTTTTTAAATATTTAGATTAGATATACAAGAAAATCGTATGGATAGATCTATTCACAAGGACTTTCATAATATTATAATTTTATTATATTTTATAAATGTATTATAATAGTAATTAGTGGTCAAAGTTATATTTTAAAAACCGTGTCGATATCTCAAACGACTTGTTTTTGTTAACCAGATGGAATATATACTCCATCTGTTCAAGAATATATGATATTTTAGACATCAGCAAAGTCTTCAGTATGCAATTTTGACTATTACTTTTCATATAAATATGTTGGTAAAATAATATGAAATTGTCATATTATGATTTTTTTTTAAATAACTAATCTAATAATATTATTTTCACATGACACAAATAAATTTTTATATATTAGTGATCAAAGTTAAAATTTTTTGACTATATACTTTGTAAAACTTCGTATAGTTCTGAACGGATCATCCGTAATATACTGCATCGTCGATCTGTTCTTCCGCACAATTAAAATGCAGACAATTATGATCGCCAAAAAAAAATGCAGACAATTATGTGGCTTCTAGCTTCAGCGATGCATGCCTGCCACGTATGTACGTTAGCAAGCTAGCTAGCCACACCTTGCAGAATCGATCATTTAATTAGGTAGTGATTATCAAATTAAATTGATTAATTAATTGTTAAGATGGATGCATACACAGGTGCGGATAAGTTAGGCCAGTCTCAGTGGGAGTTTCATTAGAGTTTCATTCTCATTAAATGTGTTGCCACATAGGCATTTTAGATGACATGGCAGTGTATTTAAGAAGAGAGAGGAGAAATGGGTTTCATCTAGATGAAACTCTCTTGGCACGAATATCAACTCCCTCTGAGTCATGAAATTAAATGTCTATGAAACTGTAGAATGAAACTCTCCATTGAGAGTGGGTATTTCATTCGAGTTTTATTTCATTTCATATGACATGGCAGTCTTGGAAACAACGCCATGAAACTCTCCATTGAGACTGGCCTTAGCGCTGGCTTTTGAGTGAGCTGTCCCGCTCTCTCTTAATCACGCGGCACAAGCGTGACGTCAGCCTGATGAGTAGGTGGCTTTTGTATGTTCGTGTTGCTGCTGCTACTGTTCTATACATAAGTATTTAATTTATTGGATCTACAGTGCCTTTGTATTATGAACCATCTTCACATTTCAATCAAAGGCGTAGACCAATTGCTATAATATTTTTTTGCTACCGTGTTTTTGTTACTGTAAATATTTTGTTTTTCCAGGATTGATTGATATATTGTTGGAATAAGTCCATATTACTCCCTTGAACTATCAGAAAAGTCTGATTTACCCCCTGAACTACAAAACCGGTTATTTAACCTCCTGAACTTACAAAAACCGGACACAAAACCCCTCAGACTGGTTTGAAGAGGTGGTTTTGCACACGTGGCAGCGGTTTTGCCATGTTAGTGCTTATGTCACCAAAATTCACTGACATGGCAGTGGTTTCGCTGATATGGCAGTCATCGACAGAGCAACGGACAGAGAGGAGGAGGCGCGCTCGGCTCTAGAGGCGGCGGCGACGGCGAGCTACGGCCTGGGAGGTAGCGCCGGCGGCAAAAATGGGTCCCTGAGATGATCAGGAGTCAAGCGGTGGTGGCGGCACTCTTCGAGGTGGCCCATGGCAGCGGGGGCGCAAGGCCGAGCTACTGCCGGTGCTGGGGAACGAGATGGGCGGCGGCGCTGGTGGGGGAGAAGAGGAAAAAGAAGGCACACACGAGCATCTATGGGTTGAGATGGACTCACCGGTGCAAATGGCGGGGGTGCAGGAGAGCCGAGGTGAGCTGGCGGCATGAGCCCATGGCGGTGCGGTTGGCTCATCGCGGAGGCTGCGACCTGGGGAGGGAGGGCACAAATCAGAGGTTTGGGGAGGAAGAGCGATTCTAGGGGGTGCTCCAGGGGGGAGGAATCGGAGGGGATCTCACCGGGAAAGGAATGGCGATGGTGGCGGCACTTTTCGGTCGGAAACAGCGAAGATGGAGTCGACGGCAACCTCCTACAAACAAGAGGTGAAATCAAGTTGGGGGAAAAGAAGAGGAGGCTCGGGAACACAACGTGATGCCATCGGTTTTGGACGAAGCTCGTCGGGTTGACGGGGACGGTGAGTGAGGCGACGGCCGTGAATGGGGGGGGACGGGGGGAGGATGGTGCATTCTCGGTGCTCCTGCTCGGGAAAGAAGAATTGGAGGTGAGGGATAGATTGAGGTGGCCGAGGCGGTGCTAGAGGGCGCGACGGTGGCGGCTGGAGCTCACTAGAGCAGTGATGGCGCGCAATTTTTGGGTGGCGGCGCTAAAGGGGGAGGAGCCGTGGTGCGGGGGTGGCGCGGCAGTGGAGGCGGAGGTGGGGGCGGATGCGAAGGCAGAGGTGGCGGAGGTTGCGGTGACTGAGCACGGTGAAGAAGAGGAGGGGAGGGGAGGGGAGCGACGGGTGGGCGGAGTCCGAGAGGGAGCGGGAGGAGGCTGGGCGCATCATACTGGAGGAAGAAGGAAAGGAGGAAGGAGGAGGCGACGGCTGACAGGCGGGGCCCACGGGTTAGAGAGAGGAGGAGAAAACAGGCTAGGTGCTGACTGGGAGAGAGAGAGAAGAAGAGAGAGGGTGACTTGGACGTCCACGTGGCAAAATATATGCTACATCAGCAAAACCACCGCTCCAAACCGCTGTGAGAGGTTAATTGGCCGGTTTTCGCAAATTTATGGGGTTAAATAACAAGTAAACCGGACTTTTCCTATATTATTTACTATCTCAGAAAACATTGTTCACATAGTATATCTATGCAGTGATGCAAAGGATCTAGAGCCTCTAGCTGTGTGGATGTAAACTGGCCTTTTATTTTCGCGAGGAGGAAGCAAGCTGTAGTACATGTCGACCTAAACTACAAACAACAAAAATCTTCCCAGCTTTATATAATGCTCGATGGTAGTGGTCTATTATTAGAACTAGAAGATTACCCACGCCATTCGCGCGGGCCTCTTTGCTGGGCCACCGTGGGGCGCACGACGATGGTCGTTCCCACGAAGCGCGCCTGCTAGAATCGGATGGTCGCGAGGCTAGCGCGGAGTGATCCGACGGCTCACGCATTCAGGGCGACGTGGAGCACGCAAGGCCGCGGCTTCCCAGCAAGCGCAGCAGCTCAGATCGAACGATGCTGAGCCAAGCGCGGCGCGATCTGACGGCGTTCGTCTTCCGATCGACGTAGCAGGCGCGCTTCCTCCTAGGCTTTAATGTTAGTAATTAAAAGTGATTATTATCTGGCTGTTTCTTCGATTACAATGAACATATACACACCACCATGCGCACACCACACGTACACACTAGTGTGCCTCCTTAGCTCACACCTAAATAAGACAAAGTCTAGGGTAAATCTACAACCATCATAAAAATTTTATGACTAAAACGCACTTGTATATACGTAAAAATGATACCAAAATTTAAGTTTTGGCGAGTGAAGCCGTACATCGGTGACTCTACCGCTCCCGCGAGAGGCGGTTCCTGTTACCTGGCTTCTTGACGATTCCATGTACACCCGCCTATGCATGCTTCGTGTCTGAACAACCCATCCATGCTCATCATGCATCCAGTTGGTATATCCGTACATAAATTATAAAGTGTGTCAATCATTAGAGAATTATAGGTGAGTTTTATAGAGAACTGGTTATTAAAAAGGAGGCGATTAGAGGAACCTCACAAGTGTCCTGCTACGTGGGCAGATTCGATATACTGGTAGCTTCCGGAGGAAAGCAATCCGGCGATATGCTGTATAAACGGGTACTCTTGTCTGTCAAGATTCAGAATCCAGTACCATCTTTTGGTTTTAAAAGAAGAAGAAGAAGAGGAAGAAGAAGAAGAAGAAGAAGAAGAAGAAGAAGAAGAAGAAGAAGAAGAAGAAGAAGAAGAATCAATTGGTTTGGTGACGCTGGTTGCACATGTTGGGCCGGATTAGTTTCCATTGGGAGGGGAAACCTGACCCGGTCACTAATCTGGCATCGATGGAAAGCTGAGACGGAAGAGGACAAGACTAGAAGTTACGGAAGTATACCCTCCATTTCCCTATATTTGTTCAACGCTTTAGGAGTGTCTATTTTGATATATTTGTTTATTAAAAAAAAATCTAGAACATAGTTATTGTATTTTTTTTTCTCTATGCCCCTACTTACATGCTTTTGGAAGATATAACTCTACCCAGTCAAATACATATTGTTTTGACGTCGACATAGTATGTAAAATATAATTTTGACCACTAATTTCTATTATAATATATTTATAAAGCTTGATAAAATTATAATATTATGAAAATACTTTCTAAGACAAATCTACACGTGATTTTCATCTATCCAATCTAAATATTTAAAAAGATATCAATAACCAAAGTTTTGAAAGTTTAATTACACGTATTCCAAAGTAACATGTATTTTGTGACCGGAGGGGGTAAGTGGTTATGATATGCCATTTAATATGGGCATGCATAGTTATTTCTCATCAAGTATTTATTAGATTTAGTTTTTTTGTTTGTGTGTATAGTGGTTGTAGACAAATACAGTAAAACAGAGGTAGTCAAGTAGAGATGAGGTTCAAGTAGAGATGAGGGTCAATTTAGATCATGAGTCGTCACTATTAGTATATTCTATAACAACAAAAGAGGGAGGAGATATGATGTTTCTTTTACGAGAACACACAAGAGAATTGCGTGCCATTGCCTTACAAATTTGAAAAGATTCAAAATAACAGGCGTGGCTAGGCCACAGCAACAACCAACAGAAATTGCAACCTCGGTCAACACTCAGTAACACTGTACGCGCCGCGCGTACCTGACGCCGTCCGCATCGCCCGCCGCGGAGGAGGCTCATGACGGTGGCTTCATGATTTATCGCGGCGTGCTTCCGGAGTCAGCCGCGGCCCGGAAGCGTGGCCATATGCGCGGCATTTCCTCGAACGAACACATACATATTATGGCCTAGCTATTACGTGGTTCTAAATCCCGTCCTGATAATTGTTGCTGAGCTACAACGCAGTCTGTCAGGATTCAGAATCCAGGATCCTTTGGTTTTAACGTTCAAGAGAAATTAAGAATCCTTTGGTTTGGTGACGCTTACTGTACATATTGGTCCGGATTAGTTTGCATTGGGCCGAGAAACATGAGCAACTACTAATCTGGCATATTTGACGTAACCTGGCGAAGAAATGGACGGGCTTAGCAAGCTACGTCGATGACGATGGAAGCTCTGGCCCAGCCCAACATTTTTTTTCAGATTTCGGAACTACTTAGAGTTAGACGCAAGCAGAGGTTCGAGGGAGGGATAGGACGGGGAGACGAGTAGACACCTCCTAGGCTGAAAAAATAGCTCGAGGCTTGTGGCTTGGTTCGGACTGTCATGACCGGCTCGGCTCAAGTTCGCTCGTGAATTTTCGAGCCGAGCCGAGCTCAACTTTCAGCTCGGAAAAAATTCGAGTTGAGCTTGAGCTAGCTCACGAGCCAAACGGGCCAGGCGAAATCCCCCTGCCCAGGCCCAGCCCACTCAGCCACGCCACGTCCCTAGCCCAGCCCATGTGAATTCCCTAACCCTAACCCCACGCGGCCACGCGAATTCCCCATTTCTCCTTCCCCTTCCTCTCCCGGCTCCCTCTCGCCCCGTCCAGGCGTCCACCGTGTCGCTCCTCCGCCGCCCCGTCTAGCCTCCACCCGCCGCCTCCCCCTCGCCGCCCTCGTCCAAGTCACCGCCCCGTCCACCGCGTGATGTGCTCACCCCTGCCTCCGACTCCGAGTCGCCGCCCCGTGCTCCGTCTCCACCTCGGCCCATGCTCCACGCCTCCACCTCCGCCCATTCCCCCACCGCCGCCGCCGGAGGCCATCGAGGCGAAGCGGCCGTCAGGCCCGTCACTGCCACCCTTTCCTCTGTGCCGCTGTCCTCCAGGCTCCAGCCCACCATCGCTGCCGCCGCCGCCGCCTCCGAGTCTCCGACCGCACTGTCGCCTCACGGAGTTGCCCCGACGCCCTCGTCGCTGCCTCCGAGGCTCCGACCACGCAGTCGCCTCGCGGTCGCGGAGCTACCCCGCTGCCCTCGCCCTACCCCAGATATGATTCATCCACTTGGGCGAGGATGCATATTTTTGTTGTGACTTGTGAATGAATGCTCTTTGGTTGCAAGCATGCAGCAGATTTTTGTTGTGAAATGAATGTTTTGCTATTCTTGCGAATGAACGAACGCGGAACGAAGGAATGGATGCTGCTGCTCTTGGCTCGCGAGCCCTCGCGAGCCGGCTCGATCCGCCTTTCGAGCCGAGCCGAGTCGCCCTCTTGGCTCATGCTCAGAACGAGCCGAGTCGAACTAAGCTGCCGCTTGGAAACCCTCACAGCTAGCCGCAACTCCGTCAATCCGCATTTGGCCCCTCTCGTCTCTACTTCGGCGTTCGTATCCATGTTAAGTCAGTGGGGACCATTGAATTCCAAAAGTAATTTTAGGTTTATTTATTTTCTTGTTTCCAGATCAATTGTTCTAGTTTTGTATTTTTTTTGTGAGTTCTTAGCTGGATTTTCTCTATCCGTGATGGGTTTACCAGACCAACTCACCTAGATGATGTATATGCCAGAGATCAAAACAGAGACGAGATGCGTATAAATAAATTTCTTCTAATTTTATTCGACGAACAACGTTACTACCAAGACATACGTTCTACACATCGATGGAGATTATCAACATTCTACTTCCTGTTGTTGTGATTGTCGGCAATCATAACACTGTTGCAAGATATGACGCCTATGATGAGAAAGATAAAGAAGTCCAACACGGTCATCAAATAAGGACTTGATGGTAATATATTGTTCATCTATAATTTTCAATGTAAAAGTTGGGTACTCATATACTTTACCTAAGTTATCTATTATCTTATTAAAGAAGAGCTAAAAGAAGCCACCACGTTAGCTCACAAAGGTAAGAAATTCCTATGTTAATCGGTGCAAAAACAGAAAGATCTACACCGTCGATCGTGGTAGGTTCAGATTACAACAGTGTATATTAAAACAAAGAGCCCACGTCAAGTACAACAAAACCGAAATTCAAAGTAAAAAATAAAATGAAATCAACAATTTAATTTTCATACGAATTCATAAGTAAAAAAAAGTCCATATCAACTACAATAAAACAAAATTCAGAATAAAAATAAAACAAAAATTACAAATCTGATTTCCATACCAATTCCTAAATAATTATAATTCAGAATAAAGAATAAAACATTAGTAGTTAGATTTGTATACAAAATTCAACAAAAAAACTAAAATTTGGAATAATAAAATAAAATAAAATTCATAATTTGATTTCAATAAAAATTTCAAAAAATATATTTTAAAATAAAAATTAAAAAATAATTAGAAATTGGATTTTTATACGAAGCCCAACAAAATAACTAAAATTTGGAATTAAAATAAAATTATCAATTTGATTTCAATATGAATTGTAAAGTAAAATCCCTCAATAACTGTAATTCAAAATAAAAATTAAAGAAAAATTCGCAATTGGATTTGGGTACGAATTCCAAGAAAATAACCAAAATTCGGAATAAAAATTTTAAAAAAAATGCAATTTAATTTCCATACAAATTCCAAAGTAAAACCCCTAAATAATTAAAATTCAGAATAAATTAAGTAAATTTAGCAATTTCATTTGTATATGAACTCCTATAAAAATAACTAAAATATTGAATACGAACAAAAGTTATAACAAAGATGCCACGAATGATGTTAGAGGAGACACAAAATAAGCTACCACGTTCGTTCTCTAGGTCACGATTGTTACTTCCTATGGAATAAAAAAATAACTGAAATTTTGAATTAAAAAAAATTTTAACGAGGATAACACGAGTGGTGTCGGAGGAGACCACGAAAGAGTGCAATGACATCGATCTGTCCTTTTTTATGATTTGATATCGATCTTACGAATGAATACTGAGGATTTTCCTAAGTAAGAGCCACACAGAAAAAGACACGGGGATTTAGACAGGTTCGGGCCTTGTTTTGGGAGAATAATAACCCTACTCTAATGTTGCTATATTGACTATGCTTTATAATAGGGAAGAAATCACTAGAACAAAGCTTAATGACCTCTCTTGTTGTTGTTGCTCTTGTTGTCTCTAATCCTCTTTATAGCGCATGAAGGGGTGGCAGTTGTTCTATACCAAGATGCACCTCAACGCTTGATGAAATACACATGTTCATGGTAGTTATTTTCAGAGAGACCACACCCCACGTCGTCTTGCGGTTACGTCAAAGACAGGCTTAATACGTGTTGTTATAACAACACATATTAACTAATGTGTGTATTAAACACAGTGCATAAGTGTCTCTAGTTGATTGGGCCCACATGTCTGTAGGCTTTGTGGACTATAGGGTGGTCGTAGTAAGGCTTACGACCATGAGGTGATCGTATTAAGGCTTACGACCATGAGGTGGTCGTAGGAAATCTTACGACCACTAAATAACCGTAGAATGGTTTACGACCACTTAGTTAAATTTTCCCTTATTAATGTTAAGGGGTATACTTATGAGTTAAGCTTACGACTATCTATAATAACAATTACAGATAAATAAGTTAATTAATTGAGGATTATTAGATCCTCGTCATCTAGCCCCCAACTTCGAGTGAAAATAACTTACTTGGAAAGGAGGTCGTAGAATGGTAGTCAAAAACAGAGTCTTTCTGGCTGGTATTTCATTTGACCAAAAATTGAGATGGGCAAAAGGTAATTTTCATTTGAGTTGAAAAGACCGAACTACTTTTCCCGAACGGACAAATTAAAGAATTCAAACTGACTCTCACAGATATGTCCATTGGAGCGGCTCCCGAAGGGGTGGCGACTGTTGAGTTATCACGATCTTTAACTCAGACCCGCAGCTATAAAAATCTACCACGGGCGTGATTTAGGGTTTTTACTTTCCCCATTCGCTTCAACTGCTCCTGAGTTCTTGTTCTCTCCGCCGCCAACCAAGTCTGCAATCCTTCTTCAAATTCTTCCAAATCCAAATCAAACTCACTCGGAAGAGATGACCAGAACCATTTCCAAGTGGAAAAAAATCCGAAATGGATGTAGAGAAGATGACTGATTTGGTCGTGGCATAGAAGATTCCAAGACGTGCTTTGGTGAAGTGGACCAACGTTGATGGTCAGTATTGGCCCTCGAGTGAGAAGGACACAATTCCAGTATTCCAGGCATACTGTGAAAGTGGTTTCCAATTGCTCATTCACTCTTTCTTGATGATCATATTCCAGCATTTTGGGTTGGAATTGGTGAACTTGTTCCCAATTCCATCACAACGCTAAGTGTATTTTGTCTACCTATGTGAAGCCTATCCAGAAATCCTTCCAGATTTGGATATCTTCCGGTACTACTACGGGATGAGTAAGCACAGCAGAATCGCGGGTAGCTGCAGTCTGAAACTCCACGACTGGAAGTCAAGGGAGTATATTCAGATGTTCACCTAGTCCTAAACCACGGTGGAAGAATAAATGGTTCTACTGGACTGTATCTAGGGACGACAATCTCTTTTTCACGGGGAAGCCTACAGAGAAGAGCTTATCTTGGGGCTCAACTCCAAGCGACCTCGACCGGATCACCCCTACATCCAAGCCATCAAGGATTTGAAGGAAGAGGGGTTGACCGGATGGTACGTGGTGAGGGACTTTATCACACGCCACATTAATCCTCCGAAGAATCGAGTGCACCCCATGTGGATGTACTCAAGGACAACCGACCCGACCAGAGATTATGAAGGAGGTAAACAAATAATGAACTTAGCTCCGACCAGAGATTATAAAGGAGGTAAACAAATAATGAACTTAGCTCTCTTTATTTTTTTTAGTATTATTGTTGATTATAACTTCATACTCGTAGATCTCTTGCAAAGGGAAATTGACGCTCGAGTCAAACTCATTTGTGAGAAGCCTCCTAAGACCACAAAAGGGGCCCTCGAATCCTGGCGGTCGTAACTGAAGAAGAAAGAAAAGAATGCCTAAAGGTAATCAGAAAATGATTTAATCTTTAGAGTTCAATAGTCGTAAAATTAGACCATTTGATAATATTCGTTTTCTGACTTTTGCAGAAAGTAGGCATGACAAACCGTCAAAACTACTAAGAGGTCGAATTAAAGGCTGTCGAAGAGGGGTCAGAGGAAGATAGAGTTCCTCTGGCCAAGACGTCACCTTGTGAAGGCTGCTGATAAGAAGGGTGCAAGTTCAAGTTCCACCCTTCCTTCGACCGCTCCCATCAGGCAATTCTTCGCAGATGTAATCGCTACAGAGAAAAGGGGTATGGTCAAAGAACTTAAGCGTAAAGCCTCCAAGACCAAAGTACCCTTCTATTATGATCACATGACATTTTCAGTTTCTGTTTCTCATGGCTTTGTCAAGCAAATAGAAAAGGAGAACTGGAAAAGTTTTATATCTTTTGTGAAGGCTACCTCTGCAACAGTAGAGCCTATGGTCGAGGCATGCATTTTTCCTTAGGTGGTCGAAGCCAATTTTGACCATCGAGGGGAGCAGATCGCTCAAGACCTACGACCAGACATGGTCGTAGAGATCCCAACCATTCATCAAGACATTCGACCAGACGTGGTCGAAGAAGCTCCAGGCTCTCAAGCTCGTGACACTAAAAACCTTCCAGAGGCTGAAGGTGTCACAAGAATTGAGACGGTCGAAGAAGAGAAGAAGAAGTCTTCCTTTGGGAAGATTTCTTCTGGATTCAGTATCGTATCCAGGAAGCAAAACTAAAAACTTAGAGATAGTGTTTACCTTTTAATTTTACAATTTGACATATCTTCCCCTTTTCTTGTTGTTTTATTCCCGCTTCTCCATCCCCAGGGATGCTTCTGTTGAGAGGACCGCAGTTGTTGTGTCTACAGCCGTGGGAGTATTGGTTTCTCCTGCAGTTGTAGATATAGCGGCGGAGGTGGTTGCAGAATTGACCTGTATCCCTGTGGTGATGATGGAGGATGTTATTGTCACTGAGCCAGCTACGACCACTGAGGTGATCGTAGAGGAGGAGGCAAAGACAGTAGAAGATCTGGATGCTATGGCGATCGGGTCGATTATTGAGAATCTCAATAATCAGACAAGGGACTTGGTCCTACGTTCACCAGTGGCAGCCAATCAAGCTAGAGTAGAGAGCTCCAATCGCCATGCTAGGAAGGAGGTCGTGGAGGAAGTTCCTCCAGGTCCCCAAGGAGGAGTCGCTTCTTCTACTAACAACAACAAAGAAGAAGAAGGTTCCTTCGGCCTCTTCCCCGAGTTCTTTGGACCACCGACCATCGGATCCTCTTCATTTAGATCTTGTGACCGAGTCCCACACCCTAAGGATATTCCAAATAGGGGACATATCTTTGATGAGTAGCGTCTTCAAAGAGTATGGTGGGACAAAGTCAGTGGGCTCTATGAATTGTAGGACTCCGAGACAATGTATTCCAATTTTGTGTTGGACCGCCAATAGTGTAAGTACTCGATACCAAAATTTACATATTTTGATTTTTTTTCCAACTTTTTCTCACTATATTTCTTTGCTCAGAGAGCTCTCGAGCAAGTTGTTACTGTTGGTGAATACCACAGGCAACTGGTATTGCTGAAAATGCAGTAGGCTGAACTCTGCGAACTAGCAGTGAGATCGTAAGTTATTGTTATGAGAAGTCTATTTTATTATGACCACTCATTCAATACTCATGTCTACTTTAACCTTTTAGGTCTAAAAGTGATGAAAGAATCTTGACCGTTTCACTCGAGTATGTAAAAGCCAAGGCACAAAGGTTACGGGGTTAAAAAGAAGACCTACTGAAGAATCTTCAGGAGGCAAATTGTGATCATTTGGACCTCTTGAGTTATGTGGTGATTGAGTTTGTTTCGAGCAAAGTGACATGTTGAAAGATTTGATTGGTTCTTAAGGGGTTCCCGTGATTTGGGTTTTAAGAGCTTATCTGGTTTAAGCTGGCAAAGTGATGTAGTAATCACAGTAAATAACTTTCCTTATTAAAGGAAGGAGTGAAGTATAAGTATTTGAGATTTAAGTCGTTTCGCAACTTGCAGTTTATTTGAGTGTGATTAAACCTTATGCATTTGTTCCATAAGAGTTTATCAATTTTCAAAGGCAATACCTTCTTCTTATTTGGGGTTTGACCTTCCCTTCGTGCGGGACTTGTGCCCACAACTGTTATTTTTCCCTTTTGTTGTCTAAGTTCTTTGCCAAACTGACTAATCCCTTGGTCCTCTGTTCACTGCGAGTGGTAAAATGTTTTTCTATGTGGTGAAAATTGTTTTCATTTGTTGTTCTTCTAAGTAAGGATTCATCGATTCATTTCACAGAGGTCTTTCGAAGTGTTTATTCAATGTGATTGTGAGATCTTGGGTTGTAAGTTATTCGAGGAGCGTTGAAGGATGAACTGATTTCGCGTATAATTCTTGGAGAAAATTTTATTTATACCGAATGTTTGCCTTTGAGGATAAACTCATTGCATTATTGCAACCATTAGAACCTATGGAGATTTTTAATCCAAGATCCTTTGTCCAATTCGGGTGGAATATTAGAATTTTCGAAAGGCTGGGAATCTTAATCAATGTATTAGAGTGTCGCGATTGAGTACCTTGCATGGTTGTGTAGTTAAACTATGATGGTATTGTAATGAGAGTAAGATTAGCGAAGTGATCTGATCATTAAAGCGATTTTGAGATAGCCGAGATTGTTGGATTATTGTTAGAAATGACTTAGACTTAGTAAGTAACTCTCTAAGAGTTAGAATCTTTATAAAGATAATTGGATCGAGAAAATATTTTTGTGTTGATGGTAATGCGCGAGTATATTTGGATTGCGAGAATTTTAGGAATTTAATCTGAGGTTTCCCCTATCCTCTATATGAGAAGTTCATTGTAGGAGTCTTGGAGTTTAAATTTGGGTTTCGCATTGTATGCTAGGACTTTGAGTCGCCCAATGATTATGTGTAGAAGAAGTAGAATAAGGGTGGATTCCGAACAGTGTAATGATCATTGATAGAACCCTTTTGATGGAGTATATGAATATGTGTGCTGAAGATTCCGAGTTGTTTATTCTCAAAAGATTTAGGTGATGTGGTTGCATGTGAGGACTATTTTGATATGTATTGGAAGTCCACTACTACAGAAAATGTCATCACGCAGACGGTCGAATCACATCACAGCAGTTTCTTCAACCGTCTAAAAAGTTCGCTCGTGATAACAGACATTATCACGCACGGTTCAAAACCGTCAGGATACGAATATCACGACGGTTCAAAGTAGAACCGCTGCGCGATAGTATATTTTTACGGTTGCGAACAAGAATCGCTCGTGATATTACTATCACGCATTTGTTCTTGTTAAAAACCGTCTGTGATAGTTTTTTCAACTGCAAAAAAATACTAAATGTATTATCTGGAATTTATAACTGCAGGGTTATTATCTGCTAACTTGGTGGTAACTAATTCGTCATTACGTATGCTGATATCCTGGAAGTTTGCAGCTGCTGGTGATGATACATTAACATTGGACTACTCAGCTTCGTCCTTTATGTGAGAATGCTTCTGAGACAGATAGGTACTCAGGTTCTGCAATAATCCATCATTATACTCAAAATTACATGCATGGTGTTCCAGATGTCTTTCAAGAGCATTTACGGATCTTGATTACAGTTGGGCTGTTTCCAATTGTGGCTCATGGTGCTTGGCAAGGATGGGTACTGCCCAGCATATCCTTTCTGCTGTAACCACAGGCATGCTGGAAGGCTTTCCATGAGGTTTGCCCATTTCCATAATATCGGCCATTTCCAACTGACCTGGCGTCCTGTGGGGAAGGTGTTAAGAACGTGGTTGCGTTTTTGTTAGATGTGTAGAAAGTTTTATCTTGAGGAATCTCTTCATTGGTTATACGAATTCCTTACTTCTTCAGCAATGATTTGTAGTAGGGAAAAGGGTATCATATTTATCTGGCAGGAATTAACCCGGGGTGAGTTGTATTATGACATACACAGATAGTCAGATAACACCAAGAAACAATGAGAGGCAAAAAGATCCAAATCATATTCTATCTGAGTTTCGTGCCCAGTCACGCTCGAGTACCCGTTCTCGAGACCGCCCAAACCACGTGTTTGGGACCGCTCAGAGCTTGCCTCTGAGTGCGAACCTACACTACCCTGGATCCACGTGCCCAGGTACGCTCGAGATCCCGTTCTCGAGACCGCCCAACTACGTGTTGGGAACGCCGTGGTTCATTCTCGAGTACGCCGTGACTTCGCTCCACGTACGCCAGAGCTACACGCTCAGAGTGCCACGAACCACTCGTTCGGGAAAATTGACATGCAGAAATGGGATAAGTCATATTCTTTTACATCGTCAGCCTTTATTTGTCTGCTTTGATTATACTTGCTTGCTTTAGGAAGGCTGACGGTTCTTTTGAGTTATACAGATGAAAAGATAAGAAATGCTATGGGTATGGTCCATACTTCTCCAAGAATGGAAAAGCAGGTCCATGCCAGAATTCTATTTCATGCCTCTAACCCAGGCACTACTGTCTACATCTTATATTG
This sequence comes from Ampelocalamus luodianensis, assembly GCA_036346255.1. Classification (NCBI taxonomy): domain Eukaryota; kingdom Viridiplantae; phylum Streptophyta; class Magnoliopsida; order Poales; family Poaceae; genus Ampelocalamus; species Ampelocalamus luodianensis. The sequence goes on from CM070625.1 coordinate 25,113,485, forward strand.
ATACCCCCCACGCCTATATTCACAAGCAATCTGCCCTAGGTTGAATTACTAGCCTAACAGATTATTTAGCAGGAATTAACAACACGAATCCTAAGACAAAGCACACGTTTCCCCCGTACTCTCTCGGACGGAAAACTAACCTAGAGATGGTTCTACGTTAGTAGGCTGTCACTTTAAGACAAGGTAAGCTTTTAACATAATAATTTTAGGATGGGATGAGAAATAGAACTTGACATGGAGACAAGATTTAATAATTTAACTAGTGCCATATAGCAAGCGAGAAATAGCATCCTTAAGTCCTTTACAGTTTCTATTTATTAGCGTGGCCCTAATCGATTGCTCTGATACCAGCTGTGGCGCCCCGTGTCATTACCCCAGGGGTAATCACACTTAGGCATACGGATTACTATTCGTTTGCTCAGTAGAACACTGCTCCAACGAATAGTAAGCCATTACCAGAGTTAGCGTAGCAGAACAATAGATAGAAACTGTACAACTTTATTACAGCATTAGCCACGCAAGGCTATAGTTTTACATTACAATTACTTAATTACAATGGGAAAACAGATTTCCCCTCGCTCGCCTGACTTAACCTTCCTGTAGTCTACTTGTCCCACGCGTCCAAATGGCACCCATTTCGCCCTGGTTATCATAGTCGGCGTCCTCACCTCCTGCCGCCTCATCGGTACCTGCAAAATCCCTCATCCCACTCGGGGTACCTCCCGGCCGGATTAGGATCTAAGCAAGGGGAGAGATAGCAAGAGTGAGTACTAGTGTACTCAGCAAGCATTAATATCAAAAATGCACTGTATGACAGCTCTGTTCATTATCACAATTTCTAATCATTTCTTTCCGGAAAAAATAAATCAACTTATTCGAATCTTTAGGTGGCAAATTTTAATACTGAAAAGACTACTTGTCACACGAATAGAAGATAGACCCCCAGTGGCTCCCGTAAGTTCCAATCCAGGAACAAGCATGAATTCATGATTTTATTTAGCACTGCGTAGGCTTGTACCACTTTACCCACAGCTATTCTGACTCTTACTTAACTGGGTTCCCTGCATTTCCTTTGATGCGGGTTCGAGATTAGAATACAGAACGTTTTCCAGGTTACGTGATTAAGTCTCCACCCATTACCTTCTGTCGGTGTTGACCTTGCCACGATGCTGGCCTAATCACCCACCGAGTTTCAGTAATGTTGGTTGGGCCGGCCTCGCCGCACCCAACACTCCACCTTAGCGCTATAGCGCCTTGGATCACCCACTCCCGGACTCTCTCTACCGGCTCTGGGTTCCTCCATCACACTCACACATAATACTTACCCGTTGTGGAGAAAGTAATCACGTAATAGGGTAGCATTTTCTGCCCGTCGCAACGGGAAAATGGTTGGTACTTAAATTACGGCCCCTTATCCGGTGAGAGTTTGTTGGTCCTTATATTATAGCCCTATGTAAAGGGTCCCACCTCTTATCATCATCTCTACCTGCCACGGGCCCCCTTTACCAGCCATATAATTATCTTTCTCATCTTTATCACCTGATTTGATTTTTGAGACATAATTTTGATGCAATAGACATAGATTGTAAAGCAGTATACAGTGTACATTTGATATAACTATATTTGTGATCAAAAGGATAGCTTGCCTTTGTAGTAGTAAAATTGGTCGGTGTCGATGAGATCAGTATCAGGTACTCCGGGCTGCGTTGTTTCGTTCTCTGTAGCAATGCGATAGCACGAATAATATACAAACAAATACTTAGTGGAGTTTGAGTGATACAATACATAGATTAGTAACCTCTATTGTGTTAGCCAAATTTTAGTTTAGCAACATTTTTCGGTCCCTACTAAGTTAGCACTCCCCAAAATGAAAGATTGATGAACTTCCTGGCATGCCCGAAGGCGACCCTGCTACTAAAGAAAGCTACGGCTGACCAATTCTTTAGTTGAATATCTATCTAGTGCTAGCAATTATCAATTCTTTTTATTCCAGATATGAATGCTCAAATTATCAAATTAAACATGCTGGAAAGCCTAAAGACAGATGTTGATTTTAATCTTTAAGAATGCAATGCCCAACCAATACCTTAACCCCTAATCTCTAATCCTATTCCTACTAAGTCCCCAAACTCCTCTTCACTCCCCTCACTCAGCCGACAGCACCCCCAAGCGCCTGCTTCTCTCCCCCATCCTCTTCTTCTACTTCTCGCTCCTTCACCTCATCACCTCCCCACTCAGCCGAAACCCCTCCCCAAGTGCCGGCTATTCCCCCCCCCCATTCTCTTCTTCTATTCCCTAACACAACTCCCTCCCACAGAGCTCTCGGGTCTAACTCCCTTTCGGCCAGCTCGGATCCAGTGCCGCCGCTGCCGACCTGCGGCTTGCCTCCCCGGCTCTTCTTCCCCGGCGCCCCCTACTTGCTCCTCCCACTCCCGGGTCCCCCCCCCCGGTTCTATCTCGGCCTCCTGGTACTTCTTGGCTCGGTGTCTCTCCTGGACTCCACCTCTCCCGGCTTCCGGTTTGCCCAGCCCGGCCCGGCGCCGCCTCCCCTGGTGGCTGCCGACCCGGCCGTTGGCCTCCGGCGCCCGGCTCCTCGCCTCCCTCTACCTCTCTCTCTCTCTCTCTCTCTCTCTCTCTCTCTCTCTCTCTCTCTCTCTCTACTGCTACTGCTACTGCTACTACTGCTGCTGCTGCTGCTACTACTACTACTCCTTGCTACTGAGGTCTTTATGGTTGAGCAAGAACCAGACTTTTTTTTTGGGTGCTGATGTTTGCGTAGCGACCAGATCCGGTTGTGCTAGTGAGGGGGGGGTTCAGATCTGACTCTGCTAATGCGATGAATGTTTGCAGGTCTGAGCATGCTGGAGGGAAATGCAAGAAGAAAGATGGGGCTGAGGCTGCTACTCTGATCTATTGTGGTATGACAAGCTTCCCTACTCCCCCTTCTCACCTCTCCTCTCTGATCCCCCTATTGCTCTGCGATGCAACAATGGATGTTGAGAGTATGATTCTGAGGTGGGATTTCAGCATATGCCCGATGATGTATTGAGGGAGATGGTTAGGGATTGGGGCTACTGTGGGTTCGGCGTTGGTAAACAAAACTAAGAATAGCAGTGGGGGAGAAAGGGTGGTTTACCGGTTGGAATGGGGGTTTGATCGGTGGCGGCAGTGTGTTGGTGTTGATGGTCAGGTGGTCGTGGGGCTCCCCGGTGCTTTCGGTCCTCCTGGTTCTTGCCTCTGTTGGTCGGCGTGGTTCTAATGGTGGCCGATGGTTCAATGTTGTCGCCGGCGCCGTTCTTGCTCCTTGTGCCTCCTCTTCTCCCTTGCTCTGCTATGATGATCCTGAGAGCTATTTTGCTACTGGGGATGTTCACTGTGTATGTGAAGTTCATCCGAAGGGATGAACAGCAAAATGATGTGAGAACTTGAGGGTTGTTTACCTGCTAGTTTGGGCTTGGGGTCGGCTTGTGGGTGATGTTCGCTGTAGTGACTGGCGTTGTCCAGAGGGGATGCCGGCAATGTCGAGGATGGTCCTCCTGCTGGACTCGGCGTGGCCTCGGTGGTTGCTTGCGGTTCCACTGCCGCCGTCGGCATCACCCTTGCTCTTCGGGCTTTCTTCCTCCCTGGCTCCATTCTTCCTCTGCGCTGCTGGTGGATGGGGGAAGAGCTTGGCTTGGCTCTGGCTTTGTGCGAATGGAGGTTTTGTGTGGCTGTGAGAGGCATGAGGCCTTTGTGCAGGGGGGATGGCTCAGCTGTGAGCTTGTCCTTTCTTCTTATCTCTTCCCTCCTCACAAGGCACTGTTCGTGCAATGCCCACTGGTTAATAGTGTGCTTCAGCTACTGTTTGGCTGGGTAAAGAACTGCTCCGACTACTGGTTGGCTGCTTTTTGTTGAACTGTGGGTGTTGGGTTTTCGTGCAAGCCGGATGAGGAAACCCACGGAAGTGATACGGTGCTAACTAACTTAGATCGGCCTGGTATTTTGACGATCAAGGCGCCAACCAACTAAAGTGGGTTTGGGAACCTTGACGATCATGGTGCCGGCGGATTTGGGTTGGTTTGGGAACCGACTGAACTTCGGGAAATCTGACGGCACCTTCTTTTTATTCTCACTCATTGCTATTGCCTTTTTGGTTAACTAACTGCATCCTGAGTTTTTAGCGAACGATGGACTGCGGGACGAGGGGTGGTTTAATGGTGACAAGGTGGCAAGAAGGGCTTCCGCAACATGAATGCAAGAATTGGATTGAAAACTAATTAGCTCTTGCAAGAGATATTGCTGTTTGTTGTAACGCGTTCAAGGTTGTAACATTTCCGAGACCTCGATGCATTGAGCTTATGCAATTAATATTGAGTTCGCGAAAATGTTTCAATTACACTTGTAATGTAATTCTTTTGTATCGGATTTTAAGTTTTAGCGTTAAGGAGGTATTGTTGTAACCACTCCGGTTGAGAACAGCACTGATTAAGCACTCGCTACCCAACTGGGATTACACTTTAACCTCGACTTAATGAATTTTAAATTACCGCTTAATTACCGATTACTGTTGTTTAGCTTAGTCTAATTGTTTGGGTTCTCACAAGAGCCACGACTGTATTTACCTGAAAGGGCGAAAGCGAAACAGCGAAAGTGATTTGCTGCTATGAACGCAACAACCCCTACTTTCCCTTGGCGTTAAAGATCATAACTGAAGTCAAGGCTGAAATAGTAGTAGTATGCAATGGAGAGAGTTGATATGTAAGCAAAGTGAGGATTACACTCGATGAATAATTTCCACGACAAAGTATGCTGGCTAATCCACGATGAATGGATGATCACCAAAGTCACCGTGTTGTTCATTCCTAAGCAACTTGAGAAGCAAACATAAGCAATAATTGTCTCCATCCTCTAATCACCTACGCAAAACCCATAATTCTCTTCAAATCCAAACAAAACATCTCATTGCAATAGGCTGATATGCACACCTGACAAAACAATTCAACAAGTGGAGAGAAAATCGCATAAATATCACAATTAAATGAACATCGCGTTCGATCCTTTTCTCCGTCTGTACGTCAATCAATTCATCACATGCATGGAATGGACGCACCAAACCTCCAAACCGACACGTCACACGTACCAACCCAACGGCCCGACCCTACATCGCCGCGACGCCGGCGCCGGCATCGGCGGCAGAGGCATCGGCATCGGCATTGGAACCAACGGCAGCGATGCCGCTGCCGCCACGGCACCGGCACTGTGGAGACTCCTCGAAGTTGTTGGTCGGGAACGCCTGAGAGAGCGGTCCGACGTAGAACATGAGGTGGTCGGCGTCCGCCATGACGAGCCGGTCGATGCCCCAGTTCACCATGAAGATCCTCACCGTGACGCCCCGGAGGTCCCGGATGCTGCCGCCGGCTACCTTGCCGGAGATCGTCCGCTGGTAGGTGAGTCGGTACCCGCCGTCGACCTCGAACTCGCAGTCCCTCCCCAGGAACACCTCGAACGCGCCGTCCGGCGGCCGCAGCGTGTACCCGGTCACGCCCTCCGGCAGGATGCCCCTCGGGAACCCGAACCTCTCCAGCATCTCGTAGGCGCTCGGCTCGGCGCCGACGACGGGACCGGCGGCGGCTCTCGCTCTCGGCTCGGTGGGGACGCCGCGCGCGTCGGAGATGGCGAGGACGGCGGCGCCGGCGAGGAGTAAGATGACGGATCGGAGGAGGCGGCGCGTGGTGGTGGCCATGGTGGTTCTTGGCTCTTGGATGTTGCTGCTGTGGGTGTGGCTATTGTTGCTGTTAGTTTGTTTCTTGGAGGTTGTTATTAATTGGGTTTATATGGGATTTTTGTTGGTGAGGACTGAGGGGTTGGGATTGGAATCGTGTGGGAGGTGGATGTTGGATTAAAGCTTTGACATTGTTGGGAGATACGATGATGATATCGAGTTGGCGTGAGGGTGAACCTAACTCTAACTTGGGTTGTAAGAGCACGTAAGATAGATAGATACAGTGTTTATTTTGTAGTATCGATATTTAAGTAGGTATTGTTATTTAACGAGTGTTTATGTATATAATTATATTTAATTAATAGATACATAACATATAAACATCTATAAAAAAAGATACTTGTATTAGAGAAAATAAATTTTACATAAATGCATAGTTATATTTCTCTCTTTACTCATCTATAAGCCGACACATAAGCAACTGAGTCCAACCAAATCAGGGATCGCATACGTGCCTACGCACTCCAACATTTGGCGTGAGTGCATGGACAAGGGCACGCAAGAGAGAGACTCTATTTTAGATTATTTTTTTCTATACACCACTCGACTAAATTTTTGTGAAATCAATCGTACGTTGCACCATAGGATCTGACATGAGATTCGTGCACATGGCGACTCCGGCTCCGGCTCCGGCAACAAATTTTCCCCATGCCTCCCTACGAGTAAAGACTTTTGAGCTGTGTAAGTGATTGCTTCATGATCAGGGCATTCTCAGTGGTCCGTATCTAAACTTGTACCTACAGCATTCGACATCATGTGCGTACAACCTCTCCTGGCATTGCATCTAGCAGTGGGTCCACCCAATAAATACATTATCTCTCCACCTTTCTCCCTCGAAAGTGTGATTAGATACAACCACCCTCCCCAATGCGAGTTATGTTGTATCTTTCCTTACGTCGTGGCAAGATTTACGGTTGTGTTATAAAATTAGTGGTTTTAGTAAATATTTAGATATTAATTCAGCATTAATTATTATAATTAAAGCATATTTCCAGCAACATATAAAAAATATAAATAATATATAAACATGTAATCTTATCATGTCAATTAAACATAATAATATGCTCAAAAGATAGAACTTGAAAACATACAAAATCAACATAATACTCAGATTTAGTTGTTTATTTATTTGGTCTCAGATGTCGGACTGCTCAAGATGAAATCTTAGCCTTCTCGCCACTTTTGTCAACATCCTTCACTAATTAGATATGACACAATACATCAGACTTTGAGCTGAAATGAATGTCTTACTATTATGTCAAGAACAAGTATTGAATTATCTCATAAGTCACAAACATCACTTAATACTTTCGGCTAACAGAGGGAAAAATTATCTCACAATGCAAAACTGAGATCACAAAACAACACTTAATGCTTTCAGACAACAGAAGAAATATGTAAATCATAGTGCACAAATAGAGATTAATACTAGACAAATTCGGTCAGCAAAGAAGCAACCGAACCACCGGAAAGTAACAGAGCTATGACAATAGAGATGAACCAACAACAGTATGCAAACAACAAGCTCAAGTCTTATTTCTAATCAACGTTGTCAATCTAATTTCACAAGTAACAATAATCCTCATCGAGCATATACCGAGCCCGCAACATTACTAAGCAAAGTCTTCCAGTGCTAGATTAATTCAAAACAACACAATTTGATACTTCTACTAGCATGGCACACTATGCAAAGTAATGCTAAAAACTGAAAAGATCAAACTCACGGTGCGGATGACACTCAAAGCACCAAGTCGAAATTGGGCAAGGCACGCCGAAGGCACTGACTCATAAAACATATCGCCCCGTTGTGCCACAAAGAACAAACGAGGTCGTTAGAGATACAATGCCAGTCCACAATTCGGGACACACCAAATTGTGAAGTCGAGGTACAGGAGAATACCGCACAAGAACTACTGCAAGATGCACCGACCGAGTGCACCCAAGGAGCAAATAATCACCACTGATATGAAACCTTATCTCCCAAATCAAGAACCGAACCGACCAGACTGAACGAAGCTGACAAATTCCCCAAATCAACTCACAACAACCTTGAAGGAGATGGCGCAAGATGATAGACAAAGGTGCGCAAGGAGGGAAAACCAGAACCTCACCGTCGACAGTGTCATGATCAACCACGGCGACGCAACAACCCACACGGCCCGAGAGCTAAAAACCAAATCGGGAGAGGAAGGACAAAATTGAAGAGATATGTGTACCGTCGTGGAGCAAGAAGTAGGACGAGGATATCTTAAGAAGAGGAGAATGCGCTACCATTGCCAATGGCCGACGCACAAAGCACCATGGCCACCCCAGTCAACTGCATTGTCGCCACAAGCGAAGGGGGAAAGTACCCAAGCCGTGCACCTCTCGGTTTGGGTTGGAGACTTAGTCTCCAACCTTATCCTCCCTCCTAGCTCAATGACAAGTGGACCCCACCTTCTTTTTCTTTTTCTTTTTTTCCATTTCTTCTCTTCTCTAATTGGGGGATTACCAAATGGCCCTCAAAATACAACACTTTGCTCTCTCTCTCTCTCTCTCTCTCTCTCTCTCTCTCTCTCTCTTTAATTCTCCCTCCATGACACCCTCCATCCTATGTGGCAAAATTAGATATGGCTTAGGTCCCCTAGTGGGAATACCTAAAGTACATGATGTATTAAGGGTATATACGATGATATAGACAGTGATTGCTTGTAATACCTTCCATATCATCTATAGACAAAATTAAACACAACTCATACAATAGGTTGTCTCTAAGTTATCTATATATGACTTCCACAAAACGAGATCACAAAACATGTAGGTTACAGACGGTATGGATACAACAAAAAAAATAATGCTTATAAATGCCTTATAGACCGCTTGTTATGCCAGACAGCTTCTACCTCTCTCCTCTCTCATCCATTTCATAAAAAATCTTGCATGACAAAGATTATAGACGACTGATATCAGCTTACTGTATATGCCCTAAGTGATTGCTTGCAACTACTAATGCCAAGTGCTCAATGTGTGTCCAAAAACTGTGTCTCCAAAAACTAGGGAATGTGTGTCCAAAAAGTAGTATGAGGTGGTAGTGGAAATCATATCTATCCGTTGATTTCTTTAGGGTATTCTAGACTTTTCGCTGTTAATCTATTATTTTTCTGAGGGTATTAATGGCCTTTTTTCTAAACCTAATCTCTCATGCCACCGCTATCGAAATTACTCATGCAACATGTGTTCCCTTGACAATTTTAACCCTCAGAATTGTACTACTCACATGGCCGAGGGTAGTACAACTAGATCATAACTAATCTAAAGCGTTAGGTCAAAGGAATGGATAGACTATTGAATTGACTAGACTATACTGTAAAAGAGCTAAAAAAAACTAAGTTAAGACGCACAACCAGTGCCTTTCCGGATTCAAATTTCAAACCCCTAGGACTTCGACATCTACTTCGCAAACACAGACAGACGTATTCTGTAGTCATGCAGTACAAAAGGAAAGCCTCCATATGAACTGCCAATTAGCGACCTAACAAAACAACGCTACACTTGAATCCACAGCATGTTGGCGACCAAAATCCTTGTCCGCAACCACAAGAAAGTGAATTCTGACGCTCAGCAACGTGATAAAACAGATGACTTTTAGTAACATCATCACAGTACTCGATCATTTCAAAGCAGTTGTCCTTTTTCTGACAGAAAAAAAGGCAAAAGTAGAGCTCATAATTACACATGCACACATCCTCCAGCGCTCGCGCTAAGAGATGTTCATCTGATTGCAATTGATTTGTGCCAAGCTGACAAATTATGGGCACAAAATACATCAGATGGCCAAAAGGCGAGGCGCCTTATGAGTTATGATCCAAAAACAGGCTGAACCTTTCTAGGGTCAGGTAATACATACACCGATGACGCCGTGGGGCTGACTGGCCCTCCCCGCATTACATTACAAAAGGGAAATCCCGAGAGGAATATATTACAAGAATGAGGCCCTCCCCCATTCTGGGCTATATACACACATCTAACTGGCTACAACACGAGGACCCTTAGCCCGTAAGTAGCGCTACGTTGTCAGCAGCAGAGCGTCTCTGAGCAAAATGGCGGAATCGCTAGATTGGCCTGCTCTCCAGACTCTAAAATCATCCTCGAACCAGCCAGCTTTGTTCCAAAGACGCAGCAGCTCAATTGTAAATGGACCTTGCTCATCGCCTTGAGGATCCATGTAATACCACATGCTTGAGCTCTCTGAGGTTACACCCTTCACCTTCACAGCTTTCTGACCACTGCATAATATGTACTTTGTCTCGTGTAGCACCATAGGAAGATCCCCAGATTCATCATCATTCAGATCAACAACAATTATGTCTTTACCTTTATCATGCACAGAATCATCTTCATCGGCATCGATGTCAATAACTTGAGTTGAGGTGCCAGCTGCGTTAGCTACATCAATATCATGTTTGGTCAGGTAGAACAAAGAGAAGAAACCGATAAAGGGATTAAAATTTCATACAGGACCAGGAATAGCATGTCAAAATAAGATCTCATTCAATCAGCAACATAAAGCATTAGGAACGACGAAGCCATTTTCATGTATTAGTACCTCGTGATCAACCTCAGGGTTCATTATGATGCTTATACATGTGAGCGAAAGGAAAATGTGAACAAAATGCAAAATTATTCATTTACATATGAGGGAGTCATATAAAGTTCTACTTTAGACCTTCACAAATATGACTTCAAGTACTCAACAATAGTAGCTCGAAATGCAAAACAAGGTGACTATAAAATTACCAGTTTCTTTATCATAAGTTCATAACAAGTAAAATGACAGGTAGTAAGAGCAAACCTTCAGTGCCCTGCTTTTGAACATGCATTCCAGGTGTATCACCAGCAGCATCTGCTTTAGTAGCTGCATCGTTATATATGAAGAGTGAAAAAGTCAGGTAGCTCAGAAAGGTTGGTGTGTCAACAGAATGAAATGCAACAGCAGCTGGAGGAAAGGCAGGTGGAAGAACAATCCTCAGAAAAGTATAGCATAACTAGTGAAAGGACGGGTAGTAAGAGCAAACCTTCAGTGACCTGGTTTTGAACATGTGTTCCGTGTGTAGCACCAGCAGCTTTGGCTTTAGTAGCTGTGCCGTAAATATGAGTGGAAAACAGTCAGGTAGCTCAGAATGGTGGGTACGTCAACAGAATAAAAATGCAACGTCGACTGGAGGAAAGGCTGGTAGAAGACTAATCCTCAGAAAAGTATGGCATAATTAGTGAAAGGACAGGCAGTAAGAGCAAACCTGCAGTGCCCTGCTTTTCAACGCACGTTCCAGGTGTGTCACCACCAGCATCGGCTTTAGTAGCTGCATCGTGCAATATGAACAATGAGAACCAGGAAAGTATCTCCAAGGAGAGAGGGGGGGCGAAGGGAAAGAGGTGACATGGGCCCACCGAGTAAAAAAGATCTTTTACTCGGTGATTTTTCTTACAATGTTTTTTCAAAACTGGGGTTAAGTGATACTATTGCTTAGACCTGGGGTTTTCTGCAACTCAGGTCAAAATATCTAGGGGTAAATGTAATTACTCTACCTTTAAATCCCACCAATAGTAAACCATAAACCATGACAGGTATTTTTCAATAACCAAAGAGCCAACTTCTTTAACTGTAGATGTAGTATACATATTACAGGATATATCATAGAATAGTAAATGGTTACTTACTGGCCCACAATTGAGGAAAGAATTTTACAATAACTTGCTAAGTGGTTTAATCTAGATATGAATAGAAACAAAGCTTCAAGTGTTCTTTCAGTGGGAAATTTACAAGCGTAAACACCTCGGTTACCTGCAAAAAAAAAAATAGCAGTAACAGTTTCATATAGTAAGCTCCACTACTCTTGATTTTCAAGACAGGCAGAGCATAGTGAGATGTATAACACAAGTACCAACTAAAAAAATAGGCCATCCAACATCAAGTACGTAAAAGGAAATACAGATTTACATAATCCAGTTGAATGCACATTACATAAGCAAACCTTTAGGTTTTTCTTCAGAGCAACTTTTCAAGCAAACAGCTCTCTCCCCATTGGCACCTACACGAAAATCACAGTTTTTACCTCTTGTTCAAGACAACTGAATGTACATAATATAAGCAAACCTTTAGATTTTTCTTCTGAACAACTTCCCAAACAAACAGCTCTCTCCACATTGGCACCTACACAAAAACCACAGTGTTTACAACTTTACATGCTGTTTAGAACAAATTGTGAGCTTCGTAATAAGAAGCCATTGAAATAAGCAACACGAGAATGCAAAAGGAGCGGCTCCTTTCTTATGAAAGGATTAGCATCGAAAAGTTAATGCATCCTCAGCAGCCTCTAAGCACACGAGTTGCTTGCCCTGTTGTAAGATTAATTTTAAACATGACAAGGACTACGGGTCAGGACAGCCCTTTAAGTGACATTTACTAATAATGGTTATATGATCATAAGTCAGGACATGAGTAAATACAATGGTAAATATCTTGAACTGCATGATCAGTAGAAACCATACAATCAATTCAGATGGATATTATTTGCTAGTGGGTAATTGTCAAAGAGCAAAGCACCTGTTTTTTTTTTAGAACGCACAGGAGAAATGTGTCATTGCATTAAGATAAGGAAAAAGTTTAATACAAACCAACAGGCATGTGTGACGGATTAAACCTGCACACATAGCCACGGGAACGACCCACCAAGAAATCTAAGTTCCTATTACAGAACTAAATTTGCGACCTAGGCTACCTATGCCACTAACCCTGTCGAAGCGCCTCCATGCACTTCGCTCAGGCCAACCTCCATTTGCCATACTCCCCCTAAATCAAATGGACAATCACCTGTTACCCTTGGAGGCGGGGATAGAAAACCCGGCGGTTACCGGCCGGTAACCGCCTACCGGAGGGTGGCTGGGAAATGAGATCCCGACGGTTTTTTCAAATTCAAAATCAAATTTTCAGATTTTGAATGAATTTTAATCAAATTTGAACGAATTTCGGCCGAACAAAATCCGGTTTGATCGGCCAGTTACCGGTACCGGAGGGGGGCCGGGATCAACCCAGGAACGGTTAGCTAATCCCTGCTTGGAGGGTGTGTGTTATGCGCAGCAATTACTATTCAAGTGAACAGTACCCAGTGCTGTAGCACAGGATTGGGAGGGAATTGCCTTCCTCAATAAGAATATCTATTTCCCTAGACAATTAATTAGTTTCCTTGTATAGGGATTAGTTAATTGGAAAGGTTATCTATTAGTTAGGAAGGTTATCTATTAGTTAAGAAAGTCATCATTTAGATTGATTTTATCCATAATGGTTAGAAGAGCTCTCTATATAAGGAGGCCCATTGTATTCATTATAAAGCAAGCAAGCAAAGATGAATAAACAAGTTCTTAGTCCCTAAAGTCCAGCTGTGGTTGTTCCCTTGGCCGGCTATTCTAGATCTATTCCTCCCCAATCGGTGCCCTCCTTCACCTAGCGCCGTTCTACCTCAAGCCGTCGCCGTCCGACCTCCCTCCGACGGATGTTTTACCCCATTATGAACTAAGGTTCATAACAGTGTGTGTTCGTGCGAACCCAGTAAATAATTTATAAGAAAATATTTCCTTATATATTATATTTTTTAATATGGAACACATATTCTTTTTTATATGTTTAGACTAAAACTTATATATATACAAATAAAAGGCTCTATTTTGAATAGAGTATAGGAGTATACCTAAATACTTATAAATTTACAAATAGTCATATTAACTTTCAAAAAACCCATGGGGATCACTGAGGGGACGGGGCAGGGAGGGTACCCGTAAGCCAAAGAATGCACGTGCAAACAGGAAAAAGTTCAAACCAACAGAACCAAATAGTTGGTGTGAAAACACATAAAAAAATTAACAATTAGGAAAAATATCTACATTTTTCAACCCAAAAAAAATGGGGTTCTGAAATGTAGGATGTCAACGGAAATGGACCTAAGGGTGTTCACTATCCGTTCAGGACATAGAGCAGCTGCAAAATGACATAACTGTAGTAATCTAATATTCTACACTTAGTGTCTTTCTATTAATGAAAAACAGTATAGGATAGCCCTACTGTAAATAAATTATGTTGAGTATAATAAATGTAAAAACAAGAAAAAAGATCCCACAAAGGAAAACTAATCATGAAAGAGAATATTGAGTCTATCCACCGATTTGTTTTCAGAGATTTCTCTGTAGAGGCTTGATATGGTTGGAATGGGACATTGTCTATTCCAATGGGCCAAAAGACCAAATAAACAAGTTACAGTGTAGGTAAATATGCAACAAGCACCATATACAAACTAACATCTAACACCCCCCCAAACTCATGGTGGATCAACAACACTGGGTTTGGAGAAGTGGAAACTATGTTGAATTCTAGTCTGTGCCTTGGTGAAGAAATCTGCTAACTGAAGCTCCGAAAGCACATACTGAAGAGCAATAACTTGGTATTGCACCTGCGATCTCATGTACGAAGCATCTACTCCAATGTGCTTGGTGAGCTCATGCTTTAGGGGATCTCTAGCAATGTTTGATCGCACCAGTACTGTCTGATAAGAGGAGTCGATGCAGAAATTGAAACACCGAAATCCTCAAGTAGCCACTGAAGCTAGGTGATAACGACGTCATGGCTCTCAACTCAGCTTCAGCACTCGAACGGGAAATGACAATCTGCTTCTTGATCTTCCAGGCAATCAAAGAGGAATCAAGGAAAACACAATAGGCAGAAAGAGACCGGCAATCAAAATGATCGCTAGCCTAGGTCGCATCAGAGAACTGAAGCGAGGAAAGAAAAGGCGACGAGTGATGGTCCCACGAATATATCGCAAAACACGAAGAAGGTGATAGTAGTGGAGCTGAGTGGGAGCAGAGATGAACTGACTCAGAATGTGAACTGGGTGAGAAATGTCAGGTCAAGTGCTCCCAAGATAAACAAGACTCCCAACAAAATGGTAGTACCGAGTGTGGTCTTCAAGAGGCTTACCATCAATAGACCAAAGGTAAACACCAAGCTCCATGGGAGTATCCACCATGCGTTGATCAGTGAGACAAGCGCGAGCAAAGATATCCTGAATGTACTTCTCCTAGGAGAGGTAGTAGCCTTCAAGCGTAGAAGTGACCTCAATCCCAAGGAAGTAATGAAGAGGATCCAAATCAAACATCAAGAACTGCTCACTGAGACACTCCTTCACAAAGGCAATATACTAAGAGTCATCTTCAGTAATGATCGTATCATCCACATATAGGAGGAGCGCCCGACCCTGAGGAGAGATGTACAAAGAGGGCAGGGTCGTGATCACTGGCGGAGAAGCGGTCTAACCAAGCATGAGGGGCTTGTTTGAGCCCATAGAGAGCGACGAAGGCGACAAACCATACCATCAGGGACAAAATACTCATGGGGCGGCTGCATGTTAGACCTCACGCAGCTCGCCATTAAGAAAGGCATTTTTGACGTCCAGCTGAGAGATGGGCCACTATCGAACAAAGGCCACAACAAGGAGAGTACGAACAGTGGTCAAGTGAGCGACAGGAAAGGGTCTCATCGTAGTCACGACCATGCTCCAGCTGAAAATCATACGCCACAAGACGAGCCTTGTAGCGCTCAAGGGAACCATCTAAGCGGGTCTTGATCTTGTACACCCACTTGCATGTGATGTGTGTGACGCGCAGGTAAGGGCGCAAGATCCCAAGTGCCAGTACTCTCCAAAGCAGCAATCTCCTCGGATATCGCGAGCTGCCACTCAGGGCGAACAGCAGCCTTACGGTAGGTCGTAGCCTCGGAAAGAGCAGCGGCTGCAAAGCCGTAGCGCTCAGGAGGCCTGACAGTGTGAAGATCACGAAGATCTATCTGGGAGAAGGCGGAGCAGGACCCAGCAAGGACAGAGAAGAAGAGCTGGGAACAGGACCCAGCAAAGATGAGGGCTCAACTGAAGAAGAAATAGGCCGAGGATGGCGAGAGTAATGCAGGGGAAAGGGTGGAATCTCAACAAAGGTGTGGGAAGGAACCTCCGGCAGAGGAGGAACAGGTGGAGCTGGAGGAAAGGAAAGCGAAGAAGGTGGAGGATGAAGCAAAACAGGAGTGGAAAGCTGGGAGTTAGGAAAAGTCAAAAAGAAGATCGACTCAACAAGAGAATCTAAGCTGACAGTAGAGGAACGAGGGTAGTAAGATTGGAACTCGTCGAAAGTGACATCCCGAGAGATCCCCATCTTGCGAGCAACAGGGTCGTAGCAACGATAACCCTTACGCTCAAGACTGTAGCCAAGAAAAACACACTCAACTGACTGAGCAATCAGCTTGGTGCGCTCACGAGGTAGAAGAACAAAGCAGACAGCTGAAACTGCGAAGGTGACTACTCTAGAGCTCGACCGTAGAGACGCTCGATAGGAGTAGAACCCTGAAGAGCAGTGGAAGGCTGCATGTTGAGGAGGAAAACAGTAGTGGAGACAGCCTCAGCCCAGAAGTGCAGGTGGAACAGAAGAGGCAAACATGAGCGCGAGCTGTCTCAAGCAAGTAACGATGCTTACGCTCAGAGACACCACTCTGAGAGTGAGCACCAGGACGAGTACTGGGGAAGAGTACCCTACTCAGCGAGAAAGTGACACAAAGCAGCAGATAGGTACTCGCCAGCAGAATCAGCACGAAACACACGAATGGTCGAATCAAACTGAGTGCAAACCATGGTGGCGAACATGTGGTAAATAGAGAGAACATAACTGCGAGAGGACATGAAGTAGATCCAAGTATGATGAGAATAATCATAAATAAAGATTACATAGTATCGATGACCCCCTTTCGAAACGAAGGGAGTTGGACCATAAACATCAGAGTGAACAAGATCAAAAGAACGAGTAGAAATAGAATCATTAGAGGGATAGGGGAGCTGCAGCTACTTGCCAAGCTTACAACCCATACAATATAAAGAGGTGTCCCCAGAAACAAACCCAAGAACACCACGACCTATTAGTGACGATAGACGTGATCCGCGGAGATGACCCAAGCGATGGTGCCACTAAGCAAAGCAGGTAGTAGAGGACAAAGCAAAAACAGAGGCAGTGATAGTGGCTAACTAGCTGGTGGAGACAGCGGAAGGAAAATGCAGCCAGTCGAGCTCCCAAAGACGTTGTGAATCACGGTGGCAAGGACTAGTACCAAATAGTTCCCATGTGGCAATCCTGGACACAACAAGAGTCAGACTCAAGAACAACACGACAGTCGTGATCAGTGATCTGACCAGCCGACATAAGCTACATAGTAAACTGGGGAACATGAGAGGCTGCAGGAACATGAAAAGAAGAAGTGAAATGGGTACCTCAGCATGCAACAGGAAGAGATGTACTATTTACAGTCTGAACAGTAGAAGGAAGAGCTGTGGGATACAGAAGTGGGATGGGTAGAATCTGGTGTCATGTGAAAGAAAGCACCAGAGTCCAAGATCCACGGAGACAAGATTCCTAATGAGGGAAGAGGCGAAGGCGTGGAAGACTGCTAAGAAGCAAGAGCCAGACGAGCAGAACCCGAGGAGTCCAAGGCCAAGCCAACACCGAGACGCTGGAGTAGGGAGAGGAGCTGTTGCGTGATGTCGCTGGAGGAGCCCTGGTGAGATGGGCCAACTCCTGAGTGGGAGGGACCCCCAGAGCCCTTCAGGGGGCGTCCACCTCGGCGACCCTGGTCCCTCCTCCGCTTATAGCGCCCCACACGTGTGTCGCCACGCCGATGAGGTTCGATGAGACCGCGATAAAGGCGAAGAACCATGCTTATCAAGTCGTCGATTAGTCGACAAGTCGCTGGAGGCCGACCGACTGGAGGCGCCGACTCGACTTGCGCCGGCAAGTCGGGCGACTGGTCGACTAGTCGACCAGCCGGAGGAAAGTCGGTCGACTTCTGGTGGGCCCGGGCCGTAAGGGGCTGTGGCTAAAGGGCGAGGGCAGAGAGGGAACGCAAGAGGGAACACAAGAGGGGGAGTGAGGCTCGGGCACTCGCCAGTCGCCACTCGGGTTCAACTCACGCGAGACGCGACCGCAGCTCGCAGATCCGGTCTCTGCCGTGCCGCCGGCCACCGCGCGCCGGCCGCCTCCCACCGCGACCCGGCCTTCATCCTCCTTCCTCCTCTGCGCGCGCGGTCTCGCCTCACGCGTGAGCTTCGAGAGGCGCAGAGCTCCGATCCGGCATCGGCTGTGTCCGACCGCGCCGCCGCCGGTCTTCGCCCTGAGCGGCTCCCATCGCGCCACCGCCGCCGCCGTCCTCCTTCCTCCTCCACGCCGCCGCCGCAGCCTCCCGCCGCTCCGTCGCCAGCGCCAGTATTCTCTCTCCTCTGATCCTCTTCCAGTCTTCCTCTCCTCTGGACCTCTTCTTCTCCTCTGTTCCGCTGGAGTATGGGAGGAAGCTCGGTGGCCGGCGCACTGGGGGAAGGGAGGGAGCTCGGTGGCCGGCGCACTGGGGGAAGGGAAAGGGCTCGGTGGCTGGCGCACTGGGGGAAGGGAAAGGGAGGGAGCTCGGTTGGGGAGGGAGCTCGGTTGCCGGAGAGGAGGGGAGGAGCCGAGGACGAGGAGATGCGCTCGTGGGTGTGGGCGTGTGGCTGCGTCAGCGTGGGCGTGACCGCGTGAGGAACTGAGGTTGATTTGGGGCTTTGGGCACAGGCGCACAGCGCAGTGGCCAGTGGCGCACAGAGGATAGAAGTTAAAAGAAAGAAGTTAAAGAACAGATCAAGTGATCAACAATTCAACAGAACAATTCTAGTTATTGATTTATTGTGATTTTGTGTGATTGTGATTCTATGAACTAAAGATACTAAGTTAGTTTTCTGTTTTGTACATATGTAGGCACCATGGCAGAGCAATCTTCAACTCCAACTCCAACTTCAACTCTAAATCCGACAGCAGGCACCGAAGGTTATGATCCAGCTAATGATCCTAAACGGAAGGCTAAGTCCGAAGACCCGGTATGGAAATATGGGTTTTGGCCGGACATGACAAACAAAGATATCGTCCAATGCATACGCTGCGGCAAGCAAATGCATATCGGAGTACGAAGATTGAAGCAACACCTAGCGGGAGGCTATGGAGATGTGGAGAAATGTCCGAACACAACCACACCTATCATGAAAGAGATGCGTGAGTACTTGTTGAAGAATGCCAGAAATAAACCCTTTGAGCTAGATGATGCAGGTGAAGGTGATGGTGATGGTGATGGTGGTGAAGGTGATGGTGAAGGCGAAGGTGATGAAGTTCAAGAAATCCAAGCACAAGTGGCATCATCTAGAGGGAGCACAAGAGGCTCCTCTGCTAAGACAGTTGCAAGCTCGGATCGCCACCAAAAGGAAGCAATCGGCGTTGGCGCTTTTGAAGCGTGTGCACCGAAGGTAACTAAATCGCTTGCTTCTATGATTCTAAGTCACCAAGTGGTTGTTGAGGAAAAACATAAGGGTAAGGGTCAAGCTACCATTGAGCAAAGTATGAGGACCAAGGAAGAAAATGAGAGGTGGCGAACACATTTCGATTTCTTCATGAGTGTGGCATACCATTTAATGCCGCCAACAAAAGAAGCTATGAGATTATGGTTGAGTCCATCTGACAAGATGGTCTGGGTTTAGCCGCCTACTTTCCATGACTTGAGGCTACCCTTGCTTGAAGGCCAAAAGAATACGACAAGTTGAGGATGCAAGATGAGTGTGCTTGGACACGCTTTGGTTGCTCACTTATGTCAGATGGTTGGACAGATAGGAGAGGACGACACTTGATTAATTTCCTTGTCAATAGTCCACAGGGGACTTTCTTCTTGGAGTCTTTTGATGCCTCCAGTCAATCAGCCGATGCCCACATGTTAGCAAATTTATTGGAGACGAAGATCAATGAGATTGGTCGGAACATGTTGTTCAAGTGGTCACGATAATGGTGCTAACTTCAAAGCGGCAGGCAGAATTCTAATGGAGAGGATTCCTACTCTATTTTGGACCCCTTGAGCAGCTCATTGCTTGGACCTCATGTTGGAGGACATTGGGAAGATAACAGAGTTCAAGAAGTGCATTGTACAAGCCAAGCGTGTGACCACATTTATCTCTGCACATGGAAGGGTTCTTGACAAGATGAGGAGATGACAGTGGGAGAGACCTTGTGAGACACGCAACTACTCGATTTGCTACAGCTTTTCTCACTTTGCAGAGCTTGTGGAGGCATAGGACATCTTTGAAAGGTCTCTTTGTTACTGATGATTGGAATAGATCCAAATTGTCTAGCACAGAGATAGGAAAAAAGGTGTGTGAAACAGTTCTTGCTAATAGATTCTGGAATGCAGTGGAAAATTGCATTAGAGCGTCGCAACCACTTATCGTTGTGTTAAGGATCGTCGATGGCGATGAGAAGCCGGCAATGCCAGAGGTTACCGTGGCAATGGATCTTGCAAAGAAGAAGATCAATGACTCTTTGGAAAACAAAACATTACTACTCGGGAAGGTGATAACAATCATAGATCGGAGGTGGGAAGACCAAATGGAGCAGAAGTTGTACGGGGCTGCATTGTTCTTGAATCCAAATAGATTTTTTGAGATTAGAAGGACCGAAATTGGATATGCTTCTAGGCTTCGTACCATGTTTAATGATGTGCTTAAGAAGATGATTATTGAGGATGGCAAGCAAGCCAAGATAAGCAACCAAGCCGATGATTATGAGAACATGCAAAGAGGCTTTTCAAGTCAATTGGCAATCAAGCAACAAAAGGATAAGTCACCTAGTAAGCAAAGCATCACTACTTCAATTTAATTTTAAATTAAGCTTCCATTCTTTCCAAGACCTAACATAGCCTATGATTCTTGCCTTTCTAGTTCTTTGGTGGGGTGCATTTGGTGGTGTTGCTCTAGAGCTCCAAGCATTTGCAAGGCGTATAATTGGTCTTTGTTGTTCGGCCTCCGGTTGTGAGCGCAATTGAAGCACTTTTGAGTTTGTAAGTACTAAGTATTCAACTACTCAAGTAGTCAAGTGTTCATTTTGAAGCCGTTAGTATGAGTGCATGACAATAGTTCAATGCTTCAATTATTTTGTTTGTTATTTGTAGATTCATACCAAGAAGAGAAACAGGTTGGAGCACCAAAGGTTGAATGATTTGGTGTACATTCAATACAATCGAAAGATTACAAATCGGTTTCAAAGGATGCAAGAGGAAGGCCGCAGTTTCAACCCTTGATCCTAGATGATTTTCAATGGGACAATGAGTGGGTTGATGTTGGTGCCGAAGAAGTTCATCATGGGAACGATGATCTTACATGGGCTCATGTTGATGATGCCATTGGTGCATCAAATGCACTTCAAGGTCGCATTTTTCCTAGGAGGACTCGTGGTGAGACGATAAGTTACACTCGTCGTGCTGCTCGTACAACAAGGGTGGTTGATGATGAGTCGGAGCCCGGCAATGAAGATGATGGTGATGACGTTGACTTTGTGCTTGATGATGAGGACGTTGATGATTTTGGCGAATCTGGTGAACCGAGTGGAAATGCGGACCATTTCGATGATATTAAGTTGGATGACATTTGATTTGAGGCTTGTGTTAAGCCATGTTGATGGATTGTGATGATTATGTTTTACTTTTGCTATTTGAGACTTGGGAGTTGGGACCTTATTGTCGTGTTACTTATCTATCGTGTAGAATGCTATTGTCGTTGAGAACTTGATGTTTTAGATGCTTAATTTCCCAATTGCTCATTTATTTGTTGTTATGTTGTATGATTTATTGATTTGTATTGTTCTCTTTAATTCATGGTGCCATATTGCTCTCCTTTGAAGGTATTTTGTATTGTATGAGTTCATCACAGTTTATCTTCATCATATGCTCATGCTCATTCTTGTTTTTTAATTTTGTAGCACGAAGGTCTCAAATCATACTTCAACAAGTCAAATGAAAGGGGTTTGGACTCAAAACATGTAAGTCATCCATCATCTCTTTAATTCAAGCTATACATGTACTTTTCAATCACTGGAATACAAGGTATATAATATATACATGTGTACATACACGTCACTGTCATGTGAACAGTACCTGTCGACTAGTCGGCAAGTCGGTCACTACGAGAGTAGTGTCGACTTGCCGACTTAATAACCTTGGCAGCAACCACTGGTGCCCTGAGAGCGGGAGGCACCATGGTCGGTGCTGAAGGAGCAGGTGTTGAAGCAGACAAGACAACCTGCATTTGAGCCACGCCACAATGACGAGTCTCCTCAGTACGCACACCCGTGAGGGCCTCCACCAAGCTCAAGCGCGGGTGGCGAGTCAGGAGCTGAGCACGCACGGTCTATAACTCAGGCCGGAGACGCGTTAGGAAGTCGTAGAGACGGTGAGTCTCCTGGTGAGCACAGAGCCGCACGCACCAGGGACAGATCCGGCAGACATCCGGCCCCAAGGAGTCAAGCTGACGCCACACCTCAGACATCTGCTGATAGAAGTCATCCACGGTGGCATCGAGCTACTGAAAAGAATGCACCTGGTGCACAACAGAGAGATACATAGCATCACTCGTCGGCTGGTAGTGAGCTCAGAGGCGCTACCACATAAGCTAAGTCGTCAGCAGCTCTACCACATCCATGGAGATAGCCACGGACATGCTACGCACCATGATAGCGGTAGCACGAGCCTCGGCATCCTACCATCTCTCATAAGCATGTAGCTCAGACTAGTAGAGCTCCAGGGCCTTCTCCAGTGCAGCATTGGCGACCTCCTAAACTGCCTGATCTGCACCAACAGGAAGAGCTAGTAGAACTGGCGGCGTAGGGCGAGGCGGACAGGGGCGCTCGCCAGTGAGATGAACCCAGAGTCGCTGGCTATTGAGTTGAATCCTCATGTGAACAGCCCACTCCCGAAAGTTCGTCCTGTCGAAATGAACCGAGGGGGCGGGATGGCGAAGGAGCCGCCGGGGGAAGCCATCCGGAGCAGATGGATAGCCCGAGGGGCAGCCGCCAGAGAGGAACCCAGGTGGCGACCGGAGGAGCTCGGACGGCGGCCCAAGGAGCTCAGGGTTGGCTCGGGGAGGATCTGGAGCAGATTGAGGCAGCGGCAACCCGAGGGAGCGACAGCCCGATCCAAAGTAGAGTAGAGGGAGCGGCAGCCGGATCCAAAGCAAAGCAGTGCAGATCCGGTGGCCAAGGAGGCTCGAGGCGGCGGTGGGGGCGACAGCCCGGGAGCAACACCGGTGCAGGGGTGCTCAGGAGGCACGGCGGCTGGGCTCGGGCGGCGCTCACAGAGGAGCAGAGGCGCAAGAGGCTCCGGCGATGGCGCAACGCATCCGACGGCGGGAGTGTTAGGCGGCCAGGAGCGCGCGCGGTGGGAGAAGAAACAGAGTGCTCTGTTTCGAACAGGGAAGGCGGTGACAGGTCATGGGGGAAACCCTAACCCTAGCTCTGATACTATTTTGGAAAGGGACCTTGTCTATTCCAATGGGTCAAAAGGCCAAATATACAAGTTACAGTGTAGGTAAATATGCAACAAGCACCCTATACAAACTAACATCTAACAGATATAACACTAGATGGACTTTAGCAAATGCAGCACAATTGTAGGAGTGCGAGCATGACCTTGAAAAGCAGTCGTATTATTCTGAAAAGACTTGTCTGCTGCTGCAACTACAAATTCAGTGTTTTTACTATCTTCTGTTTCTGGGATAACTTGAGGGACCTCTTCAAGAAGACGTTGTCTTTCAGATGGTGTGCGTAATAGCTGTCTCTTATCAATGTATTCATGCATCGTAAAATTCAGTCAAGGATACAACTGTACAAAGTCAACTCGTAAGTCGAAAGTCCTAAGATAGGCTTATAGTTATAAAACAGGAAAACAAGACACAATTTCTTGGTAGCAAACATCGTTAAATGATCAAAAGAGCTCAATCTGGCAAGGATATTCATTGCGCCAACCTTTCTCATTTGCCATTTCAATTAGTTTTTCCAGTCTCTGAAGTTCTTTATTGATCCACTGAAAGGGAGAAAAAGGGTCAACTTGGTTAACATTTCAAACAGAATCAACAGGTAAACATAAAAGGGGAGAATATATAATTTACAACATGTCACAGGAGTATTGAATTTAAACTATAATACAAGAACCAAAACATGGGACTCGAGATATCAGATCTATATGCAAACATTTGCAGAATGTACCAGATAATGCGTAGAGTTGATCTAACTTCCTACCAAACTTACATGACTCACTATGTCCTCATGTACACTTCTCGCTTTCTCCTCAAGCTCAGCCTGTAAAAACCAGCAAGATCAGGGCACTCGCAGAAGCTTAGGATAGACTCCCTCCGGTTCACAAAAACAAGGTCTCCAAAATGCAACTTTGACCACCAATGCAACTTTGACCACTAATTACTATTATAATATATTTGTAAAGCCCAATAAATTTATAATATTATGAAAATACTTTTCGAGATGAATCTACACATATGATTTTCATACATCTAATCTAGATATTTAAAAAGGTATCGATAGCCAAAGTTTCTAAAATTTGACCACATGCATTCCAAAACGACTTGGTTTTGTGGACTGGAGGGAGTAGTTACATACTCAAGTAAAACAAGAGACCAAACAAACATCTGTAAGAACTACCCAAAAGTCAGACAAAAAGCATGAATAGTAGGATATCGCTATACAAATTAACTGCGAGCCAAGTAAATGAATGCCTAAGTAGCAGGAAAAGATGTGTTTTCCTAATGTTGGTCTCTGATAGAAACATCAAACAAATATATCGACAATTTACCATGCCATATGAATATTGCATGTGTAATTGGTGAAAGAAACACTCTGATTCAACACACATTAACCTATATGGTTTTGCTTGAGTTCTCCGCTTTTAGGAAAACGTTTCCGAATCTTCAAGATATTAGTTAAGGCCTTGAGGGCTAACTTGTACTAGTTTGGGTTTAAAAGAAGTGGAGCTGGAAACAGATTGCCAGGTGGTTGCCAATCTCTGGGAGTCTCGAGCAAGTAATAGATGTGCAATTTTTGCAATCCCATGGGAAATTAAGCATCTTAGCTTTTCTCTGAGGAAGTGAGGAGCTTTCAAGCTTATCTATTCATGCTGGGAGACAAATACCGCAGCCCATCTCTGTGCACAGCAAGCTTCACTGAACCTAGCATTGTGCATGTGGCTAACTGTCACAACGGATTTTCTTCTGAGCTATTTTCAAAATGATTGTAACTCTCTTGTTATTGAATAAAGTTATTACCCCGATTTCCCCCCGGAAAAAATCAAAATTGAAATTCCCAATCAAACCACATATGGAAAGCCTGACAGGGCGTCTAGCCAATCCACAAATGTCACAAGCTCAAAGCCCACTTAAAGAACGCTGGCATGCATAGCTGCCAGGTCCTGCAACCTCATGTGCGGTCTCATCTCAATTACAGAACATTATGTGTGATAATTGCAGAAAGTATGCTAGATGGCAATCTCCAGATTCATTCCAAGCCATGCAGCGGGGGGTCAGTGGCGCTTGAGAAAATTTTAAGTGCGTGTAAGGGTTGCTAGGGCTGGGTGTTTATTTCCTTAGACCAAAATACCCCTTTAATTGTAATGGTTAATTTTATTCTCCACCCTTTACCTGCTTTAAGATTTGTAAACTATTACTAGGGTCACAGCTAGATCTCCTACTCACATGAAGTGCAAATCCTTGTACTCTGTGAACTTTTGGGCATCTGACATTTCAAATTGGTTGCTATGTTGCTATACTTAATAGATATTGTTCATTTAAATTCTTACACTCTGGATTTGCTCATTACTCCTACTGGCCTAGCACTTGATAATTTTTTTAGTCAAAACAGTCCCCAGGTTAGTTAAACTCTAAGTCTGAAACAGCTCAAATTTTGCATTTTGTTTTGTGTCCGTTTAACTGCTATGAGTAACACTACATGCATTTTAATTCTCTTTGCTATCACGTAATTGACAAAGAATCGATTTTGACTAATCTAATTGAGTATAGGGACTTATATGCACAATTTTACGAAGTAAGTTTGAAGCTACAAGGAAAATACAGACATCTATAATGTGATTTAACTACAAGTCAAATAAACAATGCTGGCCTATGCAACAGGAGAAATTTTCTTTCCCTCATATCGTTCTCTGCTAGTGAAATATAGCACATCCACCAGACCCAAAGGGTAATCCATGAGAAGATATGGTGTAGTAAAACATTGTGATGCAACACTTATATTATAGCAAAGTCTTCCACTTATGTGAAGTGCAAATTCCTTCAGCAATATAACCAACACATCATATTGCTGTGATCTTTCCATCATTGCTAGTAGAGACCATTGAGCAACTATTGCCCATAATAAGATTGGTAAAAACTCCTATGCCTTTTTACCGCATTCTTCAATGCACCAAACAATAAGATCAGTAGATCACCTACACCAATATAGCTATGGACAAATGAACAGAATCCCAAAGTGCATTTGA
The DNA here is from genome assembly GCA_036346255.1 of Ampelocalamus luodianensis. NCBI lineage: Eukaryota > Viridiplantae > Streptophyta > Magnoliopsida > Poales > Poaceae > Ampelocalamus > Ampelocalamus luodianensis. The sequence goes on from CM070625.1 coordinate 25,139,698, forward strand.
ATCCAAACACTGATTGCTCGTGATGCTCTTATTTCAAATTCAAATATCATTATATTTCTACATTGCAATATGCTACATAAGTTGCAGATTCTGTTTGACAAAGAATAAGGCCAATCATCAGTAATTATCTTTTTCCTATAGATCTTTTTTCCTTCTGTCACTAAAGTATGCCTGTTGAAACAGAAACTTTAGCAGCTGGCATTATACCTGCATTTTGGGAAAATACAACTGCAAAGAAGATTAACTTACAACAGTATGCCTTTTACAGGGTTCTTTCTGGGCTAACAGACGAAGATATTCACATTCTTCCTGTTATCAAGTCAACTATCAACAAATTTGCACAGCATCATGCATCCAGGACAAATTATGAAGCTATACAGGGAGCAATTGAAACTATATTGCAAAAAACTTATACTACATAGTGAATGCAGTTCGAGAAATATTTAATAATTATTGGTACCAATCTTTTCTTTTCTATGAATGATTGAATGTTGTTGGAACATAATGTTGAAGTATAAGTGAATTGTCCGTCTTTTCTCATCAGCTTAAACATTTGGGTGAACTGGTTGGTACATGCTCTATTTCTAACATATCTCTAACACATAAAAGGGCACAATAAATCATACCTCCTCAAAGTCTTCATCTGACAACATAGAAATTTTGACTTCAGACCACATGTTGGAAATACATAAAAGAATATCTGTAGATATGTCCCTTATCTTGTATTCTTCTGAGGATTTCCTAATGCCTGTTATGCATGTCTTTCATGAGCATATAATAATTAAATGTTTTGTCGCTAAAAGCTACGGAACAGAGTATGTAGGCCTCATGTTCATGTATGGGGTCCATTAGAATTTCTTATTTAACTCACTGAAAGACAGTATTGATTTCCAAACAAAATAACCAACAACATGCATGACAAACTGATTCAGTCCTCTTCATGAGCAAATGAAGCATAGAGTAATCCAAGATCATATAGGTAATGCTAAAAGTTGAACATTACCAGTCACTTGTCCAAGCTGGTACATTTTTTGAGGCTTGTGGTAACTAAAGTCTCTGGGATCATTCTTTACTCTAACAAAACAGCCAGTAACTTTACTTTCAAATGTCTCTGGCTGCTTTAGCAGATCCATAACTAAAGATCTCCTCAAATAGATCAACTTAATGTTATCACGAACAAGAGAAACAAAGCATCTTTTGTATCTTTCAGAAACCCCTTTTGGGGTACTGGATTCAGAGTTCATGGTCCAAGATTTCCTTTTCACAGTTGAATCATTGTTATCCTCAGAACTAGCAGGTGTTTCATCCTCTGATGTGGTGTTTGCAGCAATATGCTTTTCCAGCAAGCTATATATCTTGTTGTACTTCAGTTTTGATTTCCTAAACAAAGACCAGAGTTTGTCATCACATATGACATGTTTTTTCTTATCTTTCTGCAAAATATCTTTTTGTCGAATGTAGTCCTTCACAACTTCCGCAGCACTAAATTGATCTAGAGATTTTGATGTATCTTTGCCTATTGATGAAAGGAACTCAATCAGCTCTCTAGAACCCCAGCCCACATAGACATTCTTCTTCGATTTTCCTTCCTTCAGAAAGGCTTTTACTCTTTTTGGTGTTCCATTTAAATCAGATCGGCAAGTTGGCTCATCATCGCCATCGTCACTATTGCCCAAGAAATCATCATCTGAGCTGTGCTCTTCGTTAGGAAGTTTCTCTGAATCTGACAACTGATTGCAGTTTAGGCCTCCTTTCAGAAGAGCATGAGCTTCTTGAAGGTTATCCAATGTCAAGCCCTCTTTTGCTTTAATTATCTCCCAGTACTCCATAAACAAAAATTCATAAGTCTCCCTGTCACTGAAATCAACCCTCTCCTAGAAAACAGAGAGAATCTACTATCAGAAAATAGGAAAGATGAAAAAGAAAGATGTTAGACAAATTTGATAGAGGCCAAAAGGCATCGAAAGCAGAGAGTAACTACTGTCAGAAAATATGTCTAGGAGAAAAGAAAGACAGACAAATTAGATAGAGGTCAAGGTTGCCTTGACACAAATTTATTTCCCAAAATTTAAACTATCTTATATTAATTTCTACAAAGAAATTCAACATAAATTATGAAAGGAAAAAATCCATAATTAAATATCACGCAAACAACTATACTGTAAGAAACAAGCCTTTTAAACTACATTGCAGGAGCTAACTACAGCTGCAAGCCAACAATTATTTGCAGTACAAAAGGTTATCAAAGATCTCCAGATGATGCAAGCCAAAAAAAAAGGTTAAACCCTAGTGATGGATGGTATGGCAGTAAGGTGACTTAAAATTTGCATAAGGCTAGGCATTTAGTTACCCCATCGGAGTCAACGTCAACATCCTTCTCAATCATGATTGCCATCCTTAGGCAGTTGTTGCAGAATCCCTTTGTTTGCAATGTGACTTGGACAAATTCTGCTTGTCTCACACAGCCACGACAAACAGAGTTACCCGGACAACAGAAGCACCGATAGTATGAACGCCCTTTGCAGATAAAGCATGTATGCCAATCTGTCATGTTTAGCACTAAGGTCAATAGTCTAGAAAATTGATAATCTATGGTGGAATTGAAGAAAATTTGAATAGCAACTAAAGTTCACAAAAATGAGCGACGTAAAATTCTAATTGAGGCAGTCTCTCTTGATCCCATACATTAGGTTCAATCCTGAGTAGTGTTTTTTTTAAATAAAAAAAAGGCAATAATATTTCAAAATTCAAATTTAAGGAAGCTAGTCTGTTCTTGTGCATAGCCACAAGCGTTTCCACAGCAAGGGCAGTCGTAGCAATGCAAAAGAAAGAATGGCTAGATGCTCACCACAAATGAATTGTTCTTCCGAATCGAGGAAGTCGTTATCCTTTCCCACGCACTCAGGATGGTAAGCCTTGTGGCAGTTCCTGGAAGATACTACTAGGTATAAATGTAAATTTGATGAAAATACAGGGAAAACTAAAAAAGGACAAGAAAAATAATCCACAGTAATCATCTACCTATCAGATGAACAAGTGAGGCATTGGCTGATTTGGCCACTTTTTTATTCATTTTAGCAAAACTAGCCCCCGGTCGACCAAAATTGCAAAAATAGCATTGCGGCAGGTTAGGTGGGCACATGCAGCGCTCTAGAAGCGTGGGAAAACATTTGCACCGCGGCAGACGCCACCAAGCGTGGTAGGACAAACCTGTTGTGGTCTGGAAGCGCGACAGCAAACCTGCCGTAGTCTGGAAGTGCGGTAGGTTCACAGCGGCACGTACCTACAGCCGTTTGAGAACGCGACAGGTACATGCAGCGGTCCTAGAGCACGATAGGTACTTGCAGCGGTCTCGGAGCGCGGCATCAACCTGTCACAGTACCGGTGCGCTGCATGTGCCACGCAGCGTGTGCCTAGCCTGTCGCGGTGCCATTTTTGCAATTTCAGTCGACCGATGGCTAGTTTTGCTAAAACGAATCAAAAAGCGGCCAAATCAGCCAAAAACTCATGAACAAGTAACACAGCATAGCACTCAAAAAATAACTAAGCAAATAAACTTCCATTACACAACAACCTCCGCGAGCTCATTATGTAGTGGACATAGCATTGTATCATGCACTTGGCAAGAAGAAACTGGATGAACCAAGCAACTAAGCAACCGACAATGTGCCTCAGTTTGCTCTTCCAACCGGGAGCTTCGGTTTTGCACCACAAACAAGGGAAATCAATCGCAAGCTAACAAGCGCCCCACCACGGTACCTACATCCAGCGTTGATCAACCTACCAGCACCACAGAACTAACCGACAGGGGATCAGTGGAGACGACAATACCACAACGCAAGCCCTGCTTTTTAGACCAAAGACCATCACGCAGGTCCTGCTCTATGGGCGCTAGAGCATGCAGTTTCCTCCTAGTCTTAGCTTAACAAATTAAGCACGCAGTTTTGATAATCCTAGTAAACTCTACGAGCATTAGCATCAACCAGCATTTCGTTTTCTCTGCGAGTTGCAGGGGCGAGAACGAGACGGGACGAGACGACGAATCCGGCCGCGCCGGGGGCGAACCTGTAGTCGCAGACGCGGAGGAGGCCGCCGTCCTTGCAGGCGAAGCAGTAGTCCTCCTCGCTCTCCCCCTCCTTGCCCCGCGGCCGCTTGCTCCCGCCCCCGCCCCCGCCGCTGCGGCGCCTCCCGGTCCACCTCCTGGCCCTGCGCTTCCCCATCCCGATCGGCCGGCCAATCGGGAGCCGGCCGCCGGCGACTGCAGCGAGATGCTAAGCTAGAGCTAGGGCAGCGACAGGGGAATGGGATTGGGGAATCGAAATGTGAGTGGAGCTCAGCAGAGGAGTGAAGTGGAGGCTGGAGTGTGGTTTAAGCGGGGAGGTTTTCGAGGAGTGAGTGGTGCGTACTGTCCGCCTGTGAGTGTGAAGTACCGTATGTAGCGGAGTTTTTTTCTTTTGCTAAAGATAGCAAGTGTCATGTTCAAAACGTACGGCAGAGGTCTACCGTGCTCTGCGAGCGTGACAGGCCACATAATGGTCACACAGAGCTAAGTAGATCACTCAGTACGTAACAAGTCACCTGCTGCTAATTGAATGTCAGTTCGTAACAAGTCACCTGCTGCTAATTGGATGTGCGGTAGGTGACATGCGCCGGCCACCTGCCATATTTCGAGCTAACATTGAGTGATCTGTCACGAACTAAGGGTCGCCTGCTGTGAATTGGGACGTGACAGGTGGTCTACCGATCTCTGTACGGTATCCACGTGACCTACCGCATCCTCAACACGCGATAGATTCACTACCATGTGTTTTGAGCGTGACATGAGTACTATTTTTATCGAATGGTTTGTGGGAGACCCGTTTTAGCCGAGAACCATGTGTAATGCAGGTCGCTGTCGCTGCTCATGGGAAAAACAGAGAGAAGAAAGGGAGGGAAGTGCGGGCCCGCGGGCGGAGGTTCCCAATGGATGGCGGGTGACGTGGCCTCTTCCTGCCCGTCCGATTGGACTGGGACGATCCCGCCATTCCTTTTTCTTTTTCTCGACGAATAGTGTGTGTGATTTGTGTTGGTCGTGTGATTTCTTTTTTCTTGACGAATAAAGCGTGTGATTTGTGTTGGTTGGAAGGTACTGGTACTTCGTACTCCTGTAAATGGGTACATGCTTGACTGTGAAATGCTTGTGTTTGAGAATAACCTTTTGACAAGTATTTGAGTATGTAGTATAAACAATGCATGTAGATTGTGTGCTACAACTAGGCATTTGGATGAGCGTTGTTGGTCCAAGTACAGAGTCTACTAACAGATCGACACTAGTTAGAAGTCTGGCAAATTTTGCAGTTCGAACAACAAATTCAGGTGTTACTATTTGTTACGAACCCACTGAGTCCGAAAGTAATAAGGTTTAACAGTCTGTCTAAGGCCTACTGCGACTGCGGAGTGGGGATGTCTCTCTCAGGTTGATCTGTGTTTGCCTTTAACCAATCACCAATGTCAGCAGCTGAACGTGCGGAAAGTGATTAAACCCCTAACTCTCAGGTCCCAGTCAACATGGGTCGTGAAGGAGAAGTCAAGTACTTGGATGGTATCAGTTTGTTAGAATCGTAGTCCTGAATCAAATCGGCGTTCTTTAGTAGAATTATCATTATTGGCGTAGAATCTATGATTCTATCTGATCCTACTAAAAAAATATTTTTCTTAAATCTATCTTGTATTTTAACACTTCTACATTTTTAAAACTATACTTTTAAAACTTTTTTTTACCAAAATGTAGCGCAAAGGAAAGATCATTCGTTATTTATACAAATTATAATGGATATGAAGAAATAAAAAGTAAAAATTTATAGTGAAAGAGACATATGCAAATAATTATTTATAATAAATCACTAGAATCGGTAGAATCGAATAGAATCATATGAAAATTTTGATCACAGACCTACAATTTTTTGTTAGAATCTTAGTAATATTAAGATTTTACTAAATTAAGACTATCATATGTTCATATCAGTCCAATCAATCTGGATCGTAGAAACGTATGATCGTATGACTAGAATCGAGAAAATTTGGATAGTGTAAACAAGCAAAAACCATCTCAAGCACCAAGTGTTAGCCCAACTGAAAACTAATTTGTCGGGACACCAACATACATTCATCAATCAAGTCTATCAAAAGAAAAAAAGAAAAAACAACCAAACACCAAGCAGGTCGCGCCCAATCACGTCGTCTTAATCAAGGTTATTAGAATCAAGAGTTTAGTCGTAGAATAGTATGATTCTACAATCCTTATAACACCAATACGATCCGAATCACATCTTAAGTCGCACCTAATAGAATTGAGGTAGAATCACGCTACTAATCGTAAAATCGTGTAGAATCACGTATCACCTCAAATAAAAAAAAAAAAAAAAAAAAGGTATTTGGTTGTGCGTTATCCCTCAATTCAAATTGTATGATAAGTACTAAGTAATTAATAGGTTAGATATTAAGATTTAGAAGTTTGAAATAATGAAAATTATTTTAATTATTTATTTATTTTATTTTTTATGTAAAATATTCAGGTAATAACAAAGTTGTTAAAATCAATATTTTAGTTGTAGCTCTGCATGACAAGGATTCTAAACTACGATTTAAACATTTATCAATCAAATTATGCCTAATGACTAAATAAACACTCGTATCACTCTTGAAATACAAACACATTGAAAAATTGTATTTTTGGTAGAATCAGATTAAATGTTAGATCCTGATTCAATCCTAAAATACGATTCTACCGAATATCTCCGATTCTGAATTCTCCGATCCGATTCTAAATCACGAACTGACAACCTTGGTCTTAACCAAACATAGTACCATCCAGATTGCCACAAAGGTACACAGGCGGCCCCGAAATCAGAATACCATCCACAGTCCAAAAGCTAACCTTGCTTAGTGCTTCCACAAGAATCATCAGCCACCGTTTCCGTTTTATGCAGCCAAACACGAAATCTCATACCACCCAATACAACGGCAAGCGAAGCATGTACTTACACCGACGTCACTGCAAGATTTACTTGGTCGCTCGTCCACGATGCATGATGCCAGAACAGGCAGACATACGGCCAAACAACACATGTAACACACATGGCAAGTAAAGGAATAGAACATATGGGCATATCGCAGGCAGATCATAAGACTCTTAACATAGGGTGAAAGATCAACATCACAACTTTTAAGGACCTCAAGTCTTTCAAAATGGGTGCATTCCAGTTCACACCACCTGGTGGCCAAAATATGAGCGCTGGGATTTTCCAGCGGTTGAATCAAAAGCTGTCAAGACTGTTTTTCCTTGCTAAACCTAGAGATATGGAACCCATACCATAAGAAGGAAATACTCAAGATATTTGTCTCGTGGATTGCACCCTGTTAAACCAGAGTGACTTAAAATATCTAAATCTCTTTTATTAAACTGTAAAACGAATTCTCTCCTCACGGTAAGACGACGGCAGCATGTCCTCTTAAGATGAGGTGGCTTCCTTCAGGTACGCAATGAGATCGGCACGCTCCTGTGGCTTCTTCAAACCAGGGAAGACCATCTTGGTTCCAGGAATGTACTGCACATGAGAACAACAAAGTCAGTTTGTGTTATCAAGCTACCACATATGAGTGGATACCACATAGTGAAGGCGGGCTTTATGATAATTACATGCAGGGAAAACCATTTATTAGGGTACCTACCAGAATATGGACCATGGATTCTTTGTAAACAAGCTTACATCTCAAAGTAAACAAGACTCAAAAGGCCGACATTGCTGTCTACGAAGATAACTTGACTAGTACAAAGTACAACTATTGTAAAGTTTCTTCTAAAATATTCCAGATGTGCTCAAGGGAATCAGGGCAGTACTATAGCAGGACTAACTTCAAATTTGCTCTAGACAAAAGGTTAGAGCTTGAAGAAACTATTTTTGAATGTCTTGGCATAACTAAAAACAACAAGCAACTAGAATTGTAAGAGAACTCCAGATGTGATCATGCTAACAAATAACAATGCACAGGAATCCTGATTTTACATGGCCTCTAGTTGATATTTGCATAAGCTTTATACCGGATTGGGGATTTATCCAAACAGATTTCCAAGAATCAAGTTGTTCTAAACTTGCAATTTTAAATCATCCCACAACAGCATAACATTAGTTCAAATGAGGTTTTCCTCAGCGCAGACAGAAGTCACAAAACTGTTGCAACACACTAGAACATGATATGAACACAACCACTGTAGCTCTAATATAGCAGTAACCAACACATATTAACACAGTTTGAGTGCACCATCATAACATCTGTTTATATACGCTTAGCCTCCCCCAGCTAGTAAACATCAACACCATAATATGTGTAAACAGTGCATGACTTGGGCTAGCTTAACTAAAGAAGTTATCTAAACTTCTATACAGTTTTTGTCAGGTAAGCACATGCCAATTGCCATAGTACGATGATACTTTTGCATATTGTCATCCGCAACACGCACAATACATCTTAGCAAATGAAATCACAGATTGGATAGCTCTAACGCAGGTTGCACACCGAAGGGAAAAAACAACAGCGACACGCTATATTACTATCACAGCAAATAAAATTCACTGAGGTGACTCAAGTGATCATTAACTGTACCTTCTTAGGATTAAGCAGGTAATCATACAGAGTGTTCTCCTCCCAGATCACAGCCCTGTTCTTGTTTGCTGCAGAGTAGGAGTAACCAGGGGTAGTACCCGACTGCCTCCCAAGCAGACCATTCAAGTTTGGACCTGCGAAGGACGAACATGATTTTTATTATCAACTACACCAATCTTCCATATTAGTAAGAAAGCAGCAAGTGTGCAAATGACTTGCAGATTAATCATTAATCCCAAAATAAGCAGACGCCTAACAGTCCATATCAAATAATCAAATGCGGAAACTTGCATATCACAGCACAATGGGCAACATCAACAAATAAATAAATCTGGATAGGCGATAAATCTCAAGTAGAGAGAGATAACTAACGCTTATAGCTAACGAGCAGCAATCTCATCAGGCTCACCACAGAAGCACAGAATCACTAACCATTTAAGAGCAACAAACAATAGCACAGAAGCGTGCCCTACTCTATTAGACCATGAGTTGATCAACACCTAGACTAGTGCACAAGTTCTAATTCTAATACAACTGGATAATAATAACAGCCAGCAGCAGACCTCATAAACCATTACATGTAATGCTAAAAACACGCGAGCAAAGCAACAAATCTACCGCAAGATCAACTACCCCATCACCAATCGCACAGATCTAAGCACGATTCCACGCAACAAGAAGCGGACGCGCAGATATATCGGTACAAGTTCCGATCTGAACCACCGCTCTACAGCCCACCTCCGCACAGAGGAGGAAGATCGAACGAACCATCCAGATCCACATCCCCCACCCGCACCACGAGGCTAGCTAGACACGCTTAGGCTTTAGAGAAGCCGGGGGGACAGGCGCTCACCTTGCTTGTGGCCGGCGCCCTTCTCGACGGTGTGGCACTGCGCGCACTTGGTCCTGAAGATCTTCTCGCCGGCCTTGGGGTTGCCAGGGGGCGCCTCCGAGAACGACGCCATCGCCGCCGCCGCCGCACGCAGGAGAGATCTGAACCTACGAGAATCGGAGGAGGCGAAGTGAAGCTTTTGTTTTGCCTTTCTGGTTTCTGCCGATTTCGAGAGGGGGGCGTGTTCTATAGACCAGTACAGGGGAGGGCGGGGGCCGGGCGCGAAAGTACTATAATACCCTTGTATTTCGGGGCACGAGAGACGCGTGGGGTAGGGGTGTTTCGGGGAATTGGGGGCGGTTCCAGAAGGTTTCCGTGTCTTGGAGAATAAGGAAGGAAAAAAGGAGGGGCGGGGGCGTGCATGTTCGGTGTAGGGCACTAGTACGGCGTTTCGTGGACCGGGTCTTTGGACTGCTTGGGCCTTGGAGGCTAGCGCTAGAGTCGTCTTCTTTGACTCGTGAGGAGTCGGCCGTTTGGTGGGGAAGGGGGAATCGTGTCCGTCGGTGGGTAGGAAATGGGTGGATGGACGGTCCTGGTTGGATTCCGCGTATCCTGCTTAAGTGCAAGCGTGCAACACCCCCGTTACCTATAGGGAGCGACTAGCCCCTGCCGCCGGATCTTCGTAAACCAAAGCCCAATCAAGTCTGAACCATCTGATGTCATCCACAATACTGCAAAAATAAAAATCAATAAACGCATGAAACGCTTCTCCCCTCCCATCCAATCTGTCGTTCGACGAGGGCAGCACGGAAGGAGGAGACTGCGGAAGTGGCCGCACCGCATTCCTCCTCTAGCTGCTGGGCGATGCGCCAATGCGACACCCTACCATTGCCGGTCTAGAGAGAGAGAGAGAGATGAGCAAGAGGAGCATGACTGCGATGGCGTTTGGACTGGCGAGCCACCGGAGGAGGGGCTGGGATGTGAGGATAGGGATTCGAAGGCATCGGCTCGGTGGGTGAATGGGTGAAAATGAGAAAACTAATACAATTCGATGCAACAAATAAATATCAGAAGCAACACAATAATTGTGTAACAGATTTAAACTATTAGGGCAACAAACACGAGAACATATTGCAACAAAAATTTAACAAACATGAAATCAACAAATCTTTGCTCGAATGCAACAAACATGAAATCAACAAATAAAAGACATGTAACAAATTTGAACTATTAGGGCAACAAATACAATAACCTATTGCAAAAAAAAATCTTGTTGCAAAAAAAAAACATCAATTGAAACATCTGCAACATTTGATGTCTTTGTGTTGTAACATTGTGCAACCAAGGACACTACAACTGGAAAACAAATATGCAACAATCACAACACCTGGAACAAATCTTGCAACAAATGGAGAAATGTGTTGCAACAAAGCCAAAAAATGCATGCAACAACCTTACCAGAGCTAAGCTTGGGAGAGGAGAAAGGACGCCTACACCACCGCCTAGTCGTCGGCCAGCCCAGATTTGGTAGGGGCGAGGCTGCCCTAGCACCACAGCGCTCATCGCCCCTTGACCGCCACCTCCTCCTCTCGTCATCAACACCAGCTCCTTCGACCTCGGCATCGCCAAATTTGATGAGCTCTGGCCATGGTGGCAGCCGCACCCTACTTCATCTCTAGCTCCAATAGGGACGTCTCTACCTCACCAACTGCCATTAGGAGGGAACACGAGCTACGGTGGCGCAAGGATGATTACTTATCTCTACAGTGGGCCGTTTGTAGGATCAAGGATAACCGACTAGAGGGGGTGAATAGGAGGTTTCTAAATTTAATCGTTCAAATTTTAAAATTTCTAAATTTAATCGTTCAAATTTTAAACTTTCAGCGTGGATTAGAAACAAGAAGGTAGAAATAAATAACTATTCAGGACAGAAAAGCAAAAGCACTGCAAGTCACAAACTAGCTAAACAAGTTGTCGGTGTTTTAGAATCGATCTTACGTAAAGATTGTTTGATTCGGGGGGTCTCCACAATTGATCACGCAGACGAAAGAGACACGGGGATTTTTATACAGGTTCGGGCCTTCTCCAGTGAGAATAATAACCCTACTCCTGTGTATCTTATATTGGGTATCTGGATTACAAACAGTTGAGGGTCTTACTAACTGTCTTCCAAATCAGGCCTCTCCTTCTATCTCTAAAAGACACCTATTTATACTATGCAGTGGTGACTGTTGTCGTTCTAGGCTAATTAGTCTCTCATTATTGCGTAATAATAAGAGTAATTACCGGAGTAGTAACCTCTCCACGCTGTCAAACGGTTATCAGTCAGAGATAGTGGGGTATCATCTGTAGTTATGTCAAGCATAACTGCGTATTTTGACTGCTTTGGATTCTCATCATTAAATGGGCCTTCTGACGGGTGGACCCAGTTTAGTCGTGAAGAATTCGTAGCGGACCTAGTCATAGCAGGACTTACGACTAGGGGGGTAGTCGTAGGAAGACTTACGACTAGGTACTGGTCGTAGAAAAACTTACGACCGATCGTAATCGTAGCAGGACCGACGATTACACTATAGTCGTAGAAATGCTTACGACGGGGGGGGGGGGTAGTCGTAGAAGCACCTACGACTTCCTGGTTTGTTCTTCCCTTATAACATAAACGGGTATGCCATGTGACGTCATATTTCATGATTATGGAATAATAAAATGAGGATTATTTAGATCCTCGTCATCTAGCCCCCCAGCTTCAAGTGAAAATAGCTTACTTGACCGAATGGTCGTAGATGATCTTTTGATCACTAGGAGATCGTGGGGAAAAACGTTGAAGGAAAAACTCTTCAACACTCGTTTTTCTCTCGACCAGGAATATGCTTGATCGAGGGAGTTTGTTAAGACCATTGCGATTGTAAGATAGTCGTAGAATATCTTACGACTTCGAAGCAGTCATGGTCTTACGATCATAAGCAAAACCTTTCCGATCGGCTTTTCATTTGACCCGGGGGTCAAGATGGTAATTTCACTTGAGGTGTGAAAAAGGTGTCTTGGGACTTTCGATCGGGCAGGTAAAAAGTCTGTCCGTCGAAACAATTCCCGAAGCGGTGGAGACTGTTGGGATTCCACGGCGTTTTGTTTCAGGCGTGTGGTTATAAAACGGGCCGTGGAGGTAAAATTTAGGGTTCTTACCTTTTCACCCAACAGTCTGTTGCTTTCTCGTCTCTTCCGCCGCCGGTGACTCTGTACTCTTTCTTGGAGCTTTTCCAAATCCAGTTCTTCCCGCTTTGAGAAAAAATGGCCAGGATTGTCTCTGAGTGGGCTGAGTCGGAAATGGACGACGCGAAGATGACTGCTTTGGTTGCTGCCGAGAAGATCCCCGAGGGACTTCTCGTAAGATGGATTGCGGCGAATGAGTAGCATTGGTCGTCAGGAGAGGAAGGCCAAATCTCGGTTTTCCAGGCGTACTGTGAGTGCGGTCTCCGATTGCCTGCTCATCCCTTCCTCACACTCGTGCTCGAGCACTTTGGAGTGGAATTAGTGAACCTTGGTCCTAATTCCATCACAATGCTGAGCGTGTTCGTGTACCTGTGTGAGGCCTACCTGAGGATTCCGGCAGACCTCGAGCTTTTCCAATACTACTACGGAATGGCTCGTCAAGCCGGAATCGCCGGTAGCTGTGGTCTGAAGCTCCACGACGGCAAGTCGAAGGAGTACATTCAGATGTTTACCCGGTCGTCATGGCCGGGGTGGAAGAAGAGGTGGTTCTACTGGGAGGTAACCAAGGAAGACAGCCTCTCATTCGCCGAAAAGGCCGCCGAGCGGTCCTCTTCCTGGGACTCAACTCCTAGTAATCTCGACCGGATAGCCCCCTACATTCAAGCTATCAAAGATTTGAAGTCGGAGGGGCTTACCGGTTGGCACGTGGTGAAGGACTTCATCACACGCCGAATTAGTCCTTTAAAGACAAGGGTTCCTCCCATGTGGAGGTACTCAGGAAAGGACGACCCAACCAGGGACTACAAGGATGGTGATTAGAAAAACTTACTCTTTAGGTTTTGTCCTTGATTGATCCCGATTTAGTCTTGTTAATCGTGTTGTCCATGCATTCAGATCTTCCGCAGGCGGAGGTTGACGCACGTGTCAGGCTCATCTGCGAGAAGCATCCGGCCAACACAATAGCTCCTCAAATCCTTGCGGTTTTGACCACAGAGGAGAAAGAAGAGCGCCTAAAGGTAATCGAACGATTTTGCCTTGAGGCGTTTTTGTTGTCGTAAAATGGTATACGACTGACAGGTTTGTCGTAGAAAAGCTTACGACTATATACTGGTCGTAGAAAAACTTACGACCGAACGTAATCATAAGATGACTTACGATTAGGGGGGTAGTCATAGAATAACTTACGACCACTCATTGGCCGTAGAAAAGCTTACGACCAGTTGTTTAAGTATGCTCATGTCTACCCTTTGCCCTTTCAGGTTTAAGAGTGACGAAAGGACCCTGGCTGATTCACTCGACTTTGAGAAAGCCGAGTCAAAAAAGCCAAGGGATAAAGCAACCGACCTCCTGAAGAAGCTTCAGGAGGCTAACTCTGCAACCCAGCGGTTGTAGGAAAAAATAAACAGTACGTGTAACTACGACTGCTTCTGGTTTTGGTTTCTGCCCCCTTTCTAAACCTCTCATTCTTTTGCAGAAAAAGAAGTCGAAAATAAGGCCCTTCAGATCGAGGTGGGGGCTCTCCGGACCGAGGTCCAGGAGAAGTCCTCAGTTGTCCGTGAAGTCTCTCGTATTGCGAAGGAGAAAGATCGGGAAATCGAGAACTTGGGTTCTCAACTAGCTGGTAGTAGAACTTTTACCTGCTATTAATTTGTTTTATCTTCTCATAGAATTGTTTTATCTAATCAACCCTTACTCTTTCCAAATCGATTGATTGAAATAAAACAACTCCACGAGGCTTCGACTTATTCCCAGGAGGAGACAAAATCAACGAAAATCAATCTTCAAGATAATATCTCCCTCCTGAACAATATACTCGATGGGCTTCGTGTCGGGAGGATTGCTCCTCGTGACGACACTATGGCTGCTCATACGAGTGTTATTGGGGAGCAGGTCGGTACTCTGAACGAGTTGGTGTCTACTCTGAAGACCAATCAGAATGATTCGATAAGGGAAGCGGTCAAAGGAGCTGTGAGTTTTGTTTTAGCAAAACTCAAGGCCCGTGATCCTAACCTTAATCCTCATTCTGTTGAAGCCGACTTCGACTGCACCGAATCTGAAGCAGAGAAGCTGATCGAAGAGATGCAGTCGGTTGGCGAAAAGGTCGCGGAGAAGATGCAAATAGAATCTCCCTTAACAGAGTAGTCTTGTAATTCAAACTTGTAAAGACAAGTCTTTTTGGTGGTGATGCATAAATATATGATCCTTTCTTTTTACCTGCAAATTATCTCGTGGAGTAATTAGTAACTCGTAAGATAATGAAAAAGAAAGAAATAATCAGCCCAGATATGAGTGATTCCTCCTTTCTCCTTCATTTTCCCTGCGAATCATCTTGTAGAGTATTTAGTAACTCGTAAGATGATAACTTGGAAAAAAAAAGACTAAGAAATGAAGTCATGTTTATAACTTTATCCTAGCCCCCGACTACTTACTTAGTTTATGAGGAATAAACTAAGAAAGTAGTAAAGAAAGGGTTCCTGAAAACAGAGAGGTTTGTCCGACTTATAGTTGTCTAGTATCGACTCTTTTGCACTAGTCGAAAGAGTGAAAACAGATCGATGCTAGGAAGTTCCCTCTAGTGGGCAGGACCACATGCAGAGAAAAAGGCTTCGACTAGGTGATGTTACCATCTCTGACCAGATTAATCAAATCAATAATGACAACTTGAGCGAAACAAACATCTAGAGGATCTTAAGAATTCAATCGACTGTTTTTCGTTTTTCCTGACGAAGTTGTCCTGGCAGCAAAAGTAGGAAACGGGACGACGCTAGGAAGTTCCTTCTAGTGGGCAGAACCACGTGCAGAGAGGAGAAGCTTCGACTAGGTATGTTTCTTCCTCCGGCCAGTAAAAACCAATCAAGTTAATTGAAAAGTAGTCGAACGCATCTCGAAAAGTGCACTCTTCTTAGGTTATTTTTCAAAATAAATAAGCTAAGATGATGTGAATTTGCTTAACAACTTTCGACCATATTGCTGAGCCCAATGAACGTTGTACTGGTTGCTGAAGCAAAGAACAAAGCGACATTAGGAAGCCCTTTCCAGTGGGCAGGACCACATGCAGAAAGGAGAGACTTCGACTAAATGTGTTGTCCTTTTGTTTGACCAGTATACAGGAGGAATGAGCGTGTGAAAATGGTCGAAAAAAAGCGAAATTCAGAAATAGACAAAAAAGGTAGGGAGAACCTGATACTTTATTGTCGTAGAAGCTTGCTACACATAAAATTTGTGTAACTGGTCAATGTTCCAAGAGTTTGAAAGACCGCGGCCGTCCTCCATTGCAAGTCGTACCGATCCTGGACGCGTTACTTCGACCACAGTGTAAGGACCTTCCCACTTGGGGGAAAGTTTGTTCCGATTAGACTGGGATTGGACAAGCCTCAATACCAAGTCACCTTCAGCAAGGCTGCGAGGTTGGACCTTACGATCGTAGTATCTGCGCAGGGCTTGTTGGTAGATTGCGGAACAGATTAAAGCCTGGTCCCTCTTTTCCTCGAGCAGGTTAATGTCGTCCGCTCGAAGTTGTTCTTGAGTGGAGCCGTTAAACTTGTCGACTCGTGCTGACCTGATCTTTAGTATTGGTGGAAGCATGGCTTCGGCACCGAAAACTAGAAAGAAAGGTGTTTCTCCTGTAGCTCGGCTAGTCGTCATTTAATTGCCCATAATACTGAAGGTAATTCCTGTACCCAAGCCCCCAAGTGCTTGACAAGCTGATCGAAGACTCGGGTTTTGATTCCCTTCATTATCTGGTCATTCGCTCTCTCGACTGCCCCGTTGCTTTGGGGGTGGGCGACAGAAGTGTAACACAAACGGGTTCCCAACTCGTCGCAAATTCCTGAAATTTTGCGCTTGTAAACTGTTTGTCATTATCTGTGATAATTCGACTTGGTACTCCAAATCGAGTGATCACGCATCTCATCATGAACCGTTTTGCTGCTTCCGTTGTTATTCCAGTCACAGGCTCAGCTTCTATCCAATTTGTGAACGTATCGATGGCCACAAAAAGGAACTCAAAACCTCCTGGAGCTCTAGGTAACGGTCCTAGGATGTCAAGACCCCAGGTTGCAAAAGGCTAGGACAGAGGAATTGTTTGCAACGCCTGAGCTGGTTGGTGTATTTGTCGGCTATGAAACTGGCACTGTACACACTTTTTAACCAGCTCCCTGGCATCGTAGAGGGCTGTTGGCCAATAAAAATCTTGTCGAAAGGCCTTACCAACCAGTGTTCTGTAGGAAGCATGAGTTCCACAGATCCCTCCGTGTATGTCGTGAAGGAGTTCTAATCCTTCGCTCTGCGGAATACATCGCATAAGCACCCCTTGGGTTCCTCGTTTATAGAGGACCCCTTCGACCAAAGTATACATTTTGGCCTTTCGGGATAATCGATCTGCTTCTGGATCGTCCTCGGGTAGAGAACCCGTCTCAAGGTACTCGTAGATGGGCGCCATCCATGTATCTTCGTACTCTATAGAGGCTGTTTCAATAGAGGGCGTCTCTAGTTCCTTGACTATAGACGGCCTTTGAAGTTGTTCTAAAAACACCCCTTTCGGTACCAGGGATCGGGAGGAAGCCAGGCGAGCCAGTTGGTCCGCGAGGAAATTATCCTTTCGGGGGATAAATTGTACCTCAAAGCCCAAAAAGTACTTTTCTAGCTTGCGTACTTCCGATAGGTATCGGGACATGGTCGGATTAGAGCACTGGTACTCCTTTCCGACTTGATTCACGACTAGTTGAGAGTCTCCTCTTACGAGTAGTTGTCGAATCGAGAGCGTTTTCACGGCTCGTATACCAGCTAGCAAACCTTCGTACTCTGCCACATTATTAGTGGCCTGAAAGTTTAATTGTATGGCATACTTTAAGGTTTCTCCCGTAGGAGATTGCAGGACCACCTCAGCCCCCGAGCCACTTATTGTAAGCGACCCGTCAAAGTACATCGTCCACTAGTCGTGGGAATCGTACTGGGGATCCTGAACAGGTTCAGGATTTGTCCATTCGGCGACAAAGTCTGCCAAGATCTAGGATTTAACGGCCGTTCGGAACACGAAATGGATGTCGAACGCCCCAAGTTCGACTGACCACTCTGCCATGCGTCCATTGTTTCCCTATTACGGAGGATCGCTCCCAAGGAAACTCGAGCAACCAACTAGTTTGTGCGCGTGAAAATAATGCCGCAGTTTCCTCGAAGACATGAGGAGGGCATATAGAAGTTTTTGAACCTGAGGGTAACGCTCCTTAGGTCCGTGCAAAACCTCACTAACGTAGTATACTGGTCGTTGTATGTTTTCACGTTCTACGACCAGCACTGCGCTTACTGCCTATGGCGTGACAGCTAGGTAAATTAAGAGCGTCTCTCCTAGCTTCGGGGAAACTAGAACAGGAGCACTCGTAAGATACCTCTTGACTTCCTCGAAGGCTAGTTTAGCCTCTTTTGACCACTCGAAATCTTCGTGTTTCCTTAGAAGTTTGAAGAAAGGCAATCCTTTTTTCCCCCAGTCGTGCTATGAAACGACTCAATGCCGTCATGCATCCTGTGAGTTTATGGACTTCTTTCTTCGTGGTCGGAGGGCGCATCTGAGTGATGGCCTTTATCTTTTCGGGATTTACTTCGATTCCTCGTGCTGAGACTAGGAATCCAAGTAATTTTCCTGAAGAGACCCCGAACACACACTTCTCGGGATTAAGTTTCAAGTGGCGTTTTCTGAGGTTGTCGAAGGTCTCCCGCAAGTCTGTGATATGGTTAAGTCGTTTGGTGCTTTTTACGACCAGATCGTCAACGTAGGCTTCTAAGTTTCGGCCTAGTTGAGGAGCGAAAGTCGTTTGCATCAAACGCTGAAAAGAAGCTCCAGCATTTTTTTAGCCGAATGACATTTTGACATAGCAAAATATCCCAAACGGTGTAATAAATGCGGTCTTCTCTTCATCTTCTTGACACATACTAATCTGGTGGTAACCAGAGTATGCGTCTGGAAAACTCAACATCTCACATCCTGCTGTAGAGTCAACCAGCTGATCGATACGAGGTAAAGGGAAATCATATTTTGGACAAGCTTTATTAAGATCAGTAAAGTCTGCGCACATACGCCATTTGCCATTAGACTTTCTAACCATTACAGGGTTGGCCAACCACTCTGGGTAGTTGACTTCTCTTATGAAGCCTGCCTTAAACAACTTGTCCAATTCTGACCTAATAGCATCTCGTCGATCAGGGGCAAATCTCCGTAACTTTTGCTTTACGGGTAGTTTATCAGGCCGTAAAGCTAGCCTGTGCTCGATCACTTCCCTAGGGACTCTGGGCATGTCGGATGCTTGCCACGCGAAGACATCAGCGTTTGCTTGGAGGAAAGTGATGAGGGCGTCTTCCTATTTGGGGTCGGAAGAATCCCCAATGCGAACAGTCTTCGAGGGCTCCCCTGCGTCCAGAGGAACCTCTTTGACCTGGTCGTTCGGCTTAGGTGCAGCTTTAGGCTCCGACTTGCTAGTCGAAGGCTGACTTTCATATCGAGTTGGTATTTGTCCAACCATCTCAAGGGAACGACGGTCGCAAGAGTGCGCTATCTTCTTGTCACAATATATCGTGATCACTCCTTTGGGACCTAGCATCTTAAGATATTGGTACCCATAATGAGTAGCTATTAAGAATTTTGCCAAAGTAGGTCGTCCGAGTATGACGTTATACGCCGTATCGAAATCGACCACATCAAAGAAGACCTTCTCTGTCCTGAAATTGCTTGGTGATCCAAACGTTAAAAGAAGAGAGACTTGGCCAATGGGTTTGGCCGAAGACCCCGGTACGATTCCATGAAATGAATATCGTACCGGATTTACTTTTGTCCTGGGTACTTGCATCTCGTCCAGGGTACTCGTAAACAGTATATTTAGCGAGCTCCCACCATCAACTAAAACTCGATTGACTCGACAATTGTTGATGGTGGGCTCGACTACTATCGGAAATCAACCTGGTCTAGTCGAAGGGATCGGGCAATCACCTTTCTCAAAAGTAATGGTGACTTCCGACCACTTCGGTAACTTATTGACAAGAGGGGAGTCGACTGTGTTTACCTCACGCTTCAACGACTTTCACCGTCTTCGCGATCGTATGTCAAGATCCCCATAGATGTGATCAATGGTGTGTTGTGGATCCTGGAACGACATCTCCTCATCATCCGACTCCTTTTGTCCACTGGTTTGACCTACCTATTCAAGAGTAGGAAGTGGCCATTTGCCGTAATAGTCTTCGAGTTTCCGTAAGAAAACTCGGCAGTTACGAAGATCATGCCCTTCTTTTCTATGAAAAGAACACCACCTGGGTTTGTCGTTTCTCCGATCTTAGCGTTTACCTTTACCCTGATCAGAATTTTGTTTGGGGTTGCGCGGCTCCTTGTCGCTCACGGCTAGGACCTCCTTAGAACAGGCAACTGGAGATTTGTGTCTTTTTACCTCGTTCTTAGATTTCTTAGCCTTTTTATCCTTTTTCTTACCACTTTCACCTGCTTCCTGAGGGATGTCGTCTTTACGATCGATAGTATTATTCCACTCGACTGCTTCAGCAGCAGTCGCATATCTATCGGTCATCTCAAAAAGTTCGGCGACTGTGGCAGGTGGATGTAAAGCAATGTCTTCTGTAATCCTACGCTCTGGACTCCACTCGCTTGGAAGCCACGATCACGGATGAGTCGAAACTTCGGAATAAATTTGAACTGATCAAGCGCTGATGAATTGGCGTAGCGTTTCATGGTTGTTCTGTCTTATCCGGTGCAAGTCATCCTCCTTTCCTGGGCGGTTGTAAGTGCCCTGAAAATTTGCCAGCAAAAGATCGCAGAGGTGTTGCCACGAGTAGATCGATTTGAATGGCTGGTTTAAAAGCCATGATCGTCTTCGATCCTTCGAGCACGATCGGAAGGTAATTCGCCATGACATGCTCTCCTCCTCCGCAATTCGGATAGTCGTAGTGTAGATTTGGAGGAACTCGATGGGATTTTGAGTTCCATCGAATTTCTCCATATTCGCTAGTCGGAACCGAGGCGGCCAGCGAACCGCTCGAAAGTCGGGTGAGAACGCCCGACACCCCGAAATAACCTCTTGCCTCCTTCTTTGCAGAAAAGAAGGGTTAATGTCACCGGGTGATCGAACTCGTCGATACCCAGCCATAGAAGGGCTAGACCTACGATAGGTCTCAGCTTTACGAGAGAAATACTCCTCGTACCCCGCTTGCCGCCGTGCGTCTTGTCGCCGAAGTGGTGAAAGATCACCTCTCCTGTGGGCTTGTGACGTTCTCCTCAGGTCGGGAGAACCACATGAGTGAAAGTCGTGTCGCCTTCTATGCGACGAGTTATCTGAACGGCTTGCAGAAGAAGGAGTCGTACTACTACGACCTCCTGGTTGTGGTCGACGAAGACGCTCGAGTTTGGCCATCGTGTCGCGAAGCCTTTGTGTGATCTCTTCTGCAAAGAGATCATAACCTGGTGCTCGAGCGAGTTCTTGGGTCGGGTTTTCCAGCAAATCATTGATGTGCTGGAGTTCTTGAACTTCTTCCGACTGGAAATAAGCGCGCTCAGGAAGATTCTTCTGAGCCACTATTCTCTTCCGTCGGGTTGTCTCAGAATGGTCTATTTCAGACCCCTGAGCTTGCTTTAATGGAGTGTGAGAACGTTGAGGATGTCCCGCACGTTCATTAAAGTGTTCGTCTCGTTCGCCAACTGTGGTGTCCTTGCCATTGCGACGAGGTGGTGTAGAGTATGCTCGTCGGGAAGCATCGTCAATCCTTCTTCTGGGAGAACGATCCTTATCAGAGGGAAGGACGAAGACCTCCCGTGAATGACCTCCACTTGCGCTCGAGGCCTCCTCGCTTGAGGAGTAGTCGAGCGACACCATCTGGCGACTTGGAGTAAACCCCTCCGGTAGGGAACTCGGGTTATAACCGTCTCCGCTGCAGTGGGTCTGCGTCGGGGCGGTTGGATTTGGATGAACAGCGTGTTCGATCCTCTTCCCTGCGGAAATACTCGGAGAGAGAGGACCATCAGGTGTCGATGGAGTTCCGGAATGATGGCCTCCAGAACACGCCTTGCTAAGTCGTGATCGCCTTGGGGACTCGAACACTTGGAGGAAAAACTCGCGTCGTGTTGCGAGTGTGCCTCGAGACGATCCCGTTGTCGGTCATGTTGACACTTGTCCCCGAGAAGTTGGTCCTCGACGGGCGCATCGTCGTGGGGATAAGGATCCTCCTCGACTCGATAGTGATGCGATCTCGAGATCCGATAAAAGATCTCGAGGCGGCAACACCGTCGAAAGATCGATACTCGGTTCGTAGTCGGCCGGCATCCATGTCGACGTCACAGTGTCGGCCAAGTCGAACCAATTCTCCTTGTTCCATTCTCCTGCCATGGTAACATCAAAGAGAAAAGAAAGAACTGTTGACAAGGAATTACCAGAAGATCCCCACGGTCGGCGCCAACTGTCGGTGTTTTAGAACCGATCTTACGTAAAGATTGTTTGATTCGGGGGGTCTCCACAATTGATCACGCAGACGAAAAAGACACGGGGATTTTTATACAGGTTCGGACCTTCTCTAGTGAGAATAATAACCCTACTCCTGTGTATCTTATATTGGGTATCTGGATTACAAACAGCTAAGGGTCTTACTAACTGTCTTCCAAACCAGGCCTCTCCTTCTATCTCTAAAAGACACCTATTTATACTATGCAGTGGTGACTATTGTCGTTCCAGGCTAATTAGCCTCTCATTATTGCATAATAATAAGAGTAATTACCGGAGTAGTAACCTCTCCACGCTGTCAAACGGTTATCAGTCAGAGATAGTGGGGCATTATCTGTAGTTATGTCAAGCATAACTACGTATTTTGACTGCTTTGGATTCTCATCATTAAATGGGCCTTCTGACGGGTGGACCCAGTTTAGTCGTGAAGAATTCGTAGCGGACCTAGTCATAGCAGGACTTACGACTAGGGGGGTAGTCGTAGGAAGATTTACGACTGGGTACTGGTCGTAGAAAAACTTACGACCGGTCGTAATCGTAGCAGGACCGACGATGATACTATAGTCGTAGAAATGCTTACGACTAGGGGGTAGTCGTAGAAGCACCTACGACTTCCTAGTTTTTTCTTCCCTTATAACATAAAGGGGTATGCCATGTGACGTCATATTTCATGATTATAGAATAATAAAATGAGGATTATTTAGATCCTCGTCACAAGTAAATCACAGGGACAAGCTGTAATGTAATGCAAAAGGTAAAGACAAGAGATAACCATAGTGGAGACAATGATGTTTTTCCCGTGGTATCAAAAACCTAAGTCTTCACTAGTCCATGTTGAGGAAGCTTGAACCAATCAAGCCGGCTTCACAAATTAAGCATTCCCTCGATTTCACTGGTGGTTGTTCTTCCTCCACTCCGGAGATGGTGAACACCAGACCACTCACAATTGGCACCGAGTCTCTTCACAATCTTCTTTGAAAAGATCACGTGCAAACTCCCGCCAAGCCGTCTAGGTGCTAACAGCACCAAGAGTAACAGATCACAATCTTTGCTTGACATCACTCAAGTGCAATGAATCAAACTAGAATGAATGCACATGTGTAAATGAGGTGTGGAGTGAATGCTCTTATCTCAAGAATGTAAATGTGTAAGCAATGCTTCTGTCCAAAAGCAGGTGGAGGGGTATTTATAACCTCTCACAACCAAAACGACCGTTGGGACCAAGTTACAAAAAAAACAACACAAACGGTAGTACCGCTGTTGAACGGCCGGTACTACCGCACCATCCCAAATGGCACATGTGGCTAGAATGGACAAGTTATTAAATGCTCTGACAAAGCCGTTAGAAATTCGGCGCGGTACTACCGCCAACTAAGATGCGGTAGTTCCGTTTTAGCGGAAGTTCTGATTGAGAACATGTACTTCCGTTTTTCTTGAGATCCAAAAACAACAGCACAAGAAATTACGTACCGCCAATTAACAAACGGAAGAACCGAGAATGCGGTAGTTCCGCGAGTTGAGCTCCGGTACTACCGTTTCCAAAACAATCAAAACAACTCTAAAAACATACGTTCTGTAAAAAACGTACCACCATGTAACTATCGGATGTGCCGAAGATACGGTAGTTCTGCTGGAAGTACTGCGGTACTACCGTTCCTTGAGAGAGCAACAAACTTTCAAAGACATGTGTTCTGGAAAAAAAAAATACCACACAAAAGATCGGTACTACCGCCAAACGGTAGTTCCGCAGTCTGAACGTCGGTACAACCGCACAATTAAAATACACAGAACAGCTCTCAAGGAAAATCCAAGTAAACCTCAAAAACATTTTAACTTTTACGGAACAATGGTTTTTGATCAAGACTTGGAACACTTATCAAATACTCAAAGAAAAACTTTTACGGTAGATTCTTAAAGGGACTTGCGGTACTACCTTGAGCGGTAGTTCCGCCAAGCTCACTGCGGTACTACCGTTTGAGCGGTAGTTCCGCTAGTAAGGTTTTGGTACTACCGTTTTACTTTGAAGAACACAAGAGATTCTTTTTCAACACAATCTCAAATGTATGCATGATCCTATATTGATCTATTGTGTTTAGGAACATGTTATCAAGCTACTAATTATGATCCCTCTTGATAGTACAACATTTAACCTATAATCCAGTCTCCCAACCAATTCACCTGAGACTGGTAAACTAAAAAAGATCCTAAATTACTTTGTACCTTGTCTTCCAGCCATATTGATCTTCATGTTGTCCTCAAGCGTGCATTTTCATGTAGATGTGTTCATCACTGGGACTAAACCTTTAAACACTCAATAGTCACATTAGTCTCATAGAACATATTGTCATTAAATACCAAAACACTTATTAGGGGCATAAATGCTTTCACCATTAATGTTGGAGTAGGATAGAGCCGTACGGGTATGGGGGATAAGTAGGTGAAGCGACGCACATGGAGGGTGGTGGCTCGCTGGGGATGCGGGGTGGTGGCAATCGAAGATGTAGACGAGGCTATGCTCTCTTATAGTGCTGCCGTGTGGGTGTCGATGGATAAGGATGCTTCGCCACTTCGCCATGGAGCTCAGGAGGCCTCACCTTCCTACTGGGACCCCCACCACCACCTGTCACCAAGCTCGGGAAGCCTCGATGCACCTGCCCTCGCCACACAAGGTGAAGTATTAGCTTGAGCCATAGCGGCGCAACAAGGGACGTTGAACTCTCGAGGAGCTCGTTGGAACGGTCATACATGATGGGGGGATGTAAGATCGAGGAGGCCGACTAGAGGGGGGTGAATAGGCGATTTTAAAAACTTCTTTGGCTAAAACCGTTTTCTAATGCGGAAGTTTATAACAAATCGGTTTTACACAATTAAAACCTAAATCAACTAGTTTCGCCTAAGTGCACCAACAATACAAATCTATTGAATAATCAATCAAGTATGGACTTGTAAGCAATTTCAATTTAAGCAATGTAAAAGATACTATTGCAATCATACACAATGAATAAGCAATTTAATACGAGGTATATAAATTGCACAATGTAAAGCAAGCATTCATACATAATGAATGTAAATGCAATAATAAGGCTCAAGAATGCAAACCACGATGAAGTTTTTCCCATGGTGTTCGGAGACTTGTCGGTCTCCCCTAATCCACGTTGAGGTAAGTCCAATCGCTTGGACCGGTTCTCACAACACGAACCAACACCTCAATCCACTAGGGGTTGCTCTTCCTCCACTCCGGAGATGGCGAGCACCAAACCACTCACAACCGCTCGGGTCTTCTCACAACCTCTGTTGAGAAGATCACTTAGACTCTCACTTGACCTAATCAAGTGTCTAAGCTCAATGGATACACAATCCACTACCTAATTGCAACACATGCACTTAGAGTTTGTTCTTTAATCTCACTTAGTGCAACACATGCACTCAAGAGTATGAGAGGCTTGCTCTTAGCTCAAAGGAACTCAATGGTGCACCAACAACTAACCCTCACATGGTCAAGGTGGGTATTTATAGTCCACACATAAAAACTAGCCGTTGAGATGAAGTTTGCTGAAAAATCAGCAGGGCCGGTCAGACCGCAGGCACTCGGCCGGTCGGACCGCACCCCCTCCAACGGTCAGAAAACTAGCCGTTGGGGCACATCCGGTCGATCCAACCATCGGCGGCCAGCGGTGAGCCGCTCTCATCACGTCGGTCAGACCGCACTAGCCGAAACCAGGAAATCAGCTCTCTGGAAAAAGCTGATCGGGTCCTTGACCCGGGAGTCCGGTCAGACCGCACCCATAACGCCGGTCAGACCGCTCAACCAACTTCCAGAAAAATGTCGCTCTCTGGAAAAACTTGACCGTGGCGATTATCCGCGATGTCCGTCGATCCGCCATACAACTCGGTCGATCGCACTGAGATCAAGCGAGGATTTTGCATTTCTTTTTCAACTCAAATTTGTAAAACATATTTGCAAAAGATATGAAATGCAAACAAGACATGTAGGTGAGATTCTCAACAAGTTGTAAAATACATTTGCCAACTTTTAGAATCAAACCACAAATAGCATTTCGCTTCAACTCAATTTGCAAAACACATTTGCACAATTGATTCGCGATGCAAACAAAGGTTAAAATGAGATTATCAACAAGTTGCAAAATATTTGCTAACTTATAGAATCACACCACAAAGAGTGAAAGTAAGATTATCAATAAGTTGCAAAACACAATTGTCGACTTTTAGAATCATGCCACAAGGAATAAGGTACATAGACTTAAACCGTTTGCAAAACGCATTCGCAAACTAAAATCACATGCTACAAGGATTAACCATGAGCCTCAACTATTTACAAAACACATTCGCAAATATTGACAACATGTTAAAGTGAGCTAGAGCAAGCACAATGAGCTATCAACACATGACTAACTCAAGCTACTAGTTAAGACTCCTCTTAATAGTACGGCATCCTATACTAACAATCCGATCTTCCAACCAAAACACCAAGACCGGTAAAAAACTAAGAACAAATCCTTAGCTCTAGCTAGCCATACCTTTGCCTTGCGCAACCACTTGAAGCTTGATGACGCACATCCTCACTTCAAGTCTGGGTTCTTGACTTGAAAGCACATCAATACATGATGGCTTGAATATCATCAACACATGATGATCTTCTTTGTCCCGAGTCTTGATATGTATCAACACATGATGCATCCTTTACTCCAAGCTCTTTACTTGATGACGATTAACTCATGATGTCATCCAAAGTTTTCATCATTTATGGAACATAACCTATTTCACAAACTCATGAAAAATGTTAGTTCACATGATGATTGTCATTAATTATCAAAATACTCCATTAACACATAATGACAGATCTAGATTCTTCAAGGGAGAGAGAGACCAATGATATAGATGAGTCTACAGACTGGGTTATAGTTGGATAAGGTTCATCATGTGGGAGGTCTTGAATCACTTGGGTTGATGAGTAGGGGTGGAAGCGTCCGATATTATTAGTTTGCATCGGATGTAAACTAATAGATGATAATACCATTAGATTTGTGTAAAAATTGGTATGTCATATGATTGTCATATGATTGGATATTGATCCAATAGATGTCATATGATTGAATATTAATCCAATGGTCACAACAAGTGACTTAAATTTAAAAAAATTCAGACAACTTATAAATAGACAATCAGTAGTTCCAGACGAACATTTTCAACAGATGAAAACCGCGACTTGCCTTCGGAGCTTTTTTTTGGTATTTCAAGTATATACAATGTTCTAAGTAATCCTTGGACAATAGAAGAACCACGGCAACCACGGCATTTGCGGATATGATACACGTAGCTACATACAGTACTACGGTTACTCTAACGAGTGACAAAAGTGGCGGTAACGACACAGGAAAACATCAACCGTTGACACGGGAATGACACGGATGATGCTATCTGTGCGGAATGCTTCGTTTTCCTTCACATTTTCACAGCTATCTTGTTAAGCAGGATCCTAGATTGGAGACTTGGGATTGGGTTAGTGCCAGTGTGGAGCAGAAGCCCTGCATTGGATCAAATAGATGGTTTTAAGTTGTCTACAGTGCGCAAATGTTGTATACAGGAAGATTGCTGTGAGATGACAATATTTTACATTTTGATAAGACAAATGTTATCGGTGCTCATGATCAATTGCTTACTTTGGCTTTCTTCCACCAACAGACAAATTATTGGGGTTTGGCTTGCTCGCTATCTGAGATGGCTGGCGTGGTGGGGGAGGAGGCGGTGGTGGCTGCATAATCAAGTGAGCAAAAGGTCAGATCCAATTTCTAGATAGACTTCAAAAATTATGCATCCAATCATGAATATTTTGTAAATGCCAATGATTATTGTGCAGTAGCAAAATAAAAGCCCATACATTGGGTGCCCTCCTTCCAGTCTGCAAAGAAGTTATATTCTTTGATGCGGATACTCGAGATCGCACTGTCTCCTGAATGCCCTACAAAAAAATCACGATAATCAGCACATCAATAGTATTTATTCTTGTAGTTTCATTCTCTCATTACAGCTGTACTTTGTCTCTGATAAGATTAATTGCCATAATTCAGTGGTATAGGTCAGCTTATACTATTATGATGCGAGGTTCTAACGTTAGCTGCCTGGAAAAGGCTATGCAAAGTCCCGGAATATGGTGTAAGCCTACTCTTTCCATAATGTAATGGCAACATCAGTTTTAAATTTGCTCACAGACTTCCCTGCGGCACCTGGCAGCTAATTTCCACTTAAAAAAGATTTATCAGTGTAGAGCGAGTCAATAGAAAAGCATTCAGGAAACGGAGAAACCAATGTCATATAATTAACTTAGTAAAAAAGCACCAGGCTGTAATAATAATGACTAGGACACCAACGTCCAACAATCTAGGATCTACTAGCAAGTAGCATCTGTCACTGCAGTACAACATGCATGTATACTGAACAAATAGCACGGAACAAAATAAGCTCAGAGATTGTTACCTCTTTGGTTGGCTTTCTGACGCTGTCTAGGACTCGGCTGGCTCTTACATGGGAAGTCAACATTTTCCTTGGAGGAAGGTTAACAGAACTAAAAATAAGATAAACTGTGGTTAGAGCAATAGGATTAAATCAATTTTGACAATCCAAAGCATTCCAGCTCCATAATAGAATTAGCACCTTGATTTTTGTATCCCATCCACTTGATGTTCCATCCTTTCTTTGACATAGCTGTCAAATGATGCAAAAAGAAGAAATCAAAATCTAAATGCAAAAGTAATTAATTAAGAATCTTTAAGTTTGCAGCAGTAACCTTTTGATTTCTGGCTTGCTACTTTTAACAAGATTTGGAGTAATCGCCTTTTTGGGAGTAACCTGCATGCGGAACAGAGAGGAAATAAGAAATTCACTATGGCAAACGTTGCTGTCTTTTTGTATTCTCCATGGTTGACTGAAACCATTGTTGTTAAGTTGTGCGACTAGTCGCGACTAATCGTCGCACAGACACCGGCAAGTGTCATCGACTCGACTAGCTGAGCTAGTCGTCCAACTTGCCGACTAGTCTAGTCGCGACTAGTCGGCCAGTGCTAATTGTGCGACTTGGCGCCATGGACAACAGGGGAAGATGAAGGGGAAGGGGAAGGGGAGGGCGCCATGGAGAAGAGGGGAAGGGGAAGGGGTAGGGGAAGGCGAGGGGGTGGGGCAGGGAAGAGAGGAGACACTTGCGAGGTGCGAACGGCAGTGGTGACAGCGCTGATGGCAGAGGCAATGGCGGTGACGGCGCAAGGGAGAGAACCAGATGGTGGAGCCACAGCTTAGGGTTGCCACTTTGCTGGATTGCTTTGGGCTGACTGGTTGAGTGGGCCGATAGACTACATGGGCAAAGTACTGTAAGGAGGCATAGTTTACTGAAAGGAATACCCTAGTTGCTGTGCTCCCTCACGCAGCGCCGCAGCGCAGCTCCATCGTCCTACGACGCTGCTGCCTCCTCTCTCCCCTTCACAGCCCTTGCACCGCCGCCGCCGTCACACCCTTCACAATTGATGTGACCGAAGGGTGGAGGAGGTGAAGGAAGGAGAATGAGAAGAAAGAGGAGCACCAGCAGCAGCAGGAGGAGCTTGAGAGGGAGCCGTGGAGGGCTGCAGACGGTGACGGCTCCTTCGTCCTCAGCTCAGGCCGCCATGGACAGCGACGCTTGCACCTCCAAGTTCCTCTCCCCCTATCCCTTGAGATACTTTTTCTCCTTATGCCTTCCCTTCTCTCGGTTTTTCTGCTCCATTTTGCTGATCTGATCTGTTTGGCTATCGTAGTCGTAGATCTAGTGGCAGTAGCAGCAGTGGTGTAGTGGCAGTAGCAGCAAGACTAGCACCAAGCTATGCCTTCTACCTGGGCACGACTAGTCGTGCCTAGTCGTACCTAGTCGTACGACTAATCGCCTAAGTCGACAAGTCAGCCCTGTAGCGACTCGACTCGACTTTACGACTTAATAACCTTGACTGAAACATAGAGTTAATCCCTTTCAGCATGTTTTAGAATACAATTATTGACATGTTATGGTAAGAGAAGGGATTGGAACGTACTGTGGTGGCCATAGCACCCTTTGGGTGAGCTGGCATTGCTCTCAACCTGAAAGGTGTTGTTGGATCCGATTTTAGGGTACTCTCTATTGAGATAGGGCGTCTTTCTCCCGTAGAAGGGCGATGTGGGGTGGTGGCAATGTCAGCATGCTTTGGTGCACTTTCCCTGCTGAGGCGTCTTTCAGGAGTAGAAGGCCAGCATGGGCTGGCAACATTAGAATGCTTCAGCGCAGTCTCTGTGGTGACAGGGCGTCTCTCAGCAGTAGAAGGCCTGTGTGGGGGAGCAACATTGGCATGCTTTGGTGCAATCTCTCTAGTGACGGGCTGCCTCTCAGCACTATAAGGCCGACGCAGTGTGACAACATCAGCATGCTTCTGTGCAGTCTCTCTGGTGATAGGGCGTCTCTCGGCAGTAGAAGGCCGACACAGGGTGACAACATCAGCATGCTTCTGTGCAGTCCCTCTGGTGACAGGGCGCCTTTCGGCAGTAGATGGCCGACATGGGGTGGCAATACCAACATGCTTTGGTGCCACATCTCTGGTTATAGGGCGCCTTTCAGCGGTAGAAGGTCGACGTGGGGTAGCAATGTTGGCATGCTTTGGTGCCGACTCTTTGGTGATAGGGCATCTGTCAGCGGTAGATGGCCAATGTGGTGTAGCAATGTTGGCTTGCTTTGGTGTCAACCCTCTGGTGGCAGGGCGTCTTTCAGCAGTAGAAGGCCGACATGGGGTGGCATTTTCAGCAGGCTTCCGTGAACCATCTCTGGCGACAGGTCGTCGTTCCCTATTGGAGGGTCGTTGTGATGCTGCTGAGGAAGGTCTTCTAACGGCTATAACACCAGGAGCTTCTTTTGCCATAAGTTTGATTCTTCCTGTGGTGTCAACCACATTAATAGCTGCTTTTGCCCCTCGCAATGACCGAATATTTTCTGGCTTGGCTTTCTGGTTTATCCCACTGGACTTGCCTGAATCAGGTCCCTGAAATTATTCATGAAAAATAGATTATAGTTTATGGAATAAATGCTCAAGTTCTGTGGCATATAAGAAATGCAGACAGAATATATATTTGTCTGGCTAACTGTAACTTAGGTAGCAGGAAATTGTATAAATCAATCTAGGCAGGCAACTAGGTGTTTCAAATGAGAGAAACCCTAACTTAAGTAATCTAGTTCCCTACTTCCACAAATAGTGGGTATTTCTTTTGTGCCTTGCATGACTGAGCAGCTGGAGATCATTATGGGGTCCAGGCCAGTATGCTACTTATCAAAAAGTCTATGCATATAGCAACAATAGTTCTGCCAAGATAAACACCAAAGCATGATGAAAAACACGTCCAAATTTAGTGTGCCATTACCTTATTAACAATTGTGTGATCAGGAATATTACTAGAAGTCATCTTGACTGTCTTTGGAATAATTTTTGAAGCTTGACTAATCCGGGAGTTTTTATCGATAGTTCTCTTAGGAGTCATCATAGTCTCATGGGGCATCAACAGATCATCTTGACTACAATTAGCATTTTGGTGCAACATATCCATTCTGCCAGAACAATTATCACCACTTGCATTTTCACTAATTTCTTGGCCAATTAGTTGTAAGCCTCCAACTGGTGAAGAACGAGTTGATGCAGAAATTTCATTATTTAAGCTCTCATACTCATGATCCTTGTAGCATTCCAGTTCATGCTCCGATGTGGTCTCAGCTGCTGTGTGTTCCATGGAATCATCAATAAGTGTTCGAGATCCAGCAGGAGACCCATGCTCTGCAGCTGGTTCATATTCTCCTGTCTGACTGGAATCACTACCATCGCCACTGTATTCTAGATTAAGTTCAGTCTGTTGGTTTTGTTGTTGTAAAGCCTTTAGCTCCCTAATCCTCTTAAAGTATTCTTCAAAGTATGCCTTCTTCTTAGCAACTAATCCATTGAACTTAACAAACTCTTCGTGACGCCTGTCGTTGGTAAATACAGACCACTTCTCCCATGCTAGAGATTCCAACTCAAATCTTCCAAAAGATATGGAACCATGATCAAACATTTGTGGTGTTCCCTAAATGAAGAAATAACATACATAAAAAAGAGAGAATATTAACAAAAGTGATGATTCCACACTTTCAGAAAGGCGAAAGCAATTAGCTCCTAAGGAAGCCTTTAAGTTAACAGCACTAACTAATATAGACATGCCTAATAAGTAATAACAGTTAGTATGGAAGTTCTAGCAATTTCTATTGTATCAAGTAGATAGGTACCCACCAATTCATAGATTTATCAATCTTTGCTTCAACTGAACATCATATATGCCAAGAACAAACATATGGTTCTTCACACAGAGATATACCTAATGATTAGTAGTTACCATGGAAGTTCTAGACATTTATCTGGCAAATTCTTTGACTGAACACTGTACATACCAATAAAAAGATGTATGGTGAGAGAGAGATTACCTGAGAACTATCCTGCACAGACGATTCCTCCTGTGGCCATGCAAAATAATTTTGATTGACCTCTGTTGCCATGTTATATTGCATGACTAATTGTCTAATTCATTATACTTGAAAAAACTACACTAGCAAACCCTGCAAAATCAAACAAGTCATAATCATAAGTAGAAAACCATAACTGAGGTTTTTTGACAAATCAAGCAGAAAAGTTTTTGACAAAATTGTACACAGTTTTGTCAGAAAATTATGAGTCAAATAACTGGAGCTAGCTCCACCAGAAAATCTCCAAAACCGACCCACCACCCTGGTTTGAGTCCAACTTATGAATTCTCGCATAACAACAAGCGCTGTCCCACAAGGAAGAATGAGATCCTTGCGTAGCATTTTTAACAGGACTAATATTGAGAAGTAAAAGCTCAAACACCATGTCACCATGCACTGAAAATGATATAAATTCCCCCAAAAGTCCACTCTTTCGTAATTAACAATTCTGTCGCCGCAAATTAAATCATGATACATTCATGAATCATGATCACTTCCAATCGCACCATCGGGCCCTTAACATCGGTCTCAAACTCTCAACACACCTACCCTCAGAGGCCAAAAGTTCACCAACACGAAATTTCAGTACTCCATACGCCAACTAGTCAAACAAGTAAATATCGATACTAACTAGGCCGCCAAGAACTAGCGACATCTCAAATGAAAAACAAGATGAAAGGGAAGAGTATACGACCCCATGAAACATCTGAGATATAGATTTAAAAGAAGGTGAAAAGAACTACTACAGCTACAAAGAACTCACACTAAACTACTAGACAATAGTACAAGAGAGCTGCAATGATGAAAGCTCGTTGACCTACCCTCACTCCCTCAGAAGCCAACAGTTCACCAACACGAAATGTCAGTACTCCATACGCCAACTAGTCAAACAAGTAAATATCGATACTAACTAGGCCGCCAAGAAATAGAGACATCGCAAATGAAAAACAAGATGAAAGGGAGGGAGTATACGACCACATGAAACATCTGAGATATAGATTTAAAAAGAAAGGTGAGAAGAACTCACACTAAACTACTAGTACAAGAGAGCTGCAATGATGAAAGTTCGTTGAACTACTGAATTCCTAAGCATTTGCAGGATTCGGCGAGGCTGGGATAAGAAAACAACACCAGGAGAATAGCTACGACTTGCGAATTTTAAGCCTTTGATACGATCAAAACAATAACCTTTTAAAGGCAAATTTGCAGAAATCATGCCCTAGATAAACGTTCTTGCCAAGACTAGTGAAAAAATAACCAGGAGAAGAAAAGGGAAAGCGTGAGAAAACCTACCAAAATCAGAACAAGAAAAAATGGATCTTTTCAAAAACACCAGCAACCTTCGAAGCGAAAAGAGAAAGGGGAAAATAGGAAAAGAATCGCATCGAAAGAAGCGAATCACCCCCCCCCCCCGGCGCAAGAACCAAGAAACGCGGCAGCAAGAACAAGCAAAGGAACCCAGGCGAATCCACCAGCATTGCCGAATTCCGCATTGCTCCCCGAATCCAATTCGCGCCCACCAAGAAACCCTAAAAAACTCCCATTCCTCCACCCCAAAACCGGCCAAGAAAACCCACGGCGAACGGGCCAGTCAAAACCATCCCTACCTGGAACCGCAGGCCCCCAGTCGGCCGCCGGCGCATCGGATCCGGCGAAGCACAGCCCGGCGCGTCCCTCAGATCCAAAGCACAACTGCTCGGAGAAGAAGCACTGTGGCTTCTCCCTCCCCTTCTCGCAGCGCTGCTCTGGCTGTGCCTACGGACTACGGTTGGGTGTACCTAGAGCTGTATACTGAAATGTCCTTGATTTGATTTGCTTCTACCGCTGCTGGTGATGGATGGTATAGCATGTAAGGATGGTGGTGTTAATTGCTACGGGGATTCCTTCATTGCGTACTGCACGCCGGATGATTTAATTTGCTTCTACCGCTGCTGGTGATGGATGGTGTAGCATGCAAGGATGGTGGTGTTAATTGCTACGGGGATTCCTTCCTTGCGTACTGCACGCCGGATGAGGTGCGGATTAGCGAGAGGCGGTGTGTCAAGTTACTACTTGACTCACTGCGCTTTGGTTGGGTGGTGCGGCCGAAGAGGCCTGGGGACAACCGGACAAGGGGAGCGGCTGGCTACCTACTATGCCAGTGAAGTCTTTTTTTTAACTTTTTTTTTTTTGATATATATCATTGCTTAGTGATCGTATCAGAGAAATATCACCGCTTATTTTGAAATTCAAAAGATGCCACTGGAGTATAGAAAAACAAGAGGGATGAGGGAAGATAGGAAGGGTTTATGGGTTTATAATTTGTTAAAGAAAAGGCTTTTTTTTTTGTTTTAGAGATGGTAATTTTTTAATTCAAATTTTGATTTTTGGTTATAGACAGTGTGGAGTGCACCACAATATGATATTAGCACTATAAATTAGCATGGTTTGCCTTTTACAGTGCACACTTTTTTTAAAGAGTTTGTACGACACGTTACTAGTACTCTTTATAACTTCCATGGTATTAAAATTTGCCTTACTCTTCCTTTTAAAATGAAAATAAACAATTATTTTCAAGCTACAATAACATTTTTTAGGTAGCGACTCCATAAGTGCATAGAGATAGGTTTGTTTCTCAATAGTAAGAATTGAGAGCGAGCACGGGCCAAGGCCCAGACATTCCTCCGAATTATTGAATCCAT
Source organism: Ampelocalamus luodianensis (assembly GCA_036346255.1). Taxonomy (NCBI): domain Eukaryota; kingdom Viridiplantae; phylum Streptophyta; class Magnoliopsida; order Poales; family Poaceae; genus Ampelocalamus; species Ampelocalamus luodianensis. Next base: position 25,175,098 of record CM070625.1, read on the forward strand.
GGGCGGGGAGCCAGGATGATGACAAATACTAACAAGTTTATGTTTTTATATAGTTTTCCCTTATGATTATCTTCTGTGCTCTTCACTTCACTCTCCCTTTTTCTGTCTGGAAAAAATACCTTTTCAATATTCAGTGGGGCATTTTTGTTTGTGAAGTGGTTCTTTTGTCCTTCTCCTGAACTAAATAAAAGCCGTGATGGCCCATCCTCTCTTGAGCGCCCACAGATGGCCATGGACCACGTAGAGGTGTACAGATGAGGATGGATTAGTAGAAGAAAAGAGGCTACTAGCTGGCTTGTTATTTTGTAATTCATGCCTCCTCCAATGGCACAACCTTTGCAATTATAATGGAGCTATCTAATAAGCTAAGATGTAAATGCTGAAACCCGTCAAACATCGTATAAGAAAATGCATACGTCTTTCAGGGGTTTTCTACATCCTACCTGTTATCACTTTATTACTTGTACAATCTTGAAAACGCTTCATATAGAGAGAGCCTTGAACGAATTAAGTGTGTGAAATATAGCAGTTAGCATGTGAAATCCTATGAAATATGTGTTTTTATGTTTTTTTTTTTTGTATCAGTTTCTACCGCTGAACTTCGGATTGCTGAGACAATAACCCGAGATCCAAGTAAAAAGCTCATGTAAACTTCCTTAAAAAAATTCAGCAAAAATCGACTTGGACCCAAAAGCAACGAGGCCGGCCTAAGGCTTGACCTATGCCAGCTTCGCCCTGGTTACTACTATGCACTGTGTACACGATACACGCATTATACAAAGCTTTCCACACTAACTAACACTATTATAATCTATCTATATCCCGTGTGTCTGTCGATGGCAACTAAAATTAACTTCGTGAAACCTCACGGATCAGGTAAAACCAACGCGGTGCGTAGTAAATACGCCCATATGCTAGGCATGCATGTATGGCGCCCCGCTGTGAAATCAGACGGATGGATCGATCGACTGGGATCGGATCAGAGACCTTTTAGGAAAAAAACAGAGGGGTAGAAGGAACAAGGGGAGCTTCGTCCACAGCCATTCTTTCGTTTTGTCGTCTCTATATGCATCATTAAAAAGCAAAGGATTAAGTACATTATTCGTATTTCAATTGTTGCTCTAGTTTAATTTTCGTCCTTAAATTGTAATACCAGTTAAAACGCGTTTTTGAACTGTCAATACCGCGCAAAAGATACATATTCGTCTGTTTTAGAGCGATTTTGACCGGTGTTTAACCCACGTAGCTCGCTCGTGGTACTGACACGTGGCATGAAACCACTCTTAAAAGGAATAAATGATGGTTCTTGCACGGTATTAATACTTGGAGGACACGTTTTATCCGGTATTACAATTTAGGGACGAACTTTAAATTAAGTCAAGAGTTGAGGGATGGACAATGTACTTAATCAAAAAGCTAATAACTTATACTATAGATTAGGCTAAAAAAATCATTTATTTTGCCCTCTCTAGTCCATCAATTTATAAGTTCATAACTTAGTCTTTCAATGTTGATGTTCCATCTTTATATATGGCCCCATCTTGATCTTTGGCCGGGCTCCGCCGTTGAGAAGAAAAGGCAGTGTGCACGTTGACTAGTTTTTTGTCTAAATAGCACTGTCGTGGCCATTTTTTTTTTTTACAAAAGTAGCCGTTCTCACGGTGTATTGTCAAAATAGCACCACGGACGTGCTGACAGCCGACACATGTCCAAAACCATGCATCTGGCGTCCGGATTCAACCTCCACCGCATATCTGGTATCCGGACCATCCTCCTCCCACCACGTGGCCTTCACCGCTCGCCCCTAGTCCGGTCTGTGCGTCGAGCGCCTGAAAGCGCGAAATCCATGCACCCCTAGCTCGGATTTCATCTCCTCCTGACACCTGGCCTCCACCGGTCGCCCCTAGCCCGGACATGCCATGTCCGTGTGTCCCTAGCCCGGACACGGCTCTGCTAGCCCTCCCTCGCTCGGACACCCCACGTGGCTCGTTGCCGCTCGCCCTAGCCCAGACTTGGCTTGAACACACGACTGGTGCGCAGATAGGCGGCTCTGCCGGCCCCCTCACCCGGCCACGCCACGTGGCCCCCCTCTCGACAGTCTATTTGTTTCAAACAGACTCACCTTTGTTCTGTGCACAACAGCAAAACATTATATCATCTTTGAATATGTCAGACTCGTCGTCGAACTTTTATGCAAAGATACTGCAGAAGCGAAAGTGGCTTGCCAAGAGGGCTAAACCCTACCCAGATTTTTCTATGAAGGATACGCCGATACCACAAGAGTTTCCACGTCCGCAATGCGTGTGAGAAGAACCGACGAAGATCATTCAATCCACACACCCGGCTACCGCTGCCCAGGCGTACTACACGTGCGGGAACGTCCTCATAAGAGAATCTTATGCACACATCGATTTTTCACACCTTACATTGCATTTCACAAATTTCTAACATCATCTGCGCGTAATGGCAGTCTGAGATGCATTGCAACTTCTTTCAATGGATCGATAGTCTAGATATGTACGATAGGGCGTTCCTCCGGCAGAAGTACATGTTGAACTACGCGATGCGAGCTAAGATTTCCAGCAATGAAAACCTTACGTACCGAACCCTATTGAATAGGCACCGGAGGAGCCCACGACATTAGGGTAGTGGCGGAGGACCCCCGAACAAGAAGCTAAGTACGGCCAGGCATAGTGCGCGATGGACAAGGGAAAGGCTCCTACTACTGAGACCAGAGATCATCATAGCGTTTTTCGTCGCCCGGGCGCACTCTATATCGAAGAGGCGAGTTATGTACAATTTGCATCATAATTATGTATTTGGCCTTTTGTTCTGCTAACATCATGCACTCGTCCAGCCCGTCTCATAGAACATGGATGGCTTCGACATTCATCGCCGATGTGAGCAGTCTCGAAACAAGGGGAAGGCTCCTGCCACTGAGACCGGCAGCCGTTGTACTGTTTCCCATTGCCCCGGACGCACTCCATATCGAAGAGGTGAGTAATGTTCAATTTGCATCCAGATTATGTATTTAGCCTTACGTTATGCTAACATCATGCAAGCGTAGAGCCCGTCTCGCAGAACATGGATGACTTTGACACTCGCAACCACCGTGGGCAGTCCCAAGACATGGGGAAGGGCCTGATGCGATGATAATACTAATTTTGATCCTCCTTTTTTCGATTCCAAAAAAGTCACACGTGTATATTTGGTGTTTTCCGGGTTGTTTAGTCATGCTTGTTGTCTTTTGTAATGCACGTAACTATACCACGTGCGACATTTAGTTCGCAGATTACAATGTGTATTCCAAAATTTCGCCAAATTTATTTTTCAAATTTAGATTACAACTCCAGATGAAATGTCAAAACTCACATGACTCCCCCTGGTACGGGGTTTCATGATTTCATGTGAATCTTAGTTTATATTAATCCGAAACCAATCTACTCCGAAAATACACACATAACATACAAAATATACATACAAATATAGCATAACAAAAGCGCATAACATCTATACAGTGCAATTACACACGAGATACAATATGACTCATTCATCTGAGCCACTCTCTACTTGCTGCGTCTGCGTCGGCATGCACGTCCTGGTTTTGTGTTGAGCATGTCTTGTGGGATACGTTAACCGGTCCAGAGAGCGTGTATCGGTTCGGAGGGGGTATGAAGACCGTTGAGTGGGCGGAGGTGCATCAACAAGCTGATTCTAGCCTAGGTGAGTCTGTCCAACGTTAATGTCGTCTAGCTGAGCCATGCCAAACTGGTTACCATCTGCAATCATATCATTAATGAAGGAATAAAGAAATCCACGCCTGGATCGTCTGCCCCCCAGGTACGATGTCTGCAAGTCCCTTTGTGCGAAGGAGCTCTGGCCTTGATCGTGCGATGTGATAGCAATCCGAAGGAGCTCTGTCCTTGGTACGGTACTCTGTACTGGTCAATGTACGACAGAGGTGGGTGCCCTGGGTGCCGCGGTCCAAATCTTGGTGCCATGTACTACTCCATGGCAATAGCTGGGATGGTCGTTTCCTCATCGGTTAGCGGATGACCGTCACCCCGACGCTCAACTGAAGGTTGCAAGATGGAATGATGTTAGGCCAAATAAATATTCAGGACCTAAACTAAACATGTTGTACCTCCCGGATGTGCAGTGCGGATGACCAAGGAAGAGCGCCAGTCTGAGTACAGAGCGCGGATGGCAGAAGTGATGCATCCCGACGGACGTGCGGCTGAAAGACGACATGATGTTAGCACAACCTAAGGCATAATAAAAAAAACAGGACATAAATTTGTATATAACTTACATCCCCACCGATCTACGGTATGGATGGTCGACGGGGAGTGCTAGATGCCTGCCGGTCTGACTAGGCCGTGCCGACCTAGCTGGTGAGCACGGTCGACCCACTCGGTGTGTAGCGTGTAGGACGTCATCTCTCGACCGTCCACAGCTCATGTTTTTATTATATTCTTCGACTCCACGAAGATGTACTTCATAGTGCTCAGAAGTCCTAGTACAGTGTGCTTTGGGTTGTAGATGGTGGTCTCGAATGCGCTTGCGATCCGCTGCAGTCGCTCAAACTGAAGTGATAGACAACACTTATTCAGTAACAAACAGTACAAATATCATCAATAAAACGAGCAAAGATTGTCAGTGTTTTACGGTGTCGTTACGCCGCGAAGCGTTGTGTCGATCGAATGAGTGATGACGCCTCTCCTCGTGTGTGACCTGCTCCGGATGCTCCGGTGGAGGACGGGTGAGTCTGGTGCGCGACCGTGGTATGTACCACTTGATGTGCTGAGGTATGTCCGTACGTTGTGTGGTCACTGCTCGTGTAGGATCTCGATATGCGCTGTCTCCGTCCAAACCGTAACCCATTCATGCTGGACTGCTTGCCAGTCTTCAGCATGTCAGCTCACCCTCGATTGTCTGCATTTGAGAATGATTGATGCTAGAATAGCAGATGTAGGTATGAAGTGTAAACATTACTCAGATGGAGTTGGACTCACAAGTGGATGGCTTGCTGCAGGATCCTGTCGTTGGGAGGGGGTACAAGTTGATACAAATCAAACTATTGCATTACGCGTTGCGGCGCGTAAGACTCCACCATATGGGTAAACATCAGGTGGCAGGTTGTTGCCCATAATCTAACGTCCTGCGTGCATTGCACGGATAGTCCGTGTGGCGCTACCATGTTCACGTAATCTGGGCTCCATGGAGCTCATATGATGTCGTCGTGCAATGACCCGAACTCGTTGTGGAACGAGTAGCACCTCAACGGTCTGTCCTTGGTCCAGCGTAACTGAGCAGCAGTCCGCCAGTAGCCCATAGTAGGCTTGTCTATCGGGTTGTGCAATTCGGGGTACGGGTGCACTGCTTTCCCGAATGAGGGCTGCCCAACAAGAAAGTGCTCCCAACTCCACAGCTGCAGGAGCACGTAGCAGACAGCAAGAACCGGTTTCACATCGGTGTCGTGCTGCGAAGCGTCACACAACCCCCTGTATGTGGTGCAAAGGATGGCTGATCCCCAACTGTACTGAGGTATTGTAAGATCGAGGAGGCCGACTAGAGGGGGTGAATAGGCGGTTTGTAAAAACTTCTTTGGATAAAACCGAGTTTTAATGCGGAAGCTAATAACAAAATGGTTTTACACAATTAAAGCCTAAATCAACTAGTTTCGACTAAGTACACCAACACAATTAAGACTATTGAAAAGATAGCAATCATACAAATACAAGTAAGTAATTTAATTCTGGGAATGTAAATTGCAACAGAGTAATACACAAGAATGCAAACCACAATGACACGATGATGTTTTACCGTGGTGTTCGGAGACTTGCCGGTCTCCCCTAATCCACGTTGAGGTAAGCTCAACCATGTTGGACCGGCTCCGCAACTTGAGCCAACACCTCTGAGGTAAGTCCAACCACTTGGACCGGTTCCAAACCGAACGAACACCTCGATTCACTCGGGATTGCTCTTCCTCCACTCCGGAGATGGCGAGCATCAAACCACTCACAACCGCCCGGGTCTTCTCACAACCTTCTTTGAGAAGATTACTGGCGTAACTCCTCCAACCCGTCAAGGTGTCGGTAAACATCAAGAGTAACAATTCAGAGACGTTCACTTGAACAAATCAAATGTCTAAGCTCAATGGATACACAATCCACTACCTAATACAACACATGCATTATGATTTATCTTCCAAAGCTCACTAAGTGCAACACATGCACAAAAGAGAGGAGAGGACTTGCTCTTAGTTCAAAGAATAAAAGAGGGGCTCAGCAACATCTCCCACAACCGACCAAGGTGGGTATTTATAGCATACACATAAAAACTAGCCGTTAGGGAGAAAAGCTGTCAAAAAAACAGGGTGGCCCGGTTAGACTGCAAGCACATGGCCAGTCAGATCGGCCAGGCTCCAACGGCTATAAAACTAGTCGTTGGACCACAACCGGACTGACCGCCAACAAATGGCCGGTCAGACCGGACAGCACATGCTGGTCAGACTGCTCCAGCAAAACCAGAAAAATGCATTCTCTGGAAAAAGCTGACCGTGTACAAGACCCGGAGGTCCAGTCAGACCGGACCAACAACTGCGGTCAGATCGCTCCACAGAGGAGCAAGCCAATCCAGGAAAACACATTTTCTGAAGAAAAAAAACATACCGCCAAAAGGATTGGTACTATCGCCATGTGGTAATACCTCTGAACAAATGCGGTCATATAGATTGGTCCTCGACCACACAGGTCTACGACCACTATTCACGAACAGGTTTACGACCATTGTTCTTCGACCAATGTCTACAAACACGCAGGTCTACAACCACTGTTCATGAACAGGTCCACGACCACTGTTCTACAACCACACAGCTCTACGACCACTGTCCACGAACAGGTCTATGACCACTGTTCTATGACCACTGTCTACGATCACTGTTCTTCGACCAGTGTCTACGACCACGCAGATCTACGACCACTGTTCACGACCAGTGTCTGTGATCACGTAGGTCTACGACCACTGTCTACGAATAGGTCTATGACCACTGTTCACAAACAGGTCTTTGACCAGTGTTCACGACTAGTTGCGGTAATACTGCCAACAGCCTGCGGTCATACCGTCAGAGACTGGAAAACCAGGATTTTGTATTCCGCTTCAACTCAATTTGCAAAACACATTTGCTAATTGATGCGCGATGCAAACAAAGGTTAAAGACGAGATTCTCAACAAGATGCAAAACACATTTGCCAACTCTTAGAATCACATAAGGAATAGGCTACATGGACTAAGACCATTTGTAAAACACATTTGCAAACTAAAGTCACATGCTACAAGGAACATGCATGGGTCCCAACTATTTGCAAAATATATTCGCAAATAATAGCATCATGCCACAAGGAGAAGGTGCATGGACTTCAACCATTTTCAAAATATATTTGCAAATTATAGTCTCATGCTACAAGGATTAAATATGAGCATCAATTATTTGCAAAACACATCCGCAAATATTGGCAACATACTAACGAGAGCTAGAGCAAGAACAACGAGCTATCAACACATGACTAACTCAAGTTACTAGTCAAGACCCCTCTTAAATAGTACAACAACCTATACTAGCAATTCGGTCTCCAACCAAACACCAAGACCGGTAAAAGACTAGAAACACATCTTTAATCCTTGCTAGTCATACCTTTGCATTGCACATTCACTTGAAGCTTGATGATGCACATCTCCACTTCAAGATCGGGTCATTGACTTGACAATCATCAACACATGATGATTTTCTTCACTTCGGGATCTTGATTTGATGCTCATCAACACATAATGATATCCTTTATCCCAAGTCTTGATATGTATCAACACATGATGCATCCTTCACTTGCCCTCCATCAACACATGATGAGCCTTCTCTTGACTTGATGATCAACTTATGATCATCTCCTCTTCTCTAACATCATCAACACATGATGACTTTCTTTACTTCGGGATCTTGACTCGAACATCATCAACACATGATGATTTCTTTCATCCTGAATCTCGATTTGATGACAATCAGCTCATGATGTCATCCAAAGTTTCCATCGCCATGGAACATAACGTATTCATCCAACTCATGGAAAATATTAGTTTCACAATATGATTGTTATTAATTACCATGACATACCATTAACTCATAGTGGTGGGGACAAGATACTCCAATCTTTTCCTCTTTGGTAATTGATGACAACCATCTCAATTGCAAATAATTGAATATAAAGAATGAGTATATATGAATTACACAAGTTTTATATACTCAAGGATATGTTTCAAAGTATAGATCCTTAATCTATGTGAAAAGAGGAATATGGATCAATACTAATGAAACCACAAAACATTGAGTGAACTCCCCCTAAATGTGCGTATACACGAATGTGTAATAAAAACATATGCAAATATTCAAGTTAGTTTTTTGGTGAAGTTCAACCTATATTTTGGATCTGAGGAATGCAACAAGATATAGTAATATGATGTCGAATGCATACCTCTTTGATTTTCACCTTTATATCCAACTGAGACTAAACAATAGGCATAACAATAGAAGTGTTAGTCTCACAAATAGATTTGTCATTAATCACCAAAATACTCTATTAACTCATAATGACGGGTCTAGATTCTTCAGGCATCGCCACAGCCTCCGCGTCATCCAAAGACTCAATGGTGCGGACGAAACTGGTGTACACCCAATCACCCTATGTGGTAGGAAACAGGGCCCAATCAGACGATGAATTACTAGAAATTAAAAACTACGACTAGATACATACAATAAATTAATATACACTAATTAACCACGACTAAATTAAAAATTACAACTAGATACATACAATAAATTAATATACACTAATTAACTACGACTAAATTTAAAATTACGACTAGATACATACAATAAATTAATATGCACTAATTAGCTACGACTAAATTAATTATGACTAATTAAGTACAACCAATTAATTGCGACAAAATAATTATGAATGATTAAGTACGACTAAATTAGTTGTGACTAAATTAATACGAGTAACTAAATACCATAAAATTAATTAGGACTAATTAATTACCACAAATGAATTACAAATAGAGAATTACGACTTAATACAACTAGATTATTTAGGACTAAATTGTTTACTATGAATTAAATACAATTAAATTAATTATGTCTAATTAATTACCACATATTAATTACAAATTAATAATTATGACTTAATAAGGCCACCAAATTAATTACGATTGCCTAACTACGACTAAATTAATTATGACTAATTAACTATAACTAATTAATTAAGGATCAATTAACTACGACTAATTAATAACGACTAATTAATTAACTAACTAACACTAACTAATTACGACTAATTAACTATGCCATGAATAAATACGTAAGATTAATTTAACCATGACTAATTAATTACGACCTAATTAATTACAACTGATTAATTAACACAAATTTAATTACACCTAAATGATAACGACTAAATTAATTACGCCTAAATAGCTACAACTATTTAACTATGACTAATTAACTAACTACACAATTAATAGAGAAAATACATACGAGAACAAAATTACCTAGTAACATGACCGCTAATGACGACTCTAAACAATCCTTAATCATCTGCGAAAACAAAATCGATCGAGGCTGCGAATGGCAGATTGAGTGAGTGAGGATGAGAGTGAGCGAAGCGTCTTGCAGTCGACTCGGAATTTATAACCGTCCAACGCAAATCGTGGTCGACCGCGAAGTGACGGGAGGAATCAGATTCCCTCCCGCGCGTGGCTTGCATGCAGAAAAATGCATGGGCGGTGATGGAATGGATGTGACAAGAGGTGACAAGACGTGACAAGAGGTGACAAGACGTGGCAGGGGATGGAGCGAGTCCGGGTGTGGGAGGTGGGAAACTGGCGATGTGACGGCGCGTCCGTGCGGCAAGGGAGTAGGAGAAGCGGAGCCGGGCCACGTGGCGCGTCCGGGTGAGGAGGGGCCGACAGACAAATGTCTCCGTGCGCCATGCGTGTGGTCGAGATACGTCCGGGCTAGGGGCGAGCGACAGAGGTTCCATATGTGACGTCCATGCTAGGGAGTGCGAACGTGGGACAGCCGGGCTAGGGAGGTGCGGAGGCGACCACGTGTTAGGAGGAGGCAAGTATGGACGCCAGATGTACGGTGGAGATGAAATCCGGGCACGGTGTTAGACACGTGTCGGTTACCGGCACGTCTGTCGTGTTATTTTTGGCAATATAACGCTGCAACAGCTACTTCTGTAAAAACCGCCGCCAATAATATCATTTAGGGCAAAAACCCGCACGTTGACATGTCGTATGTCCACATGCATGCACGGATCTGCATCCGCGTGCAGATCAGATCTCCGACAAGGGGAGGAAGAAGACGCCTCCTCGCCTCAGTCATGCGTTTGTTTTGTTGAGGAACCGTCGCTGGCGAGTCCAGTCCGAGCGATTACCTCGTAGACAAATACAGAATCGTAAGAACAATGCATGAACACAAGAACAGAATAAGAGATTGAACACAGAGATGTAGGGGGACGTCTTGCTTCTCTTTATTCTTTCATCAATCCATCCATCGTTTACAATGAATATCACTCCCTATTTATAGGCTACACCCTGCTAGGGTTTGGGATGAGGAGCCCACCTTGGGCGGGACTCCCGGTCACAGGCCCGCTTAACACTCCCCTTGGGCACTCATCCTTCATGTCCATGTCTCATCAAAACTCCATAAAAACCCGATGGGAAAAATTTGGAGAAAGAGTACATGAATCATGTTACATTATCTTTGCATTTAATTGCCTCATTAAAAACCTTAGCCGAGAAACTTGGAAAACTCGTCAAGGGAAAAAGAGTACAATCCACCCAATTTCATTTATTCTCAGGATTTACCTTTTGGGTACTCGATCTTCGTGATCAAGCTTTAGTAATGAGTTTGTGAAGATTCTCCCCACAGATCTCGCACTTCTCTAAGTCTCATCATTCTAATTCCACGTATGCACCTTTCAAAGCTAGATCTTGGAAGTGACTTAGTGAATAAATCGCAAGATTATCACATGACTTAGTATGCGATGCTTTGATTACGTTCATCTTTTGCAATTCACGAGCATAGAAGAACTTGGGGTTGATATGCCTTGTGAGAGGATACTTCACATAACCCATATGTACTTATGCAACACAAGTGCATTTATCTTCATAGATAATAGTGGGGTTAGTGCGGCATTCAATCCACATGATTCTTTGGATGTGGTGAATCATCCGCCGGCCAAGCACATTCTCGTGAGGCCTCATACGATGCTATCATTTCCAGTGGTTCGTCAAGTCGGTACAAGACTCTGCTTAGGCGTTTTCCATGGAATTGTAGTTCCACCACATAGGAGTTCATAGCTTTGTTTGCAATTTGGTGTATCACGGATCCTACAAGTACCGTCATCTGTATTGCCATTCATAGTTAAGTCTTGGTTCTTTCAGAGAATGACTAAATTCTTTGCTTCTTTGGAGGTATTGAAAGATGTCCTTCATTCTCTACCAATGCCTTTGGTAGGTTACATACTATACCTTGCTAATAGGTTCACGGCAAATGCAATATCCGTTCTAGTACGGTTTGCTAAATACATTAGTGCTTCTATTGCACTTGGTGTGGGAATTCGGTCCCGGGACTTCCTCCCCTCTTCTTTAGGTGCATGCGGGTCTTTGTCTTGCTGCAAAGATCTCCACCATTGGCACTTTCAAAGGGTATGCCTTCGCAAAGTCGAACCTTTCTAACACCTTACAGTGTAGGTGACTGATGCACTAATATCCCTTCAGGGCATGCTCAAGCGCAAGCCTAAGCAATATTTGGTTTTACCCAAACCTTTCTTTTCGTAAGAGCTTGCTTTCTTAATATCCTTCGGGTTCGATGATATTCGATTATCTTCATACACCGAGATTATACAAAACCATTCGGGATCGTCGTATAAATACACGAGATTATTCTCGTTGTTCGTGTAGCCTTTCTTGCATAGAAAGTCGCCTGCGATTATACCACATTCGCTTTGATTGCTTAAGTTCGCATAATGACTTTACGAGTTTCACATTGTACATATTTCTATTTGCTCTGTTTTGGTTCGAGACGGTGATACATTCGGTATCTTCATATAAATGTCCGAATCAATATTTCATAAAGGTATCTTGGTACCCCATCCATCAATTTCGCTTCTAACGTCAAGTTCACGCCATTGAGATAAATATTTAAAGGAGTTCCGCCATGACCGGAATAGGTTTCTTCATAATCATCTTACGGATGTCCAATGAAACCTTGTACAACGAGCCTTGCTTCTTTTCATTTCTCTTCGAACAAATACCCACTTATACCCTACGGGGTGCACAAGGGAGGCGTGCGCTTACGTGCCCAAACGTCTTTCTTTTATTCGGAAAGAATAATTCGATTTCGATTGCCTTCTCCCAATCTTCTCAATCGATCTTTTCTTTCATTTATCGAGCGATGCGTGCTCTGGATCAAGATTGATGATTGTGGCAAGTTTCTTTGCAAAGTAAATGTCGACGTTGGTCGTTGTCATATTCAAAGATTCTCCAAGTCATAAAGTTTATAACTATTTCTTCAAGGGCGATTCTTTTAATGTTTCTACTTGTTCACCGCCGCTTCCAATTGCGGGCAAGTCCTTTAGTTTTTCAACTCCGATGTGTGCGCACACATTCATGCGATGTCTCCCTTCATGGGGATGTTCAATCAGTATGCCTTTCACGAAGGTTCCATATCTGCTGCCAGTCTCAAGCGGCTCCCCTTCTAATGCAGGGCACTTGGTGGCCGGTGTATCAAGTCCTTCTTATCCTTTTTCACGGCGTCCCGGTTACTTGGATTCGAGGGACCGGAGTTCTCGTCCTTTTATTCCGAGGCCTCGGGCGGGATTAGGGATACCTTCAATGGTATTTCAACCTCTCCTGCATTGCTTGCGAGCAAATGCTACTTATTCACGCTCTTCAAATCACTAAAGTAGTCGCGCGGTTGATTCGCTAATACTTGCAAATCAATTATCTTACGGACTTCAATTGTCTTCTAGACTTCAATTATCTTACGACTTCTCTATTTGCTTCACTAGTGTGCGGGTCATATGCATAGATTTCAATTATCTTCTGGACTTCAAATGTCTTCTAGACTTCAATTATTTCCCGACATTATTATCAAGGGTTGATTTCCTCCCCCTAATGACGGGAAACTAATCTCATCTATTGTACTATCAGCGAATCGGGCATTATGCAAATCTCCAGTCATAGGGTCCAAATACTTGATTATGGATGTTGTCTCATAACCAACGTATATCCCAGACTTTCGGAGGAGACCCATTGCAGTTCGCTGCGGTGGTGGTATAGGTATATAACCCTTGCAACCAAACCTGCGAAGATGAGAAGTTTTCGATGCTAACCCTTACGCTAGTTGCATAGGTGGATGGATGTTATAGGCCGACGGTCTAAAATTGATGAGAGTTCTTTGCGCGCGGATCGCGTGTCCCAACATGTAGTTGATAAATTACAATTCTTCAAAGTTACGCTAGTCCATTCAGTGCGAACATGCCGCATGTAATGCTCAACTTTTAAGTCTCATTTTCATGCAATAATCATCAAATGCTTTGGAGTAAGTTCTCGGCGTTGTCCATTCGGTGGACTTCTCATGATGATCGGGAAAATATTTCTAATTTAATTATCTACGAGATTTAGCTATGCAAAAGCATGATTTCGTAGACAATAAACATACGTCGCGACCATTCCGAGGAAGCATCGATGAGCACTATGAAATACCTAAATGACCCTTACGGGTGTATAGGACCGCAAATGTCTCCTGGATACGGTCCAGAATGCGAGGACTTCATCCTTCGCTTTGAGCAAAAGGTCTAATAATTAATTTCCGGTGGCGCATGCAGACACACAAAATCTTCTGATTCGGAAATTCTTTATATTCATATTATGTCCTGTGAATTGTTAATTATATTTCTCATCATCCTAAGACCTAGGCGTAATCTATCATGCCGAGGTAGATAAGTTGAGCTTCTAAATACGGTTTTCAAGGCGGTATAGGCTGCAGTGCCTTAATATTAGTGTAGTATAGCCCAATTTCATATGAAGGAAGATATTCTAATGCCATTTTCACTTTCTTCACGCTTTGTAATGGCGGTATTCATACCATACTCTTCTTGATCTCTACACGCAAACTATTAGCGCAAATATCCTTGAGAGTTCTAGTCGATTCTGGTACAACAAGTCTTCTTCAATGACCAAAGTTGTGCCCATTGGGAGTATAATTGTGGCCCTTCCTAAGCCTATTATACAAGTATCGCGCTCGCGATTGTCGTAAGACTATCGACATTCTTGCTAATTGACTGAAAAATTTCCATTTCTCTTAGGATGGTTTTCATTGTCTTTGCTACATGCTAAGCACACTTCCTCCATAGGGCACCACACGCGTTCCAATATAATGTACTTTATTAATATGTAGAAGCAAGCAACACATAAATAAAATACTTGAGATATCGAGCGTAACTTGCCATTATAAGGACGGAAAATAAGTCTTGCAGACTCATAATAAGAATTTAATGCTTTGCTCTCCTAGAGCTTGCAACCATTATTCAATAATTCAAAATTCTGCTTTAATTACAAACTGCAAGTTTCTATAAAAGATCCAAGTGCACTGCGTGCACTAGATCGAATGGGCGAAGTATTCAGGAACTTCTGCCTCAATCTGCTCCATGGCGATCTTTTCCTCTTAGGCAACTACGGCTGCGGCCGCTGCGATGTCCAAAGGAGGGTGATGGGGTCACTCTTGGGTGTTCACATTCATAAGTGCAGGTAATGGATGTGAATCCTCTGTGCCCTTCTTGTTCCTCTCATTCGTGAGAGGCTTCATCACCTTGTAACTGCTAGCAGTGGCTTCATGACCAACATTTCTACTAGGTGGTTGCGAGATGAAGTTCTTTCTTAGAATATCATCTTGAGTTTCTGTAACTTGCATGATGTCGATTAATTCGGCATACTTCATGTAGCCGTCTTGGCGATAGTTGCTTGCGGATTGCCGCGTTGGGTGAAAGGTAGAGAGTCTTCTCAATCTTATGCTCATCCGTGATTACATTACCACGAAATTGAAGATCGTTATAAATTACGTACAAATTCGACCATCTTTGGTCGATGCTTTGAACTACTAGTTCGTGATGCTAGTCATCTTCATACAAAAGTTCATAAGATTCTTGCTAGTTATCTCGCATAAAATGGTTGCAAAATTCTCATAATGGTTATCGAACTCGTGTTCGTATTCCGTATTTTCTATGCATTTTTCATGATTTATTTGCTATTTTCGATGATTAAAAGCAATATAAACAATTACTGGATAATCAAAGCAAGAATCTGAAAAATAAATTGCATAAAAATAATAATAACAAGAATAAACATGCTTCAAAAGTTCAAAATATGCAAAAATTTGGATTCAGAGGCCATTTTTTTTGGAAAAATGATTTTCGTAAATTCTACAACTTTCGGGGTAACACGCAAAATTTCATTCTGAGAGAAAATTTACGCGTAATATCCAAATTTCGAGGGTTATTCGCAATATTTCCAAATCATAAAAGAATTCTCGTAATTTTCAAAACTACGAGGGCTTTCATGCAAAATTTCCTCACCCACGTAATTATCCTTGTAATTTTGAATTACGAGGTCTCTTTACAAATTCTCCTTTTCTTTTAGTTTATCCCCTTTTTCGAGATTTTCATCCGCCATGCCCCAATGGGCTTGGTCATTTCTTTCTTGTTTTGGCCCGTGCCCTTCCTTTCTTTCGTTTGGCCCAAGACTTCACACGGCCTTTATTGGGCCTATCTTTGCGGCCGTAGGGACCTTAGGTTTCCCTTCCCATTTTCAAGGAGGCGGCGGGCTCACAGGTGGGGCGGCGGCGGGGCATGCGAGGCGGCGTGGGAGCCGCCGGCGGCGGCCGAAGCCGTAGCACACGCGACGGGCGTGGCGGCGGTTCAACAGCGATGACTCGGGCCGCAGTGCGCGACTACAAGCGCGGCGGCGGCAGAGGCCCGAGGTGGCGGTCGGCGGCGGCTCCCAAAAAACCCGAGCGGCCGGCCGCCGCCGGGCGGCAGCTGCGGCGGTGGTCGATTCGAGCAGCGGGCGAGGTTTCATGGGCGTCGCGGCTCTAACCGCGTCGTGCAAGCGGCTCTGGCGACCTTCAAGTCGTCGGCGCCGACGGTGGCTTCCGCGCCTCATGCGCGAGTGGCGGCGGTTCAAGGAGGCTCGGCGACGCATGTCCGGCAGGACCGGAGGTGGCCGCTACAGGCGGCTGAGGTGGGCGCCGACCCTTCAAGCTTAGGGGATGCGGCCCGATGCGGCCTGGGGGCCGGCGACTCTTGCAACCGGCGCGGGTGGCCATGTGAGGCTACGCCGCTACAGGCGAACGTGCAGGCTTCGGGTGGCTTCTAGCCGGCCATGGCGGTGGGGTAGGCCACGCTTCAACAAGCCCAGATGGAGGCGGTGATCCCATGGCCGGGCGGTGCGGCAGACGCCCGGCGGCGTGGCGCGCGTCGGGTGACCGTGCAATGTGGCGGCCATGCAGGGCCGATAGCAAGTTGGCGTCGGCGCGGCTCTACAAGGCCGTCGGCCGCCCCCCCCTTTTTTTTTTACTGTTCATGTATGCGATGCAATTCGATAGAATGTAGTACAATGCAATTAACATCGGTTCTTTCATGCAAACACCGATCGGTTTTGCCGGCGACTTCAAGTCAGCTCGCGGTAGGTTAGAACAGATTTGCAATTTCCAATCTACGGTACAATCGACATCCGCTCTTTCATGCAATCTGTCGATCGGCATTGTGCCGGCGACTCCAAGTCGGCTCGCGACAGATTAGAGCAAATTTGCACCGTAGAAAAACAATCTAGAAAGCCAAATTTGCAGAATTGAAAGCAATCTAGAAAAACGATTCAATCTACGAGTGTCGTTCATCGACGGTTACCTTTTCGATACGAGGAGAGTCGATCGTGCTGATAACGTGTTGAGGAACCGTCGCTGGCGAGTCGGTCGGCGATTACCTCGTGAACAAATACGAATCGTAAGAACAATGCATGAACACAAGAATGAATAAGAGATTGAACACGAGATGTAGGGGGACGTCTTGCTTCTCTTTATTCTTTCATCAATCCATCCATCGTTTACAATGAATATCACTCCCTATTTATAGGCTACCCCCTGCTAGGGTTTGGGATGAGGAGCCCACCTTGGGCCAGGACTCCTGGTCCTGGGCCCAGTTTCTTAACATGTTTGTTTGCACATTCTCTCCTTCATGCCCGCTGCCTGCCTCCACAGGCCGAATATAACGTGCATGCCGGCGTGTCTGTGGTCAAAATAACGGAAGAAGCTGCATGTCATGCGAGCATGCTCTGCTTGATTGCCGAGCGCATGGGAGCTAGCTACTAGCTCACATGGCCTTCGTCTTAGAATACCCGTCTCATCAACCGCTACGTGACATGTTGGTGATTGGCTTCAGCATAACAAGAACGATATCATGACGCGCCTTGCCTGAATAAACGTAGAAACCTTCTAGGATTTTCGTAAGAATTTTATGTACTTACGAAATTCCTGCGTTCCAATATGCGACGGATAGCTGGTCCAACGTGTTCTAGCTGCTGATAAAGCAGCAAGTTCTTAGCACCGTTTTAAGATTAGAATAGATCAGAGTGGACACCAAACCATCGTGAAGAACAGCCGTTGCAAAAGTAATCAAGTGGCCCTGTTAAAGGCATCCGATAGATCCCAATTAGCCTGGGCCCACTTGTAAGTGAGAGCTGAGAAGCGATCAAGAGGCCGTACGAGTACATGTGGTGTACGTAGAAGGCAGACACTACTACTCGGCGCACATGAAAGCCACATGGTTTGGCAATTATAGATGCACAGCATGATGATTAATTAGAGCTAGCCATACGTGGAACTTAGCGTTGGAATCTTTCGTGGAGGAACAAGGACGGATAAGCTCACATGGCATGGCCAAACCGGAAAAAAAAACATCGCTTTGACTTGACCACCAGCTGATGATTTTTTTTTTTTTAATTTAGCCTGTGCTGCCACCGAAATTCCAAAAATAGTTCCGTTGACACCGAAATTTCAAAGGTAATCCCCTCCCGAGCGCGAAAGTAACGGAGGTTGACACGCGGCACATCCTGCGCTCGGGGGGCGCGAAAACCCAGTGGCCAGCGCAGCAGGCCGGGCAGGCGCGGAAGGTGGCGTGGCCAGACGCTTTCTGTGCCACTGGAGTGCAGGAGGTGGCTGGGTGGGTGTGGAAGGTGGCGGGGCTGGGCATTTTCCGCGCCACCGGAGCGCAGGAGGTGGCCAAGAGCTTTCCGTGCCACCGAAGCGTGGGATGTGTTGCGTGTCAACTTCCGGTACTTCCGCACTCGGGAGGGGGTTACTTTTGGAATTTCGGTGTCAACAGGGCTATTTTTGGAATTTCGGTGGCAGCACGGAGCCAAATTAAAAAAAAGATCCCAACTGATTAAGAGCAAGCTTAAAATAAAGACTTTATTAAAAAAAAAAAGACCTAGTACACCATAGGTTAAGGCTACCACTCAATAGCGGTGGGAATGAATTGGCCTACTTCAGTGGATCGTCAATTCGAACCCAATATTCCAGCTAGATGTATCAGAGTTGAACCCAATATTCTAGCTAGGTGGATGAGAGATGAAGACCACAAAAAAGAGGGGCAGTTGGGTTGAGAACATATTGGTCCTTAGGTTGGAGTTGATCGATCCTGCCTCGTCGAGTCCCCATTCCTCACTCTCCCACTCCCTCTCACCCAGATCTCTCTCTCTCCACCTGATCCGACGGTGCCACCGAGCTGATCCGCAACTCCGTCGGCTTCTGTCGCCTCCCCTTGGCTCCCTCCTCTCTCTCCCGACGACAAAGGGTGGCACCGCGGCCTCAAATCGTGCTGCCGCCTCGATCCCCCAATCTGGATGCCTCTGTTTCCTCCGGTGACCTCATCGGGTTCCACTCTCGCCACCGGCACATGCACCAGATCTTGTGTCCTTGGATCCGGTGCGGGCGGGGGAGAGAAGGGTGTCAAGGTAGGGGAAGGCGACGACGAAGTCGGAGGCAGACGGATCCAGGCGAAGTGAGGTGTGCGGTGGCCGGATCCGAGAGAGACGACGGAGGCGGCACCCCGGGTAGACGATGATGGCGGCGAGTTCCGTGGAGGCTAGGTCCGGGCAAGGCGAAGGCGGCGTCAGCCGGTTCTAGGTGAGGCAACGACGGCGACGACGTAGGCGCGACCATGGAGATGGCCCAATAGTCCTATTGGCGGGGTGTCGGTGAGGGGGCGGCATCGTGAGTGGGGAGGAGGTTGGATTAGACGACAGTATTGGAGGAGGACTGGACGAGTGGGCCGACCCTTAAAACATATTGGATCATGCAGGGCATTGCAGCTGCACCAAATGGGTTGACATGTGGCCACGCAAAGATCCTCTGGACACCCTGGATCGGGTTTGAGTGGAACCGCACCGCTCAGTGATTAATCAGATGCATGCATGACAACATTGATGAAGTTGATATACGTCCTGATCCACACTACATGTACGGCATAGTTGTACGCTACACCTGTCCATCATAACTAACCTAAAATATATCATGATAGCAAAGGACCACATGATCAAAATAGGTGGGAGCTCACAAACAGATTCCTTCATTTGTGCTCAGTTCGAAGAGAAGATATTAGAGCTCCGGCATTTTCCACTTTTAAGTCACAGTTTTGGAGCGGATACACGGCACTCCCGTTTTTGTTTACTTGGACCAGTCAGACTTCGGAATCTTTGACCAAGAATTATTTTCTAAATATTTAGATTGGTCATATTAAATTGATATTATTAGATTTGTCATAAAAATACTTTCATAATATTTTACTTCTGTGATATTTTATAAATGTATTAATGTAAAATTAGCCGCCAAAATATAACCTCGTAAAATCCCCATGAAAATTCCACTTTCCAATGTGGCCCAATTCTGTCTAAATTTTTGCCTTCTATCAAAACATTCGATGTTTGTACTAATAAACCAGTTTGAATAACTGAACGACAGTACATTTATTATTGGACAGCTCTGATCAACTACTAAAAAGTCGATGCAAAATATGTCGCAAAACTTCAGAGTGCAAAAGCTCATCTTTGCGACAGAAGGTTAGCTTTGCACGAGTGCCCTATCATTGAGGGATCCAAACAATGCTCTCCTCACCTATCCTCTCCCCAACTTTAGGTTTCTTTCCCTTTCAACTTTTCATCATTAATTGTCAGATTAGGGAGAGCAGCCGCACGGTTGATTTGCAAAGCCATCCAACTAAGCGGCCAAATTAAGGCGCAAGTGTTACGAAACCTAGTAAGCAAACGACTAAACCGTCTTTCAAAGTCTTTCACCTCTATGAGTATATATATATATATATATATATATATATATATATATATATATATATATATATATATATATATATATATATATATATATATATATATATATATATATAACACTCCTATGTAGAACAAAGAGAAGATAAATAAAGATCTTGTATTCTCCTTTATACACATGTATCCATCTTACTCCTATTGTGTTCATGTGATTGCTCTTGTATGGATTGATCTATGAGTAAACAACATGACTACTACTGAAATCTCAACATGTTATCAGCATGATTGATCTTCATTGGTTCAATCGGGTATGTCGTTCTATATTGTTGGCAATTAGATCAATTCTTTCCAGGCTATAATCGTTTGATCTATGTGCATGCGGTGATAGAAATCATAGGATCGTGTGTACGAGAAACGCACAAAGAACATACACGCATCATAGAAGCCATTCGGATCCAAGTGTGCGCCAATCTTCATCGTGTCCGCTCAAGATGGCCACACCGTCGTCCCGGCACTGCTGCACACGCCGTCTCCAATGAAATCGGTAAGTGCGTGCAAACAAGATCAACCAATCCATTACAATACCGTTGATTTGTGTATATGGATATATCACTATTCATAGTCCTTATAAAAAATGATGAAAAAAAGGAAGAAGAAAAAACGACGCCTCGCGTTGCCGCCGACCCAGTCGGCCGCCGTTGTCGGGCTGCACCGCCACTCGCCATCGCGCGCGCCGCCATCGCGACATGCCGCCTCGCGCGAGCTCGGCCGCCCACGCCTCGCGCGTCGCGCCTCCTCGCCGTTGCTCGCGCTACCAGCCGCCACCAGTAGCGGGGCTCTAGGATTCGCTCCCCTTTGTAAAGCGTCGAGCGGGCCGAGCCGCATTTTGAGCTAGCCCAGCCCATCAATTTTTTCTGGCAAAAAAGGGAAAAATCCTAAAATTTTGCGGAAAGGCCCTCGATAATTCTGTAAATTATGAAGAAAACTAGCGGATAAGAAAATTTTACGGAAAACCCCTGGAGTTTCGGGAAATTATGTTGAATTCGAATTTTCATATATTCTTACAGAATAACCCTTCAGGAATTCAATTTTTGCGATAGATTGATAAGTTTTATGGTTATTTTATAATCCAGACCCCCAGCTTATGGTTATGTGCTTTAATATTATTTATTTTTATGCAATAACCTTGAATTAAATTAACCCTACAAACTGAAT
Source organism: Ampelocalamus luodianensis (assembly GCA_036346255.1). Lineage (NCBI taxonomy): Eukaryota > Viridiplantae > Streptophyta > Magnoliopsida > Poales > Poaceae > Ampelocalamus > Ampelocalamus luodianensis. The sequence continues at coordinate 25,196,773 of CM070625.1, forward strand.
TTCTTAGGTATATGTGCTTCCATATTTTTGTGAAACCTTAAACCTAGTATACCTTGGAAGCATCATACTTTTGTTAGTTCATTTTTCCTTGGTATTATGTGTTTGGAAAATTAATTAATGGGTTTTGTAATTATGAAAATTACTCCCAGACCTTAATAATTTATTAGAAAAATCCTAAAAATACCTGGAAAATTATGGAAAATGTATAAAATTATCTACTGAATAGACAAAATTAATCTTTACTATTTTGCACTTGTTTCATGCATTTAAAATGCTTTACCAGTAGTAAACATAACAAACTACATAGATTGTGTGGGATATGTTAGACATCACTAAATGGAATTTGCTTGCCCTGGATGGCAACAACTATATCATCTTGGTTTATCACCATATCATACCATTGCCGAACCTGCCGCTAGCACACCTGAACCTACAGCCGCTGAAAAGGCAAAGCTTTGTAGTTTATGAGGTATCACCTACTCTGCCATTAAGAATGACGATGTGGTGATTAAGTGTGATCTATTGGCTCTATGGTTTTCTCTATAAGAACGCCTGTAAAGTCCAATAGTGCTCCTCTAGACACCGTGCCTAGGACTAGAAGTCTGTAAAAAGTAATCATAAACATATGGCATGTTCTATGGAGACCTGTAGAAATCGCCTAGTTATCTATTAACTTTGTAAAGATGTTGCTTTCCTGCACGAGTCGCATCAGCAGTACAGATTCAACTCCTGTTGATCTATGATGGACCACTTTGGCTAGAAAATACCATATTCCTCAAATAAGTACAAAATCACTTAAGCCATAAGACTTGGAGTCTATATAGCATTATCCTCCACCATACTAATTTCTTAATTGAAGAACTTTGTAAGCAAAATATTACAAAGTATATATTGGTTTCACGCTAACAAAAATTGTACTCCTGTTGAAGTATGATTGCAAATCTTCAACTCCGAGTTGATTTCAAGCAAATGCCTGATGCATACGTTATCACTTGGGATTTTATAGTTGGCATGAAAAGGGGAAGGAATTTGGGCATGTGTGGGATATTGGAACCTAAGAGGCATAGAAAAATGTTCAAAACAAGAGTCGTGGTAGGCAAAATGACATATCTTAGGTCAAAGCCAGAAGCAAATTAATCTGGTTTATTTTGAGAGATAATTAAAATAAATTGCATGATTATTATCATTATCCAGTCGATATGGAAAATAGCATGTACACCATTGCCGATACCCATGCTGTTGGCAACCACAATAATTGCTACCCACGAAGGGCAATTGATTTGTGTCTTTAACAATATGTTATCCGCCAGCAAGTGAAAATGCACATGGAAAATCGACGGTAGCTTAACGTAATCGCACATATGCCATGGTTGGCTATGCACCGAAGCGTGTCATACTCATCGGAAATGACACATGCATAAATTGGTAAGTGTGGTCTGCAACAGCATCACCACTAGAAGTCATATCACTTGCTTGAAGCAAATATAGCTCCCAAAAGAAAAATAATCTATTGGACTTTGTTGATCCTGAATTATTTAAATTTGGTCATGATGATTCTGGGCTTACAAATTAAAATCAGGTATATAATTTATCACCCTTAATTATATTTGGTGTTCCTGTTGAACAATAAATATTTCCATCGAATAGTTATACTATTTGGGTGATTCAACTAAGATTTGAAGTACAAAAGAAAATCTAGTATTTCCGTGCAGATTAACTATGGTCAAATATTTATGTTCCAGCATTATATTTATGTTCCTGAAGAGCATCCTGTAGTTTTATGCTGTTAGAATACACTGCTTATAACCATAAAAAATATGTTACGTAATTATAAACTTGAAGTTTAATGATCCAAATTATTTAAAATATGGTATGAGTAATTGGACCAAAACTTGTGCAAATAATAAAGAAGCCAGTCTATAGAATAAGTTTGCTAACTCTCGGACCTCCGTATGGGATCTTTGTCGTAGATTAATGACCAGCTCAAAGTTGGAATATCCTACAGAATATTAGGATCATGCAGTTTTCTAACCACTGTATTGATAAAAGTCTAGCTCACTGCATATAATCATCAAACCTCTTATTGAAATAAGTACGTGTTGGAGGAATTAAACATTTTCCACAGGTTATCACCACTGTAGCATACACCTTTGGGCCACCATCAGTTGTTGAAGATCATGTTGGATCTGAAATTCAATCAATCATGTGCCCATAATAAGAGAATTTTGTGGTATGCTATTAATAAAGATCGAATCTTGGCATTACGGGAAAAGAAATACCCAAAGTTTGAATGTCATCGTATTTTCTAGAAGGAAAAGATCTTTAATATGAAGATACATGCACTAGTCAAGCTAAACTTAATGTTTAGTTTATACTCCTGTGCGCCAGAAGCGGGGAGCCTGCCAGATACTTTTCAATTATGGAGGAGTTACCACAATGTTTACTTGTAGTAAATACATCGCTAGGAGTAGAATACCCCGAGTGAAATAGCATATCCACCTATGCCAAATTGACTTATTGGTCTTTGATCTAAAATCTATGGGAACACATGCGGGTCTAAGATCTAATGGCACTAGCCAAAATAATTATTAATCACTCCTTTAACTCTCCTGAAGAGAACTCACCTTGAAGGTGAAATACCTCAAGAAGAGGTTCATCATGATGATGAAAGCCCTAGCAATTTTATATACACATATTACAATGCTGGGAGTGCAAAACAACCAATAATCTTTTATTTGGGAAATGACAAAGATATGATTAACACTGAGATACCATCAATTAGGAAGATATAGGAGAAAAGTTGTTGACAATCACTTTGTCTCTACAATTGCTAAAGTTTCTCTGATGAGAACATGGATCCAGAGCCAAAGTCCACAGCCGAGCGCTTGAAGCGTTTCATATCGGGTTACATAATGAAAGCATATGAAGCTGACCAAAATTGCTAAACAAAAGTCTTAGAACCAGGTAGTTCAGACTTGATGGGTCATTGTGAATATAATAAAGTGGTGAAAGCTATGGTTCAAAAGTCTCCGTAGAGACTGTTACTCTCCTATTATGAATGATATAATGTTTCATTGTATAATGATTTTAGCAAATGGTATGAACAAATAAATAAAATATGCAGCCAATGGATTCTGAAAATCCTTGGTGAGATCCTCGAATGACTCAAAATTCCTAGTAAGAAGGGAAACAAAATCATAATATATATAAAACTCATACTCAATCGTCCCTTACCTGTAGTTAGAGCATCTCTTGGAAGAGAGAGCATTTCTCTAAAGAAAATTATCTTACGAGTCGATCTCTTAATCACACCAATGATTATATGATCTCTAGGAGTAGACAAGGACCCATCAAGACCTGATAGAATATAATGAGGAATCTAAAAACCAGAAGTGCGCCACATAAGCACTTATAAAGTGCATTTCCTACCAGGAGTTAGTGGACTGGTGATTTCCTCTAGTACCATGAAGGTACAACATACATTGGTGATATTGGTAATTAATCCTCTAAATACCAAAACTAAGATTGGTTATATTTTTACTCTAGGGTTGTACAATCATACTTTATAGTTCTGCAGAACAGACTATTTGTTGTCACTTTAATCACTCAGAGATAGTTAAAAATATTAAGACCCTAAAAGGTTTTGATAAATCGTGTCTGGAAGGCATACAACTTTGCAACTAGTATTACCTCATATCCTCTGTAAGGATAATCTACTTGTGTTGCACAATCAAATAGTAGTATTTGATAAGTTAAGTATGTTACTCCCGAACAGTGTTTATCCTATAATCTCCAGATGAGTAATAGGATATTTGTATGTAAGACTCTACATTGTGGTAATCCAGTTGATTTGATCATAATATACTTGCCTATATTCATTTTTGAAAAATGTATGAAATACATTAGAGCAATATGACTTCAATGGAAGTAGTCTTCACGGGGAGCATATGCTAAAACTGATAATCATACTTGAGATTTTGAAAATATTAATCAAACCTAGAAGGTGTTGATACGATGATTACTGCTTAAATTCACCTTGAAGGTTTTACTACTTAACAATTTAAATCTTGTTGGTCAACAATACAAAGATCATGAAGATCACGCATAGATCCTGATGATCATTACCAAATCCTGAAGATATATTGACTATCTGTCAAATCTCTATAGTGCAAAATCCCAAAATGGACTTATATTACTTTGTGGTGGTGCAGCTATCTCTTGGTGGTCATCTAAGTAGACCTTGGTAGCTACTTCTACCAACCACTTAGTGATTATAGCACTATATGAAGTCTCACTTGAATGTGTTTGGCCTAGACGTGTGATTGACCACATCCAGAAGTATTGTGACATTAATATCATCATTACACCTCAATTATCTATGAAGATAATGCTGCTTGTATTACACAAATGCAAGCAACATTACAAAGCATATTGCTCCTAAATATTTTATCTTCATGAAATCCAGAAGAATAGTGAGGTAAAAATCCTTCAAACAAAGTCTTGTGAAAATCCAATTGATCTATTAACTCTTTGCATGTATCTAGTTTCCAAAGATGCGTTCATGGCATTAGAATGAGGTGGTCTAAAGAGTTGCATAGTTTAGGAGTAAATATCTAAATCATGACCCTTATCAAATCCTGAAGATTTATCCAAAATCTTGAAGATTGGATCCCGAAGATTAAACGTTGTGCTATTTTCATTGGTGGGTTTTCCTGAATTTTTCCTACATGAAGATTTTTATTGAGGCAACAAGTGTAATATAACTTACGAATGTAATGTACTCTTTTCTCTATTCCTTTTTTCAATGAGTTTTTGGAAGTAGTTTTTGATGAGACATTTGCATATCATTGTTTATTGCCGAAGGGGAGTGTTACGAAACCTAGTTATGCGCAAACGACTAAATCGCCCCTATATGATGATCCCCATGTAAAATAGAGAGGGCGATGAATAAAGATCTTAGATCCTCCTTTATATACTTGTGTCCATCTTGCTTCTATTGTGTTCATGTGATTGCTCTTATGTGGATTGATCTACGAGTCAACAACGTGATGACTACCAAAATCTCAACAGAAAGAATGTGACATGCATGCACAGTGCACGCCAGGTTGCCAACCATGATGCATACACTGTCCATCCAAGCTCTTATGGAGGGATCCGGATCCTCGGTAGTACTGTAGAGGTCTACCATATGAATAGTATTTCGTGAGAGAGTAAACAGTATGGTCATAGTAACGTAGCAAAAGACTACAGCAACAACGGCAAAAGTACTGTGGCAATTTTACTATAGCTGAGAAAAACTGTAGCAAAATAATACCGTACTTAGTTTCAACCTTTGATTTTTGATCAAACAGTAAAGATCGTTCTTAATACGTATATACTTTAGATCATCTGCGTTAACTTTTAATGCAAAGAATCACAATCCCTTGTGGAGTACTTCACGCAGTGGGATGCCATTTCCCAAATCGCCCTGGACGCCGCCAGACAGGACACGATCGCTTGGATCGGGGCAGCAGACAGGGGCGGATCCAGGAAAATAAGCTATTGGGGTCACCATAGGTACATTGGGGTCATTATAGGCATGAATTAGTAATGATGCTTTGTAATAGCATCATAAGCATTAATTTCTTCATGAGTTTTACTAAATGGCATTGGGGTCACTTGACCCCAACCCTTATACGCCAGATCCGCCCCTGGCAGCAGATGGCCAATACTCAAACCTCCGTGGCATACAACCTGTTTTTTTATGGCGGAGGAGAGGTCGGCCTGCGACGAGATAATCTGGAAAGCGAGAGCGCCTGCACGACGCAGGTTTTTATGTGGCTGGCCGTCGGCGACGGGGATGGTCGCATGAACCCCCTCATCTGCCCTCTGCTCGGCGTCACATGAGACTTGCTATCACATGTCCGTGCACTGCAGCTACTCCCAGCTAGTCCGGGCCTATGTTCGCGATTGGATCGGCGTCTCCTTCGCTACACCATCGCTTCAGGATTATGGCATTGAATCGTGGTGGTGCGGCGTCCGGAACTGCTCTTCCCCAGGCTGCTTCGCGGTGCATTTGATTCTCTCGTCATCCTTGTGTTTTGGTTGATTTGGCAGGAGAGGAACACGAGGATTTTTCAATCTGAGTTCAAGACGCCGTTGGAGTTTGTTTTGGTTGATCAAAGAAGATCTTGGGCCTGGAAGACCGCAAGTCTGCAAGTTTATTAAGTCGGCGCAACGGCAGCAACTTTTTTAAAGAAATTCTACGGTATATTCTTCAAGTAAACTTTTTTGATTGTATTTTTTTTTGCGAGGATATTATAGACTTTTTCAGCTAAGGTTAAAAATATTAATCTTGTGTTATGTAATCACACATAGACAATTATAATTCTACCTCTTAGGATTCTACTACTCATACTACCAGATGTAGTATAATTAAATCCTAACTAATCCGAACCATCGGATAAAAAGAATAAATGACCCGTAAGAGCATATACAATGCAGGTGCTTAAAGAGGTGTTTAGCAAAGAAAAATTGATTTTTCTTACCATGTAAAACAGATAAGATGCTTATTTTTGCAGCATGGATGCTTAATTAGGCACTAGTGCTTAAGAGGTGTTTATGTATATAACTATATATAATTAATAGATAATACAATAATCGAAGCACCTACAAAAGAGATGCTTACATCGGAGAAAATGAATTTTACATAGATACTTGATGATGCTATTATATTCTATTTTTTTAGGTACTCGTTTATAAACATCTCGCATTTTCGAGCAGATGCTGCAAGCTTAGAGGCAGCCTTTGTGTTTTGTTATGATTTCAGTTTTAGCAGCTATGCTGTCAAACTCCCTTTTGTAAGCTCCTTGATCCTAATAAATTCTGGCCCGGGTTCTCCGCAGCCCGGCGAAAATAATGTAGACATACGTGTAGGTGTAAGTCAAGTTGGCACTAGAATGCAGCAAAAGGTGTTGCATTCAGGACATGGACTCCCAGTCTCACAGGGCTCAAGAATCAAGAAAGTAAACTGGGCAGGAAATACTTCCCACGTTGCAAACAGGGCTTGCAACAGGGCTGGTTGTTGCATTGTTTTTCAGCCACTGCATCTTTGGTTGGGCCAGGTCCAATGCAAAGCCCATATGTGGGATACCGATTTCAGATTTGGTACATATGGCCGCGTGCGTGTCCAGTACAGATACGGATATGCAGTACACGAGCTTTGGGCTCGATCGTACGCACGCACGCACGCCATCGTACTGTCGTTGACAATACTGTCACGCTTGACTCCATTGACAACGTGCGTGCATGTCATCCATGCATGTCTAGCTGCCCTGAAAAAATGACACCAAATATATATGACTAGTCCACGTCGACGTGTGCGCACCCCAACCTCACCATTCGGTTGGTCCAATAATGTCCATGTCAGTAGACGTCTTGGACGTTAAAATTCTACGTATATATGTACAGGTATGTGCGGTGACGGTGGACCCATAATGAAATTTTAGGTCGGGCGGAACGAATCAATGATATTTTCTTACGGTGGTTTTGGACCTTTGGATATTGTGGTTGTGCATCTTCATCATCGACTTGCGCTCTGGGGCCGCCAGCTACCGCAAACACAACTTGAACATCGTCAACTTACGCTTCTCCAGCTACCGCTGGGTTTTCGCTTGCGCCGATACTTGGGGTCGAGCCAGACAACGCAATGCTAAAATAACTCTTCAAATTTAGCAAATTCGCCAATCACAATTCATTCCATTTTCATCCAATTTCTTTAAGTCCCCCTGCTTAGTTAGTTAAGTTACCTTTTTGCCTTTGAACTTAGATTTGGGGATTTGAGGAGGAGCCATCTCGCGTGTCTCTGTTGCTGTGGCCTGAATGCTACGACAGTGCACACCCTAGCCGCCCGCCCCACCTTGTCGGCTGCCGCCGCGTCGTGTCACCCGTTTGGCCACGCCATGGCCCAGTAGCAGGCGCCCACGATTGCAAGTAGCTGGCTGCCCATGCGCGACGGTCTCTCAGCCAACTCACAGGCGCGCCCACACGTGACTCCCCTTGGCCCTTGCCGCCCTAGCGCCCCTCGTCGGCTTGCCGACGCCGCTAGCAGCGTCGCACACCGCCTCCGGTCTCTAGGTTGACACCACACGAGGGAGGAATTAGGGTTAAAAGCTACAAATTGATTGTGCATGGCTAGGAGTCTAATTGACTTGGTGGGCGGCCAAGTCACCAGTAGCCTTTCTCATGCGTTATGTGGATATGGTTGCCCAAAAAGTCCAACACCTGAGCATTATCCTCCTTCGACACAAACAGATAGAGACACATACCTGTTAAGAAACCGGGCCCGGCCAGGAGTCCGGGTCCTGGTGGGCACCTCATCCACCCGTAGTCTATATATAGGAGGGGGGACCACCCATCATTGTACACGTTCATTATTGAAAGAGCAATAAAGAAAGCTGCGATCCTCTCTCTCATACCGTGTTCATCTCTTGTTCGTTCTTGCGTTCTTGCATTGTTCTTACGATTCTCTATTTTTCTACGAGGTAATCGCTCGACCGGACTGCCAATGGATTCCTCAACACGTTATCGCGACGATCGACTCTCCTCGCGCCGAAAAGGTAACCGTCGATGAACGACACTCGTAGATTGAATCGTTTTCTAGATTGCTTTCAATTCTGCAAATTTTTGGCTTTCTAGATTGGTTTCCTACGGTGCAAATCCGCTCTAATCTACCGCAAGCCGACTTGAAGTCGCCGGCCAAGCCGATCGGTGGATTGCATGAAAGAGTGGATGATGATTGTACCATAGGTAGTAGATGCAATCGCATGAAGGGCACATTGTGCACGGCACCGCCTGTAAGCGGCTGTCACTACCTCCGCGACACGTTACCGGTCGGCATAGTCCGTCATCACGTCTCGCCACGCGAGCCACACGACAGTGCCACGTCGCTAGCATGCGGCAAACACGCACATGACGGCATGAAGCCGCGCCTCCGTTGCAATCTTGTATTACATAACACATTGCATCGCATACATTAACGAGTATGAAAAGATTGCACGCCGCACGCATGCGCCGTGCGCGCCGGCCTGGAGCCACACCACCGCACCACCCGCGCCTGTAGCGCGCCATCGGCCGCCGCGTGTTGAGTAGCGAGAGCCGGCGGGCCGCGCCCATGGCCGATGCGCCGGTACCCCGCACGTTGACCGGCGCCCTCAATCCAAAACAAGAAAAAGAAGCGTCGCCGCCGTCGGCAATCGCCGCGCCCGACCGTCGTCTGCGTCGCGCGCGCGCTGTCGCCGCTATCGCCTTGAAGCGTTGCCGAACTGCCGGTCGCCGCCGCGGCCGCCCCCGCGCGCCGCGCCGTGCGCGCCACTCCGCCGCGCCCGCGCGCCGTCGCAACCGAGCGCGCGCGCTCCGCCGCCCCCGCGCCACCGAGCCGCCGCTCGCTCGCCGCCCGCGGCCGCCGAGCCGCGCGCATCCGCCGCCGGCCCGCCCCGACTTAGCGCCGCATCCGCCGCCGCCGCGCCCGCCGCCGCGCGCGCCGCCCGCCACCCATTAAGCAGGATAGAAACCACTATCCGTGATGCCTCTTCAAGACCGCCGCATGGCCTTTGGGGCCGGTGACATCTTTGGATGGGCCGCAACGCTGGGTGGGAGGCGGATGGCCCAAAAAGAATTGGGCCCGCCGAAAGAAAGAAAAAAAAGGGGGAGCTGGTGGGAAATTTTGCAGAGAGGACCTTCGTAATACCAAAAAATACGAGAATCTCTTCACAAATAAGGAATTTTGCGGAAAACCCCCTGGATTTGGGGAAATTTACGGAATTATGTATATTCTTGCAGAATAACCCCTCAGAAATCTGAAAATTACGCGAATTTTTCTCTCAGAACTGAAATTTCGCGTTTTAACCCCGAAACTTGCAGTTTTCGCCGAAAGTCTTGTTTCCAGCAGAAAAGGGCCTCGGGAATCCAATTTTTTGCATATTTTTGAACTTTGAAGCATGTTTATTCTTGTTATTATTATTTCTATGCAATTTATTTATTGTATTTACTGTTTTGATTATCTGTAATTGTATATATTGCTTTTAATCATTGAAAATAGCAGTAAATCTTGAAAAATACGTAGAAAAATACGGGAACATTATGAGAATCCTTGCAACCTTTTATGCACATTACCAGCAGTAATCTTATGCACCTCTTGCATGAATATGCAGATGACTCGAATTACGAACCGGGAGTTCGAGGCCGCCCCAACATGGCGAGTGTTGACTTGGGCATCAGATGTTGAGATCGTACTGGGAGCCAAGAAGCTCCGTGCTGCCAGGAAGCTCATCGGCAGCAAGGATCGTAGGAAAAGGACCATCACTAGGAAGCTCCTTCCAGTGGGCAGGACCACGTGCAGAGAGGAGAGACTTCGACTAGGAGGCTTTCTGTGTCCCGACCAGTAGCCAAACTTGAGTAGAACAGAATGTTGAAATAAAATAACAGTCTTCAAATTCAAGAAAGAAATGAAAACCAAGTAAATCGTCTGAGTTGGTACTCCTCATACTCGTATGTTTCTTTAAGAAAAGAATATCTGGTCGTGCGTGTGTATCATTGAAGCAATGATCACGTCTAAAACCAGTGTGGTCGGTGACATTCAAGTCAGCAACCATGAGTAGTGGAGATCATATGGAAAGGAATATCGAAGAGAATGAGAGTCTTCTCCGACCAACCAGCAACGGGAATGGCATATGACCAGATGCAACAAATAATAAGTATAAACAACCATACTTATCGTTTTTAAGGAAAAGCATCTTTATTGAAAAATGAAAGGAAATGAAATACATGAAATTAAACATAGAACTTACGCAATTGATCAATATTCCAAGAGTTAGACAAAACTTGCCCATCTGTCATAGCTAATCGTACCGATCCAAGTCGGGTAACTTCGACCACAGTGTATGGACCTTCCCACTTAGGTGAAAGTTTGTTGCGACCCGCTTGATTCTGAATTTTTCTAAGAACTAAATCACCTACAGTTAGGCTGCGAGGTTGCACCTTACGACTGTGGTACCGACGCATGGCTTGCTGGTAGATAGCTGATCGTAGCAAAGCTTGATTTCGTCGTTCTTCAAGGAAATTGATGTCGTCAAGTCGTCGTTCACACTGATCACTTTCGGAAAAGGAATCAGTTCGAGCAGAACCAATTTTAAGTTCTGGAGGAAGCATGGCTTCAGCTCCGTAAACCATAAAGAATGATGTTTCACCGGTCGCACGACTAGTTGTGGTACGAACGGCCCATAATACAGAAGGAAGTTCTTGAACCCAAGCCCCTGACCGTTGAAGTAACTGGTCGAACACTCGTCGTTTGATCCCTTGCATTATGATACCATTGGCTCGCTCAACTGCTCCATTGCTCTGTGGATGAGCAACAGAAGCGAAATGTATCTTGATACCTAGTTCTTCACAGAATTCCTGAAAATTGCTGCTTGAGAACTGGGCACCGTTATCGGTGATTATACGACTGGGTACACCAAACCGTGTAATCACGCTTTTTGTTAGGAACCTCTTGGCGGCTTCAGTTGTAGTTTTTACAACCGGCTCGGCTTCGATCCACTTAGTGAACGTGTCAATCATGACGAACAGGAACTCAAAGCCCCCGGGTGCTCTTGGGAAAGGTCCCAGAATGTCCAGTCCCCAGGTTGCAAAAGGCCAAGAAAGAGGAATTGTTTGCAAAGCTTGAGACGGCTGATGTACTTGTCGGCTATGAAATTGACATTGTACGCACTTCGTCACGAGCTCTTTTGCATCATGAAGGCGGTTGGCGATGTATCCTTGCCTAAAGGCTTTACAGACCAAAGTTACAGAGGAATGATGAGCTCCACGACTCCTCCATGAATTTCGGCTAGCAATTTAATGTCATCCGAGCGAGATATGCATCTCATCAACACTCCGTGAGATCCTCATTTATACAAGGTACATTCAATGAGAGTGTATGATTTGGCTTTTCGTGCAATACGATCAGCCTCTACATCATCTTCTGGAATTAGGTCATGCTGAAGATAATTGTAGATCGATGTTATCCAATCTCTACCGTGATCGTGATGGCGCCAACCATCATCGACCTGTGGAGCATCCATGTTGGCAGAATCAAGGTGTGTGACCTCCTTGCTAACATTTATGTCCTCGGAAGGCTCGACTACCGAGGGTGAATCGAGTTTCTCGAGAAAAACTCCGGGCGGGATGGATGTCCTTGTGGAAACCATCCGCCAAGCGTCCGCGAGAAAGTTTTCCTTTCTAGGAATGTGTTGGATCTGAAAACCGAAGAAACACTTTTCGAGTTTTCGTACTTCCGCCAGATATGATGATATCTTGGTACTAGAGCATTGATACTCTTTCCCTACTTGATTCGCTACTAGTTGAGAATCGCCTTTCACTAGCAATCTGCGAATCCCGAGCGAACGAGCTACTCGAAGTCCGGCCAGTAAACCTTTGTATTCTGTCACATTGTTAGTAGCAGGAAAGTTAAACTGAATGACGTACTTTATTTGTTCGCCAGTAGGGGAAATCAAGACGACCCCAGCCCCCGAGCCATGCAACATCAAGGAACCATCGAAGTACATTGTCCACTCGTCGTGGTGCTCGTACTTGGGCCCTTGGGTGGGTTCAGGGTTTGTCCATTCGGCAATGAATTACGCTATTGCACGGGACTTGATTCTTTGTTAGTGGGACAAAATGTAGATCGAACGCCCCACGCTCAACCGCCCATTTTGATATTCGTCCTGATGACTCCCTGTTTCCCGGGACTTGACCAAGAGGATATCCATTAGGTACGACCACTTTGTGGGCCTGAAAATAATGTCTTAGTTTCCTTGAAACCATAAGGAGACCATAGAGCAACTTTTATACCTGCGGATACCTTCCTTTTGGTCCATGCAAGACTTCGCTTACGTAATATATTGGTCGTTGAACATGGTCTCGTTCTACGACCAGCACACCTCTAACCGTTTGTGGCGTTGCAGCCACGTAAATTAGCAATGTTTCTCCCAATCTTGGAGAAACTAAGATTGGGGGACTTGTAAGGTACCGTTTTAATTCTTCAAAGGCGCTGCTTGCTTCTTCAGTCCATTCAAAACTCCCATGTTTCCGGAGAAGCTTAAAGAAAGGTAGTCCTTTTACGCCTAACCGTGCTATGAAACGACTTAACGCTGCCATACAACCGGTTAATTTCTGAACTTCCTTATTTGTGGTTGGATCGCGCATCTGATCGATGGCGGCGATTTTCGTTGGATTTGCTTCAATGCCTCTAGCCGAAACTAGGAACTCAAGAAGCTTTCCCAATGAAACTCCAAACACACATTTCTCTGGATTTAACTTAAGGTTATGACGTCTTAAGTTATTGAAAGTCTCTTGTAGATCTAGAATATGATCGCCGGCGTTGATGCTTTTTACGATCAGATCATCAACGTAGGCTTCAAGATTCCGACCTATCGAGGGCTAAAGTCTTTGCATCAACCTTTGGAATGTTGCACCAAAGATTCTTGAGACCAAATGACATTTTTACATAACGATGAAGTATCATATGGGGTGATAAATGAAGTTTTCTCTTCATCTTGTTTACTCATATTGATCGGTGGTACCACTGAATAAGCATCTAAAAACTTAACAACTCACACCCGTAGTAGAGTCTACAAGTTGATCAATGCGAGGAAGGGAAAGTCATCCTTCTGGACAAGCTTTATTAAGATCCGTAAAGTCAATACACATTCGCCATTTCCCATTGGTTTTCTAACTATTACGGATTGGCAAGCCACTCGGGTGGTCGACCTCACGAATAGACACGAGCATTTCTCGGGCGGGTCGGGCTCGGGTAGGTGACTAAAGCCCGGTCCTTCGGCTTGTAAACTTGTGTCCAAGCCCGCCACTAAGCATTTCGGGTGGGCCGCCAAGTCCACGATGAAATATTAAATCCCGAGCCCGTCGATGAGCGAACAACTTTGGCACTTGCGGCAGCTACACGTTATATACTTGAAGAAAATTGACCATAGCTTGCTTTGTTGACCATGCCGATAATCTCATATTTCAATAGTTATCAGTGCAGAGACAAGACTTAAAGGCATTATACATCAATCGATGAACAAAATAGTAGAATACACGAGAATAGCTGAATTTAACTTAGATTAAATGTAATCCGATGAACTCGCATGCAAATTACAGAGTCTGATAGCCTACAAATTAAAGTCCAAACAAATAAAAGTAGCGGCTATTACATCTCTCCAACTCCAAGCTCTCACGTGAGTGCCTTAACCAAAAGATATCTAGCTCTACTTCACAGAGACATGGACCTTCTATATCTCTATTTATCCATAACCAAAAGATTCTTGTCTATCGACAAAGGTAGAACACTTCTCAGTACCGCAAGCTTCACCAAAAGGACCGAAGAATATTAGAACCCGCAAAACAATATAGTGTAAATTTTTTGACTTGCATGTGATCATCTAAACTTTTGAGTTTAAGAAACCACTGAAATTCTAATCAACGACCATGACCTCATCGGTATCATCAAGTTCGGTAGCTTCAGAGTCGCAATTTGAAATCAAAACCAAATTCACATATTTAGAACATGTGATGTGATAATGTTAAACTGAGAACATGTATTAATCTAAAAAATCAGAACATGTACAATACCTATGTCCTTCTTCGCGCGCACCCAATCTTGCAAACACACTAAAGCCTCCATCGCTTTGGATTCATGAACCCGACAAGGAGTTATCACCTTTTTCCCAATACTGAATGCAGACTATGAGGCAACTGAAGAGACATGGATGGTAAGGAGATCTCGAGCCATACTTGCAAGTTCTGGATAACTCACAGATGAGGCCTTCCAAAATTCCAATACGTCCAAATCAACTTTTGGGTCTTTTGTAGGTTCTTCGGATCTGAGATCCAACCGAGATTTACGACTTTGTGGTGCAACGGTGGTCAAGTAATCAGCATAATCATCAAATAAGTCATCTTGTCGATTCTGTTCAACATTATTACTCGGATTGGTGATAGATGGGCTAGAATTCAGGACCTTGTACTCATCAAATAACTCATAAAGCTTGGTTACAACTTTGTTAACTTGTTCTTCAGCAGCAGACTCATCAACATGTATCTTCTTGTAGCGATTACCTAAGAAGATTAAGCTTGTATCGGGATCAAGGACAGTTTGCACATGATAGGATCAAGTGTAGTCGACCAATATTTATCAAACTTAATTTTCATCTCTTTCACCATAGGGACATGAAATTTTGTGGCTCTTTGGCAACTTGAAGCACCTGAGAGTGAATCTTAAATACACCTTTGAAGTACAAATTGGCAGTTGGGTACTTTGTGCGAGAGAAAGTGCATGTGACTTCATGAAAGGACTTCAGAAAATTAGTCATGACCGTTACCTTCTTCCATTCAGGTTCAGAAAGATCAAAATTAGCCAAGAAGGTTGCATCCCTCGATGCATAATGCTTCAGAACTCCCTTATAGAACAAAGCATTTTCAAGCATTCTAAAAGTTGAATTCCAACGCACTTGCATGTCAAGACATAACTTCTTTTTAGTATCTAAATGAAATATATTTTGAGCATCAGCGTAAAATTTATGCCTACGGATACTAGAACCATGGATATATTGAACTCCTTGGTGAATCTTGTCAACAGCAGTATCAATTAATTTCAACCCAGCTTGAACAATCAAATTCAGAATATGTGCACAACACCGAACTTGAAAAAATGCACCCTCACACAATAATCTACCATGAGCTAGCAATCTCATCCTAAGGGAATTCGACATGTTGTCATTGTAGGATGCATTATCCAAAGTAATACTCATGACCTTTGACTCAACATTCCAATTGCTAAAGCATGCTGCAACAATATCAGCTATTGATACTCCATCATAGGGAGGAAGCAATTCACTGAATAATATTATTCGCTTCTGCAACTTCCAATCAGCATCAATAAAGTGTGCAGTTATGCAAATATAGCTATCTTTTGAGGTCTCGGATTTCCAATTATCAGAAGTGAAACATATTCTTCCAGGTGCATTAGATAATACTTTTTTTAAAGCATCTTTTTCAGTTTGGTACATAGCTATGATATCTCTCTCACGAAGGAAACGACCAATTTTCTTAAACGTGGGACAGCAGATTAAGAAGATAACGAAATCCAACTTCCTCAACAACCAAAAGCATGCTCACCACCAAGAAGAAATACAAATATTGCCCTCCTAATAAGATCCGGGTCAAACTTATGGTTTTTGAGAGCAACAGAGCCATCATGATTACTCTCACCAAGGACATATCGATCAAGACTAGCTCCCTTTATCATGCATTTGGATATGCCTTATCAAGTGAGAGGTTCCATTCTTACTATGAGCGATGAGAATTTTCTTGATTCGCATTTAGCTTTGGTCAAGCTTGGGTCATCGATTCTAACTCTTCAAAATCTTTCCAAACATGAGACTTCTTATGACATTTTTCACTAGGCCGAGCTGCACTCCACCTCTTCTTGGTCCCCTCTTCATGATCATTTACCACTTGATCGACCGGCTCATCTTCCAAGCTCTACATGCCCATAGAAATGTTGCATTGTTAGTGGAGAACTAAAACTCTGCAAGGCATCAGAAGAATACAGAGCTCATGCATATTTAATTTAGATAAATAAAGAGCAAATATTTAAATAGATCTAGAGGAAAACACGTGATCTTTCTCTCTCAAGTCTCAACTCTAGATTAAAATAAGAAAAGAAGGCCTACTCATTAGTACGTATATTTTATAGAGCATAACATCGAAAGTCTACGAATTTAGAGATGATTTGAACAAACAATTTAATAATACTCTCACATAGAGGATCTGCCTTGTAGTGCTTCGAGTCTTCGAGAGTTCACGATCTTTTTCTTGGTGCCTGCCTTGTTCAGCCGCCGTTGGAACGAGAGGCTCTCCGAGACCGAGAGTGAGAGGAAAAGTGAAAAGTGAAAACCTAATCTCTTCGGCTCTCAAGGTGACTGTTGGACTACTAGTTTATTAAGGGAATTAAGGCTGCCGCCGCTTTAGGCTGGTTGATGATTGATATGCCTGTCGGGCCTATCGGGCTTTTAACAAATACTCGGGTCGCCAGTCTAGCCGCTTTTTTTCTCGCCACTAAAACCGGCGCAGTTCGCCCGTCGAAGCGACCACGGGCGGGCTTAGCCCGACGCTCTCCGCCGCCGTCGGCCGTCGGGCGGGCGATTTGCTCAGTCTACTCACGAATGAACCCAGCTTTGAGAAACTTGTCAATCTCCGATCGGATTGCTTCTTTTTGATCGAGATCTGAACGCCATAGCTTCGCTGACCGGTTTTTTGTTAGGTCAGAGGTAGCCTATGCTCGATCACCTCCACAGGGACTCGGGCATGTCGACGCGCCGCCGAATACGCCCCGATTAGCTCGGAGGAAGGAGACGAGCGACTCTTCCTATTTAGGTCGAGTCTGCTCACCAAGATCTTGGCATCCTCTGAGAAGTATTTCCGTCGAGATGTACCTCTTTTGTATCCGGTGGAAGGTTTTGGTGTCATCTTCGGTCTTGAATTTTTGACTGCATGTTAATCGGTGTTAGTTCCCGGTGGGAGTTCATCAACCGATTCTAAACACTTCCGATCGCATGCGTAGGCTATCTTCTGATCGCCTCGGACCGTGATTACACCTTTTGGTCCTGGTATTTTCAAACTCTAATAACCGTAATGCGTGGCTATCAGGAATTTTGTTAAAGCCGGACGACCAAGAATTGCATTGTATGCAGTCTCGAAGTTCACCACATCAAATGAAATTTTTTCCGTTCGGAAGTTATCGGGCTTTCCGAATGTAACCAGTAGGGACAAGTGCCCTATTGGTTTAGCGGTAGATCCAGGAACTATGCCATGAAAGGCATATTTCACTGGTTTTACCTTAGATTTGGGAATCTGCATGTCTTCCAAAGCACTTGCAAATAAAATATTCAAAGAACTACCCCCATCTATCAAAACCCGATTAACCTTGCAGTTATTAATAGTAGGCTCAACGACAATTGGAAACCTACCTGGTCGAGTTGAAGGAATGGGGCAGTCTTCTTTGCTGAAGGAGATTATTGTCTCCGACCACCTTGAAGGTTTGACGACGATCGAAGGTTCGATAAGGTTGACTTCTCGCTCCACGGCTTTCAGGTGACGTCTGGACTCGTACGAAGAAGATCCACCGAAGATCACATCGACGGTGTGTTGAGGTTCTTGGTACTCCATTTCTTCGTCACCATCTTTGTCCTTCTTGGAGCTTGTTTCCCCGAGTTCTTGAATCGACGGGAGTGATCCTTTACCTGCATAATAATCTTCCAGCTTCTTTTGCCAAGCGCGACAATTGCGCAAATCGTGTCCTGCTTGCTGGTGAAGAGGACACCATTTTTTGTTTCTCTTGTAATCATTGGTCGGAGTTTTAGCCTTGCCACGACCAGTATAATCTTTTCTTCCTTTGGTAAATTTTTCAGGAACATCAAGAACCTCTTTGTCGTTGGCTCTGCCATGCTTCTTTTCTTGAGAGTCTTCTTTTGTTTCTTTTCCGTCCTATCTAAGCCAGTTGGGAATTTTATCCTTTCGATCAACGGCCGCTCCACCCGACCGCTTCATCGGCGTAGCGCATTTGTCAGCCATGTCGAGAAGCTCGATGGTTGTTCGTGGGGGATGTATAGCTAAATCCTCCGTAAACCTTCGATTTCTTAATCCCGCTTTGAAGGCTTGGATAACGGAAGATTCTGCAACCTTCGGTATTGAGTTACGGACTTGGCTAAATCTTTTAATGTACTGCCGGAGAGTCTTGTTTGATTTTTGCCGTATTCTATGGAGATCGTCTTCCTTTCCAGGGCGATCATACGCACTCAAAATTTGCAATCAAAAGGTCGCAGAGTTGCTCCCAAGTATATACGGATCCGACCGGAAGGTTAAGCAACCAAGATCGGGCTGATCCTTCTAATACCGTAGGAAGATAATTTGCCATTACATTTTCATCACCACCAGCAGCTCTGATAGCGGTGGTATATATCTAGAGAAATTCCAAGGGATTTTGGGTCCCATTGAATTTATCCATATTGGCCGGTCGAAACCTATTTGGCCAACGCACACCGGAGCCCCACGAGAAAGCTCGACAGCCTGTGATAGTTTCGTGGCGCCTTCTTTGAAAAAGCGCCGGATTGTAATCGGTTGGAGACCGATTTCTAGGAACGGATTGTCGGTGCTCCAATGTCCCGATTCGGTCGTGGACGTTAGTAGAATGCCTTCGACCGCTTGCCTGGCTTAGGTGATGTCGAAGATCACCAGGTCCAAGCGATGGTTCCCCTTGACGAAGTGAAGGTGAGGATTCCTGGAATAGTCTCCTTCCCTCATGACTTGTTGGTCGGAATCGTCGAGGTGGTCGCAGTGTCAACTGATTCTCAACACGACCATGCAGGCCCCTGCTTCGAGAAGAATGCTGTGATGAAGTCATGGTCTGACTTTGCGGGTGCCTTCGTTCCTGATAAACTTCTGTGCGCTGCATCGTCTGTTGGATAATCTCCGATACTTGACCTGCGAGTTGGGCAAAACCTGAGTCTCTGCCAGGGCAGGGTCAGAAGTATTTAACATATCCCTGACTCGCTGCAGGTTTTGTATAGTTACCGAAGGTCTCGAGGGATTTCTTCCAGAAGAAGGTGTTTGATGGCTTATATCCTCCGACCTTCTGGTCGATCTTGCCCGGTCTCTTACATTGGTTTGGGAAGGATTAGGCGTATTAACTGGTGAATGTCTACCAGTTCTGTCATCTCGACATTTGGTGCTTGACCGCCCGTACCATCTCCATTAGGACGTGGTGGCGAGGTAATGTGTGGAGGACCGTACACGGCATTGTTATCCGTATCTCCGATCGCATTGACCTCGTGCTGCTTCCAGCAGTGATCCTCCGATGAGCTTCCGTCGTAATCGATGGAGAGCCTTTCAGAGCTTCTGCGAGAAGCTTCCACGACGGAGAGCAGTCGGTGATCAGCACCTCCTAAGGTTTTCGGAAGGACCTCAGCCTGATCCGGCGAATTGCTGATCGAATGCTGAGCTTTATCATCCCCACTTGGTTTACGACCAACGGAGGTTTCATTGACACCGTCACTAGGTGTCGGTTGGCTCCTGGAATTACTAGAAGCCGTTGGTGAGTACCTATCAACCATGATCGCATCAAAGGTATGTTGAACCTCGAGTTGCGGTGTTGAATTTTCGTCACCTTTTTTGCCGGTCCAAAGGCCCGGGCTTGCTGAGGCTTTGGGGTGTTCCGAACCGGTCGGAAACACTTCCTCTGAAACCGCCACTGATTGTAGCGGTGTGTCTTCATCCATCCGGTCGTCTTCGTCGATTTCTGCCCTAGGCGAGCCGGCAGAGGAGGATGATGAAGAGATTCCGTTATCCTCCATGGTGCGCATACATGCATCCATGTCGAGGTCGGCGTAGTCAGCCAAGTTGAACCAATTTTCTTCATCCCAACTTCCCGCCATAACCGCATCAGCGGTCACAGACGGGGAATGAACAAAGATTTGATGAGCAGAGAAAATCTTCTGAGATTCCACACCGTGATCCCCACGGACGACGCCAGCTGTCGACGATCAAGACGTCGATAAGGTATGTACTAAGAACTCTGCTTGCTCTCTTGCTAACTCAGAACTATTACACAAATCTATGGCTTGTGCTTTTGTCTTCTTTTTTCCCCTCCCTTGATCCGTCCAGGTTCCATCTTTAAATAGCCCTCGAAGAGGTGGCGATTCGCCGAGAAGACGCCGTCGATGCGGCGTTATGTCCAGTCGAGTCAAGTGTCGGTTGATACGGAATCAATTGTTCGCGTTATATGTCTATGAAACATATAACCGTATGGAAGTTGTTCACTGGTATGTCTTGGATAAGGTACGTCGTATGGTATGGAATATGCACGTGCTCCATTCATCATACGATAGAGAATATACCTTGGGATTTATTCCGAGTATCAGTTTATACTTTCTACGAGCAGTTCTCCTGGTCGGAAGCTTGGCTTGGGCATTCGTCTGACCAGGGTACCCATTATGTAACCTCTGGAATCTCTACGACCAGTGAGGTCGTGTACCTTAGGGGTTACGACCATGAAGACGTATGGTCTTTTATATATTAAAGATAATATATAGAGGTTTTAATCCTCGTCACTTACAACAATCGCTGGCAGCGATACTTGTATAATAGGCTCAGGTAGAGCCACAATTATACTACCGATGGGCACGACATTGGTCATTGAAGAAGCCTTGTTGTACCCGGAATCGACTAGGACTCTCTTAAGTTTTAAAGACATTCACGCTAACGGTCTCCATGTAGAGAATGAAGAAGAGTATGGTAAGGCATACCTGCTCATTACAAAGCGTGAAAAAAATGGGAAAAGGGTATTCGAACGACTTCCTTCATATGAATCTGGGCTATACTACACTCATATTAAGGTACCTGCAGCCTATACTGTCCTGAAAACATCTTTTAGAAGCTCTGAACTTTTCTGTCTCTGGCATGATAGATTAGGCCACCCCGGTCTTAGGATGATGAGAAATATAATTAACAATTCTCAGGGACATAATATCAATGTAAATAATTTCCCGAATCCAGAAGATTTTGTGTGTCCTGCATGTGCCACCGGGAAATTAATTACTAGACCTTCTCCTCTGAAAGTGAAGGATGAAATCCCTGCATTCCTGGACCGAATCCAGGGAGATATTTGCGGTCCTATTTAGCCCCTGTCAGGGCCATTTAGGTACTTTATGGTGCTCATCGATGCTTCATCGAAATGGTCGCATGTATGCTTATTGTCTAGAAGAAACCATGCTTTTGCAAAGCTGATTTCGCAGATAATTAAAATAAAGAATAATTTCCCTGATCATCATGTGAAGTCTATCAGAATAGACAACGCCGGAGAATTTACTTCAAAGTCATTTGATGATTATTGTATGGCAATAGGAATTACCGTTGAGCACTCGGTACCACATGTCCACACTCAGAATGGACTAGTAGAGGCATTGATTAAAAGAATTAAATTCATTGCCCGACCGCTTTTACAGAATTGTAATTTACCAAATACGTGTTGGGGACACGCAGTCCTGCATGCAACAACTCGCATCAATTTTAGACCGTCGGCATACAACATCCTTTCACCTATGTAACTAGCGTAAGGGTCAACACCGAAAATATCTCATCTCCGAAGGTTTGGTTGCAAGGTTTATGTACCTATACCAGCACCGCAGCGAACTACAATGGACCCTCTCCGAAAGTCTGGGATATACGTTGGTTATGAGACTGCATCCATAATCAGGTATATGGACCCGATGACTGGAGATTTGCATACAGCCCGTTTCGCTGATAGCATATTTGATGAGGATAGTTTCCCGTCATTAGGGGGGAAATCAACCTCTTGATGAAAAATATAGGAAAATAACGTGGCAAGTCACGGAAATTAATGCACATGACCCACGCACTAGTGAAGCAGATAGAGAAGTCCAGAAGATAATCGATTTGCAAGCATTAGCGAATCAACTGCCTGACCACTTTAGTGATTTGAAGAGCGTGACCAAGTCGCATGTGCCTGCACGCAATGCACCAGAGAGGGTTGAAATACCAAAGAAAATAGAAGGTATCCCTAATCCCGTCCAGAGGCCTCAAAATAAAAGGACGAGAACTCCGGCCCCTCGAATCCCAAGTAACCGGGGACACCTGGTGAAAAAGGATAAGAAGGACTTGTCACAGCCGATCACAGAAGTTCCCCAGAATCAGAAGGGGAGCATGGCACTGGTATGGAACCTCCAGCAAGAGGCATACCGGATTTGAATATTCCCACGGAGGGAGACATCAGCATGGATGTGTGCGCACACATCGGAGCTGAAAAACTAAAGGGACTTGCCCTCGCAATTGAAAGCAGCGGTGAGCAAGTAGAAGCATTAGCAGAACCGCTCCATGAAGAAATAGCTATAAATTATGTGACCACGAGAGAATCTATGAATAGAGCAACAGCTAATGTCGACATTTATTTTGCAAAGAAAATTGTCACAATCATTGATCTTGACCCAGAGCCTGCATCGCTCGCTGAATGCAAGAAAAGATCAGATTGGAAAGATTGGAAGAAGGCAATAGAAGCAGAATTAATATCTCTGAACAAAAGAGAGGTGTTTGGGCCTGTAAGTCGTACACCTCCCCATGTGCACCCTGTAGGGCATAAATGGGTATTTGTTCGAAAGAGAAATGAAAACAATGAAATTGTAAGGTATAAAGCAAGGCTTGTTGCACAAGGTTTCACTCAAAGACCAGGAGTCGAATATGAAGAAACCTATTCCCCGGTCATGGGCAGAACTACCTTTGGATACTTAATCTCAATGGCAGTAAATCTGAATTTGGAAATGAAATTGATGGATGTGGTAACTGCATACCTTTATGGGAACTTGGATTCGGAAATTTATATGAAGGTACCTGAAGGTATCCCTGTCCCGAACCAAGACAGAGCAAATAAAAATCTATACAGTGTGCAACTTAGAAAGTCACTGTATGGACTGAAGCAATCAGGCAGGATGTGGTATAATCGCTTAAGCGACTTTCTCTGCAAGAAAGGCTACACGAACAGTGAGGATTGTCCCTGTGTTTTTATACGGCGATCCCATGATGGATTATGTATAATCTCAGTATATGTAGATGATCTGAATATCATTGGGACATTGGAAGATATTGGAAAAGCAAGCTCTTACTTGGAGTCAGAGTTCGAAATGAAAGATTTGGGTAAAACCAAATATTGCTTAGGCTTGCGCTTGAGCATACCTCAAGGGATTTTAGTACATCAGTCAACCTACGCTCGAAAGGTGTTGGAAAGGTTCGGCTTTGAAAAGGCATATCCTTCAAAGTGCCAATGATCGGAGATCCTTGCGGCAAGACAAGGACCGATTCGGACCTAGAGAAGAGGAGGAAGTCACTGGACCGAATTCCCATACTTGAGCGCAGCTTGGAGCACTCATGTATTTAGCAAACCGCACTAGACCGGACATTGCTTCGCATGAACCTTTTAGCAAGGTATAGTGCGAACCTACCAAAAGGCATTGGTAGGAGAATAAATAAAGGGCGTCTTCCGATACCTCCAAGGAAGTAAATACATTGGTTTGTTCTCTGAAACAACCAAGACCTAACAATGATCGTTATGCGATCTTTGGTACCTATCGACCGCATACGGCTAAGTCACAAGCGAGCTATGTTTTTACGTGGTGGAACCGCAATTTCATGGAAATCGTCTAAGCAAAGCATGGTATCAACTTCGACGAACCAATCGAAATTATAGCATCGCATTTAGGCCGCACGCGTGAATGCTCTTGGCTTCGGCGGATGATTCACCACATCCAAAGATCATGTGGATTGAATACCGCACAAACCCCCACTATTATCTATGAAGATAATGCAGCTTGTGTTGCACAAGTGCAGATGGGTTATGTGAAGAGTCCTCTCACAAAGCATATCAACCCCAAGTTCTTCTATGCTCATGAAATGCTAAAGATGGACGAAATTAAAGTACTGCATACTAAGTCATGTGAAAAATCTAGCAGATTTATTCACTAAGTCACTTCCAGTATCTAGCTTTGAAAGGTGCATACATGGAATTGGAATGATGAGACTTAGAGAAATGCATAATTCAGGGGGAGAACCTTCACGAACTCATTACTAAAGCTTGATCACAAAGATTGAGTGCCCAAAAGGCAAATCCCGGAGATTATATGAAATTGGGTGAATTGTACTCTTTTTCCCTTGAACGAGTTTTCCTGAAGTTTCTCGGCTAAGGTTTTTAATGAGGCAATTCGTGCAGCATAATAGAACATGATTCATGTACTCTTTCTCCAAATTTTTCCCAATGAGTTTTTATGGAGTTTTGACGAGACATGGATATAGAGGATGAGAGCCCAAGGGGGAGTGTTAAGAAACCGGGTCCGGCCAGGAGTCCGGTTCCTGGTGGGCACCTCATCCACCCGTAGTCTATATATAGGAGGGGGACCCCCAGCATTGTACACGTTCATTATTGAAAGAGCAATAAAGAGAAGCCTACAGTCTCCTCTCATACCTGTGTTCATCTCTTGTTCTGTTCTTACGTTCTTGCATTGTTCTTACGATTATCTATTTGTCTACAAGGTAATCGCTCAGACTGATCAGCGATGGTTCATCAACAATACCTCCTAGTGGTAGGTCATGATGGAAGGGTAAGAGGGGGTTCGGCCGCGGGCGGCCATCCGACCTTGTCCGAAGGGACAGTCCGCCCCTTGGTATGTCGCATGCGCATGTGTACGCAGATTGTTGGTGTATGTGTGTATGTAGCTCAATTGATTCTGCAGGACTGATCTGAACATTTATGCCGACTTGAGGTTTATTGAGGCTTATCTTGCGTTTCCTCTACAGAAATAGTTCAGAAGGTGGCAGGTTGTGTGTGCTGTGCAGCAGTCAGGAGACGTGTTGGCTCAAACGTACAGTCGACGTGTGCGTACGTGGCCCGCACAACACTGCGCATTCAGTTCACTCGATCTTCGTGTGACTAATATATAGCTTCATGCTATTTTCCCCCAGCTCGCTTGCATTGTTACACAAGCACAATCCCATCCCATCTATTTTGTTCACAATTCTTTTGACGGCGTGTAACCGGAGATCGTTCGTTCTGATCCCGTTCACGAAGTGGAAGATGAATTAATTTGTAGTCTTCTTCTGCCATGTTGTCTTCCTTATAAGGGCATCCACATCGCTCCACCCTGGCCGATAGCCTCACGATGCCGTGGAGGAGGGAGGGAGTCCAGTGTGTCAGGAGACTTGCAGAGGCGGTGGTGGCTTGAGAGGAGAGAAGGTGATTCAGGAAGAGAGAGGGGAAGAGAAGTAGAGGAAAAAGGATTAACCTCTAGTTGCCTCGTGCCCACGGTGAAGGCTAGGATGACATCAATGACGAAGACAACATCGGCACGTGATGACGTTCCATCTGGGCAGAGGTGATTGGATCTGGTCGGACTGGACTCCGACCACTCGACGCCAGTGAGCTGCTATTGGATCGAGCGGCGACCGTGCCAGAATCGATAGGAGGCGGCACCGGGACCAAGTGAGTGCAGCGGCGATGGGATTGAGCAAGGGATGTGGCACCGGGCTAGGCGACGAGAGCGGCGACGCCAGACCTGGTGAAGATGATAGAGGCAACGGTGCCGGATTTGGGCGAAGACGCTGACATTTTGAATGGGGACGAACTGAGGGAGAGAGGAAGGTGACGGGTGAGAGCAAAGGTGAGTGTGTGAGAGACTGGCCTATGGGCCAAGCTTCTAGGGGTTTGATGTGTAATTAAATGTCTTTCCCTAGAATTCTATGCGTAAGTTTTTGACAGTTTTTGACCTCTAGTATAAATTCGAATAATGTAGGCGCTAAAAAAGAAAAGGTAAAGGGTTGAATTACATATATGAAGCTACTACTTCAAGCCACCCTGCATCGTAGGAGGAGAAAATTTTGTGTAGTGACTTGAGCTGATGTGGAGGCATTCTCTCTTCTCAAACCATCACCTTGTGATGGCTTACACCGTGGATGCCCTAGCCAGTCCTATCCACCGTCTTCTCTCAAGTCCTAGCCCTATTCGACAACCACCCTGCAAGAAATTACAAGGTCCATCGTAAATTTGTTGAACATACCTGAATGTGATTAGAAGTAGAACAGATTGTTATAAACGGGTGATTAAATAGAAGATAATTGAAATAGTATGAAACACGGATTTTACGTGGAAAACTCTTACGGGAAAAACTACGGATGCACAAAGGCGGAATTCACTATATGAGGATAAATTACAAGCATGGGGAACTTCATCGTATCTAACTGTGCGACTACAGGGGTACATATATAGGCTAGTGAATAAGAGTCCCTAATGACGAATGAAACTGAAGCAGAGTCAGATGCGCCAGCCGTTGCCACGTTTGGCACGGCTTGGTGCATGCACCACTCGGCATCACATCTGGCGCATTGTCCGACACAGACATAATGATGAATTCGGATCACACTTTTAACAATCCCCCCCTTGAGACGAATTTGCTCTTGTAGTCGAATTATCAAATCTCGTCAAATAAGACTTCATCAATAGACCTTGTGCTTCAAAAGTCCATAGGACTAATCTCAACGATTAAGAGTGGAACAATTTTATCTAAACTTTTGTCATGAAGCCAAATTGAACAAACAACCAGCAGGTTCAAACACATAGCTAGCTATCAACAAAACATACGAACAAATCTAGATTTTTTTTAAAAAAATAATATTATTTTAAAAGATATTTACAAAAATAAATAGTCGCCCCAAAAAATTACAAAAATATATCCCTGAACCTATCGCCAGTTGAACTGGCGACAGGGACCCTGTCGCCACCTTGTCGCCGGTCCAACTACCTATCACCAGTTGAACTGGCGACAGGTTCTTGTCGCTAGTTGAACTGGCGACAGGGACCCGACTATAAAAACCGCAAAAAAATCAGTCCGGATTCATTTTAATTCCAGAAAAAAACAAAAGAGAGTTCGAGAGGGAGAGAAAAAAAAGTAGCGAAGCTCTGCCGGTTCGTCGCGGAGGAGAGAGATTGAGATAGCATCAGTTTCGATCGATCATCTTGCAGGTACATTTTTTTGAAACTGTATACGTTATGTCAAAACCTTGTAGGTTAGCAAACAAAAATAGCGACATAGAATTGAGTCGGTTAGATAAATGTAGTCAAATTGTGTAGTACATATTTTGAGTTATGTAGCGACATAGAATGGCGACATAGAATTGAGTATGTTAGATAAATGTAGTCAAATTGTGTAGTACATATTTTGAGTTGTGTAGCGACATAGAATGGCGACATAGAATTGAGTAGGTTATATTATTAATGCAGGAATTCTCTTTTAAACTAGAAGAATTGCATGACACATTTTAAAATTGTAAAGAAAATCCGGAGTAACTGAGTAGGTCGAAAGAGCAATGAGAATATTTGTGCGTTGTTATTATTTTGTTAGTGCGCGGTTATTATTGTGTTAGAGCGCGGTAAATATTATGTTAGTGCCGAAAATACCATTTAAACTAGAAAAATAGCATGACATGTATTAAATTTGTAAAGAAAATTCGTAGTTGCTACATAGGCTATGAAAGATACATAAAAAATATGAACTTTGTTTATTGCTGCATTTTCAGGTATGGCAGACGCGAGTCACTACGAGTTGCTTGACCCGGTGATTGACGCGCGTCACCGTAGCCGGCTCAATACCGTTCTCCCCCCGGAGGGCGAGGCGTCGATAGAGCTTGGGGCGTTTTGGCTACGCACGCCCATCAGGGCATGGAGGCTGCACCGAGACTGGCTTCCGAGGTACGTGCAGTTCTGACCTTCATGCACTCAATCGCGGTCTGATTATTTTGCGTGGACCCACGTTTGTTCTTAATCGTTTCGACGCAGGTTGAGAGCGGCAGACCTCCTTCCACTAGCGAGGATGGTGGAGGCGACGTGGGAGGACGACCAGGACCAACATGCTGGTCGACGCGTCTGGCGCTTTCTATCGGCCAGGGCCTGCGACGGCGGTTGACCCACAGAGGCCGAGACCCACACGTTCGACCTCCTGTGCGGGGAGATGACGCCGACGCTACAAGACGTGAGCTACCTGACTGGGTTGCCCTACGCAGGCGCTCCGATGGCGGCGCACGACGTCCCAGCCATGTGGCGCACGGACCTCCTAGCTAGGTTCCACGATGTGCTGCCGCCAGGCAGCGGGTACGTGGAGTTCAGTAGCCCGCACGGGCCGACGCTGAAGTGGATCTTCCAGTTCTACATAAGTCTTTGTAACTATTGTCCTCTCGCAATAATTCGTATGTGAACCTTGCTGACGTGTACGTGTCTTCTTGCAGCCCGAGCGTATGGCGCAGAACGCAGGGGACGTCGCTGTTAGGAGGCACTTGGAGGCCTACCTGCTGTGGTTGTTCGGGTGGGTCATATTCCTGGGCTCCCACGGCGACAGCGTCGATAAGCACTACATCCGGTACGCGCGTGAGGTGGCGGACTCGCCGATCGACGAGATCCCGCAGTATGCGTGGGGTCCAACCGTGCTGTACGCGACGTACCGCGCATTGTGCGACGTGTGCTAACGTGCGCATGACAGCTCCATCCTCTCGGGGTGTCTGCTTGTACTGCAGTTATGGTCGTTGGAGCATTTTCAGATCGGACGGCCACAACTGGACTTGAGAGCGTACAAGGAGAGCTTGTACGTCCCGCAGGACGACCTGGACCGGCCGACCATGGGCACTGTGTGGTGCTGCCGACAGGTTAGTTTCATATTCATTTATTTTTTTCGTATTGTAATCACTATTTCGTGTGCTTAGTTTGCGGTGTTCTATTGCACAGATCACCTTCACGCTGATCACCTCGCAGGGGTCCTACCCGGAGTACGTGGCGATGTTTGATTAGCTGACCGATGACCGCGTCATCCGAGACCGTGACATCGACGAGGGTGACGCGCGCCCCGGAGGATCGGTCTTGTGCACGCGAGACTACGTGTACTGGTACACGCGGAGTGCCTTGATGCATGATATATTCGTGGAGGAGTACCAGGTGCAGCGGGTCATGCGCCAGTTCGGTCTGCGACAGGAGGTCCCAGCCCCTTGGGGGGGAGGCGGGTGCCAGCGCACGTACACGCGTAAGTTCACTTTTTACTTCTTTCGTACAATGTGTGTTACATCCCCACCAAATAATTTTCTTGTCGTCCACAGGTACACTAGGAAGGGAGTTCGTGGCACGATGTCCTGGTTGGACAGGATGGCCCCTTGGGTTGAGGGTTGGAGTGGCGCGTACGACGACCTCATCCAGTGTGGGCAAGATCCCTACAACCCCGAGACGTACGGCCAGTACATGGAGTGGTACGCTACTCGGACAAGGCTTCGGTGCGTCTGGGTCGTGGTCGACCCTCCTCGACATGAGGCCGTGATATCGGACACGTACCCCACCCAGCCGGACTCTGCTTTCCACTGCTGCGTATGTATTCAACCGTCCTTATTTCATATTTAATTTGACAGACTTAGGTTTACAACTAGTTGATTACTTCTGCAGGTGGACCTTTACCGGGAGATTATCGAGTTGGTAGACTCAGCGCAGCACATGACGCCGGGGGAGACCAGAGGGATCTGCAGTCGCGTCGTGAGGCGCGGCGATATCGCGGTCGCGATCGCGATCGGTCGTCGCCGACCGACCCGGTGGACCGACCAGTCCGAGGACGAGGGGTCAGCCGAGGTGGCAGGACACAGCCTCCTGCCGCGCACGTGGTGGGCTCGTCATCGTGGCAGGGTGGGGGGAGCACCTCGAGACATGTCGGAGGTGAGTACGACACGCTCACATCGCTTCTTCATTTCGAACATCATAAGTTAGTAACGACGATCTTCTGTTACAGGTCCTCAGCTCCACCCGTACGCGGGCCAGGAGTATACCGCATTGTCCGAGCACATCTTCGGGCCAACAGGTAAGTTCACCTTGCTTGCGTAACGTCCTTTTCGCCATGATTACGTTTGTAACGTAATTCTTTGCAGGAACTGCTTGGGAGGACGATGCATTGTCGGAAGACGATGCAGACCTATCGGCACCCATCAAGGACTTCTTCAGCGACCCATGTGACACGCAGTTCTCTGTGGAGGCTTCTCAGCTGTATGGTGCGCCGAGTTCGACCCAGCCGACGCAGGAGCAGCCCCTGGCGACACCACCGTAGGCTACTCGCGCGGTTCGGGTAGTCAGGCAGCCTGACCCGCTGACGTACTCGCACCAGCGACGAGCGAGGCCTGGGGGGACTCGCGGGGTGCGCCCCAAGAGGGGACGCCACTAGATATTGATTTGTGTGTAATGATAGTTATGTAAATTTTTTTCTTTGTGCAACTATTTTAATGGTATTCTCGAGTTTTGATTTCACAATTTTTCGACCATGTGACCCGACGACGTCGGCAAACGAGCTAGCTTTTTAGGACGATGTGACCCGATGAGCCAGCTTTTTCTGAGGATGTGACCAGACGAGCTAGTTTTTAGTACGATGTGAGCCGATGAGCCACATTGAGTTGCCAGCTTTTTAGTTCTAGATATGTAGTTCATCGTGTAAATGTTCTTGACACTGCAGTGCGTAAAATATGTCTGACGTCGCCAATTTCAAAATTTACTAGGGGCGAGGGACTATTATGGAGGGTCCTAAGGGAATTGATTTGAGTTATTTTCAGTCAGCGGACGTGCCCCTACCAAGACCTGAGCAGCGTACATTCGGCGCTGTGATGCGGTGGTTATTCCACACGTTCCAAGTGGACCGTGATGTGTACGACCTGACATTGAGTTGCCTTGCCCCCCGGGCAGGACAACCCACATATTGGGAGTTAGTGCAACTAAAGGGAACAAATTCATGGCGGTTGTATGTAAGCATGGCGAGGGAGAGGGGATGGAAATTAGTCCTTCTGGTCCAGGCTTATGCCAAACCCACTACAGCATCGGGGTCTGAACAAGTAGGAGTTGCTGACACCGAGGAAGAAATCGGTGACTCGGTACGCGCACACAATGGTCAAGGACAAGGGGTTCGCGATCTTTGTCGCGAATACTATACCGAAGTACCTCCTTCAGTGAGACAAGCTAGTGGGCTTGCTGACGAGGGGGAGAAGCTGGAAGACCTAGTGCAAATGATGGATCTCGAAGACCAAGACTTCCTGGCATTGTCCGAAGATGAAGGTTCCGATGACGATGATGATGCGGACCAGCAGGCGGTTCCATCCGAGTGGAACACATACTAGTTCGAGAACCTTGTTGTCAATGAAGCCTCCCGTGTACCGTGGGAGTACGACTAGAGCGAGATTAGACTAGGAGCTATGTACAAATGCAAGGAGGCCGTGCAGGTTGCAGTCAAATTCTAGGCATTGTCGGTGCGGCGCACATTCACCGTCGTCAAGTCTACCCCAAGATGCTACGACGTGAAGTGCGACATAGAGGGATGCCCTTGGCGTGTGCATGCATTTCAGCCCAAGTGGGACACCTACTGGAAGTGCTCCATAGTGGTCCCTCACATATGCGTCGTCGCTGAGTCAGTGCAGTCCCACCAGAACCTGTCATTAGGCGCCAATCTCATGTACGGTGAGATCATGGATAACCTAGATTTTGAGCCACGATCCATCATTCGGGCCATTGAGGTAAGGTTCCAGTACACTACCAACTATGCAAAGGCTTGGAGGGCAAAACAGAAGGCATTGAAATCAAGATTCGGCACGTTCGAGGATTCCTACCACAACCTTCCTGGGCAACTCCGAGTCATACAAGACAGGAATCCCGGCACTCATGTCGACATTCAAGACGCCACGCATCCGAAGTGACCTAATAAGAGGGTACTACAGCGAGTATTTTTCGCCTTTGGTCCATGCATCAATGCATTCCGGTACTGCTATCCAATCTTGTGCATCGATGACACATTCCTGACTGGGAGGTACAAGGGCGGACATCGATCGCAATAGCGGCAGCACTGAAACAATCAAGTTCTTCTGTGGCATTCGCTTTCGTTGGCGAGAACATGGATAGTGGGCGTGGTTCCCGAAAAATGTGAGGATTTACAGCAGACCGTCCCAACGTATGCCTCATACATGATAGGCACGCAGGACTGTTGCGTGCAATAACTCAGCTACAACGAGGAGAGAACGTACCACTTCCATGGCCGATCTACAGAGGTGGTGCATGAGGCACTTGGGTGCAAACTTCTATAAGCGCCCGCAATAAGGACTTGATGAATCTATTCAGCGCTGTGCAACCGTAACCAGCAATGGAAGTTCAAACACTCGGAAGATTCGGGCGACCGACCCAAACCCACAGAAGGGAGGCAGCGAGAAGGGCCGCCCCAAGCACTGACCAGGCCCTCGAAGCATTGCCACAGCTATCCACAGACGGTCCTAGTGTCACGAGGAAGACAGGGGCACAGGTGAAATGCTTCTCAGACTGGATTGAGCACAAGCCTAAGGAGAAGTGGTCACTGCTACATGACAGGGGTGGTGCTCGATATGGTATAATGACAACCAACCTAGCTGAGGTCTACAACTGGGTCATGCGCGGCGCCAGGTGCCTCCCTTTGGTTGGTATTGTGGAGGCAATTCTCCGCGATACCACAAACTACTTTGTTAACAGATGCACAAATGCATCGCTCGTCATGGCAAATGACAGAGTACTCTACTCCGCCATGATCACCAAATACATGGAGGAGAAGAGCAAGAAGGGTGAGATGCACTGGGCATTCAAGATGGGCACGAGGGAGCTTCGCTTCGAGATAATGTGCAGGGATAAAGTACGTCGCGGGACAAACCGCGAGAGGATCACCCATGAGTGCACACTATGTCGCGATAATTGTGTATGCACTTGTAACAAGCCCCTTCTTCTGCATAGGCCCTGCTCCCATGTCATGGCCGCCTGTTCGACGGTGGCGCAGCATCCCGGCCACTCTCTCACTATTTCACTAAGGAGGCGGTGATGCAAACATGGAGTGGAGAGATGTATGGTTACGCCGTTGTTGGCCATCTCACTGGCCATCCCACCTGGGAGCAACTAATCTGGGCTGCGGATATTGGTAGGCTCAAGGAAAAGGTTGGCTAGCGGTAGGTACGACGCATCAGGAACGATATGGAGAAGGCAGAAGTCGGACGTTGTACAAAGATGTGCTCCATTTGCAGTGAGTTTGGGCACACCTTTAAGACATGCTGCACGCGAAATACTCTGGACCTAGGAGACATTAGCATTCCGGACGTCGCCGCGGGGACCTCATCCGGTGCCCTGACTAGAGGCAGTTCACATGGGAGACGTTGAGGTCACGACCACGAGAAAAAACGGACAGTAGTAATATATTATTACCAATGTTCTAAATTACCATTTCAATTAAGTGTTATGATGTTCTGCTGCAAGTTCTGTAATACCAAGCGAATCGCAATATCACTTACCTTCCCCTTTACGAATCGTTGATACCTCAATCGTCCTCGCTAAATTCTTCAAAAATTAACCGTAGTAGTTCAACTGACGATAGATACCTCAACTGGCGACAGGGGAGCGACAGGGTCCCTGTCGCTAGTCCAACTGGCGATAGGTTCCTGTCGCCAGTTCAACTGGCGATAGGGACATATTTTTGTAATTTTTAAGGGCGGTTATTTATTTTTGTAAATATCTTTTAAAATTATATTATTAAAAAAAATCAAGGAAGAAACATATTAATGAGTTAGGATACAAGCCATACCTTGAACGACTCCTATATCTCGAACGGCTGGTTTGCCTGTAAGACGATGGAGAATAGGAGTGGGGTTCATACCTTTCATTACAAAAAGTTAAATAATCACAACACCAAGCATGAGTTTCAAAATGTGAAAAATGTTCAAGATTTTAAATACTGCCTACCCTGATCCTCTTGAGTATGACATCTGCAAGATAGAGAGATAAATGTGAAAAATGTTCAAGATTTTAAATACTGCCTACCCTAATCCTCTTGAGTATGACAACTTGAGGAGCGAGCTTTGCTCGCTTGGTCAGCTTTCGTTGAGGCAAGCGACTGGTCTGGGGTTCGAACGCCAGAGCCTCACCGAGACTGTGCAGGGGCACAGTAGATGTGAGAACTGTGCAGGGCACAGTGACATAGGAGAGCTTTAGGCTCATAGCTCGTCTCGGTTCGAGCGCTACTCCCGTGGACGTCTTCGCGGAGTAAGGGTGCTTCTTCTTCTTTAATGTGGACCGGATGGGGAAAATCTCAGACATAAAAAATCAATATTCACTAGGAGAACTCATACATACAAAAAACTTAAATGAGATGACGTTTGTGGTAACACAATTATAACAAATTAAAACGAATAATACATACACTTTTGAGCGAGTTTTGACCGCATATTATATTACACCGTGTCAGTGTTTTAGAACCGATCTTACGTAAAGATTGTTTGATTCTGGGAGTCTTCACAATTGATTACGTAGACGGAAAAAGACACAATGATTTTTATACAGGTTCGGCTCTTCTCTAGAGAGAATAACAACACCACTCCTTTGTGTATTGTATTGGGTATCCTTGTTACAATCAGTGGAGAGACTTGTGCTTATACTACTACTGATTGCCTCTCAAAAAACCTTCCCTTTTCTCTCCGAAAGAAGTCTTTTTACAGTACGTGGAGAGGCAGTCGTTCTAGGTCAGGAGGCGCCCCATTATTCCGTAATAATGGGAGTAATCATCGGAGTAGTAACCTCCCCACGTTGCCTGACGGTTATTAATCAGAGATAATGGAGCGTTATTTGCAGTTATTCTAGAGAATAACTGCGTATATTGACTGCTCGAATCTCATAATTAATTGGGCCTACAAGTATGCGGACCCAGTTAACTGTGAGAAAGTCGTGGCAGAGCTGGTCGTAGAAGGACTTATGACCAGGGGATAGTCGAGGAAAATCTTACGACTGAGTACTAGTCGTAGAGGGACTTACGACCAGAGGTAATCGTAGGAGAACTTACGATTATATGGTAGTCGTAGAAGGGCTTACGACTATAGGGGTGGTTGTAGAAGAACTTACGACCATCTGATCTTTCCCCCTTACGATTATAAGGGGTATACTTTAACAGCCATGTGACGTCATATTTACCTATAATACTGATTATAGATAAATAGTGAAAAAGGATTATTATATCCTCGTCACACTACAAAGGCAACAAATAATACAAAGATCCCGTATGATTGATGTGGTTTCAATAAGATTTTTTTTCATATACATTTGATTTTTGCAAGAATTTGTGGTCCTTTAGAATAAGTCTGATGACCCTAATTTCACCATTTTTTTACAAGTATAAACAACATATAAAAACGAAAACACGACCCACACACCAAAAATGGTTAAGGAACTGCTACAACAGGGGATTCTTAGTTCAATTTCCTTCATGTCATATAGATCTAATGCATCTGCAAACCCGAAATCGAGATTAATCAATGACTAAACCGTAAACCCTGATCCCTATGTTTTTCAAAGGGTATGACCTGCCGCGGACGGAGCACGCGACAAGCTGCTTGCCGCCGGCTGGGAGCTCGACACATCTCCTACCACAATTTTTGTTATTTTGGATGCAGGGGAGGAAGAATTAGTTTTGATATTGTGTTTCAAAAAGAGACTATATCAGCTAAGTGGCCGGCAATCAATCAATCCACCAAGAACATTTCAACCACGAGACCCCCAAAAAAAAACACCCGAGAAGGACTGCGCACTCACGGTTCACCCCGTCTTTGACCTTTGAAACTTTTGACCATGACCACAAGAAAGATCGAGAGCACTTGTGATTGCACCGACCATATATACCACATGTACAAATTAAGCATATGTGTATATGACTAAACAAAGTAAGCTAAGCGCTCTCACATGCATGCCGTCTCAGTATTTTATTCAAACCTAGAAGAAAGTCAACCCCCAGTTGCACGCGCTGACCTCCAATGCATGGACACCTATAAATACACGTACACGCTGCAAGTAGTTGCGCCGAACCAGTTCAACTGCTCGGGGCTAGCACGAGTAACTGTAGCGCATCAAAAGAAATCCTC
This sequence comes from Ampelocalamus luodianensis, assembly GCA_036346255.1. Classification (NCBI taxonomy): domain Eukaryota; kingdom Viridiplantae; phylum Streptophyta; class Magnoliopsida; order Poales; family Poaceae; genus Ampelocalamus; species Ampelocalamus luodianensis. The sequence continues at coordinate 25,233,367 of CM070625.1, forward strand.
TGTTGTCTGTTCATCTTCTCCACAGAGCTTGTGTATGTTTAGGTGAAGGCCTTGATCCCAACATTTGGTATCAGAGCCAAAGGTGAGGAGTGTATGCCAAAGATCATGCCACGCGCAAGCTCGCCGGGTAGTAGTGTCACCGGTGATGGGGACGTCGGCGTGGCGCGAGGAGAACTCGTCTGCTTTGCTGCAATACCCCATGCTCACAAGAAGCAATTACGCAGCGGGGCGATCAAGATGAAGGTCTACCTCATGGCGCAAGGTGTATGGGATGCAATCGACGGAGCGGAGGTGATCGACGTCTTGCAGAGACAAGATGGCCCTTGCGGCCATCTATCGTGCAATTGAGAAGATGTTCTTCTCTTGATCGCCGAAAAGAGACGCAGAGAGGCCTCGGGAGATGCTCAAAACAATGTATGTCGGGCAGATCGTGTCAAGGAGGCGAAGGTACAAACTCTCAAGAGTGAGTTTGATAATCTTCGCATGAAGCCACGGAGTTCAGAGATGAGTTCGCCATCAAGTCAACACGATTGTCAACCGCATCCGTGGTTTGGGCAGAAGATGGAGGAAAGCAATGTGGTGAGAAAGTTTCTTCGAGCTGCCTGTTAAGTTTATGCCAATTGTTTCAACCATCGAACAGTTTGGAGATTTCAAGACAATCACCGTTGAAGAGGTGATCGGCGCCAAAGCGCATGAGGAGCGCCGAACGGTCTTGATGAAGATGGGGATCGGCATGTGTTGCCGACGAAGCGCTGAATGGGAGGCAAAATTGACGAAGAAGGATGGCGGTGAGAGTTCCAACAACGGGTCCAAATCGAGCGGTGGGCGCGCCAGCGACGTGGTCGCGGCGCGGCGTGGCCGTGGCGCGATGACGAGAGCGCAAGTGACTCCTGCAAGAAGGACCGAAAGTTTGACATCGAAAAGTCGGTGCTATAATTGCCAAAATCTTGGGCATTTTGCGTGCGATTGCGAGAGCAAAAGAAGGATGACAAGGTGCATCTCATTGAGAAACAAGATGACGATGTACCCGATCTGCGATGTTGGAGGCCCGTGAAGTTGTGCAAGATGTGCGCAGCGCAATGTGATTATGCTCCATGAAGAGAAGATCAATCCCGATCCGTTGATGGTGAGGCATTATCTCGTGATGTCGTGTGGTATCTTGATACGAGGGCTAGTAACCATATGACAGGAGCCGATCACAATTCGGAGCTAGATGAAGCGATTCTGAAATGTAAAGTTTGGAGATGGATCATTGGTGCAAATTCATGGGAAAGGAACAGTTCATTTAAGGGTGAGAGGTGAGCATCGTGTTCTCTCTGTGTGTACTACATACCAAAACTTCGTAGTAGCATCGTGAGCCTAGGCCAACTAGATGAAGATGGTCTGTATGTCGCTGATTGATGGAGGCTATTTGCATGATCTATGATGTAAATAAGAAGCTTTTGGCAAAGGTTGAGAGAGGAAGAAACAGACTATATATGTTGAATCTTAAGATAGCCTCACTGTATGTTTGCTAGAGAAATCACGACAAAACTTGGCTATGGCATGCTAGGTTTGGGCATTTAAACTTTCGGCATTGAATCTTATGTCCGAATCGCATGGTGGAGGGAATGCCGAGTGTGGAGCACATTACACAGTTTTGTGATGGATGTGTCTTGGGGAAGCATAAACGTGCTCCTTTCCCACATGCAGCGCAATTCAGAGCGAGCCAACGACTTCAACTCCTCCACGGTGACTTGTGTGGCCCAATTTCTCCAAATAGTCCAAATGGGCAACAAGTACTTCTACTGGTAGATGATTTCAGCCGGCACATGTGGGTAGAGATGCTGAAGAAGAAGGGGGAAGCACTGTCCATGTTCAAGAAAGTGAAGACTAGACTTGAGCTTGAAATTGACACAAAGCTCAAATCTTTTCGCACTGATAGGGGTGGCGAATTCACCTCGAAGGAGTTTCATCAAGATCGTGATGAACTTGGTATTATGCATTTTCTCACGACCCATATTCCCCACAACAAAATGGAGTCGAGAACGCAGAAAATCAAACAAGATCGGCGGCGAAGGAGCATGTTGAAAAGCAAGCATGTGCCGAGTGTGTTCTCAGGCGAAGCGATGAAGGCAAAACCGATATGTTCTCAACCAAGCTCAACTCGAAGTGTTGAAGGTGCAACGCCTTATGAAAGATGGACAGGACGAAAACCCAAAGTTCATCACCTGCGTGTGTTCGGAAGTCTGGCTCATGTCAAAACAGTCGGCCCTCATACAAAGAAGCTCTCGGACAGGAGTGTGCCCATGGTGTTTTTTGGGTACGAATCAGGCTCAAAGGCGTACAGGGCTTATGATCCAAAGGAGAGAAAGCTACATGTGAGTAGAGACATTGTCTTTCAGGAAGATAAAGAATGGCAGTGGGATCTTCTGGACTTGCCGAATGGGGTTTCGGAAATTTCAGCAACACGCTTGTCGTGCACTATGAACAAGATGAGATCGCTCACCCGACGTGCACTGCTACTCGGTGGCTACTCAAACTAGCAAGATGCGCAATCGTGAGCTGATCGATGGGAGGATACAGCAGCAGACCACTCCAATAGCAGTGAGATACCCTTGAAGTTTCGTTCTTTGCAAGATGTTTATGATAGCACACATGAAGTTGAGGAAGAGGCAGGATTGTGTTTCCTGTCCATGGAGGAGCCAACAAGCTACAATGAGGCTTCTGGAAATGAGAACTGGAGGGAGGCTATGATGGAGGAGATAGCAGCTATCAGGAGGAATGAGACTTGGGAGATTGCTGAATTGCCTGAGGGGCATCGAGCAATAGGACTCAAATGGGTTTACAAGTTAAAGAAAAATCCACAAGGAGAAATTGTAAAACACAAGGCAAGGCTTGTTGCAAAGGGATATGTGCAGCAACATGGAGTGGATTATGATGAAGTGTTTGCACCGTGGCAAGAATGGAGACAAGAAGACCGATACTCGCTTTGTGCACTCAAGAAGATTGGGAGGTTCATCATATGGACGTAAAATCAGCCTTCTTGAATGGTGAGCTTGAGGAGGAGGTCTATGTTGCACAACCACCGGCTTTGTTGTGAAGGGACACGAACAAAGTGCTCAAGTTGAGAAAAGCATCAGTATGGATCAAACAGCCCCAAGAGCCCGAATTGAAGCTTGATAGATGTCTCCAATCACTTGATTCAAGAGGAGCCCTCGGAATATGCCGTGTATAAGAGGAATGTTGGTGATACAATTCAAATCATCGGTGTTTATGTTGATGATCTCATCATCACAGATCCAAGATAGAAGACATCAAGAGTTTCAAAAACAGATGATGAAATTGTTCGAGATGAGTGACTTGGGGTCACTTGAGTTACTACCTAGGAATTGAGGTAAAACAAGATCTTCAGCTTCATTACTTTGTGTCAATCTAGTTATGTCAGAAAAATCCTAGAGAAGCTAGGTATGGAAGGGTGCAATCCATGCAAGATTCCTATGGAGACTCGAGTAAAATTGAGCAAGGTGGTGACAACCCTCCAGCTTGATGCAACTCTGTGCAGGAGTGTCATTGGGAGTCTTAGATATCTTGTGAACTCAAGACCGACTTGGCATATTCAGCTTGGAGGCTTGAGCCGATATATGGAGGCACCAACTACTACTCATATGGCTGCTGTGAAACAAGTGCTAAGGTATGTGCGTGGCAATCGTGAACTTTGGATGTTGTTATGAGAAGAGAAGACAGCAGAAAAGGAGCCGATCGGCCCGGTGATAGTGATTTGGCCGAGACATCGATGATCTAAGAGTACCACAGGTCATTTATTTCCTTGGTGCCATGCCAATCACTTGGGTATCTCGAAACAACGAGTAGTAGCTTTGTCTTCCCGTGAGGCGGAGTATGTAGCAACAACAGCAGCAGCCGCCAAGGAGTGTGGTGGGGCTAATGCTTGATGAACTAATTGGCGGAGGCACTGTGCGAGCTGTACTGAAAGTCGACAATAAGTCGGCAATTGCTTGGCCAAGAATCTGATATCATGAACGCAGCAAGCACATAGATACTAAATACCATTTCATACGTGACTGTGTGCAAAGAGGGGATATTGCAGTCGAGCATGTCCAAACTGAAGAGCAACTCGCAGACATATTGACAAAGCCACTGGGAAGGCAGAAGTTTGATGAGCTGCGAGGCAAGATTGGAGTGCGGGATGTGAAGCAGAAAAAAACAAGATTAGGAGGTGAAATGAAGAGTTAATCTTGTTTCATGTTTTAGTTTGGAAAGTGAAACCTGCATTTTGTATTGCATCATGTTTGCTGTTTTCGAGTCAGAGCATGCTTACTGGAATGAGCCAGTGCATGTTCGCACAATGTGTGTTAAGCTGCATGTAGGTGCGTGTGTTAAGGAGTGCGTGGTCCGATTCAGTCGGATCGTGGCTTGTAATGCGGTTGTGCAGGTGCACACGTTTGGTCAGTTAGTTGCTTTGAGTTATTCTGAATATATGCAGAAAACGACGCTGGTACTGTAGCGCATCAAAAGAAATCCTCTGTTGTCTGTTCATCTTCTCCACAGAGCTTGTGTATGTTTAGGTGAAGGCCTTGATCCCAACAGTAACGAGAGCACGATCCAGTCAAAGCAGACCAAGAACTCGATCCCTAGCCTCGCCGGGATGAGCCGGGCGGGCGGCGGCGGAGGGGACGAGCGGTGGTGCCGGTACAAGGGCGTGCGGCGGCGGCGGTGGGGGAAGTGGGTGTCGGAGATCCGGGTGCCCGGGACGCGGGAGCGGCTGTGGCTCGGCTCCTACGCCACCGCCGAGGCCGCCGCCGTCGCGCACGACGCCGCCGTCTACTTCCTACGCCGCGGCGGCTACGGCGGCCTCAACTTCCCGGGCCGCGCGGCCGCCGCCTACGGCTACGCCCAAGGGGCGCGAGGCGCGGGCCAGCTCTCGCCGCGGTCCGTGCAGCGCGTGGCGTCCGACGCCGGCATGGCCGCTGACGCTCACCTCGTGGAGCTGCGCGAGGGCGCGCCAGGACAGGAAGCCGTCGCCGTCGCCGCCGGCGTTGGCGTTGGCGTTGGCGTCGCGCAAGGCGGCGGTGCAGGTGCAAGAGATCGGCAAGGGGCGTATAGTAACAGTATTGATACGCCTTGGTGTACGTATGGGGATGGGAGTAGAAGCAGCTGCAGTACTGGCAGCGAGCAGCTTGTTTATGGGGACTTGAGCGTAGATGATATGGAGATCTTGATGTAGTCATTAGTTGCAGGTATTGTTAGAATTGGGCCTAAAGGCTCGTTCATTTATTAAATTTCAAAGCATGCATAATTTAGTCTTATATTGACTAGTCAAGTGGTGGATGATCAATTTATAAAGCAGAGTCATTGCTATCTCTTGAAACATGTCACATATGATATGAGGTGACATGATGAGGACTATAACTAAAGTCACACGTATGTGTGCGCGTGGCAATCGCGTGAATTGTTACTTACGATGTGAACGGTTTTGAACTTAGTCCACCTTTTTTTTAACCGTGCATCTCTCTCTCCTTTGATATTGGTCAAACTAAACTGGTCGGAAGGCCAGTATGATCATTCAGAAGACTAGTGTGGTCATTCGAAAGACCGGTGTAGTTGAAAGACCAATGTGGTCACTGGTCGGAACCATAGACTAGGGTATAGTCAGGAGCTGATAAACATTGCTTAATTATCACTAATTAGTTTTGGAATTAGCAGTTACCAGTAGTTCATTATGTGCTTTATTAGTCAGTTACTAGAGAGTAATTGTCTTAACCTTAAAAGTATATGGAGACATCCAAACCAGTGACTAATCGATTTTCTCCCATTCTTCTGCTTCCTCTCTGTTCAACTGTGCGGGTGTGTTATGCTATCGATCCAAGCCATCCTTTCTCCTCGGCGTGTACCGGGAAGGAGGGTGAGCAGATATCTCTGAACCATTGTCGTAGAGTTCACTTGTACGGGGCGGCAATAAGATTTCTGGGTAGCGCATTTGCACGATCGCTAACAGCGTTGCTTCATCTAAGTACTACACTGCATCAAGCCTACACTGCTTCCTATTCTTAATCAAGCTCGACTCTAAGTTGTTTGTGCGACCAAGCGATAATCCTATCTTTGTGTATGATTAGAAGTACAATATGTTGCCTGCTGTTAGCATAGCTCTAACTTCTCTAGTTATCTGTGATCTTTGCCTCATAATAAAATCTGAAATTAAAATATTATCTATATTTCCAATAGATATGTTATAATTTATAAATTAATATCAGTTGAAAAAACATATCATTTGCCCGAGTTAAGACTAGCATGTAGTGATGTTGTTGGAAATTTGATGAATATTTTGCATAAAAGAAAGTTTTGGATGAAAGGCACTTGCATTTTAACTTACACACGTGGTGAATGATGCTAAGACTTGAAATTGTAGAAGACCGTAGTAGTCGTGGGAACCAATTAACCAATCATCAATAATAGACAATCAACAAAGAGACAAATTGATGAAGACACAATATGGGGAATCTCTTTTATTAATTGATCGATCTCTTTCTGAGTACAATGAGTTCATATTTAAAGATTAAAACCCACATGTGATAGTTTCGGTATTATGCCCATCAACCCTTAATCCAGGGTTTCTTAACACTCCCCTTTGGGCAAATATCGCGTCATGCACATCCCTCATTAAAAACTCCTCGCAAAAATCCAGTGGGAAAAAAGGGATCAGAGCAAAGAGTACATTGCATTCGCAAGTTGTATTGTACCATTGTCTCGTTAAAAACCTTTATGTAAGAAATCTTCAGGAAAAACTCACTTAGGGAAAAAGAGTGCAACATCTTTACCTTTTGGATTAATCTTCAGGATCAAGGTAAAACTCTAGGATCTTAAGTGGATTATGATTCGGGGATTCACCCCCTGATCCCTGCAATTCTCCAAGACGCTTCATTCTAATACCACGAATGCATCGTTGGAAACTGAACATAGGTAGAGACTTAGGGAATAGATCAACCAGATTTTCACAAGACCTAGTTTGCAGGATCTTCACCTCGTCGTTCTTCTGGAGTTCATGAGGATGGAAAAATCTGGGAGCAATATGCTTTATGATATTACTTTTAACATAACACATTTGTATTTGTGCAACACAAGCACCATTATCTTTATAGATAATTGTGGGGGTATTAACGGTGTTAATGCCACATGACTTCTAGATATGGCTAATCACACGTCTGAGCCAAACACATTCATGTGAGGCTTCATATAGTGTAATAATTTCTGAGTGGTTGGTAGAAGTAGCTACCATGGTCTGCTTAAATGACCGCCAAGTTATGTCTGTGCCACCACATAGAAATACAAACCCAGTATGAGATTTGGTATTATGTGGATTAGACAAATAGCCAGCATTCGTATATCCCACCATGGTTAAGTCTTGGTTCTTCCAAAAAAATAATTCAAGATCTTGTGTACCTTAGAGGTATCTGAGAAGAATCTTAACACCAGCCCAATATCTTTTGGTTGGAGTTGCACTGTGTCTAGCCAATAAGTTGACTGCGAATGCAATATCAAGCCTAGCGCAATTCGCAAGGTACATCAGTGCTCTTTTGGCACTTAAGTATGGAACTTCTGGTCCTAAACTTCTTCGTTTTCCATCATCGGTCTGAAAGGGTCTTTATCCATATTTCGGAATCTTACTACCATGTGGGTCTTTAAAGGATGAGATTTATCCATGTTGAATTTCTCCTATACATTCTTGATATAGGTGGATTGGGGTACTAGGATTCCTTCAGGGAAGTGCTATATCTGTAGGCTTAAGCAATACATGGTTTTACCCAAGTATTTCATCTCAAACTCCGTCATAAGGTACGAACTACCTTCCTTTATGTCCTCTGCGGTTCTGATGTTATTCAGATTATCGACATAAACTGAGATGATATAAAATCTGATGAGAACATCCCTAACTTGGATACAACCGTGCCTATACACACAACTTATCCACAACCAGTGTTACAAGGAACAATTACTCGAGCTCGAGCTCGTGCTCGCCAACTTAATTACCAGGTGAATTCATTCAAAGGTTTATATATTACTAAGAATAGATCGCTACCTAATGCAAGTGATTTAATTGTGCTTAGGAACATGGGAAAGGACCAAGGAGAGGTATGTGGAGTTATGGACAAGCATAGAAGGCATAATGGAGGTTATCACGTCACTTTGGGTCCGAGCTAAGCAAGAATTCGAGTTGGGCTCATTCTGGATTCGAGTTCGGACTGCTGCGACAGCACTAAGTTCAAATGGCCGTAACTTCTTCATACGGACTCCGTTTGGGATGTTATTGGATTTCATTGAAAGCTTATCAAATCTACTTTCCAATGGATCCAACCTCAGCTTCAAAATCCAACTGAGCCGGCCACAATCAATAAAACAATCCACGTTTATTTTTTTGCCTGAGTCAAAAAGGATGTTGCGCCACCTCCTCTTAGGCCCATAGGCTTTGTAACCCTAGGGTCGTGCGTCCACTTCCCTGGCTGCCACCCTGGTCATCTTCCCATATAGGAGCCGCTGCCTCCCTAGCTAGAACTCGGATTTTGTTGAGTTTAGGTTTCGCCATTGTGCAAACTTCCGTTCTTCAGTTGTGTAGGACGACCACCTGCCAAGATAGCCTTCGGGATCCCACATTTGTTTTTCAATACCATCTATACTACAATTCCTATTTGCAATATCAGATTGCCTATATTTTATTCTTGCTAGTTATTCGATTGCTCGCAGGAATTGAACCTCGTGTTCAGGTTGATCGCGCTACCAACACGGTCATTAACGTCTCAGAGTTGGTTTAACGATTGCTAAGGCACAAGCGTCGTTGTATTGTTGTAGTCGAATCGCAAGAGTCACCTCCACCAAAATCGATAATTACCAATTTCATCGAAAGATCGGGCACCCCGCCTCCATCTAGTAGTATCAGAGCTCAAGGTTGCTCGGTGAGAATTTACTGTTTTTCGTAGTTAGGTTGTTTAATTCCGAAAGTCCAGAAAAAACCAATTTTTTTATAGGATTAGATCACCTATCTATGCAAGACCGATTGTGCCAATGCATCTTTCTTTTCAGTGCATTGCATTGTTGAACTTTCAGTTGCATCGTCGTGTCCTTTGCTGGTCTTAGTGTCTAGTTCTTTTAGAGTTTCGAGTTCTGATCACGTTTGGTCGCACTGTTGCGGTTGGGTTCAATCTGCCTCCTACCTTCACCGTTGTCAGTCCTTACCGCGCTCGGCAGAGCCGCTGCTGTCTCTGCCTTCACGCTGCCGCGACCACCAGAGCTATTGCCACGACCACCAGCGCTGCCTCCATCCCTTGCCGCGTCCTACTGTGGCCACCATCCTCCTACCGCAGCAAGCCACCATCCTCCTGCTGCCGCCACACCAAGGGAAACCCTAACCAAGAACAAATGTTTGTTTTGATTTGTGACAGAGTAGAAAAAGAAAAAAAAGAGGAAAAAAAGAGAAAAAAAAGTAGTTGTTTTCATGCTGCCAGAAGGAAACCTAAGATTCATCTGACTTCGACAACACGATAAAAAAATCAAAGTTTAGAGAGAGAGAGAGAGAGTATCTTTTAATTACCTTTTTATCCCTGCCTTTTACAAAAAGTTTGTGACCCATATACCTCCCTCGACCCAGAAGAGGACTTTGAAGAGTTTTGCGTGAGGTGCAGATTTGCAAAAAAAAAAAAAGAGGAGCAAAAAAAAAAGAGCTACAAAAAAAATCAAGTTTATCAGAATTTGCTCAAAATTGACAGAACCCTTTTGCAAGTGATTCTAAGGTTCCTCGTGGAGACGACATCCTTTTTTGAGCTTCTGCCGCATTGTGTTTTCGTTTGTGTTATAGGCTCGCGTCTCTAGTACGGTCTAGCCTAGGACCAGCACTAACCGGCGTTGAACAATTTTTCAGCTTGCATTCTCTTATTTGATAGTTGCTAATTCATTGCTACCATACTTGAGCCTTCCGAGCTACACCTTTTCTACACCGTACAAGCTGAACTTCACCTGGCAATCACTCCATCCAATCTTCGGAGATACATTGACACCGCTGGTTGCCGATCACCCCTGTTTGCTTGGTAAGAATTGGTAAGAATTCGATAGAAGGCTTGAGTATGAGCGACTTTTGAACCACCACATCCTAGTAGTTGCTAGGGACATATACTTGTGTTTTGCTAACAATGGCAGGTTCTGCGAAGCATTTGGATGAGGATACATCTCATACTCCTCGTACAAAGGCAATCATAAAACATTTCCAGCGCATCATGAACCTTCGTATGGAGGGTCTTGAGAAAGATGTCAGGGTTAAGAATGAGCGACTTGCTCAACTTGAGGGTGCCCAGATTAAGAGAAACGCCACGCTCGCCGCGATGGAGAGAGCGTAAGGCATCACTAACACTTCTTTGGCAGGTATTATGGCGTGCCTTGATGAGATTGCCCAGGCATCCACTGTTGTTCCCCCTGCTGCCCCGGTGGTAGAAGGGCAAGATGAATTCGACTACGTGATTGATACCGAGGACAATGACATGGGTAACCACTACAACGATCGAGCTCATAAACAGTTGTGTTTTAATCGACAAGGTATGCGACGAGACCTCCCACGACGTGAGGTACGTGACCACGATGATTCTTTTGCTAAGTTTAAATTCACTATGCCCTCTTTTAATGGTAAATATGATCCTGATGGTTATCTTAATTGGAAACTAGCTGTGAATCAAAAATTTACTTGTCATGAAGTTCCTGAGATTAGATGAGTTAGGGCTGCTTCTAGTGAATTTACCGACTTTGCTTCTGTTTGGTGGAAAGAACATTGCCGTCAATATCCCAATAACATACCTAACACTTAGGAGGCTTTAAAATTGCTTATGAGACATCGATTTGTTCCCTCATATTATGCTCGTGATTTGTTAAATAAATTACAACGCTTACGACAAGGTACAAAGTCTGTGAAAGACTACTATCAAGAATTGCAAATTGGTATGTTGCGTTGTGGTTTAGATGAGAATGAGGAGGCATCAATGGCTAGGTTTTTGGGAGGATTGAATCGAGAAATTCAAGACATCCTTGATTATAATATAAAGATTACAACTCCATTACTAGATTGTTTCATCTTGCTTGCAAAGCTGAACGTGAAGTGCAGGGACGCCAGACGAGGACACGATCTAACTCTTCTACAGGTCGCACAAACTTATGAACACCACGCACCTCTACTGCCCCGGCCACCAGTACACCCCCACCGCCACCCTTCAACAACAAGCCATGCCCCGCTACTTCAAATCCAACACCATGAGTTTCTGAAGTAGCCAAATCAGCACCACAAACTTCTGCAAAAACTTCATCTTCGATTGCTTCGACAGGACGAACTAAGGATATTCAATGCCATCGGTGCAAAGGCTATGGACAAATGATGCGGGACTGTCCAAACAAGCGCGTACTGATTATACGCGACGATGGTGGGTATTCCTCTGCTAGTGATTTTGATGATGAAACATATGCTATGCTTGCAACTGACCCGGCAGAAAATGATGATGAATCTGATTATGAGGCAGAACATGTTAGCGTCGAAGATGCTGACAAGTATTTGAGCATTATAGTGCAACACGTACTAAGTACTCAAGTTTCTCGTGCTAAGCAAAATCAACGCTATAATTTATTCCAAATCAAGGGCGTTGTCAAGGAACGCTCGATTCGTATAATTATTGATGGTGGGAGTTACAACAATTTGGCGAGTATGGATATGTAGACGTTAATTAAAATATTATGAGCTTAATTTTACTTTCCATCTATATACAGCAAGATACCTCTAAAAATTTGTACGTCAATACAGTTGTGTGCAGATCTGTTCTGTATGTGTCACTAATCGTGCAATAATTGAATTAATTAGATATGTCACTTCTTATTACATATATGTTTCGTAGTATTTACAATGTATGCACTGAATTTTCTAGCATGGCGGACCCAGGAGATGCTGCGTAGTGGCTATACGAGTTGCTTGACCCGGCCGTTGACGCGTGTCACCGTAGCCGCCTTAGTACCATCCTCCCCTAAGAGGGCGAGGCGGCGATTGAGCTTGGCGCGTTGCGGCTACGCACGCCCATGAGGGCATGGGGGGTAGACCCACGTTGGGTTCCGAGGTACGTGCAGCTGTGACCCTTGTGTACTTAATTGCAGTTTAACTACTTTGGGTGGACTCACGTATGTTCTTAATCCTTTCAACGCAGGTTGAAAGCGGCAGGCCTCCTTCTACTAGCGAGGATGGTGGAGGCGACGTGGGAGGACGACTAGGACCACACGGGCGGTGGTCGTACTCGAGGTGATTTCCGTACAACTAGTGCTTCCTGACGACACTTATTTACTTTCCTGTGGAGGCCGAAGACGTACACGTTTCACCTTCCGACGCTTCAGGACGTGACCTTCCTGACTGGGTTGGCTTGTGCGAGCTTCCCTCCGACGACAAATGATGTCCAAGCCACATGGCTCACGGAGTTCCTCATGAGGTTCCAGGGGGTGCTACCGCCCAACACTAGCTACAGGAAGTTCAACAGTACTCATGGGCTATTGCTGAACTGGATCTATCAGTTCTATGTAAGTTTTTTTTATAACTATTGTCTTTCTGCTTCAATTGCTTTGTGTAACTTACTAATGCGTCTCTGTCTTCTTGCAGCTGGAGCGTATGGTATAGGACGCACCCGAGTACATGGTGAGGAGGCACTTCGAGGCCTACTTGCAATGGATGTTTGGGTGGGTGATGTTTCTAGGGTCTCACGGCGACAACGTTGACAAGCATATGATCCACTACACATGCGAGCTGGCGGACTTGGAGGTGGAGGCGATCCAGTTGTACGCCTGGGACCCAGCGGTGCTATGCACAATGTACCACACCTTGTGCGATGCGTCCCACCGGGTTTGGGACTGCCCCATCCCCTCCGGATGCTCGCTACTTCTTCAACTGTGGTCCTTCGAGCGTTTCCAAATCGGACGACCAAAGCTGGACCTGGGAGCCTATAGCGCCACCATGTATGCCGCCAACGATGACATGGATCGACCGACCATGGGTACGATGTGGTGTCACCGACGGGTAATTTTTTGAACATTTATTCTTTTTAGTAATGTAATTTTATTTCTTGTGCTACGTTTCTGTTATTCTATTTCACAGGTCACATCCACTACGATCACTATGCACACGTCCTACTCGGACTATATTGCGATGTTCAATTAGTTGACGGATGACCACATCATCTGGACATCGTACACTCCCGATAGGGTGTATATGTGCGCACCCCGAGGCCTGTCGATCCTATGCACATGAGACCATGCGTACCGGTACATGCGGATGAGCTTGGTGCACGATGTCGTCGTGGAGGAGTACCACATGCACCGAGTGATACGCCAGTTCGGGCTACGACAGGAGGTTCTAGTCCCTTGGGGGCAGCAGTTGCCGCCGAACGTCCATGGGTAAGTTTACATTTTATTTATGTCGTAGCATTTGTTTTACGTACCTACGAAATAATCGTTTTGCCTTCTATAGGTACACTAGAAAGGGGGTACCTACTTCAACTTTCTGGGCTGACAGGATGCTCCCTTCGGGTTAAGGGATAGCTCCATGCCTTGGGGGATGTCGTCCAGGAGGATGCTCCCACGACCCGGACGCATTTACGGTACATCGAATCGGGCGGATCCGGGCGTCGCGGGTGGGTCAGAGCCCGAGGCCCGTGAAAAATAGCAGTGTAATTTTTAAAAAATATATGTCTAACAAACACATTGGTAGCTTTTAGCCCGAGGTAGCCCGAGGCTCAGCCGGTCCACGCCTCACTGGCTCCCTCCCATGCCCCTACTGACCTACGCGCCCTCCAGACTTCCAGAGCAGCGCCCGCACTGACCTAATCCACGCCCCCACTGACCTCGCCGCCCCTCCCGGCTCCCTCCGCGGCTCTTCCTCCAAGCCCCACTAACCTCGTCGCCCCTCCCGGCTCCCTCCGCGGCTCTTCCTCCACGCCCCCACTGACCCACGCCTACGCGCCCTCCCGCCACGCCCGCTCCTCTTCCGCCGCTGCCGCGCCCACGCCCTCCTCACCAGGCTACCCTCCACGGCCAGGCGCTCTCCATCCTCGCCCTCCGCCACGCCACGCCCGCACCCTCCCTCCTCGGCCGACGCAGTGCCCACACCCGTGCCCTCCCTCCTCGCCGCCGCAGCGCCCGTACCCGCGCACTCCCTCCACACCCGCCGCCACGCCCGCGCCCTCCACGCCCACTCTTCTGCCGCTGCCGCGCCCACGCCCGGCTGCCCTCCACGCCTAGCTGCCCTTCACGCCCTCCGCCGCTGCCGCAACTCTTGGGGTTCAGCAAGGTTTGCTTCTTCTTGAGTTTTTCCATGTGCTTTTGGGTTTGGTTGATTAGTTTTCCATCAGATTTGGTGATATGCTTGAGTGCTGGTAGCTGTTGCCATGTAGATGCTGGCGTCGAAGCAGAGACTGGTCCGGCCGGGCGATGCGGCGTCGAATCCGAATGTGATGAGGCTATTGAAATGGTCTTCACTTCTACAAATTCCCAAACAACAAAAGTGTTGGTTCTAGGCTTTATATCCTTTTCTTTTGTGTGCACTAGGAAATTGATTTCTAATCAGGTATGATTCATGATTTGGGAGAAATTAAGGTGGAGACTGGAGAGTGACTTTGTAGTTATGAATACTAAAGTTTTGACTCGCATGGCTAGCTTCAAGAAAGGTATGGTTGACATGGCAGATGGCATTGGCAAAGTAAAGTCGGTGAAAAAGAAATTAATGATTCTTAGTGGCATCAATGCATTGGTAATAGTTGTGTTGTTGCCATGGTTGTCAAACACTACTCTTGATTTTGTAGTGCAGGCGCGGATCTGGCCAATGATAGTGCAATTATAGAAAAATTGAATGTACTATGTTTGTTGATGTAGTCTTGAGTATTCATTACTCTAATGAAATGCTCATTATTCATGTCAACTTCTGGACTCCCATTTCTATCAATGTATATTTGTACTGTGAAGCCATGTTTTTTCGGTTTTCAGGCACAATGTATATTTGTACTATCAATGCACATATGAATCAATGTTAAATTACCAATAAATGATAATTATCGAGACTGCTCTTCAAGAAATCTTTATTGTGACAAGAAATCTTTGTATTTAATCGTACCTCTGTTTGATTTACTTTTTTTATGTTGTCTTTGTAGGTTCCGGTTCTTGTCCGATTATTGATGAAGAAATGGTGGGCTAGGATAGAGATGAAATCTTTGATATTTAGGTACTTAAATTGTATCTCTACAATGCTATATTATTTATATTTTGCTATGTTTTTCTTATTATGTTTTATGTTGAAGCATTGAGCTAAAATTTTATGTCAATGATGCATATGTGGCTTTTTTTTGTTATGTTGTGGTGTGGGTATAAATTGGCGTTAGTTCTAGAATGCTAGCCTATTAGAATTTAGCCCGAGACGTAAGAAAATCCTAGATCCGCCACTGCATCGAATGGTACTCCAGTCAAATGAGGGTTCGTTGCGTCAGGGTCATGGACGACCAACCAAAACACGAGGCCGCGATGATCGAGACGTACCCAACCCAACCAGACTCCATATTCCATCACGTGTACAACTTACATTAGGTCACACGTGTTTTGATACTATTTGTTCTTGTGTCTATAGGTAACCATGTGAGGAAGTCAGCATTGCGAGGCTCCACACAACCCTGCTTCTAGCCTTTACACCCCTCTTTTGCAGAGCGAGATGACCGCACACTGCGATGCTATCGTTTCAGACCGAAAAGATTGCACTCTGACACGCCACCATTTCAGACCTTAAAGACTGCACCCGGTCACGCCACACGCTGCCACTTTTGCAAACTGAAATGACAACACACTGCGATGCTACCTTTTTAGACCAAAAAAGCCACACTCCGCCACGCCACCTTTTCAGACCAAAAAGAACGCACCAAGACAAGCCACACACTACCTCTTTTGCAGACCGATATGACATCACACTGCAAAGCTACCTTTTCAGGCCAAAAAGACTACACTCTGTCACGCCACCTTTTTAGACCAGAAAACCCCTTATAAAAGGAGGGGGAAGAAAATTGGAGAACAGAGCTGGAGGAGAACAATACATCACCACACCCAAAACTTCACCAAAGCTTGGTTCACACAATAGAAAGGAAGGAGATATCGGATTCATCGGCAAACTTCTACGCGAAGATGCTGCGGAAGCACAAGTGGCTTGCCGAGAGGTCTAAACCCTACCCGGATTGTTCTATGAAGGATGCACCGGTACCACCGGAGTTCCCGCGCTCACAATGTGTATGCGAAGAACCGGCTAAGATCATCCAGTCCACACACCCGACGATCGTCACTTGAGCGTACTACACGTGTGGGAACATCCTCGTAAGCGTATCTCGCACGCACATATATTTTTCAAATCTTATGTTCCAATCAATATATCCCTAACTACATCTGCGCATAATGGCATTTGGAGATGCGATGCAACTTCTTTCAATGGATCGATGGCCCGGACATGTACGATGGGCATTCATCGAGCAGAGGTACATGTTGAGCTATGCGATACGAGCCAAGACCTTCAAACGCTGGAAACCTTACGTACCCGACCGTATTGAAAAGACACCGGAGGAGCCTATGAAACCAGGGTGGTGGTGGTGGACCCCCGAACAGGAAGCTGAGTACAATCGGGCCAAGCACGCGGTGGATAAGGGGAAGACTCATGCTAGTGAGACCGACGCCCGTCCTAGCTCTCCCCATCGCGCCACCCTTTGGACCCTCATCCTCCGGGCGGTTGTCAACTAAGACCATAATGCATGCCACCCCTCATAGTCCCCTTTTGCACCGTAGTGGTTTCCTAATGCATTATAGCTGCACCACCCCGGAGTGGTTGTCAACTAAGACTATAATGCATGCCACATGAGCGAGATGATGAAGCAACGCTGAGGTGAACAAATTAGTTAGTTAGGTCATATCCATTATAGACTTATGATTGCACTGCTTTTACACGATATATTATCACAAGAACTCGGTCCTTTACTGACTCGGGCGGTACTTCCCCATAACCATTCTATCGTGCTCTTCTTAGCACCCGCCACGCTTTCCAGCCGCCCGAGTCAAAATTTGTTTTTGGTTTCTTTTATTTCAAAATACATTTTCTAGTCAACATATCAGTCAGGCTCCAATCTCGACTGCCCAATCTCATTTTCAAATGTTTTAATGATGTCGGGGTGACAAATGATAGTGTTCAAGTTCAAGGATGGGAAGGTTATATTCACGTATCATTAAGGTATTAACTATGAGCTAGACCAATATAGTTGTATAAATCACAGCAATGCAATTTCATAGTTTAAAACAATATAATTATATTTCAAAAGTAAGTGCAACATTATCAAAGTGTTCACTCGCCTTGCTCAATGTTTTGATAACCTTGGTCTTGTTCTTGTTCTGTCTCGGACTGCTGCTCCGTCATAGCTTCAGATTCTAACTACGCGAAATACGATCGAACCCAAGAATGTCCGAAAGCAGTCAAATGAAATCCAATAAAGTCAAAGACAAAAAAAAAACACTTTGAATGAAAGTAAACATATCTAATGATATCTTGAAAGACGGAAGTACCATATGAAACTAATCATACTTAGGGTTAGGTAACCGTTTGATCCGGAGTGAGGGCGAGAGGGATTGGGCTCTTGGGAAGTCCGTTGGTGCAAAGAGGTAGAACTCCAACAGAAGGGAGAGAATATTCATAGAAATATTCCTCACCGGTTACCTAGATGGGAGTGATCACCTTATTAGGTAGGACTCTTTTGATCCACCTTTGGATCACGAACTATCCTTCTATCGGGAACGGATAGCGAGGGGTGATGGCTAGAGCCTAGACGATGTTGATTAGTAGTTGAACTACTATTGCCCACCTGGGCACATATCATCGCTATCCATACACGGTGACTAGTTGCTCTAAAGATTTCTTTAGTTATTACTTCCTATTTATTGAGGAAGTTCGACGAAAGTCAAGTGGGACCTACATGTAGGTGCGAGGATTTGCTCTGGGTAGATATAAGTCTCACCGATACATAGTGTCTAGTTCACTTAATGACTTCTTTTACTACTTTGTGTATCAAAGAAGTTCACAAGCCTTAGTTGAAACTTCCAGACATTGCCTAGATATCAGCCGTACACCCTTAGTGGTGTCTATGAGTTGGGATTCATCGTTGTAGCAATCTTTAGCTAGCTTCTTTACTTGCGTGGCTTAATATACACTAAAGTAATCTATCACACTAGGCTGATCCTTAGCTCTGTCATATGCTAACGACTACCTCTAGTTAGGTAGATAACTAACATACCATGTCTATGGGCTAACTGGTGTTTGGTCTTATGCATAGGTATACGCCCAACCTCGACTATACCATCTTAGGTTCTAACTATCTGAGTGAATCGCAATTGTTAGTTTACCTATTGCACGATCTCTCGTTTAGGGCTTGATCTATTGGTTGTTGGGTTCGACTAACTGTGTTATTCTAACTAAACACTAATCGGTGTTGATCACTAGTCATACACACATATATATACACACATAGGGTGAGATAGCCATACTCAGAGAGAGATAGAGAGACTGAGAGGAATCGTGGACATTATTGGCCCCCCTATTGATTCTAAATTCCAAATCTAGCCCCCGTTACCCGTAAATTCCAAATCTAGCCCCTGCTCTCCCACGTAATGCCGTCGGGGCACAGAGAGCTAGGTGTCTTCTTCTTAGGGACAAAGACAAGCCGAGTCTTGACATTGTAGTGACATTTTCCAAAAAAATCTATTTAAGTATATTTTTTGGAGGAATTTCTAAATATATAAAATGAGCTCAAAAAATTATGAAATTTTTTTTTGGAGCCTCCCGACACAGTGTCCTTGCTTGTGTAATTTTTTAAAAATTTAATTCATTCTGAATTTTTTCTCTAAAATTCATTTAAGTGTATTATTTGTAGAAATTTTCTAATATAGAAAATGAGGTCTAAACATTATGATTTTTTTCAGACTCCTTACACAGTGGACTTGATTGTGTAATTTTTCCAGAATTTTATATGTTCTAAAATTATCTCGAAAATTAAGGGTTTAAGTCTCAAAAATTAGGACGAAAGGTTCCAAAAATTATGGTTTCATGATTTCATGTGACTTGGAATGTGGGAAGTTTAATACCACATGACTACTATAGGTAAGAAACACTCCCTCCTCCGTACATCTGTCACTTCGTCGCTGCTGTTCCCCCTTTTATGGCGTGTCGAATCTCTAGACCCGACTCCCGATTGATTCGCTCGCGCGCCTCCACCGACAAGGGTGTTGTGTGACGCTTTGCGGCGTCACACCGGTGTTAAACCGAATCTTGTTGTGTGCTACGTGCTCCTTGCAGTATATGGTATTGTAGCGTGACAGCACAGTTTGGTCACGCCACGGGTCATGGCGTGACCGAAGGGATCAGAATTGGAAATAAAGTTAGGGAGATGTTATCTTTAAAATATTTTTAAAAATGGATTAATTTTTTTTTAAAAAAAAAGCATGTTTTGTTTTCAGTTAGACAGTTCGCAGCATGTGCAGTAAACCTCACCATGCAGTCGTTCCTCCACGACAATAGATCCTGACCCTTGAACAATAGAAGATTTAACATATTTCTCTTTATTTATGAGAGCGTTTAATCATGCATCATCGTCGGCTTTTATTATATAATAGATTATCAATTGAACCTTCTCATGATTTTTTTGCAGCTTTTCTTAGGACTAGTACAAACAAAAGAAGGAATACTATGCTGTCAAGAACTAAAATATCTTGTAAATAACAAAACAGTGTAACTAACCATAATCATATGATGATTTACTAAAACATTTTAAGATAAATGAAGATAAGAACATTAATAAAAAAATATTAACTTTGGTATAGGACATACATAGTACTCTACCCCTTTAATTGTTAATTTTCTGCACTTCCCAGCAGTACACTTGCAGATCGACGTCGGTCAATTACCATTGGATCTAGCACCTTAGGAACTAACATTAACTGGAATTGTAGCGCTAGGACCTTGGGGACTATCATGAAACCCTAATTTTCTAAATCTTTCGTTTTAATTGTTGAGACCTAAATCCTTAATTTTTGAGATAATTTTAGAACATATAAAATTTTGAAAAAATTGCACAATCATGTCCACTGTGTAAGAAGCCTAAAAAAATTCATAATGTTTGGACCTAATTTTCTATATTAGAAAATTCCTACTAATAGTACACTTAAATGAATTTTAGAGAAAAAATCAGAATGAATTAAATTTTGAAAAAGTTACACAAGTAAAGACACTGTGTCGGGAGTCTCCACAAAAAAAAATATAATTTTTTGAGCTAATTTTATATATTTAGAAATTCCTCCAACAAATATACTTAAATGAATTTTTTGGAAAATGCTACTACAGTGCTACAGCTAGCTTGCTGCTGTCCCCGACAACATTACGTGGGAGAGGGGATGTTAGATTTGGAATTTACTGGTAACGGAGGCTTGATTTGAAATTTAGGATCAATAGGGGGGCAATGATATCCACAATTCGACTGAGAGGGCACTAGAGGGAGCAAACAGAGACTTGCAGGAGGCTCCACCTGTCATATATACTTATACACAGTGAGAGAGAATGGAAGAGAGAGAGCACATAGAGGGAGGAACAAAGAGCTGCCGAGGGAAGGGGAGCCACATAGAGCTGCTGGGAGACCCACATATCATGCATCCACACAGAGAGAAGGGGGATTTTGAAATATGCCACTAATGAGTTTGTGGTTTTGAAATATGCCACTCCTCAATTTTTTCTTTGAAATATGTCACTCCTCATTACACTCAGGAGTGACATATTTCAAAGAAAAAACTGAGGAGTGACATATTTCAAAACCACAAACTCAGGAGTGACATATTTCAAAATATACCCAGAGAGAAAGGGAGAGTGTGGCACAAGGGAGGCCCACCTGTCGTATACCTCCACAGAGAGAGAAGAGAGAGAGGGAAGCAATGCAGCATACAGAGGACAAGGAAATAGAGGAGCGACTTGGGCGGTGCTAGTTGCCAGTGAGGGGGTCAAGGGCGGCGGCCGGAGGTGGCAAAAATGGAACTAGCCGGGGAGGGCAGTCCCAACAAGGGTGGTGTCGCCGGTTGGGCGGCACCGGGGCGGCCGGATGGCGGCGTGTGGCTGCCGGCCGTGGGAGAGAAGATGGGGCGGCGGCACTCGGGTGGGAGAGGGAGGAAGGTAAGGCGAGCATGAGTATCGGGAGAGCAAGGGGAGCACACCGGGGCTATTAATGGCGGCGGGCAGGAGCCAAGGTGAGCCGGCAACGTGAGCTGACAGTGGCGCGGGTGGTCCACCGTGGGGGCTGCGTCCGGGCAAGGGAAAGCACGAGTGCGAGGTGGGGGAAGGTAGAAGGAGGCCAGGCGGCACTCACAGAGAGAGGAATTGGCGGGAGTCTCACTGAATCAAGGGCAACGACGGTGGCGGCGGAATCGACCGGGGTCGGGGAAGATGATGTCGTCGCGGTGCTCCTGAGGATGAACGACAGAATTGAGTGAGGGGAAATGCTCGTAGAGTTGGGGAACGCAGCGTGACGCGGTCGGCCTTGGACAGAGCTCACCGAATTGCCAGGAATGACGAGGCGATGAGGTGGCCGGCAATGGGCGCTTGCGCTATCTTCGCTTGTTCGTGCTTGGTGGAGGAGGGGAAAAGGGGAGAAGAGTGGCCGGGGAAGGGCGAAGTGAGCTTGGGGGCAACCCTTTATAGCCGAAGGAAGGATGGGGGAGTCAGTGGCCGATTGGGGCTGGCGGGAAGGCTCGACGTCGGGGCGACGTGGGAGCAGCGGCTCGGAGGGACGGGGGCAGGTGCTTGAGTGACAGAAGCGTGACGGAAGCGACACGACACAGGAGGGGAGAGGTGACGACGGCATGGCTAAAGGGGCAGACATGCTGGCACGACCGGCTCCTGTGTGCGGCAACGGCGTGGCAGTGCGATGCGAGGACAGGAGCAGTGAGCGGCGGTGGCGCAGCTCCAGTGCTGCGGAGGTGAAGCGGGTATGGGAGCAGTGAAGATGATGGCGACGTGAGCTGGTGATGAGCAGGGGCAGTGGCGCAGGATGGCACGAGTGGCCGTCGGCGTGGGCGAAGCAAAGAGAGCAGGGAAAGAGGGAGGTGAGGGCGCAACCGGGGCAGGCTCGGGTGGGTGCTGCTGGGCGGCACGGCGCGTGGCAAGGCGAGAGCGGCGACGACAATGGGAGCTGACGCGAGGCGTGGGTGACGCGATAGGAGTTGGTGGCTGAGCGAGGACGGCGTGGGCTCATAGGGTGGCGGTGTGGTCGACGTCGATTCATCGGCACCGTGGTGGCGATGGCACAGTCAAGCAAGTTGACGGGAGTTGGCGTAAGCTTGAAGACGACATGGCCACAGTGATGACGATGTGTTAGAAGGTGGGAGGTGATGGCGATGACGATGATGCGGCTCCAATGGTGTGGATCAGAGTGGCATGGCACACACCTTGGTGCGTGACGTGGTTGGCGCACATGAACAAGGCCCGAGCATGGGCGTGGATGACGTGTGCCAATGGTGTGGCCGAGGGTGTCGTGACGCACAACACTGGAGGCAGCGGCTAGGTTGGCAGCCGGGCGAGCTTGAAGGAATGAAAAGAAGAAGTCGAGCTTGAAGGAATGAAAAGAAGTCGAGCTAGGCTGGGTGGCTTTCGGCCCAGGCCGCGCCTTTTGAGGTCGAAGTTTTAAATAACAGCTCAAAAACTCGAACATCGTCGACGCATATCAAAAAGTTTTAAAATTTTCGTATTTTTAGGTCCCAATTTTAGGGTGTTACAGCAACCTATCACCGTTTCAAATGATGACAGGAGTCTGTCGCCGTTTCAACTGATGACATGTGTACGTTTTTTTTTATAAAAAAAATAGACTATTCATTTTTGCAATTATCTTTTAAATTAATATTATTTTAAAAAATCGTTTTTTTCACTCGGATGGATGGTGTAACGTGGGAATTTGGCATGAATCCTACAGAAATTGCATTGCTTTCAATAATTGTTTTTGTGAGATTCCCTACGTCACCACTATAGTGATCTTTCCTTTCTCCATCCCGGAGTCCAATCTTGCTCGCCGGTTCGCCCGCAGTCAATATACACATGCAATGATTTATTTCTCAGTTAGACCTAAGTTGACCAGAACTTGCAATCTTTTTTATTTATTTATCTCTGTTGTTGAATGTGGCTGGCAGCTTTTGACCTTCTCTTTGACAGAACAGAAGGTTCCAGAAAACCATGGATTCAGTCTACAGAACAGTCATGGATTTGAACCGCGCGTACAGTGGGAAAACCGAAAAAGTAAGAGAACAGAACAGCCTTTGTATCAGGTACTATATACTTACCATACGGCGTACTAAACTTTCCGGAGATCTGGTCCTCAAAAGCATCTGGCAAATGCAAGCATGCATGGTTGAGATTCGCGTGGTCAAGGTTCAAGGAGTAGAATTTAGAAACTACTCCAGCTTCAACAGTATCCAAGATTGCTTTGGAGCCGCCTACACAGCTCTGATTTCTGCAGATTCTCACCTGCAAATTGTAACATATAAGCCGACAATATATCTTAATCTTACCTTAGCACCAGGGCACCAAGTAAGATTTGAGTGTACATAAGGATGCACTTTCACAATGTAATATGGCTCCCCCTTTTGATATGGAATTCATCAGAATAACATGGGTAGAACTACTATTTTCACATTTGGGCATTTGCCATCATCCATGCGGAACCACCATATAGAGCTTATTTGAGTACGAACAAAGCATAACATTGCTACATGAAGCTAGCTTTGAGTTCCATGTGAGATTTACTCAATTCCAATTATGTACAGACTGGCCACAACATTAGCTGTTGCGAATTATGCCGTAAACGAGTAACATCTACGAGCTGTCTTGCTTCGGTTTCTGGCTGAGCTCTGAGTAATGCCCT
Organism: Ampelocalamus luodianensis; assembly: GCA_036346255.1. Classification (NCBI taxonomy): domain Eukaryota; kingdom Viridiplantae; phylum Streptophyta; class Magnoliopsida; order Poales; family Poaceae; genus Ampelocalamus; species Ampelocalamus luodianensis. The sequence goes on from CM070625.1 coordinate 25,257,375, forward strand.
CCCATCAGCTGCAATATCTCGGTCCAGAGACAAGAAGGATCGGTTGTCAACGCGTCACTGATCAGCTCTGTGCTGCAGGAAGCAACAGCCCAATATCCCGCCCTGATCTCGCTTAATAGCTGCTCGTAATCCCAGGCTGCATGCCCGACAAAGAACCTCAGGTCCTGGGTCCTGATAGCACCACTCTTCATCAGAACACCAGCCTTTTCCAGGTCAGTCCGGAAGCCATAGCAGATGCCTGGTATCACCTCCTCAAACCCCTTGAGACGTGAGCTGTCACTAGTCCTCACCAAGAACATGCTCATGTCAACAGGTCCTCCGAAAAATAGGGGACATTCACCAAAAGGGGTTGCCTGGTCCCGGAACAATGGATTGACATGCTTGATCTTTGTGTAAAGTGGACGGTTCAGGATGACTCCAAATGGGCCATCAAAGGTGCCTCTCGACCCTAGTCTCAGGAGGAGAATGACGGTTCTTTCGAACATGCTGTCATCATCAAGCACCTCGGTAGCAACCAAGACACACCCTGCCTCCGGCATTGTAATAGGGTGAGCCCACTTTTGAGGAAGCTGGTGTACTGTTTCTCCTGAGGATACCTTCGACTCTGTGGGAGTACTTGGATCTACCAATAGCTCCTGATTCGAAGAAATGATTTAAATGGTAAAACAGAAAAGAAATACAAGATGTGATTTAACCCAAAAGGTACGCGGTTGGGCTGGTTTGAAGGTACTTGCTTTTCTTTCTTTTCCTTTTCAAAAAATTTGGCTCTCTCCAAAGAACATGAAAAACTCTCTTGAACCAATATATAAAGTAAATGTAACTAGGTTTGAGAAACAGCAGCTTAAGTGATGAAAACCTTGATATAGTAGGAAATTGCATGAGACCAATGAGGTACAGGAGAGGACACACTTGTAGAGTGCTTTTTAAATTTTTAAACTTTTGCATCGAGATTGTTTGGGCCCTTACGTTTGATCACCAATATAATAAGTAATAATGGAAAGCCTATATTTCTAAAATGCGCCCTAATTGAAGTCATATTCTAATGCAATGTACTAACTGGAGCCTTTGTGCGATTATATCCTAAATGGAGTATAGCATTAGCAGCAATCACAATACATGCTGATATTGGTATCGACACAAACTGGACTTGTTATGCAACCAGTGCAACTAGCTAAGTTCAATACGCTATTCCCGATTTTTCTTGGCACACAATGAGGAGCAATACCAAGGACTGAAATCATAAATGTCTAGATGGCCTAAATGCATGTACATATCTTGATATCAATTAGAACCAAAAGAAAAGCTATGAATGCTACAGATCGTAAACAAGAATAAAACCGGCCTCACCTGTTCCCGACGCACAAGGTTTGCTCTGACATCTCTCCAGTAATTGCTGTTAGAAATATTAATTGGTTCACTGGATTTTGATTCATCATGCGGTTGGTTCAATCCATCAGAGCTATCTCCCTTTGGAACAGATGCATCACCATTTCCTGCATGAACAAGCCATCATTAAGACACAACCAAGGCTAGGAAATCATTCCGGTTCATCCTTTTCACTAGAATTGTCAGGTGATGAGCGTTGGGAACAAAGGCGGAAGGGAAGTATCAACTCAAGGGGATGAGGATTGCGTCTGGACACCGTGGTGAGGAGCGGCTAGGAGAAGCGCAAAGGGATCATTGATTGTGATGCAGGAGGTTGGTGCAATGGGAGACAGGGAGGATTAGCACAAAGGGATCAGGTACTACCCAATCCTTTGCTGATTTTCATTGATTGTATATGTTGCGCATGTAAAGGAATACAAACTGACTTGGAAGGTATTATCCTACCTAATGCAAACTTCCCTTATTTAGACTTCCCTATACTTGGAAGGTATTATCCTTCCTAATGCAAACTTCCCTAATTTAGACTTCCCTATACTTGGAAGGTATTATCCTTCCTAATGCAAATTTCCCTAATTTAGACTTCCCTATATTCAACTTTCCTAATTGCAACTTCCTAATTCGATACAAAGGATTCCTAAACTGCCGCTAGGGTCGGCTACGCCTTCTCCTTGCGGCGGTGGCCATACACGCGGCCCCACATGACATCTCTCCCTCCATTGACGAACAACTCGTCCTCGAGCTGAAAGGAGGGATAAGATGCCTGAAAAGCAAGAACATCTTCCCATGAAGCATTAGCCTCGTGAAGTCCCTCCCATTGAACAAGGATTTGCCACTTATCCCGAGAGATGCGTGCACAGAGCACCTTGGTCGGCGTCGGGATGACCCTACCGTGAAGCATAGGCGGTAATGGCGGTTGAACTTCAGGAGGAACGCCTTCATACTGCTTAAGTAGATTCACATGGAAAACATCGTGTAGGAGTGCTGATTTGGGTAAGTCCAATTGATAAGCAACCTCATTTATCTTGGCGAGAATGCAATACGGCCCGTAGTACTTAGGCCTGAGCTTCCCACGCCGCGCGCCCGGCAAAGTGGCGGTCGCCCAATGATGAAGACGCAGCCATACAAATGCGCCCACCGCAAAGTGTACGCTGCGATGCTTGCGGTCATAGAATTTTTTGTAAAACTCTTGAGCATGTTGTAGACGACCACGAACATCAGACAAGAATAGGTCACGGTCTTGAAGCTCTTGATCGACGGCCGATGTGCGCACTTCACCGGGCTCATAATCCTGAAAAGACAGTGGATCCCTCCCATACACGACACGGAACGAAGTCGTGTGTAGCGTTGAATGGTATGATGTATTGTAGATAAATTCAGTCTAGGGCAACCAACGGATCCATTGGCGAGGACGATCGCCCGTCATACAACAAAGATACATAGTAATGACCTTATTGACCACCTTGGATTGTCCATCAGATTGGGGATGAAATGTTGTGCTCATGTTAATGGTGGTGCCACACTGGGTAAACATGTCTTTCAAAAAATTTGAGGTGAATACCGGATCTCTATTGGAGACAATAGACACCAGTATGCCATACAGGCGAACAATCTCAACGAAGAACACGCGGGTGACTGAAGAAGCGGAATAAGGATGTGCCAATGGGATGCTTCGAGAAGCGATCCACAACGGTCAAGATAACCGATTTCCCACCAACCTTGCGCAATCCTTCGGTGAAGTCATGGCTAAGTACCTCCAATGGAAACAATAACCCAACTGGCTGAAGTTGTTCGGTCTTGTTGCGCTGACACACTGCGCATGCCCGGACAAATGCCTGCACTACTGCTCGATCCTGATGGATATGAAAGTTCCGACACAGGCGATGCAATGTCTTCTGAATACCCTCATGGGGACCATCGTGGACGGCTACCATGACCGTCAAGTGGAGAGTCGACGTGGCTGGAACGTGTGCGCGTCGGTTGAAGCACATGACGCCGTCGAGCATGGACCAGGGGGCTGTGAGCTTGTCGGCCTCGATGCGCGTGCATAGACTAGACAGCATGGGCTCCGTGAGTGCAGCTTGGTAGAGCTTGTCAAATAGGTCGAACCGGGGCGTAGAAATGGCCCAAGCGGCCATCGGTTCAATTTCCTTCTGGGAGAGAGCATCGACTACGATGTTAAGGCGCCCTGGTTTGAACTCAACAGCAAAGTCAATCCAAACAATTTGCTAACCCATTGGTGTTGAGGTATAGTGGACAACTGCTGGTCGAGGAGAAATTTGAGAGCGTAATGATCAGTGCAGATCGTAAACGGGCGCCCCCAGAGGTATGGCCGCCAATGCCGCACGGCCTGGACAAGGCCAATTAGTTCGCGCTCGTATGCCGTGAGCTTGGAGTGACGGATGGCTGAAGAAAGCGATGGCGCCGACACCTTGGTGAAGCACTCCACCGAACCCCGTGCCCGAAGCGTCACACTCGATCACGAACGGTGCATCGAAGTTTGGCAATTGGAGCACGGGCGCCGCGGTCAGGGCAACCTTGAGAGCCGTGAATGTCGCGGTGGCCTCCTTGGACCAAGCAAAACCCTCCTTGCGGAGGAGATGGGTCAGTGGCATCGCGATGGCGCCGTAATCCTTGATGAAGCGTCGGTAATAGCCGGCCAACCCCAGGAAGCCGTGGAGAGCACGCACCGAGTAGGGTTGTGGCCAGTCCAGGACGCCCACCACCTTGGACGGATCCATGGCGACACCCTCGGTCCGGATGACATGGCCAAGGTACGTCACCGACGTGTCCCCAAACAGGCACTTTGATTTCTTCAGGAAGAGCTGATGTTGTTGGAGACAATGGAGCACCGCTCGAACATGTCGTAGGTGATCTGCCCATGAGGAACTGTAAATCAAAATATCGTCGAAAAAACACCAGTACAAAGCGGCGAAGGTATGGTTGGAGAACCTCGTTCATGAGGGCTTAGAATGTCGCCGGCGCATTGGTCAACCCGAAAGCCATGACCACGAACTCAAATAAGCCCACATGAGTTCGAAAGGCGGTCTTCTCCACATCCACCGGGGCCATCCGAACTTGGTGATAGCCTGAGTGGAGATCTAGTTTGGTAAAGAACCGTGCGCCCCTGAGTTCATCCAAGAGCTCCTCGACCACCGGGATTGGAAATTTGTCCTTGATGGTTTTATCTTTCAATGCACGGTAGTTGACGCAGAAGCGCCAAGAGCCGTCCTTCTTCTTGACCAGAAGCAGAGGCGTGGAAAATGTAGAGCTGCTATGCCGAATGATGCCTTGTGCCAACATAGTAGTGCATTGGCGCTCCAGCTCATCTTTTTGCAGTGCGGGGTATCGGTAGGGCCGAACCACTATCGCGCTGGTGCCCGTAACGAGGTGGATGCGGTGGTCGCGGCCATGAGGCGATGGAAACCCGCGTGGTTCGTCAAAGACCGTTGGGAATTCCGTGAGGAGCTTCTCCTTGCCGTCGAAGGTCGGAAAATTGAGTTTGATGTAGCGCGGCGGATTCCTTAGGCGGCCAGTACCCAGGGCAGGAAGGTGCGGCTAGAGGCGAGGAGGGAGCGTCGCGGGGGCAACGCCCGAGCCCTCACTGGGACGGTGCTGACTCGGCGGCAATTCTCCGTCGGCCCCTATCCGTGCGGCAGTTTCTCCATCTTCTCTGCCCTCCTCACTGGTGGGTTGTCCCTCCATGCGTGCCAAGCGATGATCGTGCCTGGCTAGCCTGTTGATGATGGTTTCAATCAACCCGGCGTGGCGAGCAAATTGATCATTGATACTAGCAAGAGATTTTGCCGTATCCTCGGCGAATTGGCGCATCACTTGTTGGAAATCCTCGTTACCACTGTTGCTTAACATGGTGGAAAGAGCAACGGTTGGCTCTGATACCAAGTTGTCAAGTGATGAGCAATGGGAACAAAGGCGGAAGGGAAGTATCAACTCAGGGGGATGAGGAGTGCGTCTGGACGCCATGGTGAGGAGCGGCTCCTAGCCGCCGGTGGGATGCAGGAGGTTGGCGCAACGGGAGACAGGGAGGATTGGTCAAGTGGGATCAGGTACTACCCAATCCTTTGCTGATTTTCATTGATTGTATATGCTGCGTATATAAAGGAATACAAACTGACTTGGAAGGTATTATCCTTCCTAATGCAAACTTCCCTATACTTGGAAGGTATTATCCTTTCTAATTTAGACTTCCCTATATTAAACTTTCCTAATTGCAACTTCCTAATTTGATACAAAGGATTGCTAAACTGCCACTAGGGCCGGCTGCGCCTCCTCCTTGCGGCGCCGGCCATACACACGACCCCACATGACAAGGATATACGAAAATACCACAACGAGAATGAACTCTAGTAATATAGGCAATACTAAAGAACCTGAAGTTTCCCTATCCCACTGCAATCAGTCCAAAAACGTAACACCTGATGGTGTTTTTCCTTTATATCTACTCAAATTAGCACAGATATCGAATAAACAGTTGCAACTGGGGGAAATCCATCCAAACAATAGCACCCCACAATTCAACAAGTGGCTCACCACTACAACTCAAAAGACGAATCCACGGCCAAAGGGGCACAAGAATTCCAACGTTCAGCAACCAGTTACACCAAAATCTCCCACCTAGAAGCCTGAGGGAAACAGTATCTATCCTAATTTCCACATGAAGCCAATAATATCAGGACCAATTAGACTGCACAGCAATCAGGGAGAGGTATAGCTAGTAACTACTCTAGGAATTTTGCTAAACAAACCCAAATTCCCACTTTTCTCTCGTCAATTAATCTCACCAAAACCAACACCAGCCTGCAAAATTGGCACCGAGGACTCGCCTTCCAACCCCCAATGGCGTCACGTGGCATCGAATCTACAAAAAAAATCTTTCGACCTTTCCCACTCTAATCGCGCCAATTCATACCAAAAGCACTAAAAACTCGAGATAAACATCTCACCGGAAGACGAGGCTTTGTTCTTGGCTTCGTTATCACCGTCGCCGTCACCGGCGTGACCATCCTTGCCTCTCATCCCCGACGCGCCCACCGCCACCAGCGGTCTCCGCGCCGGGCCACGCTTCCGGAGCCTCCGCCCCGCGGCCAACGGGCCGGTCTCGCCGGCGGCGAGGAGGCCCCAGGTCGCCGGCGCGGGGCGCCTCGGCGTCAGGCAGGGCCCGCCGGCCTTCAGGTTGAGGGCCCACATGTCTGTGGAAGCGGGGGGCGGCGGGTACCTCGGCCTCGTGCTAGTCGGAGTGGAAATGGAGAGCCGCACGAGGATATCGAGCGGAGTGATCGGTGTTTGCTTGCTTCCGAAGGCGGATTTGCTAAGCGTAGAAAGCGCCTTCCATCTCCCCAGAAAGATCTTCTGCGGATGGGGACAGACAGCCGGACAGGTTCACCGGACAATAACGTGATGATGGGCCGTGCAAGATTGCAGCCTGCAGTGCGGTAGACATGAGCATTTCAACGGCTGGACTTGCTGCAGGAAAACCCAATTAGTTTTGGATCAATCTAGCTAGCCTAGGATATAATCTTATAGGTTGAATTGTATATGTAATTGGCTTAATAGGTTTAGCACATCATTTTTATTTTTATCTATGCATGGTTAGAGTGACTGTTCAACCAAATTGGGTTATTTGCTGCATCTAAGCCTAAAACACCAATACGATCAAGACGAGTTAGCTCGATAACACCTGTGTAGATCTAACACGAAACTAGATATGTTTTAACATGTGAACCTCTTTAATATGATGAGTTGTATCGAACCCAAGATGTATGAGAGGATCTAAATTGTGTAATGGTTCCTTTATCCAAGACATGTTATTTGTCTTGATGGGTCCCAAAATGGAAAAGTGTTCTTTCCCACAAACAAAATCTTGTGCAAAATAATTTCATGAGTTTATAAATATATATATACTGAAGAAGTGACAAACTAAGATGGTCCCGGCGGGGCTCGAACCCGCGACCTTCGGCTCATAAGACCAACGCTCTAACCAACTGAGCTACGGGACCTGAGATTGCTGAAAACATGTAACATATATATTTAACAAATATTTGATGTTGTTGTTCCTTAAAACACGAAGAATGCATCGGGGATTCGGGATGACCAAGTGCGAACACTTTCTACAAAAATTTTAGCTTTCCACTTTCACAGCGAGTTCTATCTAGGACAGACCCATGAAAAAAAAAAACTGAGTAAGCATCATTATACAAACAAGTTGAAACCAATAAGAAAAACATCAACAGTGGAAAATAGTCCAATACCACTACAAACTAAAATTAAATGACCCCCACTCAACCCTATATGGCTCCACCCGTGGCCTATATATGGTGTGGCCGTAGTGCATGCGTAGGAGCATGACACTGACACACAGGTTCCCAAAGTTCCAAGGAAACGTATCCTCCACCAAAATAGCAAAACACAGTGCCATATTTACTGTGGAATATTTTGTAGCAGAGTAATCCAAGCCGTGCGAGTCCCGATCCAACGGCCCAAAACAGATGAATGTATGAGCACTGTGGTCCTTTGCAGTATCACTAATCCTGCCAACCCTACTCCATTCGCACGATAGCCCACATCATCGATCGGTCTTGAAACTCTCTCTCTCTCTCTCTTGAGTCTATTCATCTGCATCACGGTGTAGATTAAGATGGCCCGTTTAATTCCCCCTAACAGTCTAATTAGTTAACTTCCAGCGGCAGTTCATTTTGTGTACGAATTTCAGCACAAGCAAACACATGAATAATCAAAGCAGCACGATCAGAGGCACGCTTAATTTATCATTAGAATGACAAAAGTCGAAGACAAGCACACCACCATATCTAGCTACGTGCGTACGTACGAGTACGTAGCTCCTTGGATCTCTCTGCATGCCTGCACGGTCACAACCAACGACGATCTATTCCAGGTACTGTACTGAATACTGATACATACTGAACGATCACCGATCAAAAACCAAAAAAAGGAAAGAAAAAACTGGACAGACACCACACACATAAAACCAACTCAGCCGTCAGCTCCCTACGCATCACCGTATGCTACTTGGTACTTGGTACGCTGCAAAACCATACGCGTCGTCGACTCGATCGTTGAGATCGATCGATCGAGCATGGCCTACGGCTGCCAGGCGGCGAGCTGCTGGATGTTGGTGGGGTAGACGAGGTCGGTGCCGGCGGAGAAGGCCGCCTTGCCGAGGAGCACGTTCACCCGCTCCGTCGGGTGGAAGGCGTCCCAGAAGATGTACGTGTTCCGGTTAGGGCACGGCCGCTGGAACGGCAGGCACGTGATCACCCCGCGGTTCCTCCCGATCCCACAGCACCCGCGGTCCACCACGCTGAACCCTGCAGCAAATTTCCCCGGACCCGCATGTCAGCGACGGTTTGCAACCACTTAATTTCGATAATATCATGTAGGGGTATCATGTAACCACGATCGACATTATCCTAGCTTGTACACGTTGTTTGTACGCGTAGCAGCGCTGGACGGAGCCAGGATTTAAAGATGTAGGCGATGATGCGGCCAAATAGCATAAATGACAACAATATTTCTTAAAATATATAGGATTATAGTGCAAATTTGCCGAAGCATGTCCCTTTGGCTGGGCTGGATCGCGTTGTACAAATATCAATGCATGTATATATATGGTGGCTGTGATGATCGTGATCGAGAGTGGTTGGTTGGTAGTAATTACCGTAGGACCATGGGTTCCTGAGGACCTCGGAGATCATCTCGTAGGTGTCGACGTAGATGAACCTGGCGCGCGGGAGGTTGACGTTGAGGGTGTTCACCATGGCCTTCACCTTGCTGTTGAAGGGGACGATGAGGTCGTCCACGTCCGGCGAGCACTGGTTCGCCGGGTTCCGCGCGCGCATGTTCGGGATGCACGCCATCGACCCCACGCCCGCGATCACGAACTTGCGAGCTCCCAGGTTGTACAGGCTCTGCATGCATAAACACACATGCAAATCCAGAGATGCATGGGAAGAAGCAAATTAAACTACTTTGCTGCAGTACGTACTGATCTTAATTTTGCATGTGCGTGTCAGTATGCAGCTTGGTGGTGAGCTTAATTACCTTGAGCTGCTTGGTGTACTGCTGCACCAGGAGCGTGGAGTACTGCTCCCCGTTGTACTCGTTCCTGGTGTTGTAGTTGGGCATGAGGTAGTTGTTCAGGTAGTCATTGCTGCCCATGCCCACGTAGAAGATGCTGCGCGCCAGCGAGCCGGCCAGCTTGCCGGCGCCCAGCTTCCTGGTGATCTGGTCCAGCGTCGCCTCGAAGTTCTTGATCTGCGCGTTGAACGGGATGCGCCCGACCTGCAGTATCCATCCATGCATTGTGCCATGAAATTAATTAGCTCATACGAATTAATGCTCCATAAAGACTTATTGTTACGGCTGGTACAACGACCGATCAGGTTTCATTAGCATGCATACAAAGTTCTGGCCGGTGTTGTCCAGGATCCCGGCGGCGGCGGAGGCGTAGTTCACGCCGTAGAGGGCGGCGTCGCCGCTGGAGGCCTCGTTGTGCGAAGGCAGGAGGGGCAGCCCAAGAAGCTGAGCTGCATGCAGAACACAACGAGAGTGAATCAGTGAAGTTGTTCTGAATTCTGATTAATTAGCTACGTACGTACAGATTGGTTACGATCAAGGGGAGATTTGGGCATTGATTTGCCGTGATCCTGCGGTAAGGTTAGCTTTAACCCGTCAGGACTGCATGCATGATGCAGTACAGTGTATGCATCTACCACCATACGATGCATAGCCTGGCTAGTGTCACATGGAAACATTGATGTGCCACGGTAGCGGTACATACAAATTGGCTAGATGAATTCATCACATCGTGTGTACTGCCTGAGGTGGATCAACGGCAAGGCAGCATCATCATTATGATCCCCGGGAAAAATTGAGTACTACTGTCTAGTACTACTGAAGAACGCCTCTCTCTCTCGCACTAGAATGTGCACATGGTAGAGGCCGGTCAGCAGTTATTACCATGGTTATCAAGGCGGTAAGGTTAGACCCACCCCTTCACACCTTTTAAGCGGTAAGGCGCGAGACGGGGCAACATCTTACTAATCCTAAGGTGACACTGTAGAGTGGCTGCAGAAGATTTCGACAGCAGCAGTAATTCTAAATTCTCTGGCCGTAGAAGATCCCAGCTGCTTGCCCGTTGCCCGCTGCCCACTTGCCCCTGCCTGCCCCCACCTCCTCTTTTCCCCTCCATCCGAGTGCTCGCGCCACCTCCTCAATACCACCTCCTCTTTTCGCTTCGGCTTCGCCCACCTTCCTCCAAGCCTCTTCGCCCACGTCGTGTCCTCCGGCCCCCCCTCACCGCTGGGCCGCGCCGCCTCCTCCGGTCCTCCCTCAACATCAGCGCCGGTCCACGTCGCACCGCCTCCCCTCCCCCTCTTCTCTTCGGCTCTCCCTCTCCCTCCGCGCCCCTTCGCCCACGCCGCCTCGTCCCTCAGAGCCAGGGAGGAGGTGCCGAGGAGCTGCGAGACGGTGACGGGGAGCCGGGAGGAGGAGCCACACTCTAAGGAACTGCTGGGAGGAGGCGGCAAGGCGGGGGCGATGCCTTACGACTTTGGTAGTGCCTTACCGCCTAAGCGATGCTTAGGCGACGCCTTAAAAACCATGGTTATTACAGTGCAACAGCACTAGTAGCTAGTGTTACAGTGCTCATGTAGATCATAGAGTGACTAGTTGCTAATAAATTCAGATTTATTTGGACCATCCACTATCCATGCCTGGATTTCGATTTGAAGATGCGAGAAAAAGGACTAAATATGCACATGCTTGTAGGCTTCAGTGTGGAATTCAGATATGTATATCAACTGCATTGCTTCTTCAAGGAAAACAAGGAGAAGCTAGCCTAACATTGTTGGAAAACAATGAAATTGTCTACTTGTCAATAATTATAGACTCTCACAGGAATACAGGACGCATATATATAGATTTAGGTTCCCTGAGAAATGTGTCTGTATGTCCATTTCATCTACCATGGAGTCTCTGCTTTTAAGGAACTTGCGTCAATGGTAAGCAACTTGCATAATGAGTTCTTTTTACTAATTAAAATGAATAATGAGATCAGAGCATGCATGGCCAAAGCCAATCCAGTGATGACAAAATTTTTTCTTGATTGTAAATTATTCTTCCACGGAACAGAGTGAATAAATACTCTCGTATATAACAAAAGCTATAATACATAGGAGAAATACGTATGTTTGGTTTCTTAAAGAAAGGAATGGGAGTTAATTTCAACCGCTCAAACACCATAACCCTGTGCTTTACCACTAGTCCACTAAGATACATGGTTGCCCCAATACTCCTCATTGTATGAATAGCTCATTTTAGGATGCACTCCACTGCTTTGCTTGATTCACTACTTTAAATTAAAATACGACAAAATGCTGCAATATGTCAAATAACACATCATATATACATATAACAAATTAACAACTAGCACCAGGTCTTTTCAGTTTGTCAAGATGGAAAACTGAAAGATGCATGCTGACTTACAGCTCCTTACATACTGCTAGTAGCAATTTTTATGCATGACATTTTTTTTTTCCAATGAGAAGTTGTAGTTTTTCGTTCCTTCAAAGCTGTGACATTTCCTCTGAACTAGCTAGTTCCAAAGAACTCCAAAACTTACAAGCTAGGAAAGAAAGAAAGAAAGACGGGCAAGAGATTTAGTAGCTAGCCAGCTAGAGAGTAGAAACTATACGAGAGCAACAGAGGGTAAGAAGTTAAGAACTAAGAAGCAGCATGCATGCGTGTAGCTCGTACCTATCTCGTCGACCATGGTGTAGCCGTTGGAGAAGCGTCCGGTGGGCCCGCCGGCGAAGTCGATGCCGTAGGGCAGGTAGTTGGCCTTGGCGAGCGACGTGAGGTCGTTGTTGTTGCCGTTGTCCGTCAGCGAGTCCCCGAACACGAACATCGCCGGCACGCTCGCCGCCGCGCCCCCGCTCCCACTGTCTCCGGGCCCCATCGGGAACGTGCCGTTCCACGGCGGGAACACCTGCGCCGTGGCGCCGCCGCAGGTCAGGAGCAGCAGGAGGAGGGGCAGGAGCAAGCAGCGGCTGGCGGCGCTGGGGGCTACAGCGCGCTGCCTCATGGTGGAGAGCGTTGTTGTGGCGGAGGCCATTGGAGAGCTCGCTAGCTAGGTGGTAACTAGGAGCAGAGCTAGATAGGCAGAGCGAGCTTGCAGTGGGAGAAGGGAGCGTATATAGTGGAGGAGAGAGGGGAGAGCTAGTCACTAGAGGGTTCGTGGGTAGGTGGGTGGGTGAGGGAGGAGTAAGGGCTGTGTTTGTTTGCTGCCTGGAGCTTGTCTGGTCGGGACGAAATCGGGAGTTTGCTGGGACCTATTTGGTTGCTAACCTGACCTGGCGAGCGCTAAGGGCCCCGCGTTTCTGTATTCGATCTACTGTTTATGATTTTATCTACAACAGTTATTCACATGTGTTTTTATCAAATAACCTATCTCTAGGCTTAACCGACAAAGATTATCTGATTTTTAGACTACTTTTAGACACCATTTTTCACCCGATATAGAACACAGAACGTCAACCAAAACAAGCCATGAATGCGGCTCGGCCTGCAGTGGCGGCTCGGCCTGCAGGTCTCCGCTGTCGGTAAATTCGAGCTCCCTTGGGATGTGTACCGCTTTGGGGGAAGCTGCGCGTTCAGACCAAGACTAGGGGTGGGAAATGGTAAAGGATAATCCGTTTTATCCGATATTCGTATCCGAGAAAACGCAAATGTGGTAAGTAAAATCCGCATTCGAATGAAAAATAAGTACTATCTGGAAAAAAAAATGGATAGTATCTGTATTCGGTGTTATTCGTATCCGGAAAAAACGAATACGAATACTATACGTTTTTCCCCGGATACGAATACGAATATTATCCATTTTTTCCCGAATACGAATATGAATACTATCCGTTTTTTCGGATAGTACTCGTTTTTCATTCGAATGCGGATTTGTCGCAAAAGTTGTGGGATATTCGCATTCGACCGAATTGAGTATATATTCAATTCGAATTCTAATCCGTTACAACATTCGATTCGGATTCGTATTCGAGAATGTTCGAATTCGTATTCGTATTCGAGACTATTCGATCCGTTTCCATCCCTAGCCAAGACCGTGAAGAAGAGAAACATGGCGTCCTACTGTCATAGGAACTCCGGAGATTTATGACCAGCCAGGTAGGCCCACGCGGCGTTAGTTGATTCTTCTCCTTTGGTTGGTTTTAGTAAGGGCATGTACAATATGCGAGGTGTCAGAACTGTTATCTCACTGCCACATTGTATGTGTTAGATTTACTTTTTAGCTGTAACTTGTAGCACCTCTTTCTCTCTCCAAGATATGACCCACAACTAAATAAAGTATCATACATTTTTCTTCGAATTCACAACATATTCTTTCTCCTTCTCTCATGTCACTTAAAAATGGGCCCATAACTTTTTTTGAACTAGCACCGTTGCATATAGATGCACATACACCGGTGCTAGAAATATTTGTGCTAGAACCTATTGGTTTCGCTTGCTCCAAGGGCTAGCATAGGAGCCAAAATAAGAGGGGCTAAAACACTACCTAGCACCGTACGTTGTGCATGGCCTAATTCGCCTAGCCCGCACTTAGTCTCTTACTCGGTTGACTGGTTGTCTGGTTGCATGTTGACTTTCACTTTTGTAATGTCCTGTTTGTCTTAGAGTTCTTACCGAATTTCTAAAACCTAAAAATGAACCATTTAATTTATTGGCTTGATGAAGCTTAACCTGGAACTTTGGAAATGTTAAAGGTTTAACTTGAATTAACCTAATTTCAATTAAAGCCTTTTAGCTCTATGTCCGTTGCTGGAGTTTTTCGGTGTTCTTTAGCTGTTGGCTCTTTACATTATTTGCCTTGTGTGCCCCTTAGCCTAGTTTTTCCTCTTGTGGACCTCCTCTTAGACCCGATCCCTTTATTCTCAGGCCCTCCCCTTTGTAGATCTTGACCGTCAGGACCTCCCCTTTGTAGATCTTGACCGTCAAGACCTCCCCTTTGTAGATCTTGACCGTCAAGACCTCCCTTGTACCCTTTTTCCCTTGAAACTCTTAGCCTTAGGCCTCTTTCCTGGATCTCCGCTATTAGATCCTGTACCCCTTTGAATCTCATCCCTTAAAAACCCCTTTGTACTGGACCTCCTTTAAGTCCAGAACTAGTGTGCGCTTTCCCCTCTGTAGAACTGTTAGATTCTGCTTGAATGGCCCGATTGAGAAGAGATGTTCGGATGGTCCAAACATTCTCTTACATGGTGGAGCGTCTGATTGAGTTTGGACGGCCCCGATGTAAGTGCTCATTCACGCGGTCTGAACGTCCCCATCTCCTTGGACAACCCGATCAAGATCGTGTGGCCCTGGTTTGTGCGCCTTTTCCCTTATCCCTTGGGTTTTCTCTTTTCCTCAGGACTTCCTTGTCCCTAGGACCATTCTGTGGTCTTTTTGCAAAGACCACCCTATTTTGTCATGATCACCCTATGTGGTCATGACTTCTGGTCTTTTTGCAAAGACCACTCTCTTTTGTCACGACCACCCTATGTGGTCATGACTTCTGGTCTTTTTGCAAAGACCACCCCGGTGTCGCAGGACTTCCTCCTTGGTCACGACTTTTTTCTGTTGCTTTGACCAACCTCTTTGTTTGAACCAGCCCTGTCCCCTTTTCCCCTTCTGCACGTCTTGCAGCAGAAAGTCTCTGAACATTTAATGTTGCTGCGGCACATTAAATGTAGTCACATCTGAGGTACTTTGTTCCTCCTTTTGATGGCATGTCTTGTCTTATCCTTGTACATTTCCCTTACCTACCCTTGACACGTTGCCCTGAGCCTCGGTGCTCTCACCGCTGCCTCTCTTGCTATTTGTAGCTCAGAGAGCCTCCCTCCATCACCTTTTTTCTCATTCTTAGCTTCTTTGCTTCCATCTTGTTTTCGCCGTGCTTGAGACCCGAAGTTTCACTCTCTCTTGAGTTGGACCTCCCCTCAAGCCAGGACCTCTTGTTCTTCAGATTTTAAGTTGGATTTGCTTAAGTTCTTTTGTTTCCTTTAAGTTCTTTTGCTCGAGTTCGCCTTGTTTATTTGGTTCTTTGCGAACGTATAGGTTCCGACTTCGAAGAGGAGTTCTTGGATCTAGCAGTTTCCCATTGCTCAACGAAGGCAAGTCACAGACCTTTGATCATTGTTGAACCTAGCTTTTCAAATCTAAGTTGTTCAAATATATCTTGCATGTCTACTTTTGTAACCAAGTTTTTGGGCATTAGCTTTTCCTACTTGACACTATCCCTCCTTGGAAGTTGGTACTCATCATGTTGACATGATTTCCTTGGACACCCTAGTTGGGTAAGTTTTGTTGGCACTCTTCGTTTTGCCAACTTGGGACCGTAGTTTGCTTAGCTTAGCTTAGAACCCCGTGAATAGGAGAACCTTGCTTTTATTTCTTTAATAATCTTGACTAATGATCTATGGAATCTGTGGTGTGAGGCCACTTTTGCGCACTTGTGGTGTGAGGCCACAGTGTGTCGATTGTGGTGTGATGCCACCTTTGTTAAAACTTGTGCACGTGTCTTCTTCCCCGCGCTATCTCGGCCGAGCACGCTGGAGCTCACGCATGCTTGCCACCAAGGTTCATCCCGCCACCTCATGCACACGTGTCCATCTCAGAAGCATCGCCTGGCTACCTTGGACCTCCTGAGCCTATCCCTTGCCTCTCTCTCGTACTCTCTCGATCTCTCCACTCGTTTCTTTGTTTCGGCCGAGAGAGAAACCGTGGAGCTAGAGCTCAACTCGAAGTCGCTTGACTGCTTGAGCACCCGCGACCCCTCCACCGAGTTCCTCTCCGGATGCTGCCTTCATTTTGGCCAACCCAGGTCCTTGTCATCCTTTGAATCGACGGGGACGTTTCATCGTCTTCGACTCCGGCAGCCACGGCCCGAATAGCTTGTTGGCGCTCTGGTGAGTTCCTCTCGCTGCCACCTAGTCCATCTTGATCGCAATATCACACTGAGTCTTCGAGCCAAACTAATTTGTGTTTGGTGTATTGTCTTGGGCGTGCGACCCTTTCTTCTTCGGCTACGGACAAGTGCCGCCGTGTTGATTCCGACCGCCACCGACTTCCTCCGCCATCAAGACTTTGGGCGCCTCGTTGCTGGTGCAACGGTGATCCCGAAGCAACCTTTGCTGAGTCTTCTAGAAGCTCGTAGTGTCTTCTCTATGGGAGCATAGTCTCCACCTCCGGCCGTCGCCAGCTCGCCGCCGGTATCCTCAAGGACCCGCACCACCTCAGGTGAGATCGCGTGGACCGTGCACACCCGTACGAGTTGATTCCGTGTCCGGAGCATTATCCTTTTGCCTGATAGTCTTCCTCGCCACCACGCTCACGCGTGGGAACGCCGGCAAACCACCGGTGGGATTAGGTTTTAGCAGTGTTAGTTGTTCCACTGACTTGTGGGCCCTCTGGTTTAAACATGTTTAGCAGCTAAGTTAAAACCTTTTGAATCCTTTGAGTCTATGACTTGTGGGGTATTCAGTCGGTTAAGTGAAGATGTATTTTGTAGATTACGTGTTCTAGTAAGGAAAACATATTTCTTAATTGCTTAACTTGGAGTTACATTTTGTTAAACGAGTGGCTTGATTAAGACCATTGGATCGATATCGGAGGGTCCAGATCGCATCGCCAACTCAGGCAGTCCGAACGGCCCAAACGATTTGGTCGGTTGATATCAAATCTAACGGTCCCCATCCTTAGTGCTAACTCGGACCAGGTATGAACCGCTGATCTTAGATCAGACGGTCCACACGATAGGGTTCGTTCGGGTGGTCCGATCGACCACTCAACCCGGACCGTTCATCTTATATCGGACGGTCCACGTGAAGGGGTGTGTTCGAACGGTCCGAACAACTCTGATCAATTTGGGCCGTTGAGATTAAATCGGACAGCCCACAAAGCTTTCTGTTAAGCTGGACTGGTCCGAACGGAAGATGGTTGGGTTCAACCAAGTGGCTTGGGTCTGGCCCGGTCGGAGGAATAGTGAAAACTAATTTTGAAAACAAAGGCTAAGGGTTCTAGGGATTTTGTTGACCTAGAAGATTAGCTCCAAAAATTCTAAAAATTTTACAGGAGGTTCTTGACTCTAAGATTAACCTTGTATAAAATTTCTATAGGTCTTAATGCATTGCATTTTTTCCCAAAAAATTCTCAAGGTTCTGACCTAAGGTTTGACTAGCCCTTTTAAAATAGCAAATAAATTATAAAAATTATGAAATTTTTCAAAGTAGTCACAAAAATGATCTAGGACCTAGGAATAATAATCCCAGAGGATGATCATAAGATTAATCTGCTTTCCCACAACCATTTTTCCGTGAACAGAATATTTCCCACGTAGACCAAAACAATTAACCTGACAGTTTTAACCGTCAGTAAAACACTTTGTCTTGAGAGTTGTATTACAACCATCAGCAAAATTGGAATTTTGACGGTTGTAATATTCCCGTGACCAAAATAGTATAACTTGATGGTCGTTGCGGGCCTGTCAGCATAATTCGGGTAAACTTGACGGTCGGAGCGGGCCCATCATGTTAAGTTGGAACCATCAAGTTTGCCCCATTTTCTAGTAGTGACTCACAGGACAACCGGCAAGGCGCTTCAAATGAATTGGGTGCGAAAGCAGCTCCTCCCCTTGACGACGACGAAGGATGACAGAACACAGCACTCGCCAACTCCGACTCCTGCCCACATCCTCCCACCAGCTCATCCATGGTGTCCTAGATCAGCTGCTACAAAACGGGGCCTCCGAGATGGTCGTCTTGCGCTTCCTGACGACCCTTCAACGACAATAGCCCGACTCTCGGGCCTCTTCCACCGGGCGACCTGCTACTCCTCAAGTCGCCAGTCTACACTTGGAGTGCCCTCGGTAATGCAGCAGGGTTGGTTCCTCTCTGCAGCCACACTACACTTGTAGCAACGAGGGCCGGGGAGGGAAGACGGGGGCTCTGGGTCCAGGGATGAGGAGGGCTCTCTGCAATGGTGGACTGCTGCAGCTTGTTGGTCTTGACGTTGATGGCACGCTTGGTGGCTTCTAGACACGCCCAACACAGCCGTGGTAGAAACTTGAGCGGCATACCCCTTGTGCATGGCGCCGCCGACTTGATGTGTTCGCTGGTCGTGGTGGCTCCCCATGACCTCCCCGGCGTGGAGCACCGCACAACACCCCACGACTCCAAACGCCCCACGAAAGCTCCATCGGTGACGACGCCTCCTTGCTCGTGGGTGCGTCAACCGCGGCGGTTGATCAGTGACAGCAAGCGGGGAATCGTCAGCATAGAGAACTGGTTCCAGATCTAGATCTAGAACAAACCAGCAAGGGGCGGCGCCGGCATGCCAAGGAGGGGCTCTACCGAAGGTCGGGAGGCTTCCACGGGCCATGGATAGAACTGGGGGATGTCTCCCCGCTGCCTTGACGCGCTCTTCTCTCGAGGTAGGACTGGAAAGAGAGCGGGGGAGGGAGGGGGAGGGGAGGGAGGAGGAGGGGGTCAGAAGGAGAGGGTGGGGATGCCATCGCACGAGCCTCGCGGCAAGGTTAGGTGGGATGGCAACGGTGGTCGCTGGAGCTAGCGGGCACGTCCCGGGTGGCTCGTGGGAGCAACACGGGAGTTTTGTCTTCTGACTCACCCAACAGTAAGTTTCACGATGTTTCAAGAAGTTTTTTTTTATCAAGTTTCAACCAAAACATTCAAGAGATTTCACCAAGTTTCAACATGTGTGAGCAAGTTTCAACCAAAAAGTTTCAAAAAGTTTCGACGAGCTCACTTTGGATACGACATCATGGTGGATTTCATGTGCGGCGGTGGCACTCCACGACGTGGTCCTCCGTGGTGCTCCATGGCGGAATGCACCGAGGCGGCGAAGCGCTAGAGGGCAGCGGGATCCGAAAGCAGCACGCAGAGCGTGCGATGACCGGCGAGGGGAGCAGTTCGACAATTTGCATAACTGCAGAATCCATTTGCATATCTGCACAGCTTCTTGTTTGATTATTATAGAATTTTTCAAGTAAAAGCCCTTCTTTGGATTTTTGGCTAAATTGTGATCTCACTTTACATGGACAGGCTATGGCCCTGCTAGATATGCTTTGTTCGTACTTGTGTATGCAGGATTGGAGGTATATTATCAAATTATCAACCTTTGATCTCGATTTTGCTGTTATGTCTTATGATCATTTTGACCCAAACTAGCTAGTCAACTACAAAAGATAATTTAAGGCTCATATTTTCTGCCTTCTCATATGGATAGTTGGGCAATTGTTGTTCCAAAACGTTTGAAATGTTATAATCTTATCATATCAGGGTGCCATAAACAATCTAGTGTCTTGAACAAAATAGTAAGTTTCCACCGGCAAGTGTATCTGAACTCCACTTTGCATACGAAGTTGTCACTTGAGTGCCTAGGCGCTAGATACTTATATCTTCTTTCCTGGCAAGTCAGTTTGAAGGGATGGCATGAGTTTCTGTCTATTTGCCTATTTATGAACTCTTAACATAAATTGGTCCACCTTTGATCCACTACTATGTATGCTATAGACTTTTGCCATCTAACATCAGGGTTGGAACTTTGGATTGATAATTTGATATTAATGATATGATGTTTATTGATTCAGGTTCTTGCAATTCCAGCAATACCTTTAACCATTTCTGTGGGTCTATTATTTGGTAGTGTTACTGGTACAATTATTGTTTCGATAAGTGGGACAGTAAATAAATCCATCAAGACGAGCATTTTTTGTTGTTAATTCTGCCTTTTTCTGAATTTTCTCATGGAACTTTGTTGATTGTGTAGCTAGCTACAACAGTGTCCTTTCTTATTGCTAGATACTTTGCCAGAGAGCATATTCTTAAATTGGTTGAAAGAAATAAAAAGTTTCTGGTAATTGATAAAGCAATAGGTGAAAATGGATTTAAGGTTGTGACTCTCCTTCGCTTCGCTTTAATCCCCTATTACCTTTCTGGCTTTCTCCTTTAGGAACTACCTATACGACTATGCAACTTGACTTCAGTAAAATTCTTTGTATTTAATCGTACCATTGTTTGATTTACTTTTTTTTTTATATTGTCTTTGTAGGTTCTGGTTCTTGTATGACTATTGATGAAGAAATGGTGGGCTAAGATATAGATGAAATATTCATTATTTAGGTACTTAAATTGTATCCCTACGATGATATATTATTTATGTTTTGTTATGTTTTCCTTATTATGTTTTATGTTGAAGTGTTGAGTTAAAGTTCCGTGTCAATGACGTATTTGCGACTTATTTTTGTCATATCGTAGTGTGGGTATAAATTGACATTAATTCTAGGATGTTAGCCTATTAAAATTTAACTTGGCACACGGTGAAATCCTAGATCCACGGTTGCCTAATGCCTATAGCGTTACAGGGTCATAGATTTTTTTTTTTTTTTACGTTAGTACGCTTAGTGGAGTTGGTATGTTCACATTTACTAGACCAACCGGCCAAACTCCTCTTTTACAAATGGAGTAGCTAGAGAAAAAACACAACGTGCACCCAACAGCGAAGGGGCCCACTGCCAGCGACACGGGGTAGCCGAGAACGACCACTGACCCACCTGTCAGAATGGAGCGGAGCCTTCGAGACTGAGTTCGAGGGGAAGACAAGACGAAGAACCCCGCGTCCGACCGATACCCACCGGACGGACGCATAAAAGGCACCACGCACCCAACGCGAACACCACGGAAGCTTCCGAATCCCGATCCACCACCTGCCGCACCAACACCACCACCGCGACACGAGCACGAGAAGGCGGCAGCGTCGTCGCAACGCAACCGAGGGAGGCGTAGGCAAGGGCGCACGCCGCGACGAGATGAGACGGCCGCACGGCGTATGCGGCAGATCCAGCCCGGCCCCGTCCGCCGCCCTCCTCCTCACCGCCGCCGCGATCTGCGCCCAGCTCGCGACAGGTTCGTGCTCCTTGACCCCTGCTCGATCTATTCGAAGCCGGCCAGATTTGAGGACGACGCGAGGGGTTCACACGGAGATCTGGTCGGGGGGCGTGGCGTGGGATTGGCGAAGCGTCGCCGCCCGTCGGTGGTTGCGAATTGGGTGGTTCCGTTTATTATTCTCCCGTCTCGCTATTATTATGGTCTGCTAGTCTAATTAATTGGGTGGGTTGGGACTTGGGGGCGAGGAATTCGTGAAATCCCGTGCTAGTTACCTTGAACTATTGACCAGCTTAAACTTAGGATCCCGTTTTCAGAATTCGTAGCAGTTACTATGGGCCTTCTCAACTAGCGGTTCGGATTATTGGAGCGTTTGGGGTTTTCTTGTGGAAATAGAAATAAGAACACTACTCCATGCGACGAATATACGAATGTTGCTGGAGTGAGCTCGTGCTCGTCTTAGTTGGGGATTTTCCAGGTAGGCGAAAAATGTTTGCCCGAAAAAAATTGAAGAAAGGGCTGTTAGATCCAACTTGCTGCATCTCATTTCCAGACTCCGTAGCAAAACATTAGCATTTCTCTGTTTTTTATTTTCATTCACCTTTTTGAGGTGTCTGAAGTCTGAACTCACGAGCTTAGCTGATTTTAAAAAACTAGCAAAGTGCATAATATGGGGATACAATATTCATTAGTCAGTTACTCGGGTGTGATCTCTTTGAAGTAGAAAATCTGGCGTGATCTCTTTCAAGTAGAGAATGAATTGACCATTAACAAATGCAGTCCATGTCTGATAGTTTTGTAGGAGCACACTATCATGGGTAATACTCATGAGCTTAGCTGATTTTAAAAAACTAGCAAAGTGCATAATATGGGGATACAATATTCATTAGTCAGTTACTCGGGTGTGATCTCTTTGAAGTAGAAAATCTGGCGTGATCTCTTTCAAGTAGAGAATGAATTGACCATTAACAAATGCAGTCCATGTCTGATAGTTTTGTAGGAGCACACTATCATGGGTAATACTTACTGATGTTTCATACACCTGCCAATTGTTCGCCTTATATTATTAGGGACTTTAAACTTCCAAAAGAAAAACAAGGAAATTAACTGGTGGTAATTAGCCAGTTACTGGAAATTCTTGCTAGACCTAGATTTATTTATCCTAGATGGTCTATAAACAGCTGAATCAGCGAGATAGCATAAGTTTTGTCCGATTAGCACCAGCCACCATGTTTGAACAATTTTCGAATTTCTATTGGTGTAAACAGAATGTTTCGTAGGTTTCCATTTAAAGCGCATGAATCGGTGTACCTCGGTCAGTTTTTTCTAGTTATTATGGAAGTTGGCCAAAGCCAGCCAGGCTATCTTAGGATTTCTTGCTAGCCAGCTAGCATCTTGTATTCTTGTCTGTATTGCTTGCCACTAGCAACCAGCTAGAAATGGTACTTGCTGCCCATCAGGAACCAGTCACAACCGGTTTCGCATAACCATACATGGCATGCAATTGGAAGCTATAATGTGTGGTTCGTCGATCTGGAAGTAATAGTTCTAAAATTTAAGGGAGAAAATGATGTGGTTACCTTCAACTGCTGATGAATGTTATGCTTTTGAGTTTTGATATGTTACATAATATTTTTTAACTTTTGAAGGCACTAATGTCTGATAAAAGCTTGGCACAAACATGAACTAATGAAACCTCTTCAGTTATCCATGTGCTCCACCTTGGAGTTTTGATTTTAGATCATTGAAACTTGCCTACAATGTTTGCAGGACTAGCTGGTGATCCTCAAACATCCAATGATGATAAGAAAGCTGAAGCTCAGTCGAAAGGTCATACTGGCCAAACAGTTTTGTTTGTCCTCCTAGGAGTTGGGGCTGCCATTCTGTTGTCATTTTTCCTTTTCAAGTATTGGCAGAAGAAGAAAAGAGAGGAACAACATGCACGTCTGCTAAAGCTATTTGAAGAGGATGATGACATTGAGGTTGAGCTTGGTCTTAGAGATTGATAATCTTCACTGTACAGCAAGAGTATCTTGGCTGACAAGGTAATTTCTATTGCAGCATGTAGGAATGATGTAAGGCCATGTACATTTTCGTATTTCCTATGGCACCTTGGTTTTGCATTTGCATCACACATATGTTTAATGAAAAATGTGATGTTTGACAATTTTGTTCTCAAATTGTATTTTGGAAGTAGCCAAATAAAACTTGTCGTTAATGTACTTCGTCTTGTGTCATTTCATTGCCTAATCTGCTTACATTAAGCTTCACTGTTGTTTCTTATAAAACTCTGTTCATAGTTTAATTAAACAGAGTTTGATGTTTTGTTTCTGCAACTCTGGTTTTACACAATTGTTTTTTTCTTTCATTACTTAATAATTATTTTCACATTTTTAAAGATTAATAAAAACTTAAAAGAAGATTTAAGTGTAGGATCATATTGCTGCTATTTATTATTACAACAGGTGCAGTTCTTATATTCTTGCTATTGTCTAGCTAGAATTTCTATTTTGGCCCTTTTTCGCATATCATGCTCCCAGGTTGCATGATATAATAGAACCTAGTGTGTACGGTGGCAATCTACACGATTTTAAGTGGTTTTGCTACATAGACTCTTTTATATGATGACTGTATGTTAAATATTGAAAGATCAGACACTGCTTGTACCTTGTATATCATAATTCATATTATTTCTCGACATTGTGTTTAGTCAAGCAGTTGACCTAATGCCAAAATTTTTGGTGGATGCAATATTCCATGTGATTAAACTATAGAATTTTATGTTCCATTGGTTTCAAGCAATATTCCTTCTCGTGCACAAATACATGCAAACCCATAAAAATATATGGGGATACCTTACCTAGGTACCTGAAATAATGCACACCTACATTTCTGTTATCTGATAAATGCGTCATGGGTTTGATCATCTTAAATTATTGTACATCCATACATGACATCACAATATTTAGTTAAATTGTGTAAACTTGTTTACATGAGACGCAAAACTTACTTAGACAACTAATATGTCTTGAATTCAGTAATACCAAAACTGTAGTATAGAAGCACTTTCTGTACCCTTTTTAATACAAAAATTCTTTTTGTTCACAGGTTTTGCTGGCTGATCCTCACAGCATTTTCATGTTAATGTAAAGAATTTGTTGTATTTAAACTCGACAGACATCCTGAGGAAAGGTCTACTGTACTTCAGTTTTATATGGTGAATTTCTTGCCAAGGTTTGGAAAACATTCATTCGTAACAAAAATTCTGAATATATACACCTCTACTAGAAAACCCCACCCAATGATTTTTCTACTATGCAATGCGCTCCTGGCTGTATTGCATCAATGCAATATGTAGCATTTGGTGAGGCTTGAATTCTGATTTAGTTTCTGTTTGTGAACTCTGCTCTTGGTTCCAGTCTAACATGTTATTATCTGAGGGTTCCATATGTTCTCTGCCCCCATGCTCCTGATGCAGCACTCTCTTTTCTGTTGAATGCTTTCTGCTGTCACATCCCTTTTAACTACAAATTTTATTTTTATTAACATGTCAGTGGCCATCGAGGTTTTAAGCTGCTCGCTAGCTACTACATATGCTTAAGATTTTTTGTACTTGCAAAAGTAATACTGATTATCATGTGTAGTGTTAGGTTCTGTATCTCTTTGGTCTGAGAAACCCATAACCATTTTTCGTAGGCACCACCACCTCCCCCTACAGCCTACTTAGTGAGAGTGGAAATCCGTGGTGTATCAAAACACTTGGTCGGTCTGTCAGGGGAGCTGATTATATAAATTGCATAGTGTTTCATTTTGGTTCGATCTGAACCGTGACTGCTTTAAATTTGCACGTTTTTGTTTTTAACTTTTGTTGCTATATATTATGTGCATGCTAGTTGAAAACCTAGAAGTTGCGAAAACATGTGATGATTTCAGGGATGTGAAACTGGAAATGCACGATGAATTTACCAGCCTTCCACTGACCAGCTTATCTGTTTCAGGTAGAATCGTAAGTAGAGCATGACGCTGTTGTCATTTACCCCCAAATAAAAGATGCTCATACGGATTAAATGAAACGCCCCTGTATACAGGGGCGAATCTAGTGGGGAGCTTCATCAGGCTAAAGCCTACCCTCCATTGCCGCCTGGACCCCCCAACCCCCAGCCTCCCGGCTTCGGTTGTTCGGCTGCCAGTCTGCCATGGCTGCATGCCTGCGTCAGGAAGCAGCAGCAACAATAGCGTCAAGAAGAAGAAGCAATAGCAAACAAACGCGTTTGGGCCTTGCGTCCTTGTCAAAGCAACAAAGCCTAGCTGACTAGGCCCAACTCAAAACCACCCACGTCCCCACTGGTCCCACACGGCCACACTTCCACTTCCCTATTTGTGTTCGGTGTTCCTCGTGCCAAAAAAAATCCCAAATTCCCAATCAATTGAGTGAGCCAGTGAGGAGAACTGGAGTCTGGAGAGGCGCACTTGAGGGAGCCATTGGTGAGATATGGTCATTTGGGTGGCCGGTGGGGTGACGGGCCTTTGGACTGGGGCTGGTAGGGCGGCGGGCCTCTGGACTAGAGCCGAGGAGGGCAGGTGCAGGAGCCAAGGCCCAGGAGGCAGGAGGAGGAGGAGCTCTGGATCTGCCATTTGAGGAGGACCGCCGGTTGCTGGAGGCAAGAGGAGGCAGCCAGGCAGGACCGCAGGAGGAGGACGACTGTATCTGCCAATTTGGGCGGCTGGTTGGTTGCGGCTGGTCCTCTAGCCTCTCTGGCTCTTTGCCTCTCTCAGTCTCTCTGGACTCTGGTCTCTGGGAGTGGGACTGGTAGTCTGGTACTTGGCCGTGGGCATGACTGTGTGAGGGAGGAGGGAGCCAGGGAGGCGCTAGGTAGTGGGCACTGGCAGTGGCGATCTATGAACTATGAAGCCATTGAAGTGTGAAGAATTGAAGAGTGAAGCCTCTGTCCTCTGACTAGGTATATCGTACACTCATAACTCATTCCCTAATTAGTTGATTAGCAATTTGTTAGAATATAGAACTTTTTTATTGGTATATCGCCTCATCGAGCTGACATTGATCCTTCCAGTGGCAACGACATCTGTTGAGAGAATATTTTCGGTAATGAATATTATCAAAACAGATTTGCGCAACAAGGTATCGGATGAGTGGCTGAATGATTTGATGGTGTGCTACACTAAGCGAGACATATTTAGATCTATTGATGATGATAGAATCATAAGATCCTTTCAAGGCATGAAATCTTAGAGAATGAATTTGCCTCGTGAAAGTCGTGATTCAAGCTAGCACCTTAGTAGTATGGTTCTTTTATTTTGAATGTTCATGATCATTTACATACAATTTGCTCTTGTATCACTATTTTTTTCTAATTTTGATGTACAGGTTCTTGCCCACTGCTTTTGTGAGATTGTCATGTTCTAGTATCATCTTGTTGAAAAGGTTTTGTTTCAATTTTGAGGCTTGTGCACTAAGCTTTCCCTAGAACAAGTAGATGCAATCTTATGTAGATAATAGAGACATGATGAAGTAATTTATTGTGTTTCTTTTGGAAAAGCTCATGAAGGGATAAGAGGTTATGATGATTCTTGCTAAGAGAGTATTATTTCGTTGATTAGTATAATTGCCAGCTTGTGGTTGTGATGATAATGTTGAATGTTTTATAAGAAAATGAATTTTATCACTTGCATGATATTGATCTAATGAAAGTGTTTCGAGTTTTGCATGTGTGATCATTTGAACCTCATAAGTTGGTGGTAATTGAAACTATTTCGAGCAAAGTGATGTGTTGAAAGATTTTATTGGTTCTTAAGTGGTTCCCGTGATTTATTTTTAAGAACTTATCTTGTTTGAGCTGACAAAGTGATGTAGTAATCACAGAAAATAACCTTCCATGTTAAAGGAAGGAGTGAAGCAGAAGTGTTTGAGATTGAAGTCACGTTTTGTAACTTGCGGTTTATTTGAGTGTGCCTAAACCTTTTACTTTTGCCTCATAGGAGTTTCTCGATTTTCTAAGGCAATACCATCTTCTCATTTGAGATTTTGATCTTCTCTTCGTACGGGACTTGTGCCCTCAACTGTGGACTCCCCTTATGTTTTCTGAGTTCATTGCTTAATTGACTATTTCTATTGGTCCTGTATTCACTGTGAGTGGTAAATGTTTTTCTAGATGATGAAAAAAATTATTTTCATTTGCCTTTCCTTTTGAGAAGGAATCAACTGATTCGTTTTACAGGGGTCTTTCGAAGTGTTTATTAATTGTTGTTGTGAGACCTTGGGTTGTAAGTGTGAGGACCCCAATTTATTTGGCTTGTAATGCTTAACCAACCACCTGGTCCTAGCAGCACAAATCAAATAAACTGATCCTCGAGATATGTATACTTCCCAGAAAGCAGTATACACACCTCAGCACAAAATTAGACATCAATTCCATATCCAACATAGAGTCCAAACATTACACTACCAAACGGAAGGTAATCAAATAGTAAAGCTATTACAGACAAAGGCCGACCGGCCCAACAGATACACAAATAACAAGAACGACAGCGGAAGCAAAAGTGCCATAAGATGGCTATAAACAAAGCCAATCAGTGTGCCTTCAACCCACAAGGCATCGACCGACCGCCAAGACTAGTCGTCACCCACGGCGGCAAAGCCACGACCACGTAGTGAGGACCACGAGGCTCACCTTCTTCCTCCGCAACAAAAAACATTAAGCAAAGCACCTGAGTACAAAGATTGTCTTTGTACCCGCAAGACTGACGTGTGAACTAACAGACCTGTTCATAAGCTACATGCGGGCTTATTTGGTGGAGGCCATATGTTTTATTTGCATAAAGCCAATTTTATTTGCAATAATGTAATACAGTTAGAAGGCAAGTTTGCAATTCATTTTTAAGATTGAAATAACGATGACGGATATTAATAACAAAAGCGAAAGATAAAACAACCTAGAAGTGACTATCCCAATAGTCACCACAACAATAGCACGAATCCCAGATTCGTACCACCCATCAAGTTTTAATTTAAATGTTGTAGTCTAGTTCTTGGGGCGATCCGAGCGTGTCCATAACCTAGGACGAGGCTATTCGAATAGTTTTAACCTGCGCAGGTGTACCAATGTACCCACACTTCGCATCGCTTTAAGCCAAGCACACTTCCGAAGGTATGCTAAGCACACCTAAGTCCTACGAGACTGCTTTCCAATATTGTGTATTAACTACGAGCCGCTCGTATGGATAGAAATCCATACGCTTACATGGTAAAGCCGAAAAGACAACTACCCACTCGAGATAAAGCTTTTGGACAACTACCATGCTCCCACCTCCGTCCCTCTCGCGACCTCCTGCGACCGGAGCCAATACACGCCAAAGTACTAGGTCAAGAGAGGTCCCATATACTCTAGTGTGGTTAGCACGCAAAATGCTCAAGATGCGGTGGCGCAAGTAACTCGGTCCTTAATCGACTCGGGCACCTTTCCATCCACACCCAATGATCACACCGCCTTACCATTGTGCCCAAGTCTAAATCATTTTTGTTTTCATTTTTAACTTTTCAATTAAACATAGCAAAGATGTTTGAAACAAAAGTTGTAGTAAATTTTGTGTGATCAAGGTTCTGACTAAAGTCGATAACCGCTTGATTCTACCGATAGCTAAGCATGTCTAAGCGGTTGAAATCGTATCTACTAAGTGACAAGAGATCATCCAACATCTCTAATCACGACAAATAACCTAGGCTCGGTAGTAGAGATCAATATTTTGTCTACGTGATATGCAACTACAGATTTAACTAATCAATTTAACACAAATTAAGCAATGCATACATACAATTGAAACAAAATATTAGATTTTAAAATACCGATAAACATGATCAAATCGCTTGCACGGTCATTGTTGCTCAATATGGTGCGGAGGATCGTCCTCGGGTTGCCGCAAATATCGAAGCCTAACGATCGAACATAACAACAAATAAGAACGAATAACACCGACAAAACTCAAACATTCAACAACATCGAACAAGCCAAAACTCACACAAGGCCTAAGCATGAAATAATGAATTTTTAGAAGCAGAGAACAAATCATTTCAAGTTATTAGCAATTTTCTATGAATTTTCTAAGCTAAAAACACAACAAGTCACTAGTTAATTACTTAACAAATTTTTATGAACAGAACCAGTGTGAAAAATCTATCCTAATAGTTAGTATACTGAAAATGAAATTTTACGAAATTGGGTTCATTTAAATTGGACAATTATTGAGAAAGATATGGATTTTCTAATTTAGAAGATACATAAGACATCATTTTATTATCTAACAGATTTTTGCTACAGAGACATGGGTGAAGTTAATTTTATCAAATAGCACACTTAAAATGAAAATTAACGACTGGTTTCATACAATTTGGATAAAAATTGAATTAGTTATGCATTTACAAGTTTAATTGAATTAACGATTAAATGAAAAGCATTACTGATTTACTAAAGCATTTAATCCTTTTCTACCCACACCAACTAGCCCCACACACCGACAAGCGGCCCGAGCGAAAGTCTTGACGAACCGCCGCGCACGAAGGTGACGTCGGCGTATTCTAAGAATCGTCTTGACCAAAGTGCAAACCTAACATACTCTCACGAAATCGCTTCCCAACAGAGGAAACGATTACGAGCTACACAAACCTAATCGACAACATGGACCCACATGGCGGTGACACAAAGTGAAATGCAGCGGTTGGATTAAACGATTTCTAAACGTGATTAACCAAAGAGGCCCACAAATCGAGACTCAAAGTAGACATGATTAGAGTTAAACTAATCTTCACGGCGGTTCACCGGCGAGCACGGCACGGTGGCGCGGCGCAATCGATCTTGCAAACCGGAGGTTTCGGCGAAAGAGTGGTACCTTACGTTCGCAGGACCTAGCGAACTTCGGCGACGGTGGCGCGACCACGAAGATGCCGGCGCGGCGGCGAACGGAGGCGGAGAAGAAGATGGGTGCTCGCGGAGAAGACGCCGCGAGCTTCGAAGACCGGAAGGTGCGCCACGGATCGCCTCGGCTCGGGAAGGATCGCCCGAGATAATGCCGACGAAGGAGGTGCGAGGCGGCCGAATTTCCACGGCGGCGAAACCGAGCTCGGAGAAGAAGGGGTCGTCACCTCAACAATGCACCAAAGATGAAAATGAAGCCATCATTAGATTCGATGCATCGATGCGATCCTAAGGGACCAAACGCCGAGGCATGATACTCACTAGATCGCGAAAGCTTACGGACCAAGATCACCGGAGGCGAGGCGATGAACTTGCTTCGGTGATACGATGCACGACAATGATCCGGCCGGGCAAAATGGAGCGGCGTCGAGCAAGGATCACAATGGTGCGACCACGGGCTCGAGGCGGCTCCGTCTGGCGGCGCTACACTCGGTTTCTTCTCGGCCGAGACAAAGAAGCGGGCGGAGAAAGCACGAGAATGCATGCGAGGCGAATGGGTGACCTAAAGAGATAGGTGAGCTCTGGCGATTCTCGAGTCGACACGCGTCCCGGCGTGGCGGCGACGAGCTGCGTGGCACGCATGCGCGATCGCCACCGAGCCCGGTGAGCGCCGAGTCGGCGAGGAAGAACGACATGTGGGGCCCTTTGTCGGCAATGACAAACGGCGCGAGCCCGAGTTAGACTCGATCAATATCGCGCCGGCCGTTGGATCTAAAGCGGACGGTGAGATTGGTGTATGCATTCGGACAGTCGGTTGCATACGCGGCGTGGATCGTTCGATCTTCATCTGACGGTTCGATCGATTGGACTCACGCGGTGCAGCTAGGTGGTGCGACCGAGTCAAGTGGTGCGGGTCGGACTCGAGCACGAGTTGGTTTGGGCCCGAGAACAAGATTTTAGAATTTGGTTTAAAAGACAGAGAAGGTTTGGGAAATTTTTAGGGTAGCTCTGAGCTCCAAAAATTTCAGAAATTTTATGGTAGCTACTAGGGACAGAGGACAACCTTGTATAATTTTTCCAGAACTTTTTATGCACTGCATTGTTCTAGAGAAAATTCACAAGCTGTTGTCTGAGGAGTTTGACCAGATTTCAAACAGAGTTGACTTGGCCATTTGAAATAGCAAACAAAATCTAAAAATTGAGAAATAATTCAGGAGGTAGATAGGATGATCAAAATGCTAGGAAAATAGTTTCAGAGGATGATCAAAGTTTGAAGGCTAAGAATCGATAACAACAATCTCCAATCACAAGAATTAAATTCTACAAATTGGAAATTGCTAGGAAAATTGTAGAAACTTTCAAATGATTTGAAGAGACAACAAAAGTTTTATTTCTCCTCAAAATTTTACATTTGAAATACAAACCCAAAGTTAGGGTCATTACAAATCTCCCCCTTACAAGAATCTCGCCCGAGATTACGATCACCGAGAGAAGAAGGACTGGGTGTCGCTCGAGACGATCTTCCCGCTCCCAAGTGGCTTCATCCTCGGAGTGGTTCGACCACCGAACTTTAAGGAACTTGATCATACGGTTCCTTGTTCTCGTTCAGCTTCTTGAGGATACGAACGGGGCGCTCACGATAAGACAGATCTTCCCGCACATCGATATTTTCCAATGGTGTTTCCTCAACCGAACACTGAGGCACTTCTTCAATTGTGACACATGGAAAACATCATGCACCCCTTCAAGTGTAGCCGGCAACTCCAACTTGTATGCAACAGCTCCCACTTTCTTGATGATGCGTCACGGCCGACATATCGAGGAGCCGTTGCCCTTGACAAAAACGACGATGTCCCTTCGGAGGTGAGACTTTGAGATACACAAAGTCATTGGGCCGGAAACTCAACTCACGACGACGCCGATCGCATAGCTCTTACACTGGATCGAGCTACGCGCAAGTGCTCACGAATCAATCGCACTTGACTTTGGCTTTATTGATGGAATCGGGCCAAAGAACCGCCTTCACGGTTCGACCGGTTCAACGGGGTTCGCACGCCTCCCATACAAAGCCTTAAACGGTGCCATACCAAGACTAGCTCGAAAGTCGTTGTTGTAGGAGAACTCGGCAAGCGGTAGGCACTTCTCCCAATTCTTCCCATAGGAAAGAATACAAGCACGAGCATATCTTCAAGAACTTGGTTGACCCGCTCCGTCGACCATCGATCGAGGATGATAGGTCGAAATGAAAGAAAGACGGTACCATGGCCTCCTGCAGTGTGCCAAAATCGGAAGTGAAAAGAGAGCCACGATCGACACTATCGTTCGTGGCACACCATGCGACTCACAATGCGGGATATGTAAAGATCCGCTAGCCGA
Organism: Ampelocalamus luodianensis; assembly: GCA_036346255.1. Classification (NCBI taxonomy): domain Eukaryota; kingdom Viridiplantae; phylum Streptophyta; class Magnoliopsida; order Poales; family Poaceae; genus Ampelocalamus; species Ampelocalamus luodianensis. The sequence continues at coordinate 25,290,046 of CM070625.1, forward strand.
TTCACATCAATCTTCGATCGCCTTTGGAAGGAAATGGGCCACCTTCGTCAATCGATCAATTATAACCCATAATGCATCCTTCCCGCAGAGTGCAGGCGCACCGGTGATAAAATCCATGCCTCTGAATCCACTTCCATTCGGTATAGGCAAGGGTCAAGAAGACCGTGGGCCGACGCCGATGCTCGGCCTTGACACGACGAAGATATGTCACATCCGCCACGAACTCGGCAATCTCACGCTTCATGCGAGTCCACCGAAATCTCGACGCAGATCTTGGTACATTTTAGTGGCCCCGGGATGAATGGACAAAGGCGAATCATGGGCCTCCTGAAGAATCAAATCTCGCAACTCGGGGACCTTTGGGACCACAAGCCGCCCAAACCACACAACACCGTGCTCATCTTCTGTGAAACACTTGGCTATCCCATGCCTGATGTTCTGCTTGATTTTTCCCACACCATCATCGATTCTTTGTCTTTGCCTTGATTTGATCCACCAAGGTTGGTTGCACAACCAAGGCAGCAAGGGAACCATGCTCAACCAAACCCAAGTTGAGACGCTGAAATTCTGCAAGAAGTGCCGGTTGTTGCTCTTGGATCATTAAAGTATTGCAGTATACCTTTCGGCTAAGTGCATCAGCAACCACATTGGCCTTGCCAGGGTGATACTGAATACCCATGTCGTAATCTTTGATCAATTCTAGCCATCTCCTCTGCCTGAGGTTCAGATCTGGCTGAGTGAACAAGTACTTCAAACTCTTGTGATCGGAATACACCTCACAGCGGTTACCGATCAGATAATGCCGCCAAATCTTGAGTGCATGCACCACAGCAGCCAACTCTAAATCATGGGTGGGATAATTGAGCTCGTGAGGTCTCAACTGCCTGGATGCATAGGCAACTGCCTTGCCTTCCTGCATAAGAACACACCCGAGTCCCTGACGAGAGGCATCGCAATAAATATCGAAGCTCTTGTGGATATCAGGAAGAGTGAGGATTGGGGCTGAAGTCAACCGCTGTTTGAGCTCCCAAAGCTCTCATCACAAGCGAGGACCACACAAACTTCTTGTCCTTCTTGAGCAATTCGGTCATCGGCTGCGATCTTGGAGAAGTTCTCGATAAAGCGGCGATAGTAGCCCGCTAAACCAAGAAAACTCCGCACATCGATGGTCGACTTGGCTGGCCCCAAGATAGAACATCGCCGACTTTCTTTGGGATCTCTGACTATTCCTCCAATTGAAAGAACATGGCCCAAAATGCCACTTCCTTTAACGGAACTCACATTTGCTGAACTTCGATACGGTGATGCTCCATAACTTGCCCAAAACAATCTTGGATGCTCGGATGCTCTGCTTGATCTTGGAATAGATAAGAATGTCATCAATAAAAACCACCACAAATTTGTCCAAATACTCCATGAATACGAATTCATAAGGTTCATGAACAACGCTTTGGAGCATTGGTCAAACCGAAAGACATGACGGTGTACTAAATGTGCCATAACGAGTAGTGAAAGCCGTCTTGAATATCCTCACCGATCCGGACTTGATGATAGCCCGATCTCGGATCAATCTTGGAGAACACACGAGCTCGGACAAGCGGGTCAAAAGATCATCAATGCGGGCAGAGGATATTTGTTCTTCACCGCACTTCATTGAGAGGACGGTAGTCAACACACATGCGCAAAGTCTTGTCCTTCTTCTTCACAAAGATCACCTGACAACCCCAAGGAGATGAACTGGGACGGATGAAACCCTTTGCTTGGAGCTCACCAAGCGCTTCTTCAATTCTTCTAGCTCGTTGGGAGGCATTCGATCTGGCGCCTTGAAATCGGGCGATGCGGCAGCAACTCGATGACAAACTCGGATCTCGAACCGAGGCATCCGGCAAATCTTCAGAAAGACATCCACAAAATCGAGACTACGGAACATCTTGAATTTGCAAGGTCGGCTCGCCTCTAATGCACATAGATGTGGCTCTGAAGGTGTGGCGAAAATCCGACCGCTTTTGAAGAGTCGGTGAGATAGACAATCTTCTGGCACAATCGATTTGTCCCAAGTGTTGGGACAACCAATCCATGCCAAGAATCACATCCGACTTCTGGAATCGAAAGGTAATAAGATTTGCCAAAAATCCTACCCTTTGACTTCAATAGGAACACCGCGGCATTCCATATCGCCTCTCATTTCCGAACCCGAGAGCGAATGAGTAAAGGAATCCCAAAGGAACACAAAGAAGACCACTAACAGCAGAAATGATCTTGAAATAAAAGAATGCGATGCTCGAAATCAAATAATACCTGCGGCGACGAGAATTGACAAGAAGTGTACCAATCACGACATCCGCGCCTCCGAGCCTCCTCACCGATAGATGGTTGACTCGACCGCTTGCACCACCGGTCTTCGGATAATCTTCCGTCGCGGTGACCACTCCCCGCGCGTCCTCCATTAGGACGAGGGGCCGCAACACTCGAGGCGTACATTCGCATAATGGCCCTTGTTGTGGCAACGAAAACAAGTAACCTCGGCGCCGGATTGCGGAGGCCGCTCTGTCTTGGATCGCAGCGCACGTGGTGGCAAACACGCCCTGCGGTGGGCGAGGAGCTGGTGCAGATGGCCTCGGCCGGTGGAGCAAAAGAACGGGCCACAAGTCTTGCCCACCGAGGACGAACAAGGCCGGTGTGAGTAGGCCGATCGCCTCCCATTTGCGCTTGCGGACTCGCCACGCCTTTGCCTTATGCTCGGCAACAATGGCCTTATCTACCAAGGCACGAAAGTCGAGAAGTCTACAATAGATAGCTTGTCCCGCGGCTCCTCGGACAAACCATCCATAAACTTCTCCTGCTTAGCCTCATCCGAGGCCACCTCTCCGAGCATAACGAGCCAAATGATTGAACTCGTGCATGTACTCAAATCACGCACTTGCGCCCTTGCTTGAGCGCGAGGAATTCTTTCTTTTTCAGCTTCATCGTGCCATCGTGATGTGGGCCCGACGAAAAGTCGATCGAACTCCTCCCACGCGACCACATGGCCCGCGGGTGCATGGCGAGATAGTTCTCCCACCATGAGAGTCTGCGCCCTCGGTGGTGGGGCGCGAAGAGTGCCTTATCCTGCGCTGGCATCGAGCTATGTTGAGCTTCCGCTCAACCATGCGCGACCAATCATCCGCATCGAGAGGGTCCTCGGAGCGGAGAAAGTCGGCGGCCGTATGCGGAGGAATTCGCAAGTCCTCGCGAGTGCGGTGGCGCCACCACGGCAGGAGTGGAGGTATTCCTAGCAATAACCTCCAAGATGCGCGTCTGGTCCATGCGGTTCGCTCGATCGGCGAGAACCTCGGCCATGGTCGGAGGAGGAAGCTCCTCATCATGACCACTGCTGATCGCGCGCGCGTTCTCCGGCCATCTGTTTCACTAAGACAAGTTAACAATAGCCGGAAAACACGAAGTCAATACCCACCGCAATTAACATACTAACAAAGACACAAAACAAGCACAAGACTTTTAAGTTACAAAACCAACTGACAAAAATCAGACACTTAGCAAACTCATACATATCTTACCCTTATGCCCCCACAAATTTTTAATTAAACTAATTCTCTATGGTTCTCCCAAAGACTGATTCTACCGGTATTAACTATCTTTTGATAGGAAAGAGAGAAACCAAGTTTCAAAACTTAAATTAGAGTAAGATGAGAGTAGAAAGCTAAGATAGGTAAGGAATAAAATCGAGAATCGCCTAGGTTTTCATAAACCTTTTTATAATTTGAAAATAAGACTTTCAAAATATCCTAAGGACGGCTATGCTTGGGTTACTACGGTCAGAATGGCTCTGATACCAACTTTGTGAGGACCCCAATTTATTTGGCTTGTAATGCTTAACCAACCACCGGTCCTAGCAAAGACAAATCAAATAAATCGATCCTCGAGATATGTATACTTCGAGCAAGATACACACCTCAAAGCAAAATTAGACATCAATTCCATATCCAACATAGAGTCCAAACATTACACTACCAAGCGGAAGGTAATCAAATAGTAAAGCTATTACGCACAAAGGCCGACCGCCCAATGAGATACACAAATAACAAGAACGACAATGAAGCAAAGTGCCATAAGATGGCTATAAACAAAGCCAATCGGTGTGCCTTCAACCCACAAGGCATCCGACCGACCGCCAAGACTAGTCGTCACCCACGAAGCGACAAAGACACTCACGAGTGAGGACCACGAGGCTCACCTTCTTCCTCTCGCAACAAAAACATTAAGCAAAGCACACGAGTACAAAGATTGTCTTTGTACCCGCAAGACCGACGTGTGAACTAACAGACCTGTTCATAAGCTACATGCGGGCTTATTTGGTGGAGGCCATATGTTTTATTTGCATAAAGCCAATTTTATTTGCAATAATGTAATACAGTTAGAAGGCAAGTTTGCAATTCATTTTAAGATTGAAATAACGATGACGGATATTAATAACAAAAGCGAAAGATAAAACAACCTAGAAGTGACTATCCCAATAGTCACCACAACAATAGCACGAATCCCGCATTCGCACTCACCCATCAAGTTTTAATTTAAATGTTGTAGTCTAGTTCTTGGGGCGATCCGAGCGTGTCCATAACCTAGGACGAGGCTATTCGAATAGTTTTAACCTGCAGGGTGTACCAATGTACCCACACTTGCATCGCCTTTGCCGAAGCACACTCCAAGGTATGCTTGACGCACACACTAAGTCCTACGAGACTGTTTCCAATATTGTGTATTAACTACGAGCCGCTCGTATGGATAGAAATCCATACGCTTACATGGTAAAGCCGAAAAGACAACTACCCACTCAGGATAAAGCTTTTCGGACAACTACCATGCTCCCACCTCCGTCCCTCCTGCGACCTCCTGCGACCCGGAGCCAATACACGCCAAAGTACTAGGTCAAGAGAGGTCCCATATACTCTAGTGTGGTTAGCACGCAAAATGCTCGGTACGGTGGCGCAAGTAACTCGGTCCTTAACTGACTCGGGCACCTTTCGATCACACCCAACAGATCACACCATCTTACCATTGTGCCCAAGTCTAAATCATTTTTGTTTTCATTTTTAACTTTTCAATTAAACATAGCAAAGATGCTGAAACAAAAGTTGTAGTAAATTTTGTGTGATCAAGGTTACCGACTAAAGTCGATAACCGCCCGATTCTACCGATAGCTAAGCATGTCTAAGCGATTGAAATCGTATCTACTAAGTGACAAGAGATCATCCAACATCTCTAATCACGAAGAAATAACCTAGGCTCGGTAGTAGAGATCAATATTTTGTCTACAGGATATGCAACTACTGATTTAACTAATCAATTTAACACAAATTAAGCAATGCATACATACAATTGAAACAAAATATTAGATTTTAAAATCTTTGGGATAAACATGATCAAACCGCTTGCTCATTCTTTGTTGCTCAATATGGTGCGGAGGATCGTCCTCAGGGTTGCCGCAAATATCGAAGCCTAACGATCGAACATAACAGCAAATAAGAACGAATAACACCGACAAAACTCAAACATTCAACAACATCAGAACAAGCCAAAACTCACACAGCAGCCTAAGCATGAAATAACAGAATTTTTAGAAACAGAGAACAAATCATTTCAAGTTATTAGCAATTTTCTATGAATTTTCTAAGCTAAAAACACAACAAGTCACTAGTTAATTACTTAACAAATTTTTATGAACAGAACCAGTGTGAAAAATCTATCCTAATAGTTAGTATACTGAAAATGAAATTTTACAGAATTGGGTTCATTTAAATTGGACAATTATTGAGAAAGATATGAATTTTCTAATTTAGAAGATACATAAGACATCATTTTATTAGCTAACAGATTTTTGCTACAGAGACATGGGTGAAGTTAATTTTATCAAATAGCACACTTAAAATGAAAATTAACAGCACTGGTTTCATACAATTTGGATAAAAATTGAATTAGTTATGCATTTTACAAGTTTAATTGAATTAACGATTACAATGAAAAAGCATTACTGATTTACTAAAGCATTTAATCCTTTTTCTACCCACAGCCAACTAGCCCCACACACTGACAAGCGGGCGGCGAAAGTCTTGACGAACCGCCGCTGCGCGCGAAGGTGACGTCGGCGTATTCTAAGAATACGTCTTGGCTTACCAAAGTGCAAACCTAACATACTCTCCGCAGAAATCGCTTCCCAAGAGGAAACGATTACGAGCTACACAAACCTAGCGACAACATGGACCCACATGGCGGTGACACAAAGTGAAATGCAGCGGTTGGATTAAACGATTTCTAAACGTGATTAACCAAAGAGGCCCACAAATCGAGACTCAAAGTAGACATGATTAGAGTTAAACTAATCTTCACCGGCGGTTCACCGGCGAGCACGGCACGTGGCGCGGCGCAAGAATCGATCTTGCAAACCAGGAGGTTTCGGCGAAAGAGTGGTACCTTCGGTTCGCAGGACCTAGCGAACTCGGCGACGGTGACGCGGACCACGAAGATGCTTGGCGCGGCGACGCGAACTGAGGCGGAGAAGAAGATGGGGTGCTCGCGGAGAAGACGCCTGCGAGCCGAAGACCCGGAAGGTGCGCCACGGATCGCCTCGGCTCGTGAAGGATACGCCCGATAATGCCGACGAAGGAGGTGCGAGAGGCCGGAATTTCCACGGCGGCGAAAACCGAGCTCGGAGAAGAAGGGGTCGTCTGACCTCAACAATGCACCAAAGATGAAAATGAAGCCATCATTAGATTCGATGCATCGATGCGATCCTAAGGGACCAAACGCCGAGGCATGATACTCACTAGATCGCGAGAAAGCTTACGGACCAAGATCACCGGAGGCGAGGCGATGAACTTGCTTCGGTGATACAATGCACGACAATGATCCGGCCGGGCAAAATGGAGGCGTCGAGCAAGGATCACAATGGTGCGACCACGGGCTCGGCGGCTCCGTCTGGCGGCGCTACACTCGGTTTCTTCTCGGCGAGACAAAGAAGCGGGCGAGAAAGCACGAGAATGCATGCGAGGCGAATGGGTGACCTAAAGAGATAGGTGAGCTCTGGCGATTCTCGAGTCGGACACGCGTCCCCGCGTGGCGGCGACGAAGTGCGTGGCACGCATGCGCGATCGCCGGCGAGCTCCGTGGCGCGAGTCGGCGAGGAAGAACGACATGTGGGGCCCGCTGTCGGCCGGCAAAGAAGAAGCGGCGCGAGCCCGAGTTAGACTCGATCAATATCGCGCCGACCGTTGGATCTAAAGCGGACGGTGAGATTGGTGTATGCATTCGACAGTCGGTTGCATACGCGGCGTGGATCGTTCGATCTTCATCGGACGATTCACGATCGATTGGACTCGCAGTGGTGCAGCTAGGTGGTGCGACCGAGTCAAGTGGTGCGGGTCGGACTCGAGCTTTGAGTTGGGTTCGGGCGAGAACAAGATTTTTAGAATTTGGTTTAAAAGACAGAGAAGGTTTGGGAAATTTTTAGGGGTAGCTCCTGAGCTCCAAAAATTTCGAAATTTTTATGGTAGCTACTAGGGACAGAGGACAACCTTGTATAATTTTTCCAGAACTTTTTATGCACTGCATTGTTCTAGAGAAAATTCACAAGCTGCTGTACAGGGAGTTTGACCAGATTTCAAACAGAGTTGACTTGGCCATTTGAAATAGCAAACAAAATCTAAAAATTGAGAAATAATTCAGGGAGGTAGATAGGATGATCAAAATGCTAGGAAAATAGTTTCAGAGGATGATCAAAGTTTGAAGGCTAAGAATCTGATAACAACAATCTCCAATCACAAGAATTAAATTCTACAAATTGGAAATTGCTAGGGAAAATTGTAGAAACTTTCAAATGATTTGAAGAGACAACAAAAGTTTTTATTTCTCCTCAAAATTTTACATTTGAAATACAAACCCAAAGTTAGGGCTGTTACAGTAAGTTATGTGAGGGGCATTGGAGGATGAATTGATTTCGTGTATAATTCTTGGAGAGAATTTTATTTTTTTACAGAATGGTTGTCTTTGAGGCTAAACTGATTGCATTGTTGCAACTAATAGAACTTATAGTGATTAGTAATTCAAGATCTTTTGTTCATTTCGGGTGGAACATTAAAATTTTCAAAAGAATGAAAATCTTGATCAGTTTACTAGAGTACCACGGCTGGGTAATTCACAAGGTTGTGTTGGTGAAATATGCCGGTGTAGAATAATGAGAGTAAGATTAGTGAAGTAATCTAAATGTTAAAGCAAATAATTAGATAACCGAGATCAATGGATTTTTGTTAGGTGTGACTTGGTCTCAGTGAGTAACCCTCTGAGAGTTAAAATCTTTCTAAAGATAATTTGGTCGAGAAAATGTTTCTATGTTGATGTTAATGAGTAAATATGGTTGGATGGTGGGAATTTGAGGGATTTAATCCGAGGATTTGCCTGTCTTTTATATGAGAAATTCATTGTAGGAGTATGAGAAATTCATTGTAGGAGTCTTAGAGGTTAATTTTGGGTTTTGCATTTTTATGCTAGAACTTTGATCGCTCAATGATAATGTGTAGAGGAAGTAGAACAAGGGTGGGTTTCGAACAGTGGGATGATCACTGATAGAACTCTTTTGATGTAGTACATGAGAGTGTGTGATGTTAATTCTGAGTTGTTTATTTTTAAAGAATTGAGGTGATGTGATTGCGTGTGAAGATCTATTTTGGGTTGCATTGGAAGTCATCTGTCAAAGTAATTCTGTCGGTAAAGGAGTTAGCTAGAGTATGTTTTGTGGGGCCAATAGAGCTCTCCACAAATGTGTGGATGATGTATTCGGTTTGAGTATGACGTTGAGACTGCCAATTTAAAATAAATGATTTAGTGTGTTATGCAATGAATTAGAATTCCATAATTTGAGAGAAATTTTATTCCTAAAAGAGAAATTGAGAAAAATATTACCTCGGGTGGCAAAACGTTTTCTTGACTCTTGGTTGAGCTATGTGCTTATGACGGATGTCTTTCATAAATTGAATTTGGCTTTATGTGGTGCGTGTGGTCCTTCCCGGTTCAGGAAAATTAAGAAAGTGTATGATTTGGTCATTCAAATGATTTCTCCTTTGGCTGACGTAGTGTTTATTTGCAAACTGCCTAATTGGAAGGTGAAAAGGTTTCATGATGAATCTTCGACTATGGATTTGCCTCTTTTGGTACCGAGTTGGCAACGCGTGGCTACGATGAGAGTCCTTCATTTTCCGTTGGGTTATGTCGGTAATAGAGTTTGTTCAAAGCGAGTTCTGTTGTGTGCTCCTCGTTAAAAGAGGTGGCCCTTGTTGCGGTGAAGAGTTCGATTGAGAGGTGGAACAAAAATTCCGTGTGCTATGCGCTTGTTGTGTGGTTTGGTACCAAAGGGTAGGTTAGCCCAATATACATTGGGTTGTTTTCGATAGTTACGGGGATTCAAAAGTTAGCGTATCGCTAGGACCGTCTCGGGTCCATATGCGGTGTACGCAACGTTTGGTATGTTCTGGTGCTGAGTGAGTACCTGAGAGGTCCATAGCTGTGGATTACGTTAGAGCCGTGGGCCAACGAGTAAAACCTTACCTTTGAATCTCGTGTGTTGATTGTACCTGTAAAGGTCGAGTCGAATGTTGAAGTGTAAGACGTTGGTATTCATCAAGGTGATGTGGTCTCCTAAGTCCGAGAAGAAAGCGACTTGGGAATTGGAGTCTTGCATGCGCGAGCATTATTCGGAATGGTTCATGTCGGGTACGTGTTAACTGTTGTTGAATTCAGCCGTGGTTGATCTTTTGCGTAGAGCGGTGAGCAGAATTTGGGGTCGAATTCTGTTTAAGGGGGGTAGAATGTAACATCTCGTATATTATTAAGAGAGAAAAGTGTGCTAGAGAGGAGACTTTATTTAGAAAGTGGATTTAACAAGTGTTTCGGGGGGATTTTGCATGAGTGAGACAACCTGGGCCGTGGGCTCCCGCTCCACGGTGTTTGGCCCATAGTGGGCAGCCGGCCAAGGGAGGGAGGAGCCAAACCCTAGGCCCTCCCCCTCCCATGCGCCCTCCCCTCCTTTCCTCCCCCTCTTGGCCGCCACCCCCTCCCCATTCTTTCCTGGCTGCCTCTTCGCATCCTAACCAGCCCCTCCATGGCGCCCCTACCTCCTCCCTGCTACTGCCCAAGGCCGACTACCTCCTCCTTACTACTGCCCAAGGCCGACTACCTTCTCCCTACTACTGTGAAGGGATCAAAGGGAAGGAGAAGAAGAGGAAGAAAGGAGGAAAGGAGGAAAGGGATGAAGGCTAGAAGAAGGGGTTGATCTCACAGGGAATTTCAATAGTTCTCATTCCAGTCTTCAAGGGTGACCATTCGTTCCTTCTCCATTCGGTTTATTAGTTCGTTGTTCGGTAATACTGCTAGTGGATCGGTAATCTGCAGTCGTCTTGTTCGTCAGTTTGCATCTAATACTAAGCGAAATTGGAGGTTAGGGTCTCCTAGAGATTTGTGGGGGAATATCATCAGGTTTCTATAGGATTTGAGTTCACTCAATTCGGAGTTGTAGATTGGGAGATACGTTAATTTCTTTACTGTTATCCAGAAATCATGTCTTATTACAGCAGTCATCGTAATTAATAAATTAGAATTTGTTAATGGCCGATTCAAGGTTGTTGCCCAAACGACTTCTGTAGGTAATTCCATTAGCTTTCAGGATTATTAAAGAACACCCGTTTTGAATATTTAGAACGAAAGTTATGTACGTTTTAATTTTACTCTCCAAAATGTATGTCAGTTTCTGACAGTAGTTTTGAGCCGTGGGCTAAATTTTGTTAAAGGCAAAATCTGAGAATCTATCCAACTAGACTTTTGTAGGACTTATTCTTAGCTTTCCATATTGATAAAGAACTCAGTGTTTGGTTCAGCCAAATAAAAGTTATAATTGTTTTGTGATGTTGTCCATTTTATTTGCTATTTCTGATAGTAGTTTTTCATCGGTTTGTTATGTCTAGTTACAGGCAGAATTAGGGGTTTCCACCAACTAGGTTTTTATAGATAATTTTGTTATCTTTCCAGAGGATCTGAGTTTGCCTTTTTATGATTAACAGAGCGAAAGTTGTGTATTTTATAAGGCTGCTGTCCAGTTGAAGTTTTCTACTAGTATATCGTTCGATTTAAGTAAATCAAATAACTAGACCTTGAGTTTCGGGAAGACGTTTGAGGGCGTTATGAATAGCTTCTTATTACCTTGTCGAACTTGTTTTGAATTGCTTAATTGTTGTAGGAGGTGTGACATCGGGGTTAGTGGCACCTTCTTTACCTCCTAACGCGTCACAACGCGAAAGGCAAGTACAATTTGAATTGAATTGAATTGATTGTTTATCTGCTAAGTGATTGGTGCTTACGAAATGGTTAAATTCTACGAATTATGATTAATTCTAGTATTACTTGTTCCTTTCATGGTTGTTATCCCATGTTTCATTGAGAGTATGTTCTTCATTATAATGTTTTCATTCATTCATTCATGATTTACCCACGGGAGTGGGTATTAAAGTCTCATCATTCTAATATGGGCAAGTAAGATCTACTATTCTAATGTGGGCAAATTGTATCTCCGTTTGAAAGATTATGCATATGGGCCTTGGATCCCTGCATTTTGTATAATACGGACCAGAGTGAACACCGACGGGTGTTCACTAGCTATACCAGTATAAGCAGAAGAGAAGTGGATGAATTTCATACTGGCATAAAGTGCATGACAGTTCTTAAGTATTCTAAATGTTGTGATTGAGAAGTCTTCATTTCAATGTTTTCCATACTGTTCAATTGTATTTGTTGAATCGTGGACTCACTCTTGCTAGTGTTGTTTTAGGTAACCTCTAAGGACGACACACTATGGGAAGGGAGTAGTCACAAGGAGGAATTCATTCCATCACTTACTTCACAAATTAGTCAATAAATATGTGACTACATTCCATATGAGAGTTTCGAATTGTAATAATTGGTGTCGTGATGATTATTATTGTTCGTCCTTAAGATTTGTTCACATTAGTTGATGTTTTACCTTTACCGAATTTATTCTTCATATTATTTCTCTTGAATGAACTTTGTAAGCTGAAAGTTAGAGTCTTTATGCTTGCTGAAATTTTAGTTAGGTAATGTTAAATTATCTTTGTGTGATGCTATTTAGCTGTCTTTAGATGTTAGATTGTTGGAAATTATTTTGTTAGTGATTCATGTTAGAAGTTTAGGTAACATCTTGACTTTCGCATAGCTAGGGTGTTACAGGCTCGCCAATCTTGTAATTGTTAGAAAAAGCAATGGAAAATGACGAATGTGTATTGACTTCACATATCTTAATAAAGCTTGTCCGAAGGATGACTTCCTCCTTCCACGCATTGATCAACTTGTAGACTCTACTTCCATGTGTGAGTTGCTAAGTTTTTTAGATACGTACTCAGGGTATCACCAGATTAATATGAGTAAAGATGACGAAGAGAAAACTTCCTTCATCACTCCATATGGCACTTACTGCTATGTTAAGATGTCATTTGGTCTCAAAAATGCTGGTGCAACTTTTCAAAAGGTGATGGAGAAAACCTTTAATCCTTAGATAGGTCGAAAACTAGAAGCTTACGTTGATGACTTGGTCGTGAATAGTGTCAACGCTGGCGACCACATTTCCGACCTACACGAGACTTTCAACAACTTGAGAAGGCATAACCTTAAGTTAAATCCAGAAAAGTGTGTGTTTGGAATTTCTTCTGGAATGCTTCTTGGATTCCTAGTTTCGGCTAGAGAAATTGAAGTAAACCCAGCAAAAATATCGGCCATCGACCAGATGCGCCCTCTGACCACAAAGAAAAAAGTTTAAAAACTAACCAGCTGTGTGGCAGCGCTAAGTCATTTCATAGCACGGTTAGGTGAAAAAGGATTACCTTTCTTCGAGCTTCTTCGAAAAAATGAAAGTTTCGAGTAGACTAAGGAGACAGATGATGCATTTGAAGAACTTAAGAAGTACTTTACGAGTGTTTCGATCTTAGTTTCTCCAAGATCAAGAGAAACATTACTGCTTTACGTGACTGTAATGCCACAAACAGTCAGTGGTGTACTGGTCGTAGAGCACGACAACGTTCAACGATAGGTATATTACGTAAGCAAAGTCTTACATGGACCAAAAGAAAGATACCCATATGTACAAAAGTTGTTCTATGGTCTCCTTATGGCTTCAAGAAAACTAAGGCATTACTTTTAGGCCCACAAAGTGGTCGTACCAACCGGATATTCCCTTGGTCAAGTCCTTAGAAATAGGAAATCATCAGTACAAATAGCAAAATGAGCGGTCAAACTTGGGGCGTTCGACCTCTATTTTATCTCACAAACGACAATCAAGTCACAGGCAATAGCAGAATTCATTTTTTGAATGGACAAACCCTGAACCAACCCGAGGGCCTGAGTACGAACACCACGACGAGTGGACAATGTACTTTGATGGTTCCTTGAAGCTCAAAGGCTCAGGGGCTAGAGTCGTCTTGATATCCCCTACTGGCGAACATGTCAAGTATGCCATCCAGTTTAACTTTTCTACTACAAATAATGTGGCAAAATACGAAGGTTTACTAGCATGACTCCAAGCAGCCAAAGCACTTGGGATTCGTAGATTACTAGTGAAAAGTGATTCTCAACTAGTAGCGAATTAAGTCAGGAAAGAGTATCAATGCTCAAGTACCAAGATGTCATCTTATTTAGCGGAAGTACAGAAACTCAAAAAGTACTTCAGTTTCTAGATCCAACATATTCATAAAAAGAAAAACTTTCTGGCAGACCAGTTGGCACAGATGGCCTCCACAAGGTCGCCCATCCCGTCCAGAGTTTTTCTCGAGCAACTCGATTCATCCTCGATGGTCGAGCTTTCCAAGTACATAGATGTTCCACCAGAGGTCGTACAAATCGATCCTGCAAACATGGATGCTCCACAGGTCGTACAGCTCGACCACGGTAGAAATTGGATGACGTCGATCTACAATTATCTTCAGCATGACATAATTCCAGAAGATGATGTAGAAGCTGATCGTATAGCTCAAAAATCCAAATCATACACTCTGATCGAAAGTACCTTCTATAAACAAGGATATTACAGAGTGTTGATGAGATGCATATCTCAAACGGATGGCATTAAGTTGCTAGCCAACATTCATGGAGGAGTCTGTGGAGCACATCATTCCTACAGAACGTTGGTCGGTAAAGCCTTCAGGTAAGGATACTACTGGCCAATTGCCCTTCATGATGCAAAAGAGCTCGCGACGAAGTGCGTACAATGTCAGTTTCATAGACGATAAGTACATCAGCCGGCACAAGCTTTGCAAACTATACATCTTTCTTGGCCTTTTGCTACCTGGGGATTAGATATTATGGGACCTTTCCTAAGAGCACCCGGGGCTTCGAGTTTCTTTTTGTGATGATTAACACATTCACAAAATGGATAGAAGCTAAGCCAATTATTAAAACAACAACTGAGGCTGCCGAGAGGTTTCTCACAAAAAATATGATCACACGATTTGGTGTACCCAGTTGTATCATCACAGATAACGGTACCCAGTTCTCTAGTGGAAATTTTCAGGAATTCTGCGAGGATCTCGGTATCAAGATACATTTTATTTCTGTCACTCATTCACAGAGCAATGGAGCAGTTGAGAGAGCAAATGGTATCATCATAATGCAATGGGTGAAACGCCGAGTGTTCGACCAATTAACAAAACGGCCAGGAGCTTGGGTTGAAGAACTTCCTTCTGTATTATGGGCCGCTCGAACCACGACCAGCCGTGCGACTGGTGAAACTCTATTTTTTTTGGTTTATGGTGCTGAAGCCATGCTTCCTCCAGAACTGAAAATAGTATCTGCTCGAACTGATTGTTTTAATAAAAATGATCAAGAAGAACGAAGACTCGACGACATCAATGTCCTTGAGGAATGATGAAACCAAGCCCTAATACGATCAGTGGTTTACCAATAAGTCATGTGAAGGTATCACAGTCGTAAGGTGTAACCTCGCGACTGTTGGAGCATGGCAGGCAAGCGAGGGGACTTAGTCCCACTTTTGCTGTTGTAAATTAATATCTGTAATAAAAATCATAGCCTTGCGTGGCTAACTGGAATAAAGAGTACAATTTCTATCTTATTGTTCTGCTGCGTTGACTTTGGTAAGGCTTACTATTCGTCGGAGCGGTGTCCTACCGAGTAAACGAATAGTAATCCGTATGCCTAAGTGTGATTACCCTCCGGGGTAATGACACGGGGCACCACAATATTTGTGAAAATGGCATGGCATTTTCAACCAATACTTCTAGCATAACAAACACCAAACAACTCTGGTACTTAGCGTGCCAAGCTTGCTTACACGCCACAGGCCAGAGAAACAAAATGACATATAAACGAAAATAGAAGCAAGTAAATGCACATTCAATATTATCATGAATGAGAATTTTTTTTTAAGGGAGCATATATATTTTTGAGAAAATTGCATCGTAGCTCCCTAAACTTGTGAGGTTGTGTCACTTAGCTCCCTGAACTTACGAGGTTGTGTCACTTAGCTCCTTGAACTTGCATTTTACTTTCTCAGCCCTCTGAACTTGCGAGATTGTGCTACTTAGCTTCTTGAACTTGCGTTGAAGTGAAGTTCGTCGGATGGAATGTCAGCGACTTCGTCCCCTCCAAGTCCGATGGACTCGTCGCCACCCTGTTTCAGCCGTGTTCATCATCCCCGTCACCTCACAATGACAAAAACGGATTCTTTGGGCCCAAGAATGCATTGTGCTCGCGTCTTCGCCGGAGCTCCACCGTCGCAGCTTGCCGCCGCCCTCGCCCTTGCCTCCTCCAAGTCGGCCGTGAGAGAGAAAGAAGTACATTTCTAGTGCCAGAGCAGGTGCACAATACTTCTCTCTTTCACGATGATTCGCCAACTCAGCCTTTTCTGTTAGCAAACGACCAAATGGACTTCATGCAAAGTGAGTAGCTTCTGCTTTAGTACTAGGAATGTACTTCTCTCTCTCTTACGACTGACTTAGAGGAGGCAAGGGTGAGGGCGGCGGCAAGCTGCGACGGTGGCGTTCCAGCAAAGACGCGAGCACGGTGCGTTCTCGGGCTCGAAGAATATGTTTTTATCGACGTGAGGTGACGGGGACGATGAACACGACCGAAACAGGGTAGCAACGAGTCCACCGGACTCGGAGGGGACGAAGTCGCCGGCATCGCATCCGACGAACTTCACTTCAACGCAAGTTCAGGGAGCTAAGTGACACAACCTCGCAAGTTCATAGGGCTGAGGAAGTAAAATGAAAGTTCAGGGAGCCAAGTAACACAACCTCGCAAGTTCAAGGGGCTGAAAAAGTAAAATGTAACTTCAGGGAGCTAAGTGGCACAATCTCCCAAGTTCAAGGACCTACAGTGCACTTTTATCTATTTTTCTTTCTTAGGAGACATTCATTTCATTAATTTAGCTGTATAACTGCTAAATAATATTGCCATAGTAGAGTAGTCACTGTAGTATATATTCCTATGGTAAATATCTGGTTTGTATTTTTTCTCTCTCAAATACACTATCGTCTAAATCTAGTATGGCACTAATTTTTTGGATAAATAAATATATTATTATCTAAAAAAATTAATTACTATATTCTTTAATATAATAGTGTAGTATTGTAGGATCCACTTCCCTGTGCCTATGGAAGATACTTGACTTACAACCTCTAAACAAATTTGTTGATAGATTTTTAGCTAAAAATGTGGTACTAGTTTTTTTATATTCCCGATATTTTCCACTCTGTAATTCTACCCTCCAACTAATTTTGTTTTTTGTAAATATAACCGGCGGAAATGAGAACATTGGGGAAAAAATAAGGGACAAGTCTATTGGACACTCCTGAACTCTTGCCAGCGTATGGAATCAACCCTAAACTACAACACCAGAAATTTGACATCCTCGAACTCTCAAAACTGTGCAAAACACACCCCTCTCCATAAACCACTTTTCGTTAATTTGGATGACACATGAACACCACTTATTTTCCATTGTTTACAAATCAGAGAAATAAAATAAAAATTTACTATGGAGCCAAGTGTCATTTTCTAATGGGCTTCTTCTTTCCCTAATTTGGATGACACATGGATACCACTTATTTTCCATTGTTTACAAATCAGAGAAATAAAATAAAAATATACTATGGACCCAAGTGTCATTCTCTAATGGGCTTCTTCTTTCCCGTCACTTCCTATCACCTTCGTCTCAGCAACACCCGACGAAGAGGAGTATTGGGAGCGAAGAAACTGAGGAAATGGATTACGTAGGCCGTAGGTAATGCGGTGGTGGTGTTGGTTGGCCAATTGTGCACATGGAGGTGGAGCAGCAGTGGTAAGTGGCGACGAGAAAGGATGGACATGGCGGCGGCGGTTCAACACCGGCGAACGAAGACCGATGAGTAGAGGAACAAAGATAGGAGGAGGAGGCAATTCTAGTGACGCAAATGGATCGAGATGGGAACTCACCATGGCATGGGACTCCTGCAGCGCAGTGCTGCTGCGAGGTATGGTCTGAACCAAGGAAGATGACAACGTTCCTGGCAACCCCGCGGCGTTAACCTGAAATTGATTGAGGGGAAATGAAGTTTACAAGCAGGAACACGATGTGACACATATATTTTTGGGAGATCTCACTGGGGTTGTGAGATCGGGGTCTGTGGCTCGCAGTTGGACATGGAGAAGAAGAAATAATTCGGTGAGCAGGTGGCATTTTTTTTTCAAATTGATTGAGGGTTGTTGTAGGGGAAGCCGAGGCGATGTTGCTCTCTTATCTCCTCCTCCTGGGTGTGTTATCTTCTGCTCTCTCTCTCTCTCTCTCTCTCTCTCTCTCTCCACCTACTGAGATGAGTCAAGGGAGGGACAAACGCGTGGCGAACGTGGGGAATGAGAGGGCTTGCGGCTGCCGGGGGGGTGGAGGTGGGGGAGAGACACGGTGCAGAGGCATAAACCCGCACCATTTGCAGCCAGAGAGAGAGAGAGAGGAAGTAGCCATGGCTGTCGGTAAAGAAAGGAGAGGAAGAAGAGGATATGAGGCTGACTGATGGGCCCTGCTATGTATGTATGTATGTATTTGACGATCATGCTGACTGGGTTGGTACATCACCCTAAACCAAGCATACATGTCAAAACCGCTTTCACGTCAACATCGCTTTAGAGCAAAACTACGCTGGAATGGTCTCAAAGAGTAAAATACCAGGTGTTGATAGTTGAGGGGTCGGTTAGATGATTTTGTAGTTAAAGGTTAAAATCTTGATTAGCAATAGTTAAGAAGAGAAGGGTGAAATTGATTTATTAAAATAATAATAACATTGGTAAAAAGAAATAGGCTCTAGAAGTAGGCGAGTAGGGGTAAACCTGTTCAAACGTGAGGCTAGGTCTGAAAAGTCCGACCTCGACCTGAAAAATGCATTTCCATTTCAAAGATATTGTTTTAATTTTTTTAGAATAAAAATAATATTTAATTCATTTTTAAAGTAAAAAATAGTTTTTATTATTTTAATTACATTTCATTAGGCTTTCGAACCAGAATTCAAGTCCTAAGCTTAGCTCAAACTAAACTCAGTCCGAACCGCCGGGCCGGACTGCCCGTAAACAGGTTAGGCAAGGGCTCCAATCATCTGAACTCCGGTCCGGGCCGTCCGTAAACAGTTCTAGGCAGGGGCTCCAATCATCTGAACTGGTGAGATACATACAGGTGAGAGAGCATCCAAAGCTCTCGTTTGGGTTTTGTCTCTTCCCCACACCTGCCACCCACCCCTTCTCCCACAGGGTGTGTTGTACATACAGAGGAGAGGAGGAAGAGCAAGCAAGAACAGCATCAGCAGCCAGGCAGCCACCAAGAGCTGCTGCCAAGTGCCAACACCTGCACAGCCTGTGCTCTGATCATTGATTGATACAAAACCGGCTATTACCCTCCCTTTTTATTTTATACACACACATACATATATAATCCCACCCATCCCTATACTTATTTCTTGGTTCTTGGCACCTTTCTGTCTTTTTCGATTTCCTTGGATTCCATATAGGCCTCCTCCCCCATTCATTTGCTCTTAAAGCAACCTAGCTGTTTGCTCTTCTTGGTTTCTTGACTTCTTGGCTCCCTGGGCTCTTTCTTGCCCCTCCCTAGTTTGCCCAAAGATTGCTGCAATCTTGTAGAGTTTCTCTTTGAATTCTTGTTTTTGTTGGGAGCCATGGATGAGAGGATCCCACCACACCCCTTCTTCCAGTACTCACCATCTGGTGTCCATTCTTCCCCTCACCACCACAATCCCATGAGATCGTCTGCCTCTGAGAGGGAGAGGTATGTGCATGCTCCACCCGGCCCCCTGCTATTAAGTTTTGTATTCCATGTGATGTTTCTGCAAAGTTTTGATTTTTTTATCGTCTCGCTGATCCTATTGGTTGGAAATCATTCGGAGTGCGAGATTTGATTCCGGTCGTGCGAGATTTGTGCTTAATTTTGGCCATCTTGGCGTGATTTTGGCGTTGATCAATGCTGTCCCGCTGCTATAGTGATCTCCCGAGTTGGGGGATTTTGGGGATTGCCTGCTAATGATAGATTAGAGTCTGTTTTGTTGACTGTTGGCGACTGTTAGGAAAAAGTGAGCATTATCTCTTTGATTGGACGCTGATGTAAAATTCATGTGCGAAGTGATCATCATTTTAACTCGGATCATAAATTCTCTCTGTTGTTCAGCTTGTTGTACAGATCTTGTTGTAGTCCTGTTTTTGTTTTTGTTTTTTTATGTTTCAAATGCTTGGAGCGATTATTGATTTTTAATTCTTCAGTAAATCTATGCCTGTGATGCTTATAATTGATCTGTCTAATAAGATTGTTTGCTTTGCAGATATCTTGCTGAGTTACTTGCGGAGAGGCAGAAATTAGCCCCCTTCGTGCAAGTTCTTCCATTTTGTAACAGGCTTTTAAACCAAGGTTTCTTACCATTGTCTTGTTCGGTTTTTGCATATTACTCTAATGTTATTTATTTATGCAGTTCTTAATAGTTTTCAATACAAGTTGCCTATCTGAGTGGTACATTCACCTAATTGCTATTTTTAGCTATCCCTGCTATTCATCAGGAGAAACTTTTTTCTTCTTGGACAATCTTGTCCTTCCTTTTCAATAAGAAAAGATGTTCAAAAGGATATTTGTTAGATTATGTTGTCTACTCGTTTGTCACAAACCCTAATACTGATTTAATTCACACCAAGGATATCTGTTCACTCATTTGTCCTACACATTTATGATTTTTGCCACCGTAAATTACTTCCAAACCCCTCATGGATGCCATTTACGTAAAATATAAATGTACCACCAGCTATGGTATTTAAAAACCATAGAAGTTAATCCATTGAGAAATGAGAATATGAACATTGTATAGCACTCCAATCATATCATTCAGTTGGCATGCTTCATTTTTTACTTTTGTATATTAATGTAACTATGTAATCTATTATACAATTGAGTGTGGTAATTTCTAAATTCTAGCTTCTTGCTGTAGTCTCCTGTTTTACTGTTTTAGACATGTTGAAAAATCTCACCTGGTTGTTTTCTCCCTGATTTGAAGTGGAATAAATAGAACTTATCTCATTTATATTCAACAGTATTTCAGATGATACGTACTCGAATCTCATATGGTTTGTTTTCTTCAATGCAGAAATTTTGCGGGCATCTTCTTTGCCACCTAACCCAAATTTTGCTGAACCCGAGAGAATCGGTCATGGTAACCCATTAAGATTAGCTGGCCACCCTATGAACGGTCAACCAATGGATCTGGAGGGATGGCCGGGAATGCAAACAGAGGTCGTGCAAATTCATATGATCTTGTGATTATTGGTTTTACATGTCCTAACTGCCTTGTCATCCCTTTTATATAGCATGTACACCCATAGTTAAGACACAGTGCTTAGAGATTCTTAACATGCCAATATGTATCTTCTGGTACTTTCAATTTTTTTTTTTTTGGGGGGGGGGGGGATATTGCGTTTCAAATTAGCAGATTTCTACCCATATTGCCAACTAGCGCCAATGGTCCACGTAAGGGTTTTACCATCAGATTTAAATATTAGAAACAACTGGTTCTGCCCATGAAATTATTGTATTTAAATTCTAGCTCCAGGTAAAACCTCATTCTTGTAATCAATGTTTTCAATCTTTTAGCAATTTCACCTGCCCATGAAAATAATAATTGAACAATACAGGATGAAAAACAACTTGGGCTTTGTTAAGGAATTGACATGGAGATATGAACTTCTTTGTTCATATTCCTTTCCTAATTTTATCATTATGACTCTTGTATAATTTGTTTTTGTCATATAATCAATGCACAATAGTGGCTGTCTCCATTTGCCTAGTACCAACTGCCAACATTCTTTATACTATCTTGCTTCTTTGCTTATATTGATTTTTTTTTCAGCATATGGGGGTATTCCAATCATCATCCATGGGCTGGAATGGTGCTCCTGGAGTTGCTGGCAGCCCTGTTGTGAAGAAAGTTGTCAGGATTGATGTTCCTGTGGACAAGTATCCTAATGTATGTACGACTTACTTTTAGCTACAGCTATTTGGGTGAACTGTTTTAACTTTCATTTTGACGTGCTATGCCAAATCCAAATCATTTACAATCTTTTGTTATGATTAGTGCAACTTTGTTGGTCGTTTGTTGGGACCACGAGGAAACTCCCTGAAAAGAGTTGAAGCTACAACCCAATGTAGAGTCTATATTCGTGGACGGGGTTCAGTGAAAGATTCTGTTAAGGTAATTAAACACAGATTAGAACTGTCATGCTATAGTTGTCTACTACTTATTAAAAGGAGCGGAACCTTTTAGGACCACTGCTGTTATGTTACAGTACTTATTATGCGCACTGAAATATAAATATAGTGTATCTGGCTGGTAACTGAATTGGCTAATCAATTATAAGTAGTATCGTTATATATAATACCTAGGGTTGGCTCTGATTGATATGAAACTACCTATATTTTAAAGAAAGGCATCTATTTTGCTTTTCCTAGTAAAATGTTGATAGCTGTTGAAGAAATAATGGGATTAATATTAATTAAAGTTAAATAAACACTTCCAATTTCGATCTCAATTATTTGTGATATTCAAGTGTCATAAGATGCGATCTAGGCTTGTCAAGATGTATAATCTAGCACTGTTTTAGTACGTCTGCCAGGAAACAGTGCCCAAAGCCTCAAACCTTCTGGAATCTAAGTTTGATGCACTAGTGGTATCTCACCCCATAACTCTTAATTCTCTGGTTTGGTTTGACTCCAGTTAGTAGGCATATGGAACTGTCAATAAAATGGAGTTTTTTTAAAAAAATTGCCAATAAAACAGAGTTGTGTTGTTTATTAGATTCATTTCATCTATATTCTCATGTTATCCCCTGAATAGTGGATACTGGTCATAACTTTGCTGTCGTTTTTATAAGAAACTATTCCTGTAGGTGAAGATTTCAACTATAGGGCAATTCTCTTACATCTTTAAAATGCTCTATTTAGTTGTGGCTGCCATACAAATCCATGTTTACTGTAAATAATCTTCCAAATTTAACTGCAATCCTGATTTCATTCTGTTAAATGTAACCTTTGCTTCTGACTTGAATCTTGCACTCAAATCTTTTGCCTAATAATATATGTGAACTGGAACTCTTTTGTTATGGATCATACATCAGTGTATCTTTTTCTAATTGGTCCGTGACTAAATAAGATAACTGTTTAGTTTCTAAATCTAATTACTTTTTTCGTAATCATGCTCACAGTATTTACCTCTTGAGTTTAACAAGTTTTCTCATCTCCTGACTATAAACAATGTTGGAGAGGTTCTGAAAAATAAAGCTTGTTCTTATATAGGAAGACAAGCTTAGAGACAAACCTGGCTATGAGCATTTAAATGATCCACTGCATGTGCTTGTGGAAGCTGAGTTCTCGGTGGATATCGTTGATGCTCAACTAAACCAAGCTGTGGCCATACTGGAGGATCTTCTCAAACCAGTAGTACGTGCCCTTACGTCCTGTCTGTTCCCACTTACTTCTAACTTGGCATTACCTATCCCGCTAACTGGTGTTATTGTCAGGATGAGTCCATGGACTACTACAAGAAGCAACAGCTGAGAGAATTGGCAATACTGAATGGCACTCTAAGGGAGGGAAGTCCAAGCTCCCACCTTAGTCCAAGTGTATCCCCCTTCAACTCCACTGGGATGAAACGTGCGAAAACAGGACGGTGATTATATTTCTGAAAATTCATTGCCTGAGGTGATCATGATTTGAAACAGATTGCAAACCTGCTCTACTGCTGGAGATGATTGCTGATGCATATGAGGGATCAACACGGCTGGTTTCAGTCCTGTTATGATATCCTCTTTACCGCAGATATGTCCTTGGATGAATGGTCTGTGAAGAAATATGTCTGCTCGAGGGCTTGCTGGTTGGTCTTATTAATTATTCTTTGTGTATGACTCTAAAGATTAACATTACTGGTTTGGATTAGTTAACGCAGTTCATCAGTGGTTCTAGATGTTGGAATTCAAGTGCTGGGCAATAATCAGTTTTTGTCTGTACAAGAAATAGTTGTGATGTGTCAAAGGGTTGATGTTCTTGTGGACAATTGTGATTCGTACAATTCTCAATAAGATTATTTGCACCGGCATATTCTTTATACGCTTGTCTTTTATCTGTTTATCAGTGATTTCAGTCCATTAAATTTGTTGGATGGGGAAAAGACTTGCAAAATCTACTTGTTGAAACGAACGGAAGAATTTGGTATATTTGACACTCGATGTTCTTGCAGTTTTTGCGTAAAAAAAACTGGGGCAAAGGGTAAAATTTGAAACGCAGTCTTTGTATCTTAGGCTCTTGGCAATGATTATGATGACATCACATCGACTTTAAGCTGTTCAAAACATGTTGTATTATGATAGCAGCAGGACCAAATGACCAAATCAAAACAAAGTGCGCGCCACTAGCTACCGAATGCGTGAACCGTAATACCAATCAGATTACTTACGTGCCTTGTAATTAACCTGTCACTTTGCTTTGTAATCATGATCATTGTTCAGTTATGCTTTGTAATCATGATCATTGTTCAGTTATGCAACAAAGCAAGCCCATCATTTCATAGTACATGCCTTTATTGGCATGTCTCATGAACACTATATATTCACATTGACAAAGCTGTTTCTCTGTGCGGGCATCTTGGTACGTGCTAGATGGATATCCATGATGCGAAGGGTTCTGCCATCATTTCATGATTACATCACTTACATGCCTTTATTGGCATATGCTCAGGAACAGATTGTGCTCAGTGACAGTGATCATGGGCGTTGTTGCTTGGGCCATTACAATGTTTGGTTACATCTGAAACGACCGTCGAGCTCGAATTCGAACAAAAGCTTCCAATCATTTCAGTTGTGCAGTCCTGTGATGATTCTGCTTTGCTAGAGAAGATATGCATGGGAGTTCTTGAGAGCCTCTCAGAACATCTACTGTCCCGTTTGGAACGCGGGACTTTTGTAGGATTCACATGGGAATTGCTCTATTTACTGTAAAATTTCATGTGTTCGAAACGGTCCGTGCCTCAGCCCTTTTATTGCCTTTCTTGACTGTTGAGCATGAGAACTAGAAATAGTCAATTTGGTTGTGTTCCAAGAAGCTCCAGATTTTTTGTTTCCTTATAGTGTACCCAAAATCTATGCAAACATGATTTCGATCTCTTCATTTAGGCTAAAACACTTTCTATTCCACTATGCAGCACAGCAGCAGTGTACAGTACACACTCCAGTGGAGCTTCTAGTCTTAATCAGCAAGTTACATGCTGAATTGGAATTAAGCTTATCATGACACATCTTTTTGCCACGAAAGTGGGCGGGATTGACAACAGAATCTAATAAATTTTGTCTTCAATTGAAGCAGAAAGCCTTTGATCTATCATGGCAGAGAATCATTGAATCTTGTTGAACAAGGATGCATAAAGATCAAGGTTACATTTTGCAAGTTAGCTAGCCAGCATTGGAGTAAGTGACATCCTCAAGAGTAAACTAAAAACAGTAGTCAGACACGCCAATTCAGGTCGACAGTTACACAACTATAAAATGGACATAGGCATGCTAAACAAATATATAAGATTTGAAACCACGATCCTGCAGAATATTTTAATATGAAGCAGTCAACTTGTGATCACGTTACATCGTATCCTAGCACATGGTTGAGCAAATCAGGCATTTGCTACAAGCACAAAATATGTACAGCATATCTTATATATCACTCAACAAATTCACTGAAATCACACACAAACAAAAGTACGTAACATTTGGGAATCAAAACATAAGTTGAACAATAAAGGCGGTTTACATTACCGATTTGAGTGTAGCAAATCTAGCAGCTATATCAAGAAACATTTCAGAGAATTCATTGCGATGAGGCGCATTCCATGCCATTCGAAGTACCATTCGCTCTCAGTAGCTATAGTCTGTTCCATTTATGCTACACATATTATGTGCCTCAACCTCTAAATCTCTAAGATTAATGCAGCCACATGGGCTTCAGAAAACGATGACTCCTCCCCAATTCCAGACTCCCCATCAATGTTGTCTCTTGACAGCACGACATACCAATCAACTGGCCAAACTACCAGCCACCAAGATTTCCATACGATACTATCTTAACCAGTTTACACGCAGAGAGAAATTCTGGGCAGTTGCACCGAAGCAGCAGCAAGAGCGGGTCTAGGGTTTCAGGGGAGAGTATCTACCGCCGATGAGGCCGACCCCGACGCCGGCAGCAGGCGCCGATGCCTAAGGAGGGACCCCAGCTTCCCCAGCACCGTCGACCTCGCCGCCGGCAGGCCCCACCGCGGCCCCCTCCGCCCGCCGCCGCCGCCCATGTCTCCCGGCCCAGCAGGACTCCGAGTCAGAGATGCTGCTTTCCATACGGCGCTTCGCGGTTACAGGGTGGAGCCCGCGTGGCAGCACTTTCGCCGCCCGATCTTCCTTCGAGATTCGCGCGTACTGGGAGCTGAGCAGGCCCGCTCGGCCCAACCTTTTCTTAGCACGATTGCAACCCGACCAGATGGGCCCGAGTATTCCGGGCCTTGATGGGCTTAAGTTTTCTAGAACGAATTGTGAAGATATGGGCGGGCTCTTGGGTTCTGTGTCTGTAACCGGGCTAAACCTAGTAGGGATCCGGTGCGGCGATTGTTTTCTCTACTGTTTTTCATTTTTATTATTGTGTTATTTTTTCTCAAAAATATCTTATACTAAATTGAACGCAAATTTAAACTGAATTTTCAGGTTTGATTTGATTTCTAAAGTATAAAATCGGAAATAGTTGTAGCAAACATTGTTCTAACTCGAATCACAGGTTGTAACATGACAGAATTAATCCGCATTCCCTCCCTCTCTCTCTTTTAAGAAATTAAAACTGTCTGTATTATGTATGCTCCTCTCTTCTCCACCAGCATGAACAAAATGGCTCTAGTTAATTTGCAGTAACTTCCATCTACACTTCAATCATGTTCACAAGAAAAACTTTGCAAAACTATGGACCAACCAAACATTAATAGAAACTCAACCTAGAGGTTGTAAAAGAATGCAGATTAGTTCTGTTCTGTAACTCTCTACACTCTTTATCCACCAGCTTACACAATCACATTATTCAATTTGTACTAACCTCCATCTACACATCAACTATATTCACAACAAAAAATTTCTCCAAAATTTCTGCAAAATTTTCCTTTTGACTCGTCCACTTTATCTTGAGATATCCGGAACTTCAGAGCAGGGAATTGCAACCTGGCACAGCATTGGTCAGCGGGGTGGGCCCCACTCATCCTCTGCCAGGTCAGCATCTCCCCTTGCCTACCATGCTGGGGAACGGGGGCGGTTCAACCAACAACTGTCCGGCTTTTAAATGGCCTCCAAATAATCGAGCAGGAAAAAAAAGCCCGAAAATGCAGTTTTCTTTTCGTTTTCACCGGATTTCTATGACAATGACATATATGAAGATTGGGTGGTGCCCGAAAACTCGGCCATTCAATTACCGTCCGGCTTTTAAATGGCCTCCAAATAATCCAGCAGAAAAAAGGCTGAAAATTGCAGTTTAACGTGTAATACGTGCTGATAACGTGTTGAGATTTCGGTAGTCGTTACATTGCTGACTCGTAGATCAATTCATACAAGAGCAATCACATGAACATAATAAGAGTAAGATGGACATAAGTGTATAGAGAAGGATCTAAAATCTTTATTTATCTTATGTCGATTGTACATGAGGTCATTATATATATGTAGCTCATAGGGGGTGAAAGTTGTTAGAAATTTTGTGGAGGAGACTTGAATCACGCCAGAAGCGCTTTTCTAAAACGATTATTTGCACCCTGTTAAAATACTTCGAGGATCTACTGCAAATAAGTTAGTAGAATAAGATAAGCCTAGACGAAATTTGCACCAAAGCAAAGTAAAAACCCATCGAAACGATCAAGTCGTACCATGTCTTAATTCATGAACTTGATGGCAGAAGCAAAAGCCTCGGACTCTATAATAATCGCTTTAAATTGTTGGGAATTTTGTAGAGTAGGAGACTTAAATCAAGCTAGAAGCGCTTTTCTAAAGCGATTATTTACACCATGTTAAAATACTTCGAAGGTCTACTACAAATAAGCTAGTAGAATAAGATAAATCTAGACGAAGTTTGCACCAAAGCAAAGTGAAAACCCGTCGTTCACAGAACAAGATAACAGAATTGCATCTCAAAAGTTGAAATGCTTCTCTTTATATAGAGTTTGAAAAGATGCGAAATAAAGAGACACGATTCTTCGAATGCACCTCCCATAAAAGGCTGCGAAATGAAGAGGCACGACTCTTCGAATGCACCCTCTCGTGAAAAGACACGACTTGTTTGAAAACAACTTTCGACAAAAGTTCTTCAGAAACGATTTAGTCGTTTACCCATAACTGGTTTCGTAACCGTTTTCACTGAATTCCTATGACAATGACATATATGAAGATTGGGTGGTGCCCAAAAACTCGGCCATTCAATTTTGTTCTCGCTTGATTGATTATTTTTGAAGTATAATATGCTATAAGGTATTGCCAAAAACACGCATTGAAATGTCTACCTATGGCTTCACTGACAGGAGGCAAGGCGTGGAATATCGTATGTCTGTCGATAAATTACACAACATTTTTTCCCTGGAAAATTGTATGTAGTTGTGTAGCGACATTGCTGTCTTACCATATCTCCTTTAAAAAGTATGTATCTTTTCGTGAATTATGCTGAACTTTTTGAAACGAAAACAAAGAAAACGAGGCTTCCCTTTTAGATTTTACCGATTTTATTTGACAGTGATATGGTTAGCTATCTATGACCGCTAATAATTCCTCTGCGGTTTGGTTTTCTTCTTCACATTTTTTGTAGTGTACAATGCAATGCATAGAGCATGGGAAAACACAAACAAAGTTCTATAAGATTAGTGTCATAAGAGGACGTGCATTTACATTACCGATAACTAGGAATGAAGACATGTTTACGTACCTTCTTGATTTCAAAAGAAAATTGTTAAAAGTTTTGAAGTTCACTACGGTTGTTAATAGTTAGACACTTTGTAGGACCGGTATGGTAACAGAGGGGAGTGAATGGTGCCTTCAAATTTTCCCCCAAGTATTCACCTACTTTTCACTCAAATAGCTATGTAAAACTATGAAAATCAGAGATAATCATTCAAAAAGGAACCGGGTAACAAAAGGATCAAAACTTCGTCGAAATCCCCACTGACCGGTTAGATCGGTGAATAGTGACGGTCAGATCAGTGAACAGTGCGGTCAGACTGGTGAACAGTTGCAGTCTGACTGGGAACAGTGTGTTCAGATCGGTGAACAGTGCGCTCATACCAATGAACAGTATAATCAGCACGGAAACTGAATTTCAGCAGGATTTCGAAATCGCAAATTGATTTAACTTTTGATCCACAACCCCAAATTTCATGAAACTTGAAACAAACTTTCTTTAGGATGTCAGGAACCTATTCCAATTAACGATCGAGAAAATCGTTACCAAAGTTACGATATTTTCTTGTTTGAAGAAAAATTGCACAAAATCGGAGCAAAAACTAAAGATGGTGAATACAACTTGCTCGTGGATGGATAATGGCTAAGATGGCTTTAGATGTGTTTCTACATATCACAACAATCAAGAACACCAAAGAAATCGAGACAAAAACAACTAGATCAAGAAATCACTCGAAGAGGCCAAAGAGAATAAAAACCAGGTTTCTTCATAAATCTTACCATAAAAGTGCCTAGATGGGTGAAGATTGATTTTCAAAGGTTGTCTCTATCTCTTATACGTCTTTGACATAGCAAGATCAAGAAGAGAAGAGAGATGGAGAAAAACCAACAAAATCAAGAGCAAATCAATTAACACAAAAGAGATTCTCGGAGATGAACAAAGATTGATGCATTACTACTTGAGAGTGAAGGTTTTGCGGCCACTCCACTTGGAGGACTAAAGAACACACCATAGTACTCAACTTTTCTCAAATCCTAATCCTAAAACTCATGAACCCTAAGTCCCAAGAGAGAATGATTGGATGGATGGCCCCAAGTCTCCATCCCAACTCCTTAAATAGATGGACTAACCAGCCGCATCCAACCCTTAGTGGATACTATCCACTTAGTACAATGGACGAAACCCGATAACCTCTCACACACAGGTTTTAACTCACACTCTATTCTTATGCACGCTTTTCAAAGCGCATAAGCCTGAATCCGTTAAGTCCTTAGCCTTGATCCAACTTGATCATACCAGTTTTTCTATGACCTAAACCGCATTTCCAAACGCCGCTCAAGCGTCGCGGTTTTCTTCCAAAGTAGTTTCTGGTATTTTGGTCAAACTACCAAAATACCCTTTCTTGACCTGGTCTTCTGTATCCATTGCAAGCAATCGCCATGCTTACCACGTGTAGATGCACCACTAGCTTGCCACACGTCGGCAAGTCTCTCCCGTTCCGTTTTCACCGGACCACGCCTCACTTGGACCGACCAAACCACATAGTGCAATCCCGCCGTTCGAACTTCCCTTCAACATTTCCCGTATTTCTCGTACCATGCTTGAGATCACCACCTCACCCGACATCCTTGATCATTCTGGGCCTCAGCTCCTCCATAAGTTTAGCCTCAATCCTTGTTGTTGACTGTGGTTGACTCCAGGTGACCCTGCACATCCAAAGACAAATAAACCGTTTTTGGGCACAAGTTCATCACAACTTAACCCACGTTAGCAGAACATGTCTCATGCAACCTATAAACTCTGATAAATTTGCAAATCAATTTTCCTACCTTTCCAAATTGCAATGGTTCATCACAATATAATCCAAGACCCTCTTACATGGTCCTTCACACTTACTCGATTTTTTTTTCAAAAAAAGTATCTTTTAGTTTTTACGCAGGTGGCGACTAACTTCATAGCTTCCCAAATTGTTGTAAAATAATAATGCACAAATCAACTCATGGCCAACTGCTTTCAGATATTATTAACACTACTATAAAGCAATAATTGGGAATTCCAACTGAAAATTGTGTAGCTAGACATTATCCATATGTAGTAAGGGTGCAAACGGAAGGGATAAATGGGTATCCACCACTATCTATGTCTGACTTCGACTCTAAAGAAAAAATACGGAATATGATACGAGATAAACGATATATGTTAGTACGTGTCCGTATGTCATGTGGTATGAGGAAAACTGTTGTGACTTCACATAGGAACAGGAGAACAGATAGGTGGGTTGCTGCATTTGAGCAAACTGGGGATACTGGGTATTTTTCCTTCGATATCTCAGCGATTAGTCTCTCCGTGTTCGCTCTTATTGCGCCCATACTGTCTAATGTCCTATGTAGGGGTGCAAAAGAAGCG
Organism: Ampelocalamus luodianensis; assembly: GCA_036346255.1. Taxonomy (NCBI): domain Eukaryota; kingdom Viridiplantae; phylum Streptophyta; class Magnoliopsida; order Poales; family Poaceae; genus Ampelocalamus; species Ampelocalamus luodianensis. The sequence goes on from CM070625.1 coordinate 25,321,031, forward strand.
GATAATGTTCGACCGACTGAAGGCTCGCGGAGCGAATACAGAATGGAGAAATGAGTATCCGATACTATTCATGTCCGACTCCGACACCAAGGAAAAAAATATGGAATAGAATACGGGATGAGCGATATCTATCCGTATCTGCTCCGATTGCACCCCTAACATGTAGCATCAATAGCGCAATTCACCAAAAAAAACGTAGAATTTAATATTCCGGGCAGGACCAACTAATTGCAATATGCAAAGCCAAAATATTTTTAAAATTAAATATTTTTTGAAAAGGCATGGCAGGAGGACTGCCACACTGCATTAAAGAGGGAAAAAATAGTATAGAGCTGATAAATACATAAAGGGCCTAGGCAGAAAACCTAAAAAGACAAAAAGCATAGAAAACAAACAGAACCAAAAGGGAAAAAATAAAAAGGAAAGGAAACCAAGAGAAACGGTCAAAGAAGGGACGCATCTCCTGCCAGAAGATAGGTCGCTAATTTTTTTGCCCCGCTGAAGATCCAAGCCCCAGCTTCCTCTTTAATAATCGCAATCACCTCTCCCTCGTCGTTCCTTTGGTGTTGAATTTTTTTTCTATTTTGTTCCTTCCAGATATGCCATAAAATAAGTATGATTAACGAGCCTTAGCCTCTCCTATTCGAGCTGATATCACTTTGTGACATTTTCAACCACCAATGCAGAACTGTCGCCTAGGCATCCCCATGCGAGGGTAACAGGCTATTATGTTGAGCCCAAACCGCTATGACATTCCAGATCCTCTTTGTGTAAGCATAATTGATTAGCAGATGTCGTGTTGTTTCTGGATTGTTTATACAGAGCGGGCACCAGAAATCGTTTTGTATGTGTCTCACTGATAAGACATCTACCATCGGTATCTGTTCCTGGACAGCGAGCCATGCGAATATTTTACATTTTTGTGGAGCCCAAGGTTTCCAAATGAGATTGACATAAGGTTTCGTGATTGACCCCTCGAACTGTATATTGTATGCCGACTTGGCCGTGTAATTTTCGGTGGAGGTCCATTTCCAAGTAATGTCATTTGGAATTTTTGACGCCAGTGACACCTGTGCGACCTTGCCGTACAGTTGCACAAACTCCAGGATGTGGTGCACTATGATTTTCCGTTTGAGGTCTGTGATCCAATTATTTCCCTCTAGAGCTTCCCTCACCGTCTTGTTCTTTCTGGTCGAGATATGATAGAGATTAGGGGCCAAATCTCTCAAGGGTGAGCATCCTAACCAAACATCCTTCCAGAAGATTGCCTTATCTCCGTTTCCCAACGCAATTTTTGTTGAAACCCGAAAAAGTTCGTGATCTTTGGTGTCAATTGGTAAGTGCGTCCCATTCCATTGTTTTTCAGGCTCTTTCCATTGGTACCATAGCCATCTAAGGCGTAAGGCCCAGCCAAATGAAGCCAAATGTAGAACTCCGAGTCAACCCTATTTTTTTGGGCGACATACCACATTCCAGTTAACCTAGCACTTCCCCCTCCCAGATGTAGCTCGTTTCCGCTCCAAAACCAAGCCCTACGACACTTATCTATCTGTTTCTGCGTCCATGTTAGGAGGTCGGCCAGAGTCATGTGGTAGATGAGTATGGAAGTGAGGATCGCCTTGAGCATCGTAAGTCTTCAAGCTCGAGATAACATTTTCTTTTTATAGCCCATAAGCCTTGCATTAATTTTATCTATTAGAGGCTGAAAATGTACCTTCCTCAACTTTCTCAAAGACATGGGAAGTCCAAGGTAAGTGCATGGCATGCATCTCCTGGGTGCTGGGAAATCGTGCAGAATGGTGTCTAGGTCCAATTCTTGACATTAGATTGGTATAATTGCACTCTTGTTCAATTTAATCTTAAGCCCTGTCACCTCTTCAAAAATGTGCAGGAGCTCTTTGAGAATGTCTAGATCTTGCTTGATTGGTGACACAAAAATCATAGTGTCATCCGCGTAAAGAGATAGTCGCGCCTTGACTGTCCTCCCACTCAGGGGAGAGAGCCAGCCTTCCGCTGTGGCCGTGTCCAGAATTCGTTGGAGTGCATCGATCGCTAAGAGGAAAAGATACAGGGATAGAGGGTCCCCTTGCCGCACCCCACATCTGTGCCAGATTCTTGGCCCTCTCATCCTGTTTAAGATTACTGTGGAGTTTGAGGAACTCAATAACATTGATATCCATTCCCTCCATCGTGGCCCAAAACCATATTATTGGAGAGTGTCAAGTAAATAGGGCTAGGATATTGAGTCGAAGGCCTTAGAGATGTCCAGCTTGATCATGAGGACTGGTGTCCTAGAGCGGTGATAACTACGCGCCAAGTTCTGCACATAGAGGAAATTGTCTTGTATGCATCAGCACGTCTTAATGAAGGCACTTTGACTTTTAGAGATCAAAACATCCATGTGCCTGGACAGACTCGGAGCAAGCACCTTGGATATTAGCTTGCCCATGCTATGAATCAAGCTAATTGGTCTGAAGTCCGCCATGTCTGTGGGCTGCTCCTTTTTAGGTAACAAGACTATATCTGCCAAATTAATTTTTGCAAAATGCAGTCTATTCTGATGATAGAACTTTGAGAAAACCGCCATAATATCCAGTCTGATGATGTCCCAAGCTTCTTTGTAGAAAACTCCACTGAAGCCATCTGGCCCTGTTGCCTTATCCCGAGGCATTCTGCATATTGCCATGAAGATTTCGTGCTTTGAGAATGGCTGTTCCAACTAGGTTAGCACCGTTGGCTGACCTTGGCTTGGCCAAATATGGTCCTAGTCGAAAACACTTGTGGCATGCCGCGCCGTCCCAATAATGCGTGAGAAATGCTGGAACAGCGCCGTTTCCTTTTCTGCCTGGAGGACGTAGCTGCCAGCCGAGTCTGACAAAACACAAATGAAGTTTTTCCTCTTCCTTGAGGTTGCTTTGAAGTGAAAATATTTTGTATTTGCATCTCCTAGCTTCAGCCACGTTATCCGAGATCGCTGCCTCCATTCCATGCGTTGTATTACCGCTAAGCCTAGAATTCTTGTTTTTAGGTCCCTACACAACAACTTTTCTTGGTCGGAGAGCTGCCGTAGTTCCTGGGCTTGGTCCAGTTGAAAGAGAATTTCAAGAGCTAGACACATTTGCAGCGTTTTGTTGGCAACGTTTGAACTACTCCGGGTTATCAAGGTTTTTGCCATCCTTTGCATAAAATTAAATATTAGCAATCAGAAATGGACTAATTGACTTAGGTCTAACTATAAACCAATATTGGAGGTAGCAATGTGCTCAACGCACAAGAAGGGAGCGAGGTCCCCTAGCTATGTTGACACGCTGCTGGCATTGAAAGCGTTTGGCCAGCCAACCAAAGAATCTGACTAGTATAACCTCCTTTGTTTTAAGGCAGTATATAACCTCCTGTTGATGGATGCTTTCCTCTTCAATTAATCAAATCAATGCCCGATACTTGCTATGGGTTTAAAGCATAAGCTAAGTAGGCATAAAAAATCTCTTTAAAAATGTTAAATGATGGATCCAAGTTCGCTTGTGTTGGGGGAAAGTTTGCTTAAATTTTGAGAACTGCTGTACGCACGAGCGGAAGGTCGTAATTGTGACGAGTTCAGCACATAGAAAAAGTCCGCGTAGCCACTGATAGTGATAGATGAGCCTTCCGAGAAGCTCACCTTGAGCAAGACCACATGTCAAGTGATTTCTTTGCACATGTTTCATGAAAAATCTTTTCACAAGTACAGCAGTCCTCTCATGCATTGCACATTTGCACTGAACGTTTTGGACGAACTGAAGCTGTATAGTGTATACGATTGCCACCGGTGCACACTAGAACAACCATCGCAGGAAGTGTACTACTAGAAAGTTGCAACTTCTTCAAGAATTATTTACTAATTGGAGGACAAAATGCTGACTAGATTCATATAGTGATTGGCAGGAACTATATAGTTTCCATTGCTACCATAAAAAGGGGAAAAAATGGTTTGTATAAAGATGCCAATAGATATACTAGTGTTCAATACAATACAACACCATGTAGTGGTGAAAACAGCTCAGATGCGGACGGATAATGCATGTACCATATTTGTTTTCATACCTTGTTGCCGGATACGGAACGAATACGGATACCCTGGATATGAATGCGAATATGAATAATCTCGAATACAGATATAGGGCAAATACGAAACGAAACGAAACGAAACGAATACGGTCACGAATATTTCTCGTAATAGGAAAACCTCTTCAAATTGTTTGCCTAAGAACAATGGAAACAAATAGGTACTTCATTTGATCCCAATGTTAATGAATTCTTCATAATTTCAGCAATCAATCTACGCAAATCACCTAATCCTGTTGATTCGTAATGATACATAACTAAAGATAGTTCATCAGTCATCAGATAGGCCCTTGCAAGCAATACTTAGATATAAACGGGTCATGTATCTCTCAGCCATGTATTATAATCTGATGCACACTTTTTAAATTCCTTGTACAATCAAGGTTCACTCACGTCAAAAGTGGTGTTCTAAGACATCAAAGTGGTGTTCTGAGACATCTCCGTACAATTGTACGAGTCAAGACGGGCGCGTAGGACCTTACCGTAACTAAAACGGAGTTTCAAAGGGCCAAATTAGAAGATTCCAATGCAGTAGTGGCTGATTTGCAAGAGTTCAGAAACTTACAGGGGCAAAAACAGAAGAATTCAAATGGGAAAGGACCTATTCATAATTATTAAGTACTTGGAGGGCCACAATGGAAAAAATGGCAAATCAGATCGGGTTATTAAACCTAGCGGCCACCGATGACCCAGGCCATCTTGTCGACGAGCCACCCATCTCCACCACACGCCGGTCACCACCGCCACCAGTTTACCACCCGCCATTGCCCAGTCCACCGAGCGTCGTCGTCCCTAACTCTTCCTCTACCTCCTCCACCACGACCGCCAACGACGACCTCGACGGCGCTGCTTCCTCTCTCCGTCGTTCCTGCGGTGAGCTTCGCTGTCGAGAATGGCGCTGTCATCCTCTCCGTCTCCTGTTCTTCCCTCTTCTCCGCCACTCCGTCAGCGACCCCAGCGGCGACCTCAGCCTCCTCTTCTTCCTCTACGCCGGCGTCGACCTCAACTTGCTCTACTTCATCTTCTTCACCAATGACAGGCTAGCCGAATGATGTCTAGGGCCGACTAGCCGATGTCGCAGCCGTAGCCATTGGATAGTGTCATACCATATTCGTATTCGTCCAATAAAAACTAGCAGTATTCGTTTCCAAGCCGACGCTATCTGAAGATTATCCAAGCTTACGCTAGCCAATCCGAATAAACCCAGATCGGTAGGCAACTACCAGAGCCGTTTTCACCCCTAACACTAGGTAGGAACATGATCGCATAATAAGCAGAAAGATGGTGATGTTAGGCTAGGTTACAAAGAAAAATGGTCTCCATTTTTTGCCCCTTGCAAGTGTCACACTTTTTTGTACGGAAAGGAAGTGTCACACTTCACTCAGCCTAGACAAGAAGCAGCGAACAGACCGGGCCAATTTGTTTGGTGCAAGAACGAAGACATTAAGAAATGGATCCGAAACGCAGAGGTGTCTATAGCTATAGGAAACTGAGTCTGCTATAATATTTTAATACACAGTATAGTGCAAAGTGTTGTAGCTACAGTTTCGATTTTACCGAACCAAAAAAATAATGTAACAATTTTACTGTAGCTATATATCTGAGTCATTGGCTCTCGATCGAACACCGGAGCGGAAAGAAACAAGGCTTCTTCAAGTCACACCAAATGTGCAGCATCAGACAGAGCCAGAGATCAAAGAAGCATGGCAATGTATAGCTGGGTACGTTGGCAGTTTGCATCAAATCGAGCGTATAATCCAGTGGGGATTGCCGTGAGCGTGAGTGTGTGACAGTGCCGTCTACCTTTCCGGCTCAGAAGTTCTCTCTCTCTCTCTTTCTGTTTGTTTGGCCGGTTTGAGTAGGGATCAAAGTTGATCAGAGATTCAGAGATCTCTCGTGAAAAGACCGAATTACACCCCGATTTCTCTCTCCCTCTCAACGATCTGGGCACGGAAATTTTACAAGGAATTCAGCGAAATTTTGCTCATGAAACAGCGCGACTTCTTTAGGCCAGTCTCAGTGGGAGTTTCATTAGAGTTTCATTCTCATTAAATGTGTTGCCACATAGGCATTTTAGATGACATGGCAGTGTATTTAAGAAGAGAGAGGAGAAATGGGTTTCATCTAGATGAAACTCTCTTGGCACGAATACCAACTCCTCCAGTCATGAAATTAAATGTCTATGAATCGTAGAATGAAACTCTCCATTGAGAGTGAGTATTTCATTCGAGTTTCATTTCATTTCGTATGACATGGCAGTCTTGGAAACAACACCATGAAACTCTCCATTGAGACTGGCCTTAGAAACATCGCCGAATCCCCAGGCCTAACTTGGGCTCAGTTTTTACTCCACGTTTTTACTACCACCAAGCAAGAGGGCCCGTCAACCCGTAACACTTGCGGACCACGAGGCCGGCAGGTAAGACGAGGTACAGCCTCATAAATACGCAAATGCCGACGAGCCAACCTACGCCCAAAAAATTACGGAGCCTGACAGCGACGCGCGGCTGTGGTGGCTGGTGGTGGGCACGTACTGCTCGACCGGATCGGTGACGGACGGTGAGCCGAAGGGGGGAAAATCTGCGTCCGCACGTAAGCAAAGACGTGATTTGTTGGATTCCCCCGGGGAAAGAGGGACGGCCGGACGGGTGGAAAGTAGGCGCATTCGCGACGTTAATTCCGAGTGCCGCCTAGTCCACGCGGGGCCGGTCGGCGTCGGCCGCACAGGCGCGTCTGGACATCCTCACATGCGCCGGTGGCGCCGTGGTGGTGGTGGTGGCGCCCACCAACCATTATCGGGGTCGATCTGCAGCGCGCGCCCATGATCTCGTGGGATCTGCGGGAAAGGGAGAGCCGTGGCTTGCGAATTTGGCGTGGTACTACTGGTAGCGCGGTTTTCGCGTTTCATTTTCAGAATATGTCGAGATTTTGGCTCTTTCGGTGATGAAATAGCAAGTCTAGTCTTTCTATGTAGAATTGATAAAATAGCACCGTGATTGAATAGACATACGATATATGTCCCCTGTAGTGCTCCCAGAGCACTTGGATTTCCATCGCTCACGGAGAACATTTCAGGACACGTGCCGCACACCGGGAGCACCTCAGCCCCCTTCACTACACCGAGCCTGCCGCGCGTGCCGCTCGCCCGGTCACATCTTCACGTCGTGTCGTTGTCCCCCGCTCACCCGGTCACATGTACCAGATTTTTCCAACGCACTACACCATTATTTGTGCATAATACGTGTTAAACATTTTATTTGTACACAATCACCTAAATAGTTTGTATTTTTTCATCTACATTTTCTTACATCTCCAAAGCAACTACACTTTGGTCATCCTTATCTAATTGTGTTACCTAATCGGTGGTTAATTTACAAACTACTAAATTAATGATGATTATATTCCTATCATTGCCAAAATGCTAACCAAACATTAATTACACTATTAATACACAACATGCATGCGGAAAAAAATTATGTCTTCTCGAAGATCTTCGCCTGATCTACGACTTTTATCTACTAATACAACTGCTAAACACCGCTCTAGAATATCTCAAATCGACAGTGAAATCACAAAAAATCGTAGTGGACAACGACACGATGCAAAGATGTGACCCGGCGAACGGCAGGGGCTAAGGCGCTGATTGTGAGCGACACGTATATATATATTGAAGTGCTTCCGGTGAGTGGCAGGAACTTGGAGTGCTCTGAGAGCACTGCAGGGGATACAAGTCGCAAGTCTATTCAACCGCGGTTCCATTTTTTGCCAATTCCACAGGGAGATACTAGATTTGCTATTTCGTTGAAAAAAAAACTGGCAAAAAAAAGCCAAAAACTCGAATATGTCTAGCGGCTCGGTGGGAATTTTATTGGAAACAATAGTCTAGATAAACAATCTTAGTGCAGTAAAACTTTTTTTTGTTTCAAATGGGGATTTAGATAAGTTAACTTGGTGTCGTTTAGCCTTCATTATGTATGAGAGTGTTTTCTTACTCGCGAAGTATTTATGCGATGCTAAAATTGTATTTATTAGGTTGTGCCTTTCGCGTGGTATTTCACTTTTGCTGTGGAAAAGCGGCGCTTTTTTTTTTATAAGAAATATGTTTGTAGGATTTTTCCCTATCCGATAACCAAAGATAATTAGACCTTCCACTGCTAGCACACAATGTCTCGATTTGAGCTCTTTGCCGTGCAATCAAAGCCATTGTGAAGTCTAGTCGAATGTTTGAGAAAAAATGCTGTTGTTAAATCCATTGGTACAACTTTCCACAAGAACATTTAGAGCTTTCTTGCATTGTTGAAATTTGAGCAAAATGTATTATTTTTTTGAAGAAAGAGATAAATTTGACCAAGTATATTTTCTGTGGTGTCGTATTCTACTTACCATCTCGCTACAAAATGGTATGTCATGCTGTTATCCTTCTCCTCCTTATGAGCAGCTTCGACTAAGAAAACAAAAGGTACATAGGGCCAGTTTGCTTCTTAGAATTGGATTGGGTCAATTTAATGGAAGGTCCAATTCAATTTCAAGTTGAAATGGGATTGGTTTATACTTTTAATTCTAGTGTTTAGATGACAGTAGAATTGCAAACTAGAATTCCAAAACAATTTTGTATAGTGTTTGGTTGCATATTTGAAGAAATCACATATAAGGAATTGTCTCCTCCCCATGGCTGACTTCCACTGCCCCTGCAAGAGCATCGGCGACCCCTCCCAACTACCACCCGCCGTCAACCCCTCCTAACTACCGCCGGTGACCACCTCCCAACCACCCTCCTTCCACTCGGTGGCGTTGATGGCCAAGAAGAGCTTTGGTGGTGGCGGCGACCGAAATCAAGGTGGAGGTGGTCGGATTTGAAGCAACTCAGCGATAAATCTGAAGTGGCGGCGGCGGCAGTTTAGGTGGTGGTGGTTGTCCCGGCGGCCATGGATCGTGGCCATCCAGGCCATGGAGCTCAACGACGACGGTGGTCGCAGTAGTGGCGGCGGCGGCCGTGGAACCCGGTGACGGCAGCGGTCACGGCAGTGGCGGCAACTCCCCTTGGTGGTCCCGGCGGCGGCGGCAGTCCTGACAACGGAGTCGTGGAGAGAGGTGGAGGAGTTAAGAGTTAGATTATGTGTAAATCAGGTGGCCCAACTTTAACTAAGAAACAATTCCATGGATTTGAGGTCAAATTTGGAGATCCAATTCCAGACGCATCCTAACAGTCTCTAAATTGGAATTGCAATTCTCCAATTCAACCCCAATTCTGACATCCAAACGGGGTGTTAGGAAAATTATGAGATACGTTAACCAAATGACGAAGATCAGACCTAAAATGCTTTTAAAAAGGGCAAATCATGACAAAAACTGCACACATGTTCTGTTCCCTTTTCTTTAGAAGCAAAAAAACCACACATGCTCTGTTGAACAGCAGCCCCAGCTGTGAAGAAAACAAAAATAATAATATCGCCCTGACACCACAAAAAATCGAAAGTAAAAACAAATCACAGCCAATAAGCCCTTCCACACTTTTCTCCTTCAATTCCAATGGCTCACAAGCCGACTGCTTATGAGTTTCTGTCTAAATAGCATTGTTGGTGATGTTTTTATAGATATAAAAGTAGCCGTTCACGCGCTATATTACCAAAAATGACATCACGGACGTGCTTGCAGCCGATACATGTCTAAAACCGTGCATTTGACGCCCGGATTCAACCTCCATTGCTCATCTCGCGCCCAGACCTCCCTCATCCCGCCACGTGGCCGGCGCCGCTCTCCTGGCGTACTGACAAGCCTTGTCCGTGTGCCCAGCGCCCGACACGTCCTTGTCTGTTCACCCTTGCCCCAGACGTGCCACCTATCCCACTGTTTGGACGCCCTTGGCCCAGACACGCCACCACCGTGTGATGGATTGGACAGAAAGATGGGTGTTGGCGGGAAATTCGGAGGCGTTGTCGGGCACAGGGCGTGCGGGGGCGGGCCACGTGGCGCAACTGGGCGAGGGGGCCGTTAGAGTCGCACGTCTGCGCGCCACGCTTGCGGTAGAGCCTCGTCGGGCTAGGGCAACGGACAGCGGCCAGTGGCGCGTCGGCCGAGTGACGCACAAGCGGCGGGCGGCGCGTCCAAGGCGGTGGATCGGACAAGGGTGCATCCAGGCTGTGGGCGAGTGGCAACCGAACAAGTGGCACGTCCGGGGCAAGGGCGAGCAGACAAGGGCACGCCAGGTGCTGACTTGCCCGTGCGCCAGGAGAGCAGCGCCGGCCATGGTGGGAAGAGGGAGGTTCGGGCGCCAGATGAGCGGTGGAGGTAGAATCCAGGCGCCAGATGCACAATTTTGGACACGTGTCGATCGCCGACATGTCCGTGGTATTATTTTTGACAATATATGCATATAAGCTATTTCTGAAAAAAAAATGTCATGAACAGTACCATTTAGGGAAAAACTCCACGCCTACCATCCCTCCGCCCCGTCCTAACCCAATGACAGGTGGGTCCAGAAACCCACTTGGGCCTACAAGATAGTCAAAGCAGAAGCTCACAGTAGTACGCGTAGCCACTTGTGCAGCTGGCACCAACAGCCGACCACCACCGCACCACTTCATCCCACCACCAGAATTCCCATCATCCCACCGACATGTGGGTCCCCCCAATTTATCCAGACCCCGTTTCAGTGAGGAACGAAAGCATCGTCTGTAATGCAGCGTGTACACATAGCTGATTGCAAAATCCCCTGCATTTTTCTCGAATTGCAGGCGAAGTAGTCGAACCACGTATATAAAACCCTCTCTCTCTCCCTGGCGAAACTGCCTCGCTGTCTCGGCATCGCCCACCACTCGGCAAACCCATCTAAATCTCACCCCCTCGCCACCGACCCCACCGCATGGCGCCGGCGATGGGGCTGAAGCGGCCGGCAGCGACGGCGTCGACGGCCACGCAGACCGTCACGCTGTCCCCGCCGGACGTGCGGGTGGCCGTGCGGGAGGCGGTGCGCGTCGCCGTGCGGGAGGCCGCGGCGCCAGCGAGGGTGGCCGCGGCGCCGGCGCCGGCGGCCGCGGTGGACGGGGTCCTCTGCCTCGAGGAGGTGGACGGGAGGCGGTGGAGCTACGTGGTGGAGAGCGGCGGGGCCGCCGCGGTGAAGGCGGGGAGGATCAGCGGATGGGGGTGGGGCGGGGCCGCCGCGCCGGTGGGCGCCACTGTTAGGGCCGTGCCGCTCCAGTCGCCGCTGCCGCCCATGGAGGTGAGGCCTAGGTTCTTAAGAGATTTGTAACATTTGTAGCGCTCTGCCTTGGAGTTGGTTTCCGTGGCGATTGCAATGCGTGTGACTGTCGCGAGATCCGATGTGGAGGAAAAAAGGTGCGGGTTTCTAGGTGTATTTGGTGGCTTTGTGTTGGTGTTTGGGCGATAGGTTCGTGTCCCCGTGGCGGATTTGAAGATTCGGCGGCCGTAACATCTGTGGGTTTGCAGTTGGGTTTGATGAGATGGGGATCCTGTTCAGGATGTGGGAAGGCATGGCTCAAGCGTATTTTGTGCTCGTTAATTGTACTTTTGTGCGGTTGTTGGGGTGAAATTTCCAATTTTATTGGTTTTGAGTGCTAGATTGGATCCGGAATTGTATGCTGCGGTGTTGATTCGTTGAAAAATTAAGAGTTTTTAGTCGTTTTGTTGGTTGCTTCTGCCTCTCAGGCTGGCGTTTAGTTAAATTGGAAGGTTATTATGGTGGATTTGTTGGGAAGTTGAGTAGCTGATTCACTTCGATTATTTTTCATTTCATCGATTACATTTCTTATTGTGGGTTTGTAGGTTTAATTCGGGTGAACTACGCAGTATAAATTGATTTAGTGCTCAGTTCTGTCTCCATTTGGTTAACTCTGGGTTTCATGGGACTGCAAGTGTTGTAGTTTTTTGTTACTCCACATTCGATTTGAGGCTACCTAGTTTAGGGCCTTTGCTGGGGAGCAAAGTCGCAAATTGAGATAAAGTGATGCCTCTCTCTCTTAAAAGCTAGTTGCTTGTTGAATGGTAAGTGATGCCTGTGTCTCTTAAAAGCTAGTTGCTTGTTGAATGGTGCTAAATTCCTTGAGATTTTGTTCGTTTGGTGCCAAGTACTGCTGCTAGTTTTCAACTACAGAAAAACAAGATGCCTGGAAACTATACCATATTACCATGAGTGTTGAGATCTTGTGGTATGACTATGTCTAAGAATGATGAACTACAATAATGATGCTATTTAACTATGCTGTTGCAGGAAATTATGTCCTTCATAAGGTCATATGTTGTGCCCGAAGGCTTTCCAGACAGTGTCACTCCTTCATATGTCCCATACATGACATGGAGAGCATTGAAGGTATGTTTTCCAGAATTTATATTTAGTTTTCATCATCTACCGGATTCAAATATATCTTGCTAAATCCTGCTTTCCACTTATCAGCATTTCTTTGGCGGAGCAATGGGTGTGTTTACAACAAGAACCTTGCTAAACTCTGTAGGAGTCTGTCAAAGCAGGGCTACATCCGGTGCTGTGGCTATTAACTGGATACTCAAGGTAAAAATGGTTTTTGCTTGCAAATTTTAATCGGGAGAATTATTGTTGTTATTGTTTTTCTTGTTTAAGTTGCTTATCCAACTTTTGTTTGATGAGAACAGCAAGTTCTAGAAATGGCTTAGGTAAAAAAAAAATACTAGTATACTTATACTAGGTGTAATAATAAGATCTCTTCGTCTTCAACCATATCCATTTAGTATTGTCGGTGCCCCTCACACAAACAGAGCAGTAATGATTTAATTTTATTTGGTGCTGATGTGCTCATCCTTCATTTTTAGTTATCTTGATTATTGTCCGATAGTTATAATTGTTCTATTACTACAGGACGGGGCCGGGCGTGTTGGAAAAATGCTTTTTGCACGTCAAGGGAAGAAATTCGACTATGACCTAAAGCAGGTGTAATATTTGGAACCAATGTTTTGCAGCGCTTTTGAAATTTGTTTTGTTCCGTGCAAAAGACTAATTGAAATCAAAATTTACTACAGCTCCGCTTTTCTGGTGATCTCTTGATGGAATTAGGAGCTGGGATAGAGTTAGCTACTGCAGCTTTCCCTCAACTTTTCCTACCTGTGGCTTGCATAGCAAATGTTGTTAAGGTTTGACCTTATGACTTGCTGCAAGGAATTCTGGCATTAATACTATTTATCCTGTCTTTACTTTCAAAAGAACTGATGGATTATATTCTACTTGTTTGATGAAAATCCAGAATGTTGCTGCTGTCACATCAACGTCAACCCGCACACCAATCTACAAGGCATATGCAAAAGGAGAAAATATTGGAGATGTCACTGCTAAAGGAGAAAGTGTTGGGAACATTGCCGATCTGGTAATCATTTATGTTTTCATTTTAATGTTTCACCGTTTTTATTTGGTTTATTAATTGGACATGCAGCTTACATCTGCTGCTGCTGTTGATATATTCATATTATGCTGACTGAACTACTAAAAGTTTTGTGTGTTTTGTGCATTCTTATGGATGTTATTGATTTCATATGTAAATGTCATTTATTAGTTTGCTAATATTTTGTTTTATTTCCTTTTTTTGTGAAGTTGGGAACTGGTTTGAGCATTCTAATTTCTAAGAGGAATCCATCATTGGTGACTTCATTCGCCTTCTTGTCTTGTGGATATCTCATTAGTTCATATCATGAGGTTTGCTTTCAACTTTAAGTTTGCTGCTATTATGATCAAATCTTTCTGATATAAATTACCAGTTAATCAGGCAAAAAATATTTCTGTTATCAGGTGAGATCTGTTGTGCTGAATACTCTGAATAGCGCAAGATTCACTGTGTCAGTGGATTCCTTCATTAAGACTGGTATGTCAACAGTGTCTGTTAGAAATTTAGAATCCTTCTGAAGTTCTGATCACATTGTTGAGTTTCACAGTGTAGAATTATCAAATGTGGAACTGAGTAACATAGTCTAAAGAATTATATTCAAAGTTGGAGTTTTTTATATAAAGAAATCCATGAAAGCTTGCAGTATTCAGTCTAATATATGGATCTCCAATCTTACTGATGCAGGGCATGTTCCCACGTTGAAGGAAGGAAACTCACAGGAGACAATATTTAATCCGCCTTGGCAGCATCAACCAGTTGCAATAGGTAACTATGATCGTATTTATTTGTTGATGAATGTGGATTGTAGAACCTTTCTTATAACCTGTTTTAATTTCATAGGATCAAGATTTGGAGAGGCGTTTGAGGAACCTGCTTCATTTGTTGCTATAAGGCCTTTGTTCGAGGTATTTGTTCACTCCATTTAGTGTTGTCCTTATGATGGTGGTTCCTTTCCTTCTTTTAGTGTAATCCAAGATCGGTATCTGAAGTTGTGATGCATTTGATTGCAGGATGAGAGGTACATTGTTACATATAACCCGACAAAGGACAAGGTATTTGCTTTGCTCAAGGACCAAGCAAAGCCAGATGACATTCTCAAAGCTGCTTTCCATGTAAGCATTGATAGCTAACTGCTTTGGTAACATAGCACTGGTTAAGGTTTGCATTTATTTATCCCCTTCAAATGTGTTTTGGTTTACAGGCACATGTGTTACTGCATTTTATTAATGCATCACATGCTAATCTGAATGCACGGAAGCGCATGAACTCCAAACGGTCGGACCAGTATGGAAACCCAAACCCACTGAACATGGACTTTATACCACACATTGAAGAATCTTGCAAGATTGTTACATCATCTTATGGAGTTTTCAAGAGGAAAGCGAGAGAACAGGTGAAACCTCACTGTCTTTATCATTAACATTCTGCCCCTTTACCCTGGTTAAACTACTATTGAACAAATAACCTAACAAAAGCCACCACATGAATGTGATGCGTATGCTGTAATTAACAACTCTCATTTTTTGTTTCACAGGGATGGATAATGTCTGAATCACTGCTTAACCCTGGGCGAGCTCGATTGTGTGGAATAATACCTCAATGATCTAAGTTTTTTCATTTGCATCAATCCACAGGATGAGCTAATTCTTTCATACATTGGATTTCGGCACTATGTGAGTCAGCGAACCTAACTTAAATGAACCTTGTTCAGCTCAAGTACTTGGCATGCACCGAATTGCGGTGAGACTAAAAGTAATAGTACTTGAACCTGGTCGGTTCTCCCTCTGTGGAAACCCAAAACCTTTATACCGATCTGCAGGAGCAATTGGACTACAGCGTGATAACATCTCAACCCTCGAGAGGGGCTTGCTGGCCCATGGAAGGACCGATGAAGGGGTGTGCAACTAACTGAAAAAACTGACTAACAAACTCTTGTATCTATCTGTGTTTGGTACTGTATAATGGAGACGGCTATCCGCCCTATTGTAGCCGGTCTAATCGTCCGTCGGCTGAGTTCATGTACCGACTCTGACTGCATTTTCCCCCGCTAACTTTGCGTTGCTGTGGTTTCCCTAACTTGGGGTGCTGTAAATGCCAGTTTTCACCGAAAGAAGAGTGATCTCCACATCTTGAGTTCTTGAATCTTTACTGTTGTTTACAGTTCATCCCTTGTGCTTGGTCCTGGAACAGCAGGTGCTTCTGTGTTAAGCTGTTGTCATGTGTTGCATCTTTGCCCTATTTTTAAGTGGTGGATATAATGGTTGATCTGACTCGCCACTTTGATACGGAATTGTGAAATCCCATTCAACATTTACCTACCCTATTTGGTCAAAAATTCGTATCTTATGACTTTTTTTTAGTTATCTAAGGCCCACTTTGAACGCAGGTTTTCCCCCCGTTCCCGCTGAAATTGAGTTGTTTGGTTCCTGCGTTTCAAACTAGGCTTAAGAAGCAAATGCAACTTATATAATTTTGCTTTTATATGTAGGGATTTCGTAGGCTAGGAAACATCCGGTGAGAATTTTGCATTCCGGATGGGATCTAATATTTATAAGATTTTATAAAGGTATATTGTATAATAATGTTAGAAAGAAACATGACCAAACTAAACGTTTCAAAAGGTGCAATTCATTAAAAAAAAAAAGGCTTGACCACCTACTTTTCCGGTGACAAGTATGTCATTGAAGGGCATGAAAAAAAATGTAGTATACGACCATTCTAGCTAGCTATGTCTACTCTCTAATGGCTCTGGTTTTCGTGCTACCCCTACTTCCACTTGTGAACAAGCTTCTGAGAATGAAACTGCCCTTCGTTGTTATGACCAAATCGGAGAACTCCATTGAAACAACACTCAGGCAAGATGCACTGCATCAATGAAGAATAATGGTCAGCTTTCGAGTCCTCTGGTTTAAGAACGTATTTGACATGTCTGCAGGGCAGCCGCACAGGGGATTGAAGCTGGCACTACTACACCAACCAACGGTTTAAACACAATTTAAGTCAGAGCAACATGAACTGCCGCGGCACGAGTGAATTAACAGTGTTCGGTTTGAAATGAAATGCGAGTCTACAAGCTAGAAAGCTGGGCCATATCTGCAGACATTGACGATGCGGAGCTGGTTTGGTTCCTGGCCCTGCTGATTCTTGTCGCTATGCCCTCGCCCTCTTGTTGCCGCAATCTGGGCACTTGTAGTGCTTGATATGCTCGGCTCGAGCAGGCGTGATCTTGACGCATTTTCCATGGTACCACCGCTCGCAACTATCGCAGCAGATCCAAAACTCGTCCTTGCCATCGTTTGTTCCGCATGATCCGCACAAGGTGTTGTCCCGCTCTTCCTCCTCTTCGTCTCCATAGTCCTTGCCACTCTCATCTTCATCCTTGGGGGCCGCCGCCACCTTTGGGGCCTTCGAATGAGACTCGGGTCTTGATTGCTACAAACGAAGGATGTTATCAGTGATGTCTTATACTGCAAGGTGGCATAAAAAGTGTCTAAACTTACCATTTTCGAGCTTGGCTTGTTGCTCTTGCTGGCATTGTTGGGGGCCTTCTCCTTGGTTACTTTCTTTGCAGCCCCAGTCACGACTTCAAATATTGTAGGCAAGTTATTTATCATGTTGAAGAGTCGCCTCCTGTGTACGAGATAAAAACGTAAGAGAGGTTTTCAAATATCCATGGCAGCAGGAAACAGTTTTTTATTGAACAGATAATATAACCTCAATGCTCCGAATTTATATATCAATATATCACTAATTGGATACAGTACGGCCATGAAAAATTAAGGTGAAGGGAAATTGCAAACTGAAGCTTCATGTTTCTCTGATTACGAATTTAATTTAAACTCACTGAAAATTGCACGATTATATGTTGAGAACAAATTTGCTGATGCTTATAAAAAAGATGCCACACAAAAAAAAATCCATTTACACTTCAGGTAGTGTTAGTCAGCAGAAACAGAAAAACCATCTATTGCCTACTCAAAGGCCCTTGGGATAAACGATAGATAGTTCTCCAGGATCCCAAACTCACAGTAAGAGCAGAATAATTCCCACTGCTTGATGGCATCTTCTTGAATGATGTGCACGCACCAAATATCTTTTCTTGCACATTTAATTTCACGATTTACCTTAAAATTCGTTGCATCTTATGCCAATGGAGAAAAGTTAAAATAATGTACTGCTGTGTGTAACTTAGCGAAATCACCAAAAACATAGGAGATAACAGGCTAGCCTAGTTGTAATCAGGGTTTAGTTTCTTGTACAGGACTGCATCCCGCTACCCTAACATTTAGAGCATGTTTAGCCCTTAGCATCTAAAGTAGGTGCTAAGGTCAGCACATCATCTCTCTCCATAATACCATTGTTAGCTACTTTTACTTTAACCCTTAGCACCACCTATAGGTGCTAAATTAAGATATTTTAGCTAGAGAAACGATCAACTATTCTAAATTCATTGTTACTGTATGACCTAGCACCAGCTTTCAAGCTTTGCTTCGGTGCCATGCAATCCAATCATAGCACCCACTCCCCCATCCGTTGGCATAGGTGCTAAAAAGAATATTTCCCCTGTGGTTCCGGCTTAGCACCAGGTGATGCAGATGCTCTTAGTGAAAACAGGACAGTTAGCAGTTTTTCCTCGGCTGCCATTTTGTTTTGCTTCTCCTTTTTTATGTTCACATATTATCCTGGCATTGGATCATCACCTACATATATTTCATTGAAATGTGCAAACAACACCTCAATTCCAGTCATATCTATCTACCAATACCAGTCCTCCTCTTGACTCCAGGAAACCAGCCATTTTACAGTGGGAACTGGGAACCTCAAATCTGGCCGTAATCACCTCCAGATGCAGGTGGGTTTGGTTATAGTTGAATGCCAATTTTCTGTTTGAGGTTGTGAATGCATCCGCCAATCTGATTTGGTGCAAGAGAGATCATAGTGTATATAACTAAAGTACTAAAGCGATGTAACTCACAACATGGGTGTAGAACAACACAAGGAAAAAGACTGTTCCAAACTATAGAAACTCATAGTTGAGTAGAAATACAAGAAAAATGCAACAAAAAAAATGCATTACATGATCAATACAAACAAGCCATCAGAATACTCTCCAAAATTAATATGGTCCATTCACTTTATTTTGCCCAGCATTTGTGTAAATGATGCCAGCCTTTTCAGAAAAGCCTTTAGCTCATCTTCCAACACATGAGAAAATACAGAGCATATCAGAAGTAAATAACTACCTACGACCTTACACATAAAACAAAAAATACCATGCACCTAAGGACACACTAGCTCTTGTAAACTCCATACACGCTCTCTGAAAAATGTTTGTTATCCCATGCAAAACAGTGAACTAGATATCAGGTGGAATGCACCAATATCAAACAGAAATAGTACAAAATAACAGTTAGGCAATTTACCCATAATAGCATTCATGGTTGCTCCAATTTTGGCTGCTGAAATGTAGTTCAATCAGCCTTGGATTTCACCACTCTTGCCTCTTGTCACAGGATTCTTGAACTTGATCTAACGATGAAGATTCTGAAATTGGCACTGGGCTAATTTCATTATCTGCCAAGCCATTGCAAACCAGAAACCCTATCTGAACAAGCTTATCACGGAGTGCCCTTATAGAACATAGAAGAAAAACTTGCACTTCTTTGAATAGTCTATCAGGCCATATTCACTACGGTACATGATGCCTTGCAGCTGGCTTGGAAGCTTATCTTGGCCTTGGATGCACTCTTTCATATTCTCTTAAATTTGCTACCATGATTGGCATAGGAAGCTTCCCTATGAGTTTGTACACAAAGATGCCTGCAGCTGGCCAGTCATTAAGTGCATGTGTTATGCACGTACTACAGTCATTTCTGGTGTGGATTCATAACTTTCCTAGTATCGAATATGAGCAAGAAGCTTTTCTAGAGTAGGCAGTGTTAAAGAGTATTGTATAGCTGTGTCATACGAAGCCTTTGGCATAATGGAAAGACAACAAGGTTCTTTCTCCAACATGGTATCAACAGCCTAGCGTTATTGTTGCCGCTGCCACCAGGTCGCCAGCTGCCGCCTGGCCCGCTTCTTTTTCTTCCCAATCCTCCTACCGCTGCTGTCAATCAGAACACCGCCGCCGCCAATCCCCTTGCTGCTGCCTAGGATTTCACCACCCTGACTTCCTCCCGCAGGTCGACCTCAAGTTGATTCGGCCGCCACTGTGAGTTCTCGCCGCCCTGGCTCCGGTCTCTACCCCCTCGGCTTTCGCCGCCGCTCCTCCTGTCGGATCTCGTCGCCCCAGCCTCATCCCCGACATGGTCGTCACCGCCAAGGGAGACACCACTGCTGCCTCAACTTCTCAACCCGACGCTACGCTCCAATCATCTCCCACACATATGGCTACCACCGGCGGCTCGTTCGCTGTCCCGCTCCCCCATGTTTGGTTCGACGGGAGTGGTTATCAAGTCATCGACTAGTCGACGACTAGTCGACAAGTCGCCGGAGAACTACCGACTGGAGGCACTGACTCGACTTGCGCCGGCAAGTTGGGCGACTGGTCGGCTAGTCGTCGACTTGCCGGTCGACTAGTCGACCAGTTAGAGGCAAGTCGGGCGACTGGGACGTGAGGCCCGGCTGTCAGGGGCTGTGGCAAAGAGGCAAGAGGGTGGAGTGAGGAGGGAGGAGGCGCGATCACCTCACGCGAAGCTTCGAGAGGCGCAACTCCCAGATCCGGTCTCCGTTGCGCCGCCGGCCACTCGGAGCGAGGCGGTCGGATCACCTCACGAGTAAGCTTCGGAGGCGCAACTCCCGCATCCGGTCTCGCTGCGCCGCGCCGCCTCCAGCGCGCGCGGCCTTCGTCCTCCTTCCTCCTTCGCGCCGTTGTTCTTCGCCTCACGTGTGAGTTCGGAGAGGCGCAGGCGCAGCAGAGCTCCAGATCCGGTCTTCGCCGCCCCCAGAGATCGTCGCCCTCGGCCTCAGCTCCCAGCCGGCGCCGCCCTTCGTCTCCCTCGGTGGGAGCTTCCCAGCTCGCCGACAGCGGAGGTGGAGGCGACGTGGCTCTGGCGTCGGGGATGTGGAGGCGAGCTCGATGTGGCCGGCGGCAAGCTCCCTGCCGCCGTCACCCTCCTCCTCTGCTCGCTCTCCCTCTCCTTGTCGCCATCGCTGTGTGTGTGTGTGGTTGTGGTATGAGTGTGTGATCTGTGTCGGTGTGGGTGGGGTGTGTTGTGGTGTAGTGTGTGTTGGTGTGGGTGGGGCGTGTGTCGGTGTGGTGTAGTGTGTGGCTGTGGGGTGGCTGTGTGGTGTGTGGTGTGCAGTGGGTGTTGTGTGGTGTGCTGTGTGTTTACCATATGAACAGTACCAGTCGACTAGTCAGCCGACTAGTCGGCAAGTCGGTCACTAGGAGGGTAATGTCGACTTACCGACTTAATAACCTACTCACGGGATGAACTTCCGTGAACTGAGGATTCACCTCAACAACCAACGTCTTTGGGGTCACCTCACCGGCGTGAGACCCTGTCCACCTCGCCCTACACCCCCAGTTTTGCCTGCTCTTCCTACTGATGCGGATCAATCTGCTCAGGAGGCCACCACTGCCGCTCTAGATGAGGCCCTCGAGCTCTACCAGTCTGAGCTGCACGCCTATAAGAGATGGCAGGAAGCTGAGGCTTGCGCTACGACCGTCCTGTTGGGCAGCATGGCCGTGGCCATCTCCATGGATGTGGCGGAACTGCCGACAACTCAGCTGATGTGGGGGCGTCTTCGAGCTCTGATACCCTCGTATACCCCGATGGCCGATACTCCAGAAATCTGTCGTTCTCGTACATGATACGGTATCAATACGACGGGATACAACGTGATACGGTATCGCGGAGTATCAGTGGAATTTAGGTCCGAAAATAAATAAAAAAACTCACAATACGTCGTCAATACGCCACGATACGTTTCTAATACGCGAAGCCCAACACCATTCATTTGAAAACCTAAGAAAAGCCCACTCCAAAAAAGCCCAACCCAACATCCAAAACACAAGTCACAACTGAAGACTAACCCTAGCCCCTCCTGGCCTCCTCCTCCATACGCACAGGCGCAGCAGCAGACACTCCTCCTCCGCCGCCTCTCTCTCGCCGCACTGGCTGCTCTACCGCCACCAAGCTCCTCTCTCGTGCCGCCGCTCACCCGACGCCGCCTCTACGGAGCATTCCTCCTCCAGTCCTCCCTCTTGATCCAAGTATGTGATTGACTGATTGTATCATTTTCTGCAGTTGGTTCTTTAATTTGATCTCATCTGTTTATTTTATTTCTTAGTGGTAATGTTGCATTGAAGGTTATTGTGTACTCATCAAGGATTCATTCAAGGATTTGAGGTCAAGTCACATTTTGACATTTTGTTGGGTAAGTCATCCTTTCTTTATTCTGAATTTCTCATACAGCCTACAATTGCAAATCTGCAATTTAATGATTAGTAACAATATTGTCTACATGATTTATTTGCATGGACTGAGGAATTGAGGCGCTTGACCGGGCCGAAAAATCGCTATTGGCAAAGAATACATTGTTTTCATCATGGTAATCTCATTGTCTCAATCTCTCGTAGCCTCTGTACATTTTTTTGATTTTTAAATACATATATACTCGTTTATACATTTTTCTGATTTTTGAATACATATATACTCGCCGTATCAACGTATCCTTGTTTTTAGGAAATTGCGTATTGCTGTACCGCGTATCGGTGCAACATAGCTGATACCATGTTGGAGAAAGAACCTTGTTGTCTTTCCATTATGCCAAAGGCTTCATATGTACAGCTATACAATACTCTTAACAGGCGGTTGGCATGATGTTAAAGGTCCAGTTGGGCTAAACGCTCCTCAGTCATGCATGATTAAGCTGACCAAGGACTCAAACTTCAGAAGATAAATTTTCTTATGATATTTTCAAGAGAATGGCTATGGTACATACAACTTTTAGTTACAAAAAGTTTTAAACTTATTCCTTCCCTAACATTTCCCCCACTTCCCACCAGTCCCGCCTGTAGGATAAGTTGGTGCGAAAAGTGTATGTAAAGTGCACAAATTACATACACATGTACCATAGTCACTCTCTTCTGAACCTAAGATTATAATTCTCTGTGTTTGTTTCACATCTTTATTATCTAGTTTTCTCTATTTGATTGTAATGTTCCAACACCACGTTGTCAGGAATGTATCCCAATTCCCAAAGGAACATAGGAAACTTCAGGGAATGAGATCTTCACCTTAGTATGCCAAATTTTGTGCAAATAACAGATCATGATTCTCCAGAGGAATTAATAACTAATAAATATCATATCAAAATTGTCAAACTGATACTATTTACATCTAAATTATTTGCAGATATCTACATCTAAATTATTTGCAGAAACTAGATCATGGTGTCATTTCCAAACAAATCTGAGCATTTAAAATTATGCCACACTGACAAACTAATTACACCACCTAATCTTAACTATATGATTCAATTTGGAATTATACCATCACCTTCAAAACTTGATTAGAAAAAATAAGTTTCAATCTCAATTTCACAATATCTATTATCTAACCTTGCAGATCGAATAATCCATACATAATCTGAGTACCAGCTTGCATAGTGCTTTTTCTATCTTCCATTACAATTTAGATCCAATGCATTACTCCCTGTTTGGACATTCATCTGTCTTCTAAATTATAATCACTATACCTACATAAGATCACTAGATTGTTCCTAAGACCTTCAACGTTGTTATCATTTTCAGATAGATACCAAGTCATTCCTCATTGTTATGCACTTTGAATCACATGAAATCCCCAAACCAATTTCAAATGTTCAATCACTTGCCGTTTGAGGACCATGGTTCTTGATCAAGATGTTGCGAAAAGCTCAAAATCTGTCATGGTATTTTCACTATCGAAGGGAAGCCAGCCCAAGATTCATTAGGGTGTTCAAGTTTCATACATTTCACAATAGTTGACAATTAGCATGTTAGTCTGATTATTAAACAATCTTGCAAGACTCCACAATAAACTGCAAGCAAAGGAACAAATTTATCTTACTCAAGGTGCTCTGGAGCAGCCACTTTGAGTGAGAAACCACCAAGATGTTTTTTTTTTTTTTAAAAAAAAAACAACAAGCTGCAAGCCCAGTAAAAGATGTTTGGGGTGAAAAATTGAACATTTGAACTAACTAGGTAAAATATTTGTGACAACGAACTAGCTTCGTATGAATCCAGTCCAACCCAGGGCAGTCTGCCCTGTCTATAAGTGGTGCTTGAGTTCAATGACTACTTTATTTTGTTTTGAACTTCACTAGCATGTATCAACTAATTCTCAAGTCATCTAGAAGCGTTACTCCTAAATCCTAATGCTAGGCCATGACTAAAAAACTAGCATTGTATATAATACGAAACGGATTTTCGGCATAAACTTGATTCCTCTAGAATCAAGATTACCACAGAAGCAGCATCTTGAGTCTCCTGACTCTTCAGAATTGCCAAATCTCAGTAGTGAATGTGGTTGTTTTCCAATGTGCAATACAATAATTTCCACGGAGGAAATGTGAACTGTAACTTCTAGTGTTTTGCTGCACTTGTGACACATATATTCAGTGTTCCAAGGACAGAAAAACTGCCTTGCACTACTCAACCATGACTACCCAATCAATAAAAAAAAATGGTAAAGAAGGTGAAAGGAACTCACAGAGAGATAATGAACTACTCCCTCCATTTATAAATGTATGAGGTTTTAGAAATTGCTCAGTATCCAAGGTGTAACTTTGACTGATATTTTTAATAATTATATATAAGCAAAAGCTTATAAATTTCAAGGTTCAAGAAATCGCTAGGCGCTAGTTCGGCGCTGGTTCGGCGCTGGTCCGGCACCTAGGCAGCCGACTTGGCTACAGTGCAGAGCAAAACAGAGAGAAGGAAGGAGAGAAATGGAGAAGGAGAGGAGACTAACTGGGAGGTGAAGAAACCCCGTCACAGCTCGGCGGCGGCGGCCTCGTCGCAGCTAGTCCTCGTCGGCAGCAGCCTCGTCGCAGCTCGTTGTCGTGTCTCTCATCGCATCACAGATCCATCGCCGGCTTGCACCTCTGTGTGGTTCATGCTGGCGACGGCTCAGTGGGGAATGAGGAGGTGCTGCTAGGTTTTGCCCTTTAGGAACTCAGAGAGCAATTATGGACCATCTGGGTCAGGCCAGCCCAATTGCTTAAGGAAGCAAGCAATCCGTTGTGCAAGACTATCCATCTCAACAATTAGGGTTGCCTTTGTCCGTTGCCGCCGGCCTTCCCTCGCCGTCGCCATCATCACAGGTATCTCTCTCCTCTCTTCCCTACTCTCTCCCTCCTCCCCCACTCCTCCCCCTTCCTATCCTTCCTCCCTCTCATCATCGCAGTTGCCGCAAGTCGAGTCGAGGCCCTCTAGTCGCTCACCCAGGCGCTTGGCTAGGCCACCGTGCCGAGCTCCGCCCAGGCCGCCCAGACCCGCCTTGGACCGCCTAGGCGGGGAGGTCGCCTAGCTCGCCGACTTTGTTGAAATCGTGGTGGCCGGCCGTCGCCTAGATCCGATTTTTAGAACCTTGGTAAAATTATAAAATTTGAAACTATTTTCACAATAATCTATTGGCGCCATTTTTATATGGCTAATCTATACAATTTCATGTATATTAGTGGTCAAAATCGCATACCATACTGACATACATTTGTAAACATAAAGAGTAATAATTGTCAAGATCATAGTAAAAATTTTGAACTCAGCTCTGGAGGCTAAGTGTGTGAAAGACAAAATAACGGTATTCAACTATAGTCCTGCACAAGAAAACTAAAGGATAAAACTGTACATGCATAACTCAGCCTATATGCTAGAGTATAAACTGTTCCAGTGTTCCCTGATGTTTAATGTTTATACATTCTTTAGGACATGCTTTATTTGAAACCATTAAGATCATGTATTAAATTCTTTTTTTAAAGCGACAAAACTAGAGCATGGAAGCGACTAAGAGAGAGATGTACTTAATTGTAGATGAAATCCATACAGATATGGCAAATAAAGGACAAGAAGCCATAGTTAAATATATTGCTGTTCAAGCAAACTGAAAAGTTTGATGATCATGGAATCATTACCTGGCCTCTTTGTCAAACCCAAACCGTGCTGCGAAGTAGAATGCAACAGCTAGCAACCAGGAATCACTGTGAACAGCAACTAGTGCCAACCAATCCTTCTCGTTCATGCCATCCCTAGCAAAGTTGATTCCCAATGCTGGTTCAGGAATCTCCGGGGGAACTTCCTCAGCTGGCAAAGTCACTTCCCATGTTTCATTAGGGTACCCATAAAGGCACAAGTTCTCCTTTTCTGTTCAAATAAACAGAATCAGTAGATACATAAGAATTGTCCCAGTGCTACTTGCCAAATTTGCTCAGTGCAGTGCAAGGACCAAGCAGACAATGCTAGGTAAGCCAAAAAAGGGTTATATCAGTTACACTAATAGACAACACAAATGAATCAACCTCACACTTCTAATCCAATTCTATGGTGCAATGAAACAAAAAAGAATTTGCTAATTTCACCAAAACAAATTAACTAATTATAACATATAGGTCATGAGTCATGACCCTAGACTGCATTTATGGAGGAAAAGGCTATAATAAATCGAACAAACCAATAAAGTGACAACACAGTCATCACTAATTCGGAAACTCTCAGCACCCAAAAAATGAAACTTTCAGCAAATTCCTCCATCTCCCACAGATGGTAACTGCCGAATTCTGAAAGAGCTAACAACCGAACAAAAACCACAGAGCCATCATAATTTGAGGACTCCGACCAACAAAAGAATTCATATTTGCCACTAATCTATACTTCCAATCCCTCACCACGCCCCAATTCGTCACTGCACTGATGAAAGCTACAAAGCTACCACCATCCCAGAGCTCCAGACCCGCAAAATTCACCAAATTGAGTTCCGCAACTCCCAGCGGAGCAACCAAACGCCCCAGACCTAGCAACACCGGGAGCTTCCGCGCCCCCAAACCTTACACCAGAAGAGATCGAGCGGACTCACCGGGGTCGCAGAGCTGGTGCAACTTCTCCACATCTGCACAAACCACCAACCAGGCAACCACACAAGGCGCGTCAATGACATCAGAGCCGCCGGATAGGCAAATCCGGAGCAAGAAGAAGCGGATAGAGAGGGGAGCCAAGGGGATACCGTGGGTGAGGGCCTTGATCATTCCGGCGCGGCGGCCGCGGAAGTCGCGGAATACCTCCTCCGCCGTGCGGGAGGCGTAGGGCGCGCCGGCGCCTCCGTCCATTTAGGGTTCCGGTGAGGAGGAGGAGGGGGTGGAGGCGGCGGCAGCGGCGGTGGTGGAAACGAGAGGGGGGAGAGTGGAGGCGAGGAAGAGGAGGGTCGCAGACTCGCAGGAGGGGGTGAGGTTTTATTTGGGAAGAACGTTGTGACTTGCGAGCGTTTCCGGGAGGATTTGAGTATTTCACATCGGCTGTTTTGTTTTCCATGTGGCTGGGTACACCAGCGTATCTTTTCTATCCTTTTTTTGGACGTCATCATGTCTTTTCCTTTTTTGAAATCTTCATCATATCTATCTGTGTTTCGTATTTTGTTCAAACGATTTTTGTGTTAAAATCCATGGTTATTTCGGGACGGGGTTTGAGACTGGTGTAATTTTTGAAGTGATTGAGACTTGAGATTATGTGCCCATGTGTTTGTATTTCCCCGAAATTTATATGTTTCCATGTTTTTCTTTTCTTTTGTGTTTTGGATTTGAGCTAGGTTGTTTGCTCTATTTATTTATGTATGTTATGATATGTTGTGTGTTTTTTTTTAATGAAAGCTCACTTGCCTCTTAAAAGTCTTAAGGTTGTTTTGTTCCCATTTATTGTTGTTTTGAGGGATGGAGCCGGTTTATAATGTTCAATTGTCATGTTTTACTTTGTGTTTGCTATTTTAATTTCAGTATTCTTTCCTCTTTTGCAACAATGGTATGGTTCACCACAAATTCTATTTTTCTTTGTCTTATCTTTTCTCTAAAAAAAGAAATAGTTGACCTTGGCCTTTCGGTTTTAGAATTATGTTACTTTTATTGTTTCAATGTTGTAATTTTGCCAACTGCGTTACTAAATTTGAATAGATTTGGATATTTTTGGAACAGTTTTAGGGGTCAATGGACTTGTTTTTATTTATCCCAACCTTTTAATTTTACAGTCTTACCAGTTACACTCTTTGACAAAGCAATATTTTCATATCCCTGATTTATGAGATTTTGAGGACAAATCACAGTTGAGAACTATATTTTCATAGCCAACTAGAGGAAACAAAGGCAAAAGATTCTTCATATTTAGAAAGAATGGAGGATGCCTCTTTTGGTGCAAACAAGTGTGTATCAAGAGTAAGAACATAATAGACAAGATCAAGAACAGAAGTAAGAAAAAATACATGTATTTTCACCTTAAAAAGAGATTATATGTATTTTGTTTCTCTAAATTTTGCAAAGTTCATTCGAAACACATAGAATCCCATAAAAGATTCCTGAAGGATCTTTGTTACTTTCTTACAAAATCTGTGAATTTCTACGCTTCAAACATGTTCTAAACGTCAAAAAGATCATTTTTGAACATTCAACTATGGTCTCAGTGTGATTTTCAACCCTCAACTTCAAAGTTGTCTAAAACACAACCTTCAACTAACAAAACCAGTTCATTGCGCATACGTGTTAGTGGTTTTTTGTGACATGGCAACAAGTGGAATCCTGACGAGGATCTAATAATCCTCAATTAATTAAGTTATTTATATATAATTATCATTATAGATAGCAATATCATCATATTATTTATGAGTATACCCCTTATCGTTCATAAAGGAGAAGCTTAACTAAATGATCATAAACCACGCTACAACCACCCTATAGTTGACAAAGCCTACAGAAATGTGGGCCCAACCGACCAGGGATTCTTATACGATGTGTTTAATACACACAGCAGTTAATATGCGCCGTTATTCTCTGGGATAACTGCACGTATTACGCCTCTGTCTTTGACGATAACTGCCAGATCCAGTGGATACCCGATCGAATGCTGAGTTTTATCATTCCCACTTGGCCTTCAACCGGTGACAGCTTTATCGACACCGTTACCAGATGTCGGTTGGCCCCCGTAATAGCTAGGAGCCGTTGGTGAATACTGGTTATCTATAACCGTATCGAGAGTACATTGATCCTTGAGTTGCGGTTCAGGGCTCTTGTCACCGTTTTCATTGGTCGGAAGGACTGGGCTTGCAGAGGCCTTTGGACGTTCCGAACTGGTTGGAATGGTTGGTTCCTCTGGGGACGCCACTGGTGGCGTGTCTTCCTCTCTCTGGTCGATCTCGCTAGTTTCAGCGAGCTGAGAGCCAGCGACGGAAGAGGATGATGACGACATTGCGTGACGTTCCATGGCGCGGATGCATGCGTCCATGTCCATGTCGGAGTAGTCCGCCAAGTCGAACCAGTTCTCCCCATCCCAAGTCCCTGCCATGTTTGCATGAGCGATGAAGGAACAAAGGGAAATTGAGGATTGTTGAGCGAAGAAGTCTTCGAGAACTCAAATGCACTCCTCCCCACAAACGACACCAGCTATCGACGATTGAGTCACCGATCTTACGAAATAAAATAGAGAAAATGGCAAATAGTTCTTGGGTGATAATGGGACTGCTCTTTATTGCAATGATCTGGAACCTTACAGGGGTTGCCCTCGACAAGGCAGTGGATTAGCCCTAATTACCCTTAGTGAATTGCCTACTATGCTATTGCTTCAGATGAAATCCAATTGAATTGGATTGTCCGCTTGATCACTCGTTCTTCTCCTTTAAGTAGTCGATGAAGTGGTGACAGTTACTCCTTTGAAGAGGCGCCTTGACGAGGATATAACAATCCTCATTTAATTATTATTTATATGTAATTCTCATTATAGATATTAATATCTCTATACTGGTTTTAAACATACCCCTTAATACTCGTAAGGGGGAACCCAAGCTGTCTGGTCATAAACTACTCCATGGTCGTTAGTCTTTCCACAACCATGGTATCGTCGTAAGCCCTTCGACGACTACCGAGTAATCGTAAGATATTCTACGGTTAGTTTGGTTTATGACCAGCCTGGCTTCGATAACCCTGTAACTGATGAGGCTTGCTGTCCTGTAGGCACAGTTAGTTACGGAGTCTTATACGCTATTATTCTCTATGAATAGCCGCACATTTTATATCTCTATCTCTGACAATAACTACTCGGCAATGTGGGGAGGTTATTTCTTTGACAGAAACCTCCACCAGCGGTTCATGATTTGGAACATTGATACACTTCTTGGCTTGGAGGAACTGCCAGCCCTTCACACACTATATAAGGGTTGAAGTCAGAAGGCAGAAGAGAGGGCGATCAGGAGTAGAAGACATTAGGCATTATTCTTCTTGATTGTAATCAATACACTCAATATAACCACACAGGAGTAGTGTTATTATTCTCTTCGGAGAAGGCCTGAACCTGTATAAAATCCCTGTATCATTTCTCTGTAGAGTTCCAATCGTAGGAGACCCCCTGATAAAAATAACCATACATAAGATCGGTTCTAGATCACCGACACGCCTGTTGGAAGTGTCACGACTGATCGGAGGGAGGCGACAGTTGGTGAAGTATCAACCGTCGAACAGTTGATGTCAGTGGAAGACATAACCACATGGTGGTTGTTGTCAGTGACTTAGAGCTATGAAACGTTATGCGGTTTAGAATGAATAAGGCATGTGCTCCATTCATCACACGGGAGGAATATATTTGGAATGAATTCAAGTGTCAGTTCATTACTTCTACGAGTAGTTACCTGGTTGGGTAGTAGGCACAGGACCTCTCTAGCCAGGGTACCTATGATGTAACCTCTGGAATCCTCACGACCATAGGGGTCGTTAGTCTTAGGGGTTACAACCACGAAGTCATTTGGTCTTTAATTAAAATAAATATATATTTAGGGGTTTTAATCATCGTCAGGCATGCTCTGGCAAACTTGGATGTAGATAATCCTGAAACCATTCAAAAGAGAAGAATTGCAACCCAGAGGACTTTACCTGGGCGCATTCAATACTGGTCAGAGAAAGCTCAAGAACTTTAACATATAAATGACCTGATCGAGAACCCGACTCAAGACTTGGACAAGTGCCAGGCTACGACCTCTTTACTGGAGAGATTGCATGTATGCTTCGGGACACAATGGTTAGGCTTGAGTGAACTCACCGACATCGTTCTGGTAGTCGTACTGGGACAACTTCGTTGAATGCCAGTTGTTCAAATGACTATCCTCATGGAGAATGACATGACAACAGGTCTGGTCGCTCTCCTAACTACAACTCTAGTTGGAGAAGAGTTCTTCGAATAGCCGGTGATCGACAGGTTCCTAGGGGAGGTGATGGTTCACCACTTTTTCCTAGGAATTTGCAATAGCATATGGAATACGAGGAGTATTACCCTCGTAGGACTGAGACCTATGATAGGTTAGGTCCACCCGCCACTGGGTATCGTTGTTTGCGATCGCCTGTTGACAACAACCCTTCTCTCCTGCAAAGAAGGCGTCATGATATTATTACCAGATGTCGAACATTCTCGCCTGACCTTCGAGCGATTTGTTGGCAGCCACAGTTCCGACCAGTGAATATGGAGAAATTTGACGGGTCACAAAATCCCATCGAGTTTCTTCATATTTATATGACTGTTGTTCGAGCAGTAGTAGGAGGAGAGCATGTCATGACAAATTACCTTTCTACTGTGCTCGAAGGGTTTGTTCAGTCGTGGTTGTTAAATCAGCCACAGAAGTCAATCTATTCATGACAGCACTTCTGTGATCTACTACTGGCCAATTTCTAGGGCACCTACAACCGTCTCGGAAAGGAGGATGACTTGCACAGAATGAGACAGAATGCCCATGAGACCCTGTGCCAATTTATCGAGTGTTTCAGTCAGGTTTGCAACTAAATTCCTGAGGTTTTCGATTCTTCTATTATCAGAGCATTTAAGCAGTGAGTTTGTAGTAGAAGGATCACAGAGGTCATCGCTTTAAATCCGCCGACTACTGTCACCAAGCTTTTTGAAATGGCCAACCGATATGCAACTACTGCAGAAGTGGTCGAGTGGAACAAAACCATCGATCGAGACGATCAAGACATTCAAGAAGCAGGTGAAAGTAGCGAGAAAAAGGATAAAAATGTCAAGAAATCCAAGAGCAAGATCAAAAGCGAAGAGCCTCAAATTAGTAGTTCCAAGGAGGTTTTGACCGTAAGCTATAAGGAACCTCAGAGCTCCAAACCATACTTTGACTAAGGCAAGGGCAAGTGCTCCAAACAAAAGAATGACAAGCCTAGGTGGTGTCCTTTTCATAAAAAAGAAGGACACGACCTTCGCAACTACTGAGTTTTCCAACGAAAACTCGAGTACTACACCGACAAAGAAACCCTTCCTACAGTCGAAGAGGTAGGGCAAACAAATGGTCAAAAGTAGTCGTACGACGATGAGGAGTTGCTGTTTCAAGATTCGAAGCACACCATCGATCACATCTATAGAGGATCTTCGGTATAGGAGTCAAAACGAAAACTCTAGGCTGTCGAGCATGAGGTAAACTCCATTGACCCTCCTCTTGTTAATAAATTACCGAAGTAGTCGAAAGTCACTATCTCTTTCGAGAAGGGTGATTGTCTGATCCCTCTACTCGACTAGGTCGATTTTCGATCATGGTCGAGCCCTCCATCAATAACTGTCGAGTAAATCGTGTGTCAGTTGATGGTGGGAGTTCACTGAACATACTATTTACGAGTGCCCTAGATGAGATACAAGTTCCCAAGACAACGGTAAAGCCTGTACGATACTTATTTCATGGGATCGTACCAGGGTCTTAGGCCAAACTCATTGGCCAAGTTTCTCTTCCTGTAATGTTTGGTTCTCCAAACAATTTCAGGATAGAAAAAATCTCTTTTGATGTGGTCGATTTCGACACGACATACAATGCCATACTTGGTCGACCAACTTTGGCACGATTCCTAAGGGCTGCTCATTATGGTTATCAAATTCTTGAGATGCTAGGTCCCAAAGGAGTAATCACAGTCCACTGTGATAAAAAAGATGGCGCTTACATGCGATCGCAAATCCCTCGAGATGGTTGGCCAGATACCAACTCGAGAAGTAAGCACGGGGCAACCTTTGATCAAGTAGTCGAAGCCTAAAGCTACATCAAAGTCAAATAATCAAGCCAAAGAAGTTCCCCTGAACCCAGAGGAGCCTTCAAAGACTGTTCGTATTGGGGTTACTTAGGAAGACGCCCTCATCACCTTCATCCAAGCTAATGTAAATGTCTTCGCATGGCAAGTATCCGACATGCCCAGGTTCCCGAGGGAGGTGATCGAGCACAAGCTAGCTCTACGGCCTGACAAGAAACCTGTAAAATAAAAATTACAGAGATTTGCACCTGATCAACGAGATGTCATTAGATCAGAATTGGACAGACTACTTGAAGTAGGTTTTGTAAGAGAAGTCGACCACTCAGAGTGGTTGTCTTACCCTGTAATGGTTAGAAAATCTAATGGTAAGTGACATATGTGTGTAGACTTTACTGATCTCAATAAGGCTTGATCGAAAGATGATTTTCCTCTTCCTCGTATTGATCAGTTGGTTGATTCTATTGCCGGTTGTGAAATATTAAGTTTCCTAGATGCATATTCTGATTATCATTAGATAAGTATGTGCCTAGATGATGAAAAAAGAAGACCATATTTATTACACCATTCAGAATATTTTGCTATATCAAAATGCCATTTGGTTTAAAAATGATAGTGCTTCTTTTTCAACGCTTGATGCAAACAACCTTCTTTGTTTAACTAGGCCGAAATTTGGAAACCTATGTGGGCGATCTAGCCGTACAAAGTATCAAACGCCTTAACCATATTTCCGATTTGCAGGAAACGTTCAACAATCTCAGAAAACACCATTTGAAACTCAATCCTGAGAAGTGCGCGAGGAAAATTACTTAGATTCCATATTTCTGCACGAGGAATCGAAACAAATCCTACAAAGATAAAGGCCATTGAATAAATGCGCCCTTCGACCACGAAGAAAGAAGTCCAGAAACTCACAGGATGCATGGCAGCTTTATGTCATTTCATCGCACGACTGGGAGAAAAAGGACTTTCTTTCTTCAAACTTTTGAGGAAACATGAGGGTTTCGAATGGTCAGAGGAGGCAAACAATGCATTCGAGAATGTTAAGAGGTATCTTATGAGTGCTTCTGTTCTGGTTACTCCAAAATCAGAAGAGACACTCTTAATATATCTAGCTGCCATGCCACAAGCAGTGAGCGTAGTACTGGTTGCAGACTTGAAAATGTTTAACGACCAGTTTACTACATAAGTGAAGTTTTACACGGGCCTAAGAAGCGATACCCTCAGGTCCAAAAACTCCTATATGCCCTCCGCATGTCTTCGAGAAAACTGAGGCATTATTTTCAGGCGCACAAGATAATTGTGCCGTCTGAGTTTCCCTTAGGAGAGGTCCTCCAGAACAGGGAAGTAGCGGGATTCATGGCAAAATGGTTGGTTGAACTTGGGGAGTTCGACCTCCATTTCGTGTCCTGAATGACCATTAAATTCTAAATCTTGGCAGACTTTGTCGCTGAATGGTAAAATCCTGAACTTGTTCAGGATCCCTAGTACAAATCCCATTACCAGTGGATAATGTACTTTGATGGGTCACTTATGCTAAGTAGCTCGGAGGCTAGGGTGGTCTTGGAATCTCTTATAAGAGAAACATTAAAGTATGTTATTTAATTAAACTTTCCTACCACTAAGAATGTAGCAGAATATGAAGGTTTGTTGGCTGGCATATGAGTAGCGAAAGCGCTCAGGATTCTAGGACTACTCGTGAGAGAAGACTCTCAACTAGTTGTGAATCAGGTCACAAAAGAGTACCAGTGCTCTAATTTGACCATGTCTCAGTACTTATCAGTAGTCAAGAAGCTTGAAAAGCATTTTTTGGTTTTGAGGTACAATATATCTCTCAAAAGGATAATTTTCTCACTGACCAGTTAGCTCGAATGGTTTCTTCCTAATCACAAGTACCAAAAGGAGCCATCTTGGAACAGCTCCAGAAGTCGTCTCTGTTCTAAACAGCAGATACATCTCCTATTGAGACAGCCTCTCAAGAATACGAGGATACCTAGATAGATCCCATCTACGAGTATCTTTAGAAGGGTACAGTACCCAATGACGACCTTGAGGCTGATCGTTTATCCCGTAAGGCCAAAATGTATATTTGGTCGAATGAGTCCTCTACAAACGAGGCACTCAAGGGATTCTCATGCGATGCTTATTGCAGAAAGAAGGATTAAAACTCTATGACATACACGGAGGCATCTGTGGAACTCACGCTTCTTACAGAACGCTGGTCGAAAAAGCCTTTCGACAAGGCTTCTACTGGCCAACAGCCCTCTATGATGCCAAAGAGTTGGTTAAAAAGTGTGTATAATGCAAGTTTTATAGCAGATAAATACACCAACAGGCTCAAGCATTGCAAACCATACCTCTTTCTAGGTCTTTTGCAACCTGAGTTCTTGATATCCTATGATCGTTCCCAAAAGCACCAAGAGGCTTTGAGTTCTTTTTTTGTGGCTATTGATACGTTCACAAAATAAATTGAAGTCGAACCTATGACTGGTATAACAACAGAAGCAGCCAAGAAGTTTATGATGAAAAATGTGATTACTCGATTTGGTGTTCCAAGTCGAATAATTACAGATAATGGTACATAATTTTCGAGTGCAAAATTACAGGAATTTTGTGAAGAGTTGGATACCAAACTATGTTATGCCTCTGTTGCCCACCCACAAAGCAATGAGACAGTCGAAAGAGCGAATTAAAACTCGAGTTTTCAACCAGCTTATAAAGCGCTCGGGAGCTTGGGTAAAAGAATTACCCTCTGTATTATGGGCAATTCGCACGACTGCTAGTCGGGCTACAGGTGAAACACCATTTTTCTTAGTTTTTAGGGCTGAAGTCATGCTTTCACCAGAACTAAAGATTCAGCCGACAGGAGTAAAAAATTATAATGACATCAACCTACTCGAAGAGAAGAGAAATGAAGCCATAATCCGTTCGGCAGTCTACCAACAAGCCCTACGCAAATAATATGATCGTAAGGTCCAACCACACAGCCTTACTGTAGGTAACTTGGTATTGAAAAAGATTCAATCCCAGTCTAATCGAAACAAACTTTCCCCTAAGTGGGAAGGTCCTTACATAGTGGTCAAAGTTACATAGTGGTCAAAGTTACGCGACCAGGTTTGGTATGACTAGCAATGGAGGATGGCAGAATCCTCTCCAACTCATGCAATATTGACCAGCTACGCAAATTCTATGTGTAACTCTGTATATTCTCAATAAAGTTTATGATTTCTTCAATCTTTACTGTCTTCAATTTTTTATTGAGCAATGCTTCGATTTTTTTTATCACTTTTTAAACACTTGGTTTTCTTTACACTGGTTGAAGGATGGTAATATCACCTAGTCGAAGCCTTTCCTTTCTGCATGTGGTCTTGCCCACTAGAAGGAACTTCCTAGCGTCGATCTATTCCTAACTTTTGCTGCCAACACAAAGAAGCTAGGTTGAACAAAATGTGATTGAAATAGTTTACAACAAGCTCTTTTTAAATTATAGTTTGTTCGACTACTCTAAAAATGCTCGATTTGATTCACCTGGTCAGAGGAAGTACACCACTTAATCGAAGTCTTTCCTATCTGCATGTGGTCCTGCCCACTGAAGGAACTTCCTAGTTTCGATTTGTTCCTAACTCTTGCTACTAGTACATTGTAATCAAGATTGACAACAAAGGTTAAATGACTTATTTAAGTAAACCCTTCTCTTACTATTTACTTAGTTTATATATTTAAACTAAGCAAATAGTCGGGGGCTAGGATAAAGTTATACATATGACTTCAAATCTTAGCCTTATTTTCAGTTCTCTTTTCTATTTATTGTCTTATGAGTTACTAACTACTCGATAAGACAATTTGCATGAAAATGAAGGTTTATAAATAGAATTTGTCTTTACAATTATATGCCACATTACAAACTACTCTGATGAAGGAGATCTGATGAGGACATGACCCTTATGGATACAACCATATTTGTTATGCTTACTGTTCCAAGTATAAGAGCTCGCACGCTTCACTTAAATTATCAGCACCATATCACTTTTGGTCCAAGACAAGCAAGCAGTTCGAGCTGGACCTGTTTTGGAATCCAGTTCGGCCTCCGGAATCAGCATGACAACACCAATTTAAAATAGACATAACTTTCACATACGGGTCCGTTGGAAGTCCACAAGTACTTGATTGAAAGCTTGTTTCGTCCTCTTTCCAACGGATCCAGCCTCACCTCCAAATCCCTTCTGGACGGATCATAATCATCAAAAGAAGACGTCATATCACTTGTTTGGGCCAATCTGGGCTTTGTAATCATACTGAACTTGGCCTATCTGCCGGCGGCCCACCCGGGGAAGCGCGGTTACTGTTCACGTGAACAGTAACCACGAGTTTTAGTCCCACCCCGCTATTTCTTTTAGATTTGTGGCTCTTCCTCCCCTATATAAGGAGGCCACACCCCCTCTAGTTTTCTTTGATTTTGTTTAGTTAAAAGTTAGCCTTGTTGCAACTTCGTGTATTGGTTTGTGTCGACTAGACCAACCATAATACTGCTTCAAAATCCCAACCCAATTCAATATTTTAATTCCTATTTGCAATTTCAGATTGCTTTATCTTTTTCTTGCGTGCTTCTTCAGTGTATGCAGGAATCGACCTTCGTGGTCAGGTCATTCGGGTATTCGTGCACGGTTGATAACGACTTGTCAATCAGTTCAGCGATTGCGTGGTTTCGAGCCTTGCGTGTTCGTAGCCAGGATCGTGAGAGTTGAGCGACGCCTACCGAACTTATCGTTCTCATCGAAAGATCGGGTCAACAATCAGACCTTCGGGTTCATCAGGTGGTATCAGAGCCTCAGTTGATCGGTGAGATTTTCCAGTTTTCTAGTAGTAGATTCGTTTTTCATACCTAGAGTCCAGAAATTTTCCCAAAAAATTATTGCATCTATCATCTGTACCGAACCCCTTTGAGCCATTGTAATTTTCTTTTTGGTATTTTGCTTGTTGAATCATTGGTTGCATCGTCATGTCTAGTTGCTGATTTCTAGTTCTAGTAATTGTCTAGTTAGTCTTTGTCTAGTTACATCTCGTGTTTCCTTTACGTCGCTTGATCGTTCTTTTAGGATTCTTAGTTTTTGCATCTAAAACAGGAAATTCATGGGTTAGAATTTCTCTAATCCGCACCAAAAATAGAAAATTCGTGCAGTCATCAATATGAAAAAAAGAGGATTGCTGTGATCTTTTGGGAGATTTGATGTTATTTGCGACTTGCGGCAATCCGTAGGGCCGGCCAGATAGTAGAAGGAGAAAGAGGCAGCCGCAAGAATAAAAGCCGCGGTAGAGAAAAAAAAAGAAAAGTGCATAAAAATTGGTGGAGACCTTTTACATATAGCCACAAGATTTCATAAAAAAAATTCAGCAAGTTTGGCCCACGGAATCAAAAGATATAGCAGTTTCAAATTTAAACTCGAGACGGTTTCGAGTTCGAGTAGGATTCCGTATCCGAGACACCTTCAGTAAAACGGGCATAACTTTTGCATACGGTGTCCGTTTTTGACGTTCTTGTGCTCGTTTCGAAGCTAATGACGAGGCACATCTTTCCATGTAAGCCACTATTCTCCCTTCTGGTGCCCCAAAATCGGCCACCTTCGGCCCCGAATTCGGGTTGCAAGTTTTCGGTTTCTGTTTTTGCCGTTTCCTTCGATCTTCCTTTTGGAATTTGGAGTTCGCCTCAACTGCAAAGTTGTAGATCTCGTCGAAAGCTTTCAAAAGAGCATATATAAGCCATATAAAACTTTGCGTTTTTATCGTTTAAGACTAGCTATTGTTTCTGCTTAATCTAGAGGGCTGCTTGCATTATACCGATATTTCTGTCTTTTGTGCTCTACGTAGTGCGAACAATCTTGTGCCCTTCACAGAAGTTTGAGTAGTTGGCTAGCGTCTCTCCTAGCACTTGTTGTAAGGCTTTCCATTGCTTACATCAAGTTACTTTGATCGTTGAGTGTGCGTACATACACTTCTCTGCATCGGGCTTTGATTAGCTTGCTTTGATTAGGCTAGGGTCAGCAACATTGACTAGTACTTTGAACAATTTTTCAACTAACATTACTGATTTGATTGTTGCTAATCCTTGCTACCATATTGAAGCCTTCCAAGCTCCACTTTCTACTAACTCAGCAGGTGTCGTTCCTCGCAATCGTTGGACTATTCACAGGTGGGAGTATCACGAATCAGCCACCGGTTGTACCACTTCCTTGCTACATTAGTAAGAGCTTGTAAGAACTTAGTAAAAGCTTGAGTGTGAGCGACTGTTGAAAACTCCAGAACCTAGTAGTTCATAGGGACATATACACTGCGATTTGTTCCCTTGTTTTCTACTAACTATGACAGGTTCACGGGATGATTACAAGATAGATCCACGTCTTCTTCGAGTCATTGAACGGGAGTGCAAGAAAGTCCACGAGGAAGATGCATGCTTGAGATGCGATTATCCACCAAAGGAGGTACATGAACGTGATAGTACGTCTGGTAAAGCTAAACTCACTGTGCTTTCTTTTGCTGGTAAATTTGATCATGATATCTATATTTACTGGGAGATAGCTTTAGACAAAGAATTTGAATATTATGATTTTTCTGATAGGCAAAAGATTAAAGCTGCCACTAGTGTTTTTGTTGAAGATGCAATACTTTGGTGGAAACATTTACGTAGACATGGAAGAGTGCCTCAAACTTGGCATGGATTAAAGAAACTTTTGAGAGATGAATTTGTTCCTAAATATCATGCTGATTATTTGTTAGCTAGATTACAACGTTTAAAACAACGTAGTAGAATTGTAAGAGAATACTATCATGAATTGAAAACTCGTTTGTTGCGTTGTGGCTTAGAGGAACAAGCTGAAGCTACAGAGAATAGATTCTTAAGTGGGCTTACTCAAGAAATTCAGGACATTCTTGTTCACAAAGAATATAATTCCCCCCTCATTTGTTTATACTTGCTTGTAAGGTTGAACATTAGATTGAGGAGAAATTGAGAATGCTTGATGATAGGGAACATGAGAACAAACCTACGTTTGTGTCTTTTTCTGTGACTAACAATTTGCAGGAAATTGAGAAACATGCCAAAGAGGAGAATGGACCAATTAAGCCATCGACTCCATTGGTTGAGAAGGAAGATAAGAAGTGGGATGCACCTACATCATCTGAGGAGAGCCAAAAAGGTAAAGATCATGGTGCTATCATCACTAAAGGTGAGTATGCTTGTGAAGAACTACAATTGTCCACTTTTCATGCTATTTTAGAGTAAAAATTAGTGGAAAACAATTCTGATATGCACATATTTCAAGTAGAGAATACAGACTGCATTGATTTGAGTGCACCATGTGATAAAATTGTTGATTTACCTGCCGACGTGAGTGCACAATGTGATGAAATAATTGAATTGTCTGCTGTTTTGAGTGATTCATGTGATTAGTTAATCACATATAATGATCACGTGGAATTGGTTAGACATAAAGAAGTTTTGACTAGAATTTCTCCTACTGATTCTTTGTGTTACATTATGTTGGATTCACCTATGAAATTGTCACATGCTGTGGAGAATGTTTCTGAAATCGCATGTTCAAAATGCTTATCTAGTGCCTACACCCCTGGGTATAAGTTTAATTTGATTGGAGATTATAGTGTAGACAATCAATTTCTTGTTTATCGAATATGCATAACTTGTGATTACATGGATGAATTGAAGCTTGCTATTTTGAACAACAATTCTTGTGTGCTGAATCTTGTTCAATATGAGAGTAAAATAAAATTTAGTGCTCATCCCATGCCTATGTGTTCACCTTTTATTGCACCATCTAGTATGGACAATCTGAATGAAGATGTTGAATTATGGAAGAACTTACAAATCTTTTCACCATTGCTAGTTGAATTTGCTATTGCTCGATTGAAATCTGATTATATGGATGAATTTTGTTTGATTCCAAAAGTTGTAGATTTGCTCATATGTGCTACCACTGCAAGTTTACAACTTCAGAGATTTGAATTGCATAAACGCTTCATTCACATTTGCAAAACTAGTTGCAATAATTGTTGTGTGAGAACTTTTGTTTTGCTCATTCACATATATGATCACTCTTGGGTTAATAATACAATGATATTTTATGATCGCTGCTGTCTTCTAACATTAATTGTGCAACAACGAAGAACCGTTAAAACAGATGACATATACATATACCATGCATACACTTTGGCTTCTTTGTTACCCTATTTTCAGCTTATCAAAAGCCGATGACGTCTTTGTTTTCAAGAAAGGGAGGATGATGAGGACATGACCCTTATGGATACAACCATATTTGTTATACTTTCTGTTCCAAGTATAAGAGCTCGCACGCTTCACTTAAATTATCAGCACCATATCACTTTTGGTCCAAGACAAGCAAGCAGTTCGAGCTAGACCTGTTTTGGAATCCAGTTCGGCCTCCGGAATCAGTCTGACAACACCAACTTAAAACAGACATAACTTTCACATACGGAGTCCGTTGGAGGTCCACAAGTACTTGATTGAAAGCTTGTTTCGTCCTCTTTCCAACGGATCCAGTCTCACCACCAAATTCCTTCTGTACTGATCATAATCATCAAAAGAAGACGTCATATCACTTGTTTGGGCCAATCTGGGCTTTGTAATCATACTGAACTTGGCCCATCTGCCGGCGGCCCACCTGGGGGTATGGTTACTATTCACATGAACAGTAACCACGAGTTTTAGTCCCCCCCCGCTATTTCTTTTAGATTTGTGGCTCTTCCTCCACTATATAAGGAGGCCACACCCCCTCTAGTTTTCTTGGATTTTGTTTAGTTAAAAGTTAGCCTTGTTGCAACTTCGTGTATTGGCTTGTGTCGACTAGACCAACCATAATACCGCTTCAAAATCCCAACTCAATTCAATATTTCAATTCCTATTTGCAATTTTAGATTGCTTTATCTTTTTCTTGCGTGCTTCTTTGGTGTATGCAGGAATCGACCTTCGTGGTCAGGTCATCCAGGTATTCGTGCACGGTTGATAACGACTTGTCAATCAGTTCAACGATTGCGTGGTTTCGAGCCTTGCGTGTACGTAGCTAGGATCGTGAGAGTTGAGCGACGCTATCGGGACCCAAAATTACGATTCTGGAACCATCTGTGTATACTGCACTAGTCCAGGATCACGCTAGTGCACATAGTGTTAACATAGGTAAATATCGATCCACACAAGCGATAAATAAAGTAAACGATTAGTTTGAATAACAAATAAGGGTTTTAACCTTATGGTCGAGTTCACACTTATTAAGCCACGCAGGGCTAACAGAGAATAAAACAGCAGCGGAACAGAAATAACTCCAGCGTAGATCCCATCAATTCACCACAGGCAACCGACTGGGATTCAGACCTTAACGATCAGCAACCTTCGGCGAACTCCTCCTCGAAAGCAGGCGTAGACTCCTCCTCTTCTGTAGGTTTGGGCGCAAGTTTTACAACAAGCGTGAGTACACAACCGTACTCGCAAATCATACCACAGAATGCAGTTTATAGATGCAAGCTTATTCCAAAAGAAAATGCTTTTGTGGTTCTTTTGCATAAAAGCAACATTTGCAATTGAATACAATTAGAGATTGAAAGCATAATTCAAAACAAATAGACAATATTAATTTAATAGTTGTTTTCACAAAGACACAAAGCTAAACAGATTATTTCACATAGCCATATGATTGAGGTCACATAGCTCCCATCCCAATATTTTATAAAAAAACTACCCATCGTGTGAAATCCCCGAGCATGTCCATGACCGCGGACGGGGCTACTCGAATAGATTGATTTAACACTCTGCAGAGGTTGTACACTTTACCCACAAGATACAACTAGTGTAGCAAGCACTAATCATAACAAAACGGTTCGAAAACTTCATCTCAAACATTGACATCCCCGATGTGCTTTCCCGTTAGACCAGCTCACAAAGAACTAGTATAACACACACCGCTGGACAGGGATGCGACGAACCGTCCCGCGATGCAACTACCAAGTAGTAACACCTCCACCCTGTCACAAAGCCTATCCTATCTAGCTGGACATCAATACCAATAATCCATAACTTACTAAGTTAGGCCCGTCCCATACCGGGCATGTGGTCGCATGAGAAGGCTCAGTTCAATGGCGCACAAAGTTAAGTCCTTAATTGACCAAGGCAAGACTTCCAATTTCTAACTAAATCATAAAGATCGTTATTCCCATGCACATAGCTTCCACCATATCACACAGTATCCACCACTTGCCTCAGTCTAAATCCTTTCCCACCCAGTTGGTTTTAGTGCAACACATGCTATCATGAAGTAATAACATACATCACACAGTTTTACAAAAAGTTCTATAGTCACTTAGTCACATTTAATATTTGCAACTTACATGAGATGTGAGACTCATAGCATGGCTAAGCAATTGTACTCGCATCTAACCAACCCACGTTGGTGCTATACTATTACCAACTAATAAACCAATCTAGGATGATAAGGAATTATGGCATACAAAGTCAAGGGGTGATATCAAATTGGATAATAACTATGCCCAAAGCATTTAAATAAATAATTTAAGTAGAATGCAATACTTTGAAACAAAGTAATTTGAAAACTGGGTTCAAGATGATCAAAGGTATAACTTGCCTTGGAAAAGGTCTATGTACTGGTCTTGATCTTGGGGTGCTCCTTCTTCTCCAAAGTTCCCCGACGAATCGACGTCTACTCGCAAACGAGACAAACAAACAAAACAAATAAATAACAGAGGCAAATAAGCTCCAAAAATTAAATACAAATCTCAGATAAATAGAGCTCGAATTTAGATAAATTTAGAAATTTGAATGGGCTCAATCGGAGTTAGGATGCAAAAGTTATGGCCTCTAGAAGATTGGAAATCTAAAGAAACCCTAATTTGAATTTTCTGGAATTTTCCGAATTATTTCTTAACGGAAAAATCGGATTATTGCGTAAGCACGACGTCAGCACAGGGATTTCAGAAATAAAAGAAATTAAAAAGAAAATGTTGACATGTGGGACCCACATGTCAGTCTCACGGCTCACGGTGGACTAAGTCTACCGAGCCGGTTGGATCTAGAACCGGTGGACCATGCTACGCACGCGCTGACGAGGCAGCCACGCACGCGACACGTAAGCGCGGGGCTGAGCTGGACATAACGTGGACGCCCACGTGGCTGGACGGGGACTGGTGGCGCTCTGGACCGCCCGACAACGGCGAACGGCGGTGCCTCGCCGGAGGTGAGTGGTAGTAGGATGTAGCCCAAGTTATTGCGAACCTGTTGAACCAACTCCGGGTGGTAAGGGTCGACGGAGGTGGCCGGCGGCGAGGTTCTAGCGGCGGAGGACGTACGGGCTCGACAGGAT
This sequence comes from Ampelocalamus luodianensis, assembly GCA_036346255.1. Lineage (NCBI taxonomy): Eukaryota > Viridiplantae > Streptophyta > Magnoliopsida > Poales > Poaceae > Ampelocalamus > Ampelocalamus luodianensis. Next base: position 25,365,132 of record CM070625.1, read on the forward strand.
CGGCTCTCCGGTGACACTCCGGTGAAACAGAGGTGACCACGAGGTAGCGCAGCTCCGTGCGATGCCGACGGTGCGGACCACGAGGCTCGAGCGGCTCCGGTTGCGGTGGAAGAGCTCGACGGAGTTGGCGGTGGCGCAGATCGATCTTCGAGCTCCCGCAGCGACTAGGGTTCGGCGCGAGGGCTAAGGCGGCTAGGGTTGGGGTGCGGACACCGAGGGCTCCCTCTCCTTTTATACTCGGGGCTCGGGAGAGTCCAGGGCACAAATGCCCAAATCGGGATTGCACGGCGGCGGCGAATCCCTAACTGATTCGGAGATGATGAACAGTGGATTCGATGGGGCCCACTCGTCAGCGGCTAGGGCTCGGACGCTGGCGCGTGCGAAACGGCGCGGCTGCGAAACCAACTCAGAGGTCTGACCGTTCATCCAAGATCGAACGACCCAAAATCGAAGGAACAATCGGACCTCTGAATCGATCACGCGCATCCAGCCGCCCATCTTTGATTGAACGGTGGAGAACAAGCGGGGCGTTCGGAAGGAAAGAGAAGAGGCGGAGAGACCGACATGCGGGGCCCGCATGTCAGTTGGAGGCGTGCGCGCGGGCGAGTTGGGCTGCGCGCGGGGAAATTGGGCCGGAAGGGGAATAGGACTGGGCCGGCTTCAAAGAATTCGGCCCACAGCTTTTCTGAGATTTTAAATAGCTTTTCTATTTTAGAAAATACCAGAAATTCAAATAAGCAATAGAAAATAGCAAATGAACTCAGAAAAATTCTAGAAAAATCTAGAAAATATATCTGAGTACAAAGAACCCAAATAAAATAGTTTTGACTATTGTTCATGTTGGGATTATTCACATTAAAGGTTTTTGATTGTAAAGTCCAATATTAAGCTTTTGAATTTAAATTCAGATAAATCCAAATGGTAACTTTTTCCCTACTAACTATTTAAACGAATTTTTTTAAACTCAAAAAATTGGGATGTTACAAACCTCCCCCCTTAAAGGAATCTCAACCCCGAGATTCAGGCTAGCTAGAGAAAAGGCTAGGAAACTCGGTTTTCAGCTCTTCTTCACGTTCCCACGTTGCTTCTCCTTCTGAGTGGTTGCTCCACTGGACCTTGCAAAAACGAACAGTCTTGCTTCTGGTGTGGCGTTCTGCGACATCCAAAATCTTGACTGGCTGCTCCTTGTAGGTAAGATCCTTCTTTAAATCAATCGATTCCAACGGGGTTTGCTTTTCTGGCACACGAAGACACTTCTTCAATTGCGAGACATGAAAGACATCATGCACTCCTGCTAACGACTGCGGTAGCTCTAACTGATAAGCAACTTCTCTACGGCGTTCCACAATCTTGAACGGACCAACATACCTAGGGGCAAGCTTCCCTTTGGCATGAAACCTTTTGACACCTTTGAGCGGGGTAACTCGAAGATAAACGAAATCCTCGGGTTCAAAGCTGAGATCACGACGATGATTATCAGCATAGCTCTTCTGCCTGGACTGAGCTATCTTCAATCTTTCTCTTATCATGACCACTTGCTCTTTTGCTTCTTGGATAATGTCTGGACCGAATACTGAACGTTCAGCTGTTTCTGACCAATTCAACGGGGTTCGGCAGGTACGGCCATACAAAGCTTCAAATGGTGACATTTGCAGACTGGCTTGATAACTGTTGTTGTACGAAAATTCTGCATATGACAAACTTTTATCCCAACGGGCGGCATTAGCTAGAGCACAAACTCTCAGCATATCTTCCAATATCTGATTAACTCTTTCAGTCTGTCCATCTGTTTGTGGATGATACGTAGTACTGAAATTCAGATGGGTACCCAATGCTTCATGCAAACTTTGCTAGAAACGAGAGGTGAACTGAGATCCTCGATCTGATACTATCTTCTTGGGCACACCGTGCAAACTGATAATTCTGGCCATGTACAATTCCGCAAGGCGATCTCCTGAGTACGTGGTCTTGACTGGTAGGAAATGGGCCACCTTGGTCAAACGGTCGACTATTACCCAGATCGAATCGTAACCCGACTGGGTCTTGGGTAAGCCGGTAATAAAATCCATTCCGATCTCCTCCCACTTCCACTCTGAAATCTTCAGCGGTTGCAACAAACCTGCTGGTCTCTGGTGTTCTGCCTTTACCCTCTGATAAACGTCGCACAAGGCAACGAACTCTGCGACTTCTCACTTTAAATTTGGCCACCAAAATTTATTCTTAACATCCTGATACATCTTGGTACTTCCACGGTGAATCGAATACTTTGAGTCATGGGCTTCCTTTAAGATCAGTTGTCTTAACCCATCAATGTCTGGTACACAGATACGACTATTAATCCAGAATATATCTTGATCATCCTTGGTGAAATATTTGAATTTCCCTTCTGTCATTTTGACCTTGATGTCTGACAACACAGAATCCTTTGGTTGCACTTCACGAATCTGCTTCTCCAGGGTAGACTGTACCTCCAAATTGGCTACAAATCCTTCAGACACAACTTCTAGCCTTAGCTTCTGAAATTCTTCATAAAGTTCTGGGCAACTCTTCTTTACTTCCAAAGCATTGCAGTAACTCTTACGACTTAGAGCATCTGCAACTACGTTGGCCTTTCCGGGATGGTAGTGGATTCCAAGATTATAATCCTTGATCAATTCTAACCATCTTCTCTGTCTCATGTTCAGATCCGACTGGGTGAAGATGTACTTCAGGCTCTTATGATCTGTGTAGACTTCACAGCGATTACCAATGAGGTAGTGACACCAAATCTTTAGAGCATGCACTACGGCAGCTAATTCCAGATCGTGAGTAGGGTAATTCTCTTTGTGAGGTCTTAATTGCCTTGACGCATACGCGACAGCTCTTCCTTCTTGCATTAGGACACATCCTAATCCTCGACGCGACGCATCACAATAGATATCAAAATCCTTGCGAACATCCGCAAAATCGATCAGATGAAGTCGGTAGCTTCTTCAATTTTTGAAAACTTTCTTCACAGTCTGGAGTCCAAGTGAACTTTTTCTCCTTCTTCAACAATTGCGTTAGAGGCTTGGCAATCGATGAGAATCCTTCGATGAAACGGCGGTAATAACCTGCCATTCCCAAGAAACTACGAATCTGAGTTACAGTCTTGGGCTGCTCCCAATGTAACACTGCCTTAACTTTACCGGGGTCAACGGCTACTCCCTCGGCTGTCATCACATGACCAACGAAATCAACTTCCTTCTTTCAGAAATCACATTTACTGAACTTGGTTTACAACCGATGCTCTCTGAGTTTTTTTCAAGACTATCGTTAGATGTTCGGCGTGTTCTTCCTCCGACTTGGAGTAAACCAAAATATCATCAATGAACACAACTACGAACTTGTCCAAATATTTCATGAATACTTTATTCATCATGTTCATGAAGTATGCAGGGGCATTAGTCAGACCAAAAGACATGACTAAGACTCATAATGTCCATACCGCATTGAGAAAGCGGTCTTCGGTATATCCTTAGGACAAATCTTCAGTTGATGGTAACCTGATCGCAAGTCGATCTTTGAGAACACTCCGGCTCCTTTCATCTGATCAAACAGATCATCTATCCGGGGTAGTGGGTACTTGTTCTTGATAGTAACTTCGTTGAGCGAACGGTAATCAATACACATCCTCATACTTCCATCTTTCTTCTTGACAACAATACTGGCGCTCCCCATGGCGACGAACTAGGTCTCACGAAACCTTTCTCAAGAAGTTCCTCTATCTGCTTCTTCATCTCTACCAATTCATTGGCTGGCATCCGATAAGGTCTCTTTGAAATTGGTGTTGTCCCTGGCACTAGGTCGATGACAAACTCAATGTCACGATCCGATGACATTCCTGGTAATTCTTCTGGAAACACATCTGGGTATTCACTGACGACTGGTACTTCTTCTAAGGAAAGGGTCTTCAAGCTGTTCACTAACAAATGTCCATCACGAACTGAGGTGGCTAGAAATTCCACCTTGTTTCCCTTGGTATCCTCGACTGTTACGACTCTTCGGCCACAATCTAGCACGGCCTTGTGCTTGGACAACCAATCCATGCCAAGAATGACATCTAGGGTTTGGGTATCCAGAACAATTAGGTTGGCCAGAAACTCGACTCCAGCTATGAGTACCTTACCTCCTAAACATCCCACCCTAGTGCTTAGCTCTGCTCCAGGCGACTGGACTAATAGAGTATGCTTAAGATGCATAATTTCCAAATTATTCTTGGTTGCAAAAGTTCCAGAAACAAACGAATGCGAAGCTCCAGAATAAAAAAAGCGATGCAGTACTGCGAGTTAACGAGAACTTACCCGATCGACGTCCGGTGCTTCCTAGGCTCCTTCTAGAGTGACGTGGTTGACACGGCCTCTGATCACGGACTGCGGTGCTCCTCCGGCTTGACCGGCAACTTGTGAAGCTCATTGGTTGATGCCTGACGTTGGTGTCTTGGATGGCGTAGCCCCAAGGTTGAAACATACCGGAGTGATTGTTCCCTTCTGCGGGCACTGGTTGGCAAAATGTCCTGGCTGACGACAGGCGTAACAGACTCTTGCTCCGCTCTGTTGATTGCTTCCCAAATTGGGGTTGATAGGTGCAGGGTTGCGGAAGTGCAGGCGGTGGACGGGTCTTGAAGTTGGTGCGGTGCTCAACGAAGTCCGGGTGAAACCGTTGAACTGTGATGGAACTGTCCTTGCCCTTTGCTGGGATTGATGGCTTCCTTGCTGGGCCATCCGGCGTTTGCGGTTGTCCTCCAGCTCCTTGCGTTTGTCCTCTAGAACAAAAGCTTTGTTGACCAATTCTTGGAAGTCAGGGAAAGTATGGGCGATTAGACTGACTTGTAGTCCAGTGTTTAGCCCCTTCAGTAAGCGACTCTAGCGAGCCTTGTCTGTGGCTACATATTCTGCTGCATAGCGAGCTAGCTGAGAAAACTTGTTGAGATAGTCAGACACTGACATAGCTCCTTGCTTGAGAGCGCGAAACTCATCCTTCTTCAGATCAATAATGCCTTCTAGTACATGATACTGGCGAAATGCTGTAGAAAATTCCTCCCATGTGATATCCTGTGGTGTCTCATGCGCGGCACAGAAGTTCTCCCACCATTCAGCGGCTATGGCCTCCATCTGGTGTGTGGCATACAAGACTTTCTCACGGTCGCTGCATTGGGTGATCATCAGCTTTCTTTCAATGACCCTGAGCCAATCATCTGCCTCTACTGGGGAGACGTGTCCGGAGAATGTTGGTGGACGGGTTCTCATAAACTCCGCAAGTTTAGATGGTCCATGGTGACCATGAGCAGCTTGGGCTCCATGCTGTTGATTGTTGTTGTTGTTGACCTGGTTACTCATAGCTTGCATCTGAGTCATCATGGTATTCATTAGCTGAGTCTGTGCTGCCATGAAAGCTCCAAAGTTTTGCAAGTCAATTGGGGGTGCTTGTGGCGGAACTGCTCCTGCGGCTGGTTGCTCATTGCTTCTACGTACTGGTGCGGAACCACTAGCGTTAGATCGACGAGTTTGAACCATCTGGCAAAGCTCCATGGGTTAGATAAGGTAGCAAGCACAAGATAAGTTAAGAACTAAGCAGGGGGTAGGTTAAACCCAACAAAACACAGCTCAAGAAACTCAAATGAAATACTTTTATTAATTAGGGCCTTAGTATGGCTGCAACAAATGCCTAGGGGCCTTTGCAGCTCATACTCGCACACAAAAGAAACAACGACCTAAGCACACAAAACTACCGCATAAAGGGCGACTTACTAACAGAAACTGGCTAAGCCAACAAAACTGAAACTAAGACCAACTACTCGAGAAAGCCTCCACAACCGCGGCGACGCTCCTGACGGCTGTAGACTTGGAAGTGAGTCGGCATCTTGGCAAACTGATCCCGATGCCCTAGAACTGGTGCAACAGGAACAGGTGTTCCCGGTGCAACTGGCTCAGCTGGCTCCTCTGGCTCTGCATCTTCCTCTGGCTCGACTGGGCCTTCCTCTGGATCTTCTTCAGGATCCTCCTCGGGGTCTTCTTCTATTTCGTCATCCTGGTCATAGAGAATCTCTTGCAGAGTAGCGACCTTCTCTTCAGCTCTCTGTAATGCTTCATAAACATGATCCAGCTCTGTGATGGTCCTCTCCAAGGCTTCCTCCTATGCAGCTGCAAACTGGGCAAGGTGCATCACTGTAGCATTGCTCTCTTCTTGTGTAGGCGGGTAGTGTGCTGGCAAATCTACGGCTACAACTCTGGGATGGTAACGGAAGACGGTGTCTTGAAGCTCCCGTGCGTAGATGTTGTAGATACGTAGCATGACCAAGCGCGATGACTCCTGGATGCCTTCCTGCCAAGTGATCTTCCTCACGGAGATGTGCGAAGGTTGGCTCGCCTTGTCGTTCCTCCTGGCGTAGATCGTCAGGCGACAGATCACTCCACGGTTTTGTCCATTCACAAACCAGTTGTTGCCGACGTACAATGGTCGATCAAAGCCTCCAAGAACCTGAAGCAACTTCCAAAGCTCGGCGGCATATCCTCCTGTGCGCTCACCATAGCTCTAGAGACGAGACATCTGTCAAGACAGACGAAGGAAGGGTAAGAGCACTTTAAAACAGCGGAAAGAGAGAAGATTATAACAATAGTTGAGTCGAGAGGGATATGAGAAGAGTTAAGCATTTAATTAATCTTGCAAGTTAATTTTTCCTTTAGAAAATAATTTGGACACTCTAAAGACGGCCAATCTAACTAAGGTCAAGACCTACAGTCAGTATGACTCTGATACCACCTCTGTCGGGACCCAAAATTATGATTGTGGAACCCTGTGTGTATACTGCACTAGTCGAGGATCACGCAAGTGCACACAGTGTTAACATAGGTAAATATCGATCCACACAAGCGATAAATAAAGTAAACGATTAGTTTGAATAACAAATAAGGGTTTGACCTTATGGTCGAGTTTACACTTATTAAGCCACGTAGGGCTAACAGAGAATAAAACAGCAGCAGAACGAAAATAATTCCAGTGTAGATCCCATCAATTCACCACAGGCAACCGACTGGGATCCAGACCTTAACGATCAGCAACCTTCGACGAACTCCTCCTCGAAAGAAGGCGTAGACTCCTCCTCTTCTGTAGGTTTGGGCGCAAGTTTTATAACAAGCGTGAGTACACAACGGTACTCACAAATCATACCACAGAATGCAGTTTATAGATGCAGGCTTATTCCAAAAGAAAAGGCTTCTGTGGTTCTTTTGCATAAAAGCAACATTTGCAATTGAATACAATAATAGATTGAAAGCATAATTCAAAACAAATAGACAATATTAATTTAACAGTTGTTTTCAGAAAGACACAAAGCTAAACAGATTATTTCACATAACTATATGATTGAGGTCACATAGCTCCCATCCCAATATTTTATAAAAAAACTACCCCTCGTGTGAAATCCCCGAGCATGTCCATGACCGCGGACGCGGCTATTCGAATAGATTGATTTAACACTCTGCAGAGGTTGTACACTTTACCCACAAGATACAACTAGTGTAGCAAGCACTAATCATAACAAAACGGTTCGGAAACTTCATCTCAAACATTGACATCCCCGATGTGCTTTCCCGCTAGACCAGCTCACAAAGAACTAGTATAACACACACCGCTGGACAGGGATGCGGAGAACCGTCCCGCGATGCAACTACCAAGTAGTAACACCTCCACCCTGTCACAAAGCCTATCCTATCTAGCTGGACATCAATACCAATAATCCATAACTTACTAAGTTAGGCCCGTCCCATACCAGGCATGTGGTCGTACAGTAAGGCTCAGTTCAATGGCGCACAAAGTTAAGTCCTTAATTGACCAAGGCAAGACTTCCAATTTCTAACTAAATCATAAAGATCGTTATTCCCATGCACATAGCTTCCACCATATCACACAGTATCCACCACTTGCCTCATTCTAAATCCTTTCCCACCCAGTTGGTTTTAGTGCAACACATGCTATCACGAAGTAATAACATACAACACACAGTTTTACACAAAGTTCCATAGTCACTTAGTCACATTTAATATTTGCAACTTACATGAGATGTGAGACTCGTAGCATGGCTAAGCAATTGTACTCGCATCTAACCAACGCACATTGGTGCTATACTATTACCAACTAATAAACCAATCTAGGGTGACAAGGAATTATGGCATACAAAGTCAAGGGGTGATATCAAATTGGATAATAACTATGCCCAAAGCATTTAAATAAATAATTTAAGTAGAATGCAATACTTTGAAACAAAGTAATTTGAAAACTGGGTTCAAGATGATCAAAGGTATAACTTGCCTTGGAAAAGGTCTATGTACTGGTCTTGATCTTGGGGTGCTCCTTCTTCTCCAAAGTTCCCCGACGAATCGACGTCTACTCGCAAACGAGACAAACAAACAAAACAAATAAATAACAGAGGCAAACAAGCTCCAAAAATTAAATAAAAATCTCAGATAAATAGAACTCGAATTTAGATAAATTTAGAAATTTGAATGGGCTCAATCGGAGTTAGGATGCAAAAGTTATGGCCTCTAGAAGATTGGAAATCTAAAGAAACCCTAATTTGAATTTTCTGGAACTTTTCGAATTATTTCTTAACGGAAAAATAGGATTATTGCGCAAGCACGACGTCAGCACAGGGATTTCGGAAATAAAAGAAATTAAAAAGAAAACGCTGACATGTGGGACCCACATGTCAGTCTCACGGCTCAAGGTGGACTAAGTCTACCGAGCCGGTTGGATCTGGAACCGGTGGACCATGCCACGCACGCGCTGACGAGGCAGCCACGCACGCGACACGTGCGCGGTGAGCCGACATGGCGTGGGCGCCACGTGGCTGGATGGGGACTGGTGGCGCTCTGGACCGCCCGACAACGGCGAACGGCGGCGCCTCGCCGGAGGTGAGTGGTACTTGGATGTAGCCCAGGTTATTGCGAACCTGTTGAACTAACTCCGGGTGGTCAGGGTCGACGGAGGTGGCCGGCGGCGAGGTTCTAGCGGCGGAGGACGTACGGGCTCGACGGGATCGGCTCTCCGGTGACGCTCCGATGAAACAAAGGTGACCACGAGGTAGCGCAGCTCCGTGCGATGCCGGCGGTGCGGACCACGAGGCTCGAGCGGCTCCGGTTGCGGTGGAAGAGCTCGACGGAGTTGGCGGTGGCGCAGATCGATCTTCGAGCTCCCGCGGCGGCTAGGGTTCGGCGCGAGGGCTAAGGCGGCAAGGGTTGGGGTGCGGACGCCGAGGGCTCCCTCTCCTTTTATACTCGGGGCTCGGGAGAGTCCAGGGCACAAACGCCCAAATCGGGATTGCGCGGCGGCGGCGAATCCCTAACTGATTCGGAGACGATGAACAGTGGATTCGATGGGGCCCACTCGTCAGCGGCTAGGGCTCGGACGCGGGCGCGTGCGAAACGGCGCGGCTGCGAAACCAACTCAGAGATATGACCGTTCATCCAAGATCGAATGGCCCAAAATCGAAGGAACAATCGGACCTTTGAATCGATCACGCGCATCCAGCTGCCCATCTTTGATTGAACGGTGGAGAACAAGCGGGGCGTTCGGAAGGAAAGAGAAGAGGCGGAGAGACCGACATGCGGGGCCCGCATGTCGGGCTTGGAGCGTCTTGCGCGGCGAGTTGAATGGCTGCGCGGAAATTGGGCGGAAGGGAATAGGATGGGCGGCTTCAAAGAATTCGACCACGACTTTTTGAGATTTTAAATAGCTTTTCTATTTTAGAAAATACTAGAAATTCAAATAAGCAATAGAAAATAGCAAATGAACTCAGAAAAATTCTAGAAAAATCTAGAAAATATATCTGAGCACAAAGAACCCAAATAAAATAGTTTTGACTATTGTTCATGTTGGGATTATTCACATTAAAGGTTTTTGATTGTAAAGTCCAATATTAAGCTTTCGAATTTAAATTCAGATAAGTCCAAATGGTAAATTTTTCCCTACTAACTATTTAAACGAATTTTTTATACTCAAAAAATTGGGATGTTACAGACGCCTACCGAACTTATCGTTCTCATTGAAAGATCGGGTCAACAATCAGACCTTCGGGTTCATCAAGATCCGATTTGCATCTACTCCGCGACCTTCTTGCCGATCGGCTGCACTTCTTCAATCAGTTGTGCTGCCTCCGCTTCAGGGCAGTCGAAGTCGGCTTCGACTGGTTAAAGGCTAAGGTTATGGTCATGAGCCTTAAGTTTTGCCAAGGCATAACTTACGTCACTTTCGATCGCCTCCCTTTTCGAGTCGGCTTGGTTAGTTTTCAGAGTTGTTTTCAACTCCTACAGAGTTCCGACTTGCTGTCCAATGGTACTTGTATGAGCGACCACGGTGTCTTCAAGAGGAGTGAACTCCTTAGCACCAAGTCCACCGAGCATATTGTTATGGAGCAAAATGTTGTCTTGAAGGTTGATCTTTGTAGCCTTCAATTCCTTCTGACTGCGAGTCAAAGCTTCTTATAGTCATTTTATTTCGATTGTTTGCTCTGGAAATAGAGTACGACCAGTCAGATAAACACTTCTTAAAGACTAGTAAATAAAACTAGTCGTAGGTAAATGAATTCTTACCTACTAAACGAGAATCAAGCTTCTTGATCTCGTCATCATGAGAGGTAGCATCCTTTGTGCACTGCTCCTCCCAATTCTTAATGCTTTTGTCTTTTTCTTTGGCGATACGAGTGAGCTCGCTAATAACCAAGGTCTTTGAATCGACTTTGGTTTTGAGCTTGCCCATATCGACCTCTTTTTCTAAAAGGAAAAAGAGTTAGAGAAAGAAAAAAAAGTCATTGAAATGAACAATCCTAAATGAAAAAAACTTATTGTTTATTTCACTCTGCAACTAAAAAGCTGTAGAGTTTGCCTCCCGATGGTTCTTCAGTAGGTCTTCTTTTTCGTCCCTTAATCTTTATGTCTCAGCTTTTACATAGTCGAGTGCAGAGATTAAGGTTCTTTTGTCACTTTTAGACCACCATACTCATCGGAAATAACACATACATAATTGTTCAATGCGGTCTGCAACTACATCACCACCAAAAGACATATCACTTACTTGAAGTAGATATAACTCCCGAAATAAAAAATAATGACCTATTGGACTTTGTCTATCCTGAATGATCTAGATTTGGTCATGTTGATTCTAGCATTACAAATTTAAATAAGGCATATAATTTATCACCCTTAATTAAATATGGTATTCCTATTGAACAATACTTATTTCCATCGAATAATTATACTATTAGGTAATTCAACTATATTTGAAGTCCAGAAGAAAATCTATTATTTATGTGCAGATCAACTATGGTCAATTTTTTTTTATATATATTCCAGAATTAAATTTATGTCCCTGAAGAGCATCCTGTAGTTTTATGTTGTAAGAACATACTGCTTATGACCATAAGAAAATATGTTGTATAATTATAAATGTGAAGTTTAATGATCCAAATTATTTAAAATATGGTATGAGTAATTGGATAAAAAATTGGGCAAATAATAAGGAAGGTAGTCTATAGAATACCAACTTTCTTACCCCTGTATGGGACCTTCATCGCAGATTAATAACCAATCAGAAATTGGAATATCCTACAGAATGTTAGGATCATGCAGTTTTCTTGCTGGTGCACTAATAAAAGTCTAGCTGACTGCATATAATCATCAAACCTCTTGTTAAAATTAGTGTGTGTTGGATGAATTAAACATTTTTCACATATTATGACCATTATAGCATACACCTTTGGGCCACCACCAGTTGTTAGAGATCATATTAGATCTGAAATTCAATCAATCATGTGCCTATGATAGGGGAATTTTGAGGTATGCTATTAATAAAGATCGAATCTCGGCATTAGGGGGAGAGAAATGCTCAAAAGTTCAAACGCCGTCGTATTTTCCAAAAGGAAAAGATCTTTAGTACTAATATGTACGCACTAGTCAAGCTAAACTTAAAGTTTAGTTTATACTCCTGTACGCCAGAAGCGGGGAGCCTGCTAGATATTTTTTAATTATGGAGGAGTTACCATAGTATTTACTTGGAGTAAATATATTGCTAAGAGTGGAATACCTAGGGTTGGATAGTATATCCACCTCTGCGAAATTGACTTATTGGTCCTTGATCTAAAATCTGTGAGGACATCTACAGATCTAAGATCTAATGCACTAGTCAAAACAATTACTAAATAAAAGTCTTGGAACCAGATAGTTCAGACTTGATGGGTCATTATGAATATAATGAAGTGGTGAAAACTATGGTTCAAAGGTGCCCATAGAGACCGTTACTCTCCTGTTATGAATGATATAATGTTTTGTTGCATAATAATTATGGTAAATGATATGAATGAATAAATAAAATATGTAGTTAATAGGTTCTGGAAATCCTTGAAGAGATCATCGAAGATCTCAAAATTTCTAGTAAGAAAGGAAACAAAATTGCAATATATATAAAACTCGTACCCAATAGTTTTTACTTTTAGTAAGAGCATCTCCCAGAAGAGACAACATCTCCCTAAAGAAAAAATATCTTACTAGTCGATATCTTAATCACACAAATGGTCATATGATCTCTAGAAGTAGACAAGTACCCATCAAGACCCGAAAGAATGAAATGAGGAACCTAAAGACTAGAAGCGCGCCACACAAGCACTTATAAAGTGCATCTTCCACTAGAAGTTAGGGGAATGGTGATTTCCTCTAGTACCATGCAGGTATGATATACATTGTTGATATTGACAATTAATCCCCTAAACGCCAAAATAGTTCTGCAGAACAGACTATTGGTTGCAACTTTAACAACTCAGAGATAGTTACAAAATATTAAGACCCTGAAAGGTTTTGATAAATTGTATCCGGAAGGCATACAATTTTGCAACTAATATTACCCCATATCCTCTACAAGGATAATCTACTTGTATTGCACAATTGAATAGTGGTATTTGATAAGTTAAGCATATTACTCTTGGATATTGTTTATCCTAAAATCTCCAGATGAGTAATATGATATTTGTATGTAAGACTATGCATTGTGGTAATTTAGTTGATTTGATCACAATATACTTGCCTATATTCATTTTCGAAAAATATATGAAATGCATTAGAGCAACAAGACTTCGATGGAAGTTGTCTTCAGGGAGAGCATATGCTAAACACTGATCATCATAATTGAGATTTTGAAAATCTTAGTCAAGTATAGAAGGTGTTGATACGATGATTACTGCTTAAATTCACCTTGAATGTTTTACCACTTAACAATTTAGATCCAGTTGGTCAGCAATGTAAAGATTATAAAGATCGCGCATAGATCATGATGATCATTGCTAAATCCTAAAGATATACTGACTATCTATCAAATATCTATAGTGCAAAATCCTAGAATGGATTTATATTACTTTGTACTGGTGTAGCCATCTCTCGGCGGTCATCTAATCATACCTTGGTAACTGCTTCTACCAACCACTCAGAAATTATAACACAATATGAAGCCTCACTTGAATGTATTTGGCTCAAACGTGTGATTAACCACATCCAGAAGTACTGTGGCATTAATACTGTCAATACCCTTTCAATTATCTATGAAGATAATACTACTTGTATTACACAAATGCAAACGAATTATGTCAAGAGCAGCATCACGAAGCACATTGCTCCTAAGTGTTTTATCCTCATAAAATCTAGAAGAATAGTGAGGTAAAGATCCTGCAAACAAACTCTTGTGAAAATCCAATTGATTTATTCACAAAGTCTCTGCCTGTAAGTTTTCTCACATGAATGTTTTTAATGAGGCAACAAGTGTAATGCAACTTACGAATGTAATGTACTCTTTTCTCCATTTCTTCTTTTCCAATGGGTTTTCAGAAGGAGTTTTTGATGAGACATATGCATATTGTTGTTGTAATATCCCAAAACGCTTAAAGCGAGATTGAAAAGAATTAGTGGGGTTTTCTAAAAAAGTAATAAAACCTGAGCCATGGGCTTCCGACCCACGGCACCAAGGCCCAAGGTGGGTCAGCACCATGAGAAGGGCAAGGGGGTAGCCTGACTTAGCTGCCACCCCTTCCCTTTACACACCCCTCCCTGTGCCCCTTCCCTGCGTCGCCTCTCCCCTGGCAGCCCCTCCCTACGCCACCCTCTCTAGTGCCACCCCTCCTCCTAGGCCGGCGCCCCTGCCTGCTACCTCCCCAGGCCGATGCCCTCCCCTTGCCAGTTTTGCTGCTGGTGGTGGTTGTATTGGGTGCTAGCGAGGAAGATCAAAGGGAAGAAGAAGGGAGGAAAGAAGGGACGAGAAGGGAAGGGAAGAGGGAGCAATCAAAGGTTTCATGATCGATGTTGTGATCCTCAAGGGTAATCCCTAATAATCCCTAGGTTTTGCTTTGGATTAGCCCCCGTTAAGTTTGTAGGTCGTTTTGATTAGGGAAATGTTAGTTTTCAATTTGCCCTAGTTCGTCAAGGTTAGGTGCAGAATATTGCAGAGGCGATTTGGGATATTTAGGCTCGCATTCAGAGGATGGTCCAATTAGAGAAAAGTTAAATAATCTCATTAGCTTTCCAAGAAGATCTGGATCACTAAAATTGGAGTAGAGCTAAAAGATATGGCCTTGGGAAGGTTGTTGTCCAGAATTGGAACGTAGCTAGCATACATCATGAAGATGGGGTTGTTTCATATAGTTGATCGTAAAATTAATTTATGGTGACAACTTGAATAATGTAGAAAATTTTGTGTAGTTTCAAAAACTGGTATCGTTCATGTATTTTTCAAGTTTTAGAATTAAAGATATAAAATTATGAAAAGGATTGTCCTGATAGATTCCGAAACGGTCTTTGGGTAAAGGAATAGGGTAGAAAACGGTAGAATCAAAGGTTTATCATAACTAGGAAGTTGTCAGTGGTTTCGTGAGGATTCCAAAAAGTCTTGGATTGTTGAATTTGGAGTTAGGATGAATAAGTTGGAGCCATTTTACTCCTAGAACAGCGGTAGCATGTTCGAAAGTTTTGGGTTTTTGGGTCGGTTTGGCGTAGACGTGCGTTGATGATTAGAATAAAGTGTTGGTACTGTGATGTTGTGATTTTGAGATATATTTGGAATTATTTGTCCGGATTGTGTGATCTCTTGTGCTTTGCCGCCGCTTTGCTATCCGGTGTGAGGACCCCCGAAATCGGATCCGTATCAAGCTAAGTGATTACGCCGTAAACGCAACACTTAATGTGAGACGAACACGATTCCGAGTGACCCGGATATGTGTCACATGCTAGCTCCCAAGGATCAGTGGCTAACATGCACATATCCTAGTACACAACATTGCAATCACATCCATACACAATGTACAAGAATAAAAGAAACTTTAATACATTTTCAACATAGAACCTTTCGATCCCAATTTTACATAAGAGGGCCAATCGGCCAAATCTAAATAACAATAACACAAATAAATTGCAGCGGAAGATAAACTTAAATAAAGAGGGAATAACCGAGTTGGTATGCCCACAATTCCACAAGCAACCAACTGGAGTTAAAGCCGTTGCACCCGTCGTTCTCACCTGAATAAATAGACACTGTTAGAGTACAAAGTTGTACTCGCGAGACTTTCAAAAGAAATAAGGATGCATGTAAGTATCAAAGGAAGGCTACTACACTAGTCAATTTTTAGCATAAAGCAAGTTTTGCATATAGATAAACAATAAAGATTCTAACTAGCCATTTGTAAAACATTTAGAAAACATTTTATAGCAGTAAGTAATGATCATCAATGGTATAATCTCCAATTATAATCAACACACGAGCATCCCATTCGTGGCAACATAAGATCTAAACAAACTAGCATAAAGATATAACATTTTCGACCATAACCCAAACTTAATTTTCCAAAAGACTAACTGTGCCTGCTTTCCCACAAGTGTTGTCCATAACCTAGGACGAGGCTATTCGAATAGATTTAGTTACTCTGCAGAGTTGTACAGCTTTACCCACACGATATGCATTCCTCTTAATGTCGGCCAATGCACTCTTCCGTAGGAGTGTGGCTGAGGTAGCATAACGAGGCCGTTACAATGTCATGTCCTAACTATCAACCCACCCGAGAACAGAAACCCGTGGGAGTCAAATGCCTCCTAACCACAGTGAACCTCGTTACGTAAGTAAGTCCCAATCAAACATGAGACCCTTAAGGACAAGTAAGGCGACCCTTAACATGCCCCCGCGAGATTGACAAAAGAACAATCAAATACATAACAATAACAATTGTCAATCCCATTGTGTTTTGATAGCTAACACACAACAAATTATTAAGCCAAGCCTTTGCCATTATCCCGGCGTGTGGTTGCACGTAAGACTTGGTTCATCACACCACAGACCGGTCCTTAAACACTCAGACGGGGCTACACAATTCCATAACAACAACAACAACAAGATTTCATGATCACCCTACACCCGTCCAAGTTAAGAACATAAAACCCATGCCCAACAAGTTCACAAACCACAGATGCGAAGATCTGGGTATATTCCTCAAATCCAACATAATCCAATCCATAAAATCCTCAAGGTTCAATAAGATTCAATTCGATCCATCGGCCGATGGACTAGCTCCATCAACCGTTTTCGGCTACAACTACTAGCATGGCTAAGCATCGTTCTACAAACTAGCAAACAACCCATATAACATATAACCTTAGTCATTCAAGGTAAAAGGGTAATCAACATTCAAAGGAGGGCTAATGCAGCAATTAGGAGATTAACTACTTCTACCCATAAACATACATTTTAAAATAGCATGCAATTGCGATAATAAAACTCACACAAAACATTTAAGAACCACTGGGAGCAATATGATCAAGAGGAGGGTGCTCGCACCTTTGCTGTATCACTAGTTCATTCTCAGGTCATACTCAATTTGATCTCACGAATATATTGTTATCGTCGAAAACCTAATCGAAAGACGATATTGCAATAAATACCAAATAAAGCCAGAAATTCAACATGCTAAAAAATGTATGAAAATTATACAGTAGGCAGGTCATGATTTTAGGTGAATTTAGGTGATATAATTTGTTCAATTAGAGTTCATATTAATTTCTCATGGGTTTTTAGAGTTGAAGATATGGCAAAGGTTTATTGTTGATTTATTAACCACAACCCAATCTTGACTTATTATTGATTTCACTCTCCAGGTTACATGTGAAAGACTAGTAATTATAATTTAGAAATCCTTCGTATTTTTAGACAAAGCTCTACCTCCTACTATTAGAATTCTACCATCTAACCTTGTCTCCTTTTTAACTTTTGTTTTCTTGGGACTAATTACTAATGGTTGTCTACCGATCTTGATGAGGTTTACTATTCTGATTTTAAGTTCAAACTGTTTTTGAGGACTACTAAGTATCCTCTAAACATATTTAAGCACTGGACTACACCTAACACTCAGTAGGTTGAAAATTTGAATCCCTCACAAGTTAATGATCCTACTAGCTGTTTTCCCCAAAACCATTTATTTCTTTGCAAAGACAAAGCTCACTGTTTGTGTTGGTGGATCATCTAAAACTTGTTTCTCAGATCGATTTGCCTCCAACAGTCTTAAGGCCCAAAGCTTAAATGGAACTCAAACCTTCTAAGTCCTGGAATTCAGAAAGGTCATCTACACACTGCCAACAACAAGACTTCAACTAGAAACTCTTTTCTAACCAGACATTTGATTAGAGGAAAAGGCTGATTTGGAGGCAAGGTTAACTTGACCTTCCTGCTTACTCCAATGTCCCAACTAATTTACAGCATGGGCTACTGCTAAAGTTGTATAAGTGCTCAAAGGCTAAAAGAACAAAAGCACTACTAACCAATTGAATTGGTCCTGTTATTAGCCTACTGACAAAACTTATACCTTCAGATTACTGTTCAAGCTCCTACAAGGCTACAACAACAAGTTTTTCACATCTAAAGTGCTAAAAAAAAACAGAACTGCTGTCGACTAATTGCCTCTCCAGACCAAAAATCTATTTGTCGATTATATAAGAGTGATCAACTAGCTAAAAGAAATAATAGCATTACTTACTACAAGCATTAGCAAGGTCAGTAGTCTAATGACAAAACTCAAAGTTTTCAGATTACCTTCTCTGTCCATTTCAATAGACAACAGAAAAGAAAAACTCTAAACTGAAAGAAACTATCTAAGCTTCCTTCAAACTTCCAAAAAGGTTAATGCATTGGAGTGAACTAATGGGTAGCCAATAGATTGTTAACCCTACAAGTAGGTTCCTAGTTTTTATTTTGACAGAGGTTCATATTTATGGACAACAGAGAGGGTTGGCGCAGGGGAGGTCCAGGGTGGCTCGGGCGTGTTTCATCGCCGGCGGGGAAAAGACGGCGTGGCGGAGGCGACCACAAAAACGGAAAGCCCGGGGAACGAGGAGGCTAGGGCTGACGGTTTTGGAGCTCAAGCGGCTCGGTGGCGGCTCGCCATGGGCACGGGGCGGCCGGCCGTGGGGGTGGCAAGGTGAGGCGGCGCTCGGTTGGAGTAAGGGCTAAAGTAGGAGGAGCGTGAGTACCACCAAAGCGTAGGGATCTCACCGGAGTGGTCGCCGGTGGAGGGGAGTGTCCGAGGAGGGCTGGCGGCAGGAGCCGGCGGCGGCGCGGCGAGGGCGACGTGGAGGCAGCAGCCGGGTGATGGAGCGCTCCAGCAGGAAGTTGGGGAAGAACGAGTAAGCCACGGTGGTGCTCCTGGTACGAAGATTTGACGTAGGACTCGCCGGGAATGGTGCGGTGGTGCGGGCGGCACTTATGGCCGGGGCTGGGGAAGAAAACGCCGCGGTGGTGATTTCCTGCACCAAAGACCAATTAACTTGGTGGGGACACTCAACGGGGTAACGAGGAGCTCCTAGACATGGTTAGAGGTCTCGAGGCTCACCGGAGGCGACAGGGGCGCGGTGGAGCTCCACAGAGCTTGCTCTGGCGAGGATAAGGACCCGGTTGTGTCTCGGAAGCTACAAGGCGAGGGAGAAGCTTGGGTTAGAGAAAAATGGAGGCGGCATCGAGATAAGAAAAGAACGGCGCGGTCGCGGCGACACTTACCGGAACGGGGAGAGCTCAAAGCCTCCTTCTCCCACGGCCAAGAGAGAAGTGAGGAGAAAAGGGTTAGAGTCCGTTTGTGCCAATCCAAGGACGGAGGAGGATACGGCGTGAAGAAGCGGTGCTCCGGACCGTCGGCGAGGGCGGTGGGGAACGACGTCGCCGCGGACGACGAGGCGACTTCGAGCGCCGGCGCGTGGCAGTGAAGCCCTGCCCGAGCCAACGGGAGGAAGAAGACGGGCTGACAGCGTGGGCCCGCGTGGTCAGAGGCACAAGCGAAACTTGCGAGTGTGAGTGAACGGGGGTCGATCCGGATCGTGGGATCTTAAATGGACGGTTCAAAATGAATCAGAGGTTTGGTCTGTCCGAACGACCGTGAGATCTGGACCGTTGAGTTTTAGATCAGACGGTTCGCATGCAAAGATGCAAATAGCCGGTTGGGCTGAGTCAAGAGGTACGGTCGGAGCCTAACTCGGGTCCAGTCGGTGTAACAGTGTTGGGCCCAAGTTAAAATCAGATTTGACCAATTAGTAGAAATTTTGACCGAGGCTTTAAATATAGAAATAAAATTCTATAAATTCTGAATTAAATCAAGGGTGTTCCTGGGATGACCTAGTACTCATAAAAATTATAAAACCATACTGTTCAAGATATAATTTGTGTAAACTACATTCAAACTTAGTCTAGGTCTATTAATGGTGTTTGAATTTTCTGAGGGTGCAATTGAGTTCCAAAAATTTGGTAAAAATTATATTTATTCATGATAATTATTCTAGTATTTGAATAAATTATTTCCAATTGATGATCCAAGGTTTTTGTTCCTGTTTTTATTTGGAGTTCATATTTGAAGTGTATGTTTAATTTGTTTGATAAATTTCCAAGTGCAAAATATTATGCAAATGATTCCAAAAAGTCAAGCATGCTGATAAGATGCATACCAAATCTCATTAATTAAAATGGGGATGTTACATCCAGCTTCACAGGGATAAAGAAGCAAGTGCATGATAGACATTGTTTATTGGTTTATCGTTGTATTTTTATTACTCAATACCATTATATTGTTCATGCTTTTTATTTTATCTAATTGCAAGCAATGTGAATGGTTATAATTTTATTCGTATTGATGGATGTGAGAATGTTGGATGATGGTAATATTGATGAAACTATGAATAATTGTGCATTCATAAACATCATTGCATATGAGAAGGTGATCATGGTGATTACAACTCCACAGAAGTGGAGGAAGTTCCCGATTCTTGAGGAGGACGGGCTTGAGAGTGAACATTGTCGCGAGTGTTCATTCATGCTATACCAGTATACGCGAAAGAAGTACATGTGGATATGTAGTGTAGGGATGCTTTGAATGAAAAGTGAATTTGATGATTGAGTACAAGAATAAAGAAAAGAGAACAGTTGATGTTGATGATGATATGATTTACAATTGATTAATTCTTGCTCATTGTTTATTATCGTGCTTGCTGAGTCGTGAACTCACCCTTGCTTTATTATTATTTTTAGGTGACTGTTCACGACACTTTGCTTGGGAAGGGCTAGCGCACTTGGATCCACATCATACACATGATTACTTGATTCATTGGATATGAGAACTTATTCTATAGTTTGATGATTTATAGCTAAGACATGATAGTATTGCTTAGTCTTAGAAGATAGGTTGGAGTTGATTATCCTTTTAATAGACTTGATTGGAATGTTTTTGCATTGACCTTTGTTTTATTACCTTGCCATGCTACTTATGAATTAATTATCCATGATTGCTTTATCGTTATGCTTGCGTTATTGCGATTCGTGGACGAGTTTTACCTTTGATGTGCTTTTGTAATTTAGTGTTAATTGTTGTTAAAATTGATAGTTAGTATAGTTTAACGGCATTTTGGGTTCTATGCCGGGCTGGAGTGTTACAGTTGTCTATTGCCCAAGAGAGAGTGTTACGAAACCTAATTATCGGCAAAAGACTAAATCATCCCTGGAGGGCTTTCACCCTTGTGGACTATAAATATGAGGATCCCCCGTGTACATGGGACAGAGAGATGAATAAAGATACTAGTTCTTCTCTATAGACTTGTGTTCATTATGTCTCTGGGTGTTCATGTAATTGTTGATGTATGGATTGATCTACGAATTAGCAACGTGATGACTACCGTTATCTCGACACAAACAACTCCCATTGCGCGACATGGCACAGCGCACGATGCACAGGCCACGTGGTAGGATTTCGCCGAGTCAGATCGGCTCACGAGGATTTTGATCTACGTGGGCCGTGTGGCAGGAAATCTGGGAAATATATTATATGGGGGAGGGCCTCCGTGAGGCCCCTCCCCCACAACCGTCCGATCTCGTCTCCTACACACGTGTTACAGTGATGTCTTACTACAGTGATATCTCACGGGATAAACGACTATATAGGAGGGGTCTCACGGAGGTCCTTCCCATATAATTTATTTCCCAAATCTGTGACGCGACGGTGTGCCGTTGCCTTTCCACTTGGGCACGGCGCCGTCCCGCTTGCCCCACGAACCGACGCCTCCGTGCACGGCGCATCCGACGTGCCGACCGCCTCACGTCCTGTTTCCTCTTGGGCCACCGCAATGCGATGCGACAAACACCGCGTCCTCTGCTTCTGCGTGGAGGCCCCGCCTCGGCTGGTGGCCCATGACCAGCTTACGTATGTGGCGCGTGCCATGTGCGGGCGCCGCTACCTTGATCCGTTCTGCCGCCTTGGATCGAAGCGACGCGAGCCGGGCCGCCCCCTTGCCATTGCCAACTTCGGCCGAGAGAGATGTCGTCTGGGCCGGCCCACTGCTATCGCGCCGACACCATCTTCCATGCATATTTCGGATCTAGGTCGAAATCCCGTCGTACATTTCCGCCCAAACTAACCACGACTTGATTATCCTCCTCCAAATAAAAACTACGATCGGATTAAAACTCCTCCTCTCAGTTTTATTTCGAGGAATTCTTCTCTAAAAAATACAGACAAAAGAAATTGGACCCCTCCCTTCAATTATGCCTCTCCCTTCGGATGATGAAGATAAAGAAGTCCCACGTATTCAGCGGCATATTTCCTGCACATGACCATATTTGTGCACCTGTGGACATGAGCCATCTGGGCTGTCCATTGTGAAATCCGTGGCTGCGGGCCAGTGAGCGCAATCCCACCTGTGAACGAGCACGCGCTTTGTCCATTTTGCGTCCCCCTGCCTGAACGAGGGAGTTGCGTCGCGCTCCAGATTCACCTCGCTAGGGTTTGCTATGCTCCTATGCGCCGTCACCACTATAGAGTGCCGCCTCCAGGTCGCGCCACTCTTGTGCGCCACGCCACGCCACCGACTTCACCCCATTCGCCCGTCGCCCTGCATCGCCCCATTCGCCCGCGCCATACGCCGCCCCCTCCAGTGCATAATTATGGTTTTATCTCACCTAGTAAGCAATACTTGATACGTTCTAATAGATAAGTAACTGAGAAGGCTAAGACTACATTGTTCGTATGCTATCAAGCTAGCATTGGGACTTCCGAGGCATTTAGATATCTTCATGTAAGTGAGGGTGGATTTTAGAATGTAGGATGCACAAGGAGAAACTTGCAAAATTATCATCGTACATCGAGAGAGAGTATAAGGTCATTAGATGCTCAGATATTCCTTAATAATCTAGCTAGAAATAATGAGAATAATGCTAAGATGTTCCTTGATAATCTAGCTCAGATGCTCATGTGTGTATCCCTTAGAAACTCTAGAAGAATTTGAGTCACAGTGGGCAGCAATTATTTTTTCTGAGTTCGGTTTGGAAGATAATGAATGGCTCGCTGGTCAGCATAGTATTCGGGCATCTTGGGTACCAGCCTACTTTATGGACGTACCCTTGGCAGGAATTCTTAGAACAACTTCAAGGTCTGAAAACACCAATTCTTTTTTCAATAACTTTATTGGTTCCAAACATACTTTGGTTGAGTTTTGGATCCAGTTTGACACTGCAGTGGATGAACAAAGGCAAAAGGAGCTAAGAGAAGACCATGCTACCTTTCACACTAAGCCTCAGTTGAAGACACCATGGGCAATAGAGCTTCATGGCAGTGAAGTGTTCACACATATGGTGTTCGCTAAATTTCAAAAGGAGGTTATTGCGGCCAGGGACAAGTGTGTTGTCGAGAGAACGACGCACGTATGTAATATTAAAGTAACAACCGTCAATAAGGATGGCAAGAAGGTAAGAAAAGTCACATGTGACACTAACACCATGATTTTCCACTGCTCCTTTATGTTGTTTGACACTCATGGAATTCCTTGCTATCACATTATCCTCGTATTATGAGGTACATTACTGAATGAGCTTCTAAGTCATTATATTTTGAAGAGGTGGACTGCAAATTACAAGAGGGAGGTTGTGTTCGATGAGAATGGCAATGTTCTTGAGGAAAAACCAAGATATCCCACGGAGGAAGAAATTAAAAAGTTGGCTTCAGAGATGCGCAAGGATTTAGAAGAATTGATACATCGAGCTACACCTTCACTACTGTACATACAAAATACGAGAGGGAAACTTAAAAAGTTTATGTATGACATAAACCACAAAATTCCTACCCGACTACAAAGTAGAGTGGAGGAGGTCGAAGCATATCTTGGGTGTGGCATCCCTCATGACATCGATATATTGCTGCCTACCGACAATCTCACTAGAGGCAAATGCAAGAGGAATCGGCCTGGGGAGAGCAAACAGAAGAAGTTGAAGGGAAAGGTAGCTCGCATGTGCAGTACTTGCAATGAGATTAGCATCCATGATAGCCGCAACTGCTCTTTAAGGAAACAAGCAAAATAATGATGTAATGTATCATTTCAATTTCTTTCACTTCACTTGGGGTTCCTCTTATTACATACTAACTCAAAATGTGTATGTGTTTTCAGTGGGCAGGACTTGTGGTGACTGCAATGCTATAATCTGCCTGCATAATTGAAGTAATCTATTTGGAGTCATGCTACCTGAATCTACTGTACTGAATTTGTATTTTGAATTCTGTAGTTTGAATTGTAGTTTAAATTTTGTATTTTCAATTGTAGTTTGAATTGTGGTTTGAAATGTTGTCTCAACTGTCCACATGCTTTCTGAATTGTTGCCCGAATTGTGGTCTGAATTGCGGTATGAAATGTTGTCTGAGTTGTATATGTCACCTGTGTACTGCAATGTTTGAAATGGGACCTGTGTGCTGAAATGTCTCAAATGTATGAAATGTCACCTGTCCAAATAGATGTCTGAAATGTCTGATATGGTCCGAACTGCTTTCCAAATGTGGTACAAATGCTATCTGAATTTGTGAGTTCAGAATCCAGAATTTGTGAATCCATCCATACTGATTTCAGAATTTGTGAGTCCAGACATCCAGGATGTACACAATATTTTTTAAGACTACATATATCCAGAATTTCATAAGACTATTTGAATGCTATCTGAATTTGTGAGTCCAGACATCCGAGATGTACACAACATTTCATAAGACTACATATATCCAGAATTTCATAAGACTATATGAATGCTATCTGAATTCCAGAATGTACACAACATTTCAGAATGTATACATCCAGAATCTAGACAACCTTTCAGAATGTACACAACATTTCAGATTTCAGAAATCAAAATTGAGACAATTGAGACACCATTTCAGACAGAATGTATACAATTTATTAATACAACTGAGACAACTAAATTTCACCAACACCAGATGCCGATCTT
Organism: Ampelocalamus luodianensis; assembly: GCA_036346255.1. Taxonomy (NCBI): domain Eukaryota; kingdom Viridiplantae; phylum Streptophyta; class Magnoliopsida; order Poales; family Poaceae; genus Ampelocalamus; species Ampelocalamus luodianensis. Next base: position 25,389,951 of record CM070625.1, read on the forward strand.
TCACATTTCATATTCCCAGGATAGTTGCCAAACAACATATTACATTACATAAGACTTGGAAGATAACAAAATTACAAACTCAGTTCACAATCTTTCCAATGCAAATTCCTACCAGCAAGAATAAAAATGCAACAACAACCATTTTTAACTTTTCATCTATAGCAGTGGATTTCCTAATTGACTTGTTGATCTGGTCCAACAAGGTCTTCATCACAGCTAAATGTTCCAATACACGGTGGTCGACTTGGAAAACCACTTCCTTTCCATTGCTCAACTTCACAGGAGAATCATCTAGACCACTTCCTTTCCATTGTTCCATTAGATGCATCCCACTCAAATGGCTCATGTATTGGTCTTTCCACATGAAAGTATTGTAATCCCTCGAATACATCTAGACCAAAATAAACCCAGTTTCATCATCAAAATGCATAAAGTACAACCACCCGGCAATACAAAAAACTAAATCTCAACATCAAATTCAACAGAAAAGGGAGTTTCTTACCCCGTCGTTTCTAGGGCACTTGTAGTAATCTTTTCCTCGATTCTTCGAGCTCCCGGGCACGTCCCAGATCATCTTCGCGTAGCACTTTGGGCATGGCATGAGAAGCAGCCCACTGCTAGGCGCTGTCGCTGTCGTTGACCACTCGGAGTGCGCATCCGCACGATCCTTCTTCTTCTCCATGGTGCGGCAACGTGTGGGGGAGCAGAGGCCCTAACTCTAGACTAAATTTGGGGGAGGGGAGCCTTGGTGGGAGCGAGGCAGAGGTGCACGGACAGCAAGGGGAGGCAGCGGGGCGCTCAAGGGCTAGAGGAGTGGCGCCGCCACGCTTGCCTCGGGCGAGAGGATTTGGGGATCGAGAGTGTCGGGTTGCTGAGGATTAGGGGGGGGGTGGGGGAACGCAAAATCGACCGAATCACTCGCTCGACCGCCCTACACCGCTGATTTCGCGATGGAGCGCCAGACTGTCATATATCCACAGAATGCCTCGTCCACAAGATATGCCGCCCACGTATTCATCACTCAAGAACTCGATCAAAATAGGTTGTTCTCCTAATATCTTCAGTTAAAGTCGCATCCTTATGTATTTTAACTTTCTATCATGCATTAGCATATATCAAATAATCATTTTTTCTAAGAAAACAAGAACCATTGACGCCAGAAGCATCGACCGAGTACTACCCCCGGGGGGCGGCACCCCAAAAAAGGTTACGCTGCATGCTTCATACAAAAGTATTCCCCGATCTAGACACGCTAACATTACAGTCACATTAAGATCGATTTCGACTGAGCAAAGTGTCCTCGGGATGCCGGTTTCCACGCAGTCACGCACGCGGCACGCTAGCTGCCGATCGAATCATAGCCATGGCCAAAAATGGATCCAAAAATGGATCCGTCCCTATTCACCCTATTCACACGCACGCATGCGCGCCTCTACGCTAAAAAACAACGACGCATGCAGCCCTATACATGCACACACTACGGATGCACGGACATTTTTGGAGGGGAGCACAGCGCGCAGCTGCATGATGCATTGACCTGTCAGATGAAGAACGTATAAGGAAAATTCCACAACTGTTAGCATTGCATGTTCGGATGTTCCGATCGATCATGTACGTAAATACGTACTTCACATGGTAATATTCCAATCTCCTCTCCACTAAGTACGTACGTGTTGAGTCTTGCGTGCACGTGTGTCGGACTGTCAGCACGGGACACGCTCACCACCTCACATGACATGACAATCCGATTCCGAGCATAACCTTATCAGGTTAGATCAGATATCGTCTCGATCTCTAGCGTCTCGCGCGCCGTGTGTGCGGTCGATCGAACTCCAAACAGCTAAGGGCCCTTTGCAAATTGGAACGCAGAAATGTCACATGAAACAGTTTTTTTGGTTTTTTTTTTTGTTTTTGTTTCTTGCGTTCCAAAATTTTTTAGACGAAGGAGATTACAGAGTATCCCCGGCCTCCGCATAGAAGCAGAAAGCACACAGTTTACCATCACAAGTTCTAAAGACAAACAAAGAGACGAAACAGACTAAGCTAGATATTTCAGAACAGAGACAGCTGCTAGCTTAAGACTTTTTTCAGGACCTAATACTGTAAAAAGCTCTTGAGACATCGGTCACGCAGCGCTCCAGCTGCACTGCCCCATCCATTCGAGCGCTTGCAGACTTCCGTCGCCATCAGTTCCATTCTCCTCGCTCCTTGAACCAGATCCCTACGCCTATCCTGATTCTGCAAGATGGCCCAGGAGCACAACCAATAACCAATAGCAAAAACCACTTGATTAGGGCGAGAAGGCCATTTTAAATCAAAACATGCCGTATTTCTTGTGCGCTAAATTGCCCAACACAATGCTGCCATCCCCACACACACATCATGACGCATTTGTCTGCAAAACCCATCTAGCCAAGCACCAAACATGTGACGCATATTCAGGGGTGGATTAAAACCAAAGGCAGCAGAGCATAACGAGCGATTGGGCACTTGAAGAACAGATGGTCGATGGTTTCATAAATCATAAGAAGAACAGAATGCACACAACTAATCTTTTTTCATCCATTTCCTCTTGCACAAGTTATCTTTAGTCAAAATAATTCCTCTACTAAAGTACCAAAGGAACACCTTAATTTTTAGAGGCAATCTTACCCTCCAAATGTACTTGTGAGGAAATGTAAGGCCAGAATTCACTAAGTGCGCATACAAAGAATGAACAGAAAATTGTCCATTCTTGTTAAGCTTCCATTTGACATCTTTCCTGTCTTGCAGCACTACATTTGCACACAAGGTTTTAATATTATTTCAGTGTTCCAGGTTAGCATTAACAAGAGTCCTTCTGAATTTTATACTTTGCAGATTAGAAGAAAAAACCCCTGCAACAGTAATGTTTATGGAAAAAGTGATATTGTAAAGCCTTGGATATTTCAAACACAAAGGTTTGTCATCTATCTAAACATCTTCCCAGAAGCTGGTTTGTTCCCCATTTCCCAACACCATTTTGCTGCAAGAAAAGGTGTCGGGACCCAAATATGCTCTTGGAATTCAGACACATCTTTGTAGTCATGAGTTGCCAGGCTATGCACTCTCATATTGTTGCAATATATCTCTTTATTGGAACGACCCTAATGTTTATCCTACAATATTTTGTTGAGTATGGTGACTCATATCCTAATTTACTAGGACTTGAAGAGGTGTGCTACAAGGAAAGCTAGATGAATCCTAATAGGATTATGACTCCTACTTCACTTTAAAGGAGGACGATAAAAACCCACGAGGGGTGGCCATAGAAACCCAAGAAGAAGCAAACAAGCAAGGAACTCATCCAAAAGTAGAGGGCACGATAGGATTAGGGGCTAGGTTATTCTTTAGATCTTGATTCTTGTATAGGGCAGGGATCCGAGGTTCCTAAGAGATTCGAGAGGGTTGTGAGAGTGCGACAATCCCTTGTACTCTTCTGAGTTCGTGCTTAAGGAATTTGCGGTCAGCTTCGGTAAATCTTTCTCTCTCCTTGTGGTTGCTTTGTCACTGTTATTTTGATTCTCTCTACGAGATTCATCAACTTTGTTCTTGATATCGTGCACACTCGTGTCGTATCTCACAAACTCTGATCCGATCTGAGACTACTACGCGTAAGGAAGGGTATTAGAGTACATCAAGCGGTATCAGAGCCAAGACCAGATTAATCAGATTTGTGAGAAGGACGACAAAGCGTTAGGAAGCATAAGATCGAGATCGATGTCGACGATGTGGAGTCAAGTAGATAAATTTAACGGCGAGGGAAATTTCAGCATGTGGAAATGCATGGCGAAGGATGTTCTTGTTCAACAAGGGTTAATCGATGCTTTTGAAAGGGACAAACTAGAAAAGACATCTGATGAAGACTGGAACGTGACGGAGAGGAAGACTAAGTGCAATTTGTCTATGTCTCTTTGATGAGGTAAAATACTCGGTGATCAAGGATAATTCGTCGAAAAAATTATAGAGTAACTTAGAAGAATTGCATATGGCAAAGTCGCTGACAAATTAATGGGAGCTTAAGCGGCAACTGTACAGGTTGCACATAGAGGAAGGCACACTATTCGTTAACCATCTCAATGTCTTCAACAAGCTTGTCATGCAACTGATTAGTGTGGATGAGAAAATCGAGGAGAATGACAAGGTAGTCATATTGGCATCATCCCTACCACCATCATGGGAGCAACTGGTGATGAATATTCTCATTGAGAAAAGTACTCTCAACTTCAATGAGACAGTTGTATATCTATTGGAAGCGGAGTCCTTGAAGAAGCCATTAGAATCATTATCCTCGAGTGATCAAGCATTGACTGCCATAGGTGTTGCAGGCAAAAGCAATAATCACAGGAAGAAGAAGGGCAAGAGCAACGACACACTGTATAATATCTATGTGACGAGAAATGTCATATGATAAATGACTGTCCAAGTTTGAAGCAAATGAGGGGAGCATACTCAGTGGTGGTAGCGAAGAATGATTTAGACGTACTAGCCGTCAGTCAATTAGGTACTTCTCATGGATGGATATTAGATTCAAGTTGTTGCTTTCACATATGTTCGGCGAAGGAGATGTTCGACGAAGAATCTCTATGCCTGGCGGATGGAATTGTTCACTTGACAGATTGCAAGGAGTATGCAATTACTGAGGTGGGAATGGTTACATTGGAGATGTATGATGGTGCACATCGCATACTGACAGGAGTTCGGTATGTTCCTGGCTTAAAGCATAATATAATATCTGTGAGGTCGCTTGTACTTGAAGGTTGTGAGATATCATTTCGAGGTGGAGTCATGCAAGTTATTTGCAAAGGGTAGGTAATCATGAAAAGTATCTAGAACAATGGAGGATACTGATTGATAGGTAGACCTAAAGTAAAGGCAACCTATGAGAGGCCTGATAAAAATCCTGGCTAGAAGAAGAAAACCGTGTCTTCAGTGGTAGGTACTCAGATCTCATTTGCAGTTATGTGCAGAAGTGCAAAGATGGATGCCAAATCTAGCAGTCTCAAATGCGAAGGTGCGAGCTGCTAGAAGAAGGAAGACATGGTGGGACCAACCACGTGGTACAACCAGGCATACTACTACAAAAATGCTAATACTGGACGCCTGATCACAGACGGTTCATCGAAACCGTCTGTATTAAACACAATCACAGACGGTTTTTGTGTAGCAACCGTCTGTGTTACTTTCTGTGCTAAAAACCGTCTGTGAAGAGGTAATATCACATATGGTTCATGATAAAAACCGTCTGTGAAGTATCACAGATAATTCGTAAAAATAACCGTCTGTGATATTTAGAACTATCACAAACGGTTTTCAACATACAACCGTCTGTGATACTTCCCAGACGGTTCTTAACATGAACCGTTTGTGATAATTAAATGTTTCTGCTCCTGTGCAATGTGTCTCTTTGTCTCCTACGCCGATGGGCGATATGATGCGTCTCTTCATCTCGTTCACCGATGTTACGTATGATGCGTCTCTTCGATATTTTATAAGAATGATCATTGTGCGCTATGGTGAGCACGCATGGTATTGAATACATACACTATGGTGAGCACGCGGAGCATGACTGCTAGGACCAAGCTGGCGAGGAGGTCGGTGAGCGCCATCCTAACTCTTCCTGACGATGTCGTCGTCCACATCGTCGGCCTTATGGCCGCGAGTTCTCCTCAGCCCATGGCTGACCTTTGCAGCCTACGAGCAACGTACGTGATGATCATTTCGTTTTGTGTCCAATATATATATATATATATATATATATATATATATATATATATAAGTTCTGAACTGAATTTGACTAGCAACAACAATCTTAATTTGACCTTTTAATTTTCTCTTATAGAGTAATTAATTCTTTTATTAAGATTCTGTTGTCTTGATTTTTAGTTGCAAGGCCATATACAAGGCGTCCAAGAAGCACGTCATGGGGAGGTGCATGGCGCAGGAGTGGGAGGAGAGGCAATGAAGTGGTGAGACAACGAGCGTTACCTCACCATCGTCAACCACCTGGCCGACGCCGGCAGCCCAGAGGCCTGCTTCATAGGCGGCCTCGTGCTTGTCTTCGCGTCCTAAGACATGCAGCGCGGCCTCGTGTTCCTTGAACGGGCGACCGTCGCTGGCCACAAGACTGTGGCCTACGTGCTCGACCTCCTCCTCTACACAGTCGACAAGACGCACGACGTTGAGAAGTACTACATCAGGCAGGTCGAGGACGAGCCAGCCGGCGACGAGTGCAAGACGGCCAAGAGGACCAACCAGGAGTGTAGGTGGTGCCAGAGGCTCGCTGCTGACATGGTCCAAGCGGCAGCGTAGAAGAAGATGGTCGGACCGCTGGGCCAGGTGTGGGTGCTGTCAGGGGACGATCACCGGTGCATGAGCACCGGTTGCGACGTGGAAGGGTGGGACGACTACACTGTCTTCTGCAATGATGACTGCAAGATTAGGCATGAATATGCCAATTTCTTTGCAGAGGTATTGAACTACTTGCCATAAAATTAGCGGTTTTAGCATAGTTTTAGCAAATATATATTACTAATATGTGAAAATGTGTCATATATATGTTCAATACATAGAACTTGAGAATATATCATAGACGGTTCTATTATAGAATCGTCTGTGATATGAGACCATATCACGGAAGGTTCTATAGTAGAACCATCTGTGATATGTATCACTATTTATTAGTAAGAGCCTTGCTAGGGTTTGCACCCTATACTCGTCAGTCCCCAGCGCTCTTACTCTCGCCCGTTCCCCTCGTCCCCGACCTCGACGCCGCCGCCCGAAGCCTCCTCCCCGACCCCGTCGCCACCGGTTGTGACACCACGGTCGCACAAGACATTCTCCCAGCTACCTCTCCACCGATCTCTCTCGGCTACGCCCTCGGCCAGATCTGCCAGGTTTGCGCATGGGGCTCTCCCCCTCTCCCTCCGGCGGCTTGCCTCCGGGCAGCTTGGCTTGGGCTCACCCGTGTGCTGGTGGCTCGTCCCTTGCTTGGCTGCTGACACCGCTCGCTTGCCTCTCCAACGGTTTGATTTTTATGCTTGAGCACTGAGTGGTGTTATGATGTTTGGTTGATTTATGCATAGTGGGGATATGGATCTCGGTTGTGCTGGTAGTGGTGTTTGCCACCGTTGCCGCATTGCACTGAGGTAAACTACTCCTCTTTATTCTCTATCCCGTTCCCTCCCCTTTGCTCTGTGATGGTGTTGGTGATGATATGAATGATACTGCTAGTGTGGCGCGCATGCCCTTGAGCCCCACTCAAAGTGATTTTTTGTGGGCTTGTGAATTGCTCTATGACGAATTGATGTCACAAATGCAATTGGATGTGATATTGTGTATAGATTGTGTCTTGAGCTGTTAGATTACCTACTGTTATGTATTATTTCGAGCATGCAATTTATACATTCTAATATACTTGTTGTCCTACATCACAGTTGATAATATCTTGATAGATTTTGTTCCTGTATACAACAAATAAGTTAATTTTGGATGATTTGCTTGAACTAGTCTCAATATATTAGCAAGTTTAATCTTGTGCAATTAGTCTTCTGAGAGCAATAATCAATCTTCTTAATCTTACATTTGTCTGTGTAATCAACTAGCCTATTGCCATTCAACTATCCTCTCGCCATTCATTTCACCTTTGCCAGGTACGTCATACCATTCCATTCCTAATCTCTTCTCTATAAAGTCTTCAAGCAGTGGCTGCTTGTGCCTTTAAATCGGCATCATATATATATATATATATATATATATATATATATATATATATATATATATATATATATATATATATATATATATAGGAAAATGGTATGGTACTCACAGATGCGATACTCTTACCTCTCTTATACCACTTAAATCGTATGATGATACCTCTTTATCTATTTGAGTATACTCCAATAATGATTATAAGATACTCCAAAGTGAGTTCCATGAAAAATTTCATTAAATTCCGCTTTTATAGCAAAATTTGTGTATATACTTCTTTTATGTATGAAAAAGGGTATATAGCAAAAAACAAAGGGCTTCAATGAAAATTTTTCAATCAAATCGCATTGGAGTATCTTATAATTTGTATTTAAGTATGCTAAAAATGATAAAGAAGTATAATATATGTGTTTAAGTGGTATATTGGAAGTGGGAGTACATACTCCTGAGTACGAACAAGCAATATATATATATATATATATATATATATATATATATATATATATATATATATATATATATATATATATATATATATATATATGTAATGTAGTCCTCACCACTTTCTGGGCCGTCCCACGCAAAGATGAGGAGGATGAGACAGCAACCACGGGCAACTTCATCAAGCCCATGCAAGTTTAAGAAGCATGGCCGCCAGGAGAGCGTCAGGACATCCAATTACCTGGATGTCGTCGATAGGTAATTGGACATCGCTAGGTAATTGGACGTCGCTAGGTAATTGGACGTCCGCCAACACGCTCCAGTGCCGCCTGAGCTGCGCCGCTACCACCCCTGTGGCCGGATCCATTTCCCCCATCCATGGCCTTCACCGTCGCATCCTTCGTCGACGCCGCCCTTGCCCGAGCTGCCTCCGTCTTTCCCCTGGGAAGCTCTCAGCTCCCTCTCTGGTTAGCCGGAGCCAAAGCCCCCATCTCCGCCTGGTTTCAAGCACTCTCTCTCTCTCTCTCTTTTATCTGCATTTGTGTGTACATGTGGATTCCACATCATGAGTACGCCACGTGGATGCCACGTCATCCAAAACCGGGGTGGTTTAGGGTGAGGGGGTGATTTGCTCCAGTTTCAATAATTGAGGGGTGTAAAGTGAACGGTTTTATAGTTCAGGTGTTTTTTGGACTCGAGCCATAGTTCAAGGGTGTAAAATGGACTTATTCCTTAAAAACTATCCATCACTTTCTTATCAAACTGGGTTGCCACGTATGGGTAAAGGAGCTGTTCTTTTGTACACATGACGAATCATATCCTGCCCAATTGTGTTGTCCAAACATGCAAACCTGTGCACGCCCGCATGATTCACTGCACCATGACCTAATATTCATGTCAGACATAAGTGGTAATAATCAACCATCACCGACCAACTATATGTGGGCAAAACTAGCCGACAGACTATCGGTCAAGAATACCTCATGTAGGGGCAAACTATCTGTCGATAAATCTATAGATCTTTAGGGACTACTTATCTGTCAAAAATGCTCAATTTCACTGTCAGACTGTCTGTCGGTACCACTTTTGGCATAATACGGTTAAACTACCTGCCGGCACTTGTCTACCGCGGGATGATGAAAAAATTGGCGCACTGATGCACGTGTTGCAAAAAATCGCTGGCAGGAATCCAGGCACAAAGGAAAAAGGCACTCCCACCTTACCCTCTCACCTCAATTACTTCCCTATCCATCTTCCTCTCTCAAATTACTCTAGCCCCATTGGAACCTCCGACCAGCACACCATCATCTGTAGCCAACCACCTCCCCCAGCCAGCCACCTCCATCTCTGGCCCCTCCACCGCCTCTCCCTGCCTCGCCATGGACCCCAGCCAGCCGCCTCTTTCCTTGGCACCTCCACCTCCTCTCACTGTCCCGCCACCTCCCCTAGCCAGCCACCTCCTCTCCCTATCCCACCACCTCCTCTCCCAGCCAGCCGCCACCAGCCTCATGTCACCTCCCCAAGCCCTAGGCCCTAATATTCCCTAGGCCCAACCCCGTTGCCTCCTAGCCCCTAGGCCTGACCTCCTTCTCCGCTTCTCCTCATTTTATGTTGGGAATAGTCTCACATCGGTTGTAGAAAGGAAAAAACGCACAACTTATAAGTGTGAGAGAGACCTCACCCATTGGACTAGTCTTTTGGGGGGAGGGGGAAGGCCCAATACCACTTATAAGTCTGTTGCTATAGGGCTTACATGCGACAGCCCGTGGGCTTAGTTGTGTTCAGCCCGTTTGGACATGTGGCCTGGGGAGTAAACCTAGTTGGACCTAGACATGCGCCCATGGTCCGATCTAACAATTGGTATCAGAGCGAGTTTCAACATGAGTAGATGCCGAAGATGACGTCGTCCCCTAGAAAAACCGCGATAGGTGATGACATCGTGGACACAGTGTTATCAAAGGCGCCGGTAAGGGAGGGAATAGTGTCCCTCTAATACCTGTTGCTCACGAAGAGCAACTACGTGGTGTGGACGATCAAGATGAAGGTATACATGAGAGCTCAAGACATGTGGGACGCTGTTGATTTTGGCAACATTGACGTGTGCAAGGATCAAATGGCATTGGCTGCCATCTATCATGGCATCTCCGAGGAGACGCTCATCCTGCTGGCCAAAAAAGGGATGACTAAGGAGACATGGGAGGTGTTGAAGACGATGCATCTAGGTGTCGAACGTGTGAAGGAAGCCAAGGTGCAAACCCTCAAGTCAGAGTTCAAGGGGTTGCGCATGAAGGATATGGAATCGATCGATGATTTCGCCATCCGGTTGATGACCAGTGTCAACAAGATCCAGACACTTGGCGAGAAGGTCGAGGAGACTTACGTCATCAAGAAGTTTCTTCGTGCCATCCCCAAAAAGTTTCTCCAGATTGCTTTGACTATCGAACAATTTGGGGACCTCAAAACTATGACAGTGGAAGAGGTCATTGGGCACCTGAAAGCGCACAAGGAGCGTCTAGGAGGATTTGGTGAGGCCGAGGAGGATCACATGTTATTGACGTGTGCTGAATGGAAAGTGAAGGATGAGTCCGAGAACTCATCACGAGGACATGGTCGCGGCCGTGGCTGTGGCAAAGGTTGGGACAAAACCAAGGTGATATGCTACAATTGTCAAGATCTTGGACACTTCGCTTACGATTGTCCGACAAAGAAAAAGGATCAAGCACTCCTGGTTGAGGCACAAGGTGAAGACGACAAGCCAGCACAACTATGAGAGAGGTCATGGTGGCATGATAATATTAAAGAGGAGAATGTTGGATTTAATCTTATCATTGTATCTATCCGTTTTTATTTGCATGCATATTTGTTTGTCATCTATGTAAACATGTAATAGTGTGGTGCGCCAGTCGGAGTGCAAGATGAGATGCGTCGTGAGATGCGGCCAGTCTGCACGAAGAAAGCACTACATGTGGAGTAGGCATGAGAAGTGTACCACATGTATCCATGAGAAGTGGTCATACTTAGCATATTAATTAGAGATTAAAGGGGTGAATGTTGTGTTAATCTTATTGTTTTGCATATCTTGCACGTAGGATTTTTTTCCTGCATGATACTATAGCTTTGCATTCCTTGTATAGGTAGCTTAGATTGCGGCAAGAGTGCTGCAAGCCATATCTTTGCATTCCTTTTATGCATTAGTTCTTTTACTTATTTAGATCATTCAGAATTAGGAATGTAATATGGAGTCAATCATAGAAATCTAAATAAGAAGGGATAAAACATCACTATGCAGTTTGCAGTGAAGCACCAAATATATCATGTGTTTTTCTTCCTCCATGTGAAAGTGTTTCTTATGCATCGTGTGTGTTTGTAAGAAACAAAAGGAGAGAGAGAGGTTGTGTGCGTGAAGCACATAGAGTTGAGTGAATCAACTGCAACAATTGGTATCAGAGCCTAGGCGTCTAACATCTCATTGGACTTCATGGTTGCGGAAGTACACAACCGATGTGTGAGGCGGAGAATGTTGGGAATAGTCCCAGATCGGTTGTAGGAAGGAAAAAAAGCACAACTTATAAGTGTGAGGGAGATCTTACCCATTGGACTAGTCTTTTGAGGGAAGAAGGCCCAATACCACTTATAAGGCTATTGCTATAGGGCTTGCATGCGGCAGCCTGTGGGCTTAGTTGTGTTCAGCTCGTTTGGACCTATGGCCCGGGGAGTAAACCCGGTTGGACCTAGTGTAGGATCAAGGATAACCGACTAGAGGGGGGGGGGTGAATAGTTGCTAATAAAGCTTTCTAGCACAATTAAGAGGATAGAACTACTATGCTACTTAAGACAATAAAGAACTAATGTCAATACTAGAAACAATTCTAGCTAAGGAAGGCTTGCACAAGATAATTGCTAGAATTATAAATGCGGAATAGTAAAGACAAGAATTAACCACAATGAAGACAAATGAGTTTTTTTTCGTGGTATCGAAGACTTGTCGGTCTTCACTAGTCCACGTTGAGGAAGATTGAACCAATTAAGCCAACTTCACAAATTAAACCTTCCCTCGATTTCACTAGTGGTTGTTCTTGCTCCGCTCTCGAGATGGCGAACACCGAACAATCACAATTTGGCGCCTGGCCTCTTCACAATCTTCTTGAAGAGATCACCGCGCAAACTCCCGCCAAGCCATCTAGGTGTCAACAAACACCAAGAGTAATGAATCACAATCTTCGCTTGACGGCAATCAAGTGCTAAGGATCAAACTAGAATGAATGCACTTGAATTTTGGCTCAACTACCTCACAATGAATGCAATGAGTGTATGAGGTGTGGAGTGAATGCTCTTGGCTCAAAGGATGTTACATGAAGTCTCACTCTGTTTGTCCAAGAGCTGGTGGAGGGGTATTTATACCCCCCACAAATAAATACAACCGTTGGGGCAAAAAACTAAACTTTTTTAGCACAAGCAGTAGTATTGCCGTTCAACGTCTTGTACTACCGCACCTTCCCAAAATGCACACCAACGGCTAGCGCACACGCATTAACTGCTCTGAGAGAGCCGTTGAAAAATTCGACGCGGTATTACCACCAAGGATCACGCAATAGTTTTGTTTTCCGGTCATACCGATTATAAGAGCTGTACTACCGTTTTACTTTGGGGGTCCAAAAATGACACCCATTGGAAAAAAACGTACTGCCTAAGAACTTTCGGTTATACCGGGTTCCGGTAGTTCCGCGATAAGCACTGCGATACTACCGCACTTCCAAAAGAGGAAAAAGACTCCGAAAAGCATTGTTCTATAAAAAACATACCGCTCTTTGCTCAGTGCTACTGAGTTGCGGTAGTTCCGCCCAAAGACCTCCGATACTACCGCTAACACAAGAACGACCGAATTAGCTTTGCCCGATCGGACCAAACACGTGGATAGCTCAGATTTGATTGGACATTCGGACCATAGGTCTTAACCGCACAATTGGATCATGCATTCAAACAGTCCAAACATTCACCAGTAGTACCACCAAAGGTTATGCGGTCATACTGCTAAGAGGTAGTTCCACCATTTAGGCTCCGGTACTACCGTTTTCCATGGGAGCACTTGAGCTTCAAAAAGGTGTCACTCTATAAAAAATGAACCGCCAACTAAAACTCGGTCCGACCGGGTTGCGGTAGTACCACACCACATTTCCGGTCATACCACTGAGCGGTAGTACCGCCAACTAAACGTCGGTACTACTAATTACCTTGAGAAATGCATAGTTGGCTTTTCAATCAAACTTTGTATGCATGCATGATCCTAGATTGATCCAAATGGCACTAGAACATGCTATCAAGATACTAGTCATGATCCTTCTTAATAGTTTGGTATTTAACCTAAAATCCAGTCTTCCATCCTTTTCTCCTAAGACCGGTAAAATAGAAAAATGATCCTAGACTACTTGTACCTTGTCTTTGAACCATATTGATCTTCAGTTGACCTTTAGCATGCATCTCCATGTTATTGTATTCACCCCTGGGACTAATCCTTTTTAAACACTCAATAAACACGTTAGTCCCATAACACATATTATCATTAATTACCAAAACAATTTTTAGAGGTCTAGATGCTTTCACCTAGGCATGCGCCCAGGGTCCAATCTAACATTTTGACCACCAAGATAGTGTTACTTAGGAGGAGCAGCAGCATCTTGAAGTTTGCATCTTCCTCTCCCTGCTTCTCTCAATTATCTCGCAGGTAATGATTGTTCCTCATTCTATCTTTTGAGTATGGTGTCAGGTGCTGCAATTTTTTTGTTTTTTTATATGTATGTATGATTGGATATTTGGGGAGGTAGGATCTTAGTGATGTTTCTCTACAGAGGAAGTGCTATTCTTTTTTGTGCATGAGGTGTTGTAGATGCAAGATGCGATTTTTCGCTTGAGTTTTGTGCGAGATGTTTGTTTCAATATGTTTCCTATTGTTTGTGTAAGAGGAGCAGTGAAAAAAATTGATGCCTGCTTGAGGATGTGTTTGATTCCATTTAGAGCAAGATTATTTCATCAATTTGTTTCAGAGTGTGTTTGAGCTATTCTACCCTTTGTGAAAATTGGGGCTTGTGTGTAACAGGTTCTACAGGTTTGTGTATTCCTACTGTTTTATTTTTTGATGAGGGGGTTAGCCGTTTGAAGTTGAATTTGTGGAAGTTGACTAAGTGAAACTGCTCTGGATTAGAGTACAAGATGAACTTGTGCAGAGGGGGAGATAGAGAAAGCATAATAAAACAAATACTTCCTAGATATGACACCATAATAAAAAGCAATCCTTATTTCTTATTGCCTAATGTAGTGATTATGTAATCCTTGGATTGTTAAATTTTGTTGGTAGTGTTTAATGTTTCTCTTCTTCATTGTTAGGATCATGGAGATGGTGTTCATACTGCGTTTGACCTTGCCTCGGACCTACAACTTCTTCGGATGGTGTATAGTTTGGTAAGATACCTTTTCCTTCTTGTTGTTTCTTACTATAATGTTGCTACCAAATATATTTTACTTGGGCATGAAATGACGGTTGTAGGCTATTGAGTGAAGGGAATTGGTATTGTTATCTTCATGTGGGCTATTGAATGACAAAAAATGATATTATTGTCTGAGTATGATTTATTTGCTTCATCTAGATTTTACTGATCTATGCAACTATTTTAACACTTATAATTTGTATATTGAATTTAGATAGCTTGTCTATATATAACGATAGTAAAGGCACACGATGGATAAAAGGTAGATGGATGAGCCTAGGTACAACACAAAATTTTCACAGTTATTAGGTGTTAACACTACATCAACCTTTGATCTAACATGCTACATATACATTGCATGCAGACACACAAATGTCTATTTAAAAGGGATGAGTAGATTCCTAGCTTTTGCATTTAGTAACTCAGTGATAGGAAATAGAGTATTACTGTAATACCCCAAAAGTATTCGAGAATATTCGAAAGAGTATTCGGGAGAGATTAAGTGAATTCGGAGAAGGACCAAATATAAAATAGATTTAGCAGCAATTAGATAGGGGGGTTTTCTGCAGTTTTTTCTAACCTGGGCCTCGTGCCTTGACCGAGAGGCCCATGAGGGCCGCCACCAATAAAAGGAGGAAAACCTAGATGCTACTGATCACTGCTCTGCAGTGCTGCTGTAGCGCCAAGATCAGAGCAACTCCCCTCTTGCTATGCCAAGAGGAGAAAGGGAGGAGAGGAAGGAAGAAGAAGAAAAGAAAAGGAAGAGAGGAGAAGAAAGAGAGAGAGAGAGAGAGAGAGAGAGGAAGGGGAGAGATCGTAGGCACGTTGATCGTCGTGCTCAGCAGGTTCTTCACCGTTTTGTCAAGGGTAACCCCTGTTTTCCCCCCAATTAGATGCGTATTTAATTTTTAGCAATGTCCGTATTGTGGTCTGCTCAGGATAGATTTTGTTAGACAGTCGTTTTGATGTAGTTAAGTGTGGATTCAGTCCTGGGCATCTCCTGGAGTATTGTAGAGGACGTCGTCAGATTTCGATGAAGTGCTAGATCGCATTATTTGGACCTTTGTAGCAGAAGTTATGAATTTATTAGTGTGACTGTTCTGCGAATCTCTCAGTACTCTAATAGGTTTTAGTAATCTGACTTGAGCGAGCAGTTAAATGAAAAATTAGAGGAGCTTAGTATAACGACAGTTGCAGATAATTGTCGTAGCTTTCAGGGAAGCCCAAGAAATCGAAATTTAGACAAATGAGCTGAAAGTTATGGTAGTTTTAGTGTACTATCCAAAGAACCTGACGTGAAATCGATGTTCTGTTAATTAGCATGATATGGATATTAGATGGCCGAATCAGGAAGGCCCACAAACTAGGTTTAGTTGGGGAAATTGATAACATTTCAATGAAGTCCAAGAACACCTCATCTGGACTCCTGTACTAAAAGATATGAATTTTAGAACGTGACTGTCCACAGAGGGGACAAAACAACATCTAGGAATTGGAGTTGGGTTCGCGTTAAAAGAACTATTGCAAGTTCGTGTTTGCTTTTATAGTTTGTGTGTTACATTACTGTTGTCTTAGTATGCTTTTAAATGAATTTAGGTGGGGGACTGGTCCCGGAGGCAGCACCCTCTTCACATCCTCCGTTCTCATACGGTTAAGGCAAATACTCTATTTGATAGAGTAATTATGAATTGTTTGATAGTGAGTGCTAGTGTTTTGATACATATTAGCTATGCTTCGTTGATAGTGTGATATGTTGATTGAAGATGGTAAATGCTTATGATATGAATGATTGTTACTCATGTATGATGTTGATGCTGTTCATGATTACTGCGAAATTGAAATTGTTCATGTGCACCATGAGAGCATATATAAGACTTGGTCACGTGGTGACCAGGTATGCATATTCGAGGTCCCCATCATGTAGATGACAGGCATGAGGTCCCCAAATTCGTGGAATGTGGGCATTGAAAAGAGGTCCCCATCAGGAAAATGATGGGCTTTTGGTCCCCACACTTGTGAAGTGTGGGCTTGAGGTCCCCTTTACTTGTGGAGTATTGGGCAATTGGTCCCTACGCTTGCGAGCACGGGCATGGTATGCGGCGACGGTCGCATATCTGGTATTACCGATAAAATACGAAAAAGAGTGAAAGAGAAAAGATGCATTGCATATTTGCATTCATACATCATGAGCTATGTTTCTGAGTAAAGCTTTGGGTTTGAATGTTGTTGCTGTAATTGTGAGGTTAATGATTCTTTTTGGTACTTGCTGAGTCGTTGGGCTCACTCTTGCTCTTGTTGTGTTTTAGGTACCTTTTGCAAGAACGGTATGCATGGGAGGGAGTAGACTTAGTTGGAGTCACACACTGCCACGCATATTTTCAAGTTGATTAATTCTTTTAGAGTGTCCATTAATAATTAAGCGAACTGCTGGTTAGGCCTTATGCATCGAGGTTATTTGTAATAATGATGAGAAACGTACTTTGGTTATCTTGAATGTGTCCTAGTTGAATATCATGTTTTTCAATGCTTAGAGATGATATTGGATGCTGGATTATTTAGTTATGATATACTTTTATCTTTTGGAAACCTCCGTATAGCTAACCATACAACGGAGGTTCTACCGAAATTTAGCAGATTGTTCTAGTTTAGCTTTATTAATGTCTTCTTTAGTAGCATTCCAGGCTCATGTCGGGCTGGGGTGTTACAATTACGCCCTTGCAAACAATGTGTGAATTCATTATGGATAGATTGAACCGAAGTGTGAGAGCACTTGATATGTGAGGGATTTTGTGAGACCCCAAATTTAGAACTTTGGGACCTACTATGTATATTTGTGCCATTTCTTGGATCAGTAGATAGCACACACAGTTACATTATTGGTTCAAACACATATCAAGAAAAATATAAGGCTATTGTATAATATTAAACAAAGCGTAAATATACCTTACGGCTTTTGACTTGCAGAATGGCCAGACGACCCAAATATCTTTCAGAGAACAGCAGCGGAAGTAGAATCAAAGTGTAACGCATGGAACCCCCACGATATACCCACTGGCAATCGACTGTGGGCTTGCGACCTAGTTCTTAGCCTTCTTGATCTCCAATATTGATCAACACTCATAATTGTTTCTGTAGCCTTCTTTTATGCTTACTGACTAAAAGAATATAAATAGCAAGTATGAGTACACAACCGTACTCGCGAGTCAACACACTATGCAATTATTATATATGTAAGGCTAAAAAAAGGAAGGTTCAAGGTTCTTTTATTTTGCACAAAGCCATTTATTGAAATAAGGTAAGTAGTAGCAAATCCTGAGACTCAGCAGTTTTAACTAACACAGGTTTTCTAAACTGAGTTTTTGTTGTAAAGTACTAGTGGAGATTTCATCTCCTATACCATTGAGTGGCTCCATCCACTCAATGCTTAGGCTATCCCGTATTTACCGCTGGTCCCCGACCAGGCCATCACAAATCCCGGGTTCCCAACCCCAACTTTTCCATTCCATCCACAAATTGTTTTATAAAAAGGAAAGCTATATAAGAGGGTTCTCAACACCGTTCTTGACTATGAGCATGACTATCTAGATAGTTTTCTTACTCTGCAGAGTTTGTACACTTTACCCACAAGAGATGAATCGAATTATACTGCCCTGACACACTTCCATAGGTGTGTGGCTAATGTTGATTATCACAAGGCCTTTACAATGTCCCACCTCAACACAACTTTACACCGCTAGGTATCACCTTCTTAGGACCTCCCTACCCACGGGTAGGTCTCCCAATTGCGCCCTGCAGTTCCTATGGCTTCTTCCCCCTTTACCCACACCGCATCACCACTAATGGCGAGGTTGCGAGGTGGAAAAATTAGTTAGCCAGGTTGTAGGTGTTACTGATCACTTGTGGTTGCACTATTTTACATGAGAGGTCATTATCACATTCGGTCCTTAATTGACTCGGGTGGTACATCCATATACCAACATTCTCTCGTGCACCCGGCACCAGCCACTCTTTCCAGCCACCCGAGTATAGATCTTTTTTTTTCAGGTTTTATTTTATTTTCAAAATAACCTTTAGCCCAACATACTAGCCAGGCTCCAGCCTCGGCTGCCCAAATTCATTTTCAAGTTGTTTGAATGATTAATTGATGCCGGGCAAGTTATTGCCCGCATGACAGTGATACTACGCCAAGCTAAGCATGTCCTTTAAGTAGGTAATTAGTGACTATTTGGTATTCTATTAATCTAGGGTGACAAGGATAATGTCCAGGTTTCAAGGGTTGGAATTTTATACACAATTATTATTAAGGTAGTAGCTGCAAGCTTAATTCAACATATTCAGATATAACATAGCAATGCAATTTCATAAGTAAAACAATATAATTGCAAAAATTAGGTGCAATATGATCAAAGTATTGACTCACCTTGCTCAATATTCTGATAACCCCGATCTTGTTCTAGCTCAAGGTTATGATAATCATCACACTCAATATGCTGATAATCATCCTGTTCAATGCTCGGACAATCTTGATTCTGACCTTGTTCTTGTTGGGATTGTTATCCCATCACAGCTTTAGAGTCTAACTATGCAGAATATGATTGAATCCAAGAGCGACTGAAAGTAACCAAATGAAATCCAATAAATCCAAATACATTCAAACAAATGAAAACACTTCAAACAGAACTAAGCATACTTACCAGTGCTTTGAAAGTAGGAGAGTACTTCAGATGAGACCTAAATATATACTTATATGGAGTTGATGAAGGAAATACTACAGACAAAAGTAAAACCAAGGAGTTGATAAAAGAAATACTGCAGACAAAAGTAGATAAATCTAACAGAGAGAGAGAGAGAGAGAGAGAGAGAAAATATCCGCAGGAACATCCCTCAATGGTTACTGAGATGGGAGAGATTACCTGGTTAGGTATGACTCTCTGATCTGCTTTCAAATCATGAAGGGTTCTGCTATTGAGAACGGATGACGACGAACGATACCTAGAGGCTAGGTGATGTTGTTTTCCTTAACAGATCACCTAGTACTCACAAGCACTCTCTCCAGGTATTCTTTGTATACATCCATGATGATCATATAGTCAAAATTAGTCCTCTTATATGCTCTCATGATTATTTCAGTTATTACTTCCTATTTACCGAGGAAGTTCCATGATTGCTGGGTGAGACTTATATGTAAGTGCGGGGTTCGCTCTGAGTAGACATAAGTCTCATTGACACATGGAACCTAATTTATTTAATGTCTTTTCTTTTATGATTTTATATTTATCAAGGAAATTCTATGAGCCTTACCTGGAATTTCCAAACATTGCCTGGATATTAGCCTCTCCTTTTAACGTATAAACCTAAAAGCTGGTGACATGGCTACTGCTAATCTTCATGACTACCTGATTAGGCCTAACTTAACTACTAGCAATTTGTTTAACTAAACACTTAGAGTTACTAGCTATTGTATGGATGTTTGTGACATGCCATAATCCTAGTTAGGTTTTAGCGAACACAATCATTTTGCCTAATCAATATTTTAGTAAAGGTCCACTTGTAAATGTATGTCCCTATGATGTATTATTTTATGATGATGACCTAGGGCCTACTGACCAATGGATTGTGTGTGTATGTATATGTCTAAACATAACTATCATTCTAGGTTCTAGTTACCTGGGCTGATTACTGATCACTCGACACCGCATTTTATATAATGATTCATTGATTTATGCTATAATCACTTTAGCATTGGTCTAGTAGCATTGGTCTAGTGTTCATATGACACTTGGGATGATTTTATAATATATGAACTGACACAAAACCTGGTTCCTTAGGTTTATCTACTAATGGCACTCACTACTTTCTAATTACTTGAACTAACCCTATTATATCATCCACTAGTTATCATTCGGTTTACTTGTTTTGACTAACTGAGTTTAGCCACTGCCATCATTATATCTAAGGCCTATAGTTCATTATTTATTGAGACAGTTATATTCTAATCACAACTTCTAATAGTTTGGCTCTCTTGATCAAATGTGTAATACCCCAAGTCTATTTAAGTGAAAAGAAAGAATTAGAGAGAAGGACCAACTAGAAAAAAAAATTAACAGAGGATTAGAGGGGGTTTCTGCAATTATTCGGCAACATGGGCCTTAGGCTTTGGCCCAGGAGGCCCAGGAGGGGCCAGCCACCAATAAAAGGAGGGGAAACCCTAGGGGTGGTACTGTAGTACTGTAACACCCCAGCCCAACATGAGCCTGGAATGCTACTGAAGAAACATTAAACAAATCTAAACTAGGACAATTTGTTAAATTTCGGCAGAACCTCCTTTGTATAGATAACTATACGGAGGTTCCGACAGATAAAAGAATATCATAACAGTTTCATCAAAAAAAAATATCATAACTAAATATTCCAACATCCAATATCATCACTAAGCATTAGAAACAGGCTAATCAGCTAGAACATATTCAAGGATATCCAAAATACGTTACTCCTCATTATTACAAATAACCCGATGCATGAGGCATAACCATAATCAATACTTAAGCAGTTTGCTTATTTACTAAAAGACATTCCAAAACTTAATCAAGTTTTAAGGGTGCGTGGCAGTGTGTGAATCCAACTCAAGTCTACTCCCTCCCATGCATGCCGATCTCGCAACAGGTAGCTAAAAACACAACAAAAGCAAGAGTGGACCCAAAGACTCAGCAAGTACCAAAAAGAATCATTAACCTCACAATTACCGCAACAACATTCAAATCCAAAGCTTTACTCGGAAACATAGCTCATGATGTATGAATGCAAATATGCAATGCATCTTTTCTCTTCCACTCTTTTTCGCATTTCACCGGTAATGCGAGATATGCGACTGTCACTATATACCATGCCTGTGCCCGCAAGCACAGGGACCAATTGCCCAATACTCTGCAAGTAAAGGGGACCTCAAGCCCACACTCCACAAGTGTGGGGACCTCAAGCCCATCATATACATGACGGGGATCTCAACAAATGCTTGGTGACCACGTGACCAAGTCTTCATTTTGTCAACATGATGCATATGCACAAATCATGAATCATCATAATCATACCTCCTCAGCAACATCACTTATGAATTTAACTCATTCATACTTCTATCATTCATATCATAAGCATTTACCATCGTTAATCAACATATCACACTATCAACCAAGCATAACTAATATGTATCAAAATATATCACTCACTGTCAACCAATTCATAATTATTCTATCAAACAGAGTACTTGCCTTAACCATGCAGGGACAAAAGACGCGAAGAGGGCGCTGCCCCTGGAACCAATCCCTCACCTGAATATAAATATAAAGCATGCTAAGACAACCATACTGAACCAAAACTTAGCCAAAAGCACAACCGCACTCGCTACACTCTCAAGCGCATTCCCAATTCCAACTCCTAAAGTTCGATTTGTCCCCTCTGTGGACAACCATAATCTAAAATTCATATCTTTTTTTTACAAGAGTCCAAATGAGGTGTTCTTGGACTTCATTGAAAGATTATCAATTTCCCCAACTAAACCTAGTTGGTGGGCCTTCCTGATTTGGCCATCTAATACCCCTATCATACCAATTAACAGAACATCGATTTCACGTCAGGTTCTCTGGAAAGTACACTAAAACTCTCATAACTTTCAGCTCGTTTGTCCAAATTTTGTGTTCTTGGGCTTCCCTGAACGCTACGACAATTATCTACAACTCTCGTTATACTGAGATCCTCTAATTTTTCATTTAACTGCTCGCTCAAGTCAGATTACTAAAACCTGTCAGAGTACTGATGGATTCGCAGAATAGTCACACTAATAAATTCATAACTTCTGCTGCAGAGGTCCAAATAACGCGATCTAGCACTTCATCGAAAGATGACGACGTCCTCTACAATACTCCAGGAGATGCCTAGGACTGAATCCACACTTAACTATATCAAAACGACTGTCTAACGAAATCTGTCCTGAGCAGACCATAATTACCAATCTTGATTAACTATCCAAAAACACATCGGATCAAAGGGGAATTGGGGGTACCCTTGAAGAATCGAAGGGAGATGACAAGCCACCCCTACGAAGAAGATCCTCTCCCTCTTCCCCTTCCCCTTCCTCTTCTTCTTCTTTTTCTTGGTCGGCAGCACCCGACGGAGGCAACGCAAGGAGGCGGGGCGGCTACTGTTCACGGGTGTGGGGACCCCGGTAATTATCTCCATAAGACCGAGATTAGACAAGGTCTTAGGGACATAATTACGGGTCTCCGGTAAATGAATTCCAATTTAACTCTATCCAAGTGAGAGGCTTAGCCGAATACTAGAGCCTCAACGATCATGCGCGCTGCTCCTTTGCGAGCGCTACATGATTGTCGATTCTCTTTCGATTCGAAGCACTACACTTAGTGAGTTAAATGGGGATTCATCAACAACGAGTATGACTTATATTGGCTCCCAAGATCAACGACCAATATACTCATACCCTCATCCAACGTTGATTACATCGCATACAACAAGAGAGTAAAAGACATACTGCATAATAGTTAAGTCTACAGCTTATTACATACGGCCGACCGGCCAAATTCAAGTAAAGTACCAAGTAGCAGCGGAAGCAAATAAATAAAGCAAAAGACCAGTAGTGGTATGCCCATCACCCATCGGCAACCGACTGGGGGTTAAATGATAGCACACTACTCGTTAGTGTCACCCAAGTCAACACTAGCGAGATCGTCATACTTATAATCTTCCTCACCTGAAAAGGCCAGCAAACATCTGGCTGAGTACAAGTGTACTCGCAAGTCTTACACAAATAAAAATAGTTATGCATAAGGGTCATTCAAAGGATGGCTCATATTGGTTTAGTTTTGCGAAAGAGACGCAACAATTAACATCCTACACATACTAGTTTTTCATGTGCCCATTTAAAAATCAGATTTGAAGTAGAAGTAAAGCATATGGCAAAGCATCTCAGTAATAAACAATTTAATCATACAAGGACCAAAGTGGCAGCCCACTTTGATGTACTAAACACATGAACATCCCGTTCATGACGAATAGCAAGTTCAACCACAATTTTAATTAAAAGTTCTAACAATAAGCAGCCACAAATTTCAAGCGGTCGTCCATAACCGTGGACACGGCTATTCGAATAGATTATACCCTGCAGGGGTGTACTACTTTACCCACACGACTTGATTAGCCCGTAAGCCTCCAGATGCCTCCGAAAATAGCATACTTCCAATGGTATGCCGGCCGGGTAAATCAAGATATAGTCATTTTCAGCAAGAAAGCCCTATTGAGCTAAGTCCCCCATGTGAGATGGTTCCTTGCCTAGTACAAGCGTCTGATAGCACTTGCTAGGGGCTCACAAGTTATATTGGACATCTGATGCAATCAAAACAAATAAAATTGGTGCTCTCTTGCACACTATAAAGGATTACATCGGCTCCTAAAGAACATAGGATTTCACGGTCGCTATGCCGCTTACACCACCAAGGACTTAACACAATAAAACCCTCCCCCTACTTAACCATACGGCACCCATATACCGCGTGTGGCAAAGACGAGTGTTGCTTGAACAGCAGGTACCCAAAGTTCGGTCCTTAATTGTCCAGACAAGTCCTTCCACTTACCCAATGCTCGTGCACAAAGCACCATCACTAACCAACACTTGTCCAGACCAAAAGCTCATTTAAAAATGACAAAATTTAACTCATAAAACAGCTACAAGATCTGAAGTATAAATCATAAAAATGAGAGTTGTGTTTATCCCAAAACCGCCGGGTTATTCCCGACGATCGAACTACCGTATCTAGACTTGCATGGCTAAGCAATTATATAACCCATAATTCACACATCCTATCTTAAGCATATAGGAGTTGGCATAATTCAAGATTAACCTCAAGCATAGGACATAACTAAACTACACATCACAAAAATATTGACATAATCAAAATAGCATGCAAGCAATTATCATTGCACTATCTTAACCAAAACTGGGATCAAATATGATGCAAAAGAAAGTTCAAATGATGCTTGCCTTGCTGGTACAGTAGCTGCTCGCTCTCAGTAGCGTAAGTGTCGATATCAATATGCTCGGGATCTATATAATTATAACATCAAATAAATACCGAGAAAACAACTCAAAAACCAAAATGCCCAAAAATGCATGATTTTTCTACAGTAGTTAGGTTACGATTTTAGATGGATTTGGGTCAAAGAATTATTCCATTTGGAGTTATGAATTGGAAGTTATGCTATTTTGAATTTCAGGTTTTCATTAAACCTTAAGTCATGTAATTTAATTATTTGGCCAAAATTTGTAGAACAGTGGTGGGGTAAAGGATTACATAGGTAAATAGGTAATATTAATACAAGTTCAGAATAGTTGAGCTTGTCCCATTTGGAGTTCTTATGATTTAGTTATTGATATTTAAAGTTATCAGCCTTTTATAGTATAAAAATAATGGAGTTAAAGAGTATAATCTCCCGAAATAGTTTCTGTGACAGAGGTAACATGGATACCATTTCTAGAATTAAGTTCACTGAAAATGAAAATTATCAAAAGTGGTCTCACTGTTTTTGGAGTTTCCAATAATTACTTATGCATTTTTGAAGTTATCAGTCCTTTTCCTATTGTAAAAATAATAGTTTTAATGGATTAATCTCCATATAAAGCTCTCTGCTACAGAGACAAGTCTGAAACTAATCTTAACATAAAGTTTGCTAAAATTGAAAATTTCCAGAAGTGGTTTCATGTGATTTGGAGTTGTGATGAAATAGTTATGCATTTTAGAAGTTAACACCAATTTTCAGTGTATAAATAAACTGATTTCGACTTTACTAAAGTGATTATTACTTTTCTCACCGAGCGCAGCGCTAGCCACAGTCGATGTTTTGCGGGCCCGATGAACAGTGCGATTTCTGATTTTAACTCAGACTTAACTCGTGAACTGACAGTGTGACCTAGCGTCAGTGGCACGGTCCACAGGACCAGATCCACGCACGCCCGCGCGCAGCGCGCGGAATCATCGGGCTAGGCCCACCAGTCAGCCTCTCACACAATTCCTTTAACGCTTCTGATTTCTGTGCGTGGGGCCCGCGTGTAATAGACTCATCAGCGCCGCTTAAGACATCACTTAAATGCTAATGATTGGAGTTTAACGGCTAATGACATGCTACAGTGACGGTCGGCGTACGACAACGGGATTTCGATCCCGCGCGCTTCACCGGCGGCTTGCCCGCGATCCCGGCCACGGCGGCGTGAACCAAGAGCATGGAGAGATGGAGAATAGCAAGGCGCTCCTAATGGGATTAGTCCCGACGACTGAGCTGGCCCAGAACGGCGGCTAGCCGACGGCGAGCGGCGGTACTAAATACGGCAAAAGGAGCTACGCCGATTTGAAAGCGTTCTGAGCAAATGGACACATGCTTATGCTCCTAGGGGGCATGAGGAAGCTACCTGAGCTAGGAGAGGGCCTGGGGAAGCTTGGGGATGGCTGGAGCAGTGTCGGCGCCGGAGAAGAAGTAGCGGCACAACACGGCTTCACGTGGAGAAGATGATTGGAGAAATCCTAAGGACAGAGAATGGTTAAGATAGCTCAAGGACCATATGAGAATGCTTCATGAGCAAAGAATTGAAGAATGGCTTACCAAAACGAAGTGGGAGAGGAAATGTTGTTTCCCGGCCGAAAATGGTTCAATCTTCAAATCAACAAGATCCTGTCGTGCAAAGACCAAATCGATTGAGGGGAAAGTCTAAACAGACTAAAGGACACAAGGTGACGCGCAAGGTTTAGGCTAGTACCTCCTGGACACGAAGATGGCACGAGAAGTGTCCCCGGGGCGCGCTCTGAAAATGGCCGAGAGCTCGAAGATGCACCCGAAGCTACAAGCAAGAACAAGAGTGAGCTTAGCAAAATGGAGATGGCATCGAACAGAAGGAGAAAGGCACCACCGGTTGGAGCTTACCCTAGAGACGAGCTCAAGTGGCTTCCTCTCCTCTGTCAACCGAGGAGAAGTGAGGGAGAAGGAGGGGTGCCGAGGGGATGTTATGCTCGGGCGATGACGGCACTGGAGGCGGCGTGAAGAGGAGGAGCTCCAGGAGTGGTTGCCTGCGGCGGTGGCTAACGGGGGTGACGGAGCTGCAACGGGCTGGATACCGCGTGGCATTGGATACCTAAGCGGACGCGACGGGAGGTAGACGACGGTTCGACAAAGACGCCCCACCGGTCGGCCGAGACTAAGCGGCGCGGAGCGATTAAATGATTTGAGGCGCACCGTTGGATCTCGGCTGGACGGCTGAGATTGAAGAGGTGTTCAGGCGATCTGAAAGGGTTACGCGATCTGGGCCGTTGATTTTCCATCGGGTGGCTCACGTGCGGTGCACTTAGTGGGCTCGACCGCGTCAGCTCGCCTGGGTCGGGCTTGAACCCAAGAAACAGTGCACACGTTTGAGTCCAGGGTTTTGACTGCAATTTAATTTATTTCTCCCTACTTTGACCGAGGCTTAGAAATAGAAATAAATTTCATAAAATCCTCAAATAATTTGTGGGGGTTCCTGGGATGATATAGTTCCCATAAAAATTATGAAACCCTACTGTTCATAATATATTTTGTAATATTTAAGTTCAAACTTAATGTATGTCTTTTAAGTTGGTTTGAATTTTCATAAGGTTCAACCTAGTTCCAAAAATTCTGGAAAAATTATATTTATTCATGAGAATTAATGTAGTATTTGATTAAATTGGTTTCAGATGATGATCACAACTTTTTATCACTGATTCGAATTGAAATGTGAATTTTGATGTGTATGTTCACCCCAAATTAGATTTTCCAAGTACAATATATTATGGAAATGTTTTGAAATCAATAATGCATGCTAATGAATTACATATTAATCCATTTTAATTATTGGGGCTGTGACAAACCTCCCCCTTACAAAAGATCTCGACCCGAGATCTGGGTGGAGAAGAATTAGAAAGTTTTCATTATAAGTTATAATTTACGCTGTCTTGATTTCCTTCAAAGATAGTGTTGACATGTTATAATTATGTTATAATTACATTGATATATTTTACCTTTCCTTTCTTGATACGAAGGCACTTCATGTAGAGAAGAGGTCTGGATATGCCGCTCGCATCCGGTCTTCACGTTCCCAAGTTGCTTCATCTTCCGCGTGGTTGCTCCATTGGACCTTGACGAACTTGATGTCACGATTCCTCGTCTTGCGCTCGGTTTCTTCGAGGATACGAATCGGGCTCTCTCGATAAGATAGATCGGGTTGCAAGTCGAGTTCGTCCAACTCGGTTGCTTCCGTTGGGACTCGAAGACATTTCTTGAGTTGGGAGACATGAAAGACGTTATGCGTCGTCGAAAGTGATGGTGGCAACTCCAACCGTATGCCACCGATCCCAACTTAGCTAGAATACGGAAAGGTCCAATATAGCGAGGTGCTAATTTACCTTTGATTTGGAAGCGACGAACTCCTTTCATAGGAGAGACTTTAAGATATACATGTTCGTCCACTTCGAAGCTCAACTCGCGACGACGACGGTCGGCATATGACTTCTGACGTGATTGAGCCGTCCTAAGTCGTTCGCGAATGACACGAACTTGTTCTTCAGCATCTTCCACCAAGGTTGGGCCATAGAATGGCCTCTCCTCGGCTTCGGACCAGTTCAAGGGTGTTCTACAAGCTCTCCCATACAATGCTTCGAAGGGTGACATCTGAATGCTTGATTGGAAACTATTGTTGTAGGAGAACTCCGCAAATGGCAAACACTTCTCCCAGTTTTTGCTATAGGACAGCACACAAGCTCGGAGAAGGTCTTCTAAAATCTGATTCACTCTTTCAGCTTGTCCATCTGTTTGTGGGTGGTAGGCGGAGCTGAAAGATAGACTGGTCCCCATCGCTTTATGTAAGCATCCCCAGAAATAGGATGTGAATTGAGGGCCTCTATCGGAAACTATCACCTTTGGAACACTGTGGAGACAAACAATTCTTGTAATGTAAAGCTCCGCTAACTTGTCCCCACGGTAGGTGGTCTCGACAGGAATGAAGTGAGCAACCTTCGTCAAACGGTCTACAATTACCCATATAGAATCAAATCCAGTTTTTGTTCTAGGAAGGCCGGTGATAAAATCCATGCCAACTTCTTCCCATTTCCACTGGGGAATGGGCAGGGGATCTAGAGTACCAGCAGGCTTCAAATGCTCAGCCTTAACTCTTTGACATAGATCACACTCGGCCACATACTGCGCAACGTGTTGCTTCATTCGGCTCCACCACAGTTTCTTTTTCAAATCTTGATACATTTTCGTACTCCCGGGGTGGATAGAGAATTTTGAGTTATGAGCCTCCTTGAGAATCAACTCTCTCAAGTGGCGATCAAATGGTACCACCATACGGTTTCTAAACCATAGGGTACCTTGTGCATCTTGCTTAAAATATTTTGCCTTGCCTTGTTTCATTAGTTCTAAAATTTGAGCCACTTCTGAATCAGTTTTCTGGGCTTCCTTAATCTGGTCCTCAAGTGTGCAAGTCACACTGAGGGCTGCAAGCGAACCTTCTTCAACTATTTCCAGGTGTAGGCTTTGCAATGCAGCACATAAACCCACAGAAAAAGGAGTTACCGACAAACAGTTGCATTGAGATTTTCTGCTCAATGCGTCGGCCACGACATTAGCCTTCCCTGGATGGTAATGGAGTCCCATATCATAATCTTTAATCAACTCAAGCCATCTTCTTTGTCTCAAGTTTAGGTCGGCTTGGGTGAAAATATATTTAAGGCTCTTATGGTCGGTGTAGATCTCGCAACGATTACCGATGAGGTAATGTCGACAAATCTTCAAGGCATGCACTACAGCCGCGAGCTCTAGGTCGTGTGTGGGATAATTGGCCTCATGGGGCCTCAATTGCCTCGATGCGTAGGCCACCACTCGGCCATCTTGCATAAGCACACAACCGAGCCCATGGCGAGATGCATCACAGTAGATATCAAAGCTCTTATGAATGTCCGCGAAACAAGCACGGAGCTTCATGGGGCATTCTTCGTGGTTTGGAAGCTTTGCTCGCATTCTGCTGTCCACTCAAATTTCTTTTCTTTCTTTAGAAGTTGGGTCATAGGCTTCGCAATTTTTGAGAAATTCTTGATGAACCTACGGTAGTATCCCGCAAGTCCAAGAAAACTACGAATGTTAGTGACGCTCTTGGGTTGCTTCCACTCAAGGACATCTCGTACCTTACTAGGATCAACAGCGACACCGCCCTTAGATAGGATATGACCCAAGAAGCTAACCTCTCGAAGCCAAAACTCACATTTGCTGAATTTGGCGTACAGCTGATGGTGGCGAAGCTTTTCTAACACAAGTCTCAAATGTTGCTCGTGCTCAAGATCATACTTAGAGTAGATAAGGATATCATCAATGAAAACCACTACAAACCGATCCAAGTATTCCATGAACACCGAATTCATGAGGTTCATGAAATAAGCTGGGGCATTGGTCAAACCAAAGGACATGACTGTGTACTCGTACAAACCGTAACGAGTAGAGAAGGCGGTCTTCAGAATGTCCTCGGTTCTAACTTTAATCTGATGGTAGCCTAACCTCAAGTCAATTTTGGAGAACACCTGAGCTCCACTAAGCTGGTCAAATAGGTCATCGATCCGCGGAAGCGGATACTTGTTCTTGATGTGACCTCATTCAACGGACGGTAGTTAACACACATCCGTAGACTCTTGTCTTTCTTCTTGACAAAGAGAGCCGGGCATCCCCAAGGCGAGGAGCTAGGCCTGATGAACCCTTGTCTTGCAACTCCTTAAGTTGTTCTTTCAATTCTGCTAGCTCATTGGGCGGCATCCGATACGGCCTTTTTGAGATGGGCGCGGTACCGGGTGCAAGCTCAATGACAAACTCTACCTCTCGGTCAGGGGGCATACCTGGAAGTTCCTCAGGGAACACATCAGGATACTCACTCACTATCGGTACCGCCTCTAGCGCGAGAGAGGTACTCGCCTTTAAAGCATATAGGTGAGAACTACCCACTAAAGGTGCAAAGACGACCTGGAGGCCGTCCTCGCTAGTCACTGAAATAGACCGCTAGGCACAATCAATCTTCCCCTGATTCTTAGATAATCAATCCATCCCTAAGATAACATCAATGCCCACTGAACTTATCACTATTAAGTTTGCTGAAAAGTTAACATTTTGTATTTCAATTTTTACGTCCCTGCAGACTTGATCGGTGTAGAAAACCGACCCTGGGGACTGAATATGATAAGGTGGGTGAAGTGTATGTATCTTGAATTGGTTAACTGCAGCATACTCGTTTTTAATAAATGAATGAGATGCTCCAGAATCAAATAAAACCGATGCAGGACATGTATTAACAAGTAGTGTACCTAGCACGACGTCAGGTGCGTCGGTCGCCTCCTCTGCTGAGACGTGGTTGACGCGACCACGTGCATGCTGGGGTGGAGTAGGTGCTGCTCTCTGTGGTGGTGACGGTGGCCTTGCTGGAGCTGGGGCTGGTGGCGCTGGAGCAGAGTACGTCCGGGGCATCCCTCGCTGCTTGGCGAGGCACTGCGAAGCATAGTGGCCCTGACGGCCACAGTGGAAACAAGTAACGCCGGGCTTGTATGCCCCGCCAGTCTGTGGTCTCTGGCCCCCGCTGTGCTGCTGAGCTGCCGGTGGAGAAGGTCGTGGAGGTGCCACAGGAGACCTCGATGGTGCTGAAGCTGGGGCACGAGGTGCCTGAGGTAGTCCTGGGCGCGGCCTGGGAAAACTGCCACTCGCCACTGCCGTCTGTAAAGCCTTCCTCCTCTTCCTCGACTCATCCACTGTCATGCTCTCATGCTCCACCACTATCGCCTTGTTGACCGATTTTTGAAACTCCCTGAAATCATGTGCAGCTAAAACAAGCCGCAACTCCTCTGACAGTCCATGGAAGAATGTGTTCCGGCGACGAGCGTCTGTCGAGACGTCGTCCGGAGCATACCTGGCCAAGTAGTTGAAATCATGCGGTACTCGATGGCGCTCCGCCCCTGCCTCAAGGCAAGGAACCTGCCGCTTGATAAGCGGCACTCCCTCCGTATATGAGCCTCTCGGGCGCGTCCACGAATCGTCCCAGTCGGGGCGTGGCGGCGGCCTGCATGGCGGAATAGCTATCCCACCACGCGCTCGCCGCACCCGCCAACTGATAGCTGGCAAACAAGACTCTCTCAACTCCGGTACACTGCGCAATGTTCAGCTTCTTCTCTATGTTGTGCAGCCATTCCTCTGCTTCCATCGGGTCCTTGCCGCCCGCAAAAGTCGGAGGGTTGGTTCGCTGAAACTCAGCGAGACCTCCGGACGCTCGGTGCGGGGCAGCTCCTCCTGCCGGAACGGGAGCTGGGGCGGTGTTACGTACGATCGCCTCAAGCATCCGGTCTGGTCCATCCGGTTGCGCTCAATCATCATCATAAACTCGACCATGGATGGCGGCGGAGGGAGCACCTCCTCAGGCGGTCCGCCCTGCTGGGACGGCGGCTGAGAGGGCTCGCCATGCTCAGACGGCTGCTGGGATGACTGTCCCTGATCGTAGAAATCGCTCAAGGGTGCTAGACGGGGTGCCCTAGATGGGGAGCCTCTGCCGCGCAGGGCTCCTGATCGCGTAGTCGGTCCTGTCATCCTGTATTAGACAAGGATGGTTAGTAAATAAGATAAAAGCCATTACTTGGCTATACATGCACAATCGATATCAAAGAGCATGAAAATTGTAACCTCAAATAGAACACCAAAACATTAAGCAACATAAAACCAAATCGATACCACTCCATACATAAGCGCCCGCAGGCTTAAGATTACAACAGAAAAAGGAGTGTTTGCAAATAAAACATAACAGTTCGACATCTACTACCCTATTACATAAACCTAAGGATACAAGCTCAAACATAGAGCTCTCTGCCCTAATTGCCTAGATATTATTCCGGTCAAAATTCACCGGAAATTCGTCCAGAAGATGTGCCCCAGGGGATCCAGTATCATCAGGGTCCCCTAGATTAGGAAGGCGCAAGGGTGATCCTATGTCGTTAATATGACCCCCTACCACGGGAAGACGACAATCTGCTGGCGCAGAAAGATAAGAGGAGATCATATTAGTGCCATATAGCACACTGGGATGAATGAGCCTCATATCATGCATGAGCCTTAAGTGCTCCTGAGCTTCAATGAGACGCCGCCGCGTCTCCCACAACTCATGCACCATGCAGCGATGCATTTGGTCCATTACGTGAACCAACCTCGCCAACTGCCTGACTTGGGGGTCCTCCCCAAACTGGATCCTAGCAAACGAGTTCACGTCCCTAGCGCGTGCGCGCATCGGAAAGTGATCATATGGGGGCTGGGCTAACTCTGTCAGGTCGTAGCGAAGACGACTCATGGCTACCAAGGCCACTTCTTTTAACGCCATGGCCTCAGAAGTGCCATGCGCCCGGAAGCGGTAAGGTATGCTCCCAGTAACTTGTCTAGCAACGATGTCTATCACTGCCATAAATTCCTCCATTCCTGGTCCTCGATCACGGCGGTAGATGGAATAAGTGGGCTGATATGTGAAGTTCGCCCTCCACATCATGTCTCGCAGCAACGCCGGGTATCCATCCACTCCTTCAGCTTGAGTTTCCCAGACAAGGTACTGAGGGTTCATCTAAAGGCAAGAAGGCAAGGTAAGTTAGTTTCATAAACCAAAATCAGGAGAGAAAAGATACTAAGATGGATAGGAATAAAATATATTCTTAACTTAAACTTTCTGAAAGTAATTTGATAATTTCAAAATATTTTGACTCCAGAAGGCTTACTAACTCTAACGCCAGTGCTACCTCTAACCTACGATCGGTATGGCTCGATATTAACGCTGGAGACCCTGTAATTATCTCCATAAGACCGAGATTAGACAAGGTCTTAGGGACATAATTACGGGTCTCCGGTAAATGAATTCCAATTTAACTCTATCCAAGTGAGAGGCTTAGCCGAATACTAGAGCCTCAACGATCATGCGCGTTGCTCCTTTGCGAGCGCTACATGATTGTCGATTCTCTTTCGATTCGAAGCACTACACTTAGTGAGTTAAATGGGGATTCATCAACAACGAGTATGACTTATATTGGCTCCCAAGATCAACGACCAATATACTCATACCCTCATCCAACGTTGATTACATCGCATACAACAAGAGAGTAAAAGACATACTGTATAATAGTTAAGTCTACAGCTTATTACATACGGCCGACCGGCCAAATTCAAGTAAAGTACCAAGTAGCAGCGTAAGCAAATAAATAAAGAAAAAGACCAGTAGTGGTATGCCCATCACCCATCGGCAACCGACTGGGGGTTAAATGATAGCACACTACTCGTTAGTGTCACCCAAGTCAACACTAGCGAGATCGTCATACTCATAATCTTCCTCACCAAAAGGCCAAAGAAACATCCGGTGAGTACAAGTGTACTGCAAGTCTTACACAAATAAAAATAGTTATGCATAAGGGTCATTCAAAGGATGGCTCATATTGGTTTAGTTTTGCGAAAGAGACGCAACAATTAACATCCTACACATACTAGTTTTTCATGTGCCCATTTAAAAATCAGATTTGAAGTAGAAGTAAAGCATATGGCAAAGCATCTCAAGAATAAACAATTTAATCATACAAGGACCAAAGTGGCAGCCCACTTTGATGTACTAAACACATGAACATCCCGTTCATGACGAATAGCAAGTTCAACCACAATTTTAATTAAAAGTTCTAACAATAAGCAGCCACAAATTTCAAGCGGTCGTCCATAACCGTGGACACGGCTATTCGAATAGATTATACCTGCAGGTGTACTACTTTACCCACACGACTTGATTAGCCCGTAAGCCTCCGGATGCCTCAGAAAATAGCATACTTCCTATGGTATGCCGGTAAGTAAATCAAGATATAGTCATTTTCAGAAGAAAGCCCTATTGAGCTAAGTCCCCTTGTGAGATGGTTCCTTGCCTAGTACAAGCGTCTGATAGCACTTGCTAGGGGGCTCACAAGTTATATTGGACATACCGATGCAATCAAAACAAATAAAATTGGTGCTCTCTTGCACACTATAAAGGATTACATCGGCTCCTAAGGAACAAAGGATTTCACGGTCGCTATGCCCCTTACACCACCAAGGACTTAACACGATAAAACCCTCCCCCTACTTAACCATACGGCACCCATATACGCGTGTGGCAAAGACGAGTGTTGCTTGAACAAAGGTACCCAAAGTTCGGTCCTTAATTGTCCAGATAAGTCCTTCCACTTACCCAATGCTCGTGCACAAAGCACCATCACTAACCAACACTTGTCCAGACCAAAAGCTCATTTAAAAATGACAAAATTTAACTCATAAAACAGCTACAAGATCTGAAGTATAAATCATAAAAATGAGAGTTGTGTTTATCCCAAAACCGCCGGGTTATTCCCGACGATCGAACTATCAGTATCTAGACTTGCATGGCTAAGCAAGTATATAACCCATAATTCACACATCCTATCTTAAGCATATAGGAGTTGGCATAATTCAAGATTAACCTCAAGCATAGGACATAACTAAACTACACATCACAAAAATATTGACATAATCAAAATAGCATGCAAGCAATTATCATTGCACTATCTTAACCAAAACTGGGATCAAATATGATGCAAAAGAAAGTTCAAATGATGCTTGCCTTGCTGGTACAGTAGCTGCTCGCTCTCAGTAGCGTAAGTGTCGATATCAATATGCTCGGGATCTATATAATTATAACATCAAATAAATACAGAAAACAACTCAAAAACCAAAATGCTCAAAAATGCATGATTTTTCTACAGTAGTTAGGTTACGATTTTAGATGGATTTGGGTCAAAGAATTATTCCATTTGGAGTTATGAATTGGAAGTTATGCTATTTTGAATTTCAGGTTTTCATTAAACCTTAAGTCATGTAATTTAATTATTTGGCCAAAATTTGTAGAACAGTGGTGGGGTAAAGGATTACATAGGTAAATAGGTAATATTAATACAAGTTCAGAATAGTTGAGCTTGTCCCATTTGGAGTTCTTATGATTTAGTTATTGATATTTAAAGTTATCAGCCTTTTATAGTATAAAAATAATGGAGTTAAAGAGTATAATCTCCCGAAATAGTTTCTGTGACAGAGGTAACATGGATACCATTTCTAGAATTAAGTTCACTGAAAATGAAAATTATCAAAAGTGGTCTCACTGTTTTTGGAGTTTCCAATAATTACTTATGCATTTTTGAAGTTATCAGTCCTTTTCCTATTGTAAAAATAATAGTTTTAATGGATTAATCTCCATATAAAGCTCTCTGCTACAGAGACAAGTCTGAAACTAATCTTAACATAAAGTTTGCTAAAATTGAAAATTTCCAGAAGTGGTTTCATGTGATTTGGAGTTGTGATGAAATAGTTATGCATTTTAGAAGTTAACACCAATTTTCAGTGTATAAATAAACTGATTTCGACTTTACTAAAGTGATTATTACTTTTCTCACCGAGCGCAGCGCTAGCCACAGTCGATGTTTTGCGGGCCCGATGAACAGTGCGATTTCTGATTTTAACTCAGACTTAACTCGTGAACTGACAGCTGGGACCTAGCGTCAGTGGCACGGTCCACGGGACCAGATCCACGCACGCCCGCGCGCAGCGCGCGGAATCATCGGGCTAGGCCCACCAGTCAGCCTCTCACACAATTCCTTTAACGCTTCTGATTTCTGTGCGCGGGGCCCGCGTGTAATAGACTCATCAGCGCCGCTTAAGACATCACTTAAATGCTAATGATTGGAGTTTAACGGCTAATGACATGCTACAGTTACGGTCGGCGTACGACAACGGGATTTCGATCCCGCGCGCTTCACCGGCGGCTTGCCCGCGATCGCGGCCACGACGGCGTGAACCAAGAGCATGGAGAGATGGAGAATAGCAAGGCGCTCCTAATGGGAGTAGTTCCGACGACTGAGCTGGCCCAGAACGGCGGCTAGCCGACGGCGAGCGGCGGTACTAAATACGGCAAAAGGAGCTACGCCGATTTGAAAGCGTTCTGAGCAAATGGACACATGCTTATGCTCCTAGGGGGCATGAGGAAGCTACCTGAGCTAGGAGAGGGCCTGG
Organism: Ampelocalamus luodianensis; assembly: GCA_036346255.1. Taxonomy (NCBI): domain Eukaryota; kingdom Viridiplantae; phylum Streptophyta; class Magnoliopsida; order Poales; family Poaceae; genus Ampelocalamus; species Ampelocalamus luodianensis. Next base: position 25,426,781 of record CM070625.1, read on the forward strand.
GGAAGCTTGGGGATGGCTGGAGCAGTGTCGGCGCCGGAGAAGAAGTAGCGGCACAACACGGCTTCACGTGGAGAAGATGATTGGAGAAATCCTAAGGACAGAGAATGGTTAAGATAGCTCAAGGACCATATGAGAATGCTTCATGAGCAAAGAATTGAAGAATGGCTTACCAAAACGAAGTGGGAGAGGAAAGGTTGTTTCCCGGCCGAAAATGGTTCAATCTTCAAATCAACAAGATCCTGCCGTGCAAAGACCAAATCGATTGAGGGGAAAGTCTAAACAGACTAAAGGACACATGGTGACGCGCAAGGTTTAGGCTAGTACCTCCTGGACATGAAGATGGCACGAGAAGTGTCCCCGGGGCGCGCTCTGAAAATGGCCGAGAGCTGGAAGATGCACCCGAAGCTACAAGCAAGAACAAGAGCTGAGCTTAGCAAAAATGGAGATGGCATCGAACAGGAAGGAGAAAGGCACCACCCGGTTGGAGCTTACCCTAGAGACGAGCTCAAGCTAGCTTCCCTCTCCTCTGTCAACCGAGGAGAAGTGAGGGAGAAGGAGGGGTGCCGAGGGGATGTTATGCTCGGGCGATGACGGCACTGGAGGCGGCGTGAAGAGGAGGAGCTTCAGGAGTGGTTGCCTGCGGCGGTGGCTAACGGGGGTGACGGAGCTGCAACGGCCGAGCGAGCAGCGCGCCGCCACGTGGCATTGGATACCTGAGCGGACGCGACGGGAGGTAGACGACGGGTCTGAAAGCACGGCCCCACCAGTCAGCGAGACTAAGCGGCGCGCGCGAGAGCCAGTTAAATGATTTGAGGCGCACCGTTGGATCTCGGCTGGACGGCTGAGATTGAAGAGGTGTTCGGGCGATCTGAAAGGGTTACGCGATCTGGGCCGTTGATTTTCCATCGGGTGGCTCACGTGCGGTGCACTTAGTGGGCTCGACCGCGCCAGCTCGCCTGGGTCGGGCTTGAACCCAAGGAACAGTGCACACGTTTGAGTCCAGGGTTTTGACTGCAATTTAATTTATTTCTCCCTACTTTGACCGAGTCTTAGAAATAGAAATAAATTTCATAAAATCCTCAAATAATTTGTGGGGGTTCCTGGGATTATATAGTTCCCATAAAAATTATGAAACCCTACTATTCATAATATATTTTGTAATATTTAAGTTCAAACTTAATGTATGTCTTTTAAGTTGGTTTGAATTTTCATAAGGTTCAACCTAGTTCCAAAAATTCTGGAAAAATTATATTTATTCATGAGAATTAATGTAGTATTTGATTAAATTGGTTTCAGATGATGATCACAACTTTTTATCACTGATTCGAATTGAAATGTGAATTTTTATGTGTATGTTCACCCCAAATTAGATTTTCCAAGTACAATATATTATGGAAATGTTTTGAAATCAATAATGCATGCTAATGAAATACATATTAATCCATTTTAATTATTGGGGCTGTGACAATGGGGTACTGCAGCAGTGGCAGCTACTGTAGCACACCATGCTACAGTACCACCCTTAGGGTTTCCCCTCCTTTTATTGTTGGCTGGCCCCTCCTGGGCCTCCTAGGCCAAAGCCTAAGGCCCAGGTTGCCGAATAATTGCAGAAACCCCCTCTAATCCTCTGTTAATTCTTTTTTTCTAGTTGGTCCTTTTCTCTAATTCTTTCTTTTCACTTAAATAGACTTGGAGTATTACAAAATGCCAATAGCCCATTTACTCTATTAACCATATATCGCTAATTGATTTAACAAATGGTCCTTCTAACTATAATTGCCCTTGCACTATAAGGACAGTGGCTTTACTGAGAAACTCTATTAAGCTCTACTATGCTTGATCTATCCATAAACTGGTTCAATGTGTAACTGGTTAATTGAGATGTCACTAGTCAAACACTCCACGACTTAATTTCTCATTAACTTTTCTAATGACTCTTCTAATCCAATGGGCCCATTATCAGCTGCCACTACTAGTTACCTAACTCAATGCAATCTCTAGTAAAAGATGTATCCTACTGCCCTCAAATGTTTTGAATATAACTTATACATTACAGTTTTTAACTCAACCAATAATTCAATTAAACTCTAACCATTCTTGATTAGCCCCTAATCCATACAACTACATCTTGTAGCTGAACATCCATTAATCCCTAACCTAATCGTTAACTGTTAGCTAAACCTCTATTAGCCTGACTTGCCTAACTTATGTACTGACTCAATGAGCCCTGCTTATGTTGACTGCAACTTCTACTAATTGACTAACCTTTAACTATCTAAACAAATCACTAATTGATGTAACAAAGTATAAGTGTATGCTAGCAGTAAATCCTACCAATCAGATTCATCCACTAATCTGGACTATTACCTCCATACATATCTAATAGGGAGATACATACGCATACAAAGAGTAGACAGAGCAAACAGAGAAAGCTAGTAGCAAAAGGGATGAAGCCCACTATCAGCTACTATTTCCTCATTGCACTCCTAGTCATTTAATTATCTAAGCTAATCTAAAACTAACCACCAATTGCCTACATAAGAATGCTATTCAGTTTGATCATTCTACTAATCCTTGTTTAATACTAACCAATCTACCATATACTAACTAACCATCTTCTAAAATGTAATAGGTTCACTGACAACTAGCCTCTAACTACCCAAACCATTCATCTTAAATCACCTCTAATTATACCTGTAAACCTCTAAATTAACCTCCATTTTTAAGTTAACTACTCACTGCAATTATCACCTAATCTCCTAATTGAACAAATCACTGTGAAGCACTTGCTCAATTCATATAGAAAAAGACATACAAAGTGAGCACAAGGGGGACCAGCAGAGGAGGCAACCGGCGGTCAGGGCATGGCTCGGGTAGCACTCGCACCGGCGATGGGAGGCATCGGCGGTGGCCGACAAAGGTGAAATTGGAACTGGCCAAGCGAGGTGGCCTTAGGGGTGGAGGCGGCTTAGCTCGGGCGGGGCTCGGGCGAGCTGCCAGTGGCGTGTGACTGCCGTGCGCCGGTGTAATACTCCGAATTGTTCTAAGGAATAAAGTCATTCAAAAGTGAAATATTGGGAGGAGAAAAGGGTGTTTATGCATTATCCTAGAAACCTGGGCTGGGGGCCGAAAGCCCAAAGCACTAAGACCCATGTGGGCAGCCAGCCATTAGGTGTGGGGCAGGGGGGCAGCAAACCCTAAGCCACCCCTTGCACCTCCCCTCCTATTTCCCCCTCTTGGTCGCCACTCTCCCCTGATCTCCCCACCTTCCCTCTCCTCCCTGGTGGATCCCCTCTCCTCCCTAGTGGTGCCCCTCTCCATCCGGAGCTCTCCTTTGTTGCCAGCCAATGAAAAGGAAGGGGGAAGTCTCCTTCAAGTGCTACCGGCCAAGGAAGGGAAGGAAGAGGAAGTGCTCGTGGGGGATTTTCTTTGGGTTTCAGTGTGTCTTCAAGGGTAACAATCTGGATGTCTTTGGCAAGCCCTAGTTTAATTTTGGTTCGATTTGTAGATCGTTTAGCCAATAGGAAGTCATGTTTCGGTTCTGTCCAGATTCGTCAGTTTAGGGCAGTGCGTTGCGAGGGCGGTTTGGACTAGTTCAGCTCGAAATTAGAACTCTGTCAGGTTAGATAAAAGATAGGTTATTTCGTTATCTTTCTTTAGAGTAGTGGATCACAATTTTGGGATGAGTAGATCTCGAGATATGAATTTTACAATGCTGTTGTCCAGAACCTCTGTCAGGTTATAGCAGTCGTGGTATTAAATAGATTAAAAATAGATAATGGCCGAATCAGGGATGTTGCCCAAAACAACTTTTGTAGGTAATTCAATTATATTTCAGTATTGTTAAAGAACACCATTTTTGGATCTTCACAATGAAAGTTATGTATGTTTCAATCTTACTGTCCAGAATGTCTGTCAGATTGTGATAGTTGTTTTGATCTGTGAGTTAAAATTATTTAAAGGCAAAATCTGAGAATCTGGCCAACTAGACTTTTGTAGAAATTTTTGTAATCTTTCCAGAGAGACCAAGAATGCATTTTTGTGATAAGCCAAATGGGAGATATGTAATTTAGAAGGTTGCTGTTTAGAACTGAGTTATTGCTAGTTCGTCATTTCGCTTGAGTAAAATAAATATTTGAAGTATGGGTTTTGAGAGTACGGGTTAGAGCGTTGTGACTAGCGTTGTTGCATCTTGTCAAAACTTGTTTTGAGTGAATTATTTATTTTAGGCGGCACGACCTTGGGATTGGTTTCACCATCTTTACCTTCCAACTTGTCGCACCGCGAAAGGCAAGTACATTTTGGGTCAACTTGTTGTTTGTTTGTTCAAAATTGTTTATATGATTATGACGTGGTTAAATCCTATGATGTATGAGAATTTTAATTCTTTACATACTTCCGTTTATTGTTGATATCAAATTGCTAGTATGGAAAATTCATTCATTTCATTTTAATCATTCATGCCTCACCCACGGGAGTGGGTATTGAGATCCCCATCATTCCAATATGGGCAACTAGACCCCTGTATGAAAGATTCTTCATATGGGCCTTGGATCCCCGCATTTTGGATAATGCGGGCCTGGGTGAACACCGACGGGTGTATCACTGGCTATACCGGTATATGCAGAAGAGAAGTGGAGTTATATGCATTTTGCATCGCATTCATAGTAACTTTCATATGTATGTGATAACTTGAGAATGGGATGTCTCTGATTTGATGTTTCCTATGTCGTTCTTTTGTACTTGTTGAGTCTTGGACTCACTCTTACCAATTTTGTTTTTAGGTGATCGTTGAGGATGACATGCATCGGGAGGGAGTAGTTCATATGAAGAAATCCACTTTATCGCACATTTCATTACTTAAAGAATATTTCTGTTGCTATCCTTCAATTGGAAATTCTTTAAATGTGATAATTGGATTTATGGTACTTCCATTATTCCTTTTTTTTAATTTATTCATGCTAGTTGATGATTTAAACTATCCGAACCTATTCATGATAACGTTCTACATGTAGGAAGTGTTATGATTGCAATTTTAATGCTTAGGACCTTGTCGAAATTCATGATAGTATATTATTAGAATTGTTTTGTGGTGATGTTTAATTGTCATTAGTTGTTGAATAGATGAGAAAAATTTATAGTGTTGATTGGTGATAGTAGCCAGGGTGTTACAGTAGGGAAGACCGAGGGGCGACGATGCTCGGGAGTGCGGTGGTAGTTCGTGAAGGCATCGGTGGCGAAGGCGACGGGGAGGGGGCGGAGGTGGCGATGTGCTTGGGGGCCGTGCGGGGAGGAGGGTGTGCGCGGCGGCCATGGCGATCGGCGGCGACGCGCGGAGTGGGGCAGAGGCCGAGGAAGGGAATCGTTGAAGTGGCGCCAGCGTGGTCGAGGGAGGGGCGTTGGGGCAGGCATCTCGGCCGAGGGAGGGGCGCTGCTCGGGAGACGAAGGGCGTGGCCAGGGGGAAGGCCAGGGTGGTGTGGAGGGGATGAGGAGTGGCAGAGAGCACAAGGCTGCTCGGTTGCTTGATTGAAGAATGTGGGAAGGGAGGGGAAGCTAGGGAGGGCAATGGTGAACTCAGTGCAGCCTTTTGTAGGCATGGCTGGGCGATGAGACCGATGGTGGCTGGCCTGGGCGATAGCTACTATCGGGATGGGCAGTGGTATGGAGCTGGTGTGGTTGTCAGGTGAGAGAAGGAGATGGCTAGGAGCTGGGTTGGTTCGGTCGCAACCTTGTTTGGCTAGAGGAACAGTAGGAAGAGAAGAAAGAAAAGATCTGGGAAAACTTGAAGAAAAGAAATGAGTTAGAATTTTAGGTTTGGATAAAGCTTTTGATCCTTTGGAGAATTAAGTTTCATATTGTTATGTTGTCGACCTAATTAGGGTTTATACTTCAATAACATTTAAACAGGGCAACATCTTAGGTTAATTTTGTTATAACGATTTAATTGCGTCTAATTCTTTTACTTCTATAATTTTTGATTCTAGGGCTTCTTGTATATAGGGTTTATGTTTTACACTACTTGTACCAACTAAAAAGAAAATGCACTCAAATAACTTTCAAAAATAGATAATCATACAAAAAAGTTTTTTTTAGAAAAAATCTCATATTTTTGTATTTCGACATTTTTGGGATATTACAGATTTCTAGAAGGGTACAAAACATGAACATATCATGGAGAAGCCAACTCCTCTTTTGTGAATCATCATGATTTTGATGATGTCAAGGTTAGGGAGAATTTAGAGGAAGATGGCAACATTGCTGATTTGCTTCAAGACTTAGCACGAGGTTTGGTTGATAGAGGGGATTTCGAAGTTGAGGGTGGTTTTGAGTAGCCTAATGAAGATTTAGAGGCTCTCCAGAAATTATTCAATGATTCTGGTCAAGAGCTATACCTGGGGTGTAAGAACTTCTCAAAGCTACATTTCCTAGTAAGACTACTTCACACCAAATTGCTTGGAAGATGGAGCAAGAAAATTTATACCAACTACTAGATCTACTTAAAGAAGCTTTCCCTGAAGGGTTGGCATTACCTAAAAACTACAATGAAGCAAAGAAAATTGTGAAATGCCTAGGACTTGGGGTATGTTAGTATTCATCCATGTAAAAATGATTGCATTCTCTTTTGGAAGGACCATGGTAACACTTATTTATGTCCAAAGTGTAATACTTCACGATGGAAACCAGAAACAAAGAATTCTGATGGGAGACATGTACACAAAGCTCCTAAAAATGTTCTTCGCTATTTTCCAATAAAGAAAAGGCTTCAAAGGTTATTTGTATCTTCTAGAACTGCAACTCACACGAGATGGCATGATGAAGAGCTTACAAAAGATGGTTTACTTAGGCATCTAGTAGACTCTCCACTTTGGAAAGATTTTGACCATGGACATCCTGAGTTTGCTTCAGATAGCCGCAATATCATACTTGCGTTAGTTACAGTTGGTTTTAATCCATCCAGATCCTTGAATGTTAGCCACAATATTTGGCCTATTGTTTTAATTCCTTATAACTTTCCACCTTGGATGTGTATGAAGCAACCAAATTTCATCCTCTCATTGTTTCTTGGCAAGAATGCTCCTGGTAGCAATATGGATGTCTATGTTGAACCTCTAGTTGATGACATGGTAGATATGTTTGTTAATGATGTCAGAACTTTTGATGCTTCAAAGGGTGAGTACTTCCAATTGCATGTTGCTATATTATTCACCATTATTGATTTTTAGGCTATGTGGCTGGATGTGTTACCTCTGGTGAAGGAGCATGCCCTGAATACCACTCGTATACGTGTTCTCTTTGATTGAATAATGGTCACAAGACTTGATATATGGGAGATCATAGGTTCTTGCATGGAAACCACCAATTTAGGTTTGCCTCTCATTCATTTGATAGTATTATTGAGCTTAGGCCAACACCCACTCTGCTTTTTGGAGAACAAATTTTGCCACAAACAGAACATATTCAAACTACTTTTGGGAAGGATCCATCTGGGAAGAAGCCAACAAAAAAGCAGAAGCGCAAGGAGGGATAGTCATTGATCATTTGGAAAAGGTGGTCTATTTGGTTCAAGCTGCCATATTGGAAGGACTTGCTTTTGCAACATAATTTTGATGTCATGCATATAGAGAAGAATGTATGTGATAACGTAATTAATACACTGTTGGGCATTGATGGGAAATCTAAGGATAAATTGAACTTGCTCTCGAACCTTTAGGCACTAAATATTAGAAGGCACCTTCATCCTATTGAAGTGGAAGATAGATTTTATTTACCTCCAGAACCTTACTTAATGAGTTCCGCCGAGAAGAAATTATTTTGTAAGGTATTAAAAGAAGTCAGATTTCCTGATGGTTACACATATGATATACACTGCAATATTCATGTTAATGAGAAAATAAAAATTGGGCTAACAAACCATGACAACCATGTTCTTCTACAGCACTTGCTTTCGCTTGCTGTGAGAAGTATATTGCTAGAAGAAGTCATTGCAATGTTGATTCGTGTAAGCAATTTTTTCAAGCACATTTACTCACCTATTATTCGCATAAGTGAAATGCAAAAAATAGAGACTGAAATAGCTGAGACCTTATGCCTTCTTGAGACCATATTCCTCTCATCTTTTTTTATATATATTATGGTACACTGGATGGTTCATCTTCCTGCCCAAGCAAGAATGATCGGTCCAATACATTTTCGCAATATGTACCTAATAGAGAGGTAATTTTATAAAAGTACTTTTCAAAAAAAGTATATATAATTACAAATAAACTTACAAATATGGTATGTTTGTATAGGTATAGGTTTTTGATGAGGTATAAGGGCTATGTTCGTACTAAAAGTCATTCAAAGGGAGCAATTGCATAGAGCTTTTTTTGTAAGAGTCTTACATCAAGTGTAGTATGACATTACATGACAAAACATGCCTTCAAGCACATAGATATGTCTTATTCAACTACGACAACATAGAACCTTACTTGATGTAAGTTATCCAAATTATTGTAGCGATATATGATTCTTATCATTTATTCTTGAAGTATGTTGGCTATGTTTGCAACAAGCATGGTTACTATCTTTCCTCAACTGGTCTTCGAAATAAATGAGAAATCAACCGCATGCATCATGAGACCTTTTATGAGTGGTTTAGGTTACATGTAAGTAGGCACATGACCTTGCCAACATGTAACTTTATATGGGATTACTTCTCAGTTTAACAATAGTATTCCATAATCACAAGTGTCAGAAACGCATGAAGAAGTACCAGAAGAGATAAAATTTTTAGCTAAAGAGTCATTCATGGTTGCACAGAAGTACAATAGCTACACTATAAATGGGTTCAATTTCCATACACATTCCTACGACAAGGGTAGGCCAGTTGAATGTAGTGGAATAGCTCTAGTTGCACAGACCACATGTTTTGAAAGGGAAATAATGACAGCCTCATAATAGGAAACAAGACATATTATGGGATTATAAAAGAAATTCTTGAGCTAAACTATAATAACAAAGGAAATGTAGTGTTGTTCAAATGTGATTGGATTGACAACCACATGCAAGTCAAATGGGTAAAAACGTATCAATTTGGGATCACTATTGTGAATTTCAAGTATTTATTCAATACTGGTGAGAAGATATCGGATGAGTCTTTCATTTTAGCATCGCAAGCAACTCAAGTTTACTATGTGCAAGACCCAATTCATACTGAATGGTTTGTTGTTGTTCAGACGAAACCACGAGACTTTTATGACATGCGTAAAACTGAAAATGAAAACTTAGAGCATGCATGAGGATGAAGTGTGATATTGCCAGACCTGCATACCAATTTACTTGTGAATGTTGTTGCTGGAGGTATTATTTATGTTAGGAAAGACATAGATGGGGGCAATTGTTGATGCAAATAAACCTAAAAAGTAAGTCTTGTTTACATTTATTGGCATAGATCTATTTTTGTTGTTAATTACTTACAAAAAGGGCTAGAAAATTACCCTTCTGTTGCACTATAGTTCCTTAAAATACATTTGTTGATTCTTTATGTCATGTTTCAGGAGAAAAAATGGCAAGCACACGAGGAAACAATAAAGATGACACAACCAATTAATTTGAACTACAGATGAATGCAACAATTGCAAATATCAAGAAGCGGATGCAATCTCTTAATATCCCTGTGGTACGTGATCAACTTGTAGCTAGCTCGTCACATCGACCCAAGAAAGTAGCAAAGGTTATGCATATATTTTTTAGTTGTCACATTTGACTCTTGAACCTAATGCATACCATCTATTTTTACATATAAATGCAACTTCTTGTAGACAACTCAAGGCACAAGTGAAGTGGCAATTGGAGATCATAACATACAGTCCAGGTCAAAAAGAAACAACACTGAGAATGAAGCGGAATCAGGTGGTGAAGAACCTTAATATCATCATATAGATGATCCCTCTTATGACAACAAAGGTATTTTAGCATTGTAGGCAACTCAAGTTTACAATGTTCATTTGCTCCTTCCTGGCATAATGCATCTCTAGTATTGTTTTCTGCTTCTCATGTTGTAAAATAAATTGCTCCAGATCTGAATGGTGGAGGTCAAAACAAGAGGAAAGGGAGAGGTATTACTAAAAAGCACAACATATTGTCAAGGGGGGATCAACCTAAAATTAAAATTTCCTTCAATGAATATGGTCAGCCTGTTTGGAACAATGCTAAAGAATTTCATAATGTCATTGGAACAATGGTGAGAAAACATATATCAATTTCATGCGACGATTGGAAAAAAAGTTGATGCCAAAAAGAAGTTTAAACTGTGGACTGATTTGAAGGTAGTACAATAGATTATATGCCATTTTTCTTATCTTGGTGAGTATCTTTTTGCTAAGTGGCTTCTTTTTCATGTTAATCCAATCATTTTATGATATGGATGTTGGTGCTCTCAATTATGTTATAGCAACAACGGTGAAGAAATGGAAGGAATTTAAGTCTGACCTAAAGCAGGCGTTGTTCGATGAGACATTGACTGATGAGGAACTTATGGAAAAATGGCCCAAAAGTGTTAATGAAGCTAATTGGAAGTGGCTTATTGACCATTGGATGTCTCCAGAAGCCGAAGTAAGGCACAATTTGCTTTGGTTTGCTTTAATTTGGACTCAACTAGGTGATGTGTGCAACATGGTAGCTAGGTATCTTATTTACTAGAAATTTTGTTCCTGAGGCAAGATTTCACTAGTAGTTTCTTTTTTGAGAGAATAAGTACTCCTTTTAATGTAGTGATAAGATAATCATACAAACAATTTAGGTTTGATGGACTTAGAGTTGAGTTGATCATGTAGTATCACAACTGATATTATTATTTGCATTTATGTTATAGGCTTGAGTGATTAGAGGCAAGGAGAATCGTGCTAAGTTGCCCTTGTTACATACATCTCGCAGCAAGAGTTATGCCCATGTTGGGAATGAATTGGTATACAAAAGTACCTCTTCTTAAAAGTGATCAGCGTGTTATTTTAGGCTATGTTAGTTACTTAAAAAATCTAATGGTTGTAGGGCGAGGCACATGGGTACTAGTGCAAGAGAGATGAGGACTTTATCAAAACACATACACATAAAAATGGAGATCTAACAACAGAAGCAGAGCCAATAATTGTAAGTTTGTTAGTGCACAATACTTGCATATGCAATATTACTTAGTAATATATATTCCATTTTGTAGAAACAACTTGAAGAAGTTGCTGCAGACCACCCAGAATTGAAGGAAAGAACTATTCAGGAAGGTGATCTATATGCACACGTTTGTGGAGAGAAGGAGCCAAGAGGATGTGTCTGTATGTTAGGTTTGGGACCAACTCCTCAAGATGTGGGCACACATGGAACACAGAGTAAAATACCAACAAGGCTTCAGATGGAAATGGAAGCTCGTCGACAAGCTGAACAACAGGTTGTAGCTCTATCTCAACGCATGGACCAATTGCAGCAACAATTGATCAATGTGCAAGAGATGATGTTAGCTCAAGGAGGAAAAAAATGTGGAAACCACTTCATAAATGGTTCCAATTCTTGACATCTGGTACATTGCTTTCCTATCTCTTCTTGTTGTAATATACAAGAATGATTTTGTATTGAACTATTTCTCGGTTGTGGTTTGCTGTAGAACATAAGGTTAGAAAAAGAACATGTCGATGAAGAACAACATGATCATCATGGTGCAGCAAATTATGTGTATCTGTGGATAATAGGCTCCTATATGAAGATGATGACATGATTGTCCATAGGCAAGTTGCAGCCCTAAGGGTATCTCCAAGGAAGATTGCACCTGCTCCAAGGAACCATGAAGCCTATCACATTGAAGATGAAAGCCTTGTTGTAATATTCTCATCCGACACAATTCCTATATTGATACATTAATGATGTTTTGTATTCTTCATTATTCTGAAATACTTAATGCTTCAGGTTGGTAGAGATGTGATATTATATGCTATTGTGAGATCCTATATCCCTGTGGCCAAAGCTAAAATTCTCTCAATTGACCCAAGCACCAAAGTGGGTGTTTAATCTCTTGGATGGGAATACTACGAAATTGTTGTGAATGTTGTGTTAAAAAGGGGTGCTACACTGCCCCGTCCATACGATGGAATGGAACTATGATAGATGCTCACATGCTGTCCATTGTGTGGCCATACAAGAAAGCAATAACCCAAACAACACATTGTTTCTATTCTGTTGTAATGATTGACCATATGTTGCTAACTAATGATAATTATGGTAGATGAAGGCAAGCAAGAAGCTAGTGATGTCGTCGTCCCAGAGTACAAGTATTTAGTTATGAACTTTACTTTGAAACACTACAACTTGACTAATACAAGTATATGGATGCTCTATACTATGTGATGCTATCAACAAATTGAATTTGTGATGGCATTAACTCTATACATGAAGCTATATGTAGACAATAGATTACTTGTTGCCTCTTGAAGTCATTAAGCCGGTTACTTTGCCTAATCAAAGTTATAATGTCTTCTTTGTTGAATTTCCTTTCTTGGCCTGAGCAATGTCATGTTTATGCACTTAAATTTGGCAGCATTCCTTATTGTTGCTGCTATTACTTTCATTTTTACGCACTAAATTAATTTGACCTAAACAAAGATAGCTTGATGTTAGTATTACTCTATCCATTGATTCTTCGGTCTCGAAAGAAAGCTTGTTGGTGCTGTTGTTGTCTTTTCTTACCGAACATCCTGTTGAGTAATTCTGATCGCCAAGTAGTTAGCTCATATTGTAATAAACAAGTTGTGCATTAGCTTCCATTGAGACATATTCCAGTACTGTAGAAAAGTTGTTGTTTGTAAGCGTGCATACATCAGAATGGTTACTATTTTTTTTTGTAATTTAGAATTTTCATGGAGTTCGAAAATGTGCATGCAATTTGGTTATCTTTCCTTCTGTTATTGTGCTTGAAATCACTAAAGTATGTTCTTTTTCCAAGCAAAATTGGAAGCACCTACTAAGTTCAATGCTCATGCCATGATGACCGACATTGCAAATGCTAACTTTTGTTTGTGCAAGACAACCTAATTATTTCCTTTTGTTAGTAACACCCTACGATGGATGCATGCTAAGTATTGATCAATTTGTAATTGAACCTGATGTGGGTAGGTATTCACCCTTAGAAGATCTAGTGGGGTGGCTGTTACATTTTGTAATGGAATTTGGTTAACTAGTATCGTGAGCTTTTAGACAACTATTACCAAGTATCTATTAAGTATGTAATGAATGTCGTTCGAGTTCATGGACAAAATTATGAGTTTCGTTGAATGAACTTGTGGAATGAATGCATGAAGTGAAATACTAGCTAGTTCAATGTGAAATTTTAGATTGGTTAATGTGTAATGGTTTATTAATATGGAATGTACAATTAGTTAATTGTTGTTTCATGTTAATTCCCGAGTTTGGCTGTCAATCCATTTTGAAATTGTGAGAAAATATCACGTTGGATAGTCTATCGGGTAAAGGAGATTTATGGAAAAATAATCAATCGGTAATCCTACTATTTGTTGGCAAAAGTCCATCTATAATTCTGTCTATCGGCAAAGTTGTAATATCAGGGCTAGCTTGTCTGTCGGGAAAGACTTTTGCCGTCAGGACTTATAGCGTCTGTTGTTGTTAATCGGGGAAACTTTTGGTGATTGATAGTTCATCACCGAAGGTGTCCATTGTCGATAGATAGATTGTCCTTGAAATTGGGTCATGGTGTGGTGATTAATTATTTATAATTTCTATTTTTTTACATTACAATGACATCCATAAAAAAATTAAAGGAGGTGGTCAATTGCCAGCCACTGCATTACAGATAGATTTCATTTAAGGGAAAACAACTACTAGCCATAATATCAACCATGAGGAACCAAGGGAACCACAACTTATTCAGTTATTACAATGTCTGAAATGAATGAATCATGAAATGTAGTGAAGTGCTTCTCAGGTGCAAAAATCCATGTTCTACTTTCTTCCAAAGTATGTTGTCCTCAACGTTCACCTAAACATTAAATAAACAAGCATGAGTCCAAGACTCAGCAAGTACAAATAAACGGCATACAAAACCTCATATCAATGACAGATCATTCTCATTATACAACATATAAAACTTTAAAGCATTGACAGATCATTCTCCTTATCTCAAATACATAAGTAAATGTCATGAATGCAAATCATGCAAATGACTCCACTTCTCTTCTGCATATACCGGTATAGCCGAGTGTAACACCCATCGGTGTTCACTCATACCCGCATTCTCAAAATATGGGAATCCATTACCCGTATGAAAAATCTTTCATACAGGGATCTAGTTGCCCATATTGAAAATATAGGGATCTCAATACCCACTCTCGTGGGTTAAGCATGAATGCTTGAAATGAAATAAAATAGAATATATGCCATACTTTTTAGTATGCATCACAACTCCGCCTGTGTAGTTTTCTACGCAGCCTATCCCAAGCCAGGAAAAAGGAGTAGGGTTGTGTTAGGCCCGGCGAGCCAACGTAAAAATCAAGCCATCTTTTCATGGAATGAAACCCAAATTTGAAATTTTTAGTATGCATCATCAATTACAAAAGCATATAAACAACTGGATATACTAATCATCCACATGAATAATCATAACCACAATCATATAACCAATTTGTACCACCAAATATCCACTATTACTCTAAAGTGTACTTGTCTTTCAGTTGAAATGACCGGAATACACCGAAGGTGATGTAAATCCCTTAAACACTCTGCCTATAATAAACAAGCCACTCAAAACAAGCCAAGGCAAGCAAAACATCGATTAACATACAACGCTCCTACTCGTACTCAAAACCACAATTCTGTCCTGACAATGAAACTAGCATAACTTTTAGCTCCCATAACGAAAGAAGATAAACCATGCCATTCTGGTATCCTTAGGCAATAGCCTACAACTTCCCAGGTGATCAAAAGATCATAGTATTTCATCTAAACCCTTGTTTTTAACTCTGAAGATAGATCTGTCATCTTCGGTAATACGAACTTAGAAATTCCATAACTTTTAATTGTTTCATCCAAAAATAGCGATATAAGATATTATAAAATCCACAAGGAATTATCTACCATAATAAATATATGCCAAATTTTCTATTCTGCATTTAATTTTGCAAACATAATATTTTTCCCGACTGTTCCCAACAGAAAGTCAGAACTGAAATGCATACTTCAAAATTTCATAACTCCTATTTTACTTCTCCAAAAATTGTGTTCTTGGTCTCCATAGAATCATAACAAAGTTATCTATCTATTTCATGCAGATCAAAATCCCAAATTCGTCCATTTTAGAATTTTAAGCTATATAACCATGCCTGCTGCCAGAAACCAAAGAACTGAACAACCAGTCAGATTGCGAAAATCATAACTTTCAATCTATCAATCCAACAATTGTGATATAAAACTCTATAGAAATCTAATGAAATCATCTACAAATCTCTAGGAGATGACAAATCCAAATTTTGCAATTACAGAACCCAAAACTACAGAGCAATACGATCAGCAGGAAACCGATCTGCTACCCAAAACTACAGTTCTGTCCCCTTCAGTTATTAAATCAGATCTCACAAACCATGGCTAAGAATTTCATGGAAATTGGTACGAATATAGATACACAAGTTCTCTACAAGATGTAAAAATTTCAGCCCAAGCTGTGATCGTTTCACCACTCAAATAGATCACCTACCAACACTGCTTTGTACTAAAACTGCAGTAGTCCCAGCTGATAAAAACCCCTCTCAAAACAGGTGACTCTCATCTAATCCTCAATCTAACCATACAAATCGAAGAGCAATAAGTTAGGAACACACTGACCAAGTTTGAGTCTGATCGGATGACGTTTGATACTCCGATCGATGTTTTGATGAAGACTACATAGGAGGAGTGGCACTGGACTGGGGGTGCGGCTGGAATGTGGCGGAGAAGGGGGGTGGCGCATGGGAGGGGAGGGATTAGGGTTGGCTGCCCCCTCCCATGTGGTCGGCTGCCCACTTGGGCCAGATACTTGTAACATCCTAAGTATTGGCTTGTGTTTCAAATGTAAGAAAATGTGTAGAAATTAAAACTTTTTTTACATCTTGTTGTTGTATGGATGTTCTGAAAATTCTTGGAAAGGAATTATGGAAATCCAAATCACAAGCCTCTTTTAACCAAGTCTTG
Organism: Ampelocalamus luodianensis; assembly: GCA_036346255.1. NCBI lineage: Eukaryota > Viridiplantae > Streptophyta > Magnoliopsida > Poales > Poaceae > Ampelocalamus > Ampelocalamus luodianensis. The sequence continues at coordinate 25,442,982 of CM070625.1, forward strand.
ACCATTTGAAATCCATTCTTGTGATCATTCCTTGGAAATATTTTTCCTAAATTCTAGGGATGTTGGGTGACTACTCTGGAAAATTTTACAATTTTTAGAAATTGTTTGAATATTTTAAGAGGCCAGTCAAACCAGTTTGACTTTGAGTCAAACCCTTGCTTAGAACCTTGAAGAATTTCTGGAGGAAAATGCACTCCATAAAAACCTCTAAAATTTTTATACAAGGTCAACCCTGAAGTTAGCAAGCTCCTGTAAAAATTTCAGAATCTTTGGAGTTGGTTTGCTACCTCAAACAGTTCCTCAAAATTTATAGCTCAAATTCTACACCCTAAATTCAAATTACTGTTGGGCTCGAGTCAGACCCGAGCGCAACCTACTTGACTCGGTGGAGCCAAGTCTTTAAAACCGCACTCAGGCTCGGTCATGGGTGCGTGTGTTTCCACCGTTGGATGTCGATCCAACGCCCGGACCTCCCATGCCGTTTCGGACCTCCGGAGGTCTTGAGCAATCACAGCCGTCCATCCCCGATCCTACCGCCACGACCTCCTCCTCTGTTCTTCTTCTTCCTCGCGCCGCGCAAGCGTGCGCCATGGTAGAGAGGTGCAGTGCCTAGTCACTTCGTGGGGCCCCTCAATGGCTCTGAGCCCCGCTTTTCAACCTTGTTAGCGTTTAGCCCTGCTCTTTACCTGCTCCTTCCCTCTTTTTCGCACTTGGCAGAGCTTTAGGTCTTGTCGCCATTAAAACTTGTCTTAGCGTAGCTGTTGACCCCGAGCTATTTAAGGACCTCTGAGCTCCTCCTTGGGTTCCCCTTTAGCACCTCTTGGTCGCCCTAGCCCCCTCTCTGTTCTGTGAACTCAAAACTCAAGAACACCCATCGTTGCCATTGTTGGCCGTGGAGGACCACCATCGCCGATAGTGCCCAAGGGTTCTTTTGGCAATCCTTTTGCTCAGCCTCGAGCGTCTCATCATGTTCATCAAATCCCCTAACTTAATCTTGGGTTGCTTTCACAGGAGCAGCCTAACTTTGAGTTTTCGGATCTCCGCGGCCATGTTCATCCCCTTCGTCCCCGACTCTGGTAAGGAACTCCTCCTCTCAATCGGCTGCTCGTGGACCACCTCTGGACCATTGCGAAGCTGCCCTTACCGTTCCCTTCGGTTCTCTTTGCTCAGGGCGTCCTCTCCTCGTCATCGTCCTCTACTCCAGCGCTGGTCTCCGCCGCCAGAGCTCCTCCGACTTCCTCCGGACCTCCTCTGTGCCCAGGTACCTTCGCGATAGTCCCTTAGTGCTCGGGCACCTGCTAATTGGACCGCTGCGGAGCTTTTCGCTGTTTTCATAGTTTGTCGTATTTGCTCCTCCGCCTCTCTCTGGCTCGCCGATATTTTAGGCCAACTCCGCCGTCGAGAGTACCCTCGAAGTGTTCGCAATTGTATTGTGAATGTTTTGCCACTTTTGGTTTGCGCCGTCGTGACCAGAGTCGCCGGCGGCGAGCCGGCGGGCAAAGCGCGGTACTTGTCCTGTTGTCGTAAGTTTGACAACCTTCAAGACCACCTAGGTTAGATCTCAACCGTTGAGGACCTCTTTGGGGTAGATCTTAACCGTAGGATCTCCCTCTGTAAAAACCTTAGCCGTCAGGACCTCCCTCCGTTAGATCTCTACCATTAGGACCTCCTTCAGTTTGATCTTGACCGTTAAGACCTCCCGCTATGAAGATCTTAGCTGTTAGGACCTCCTCCGAGTAAATCTTGATCGTCCAGGATCTCTCCTCGAAGATCTCTGAGCCGTTCAGAACCTCCTCTTGTAGATCTTTAACCTTAGGACCCCCCTGCAGTTCTGGCCCGTCAGATCTTGATCTAACGGTCTAGACCTCCTCGGCACGTTTAGAGCTCTAACGTTCTTGTCCCCGTGGACCGTCCGTTTTTAGATCTGCAGCTCAGATCTGTTGAACGTTCGGACATCCGGTTGTCCCTTTCACTCTGAGATGTCCATCTTTAGATCTTCGGCCCAGATCGTCGTGAACGTTCGGGCCTCCGAACGTATTCTTCGATGTGGACCGTTGGATCCAATACAACGGTAGGCACTATTGGGCTGTGTTCGCGTGCGTTGTGCGTCGTGCGCTTGGGCCGTTTGATTCGATCTCAACGACCCAGGTTTTTCCACTTTAGGTTGGCAATAAGTAATTCTTGAAATCTTTTATTTGTGAACTGTTAATTGTTTTAAATTTTAAAATTTCATAACTAATTCATTTTAACTCCATTTTTGATGATTCAAATTGTGTTAAATTTCTATTTAACTAAACTTTAATCTAAAAATGTGTGTAGGCACTGTTCTGTACCAGAAAATTGGATAGGTGGAATTAACTTGCTCTAGCATTAATTGTTGTTCTAAAAATTCATTTAAAACCTGTAAAATGCATAAGTAATTCTCTGTAGTTCCAAATTAAGCAAACTAAATTTTTTTAAATCCCTCTAATAATATGCTTTAATATAGATTTGGTTTTATTTATGTCTTAGCCTCTGAAAAATGCTATACCCTAGTTTTATAACTTAGAAAAATCATAACTAATCCAATTTGAGTCCAAATGAAATAAATCCAATTTTGCTGTTCTTAGAATGCCATGTCCTACCTCCCATAAAAATTTTAGGTTCTAAAACTTTTTGGGAAATTGTGCCATGAATAGCGATGGAAACGGATCGAATACGAATCGAATAGTCCCGAATACGAATCCCTATTTTTTAAACGAATACGAATACGAATTCGAATATTCTCGAATACGAATTCGAATCGAATATGTACTCAATTCGGTCGAATGCGAATATCCTACAACTTTTGTGACAAATCTCGGTAGAACAAATAGTATTCGTATTCGTATCTGGGAAAAACAGATAGTATATGTATTCGTTTTTCCCGGATAGTATTTGTTTTTTCAAATACTATTCGGGTTTTTTTTCCCCGGATACGAATAACACCGAATACGGATACGAATACTATCCAATTTTCCCGGATACGAATAACACCGAATACGGATATGAATAACACCGGATACGGATATGAATAGTATCGAATGCGGATTTTTACTTTCCGCATTTGTGTTTTCTCGAATACGAATATCGGATAAAACGGATTATCCTTTACCATTTTCCACCCCTAGCCATGAACAGTAATCAAAATCAATTTAATTTGAATTTTCCTGCTGAAAGAAATTGTTTAGGCCATAACTTTTGCATACTTAGTCCAAATTACATGATTCTTGTTGCTAAATTCATTTAAAATCATTATCTTTCTGCTGTGTAAATTTTATGGAATTTGGATGATTTTGGTTTTGGAGCCTCTTTCGGTGTTCTTCGTTCTTATTGGATTTTCGCGTTCTTGCGTTAAGTCCCGAAGAATTTGTTGAACCTGAGAGCAACCCCCTGCAGCAAGAGCACTACCAGCAAGGCAAGCAGATGTAGCATCATTTGATCATATTGCTCCTATTATTTTCAAAGTTTAATATGTTGTTTGCAAATTCTACGTATGCATTGCTATCTTGTGTTAAACTATTGTCGATTAGTTGACCCATTAGATGCATAATCTATAGGTAAATATTTATCCTCTACTACTGAGCCTAGGAGTATCTTGCTGTGATTTAGGGTTCGTTGGATGAGCCCTTGTCACTTAGTAGTTTGCAAGTTAATGTTACTTAGTCATGCTTAGCTACCGGTAGAATTGGGCGGTTGTCGACTTAGTCGATAACCTTGATCACACAAAAACTTATTATGACTTTATGTTCAGCACCTTGTGCTATGTTTAATTGAGAAAACTAAAACTGAAAATAAAATGTTTTAGACTTGGGCACAATGGTAAGATGGTGTGCTTTTGGGTGTGACTGGAATGGTGCTCGAGTCAACAAGGACCGAACATCTTGTTACACTAAACCAAGCATTCTTGCGTGCTAACCACACTAGAGGGTATGAGACCTCTCTTGACTTAGTACTTTGGCGTGTGTTAGCTCCAAGTCGCAGGAGGTTGTAGGAGGGAAGATGTTGGGAGCATTGTAGTGTCTGAAAGCCTTCACCCTGATGGGATTTGTTGACTTTTGACTTGCAATGTGGCGTAGGAGTTTCTGTCACAGCCCCAACTAATTAAATGGGATTAATTTGTATTTCACTAACCTGCATTATTGAATTCAAACCATTTCATAATATATTGTACTTGGAAAATCTAATTTGAGGTGAACCTACACATCAAAATTCACTTTTCAATTCAAATCAGTGATAAAAAGTTGGAATCACCATCTGAACCCAATTTATTTAAATACTACATTAATTACCATGAATTAATATAATTTTTCCCAAATTTTTGGGACTAGGTTAAACCAAATGAAAATTCAAACCAACTTAAAAGACATACATTAAGTTTGAATTTAAATATCACAAAATATATTATGAACAGTAGGGTTTTATAATTTTTATGGGAACTATGTAATCCCAGGAACCTCCACAAATTATTTCGTAATTTTGGAAATTTATTTCTATTTCTAAGCCTCGGTCAAAGCAGAATGAATAATTTAAATCTCGACCAAACGTGCCTCGTTCCAATCGACTTGGACGCACCGACTCGGACTCGAGTCCGACCGGCGAAATGACTTGACTTAACCGCCTAATCGCACTCCCTCATGCGACCGTGCGATCCAAGCTAAACGGTCCCGATCTTGTAGACATTCGGACGGCTCCAACGGCACCTTGATCCGATCGCCCATTCACGATCCAACGATGCGGATCAACACTTTTCTTGTGCACACCCACTCTTTTCGGCCGCCAAGGCGGTCCCACCGGCCGATCCGTCTCTTTCCTCGGCAGCGAGCCTCGAGCTCAGCGCCACGTCGCGCCACGCTCGCCTCGCGCCGTGACGCCGTGATGCACCGCCCTCCCCGACCACTCCTGGAGCTTCCCCTAGTGACGCCGCCTCCATCTCCGTCGATCCCCGGGGCTTAAATCCCACTCCTGTTCCCCCTTTGCCTCACTTCTCCTCGCACCCGAGAGGAGGAGGACGTTTGTGCATGCTCCATTCTCAGGTAAGCTCAAGGCCATGGTGTTCCCCTAGCCTTGCAATTGCCTGCCGTGTCCATTTTGCCTTATTCCAGTGATTGTCCTTGCTTGCAGTTCTTTGTTCTTCATCTCGCTCTCGGTGGTCTCAGAGCGTGCCCCGACAGCCGATCTTGTGACCCCTTCACTTTGGTAAGTGTTACCCTTGCTTAAGTGCGTCACCAGGTGCCCCTGCACTTATGGAGTATTTCCCCTAAGTCAATTTCCACGATACTCTATAGGTTACTCCAAATCTTGAAGTTAACTTTTATCGGCCGTGCACCTTGTTCTTCGTCTACAGCTCCGGCCGGTAGGGCATTCTTCGATTGCTCACATTCTCACCATCTCCATACCTCATTTTGAGCATGTTCAAGAGCTACTTGCCTTTCTCCCTTCCTGTATGCGACCTCTCCACGTGGACCGTAGTGACCGCCGTGGACCTCGCCGTCATCCACCAACTCCGATGCGTCTCCGGCTTTTCCGAGCTCTCTTCTCGCATTCAGTAACCCGGTGAGCCTTAGATCTCGGACACCGCATGCGAGGATTGTGCGAACTAGTTTTTGCTTTTATGCGTTCCGTAGAAATACTCACCCGCCCATTTCCGGCCACCGTCGGCACAAACACCCTCCGCTAATGCCCCCACCAGGAGGTAGTCCTCAGTATTGCCTTTCCATTTTGGCACAGCTCGCACGGCCACTCAGTTTCCCTCGCCGCCGGCGGGCTCGGCAGCGGTCGGCTCAGCCGCTCGTCTATTGTCGGACACAACCGACAAAAGACCCATTTGGGTTAAGCTAATGAGGTTCAAACTCTTAAGCGGGGGTTAGGAAGGTTAATACCTCCTTGACATGTGGGCCTCCTGTAGGGTTAATCGATCGCAGAATCGTTGTTTGTGCTTCACTAGCTAAAACACGTATTCTGGATAGTTCATACTCAAGGTTACGCGTGCTAGTTTGGGAAACGTATTCTCTGGATTACGCTTTGAGTCGTTTTCGTTTTGGAGCTCAGGCAGTGTTGACCGAGTCAACTTTCTGACCCCGGTCCCACTCGGCATACACTGTGGCTAGCGGAAGGCGAGTAATGTATGTTGATTCGCTTGAAACCGAAAATGAAATGAAAAATTCGAAATAGGTTTATTTATACACTGAAAATAGGAGATAATTTCTAAAATACATAACTAATTCGTTTTAATTCCAAACTGCATGAAACCACTTCTGATAATTTTCATATTCAATGAACTTTATATTAAAATTTGTTTCAACTTTGTCTCTGTAACAGAGAACTTTATTTTGAAAAATGAGTCATTAATCCTATTATTTTTACAATAAGAAAGGGTGATAACTTCAAAATGCATAAGTAATTATTGGAAGCTCCAAAACAGTGAGACCACTTTTGATAATTTTCATTTTCAGTGAACTTAATTCTAAAAATGGTCTCCCTGTTACTTTTGTCACAGAAACTATTTTTGGGGGAATATACTCTTTAACTCCATTATTTTTATACTATAAAAGGCTGATAACTTTGAAAACCAATAAGCAAATCATAAGAACTCCAAATGGGACAAACTCAACTATTCTGAACTTGTATTAATATTGCCTATTTATCTATGTAATCCATGTACTCGCCACTGTTCTACAAAATTTCACTTCATAATTAAATTACATAATGACGACTTATCGAAATCTGAAATTCAAACCATTATAACTTTCATATACTAAATCAAAATGAAATAATTCTTTCACCAAATCATTTAAAATCATGATCTAACTATCTGTAGAAAAATCATGCATTCTTGAGCATTTTTTTTTATTCTTGAGTTGTTTTCTTGGTATTTATTTGATGTTATAATTATATAGATCCCGAGCATATTGATATCGACACTTACGCTACCGAGAGTGAGCAGCTCTTCGTACCAGCAAGGCAAGCATCATTTGAACCTTCTTTTGCATCATATTTGATCCCGCTTTGGTTAAGATAGTGCAATGATAATTGCTTGCATGCTATTTTGATTATGTCAATATTTTTGTGATGTGTAGTTTAGTTATGTCCTATGCTTGAGGTTAATCTTGAATTATGCCAACTCCTTATGCTTAAGATAGGATGTGTGAATTATGGGTTATAGAATTGCTTAGCCATGCAAGTCTAGATACAGTAGTTCGATCGTCGGAATAACCCGTCGGTTTTGGGATACACATAACTCTTACTTTATGATTTTACTTCAGATCTTTGCAAATGTTTTATGAGTAAAATTTTGTCATTTTTAAAAGAGTTTTGGTCCGGACAAGTGTTGGTTAGTGATGGTGCTTTGTGCACGAGCATTGGGTAAGTGGAAGGACTTGTCCAACAATTGAGGACCGAACTTTGGGTACCTCTCGCTCAAGCAACACTCGTCTTTGCCACACGCGGTTGGGAGCCGTATGGTTAAGTAGGGGAGGGTTTTATTGTGTTAAGTCCTTGGTGGTGTAAGGGCATAGCGACCGTGAAATCCTATGTTCTTTGAGGAGCCGTGTAATCCTTTATAGTGTGCAAGGAGCACCAATTCTTTGTTTTGATTGCATCGGTATTTCCAATATAACTTGTGAGCCCCCTAGCAAGTGCTATCAGACGCTTGTACTAGGCAAGGAACCATCTCACAAGGGGGACTTAGCTCAATAGGGCTTTCTTGCTGAAAATGACTATATCTTGATTTACCCGGCCGGCATACCATAGGAAGTATGCTATTTTCGGAGGCATCTGGAGGCTTACGGGCTAATCAAGTCGTGTGGGTAAAGTAGTACACCCCTGCAGGGTATCAATCTATTCGAATAGCCGTGTCCACGGTTATGGACGACCGCTTGAAATTTGTGGCTGCTTATTGTTAGACTTTTAATTAAAATTGTGGTTGAACTTGGTATTCGTCATGAATGGGATGTTCATGTGTTGGGTACATCAAAGTGGGCTGCCACTTTGGTCTTTACATGATTCAATTGTTTATTACTGAAATGCTTCACTACATGCTTTACTTCTACTTCAAATCTGATTTTAAAATGGGCACATGAAAACTAGTATATGTAGGATGTTAATTGTTGCGTCTCTTTCGCAAAAACTAAACCAATATGAGCCATCCTTTGAATGACCCTTATGCATAACTATTTTTATTTGTGTAAGACTTGCGAGTACACTTGTACTCAGCCAGATGTTTGCTGGCCTTTTTCAGGTGAGGAAGGTTATGATTACGATGATCTCGCTAGTGTTGACTTGGGCGACACTAATGAGTAGTGTGCTACCATTTAACCCCCAGTCGGTTGCCGATGGGTGATGGGCATACCACTGCTGGTCTTTTGCTTTATCTATTTACTTCCGCTGCTACTTGATACTTGACTTGAATTTGGCCTGTCGGCCGTTTGTAATAGACTGTAGACTTTAACTATTATGCAGTATGTCTTTTAATCTCTTGTTGTATGTGTTGTATGGATGTAACCAACGTTGAATGAGGGTATGAGTATATTGGTCGTTGATCTTGGGAGCCAATATATGTCATACTCGTTGTTTATGGATTCCCATTTAATTCGCTAAGTGCAGTGCTTTGAATCAAAAGAGAATCGAAAATCATGTAGTGCTCGCAAAGGAGCAGCGCGCATGATCGTCGAGGCTCTAGTATTCGGAGAAGCCTATCACTTGGATAGGATTAAATTGGAATTCATTCACCGGAGACCCGTATTTATGTCCCTAAGACCTTGTCTAATCTCGTTCTTATGGAGATAATTACCGGGGTCCCCACATGGATGTTGATGTTATGATTTTGTATTGTATGTCTTTTATATGTACTTGCTGAGTCTGTGGACTCATGTGAGGACCCCCGAAATCGGATCCGTATCAAGCTAAGTAATTACGCCGTAAACGCAATACTTAACTTGAGACGCACACGATTCCGAGTGACCCGGATATGTGTCACATGCTAGCTCCCAAGGATCAGTGGCTAACATGCACATATCCTAGTACACAACATTGCAATCACATTCATACACAAGGTACAAGAATAAAAGAATTAATTACAACATCATTTAAATAGCACCTTAAGTACAAAGGTTGCAAAAGAGGGCCGCTCGGCCAAATCTAATTAACACAAATAAATTGCAGCGGAAGATAAACTTAAAATAAAAAGGGGATAACCGAGTTGGTATGCCCACAATCCCACAAGCAACCAACTGGAGTTAAAACCGTTGCACCCGTCGTTCTCACCTGAACAAATAGACATTTGTTAGAGTACAAAGTTGTACTCGCGAGACTTTCAAAAGAAATAAGGATGCATGTAAGTATCAAAGGAAGGCTACTACACTAGTCAATTTTAGCATAAAGCAAGTTTTGCATATAGATAAACAATAAAGATTCTAACTAGCCATTTGTAAAACATTTAGAAAACATATTATAACAGTAAGTAATGATCATCAATGGTATAATCTCCAAATATAAACAACACACTGAACGTCTCATTCGTGGCACAATTCATTCCTCAACAAATATCGCGCGAACAACGCGTTCATGAAAACATCTCAACTCGAACGAACTAACATAGAGACATAATATTACCAACCATAACCCACACTTAGTTTTCCAAAAGACTAATCTGTACTCGCTTTCCCACAAGTGTTGTCCATAACCTAGGGCGAGGCTATTCGAATAGATTTAGTTACTCTGCGAGTTGTACGACTTTACCCACACGATATGCATTCCTCTTAATGTCGGCCAATGCACTCTTCCATAGGAGTGTGACTGAGGTAGCATAACGAGGCCGTTACAATGTCATGTCCTAACTATCAAACCACCCGAGGACGGTCCTATGGCGCATGATGCGATCGCTGAACCACAGGAGTAAACCCCGTTACGTAAGTAAGTCCCTATCCAACAAGAGACCCTTAAGGGCAAGTAAGGCGACCCTTAACATGCCCCCGCGAGATTGACAAAAGAACAATTAAATACATAACAATAACAATTGTCAACCCCATTGTGTTTTGATAGCTAACACACAACAAATTATTAAGCCAAGCCTTCGCCATTATCCCGCGTGTGGTTGCACGTAAGACTTGGTTCATCACACCACGCATCGGTCCTTAAACACTCGGGCGGGGCTACACAATTCCATAACAACAAGCAACAATAGAAATTCATCATCAACCTACACCCGTCCAAGTTAAGAACATAAAACCCATGCCCAACATGTCCACAAACCCCGATCGAAGATCTGGATATAATCCTCAAATTCAACATAATCCAATCCATAAAATCCTCAAATTTTATTAAGATTCAATTCGATCGATCGGTGATGGACTAGCTCCATCAACCTCTTTCGCTAATACTACTAGCAAGGCTAAGCATCGTTCTACAAACTAGCAAACAACCCATATGACATATATCCTTAATCATTCAAGGTAAAAGGGTAATCAACATTCAAGGAGGGCTAATGCAGCAATTAGAGATTAACTACTTCTACCCATAAACATATATTTCAAAATAGCATGCAATTGCGAATAATAAAACTCACACAAAACATTTAAAAACCACTGAGCAATATGATCAAGAGGAGGGTGCTCGCACCTTTGTCAGTATCACTTGTTCATTCTCGAGTCAATATCATAATACTCTCACGAATATATTGTTATCGTCGAAAACCTAATCGAAAGACGATATTGCAATAAATACCAAATAAAGCCAGAAAGTCAACATGCTCAAAAATGTATGAAATTTATACAGTAGGTAGGTCATGATTTTGGAGAATTTAGGTGATATAATTTGTTCAATTAGAGTTCATATGAATTTCTTATGGGTTTTTTTTTTTAGCGTTGAAGATATGGCAAAGGTTTATTGTTGATTTATTAACCACAACCCAATCTTGACTTATTATTGATTTCACTCTCCTAGGTTACATGTGAAAGACTAGTAATTATAATTTAGAAATCCTTTGTATTTTTAGACAAAGCTCTACCTCCTACTATTAGAATTCTACCATCTAACCTTGTTTCCTTATTAACTTTTGTTTTCTTGGGACTAATTACTAATGGTTGTCTACCGATCTTGATGAGGTTTACTATTCTGAATTTAAGTTCAAACTGTTGTTAAGGACTACTAAGTATCCCCTAAACATATTTAAGCACTGGACTACACCTAACACTCAGTAGGTTGAAAATTTGAATCCCTCACAAGTTAATGATCCTACTAGCTGTTTTCCTCAAAACCATATGTCTGCTGCAAAGACAAAGCTCACTGTTTGTGTTGGTGGATCATCTAAAACTTGTGTCTCAGATCGATATGCCTCCAACAGTCTTAAGGCCCAAAGCTTAGATGGAACTCAAACCTTCTAAGTCCTGGAATTCAGAAAGGTCATCTACACACTGCCAACAACAAGACTTCAACTAGAAACTCATTTTTTTTTTTAACCAGACATTTGATTAGAGGAAAAAGGCTGATTTGGGGACATGGTTAACTTGACCTTCCTGCTTAACTCCAATGTCCAAACTTATTTGCAGAATAGGTTACTGCTAATGATGTATAAGTGCCCAAGGGCTAAAAGAACAAAAACACTACCAACTGATTGAATTGGTCCTGTTAAGCCTACTGACAAAACATAAGCTTTCAGATAACTGTTCAAGCTCCTACAAGTCTACAACGACAAGTTTTTCGATCTAAAGCTAAAAGCGTAATCTGCATCAACTAATCTTCTCCTAGACCAATTATCTATTTGTTGATTATATAAGAGCGATTAAAAGCTAAAAGAATTAATGGCATTTCTTCTGCAAGTCTTAGCAAAGTCGTAGTCTAATGACAATATTTTGGATTACCTTCTCTCGCCCAATTCAACGCATAATAGAATAGACAAAAGAAAAGGAAAATGTTAAACTGAAAAGGAACTTCCTAACTTCCTTCAAGATTCAAACTTTTAAAAGGTCAAAGCATTGGAGTGAACTAATGGGCAGCCAAGAGATTGTTAACCTTACTATTGGGTTCCCGGGCCAAAGGACAACGGTTCATGAACAGGGACAACGAGAGAGTCGCGCAGAGAGGTCCACGGTGGCTCGGGCGTGATTCGTCGCCGGCGGGGAAGCGGCGGTGTGGTGGAGAAGACCACCAAAACGAGTTGCCCGGAGGCTACTAGAGCTAGGGGTGGCGGCTTTAGGGCTCAAGCGGCACCATGGCGGCGCGGCAAGGGCACGAGGCGGCCGGTCGTGGGGACGAAACATGGCGGCGACGCTCGGTGAGAGTAAGGGCTAAAATAGGAGGAGCGTGAGCACCACCAAGGCGTAGGGATCTCACCGGAGTGGTCGCCGGTGGAGGGGAGTGTCCGAGGAGGGCTGGCGGCAGGAGCCGGCGGCGGCGCGGGGTGGTTCAACGGTGACGGCTCAAACGACACTACCTGGGACATCAAGGAGCAACCCGTGAGGATATACAGGCTGCATGCAAGCTTACGGGACGCTGAAGGGGCTAGGAACCTACCAGATGACACGGAATTTCAGCGTGGCGGAGCTTCGGCCGGAGATGGAGAAGACAGCCAAACTCGAGCTCCCGGCTGCATCGAAATGAAATTAAACGATACGGTGAGTTAAGGGTGACGGCGCGATCACGAGGGACAAGGTGAGAAGACCCGAAACTCACCGGAGCACGAATGGTGCGGTGGAGCTTCACAGAGCGCGCTCCGAAAGCGGTGATGAGGCGGCCGTGTTCCGGGAGCTACAAGAAGAGAGGGGAGCTCGGGTTAGAGAAAATGGAGACGGCAACGAGATAGGAAAGGAACGGCGCGGTCGCTGTGGTGCTTACCGAGATGGAGGAGGGCTCAAAGCCTCCTTCTCTCCCACGGCCGAAGAGAGAAGTGAGGGGAGAAGAAGGGTTAGAGTCCGCTTTGTGCCAATCCAAGGACGGAGGAGGATACGGCGTGAAGAAGCGGTGCTCGGACCGTCGGCGAGGGCGGTGGGAAACGACGCCGCTCGGTGGACGGTGCCGCGCGAGCATGTCCGCGCGTGGCGCTCACTCCCGACCGACGGAGAAGAAAGGTCCGGCAGAGGGGCCCGTTGGCGTGTGTCCGTGAAGAAAGGCGGCTCGGGCTAGCTGGTTAGGTCGAACCAAGATGAGTCGGGCTCGGTCGGAGATCCGGACCGCACGATTTAGAATGGACGGCCCGGATAAAAGGCGCGTGGACCGGTCAATCAAGCGCCAAAATCTGGACCACCGATCTAGGATCAAACGGCTCACAACTACGATGCAATTAGACGGTCCGGTGGAGCCGAGTGGCGCGTCGGACTCGAGCCAGGGTCTGGTTCGGGTCGGTTGAACAGTGCTAAGCCTGAAGTTTAGAACAGATTTGACCAGAAAATAGAGGGTTTGACCGAGGCTTTAAATATAGAAATAAATTTCTAAAAATTCTGAAATAAAACAAGGGTGTTCCTGGGATGACCTAGTAGTTATAAAAATTAATAAAGTCACTGTTCATAATATAATTTGTGTAAAATAAATTCAAACTTAGTCTAGGTCTATTAATGGTGTTTGAATTTTCTGGGGGTTGATTTGAGTTCCAAAAATTTTGAAAAATTATATTTATTCAGGATAATTATTTTAGTATTTGAATAAATTGTTTCAGATGATGATCAAAGGTTTTTGTTCCTATTTTCATTTGGAGTTTGAATTGGCGTATGTTTAATTGGTTTGATAAATTTCCAAGTGCAAAATATATACAATTGTTTCCAAAATGTCATGCATGCTGATATTATGCATACTAAATCTCATTAATTAATTTGGGGATGTTACAAACCTCCCCCCCTTACAAAAGATCTCGACCCCGAGATCGATAGGGTGGAAGTTGGATAGAAAGGTGCTAAAAGAAAACATAACATCCGTTGTCTTGATTTCCTTCAAAGATAGTGCTAAGATATCTTTTAAAGGTAGAACTAAGATATACTCACAAAGTTACAAGGAATTTCTATTACATTTTCCTTCCCATTGCTTTGTTTAACCTTTCCTTTCTTGATTCGAAGACACTTCATGCAGAAGGAAAAAGTTCTGGATACTCGGCTCGCATCCGGTCTTCACGCTCCCATGTTGCTTCATCTTCAGTGTGGTTGCTCCACTGAACCTTCAAGAATTTGATGTTGCGATTCCTTGTCTTGCGCTCCATTTCTTCAAGAATGCGAATCGGTGCTCCGATAAGAGAGATCAGTGCAATTTGAGTTCTTCCAACTCGGTTGTTTCAGTTGGGACGCGAAGGCACTTTTGAGTTGAGAGACATGGAAGACATTATGCACGTCTGAAAGTGATGGTGGTAGCTCCAACTGATAGGCTACCGATCCAATCTTGGCTAGAATTCGGAAAGGTCCAATGTAGCGAGGTGCCAACTTGCCTTTGACATTGAAGCGATGTATCCCTTTCATAGGAGAGACCTTAAGATAGACATGATCATCTACCTCGAAACTTAACTCGCGACGACGACGGTCGGCATAAGATTTCGACGGATTGCGCCGTCCAAGTCGCCACGAATGACACGAACTCGTTCTTCAAATCCTTCACTGAGGTTGGACCATAAAATGGCCTCTCCCGCTTGCACGCTTAAGGGCGTCCTACAAGCTCTTCCGCACAATGCTTCAATGGTGTCATCGAATGCTAGATTGGAAGCTATTGTTGTAAGAGAATTCGCAAAAGCGGTAAACATGTTTCCCAATTCTTGCTATAAGACAATACGCATGCTCGGAGAAGATCTTCCAAGACCTGATTTACACGCCGGTTTGTCCATCCGCTTGCGGGTGATAAGCGGAGCTAAAGGATAGGTTAGTACCCATGGCTTGATGTAAGCACTTCCGAGTGAGATGTGAACCGGGACCTCTATCCGAAATGATTACCTTCGTACACCGTGAAGGCAAACGATCCTTGCAATGTATAGCTCGCTAACTTGACCCCGTGTAGGTGGTCTTGACAGAATGAAATGGGCAACCTTGGTCGACGATCCACGATCACCCAAATAGAATCGGATCCAGTTGTGTTCTAGGAGGCCGGTGATAAAATCCATGCCAACTTCTTCCCATTTCCACTGGGGAATGGGCGGGGATCTAGAGTACCGGCTGGTTTTAGATGCTCAGCCTTGACTCTTTGACATACATCACACTCGGCCACAAAGCGTGCAATCTCCCGCTTCATCCTAGTCCACCATATTCTTTGCTTCAAGTCTTGATACATTTTTGTGCTTCCCGGATGAATAGAGAAAAGAGAATTATGGGCTTCATGAAGGATTAATTCCTTAAGCTTCGCATCATTCGGCACCACTAAACGCTTCCCGAACCACAAAACACCTTGGAGGTCCTCGACAAAACACTTGGCTTTGCCGGCCTTCATTTTCTGCTTAATTCTCTCTATACCCTTGTCATTCTTCTGGGCCATCTTGATCTGGTCCTCTAGGGTAGGTTTCACTTCCAAGGCAGCGAGAAAACCTTCACTAACCATCTCCAAGTTGAGTCGTTGAAATGCATTGCATAGAGCTTCCGTTTCGGGTCGAACCGAAATACAGTTGCATTGCGATTTTCTGCTCAATGCATCTGCAACGACATTTGCTTTCCCTGGATGATAATGAAGTCCCATATCATAGTCCTTGATCAATTCAAGCCATCTTCTTTGCCTTAGGTTCAAATCGGCTTGAGTGAAGATGTACTTTAAACTCTTGTGATCGAGATAGACCTCGCAATGATTTCCGATAAGAAAATGTCGCCATATCTTCAAAGCATGAACCACTGCTGCGAGCTCAAGATCATGAGTGGGATAATTCATCTCATGAGGTCTCAATTGCCTCGATGCATATGACACAACTCGGCCATCTTGCATAAGAACGCAGCCAAGGCCAAGGCGAGATGCATCACAATAGATGTCGAAATCTTTATGGATATCCGGCAGAACTAACACCGGAGCAGAAGTTAAACAATCCTTCAACATCTGGAAGCTTGCCTCACATTCAGCTGACCATTCATACTTCTTTTCTTTCTTCAACAATTGAGTCATGGGTCTTGCTATTTTTGAGAAATTTTCGATGAAGCGGCGGTAATATCCTGCAAGACCAAGGAAACTGCGGACTTCGGTGACGGACTTGGGCTGTTCCCAATTGAGCACATCCTGAACTTTGCTAGGATCCACAGCAATTCCACCTTCAGATAACACATGACCCAAAAAGGCGACTTCTTTAAGCCAAAACTCACATTTGCTGAATTTTGCATAGAGTCGATGTTCTCGAAGCTTGTTCAACACAAGCTGGAGGTGTTCCTCATGCTCACCTTCAGATTTAGAGTAAATGAGAATGTCATCAATAAATCGACCACAAATTTGTCTAAATACTCCATGAACACGAGTTCATGAGATTCATGAACAAGGCGGTGCATTCGTCAAACCGAAGGACATGACGGTGTACTCGTATAAGCCATAACGAGTGGAGAAAGCCGTCTTAGGAATGTCCTCAGATCTAATCCTCACTTGATGATAACCCAATCTCAAGTCAATCTTGGAGAATATGCGGGCACCGTTCATCTGGTCGAACAAATCATCAATCCGTGGAAGCGGATACTTGTTCTTGATGGTGACCTCGTTCAACGGACGATAGTCAACACACATCCGCAGACTGTGGTCCTTCTTCTTCACAAATAAAGCGGGGCATCCCCAAGGTGAGGAGCTCGGCCTAATGAAACCCTTCTCTTGAAGTTCTGCGAGTTGCTTCTTCAATTCAACCAACTCATTTGGCGGCATTCGATAAGGACGTTTGGATATTGGAGCAGTTCCGGGCTGCAGCTCAATCACAAACTCAACTTCTCGTGAAGGTGGCATGCCAGGTAGTTCCTCGGGGAAAACATCCGGAACTCACATACCACCGAACTTCACTCAAATCTGGCAATTCTTTGCTGCTAAGGGCATAGAGATGAGGATGCTCCAATTTTGGCGCCAATTCAACTCGAACACCAAGAGGACTAGTGAGAGTGATGACCTTGCGGGCACAATCAATTTGACCATGGTTTTTAGACAGCCAATCCATCCCAAGAATAACATCAAGGCCCGCTGAATTTATCACAATAAGGTTGGCCAAAAACTTCACCCCTTTAATCTCAATTTCAACTTCCCGACATTCATGAATGCTTCTCATTTCTGAACCTGGTGATTGAATCATCATAGGGGTCGGCATCAAGCTGAGTGAGATATTGTGGAGGGTAGCAAAACCTCTAAACATGAAAGAATGAGAGGCTCCTGAGTCAAACAACACAGTCGCAGGAGTCGAATTGACTAGAAAGGTGCCCAATACCACGTCGGGTGTCTCTTGCGCCTCCTCGGCGGTGACATGGTTGACATGAGCACGACGGTTGTTCTGAAAGGTGACGCAAGACCGCTGGTCGAAGGACGTGCCAAGGTCTTGGCACTGAACGAGATCGGCTTGGTGCTTCACCAGGCATTGACTGGCGAAATGTCCTAGACTGCCACAAGTGTAACAAGTAACCTGCTTGTTTTGCTGGAGTCGGCGTCTACACTTCTTTTTGGGCTTCCCTTGCTGGAAATCTTCCTGAGGTGGATGAGAGACTTGCAAGGGAGCCCCCAGAGGTGCTGGTGATGCTATGTCTTGGAATTTAGGAGGGACGGGCTGCCAAGCACACGGCTCCCGAGCTATGCACTTGCTGAAATTTGTGCAACCCTCTTGCGTTTCGCGATTCTTCAACCACTTGCATCATATTCTCTACCGTAATAGCCTTATTAACCACCGTTGGAAAACTGGAAATCATGGGCGCGAGTGCCCCGTGCATCTCTTCCGATAGACCAATCAAGAATCTGTTCTTGCCTTCTTGTGTCGGTGGGGACACGATCGAAGCGTAACGAGCTAAGTGATTGAACTCGTAGAGATACTGTGGATATCATGGGGATATGCTCATGATCTTAGGATGATGTGTCAATTGGCAATGACGTTGAAGGTTTGCGAAACACGAGTTTTCGGCAAAGTTCGAGTTCTGTCGGTCTCGGCGGTCGATCGCCTCGTGGCGGTCGACCGCCCATGCCTCGTGAATTGTCTTTGGCGATCCGACCGCCGGTCGGCGGTCCGACCGATTTGGTAGCGGTCCGACCGGCGCTCGTTGAGCGGTCGGACCGGCAAGTTGAGTGACCTTGAAGTTTGAGGTCACCAAAAATAGAGGTGTAGGCAAGTGAGGAGATTCTCGCACTTGGTCTCATAATTTTTGGAGCTTCGGTCAAAAGTTCTATTCGTTTTAAATTTCCGAGAGGTTGCGGATTTCAGCGTTGAAATTTCGGCTAAGTCCTTTTGTGGCGGTCGACCGCCTTCGTTGGCGATCGGATCGGCGGTGTGGTCGACCGCCAATCTTGGCGATCGACCGGTTTTCCTTTAAGTCGTCGCTGTGTGGCGGCGATGGTTGCTGTTAGGTCAAGTTCGTGGATTTCATAGCATATGTGTTGCATGATGCATGTTTTGACTAACGTGGGTCAAGTTGTGAAGAACTTGTTCCGAATTCGATTTGCTTGTCTATTGTTGTGCGGGTTGCTTGGTGGTCAACGACGGTCAACGGCGAGGATGATCGGGACTAGGCTTGGAGAGCGAGAGGTTCAAAACGATCGACGATGCCGGTGAAGTCATTGGACTCAAGTATGGTGCAAGATGGACAAAGGTGACCGAACAGGCGATTCGGTGCGGCGGTTGAATCAAGCGGCACGGGGTCGGTGCAAGTGCCATGGTGGTTTCGGTGGGAGCCGGATGGGAGAGACTTGCCGACATGATGAGAGCCGTTGGATCAACCTACACGTGGCGAACAGCGAGTGCTTCGCACAACATGAACACGGCGCTTTAAAATGCGTGCGTGTGTCACCCGCTTGTTTTGGGCCTTAACGGAGCCCATTAGGGAGACTCTATTAGAAACCCTAAGCCTCCACTATAAATAGAGGAGGAGGTGGCAGCACCCCCTTTCGACCCTTTCATTGTTTTTGAAACCCTAATTTGCTTAGGAGAGGAGGAGCGGAGGTTAGGGTTCTTGAGAGTTGGATTTGATTTCGTGCTCATGTATTGAGTCTTTGCCATCCATTGATGGAGTGGTCAGAACTGATCAAATCAATCCAAAGAAAGTTTCTTCAAAAGTGAGTTCATGTGCTTTCTTTCTCTCTTTTGATGAATTGAGTCTTTGTTTGATCCGCGAGTTATTGCTTAGTTTCTTAACGTGATTTAGCTTGCTGTGACGTGTGAGAATACATCTAGGATCATCAAGATCATCAATCACCCGTGCAAGTCTTAAGATCATATTTTCGTTTTCACTCGGTTTTGACCTAACTTCGCTCAAACGGTAAAGGTCTGAACCTGAGCAAGAATTATCACAATTGTTGCTTGGAATAGGTTCCTGACATCCTTAGGAAGTTGTGTGTCAAGTTTCACGAAGTTTGGACGCACGAATCAAAAGTTTGATCAATTTGCGTTTCGGTTTGTCGGGCTGTTTTTACTGTTCATCGAACGAGGTCCGACCTCCGTGAAATCGGTCCGACCGCTCGAGGAACGGTCGACCACCGGTATCGGTCGACCTGATCGGGATCGATCGCCACCGACCGGTCTGACCGCCCCGTGAGAGGTCAGACCGCCAGTGTCTTCGTGTTTTGCTTTTGTGTTGATTTTACTTTGGGGTTTTGAGTTGATTCAATACAAGTCTTCCGCTGTGCATGATTGATTGATCTTCATAGCTTTCATAGCTATTGGAGTGAGATTCGTATTGAATTCAATTTGGGAGAAAAAGAGTTCGTGCTCCTATTCACCCCCCCTCTAGTCGCCTTTTCGGTCCAACAAGTGGTATCAGAGCACGGTTAGTTCAATCTTGATCTTAACCGTCCATCGAACTTTGGCGATGGATAAGTACTCTTCCAAACCGCATATCTTCGATGGGCACGACTATGCCTTTTGGAAGAACCGCATGCGTGTCTTTCTTGAGAGCGAACCACGAGGTATTTGGGAAGTCGTCGAGGCCCGCTTATCTTGCCTGAGGTTGCTACGCCAGCTTCTGAAGCTCTTTTGGCTAATGACCGTAAGGCAAAGAATTTTCTGTATGGTGGGCTTGGTAGAGGGGAATATGATAGGATTTGCAATCTCGAGACTGCACATGAGATTTGGAAGACTCTGAAACCTATCATGAGGGTTCTTCCCAAATCAAACAAGTGCGTCAAAGAGGTCTATAAAGAGAATATAACAAATTCGAGATGCGTCTGGTGAGAGCATCGATGACATTTTCGATCGCTTCAACACGTTGATAAATCGGATGAAGTCTGTTGGTATTGAATTTACACACGAAAATGCCATCCATCTCCGCTGCAATCAACACCGTGGAGTGGGAGATAAAGGCTACCGCCATTCAGAAAATGTCAACTTCTCTCGATCGACTTTGGAGCTGCTCTATAGCAAGCTCAAGACTCATGAGATCCGAAAGTGACCATTCTAAGAAGGGTAACATGGCTTTGTAGCGCACTCCGCTCAAGAGAGCCTCGATGGGTCGTTTGAGTCCTCTTCTGTTTTTCACTTGCTTCTTTATCTGCAATTCAAGAAGAGGATCTTGAGAGTATTCCCGAGCACGAGATGGCGCTTTTGATTAAGAAGTTCACAAGGGCCTACAACAATATGAGAAACAAAAGAGAGGCGCCTGTGACTTGTTATGAGTGTGGAGAGCTTAATCACATCCGGCAAATTGCCCCAAGTGAAAGGTAAGAGCAACCACAAGGATGAAAAGCCGCTTGGAAGAAGCCTCAAGGGCGCAAGTCCAGTTTGATGATGCCAAGCTCGGGAAGGTCGCTCACCGGGTTCTTGCCGCTCTTGGAGATCGATCCTTGAGTGATGTGGACTCCGGGAGCGAGGAGGACAAGGAGGAGGAGCTCTCTCAAGACAAGAAGGGGAAGGCCAAGGACTTCACCGGCATGTGCTTCATGGTCGACTCCGACGACATCAATGACAACAATGAGGATCACCGCGGAAGGAAGGACACATGGTTCGTCGACTCAGGCTGTTCACGCCACATGACCGGAGACTCAAAATGGTTCACCTCCTTCACGCGGTCGATAGGTGATGTCCTCATCACCTTTGGAGACAATACTCAAGGGCGGATTGAAGGAACAGAACAATTAGGGTGAATGACAATTTCATCCTAAAGGACGCCGCCCTTGTGGACAAGCTTAGGTTTAACTTACTCTCTGTCTCACAACTTCTTGATGATGGTTATGAGACAATATTTAAGAAAATGCTTGTCGGTGCTTGATTCTGCTGGTGAGCTCGCTTTTGGGATTTATAGAGTTGCTAGGATCTTTGGAGCTGATTTTTCGAATCTTTGGTGGTTCTCTTAAATGTTTGTTTACACCTTCTTCTCGAGTTCGCTTTGCACCGACGTTTGGGGCACATTGGTTTTGATCATCGGACGCGAGTTAGCAACCTTGATCTCATGAGAGGTTGCCCAAACTCAAAGCCGTCAAGGATCTTGTATGTGCGCCTCGTAGGCATGGCAAGCAAGTTGCCGCCTCACACCCTTCAAAGACTTTGGTCATGACCGACGGACCGGGGCGGTTGCTTCATATGGATACTTGTTGGTCCCGCTAGGTTCGATCAATTGGTGGCAAGTGGTACATTCTTGTCATAGTTGATGATTTCTCGAGATACACTTGGGTGTTCTTTCTTGCTTCAAGGATGAAGCTTTTGGTTTTTATCGTGATCTTGTTCTTCGTTTGGCTTCGAATTTTCGGTGCCTTGAGAGCGATCCGCATGATGACAATGGCACGGAGTTCAAGAATGCCTCGTTTGCCTCTTTTGTGCCGAAGCGGAATTGAGCATCGTTCTCTTCTCCACACGCCCTCAACGAATGGCGTTGTGGAAAGGAAGAACAGAACCTTAGTCGAGATGGCTAGGACAATGCTAGATGAGTATAGCACACCGAGGAGGTTTTGGGCGAAGCTATTTCTCTGACTTGCCATATTGCAAATCGTGTCTACTTGAGACCTTCTTTGGGCAAGACTTCATATGAGCTTCGTTTTGGTAGAAAACCCTCTGTTTCTCATTTTCGAGTGTTTGGAGCTAAGTGTTTCATTCTCAAGACAGAAACCTAGATAAATTTGAATCAAGGACTTTTGATGGTTTATTTCAGGTTATCCCGCACATTCGAGGGTTTTCGGGTTTTAATGTTGAAACTAACATTGTCCAGAGACATGCAATGTCACTTTTGATGAGACTAGCCCCGAGCTAGATCCGGCATTTCGTGTGATACACAGTGACAAAGCATTTTTGTGGAGGAAGATGATGACGGTCGATATTTGTCCTCCACTGCCGCTTCGAGGCTCTGTCCAAGTTCCAACACCACGATCGCTTCACCTCCAATTGAGGCTCTGCCGCATCTTCTTCATCAGATTACTGCGGAGGTTGAGGAGATATTGTCTCCCAGCGCTCCACTTCATATTCAGAGGCATCATCCTCCTGATCGGATGATTGGTAATCTTAATGAGCGAGTCACTCGCTCCTGTATCACGATCCAAGTCTCTACTCTCATTCGCATTTGTTGCTTCTTTGAACCCCGCGATATATCACATGCGTTATCCGATTCTAGTGGGTTAATGCCATGCATGAGGAGTTAGAGAATTTTGAGAGGAATAAGGTCGGAATCTAGTAGAACCTCCTAGTGGTCATAATGTGATAGGAACCCGTTGGGTGTTCAAAAATAAACAAAATGAGGATGGTTACGTGGTTAGAAACAAGGCTAGATTGGTAGCTCGGGTTTTAGCCAAGTTGAGGGGTTAGACTTTGATGAGACATTTGCTCTGTTGCTAGATTGGAAGCCATTCGCATTCTCTTGCATTTGTTTGCTTCTAAGGGCTTTAGATTATATCAGATGGATGTTAAGAGTGCCTTTTTGAATGGTTTTATAGAGGAGGAAGTGTATGTTAGACAACCCCCAGGCTTTGAGAATCCCAAGCATCCACATCATGTTTTCAAGCTATCCAAAGCCTTGTATGGTCTTAAGCAAGCCCCTAGAGCATGGTATGATAGACTTAAGACCTTTCTGCTTAAGAATGATTTTGAGATGGGTAAGGTAGACAAGACCCTGTTCATCCTTAGGCGTGGCAATGACTTCCTGCTTGCTCAGATTTATGTAGATGATATTATCTTTGGTGGTTCTTCTCATGCTCTTGTTTCCAGCTTTTCTGAGACCATGTCCAGGGAATTTGAGATGAGTATGATGGGAGAACTCAACTACTTTCTGGGGCTTCAAATCAAGCAATGCAAGGAAGGGATATTCATCCATCAGACGAAGTACACCAAGGATCTGCTCAAGCGCTTGAGATGGTGATCGCAAGCCGATCGCCACTCCCATGGCGACCATCGCTTTGGATCCGGATGAGGAAGGAGAAGCCATGGATCAACGCGAGTACCGCAAAGATGATTGGCTCCTCATGCACCGACGGCCTCAAGACCGGACATCCACTTCTCGGTGCGCCTCATGCGAGGTTTCAGCGTCTCAGAGGACTTCCCATCGCCAAGTCGTTAAACGCATCTTGGTATTTACACTCTACCCTCCATTATGGCATTTGGTATTCCCGCCGTCGTCCTTGTCCATTCGGGGTTTTGATTCGATTTTGCGGTCGTCGGCTAGATAGGAAGAGTACCTCGAGCACTTGTCACTTCCTAGGCACTTCTCTTGTCTCTTGGTCTTCTAGGAAGCAATCTTACATTGCACAATCCATCTTTGAAGGTGAATATGTAGCTCTTGCTAGTTCTTTGAGTCGATTTTGTGGATGGTGTCCACTCTTAAGGATTTTGGGTTGGCTTTTGATAGTGTTCCTCTTTTACGTGATAACACTTCGATTAACATTGCTAAAAACCCTGTGCAACACTCTAGGACCAAGCACATAGACATTCGCTATCACTTTCTTAGAGATCATGTCGAGAAGGGTGATATTGTGCTACATTTCGTGGAGTCCGAGGCTCGGTTGGTGATATCCTCACCAAGCCTTTAGATCCAACTAGGTTTGCCACCTTGAGAAGTGAGTTAGGGTAATTTATCCCTACGGTTTGGTTTGAGGGGAGTTTGATCTTTCTGTTTTTACCTTGTTCATTTGATCTTTTCTTGATCTTCTTTTGTTCTTTTGATCTTTTTAGTTTGTGTGCATTTCATTGTTTCATACTGCATTCATATGAAAAACCAAAAGATGCATTGTTATATAAGCTTTTCTCGCTTGTCTTTTAAAATTGATGAAGCTTTGCTTATTACCTGTTTGAGCTTTTAGTATTTCAATTCGCTCAATGCCATGTCTAGTTCCTTGACTTGCTAGAATTATCATGCTTTCACATGTGTAGCTAAGTCTTTCTTTGAATGAGCTAGAACTTTAAGACAACTTGAACTAAAACTGCAATTTGTGGATGTTTTAGCTAGTTGCGCAATTAGTGCTCCTTTTATGACATTGGCCTGTCAAAATTAAGGTGTTAGCTCTTGAATCTAGTATTGATCATTACTTGAGCTTCTTGTTCTTTTGAGAATTTAAATCTGCTCTTGTGAAAAAAAGGGAGGTCTCTTTTGTGCGAAAAACTGATCTCACCAATTCTTTCTCATGAGACGGCTTGCCATAGCACTAGGCATGAACTCGGGGAGTTTTGGATGACCTAGATCATTCTTTTAAGCTTTTGTGCTTAAGATGGTCGCGCAAGGCTTGAGATCTAGCACGTGGATAAGAAAATGAATTTTCAAATGGGTAGAAGCTTAGGAAGAGTTTGTGGATGGCTCTAGTCCAGGATCTTCTTCACTAAGATATACCTTTCATCAACTTCAATATTCCTTTGCAAATGAAAATCTGTTGAAAAATGGGCGGTTGAGACAATTTGAGCAAAATAATTCAATTTAGGACTTGTTTGTCTCTTAATGTGGTCTTTGTTAGCTTCTTTGTCTCACATTGACATTTTGACATGGCCAGCCATTTTAGGATCTCTGTTGATGAACTTGCTAGATTTGAAACTTTGCTTAAAATGCTAAAATTCATTGCTTTATATTGAGCCTTCTTGCTTTAGCTTTGTTATATATGTCTTATCATGATCTTGCTAGCGCATTCAGGCTGATATGGTGTTTATGCAAAATTTGAGATGCTAGCTTGTTCTTTTGGGTAATCTCCAAAGCTTCTTGTAATCCAAAATTGAAAAATACAAAAATATGAAGCCACTCCATTGCATTTCATGCATGCTCCTTCTTATGCTTTTTCCTCATTCTGCATTTGTTATCTCTGAACGAGAGGAAGGCGTGTTTCCTTGATGACTCCATTGTCAAAGGGGGAGAAGATATTTCAAAATGTGTAAAGGGGAGAGGATTTAAATGTCCTCGACAAAACACTTGGCTTTGCCGGCCTTCATTTTCTGCTTAATTCTCTCTATACCCTTGTCATTCTTCTGGGCCATCTTGATCTGGTCCTCTAGGGTAGGTTTCACTTCCAAGGCAGCGAGAAAACCTTCACTAACCATCTCCAAGTTGAGTCGTTGAAATGCATTGCATAGAGCTTCCGTTTCGGGTCGAACCGAAATACAGTTGCATTGCGATTTTCTGCTCAATGCATCTGCAACGACATTTGCTTTCCCTGGATGATAATGAAGTCCCATATCATAGTCCTTGATCAATTCAAGCCATCTTCTTTGCCTTAGGTTCAAATCGGCTTGAGTGAAGATGTACTTTAAACTCTTGTGATCGTGATAGACCTCGCAGCGATTTCCGATAAGAAAATGTCGCCATATCTTCAAAGCATGAACCACTGCTGCGAGCTCAAGATCATGAGTGGGATAATTCATCTCATGAGGTCTCAATTGCCTCGATGCATATGACACAACTCGGCCATCTTGCATAAGAACGCAGCCAAGGCCAAGGCGAGATGCATCACAATAGATGTCGAAATCTTTATGGATATCCGGCAGAACTAACACCGGAGCAGAAGTTAAACAATCCTTCAACATCTGGAAGCTTGCCTCACATTCAGCTGACCATTCATACTTCTTTTCTTTCTTCAACAATTGAGTCATGGGTCTTGCTATTTTTGAGAAATTTTCGATGAAGCGGCGGTAATATCCTGCAAGACCAAGGAAACTGCGGACTTCGGTGACGGACTTGGGCTGTTCCCAATTGAGCACATCCTGAACTTTGCTAGGATCCACAGCAATTCCACCTTCAGATAACACATGACCCAAAAAGGCGACTTCTTTAAGCCAAAACTCACATTTGCTGAATTTTGCATAGAGTCGATGTTCTCGAAGCTTGTTCAACACAAGCTGGAGGTGTTCCTCATGCTCACCTTCAGATTTAGAGTAAATGAGAATGTCATCAATAAATACGACCACAAATTTGTCTAAATACTCCATGAACACAGAGTTCATGAGATTCATGAACAAGGCCGGTGCATTCGTCAAACCGAAGGACATGACGGTGTACTCGTATAAGCCATAACGAGTGGAGAAAGCCGTCTTAGGAATGTCCTCAGATCTAATCCTCACTTGATGATAACCCAATCTCAAGTCAATCTTGGAGAATATGCGGGCCGTTCATCCAGTCGAACAAATCATCAATCCGTGGAAGCGGATACTTGTTCTTGATGGTGACCTCGTTCAACGGACGATAGTCAACACACATCCGCAGACTGTGGTCCTTCTTCTTCACAAATAAAGCGGGGCATCCCCAAGGTGAGGAGCTCGGCCTAATGAAACCCTTCTCTTGAAGTTCTGCGAGTTGCTTCTTCAATTCAACCAACTCATTTGGCGGCATTCGATAAGGACGTTTGGATATTGGAGCAGTTCCGGGCTGCAGCTCAATCACAAACTCAACTTCTCGTGAAGGTGGCATGCCAGGTAGTTCCTCAGGGAAAACATCCGGGAACTCACATACCACTGGAACTTCACTCAAATCTGGCAATTCTTTGCTGCTAAGGGCATAGAGATGAGGATGCTCCAATTTTGGCGCCAATTCAACTCGAACACCAAGAGGACTAGTGAGAGTGATGACCTTGCGGGCACAATCAATTTGACCATGGTTTTTAGACAGCCAATCCATCCCAAGAATAACATCAAGGCCCGCTGAATTTATCACAATAAGGTTGGCCAAAACTTCACCCCTTTAATCTCAATTTCAACTTCCCGACATTCATGAATGCTTCTCATTTCTGAACCTGGTGATTGAATCATCATAGGGGTCGGCATCAAGCTGAGTGAGATATTGTGGAGGGTAGCAAAACCTCTAAACATGAAAGAATGAGAGGCTCCTGAGTCAAACAACACAGTCGCAGGAGTCGAATTGACTAGAAAGGTGCCCAATACCACGTCGGGTGTCTCTTGCGCCTCCTCGGCGGTGACATGGTTGACATGAGCACGACGGTTGTTCTGAAAGGTGACGCAAGACCGCTGGTCGAAGGACGTGCCAAGGTCTTGGCACTGAACGAGATCGGCTTGGTGCTTCACCAGGCATTGACTGGCGAAATGTCCTAGACTGCCACAAGTGTAACAAGTAACCTGCTTGTTTTGCTGGAGTCGGCGTCTACACTTCTTTTTGGGCTTCCCTTGCTGGAAATCTTCCTGAGGTGGATGAGAGACTTGCAAGGAGCCCCAGAGGTGCCGGTGATGCTATGTCTTGGAATTTAGGAGGGACGGCTGCCAAGCACGGCTCCCGAAGCTGCAGCTTGCTGAAATTTGTGCAACCCTCTTGCGTTTTGCGATTCTTCAACCACTTGCATCATATTCTCTACCGTAATAGCCTTATTAACCACCGTTGGAAAATCGGGAAATCATGGGCGCGAGTGCAGTGCATCTCTTCCGATAGACCAATCAAGAATCGTTCTTGCCTTCTTGTGTCGGTGGGGACACGATCGAGCGTAACGAGCTAAGTGATTGAACTCGTAGAGATACCGTGGATATCATGGGGATATGCTCATGATCTTAGGATGATGTGTCAATTGGCAATGACGTTGAAGGTTTGCGGAAACACGAGTTTCGGCAAAGTTCGTGTTCGTCAGTCTCAGCGGTCGATCGCCACGTGGCGGTCGACCGCCATGCCTCGTGAATTGTCTTTGGCGTCCGACCGCCAGTCGGTCGGATCGACCGATTTGGTAGCGATCGACCGGCGCGTCGCTGAGCGGTCGGACCGGCAAGTTGAGTGACCTTGAAGTTTGAGGTGGGCCAAAAATAGAGGTGTAGGCAAGTGAGGAGATTCTCTCGCACTTGGTCTCATAATTTTGGAGCTTCGGTCAAAAGTTCTATTCGTTTTAAATTTCCGAGAGGTTGCGGATTTCAGCGTTGAAATTTCGCTAAGTCCTTTTGTGGCGGTCGACCGCCTTCGTTGGCGGCCGATCGGGCCGTGGTGTGTCGAGCCGCCAATCCGGCGGTCGACCGGTTTTCCTAAGTCGTCGCTTTGTGTGGCGGCGATGGTTGCTTGTTAGGTCAAGTTCGTGGATTTCATAGCATATGTGTTGCATGATGCATGTTTTGACTAACGTGGTCAAGTTGTGAAGAACTTGTTCCGAATTCGATTTGCTTGTCTATTGTTGTGCAAAGTTGCTTGGTGGTCAACGACGGTCAACGGCGAGGATGATCGGACTAGGCTTGGAGAGCGAGAGGTTCAAAACGATCGACGATGCCGGGTGAAGTCATTGGACTCAAGTATGGTGCAAGATGGACAAAGGTGACCGAACAGGCGATTCGGTGCGGCCGGTTGAATCAAGCGCACGGGGTCGGTGCAAGTGCCATGGTGGTTTCGGTGGGGCCGGATGGGAGAGACTTGCCGACATGATGAGAGCCGTTGGATCAACCTACACGTGGCGAACAGCGAGTGCCGCACAACATGAACACGGCGCTTTAAAATGCGTGCGTGTGTCACCCGCTTGTTTTGGGCCTTAACGGAGCCCATTAGGAGACTCTATTAGAAACCCTAAGCCTCCACTATAAATAGAGGAGGAGGTGGCAGACCCCCTTTCGACCCTTTCATTGTTTTTGAAACCCTAATTTGCTTAGGAGAGGAGGAGCGGAGGTTAGGGTTCTTGAGAGTTGGATTTGATTTCGTGCTCATGTATTGAGTCTTTGCCATCCATTGATGGAGTGGTGTAAACTGATCAAATCAATCCAAAGAAAGTTTCTTCAAAAGTGAGTTCATGTGCTTTCTTTCTCTCTTTTGATGAATTGAGTCTTTGTTTGATCCGCGAGTTATTGCTTAGTTTCTTAACGTGATTTAGCTTGCTGTGACGTGTGAGAATACATCTAGGATCATCAAGATCATCAATCACCCACGTGCAAGTCTTAAGATCATATTTTCGTTTTCACTCGGTTTTTGACCTAACTTCGCTCAAACGGTAAAAGGTCTGAACCTGAGCAAGAATTATCACAATTGTTGCTTGGAATAGGTTCCTGACATCCTTAGGAAGTTGTGTGTCAAGTTTCACGAAGTTTGGACGCACGAATCAAAAGTTTGATCAATTTGCGTTTCGGTTTGTCGGGCTGTTTTTACTGTTCATCGAACGAGAGTCTGACCTCCGTGAAATCGGTCTGACCGCTCGAGGGAACGGTCTGACCGCTGGTATCGGTCTGACCGCTGGGATCGGTCTGACCGCCCAGCTGACCGGTCTGACCGCCCCCGTGAGAGGTCAGACCGCCAGTGTCTTCGTGTTTTGCTTTTGTGTTGATTTTACTTTGGGGTTTTGAGTTGATTCAATACAAGTCTTCCGCTGTGCATGATTGATTGATCTTCATAGCTTTCATAGCTATTGGAGTGAGATTCGTATTGAATTCAATTTGGGAGAAAAAGAGTTCGTGCTCCTATTCACCCCCCCCTCTAGTCGCCTTTTCGGTCCAACAGATACTCCAGTACAGACTTGTCTTCTTGCTTCAACGCGAGGAATTCACGCCTCTTGAAACTAACAATGCTAGAGGGAACATGCGCCTCACGGAAAGCCGCCTGAAACTCATCCCATGACAGGACGTGGTCGCCGGGCTGCATGGTGTAAAACTGATCCCACCATGCACCGGCTGCTCCTTCTAGTTGGTTTGAGGCATAGAGGACCTTCTCATGGTCGGTGCACTGAGCAATGATCAACTTCCGCTCGATGCTCCTAAGCCAATCGTCGGCATCGAGAGGGTCTTCCGAACACGAGAACACAGGAGGCTTCGTGTTTAGAAAATCATCGAATCGGGAGCCATAAGGATCGGCTCCTTCTGCTGCCATTTGAGCACCATGAACACTGGCGGTGTTCTGAGCAATCTGCTGCAAGAAGAAAGTCTGGTCTTGCTGACTCCGATCCATTTGGGCCAACACATCGCCACGGACGGTTGAGGTGGAGTCACTTCTTCTTGTCGACCCACGTCTTTGAAAGTGCGGTCGGGTGCTCTGGATTGTGCCGTTGAGAATTTGGGGGTTGACCACTAGAGACTAGAGATCCTACAGGCTGAGAGTCTTCCATTACTTCCAAAGTCAAACGGGTCTTCTGTCCTGACATCCTGTTGTCATACACCTGGTTAGCAACCGGCAAAAGAAGAGAGGTAAAGGCAGAAAACAAGCAATCGCTAGCGGAGGCAACTTAACCTAGCATGTATGCAAGATAAAAACCATTTATGCATCACAAAATGAGGTGCTAAAGTCCAGGTGGACAGCACAAGATACAATTGAAAACCCTAACTGCTCATACGCGATGCACGACTACTGGAAGCAAAGAGAGCAAATAACCTTCACAAAATCCAGCATCTACAAGTTAAGTAATATCCTTACGGGTATAATATCTAAGGATAAGTCCTAGTTTATTCCTAAAATCGCAGCAAGGCATCGTCTTCTCAACCTTCCACCAAAGTGCTTTACCAAGACTATTTACCGTTACT
Organism: Ampelocalamus luodianensis; assembly: GCA_036346255.1. NCBI lineage: Eukaryota > Viridiplantae > Streptophyta > Magnoliopsida > Poales > Poaceae > Ampelocalamus > Ampelocalamus luodianensis. Next base: position 25,473,901 of record CM070625.1, read on the forward strand.
AATGTTGGAAAAGAGAGACGAGCAAAGAGAAAAATGATTTTGTACAAATCAAAAGAATGGTGAGGTAAGAAATTAGATGCTAGGATGGGTAAGAAAGAAAGGAAATCATATTACTAACATTTTTGCCAAACTTTTGATAGTTTGAAAATATTCTAACTCAAAATCCTAATAACGCCCATTGCTACGGCTTTAACCTACGATCAAGATGGCTCGATACTAACGCTGTGAGGACCCCGAATCGGATCCGTATCAAGCTAAGTAATTACGCCAGAACGCAATACTTAACTTGAGACGCACACGATTCCGAGTGACCGGATATGTGTCACATGCTAGCTCCCAAGGATCATGGCTAACATGCACATATCCTAGTACACAACATTGCAATCACATTCATACACAAGGTACAAGAATAAAAGAATTAATTACAACATCATTTAAATAGCACCTTAAGTACAAAGGTTGCAAAAGAGGGCCGCTCGGCCAAATCTAATTAACACAAATAAATTGCAGCGGAAGATAAACTTAAAATAAAAGGGATAACCGAGTTGGTATGCCCACAATCCCACAAGCAACCAACTGGAGTTAAAACCGTTGCACCGTCGTTCTCACTGAACAAATAGACACTTTGTTAGAGTACAAAGTTGTACTCATGAGACTTTCAAAAGAAATAAGGATGCATGTAAGTATCAAAGGAAGGCTACTACACTAGTCAATTTTAGCATAAAGCAAGTTTTGCATATAGATAAACAATAAAGATTCTAACTAGCCATTTGTAAAACATTTAGAAAACATATTATAACAGTAAGTAATGATCATCAATGGTATAATCTCCAAATATAAACAACACACGAACGTCTCATTCGTGGCACAATTCATTCCTCAACAAATATCGCGCGAACAACGCGTTCATGAAAACATCTCAACTCTGAACGAACTAACATAGAGACATAATATTACCAACCATAACCCACACTTAGTTTTCCAAAAGACTAACTGTGCCTGCTTTCCCACAAGTGTTGTCCATAACCTAGGACGAGGCTATTCGAATAGATTTAGTTACTCTGCAGAGTTGTACAGCTTTACCCACACGATATGCATTCCTCTTAATGTCGGCCAATGCACTCTTCCATAGGAGTGTGACTGAGGTAGCATAACGAGGCCGTTACAATGTCATGTCCTAACTATCAAACCACCCGAGGACGGTCCTATGGCAGACAGTACAGTCGCCTGAACCACAGGAGTAAACCCCGTTACGTAAGTAAGTCCCTATCCAACAAGAGACCCTTAAGGGCAAGTAAGGCGACCCTTAACATGCCCCGCGAGATTGACAAAAGAACAATTAAATACATAACAATAACAATTGTCAACCCCATTGTGTTTTGATAGCTAACACACAACAAATTATTAAGCCAAGCCTTCGCCATTATCCCGGTGTGGTTGCACGTAAGACTTGGTTCATCACACCACGCATCGGTCCTTAAACACTCAGACGGGGGCTACACAATTCCATAACAACAAGCAACAATAGAAATTCATCATCAACCTACACCCGTCCAAGTTAAGAACATAAAACCCATGCCCAACATGTCCACAAACCCCAGATGCGAAGATCTGGATATAATCCTCAAATTCAACATAATCCAATCCATAAAATCCTCAAATTTTATTAAGATTCAATTCGATCGATCGGCTGATGGACTAGCTCCATCAACCTCTTTCGGCTAATACTACTAGCAAGGCTAAGCATCGTTCTACAAACTAGCAAACAACCCATATGACATATATCCTTAATCATTCAAGGTAAAAGGGTAATCAACATTCAAGGAGGGCTAATGCAGCAATTAGGAGATTAACTACTTCTACCCATAAACATATATTTCAAAATAGCATGCAATTGCGAATAATAAAACTCACACAAAACATTTAAAAACCACTGGGAGCAATATGATCAAGAGGAGGGTGCTCGCACCTTTGTCAGTATCACTTGTTCATTCTCGTGTCAATATCATAATACTCTCACGAATATATTGTTATCGTCGAAAACCTAATCGAAAGACGATATTGCAATAAATACCAAATAAAGCCAGAAATTCAACATGCTCAAAAATGTATGAAATTTATACAGTAGGTAGGTCATGATTTTCGGAGAATTTAGGTGATATAATTTGTTCAATTAGAGTTCATATGAATTTCTTATGGGTTTTTTTTTTTAGCGTTGAAGATATGGCAAAGGTTTATTGTTGATTTATTAACCACAACCCAATCTTGACTTATTATTGATTTCACTCTCTAGGTTACATGTGAAAGACTAGTAATTATAATTTAGAAATCCTTTGTATTTTTAGACAAAGCTCTACCTCCTACTATTAGAATTCTACCATCTAACCTTGTTTCCTTATTAACTTTTGTTTTCTTGGGACTAATTACTAATGGTTGTCTACCGATCTTGATGAGGTTTACTATTCTGAATTTAAGTTCAAACTGTTGTTAAGGACTACTAAGTATCCCCTAAACATATTTAAGCACTGGACTACACCTAACACTCAGTAGGTTGAAAATTTGAATCCCTCACAAGTTAATGATCCTACTAGCTGTTTTCCTCAAAACCATATGTCTGCTGCAAAGACAAAGCTCACTGTTTGTGTTGGTGGATCATCTAAAACTTGTGTCTCAGATCGATATGCCTCCAACAGTCTTAAGGCCCAAAGCTTAGATGGAACTCAAACCTTCTAAGTCCTGGAATTCAGAAAGGTCATCTACACACTGCCAACAACAAGACTTCAACTAGAAACTCATTTTTTTTTAACCAGACATTTGATTAGAGGAAAAAGGCTGATTTGGGGACATGGTTAACTTGACCTTCCTGCTTAACTCCAATGTCCAAACTTATTTGCAGAATAGGTTACTGCTAATGATGTATAAGTGCCCAAGGGCTAAAAGAACAAAAACACTACCAACTGATTGAATTGGTCCTGTTAAGCCTACTGACAAAACATAAGCTTTCAGATAACTGTTCAAGCTCCTACAAGTCTACAACAGCAAGTTTTTCAGATCTAAAGCTAAAAGCAGAACTGCTGTCAACTAATCTTCTCCCTAGACCAATTATCTATTTGTTGATTATATAAGAGCGATTAAAAGCTAAAAGAATTAATGGCATTTCTTCGCAAGTCTTAGCAAAGTCATTAGTCTAATGACAATATTTTGGATTACCTTCTCCCAATTCAATGCACAATAGAATAGACAAAAGAAAAGGAAAATGTTAAACCGAAAGGAACTTCCTAACTTCCTTCAAGATTCAAACTTTTAAAAGGTCAAAGCATTGGAGTGAACTAATGGGCAGCCAAGAGATTGTTAACCTTACTATTGGGTTCCTGGCCAAAGGACAACGGTTCATGAACAGGACAACAGAGAGCATCGCGCAGAGAGGTCCACGGTGGCTCGGGCGTGATTCGTCGCCGGCGGGGAAGCGGCGGTGTGGTGGAGAAGACCACCAAAACGAGTTGCCCGGAGGCTACTAGAGCTAGGGGTGGCGGCTTTAGGGCTCAAGCGGCACCATGGCGGCGCGGCAAGGGCACGAGGCGGCCGGTCGTGGGGACGAAACATGGCGGCGACGCTCGGTGAGAGTAAGGGCTAAAATAGGAGGAGCGTGAGCACCACCAAGGCGTAGGGATCTCACCGGAGTGGTCGCCGGTGGAGGGGAGTGTCCGAGGAGGGCTGGCGGCAGGAGCCGGCGGCGGCGCGGGGTGGTTCAACGGTGACGGCTCAAACGACACTACAGGACATCAAGGAGCAACCCGTGAGGATATACAGTGCATGCAAGCTTACGGGGCCGAAGGGCTAGGAACCTACCAGATGACACGGAATTTCAGCGTGGCGGAGCTTCGGCCGGAGATGGAGAAGACAGCCAAACTCGAGCTCCCGGCTGCATCGAAATGAAATTAAACGATACGGTGAGTTAAGGGTGACGGCGCGATCACGAGGGACAAGGTGAGAAGACCCGAAACTCACCGGAGCACGAATGGTGCGGTGGAGCTTCACAGAGCGCGCTCCGAAAGCGGTGATGAGGCGGCCGTGTTCCGGGAGCTACAAGAAGAGAGGGGAGCTCGGGTTAGAGAAAATGGAGACGGCAACGAGATAGGAAAGGAACGGCGCGGTCGCTGTGGTGCTTACCGAGATGGAGGAGGGCTCAAAGCCTCCTTCTCTCCCACGGCCGAAGAGAGAAGTGAGGGGAGAAGAAGGGTTAGAGTCCGTTTTGTGCCAATCCAAGGACGGAGGAGGATACGGCGTGAAGAAGCGGTGCTCCCGGACTGGTCGGCGAGGGCGGTGGGGGAACGACGTCGCTCGGGCTGACGGTGCCCGCGGCAGAGCATGTCCCGCGCGTGGCGCTCAGCTCCTGACCGACGGAGAAGAAAGGTCTGACAGAGGGGGCCCGGTTGGCAGTGTCTGTGAAGAAAGGCGGCTCGGGCTAGCTGGTTAGGTCGAACCAAGATGAGTCGGGCTCGGTCGGGAGATCTGGACCGCACGATTTAGAATGGACGGCCTGGATAAAAAGGGGCGTTCGGACTGGTCAATCAAGCGCCAAAATCTGGACCACCGATCTAGGATCAAACGGCTCACAACTACGATGCAATTAGGCGGTCCGGTGGAGCCGAGTGGCGCGTCGGACTCGAGCCAGGGTCTGGTTCGGGTCGGTTGAACAGTGCTAAGCCTGAAGTTTAGAACAGATTTGACCAGAAAATAGAGGGTTTGACCGAGGCTTTAAATATAGAAATAAATTTCTAAAAATTCTGAAATAAAACAAGGGTGTTCCTGGGATGACCTAGTAGTTATAAAAATTAATAAAGTCACTGTTCATAATATAATTTGTGTAAAATAAATTCAAACTTAGTCTAGGTCTATTAATGGTGTTTGAATTTTCAGAGGTTGATTTGAGTTCCAAAATTTTGAAAAATTATATTTATTCAGGATAATTATTTTAGTATTTGAATAAATTGTTTCCAGATGATGATCAAAGGTTTTTGTTCCTATTTTCATTTGGAGTTTGAATTCGAAGCGTATGTTTAATTGGTTTGATAAATTTCCAAGTGCAAAATATATACAATTGTTTCCAAAATGTCATGCATGCTGATATTATGCATACTAAATCTCATTAATTAATTTGGGGATGTTACAACTCACTTTTGTTGTTGTTGTTGTTTTAGGTACCCAATCCAAGAACGACATGCATGGGAGGGGGTAGCTTTATGTTCGCACGCACACTGCCATGAAACTTTGATAATTGATTAAATTTCAAATCGTACCTTAATAAATGAGCAAACTGCTTAAGGGATTGATTATGGTTATATTTATGCATTGGATTATTTGTAATAATGACGAGTAGCATATTTTTTTGGATAATTGTGATTATGCTTTAGTCACGTAGTATACCATGAGTGCCTATTGTTTATTCTGCGAGTTGGATTCTTTGATTTTTGATACTTGTACCTGTTGAAACTCCTATAATAGTTAGCTAAATAAAGGAGATTCTGCTGGATTTTAGTAAAGTGTCATGTTTTTAACTTGTTGTATTGTTAGTTTAGTAGCATTCCAGGCTCAGGCCGGGCTGAGGTGTTACACTACAAATCTCTAGGAGACGACAAATCCAAATTTTGCAATTACGGAACCAAAAACTACAGAGCAATATGATCAGCAGGAAACCAATCTGCTACCCGAAACTACAGTTATGTCCCCTTCGGTTATTAAATCAGATCTCACAAACCTTAGCTAATAATTGTATGGAAATTGGTAGGAATATAGATACACAAGTTCTCTACAAGCTGTAAAAATTTCAGCCCAAGCCGTGATCGTTTCACTACTCAAACAGATCACCTGCGAACACTGCTTTGTGCTAATACTACAGTAGTCTTGGCTGATAAAAAAAAACCCCTCCCAAAACAGGCGCTCCTGCCATCTAATCCTCAATCCAACCATACAAATCGAAGAGCAACAAGTCAGAAACACACTGGCCAAGTTTGAGTCCGATCGAATGACATTTGATACTCCGATCGACGTCTTGAGGTTGGCTACCCCCTCCCATGTGGTCGGCTCCCCACTTGGGTCAGACACTGTGGGCCAAAAGCCCATGGTCCAGGTTCTATTGATTATGCAAAATTCCTCCCGAAACAACTGCTAAATCCATCCTCCTTTCTAATACACTTTTCTCTCTTAAATATAATTGAGATATTACAATTTCATAGTGAAATTATAGTATTTCACATGAATCCGGATCCTCTGCAATACTGCAGAGGATCACTGTATGAACAGCAGTTTAGTTGCATGAACAATGATTCGCAGCAGCAAAGCAGCATTCTACTGTAGATTACTGTAGCAAATCATGGCAAAAAAACCACTACGGAAAGAATATTGTATCGAAACGCTATTCGGATTGTACTGTATTGATCGATCTCATCCGTCCGCATTCTATCTAACGACTGAGGAGTGTTAATGCAGAGAATATTGTGCGCCTCCCAATCCATTTCACATGGCACTTTTTTTTTCATTGCCAACGTGTTTATAATTCAATGTACCTAATCATACTCTAACAGGTGGCTTAACTTATTTTTTCAAAAAAAAAAAATATACCGAAGAGTTAGATCTGAAACAGATGGTTGGGATCTATAACTAATTCGATTTAACTACACACAAAAGGCATATAGAAATGAGAAATTAATGAAAAAAACAGGTAGCTAGCTCTGATACAAAGAAATTGATCACCTATCACACCGCTAAGTCATCAACCATTCAAGCCCACCCCTTCATGGACCACCCTGCACACACAGCACACATGCATAAGATGAGCTGCCTCCATGAGTGTGCGCTATATACCATCAATTTAGAGATGCCAGTCTCCTCCAATCCTGAACAAAACCTGATCTTATTCTTCTGTCCGTTTATCCCTGCTATCTTCTGTTACTCTCCTGGCATGCAGTGTGTGACAGACTGACAGTGCATTGGAATGTCACAGCAAGAATAACGGTGCTGCCTTTCTCAGAAACATGCTGGTACCTCTCTGACTGTGCATGAGCGCATGAAATTGGATCCACGCACGGCATGCGCCAAGCGAATCCAAAGACAAAAGATCAAAAATAAAATATACACAGTGATCTATATATATTGTTACATATAGCACCGAGAAAAAAATAGATTGTAATTAAGGCTCTTATAAAACCAAGACACCGTTTGACACGCAGGAATTTCACAGGTAATACTTCAATTCCTGCAGAAACTTCTGCGTTTCAAAGGGGGCCTAAATCGGAACCCAATCCCAACCCCTACATCCAATGTAGAAGATACCTGCATTTGCAATGTGAAAAAGAAAACCTCTCTTTTTCTTAACGGAAATGAGAAAGATGTTGTGGAAAAGACCAGAGAGAAACCCGGATGACGGGAATGCTCAACCCACAAATGCAAATACAAGTATCCATCTCACAGGCCTGGAAGGGGCAGCCGCCCAAAGTTGAACTCAGCTTGGCCGCTAGTCGCTTTCCCCTCTCTAACTCCTCCACCTCTCGGTCCCTTTCCTTCTACTTTGAAGCTGAGGGGCCATTGGGTCCTCTACAATTTACACGGTTTACCTACAATAACCGCTCGATACATGTTGTAGCTGTTCTAGCATCCACTGCTCTTGAAACCAACGAGCTTTTCCTAAAGCAACAAATACACACATCACATCAATACAAACCCTAGTCCTTCTTTCTCTTGTTTCTCCTAGAATGATCTGTAATTCAGTTATCAATAGTTAATTCTATTTTATAAGGTACACAGCTCTCTACCTTCTTCCTAAAAAAACATCAATACAGATCATACATCTAATCTTCTATACAAACCAACATGAATTAAACAAAGTACATTCATTAGTATGTGTATACCTCAACTCAACTTTGCAAGCCCCATATGACAAACTGTGTACTGATAGTACTACTCTCCATTGTCTCTAGCAGTCTAGCTACTATAGCTGTAGAAGGCCGGTAGCCATCACCAAGTTAATACTAATAACCAGGATCATTAACCAAAGCCTCCACTCCGGTATATATCGATCGTGCAAACACCACCCTCTTATCCTCTCTTCCCCACCCACTCGCACTAGCACCCCCAAAATCTTTGCCTTTCCTCAGCTTGCTCGCCGCCGTCGTGTACGCTATGCCGGCAATTCACACGGCGAGGAGAGGCAGTCATGAGTAGAGACGTCGACGACGGCCACGGCGCCGGCAGTGTTTCGGCAGCAGGAGGAGGGGGAGCGGGCAAGGCGGTGGCTGGTAGCGGCGAGGCTGCCGACTCACACGAGAACGACCTTGTGATGCCGGGGTTCCGGTTCCACCCGACGGAGGAGGAGCTGATCGAGTTCTACCTCCGGCGCAAGGTGGAGGGCAAGCGCTTCAACGTCGAGCTTATCACCTTCCTCGACCTCTACCGCTTCGATCCATGGGAGCTTCCCGGTATATACATACACACACTTCTCCTGATCAGCTGAAATGGTCTCAATCTTGGCTAATCGTGGTGTCAATTTGTGGCTTAATTGTGGTGTTGGTAGCAATGGCGGTGATTGGGGAGAAGGAGTGGTTTTTCTACGTACCGAGGGACCGCAAGTACCGGAACGGCGACCGGCCGAACCGGGTGACGGCGTCGGGGTACTGGAAGGCGACTGGGGCCGACCGCATGATCCGCGGCGAGAACAACCGACCGATCGGGCTCAAGAAGACGCTGGTCTTCTACTCTGGAAAGGCCCCCAAGGGCATCCGCAGCAGCTGGATCATGAACGAGTACCGCCGCCTCCCGCCGCCCGCCACGGACACCGATCTGTTCTACAAGGTAAAGAAATTTGCCAAGGTTAGGGTTTTTGGGAGCCAAACCTGAACTCAATTTTGCAGAGTTCCTACTTTAATTTATAGGGGTATGCATGACAGCATGAGTGGATTGTTGCTTTGATTTATTTTTATTTTGCAAATTGAGGTTCAGGCGTCCAGCTAGTTGTTTGTTCTTGGTTATTATTTGGTGTGATTAATCATTTCTTCTACTTTCGTTCGGTGCTTTTACTTTGGTCGCATGATTCATATGAATATGTGAGATGCTTTTCTTTTTCTTTTCAGATCTACGAGTTTAGGGTTTGCTTTTTGTTCCTTGTTCTTGTTGGCATACATATCGACTTGTAAAAAACCTACCCTATTGAATAATTGAATTCCCCTTATCTAGATACCAGTGTACCACTTACATGCCCTGCAGATTCTGCAAAGTGATTTGCATGTCCATGGTAAACAATTTAGTTTCTCTTTGCTAAATTATTTAATCTCTGAACTTAATTGAAGCATTTAATTCCTTCTCCCAATCCATCTTACAGCGCCTAGTTATTCATAGAGCATGCATCTTCACTCAAGTACTCACCTACTTCTTCCTGTACTGTCTATGTAATCATCATCTCCCTCTGATGTTTGGTAATTTTTTTAGCTTTGAAATGATGCAGTAATTATTGAATTCTGTCGTGGTAATTTTTTTAGCTTTGAAATGATGCAGTAATTATTGAATTCTGTCGATCATTCTTACTTAGAGCGCATTCATTTAATTAACATTCTGCCTCTTTCTTTACAAGAAAGGGCTAACCACCAATCCACCATAAATCTGAGGTTTCATAATGTCTACTCATTCAGTTCGAGATCTCGCTCTGCCGCGTCTACAAGCGCTCTGGCATCGACGACGGCCACGGCCAGCCCTCCTCCAGCAACGTCCAACCGTCCTCAGCGAGGTCGGCACCCTCCCGCACCGGCGCGCCGACTGGCCGGCACGGGTCATCGTCGACGTCGACGCCACTGCCACCGACGCAGCAGCCCAGCTTCCACCTACTTGGCCAAGGCGAGTGCTCGTCCGCGTCGCCGCCAGCCATCATGGACCAGGCCACCGCGCGCCATGCGCCGCACCTGCAGCAGCCGCCGCCGCCTCCCCCCAGGCCGTGCGCCTACGCATCAGCAACGATGAGCTGGACAGCGGCGGTCGCGCCGACCGAGAGCGTGACCGTCCTCGCCTCCACGTACTCGCTGCTGAACATGGCCGGTGCGGCCATGGGCAGCAGCTCCACCCCCGTCGATGAGCTGAGCACGCTGGTGGGCCACAGCCAGGCCTACTCTAACCACCCGGCCGCCGGCAGCCACTTCCTCCCCTTGCCGTCGCCGCAGCCGATGCCACAGATGACGCCGCTCGGCGCGCTGCCGATGTTGCCGGCCACGGTCTCCGACAAGCTCTGGGATTGGAACCCTGTCCCTGACACGACGGCCAGGGATTCCTTTAGTTCTGGTTATAAGTGAGCCCAAGTTAAATACCATAGTTCATCAGTTTTCCCAGCTCTGTCAATTATCCACAGTTAATTCTGAAAACCATCGGCCTAAACTTTATATATATATATATATATATATATATATATATATATATATATATATATATATATATATATATATATATATATATATATATAGTGCTAATTGGGGTGATAATGCCAATCTTGGCCGTTAGGTCTGTATTGAACAACCAAGATTAATGCGAGCTCATTAATGAAGGTGGGAGCATGCAAAGTTTTAATAAAGGCGTATTAATGAAAGCGTATTGGAGGTGGGAGCATGCAGTGTGTGTGTATGAGAAAATAGTATGGTACTCCTGAGAGTACGTACTCTCACTTCTCATATACCACTTAAATCATATGATGATATCTTTTTATCAATTTGAGCATACTCTAATAATGATTATAAGATAGTCCAAAGTGAGTTCTATGAAAAATTCATTAAAGTCCACCTTTTATAGCTAAATTTGTGTATATACTTTTTTATATATGAAAAAGGGTATATAGCAAAAATAAAGAGCTCCAATGAAAATTTTTCAATCAAGTCGTATTGGAGTATCTTATAATTGGTATTTAAGTATACTGAAAATGATAAAGAAGTATAATATATTCGTTTAAGTGGTATATTCGAAGTGGGAGTATGTACTCCCGGGTATGTATAATATATATACACCCTTTAATCACTCCACAAATATCATGTCAAGTAGTATATACGATCAAGAATTGATGAGATGTATAGGTGATTTGTAAGCTTAAATGTTCAGTTTAAATGATCAGCATCATATCTTAACTCCCTCCTGATGTGTTTAGCAACCAATGTGACTGATTCACTTTGCTTACCCAAAAGCTAAGCTTTAGGTAGCATTTTCTTTGACAGTAATCTGCATGGCACATGAAATAATGTATGGAGGATCGGAGGGAGACCGTTTGCAGCAGGTTGTTTCTTTCTGCATGATTGGAAGGAAGACTTGCAGGGGGTGTTTTTTTTTCAGATAAAAGCATGCATGTGTGCACAGGAATTGTGTTGTGTCAGCACAGAGGTGAGGATTCGCTTGTGCATGGAATAACTCATGTGATTATTGCAGCAGCTTTTGTTCTTACCCTTTGCATAGTGTTTGCTCATTGCTGTGAGCCACTGGCTGCAAAAGGTGAGGATGGATTGTGTGCTTTATTTGTCTGCTAATGGTTGCTAGCTGGGGAAAGGAAAAACAAAGAAGATAAGATGAAGTCTTCAGAAGAATTTGTCCATGCTGACGTGCATGGGTAAGCTAGCATGAGATGCCTGTCTATGTGTATATATCTGCTATCTGATTGATGGAAAAGACAATCTATTAGCAAATGATCTAAAGACTAGTTAGCTAGTTTGTTTTATTGAGCAGATAGAACGGGTCGTGCATGCTGGATGCTCTAGATTTTGGTGTCTCTCTGCAGTCTAGGATTCTTGTTACATTAGGTTGTACTGCTGACGTGATCGAGATATATGGCCAAGTCAGCTAAATATTTTAAAACTCAACTGGATATTAATTACTCCCTCCGTATTTATAAGCTTGACGTCCGGGGCAAAGAATCTGAGTGTTCCAGCGTCAAGTATTTATGAACGGAGGTAGTATAATTACATACAGAATTGTAATTTCCAGATAATTTGAGGTTATTACAGCAAAGGAAATGAATAATGTATGCTATATATGTATCTTCGGGTAGGGAGCTAGAGATTCTTCGGTTTTTTTACGTCACATGTACCCCGGAGCAAGTACTCTATCCGCTCTCTTTTACTTATTTTCGATATCGACATGCTTCCAATATACACATTTGACTACAACTTTTTTTGATTATATATTAATAGAAATTAATAAAATATAATGATACGAATGTAGATTCGATGATAAATATAATAATACCATTTACATGTGACAAATTAAAATAGCTTTGTGTATATTAGTGGTGAAGGTTCTAAAAGTTTGATTCCACATATTCTAAAAGCCATCTATATTTGAGAACGAAGGGAGTACACGTCTAGTTTACATTGTTACTAGTTTTGATATTGTTACTAGCCAATATGCTCCTATATAGGATGGTTACAAGTAATAGTACAGTCAAAGGGAGTTGCAACAACTTAATTGCATGGTTATTGATTTAAAAGCTACTGGAGCCATCAGAACTGTCGAAGATCAGTTCTAAAGAAAAGGATAGGGTACAGATTTGTAATTTCGGAACAAATAAAATGAGCCAAAGCCAAATTCTGAATCTAGTACGACTTGGATAGTATATAGCTCGTACTACATTTGTGCGAATTATTTTAATTTAATTATATACTACTTGCTTAGACGATGCATGCTAATTTCGTTTAGGATAGCAGGGAAAGCACAAACTGAAATATGGGATATAAAAGTTTGTACTACCACCGATCACACTTAATTACTCAGTTAATTATTTACTCGACTCTTTTGGGAAACTCGGTCAACCGTAACTCGTAGCAGTATGTACAATGTTATGACATCAGCTGTCTGTACGTCTTGCCATATAGGATATAAGATTATGCGAAACAGAAAAAGAGAGCATAGAGAATTGTGTCATTTATCATGCAGCAGACAGCTTGGGAACAAAAACATAGGTGCTATAGACAACTTAAAAATACATTATATGAGGGGTTGTCACACCAACACATATTTTGATGAGAGTGAGAGAGAAGATTAGATAAAGAAAATTAGAGGAAAGATGATGAGGAGTGTGTTGTAGTTAGTATCAAAAGAGAAGCTACGGGAGATGCTATCTCTTATGTTGTCTATAGATGATACGGACAACCTTAATAGACAGCCTATTGTACTGCCCAATTAATTAATGCTACTACACCCCACCTTAGCACAAATTTAATTCAAGAATTGCTTGCCCTGGATAATAGTCCCTACATATGTTCTGAAACCGACAATTAGACCATGCATACAAATCACTTTGGTTTAAACATCAAACCAATTGAAAAACAAAATCCAAAAGAACTGTTGATGTTCTTCTAACACATTTTTAGTTTCAAGTTGACTTTTTAAAGGATATTACAAAACTTCATAAACTGCATCGTCCAATTTTCAGAATATTTTATATTGATAATAGTTTGCATGGTTGCTCCTAATTGTCGGTTTGCACTGGATATGCCCCCATATGTTAATGTATTTGCTGGTGGTGGCATATCTAGTGAAAACCGGATAAAAACCGAGAACTATAAAAACAAAGGTGTGAAAGTGTTGAACCCAGAAAGTTAATTTTGAATTCTATGTATTTACCATGCTAGTCCCATGATCGGTAGCTAGCACACATATAGTACATTGCCGCATCACATCCATACATGAATAAATAAAACGTAGTAGCACGTAATATTAAGCGGTCGTACTTCAGTCTATATGACCAAGTTTTACACAAAGGGCCGACCGGCCAAATAGATCACACAAAGTGCTTGCCATGTGATATGCCTCAGCCCACAGTCAACCGACTGGGGTTAAAGTCTTTCAATTGAGCATCATCGTCACTAAAACCTGCGGCATAAAAGTAATCAACCGAGGGATCTTCTTCCACTTGCTCTAATAGTGTTCAACAAGCAATTGTGCGTACAAAATTGTACTCCGCAAGACTTTAAGCAACATTTATAATACATGTAAGCTGAGACAAAGGTGGTTGTCCTAACTAGTTTAGTTTGCACAAAGCGATCTTATTATTTGCAATAGACATAATAATTTGTAAAGAGCAATTTGTAAAACAATTGTTATTGATAAAAAATAATAAAAGAATAAGTAATCATATGATAAAGTAACCATATGGCTATCCTTCGCCATAACCAAAATTCTCATTGACGGTCCTTTGTCAAAAGAAGTTCTAGTATGGATTCCCACCATCCATACCATTCCCAAAAACCATTTTTAAAACTAGAAAATCTAACCAAGTGTAGTATTGCCAAGTGATGTCCATGACCGGAGACACATATATTCGAATAGATTTACACGCTGCAGAGGTTATACAACTTTATCCACACGATATAACCATCTCATTGTGTCAGCGCAAATTTCACTCGACAAGAAAAAGTGCGACTGAGATGTTATAACGAGACCTTTACAATGCCTTTCTCTAACAATAAACCGCCCTATAAATTAACCCCTTAAGATATTAAGACCCTTTACCATGATCAAGAGAGCTCATAGTTGTGTAGGTAAGCCTCACGAAACAACACGAGAGCCCCTTCGAATAATGGACATCCGTTACCATGTCTACACTGCCAACAAGTAAACCTATTGTCTACCACCTGCGGTTTAGTGCTAGATCATGATAAATTATTTAGCCAAGTCTTTCCCATAAAGGAAAATGTTGTTGCACTGATTACTTGGATCAATGGCATTGAAGTTCGGTCCTTAATGACCTGGGTGAGACCACCACAAACCATAATCATGTACAAACTGCACTGGTCTCAACAACCCTTTTTATTTTCACATTTTTAACCAAAATATCAGAGGTAGCCCCGTTGTCCATAATTTGCTAAAACATTTCCCAAGGTGCCCAAAATTCATTTATACCAATTTTCTACCAATTAACTAATTAATATTTACCTAAGCATGGCTAAGCATGTGGCATCTTTACCACCTAGAATTTCCACTAATATTTCCATCAATAGTGGATAATATTCCTAAGGTAGCAACAGTGGGGATATCAATGCAACAAGTAGGTGATAACTATATACTAACGCAAACATATTCATTTAACGAAAATAAGCATGCATAATAGTTTAAGCAAACAATATACATAAATTTGAAATATATGATCGACATGGTCAAAGGGGGTTCTTGCCTTGCTTATTGAACTCTAGTTCTTGCTCTGTATTATAAGCATGCATAATAGTTTAAGCAAACAATATACATAAATTTGAAATATATGATCGACATGGTCAAAGGGGGTTCTTGCCTTGCTCATTGAACTCTAGTTCTTGCTCTGTATTATAACTTCGTACGATTATAGCATGTTGATATCCAAATAAATTCAAACAGGGAGAAAATTTAAATATTTTTATAGATTACGAAAGATCATGATTTTAACAAAAATTAGAAACAAGATTCATTTAATTTGGATTTCAAATGCAGAATTTATTAGCATTTGAATTTGGCTCGTTTGGAAAATCCAAAAAATAAAAATAAAAGAGAAAACATTGTGCACAGATTTTCTTTTTAATTTCCATTTTTCTTTCTAAAGGAAAGTCTGGGTTTATTGCATCGTTAGGCTAATAGGTGGGGTCGGGCCTACGGTGAACCGAGTTCACGAGCTTGCCTACAGTCAAGGGCTTCCCACATGTCAGTGACTCAGATTTTACAACCAGTTTAAATTAAAATCTAATTAATTATTCTACCGGTGCCACACGTCAGTGACTCACTAATTTAACTATAGTTATTAACATTAACATAATCTGTAGAGGGGATCCATGTCACGACCCTAGGGCGAAGGACCCCGGGACCTCACTGTCATCCACACTAGACCAGGAAACAGCTAGTGTGCACAGTCAAACAAAAGTGGTAACAACTAAAAACGCAAAACTTTATTAATAGACAACAGAGTTGATTACAAAACAGGCTTACGAGCCGACACAACAAAACACAGTGGAAGACAAAAGCAACTCATGGACCACACGACTCGCCACAGGCAGTCGTCTGGAGGGCGCAACCTAGTCGTCCTAGGCCTCGTGCTCTTCGTTGAAGACGTCCTCTCCTGCTTAACAACATCAAGTAAGAGTGAGCACAACAACCGTACTCGCAAGTTACACCCGTCAAGTAACAGATTGATACATGAAAGGGTTTAATAAATGGAAGGCTTATAGAGTTGATTTGCATAAAACCATGTTTCTTTCCAAATACTTGTAGTAAGTTCCAAAGCAGTTGTTACTCTATAACTGAAATTCATTTTCTAAACTCAAGTTTTATAGTCAGATAACATTTATCAACAAGTGGTGAAGGATACTCTCCTATCACAAGGCTACCAGCCCAAAACCCATTTGGATAGAGATCCAAACCATTAAACAAGTTTTTTGAAAACAAAACTAGAAATCTAACTTGGAGTGGCTTTGCCAGCATGTCCATGACTGTGGACACGGCTATTCGAATAGTTCTTAACACTCTACAGAGGTTGTACAGCTTTACCCACACGACACAGCCTCTCTAGTTTGTTTGGCATCCATCGATACCACCGCTCACTACCTTAGGTGAGCAGTCTATAGCTCATGACAAGGACTTTACAAAGTGTCATTCCACCGTAGTCCCCCCTCGCTAAGGTTTTGCCTCCTTTGGATAGAAACCCGCCGGATCAGGCCCCCTCTTGCGCCAGGTGGGAATGTAAAAAAGTAGGTCATGAAAGACCACCCACACAACCGGATGGAACGACCACGGTGAAACATTGCAAAAAAGTTAGCCAGATTCTGCCCACACAAAACATGTGGTAGTACGATGTGGCATAGCAAAGGAATGCTTGAAGACTGATCCTTAACTGACTTATGCGACTACCAAAAGAACCCTGGGCCTCGACCATAGAAATGGATCGATCCCGTGCATGAACATGCACCCATCCAAACATCCATTTCGCCCAAGTCCAAATCAGTTTTTATTTTTATTTACCACATTAAAACAGTTCATAAAACTCCATGGTACTGACCATACAATAGCAGCATTTTAAATCATATTTGAGCTTTTGGCTAACTTCCCCAAATCAAATAATTTTGATCTAGGCTTCGGCTAAGTAGAGAGTTTTGCAACATATTCTAGTTCATACTAATATACCAACTAGCTTTTAACTAAGGTACCAAGGGTGATCCAAACAACGTCAAGTTTGGGTGTACAAAGAAAATAGGAATAACTATCAAGTTAAAATAGGGATTTGAAGTACTTGAATTTAAATACGCATGCAATAATAATTTGAAACAGAATTTAAATAATGTGAAATACTGGGATTCAATATGATCAAGGGTATAACTTGCCTTGCTCGAAAGCTTGCGGGTCTACCTCCTCGTAGAACTCGGGCTCTCCAGAGTCGTCGAAGTCTACACGTGAGAACAAAGCAAGATCAAATAAAGACCAAGTAAGATCCAAATGAACTCCAAGCAAACCCAAACTAGAGCCAACAGAAAAGAACTGAATTAAGAAGAAGATAGAGGTTTGAACCACTCAAGTCAGAGCTTGAATGATGGAGATCAAGAGAGAGGGGGAGTGGTTCAGGGAAGGGAATGGCGAGGAGAGAAGCTCCAGGGGGTTTTATACGGTTCTGGACGGAAGGCGCGAGGGAGGGTGGTGACAGACGGGAAAGGGCGGTGTTGGTAGGTGAGAGAGGTGATAGGGAGTTAAGGTTGAGCCAGGGCATGAGCGAAAGCCGGACGATGCGCGCGATGCCGAGGAAACCGGGTGGAGGTGGTGTGCTGGCGCAGCCGGAGCGAGCCACGGCGCGCGCTCAGGTGAGTTGGTGAGGGCGTTGCCACGTGGAGGTCGAGAGAGGTCCTGAGGGAGGAGGTCGTGACCAAGAGGGTGGTCATGACTGAGAGGATGGTCTTTGCAAAAGGAGAGATCGTGACCAAGAGAGTGGTCATGACTGAGAGGGTGCTCTTTGCAAAAGGAGAGGTGATGACCAAGAGGGTGGTCATGACTAAGAGGGTGGTCTTTACAAAATGAGAGGTCATGACTAAGAGGGTGGTAATGACCGAGAGAGTGGTCTTTGAAAAAGGGGAGATCGTGACCAAGAGGGTGGTCGTGACCGAGAGGGTGGTCTTTGCAAAAGGGGAGATCGTGACCAAGAGGGTGGTCATGACTGAGAGGGTGGTCTTTGAAAAAGGGGAGGTCGTAGGAGGAGGTCCTGAGGAGAAGCGGAAGGGAAAGGCCGTTTGATTCTAATCGTACGGTCGGCTCACAAGAATTGTGGAACGTTCGGGCCGAACGAACGTGCAAACGAGATCGGGCCATTCAAACACGATCGGACGACTCACAAGAATTAAGGCGCGGGCGTGCGGGGAAGAGGGACAGATAGAGAAAGGGGATTCCAAGCACCAGAGAACTCCACAACTCGAACTAAACCAAATTAGTTGAAGTTTGAGTTTGTCGAATTAAATTGTTTTTGAAATTTAAGGTTTAAGCTTTACTAACCAATAAACCAAATGGTTATTTTTAATTTTGAAACTTCAAAAAGCTCAGAAAAGTGGGGCGCTACAGTCCACCACTCCACCTACGAGAGAAAGGGAGACAGAGGAGGTGATGTCGGCCATGGCCGAGCTCGCCGCCAGCGGAGTGGCGACGCACGAGCTTAGGAAGCAGCAAAATGGAACAACGATACTATGGCAAAGCTAAGGGTGGTGATGATGACGTTTGGCAATCATCGGAGAGCTGGCGACAACATCGGCAAGCAGTGGAGCAGCTCGGGCTACGACGGCTTCTGTGAAAGGAGCAGTCTCTCGACCAGGGGTTGCATGTGTTGGGTTCAACAGGGGAACGTGATGCTAACCAACTTAGCACGGCAACCAATGGCCACTGGAGTCATGCCGACGACATACAGCCGCGGTGGAGCCATGGACAGCTACAGTGAAATCTAGGCAAACAATGCTAAGCTCTAAATCTAACTAGCGCACTAGCACTAGGGGACTACCAGAGGCTCACTACTTCGGTCGGCGGCGATGAAGATGGTCGAAGAAGATGTAGTGACGGTGAACAGGGTCAGCGGTAAAGGCTTCATGGTGGCAACGGGTTACAGCTAGGAAGAAGCTACGAAAAGATACATGTTAGCTAGGAGAGATGACGCGGGTTCTTGGAGGGGATGATGGAAGTGGCAAGCTAGGAGAGATGACGCGGTTGGTTCGGCTTAAATGGCAAGGAGGAGAGCGGGAGACGAGCACAATTTCTCATGGGAGTGGCGTGACAGAATGGACGAAGCGGCGCGCTCTCCCTCTCCGCCCGTACAGGACAAACGTAGACAACAAGGCTGCTTGATGCGCCTACAGCGATGACATGGGGCGAGACGGATGCAACAGCTTGCCAGGTGAGGTAAAACGGTGAGCAGAGTGATTGAAAACTATGAGCACACGCGCGAGCTCACTACGGTGTGTGCGCGGTCAGGCGGGAGGTGGAAGATGACTCCTACGGGCGGGCCCAGGGGTCCACCAGTCAGTAGCGCGGTGAGTCGACGGAGACACAATAGCCTAGGTGAAGGGAGCGGCGCAAGGTTGAAGACGACCTTCGACAGGTGGGTCCTGTGCCCACCGATCAATGACAGCGAAGGAAGGCAGCAGAGAGAAGGCATAATCGGCGGAAAGACACTTTCGCACAAAGGAAACAATATTTGGAGAGAAGGGAGACGGCTTCGACGAGGGACGGTGCACGGACTGTTGTTGGACCAAAACAGTAATGGGATGGGCCAAGCCTGGAAAATGGCATGCGGTTTGTTTATATTTTAAATAAATTTCAAATTAATTTAAATTCCATAAATCATATTTGAGCTCAGAAAATTACCAAGCTTGGCTAAAAAAATCTGATTTTTTTTGGAGAAGCTGTTTAGATTATTTAGAACCAGAAAAAAAATATTTCCAAGTTTTTACCATGTTTTAATTAATTTCGAAAATACATTTTCAGCAGCTACAAATTAGGAAAAGTTTAACTAAAGAAAAAAATCTTGGAAAAGGCTAAAAAAATCAGAAATGAGATTTTGAACATAAATATATAATAGTTTTGAAATTTTGGGGTGTTACAAAATGTTTTCAAAAAATCTTAAAATATTGTCTGATAGGGCGTGCATGTTATATAGCCGTGCAAAAATTGTCTAATTACATTGCATGATAATAGTCACTTTTCATGCATAATTTGTCCCTCTTATATCTTACAAATGTAATTAGTTTGATCTCAACAATTTATAGAGATATAGAACATATCTACCCCTACATCTCGTAATGTTTTGAGAATTTTGGAAACTTCCGCCGTCTGGTTTTCATGAAAATTTTAATACTTGGCCGGTTTTCACTAGATATTTCGCCACTGCACACGTGTCTATGCCTTTGTACGCGAAGCAACTCTCGATGAAAAAACCCCATCCTTTCTTTTCTGGGCAAGCATATATCACGCGCCTTGATCAAGGTGCAGAAAGCATTGCCTCGATCGATCATGAGCTCGCAATTAAGCTGGTCCAGCTTCGAGAGTCAATGTATGGCCTGCATTTCGCAAATGTTACGATGATGATGAGCACCACAACCTCCGTTCCACATTCCTAGTTTCCTTTAGGCCCACTGGCCATGATCACACACATACACATGCATACCATGGCAAAGATGCATGATAACCGCTATCAGATGCGTAAGATCAGGAGACTGCCACTTTGGATCTGAAGAACTGAAGATGATGCAATTCAAGGCATATATATACAGGCAGAAATTAACTGCATACTTAGATAGTGCCACAACTTGCTGAACTTTTGTCGTCTGCTGGAATGATTTTCGCTTGTGTTGTGCAGTTCATGATGGGCGACGATCGACGACAGGGAAATACCACCGGCCACAACTTGCCTAGCTTCTGCCTGAGAAACCTCACATTCAGAAAAAAGAACAAAAGCTTGTAGAGCATTGTTGACACTTCAACTGCAACAGTGCTGATTCTTCCTTACGTTTTTCGAGCTCAGCTCGATGAGCCTGACAAATCTGTACATGCACGATGAGTCTGACAAGTCTGATAACCGTGGTTAGTGGTTACATAGCTAGCTCCAGTCCAAAACAATGCACGAGCGTCTACTCTGTCTCTGCAGTGAAGACCTGCAGGCAGCCTTTGCTTCAGTGATTCCCTTTAATTTCTTGAGGGGAGATTTCTTTTAATTACTGATCTAAAGTAAAATCTGAATTTCTCATACGTAAAACATTTTCAGAGAAAGACACAACTGGCAGTGGTACCAGCCGTTAATGGAACCGTCACCATTCAGTTAGCTATTACTATGTTTTACTGAATACTCTCTAGTTTCAGGTTTTCGGAAACACAGCTAAAAATCCACATGATAGGTAACTAGTCCTAAAGAAAAATGCAGCAGAATAGATGTACCTTGTTGCTTTAACATTCTAACTCCATAGATCATGTGTAAGAACTTATTTGTAGGATAACCAGCATCTGTCGACTGTGTGATGTCAGACTGAACTTTAGGATGCTCTGTTCCTGCCTGTTGTGTTAATTCACTCACTGCATGTATCGTTTCTATCCATACGGCAAGCATCAGTGCAGGAGCAGGACATGCCTGAATTGCTGAATTTACCTAGCTGGAAGCTTTACTTACCTTTCTTCAGTGTTCTGTCCCAAAGTTTCTGTTGGAGGAATTTACAGTCTTTTACTAAGAGTCTGCAGTACATGCCATCATATGCTTCACATGATCAGAATTAACTGCGTTTTATTTCTTCTGAACAAGGGGAAACGCAGTTTCCATTTTGTTGGAACGAAACGAAAATACTCCAGAGTACATAAGAAGTTTACATCTCGCTTGTATCAACACATGGTATCACGGAGCAAAGCATCGAATGACAGAAGCAAAAGTCTAGACATGATCATGCAATACCTTAATCAGTATGTCAAGATTAGAATTAACCACATAGATACAGCAAATCTTTTCTCAATCTGTAGATTAGAATTTCATTGGAAATGCCAGATACCATCGCTATCATTGCTTGAACGTCGTCTTCTTATATGACAGAATATTATTGGAGCAACCCCACAGCTAGCAGGCACTGTTCAAGTTTTCAGGCTCCAGACTAGTGCTGCTGTGCCTGTGATGCATGACCAAATGCCAAAACTGGAGCACTTCACAGTCTGGTAAAATAAGACTGCATATTGTAGTCAGGTTTCAGACAGATGCCTCCTTAAGTCGATTCAATATGGAGAATTCACGCTGACTTATGCTCTAGCAAGGCTTGTTTAGGTGATGCTCTACTCTTTAAGCCTTCTTTCTCAAACTTGACAAGACATTTCAACCTTTGTAATTCGTCGATCTAGACTCTAGCTTCCTCTTGCAAGTCCATGAGTTGTTAAATTTTACCCCCTCAGATGCCCATTATCATTAAGTGCCAGCTCGGCGAAGCAGTAACCTGTACAATAACATGAGACGAAATGCCTGCTGCCAAGTGCCAACAAGCTTTTGCTTAAAAACATCTCAGTATTTTGAGTGTACTTTAATAACAATACCAAGTTCCTTGGCCAATAATGCTTGAATAAGAATTTTCTCTCCTTAGTCTATGTTCAGTTTAACACCACAATTAGCAGAAAATGCCATATCAAGACCACTGACAGTAAGACCACCATTGCTGATCATGCTCTGCAAAAATAAGGTGCTCACCGAGTACGTCCTGAACAACATCAGACTTCCTTCGGAGTAAGGAACATCATCAATGTTAGGGCAGTCATCTCCAATTTGGCAAACGCCTGTGCTAGCAGAACCACCAACCCAGTGCTTTCATTTAGATAGGTAAATGTCCAGTAGAACTCCATCGTCTCTGACCCAAAGCCCGGAGTTACTGCCGATGTTATATGAGTACATGTTACATAAGTACTGATCAAATCATTTCCTGGAGCCTTGACAACCTTGTTGCAGAAGTTGAACCAGGAGGTGCTAGCCAGAGTTTATTTCCAGGAATCCTTTGGTTGCTAGTGGATAAAACTTTATTTCAGCTAGTGAAGAGCACCTGAAAGGCTAACCCCAACAATTCTGTCCTTGGAGTCGTAATATGTAGTTAAGAACGTGACATTGGCACGGGATAAGTACAAGCAAGTAGTATAACATAACTTCATTGGGTGGCATGGGTGCTGTTAGAATAGGAATTCTTTATATTTTTTTATATTCCTTTTTGTATTTCCTTATTTGTATATGGCATATTCCACTTATACCCCCTATATATATTGTCTATTGGGACTCGTGAATACATACACAATATTCATAACATGGTATCAGAACTAGGGCACTAACCTAGCGTTTTTTTCCCACTGCCACATCCAAGGCTGCCGCCGCTCGATTCGAAGCTGCCAACCGAGACGCCGCCGCCGCCGCCCACCTGATGCCCAAGGACTACGCGGGCACAGCGCCGCCCTCCGCCGCCCGTTAACGGAGTGCCATCGCCTCCGTCGCGTTTGTCTTGGGCCGCCGCTGCGTTCCACTCGGGCCGCCGCTGCTTTCCACTCGGGCCGCCGCCAGCAGCAGGGGGAACCCTAGCTCCCCCCACCCCTGAGCGTGCCCCTTCATGCCTTCGCAACTGGTTTAGTGTGAGCCAGCCGGCCCGGCCCATGAAATAAAATAAAATAAATAAACAGAACATCGATCTAACCGTCGCACCATCCAGTGCTGCCTTATAGCCTTCGTTGATGGCTTCTGTTCCATCGGATGTGATCCCATTCTCGGGAACAAAGCTTCATAAGACGAACTACAGGTTGTGGTCTTCACTCATAGAGATCACGCTTGATGGTCTCCGCCTCATGGGACATGTCACTGGTACTCGACCTTATCCACCGTCGTTGGTTCAGCCTTCTCCCAGACAGCCTACTTCTGCACCTCCTGCGGAAGATGAGGCCACCAAGAAGGAGGCAAAGGCTACTGTCTCTGCTACTGACGCTGGTGATGAGGTCTTTCAGTATGCGATAGACACCTTTGAGCCTGGTGTGCTGATGAGGCCTATGTTCGAGCCATCTTGGTGGTCAGTATCGATGACTCCATCCAGCCAGACATTGTTGGTCCGTGTTCCACTCATCAGATCTGAAAGTACTTGCATGAGCGATACCAGCAGAGCAGTGATGCTCAATTATTTTCACTTCAGCGTGAGTTGGAGACGCTTCACCAAGAGTACTCCTCCGTCGACGATTTCTTCCGAGCCCTAGCCGGTCTCTAACGCGAGCTAGACGAGCTGGCTTCTCAACTCTACAAAGAGTGTCATAAGGTGCAGAAGGTAGATCGTGATCGCATTCACCTTTATGACTTCATCTGCCGTCTTCTCCCAGAGTTTGAGTCTGTCAGGGCTCAATTGGTGAGCCGCTCATCACGACCAATAGTCATCGAGGCTCTTTCGACGCTTCGTGTGGAGGAGCTTCGCTGTGGATTAGCAGCACAGTTTGTTCCAGTTGTGCTTACTACCCCTTCTTCTTCGACTACACTAACGGTTTCTGCTTCAACTATAGTCCCTCCTCAGGTGTCTATTTTCGCTCCTATTTTTGCACCAACTGGGGTTTAGTGCAATTGTTGCAAGAATTTCGAGCACGACTACCAGAGTTATGTGGTGCGAAAAAAGCGAAACAAGGCGCGTGGGGATGGACGATCCAAGGGGGAGGGAGGCCCTTCCTCAATGGGATGACAGACCAGCACGTTAGGACCTTATCAGCTAGGTGACTCTGTTTAGCAGTTCTGCCAGGCTATACTTCAACAGCTCTCTCACTACTCAGCAGGTTCTGTCAATCTAGCTCAGACGTCTTCTACAGGTACTTCTTGGGTTCTGGATTCTGGTGCCTCTTTTTACATGACACCGAACTCCACATCCCTCCCTTCAGTAGGACCTCCTGTTTTTTCAATCTCTATTCAGACAGCTAATGGTACTCCTCTGCCTGTCAGTTGTTAGGGCACTCTTTTGTCCACTGATTTTTCTGTTCCAGCTGTTTCTCATGTTCCCCAGCTTACCATGCAGCTTCTCTCGGTGGGTCAACTTACTGATCTTAGCTGTAGGGTTAGTTTTGACTCTTACTCATGTTTCATCTAGGACCGATAGATAGGGACGGTACTTGGGACTGGCTAGAACTGTAGGGATCATTAGGGTCTCTACATCCTTGACCGCCTCTATCTTCCGTCCACTTCAGTTGCTCCTATCACCTCTACGTCTACCTCCACCGCCACTGCTGCCACCACCTCTGGAGTTTTTGCGCTGTGGCATCATCGTCTAGGTCACTTGTGTGGGTCTCGCCTTTCTTTATTAGTTCGTCAGGGTGTTCTTAGACGTATTGCTATTGACACGGCCATGTGTTGCCAGGGTTGTAAGCTAGGCAAGTAGCTACAACTTCCTTATCATTCTAGTGACTCCTTGTCTTCTCATTCTTTTGACTTAGTTCATTTAGATATATGGGGACTTGCATCTATTATCTCTAAAAGCAGGCATAAATTTTATGTGATATTCATTGAAGATTATTCCCGTTTTACATGGATTTTCCTTATGTCTAATTGTGGTCAGTTTCTTGTGATCTATCGTAGCTTTGCAATAATGATTCATACTCAGTTTGATTCTTCCATCTCTACTTTTCGCTATGATTCTACTGGTGAGTACTTTTTTGACGCTTTTAGATGGTTTCTTTTTTAGCAGGGCACTCTTTATCAATCTTCTTGTCCTGGTGCCCATGCTCGGAATGGGCTTGCTGAGCGAAAACATCGTCATCTGGTTGAGATTGTCTGCACTCTTCTCCTTGCTTCTCACATTCCACCACAGTTCTGGGCTGAGGCTGTTTCTACAACTCATATCTCATCAATATGCAGCCTTTCACTACTCTTAAGGATGTCATCCCTATAGAGCGTCTCCACTCTCAAGCCCCCTAGTACATTCACCTTCGTGTTTTTGGTTGTACTAATTTTGTTCTACTGCATCCTCGTGAGCACACCAAACTATCAGCTCAGTCAGTTGAGTATGTGTTTCTTAGTTATATTTCTGAGCATAAAGGTTATTGCTGCTATGATCCTTCTGTTCGACAGATCAGAATTTCATGAGACGTTGTCTTTGACGAATCTCGACCTTTCTTCTATCAAGATTCGACCCGTTGTCATGTTTCCACCGTTGAGTCGATTTTATGGTTGTCTCTTTCCGACTCTTCACCTATTTCTCCACTATCATAGTCTCCCCCTGGTCTATCTCTAGTGGTTCCTTTTGTGCCTCTGCCTCTGGTGTCGCCTCCTGTAACACCGATGTAGGATCAAGAATGGCCGACTAGAGGGGGTGAATAGGAGATTTCTAAAAATTTTGTGCTCTAGTTAACAATTTTAACAAGTAGGGACTAATTAAAGAATTCTAGCATAGGTCAAGAGATAAATAATGATATCACTAAGTCACCCCAAAACTATATCAATACTAGATACAATTTTAGCTAAGCAATTCTACACAAATAAGAAGCTAGAAATGTAAATGCGAAAATAGTAAAGACAAGAGAGAAAATCGAAATAAAGACAATCGATGTTTTCTTATGGTATCGAAGACTCGCCGATCTTCACTAGTCCACATTGAGCTAAGCCCAAATGAATTGGACCAGCTCCACAAGTCGAGCCTAATGAACCTCAATTCCACTAGGGTTGCTCCTCCTCCACTCTGGAGTTGGTGAGCACCGAACCAAACACAATTGGTGTCGGGCCTCTTCACAACCTTCTTGAAGAGATCACTACACAATCTTCCTCCAAACTGTCTAGGTGCAGGTGAGCACCAAGACTAATAAATCACAGCCCTTGCTTGATGATTATCAAGTGCCAAATAGATCAACTAATGATGCAAATGCACTTGAATGCTCTCAACTACCTCAAAATGAGAAATATAAGCAAATGAGTATAGGAGAGTGCACCAATGGCTTAAATGTATTCAATGAGGTCAGTACTAAGGAGCTTGGTGCTGGTGAGGGGGTATTTACAGCTCCCAATCACAAATTCGACTGTTTGGGGCAAGATCCCTAAAAAATCAGTAGGCTACCACCATGTATCGGCAAGTATTACCGCACCTATGGTTCAACAGTAATATGTTATTCATTTAATGCTTCTGAACTAACCATTACAGTCTGGTGCGGTACTACCACACTCACAAGGGTCGGTGCTACCGCACGACGATAGTACGACTCGGCTCAATTGGAACTAACATTTTCTAGGGAGGAAAACTCCTAAAAACATGCTCTTTGGAAATACTGTACCGCCAATTAGAAATCGGTCCTACTATACTACGGCAGTACCACTCCTTAGGTGTGGTCATACTATTTTTACTGATATTTTTTCAGAGGCTGTTCTAAATGCAATGCATGACTCGTAGTTGATCAATGTGGCACATCATAAGTTTTCAAGTTACTAGCCATGATCCCTCTTTATAGTACGATGTCTAGCCTATAAGTCTGGTCTTTCCACCAAACACTGAGACTGGTAAAATCTATAAAAGGGTCCTTAGGCTACTAAATACCTTTGCATTGAGCCATGTCATTCCTTTATCGTCTTTGCATTGCCATTTCTATGTTGTCATCCATAATCCGGGACTAAACCTTTAAAACATCTTAGCATACATGTTAGTCCCCTAACACACTATTTTTATTAATTACCAAGATCATTTTGGGGGCTTAGATGCTTTCAATCTCATACAAAGATTAACCATTTGAAGCATAAAGAGATAACACAACATCAACATATACTTAACATAAACTTTGATAATATAAGCAAGGATAACAATGTAGTATAACACCAGTGTCAAGGAGCTTCATAAGTGCAATAACTTAATTATTACAGTTGTTGGTGTTTTAGAACCGATCTTACGTAAAGATTATTTGATTTGGTGGGTCTCCACAATTGATCACGTAGACAAAGGAGACACGGAAATTTTTATACAAGTTCGGGCCTTCTCTAGTGAAAATAACAACCCTAATCCTGTGTATGCTGTATTTGGTATCTTGGTTACCATCAAGGAAAAGACTAGCGCTCTTTTTCCTCCTAAAAAACCTCTCCCATTACCTCTAAAAGATGGCTATTTATAGTATGCTGTGGAGGCAGTTGTTGTTTCAGGTCAGGAGGCGCTCATTATTACATAATAATGAGAGTAATTACCAGAGTAGTAACTTCCCCATGTTTCCTGACGGTTATCAATCAGAGATAGTGGTGAGTTATCTGTAGTTATTCCAGGTATAACTACATATCTTGACTGCTCAGATCTCACAATTAATAGGGCCTACTGGCGAGTGGACCCAGTTATCTATGGAGAAGTCATGGTAGGACTGGTCGTAGCAGGACTTACGACCAGGGGGTAGTCGTAGAAAGCTTACGACTGGATACTGGTCGTAGAAAGACTTAAGACCGAAGGTAATTGTAGGAGAACTTACGATTACGTGGTAGTCGTAGAAATACTTACGACTATGGCGGTGGTCGTAGAAGGACTTACGACCACCTGGCTAACTTCTCCCTTACAACCGTAAGGGGTATACCTAGTAACTGTGTGACGTCATATTTACTCATATTATACGATTAAGGATAAATAGTAAAATGAGGATTATCATATCCTCATCATCTAGCCCCCAGCTTCAAGCGAAAATAACCTACTTGGGCGAGGAGTCGTAGATGATCCTACGACCACTAGGGGGCTGTAGAAAAGAATGTTGAAGGAAAAACTCTTCAACATGTGTTTCTTTCGACCAGAAATATGCTTGGTTGATGCAATTTGTTGGAAATCTCATGATTACAAGATAGTCGTAGAAAATCTTACGACTTCGGAGTAATCGTGGCCCTATGATCGAAAGCAAAACATTTCCGATCGATATTTCTTTTGATCAGAAGTATACTTGGTCAAGAAGGTAATTTAGCTTGAGATATGAAAAGAGCCTCGGTACTCTCGGACAGGCAGATTTTAAAAAGATCTGTCCGTTAGAGCAATGCCCGAAGCGGTGGAAACTGTTGGGTTCCCACGGCGTTTCGTTTCAAGCGTACGGTTATAAAACGGACTACGGGAATGAACTTAGGGTTCTTACCTTTTCCCCGGTTCACCCTGACTATTCGTTGTCTTCTCATCTCTTCCGCCGCCAGCGGCACTGTGCGCTTTCTTGAAGCTTTCCCAAATCTAACTCTTTCCTCCTTGATAAAAGATGGCTAGGATCATCTCTGAGTGGGCTGAATCGGAAATGGACGACGCGAAGATGAATGCCTTGGTTACCGTCGAGAAAATTTCCGATGAGCTATGTAACATCCCAAAGTTATGTTACCAAAATAAAATAAATAAAGTTATTGGATTTTCTGAAATTTGGAAGAGTTTGATTGCCTTATTTGAATTTCTGAAGTTTTAAAAGTCAAAAATTTAAAATTTATTTGAAGTTCTTGAAGTTTCAGTTGGTTTGATCAGAAAAATAAAGTTTAAATTAATTCCTCGAATTTTCTGAGTTTTTAAAAAGCTTTTTCCTAAATATATTAAAGCCAAAATAATTTATTTGCAAAATTAATAGCCAATTATGTGTTGGAAATATTTTTATTAAGCCCAAAATAAATAAGGGAATTTCTGTGAATTTTCTCATAACTCTTGGATTTTATTTGCTATTTTCTAGAAGCTATTTTGATTTATCTCCATTTCTGAAATTGGAAAATCAATTAAAAATACGGAAAACCTCTTGGGCCGAAACCTCCTCGGTCCGGCCCATTTCCTCTGCGCGCCGGCCCAGTCAGCCCGCTCCTCCCGCACGTTCACCCCTCTCTCCCTCACCGCTCGATCCCCATCAGACGGCCACCCCCGCCCCACGCCACCCTACCTCCCCGCACCGTTGGATGCAAATCCAACGGCGCGAAGCCCTTCTCCCTCCTGGCGTTCTTCTCCGCGCAGCCGCCTCGCTCCGCCGCCATTAGCGCCATTTGAAGCTCCATCTTCGCCGCGAAATCCTCCCCCATTCGTTGTGCGAGGGCTCGCATTAAAATACGTGATTGACGCCGCCTCCCCTACGGGTCGTTGCCCCTTCACCGCACGCGGGATCCTCGTAACTGCGCCATCACCGCCGCGACGCCCGCGCCACCAATCTCCTTGCTCCGGCCCCTCCGCCCCTATAAAAGCAAGCACGAGGTGCCCCTTTCCTCCCTCATCCCATTCCCGGCACCCACCCCTCTTCTACCCCTCTCGGTTCGCCGGATTTCAAGTTTTTCCACCGGCGGCCGTCACCTAGTCCGCCGCCTCTTGCGCCGCCGACACCGCCGCCGCGTCCTCGCCGCCGACACCAACAGCTTCGCCGCACCGTCGCCTACGCCGTGCGCACCTCCGCCTCGCCCGAGCGCCACCGGAGCTCGCCGCCGCCGTCAACCCCGCTCGCGCCGCCGCTCTTTACGTCGCCGTCGGCAATTCCTTTGTCCCCGAGCACCGCAGTGGTAAGCCTTGAGATCCCCATACTCCCCTTTTTTATCTGGTGCCCTCGCTGGCCGATGTTGTGCCACCGTTCGCCGGCGCCATTTGGGCCCGAGCCGCCGCCGGTTTTCGCCGACGTGGCCGCCACCGTGGCTGCCACCCGTGCGCCACCTCACGACCACCTCAGCACAAAAGCCGACGTGGAGCCCATATGGCGCCACGTCATCCCACACGCAACCAGCCCCGCCACCCTATTCACTGTTCACATACACCGAGTCCACGGTGGACTTTGACCAACCGTGGGCGTGGTCCATGGATCACGGGCCCACAAGTCAGCGACTCAACGATTTTTAGTTTTAAAATAATTCAGCCGAAAATCATTTTCCTGAGGGCTGACGTCATCTTGCGCAACAATTAGGATTTCCTTTATAAAAATAATTCAATAAATTCAATAAAATCTGATTTTAGGGTTTATTTAGATTTAGAACTTCCCGGGGTTCGTTCTCCCTCATACGAACTCCGATTTCGTTGATTCAAATTCCTAAATTCATATAAAATCAAGATCTAGCCATCTAAACCAAAATTATTTAATTTTGAGTTCATTTGATCAATAATTCCTTTAAACCCTAGTTTATTATTTCATGTAAACACAAACTTAGAAAATTCATATCTTTGGAATCCCAGCTCCGATTTAGTCCATTCAAATTTGTAAATTCATGTAAAATTATTACCTAGATAACTAATCCAAAATATTTCTATTTGGAGTTAATTTGATCTGTCTTTTTGAATTTATTTGAATTTGGTTTGAATTTGGCGTATTTTGCTATTAGATTTTGACGACTTCAAGAATCAGATTTCGACGCCGATTGAAGATCAACATAAGAGGATTGATTTTGACTGTATGATCATCGTGATCGTACACTTGGACTACCTGAAGATAGTACTTGTGAGTACTAGGTGACCTGTTAAGAAAAACAACGTCACCTCAACACCAGACTTTCTGTTAAGGTGATCTGTTAAGAAAAACAACATCACCTCATCAAGCAAGGCAAGT
Source organism: Ampelocalamus luodianensis (assembly GCA_036346255.1). Classification (NCBI taxonomy): domain Eukaryota; kingdom Viridiplantae; phylum Streptophyta; class Magnoliopsida; order Poales; family Poaceae; genus Ampelocalamus; species Ampelocalamus luodianensis. The sequence continues at coordinate 25,505,386 of CM070625.1, forward strand.
TATACCCTTGATCATATTGATCCCACTATTTCAAATTATTTATATTATGTTTTAAATTATTACTGCATGCATATATTAATACAATTATTTTAATTCCCTGTTTTAATTTCCTAGTTATTCCAATTTTCCTTGTATGGTCAATTTGAATATTGAACGTGAATACCTTGTCACCATTGGACAAAATAATACTAAAATAATCATATGCTTAGCCATGCTGATAGACCAAACCTGTTTATTTTGGGGAATTTCAGCCAGAAATCAATTGTTGTTTAGATGGTATCCATGACATCGGTATGTTATGGAAGTTTATGACTTTGAAAAAGGAAATAAATGAAAATGGTTTGGACTTGGGCATAATGGATGTTTGGTGGGTGCAAGTTTATGCACGAGCTCAATCGGGTATGGTTGAGGCCCATGGGTTTTGATGGAAAGTTGCCCAGGTCAGTTAAGGACCGGTCTTCGGGTGTATGATGCTAAGCCATACCGTACCACCACATGTCCCTAGTATGGGTCGGGACCTGGCTGACTAATTTGCAAAGTTCCATGGCGATCGACCCAACTGTTTCGGTGGGTTGTCTTTCATGACTATGTTCCCCCACCTGGCACAAGAGGGGGCTTCCGAAAGGTTGTAGCCAATGGAAGCAAAACCTTAGTGAGGGTAGACTGCGGTGGAATGGCGCTTTGTAAAAGCCTTGTCACGTGCTCTAGACTGCTTACCTAAGGTAGTAAGCGGTGGTATCGACAGATGCCGAACAAACTGGAGAAGCCGTGTCTTGTGGGTAGATAGAAACCCATATAGATAGAAACCCATACGTTGCATCGGAGTCATTGTAAAGCCGGGAGTCAACTACCCATATAGGGTAAAGCAACCTGGACAACTACAATACCCCTCGGTGTGGAGAACCTAGAAAGGATTCCACTCCCGTGCACCCAACACAAAAACATCATCCTCATTTTACCACAACACACACACACACACATCCTCCTGCGACTCAGAGCCAACACACGCCAAAGTACTAAGTCAAGAGGGGTCTCATATCCCCCTCATGTGGTTATGTCGGGACCCAGAATTTCGATTCTGGAACCCTCTGTGTATACTGCACTAGTCCAGGATCACGCTAGTGCACACAGGGTTAACATAGGTAAATATCGATCCACACAAACGATAAATAAAGTAAACGATTAGTTTGAATAACAAATAAGGGTTTTGACCTTATGGTCGAGTTTACACTTATTAAGCCACGCAAGGCTAACAGAGAATAAAACAGCAGCAGAACGGAAATAACTCCAGCGTAGATCCCACCAATTCACCACAGGCAACCGACTGGGATCCAGACCTTAACGATCAACAACCTTCGGTGAACTCCTCCTCGAAAGCAGGCGTAGACTCCTCCTCTTCTGTAGGTTTGGGCGCAAGTTTTACAACAAGCGTGAGTACACAACCGTACTCGCAAATCATACCGCAGAATGCAATGTATAGATGCAGGCTTATTCCAAAGAAAAGGCTTCTGTGGTTCTTTTGCATAAAAGCAACATTTGCAATTGAATACGAATAATAGATTGAAAGCATAATTCAAAACAAATAGACAATATTAATTTAACAGTGGTTTTCACAAAGACACACAGCTAAACATATTATTTCACATAGCCATATGATTGAGGTCACACAGCTCCCATCCCAATATTTTATGAAAACTACCCCTCGTGTGAAATTCCCGAGCATGTCCATGACCGCGGACGCGGCTATTCGAATAGATTGATTTAACACTCTGCAGAGGTTGTACACTTTACCCACAAGATACAACTAGTGTAGCAAGCATTGACACTCTCGATGTGCTTACAAACCGCTATGCCAACCCAAACGAAGCGCTTTGGCATAACACACACCACTGGACAAGGAAGCGACGAATCGTCCCGCGATGCAACCACTAAGTAGTCACACCTCCACACTGTCACACAGCCTAACCTATCCACCTGAACATCAATGCCGAGAATCCATAACTTACTAAGTTAGGCCCGTCCCATACCAGGCATGTGGTCATACAGTAAGGCTCAGTTCAATGGCGCACAAAGTTAAGTCCTTAATTGACCAAGGCAAGACTTCCAATTTCTAACTAAATCACAAAGATTATCATTCCCATCACAAAGCCCACCATATCACACAGCTTCCACCACTTGCCTCAGTCTAAATCCTTTACCACCCAGTTGGTTTTAGTGCAACACATGCCATCCACAAAGTAATAGCACACAGTACACACAGTTTTTATCACATAGTTCCATAGTCACTTAGTCATATTTAATAATTGCAACTTTCATGAGTTGTGAGACTCATAGCATGGCTAAGCAATTGTACTCGCATCTAACCAACCCACGTTGGTGCTACAATATTACCAACTGATAACCAATCTAGGGTGACAAGGGATTATGACATACAAGGCCAAGGTGTGATAACAAATTTGGATAATAACTATACCCAAAGCATTTAAATAAATAATTAAAATAGAATGCAGTACTTTGAAGTAAAGTAATTTGAAAACTGGGTTCAAGATGATCAAAGGTATGACTTGCCTTGGAAAAGGTCTATGTACTGGTCCTGATCTTGGGGTGCTCCTTCTTCCACAAAATTCTCTAACGAATCGACGTCTACTCGCAAACGAAACAAATAAACAAAACAAATAAATAATAGAGGCAAAACAAGCTCCAAAAATTAAATAAAAATCTCATATAAATAGAGCTTGAATTTAGATAAATTTAGAAATTTGAATGGGCTCAATCGGAGTTAGGATGCAAAAGTTATGAGCTCTGGAAGATTGAATCTAAAAAGAAACCCTAATTTGGATTTTCTGGAATTTTCGAATTATTTCTCTAAAGAAAAATCGGATTATTGCGCAATGTTGACGTCAGCGAAGAACGTTCGAACGGGGTGACAAATGGCCTGACAGGTGGGACCCACATGTCAGTGGCTCGGTGCACCGTGGACAAAGTCCACGCCAGATCAGATCTGGGGTTAGGTCATTGTTGTGCGCGCGGCCGACGAGGACGCCACGCGATTGACACAGGGGCACAAGGATGATGTGGCGGATGATTTGGCGATGAGGTGGCTGCCACGGTGGCTGGTGATGACAACGTTGCCGGCGAGGGCTTCTGGACCGGCCGGCAACGGCGAGCGGCAGACGGCTACCGCACCCGAGGCGCACAAAGGGTAGGGGGCGCTATTGCGCACTACCTGGTACCGGTCTTGGCCTTGATGGTCGCCGGAGATGGCCGGGAGTGGCGTCGGAGCGGAGGACGACGAGTCGGTTTTGTCGGCAACGATCACCAACGAAGCGCCGGGTTGAGGGAGGGGTCCCTGGGACAGCTGCCGCGACGAGGAATCCGATGGCGTAGTCCACGGGAGCGGAGCATGGCTGACGGCGGTGGATTTTGGGTATTGGAGTTTCGGCCTCAAAACCCTAAACACCCAATTGTGCCGGCTCTAGAGTTCTCGGGGCGAAACGGAGATGGGATTCGGGTTGAGCAACCAAGTGCGTGCCCGGGGGTAGCTTTTATACCCAGGGATCGTGCTGGATTTGGAAACGCCCAAAACGAGTCCGAGTTGAACACGAGAGAGAGTCCGGGATTGGAAGGAGATAGAGTCCGTGTCGGGATATGATTTTAACGGAAACGAGTGCGGGATAAGCGGGGATAGGATTTGGCGAAGAAATCCGGGGCGGTTTAGTTGGGATTTTGTCCATTGTCGGACGGAGCTTGAGCTCCTGTCATGGCGGTCGAGAGCGACTCGGCGAGGAAGAAGCGGGAGGAAGGAGATGAAGCGCGGCCCACCGGTGAGAGGAGCGAGGCGCCGCGGCTGGCTCGGCTTCAGCAGAACCGGGCGTTAAGCGGGCATGCGGAAAACGACGGGTGGGCTGGAGAGATTCGGCCCGGAGATAAATCTGAGATTATTAATACTTTTTCTATTTTATAAATTACCAGAAATTCAAAAGGGCAACAGAAAATAGCAAATGAACTCAGAAAAATTCTAGAAAAATCTAGAAAATATATCTGAGCACATAGAACCCAAATAAAATAGTTTTGGCTATTGTTCCACTTGGGATTATTCACATTAAAGGTTTTTGATTATAAGTCCAATATTAAGCTTTTGAATTAAATTCAAATAAAATCCAAATGGTGAATTTTCTCCTACTAACTATTTAAAAGATTTTTTTTAAGCTCAGAAAATTAGGATGTTACAGGTTAGCACGCGAAAGTGCTTGGGTCAGTAACACAAGTAACTCGGTCCTTGTTGACTCGGGCACCAACCATTCACACCCAAAAGCACACCATCTTACCATTGTGCCGAAGTCTAAAATATTTTATTTTTAATTTTAGTTTTCTTAAAGTAACATAGCACAAGGTGCTGGACATAAAGTCATAATAAATTTTGTGTCATCAAGGTCATCGACTAAGTCGATAACCGCCCAATTCTACCATTCTAAGCATTTCTAAGCAACAACAACTCGTAAACTACAAGCTAAGTGATAAGGGCTCATCTAACGAACCCTAATCACAGAGGATATAACCCTAGTCTCAGTAGTAGACGATGAACATTTGCCTACAGATTATGCATCTAGAGGATCAACTAATCAAACAATAGTTTAATAGCAAAATAGAGCATGCATACATGGATTTTTGCAACCAATATATTAGGCTTTGAAAATAATAGGAGCAACATGATCAAATAAATTAGAACATCTTCTTACCTTGCTGGAGATCATAGTCTTACTGCAGAGGATTACTCTCGTACTCAATAAATTCGTCGGAACCTATCGCAAAAACGAGAAAATCCAATAAGAACGACGAACACCGAAAAAGACTCCAAATCCATGGAATTTACACAGCTGGTAGAGCATGATTTTAAATTAATTTAGAAAAAAAGAATCAATTGATTTGAATTAAGCATGCAAAAGATATAGCCAAAACAAGTTTGATCGGCTGGAAAAATGCAATTAATTAGCTTTATGTTACTGTTCATCACACAAATTTCCAGAAGATTTGTGAACATGGAAATTTTATGGTAGGCATGGCATGGCATTCTAAGCACGACAAAATTTGGTTCACTTCATTTGGAGTTAAAATGAATTTCTTATGATTTTCCAAAGTTATGAAACTAGTGCACAACATTTTGCATAGGCAAAGGCATAATTAAAACCTAATCTACACTAAGGCATATTAAGAGAGGAACCTAACAAATTTTGGTTTACTCAATTTGGAGTTACAAAGAATTACTTATGCATTTTACAAGTTTAAATGAATTTCTAGAGCAACAATTAATGCCAAGACAAGATAATATAACTAACACAATTTTTCTGGTAACCAGAGATTTAACCAAGACAAGAACAATTCAAGCAATTTTTAGATTAAAGTTCAGTTAACCAGATATTTAACAAAATTTTAACCATCTAAAAAGGAGTTAAAATGAAATACTTAAGCACTTTTGAAGTTTAAAGCAATTTACAGCTCACAAATAACAGACAACTGGATTTTCTCATTAACCAAAGACGTGGAAAATTCACGGCCGTTGAGATTGAATCGGACGGCGCAACCAAGTAAACACGTGGCCACGCGAACGGCTCAGCGACTCACACGTCAGATCAAAATTGGATGGCTCGAAAGAAAGGAGAGGTTCGGAGGGTCCGAACGTTCCTCACGATCTGGATCACAGATCTGGAAATAGATGGCTAAGAGCGAAGGCGCGTTCGGAAGGTCCGAACGTCCCACGAGATCTGGAGCGCAGACCTAAGAATGGACGGTCCACGATCACTAAGCGCCACACACGCACTCACAGGGGTTTAAGTGCGCGGGCCGACACGACAGTGGTTGTAGCCACAAAGGTGGTCTTTGCAAAAAGGACCATGGGGTGGTCTTTGCAAAAAGGCTGAGGGAGGTCCTGGCTAAAGTCTGAGAGGGTGGTCTTTGCAAAAGTCCAAGAGGGTGGTCTTTGCAAAAGACTCAGAAAGTGATCTTAGGGGTGGTCTATGGGGTGGCCTTTGTAAAAGACTAGGGGGTGGTCATGGCTTACGACAACAGAGTTGAACTCAGAACTGGGTTCACCGCCGGCGACTCCGGTCACGGCGGCGCAAACCAAAGACAACAATGAGTTCGCAATAGCATTGCGCAACTCCCAGAGGTAACGTCGATGACTGAGCTGGCCTAGAACGGCGGCGAGCCGGAGGAGAACCACGGTGCAAAGCCCTGCCAAAAGCGAAAATGACCACGAGCTCCGCAGCGTCCAAAGAAGTGGGTGCCCAAGCAACTAGGGACTACCAAGGAGCTACCTGAGCATAGATGAGGTTCAGAAGTGGCCAGAGGAGCTCTGGCGACGACGACCAGCACCGGCGCTGAGGACGACAACGAGGAGAGGACGGCCTGAGCAAAACGAAGGCGAAAGAAAGGTAAGGATAGCTTTAATAAGGCTCAGGGATGGTCCATGAGCAGATAATTGAAGAACAGAGGTCCTTACCGGAGTTGGGGACGAAGGGGGTGAACTTCGGCCGCAAACGATTAAACCCAAAATTAGAAGATTCCTGAGAATGCAATCCAAAATTGAGTTAGGGGAAATTATTACGGTGAGAAGAGGCGCAAAAGGGCGCGAAAGAAATGGCGAGGGAACCACTGGAGCACCGTCGACGAAGAAGGTCCCCGACGGCCAACAATGGCAATTTTGGGGCTCGTTGAGGTTTGAGCTCAAACAAGTAGAGCAAAACTAGAGAACTTGAGGCAGTGCTGGAAAAGAAACAGAGAGGGAGGTCAAGGGCTATTTATAGCCGGAGAGCAACGGGCAACGCGAACACAAAGCTCAAAGGTGAGCTCGGTTCACACACTGCCAAGGACGAGCTTGAGGCGATGGGAGCGATTGAAGATGGTGACCTTTAGGGCGAAAGCACAGGCAGTGAAGAAAACCAAGTGCGAAGAGCCGTTGAAGGTGACGCGCGAGGTTGAAAAAGAGGCTCTCGCCCATGCCCTGTTCTGGCGCCCGTGCACGACGAAGAAGAAAATGACCAGGACCAATGAGGGCCCACTCGTCAGTGAAAGAACAAGTGACTCGGTCAAACAAATGAACGGGAGGGTTAGGTTAAGTCAAAAGATCGAGTCAAAAAATTTGGACGGTCGGATTAGAAATGGACGGCTCAAATTAAATCCCACTCTCGGGTGGTCCGAACGTCCACTAAGATCATGGCGGTTGAAAAGAAATCCAACGGTCCAAAAGAAAAGCACCAAATTGAACGGGCCCGAGCGCGATTAAGTGGTTGGGTTCAACCACGAGTCCGAGTCTGACTCAGACCCAAACAGTGGCTTTGACCAGGGTTTAGAAATAAAGCTGAAACTTTGAGGAATTTTTAAATGGAGCTACACAACTCCAAAAATTCCAAAAATTTTACAGGAGGTGCTCAACTCTAGGATTAACCTTGTATAAAATTTTCAGAGGTTTTTATGCAAGGCATTTTTCTCCAAAAATTTCTTAAGGTACTGATCTAGGGTTTGACCCAAAGTCAAACTGTTTGACTAGCCTCTTAAAATATTCAAACAATTTCTGAAAATTGTGAAATTTTTCAAAGGAGTCACACAACAGCCCTAAAACCAAGGAAAATTATTTCCAGAGGATGATCACAAAATTATCCAGAAAAGTTTCAAAGGATCAAGACTTAGGTTAAAAAAAGCTTGTGATTTTGAATTTCCATAATTCTTTTACAAGAATTTTCAGAACATTCAAACAACAACAAGATGCAAGAAAATTTTTAATTTCTTCACATTTTCTTATATTTAAAACACAAGCCAAGATTTGGGATGTTACAGTAATCATCCGCAATGACTAAACAATAGCTATTGCCCTCGATGTTCCTATAGATTGTTGGTTCAAACAAATCTATATATAAGAACTCCAACGGCCTAGAAGTGGACATGATACTTTTGGAATGATGAAAAATTGTGACATGCGTTATGGATTAGCAAGCATTACACAATCTATTTTTCTCAAACTTCACATCTTTCAAGCCAACCACTAGGTAATATTTGAAAAGCTTTTTGAGTTGAACCATCCTGACATGTCCTAGTCTTCTATGCCAAAGCTAACTTAAAGAAGTTTTTGCAATTAAGCAAGCTTTTAAGCTAAATATTTTTCTTTTTCTTTTGAAATAGTAACACTATCTTTAGAGAACATGCAAATAAGTTCAGGATCACAAATTTGAGCAACGGATAGCAAATTAAAGTTTAATGTTTCTACAAGAGATACATTAAAAATTGAAAGGTCATTTGATATAGCAATTTTACCCAAACCAATTACCTTTCCTTTGCTATTGTCTCCAAATGTGATTTTGTCATTACTTCCATGTCTAACTTCAAATGATGTGAACATTTTCTGGCCTCTGATTATATGTTGACTGCACCTGTTATCAAGAACTGTCGAGACCCAAAAATACAATTTTGGACCCTCTGTGCATAATGCACTAGTCTAGGATCACGCTAGTGCACACAGTGTCAACATAGATGATATCATTCCACACAAGACGGATTTCATATTAAACGACTAATTTGAATAATAAATAGCAGTTTTGACCTTATGGTCGAGTTTACAATTATTAAGCTATGCAGAGCGAACACTAATCAAAATAACTGCAGCGGAACAAAAGCAACTCTAGCGAAAACCCATCGACTAGCCATAAGCAACCGACTGGGATCAAGACCTAATGATCACCATCCTCGTAGAACTCCTCGAAAACAAGTGAAGATTCCTTCACTTTAGTTGAATGATTACAGCAATAAGGAGTACACCGAGTACTCAACAAGTTGTACCACAAAATTCAATTATAGATGATGGCTTATTACAATGAAAATGGCTTCTGTGGCTATTTTGCAATAAAGTAGCATTTGCAAATGAATACCAATAATAGATTTAAAGCGTAATTCAAAACAAATAACAATAATAATTTAACAAGTATTTTCACAAAAACACAAAGCCTAATTCAGTTTCTTTCACATAGCCATATGAGTTTAAATCACATAGATATCCCTTCCCAATTGTTTTATGAAAATCTACCCCTCATGTGAAATCTCTGAGCATGTCCATAACCGCGGACGCGGCTATTCAAATAGATTAATTAACACTTTGCAGAGGTTGTACACTTTACCCACAAGATATAACTAGTGTAGCTAGCACCAATCATAACAAAACCTTTCCGAAACTTCATCTCGACTATTGACCCTCCCGATGTGTTTTACCGTCATACCAATCCTGACAAAGCGCTTTGATACGACACACACCATTGGACCTGAAAGCGGTGAGCCGTCCATCGATGTGACTTTCAGAGTAGTCCACACCTCCACCAAACACTAAGCACCTAACCTACTACCTGAGTAATCAATATAAAGATTCCGTAACTTACTAAGTTAGGTCGTCCCATCAGGCATGTGGTTGTATAGTTGTGGCTCACTTCAATGGCGCACAAAGTTAAGTTCTTAATTGGCCAAGGTGAGACTGCTAGATTCTAACTACATTACCAAGATTCATATTTTTCCAATCACACAGCCACCATATCACATAGTACCATCTACTCGCCTCAGTCTAAATCTTTTCTCACCCTGTTGATCAAGTACAACACATGCTATCAATGAGTAATAGCATACAGCACACAGTTTTACACAAGTTCCATAATCACTTAGTCAAGTTTATATTTGCAACTCATATGATATCACTAACTCGTTGTATGGATAAGTAGACTATTCATATCTAACCAACCCACGCTGGTGTTATGATGCATGATAATACAATAGGCAATGCATATATAATCAAATTGGTATATAGCTAATCCCAAAATATTTAAATAAATAATTGAAGTGAAATGCAATAATTTGAATCAAAGTAATTTTAAAAAATTGGGTTCAACATGTTCAAAGGTACAACTTACCTTGGAACAAGTCTTGGTACTAGTCTTGAGCTTCTTCAACTCCTCCTTTCTTAAAAGCACCCGAAGTATTAGCGTCTACTCACAAACAAACGCAAATAAATAAATAAATAAACCCCAAAAATTAAATAAAATCTCAGCAAGGTAGATCTTGAATTTATATGAATTTAGAAATTTTAATGGATTCAATCGGAGTTCGTATGAGGAAGAACAGGCTTTTGGAAGATCTAAACCTAAGAAAAAGATAAAGGAATTACTATTTAAAATTTCCTGAATTATCTTTCTACTGGAAATTCTGAATTATTATGTTATCCTCGCGTCAGCCATTTCAGAATTAAAAGAAAATACAGAAAAATCCCAAACATTGGCTGACAGGTGGGGCCTATGGTCTATGGACCAAGTCCAAGGAGTTGGCTCACCGGTCAATGGCTTATGTGCCTACGACTTTGTAGATCTGACATGTGGGACCCACATGACAAAGACTTGGCTCACGGTGGACTAGATCTAACTGAGTTTGGATCTGGTTAAGGGTACGGATGTGCCACGCGGACGCTGATTGGACAATTGACTCGGTGACACATGGCACTGACTGGACTGACACACAAGCAAAGGGGTGACGTGGCTAGTGACATGGACGACGGCGAGGTGGGTGGCGCTCGGGTTCTGAGGGTCGTCGAGGATTGTGGCCTTGGTGGTGGACATGGAGGTGCACAATGAGAAGCTGGGGTCACGGCGAACTCGTTGTTGTACTCACGAAGGCGAGGGGTTGACGGAGTTGGCTAACGGCGAGGTTGAAGCGACGACTAGGTTTCGGGATTGACGAAAATTGAGCTTCGGTGATGCTTCGGCGACGTGAAGGTGACGGCAAGGTAGATCTTGGCCTTGCAAAATCAACAAAGGCTGTGGCAAAGATCGAGGTTCACTGACGGCGGAGGAAAAGCTCGACGAAGCTTGCGGCGGTGACTTTCTTCTTCGATGATTTCCGACGGCTACAGTTAGGGTTTTGGCTCGGTGATGGTGCGGCTGGGATGCGAAGGCCGAGGGCTTCCTCTCCCTTTAGATACGGGTGGCCGAGAGAGTCTGGAGCACGCATGCCAAGGAAGGCCCACGCGGCGGAGGAGTTTGATTCACAACCGAAATGGAGACAAAGAACAGTAATTGGGTGGGGTCTACTTATCAGTGGCTGTGATTCGGGCGCAACTACGTCGCACACAGTGCATGGGAGGCTGGCAGGTGGGACCAGGCGCGCGGGCGAGAGGGGAGAGAGAGGGGGTTTAAAAGTCCATTTAAGCTTTATTAAAATTAAAATAAAATTAGGTGAATTTTCTAAAGGGCTAAACTACTCAAAAGGATTTTGAAACTCAAAAAATTGGGATGTTACAAGCACCCAATGCCTTCCAGCGGTTTTGTAGTTCAGCTATAAAAGAAAGTTAAGTTCTTTTAGGTACCCAAATTTATTTGGGTCCTTGGAGATTACTAACCAAGGCTTTAGACACCCAAATAGTATTCTTTTTTGTGTCTAAAATTGAAGTGCCAATAAATTTAGCTACAACCTTACCATCTTTAGATTTGTTTAAGCATGTAGCATGAATCATAATACCATAGGATTTAGTTTTAATAATGGATCATGAGTTTTGTAAATGTCCTACATTATGACATTTATAGCAATATTTTCTATTTGTTTTACAAACCTTGTGGGCTTGTAAACTTGCTTCTTACCTTTCTTGGGAATAACCCCTAGTCCTTCTTTATTGAATGAGCACCTTTGCTCACTCAACAACTTATCAAGGGTAGCTTTTTCCTTGGAACATATTTCTAAGCTTTTGCTTAGGTTGGTGACTTGCTGTTTCAATTTGTTATTTTCAACAATGAGTAATGGATCACATAACTTAGCCATACAAGAATTAGAGTTAATTTTTTAACAACATGACATGTCTAACAAATCATCACAAGAGGTAGAAGCACTAGTCATAGAAATGATATTAGGAGTAACTTTTACACTAGGCATGTCATTTATAATGTCACAAGTAATTCCTACATTTGAATGAAATTTGTTGAAATCATTTAGAAGGAGTGAGTCATGAGTTTCCTTTAACTCCTCATAAAATCCTTTAGAGAGATATTATCTCTTCAAGGCCTTAAATTTTGACTTCTCTTTTTTCCAAGAAATTCATTTAACTCTTCAAGCATATCCATTAATTCATCATAAAAAGGTCCATCATCATCAATGCATTTTACCTTGTATCCTTTTGCCATGAGGTATGTAGGAGTGGAGAAGAGTGATATCGCTTCCTTGATAGCAATGCCAACAAGTTCCCTCTTCTTGGAGGACCCATCATCATCGGAGTCGGAGTCGGAATACTCCTCATCGGAGCTCTATTCTCCAACATATGTCGTTCAAAAACTTCTTGAAAAACTTCTTCTTACCGTTGAAGTCATTCTTCTTGGATGACTTAGCCTTATCATCCTTATTAGTTGGGCAATGAGAGGCAATGTGCCCCTTCTCGTGCACTCATAACAATGGATATTGTTATAGCGCTTGTTGTCGTTTAAAAAATGTCCTTTCTTATTTTTTATCTGAGTAAGCACTTCAGTTTGAACGCATAATCATGAATTTCTTACTTCTCCTTACAAAGAGAGACAACTCCTCTTCGGAGTCATCTTCTTCATCCTCCTTTTTATTAATTAATTCCGCTTTTGCTTTGAAAACGATAATCTTCTTCTTAAAGGAGGATAGCTCCAAAAGCTCCTCCTTGTCCTTCTTGTACAACTCATTGGTTATGAGGCTACCTAAGAGGCCAGTTGGTGTCATCCTTGGCAACTCAAGTGAGTTGAGGAATAGAGTCACCAATATCTCATATGTCTCCGATAGAGCCCTAAGCATCTTGCGAACAATATCAACATCGGTTAGTCAAGTGCCTAGGCCCTTGAGTTTATTTACAATGTTATTGAGTCGAGAATATATTTCATTTATATCCTCATGAGGCAACATTGTAAATGTTTCATACTTGATTCGAAGCCTATACAATTTGGCTTCTTTGATCATGGATATGCCCTCACGAATTTCCAAGAGCATAGTCCATATCTCATGAGCGGTCTCTAGGTTGCTCACTCGATTGAACTCATCGGCATTCAAAACTCCAAAAAGAACGTTCATTGCTTGAGCATTGCGGTGAGAGTTTCGCTCCTCAAGATCCGTGGGGTGTGTAGGATCAAGTGGCATAACGAAACCCTCACTTATAATTCTCCATATGCTTGGGCTCATGGCCTTTAAATAAATAGACATCCTAATTTTTCAATAAACATAACTTGATTCATCAAAAAGAGGTGTCTTGCCTATGGATATACCCTCACTAGCCACCCTTTCTCGCCTAGACAAATAAGCCTAAACAAATAGAGACCTTGCTCTGCTACCACATGCAGGATCAAGGATGACCAACTAGAGGGGGTGAATAGGAGGTTTATAAAAAAAAAACTTGTGCTCTAATTAACAATTTTAACAAGTATGGACTAATTAAAGAATTCTAGCACAAGTCAAGAGATAAATTCTAAGATCACTAAGTCACCCTAAGGCTATGTCAATTCTAAATACAATTCTAGCTACGCAATTCTACACAAATAATATGCTAGAAATGTAAATGCATAAATATTAAAAACAAGAGAGAAAACTGCAATAAAGACAATCGATGTTTTCCTGTGGTATCGAAGACTTGCCGGTCTTCACTAGTCCACGTTGAGGTAAGCCCAAACAAACTGTACCGGCTCCACAAGTTGAGCCTAATGAACCTCCATTCCACTAGGGTTGCTCTTCCTCCACTCCAAAGTTCGTGAGCACCGAACCACACACAACCGATGCTGGGCCTCTTTACAACCTTCTTGAAGAGATCACTGCACTATCTTCCTCCAAGCCGTCTAGGTGTAAGCAAGCACCAAGAGTAATAAATCACGGCCCTTGTTTGAAGGTTATCAAGTGCCAAAGAGATCAACTAATGATGCAAATGCACTTGAATACTCTCAACTACATCAAAATAAGAAATATGAGCAAATGAGTAGAGGAGAGTGCACCAATGGCTCAAATGTATTCAATGAGGTCAGTAGTGGCGAGCTTGGTATTGGTGAGAGAGTATTTATAGCCCCAACCACAAATTCGACCGTTTGGGGGCAAAATCCCTAAAAAAATCAGTAGGTGCAGTACTACCTCAATGTACAGGCCAGTACTACTGCACCTATGGTTCAACGGTAATATATTGTTCATTTAATGCTTCTGAACTAGCCGTTATAGTCTGGTGCAGTACTACCGCACTCACAATGGTCAGTACTATCATACAGCGGTAGTACGGCTCAGCTCTATCGGAACTACCGTTTTCTAGGGGAGGAAAAACTCTCAAAAACATACTCTCTAAAAATAACATACCGCCAACTAGAAATCAGTCCTACCACACTGCGGTAGTACAGCTCCTCGAGTGTGGTCATACCATTTTTACTGATATTTTTTTAGAGGTTGTTCTAAATGTAATGCATGACTCTTAGTTGATCAATGTGGCACATCATAAGTTTTCAAGCTACTAGCTATGATCTCCCTTTATAGTACAGCGTCTAGCCTATAAGTTCGGTCTTTTCACCAAACACCGAGACCGTTAAAATCTATAAAAGGGTCCTTAAGCTACTAAATACCTTTGCCTTAAGCCATGTTATTCCTTTATCGTCTTTGCATTGCCATTTCCATGTTGTTATCCATAATCTGGGACTAAACCTTTAAAATATTTAGCACACATGTTAGTCTCTTAACATATTGTTATCATTAATTACCAAAATTATTTTTAGAGGCCTAGATGCTTTCAACCACCTTTTGTTCTTGTAGCACCACCGTCTCGTTTCTTTGGTATTCACTACTCCAGGCACCCTCCTACTTCACTAGTCTCTTCTCCTGGTATCTTGTCAACACCCACATCTGATCCTCATGATGATGCTCCCTGTTATATCCTTCATGACCGAACATCCCTTCGACCTCATGATCGTCTTGGCTTTGCTCCGATAGCTCATGCTCTCTCTGTCACTGGACCTAGATCTTATCATCAGGCTACTCCTCATTCTAAGTGGCAGCTCGCTATGGCAAAGGATCTTGATGCTCTTAGACGTGCAGAGACCTGGGATATTGTACCGACACATGTGCATGCTCGTCCTATCACATGAAAGTGGGTGTACAAGATTAAGACTCGGTCTGATGGTACTATCGAGCACTATAAGGCTCGTCTTGTGGCTCGCTGCTTTCAGCAGGAGTACGGTCATGACTACGATGAGACTTTTGCCCTTGTTGCCCATATGACCACTGTTCACACTCTTGTTAAGGTTGCTTCTGTTCATCGGTGGTCTATCTCTTAGCTGGATGTTAAGAATATCTTTCTTAATATTGTTTTGCATGAGGAGGTCTACATGCAGCCACCACCTAGGTATTTTGTTCCTAATGGGCACATCTGTCGTCTTTGTCGTGCTCTTTATGGCCTCAAACAGGCTCCTCGTGGCTGGTTTACGCGTTTTACCTCAGTGATTAACGTTGTCGGTTTCACTGTCAATTCTCACGATCCTGTTCTTTTTATCCATGTCTCATCTCGGGGTAGGATACTGCTTCTTTCGTATGTTGATGATATGCTCATCACTGCTCATGATTTCTCATTCATCACATATGTCAAGAAGCATATCAGTGAACATTTTTTATGACTGATCTTGGTTCTCTTAAGTACTTCCTTGGGGTTGAGGTCTCTTCCACGCCTGAGGGCTACCACCTCTCCCAGCAGAAGTATGTCCAAAATCTTCTTGATCGGTCTAGTGTGACTGACACTCGTACTGCTGAGACTCCCATGGAGCTATCCCTTCAGCCTCGTCCCACTGATGGTGATCTTTTTAAGGATCCTACTCGATATCACCATCTTATTAGGAGTTTGGTGTATCTTGTGAGCACTCGCTCTGGTATTGCTCATGTTGTTCATATCTTGAGTTAGTTCATGGCTCGTCCTACTCATCTTCACTACAGTCACCTTCTTCGTGTTCTTCACTACTTGTGTGGGACTATCTCTCGTCGTTTGTTTTTCCCTAGCTCCACCTCACTACAGCTTCAGGTGTACTCTGATACAAACTGGGCTAGTGATCCTTATAATCGTCATTTTCTATCTGCTTATTGTGTTTTTCTTGGCTCTTCCATGATTGCCTAGAAGACAAAGAAGTAGACTGCAGTTTTCTGTTCGAGTGTAGAGGCTGAGTTGAGAGCTATGGCAGTAGTGACAGCAAAGGTTACTTGGTTGAGGTCGTTACTTGCAGATTTTGGAGTGCCTATGATGGGACCTACGACTCTTTTGTCTGACAGTACATGTGCTATCAGTATTGCCTGTGACCCAGTGAAGTATGAGCTCACCAAACACATTGGTGTGGATGCTTCATACACCCGCTCATAGGTACAGGAGGGAGTACTTGCTTTATAGTTTATGCCGTCAAAGTTACAGATTGTTGACTTCTTCATGAAGCCATAGAGTACAGTAGAACATTTGTATTTTATCTCCAAACTCAGTGTGTGTATTAGAATAGTAATTCTTTTATATTTCATTATACACCTTCTATATTTCCTTATCTATATATGGCATATCCCCTTATACTCCACATATATATTGCTCATTGAGCATCAGGAATACATACAAAATATTCATAACAAGTGCATCCTACATACCGCATGAAGAGGGAAACCTTGAAGGTGCGAAACACTGCTTCCTGCATGCCATTTGATCCAAGTTCAAGATGGCTAAAAGGATCTACAACACAAAATCAGTAAATCAGATTTTTTTTTCATAACGGCCATGTCAAGATTAGTCTACATAGGACAAACATAAAGGTACAAAGAGCTACTACAGAATGCTAACAAGTGTCTATAACACAAGGGAACTCAACGAACAAATTAACTGTAGTTGGGAAGGGGCAAATGTATTTTTTGGCAAGGGGGGAACCTGCCTTTTATAGAAAGCAATAACAAGGTTCTTACAAGCAAATAAAGAAACAACTCGCTGGGGATACCAGCTTACAAGACAAAAGAAAAATAACCGCAGAAGTCTCCAACATATCAATTACAACAACCAAACAAGCTATTACATCCAAAAGCTCAATCAGCTACATCCGACCAAGTAAGTTTAGACCAGTCTTCAAAACCTACTAGGAAGCAATCCAGATTACATCTCTCAACCCCTTTGATGAGGACCCTCCATTGCTGCAAACAAGATAGAAAATTTGAAAATCACTTCCATATGTTGCTTAGGAAAATCCCTCTCAATCGCCATTCTGTTCCTAATTTTTTAGAGGTTCCAAACAAGTGCTGCAAAACTAAACAGAGTGATATTATAGGTATTAGCCCATTTCCTATCTAACCAATTAAGCTAGAAATCATCTATAGAAGTGGGGATTCTCTCCCAGCTTAAAATCTCCTTCACACAATACTAAGCAAATTTTGTTGACACACAAGAAAACAGAATGTGATCAATACTTTCCTCACCACCACAGAGAATACATCTAACCTCACCCTTCCACCCTTTTTTCTTCAATTGATCAGTTGTTTGAACCCTGTTGAGATAACTTTGCCACATTAAAATCTTAACTTTTAAAGGAATCTTACTTTTCCACAACTTCTCCAATTTCCTACAAATGACCCCCAAAAAAAAAAAAAACTAACTGCCTATAAAGAGACTTGACTGAAAACAACCCTGTTTTTTCCAGACACCATATAGCTTTATCTACTTCCCTATTCAGTTCAATATCTGTGATATAAGTTTTCAACAGACTCCATTGATTAAACTCCTCCTCACCAAAATTTCTAAGGAAAATAATCTTCCAACCATTTTCAGAAAGACATTCAGCCACACTGGCATCAGGAGCTTGGCAGATTTTGTAAAGTTTATCAAATTGAATCTTCAAAGGACAATCCCCAATCCACACATCATCCCAAAAAGAAGTGTTGCAACTATTCCCAATCTGAAGTCTAATATCCCTGTAAAACAAATGCTTCACTTTTTGCAAACTTTTCCAGAATTGGGAACCCTTCAAAGGAAGAGCATCCCTAAAACAACCCCCAGGATAGTACTTGGCCTTTATGACTCTGAACCAAAGATCATTTTTAAATGTATAGATCTTCCAAATCCACTTAACCAACAAGCAATCATTCATAACTCTTGTGTTTAAAACCCCTAGACCCTCAAAATCTTTGGATCTATAAACAGCCCCCCAATTCACCATATGATACTTAAATTTATCATTGGCCCCTCTCAAAAAAAAAAACTAGACCTAATTGTGTCCATTTTACTATAGCTTATCCCACTGAATCTATAGAACCCCATAGTGTAAATAGGTAAACTGCTCAAACAGCTATTCACTGTCACTAACCTTCCTCCAAAAGGTAGCAGGTTATTCTTCCAATTATCCAGCCTTTTCCCCAGTTTGGAAATAACATTCTCAGAAGCTTTCTCCCCCACATGTCTATCTCCAATCAAAATGCCTAAGTAAGTAAGAGGTAAATGGGCTAATTTGCAATTAAAGATGTCTGCCACTTTAGAAGCCTCTTCACTACTACACCCCCAACACATAAACTTCATTTTTATGACAATTGATCTTCAAACCAGACATACATTCAAAGCAGTAAAGCAAAAAAAAATTAGATTAATAAGGAACTCCTTGCAGTCTATCATAAACACTGTGTCATTTGCATATTACAATATGGGCACCCCCTAGGAATCAGATGGTAGACCAACCGCCTGATCAAACCTTTTCCCTGAGCATTCTAAATAATAGCTGATAGAGCATCAACAGCCAGACTGAAAAGGAGGGGAGACAGGGGATCTCCCTATCTAAGCCCTCTGTAGGTGTTGAAAAAAGGACCAGCCTCTCTATTAATGTTAATGCTGACTTTACCCCCTCTGACTGAACTCATAACCATCTGAATCCACTGCTCAGAAAAACCCTTCCTCACCAACACTTACTCCAGAAAACTCCAATGAATCTTGTCATAGGCCTTTTCAAAATCAATTTTCAGGATCACCCCCTTTTTCTTTGAATGCTTAACCTCATGGACAATCTCATGGAGTGTGACTACTCCATCCAAAATGTTTCTACCTTTGATAAATGTCGGCTGACAATTATTAATGAGTTTATCCATAATATCTCCCAATCTATTAGCTAAAATCTTAGTCAAAATTTTAAAACTTACATTTAGCAAGCATATAGGTCTAAACTGTTTAATAGTATTAGCATCTTTGAGTTTGAGAATGAGAGTAATAACTCCAAAGTTCAACCTTTTCAGATGTAACCTCCCTCTAAAGAAATCTGTAACCAAGCCCAGGAATTGCTCTTTTAATACCCCAAAAACTCTTTGTAAAACTCATTAGGGAAACCATCTGGCCCAAGGGCAGAATTGGAAGGTTACTCTTTAATGACTTTCCAGACTTCCCCTTCAGAACAATCTTGAACCAAAGAATCATTATCTTCTGCAGAGACTCTATGTCTCTTGCTCCAGATTTCTTCAGATAAACTCACCACTTGAATTAATTCAGATCCAAACAAACTTTTATAAAAACCATAGATGTGATCCCTCAGATCAACTTGGTCTTTAATGATTACCCCTTCATGTTCCAAACCAAATATATAATTCTTTCTCCTTCTCCCATTAGCACAGTTATGAAAAAAGGCAGCATTAGCATCCCCTTGAATAATCCAGTTCATTCTACCCCTCTGATGCCAATGATTCTCTTCCACCTCATAAACTAACTCCATTTCAGATTCCAAATGATATCTCTACATCCACTCTTCAGCACTTAGCCCTCTTCCCTTTGCCAAAATATTCAACACTTTGATCTGATCCAAAATATTTTTCTTTTTTTCCTTCTAAAATCCCCATTCACATTAGCACCCTAAACTCTTAAAAAAAACCTCTCAGAGCTGCAATGCAACCATTCCATCTGTCCAGAGAATAACTATTTTAAGAGGCTTTATTATTAAACTCAAGCCATTTATTCTTAACCACATCCTTAAAGTTCTCCTGGCAAAGCCATTTCTTCTCAAAGATAAATCTTCCTTTCTTCACAACTCCCCCTCCCCAAAGTTAAGCAAAATAGGATGATGGTCAGAACCCACTCTGATCAGGCTTTTCATATGACACAGAGGAAACTTAGCTTCCCAATCAGTGGACACTAGGACCCTATCAAGATTCACCGTAATGGGGCACTTCTGTTTATTAGTCCAAGTGAATTTTGCACCCCCCCCCTTTTATCTCAATCAATTTATTGTCAAAAATAAAGATGTTAAAAAGATTCATGAGGTTCAAATTCAAGTTAGAAGTGTTTTGACCCCTACTTCCCTGATCAGATTAAAATCCCCCCTAAAACCATAGGAAGATTAACAGTTTTGCATTTCTTATCCAACTCTTCTAAGAAAACATGGACCAAATCATGATGAGCAGGGCCATACACTACTATTAGCTCCCATCTAGTATTAGACTTTTTGTTCCTTACCACCATACTCACAAAAAATTTCCTTGCATCACAATCCTCCACCTCCAAAAAATCTTGTTTCACCCCTAACAAAATACCTCCAGAATGACCACTAGTTGGAATCCAATGCCATTTAAAAAAGGAATCACCCACCAAACTCTTGAGCTCTCTTAAAAAAATCCTTCTTGATAGTTTTCTGCACCCGTACAACATCAACCCTTTCTGAAACCAATAAGCTCCTTAAGTTGCCTTCTCCTTGCTGCTCTCCCCAAACCTCTTATATTCCAGAAAAGGACTTTCATGATATAGAACTGGTACCCCCTCACACCCCCTTTTTCAGCTTATTCTAAACTCTATTATTCAATTTAAAACTTGTAGCACCCCTCAACTCATTATCAATTGTGTTCAGACTTTCACCCTCTTCAGAAGTCTCCCCCCTTATAATCTTAGGACTCAACAATCCCTTGTGTTAACTTCTCCTTTTTCAGCTCTAGATAAAGCAGCTCTAACTAATTCTTGAGCCTGCGTAGCTGAGATAACCTCACTAGTAGTCTGGGATTGAGATCCTAAAATAATACCACAGGAAGAAGCTACCTTCTCTAAATATTCAACAGAAGTATTATTGAGAACAGTAAAAGGATTTGTAGTAGTACCTTGTAACTCCAGATTCTGAATGGATTTTAACCTTGAGGCTTTTTCCTCCATAGGAATCTCTTGGTCTTGGATCCTAGTGCTCTTCCTTGTTGCCAAAGGAGGCTCAATGACTTTGTTTCTTCTCTCCTTCTTCTTTGGAGATATCCACACCTCAGTAATGTCCACCTCTTCTTCTTTGTCACTTTCTGGCAGTGAAGTATCTTATTCTATCTTTTCACACACATCCTCTGTCTTATCAATGTCAACCTTATTTGGTTGAAACAAACCCCCTTTGACAGAACCTACAGATTTGAGCTTATCTGAAATTGATGAATTACCCTTCCTAGTGAACTGATGAAGGTCAGATCTGAGTTTATCTGAAGGAGTGTGTAAACAAGGCCAAAGAGCAGCAGATAACAAGGTAGCCCCCCCCCCCAGTATAAACAACTAACTCACCCCCTTTTGAGCTTTTTTCCTTTGTAAGTAGCAGCAGAGATAGTTGCATCTTTATATTCCTCTAACTTCATCAAACTCTTATCTTCCTCTTCATGCACAAGGAAACTGAAAGCTAAAGGGACAATTTACAAAGCATTATTGTCAGAGTCCACATCTACCATCTCCTTTCCCTTGATTGAATTTTTAGATTCAAAGGATAAATCTTGTCATTTTAAACATTTTTCCCACTGCCTCCACCACCTTTCTGTTCTGAATGATTTTGAGTGTCACTCCCATATTTCTCAGCCAATTTCTCCTATTTAGTTTTATGAGTACCATCATTGGACTCCTCTTCCTCATCTTCCTCATCTTTTCTATCAGGTTTCCTTTCATTTGGTTTTTTATAAGCCCCCCCCCTTTGTTAAGAGTGGGTTTGCCTTCTGCCTCAAATCTTATCTCATACCCCACAGAACTGATAAAGATTTCCACGAAACAATTGACTTGAAGGGGATCTCTGCAATAAACCTTTACTCTGACAGATCCAGCTCTCATCAGACTAATCTCATCAACCTCCAGGGGCTCCCCAATAGTGCTAGTAATTTCTTTTACTAACTCCACAGTTTTAGCAGACAGGGGAATACCATAAACTTTAACCCAAGAAGTGGACAACACGGATGAAGCCTCTGGATCAAGTAAAGATTTTCTCCACTTTGGCTTTTATCAAGTGTAAAGCTAATTCCACCCCTGTAGTCTTATACCAAGTTTCCAAAGCTTCCTTAGAAGGGAACACCACAGCATACTCGGAGTCTGAAATCTTTCTCACTTTCCAATCCCAGTTAAATTGAATAAGATGCTTCAACTCAACCTCAATCCTTTGAACATTAGCTACCCCCTCTTTCACATTAATCACCCCGTAGCTGCCTGTTGTTCTGACAATTGAAGACCAGGAGCTTGCAGACTATAAAATCCTGGGGCAAATGTAGTTTCAGTCACATTAATAAACAAGCTGAATTTACCAATTGATCAACAGCACGAGTGACTCTATAACTGAAGTTTTTTGTGACGAAACCAAATAAATTAAAATATCAACATGTACATATCTTAGTTGGAATTGGAAAGCTACAAAGTTATACTAGGCATTTGCATTAACTCAGATGAACTAAATTAAAGGCCATTTCATCTACGTATTTCTCTGTATTTTGATGCTGCGCTGACCAGTCGCGGAGAATGAGTCTAATGGTAAGCGCGTCATAACTGCAAAAAAAAGTTGAGGCATTTCGATTCAGCAATCAATCAAAGATAAAAAAAATCACTAAACATCTCCAAAAATCAAGAACTCGTTACTACAACAGGGCAAGGGGCCTGTCGCACTATGGGGACGATGCGTCGCTTTTCCTCACTCCCGTTGTCACCGACTTGCAGGCCACTAAAGTCATCATGCAGGTCTTTGGAGAGGCTTCTAGGTTGCATACTAACCTCTCCAAGATCTCCATCTCTCCGATCCGTTGCACTGACCAACAGATCCATCTCACGGTGTCGGTTAATTCGGTGCCGGTCTCAATCCGAAAAAAGCGAACGGTCGCTCAAGCATTACTTAACAAGACCTGGATTACAGATATTACAGGACGATTGGATGCTAGCGTCATTACAAAGTACGTACCTTCGTTTGTGGGACTTGTTGCAAACAGTTCATGCAACGCAAGGGCAAGAAGATATGGTTTATTGGCGTTGGGAAGCCTCGGGTCATTACTCTGCGAGATCGGCCTACAAGGCGTTCTTTCTTGGATCCCATGGCTTTGCCTGTGCTGAGGTAATCTGAATACTTGGGCTTCTTTGAAATGTAAGTTTTTCATGTGGCTAGCAATCCGTCAACGTTGCTAGATAGCTGACCGTCTAGAACGCCATGGTCTTCAAAATCAAGGACATTGCGTCTTCTGCCTTTCCTCCCAGGAACCTATTGATCACCTCCTTGTTGGGTGTGAAGTCACATCCTAATTTGGTCGCGGTTTCTCCCACGAGTCGGTTTCCGACGATGCCTTCCGGTGGGCCAAAACAATCTCCAAGATTACTGGATCTCAGTCCGCACCTTGGTCCCCCCTGGGAAACGTAGGAGGGTGCCGGATTCTTGCATCACCCTCATGTCCTGGATGATCTGGAAAGAGCAGAATTCAAGAGTGTTCAATAATGAGGCCTTAACTTCGGACCTATTGCTTCAAAAGATTATAGATGAGTTCAGCCTTTGGCATATGACGAGAACTCAATGCTTGGAGGCACCACCATATTCAGAGTAGTTCCACTGGTCTTTTGGTTGGTGGGCTAGGCCTCGCCCTCGGTGGTGGGTCGTCTAGGCCCTCTTGGTCACCCTTCTTTGCGTCTTGTGCAGTTCTTTTTCTTCTTTTCTTCTAGGATGGCTAGTTTCGCTTTAGACCCCTGTAATGCTTCTTGTAATTGTTATTATTTTCACTTCTTAATGGAATGATGTGTAATTTTTTTGCGCTTTCTGGAAAAAAAAACAAGACAAAGAGAGGAAGGTGGAGAGAATTTAGGGGCTGCCAAGAGGCGGCGATACAACAAGTACCGGTGTATGGGCGCGTTTAGAATTGAGAAGGTGATGCCGAAGATCCGGCGGAGTTTCCACGTCGACCACCGGCCGGCCGGCCGGCGCCGGCGATATCGAGGGAGAGATTTGCTACGAATTGGGACTGGAAGCGGCACGGCTTCTTCTGGGTTTGCCGTGCGGCAGTTGTGGGAAAACGAAATCTTGACCGTCCATATGAGACGGACGGCTCAGATAAGGGGGAGGAAGGCGCTGAGGCGTTTAAGCAGAACGGAAGAGGAGACTGCAAATCCTATGCATGCTCTCTCCCGCCGCCGCCGCACTCCGCGCCGCGGCGGGCTCGCCGCCGGCCATCCGCCGCGCCCACGCGCGCCTCCTCAAGGAGGGCCTGGCCCACCACCCTCCCGCCCCGGCCCTCCTCGTCGCTGCCTACGCCAAGTCCCGCCTCCTCCCGGACGCCCACCAATTGTTCGACGAAACCCCGCGCCGGGACCTCCACCTCTACTCCTCCCTCCTCGCCGCCATCTCCCACTCCGAATCCCCCGCCCTCGTGCTCCCGATCCTCCACCGGATGCTCTCGGCCGACGCCCTCCGACCCGACCACTTCGTCATCGCCTCCATCGCCAGCGCCTCCGCCAGGCTGCGCAGCCTCCGTCTTGGTAAGCAACTCCACGGACACTTCGTGGCCTCCCCGTACAGCGGCGACGACGTCGTCAAGTCATCGCTGACCGATATGTACTGCAAATGCGGCTTCCCGGATGATGCCAGGAAGGTGTTCGATAGTATCGGTGCCAAGAACAGCGTCGTGTGGACTGCGCTGGTTTCTGGGTACGCGTCGAACGGCTGTAGCGACGAGGCGTTGGAGCTCTTCAGGAGCATGCCTGAACGCAACCTGTTTGCGTGGACTGCGCTCATCTCAGGGTTCGTAAAGGCTGGCGACAGTGTTAGCGCGGTGGAGCTGTTTGTCAAGATGAGGCGGGATGATGTCACGATTGATGATGCATTTGTGTTGTCCACTGTCATTGGCAGCACCGCAGACATGGCTGCGCTTGAGCTGGGCAGGCAATTGCATGGTTTCACCACGAGGTTCGGGTTCTTGTCAAGCATGATTGTTGGGAATGCGTTGGTTGACATGTACTCCAAATGCAGTGACATACACTCCGCTAGAGAAGTATTTGAGGGGATTATGGTCCGTGACATCATCTCGTGGACGACAATGGTTGTTGGAGAGGCACAGCATGGCCGAACCAAGGAGGTATTGGCTCTTTATAACAGGATGATTCTTGCAGGAGTGAAGCCCAATGAGGTGACCTTTGTTGGGTTG
The DNA here is from genome assembly GCA_036346255.1 of Ampelocalamus luodianensis. Taxonomy (NCBI): domain Eukaryota; kingdom Viridiplantae; phylum Streptophyta; class Magnoliopsida; order Poales; family Poaceae; genus Ampelocalamus; species Ampelocalamus luodianensis. The sequence continues at coordinate 25,530,787 of CM070625.1, forward strand.
ATCTATGCTTGTAGCCACGCTGGTCTTGTTCAAAAAGGGCGGCAACTGTTTGACTCAATGAAGCGGGACTATGGCATCAATCCTGGATTGCAACACTATACATGCTATCTGGATCTTCTTAGTCGTTCAGGCCATTTATTAGAAGCTGAAGAAATCATCACTACAATGCCATATGAGCCTGATGAAGCTACTTGGGGGGCCCTATTGAGCGCATGTAAGAAGCACAATGATGCTGAAATGTGTATCAGGGTTGCTGATAATCTACTAGAGCTGAGACCAAAAGATCCCTCAACATATATCTTGTTATCTAATGTCTATGCAGTGAATGGCAAGTGGGATTCTGTGGCCAAGGTGAGAAAGCTCATGGCTGGGATGGAGATAAGAAAAGAGCCAGGGTATAGCTGGATTGAAGCTGGAAGAGAATTCCGTCTGTTTCATGCTGGGGAAGTGCCACTTGATGTGAGAGAAAAAGTTATAGGTTTTCTGGAGGAACTGGTCTCAGAGATGCGCAAGAGGGGCTATGTCCCTGATACTAGTTCTGTGATGCATGACTTGGAGGAGCATGAAAAGGAGCATCATCTGTTTTTGCACAGTGAGAGGCTGGCTGTTGCTTTTGGAATCGTCAAGTCTCCTCCAGGGTCGGTGATCCGAGTGGTGAAAAACCTCCGGGTCTGTGGGGACTGCCATACAGTACTGAAGTTTATTAGTGAAATTGTCCAGAGGAAGATTATCGTGAGAGATGCTAGTCGTTTTCACCATTTTGAGGGTGGGAAGTGCTCTTGTAGTGAATTCTGGTAGCTGATCTGCTGATGTTCAGTTGTGCTTCTAGTCCTCTAGGTATGGTATAAGCTCTTGCCTTGCTTTTGGAGTGTACTTGTTTGTCATGTCTGTAAGGACTTCCACAGGCAGTGTACCACAAGTTGGTTACTTATACCAAATGAATGACCTTTCTTTTCTTTATGACTTCAATGATGTTTCAGTCTTAGAAAACAACGGAACCATGTTATTCTGTCTTTTCCTCGTATAGATGTATTAGAAATCATGGAGCCACCCATGTGGAAAGAGTGAGCATGAAATTTTTGACGACTCGTTGGTACCATTAACAAACCATCAGGTTAATGCCTTTCAAAGATAAAAGTGTTGAAGAGCATGTAGTCCACTTATAGTATCGTTTGTTCTTACTAGCTAAGCGCTGAATAAAATATTGATCTTTAGAAGAGTAGAAGCCAAATTCAGGAATACAGGAAATGGCTTGCAATGATACGGTTTGGAGTTTGAAGTTCATCTGTTTGGTATTTGATACTTTGTGATAGGCTGATACAATCGCATGGAATCACCGGGTCTAAGAAGGTGACTTATGGTTTGAATACATTAACTCCGAGGAATACCACTGTTGGGAGAGTAGACGTATCCTGACTTAGTACCACTACAATCATCAATAGGTGCATAGACATACACCCTCCTACAGCTCAGGTCCAACAACCCGACCCAAACTACCCACAATACAGTGATAGCACTATGACTCGGTAAATTATTCAGCTAGGTTGATCATATACTAGACTTATGGTTGCACAATTATTAGTTCAGAAAATATAACATATCATTCGGTCCTTAATCAACTCAGACGAGACAATCCACAAACCCGATCCTCGTGCAATCCCTGCACCGGTCTCGTACCATTCACTCGCCAAGTTGCCTCCATTTTGTAAAAAAAAATCCATTTCTAGTGGTAACCCACGTTACCACTCCATGAATCATATTATATCCCAAATTTTGTAATGGTAATGTTTGTGTCATATTCAATTCAACCACTAAGCATCTCTAGGTATGACCATAATCCATTTTTAATTAACCAAGGACAAGTTTATTATGATAGTTAGCCTATGGTGACAAGGTAATCGTAATATCATCAATCAAGGAGGGGAGTAGTAAATAACAACATATGGCATAGTTAGGTGTCAACATTTAACATATCATTTTATAAATAATTATAAGCATAAAAGTAATATTTTAAAGCAAAGTAATTTGCATTTGAAAAATAAGTTTAACATGATCAATTGTAAGGACTTGCCTAGCTCAATAGTGGATATCACTTGATCTTGATCTTGTTTTGGAACAGTTGCAAAGTCTTTGGCGACGTTGGAATCTATTTAAGCGTAAAATGGCGACTTTGAGTAAATACACATGAACTCAAATAAAAATCAAATGAGCTCTAAAAATTATGATTTTGGTATTGTTTAAAAATTTTGAATTTAGATAAATTTAGAAAAAAAAATCAAGTCATTTGGATTTAAAACAAAGGGATAACGGGCTCTCCAAATTTGACCCGAGAGGAAATGCCAAAAAAAATCTGATGTAACATCCAAAAAAAAACATTATGGGAAAGTATAATGGAATTAAAGAAGATAATAATTTTGAGAATGTTTTTTATTGCATAAATCAAATATTGAAAATATATGAAAACAACAACTTTCCAGAATTTTTTAGAAAATCACGAAACAGATAAAATCCATAAAAATTTATACAAGAAACTATATGGTGTCAGAAGCCCCCGCAAAAATTTTATAAATTTTGGACCTCATTTACTATGTTTAATAATTCGATCAGCATTCAGCTAGTTTTAGAAAATTCAAAAGCCATTTTAAATTTCCCGCACCAATGGGCCAAATCAGCTGGCCCAATTTCCCTAGCACACGCCTCAGCCCACGCCAGCACTCCCGCTCCCTTCGCTCGCTGATGCGCTAGCCCCACCTATTAGGACCCCTCGTTTACCTCGCGTTCGCCTCTACCCGCCAGTGCGCCCTTGCGCTTGCCTGCTCCGCCCCCGATTAGCAACCACCGCCCACCGTTTTGCGCTCCAACTGCTCCCATCGTGTCCACCGGCGCCGTACGTCACCGCGCCCATGCCTCTCCCCCGCCTTTTTTCTCTGCGTTGGCAGAGATGCCGAAGCATGCCCACGCGTTCTTGCAGCGATCGCATTTTCTTGCCGCCCATCTTGCGTATTTCTCATAACTATTTAAGCATCCATGCACGTCATCATCTCTCAAGCTCGCCCCTCGTTCCATCTCGCACTTTCTCTGAGCTTCTAGCACCCTGAATCGCAGAGAACGAGAGTGTTGTTCTCGACACCAGTGAGCAAACTCTGCACCATCGCCACCTCTGGTGAGCTTCCTTGCCCTCGCCACCTATGTCACCATGCACCTCGTGCCTCACTCACTCACTTTCTCTGCTTAATGTAGCTCCGGGAGCTCCGTAGCGCTGATGCATTGTCATCTTCCTCGACTCCTATGTGTGCACCCGATCCAAGCCGCCATACCTCGCCGTTCTAGAAGGTTTGGGGCCCTTTTGATTGCGTCATCATGTGTTCAGTTCCCCAATCAACTAATCTCCTCACTTAACGCAAGACAATTCGTTGCGAATCTGAGCCTCACCCTCTTCTTCCTCATCCTCGGCCGCCGCCGCCATTTTCATTCTTCCCCGAAGCTCGGTGACCTTAGACTGATTCCTTGCATCTACACCATCTCTAGCACCACAGTGAGCTAACACGACACCCTTATAGCTTCTCCATTGCTGTGGTTAGATGTCATCATGAACCTCCTCTGTGTCGTCGCTGTTCAATGTCGCCAAGCCACTCCGGACATCCTCCGACGCTATCGAGGACCTTGGTGAGCTTCTAGTAGTCCCCTAGAGCATTTGCGCGCATTGAATTGGACGATTAGCTACTGTAGCCTAGGAATCGCCATAGCTGATCATGACGCCACCGCTCCGGTGACCATTGGTCCCCAGGCCCTATATGTAGCATTGTAGTTACCTCTAGAGCTGTTGCGCAGCATCTTTCGCTGTCGATTTGCTCCAAGCGCGAAAACCAACTTCGAACCTGAGGCACTCCACCGCTCCTTGCCGGCATAGCGCTGCCTCCATCCATCTCTCCCGCCTCCACCACCAACCGGTGGGATCGCTGTCGAGAGGGGAATCCATTTTGGCCATCCCCGAACCTTGCCGTCAAGCCGTTCGCCGTCGGCGAGCCCTTTTTCCCTCTCGGTTGCACCGCCCTGCTCTCCTCTCTTCTCTCTCGGCCAGTGGGCCCATATGATTAGGAGATGTTTAGTGCTAATTAACAGAGTTTAAAAATTTTGAGTCTATGGCAAGTGGGACCAGTAGAAAAGTTAACATAAATCAAATTTAAAATGTTTTTAGAATATGTGTCACCGACATGTGAGACCACGCACTATTCTCGGTTTTTAAAACACATTTTAAAACCCGAGAGGCTGACATGTGGACCCAGCTGTGAATGGGTTAATTCAAATCAGTAATTAATCAATTGAATAAGTATATAATGAGTGAATGACATGTGGAACCACCACTGGATTATGAATAAAATTAAGAAATTAAGAACATGAGTCACTAGCAAATGGCCCCACATGTAAGTTAATAAAAAACAGAAAAAATGATAAAAAGCCCCTTTCAGTTTAGAGGAAAACACGCTTTCCTGTTGAAAAGCGTAAACCCCAGTAGAACTCAGAGGAGAATACACTTTCTCTACTAGAAAGCGTAGACCTCAAAGAATACACTTTTGACGTCACCCTTTTAATAATTTCTAAATTTTCAAAACCGAAACAAATTGAATTGTTAATAACTTTTGCATACGAACTCCAAATTAAATGAATCTTTTTTCTAAATTCATCTAAAATCATGCTCTATCTGAATATGCAAAAATATTTGGATTTTGTTGCTGTTGAAATTATTTTTCTATAATTAATTTGCTTTCGATTCTTTTGATTAGACGTCGATTGTTAGAGCAAAATTTACAACGATCCTCCATTCTCTTATTCAGAGAAACCAGAGTAAAGCAAGCACCCCTTTGACCATGTTTATCTAATTATTTTAATTATTGTACTGTTTGCTTAAAATTGCTATATTTGTGGATATCGGTTGTTATGCTCCTATTCAATGCATGACCTTCCTTGAAATATTGTTATTCTTACTGTTGTAACCATTAGGTGTTGGTTTATGCAATAACTAATGTCAATTTGGGACATTCGAGTGCGAATATCGCACAAACGCTTAGTCGAGCTCTAGTCGTATAAAAATTGGAAATGAATGGAACATGGAATATGAAATTTGGGAGATTTTGAAATAATGGTCCAGAGGAGTTATCTCTGTTATTTTGTATAAAAATGAAAATGGAAAACCTAGATTGAGACACGAGCGAGTTATATTATGAACTAATTAATGTTAGAGGGTTTCTCGCATGTAGATAGGGAGAAATCGTCTCCCGGGTCAATTAAGGACCGAACGCCGGTGCAACCAAACTAAGCCTAAGCATACAAGCACATGTGCCTGTATGGGACGTCTTTAGCTAATTAAGTCATCGAACACTAGCCTTCCATATTGGTAGGTCGCAATAGTACGAGCATGACCGAGTAGGCTTCTCGAATGGGCTCCCTTCACCAAGGCGTTGGGCACAAAGCTTGCTGATACAACAGTGAATGTCTCACTTTGATGGGAGGTACCCGTGATCGAAGTGAGGGTTTTCATTCATCGGGCTAGTGCAAGGCTAGGACTAGGTGATGTAAAAGCTTCGATGCGTGCTCTAGATGGCTTACTAAAAGATCGTGAGCGGTGGCATCGACGGATACCGGATCAACTAGAGAATTTGTATGCTGTGGATAAAGTTGTACACCTCTACAGAGTGTAAATCTATTTAAATAAATGTTCTCGCAGTTATGAGCATGCTTTGTGCGGCCACATCGTGTATAGTCTCTTCTTTTGCAAAAACAGTTTCATCGGGAAAAGAACGGGATGGTTTGTTGTCATTTGAATTGAGTGTCATGTTTATGGCTGAGAATAGAAGGTTAATTGCAGCCAAGGAGGGTTGCTATTGGTTATGTACTAAGTTATATAATTGTTGTTCCTTAAGTATTTAACTACTCTTTGAAATTTCCGTTGCAAAATACTACATATTGATATTGCAAACAAAATTTGCTTAATGCTGAAAATAACTTGTAGTTAGAGCCTCATCTATTATTAGCCTTGCATATATATATACAAACTTTGCGATACACTACAAGTCTTGCTGAGTACGTAATGTAATCAATCTTGCTTAATTTGTTGTTCAGAGGATGAGGATGACTAGTTACCAGACAATGCCTTTTTCGCTCCCAGTACCAGGGGTACGATGACGGGACTTTCTAGGTCTTATTTCTTGTTAGTTGCCTGAGGGTTTGGATGCACATGTTTCTGGATTGTTGCTTATAAGTTATTATAATTCCACTGCTACTTTTGATACTTGAGCTTTTATTTTGTTGGTCGGGCCTTGTGATGTAAACTTTGTAATTGCTTAAGTTATATATCATATTTGTTTCAGGTTGTATGTATTTATGTATGGATGTATATGCCAATATTGTGGATGTGTATACTAGCAACAAATCATAGGACTAGTACGATACACATGAGGATTTTCGGGTATTCAAAACCCCATGGTGTGACATCTGAAATCCCTGGCAGGTGGATCCGGTCGGATTTTCATTTTCAATTAATTTTTTTTAAGGAAATGCTCTGTGACTGACAAGTGGGGTCCAACTGGGTTTTTATTTTCTTTACTAATTATTTTTCTTAAGGAAAAGCATATGTGGCTAACAAGTGGGTCCTATCGAGTTTGTAATATCTTTTCTAATTATTTTTATTCGAGAAAACCCAAGAGACTGAAAGGTGAGACCGCGGTCCACATGGACTCGGTCCACCTAACGATTCCACATATCTGTAGCTTTGGTCTACACTAGGGATGGCAATCGGGTGCGGTGGGCACGGGTAGTGCTCGCTCATACCCATGCCCGCGACCCCAATTTCCCCCCACAGGCATACCCGCGAAGGACGACGGGCGAAGAATCTCGCCCATGCCCGTCGCCCGCGGGTACCCGTCACCCGCGGGTATGCCCGTTTACCCGCGAATAATGCGCCACCGCCCGTGGGTACCCATTGCCCGCGGGCATGCTCATCAGTCATCACACATAAACAATGCACCTATCAAGTTCATCACAATTCACACATCAATAGTACATCACACATTCAACAACTAACAAAGTTCAACACAATTCACACATCAAGTGACACCAGAATTTGGTGACCAGTGACACCAGAATCTTTTCCTTTTCCTTTTATATTCTCCTTGCATTGCAGAGAACACAATGCAAGTCAAGGGCAATTTCTCCCCATCTGCTTTATATCCTCCTTTTGATCACTGACTCAATATCTAGTATTGTCACCCATATCAAGAACAAATCCAACAAAATGAAAAAGAATAATAAACATATAAGCCTAGCTTTACCTTTTGTATCACCTCCGAAATGCCAAGATCTCCTTAAGAATGACCCGAAGGCGCCGTCTCAGACGCCTCAGCGACAATGTCAGCGATGAACTTGATGAGCAAGCAGAGCCCGCCCAAGAAGTTGTGGTCAATCACCCCCTCGCCATGGAACAACATCTTCTCCTCGAACCACGCCTCAGCTCGCGTAGCTGTGCCAAGACTCCCCCTTCTCCTCCGTACACCGCCGCGGCGAGTGCGCAGTTGAAGGACGCTGGTGGTCACACGGTCCTTGGCGAGGCACTTGGCGATGTAGGGCTCCGGTGCGTGCGGCGGCCATGTGCACGCGCCGATCTTGATGTCGGCGACGGAGGGGGCGGCGAGGCCCACGAGGAGATCCTGGAGGACGAGGTAGGGTGGGGCTCGCCGGGCCGCACAGGGGTGGGGAGGAGGCGGGTGCTGTGGAAGCACGGGAAGAAGGCATCCCGGATGCGGGATGAGGTGGCAGGGTGGGCGGAGAAGGCGCTTGGGGGCGACGAAGACCGAGGGAGTCCAGCCGGCGTTGAGGAAGAGGCGTCTGGGCTGATCGAGCGCCTGGGCGGGAGGAGGATGGGCCGACGGGGGGTTGGCGTGAGTGAGGAGGACGTGGCCGGCGATTGGCCGGGAGGAGGCGGTGGACCGGGAGGAGGCGGTGGACCGGGAGGAGGGCGGCGGCCGGGAGGCACGGTTGGGCGGGAGATCTAGTGGGAGGAAGAGGAAGAGCGATGGGAGGAGTGGGATTTTGGGAGCCCAGGAGGAGGTCTAGCGGCTAGAAGTGTGGGAAGCGAGGGGCCGAGGCTAGGGTTTTTACTCAGTGATGGTCCCACCTGTCAGTGTAGATAGCGGGTAATCGGGTGAAGCGGACATGGGTGGAGCTTACCCATGCCCACGCAATGTTTACCCGATGGGTAAGAAATTGTGCCCATTTTTATACCCGTGGGCAAAGAAAGACGCCCATACCCGCCTCCATTAGAGTATTCGCCCGCGGGTACGCGGGTAATCGGGCACAATTGCCATCGCTAGTCTACACACAGAATTTGAAGGGTGGGGCCCACATGTTATACACACATACACTAAACTACTGCTTAATTAGTTTTTAGAAAATTGCACTGTAGGTCTTTGAACTTGCGAGGTTGTGTCACTTAGCTCTCTGAAGTTGTATTTTACTTTCTCAGTCCCCTGAACTTGCGAGGTTGTGCCACTTAGCTTCGTGAACTTGCATTTTACTTTTTCAGCTCCTGAATTTGCGAGGTTGTGCCATTTAGCTCCCTGAACTTGCGTTGAAGCGAAGTTCGTTGGATGCGATGCCAACAACTTCGTCCCCTTTGAGTCCGGTGGACTTGTCGCCGCCCTGTTCCGGCTGCGTTCATCATCCCCATCACCTCACGCTAACAAAAACAGATTCTTCGGGTCTGAAAACACACCATGCTCGCATCTTCGCCGGAGCTCCACTGTCACAGCTTGCCTCCGCCCTTGCCTCCTCTTAGTCGGACATGTGTGTGAGAGAGAAGTACATTCCCAGTGCTAGAGCAGGGGCACAATACTTCTTTCTCTCACTATGATTCGCCAGCTCAGCCTTTTTTGTTGGCAAACGGTTAAATAGACTTCGTGCAGTGTGACTAGCTGTCGTGAGGACAGCAGCAAGCTGCGATGGTGGAGCTCCGGCGAAAATGCGAGCATAGTGCGTTCCTGAGCCCAAAGAATATGTTTTTGTCGGCGTGAGGTGATGGGGACGATGAATACGACCAGAACAGGGCAGCGACGAGTCCATCGGACTCGGAGGGGACAAAATAGCTGGCATCAAATTCGACGAACTTCGCTTCAATGCAAGTTTAGGGAGCTAAGTGGCACAACCTCGCAAGTTCAGGGGGATAAGAAAGCAAAATATAAATTTAGGGGGCTAAATGGCACAACCTCACGAGTTTGGGGGCTGAGAAAGTAAAATACAAGTTCAGGAAGCTAAATAATATAACCTCGTAAGTTTATAGACATACAGTGCAATTTTCTCATTAGTTTTTCTAATTACCGAGGGCTCATATGTCATATAGACATTATCTACTAATTAAACTCTAACTAATCATCATTAACATAATATAATTACCTAGTGGGGTCCACATGTCAGCATTTCCCAACGCCTTCTTCTCCGTCCAAAACAAAGGAGCGGTGTAGGGCAGCCATGGCTGGCTTGGGGCAAGCTCGGCGCCAGCGGAGACAGTTGTGGTGATCACCTGGGACCCCCAAAAATGGGTTGCGGGGTCTAAGGAGACCACGACGGCGACGACGGCGTGGCAAGAGATGGCCTGAGGCGATGGCACTATGGCAAGGACTGTGGTGGCGACGGTGTGCACATGGGCAACTATGGAGTGAGGCTAGAAACTACAAAATGATGATTGATTCGATCACTACGGGCTACCACAATGCTAGGGGTGCTCTCAGTGCTCAAGAAGAAGCGGTGCACCAGGCTCTCCACGGCACCCTATGGTGGCGTGGCGAGGTGCTACGACGCAACGGTGCTACGGTCAACTAGGCGCGGCACTGTCTAGCCTACCGGGTTTGCAAGACAAATGAACGCTAGGGAACGGATGGACTCACCCAAGGTCCAAGCGAGGAGGGAGATCAAGTGCAGTGGCAAGGTCTACGCGTTTTTCGGGTTGGCGACGGTGACGAAGACGTTCCGGCGGCTCTGGTGCACGACAAGGAAGAAGAAGATGTGCATTAGAGAGACGAGTGAAGACAAAAGAGGCGGAAACTCACCTTAACGGTGGAAATCGGTGGGCGAAGCTGGCGGCTGGAGTTGGAGAAGGTGACTGGCGCAGCTTGTGTTCTCGTCCACCTGAGGAGGAGAGGAGGGGGAAAGTTGTGGAAAATGTAGAGGACGAGCGCGACAACATCGCTTGGCTCAGGCGCGAGATCTCACGAGTGGTGCATGAGCAAGCTGGACACGCTCTTGAGGTGACAAGGTCACAGTGGGGTGTGAACGGTGGAGAGGCTCAAGGCGCAAGGTCAGATGCGACTCTAGCTCGTGCGGGACGTGCGTGTACGATGGCAACGATCGAGCGAGAGAGGGAGAGTTGCGCGCGTGAGGTGCAAGAAGCACGATGTTTCTCCCTCCGTTTGGCCTGACAGGTGGGGCCAGGACCCGCTTGCCAACGAGAGCGCGCACGAGAGAGAGAGAGAGAGAGAGAGAGAGAGAGAGAGAGGGGAGCTAGGCTGGCGGATGTGGAGAAGGAAAGGGCTAGGCTCGCGGCGGGGTTTCGGCCCAAGGGGGGAGAAGGAAAAGAAAAAGGTTTGAATTTTTAGTTTGCAATTCAAATTGATTTGAATTTGAATTCATGTATGGAAATGGTTTTGCACCTGATTAAACTTTTAAATTTTTGCAAATTTCGAATTCGTGACACAAGGAAAATTGTTTTAAAATTTTAAATTGCAAGGCAAGGTTTTTAGAATTTTGAAATGCAACAAAAGTTTTTGAAATTCATGGAAATAATTTAATTTTAAAAATGGACTAAATTTTAGACTGTTACACGGTTGCTCGGCTGGACGTGTGTTGCCGCTGACAAAGGGAACATGCATGTTTTGGACTCAGGCCCGTCAGGTTGCCAACCAAACTCACATCCGGCTTATCGCGGCCGCTTCCGGGTTACGGCGGCGAGTGCTAGGACGCGGACCAAACAGGTCCGTAGTCTGGCGCTGCCGTTGCGGGCATTGTGCGACAATCTCAAGAGCCGTCGTGTGTTTTTGCCGAGAAAGGGTGTATGTGCAGTTGGCGGGAGGTGAAGGGTGATTGGTTTTGGGAATTTAATTTTGTCTTGAACCTTTTATTTTGGTGTACACCGATTTTCTCTTGTTTTGTGGTATACAAATTGAAATGAATGAACAAATTTTCTTGTTGTTTTTTGTGCTTGTTCTCAACAATTTTTCGGTTGAAAATGGCAAATTGCACTAGTATTTTTTTATTGAAGAACTACAAAACCGCTACCGGTCTGCGCTCTCCTCTGGTGACGGTTTCAGCGTTCATTAGATCCTCGACAATAGAATTTTGGGTGTGTTCGAAGGAGTACTTCGGGCGGCATACTGGCGGCGAGGTTAGCGGGTGGGCGGGGAGTGATGCAGTGAAGAGGCAAACGTGCCGGTAGCCATGGGCGACGATGGTGGGTGGCGAAGGCGCCAAGGGAGGCAGGCCGCGGGGCGAGGGTGGTTGCAAAGTCTTTTGACAGCCAGACGGAGGTGGAGATGATGCAGCTGAGGGCGCGCTATCTAGCTAGCATAGCACGCTACCAAGTTTATTTACAGGATTTACTGTTCAATTTTTTTTATTTTAGCAATCTATACATACTTTCTAAATCGATACAATTTTTCATTGAATATTGCCTTTTCTAATAGTTTGAAGATGCATGGATGTTTCCAGATTTTGAAACACAGATCTGCAATCCTAAAAAAAAGAAGAAAGAAACAACGAAAGGAAAACTGTCGTCCATGCCGTTCGTCCATTTCACATTCTTGGGCCCCACATTCACATGGCCAGGCGGTCCCCACAAGCAGGTGAGGCCTTGACAGTAGAGCGTTTACAATTATCTTATCATGTCCTTTATCCTATACACATAGTTGGCATCTTTCGCTTCTTTCAAATTTCTCATCGAGACACATCAATATATAGTCCCAACCTGACAGGGACAATGTTTCATCATTTCAGTGACTCGTGAACATATCAATACCTCCACTTCTTCCGCAATCACTCAAACCGTTGTCAATCCACTTCTTCCTCACATGGACATATCGAAATTCATTATCGTACCAATCCTTCCTGTCTCGCGTCGCGACTCGCCATCTGCGTCTGTCTGACATTTGCTTCGTGCCTCAGAGATCCCAACTCCTCCGGCACTCAGTCCGCGGTTGCAATGACCGCGTCTGTCTGACAATCTATGAGCTCAAAATTTTAATTTCTGGGTAGTAGTAGTAGGTGATACAGTAAGCGAAGTTAATTTATGTGTGAAAAAATTGATATTTATTATGCGGTTTAGGATCCCATCTGCTGATATGTATCGGTCTCTTTTAGTTTTGTTGCAACGTCGACCAAGATGTGCGCGCAGCCTAGGTGGCGATGAAAAATTGAAATCCCAGTCACATTGGCATTGTCCCCACATCGTCAGGTGGACTCCAACAGGTCCAGCGTCAGCCTCATGTCCTGCGCATCCGGCTCGGGTTGGCCCGCACAGGCGGTTACTTTCATATCCGCCGACGGAAGCAAATTCTATGGAGGAGTGTCTCATCGAGAGATCTCTTCTTTCACCGTTTGAATCTCTCCTCTTGTCCTCTCTCTTTTCAGATAAACGACAAATACATTGAACCTCCCTGTACCTTCACTATAGAATTTATTTTCCCCACCGACCGCATCCGCATGGCACAGACATCCCACTTCCCACCCACGCGGCGCAGCGACAGCCGTCTCAGTGAAGTCTCGCGCGAAGCGCCTAGGCCCAAAGCACGGGACCCAATCCCCGTTTGTTCACCTCCGAGAGACGCGTAATCACACAGTTAAATCAAATCAGAAACCGCAAAATGCGAGGCGGGTCAGTCCTACTTTTACTTAGCAAGACGCGGCGCTTCCTTCAGGACGCGAAGCAAAACTAGCACAGCGTTGTAGGCGAAGCAACCGCCGCAAAACACGGCACGCGCGCGCGCCCCGCAAGTTTCTGGTGGTTTCCAGTAGTAGTACTCTGCCGCCGCGAGCCGCGCGCTAACGTCTTCGCTCGATTCTCGACCGCGCTCTAGGGGCGGAGGAGGTTTGCGGAGAGGGGAGTGCGGAGTTTTTTTCGCGGCGGCAGCGGTGGTGACGGGGATAGATGGCAGAGAAAGGCGGGGCGGCGGAGGCGGCGACGCTGGAGTTCACACCGACGTGGATCGTGGCTGCGGTCTGCTCGCTCATCGTGCTCATCTCGCTCGCCGCCGAGCGGTGCCTCCATTACCTCGGCAAGGTAAGCAGAAGGAAATATCCCTGTTTCATTACTTTGAGCCGTTTCCTGTGATCTGCGCCCCGGGGATCTGTGTTGATCGGCTGCTCGCGCTGTGATTGCGAGGGCAGACGCTCAAGAAGAAGAATCAGAAGCCGCTCTACGAGGCGCTCCTCAAGGTCAAAGAAGGTACCAACTCTCTCTCTCTCTCTCTCTGTCTGTGTACCAACTTTTCCATTCCCTCCCTCTCTCTCTCCCCGTGCCTGTCTGTCTGTGTGTGTGCGCGCGCCAACTTTTCCATCCCCACTCTCTCTCTCTCTGTGTGCGCGCGCAAATGGTCTGCATCATGGTGTGTGATTGCCAAGAAATGGGGGAATCTGTGATTTTTACGGGTTCAGAAGTCAGTAGGGTGCAGAATAATGCTCTCTCTGATTCTATCGCTGTCCCAGCTTTCCTTAAGCCGCGGTAATTGGGTGTGCGTGCGAAATGTCTCGGTGAAACGACTCTAGTGTAAACAGCAGCTTCTTTCAATTCTCTTGATTGATTCACTGCCAAAAGAAAGGAAGAACGGTTCTGCAATTCTGTGATGACTCGGTGGGCTTGACGCCAAAAATGCACCATCTTCTTCCTCGCATTTTCTGGTGAAAATAAAAACGTTTTGTGCAAAAGTTAAAAAGTGTGCCTCTCTGTCTTCGCTTTTTGTCCTTGTATAGTTCGGTCTTCAAAATATGCATCCTCGCCACTTCTGGGTGACAAGACAAGGGTATATTGGCAACTTCATGAAAACCTACTGTTTATCATGCAAAAGGAATTCCTTCTTCCTCTTGATCATACTGTCCTTCTAAGTTTGGGATATACTATGGTACAATCCCTAATAAATAGCAAGGGAAAGTACATCTGAACTGTTCCTTGGTGTGTGTAATGCAGAGTTGATGCTTCTGGGGTTTATCTCCCTGCTGCTGACGGTGTTCCAGGGGATGATTCAGAGGACCTGCATTCCTCCCGGCTGGACAGACCACATGCTGCCATGCCAGAGGGGGGAGGATCGGGCTGGCGAGGTGGGGTCCACAAAGGAGCATTTTGTTGCCGCCCAGATCATTGGCCGAATCGGGAGGCGGCTGCTCAGTGAGGGCGCGGCGGGGGCCGAGAACTGCCAGAAGAAGGTGATTGGACCATGCAATTCGAATATTGCTCATTGTTCATACTAACTTCTTTTCATTTTGTGCAAGCTGTGGTGTTTTGTTTTAGATGAAAGTTAGTTAGGTACCATTGTGATTTGTGAACATGCAGACAATACTTGGTAGGACTTCCATAGCTAGTGTTTCACAAGTTGGACAGTTAGGTAGACCACGCCCTTCCTTTAATTCTTCAGCGATGTTTTTTCAATCTTAGGATGCGATGAAGCCATGTTCTTCTGTCTTTCTTGTACACTTGCGCTGACTGCATAATGGGAATATTAGAAATGTTGGAGTCTACCATGTGGAAAGAGTGAGCATAGTACATTTGACAATTAGGTAGTACGATTGACAAACAAGGGTAGTTAGTTTAATGCCTTTCTTTAAGATAAGGTCGGTCAACCCTATTAGATGGGAAATATTCCTACTTTAAGTCGAATTGTTGACTAAATATTGAATATTATTCTTAAGAATACTAGATGGCAGGGGCGGAGCTGGCTAGGGTGTCCGGTATGCACGGGCACCCCCAAATATTTCGAAAATTATCAAATATTTTGAAAATTATGTATGTACCCTTGTTAGCTAAAGGTTCTTTTGAATTTGAACTTCGTTGCAATTTGATGTTACTTGAATAAATTAGTTGTGAATTGTATTCCATGTCCTCCGTTCAGATATTGTAGACAGTCTAACACCTTTTTTTCTCTACCTATGTGACAGTGGTAGCATTGTGAAGGAGTACAAAAGTACTTTATTTTATTTAGCTCATAGAAACTTCTTTAGTTTCTAAGTCAAAAATCAAGTGTCCGATTCTCTGTCTGTTTGCGTCGTTGCAACCATCAAAATGAGTACAATGATTCAAATTAATATTGAGTATCTTATATGAGACGTTTTACTTACAAATTTTAGAGCCATATGTGACGTAAATAGGCCGTATCAATACTAGCCTAATAAGCATATATGTACTAAAAACCAAAAAATGTTTGTTAGGTGGTAGGTTACGCGAACTATCGTGTGAGCCATGTGGCATACTAATAAAAATTTATAGAATACCTATATATTTGTAATAATTAAAAATTGTTTATCAATATTAGTATTTGTTATCGTTATCACTCCATAAAATAAGTTGTTTTCGCAACTAATTGTAAAGTATCCAATTAATTGGAAAGAAAGCTCAACTAATCGGTATATCTACAAACAACTAGTGATATTCCAAGTATCTCCTTCGCTTTGGAAGTCTAAAAAATCCCACAATAATCCTTAAATCAGAAAAGGTAAAATTCCTAGAAACTCTCTCATTAATCGAGAGAAAAAGATAATATCTACACTGCTTATTTTGGTGGGACCAGATTATAACAGTGCAAATTAATCATGTATAGATATTATAACTATTACAATTGTATAACAAATACGACTATATTTTTGAAAGGCAATAGGAATAGAGTTATATAACAAATACAATATGTTGCAATATCTAGCCGTGCAATTGCGCAGGAAATTTCGCTAGTTATATAGAAACATTAAGTACTGATAATACATGGTTTGCTCAGTGCTAACTTTTGATCAGTTGATAATCACTTAACAACCATCCTTTTACCTCATCTTTAAGTATCAATGGTGCATCCCCAACACAAATTTTTTAGCTCCGCCACTGCTAGATGGGTATATGATTAAACTGATAAAAATATTCAAGTGGCTCAGCTTTGAGTGTCACTATAACCTGTTGCTCCTTTTTACATTGGAAAAAAAAAGTTCTATAGCTGAGTTGTCCCTATGTGATATCCCCTGCCCCTTCAAAGATTCAACAAATGTCAGATTTTCTTATGGTTTAATGCTATTCATGAATTATACTGTTTGTTTTAACAGGGAAAAGCTCCACTGCTGTCCCTTGAAGCTATACATCAGTTGCATATTTTCATATTTGTTCTCGCTATCACGCATGTTATTTTCAGTGTTACAACTATGCTTCTAGGAGGCGCAAAGGTAAGCCACTCATGAGTTATGATATGCCTTGCAGTTAAGGCGCAGAATTCCTTTTGTATTGTCAGCTGATTTTTACTGTATTCTCTTACTCAGATATACCAATGGAAACAGTGGGAGGATGAGATTCAGAAAAATGCTACAGGAAATGGTATTAGAACCTTGCTTTCTGTTCATATTTGAGTGCAATGATACACTTGCGGGTTTACAGCAGTTTTTCTTCTGTGAAATTGATAAATATGTGTGAAAAAAATAAGCTGCTTTGTTGAGGACCTGTTTATTTGCGATAGGATGATAAAATCGTATGAAATTGCAGGGCCTAAGAAGGTGACCCAGGTGCACCAATCTGAATTTATCAAGGAACATTTCAAGGGCATTGGCAAAGATTCTATCATGTTGAGTTGGCTGGTAAGCAATGCATGTGATGTGCTCTTCTATCAGATATATTGTTGTATGCTGCAAAATTTCATGTATAGTCTAGTTGGTATACAACAAACTAATTAGCCTTTTTTTTCCTTTCAGCATTCTTTTGTTAAGCAGTTTTATTGTTCAGTAGCTAAATTTGACTACACCACAATGCGTCTTGGTTTTATCATGGTAAGCGTAGCTCGTACTAAGCTAATCTTATGTCCTTTCCTTTTCTGTAAACATGAGGTCCTTTTGGATTGCAGACTCACTGCCGTGGAAACCTAAAATTTGATTTCCATAAATACATGATGAGGGTTTTAGAGGCTGATTTTAAGAAAGTGGTTGGTATAAGGTAATACAAAGAGTTGTACAGTCGTTTATATATTCCTTTTAAACTCCAAGATAATTTGCTATGCACAACTTAACCATGCTGTATAAATTTCCTTTTAGGTTGTACTTGTGGATCTTCGTGGTGATCTTCCTGTTGCTGAATGTTAATGGTAAAGCTTAGTTCATTCTTTCTGAAAAGCACTTCTGTGGTTTCTATTTTCCCGTAGAATCTTCTTGCCAAAACAGTTTTGTCCCTTTCCACACAGTAGCTAGGCACTGTAGTAATATTTCACGATTTATGCTTCTTAAAGCTGTCTTGCGCCTCATTTTGTTTACCTGCAGGCTGGCACACATACTTTTGGATTGCTTTCCTTCCCCTTTTTGTAAGTGCATATGTAATGATGTTTTGTTTTAAAGTGCCAATCCAGTTTTATCTAAATTTTAAAGATCACTTAGAGGAACCAATAAATATTTGCACTGAAGATGTTACTAATCACATCATGACATGCTTGTGAGCCCTTTGAGCTTTGATTTTACAATTGAAACTATGGAAACATTTCTAATACTAATGTTCTCCAAGTCACTATGTAGCAACCTGTAGAAATATAAACTACACCTTGCATATAATCTGAAGGCAAACAATTGTGCCGCAAATAAATTTTGAACTGTGTGTAAGGATCAAGGACTATTGTCTTACTGGGCGCTACCCTATTCTGATACTCCTTGCAGCTTCTATTAGCCGTTGGCACTAAACTGGAGCACGTCATAGCTCAGTTAGCCCATGAGGTAGCTGAGAAGCACTCGGCGATTGAGGGCGATTTGGTTGTAAAACCATCAGATGATCACTTCTGGTTAGGGCGGCCAAGGATTGTCCTGTACCTAATCCACTTCATTCTCTTTCAGAATGCGTTTGAGATTGCATTCTTCTTCTGGATACTGGTAAGCATTGTGGCGCGTCAATTGTGAATTGAGCTCAGTTAAATGTAATGACTGATCACGGCATTGCTCACCCTATTTCCTTTTGTAGACCACTTATGGATTCAACTCCTGCATCATGGGGAAAGTTCGTTTCGTCGTTCCAAGGCTTGTTATTGGGTACTTTACACATGCCTCCAGTTTCTTATCCCATAGGAAAAATGCAAACATGAATCTGTTCTTTAACTCTTGCATCCATCCTTCTATTGCAGGGTCATTATTCAACTTCTCTGCAGTTACAGCACCCTGCCTCTGTATGCAATTGTAACGCAGGTGAGCCAATATTCCGCTATCATACGATGTTTCTAATCGTCAGCACAGATTAATGGATGTTTTCCTGTCTTGTGCGCAAAGATGGGGAGCTTCTACAAGAAGGAAATCTTCAACGAGCATGTGCAGGAGGGTGTCCTGGGTTGGGCAGAGAAGGTCAAGAGGAGAAAAGGATTGAAGGAGGGCAACGGCAAGGCCGAATCGACTAACCCTGTCGATTCGGCAGGGCCTTCTGTTAAGATCGAAATGATGAAACAGGCAGCACGGGAAGGCAATGATGCCGGTGATAGCATAGAGTGATAAAGCATCAGTAATGAGCAGTGTGTTCTAAAGCAATGGCTTGTATGAGTGTGTGTGTGTGTGTTTTTTTTCCACCGGCCTGGACCGGTGGAGAAAACACTAGTCCGAAAAATTTTAGATTTTAATCTTTGGATTTGAATTTAAAATCCTAGGCAAATGATTATTACTATTTGCTTGTGCCAAGCTAATGAAAGTATTAGTGTTAACATAATGAACTATATCCGTTTGGAACACAGAAATTCCCAAAAAAAAATAATTTATCCGTTCCAAACAAACCATATAGGAGCAGATTTCAGCTGGCATGACAAGAATGGCTCCTGTGTTGGTATTCTTCCGTGCACGAGGCAAGTAACTCTGCGATGAGATCACAAACAAATGAACCCAATAGTGCAACTGGACATGCTAAGTTGCTAACTCGGGCCAGGGACCAGGGTTTCAAATTCCGGTGGTTGGCCAACGTCAGTGACCGGGTCTTCCCTATTGGTACCAGAACAGTAGTTCCTGGCGGGAACATGCCAAATTTAAAGTTTGCATTTAAATTCGAAAAATCAAAGCCACCTGGGAAAATACTAGTTACCGGCGGTAAACTGCTGGGATTTTTTTTGGCAAAACAAGAATAAAAACCATGCCTCGGGCAACACAAAGTAACATAACAGGAAAGACTGAACAGTTATGATAGGGATCCGGATCTTCTGCCACAATGCATAGGTTCACTACGAGAATAGTATTTTCTGTGGACGTGTCAACAGTACCCGACAATGGTGTCGAGTAGCAACAGTGAATTTACTGTAGCAATACTGTAACTATTGATCTAGACCTTCGATTTTGATAGATCACTTTCTAATATCGTACACTGTAGATCCACTGCATTAAAACATTCAATGTAAATGATCCATTTCCCAGTTATGATATATCACATAAAAGTAGGGGTGCCAATAAAATACAAATTATCCGTTTTATTCGACTACTGTATTCGATAGGATACAAATATGATTTAGATTTTTTTCATCCGTTTAACAATTTCTCCTATATTGGTATTCGCATTCGCATAAAAAAATATAGATATGAATATGATATGAACTTTTGCCATTTGAAATGTCATTTTATCCGCACTATTCGTACTCATATTCGAATTTGATAAAAACAATATACATATTTTATTGCAATATGGCTAATTAGTTAGATGTATATTTTTAGTTTAATGTGAATGTATGTTTTTAGATGAAATAGATAACGTAGAATGATTAAGTGTGCTATATACGATGATACAACGACAACAACAACAACAACAAAGCCTTTGATCCCAAACAAGTTGGGGTAGGCTAGGAATGAAACTTCCTCAAAGTCAAAGAAAAGATAGCCTTACAAATAAAAAAATAAAATAAAATAAATAATAATAATAATAATAATAATAATAATAATAAAACCTACAAGGCTAAAACCCTAAGTTATACATCATGTCAACCGAGCCGAGAGCCTAAAACACAGTCCCTAAACTTTCTTATGGTTCCAGTACGTGGATCACTAACTTCCATACGCTCCTATCCAAAGCTAATTCTTTAGCTACATTACAATCTCTCAAATCCCTTTTAACTGCTTTCTCTCACGTTAGTCTTGGTCGACCTCTACCTCTTCTTACGTTTTTAGTATGTCTTAAAATTCCACTACGTACCGGTGCCTCAGAAGACCTCCGTTGGAGATATCTAAACCATCTCAAGCGATGTTGGACAAGCTTCTCTTTAATTGGTGCTACCCCCACCCTATCACGTATATCCTTATTGCGAATTCGATCTCGCCTTGTGTGATCACATATCCATTGCAGCATCCTCATCTCCGCTACACTCATCTTCTGTACATGGTTATCAAGTCGACGACTAGTCATCAACTAGTCGACAAGTCGCCAGAGGACGACCGACTGGAGGCGCCGACTCGACTTGCGCCAGCAAGTTTGGCGACTGGTCAACTAAACGTCGACTTACCGGTCGACTAGTCGGAGGCAAGTCGGGCGACTGGGACGTGGGGTCGGACTGTCAGGGGCAGTGGCAAAGAGGCAAGAGGGGGGAGTGAGGGCAGTCGCGGTGTCGCCTAAGGCGGTCAGGAGCTCACCGCCACGGCGTCGCCTTATGAGCGAAAGAGGGGGGAAGAAGCCAGGTAAAAGGTGAATAGAGGCGGCGGCGCACCGATCTTGGGTCGAGGGCAGCATATCTGATGCTGAAGCCACCTATTCGTCACCGCCGCCGGCTTGTCGTCGCGGAACCCACGCCGCTGCTGTCGAATCTCGGCTTATCGCTGTCGGATCTAGCTCAAGATCGTCGTCGCCGCTGTCACCGCTCGCCGTAGCCGTGTCCTTCTCCGGCGACAGTGACCAACAAGCAGCGAGATCGAGCCGGCTGCAGTGGCTAGTGCCCCACTCCTCCCCTCTGGCTTGCTCTTGCTCTGGCGATGGTGTGGTTGGCAGCTGACTATTTAGGGCACACAGAGCAGGGTGAGGTGGCTTAAGTTGTTGGGTTTTGTGGGCTGGGTGGCCTAGTGGGCTCTGGTGCCCCCACTCCTCCCCTCTGGCTTGCTCTTTCTTTTTTTCTTCTTCACTTCTCTCCCTCGGCTGCTCTGCTTATATAAACAGTAGTTGTCGACGATAGTCGGCCAACTAGTCGGCTAGTCGACAAGTCGATCACTACAAGAGTAGTGTCGACTTGCCGACTAATAACCTTACTTCTGTATATGTTATCTTTGAGTTGCCCAACATTCTGCTCCATATAGCATCGCAGGTCTGATCGCCGTATATACAAGGATAAAATATCATAAATATCTTAGTTTTACCTAAGTTACGAGAATATCCGAATCCGATCAAGTTTAATAGGTATTAGATTCATATTCGTTACAACATTCAATTTGTATTCTTATTGAACAATATTTGAATTTGTATTCGTTTAGAAAATACAAATACAAACACAAATACAAAAAGGCTATTGTTCGATTCGTATTCAATCCGTTGACACCACTGCATAAAACCACAAAGGTCACAAGTCACCGTGTTCACTGTTTACACCATTCAACCATTTACTGTATTAAATAAAACCACCATGTTCAAACATCTCGAATCAACAGTTTTGCATATTGCTGCTAGCAACAAACATGCAGTAGACATTTGGCCAGAACACCCAATATAATCTGGAGCTGAAATAACTAGAACTAGTCATCCATTATGGTTTGTCATGTGGTGTCCCCTCAAGGAAGGGTATATCTCGACGAACAATGGGATTTTGATTATGAAATTTAATATTCTTCAGCAGCACTAGCAGCACTTAAATCCACACTAAGGTCAACAGTCTGCAATGAGAGCAGAGTTAGGATAGGAGGGATAAAATCCATATTTGCAACATAAAATAGTGAATCGAGTGGATTAGATATGCATGAAGTCTATGAAAAGATAGCGAAAAGGAAGGGCAAAGACTTATTGTTTAGCAAATCTAACAGCAATCTACGTTAAGTGTTCGTCTTTCATCCTTCTAAAAAAATGTTTGTCAGAATGCAGGAAACGCTAATAATGTGCAGTTAGCTTCAGCTACTACATAGAAGCATTACATATTGTTTAAAGAAAAATGAAGATGAAGAACATGTTACCTTTCCGGTGATCATTGTATACATGTTAAGAACGTCTGTCACAGTTGTCTCAAAATGCGTGGTAGCATCATAGCTCTGCAGAGAGAAAAACACCATTAACATCTAAGAGTCAAACAATGAAAAACCGAATGTTCATTTTGTTACTTATACTGCAAAACTTACCATTGAGACAAAGCAATTATCAAGAGATGGCTCATTCACTGGTTCATATCTGTCATACATATCAAAAAATAGCTCATCTACTGGACCAAGTAGATCAATTCCAGGCTTTAGCTCAGACTGTGGATTATCAGTCTCCGCTTCTGCAGACACAAAAGCAATGAACTTCCCTTTTGGTGCGACATTGTGTGTGTATGAGCAACAGAAGACATACCTAAGAGAATACCAATAGAAATGTCATAAATCAAGCTAGCATATTCCATTAAATAAGGCAATTAGCAAGTAAATCTTGTCATTCATCGAATGAATGAAAATTATTTGAGCATGAGAAAATCCTCACATGTCTGATTTGCGTCCAAGTTGTTTCTGTGGCAAAATAATCTGGACTGAGTGTGACTCATTAGTATTTGGGATAGGGTGGCTCATAATAGCAATTGCGCGTGCAACTTTGCCTATCTTCCTAACCTGTTGACAAACATATATTAAAAAAAAAATGGGAAGCGGCATATTAGAAAAGCAACATATGAGGTCGTAGGCAATAAGTTCTCAAGAAGGGAAGATAAGATAGACAGGAGGGGGGGGTCCAAATATACAGTAAATTGCTTGCAATGTATTAAGATATCAGTATAACATCGAAATGGATCTAAATTGAATACAGGGAGGAATATTCACCTTGTTGGGTAAGTACGAGGGATCACAGACAACTTTATTACATTTTGCGGTTTCACCTTCTGATGTAACACCACACACTTTCCCTTCCATATCGAATTCAACCTATATGAGTTAGGTGGCAGAGGTGAAAAGGAGTGTGATTTGTTTGTTACCTAGATTGTGTGTCATGACAAGTGGTAAAGCATACCTTGCACTCTGGCTTATTTAACATGTAAGTACCACCATACACAGCACTTAGACGTGCAAAACCCTGTAGCATAAGAAAGCATTGTAACATACAAGCATCCTAAAAACATGTAAGTATTAGATTAAAATATTAAAAATTGACTAACCTGTGGCAGCTCACCCAGCCCATATAGCGGATAAATATACGGTGAGCCTCCTTGAAAGCGTGCGAGAGACTCTGAATATAGCTAAAAGCAGAAAACCAGTAAGATGTAATTGAACTCCATGAAGCAAGCATATTCAAACAACAGCAATGACATGGCTAAAAGGAACAGCAATGAAAGGGAATTGGGGATTATGACAAATTGACAGCCATAGTTATAATAACAAACTAGGAACCATCGACCAGAGCTTTTGGTCAAGACTTACTTTCATCCTTTTTACAGTATCAAGTGCCGGTTCATCAAGGTAACAATCATCCCTATGAAGAGCAAGTGCATGGCCAATGAAATCAACTGTATCATCACTTAAACCATATTTTCTGAAACAACACAAATGGAAACAGGGAGTTATTTATGTGAAAGAGGTAACAGCAAGCGCAAGAAATATCCTTTCGCGACATGTGGAAGATTGAAGGCCAATCAATGATATATTTTGCAAGGCATCAATTTTCTTTAATCTTTTTTCTACAAAAAAAATAATGGATTTTTGTTTGTCAGGAGACAACCACTAGAAGACAGCAAGATCAGGGAGGATATTGTTACAACCAAAAAAAGAAAGCAATCTATATGTAAGTAGGTCCACATTAGGCAACATGTAACAATGTGGCAAGCAATTTTCTATGAGGAAAGGAAACTGAACAATGCAGTAAGGGAACCATATTGGTACGAGTATGTGACACTCAAGATACGGCCAACTCATATGTTTTAGTACTTGCTTTGCCTCAAAGGGTAATCGAGGTTTATATGCATGGTTCCCAAAGCATTAACTGCTACTCTGACATTACTATAATAGGCCATGTGGGGCTAATCCCAATTTCCCAATACTACCAGGATTCACTAGGCAAACAAAGCAATTGGTCAATAAGTACATTACTAACAAAGCAATGGTTACAATGCAATAAGCATTGATGTACTCACGCTATCAATTCTCTAGTTGTCACCGTATTAAGGTCCAATCCTTGATGTGTTTTTGGATCAGCTTCATTGTAATCTTGGACATAAATGAAGAAGTTCCTTGCTCTGCGTTTCTCAAAAAGGCCCATCAAAGGGGACTTCAGAGCCTCCATATCAGTGGCAGGAACCTTGTAAATCTGATTGAAAATGATAAAAGATAAAGGTAAGTTATACCGCTAGCATAGGATCAGAATACAGGAGATCTAACAACCACCTATGGAAAATACAGGAAACATGCCGTTAATGAAAGAGAAAGGGAGGACATAAGCTGATGAGATTACCTTCCCTTTGCTGAAGACGTAGCTCCCATCAACAGCTTTGAATGACAAATACTTCGTCACATCAGTGTGAATGAGGGTTCGAACCAATGTCCCATTTGCCATCATAAACTGATCACAGAAACATTTTTTTCATAACATCAGTATGTTACTCATAAGAGTCATAATAGTACCCTAATTTAATAATACATTTAATTATTGTATCAAAATAACTTTTTTTCTAGTAGTTACACATGAGATTTTCATTATTTGCTGAATCAGTAAATCACCACATCTATCACATATAAAGCTCCAAATGTTTCTCATCAAAATGAAACAATGCACCATCATGGGGTTTTCTGTTTTTGTCATCCTCACAAACATAGTTAGTGCAACACTGCCGCATACATTAGCCACGATACTAAAGATAGATTTGGATAGAGGAGACTCTGTCACACCTTTGGAACCATGTCTACGTTGTAATCTCTGCTCGCACCTAGATGTGCCGGGGGCTTGTCTTCCCCTCTAAACCTCTTCCAGAGCTGTCCCAAAAAGAGAATTCAAAACCATGGTTAGTATACATGCTCCACCAACATCAATTAAAGGACAGCATGTACTGTGTAATAACATGAACATTCCTTGACAAGAAATGGGTCAACAAATCTAAAACCTGCAGCATTTAACTAAATTCATTGGAGTTGCTTACCTGGTTAAGGTTGAGCGAGGTGGAATCTCCTCCATAGTAGTCATTTCTATCCATGTGCAACACCTGCAATATCATCACAACAACATTCATAAGGGGATGCGCATGTATACATTTGAGTCATAGACACTTGAGATCAAGGGGTAGTTGTTAGAAGAGATCATGTTGTTAGGGATTATAATAGATAAGGAGGTGAGTTTGTTTTGAGTAAGTATTTTCCCGATTTTTTTCTTTTTATTCGACTTTTTCTTAGGGTTTTTATAAGAGATGAGTCGGGAAGGCAGATGAATGAATCACCAACTCACTCATACCTTAGTCTGCCTCCCCGTCCCACCTCTAAAAAACCTCCAAGTAAAAAAACAAGTAAAGACTAGAGAGAAACGGTTCCAACATCCAAATTCCAACACACACTATCTCAAAATTGTACTCCCAACAAAAACCGGTAAGAAAAGACTGAAAAAAAACTTCCCTAAAAAATTTCCTCCAACTAACTCACCTTATTATCTCTTCAAACAAAATCCTCCTAACAAACACACCTCCTTATCAATTCTAATCCCTACCATAAGAATACCTTGCAATAAATCCCTCGAACTTAAGGCGTTTATGAATCTTGCAAACATGTACATCATTTCATTTAAACAATAGAAAGATTTTCTTTTGAATGATTCTGAAAGCAAATTTTATGATCAATTGTTGTGTTAAGATAAAAGAATATCTATATCATACCATGTTAATCATATTCCTTTGTAATATGCAGGCACTCAGCTAGTATTAGGATAGATCTAGTATTAGCTTTTCATTATATAGCCCAAAACTTAATTCCAACCAGGCTCAAACTCAGTTCCAAGTTGAGCAAGCCTAGCTGGGATGGTTTAAGGTCAGCTTGTTGGCAGCCCTACTTCCACAGTTCTACCACACGCGTGAGAAAATTCTACATGATGTGTCTTCCCAGTCTGGATTCATGGTAGCCCACTAGTTATTTTGTTTTAAGCCGACATGGAAAATCAGGCTAGTAAAAGTTGTAAAATTGAGCAAGCAACACAAGTTAAATACAACTAGCTGGGGGCAAAACATGCCCACTCTTCTCCCTCCCTAGTCCCTACCCCAATACATGTCCTTCCTTCCAAGAAAACGCAAGCAACCACTACAACCACGCTGCACCTACCGATCCGGATAGGGCACCGCAGCCACGATCTCTAGAGAATTACACCTCGCTACGCTCAGAAAGCTGAATCGATGCCTTACGTGCAGGGACGCCCATCGCTACACTACATAATCAGACCAATAAAACACTACAGCAAAGGATTCCTCTGAGCGCAGAGCATCAAGTCCAGATCAAACGGGCGGCACCGCCCGATCTACGAGCTACCGCGCTCCGGTGATCCAGTTCGCCGCCCCAGGCAACGGAAGCGAGATTGGAGCACTGATTTGCCACGGGGACGCGGAATCCGGGCACCGAAGCGACGGATCGGAGGCGCAGCGCGCGAGATGGAGGGAAGCGATCGATCGGAAGGATAAATCTACCTTGAGGCCGTCGACGGAAAGGAGACCGCTGAGGATGCACTCCTTGAGGCCCGTGCCCAGCACGATCACGTCGTATTCCTCATCCATCGCGGAGGTGGCGGCTCGGCGAGCTGGTCGCGGTGGTTCCGGAGGGCGAGAGGGGTGATGCGGCGGAGACGAGAAGTGGAGTTGACAAAAGGCAGCGGTGTGGGTGGGATGTGGCGTTTGGGAATCCGGAATTTGGATGCGATGCCAAAAAAACACGGCCCGTCGCTTTCGCGAGCAGGTTCATGGGCTTCGTTTTTTTGTTCAAAGTATAGGCAATAAATATGTTGAGGAACCGTCACTGGCGAGTTCAGTCCGAGCGATTACCTCGTAGATAAGCATAGAATCGTAAGAACAAATACAAGAACACAAGAATAAACAATAGATGAACACAGGTATGAGAGGGGATTGCGGACTTCTCTTTATTGCTCTTTTCATAATGAATCTGTACAATCGTTGGGGTCCTCCTCCCCTCCTATATATAGTCTACGGGTGGATGAGGTGCCCACCTAGACTCGGACTCCTGGCCGGGTCCGGTTTCTTAACACTCCCCCTTGGGCTCTCATCCTTCATGTTCATGTCTCGTCAAAACTCCATAAAAACCCAGTGGGAAAAATTTGGAGAAAGAGTACATGATACACGTTCTGCTGTGATGCACGAATTGCCTCATTAAAAACCTTAGCCGAGAAACTTCAGAAAAACTCGTCAAGGGAAAAAGAGTACAATCCACCCAATTTCATTTAATCTCCTGGATTTATTCTTTGGGTACTCGATCTTCATGATCAAGCTTTAATAATGAGTTCGTGAAGTTTCTCCCTGACTCGCACTTCTCTAAGTCTCATCATTCCAATTCACATATGCATCTTTCAAAGTTTGACTGAAAGTGACTTAGTGAATAAATCGCAAGATTCTCACATGACTTAGTGTGCGAGACTTTAAATCGTTCATCTTTTGCAATTCATGAGCATAGAAGAACTTGGGGTTGATATGCTTTGTGAGAGGATTCTTCACATAACCCATCTGTACTTGTGCAACACAAGGCATTTATCTTCATAGATAATAGTGGGGTTAGTTCGGCATTCAATCCACATGATGCTGGATGTGGTGAATCATCCACCGAAGCCAAGCACATTCTTGTGAGGCCTCGTGCAATGCTATGATCTCCAAGTGGTTCGTCGAAGTCGATACAAGATATTTCTTAGACGATTTTCATGGAATTGCAGTTCCACCACATAGGAGTTCATAGGCGTTTGCGATTTGGTCGTATCACGGGTCCTACAAGTACCGTCATCTGCATTGCCATTCATAGTTAAGTCTTGGTTCTTCTCTGTAGAATAGATTAAATTCTTTGCTTCTTTGGAGGTATTGAAAGATGTCCTTTATTCCCTGCCAATGCCTTTGGTAGGTTCTGCACTATACCTTGCTAGTAGGATCACGGCAAATACAATATCCGTTCTAGTACAGTTTGCTAAATACATTAGTGCTTCTATTGCACTTCAGTGTGGGAATTCCGGTCCCAGGACTTCCTCCCTCTTCTTTAGGTGCATGCGGGTCTTTGTCTTGCTGCAAAGATCTCCCGACCATTGGCACTTTCAAAGGGTATGCCTTTGCAAAGTCGAACCTTTCTGACACCTTCTGAGTGTAGGCTGACTAATGCACTAATATCCCTTCAGGGGCATGCTCAAGCTGCAAGTCTTAAGCAATATTTGGTTTTACCCAAACTTTTCATTTCGAACTCCGACTCCAGGTAAGAGCTTGCTTTCTTAATATCCTTTCAGGGTTCCGATGATATTCAGATCATCTTCATATTCTAAGATTATACAAAATCCATTCTGGGGTCATCGTATAAATACACAGAGATTATTCTCATTGTTCGTGTAGCCTTTCTTGCATAGAAAGTCACTTCAAGCGATTATACCACATTCTGCCTGATTACTTAAGTTCGTACAATGACTTTCTGAGTTTCACACTGTACATATTTCTATTTGCTCTGTTTTGGTTCGGGACAGTGATACATTCAGGTATCTTCATATAAATGTCCGAATCCAATATTTCATAAAGGTATGCTGGTACCCCATCCATCAATTTCACTTCTAACTTCAAGTTCACGCCATTGAGATAAAGATTTAAAGGAGTTCCGCCATGACCGGAATAGGTTTCTTCATAATCATCTTACGGATGTCGGTGAAACCTTGTTCAACGAGCCTTGCTTCTTTTCATTTCTCTTTCGAACAAATACCCACTTATGCCCTACGAGGTGTACAAGGAGGCGTGCGGCTTACGAGCCCAAACACCTTTCTTTTATTTGGAGAGAATAATTCAATTTCTATTGCCTTCTTCCAATCGATCTTTTCTTTCATTTATCGAGCGATGCGGGCTCGGATCAAGATTGATGATTGTGGCAAGTTTCTTTGCAAAGTAAGTGTCAACATTGGTCGTTGTAATATTCAAAGGTTCTCCGAGGTCATAAAGTTTTATAACTTATTTCTTCAAGGCGATTCTTCTAATGCTTTTACTTGCTCACCGCTTCCAATTGCGGGCAAGTCCTTTAGTTTTTCAGCTCCGATGTGTGCGCACACATCCATGCTGATGTCTCCCTTCATGGGGATGTTTAATTCTGGTATGCCTTTTCTGAAGGTTCCATACCGATGCAGGTCTCAACTGGCTTCCCTTCTGGTTCGGGGCACTTCGGTGATCGGCTGTGTTAAGTCCTTCTTATCCTTTTTCACCAGGCGTCCCCGGTTACTTCGGATTCGAGGGACCGGAGTTCTCGTCCTTTATTACGAGGCCTCGGGCGGGATTAGGGATACCTTCAATGGTATTTCAACTCTCTCCGGTGCATTGCTTGCAGGCAAATGCTACTTATTCACGCTCTTCAAATCACTAAAGTAGTCTGGCAGTTGATTCGCTAATACTTGCAAATCAATGATCTTCTGGACTTCAATTGTCTTCTAGACTTCAATCCAATTATCTTCTGGACTGCAATTATCTTCTGGACTTCTCTATTTGCTTCACTAGTGCGCGGGTCATATGCATAGATTTCAACTATCTTCTGGACTTCAATTGTCTTCTAGACTTCAATTGTTTCCCGACATTATTATCAAGGGTTGATTTCCTCCCCCTAATGACGGGAAACTAACCTCATCTAATGTACTATCAACGAATCGGGCATTATACAAATCTCCAGTCATATGGTCCAAATACATGATTATGGATGCTGTCTCATAACCAACGTATATCCCAGACTTTCAGAGAAGACCCATTGCAGTTCGCTGCGGTGGTGGTATAGGTATATAACCCTTGCAACCAAACCTGTGAAGATGAGAAGTTTTCAGTGCTGACCCTTGCGCTAGTTGCATAGTTGGATGGATGTTATAGGCCGACGGTCTAAAATTAATGAGAGCTGCTACGAGCAGGACTGCGTGTCCCCAACATATAGTTGGTAAATTACAATTCTTCAAAATTCTGCTAGTCCATTCTGGGTGCAGATGTGCGGTATAGAATGATCAATTTTAATTCCCATTTTCATACAATAATCATCAGATGCCTTCGGAGTACATTCTCCGGCGTTGTCCATTCAGATGGACTTCACGTGATGATCAGGGAAATTATTATTATTTTTCAATTGTTAATTATCTGCGAGATTTAGCTTTGCAAAAGCATGGTTTCTCATAGACAATAAACATACGTGCGACCATTCCGAGGAAGCATCGATGAGCACCATAAAATACCTAAAATGACCCTTACAGGGGCTATATAGGACCGCGAAAGTTTCCCTGGATACGGTCCAGGAATGTAGGGACTTCATCATTCTCTTTCAGAGCAAAAAGGTCTAATAATTAATTTCCCGGTGGCACATGCGGGGCACACAAATTCTTCCAGATTCGGAAAATTCTTTATATTCATATTATGTCCCTGTGAATTGTTAATTATATCTCTCATTATCCTAAGACCTAGGTGGCATAATCTATCATGCCAGAGATAGATAAGTTCAGAGCTTCTAAATACGGTTTTCAAGGCAGTATAGGCTGCAGGTGCCTTAATATTAGTGTAGTATAGCCCAGTTTCATATGAAGGAAGACATTCTATTGCTATTTTTCACTTTCTTCACGCTTTGTAATGAGCAGGTATTCTGCATGCTATACTTTTCTTCGCCTCTACACTAAACCGTAGCGCAAATATCCTTGAGAGTTCTAGTCGATTTTGGGTACAACAAGTCTTCTTCAATGACCAAAGTTGTGCCCATTGGGAGTATAATTATGGCCCTTCCTGAGCCTATTATACAAGTATCGCTGCCTGCGATTGTCGTAAGACTACCAGCATTCTTCTTTGATTGACCGAAAAATTTCCATTTCTCTCGGATGGTATTCGTTGTCCGCTACCGCTAAGCACACTTCCTCCATAGGGCGCCACACGCGTTCTAATATAATGTACTTTATTAATATGTAGCAGAAAGCAAGCAACACATAAATAAAATACTTCAGATATCAGAACGCAACTTGCTATTATAAAGACGGGAAAATAAGTCTTACAGGACTCATAATAAGAATTTTAATACTTTGCTCTCCTAGAGCTTGCAACCATTATTCAATAATTCAAAATTCTGCTTCAATTACAAACTGCAAGTTTCTATAAAAGGTCCGAGTGCAATGCGTGCACTGGATCTAATAGGCGAAGTATTCAAGAATTTCTGCCTAAATCGGCTCCATGCGCGATCTTCTCCTCTTGGGCAGCTACGGCTGTGGTCGCTGCGATATCCAAAAGAGGGATGATGGGGCTGCTACTGGGCTGCCCACATTCATAAGTGCAACTAATGGATGTGGGTTCTCTGTGCCTGCAATGGCGAGGTGTGCCTCGTGCTATCATTTGCCCTTCTTCTTAGACTGGAAAACATCAATAACGTGTGACCCACAACCTTACCCTTCTTGTCCCTCTCCTTCCTGAGAGGATTTCTCACCTTTGTAGCTAATAGTAGGGCTTCATGGCCAACATTGCTATTAGGTGACTGTGAGATGTAGTTCTTCCTTAGAACATCATCTTGAACTTCCGCAACTTGCATAATGTCAATTAATTCGGCATACTACTTGTAACCGTATTGACGATGGTTGCTTGCGGATTGCACCGCGTTTGGGTGAAAGGTAGAGAGTCTTCTCGATCTTCTGGTCATCCGTGATTACATTACCACAGAATTGAAGACTGATACAAATTCTATACAAATTCTGGCCATACTGGGTCAATTCTTCGAATTCTTGATTCGTGATGCCAGTCATCTTCATATTCATGCAAAAGGTTCAGAGGATTACTACTGGTAATCTGCATAAAATAGTTGCAAAATTCTCACAATGCTCTTCGAACTTTAGGTTCATGTTCCCGTATTTTTCTATGCATTTTTCATGATTTACTGCTATTTTCAGTGATTAAAAGCAATATAAACAATCACAGATAATCAAAACAGTAAATACAATAAATAAATTGCACAGAAATAATAATAACAAAGTTAAACATACTTCAAATTCAAAAAAATATGCAAAATTTGGATTCATAAGGTCATTTTCTGCTGAAAAAAAATAACTTTCGGTAAATTTTGTAACTTTCCAGGGGTTAACACGCAAAATATCAATTCTGAGACAATTTGCGCGCAATTTTCCAATTTTCAGGGGCCTTTCCGCAAATTTTCTTATTCGCAGCAAAATCTCGTAATTTTCAGAACTACGAGGGCCTTCTTGCAAAGATTCCTCACCCGCGCAATAATCCCTGTTATTTTCAGAATTTCAAGGACCTTATTGCAAAATCGGGATTTCCTATTTCTTTTCCCTTTTTTCTTCTCTTCGGTCGGCCCAGCAAAATTTTGGCCCAAGTGGCCGGCCCATTTAGCCACTTCAAAGGGTCATGGGGGTAGGGTTTCCCTACCCCCTGTTCATCCGATGGTGGCGGCGCCACACAAGCCCGGTGGCGGCGGCTGCTGCATGCAAGGAGCCCGGCGCGGCGGCGGCTTGCGCAAGGAGCCCCGGCGCGGCGGTGGCGACAGGGTGCGCGGCGCCTTCAAGGTGGCGACAGGCGGGCGCGACACCGGTTCGAGCGGCGCGCGGCGCACATTTCTCGGCGTGAGGTGCCGGCGCGCCGGGCCGGTCGGCACCGCGTGGTGGTGGTGTCGCCATTGCGCGCCGTCGCCGGCCGTGGTGATGCCGCCCCCTTTTTCTCTTTGCTTGCCGGCGGTGCCTCTCTTTTCCTTTTCTTGGATGATGAAGGCGGTGCCGGTGGTGGGCGCGGGCGAGTGGGGCTTGGCCGAGAGTGCGGCCGGCGCGGCGCCTCCATCCTCCCGTGTTTTTCTTTCTTTTTTTCACGAGCTATGGCGGCATCTCACGGAGGCGGTGGCGGGCGGCGTCGCGGCGTCGGTGTCGCCGGGCGGTGGCGGCGCACGAGGCGTGGCGCCCATGCGGCCGGCGAGGCGCGCCGGCGGCAGGCCCTCGGGTGGCAGAATGCTGCGGCAGCGTGCAAAGCGGCTACGGGCCGGGGCTCCAAACGGCGCGTGTGGGCGCAGCGACGACAGGAGGGCCGGTGGTGTGCCCAGGGCGGCCATGCGGCGGTCGTTGGTCATACGGGACGGCGATGCCTCTGCGGGAGGTAGCCTAGCGGCGGCTCCGGGGTTGTTACCCAGCGGTTCTAGACCAGCGGCTTCAGGCCGATCGCCAATTTTTTCAATTACTGTTCATGTGATTCATATGTGGTGCAATGCAATGTAAAACAGACATGCAATGAACTACCGTGCAATCAACATCCATTCTTTCATGCAATCTATCGATCGGCATTGTGCCGGCGACTCCAAGTCGGCTCGCGACAGATTAGAACGAATTTGCACCGCAGGAAACAATCTAGAAAGCAACAATTGCAGAATTGAAAGCGATCTAGAAAACGATTCAATCTACGAGTGTCGTTCATCGACGGTTACCTTTTTCGATGCGAGGAGAGTCGATCGTGCTGATAACGTGTTGAGGAACCGTCGCTGGCGAGTCCAGTCCGAGCGATTACCTCGTAGACAAGCATAGAATCGTAAGAACAAATACAAGAACACAAGAATAAACAATAGATGAACACAGGTATGAGAGGGGACTGCGGGCTTCTCTTTATTGCTCTTTTCATAATGAATCTGTACAATCGTTGGGGTCCTCCTCCCCTCCTATATATAGTCTACGGGTGGATGAGGTGCCCACCTGGACTCGGACTCCTGGCCGGGCCCGGTTTCTTAACAAAATATACTTAGTCACTGTTTTTTTTTACGAATCACCCAGAATAATACATAGATGCCCACACACACACACCACCACACACACGCACTCACACACACGACGCCTACTGAAGACCGGACAAATGGAGCTTGAAGAAATGACGAAATCACCACCGACGCCTCGCTTGCGACGGGTACGTCGCCTCCCACTAAAAGAAAATCATCCTTAATAAGACACATAGGGCCAAACCTAGGGTTTGAACCTTGGTGAGCTGGGGGTACAACCACCTCCACTAGCCACCCAAGTAAGGCTTGATTCTTTACTCAGTCACTGTTGACATGTTTGCTGATAAAAATATTGTACACTTTGAGGTTCTAACGTAGTTTTCCAAAACTATACCTCGTAAGTTATAAGTCTTAACTATATACTAGAGTGCCCGTGTGTTGCAACGAAAACCAAACTTTGCATCAAATATTATTTGTGTTTCGTGTGTTGCAACTTGGTTCATCTTATTATTGGCAAATCTAGCGCATACGATTAGTAGCTTAAATATATATTCCTATAAAAAAAATTAACTATAATTTATATTCTGCTTCACCTTGCATAAGCACCTATTCGGTATTTCACTTTTTAGAAAATGTGTAGTCACTTGTTTGTATTTAACATTTAAACACATTGTTAAGTGCATAGATAGAAATTGAATGCCGACATTGTAGTGCTATTTTATAAATCACGGTATCATTCAAATTTTATTGAAGCTTTCCCCATAAAACAAGACAAATAGAAGGGCGGACGAATTGCTCCTTATCACTAACTATATTGTTTCAAGAACAACATCAGAGATGGCAAGTGGGTAACTAAGGAAATACTTGAACCTTTGTTTTAATGACTCAACCTGGACTTCACGATGCTTGGACTATACAAATGAAATATTGAATACTTGAGAGACAACAAAATCAAACAGTTATCTTTGGACAATGCATTGCAATAATCTCCTCAAATTTCCAACTGGGACATGATCCGCTTCAATCGTAGTGTAAGATTTTCTTTGTATTGGATCGACAAAAGGAGCATAGTTACCATTTTCTGAATATCTGACGTAGTGTAAGCATTGTTACATATTGGATTCAGATACCAAAATATTGTGATAATTCAAAGAAGTGACTAATACGGACAAGATTATACATACCGAATAATAATCTAATTTCAGCTCTCGAGCTGTCTTGATTCCAAATCAGGCCAAACAGATCTTATTCATAACGATCTTGCATCATGTTTAAAAGAAAAATCAAAGCAGTAAATTCCTAGAAATAGAATAGAAGTATGCATATGCATATTTATGTGTATGATTGAATCATATATGAGAATGTTTAAGAATCCTATTGATTATAAATTAGGCAGCAAAACATGTGTAATCGATAGACTGGAAATATGTTAAAAATACAATTTAAAGCGCACATTCGTAGATTGAAATATGGGTAAAACCCAATTGTTGATGAATTTCATGTATTTGGTTGATACAAAGGGAATATGGTTATTCCTATTGACATGTATTTCAGATATGGTAAAGAAACAGAACCACGAAGATTGGCAAAATAAAGGAGGAACATTACAAAGGAAATACAATTGTCACAGTATTGACACTGCAACTCATCCACCCCAAACTTTGGTAGCCGGCTTCCTTTCTCTTAAAACTATTGTTATTAAGATCTGTTAATTAATAGAAAATTCAGTATAATTCATAATTCAGGCATTCATATATGTATTATACATATAACCATGCAACATAAATATGCTTCTCATTAGAAATTAAGCAAAGAATTAGCAAGAAGGAATATGGTTTGTAAAACCAACAGGGTTCAATATTCAGGCATTCACATTTGTAATCTCCATATCACCATCCACTTACAAAACGATGACATAAAATCTTGCTGGAAATTAAGCAATAGCGGTAGCAAGAAGAAACGCTTTGTTAGAAACACATGATGGCAAAACCCATAATCCCATTTTCCTGAATATATGTAGAAACTTTTCATTTCTTACTACAAACCATGAGGCAAACATTACCAGATTGAGAACACCACTAATCAAACATAGACACCCCCCAACAAACTATTAGAACATCATGAAGCTTCGCAGAACAATATTTTAGGACAAAAAGGCATGTTTCCTCTTCAAAATATATTTTCATTCTGATCTGGTTCTTTCTTCAGTTCATCTTTGAACACTTGAAGCCTCCTTTCATGCTACATACATTAAGATCATAGTAGAAGAAATAGTTTATCAAATGTAAGGGTATGACCACATATAACAATATAACTTGAATAAGTAAAAGACCGAAATAATAAACTATAAAGTCAACCATGACATCTGAACTATTTTACAAATAGTTATACGTACACATCCATCCAAATGAACTACATAGTTAGTTGATAAAAAATATAGCTTCAAGAACAGGAAGGCAAAGAAAGACCATATCTCTCTGTCAACTATTCCATGCAAAAATATAAGTTGTGCATCTACTGGCTAGATAGCCACTCATCCATCCATCTAGAACGGTTAAGTGTAATTCTTAGTGCAATGCACATTTGTGCTCATAAAACAGTCATAGAAGGAAAGGTCCAAAACAAAAAAAAAAAGAGTGTTAAAAAACCTAAGAAAAGAAAACCTTAAAAAAGAGGTGAGAGCAACACTAGTTGAACTGTAGGCAGTTGTGACCTAAGCACAATTAAAGTCAAGTTTAAGTATGGAAGTAGTCAAGCAGGCACAAACAACATCGATCGAACTAATTTTGTAGAAGTAATGGGAAATACTAACAATAGGATGTACTACATAACTACTAAAAGCAAAGCAACATGTGACTACACATATGTAGGCCACTGAAATTAGAACCACAGATATAGCTAAACCATCTATGCGAAAAAGAAGATATATCCAAAGTGTAACCACATAAGGCAGTATGTATCATGACACATATGATATTACGCATCAAGACTGAATTTTTCGAGAAGTAACAAACTTGGTATACTAAGATATTTATGTCATCGTTATATCCTCAATGTTGCTTACCTTGATGAAAAGATAGCCACTGCCTAGGCCAAAAAAATGTTTATCAAAAGAGATGACAGTAGTTGTACAAAGAAGAGGAACTGCATAATATTTAGTTCCATGACGTGGTCCTCAGTAGCCTAGAAAAACAAGGTGGAAAGTTATTCTCTACAGTTCCATGAAATGAACACAGAAGGATAAAAAAAAAAGTACCATATAACAAGCACTATGCATAAAAAATGCCATGGAACCAACAAAAAAGGGTAGCACAAACAATATAACATGTTTTGTAATGTCTCTAGCAAGGAAAAATTGCAACCAGCATAGGCGACATGCGAATCATAGGTGATAAGGCCAGCACACACGAGCCAGACGACATTCATAAGGACGCATGACTGGTAAGACGATCAAGCATTGTAGTGATCATACTAGTAGCTTGAGCACATAGATGCCGCCGCACAGGACGGCTAGGTTTGAAACTAACTTCCGTAGGGAAGTCATCGCAATGATCCTGTAATAGTCCATCTAGTAGTCCATTACCCTCAGCAGTAGAAGCTTCTATAAATAAGTAGATGAAATATAATAGAATCATTTAAATAAGCAATGGGGATTGCCTAAAGCAGAATAAAAAACCAACTACAATAGAGCACTAACCTACAACAGAGCAATCGATGTAGGCTACATGTTTACGACGTGTATTAGGTAGCAATGTCCCAAGAAGCACATATATCATCCCAGCGCTGCACAAAACACAGCCAAAACTAGAAAGAAAAACAAAAGTAGTACCATTAAAGTAACATGCCTTCCAACTCCAAGAGTTAAGACTTGCATCATCATATAAGCTAGCAACTTGCATCAACGATAACTGTAGTAATCGAGCATCCAAAAACATTCAGAAACTTACCATGAATAGCTAAAAAATGTGCTATCTCT
Source organism: Ampelocalamus luodianensis (assembly GCA_036346255.1). NCBI lineage: Eukaryota > Viridiplantae > Streptophyta > Magnoliopsida > Poales > Poaceae > Ampelocalamus > Ampelocalamus luodianensis. Next base: position 25,569,026 of record CM070625.1, read on the forward strand.
GCGTAGAAGAATGATCTCAACAGTGTGTAAAATGTCTGTAATTAAAACAACAAATCAAATAATTAGTAGTCATGTGCAAACAATGAAGTGAACAAGGCAAGGCAGCAAACCAAAATATCTATACTCACGAGGAAAACTAAAACAGTGCAGCCCCGTCGTCTCCATCTACATGTTTGTCGCTGCCCTGGATGCCAAACCTCGAGCCGCCACTGCTAGCCACCCATGGTGCCCTGCGTAGTGTTTACCCACTGCCTCCTCCTCGTCATCAGCACGTACGGTTGGATCCAAGCTGCAGCTATCGAAATCCGGCCAAACTTGAGGGCGATGGCCTGAGATGATTAGAAAATTAGTGGTGAAACATGGGATTGAAAGTTTATCTTGTACGCAAGAAAAAATGATAATATGGTAATGGTGGCATCCAGTATTAGACTTATGAATCTAGGACAATCTCTCTAACGAAATCCTCAGCTTCACCAACCACATCTCCTCCTCCTGCGGCTGCCCTATTCTGCTGCCTGTCACCACCGGAGATCTGATCTCCATCGTGTGACCCCAATCTGGTGCACCACCGTGTGCAAGGCAAAAAATCATTAGAAGAGAGGAAGGGAGATGGAGGGCGCGTACTAGAGGAGGGTGTAGATCGGGATGTGAGGGAAGGGGAGGAGTTAGAGGGGCGAGGGTTTCGCGTGGCTTGTTTGGGCAAGCGGGCGAGGGATGCGTGCAAGAGAGAGACAAAACACGACGGCGGTAGGGACGGAAGCAAATTGGGGAGCGGCGGGGCGACGACGGTAGGGGTGGGGCGCGGCTGCATGAATCCAGATCGGGGGGGAGCAGAGGAGTGAGTGGGACAGGTGGGAGAGGGGATCGGGACTCGTGGCTCGTGGGGGCAAAGCTTTCGACGGTTTTGCGACTCACGTTGAATTTTGCTTGAGGGAGGCCAAGCATAGTGCTGGGAACGACAGTTTCGGCAGAGTAGCAGGCCCACCTATCGATGCTAGGTTTTGAGAGTGGAGGGCGACGAAACTATCTTTGGTGGGACGATTTCCGTTGCGCGGGGTAAACCCCTCCTTTATTAGTTAAGAAATATCCATCACCTTATTGCCTTGTTGCTCGTGCTTAAGATATTATTGCAGGGTTTTTGCTCAAAGTGTGTGCGTGATTGGTCAAAATGTCAAGTATACCTGGCTGGCTGATTAGTCAATTTTTATTCGTTACATTATACCTCAAGATTCGTGCTCCAATTAGTTTCATGGGTTCCAGAGAGCATCTAACTATAGATTTCAATTTCTCGGCAACGGCTATAATTAACAGTGGTGCGGCATAACAATGACTCAATGAGAGCACCATGGGCTGCAAGAACATAGTCTAGCAATAGGTGGCATTGACAACAATGGGTCGAATTAGATTTTGTGAGGGTACCAAATTGTTTATCAAAACAAATTTGTTAGATAGTGTCGTCGAAAGGCAAAGGCCAAGAGAGATGCTATGGTATCATGTGCCACTATAGGAGATGGCTACATTACGGCGGACGATGTAAACAGAGGAAAGCATATGGGTAGGCAAGATGATGTTTTTAGGGTTTCGTAAATCCAAATGCAATCCAAACAGTTAAAAAATGACTTAATAGAAAATTGGTCAGCTAACATGAAGATAATCATTTTTGTTGTTTCCCTTGCCTTACGTGGGTAGGGTCCTCATATACCTTACATTTCTTGTTTTTCTTGGGTTGCATGAAAACTAACAATGTTCTCTCTTTGCCGGGGCTCGGTTTTTATTAAATTTTATTGCCCTTGGTTCCAAACCTGCCTTGTCACATAAAATGTGGCCAACTGTATAATTTTCACGAATCTAAATGCAATCCAAGCAGTTGAAAAATGGCTTATCTTTAGGGGATATAATTTTCACGAATCTAAAGGCAATCCAAGCAGTTGAAAATTGGCTTATCTTTAGGGGGAAAATCGGTCAGCTAACAGGAAGATTGTTGTTTCTCTGAGCCTATGTCCGTAGGATAATCGTGTACCTTACATTTCTTGTTTTTTTTTTCTTGTTCTTGTTTTTCTTGGGCTGCATGAAATCTAACAATATTCTCTCTTCTTTTCCAGTTGGCTTGGCTCGGTTTTTATTAAAATTTATTGCCCGTTTGGCTCCAAACCAAACCTGCTTTGTTACGTAAAATATGGCCAGCCGTATAATTTTGAGACACGCTGTCTAAAAAAGTAGATCGCAGAGCCACCGATCGCAGAGCTCTAGAAGTAGGCAGTTACATGCTTATGCCCTGTTTGGAACACAGGAATTTCACACGTTCATAAGAAACTGATAGGCATAAATGTAAAGTGGATATGATGCATCACCAAGGAACATGAACATGTTGAAACGTGACCACACTTTCTTGTTTATACCATTCGATCATCATGAAAGTAACAAAGGCAACCACATTATTCCATCATTTTGAAAGATTTTGCGTAGTGCTGCTAGCAAGCATGGACCTGAACACCTATGCAATATGCAGCTGAAGTAACTCGGGCCAATCACAAAGTAGGATCTGTCCTGTGGTGTTTCTCTCGGAAGTATGGTGTCTTGAAGAAATGTAGGGTTTGATTTGAAAATCTAGTATTCTTCAGCAGCACTGGCAGCGCTGAGATCAACGCTAAGATCAACAGTCTGCAAGAAGAGCACAGAGCTAAGTGTAATCCATCTTTCGAACACAAAATGTGACATTGATCGTAGTACCAAACTGCAATATCCAAGAGCTATATAGTAGGAAATAGTTTTGCTCGAGGGCACATTCGCTATGGCCAAAAGGAGTCAAACAAAGACTGCCTATTGAATAAAAACTAAACAGCAGAACTCGTGAACAAGTTGTGAGCTCTCGGAGTTTAAGCTACATTAACAGAAATAAATGTCGGCTACAGCCGCATTATTTCGATAACAACAAAAGGCATTTCAAAAGTAAAAGAAGTGAAGCTGAAGCTTACCTTTCCGGTAATCATTGTGTACATATTAAGAACATCTGTCACAGTTGTCTCAAAGTGCGTAGTAGCATCATAACTCTGCAAAGAGAAAAACTGCCATAAACATCTACTAAAATATTGAGACTTAACGTTCATTTCATTATCATATATAACAAACTTACCGTTGAGACAAAGCAGTTATCAAGAGATGGTTCATTCACTGGTTCATATCTGTCATACATATCAAAAAACAGCTCATCTACCGGACCAAGTAGATCAATTCCAGGCTTTAGTTCGGACTGTGCATTATCAGTCTCGGCTTCTGCAGACACAAATGCAATGAACTTCCCATTTGGCGCGACATTGTGAGTGTATGAGCAACAGAAGACATACCTAAGAAACATAAACCAGCATACATGTCATAATCAAGCAATGGAAACTGAAGTTAGACATGTATCCAATGAAAATTATTTGAGAATTGAGATAGAAGGAGAAGCCCCACATGTCTGACTTGCGCCCAAGTTGCTTTTGTGGCAAAATAATCTGAACCGAGTGGGAATCATTTGTGTTTGGCATCGGGTGGCTCATAATGGCAATTGCACGTGCAACTTTTCCAATCTTCCTTACCTGTTCACAAAACAAAGTGAACCTCAAAGTAGGAGTGCGATATGTAGCAAAACAGTCATCAGCCAACAAGAATTAGAAGAGAACAGACCAGGAAGGTTCAAAATTTCAGTAAATTTGGTTGAAACATAAGAATTTCAGTATTTGGTTAGAGCATATGTAAACAACGTACAATTTTAAATAGACACAGTGATATTTACCTTGTTGGGCAAGTAAGAAGGATCACAGACGACCTTTTTGCATTTAGCAGTTTCACCTTCTGATGTAACGCCACACACTTTTCCCTCTATATCAAATTCAACCTGCAAAAGAGTGTATTTGGAAATTTGTTCTCATTCAAGTGACGTGAATGATTAGCATGAAAGGGATAAGACCTACCTTGCACTCTGGCTTATTTAACATGTAAGTACCACCATAAACAGCGCTTAGACGTGCAAAAGCCTGAAACATAAGACAGCCATGTAAGCATCTTAAAAGCATCAACATGCAGTATACAAGGTATTAGCTCAAAGATTTGAAAAATGACTGACCTGTGGCAGCTCACCCAACCCATATAATGGGTAAATATAAGGTGAGCCTCCTTGGAAGCGTGCAAGAGACTCAGCATAAAGCTAACAGCAACCAGTGAAGTTTGATTATGCTCCATCAATCAAGGATACTTAAACAACAGAAATATCACCAAACATATATACAAGGGAAGCAGATTATATCACTTATAATAATTTTAACAAGTTAGTAACCATCTATCTTCTTGGGGAAAAAACATCTATCGAATCTTTTGTGGCGAGTGAATGAAGCATCGACACCAATGTGTTTGGTGAGCTCATGCTTCATCGGGTCCTGCAACATCGATAGCACTGTCTTTGCCGGATAAAAGAGTCGTAGGTCCCATCACAGCACTCCAAAATCTGCAAGTAACCACCTCGGCCAAGTAATCTCTGCATCACTTTGCTGCCATAGCTCTCAACTCACCTCTGCACTCGAGCGGAAGCTGCGATCGCTTTAGTCTTCCGGGCAATCGGGGAGGAGCCAAGAAAAACATGAAGCGTAAAGAGAACGACGATCGGAAGGATCACTAGCCCAGTCGCATCGAGTACGCTGAAGGCGTAGTGAGGTGGAGCTAGGAAAAACAAGCGACGAGAGATGGTCCCACGCAAGTAGCGAAGAACACGAAGAAGGTGATCAGAGTGAAGATGGGTAGGGCGAGCCATGAACCGACTCAAGATATGAACAAAGATAAGCAATATCGGGACGAGTGCTTACAAGGTACACCAAACTCCCAACAAGATGGCGATATCGGTAGGATCCTCAAGAGGATCGCCATCGATGACACGAAGTGGAGGGACAGCTCCATGGGAGTCTCGGCGGTGCGGTATCGATCGAGACTGGACTGGCCAAGAAGATCTCGGACATACCTGGCAGAGAGGTAATAGCCCTCGGGCATGGAAGAGACCTCAATCCCAAGAAAGTATGTAAGAGAACCAAGATCATCATCAAAATTGCTCATCGAGGTCTTTGCTTCACATATGTGAGAAAGAGGAATCATCACGATGATGAGCATGTCATCAACATATAGAAGAAGCGGTGTCCTACCCCGAGATGAGGTATGGACAAAAAGAGCGAGGATCGTGGGAATCGACGGTGAAACCAACAGCGGTAATCAACGAGGTAAAGCGCGCAAACCGAGCACGAGGAGCCTGTTTGAGGCCATAAAGAGCACGACGAAGACGCATGGACATGCCCATCGAGAATGAATACCGGTGGTGGTTGCATGTAGACCTCCTCATGCAAAACACCATTAAGAAAAGCATTCTTAACATCAAGTCGAGAGATAGACCACCGCGCGACGAAGCAACCGCAACAAGAGTGCGAACGGTGGTCATATAGGCAACGGGGGCAAAAGTCTCGTCGTAGTCACGGCCGTACTCTGCCCGAAAACCGCGAGCCACAAGGCGAGCCTTGTAGCGCTCGATAGTACCATCGATCGAAGTCTTAATCTTGTACACCCACTTGCACGTGATCGGACGAGCATGCACAGTGTCGGTACAATATCCCAAGTCTCCGTCGTCGAAGAGCATCAAGCTCCTTCTGCCATAGCGAGTGCCACTCGAATGAGGAGCGACCTCACGATAAGAATTAGGCTCGATGTGAGAGAGCATGAGCTATCGAGCAAATCCAAGGCGATTAGGAGGTCGAAGGGATGTCCGGTCACGAAGGGCGTAACGAGGAGCATCATCGGGAGGATCGGATGTGGGTGTCGGCAAGATACCGGGAGAGGAGACTGGTAAGGACAAGGGCGTGCAGGTAGTGAATACCGAGAAACGAGGCGTGGTGGTGCGGAACAACAAGATGCGGTCTTTGCGAGAGACGGCCGGAGGCGAGGTACGAAGGAACCACCGGGACGGACGGGGAAGACGTGATAGTGGAGAAATGGGTGAAGAGTCCAAAGAGACAACCACGAAATCGACTCAACGGTGGAAACAGGAGGAGCCAATCTCGATAGAAGAAAGGTCGAGATTCGCCAAAGACAACGTCTCGTGAAACCCTAATCCGTCGAAAGCGAAGGATCCCAACAAATATAACCCTTATGCTCGGAACTATAACCAAGAAACACACACTCAACCGATGGTGTCGATGATTTGAGTGCGCTCACGAGGCCGCAGAACAAAACAAGTACAACCAAAAACACGAAGGTGAGTGTCTTGGGGCTCGAGAGTAGAGACGCCTATAGGATCGATACCCTTAAGAGTAGTGGAAGGTCGCATATTGATGAGATATGCGGCAGTAAAAACGACCTCGGCCAAAGCGTGGTGGAACGTGAGAGGCAAGGAGAAGAGTGCGGGCAGTCTCAATCAGATGACGATGTTTGCGCTCAGCAATCCCATTCTGAGCATGGGCACCAGGACAAGAAGACTGCAAAGAGTGCCCCGCTCGAAAGAAATTGTCTAAAGCGCGAGCAGATGCTTCGTGGCGAATCACGGAAAATGCGGATGGGAGAATCAAGCGAGCACGAACCATCGTTGCAAAGCTACGATAGATCGCAAGAAACTGACCTCGATTAGACATAGGGGAAATCCATGTAAAGCGGGAATAATCATCAATAAAGATCACATAAAGTTTATGCCCGCCTTTAGAGATAATAGCGCAGTCCCCATACATCCGAATGAACTAAGTCAAAAGAACGAGAAGACAATGACTCACTAGAATGATAAGGAAGGCGTGTTGCTGCCCGACTTACAACCCCGACAAAACATGGTCGTGTCAACAAGAACACGCCCAAGAACACCCTTACGAACTAATGAAGAAAGACGGGACCCACATAAGTGACCTAAGCGGTGATGCCACTGCGTAAAAACTCGGTGGTGGTGGCGCATGGCGGTGGAAGTAGTCGTGAGGTGATAGAGCAAATCAAGTGGACGGAAGGTGGAGGCGATCAAGAATGTAGAGACCCCGACGATCTCTGGCGCGGCCGATCCCAATCACCGCCCTCGTCTGGCGGTCTGAACAAAGCAGAGTGAGTCAAAACCAACCCTACCCGAGATCGGTGGTGACCCACCGAGAGAAGCCGCATGGTAAGTCGGGAACATGAGAAACATTGAACAGAAAAATCGATGGACAAAAGAGTGCCTCGACAAATGACAGACAAAGGAGTACCACATGCCTGCATGCAGGTAGGAAAAACAGAGGTCCAACTGACATGAGAGATGTGGAGTCCGGTGTCATGTGGAAAGAGGCACCAGAATCCAGAACCCAAGAAGTACCTGGAGGAGACGTCGAGCTAGGTCGGCGAAACTCTGCGGCCGTGAGAGCCGCCAAGTAGAGCGACAAAATTGCCGACAGAGTCACCTCGCCGAGAAGGTCTGACATCTTGATTTGTCCTCCCGTCGAGAAGGGCCTCCTGCCCCTTTGATCGTCCACGCGTCTTGTTCTGCTTTTACGCACCGCACAACGCTGGTAGTCGTGCCCGAAGTTCTTGCAATAATTGCACTGAACCCCAGTTGGTGCAAAAGCGAGGCGTAAACAGATAAGCGAGAAGATCCTGTAGTCGAAGCGGCAAACGGTGTAGTCGAAGCGTAAGGGTAGCAAGCAGTCGGAACAAACTGGCCGCTAACCCGGCAAGCTCTCAAGACGAAGAGTCGAAAGAGCCTCGATGGCGCCGGTCGTGGTGGCGGCTCGAGGCGAGCCCCGGCGAGCTCAAACTTCGAAGCGCAGAGCGGCGACAAAATCATAAAGCGGCGATCACGATCCGCCTCTACGCACTTTACGACACTCGACAGAGCGAGAAGCGAGCTCGTCCACCGGCGCCGAGACGGCCAGGGCTCGGAAGAAGTCGCCGACGGAGGAGTCGTCTGGCGAAGTGTCTCCAACTCACGCCGAGCGAAAAGAATCGAGCATCATTGCTCTGCTGGTATCGCTCGCGCAAGTACTCCTCAGATCGGCGAGTGGCACGCGGACCAACAATATCGACCGGATGGAGTCGTCGACGCCACCACCGGGATGGCTCGAACACGGGCCTCGTCGGCACCGGCGCTCAAAGCGTCTATGGCATCTTGAAGGCCTCATCGCAAGCATGCGCGGCCGCGGCAACCTCGCCTCCGTCTTGGCGACCTCATCTTCGTAGAAGGAGCGAAGTAAGGCTATGCGAGAGGAGGCCGAACCGCGACGACGGACAAGCTCGAGCACCGGTGACATGTCCCCGAGGCGGAGACCATCGAGGTGATCTCCGTGGCGAAGACCACAACTCAGTAGTTCGTCCCATTAAGCTTGGTTCCCAGAATGGGATCGCGGTGAATCTATTCAGTCAGGACATACTTTCATTCTTTTTACAGTATCAAGTGCTGCTTCGTTTAGGTAACGATCATCCCTGTGAAGAGCAAGCGCATGGCCAATGAAATCCACAGTATCATCACTCAATCCGTGTTTCCTGATAAACAAACAACAAATAAGGTTACTTATGATGCAGAATGAGGTAACAAGTAAGAGATATCCTTTCACAACATGAGAAGGCTTGCCAGTACATTATATATCCTGCAACTCTAGCAATTTTCTCAAAAGAAAGTAAATCATCCAACCAATCCCTATTTCTGGAGAAAAAAAAAACAAATAAAAGGAGAACAAAAAGAAGTGCTTGAGATGCATATGCAATTAATGCTTGAGATGCATACGCAATTAGAACAAGCATGTAAAATATTCTTGCCTAACATGGAGAAGGCTAAAAACCAAGTTTTGTACATTTCAGCAGCTCATATATTACTGACACAACAATGCTGACAGAATAGACTAGGCACTCATACAATCAATTCTCTAGTTGTCATTTAACCAAAAAAATGTATATTACTAACACAACAATGCTGACAGAATAGACTAGGCACTCACGCAATCAATTCTCTAGTTGTCATCCTTGTAAGGTCCAATCCTTGATGTGTTTTTGGATCAGCTTCATTGTAATCTTGGACATATATGAAGAAGTTCCTTGCTCTACGTTTCTCAAATAAGCCCATCAAAGGAGATTTTAGAGCCTCCATGTCAGTGGCAGGAACCTTATGAATCTGATGCAAATGCAACACATCAACAGAATGGGGTGATCAGTTCGAATAATAGTGCTAAAATACAGGAGATCAAAGAACTGCTTATGACCAATCCAGCAAAGGTGCCATCCATACAAGATAGGACTATAGGAGAGGTGAGTGTAAGCTGAAGGTCTTACCTTCCCTTTGCTGAAGACATAGCTTCCATCAACAGCCTTGAATGACAAATACTTTGTCACATCAGTGTGAATGAGGGTACGAACCAAAGTTCCATTTGCCATCATAAACTGGTCAGCAAGAGAGCGAGCCTTTATGTTCATCAAGCAATTAACATCTCAATGCATTACTTGTAGGCTAGTAGCATTTCATAATCTGAACCAAGCTTTTGTGTATTAATAACAACTATGATACAATTAACAAGAAACCCTATCTGGACCAGGGTTCCAATACCGGGTGAGAACTGGGTGGTTACCGATCAAAACTGGTATAACCAGTATCAGGGTACCAGGAGTTGTGTTGAATAATATAGATACTAGTTGGTGTGCAAGACTAAGGAAATACAAAATAATACGAGAAAAAAACAAAGCAAAATGAAAAAGGAAATACTACTTGTCTACTTGACCGGAAGCCTCTGGAAAACCGAAAACCAGAAGAATTCTAATGTACCAGGTGGGTCCAGAATTTCGGGGAAAATGGGAAACACCGAAACAGAAGCCTGATGTGTACACTTTTTACATTTTAGTTGCAGTATTTTAAATAGCAGTACTATAGTAGTGTCCTATACAGATACAAGATAGGTAATCATCATATTTCTCCAAATTTAACTCGTGTGTTGCATCTGCTATCAATTATGAAACACTCTGCCACACCATAGTTACCGGATTTGTTATAAAACCCCACGAATTGCGAACCGGATTCATCGAATCCATGGTTATTAAGGCGGTAAAGCGAGGCGAGGCGACCCCCCCCCCCACACCTTTGAAGCGGTAAGGTGTAAGGTGAGGCGACGCCTTACTCACCTCCTAAGGCGACAGGCCGCAGAAGATCCCGGCAGCAGCACAGCTCTAATTTCTGGCCGCAGAGGATCCCCTGCCCGCTGCCCGGCTGCCCGCTTGCCCCCGTCTGCCCCTTTTCCCCAGCCTCTCTGCTGCTCTTCATTCACGGGATACACACACACAGAGAGAGAGAGAGAGGCAGAGCCGGCGACCAAGAGCAGAGCCGGCGACCCGGCCTTCTCCCCGCATCCCGGCCTCCCCCTCCCTCCTGGTCTTCTCCCCGCATCCCTGCGACGCCGAGACAGCAGCGGCGAGCTGGAGAGGACGCCGAGACGGGAGCGGCGAGATGGAGGCGCCGCCGCCGTGGGTTCCAGCTTCCAGGTGAGTTTTTCTTCGGCTCTTCGCCGCGGGTTCCAGCTTCTCTCTCTGTGGTTTAGTCGCACTAGGGTTCCAGGCTGCCTTTTAGTCGCGCCGTGCGCTCCTCCTCTGCCAAGGCGTCGCCTTGAACCTTCCCGACGCCATATCCCGCCTTGGAGACGCTTTAAGGACGCCTAAGGACTAAGGCGGACGCCATACGTGTGCACGGCAAGGCGAGCCGACGCCTTGACCCACGCCCACGCCTTACCGCCTAGGCGACACCTAGGCGTCGCATGGACGCCTTAATAACCATGGTCGAATCCGAACCGGTTTAGGGTACGGGATTCATGTTCGCAGTGGAAATTGGAAGAAAAAATGGCGAAATACAAACCCGAATCCCGTACCGTGACTCGGACGAACCGGACGAACCGCATTTCTAGCTATGTTATCTAGGCGACGCCTAGGCGTCCTGGCACTCCAGGGTGGACGCCAGGGGTCATCACCTAGGTCGTAGTAGTTAGGCGAGCGACTGGTAATTCTACGCGTCCAGGCTGCACCTGTATTGATGTTTTGTGATGTCTGCTGTGCAGAATCAGATTTGGAGTATTGGATACTGGTATAATGTTGATCATTGTTCAGGATACAAGTATTCAGGTTTGGAGTTTTATAGTATTTGGAGTATTGGATACCGCTGATCATTGTTCAGGATCCTATTTTCTTGCCATCGTCTAATCATCGCCTAGGCGTCCTGACGCCTCCGGAGCGCCTCACCTCGCCTTGTCGCCGTGACAACATAGGTTTCTAGTAACTATGCGCCACACACTCATCCGATCTGCTATTTTAACAATGTTTACTGGTCATACATCAATGTTTTCCTTATTTCTAAATCACTCAAATCAATCAGAATAAAGCTTATAATTTGCCAGGAAAAAGTAATGCAACAGCAGCATATTCAGTTAATATTTGCTGCACAAATATGATGAATCTATACTCGTTAACTGTGCTAATAAAAAAGCAGCACACAGATGGACTTCATCTACAGGGGCATGTCACACCTTTGGAACCATGTCTACATTGTAATCCCTGCTTGCGCCTAGATGTGCCGGTGGTTTGTCTTCTCCCCTAAACCTCTTCCAAAGCTGTCACAGGGCAAAAAAAAAAAAACACAATGAAAAAAAAAACTATAAGACTTCATCAACCACATTAACTACCAAAACCAACTGAATGACTTGCATAGAGACGAGTATTTTAAGATAGTATGTATGAATACATTTAGAACCTCATTTTAGTTGCATTTTCAATTTAAACCAAACTCATTATAGATATATAATTGCTTGCCTGGTTCAGGTTGAGGGAGGTGGAATCTCCTCCATAGTAGTCATTTCTATCCATGTGCAAAACCTGCAAACGCATCGCAAGAGGATACTTTAGAACCCATTTAGCAAGTTCACCATGTTAGTAGTATCCCTTAAGAATTCAGACATGCATTCAGAGTATCCACCATGTTTGGATCTGCAACCGAACCCTCTCTTAGTCCTCGCTGCCTGGTCTGGTCCTACTCTCCGACCTCATTTCATCACCTTACAAACATAAGCGCATCCCTACTAACATGAATTGAACCAGAGAGACCGCAGCTGCAGCTGCAGCCACCGCCACTGCAATTCGCCTCCTCAACCAGCCTTGCCCCTGCGCCAACTACCCATCGCTGTCCAAAGTTCGAGAACTGCCTTAAGTGTTGCGATTTTGCTAGGACTCCCGGTACATGCCACCCAACTAGACTAGATAGCATCACAGAGTACGAACCAACAGACCACCCACGACGAGACAGCTAAAGCAATCTCCCATCTACCGGCATCATGTCCGGATCAAGCAGGCGCCAGTACCAGTGTACCACCACCCGATCTACTACTATCACTACGAAGCAGCAGCCACCACCCCACCCCCACATCGAGCGCGCAGGCTCCGTAGCGACTAAGTACGGGGAAAGCGATCTACCGATCGAGTGGGTGTGTGATTCTACCATGAGGCTTCTACCGATCGGGTGGGTGAGTGACTCTACGTCTCTACCTTGAGGCCGTCGACGGAGAGGAGGCCGCTGAGGATGCACTCCTTGAGCCCCGTGCCGAGCACGATCACGTCGTACTCCTCATCCATGGCGGATTGGCTCGGCCGGCTGTGGCAGCCGCGGCGATCGCGCGAGTTAGTGCGAGCAAGCGAAGCGAGCAGAGAAACAGATGGGAGCGGAAGGAGGCGAGGCGGCGGAGATGGGAAGAGGTGGAGTTGAGTCAGTCAGTCAGCTGACGCAACGAGGGCAGGGTATTAAAAGAGCGGTGGGATTTGGGAGTCCGGAGGAGGTGGAGCGGTGCGGTGCCGATCGCCGGGAACACGGCACGGCGCTTTTGCGTGTAGGTCCCTGGGAATGTACGCTATTTGTGCGCTGGGGATTCCTTTTCTTCGGGTTCTTTCCGCTTTTGGGCACGCCGGTCGGCGTGCGTGGGGTGATCGAGCACATGCTGCCGTGAAGCAGAGCCTATATGTAAGCCGGGCCGTGCTTTATTGTTTCTTGGTTCTGGGCTGGCTGGTTGTCCGGCAATCTGGCAATTCTTTCACGATTGGGCCTTTTTCTTTATAGGTCTGTCTAACAGGGTATAGTTTGGCCGAGCGGATATATATGGATTAATTTTCTACATGGCATTGATAAACTACTACATTCCTTATATGTCACTCATTGTGAGAAAACTCATATATCAGTGAGACATTAATTTCACATAAGGAATAAGCAAAGTTATTTAATGACATGTAGGGAATTGCCCATATATATATATATATATATATATATATATATATATATATATATATATATATATATATATAAAGCTTTTCCTACTACTCCAGGAGTAGTTACTCCCTATTCCGTATCTCACATATCTCACAACGTAGGGAATATCTTGCGCAACCGAGAGTATGTATGTGTAGTATACGAGTATATAAGACCATATAGGTTGTATTTACACATTTTTAGAGGTGGTATATATAATTTTTAGACATACTTCTTTTTATGTGCGAATATGAAGGTATTTACAAAATATGCTAAAAACTATGGATTCTTTTGCAAATTTTTCGTGTGTTTCACGTTATAATTAGTATATGAGTATACCCAAAGTGATAAAGGAGTATGTCAAGTTCTTTTAGGTGGTATATCAAAAGTTGGAGTAACTACACCCGGAAGTAGAAAGTATTTTTCATATATATATATATATATATATATATATATATATATATATATAGGAAGCTTTTCCTACTCAGGTGTAGTTACTTCTTATTTCGTATCTCACAATGTAGGAAGTATAGGAAGCCTTTTTCCTACTCCCGGGTGTAGTTACTCCCTATTTCGTATCTCACAATGTAGGAAGTATTTTGCGCAACTGAGAGTATGTATGTGTAGTATAAGAGTATATAAGATCACCTAGGTGGTATTCACACCTTTTTAGGGGGTGGTATGTATAATTTTTAGACATACTCCTTTTTATATAACATACTCCTTTTTATGTATGAATATGAAGGTATTTACAAAATATGCTAAAAACTATAGACTCTCTTGCAATTTTTTCGTGTGGTTCACATTGGAGTATCTTATAATTAGTATATGAGTATACTCAAAATGATAAATAAGTATGTCAAGTTCTTTTAGGTAGTATATCAGAAGTGGGAGTAACTACACCCGGGAGAAATATATATATATATATATATATATATATATATATATATATATATATATATATATAAAATGGTATGGTACTCATATAGTATATGAAGCTCCCTACTCTCATATACCACTTAAATCGTATGATGATACCTCTTTATCTATTTGAGCATATTCCAATAATGATTATAAGATACCCCAAAGTGAGTTTTATGAAAAATTTCATTAAATTCCACTTTTATATCAAAATTTGTGTATATACTTCTTTTATGTATGAAAAATGGTATATAGCAAAAAACAAAGGGCTCCAATAAATTTTTTTCAATCAAATCGTATTTGAGTATCTTATAATTTGTATTTAAGTATACTGAAAATGATAAATAAGTATAATATATGTGTTTAAGTGGTATATTGAAAGTGGAAGTACATACTCCCGGGAGTACGAAACGGGTGTCATATATATATATATATGTATATATATATATATATGTATATATATGTATATATATATATATATGTATATATATGTATATATATGTATATGTATATATATGTATATATATGTATATGTATATATATGTATATATATGTATATGTATATATATGTATATATATGTATATATATATATATATATATATATATATATGTATGTATATATATATATATATGTGTGTGTATATATATATATATGTATATATATATATATATATATATATATATATATGAAGCCTTTTTCCTACTCCTGGGAGTAATTACTCCCTATTCCATATCTCACAACGTAGGGAGTATCTTGCGCAACCGAGAGTATGTATGTGTAGTATACGAGTATATAAGACCATATAGGTGGTATTTACATATTTTCAGAGGTGGTATGTATAATTTTTAGACATACTCCTTTTTATGTACGAATATGAAGGTATTTACAAAATATGCTAAAAACTATG
Source organism: Ampelocalamus luodianensis (assembly GCA_036346255.1). Taxonomy (NCBI): domain Eukaryota; kingdom Viridiplantae; phylum Streptophyta; class Magnoliopsida; order Poales; family Poaceae; genus Ampelocalamus; species Ampelocalamus luodianensis. Next base: position 25,584,129 of record CM070625.1, read on the forward strand.
GGTTCTCTTGCAAATTTTTCGTGTGGTTCACATTGGAGTATCTTATAATTAGTATATGAGTATACCCAAAGTGATAATGGAGTATGTCAAGTTCTTTTAGGTGGTATATCAAAGGTGGGAGTAACTACTCCCGGGAGTAGAAAGTATTTTTTTCTATATATAACTTTTTCTTACAACTGGTATAGTCATCCCCCCTCTCTCTATATATACTAGTTGGATGACCGTGCTTTGCTACGGATAAAAAGAATCAATGGGGGCACGAAGCAGAGTCGGAGACTCGGCGGACGTCGGGCATAGGGCCCACATGTCGACGCACGTGGAATAGGGAGATAGACTAACAAAACACCACCACCAACAACAACAACTCATATATTTAAGATAGCAAGTTGAGTCGTGTCGCAAGATTAGGCCTAAACCACGCCCCTTGGCTTCGCCATAGTGCCCAGCTGAGCTCCACGTGCGCCGCACCTCCGCCACGATGTTAGGGCTACACTCCTACTCCTCCACTATGCTGGCCGAGTTTCGCTACGATTGGTGCCCTTCCTCCACTGTCGTGCTCGGTCTGTGCAACAAAAGTAGTCGATCATGCTTCGCGTTCTACTGTGCCGCGTGCACCATCGTGCCAGAGCACCACATTCTCCATGATCAGCACCAGGAGCGACAGGATGAGCACCGATCTTCCACAACAGCAAGCTCCGTCAGCCAAACACGTCCGTGAGGCGCATGATGACCTGGTACAAGGGAGCGTGGTGAGGCTGCTGATTAGGATAGACGTCGAGTCGACACTCAGTCTAGCAGCACGCTCATGCTGGCCTCTATCTAGGATATACTGTCGGTAATACGACATGTCGTTGATGCCATAAAACTACATATTCCATTCCATGCAAGTGCCCACGATGGTGCCGCCACAACTTTCTAGCCATCACGACACCGTTGGCACGTGACACATCACCTTCTCGGCCAGTTGCCTCTGCTATACAAGTGGCCATCACCATCTCTTGTTTGTGCACATTGTCCCCTCTAATCCTCCTCTACGACGGTGAACCGAGAGAGTTATGATGTTTGTTTGAAAGATGCTAAATATAATTTGCTTCTCAAATGTACATGCATGGAGTTAGTTAACAAACTTCACAACCGGGTGTAGTTACTGTGAGAGCCCGCGTTTTTAGACCTAACCTCGTAGCGGTAAGCAGGGTTTAGCAACGTTAAGCTTTTCTTAGCTGCGAGTTAGCAAGAGTATTAGATCGCTCCTAATTAGCCGAAGCGTATTGCATCATTCATTCATTCGCTCCATCATTGCAATCGCCATTCAAAGACAAATGCTTTGATCAATAGATAAATAGAAGTGCATTGTCAGTTGCATTAGATAATACATCAGTAGTTCATTTTACACCAGCAAAATCCAGAATCGTCAAGCCTATCATTTACATTCATACATCTTGCATCATGCAACCCTAAAACAGATTAGTAGCACTAGTGCCTAGAACCATTCCCGCTGCCCACAAGCATCACAATATCCCTAGCACAGTGCGTCCTCATCCACACTGCTATCAAAAGCTGAGCAGCCACGTTTGTTTTCTCTGCAAAGCACAGTGCAAGCCTATCCAATTGCACGACCAATTACCCCCTGCATTCACAGCCGAGAGTCTCTATTTTACTACCCCCCTCCAGTCTTTCACCACAGCTATTTCCCCTATTCCCTCCCCAGTCCAGAACCACCACTAGCTAGTAGAGCCGAAGGCAACCGAAGGCCGTCGAGTTCGATCGCCCAAGGCAGGCAGTACCACCACCTCACTCACCGCCGGCATCCCCACCTCAAGCTTCACCAGTCACCAGTCACCATCACAGAACAAGCACAACCAAAACAATCCCATTCATCATTCCATCGGCAGGTAAAAATAATGAACATATGAACGAACTGGAGGTGAGCATCCTCATACCTTGAAGCTGCATCTTCTACCTCCAGTAGCACCTCCATCCTCAGATCCACTCTACTGACCTGCATTCATATGAGCACTCATCAGTTGGCGTATAGCGTAGATCCAGTGGAACAATAGGATAAGGGTTTCGGTTCTTCAGTGCCGGCGGCCGGACCCAAACCCTAGCAGCAGTAGCGCCGGGCTTCTGGCGGCGCCGGTTGAGGAGGAACCAGAGAAGTAGCCTGGGGGAGGAAGACCCGAGCCGAGGGAGGCGAGGGAGCAGCGGCGCTGGTCTCTGACCGCGCCGGGAGAAGTCGACCGAGAGTAGAGCCGGGCGGCGGCGAACCCAGCGGCGAGGAACAAGACCCGAGCCGAGAGAGAGAGGTGCGGCGGCGCTAGTCTCCGGCCGCGCCGAGGGCAGAGCCGAGAGGGGGGTAAAGGCAACTCGGGGAGGCGGCATAGAGCCAGATCCGAGCCGGATCTGGGCCGAGTAGGGGCCGGCGGGGTGGAATAAGAAGGGAGGAGGGAGAGACCGAAGCCGAACCTAGGGGAGCGGCGCGCAGGCCAGATCTGCGTCGGGCCGACTGAGAAGGGGGAGTTGAAGGTCGGCGGCGTCGGGAGAGCCGAGAGGAGCCAGGTGCCGGGCCGGAGCTGGTAGGGAAGGCGGCGCAAGGGGTCGGCGCAAGGAGAGAGGAGCGGCGGCACTGAGGTAGAAGAAAAAGGATCGGGAGGAGAGAGTGTAGGAGAGAGGGTGCCGGGCGTGTGTGTGCTTAGTGTGTGCGTGTGTGCTTAGAGAGTGTTGTGTGCGTGTGTGTGTAGGTCGTGCGTGTGTGTGCTTAGTGTGTGCGTGTGTGCTTAGAGAGTGTTGTGTGCGTGTATGTGTAGGCCGTGCGCATGTGTGGGCTTAGAGTGGGTCGGCCGAGTGAGATTAGAGAGAGAGAGAGATTAGAGGGAAGATTAAGTTTAGGATTTGGATTTTAGATTTAGGATTCGGGTTAATCTCAGTAATGTTGTAGATTCTTGTTAATCGGTGGTTGGCTGCTAGAATTAGTTGAGTATCTTTTGCTTCTGTGGCGGTTAACTAGCTGGTGTGTTTAGACGGTCGGGCGGCTTTCGGGGAGTGCTAACTTCGCTTAGACCGTGAAAATGTTTTAGTTAATTAAAATGTGCTAGCTTGTAGTCGTCGCTAACTTATGTATCCATATTATCACTCAAATCAACTACGTATTTACTTATACTATTATTCGTTGCCGATCTACTACAGAAGGCGAATCAGCACAGACCGGAGCAGCTGACCAGAACTTCATCGGCACTAACCTTTCCTACATCTACGAAGGCAAGCGATCCTCTTGAACATTAATATAGTTACTTTAAAAATATACCCTATCTTGCACTATTATATGTATTGCATCAAAATGGTTTTCCAAAACCTAAAGAAAATGATTGAGATAAGATAAGATGATTAAGGAAAGAATGAGGCTTATTAGGAGGGTAAAAGGGGCCCCGGCCGGGAAACGCTGATGATGATGTTGAGGTAAGAGGTGGACCCTTTTACATATGGTTATAATATAAGGACCAACAAACTCTTGCTCTGTCCGATGTCGTAATTGGTGCCAACCATTTTCCCGCTTAGTGCGCGTAAAATGCTACCTTGTTACGTGACTATGCTCTCCACATCGGTAAGTAATAGGTGTGTGAGTGATATGGAGGAACCCAGACCGGTGGGGATAGTCCGAAGTGGGGATCCAAGGCGCTATAAGCGCTAAGGTGGAGTGTTGAGTGCAGATAGAAGTCGCCTCAACCAACCTCACCGTAACTTCGGTGGATGATGAGGTCGCAGCGTGACTTAATCTGCACCGGCGGAAGGTGATGGGTGGAGAAACTAATCACGTAACCTGGAAAACGTTCTGTATTCTGATCTCGAACCCGCATCTAAGGCAATACGGTGGACCCTGTTCACGGAGAGTTCAGAATAGCTATGGGTAAAGTGGTACAAAGCTCAAGCATGCTAAACAAATCATGAATTCATGCCGCCTCGAGATTGGAGTCTACGGGAACCACAGGGGGTCTTTCGTCTCTCCGAGTGACTAGTAGAGTTTTTCAGAATTAAAACTTGCCACATGTTTGTCGAGATTTATTTTCTAAAGTGAGATGGTCTAGAAATTGTGATAAAGAGTAGAGATAGTGCATCCTTTGCATCTTTTGCTATTAATGCTTGCTGAGTACATTCATTTGTACTCAACCTTGTTAGTATTCTCCTTTGTAGACCCTAGTCCAGCAAGTATCCCGAGTGGGGCGAAGGCACTGCAGGTACAGATGAGACCACAGGAGGCGAAGATCCTTACTACGAGGCGCAGGGCGAGATGGACACCGTATTTGACTCATGGGACGAATAAGAGGCCAGTGGAGTGTGGCAGGCAAGAAGGGGGTTTAGTCTTATTTTGGCTATGTAAATTAATATGTGTGCTGTAAGACTTTAGCCCTGCGTGGCTAACTGTTGAATAAATGACAGTTTCTATCTTATTGTTCTGATGCGCTAACTCTGGTAAGGCTTACTATTCGTTGGAGCGGTGTTCTACCGGGCAAACGAATAGTAATCTGTATGCTTAAGTGTTATTACCCCTGGGGTAATAACACGGGGCGTCACAGATGGTATCAGAGCAATAGGTTCGGGCCACGCTAATAAGATAGAAACCCTTGCCTAACCTAAGTATGCCCTCTACTTGCTATATGGCACTAAGTATCATAGTAACCCTTGTCTTGAGGTCATTTTCTTCCTCACCCCCCTTATCAAAATTATTATGTTAAAAACTTACCTTTCTTTGAAGTGACAGCCATACTAACATAGAACTCTTCCCTGTTATGCAGGATGAGTAGGTCCAGCTTCAATGGAGCGAAAAGTGCAGGACAACATGTGCTTATGCTGGGAAACTCATGCATCACTTAGGAGCACCCTTCCCAGATTTCTTTCAGGAGACAGGCGGTCTGAGTGGCATCCCTTTAGTAGGAGTCATAGTTACAGGGATTCCCCTGGACCGTAGTTATTATGTAGAGTATACGGCGGAGTGGCGTACTTCAGACGACTACGGACCTTTGCAGGAGGCATCCCATAGGGCCATCCACGCCGTTAGGGCTCACTTTAGTGATCACTTGAGGGGTTCTCAGTTTGGAGGGGTACCAGCCGTAGCCCCAGGAGGGTTAGGTTTGCAGTTTGGACCTAGCACCACTTCTAGCTACCCATATTCACCACCTTCTCCTGCCACAGCAATCTTGCGACAGGATACTACCGAAACAATGTTGATGGCTAGTACCATGTTGTATGACTCGACCCAGGGAGCTTTAGCTAGAGGCGAGAGAGTGTCAACCTCTGCAAAGCAATGGTGCCATATCTTTCAGTTCTTCAGAGACCCACTATACCTCTTCTTCTCGTTGTTCCACCATACCCACCCACGCACCCTTCTTCCGACCTGCACCCGGTTCCCTATGCGCCCACCCACGCCCACCTCCCGCTCCACCCGTAGTTCCACCTACAGCTCCACCATCCGACCCACCCATTGATCCAGCTTGCACCCCACTTTATCCCTTTTACTCCTTCATGGCTGATAGTTTCACCTCCGTACCTCCCACAGTTCCTGTCCCTGACCCACCCTATGAGCCTTTCGTTCCCATCCCTTCTCCTCCTTACCCATATCCACATGTTCCCACACCACCATCCCAGGGAGACTTAGGAGATCCCACGCCCGCCACTGCAGTGTCCACTTCCCACCGTCTGAGACAGGAGTTCCGTGGTCATCCCACCACTGTACCTCCAGATCCTATTAGAGACACCACCCTTGTTAACGAGGCTCTCCGCACCTACTTTGGAGACAGCAGCAGCCCTGCAGTTGGGGGAGGCGCCAGCCCTAGTCAAGGGAGTGGCGACAGTGAGGAGAGTGATCCAGAGGAGTGGTAGTTGGAGGTCCCTTAGTTGTGTCGTGTCAGGAGTAGCTTGTTGTTAGTTCGGAGTTTCACCTTGTTGTATCTGTTGTATCCTCAGTGTATCAGTTGGTGTTGTATCAGAACCTGTTGTAAGTTTATGTTTCTTGGAGTGTTCAGTTTCGTTTCTTGACCTAGGGTAGAATGCTTGAGACTATAGTTGGGGTGGCATCAATATAAGGTCATAAGTGGCATGCCGAGGGTAGAGGCTTGCGAGAGAATTCCGTATGGACCGGCTTTTTCGCTTTGGATCAGCTTGGACCATGCCCCTTAGTTTCCTTATCTATTCATCTTTATAACCAAAGTGACACGTCAGCCTCCTCAGTAAATCATTAACTACTTAAAGAGAACAAAGATAATGGCTGACGGAGTAACAAGATGTCTTATCCTCTTTCTGCACTTCAGTTTTCCCGGACGAGTGGTCCGTGGCACTCCGAGCGTGTAGCTCTGGCGTACCCAGGAACGAAGTCCTGGGCGTACTCAGGAATGGGCCCTGAGCGGTCCCAAACACGTGGTTTGGGCGGTCTTGAGAACGAGATCTCAAGCGTATCTGGGCACGTGGATCCAGGGTAGTGTAGGTCTCACTCAGAGGCAAGCTCTGAGCGGTCCCAAACACGTGGTTTGAGCGGTCTTGAGAACGAGATCTCAAGCGTGACTGAGCACGAGAGACTCAGGTAGTGTAGTATTTGGATCTTTTTGCATCTCTATGTTTCTTGGTGTTATTTGGTTACCTGTGTGTGACTTAACTCAACTAACCAGCAGGGCAGTTCTGTCAGATTAATATGATGATCCCTTCCTCACCTTAAGCGACTGCTAAATCTTAAAAGAGCAAGTAAAGCAAGCAGCCAAGTTGCTAACCGCGATAAGTGTAACCTCCCTTCTCTTAACCTCTCTGTTTTCCTTCAGGATGGAAGGTCAAGGACCCGAAGATCAAGGATCGACTAAGGTTGGGTTTACCCTCACCGCAAGAACCAACAGAGATCCACCGTGGACCTCAATGACCCCGCTCCCGCCGCCTAGAACGGCAAGATTTCGAGTCACCACCAAAGACCTCCCAGCTGCGATCCACTCGAGTAATGACTGAGGTTTTTCGATTCCTCGAAAATTCCAGGAGGGAAGCTGAAAACTCCAGGAAGGAAGCTCAAGAGAACCAGAACCGCTTCATGGAAGCACTCTTAACTCGAGTAGCCCCTACCACCTCACAGCCAACCCGCGGGGTTAGTCTGGGTGACTTTCTCCAGACTCGCCCTCCCACCTTTGCCAAGGCCACTGATCCATTGGACGCCAGTGACTGGTTAATTGAGGTGGAAAAGAAATTGGACACGGTCGGATGTTCTGATGAGGAGAAGGTTCGGTATGCAGCGCACCAGCTAACCGGACCCGCAGCCACCTGGTGGCTAAACTACCACCGTAATCGTGTCAGCGAGCAACCCATCACTTGGGCTGAATTTAAGATTCGTTTCACTGAAACTCATGTGCCTACTGGAAGAATGGAGTTAAAGAAACGAGAATTTCGAGCCTTAACTCAAGGCGGGAAAAAGATGGTTGAATACTTGAGCCAATTCAATGATCTTTCCCGCTATGCCCCAGCTGATGTCGACACCGAAGAGAAGAAAATAGAGAAATTCCTAAATGGAATGCAGCCTTACCTGAAAATGCTCCTATCCATTCACAAGATAACTGAATTCCAGAACCTGGTCAATCGAGCCATAATTCTGGAGAATGAACATTCTAACTCGATGAAGAAAGAAGGAAGAAGGCTAAGACAGATCACCAACCACATAAACTCCAGAGGCCTCGTCCTATCCACATCAACAACCTCCACCTCGATTTGGGCCGCCCAATTTCAGATCCCACCATCCATCTTTCCAGAGACTCAGAGTGTGAGACAACAAGAGCGGTAGCTCTGAAGTGTGCAAAGTGTGGAGGAAGCCACTTGACTAAAGACTGCATGAGCGGCACAGGAGCATGCTTCAACTGCGGAAGGCTTGGTCACTTCAAAGCCGATTGTCCTTACCCACAAAAATATCTGGGACTCCAATGCAACTGCACTGCATCAGACTACCCGCACCAAAGACCATCTCAAAGAAGCCGCATAAGTCACCAAAGGCAACCAAGCACTCACCGAGGAACTGGAAGAGGAGGACAAGCGCGCTGACGCATGTGACGGCCGAGCATATTGGAGAAGCCATCGATGTGATCACGGAAAGTCACACTCCCACCGCCTGTGCATCGTTTTCTTTGACCGGAGCAACTCACTTGTTTATTTCTTGCAAGTTCCTAGTAGAACATAAATTGACATCTCGAACCGTTGGAAAACCAATGGGAGTGAGTACGCCCAGGGACGTTAGAAGTGACGTTGATTAGAAAGAATCAAGTCATCATAATTCACAACACCAAGTTCCTAGCGAACCTCTTTGTAATCAACTGAAGGGTTTAGAAGTAATCCCGGTATGGATCGGTTATCGCCCATGGAGTAAACATAGATCGTGAAACTAAGCGGTATCCATCGAAAGTCGATGGGACCTCGTCGCAATATATTGGGGCAAGAACCCAACATAAACCACCCGACCCTAGTCTAGCCAATCTCCAAGTGAAAGGGCTAAATGACATACCAATAGTGAAAGACTTCCCAGATGTTTTCCCTGATGAACTGCCAGGCATGCCACCGGCTAGGGAGGTCGATTTCACTATCAACCTAATTCCTGGGACAGCTCCAATTTCTAAAAGGCCGTACAGGATGAGCAAAGAAGAACTGGTAGAACTTAAGAAGCAATTGGATGAGCTTGAGTCCAAAGGATTCATTAGAGAAAGTACATCACCATGGGGAGCTCCGGTTCTCTTTGCACCCAAGAAGGACAGCGGAGTAAGGTTATGCACAGACTATCGGGAATTGAATAATGTCACTATAAAGAATAAGTACCCGCTACCTCGAATTGACGATCTCTTTGATCAATTAAAAGGAGCACGGGTATTTTCGAAGATCGATCTAAGATCTGGATACCATCAGATTCGAGTCAACCCTAGTGATATTAAGAAGACTGCTTTTGTCTCACGATATGGGCATCATGAATACACGGTAGTTTCATTCGGAATGACCAATGCTCCTGCGGTATTCATGAATCTAATGAATAAATTATTTATGAAATACCTAGACAAATTTGTGGTGGTCTTTATTGATGACATTCTAGTCTATTCGAAAAGTGAGGAAGAACATGTACAACACCTCACTATTGTCTTACAAGTCCTCAGAGAAAATCAACTGTATGCCAAATTCAGTAAATGTGAATTCTGGCTAGACTAAGTAGCATTCCTTGGACACATTATCTCAGGAAGAGGAGTCGAAGTGGATCCTTCCAAGATCGAAACTGTTACCTCATGGAAATGTCCAACAAATGTTACTGAAATCCGGAGTTTCCTGGGATTCGCGGGATATTACCGGAGATTTATAAAGGGATTCTCTCAAATCACCTCACCTCTCACAAAACTCTTGAAGAAAGACGCGAAGTTCGTATGGACGGAAATGTGTGAGAAAAGCTTTCAAGAGCTGAAACAACGCTTAACCACTGCACCGGTCTTATCCCTACCTAAGGAGGGAATTGACTACGTGGTTTATTGCGACGCATCAAGGCATGGGCTGGGATGCGTATTAATGCAGGAGGATAAAGTTATTGCATATGCTTCCAGACAGTTAAGGCCCCATGAGCCAAATTATCCTACTCATGACCTTGAACTGGGAGCTGTAGTGTTTGCCCTGAAAATTTAGAGACACTACTTGTACGGGTCCAAGTGTACTTTGTACAGCGACCATAAAAGCCTCAAATACATCTTTACCCAGAAAGAATTGAATATGAGGCAAAGAAGATGGTTAGAGCTGATTAAAGATTATGACCTAACCATAGCTTACCACCCAGGAAAAGCTAATGTGGTAGCAGATGCTCTTAGCAGAAAGTCTCATTGTCATTACCTTTCCACTGAGAGCCATGCCACTGATTTAATCCAAGCTCTGGCCAGAATGGAGATAAAAGTGGAAACTACGACTTCTGAAGCTACCATCGCCGCTATGGTATTCCATCCCACCCTTCGTGATTAAATCCAAGAACACCAACTGTCCGACCCCTTTATCAAGGAAGAAAGTTAACGTATCAAATCAGGCCAACCCTCTGAGTTCCAAATCGACAACTCCGGAGTCCCGTGGCGACAAGCGAGAATTTGCGTTCCTGATCAACCGCAAATTAAGGAGACCATCCTCCGAAGCTCATGATACCCAAGACACTATCCATCCAGCAAAGACAAAAATGTATCGGATTTGAAAGAAACTTTCGTGGCCAAATATGAAGCGAGCTATAGCGAGAATATGTAGGCCAATGTGATACCGCCAAAAGGTCAAAGCAGAACACCAACGCCCCGCAGATCGTTAAAACCACCGGAAATACCGTAATGGAAATAGGAGGATATCTCGTATGGACTTTATAATGTGTCTTCCTCTCACCGTCAAAAAGAAGGATGTCATTTGGGTTATAGTGGATCGTCTTACAAAATCAACCCACTTCATTGCCACTAATCAGAAATACTCCACCAATAAACTCGCTGAACTCTATATAGAGAGGATAATTACTCTACATGGGGCATCAAGACAATCACCTCGTATAGAGGATCGTGTTTGTTTCGTTTCGAAGAGCTTACAACCGCCTTGGGCACCACCTCAATTTCAAAGACAAATTATCAACCCCAAACCGATGGGCGATCAACGGTAAATCAAATCCTAGAGGATATGCTAAGGGCGTGCGTGCTGAACTTTGGAGAATCTTGGGAAAAATGTCTAGCCCTAGCGGAGTTTGCATACAATAACAGCTACCAGTCGAGCATTCAAATGGCTCCGTATGAAGCTCTCTATGGCAGAAAGTGTAGATCACCAATATGTTGGTATGAAGTTGGAGAAAGACCACTACTAGGACCTGAACTCATACGGGAGAACGATGAGAAGATTCAATTAATTCGAGAACGCCTCAAAATTGCCCAGAGTAGGCAAAAGAGCTATGCTGACAAGCATAGGAAAGACCTCCAGTTTGAAGTCGGAGATTATGTATATCTAAAGATATCACCTACGCGGGGAGTACGCAGATTTGGATTAAAAGGGAAGCTAAGTCCGCGTTATGTGGGATCCTTTCGGATCCTAGAGCGTAAGGGCACCCTCGCATATAAACTGGAGCTACCAACCCAATCACACGAAGTTCATGATGTGTTTCATGTCTCTCAACTTCAAGATGTCTAAGAGAGCCTTCACAGCATGTAACCAACCTCGACATACCGTTGCAAGATCATTTGACTTACGAAGAACGTCCGGTGAAAATTCTAGCAATGTAAGACCGCCGCTATGAACAGGATGATACGCTTCTGCAAAGTGTTGTGGAAAAATCACTCAGTGCGAGAAGCTACATGGGAGAAAGAAGAAGGACTGCGCGAAGTCTACCCCAACCTGTTCAAGTGAGATTTTAATTTCGGGGGCGAAATTTGTTTCTAAGTGGGGTAGGATGTGAGAGCCCGCGTTTTTAGACCTAACCTCGTAGCGGTAAGCAGGGTTTAGCAACGTTAAGCTTTTCTTAGCGGCGAGTTAGCAAGAGTATTAGATCGCTCCTAATTAGCCGAAGCGTATTGCATCATTCATTCATTCGCTCCATCATTGCAATCGCTATTCAAAGACAATGTTTGATCAATAGATAAATAGAAGTGCATTGTCGGCTGCATTAGATAATACATCGTAGTTCATTTTACACCAAAGAAAATCGTAATCGCAAGCCTATCATTTACATTCATACATCTTGCATCATGCAACACTAAAACAGATTAGTAGCACTAGTGCCTAGAACCATTCCCGCTGCCCACAAGCATCACAGTATCCCTAGCACAGTGCGTCCTCATCCACACTGCTATCAAAAGCTGAGCAACCACGTTTGTTTTCTCTGCAAAGCATAGTGCAAGCCTATCCAATTGCACGACCAATTACCCCCTGCATTCACAAAGAGTCTCTATTTTACCGCCTCTCCGCCAGTCTTTCACCATAGCTATTTCCCCCATTCCCTCCCTAGTCCAGAACCACTACTAGCTAGTAGAGCCGAAGGCAACCAAGGTCGGAGCTCTCAGACGCCCAAGGCCAGCAGCACCACCACCTCACTCACCACCGCATCCCCACCTCAAGCTTCACCACCACCACCACCATCACGAACAAGCACAACCAAAACAATCTCATTCATCATTCCATCGGCAGGTAAAAATAATGAACATATGAACGAATCGAGGTGAGCATCCTCATACCTGAAGTCGCATCTTCTACCTCCATAGCACCTCCATCCTCAGATCCACTCTACTGACCTGCATTCATATGAGCACTCATCAGTTGGCGTATAGCGTAGATCCAGTGGAACAATAGGATAAGGGTTTCGGTTCTTCATCTGCCGTGGCACGGACCCAAACCCTAGCAAAGAGAGCACCAAGCCACGCGCGGCTGAGGAGGAACCAGAGAAGTAGCCTGGGGGAGGAAGACCCGAGCCGAGGGAGGCGAGGGAGCAGCGGCGCTGGTCTCTGACCGCGCCGGGAGAAGTCGACTGAGAGTAGAGCCGGGCGGCGGCGGCGAGCCCAGCGGCGAGGAACAAGACCCGAGCCGAGAGGGGGGTAAAGGCAACTCGGGGAGGCGGCGTAGAGCCAGATCCGAGCCGGATCTGGGCCGAGTAGGGGCCGGCGGGGTGGAAGAAGAAGGGAGGAGGGAGAGACCGAAGCCGAACCTAGGGGAGCGGCGCGCAGGCCAGATCTGCGTCGGGCCGACTGAGAAGGGGGAGTTGAAGGTCGGCGGCGTCGGGAGAGCCGAGAGGAGCCAGGTGCCGGGCCGGAGCTGGTAGGGAAGGCGGCGCAAGGGGTCGGCGCAAGGAGAGAGGAGCGGCGGCACTGAGGTAGAAGAAAAAGGGGATCGGGAGGGAGAGAGTGTAGGGGAGAGGGTGTCGGGCGTGTGTGTGCTTAGTGTGTGCGTGTGTGCTTAGAGAGTGTTGTGTGCGTGTGTGTGTAGGCCGTGCGTGTGTGTGCTTAGTGTGTGCGTGTGTGCTTATTGAGTGTTGTGTGCGTGTGGGTGTAGGCCGTGCGCATGTGTGGGCTTAGAGTGGGCCGGCTGAGTGAGATTAGAGAGAGAGAGAGAGAGATTAGAGGGAAGATTAAGTTTAGGATTTGGATTTTAGATTTAGGATTCGGGTTAATCTCAGTAATGTTGTAGATTCTTGTTAATCGGTGGTTGGCTGCTAGAATTAGTTGAGTATCTTTTGCTTCTGTGGCGGTTAACTAGCTGGTGTGTTTAGACGGTCGGGCGGCTTTCGGGGAGTGCTAACTTCGCTTAGACCATGAAAATGTTTTAGTTAATTAAAATGTGCTAGCTTGTAGTCGTCGCTAACTTATGTATCCATATTATCACTCAAATCAACTACGTATTTACTTATACTATTATTCGCTGTCGATCTACTACGTATGCTTAATCAAAGATGCACGAGCAAATGACTGAACTTCATCGGCACCAACCTTTCCTACCTCTACGAAGGCAAGCGATCCTCTTGAACATTAATATAGTTACTTTAAAAATATACCCTATCTTGCACTATTATATGTATTGCATCAAAATGGTTTTCCAAAACCTAAAGAAAATGATTGAGATAAGATAAGATGATTAAGGAAAGAATGAGGCTTATTAGGAGGGTAAAAGGGGGCCCTGGCTGGGGAAACGCGATGATGATGTTGAGGTAAGAGGTGGGCCCCTTTTTACATATGGTTATAATATAAGGACCAACAAACTCTTGCTCGGTCGATGTCAGATTGATGCCAACCATTTTCCCGTTTCGACGGCGTAAAATGCTACCTTGTTACGTGACTATGCTCTCCACATCGGGTAAGTAATAGGTGTGTGTGAGTGATATGGAGGAACCCAGGACCGGTGGGGATAGTCCTAAGTGGGGATCCAAGGCGCTATAAGCGCTAAGGTGGAGTGTTGAGTGCAGATAGAAGTCGCCTCAACCAACCTTACCGTAACTCGGTGGATGATGAGGTCAAGGCGTGACTTAATCTGCACCTGCGGAAGGTGATGGGTGGAGAAACTAATCACGTAACTGAAAACGCTCAGATTCGATCTCGAACCCGCATCTAAGGCAATGCGGTGGACCCTGTTCACGGAGAGTTCAGAATAGCTATGGGTAAAGTGGTACAAAGCTCACGATGCTAAACAAATCATGAATTCATGCCGTCTCGTGATTGAGTCTCACGGGAACCACAGGGGGTCTTTCGTCTCTCCGAGTGACTAGTAGAGTTTTTCTGAATTAAAACTTGCCACATGTTTGTCGAGATTTATTTTCTAAAGTGAGATGGTCTAGAAATTGTGATAAAGAGTAGAGATAGTGCATCCTTTGCATCTTTTGCTATTAATGCTAGCTGAGTACATTCATTTGTACTCAACCTTGTTAGTATTCTCCTTTGTAGACCCTAGTCCAGCAGGGAAGTATCCCGAGTGGGGCGAAGGCACTGCAGTGCTGCATGAGACCACAGGAGGCGAAGATCCTTACTACGAGGCGCAGGGCGAGATGGACACCGTATTTGACTCATGGGACGAATAAGAGGCCAGTGGAGTGTGGCAGGCAAGAAGGGGGTTTAGTCTTATTTTGGCTATGTAAATTAGTATGTGTGCTGTAAGACTTTAGCCCTGCGTGGCTAACTGTTGAATAAAGGACAGTTTCTATCTTATTGTTCTGATGCGCTAACTCTGGTAAGGTTTACTATTCGTTGGAGCGGTGTTCTACCGGGCAAACGAATAGTAATCCGTATGCTTAAGTGTTATTACCCATGGGGTAATAACACGGGGCGTCACAGTTACGATCCCTATTCCATATATATACAGGAAACATTTTTTTGGTTCCTTTTCTCCTAGGAACAAACCACCCCCATCTTCTTCATTATCCTCTTGCATTTCAGCCCCCTCCATGTCTACTTCTGCAAGCTGAAAATTATCAACAAGTTTGTGGATATATTCCCTTTCATTCTTATGAGAGCACAGCTTCAAGGATAGATCTCTTTTGTCCCTGTTGTCAGATTCGTCACTGATGTCCTTTCCGTCGATATAATTGACAACGTATTGCTGCCTAATTTTGGCATGCAAAAATAGCCGGCCACGTCAAAATAAAATTGGGAGAAATCAGGGAGACCAAGTCAGCGTGGAAAGATCCAGATGCGCTAAAGTCGGCCATAGAGTAAAGAAAATAATCTTATAGGACCTGGTCCACGACTCAATTGATGTGGACTAACTCCACTGCATGACACGTGTTGGAAATAATTCTATAGGACCTGGTCCGATTTTTGGAAAGAGCGGGAAAGGATCCATCAGTTGGAGGAAAAATCTGGTGTGGACGACAAAGATGGAGGCAAGAAGATCAAAGACGGAGATGGAAAGGGATCTTGGAGAAGTTGGGCCGATACGAAGAACAATTTAAAGCAGAATCCATATTGAGTCGATTGTGATTGTGTTTAGGAGTCTTCGCATACAACTATTTATACCTTGTGCCGGTTGACGGGGAGGGACACATCTAATCAACCAACACTTTTACGTTACCTTTACTTTTTTTCATGTACCTTAGGAGTAGTTTTGTAAGCCAGCAAATCCAATATTTCATCTGTAACTCGATCTTTGTCCATCTATTGAATCGATTTCGATTTACTCTACCATCTATCGTCGACTTCACCGATTTGGACGCGGTGTCACGGTGCCTGGAACTTTTTCCAGCGGCAACACAACGTATATCCGATTGCCATACAATACAGAGTTTTGCCCCCGGGAAAAAGGAGAGATTTCCTTTCAGTAAACACTTGTTGTGCCGACTCCCGACTCCCAGTACACCATCAATTTCGTACTCACAATGAGTCGTGCGATGCAGAGAGGTTAGGTTCGTTTGCATTGTATAGAACGGTTATGCTTATTCATCAATTACATTCGATAGGAACCGATGGAAATGTGCCAAACAAATCGTACAGCCACATGTTCTCCGCGCCCACCTCCTAGGGAAGTTCATCACCTAACCTATTTTGATCTCTCCTCGCGGAAACCATCTCAACGTCTTCCAGATCCAACGTATATTGTCTCTCTTTTTTCAGAAGCACCGTGGTTCAGAAGCCCTGGATCCTTGAGAGACCTTATGCGTCTACAGCATGCTAGCTGTTTTTACAGGGCTGGTGCCGTACGAATGTACAGTGATCAGAGTCGGATTGTCAATCGATGGTAAGTCCCAACCACGAGTCTCGGACTAAAATGGTATATTTTTAGACGAAATAACAAAACTAACTCTCCTATAAATGAAATAACAAAAATAACATCTCTATAGCTTTGTTTTGTCATGGAAAGCCACATGCCTCGATTTCAGACCGCGGAAAACAGGGACAGAGCTTAGGCTGGACCAACATGGGTCGTAGCCCCCAAGCAATTTAGGGAAAATTTTTCAACACCATATATGCCTCCCTCCGCCTCCCGTCTTCCCTCCCGTCGCCTGCCCCCTCCGCCTCCCTTCCGCCTCCCTCCCGACGCCGGCTACTCCGCCTCCCCCCTCCACCAACCGCCCGCCGCCATGTCGCCTCCGCCTTCGCCTGCCGCCCTGTCGCCTCCCTCCCGTCGGCTACTCTCCTCCGCTGTCGCCTCCTCTCCCCACACTCCCCGCTCCTCCCCGACCTCCTTCAGGAGCCACCAGGTTGGCCTCCCGCCGTCAACACTGCCCCGACGCCACCGGCACCACCCTAGGAATTTGCTCAAGCTCCGTCACTGACGTCACGATCCCAAATCATGGTAGGTCACGTGTCGCGATCTCAGACCGCGGCAAGCGACGTGCCGCGCTCCTAGATCGCGACACCACATTCACACCCCTCACACATATGCCCTTGATCTTCATCCAAATAAAACATCAAAACCTAAAGAATTTAGAGATGTATTGCAACAGGTTGTGACATGATGAATTGCAACGAGTTGTGACAATTCATGTACTATTATTCTCTTTGATCCACGAAGATCAAAATTATCCATTCTTTGAATGCCTTCAGAGATACCACCTCATATCATGACATTCTAGTAACACGGCATGCACTCGGGAGAAGCCATTGTTAGTACAACAAGGATTGATGCCCATGTTAGGAATCCGCTTGACAGGCACTACCCTCTTCGTCGTCCTCTTCATTCGGCAGCTCTAACTCTACCTCCTCTGCAACCACATCCAGTGGCGGAGCCAGAAATTATTTAAAGTATGGGCAAACCACAATTATACATCATGCAAATTCTCAATAATTTTAAAGTAAAAGAACGGATACGGTACATCACACATGTAAAGGTTCATAGATAAAAAAAACGAGATATGATAACAAACAACTCACTGGATACTACCAAAATTGCGACGAGTCGACAATAAAAGTCCAAATATCCAATCGCACAACCAAAAGAGAGTAAAAGACTGTACAAGATAAAAAAAATATATGAATTAGTAAGTCATATAACTTTGATTTGAAAATATATTCACATCGAAGAGAATGAAACATACCGATAATGTGCTAATTAGGCCTAGGCTTACGAGGCAAATGTCCTTTCCTTTTCTTCATGGCTTGAAACCGTCGGGTAATAACATCATCATCAAGTTGTTTAAATATGTCCCGCTCGGTGTAGCATATCATCAAGTCATTGAACCAATCATTGTTGATCTTGTTGCGCAATTTAGACTTGATAATCTTCATTGCCGAAAAAGCTCTTTCAACCGATGCCGTTGACACCGGCAATAACAAAGCCAACTCAATGAGTTTGTAGACCAATGGAAAAACCAAATATTTCTGGTTTCAACCATCTTTGTAGCCAAACTTTCAAGATCTTTACAAGTAGAAAAGGAAACATGCCTTCTCACATGATGAATGTAAGTCTCAAGTTGATGACTTATGATTGCACGATCACCACTAGAGAAATCCGCATGATAAATTGTAGTGAGGCGAGCAAGCTTGTCAACATCAAACTTAGAGAAAGAATTCTTTGGATCAAGACATGAGAAACACACTAATATCTCTCAGAATGCTTCACTAAAGCGATGATTCATCTCAGACATATCTTGTCAAGGGCAACATAGAAAACCTCAACTCGATAATAATGAAGATTAGTGTAAGTCTTCCCATCACGCCTCGAACGACCCCTAACTGGTATTTGTTCATCCATATTTGGCACCAGAATACCTTTGACAACACAAAATTGTTGAACCTCATCAAACAAGTCCCCCCAACCACTTTCTCTCATAGAGATCAACTGAGCTTTAACATCATAAACTAATTGCATAGCATGAACAATATTTATATCCTTCCTTTGCAAGACTTGTGAGAGCTCATTTGTGATTGCAAACAACTTTAACATAAGCTTCAAAATGAAAGCAAATTTGAAACTCTCCATTTTCTCTATCAAACCCGCCGCTTGAGACAGTCCACGCCCATCCTCATCTACCGCACTAAGCACATATAACACTGACATCCGCATTTGATCCAAACGAAGCAAAGTTGTATGATGTGAACCCCATCTAGTATCCCCAGGTCTAGCGAGACTTGTTTGTTGATTCAAGCCTCTTCCACTAAATATCTCACCCCTCTCAAGCATATCCAAAATATTTTGATGATGTTCTTCCGTCAATGCATCCCTCCTCTTGCAAGATGCACTTGTTGTAGTCACAATCAAGGCGACATACTAAAAAAAATCATGAATAGATGAGCAACAACTAGCAACGGAGACAACAACTAATTGCAAACGATGAGCAAAGCAATGGACATAGAAAACATAAGGGTTTTCATCTAGAATCTTTCTTTGCAAGCCATTAAATTCGCCTCTCATATTTGAAGCCCCATCGTATCCTTGCCCCCGTAGTCTATGAATGGATAACTTGTAATGATCTAGAATACCAACAAGAGCTACCTTTATTGCATCCGATGTAGTCTCATAGACATGATGTAGAGCAAGAAATCGTTCCACAACCTTCCCATCATTGTTCACATATCTATAACAAAACAATTGCAACAAGATTAAATGGAAGTATAGAATAATAAGTAAATGGAATAATGAACCACTACTAACCTCAATATTACCGCCATTTGCTCTTTCACAGATATATCGCGCGACTCATCGATAAGCACGGAGAATTGTCTATCACCAATCTCTCTCATAATCACATCGGTGACTTCTTGTGCGCAACATTTTGCAAGATCCTTTTGAATTTCGGGAGCAAGCATCTTGCAATTTTTTGGGCCATGGTCAAAAGCATGCCTCACTTTTTCATTTTTATCTTTGTACCAATCTATCATTTCACAAAAGTTACCTTTGTTCAATGAAGTAGAAGATTCATCATGACCACGAAAAGCCATGCCTTACCAATGAGAAATCTTGTGCACTCTAAAGAAGAAGTCAAACAGATTTTATATTGTTCTTCGGATTCCTTGGTTGCACAAGAAAGCTTACTTGACACACTTTGTCTTTGGTTACGAAAATCATCACAATGTAATCTTGCCTTGTTGTGATCACTTCTTACACCACCAATATGGTCGGGCAATGCTTTGTAGGCATGCTTCCAATCACTAAACCCGGTTTTGGTGAAAACTTCGAAACCAAAGCGTTGATTATTTCCCGGATTCTTAAAAAGAAAGCAATAGAAACAATATGCCGCATCTTGAGACTCGCTATATTCTATCCAATCATACTTCTTATACTAATCTTTTGAAAATGCCCTCTACAAACATCCAAATTGTTTGCGAGGAAAATTCACAATTGGTTGGGTTGGACCCTTCAAAATGTATGCTCTTCTCACTTGGTCTTGAACATCCGGATGGTAATCATCTATTTGTTTTCTAAGAGCAGGATCACACACAATTTCATCCGGATTAAACACATCCTCCTCCTCATCATTAGTCATATTTCGTTCATCTTCATGTTGTGGTTGCGGTTGTGGTAAACTTTTCAAGTCAACCAAAAACCTCCTCATTTCTGAAATTTTAAAAATTCTCATCATCTCAATACTCAACCGCTCAAGGATTGTGCTCTTTCTACAGTTCTATATTTCAACTAGAATAACAAGAACAAGGTCATCCACTCATCCTACATTCCTACTAGCCGACTGGCAGCATCGCAAAATTGGGAGAACAACAAAGATTTCTCAATGCTCACCTAGCTGCCTACAGCAGGCCGATGTCGCCGCTCGTGCTTGCCGCTTGCCGTCTTGCGCTTGGCTCGCTTGGGGAGCAGAGAGCAGGCTGCCGGCTTAGGAAACAAACATGCATAAATAAATTAATTAAATTAAACACAGCAAGCACCAGAGCTAGTTCAATCTAAACCTCAGAACCAAAATCATTTAAATTAAGAAAAGGGGAAGCCGGAGCAGAGCCGACGCCCGACGGCCTCATGGCTGGCGGCCGGCCGCCTGGCCGAGCTGGAGCCTGGACCCTGGAGGCCCGCCCGGACGCCCGGACCGCCGGAGGACACACCGAGCCGGCCAGCTGGGGGCAGCGGGCAGCCGGCAGGAGCATGAGGGTGAGCGAGCAAGCGCAGACTGGCGGCGCGCGCGCTGCTGGCAGGAGCATGAGGGCGAGCAATGAGCAGACTCGGGCGCGCGCGCAGCCGAGGCGGCGCCGACGCCGTGCACCGCCAAACCGCCAAGGCGCTGCGGTGGCTGGTGGCGGCCGGCGACGGAGCACAAGGAGCCCGAGCCGGTCCAACCGAGGCGGCACTGTGGCGCGCTCGTGGGGAAACCTAAGAGCAAGAGAAGGAGGCGCCGCCGCCGAGGAAAAATAGCGAGAGGCGTGAGCTCCACCGGCGCGGCCGGGCGAGGAAGAAGCCGGGCGCGGGAGGCCCGAGGCCGCGGCGCGACGGCGAGGAGGGTCTCAGGCGCGGCTCCGCCGCGCTCGTGCTGATCGTCTTCTTCTTTGCCTTTGCAGCCAAGCGCCGCCAGCTCCTCGCTTGTCGCGCTTGTGCTGGCCGCTGGAGTTGGGAGATGAGGTTGGCCGCTTAGGGTTGGGAAGATGAAGCTCGGGCAATGCCCTGCAACTAGCAGCCCATAACAAGTACAAGGCCCAGCATCCTATAGCCCAGCGGGCCGGCAAAGCCTGGGCAATTGCTCAGGCTGGAGGGATGCTCCCTCCGCCCCTGACCACATCCTTGTCACTCCGCTCAACACGGTTGAGATGGTGGTCATGCTGCAATTGTGTTCCGGCACAATCCTCAAATCATCGCTGATCACTAGGCGCCCAACTCAGAACTAGCCACGACGACCGAAGTTGCCATCAAGGCCACAATCATAACCAAAACTACGATCCCCAGCCCATATAACCTACTCCTGACTGACCTGACATCAATACCTACCACATCTGAAATCATCAGCGTCAAGGGGTGATGGTGGTGAGAGTGATAAACACCACCAAATCTAGGGATTCGGATCCTCTGTATTTCTACAAGGCTTCTGCATGAACATGGTTTTTTGCAGGGAGGTAAACAGCGATCTGCAGATAGCTTCAATACAGAGGATCCCAATCCCCAGTCTAGACGTGCTCTAATCTCTAGCCAAGAATTGTCGAGAAAGGCTTGAGGTGTGTTTATGTGGAGTTGTTTACCTCTTAAATTTAAGAAAGAAGTGACGGGGTAAAAGAGGAAGCAGAAATTTCTAACTAGTAACATGAATGTTACATCACTAAATAGAGAGTTGTTTCACGCCACCGCTTTATATGCATTTTTACTAGGCATCACAAATTGTCTATATGTGTAAAAAGTCTTGAACTTTTGAAAAAGGGCCTAAAGGGATTTTGTGCATAGAGACAGATATTGTTGTTTTGCTATATGTTAAAGTTTTTTCCAGACGGTCTTACTCCAGCCATGTGTATCCTCCAAAAAGGAAACCTATGTGCTGTGCTAGCGAGTTGTTACGTGACTTATCTCCAATCCTTGTTTTGTTGGGACGCTACTTGTGTTGTTAGTGACAGGCTAATGCATGCTCTCACTCACTCTTTTCATGAGACAGCTGTATGTTCCCACCGTAGGTCGGATCCGAATTACCTGTTTTATTCAGTATCTGTATTCGAACTATTGTATTTGTATTTGATATGTTAAGACTCAAAAAATATCAATCAGATCAATCAGATCTTGATTTTAATTTGGGAATTGCTAAATGGTACTCGAGTGTTTTTTGTTTGTGAGTACTCAAGTTTTTTTATCCATGTTATGCTTGGTGATTTCTCTCTAGACAATGTGATAAGTGAGTAATCAATTTGTTTAGGGATGTTGAGAGCTGCAACATAAATGAATATGTATGTTTTTTTTTTAGTTTTTGTTGTGTTTTTTGTAGTTTATTTTGTTCCTCTTTTTTACATAAAATCACACCATTTTTTACATAATTTAATTTATGTAAAACTAGTATATAACTTATGTAAAAATTCAGTGTCTAAAAAATAGAGTACTCCCAGATAAAATAGTACTCAGATGAGGGGGAAAGAGGCAAAGTGATCTAATCCATTGAATCTAGATCTGAGAGTTCAAAATTTGAATACTATTTAGGAATAAAGCACTCAAGTACTCTCTAGACACCTCCTTTTAATTTATCCGGCATTCGTACCGGACTATTCTATTCGTATTACGTCAACACCCTAGGTTGGGGCACCTTCTCTTTCTCCTTTTGCCTCAGTTGCTCGTCTCCGCACCAGCCCATTTCCTCCAGCAAACCCAACTATTCTCTTCGTACAAAACTACGTATCGGCACTAGAATCCTCGAGCATAAAATAGCCTCAAATCTCGTGATCTCCATTCACCATCCTCCATCGTATGGTTACAGTGTTTGTTTTTAATAAAAAGAAGTTTACTGTATATATCACTCATGAGCAGAAAGCTTCTTTTTTCCGTTTTAGCGTTGATGCGATCAGTAATTACAGAAGTAGTGTCCACTACGAAAAAATTACAGATTTAACACCACGTTTGCACGGTGACTAGCCGGACTCACTGTGGTCGCAACACATGGACAAAAACGGCCCTTGACCGGCCGGATGGCTCGTTCGGCCAGTGGCCGGCCGTTTTTCGCCACGTCGGCAAAAACGGCATGTAGCCGGCCGTTTTTTCGCTGTGTATGTTAGAACATCTAATGCAAGTGCTCGTACGGGCGGAGTAGCGGCGGATGAAATGGCGGAGCAGAGCGGACAGGAGTTATGGTGCGTCCATATGTCGTGTGGCCTACTGTGTGCCGAGCTTTTATCAGGCCACAAGGACATGGGTAGCGTCATTTGGGGCAGGATCCGATTTTATTTTCCGTTTATTTTATCTGTTTCATACACAACGTTAAACCTAAAGTTTAGATCAAATCTGTAATGTAGATTTATGATGAATTAGAGCTGGGCTATTTATCCCGTGAATGTAACAATCATTCAGTTCGCACACCAGCCGACCACACCCACATGCCCCCATCACCCCTGTCATCACCTCATCCCATCACCTCCCTCTCGCGCCGGCTATTTAATCGCAGGAGAGTGTGCAATTTCAGTTCACACTCTCGCTCGCTCAATCGCTTTCTCATTCCTTCGGTTTCTGTTATGCGAACGCTTAAGTATTATTTGCAGCTGTCATTACCAGTCATATCAGCAGGTTAGTTTCTCCTCGTACGTTATTAAATTTTCAATTTTGTGGTTAGTAAATTAGTCATGGTGAAATTAATCTTACTTAATTTATTAGTCATAAGTTTATTGTTTTACTCAAATAATTAGTCCGAAATAGTCTGGTGGAATTAATCTTAATACATTTGCAGTCATTAATTAGTCGTAAATAATTTAGTCCTATTTTGTAAGACGTGGTTAATTTCCTAGCCTTAATTAGTGCTAATAAATTTGGCGTAATTATTTTAGTGCTATTTTGGTCATCGTAAATTAGTCATGGCAAAATTAATCTTACTTAATTTATCAGTTGTAATTTTTAGAAGTAGTTAATTAGTTACCAACTAATTAATTAGTCGTAAGTACATTGTTTTACTCAATTCATTAGTCCGAAATAGTTAGTCAGAATTAATTCTTAATAAATTAGTAGTCATTAATTAATCGTTAATACTTTAGTCATATTTTATAAGACATGATTAATTTGCTTTAATCAATTAGTGGTAATTAATTTAGTACTAATAAATTAGCATTACAGGACTGAAGAATAAAGAACAGTAAGATGTGTCAAATCAATTAGCTACTTGCACTAGTAGAAATTAATACAAGACTTCAATTAGTTCGTATTTACGTAATCCCTTGTTCAGGACTTCATTACAAGTGGCCCCCATTTCGGCATGTCTTAGTAGGACGATATCGACGCTTACTAGACTCAGCTTCCTCCGACTCAACTTACTGGTGCACCAACGCCCACACAACAGACTTAACGGTCTCCGTACCCTCTCCGATCTGACAGAAAGAAAGAACAACATCCAATGGAGTATAAACTTGACGTTCACACCCTTTCCTCTAAACAGGTATAAATGAGAGAATTAATACCGGCCAAAAATACATATTGAGATGCATGTATAATGCACAGTGGCAAAGCCGGGATAAAAATATAGAGTAGGTTCAAAAGACTAAGCTAAATCGATACAAACATAGTATTGTACTCCTTTTGCGATCCAAATTCATATTAGCAAAAAAAAAAAGATAAATACAATGAACATACCAAGCTAATAAAAAAGGGAAATTAGCTTAGTGACATCACGTTGTGACGTAATTAGAGGAATAACATCGTGATCGTGACGTATTGGAAAACAACACCGTGAACACCAAAAAATTAGACGAATGACATCGCCGCCAGTTACTTCCGTTTCCAGAATTTTTTAAATATAGAAATTGAGCTCAAAAAATTATCAATTTTTTGTGGAACCTCCCGACACAGTTTAATTGCTTGTGTATTTTTTTTTCAAAACCTTATACGTTTTGATTTTATCACTAAATTTTATTTAAATATACTATTTATAGGAATTTTCTATTATAGAAAATAGGCACAAACATTATGAATTTTTTTCAGGATCCTTATACAGTGAACTTGATTGTGTAATTTTTTTTAGAATTTTACAAAATTAATTAATGCAATTTCATAATGTCCACTGTGTGAGGAGTCTAATATTTCATAATGTAAGGACATTATGGAATTGTATTAATTAATTATGTAAAATTTCTAGAAAAAATTACACAATCAAATCCACTATGTAAGGAGCCTGATTTTTTTTCATAATGTTTTGACCTTATTTTCTATATTAGAAAATTCCTACAAATAGTATACATAAATGAATTTTAGAGACAAAATTAGAACATATAAAGTTTTGAAAAAAATACACAAGCAATTAAACTATGTCAAAAGGCTTCACAAAAAAATTGGTAGTTTTTTTAGCTCATTTTCTATATTTAAAAAAATTCTAGAAACGGAAGTAACTTGCGACGATGTCATTTGTCTAATTTTTTGGTGTTCGCGGTGTTGTTTTCCAATGCGTCACGATCGTGATGTTGTTCCTCTAATTATATCATAACATGATGTTACTGATCTAATTTCTCCATAAAAAATGCATCCTCAAAACATACAAATATGCTTCCAGTGAGTAGCGATCTATCATCTGTATATCAAAATTACTAAAATTAGTGATAAAATAGTAAATTGTAAATGACCATAAACATTCAAAATAAACAAAACATACCACTAAGGGCGTCTCCAATGTGTAGGCCATAAGGCCCTTAAGGCCAGCCTTAATCATTGTTGAGTCAACCATTATTGCAAATCTACGAAAACATTATAAAATTTAACACTACACAAAATACAATTTGGTAGTCTAAAACTCTATATTACTATCTAATTGTCTATGCAATACATTCATACAACATCGAGTCATCAACAAATCAACAATAGTAAACAATAATAATTAGAGAAAATAATAAACATCAACCAATTCCGCAGACCCTCTCAGCTCGGCTCGGCTCCCCTCAGTCCCATCCCTTGCTACATAGCTACCCCTCCTCCTCCTCACCTGAGTAACTAAGTCGTCACGTTGCCCTTGTTTCCTGGCCGACTGGCCGCAGCAGCGCATAATGCCGGTAATGCCTGTGGTCCCGAGCTTCACCGCGCCTCCTTGCCGGCCCAGTTTCCTATTGCACTCGGCAGATCTGCCCATCGATGGCCGAGCGCCTCCTGGCCTCCCCACTGCGGTGCTGCCTCGGGCTTGATCGAGCTTTCCCATGCGGCCCGATGCCCTGGCTTCCCCGTGCCTCCTCGCAACGACGCCGCCCGTCCGCTAGGTTTTCTCAGCCTCGTGAATCGGTACTCCTTGCTTTGATTGCATTTGGATTCTAGAGACTGATGTGGTGGGGTGGATTGTGGATTTTCCTGTCGGGCCTTGTTGACCAGTGGATTTGGCCGACAGCTGAGAAAAGCCCACTTTAATATCCTCTTCTTCCCTCAGGGTGAAACTCGCCTTTTCTACGGCCATGGCAGTATGGATGATCGGCGTTGGGAGGAAGTTATGGCACCGCCACCGGAGGGTAGACTGAAACCTAATGAAGCCCCCTACCCCTAGATTCGCCCCTGATAATGTAGTAAAAATGTGATGTGTGACAGAAGTTTAATGCGGTGCCATTACTGGAACGATGGCAAACAAGAACATTAATTGGTGGCCAAAATTAAGTGCACATCATTAGGGCATGTTCAATAGTTTATCTTTTAGGTTATCTCTAACATCCTCCATGTCATCTTGAGATAATTTTAGAGACAACTATTCCAATACATTGTCTTTTGAGTTGTCTCTTTAAAGCCTCACAAGCATTTAAGATTTACATGAATCAAGTGCCTTAGTTCGCGTGAATTAACGATGACTACGCTCCAACAGTAAAAAAAAACTCTATCGCTAGTGCCTTGTTTCACGTGATGCGTCTATTGCTTCGTGAGAGGACGACTTCATTTCAAGTCATGGTAAAATCAGAGAGAGAGTTAGGCATTTCAAGTCATGGTAAAATCACAGAGTTGGGCATTTTTGTGTGTGTCCAAGTCATGGTAAAATCATAGAGTTAGATATTTCAAGTCACAAAGTCACGTAAAATCAGGAGATACTTATCACAGATAGTTTTTAATATGAACCATCTATGATATTAGCTCATCACAGACGGTTTTTGTTTGAAATCGTCTGTGATTCGCGAAATTTTTTGAACACTTGGGCGGGAGGCGAAATATTTTGACGCTATCCTTATATATTATACCCACCCCGCCTTGTCTTCCATCAGTCTCTCATTCTCCCCTCCCCACGCCGAGATCTGGCGATCGCCCTCGATTCCCTGGCACGGTTCGGCAAGGAGACGCAGCCGATGACGAGGAGGAGGAGGGACGCGCAGAAGCTCCATGTCTGCTGTAGGAGTTCGACAAGCATCCATAGCCTGCTGTTTCACGACACCTCTAGTGAGTAGGGCGCTGCGGCTCGAGCTCGACCAGTACCACCAGATCCGGCCGCCCCCCATCTTGGCCTTTGGTGAGCAAGAAGTTTTGCCCCCAAATTCCCATCTAGGTTTCTTTCTCACTCTGATTTCGCCCCTCCATCCTGTCAGATTTCAATTCTCAGTGAGGGCCCCCCATCTGTGGTCAATAAGGGAGGCCGATTCGATTCAAGATGGATGCCTCTACTCGACCTCGTCCTCATCAGGGAGTGAGCCAGATAGAGAGAGAGAGATATATAGTATCTTTTAATTACCTCCTTGTAAACTATCGAAAGAGCATATGGAAACTACTGTTCAGCAATTGATTGGTTTGGCTCAAAATTCAATTTTTTTTGCAATAGAAAAACTATTACAGACAGAACCATCTGTGATAGTCTACTTTCACAGACAGTTCTGAACAAGAACCGTCTCAAATATCACATACGGTTCTTATTCATAACCGTTTGTGATAGCTTTTTTCATAGATGATTCAAAAACCGTCTATGATAATCTCATGTCATTACTGACCTATAAAGTCAGATAGCTCACGAAATCGTCTGTAATGACAATTTTGAACCGTCTGTGAAGATCTTTTCTGTAGTAGTGTCTGCATGAAAATCCTAAAGATTTTAGAAATTCATAAAAACATGTGGATGTCTTGGGGATATGCTCATAATCTCAATGTGATGATACAATTGTTTATCGAAACACTTGTTTTCGAAAAATTGAGAAACACTTGTTTTCGAAAAATTTAAAAGTTCTGTCAAACGGCAGGCAGTCTGACTGGCCCTGGCCGATGTTCTGACCGGCTACCCCTAGCGGTCAGAACGGCCTGATGAGCAGTCTAACTGGCCAAAAGTTGAACTTTAGAATTTTGAGTTGGGCCAAAAACAGACGGTGTAGGCTAGTGAGATGATTCGTTTACACTTGGTACCGTAATTTTTGGTGCATCAAGTCAAAAGTTCTATTTGAATTACGTTTCCAGAGAGTTGTAGATTTTCCGAGGGAAAATTTGGATAGATCCTTTGGCTTGGCTGTCAAACCGGTCGGGGGCGGTCAGACCAGTCATAGGCGGCGAACTGACCAACCAGGCTCTGATCATTTGTCGGCAAGGTGGCAATGATCGTGGATTAGGTCAATTTTATGGTTTCAGTGCATATGTGTTGCATGATGCATATTTTGACTAACGTGAGTCAAGTTACGAAGAACTTGTGTCCGAAATTGATTTCTTAGTCTATTATTGTGCAGGTGGGTTGGAAGTCAACGACTGTCAACGGTGAGGATGGTCAGGACTAGACTAAGAGAGCTAAGGTCCATAACGATCAAGAATGTCGGGTAAAGTCATTGGACTCAAGCATGACGCAAGATGGACAAGGATAATCGAACGAGAAGTTTGGTGCAATGGATTGCATTAAGCGGTACAGGGGTCAGTGCAAGTATCATGGTGGTTTTAGTGAGAGCCGGATGAGAGAGATTTGCCGACACAAAGAGAGTCGTTGATCAATATACACGTAGTGAAGCATAGGATTGCTTCACTACGTGTGTGTTGCAACCCCGTTTGTAACGCTGGAGTGTTAGTTCCCACCAATGCTTCCCAAGTGTACTACATAACTTTCGGGATTTTTTCTTCCCCCGAGTGCATTTAGGTATTCCCGAGTGTCCCCTGTAACACCTGGTAGCTTACCAAGTGGTTATGGTACAACAATCGGTAAAAAAATAGGCACTCGGGAACTAAGCGGATTCTAGTAGTGATCTTCAATCGAACACTAGTAAAAATGTACATTCATAATTAACGTCTACAAAAAAACCTGATTTTTTATAATGATTCATCTTAATTATATCCTTTACTCATATAGATAGAGAGTTTGAGATAAAATTACATCTGTTTACTCTAATCATGATGCTAAATTAATTATGTGCAGCAGTGCCATTTGATCAACACAAGTTTTTAATGCAGCGTCGGTTAGCACTTAGCACAACAGCAAACAATAACATTGGTGGCCAAATTTCTGAATAGGTTTTAATTTGTTATTCTAGTTTGTCGATGTTCTTCTATATATGTAACCAAATTGAGTGCAGCTTGTATTCTTTCAAGAAAGAAAACTTTGATGGAAAAAGGAACACTCATTATCTTCCGTGTCAAGACTATAGGGTCATTTTAATTCCACAAAATGAAGATTTCGACCAGCATATATATATATATATATATATATATATATATATATATATATATATATATATATATATATATATATATATATAGATGTGTAAAAAAGAAAGAAATTAATGCACACATAGCAAAATAGAGGGTGGTACCGTAGTAGCACCATCTCCCTTGCCATTCAAGTGCCATGAGTTTAGAAGTTGTCCCATCAAAATCAACATTCATGATTCAGAAGGGGGGTAATTAAAAATGTAGAGGATATGTACATATATGGTTCAAATGTCCTTCCCGCGTTCATTAACCATCCACTTCGCATATTGGCTATATATTACTACCTCCGGTCTTCTATACTTGACGTTCAGACAAAGTAATTAAATTGTATTTGTGCTATGTAATGTTGTCTGAACATCAAGCTTTCAAAATCGGAGGGACTACATATGACATCAGCCGTAAGTTTGATTACATCGCGTTCAGTTCGGGTTAGGCGGTGAAAAGTTTTAATCGAACGGCACAAGATGCATTCATTCATTCAACCATCGAATCTCAATCGGAAGGCACCGGATGCATCGAGATGGCGCGAACCTACAATAGATGATCAAAAACTATAAAACCAAACAAATCAAGATAAATACCAAAACCTAATGGATTTACAGATGTATGCATAGCATCAAGATCTGACAAATCTATTATTTATTACTCTTTGATCCACCAAGACCATATCATTAGATTTGGAAATTATTCTGAATGCCTTCCAAGATATCATATCATATATTGGCATTCCAGGATACATCAATGGCTCTGAGAATCCCCGAAAATACAATATAGATTGATGAACATGTTAGGAATCCTCATGACAGGCACCACTCTCCTCATGCACCCTCCTCCACATGCGGTGGCTCGGACTAAGCGCCGCATCCCTTCTTTACAGGGAAGACAACGTCGGCGGTGCCACCACCGACGCACATGCCGCATTTGCGCTCCACGAAGGCCTCCATGTCATATCCACTCCCGAGGGACGCGCGACGCTTGCCACACAGCTGCCCCACAGCCACTGAGGCAGCCGTGAGGGCTGCAATGACGACCAGAACCACGATCACGGGCACATACGAACCACTCCCAGCCGACGACCCAACGACGCCGCTGCTCGGCACATCCGGTAGCATCAACAGTGTTGGTGGCGGCGGCAAGAGCGACATCTCTACACTCTCTGGCCTCTGCCTAAGGATTGCCGCGAGAAAGGTTTGGGCTGTATCTTGTATGAGTTGTCCCCCTGCCTAGGCTTAAAAAGAAGCATATAGGGGCAAAATCTGAAGGAGGAAGCTTTGAATCGGTGACATGTCTGTGAGAAATTTGCTCTGGGCCCCATCACCATAGAGAGATTGCGTGTGTTTCGCACCACCCACCAACCGCCATCAATGCGTTTTTACTAGAGACACTGCAGTTTGTCCCTGTGTGCGCAAAGTTTATAAACTTTTAGAAACAAGACCTCGCGAGATTTCAGTACAAGAGAGAAATATTGCTGCGTTGTTACCGTTAGACTACCGTTTTTTTTTTTTTTTTTTGCTTCTACTTCTAGACAGCCTTGTTCCAGCAACGTCTATCCTCCCATAGAAAACCTGTGTGCGTTGCCAAGCTGCCAGCCATATGCTCTCTCGCGTTCCTGGTTTTGCTGGAACCTTGCTCGAGTCCAGCGTTGCTGCTTGCCGGCTCACGCACGCACGCGTGCATTCTCTCTCACATAGGGATACATAGGGATGGCAATGAGGCTATTTTCCGTTGAGGAGTGGTGAAACATCCATATTCCCGAGAGACGAAAAATTATTCGTTTCCGTCCTCAGGTACTATTCTCTTCTCGTTTTCCATCCCCAACGGGTTATCGGGGCCCACGGGGATCTATATCCGAAAGTTAGATCCCGAAAGAAGAGAAAATAAGATCTATAGTGTTATAAAATGAGTATGAACATCCACATCTAATGCCAAAATAATAATATTTTTTTGATTAATTAGCATCTGAAAAGTAAAGAATGCAAATTAGATTATCTGGCTATCGCCTTATCGGGTTGTGCGGTAGTGGGCTAATGGCCTACATGTCTTATCAGGGGTCCATGCGGGTAGCGGGGATGGGGAGTAGGGGAATGACACCATCCCCGTTTCACCCGATGGGAAATTGTATTTGCAAATTAAAATCCTCGTGGAAAAGAAACAACCATATCCCCGTTTTTTAATGGATGAATTTTCCGTCGAGAAATAGGGAATAGGGCTATTGCCATCCCTACTCTCACACGCCCTCTCTGACATACTGACTGGTTGGCCTGGATCGGTTGCTTCTGATTCTTGTGCCCATTTGAGACGATCAGGCCTAATGGGCTATTTGGGCCGGTCCTGGGACAACGAATGGGCCGAAGAATACACCTTTCCAGTGTCAGAAAGGTCCAAATTTAACTGGGCCTGTCACTTCGCCAATCGGCACCTGAATCTGAATGGGTGCGGCCCACTTCCTCTCCATGAACACCGAGCCCAAGACCGCGTCACTCGCTATGTATAAGCAGCGCAAATCGATACAGAGCGAAGTGTTCGACTGGTAAACGCAGAGGTGTTATGTTAACACACTGTCCTAATAAACAAGACGAAGATCGATGCGCATGTTTGTGGCCTCCCTTGCACGCAAAACTTGATTATGATTTTTAGTTCTGCAGGGTTAATTCTTAAAATTTTGATATTGTTTTGTACAATTTTGCATGGATTTTTACTTGTATTAAATGGTTTTGCGAAAAAAGTTGTGGGTTCAATTGAACCCGCAGCTTGAGCTACTGTATAGGATGCTCTTGTATGCCAGCACGATGGAGAGATAAGTAGTAGAAGAAAAATCAATACAAAATCACATGCAAACTACATAATCTTACCGGGTCTTAATT
Source organism: Ampelocalamus luodianensis (assembly GCA_036346255.1). Classification (NCBI taxonomy): domain Eukaryota; kingdom Viridiplantae; phylum Streptophyta; class Magnoliopsida; order Poales; family Poaceae; genus Ampelocalamus; species Ampelocalamus luodianensis. The sequence goes on from CM070625.1 coordinate 25,616,609, forward strand.
TTTTTTATTTAGATAATAAAAGTACAACTTACTACGGTCTTTGCTCCAACTATACATGCATACAACTATTACATCACCATAGATTAAAATTTAATAAAAAAAAACGGCCGAATACTTGGAATCAAAGGAAAAGGATACTAGAAAAACTCTCATCTATAGCAACCGGGGATTTTACAAGAAAAGCACCGGAATTTTCTAAATAAATGAACAAGAGAAGCACCTGTTTGTTTTGTCGCGCAATCTCCAATCATATACTGAATTATCTGATATATATTCACACAACTCAATGGACTTACACTGCACTTGAGTGAGGTACGCATGGATAACCCTAACGTACGCGCATACCTACGGTTTCGCCTACACGTACGGCGCTCACGCGGCGCCGGCGCTGATGCAGGAGAAGACGCGGACGCTCCTGGCCTTGGGCAGCGCCACCCGCAGCCGCCGGTCCGGAGAGAGCCCCACCTCGCCCGCCAGATCCTCCAGCGACCGGTTCCGCCGGTGCTGCCGCCCCTCCGCCGCCGCCGCCGCCGTGTGGAGCGGGGACCGCACCTCCTGCTGCAGCCACCGCCGCCTCTGCTCCGGGTCGTCGAGGTCCACGGCGGCGCCGGCGGCGGAGACGAACCGGTCGTGCTCCGTGCCGCCGGAGCCGCCGGGGTAGGCCGGCCGGCCGCTCCGCCGGTCCTTGATGGCCTTGTAGAGGAGCGGGATGAGGCCTTCCATGTCGTGAATTGCGATGCGACTCGTGCGGTGAGGGGTTGGTGGGGAATTGGTTGCGTTCTGTCCGGGAGAATGGCTGGGTGGGCCCTTTTATACCAACCTCTTCCATTTTCTTGTAAATGCTTATTGAAAATTGAAATGGTAAACGAGTAAGAGTTCGAGAGAGACACGCGGACACGATATGATCAATTAGCTGGCTAGACGGCCCACATCAGCTATGACATTTTCTTGTGTGATCCAGACCGTCAGCCGACTACGCGCATACGGTCCGTTTCAATATCGTAGCAGCTCCATCTTTTATGTGTCGTCTTTTTTATCGGAAGAGACGTGAACAGAGCAGATAATTTTTTCATAGCATAAAAACCCGTTTGACTCGATCTTTTGTGTGTCGCTTTACTTACCGAGAGGGATGTAAATAGAGCGGTTAATTCTCAATCGACTGACCGACCGAAGGTTTATAGAACGAATACGAGAGGAAAATAGATATCTGATACTATCTGATTCTGACTTTGAGAGAGAAAAGTACGAAATACGATATATGATAAGCGATATTTATCCATATCCACTCCTATTGCACACCTCCTTGCTAGTTTGCTGATGTTGCCATTTGGATTTCTATTAAGTGTTTACTCGATCGGATGGCAGACTAGCTGACTAGCTGAGGCTCCTTGGACTAGCTCACTTGTAGGTGTATGATTTGACGGTCGTGGTTTTTTAGGTTCTGCGATTTGGTCCATGCTGAGTGCTGATTGGTTGGACGACCTCTTCTAAAAGATATTTTGAGGTAGCAAGCATATCCATTGCTTGCCGTAGCAGCTTGTAGCGCGCTTGAATTGCTTTCTGTTTTCCTTTCTCCCCCTTGTAGCTTCCTACTGCAGTTACCAACCTAGCAGTCTAACTGCAGTATACGTTGCTATAAAATTTTGTCATGCTAAATGCTACCAATATTCTGCTTATATGATACCCACATGTTCCGGCGTCCTCTCGGAAGAAAAGAATGACGGATGGAAGAGAGAAGTCGGGACCGTGTGTCGTGTTGCTTGTGAAGTCAAGCACGGTGTAAGGAATTGGAAAGTTCTATGGCGTGGCGTCGTTAGGAAAGCTTGTTCCTTTCCAGACGCTAAATGCGCGGTGGATTTCATTTGAGGCAGGCAGATCTGGCTCCAAAGCTGCACCATCCACATACTCCAATAGCTGAACAACCCCGAACTGCTGGCATATTGACTCGTATAAACTGGCACAATACGACGATCTGGTTGCTTTTATTTATCATCTATCAATGGAATTGGCGGCAGCATGAGTACAGGCTGTTGCTAAATGTCAGTCTCTGACTAATTCTGAGTTTCTGACGCCTGAAATGAATCGTTGTCCTCTTTGATCAGGAGGGGAAAGACACGCCACTGTAAAGAGCAGACAGCCGGAGTACTTTGAATTTTTTTACTGTATTGGTGCAATCCCATCCCGTATTTACAAGAATAACCGTTGTCGAGTTTTTTTTTTTTGGCAAAAATGACCCCCTATCGCGCGGTGGCGCCTCCCGCACGGCTACCGTGTGGTGGCTTGCCTGCCGCACGGCCACCGTGACATGGGTCCTCTTCTCTCTTCTCCCGAAATTAGGGTTTCATCGGGGTTTGAGCGGTATTTTATGCGGGGCCACTTGACATAGTGTATTTTCTTGTGTAAATTTTTTATAATTTTATTCGTTCTGAATTTTTCTCGCAATTTCATATAAGTGTACTGTTTGTAAGAATTTGTTAATGTAGAAAATGAGCTCCAAAAATTATGAATTTTGTTTTGAAGGCTCCTCACGCAGTGGAATTGATTGTGTAATGTTTCGATAAATTTATTTGTGTTCTGAAAATGTCTAAAAAATTAAGGATTTAGGTCTCGAAAATTTGAATTTAGTTTTCGAAAATTAGAGTTTTATGAATTCTCACACAAAGTACTCATAACTGAATTAAGGTTTCAGAAATTAGGGTTTCCAATGGAGTTGCAATATACGTTTTCATACATAAAATTAACGACATTTGAAGTGTTACAAGCATTACATGATACGCGCGCGGGTTTATTGCAATCAGGATGAAGGAGGAGGGGGTATTATCACATGTACCCCGATCAAATAGTACACACTTTGTTAATTTATCAGTTTGATGTGGATGATATTCTTAATACTGTATTGTACCACATGCTAGATAGGCTTGTATATGAACCAACTAAGGGAAATGCATGACATGCAGATCATATTATAATGTATCGCAGCCTTTGAGTCGTGTGCATTTCGAAGGCTACGGTATGTTGTTATATGATCTGCATGCCACACATTTCCCTCAGTTGGTTCATATACAAGCTTATCTAGCCTGTGGTACAATACAATGTTAAAGAATGTCATCCACAGTGAACCGATAAATTAACAAAGAATATCCTATGTATCATCTATGCAATGATGTCTGCAACTAGTCTCTGCGATGCCATAGCCATTGCCCCTTGTCTCGGGGCTACCCGTGGTGGCGATGAGTGTCGAAGTTGTCCATGTCCTACGATTCTATGTTGTAAGTGGGTCGTGCAATAACAAACGTAACAAGGATATAAATTGTATATAACTCACGTCTTCAATACGGAGTGCCCCTAGGCGGCCGGATACGCTATGACGTCGGCCGGACTCGGTCAGAGGAGCCTTCCCCTTCCCCTTGTCGCGAGACTCCCCACGTCAGTGTCGTAAGTCGAAGTCGTCTATGTCCCGCGGTTTCATGATGTAAGTGCATCATACAGTGAAAAATGTAACAAAATGTAAATTCTGCATAACTTACGTCATCGATAGGGATTGCGCCCGAGCGATTGAATACGCTATGGCAGTCGGGCTCAATCACAGGAGCCTTCCCCTTCCCCATGTCTCGGGATTCCCCACGTCGGTGTCATGTGTCAAAGTCCCTTATGTTCTGCGATACGAGCTGGACGATTACATGTTGTTAGAAGAACGAAAGAGCAAATACAAATAAGGGTGCGAATTGTACGCAACTCACCTCTTTGATATGGAGTGCTCCCAGGCGACGGGCGAAGCTACGATGATCGTTGGTCTCAGTAGCAGGAGCCTTCCCCTTGTCCGTCAGGCGAGTCCTGGGCTCCTATAGTGCCTGCTCAATAGCTTCCGGTACGTAAAGTTTTCATCGCTGGAAGGTCTCGGCTCGCCATGGAAAGTTCAGTATGTACTTCTGTTGGATGAATACCCTATCGTACATCTCTGGGTCGTCAATCCACTAGAAGAAGTGGCAGCGCATCTCGTGCGTGACACACACATACACTGCGGGACCGGAAACCGTGGTGGTACCAGAGCATCTTTCAGTGAAAAATGTAGGTATTACAGATGTTTGGCTTTCTACGTAAGCCAGTTGCGCTTCTGCATCATCCTCGTGTAGAAGTTTGCTGATGAGTCCGACATATCTGGGTATCGTAGAAGTTTTGTTGTACATAACAAAACAAGACAGATAATACATTAAATTACGACATTAAATGATGACCAGATAAGTTGGGTCTGTTGGGGCAATCCTTCATTGAGTGTCCAGTGGTCTTGCATATCCTGCACTTGATTATGCGGCTAATACTGGTACGTTGGCTGGCATCCATGTCATTCCGAAAACAACATGTCTGCCGTCGTCAATTCCCTATTGTTTTCAAGGTCTTGTTCAGACCCCATTGCACCCGGTCCGACTTAAGATCCTTGTAGTTCATGTCCAAGCCGTATGAGTAAAACTCTGCACTCCATTCCGAGGCAGCACATTCTGTATTACCATCTTCAGGCTCGGGCTGCGCTTACCTGCTTATAGAGGCCCCGACATCATCCAGGTTTCCCGGCGCCCTGCGTACACCGTTGGCCTCTCGTAAATGGCCATATGCAAATAATTATTTATAATAAATCACTATAATCGGGTAGGATCGTATGAAAATTTTGATCACGATTCTACACTTTTTTTTTTATTAGAATCGTGATAATATTGAGATTCTACCGAATTAAGGCTCTACTGTGGGATTGGATCGGTCCAGTCAATCTGGATTGTAGAAACGTAGAATCGTATGACTAGAATCAAGATTCTGACAACCTTGATCGGTTCATCTAGCTAGTTCCTTTCATTAGCGAATGTTTCCATCGATAGTGATATCAGCCAATAGTTGTTAGTAGTTCCTATTTTGTGGGACAATACAGCAACTTTGTCCTCTGTAGCATGGCATGTACTTTTCTAGACATCTGATCAAGGGAAATAAATTATACGGGGGACGGTCTCCGCGAGGCCCCTCCCCCGGCACCGTTGGATCCCCCACCCCCTCCGTCTCTCCCCTCTCTCTCCTCGATCGAATGGTGCAGGGGAGGGGTCCTCCTCCATAGAATTTATTTTCCTGATCAAATGGTGCTATACATGTGTGTGTGAACTGAGACTTCACATTTCGGTTGTTACTTGTACTTGTACAGTAGTACTTTTGATGCCAAGTTTAGTGTCACTTGCAAGGATAGCTTACACCATTGTCTTCTCCCAAAGTGATATATAGCTTTCTTGTTCCTTCTTATTGTCGTGTCTTAGGACTGGATGGGCAACGAAATTTCTCATTTCCAGCTCCTACTCCTTAAAATTTCAATCAAGTCCCGCTTGAACATAGGAATTTCACGTGATTCCTACGAGAACTACTTAGTATATTGTTTTCGACAAAATTCCTATGAAACTCAGGTGTTTCCAAGCATAAATTGCACTCTATCTGGACTCCTTTGTTTTAATCTAGCGGATGACACAGTTCACTTCTATTTCTTTCTACCTTATGATAGTTAGACATGGAGTAGTTGTCCTTAAAAAAAAAATTGTTAAACATGGAGTGGTTGGGAAACCATCTTACTACTTCTTCTACCAACGAATGCTTCTTCTACCAAAGAAAAGATGGAACTTTTCTTCACGCCGCGCTTGCCCGTGTCTCGCTTCCATCGTCACCAAACGTGACCCATAATACAGAATTTAAAATGCCTTTTGCTATGATCAAAAGGTTAGGTAATTCTTTCAAGCAAAAACAAAACCAAATGGATATGTTTATCTAAGACATGTCATGGCGCCGTGGGTGACTTGGTTGTGTCGCTTTCTTTTGGAGAGAGCTCTATTGCATTGCCTACCTAACCCAGAATTTGCGGCGAAATTGTACATGATGAGCATTATGAATTCTAGAACTAACTAGTACATTCCGACGTGTCTCACTAATAAATTCCGTGGGGTTTAATAGTACACGTATACGTGGGTGTTTTTAATGGTTAAAGTACGTGCTCACGCTTCGTGAGGTCTACGCGACCTTCGCTTTATATTAGACATGTATTAAGGACGTATATGTGTGGGACGTGCGTACGGTGTGTATGCATCCGGTGTGTACTTAAAAAAATATTGATTGATGTTTTGCAAATCATAGACAATTTGCAGCATGTCTACTGAATACGTCGCCGGCCCAGCTCGGCAGCTTTATCCTGCATCCGCCAATGATTAATGAAAACTAACGACGCCGAAACCGAAGAAAAATGAACCATATTAGAAAGAGGAGATGAGTCTTAAGTGGTGGTAGTTAGGAGTGGCTATCAAGAAAGATAAATTGTTTTCCTATTTTGCATGATGCATCATCATTTTTTCTCACAAAAGGAGCATGATGTATCATCTTTTTTTGGATATTCTCTTCCCAATGTACCAGCAAAATCTCTATTAGGGAAAAAAAAAATCGCAGCTGGTTGGTACATGAAAACTGAGACATTTGCAACATGTTCTTACATGTCTAAATGCTTGAGGCGTCATGCCAAGTTTGGTTTGAACTATAAATAACTAGTACTTTTTGACCCTGTCATTCACCATTCTTAGTATGGAAGAGGATTTGGTGTTGTATAATGAAATATGGCCCTTGTTGACATTATGACATGTAGCATAAACTTCTGGACTACCTGCAGCTGCTGTTGTGCCCGCACTTCGCTTTCCTGTGGTCTAAGCCAAGGAAAGCCATAGCCAGGGGAGACATACCTAAGGAATGCTGAGCAAGCCCGGTCAATAATATATTATCATGGCGTCTTACAAGATCTATTCAACATGTTATGCATTATTTCCAAGCTGATGATAGATATTAGGATAAACCTAACCGTTTTGTCATTGACAAGAAGTGACAGGAAGAAAGAATTACAAAATTCAATAAATGGGAAAAATATATTACTGCTCCAGTAACTGGCAAGAAATTGCGTAGTTGACACAGCACTCCAGTACTCCCAAGACAACAAATTTTACCAGGAATAATACAATAAGAGCGTACTAGTATCAACTGCATAGGAAAAATGTCATCACTTACGGGCTGAAGTGAAAGAAAGAACAAAGATAACAGCTTAAACCCTGAGAGTTCACAGCATCATGAGATAAAGAACATTTCAGTCCATACTGGTTCAATGTACTGACTGTCATGTAAGCTGCCAACAAAATATTGGCCAAGCTCAATTGGCTAATTACACTGCACTGTTTGCGTGGCAAAATTCAAAAAACGCAGGCATACATGTGATTACATTTGTATGGCTCTTTTACTGTTTGATCACCTCAACATAAAAATGGACACAGGTGTGTGTTTTTAATGTACAGCAATCTTCTGAAAATAAGTTAACAGTTAATCTAAAAGGAAATGGATAGACAATGTTAGGCAAGTGTCGACAACCTCCCTATGCTCTGTAATATGGTCATCATCAGCTTTGTAGCAATATTTATACCACGATATCAAAAGTGTTGCATTCTTCGCACTGTATGTAAAGTGCAGTCAACCCAAACACGTTCTGTAAGCAGAAGTTGGGTGATGATTTGCATCCTCTGTCCAGATGCTCCATATGCACATTAGCCAACCGTTCCCGCAAGAAATCCAGTTTTATCTGATTGAACAGATTGAAGTTATCAAGTTCTATACGATGGTGTTATTAAAAAAAAAACTCAATGTATGGGAAGGCCAATTTGAAAATGGAAACTACCTTATCTTCTCCAAGGTCAAGGCGTAGCTTACAGAAAGTACAGTATATGAGATTTTGTGTTTCACGTAGCTCTCCTTGTTTGCATACTGGACACCAGAGCTTAGCATTTTCAGCACCCTGACATCGGTTATAGAATGCATTAAGTATTTTTTTTCCAAAATAAAAGGTGAAGAAGACAACAGAAAGGAATAATAGAGTTCTAGGAAATTGACTGCACATAGTTGACATAACCAGTTGTTCCGCAATTGTAATCCAAACAACAAAAATCCCAGAATACTAAGTTCAGTAAAAATACAAGTTTCATAGGTTCATGTTTTGGTGAGCAATCTACCACAATGTTTCTGTAAGATGTAATATAAGACGTGAATTATGGCTGCAAAAAGTGTATTGACGATAAGAATAGCAGTGCATTGACAAACTGCTCCCGTATATAACACAGATACACCACTATACAGAAAAGAAACAGTAATTTGGCTAGCTGCAATTACTCATTGGACCTACTTATTATCAAGCCATTAAAATGCTTAGATATATTCAGAGCTTTACACAGTAAATTTCATCATAACCATCTTTATTGATATAGATATAATGAATACATGCAACTGCAAGATTTTGGTAATGTCACTCTGACATGCCAAGGATTCAGTAGTATCCCAAAATTCCCATAAACTCCAACTGTGTTGTGTTCTTCTGTCTGATGCAGGTCTGAGCCCTAGTTTTGGCTCTCCAAACCTGAACCAGTCACCAGGAATTCTTCCCTAGAAACTTGCCATAAATGTAATTGTGCAAATTTGGCAATTCTCTGGTTGCCATAAATGTAATTGTGCAAATTTGGCAATTCTCTAGTAGTTCCTCCCTTCCAGATTTGCCAAATTACAGAAAGTCAAAAGCTTCAAAAATTACACACAGAAGTACTGAATCATGGAGGCAATGATTTAACTCTTAAGACGCCCCTCAAAGACCAAGTAATGGCGTGAGCAAAGACAAAGTCAAGCACAGAAAACAATTATGTGAGAGGAATATATTTTAAAAAATAGATTTATATAAAAAACTTTTCAAAGCAAAATGCTGAACTAAATGTTCAATGAACCCATACCTCGTCATTTAATTGCATATGATAAAAAACAGCCTGTGCTAAGTATGCATCTTCGTCATCAAGGGCCTCTAGTTCTGGTCAGCAAAAGATTTTTTAATAATCAAAAACAAAAATTCTAGATATAAGGTTAAAAAAACTTTGAGCAGACATGTGAATGAAATTGAGGGTGTTGTCTATAAGGTTGTAAAGATATATACACAGGTAAGCGAGAAACAGTTTATTAGATTGTTCTTGCAGTTAAATTTCCAGAGAGAAGATGAACAAAGCAGATTGCTGGTCAGTACTTAAACAACATATCAATAAAAAATTAGCAAAAGACACAGAAAATGTACCTTTTCGGATCAATTCTTCCCTCAGATCTTCATAAAGAAGTCTTTCCATTTCAAGCAATATATCTTCACTTTCAAATTCAGCAGGCCTAGCCGCCTGTGGTCCCTGATATTCCCATATCACACCAATTTCTTGGTCCTCCTCTCCATCCACACACTGTTTGAATTTCTGTAGCTCATCAGAGACAATGTTCCTAACTGCAGATTCGACCTTGTTCTGTCAGTCGACATATGTAGATAAATCAGACATACATAAAAGGGAAAGAAATTCAAGCAACACATATGATGTTAACATGAAGTATGCAAAATATACATGATACAATGTGATCATATTTATCAATTGGGAATAGTCACATTGTATTCAGTTTTATTACCGTGGCCAGCTTCAATATGTCTATTTTTGAAGAAAAAAGGAACACTTTATAAACATAATGGGAACAAATGGAACCAGGATTAGACATCGATTCACTTAGATCATTAATCATTAGGGGTGCAGTGTGTAATCAGGTACCAGTCAGAACTGCATAACTATGGAGTCCTTCACATTTCTTTTTATGCCCTTGCTGTGTTAACAAGTCAGTATGTCAAATTTGAACAGGAATAGAAGGGAACAAGAGTTATGATAATTTCTAACAACATAATTGCCAGGCAATGTTTAATAGAATCAACATTCAAGTATATAGACTTCCCATATGCAGGGAGAAGCATATTGTAAGTGTTCTGAAATGGTATCATACACAGAGATTGATCCATCTTGATTTTTTTTTCCTTTTGAAAATAGTAACTTATACTACAAACTTGCATTGTTAGCACAGAGGACAATAGAATATCTGAAGGATAGCTTGTAGCCCTTATTTACAAGAGATACATAAACTGTATGGAGCTGCACAAAATCTGATGAAAAAAATGCACCAGATTTAGATACCATATCATTAGCAGGCAGCCCATGGGTCCTGATCTTCCAGAGCAAGTGGACTCTCTCCTTTTTAACTCTTCTCAGGCAATTTTTCCTAAGCTGTGGGTAGCACAACAGGGGATAAGCACACCTTATGGTCAATACGAGTAGAAGGAACAACACAATTAAAAGATAGTATGCAGGACTGACAGGCCATTTCATCGGAACAGCCATATTATACCCATAATGGCACGTTTGGAACGCAGGAATTTCACAGATTCCTGCAGGAATCGGGGAAAATTCCCATGTTCCAAATGGGGCCTAAACCTTAAACTCACAATCTATCATGATTCCTAAAAAGATGACTCAAATTACTAGGCAATCTAATGTAGATGACACCCTACAGGCACTGAGCTCCAGGGTGCCAATGCACTTGCACGCAGGGTGACGCCACGCCAGCACCGAGCAACTAACCCAACAATCCAACAGTCACATTACGCCTTGAACACCCAGCGCGCGGCATAACACCTTATAGCATGACAAGCACACCTTATGGGCAATATGATACAAAGAACACAACAATCAATTGAGAGTACGCACGCAATACGAGCGCATTTCATCGGAACTGCCTGCCATACGCCCATACAGCTTAGATTTTTACCTAACCTATCATGATTTCTAAGAATATAGCACAAACACTCCAAATATGCAGGCAGTTCTAGGGCACGAGACTGTGTTGGCAATTGTTCGAACACCTGGCGCGCAGGGCGCCGGCACCCAATAACTAACCCCCAACAATCCAACAGTAACATTACGCCTCGTAACTCCGGCGCTTAGCGTAGCAATCAAGAATCAACAACCAGGAACAACAACCTACACAGCCTCCGAGACAAGCTGGTGGACGGAACGAACCTCCTCTCTCCAGTCGGGGCGGCGGGATTTGATGGGAACCCTCCTGGGCCGAGCAGAATCCATCGTTATCCCCGCGAGACGAGATGCTCACCAAATCGACTCGATCTTGAAGAAGCGGAACGCTATCCCTTTTTTGCTCCCTTCGCCTCGCCGAAATGGAGAGCGAAGGCCAGGACAGCCGACGCACGCGCTTGTCGTTGCGGCCGCGGTCGCTCGGGTCGCTCGCAGAGTCGCAGGACAAGCTCCGAGTCCGAGGAAGATTGCAGTGGCAGGCAGCCGCTTCCCGCTTGCCTTACGTTACACGGCCGAGAAAAAAGACGGTGAGGGTATGAGAGTTTGGACGGTTTCCGTCGAGCTCCTGCGGTGTTCGTTCTGGACCTGAGCCAAGCCGTGACGGGAGTTCCGTCCCGGCCCAAATTGGAGTGGTTCGTCTGTTGATTTTTTTTAAAAAAATAATATTATTTTAAAAAATAATTATAAAAATAAATAGACACCCTAAAAAATTACACAAATAGTCTGAACTGGCGACAGGGACCCTCTTGCCCCTTGTCGCCAGTCTAGGATGCTGTCGCCGGTTGAACTGGCGACAGAAACGGCGACAGGTTCCTGAAACCCTAATCAGCTTAGTTTGTTTGTGATTTTCATAGATTTAGAACGATACAAAATCCGTTACACTCGTAATAACATTTAGTGATCGTCGTATGTTGTTCTAGTACGATGAATTTCTAAAAAAAATTACGAGGACGTTTGAGGTATCAATGATTGGTAAGTACAGAGGTAAGTGATATTGCGATGCGCTTGGGAATTCACACACGATGGAGAACTTTGGAGAAATGACCTCTTGCATAACATTAATCATGTACATGCAGTGCATATTATGTAAGGAATCAAACGTGAATTTGCCATTACTATCAAAACTATGACAAATCACACTGATATTATATAACATTCAACAAAATATCATAGCACTTAATTTGTTTCAAATCAAAATAATAATTCAGAACATTGGTAATAACATATTACTACTGTCCGTGCTTTGTCGTGACCGCAACCTCAACATCCCCTATGTGGATCGGGCGACCGGATGAGGTCCCCGCGGTGACATCCGGAGTGCCGATGTCTCATTCGTCCTGAGGATTTCTCGTGTGCCATTTCTTGAAGGTACGTCCAGACTTCTTGCAAATAGAGCACTTCTTCGTACGACGTCCGACTTTTACTTCATCTATGTCATTTTTGATGCATCGTACCTGTCGGCGGCCAACCTTTCCCTTCAGCTTATCAATATCCGCAGCCCAGATTAGTTACTCTCAGGTCGGATGGCCAGTGAAATGGTCAACCACAGTGTAACCATACATCTCTGCACTCCAGGTTTGCATCACCGTCTCTTTGGTGAAATAGTCAAAGAGGTACTGGCCGGGATGCTACGCCACCATCGAACATGCGGCCATAATATGGGAGCAGGGTCTATGCAGAAGAAGGGGTTTGTTACACGTGCATATGCAACTACCGCGGTGTAGCGTGCACTCGTGGCTGACCCTCTCGCGGTTCGTCCCGTGGCATCCTTCATTCCTATACATTATCTCAAAGCGAAACTCCCTTGTGCCCATCTTGAATGCCCGGTGCATCTCACCCTTCTTGCTCTTCTCCTCCATATACTTAGTGACCATGGCAAAGTAGAGTACTCTGTCATTTGCTATGGTGAGCGACGCGTTGTTGCTTCTGTCAACAAAGTAGTTCGTCGTACCGTGGAGAATTGCCTCCACAATACCAACCAAAGTGTAACATCCTAAGTTTTGGCTTGTGTTTCAAATGTAAGAAAATGGGTAGAAATTAAAACTTTTTCTTACATCTTGTATTTCATGTATGTCCTGAAAAAATCCTTGTGAAGGAATTATGGAAATATAAAGTCACAAATCATTTTGATCCAAATCTTGATCTTTCTAAAACTTTTCAAGATAACCTTGTGATCATCTTCTGAAAATATTTTTCCTAAGTTCTAAAGATGTTGGGTGACCCCTCTGAGAGATTTCACAATTTTTAGATTTTATTTGATAATTTTGGAGGCAAGTCAAACCAATCAAAAGCTGGTCAAACCCTAAAGCAAGCTTTGTTAAATTTCTCGGGAAAAATGCTCAGCATAAGAACCTCTGAAAATTTTATACAAGGTCCATCTCAAAGTCAGCAAGCTACTGTAAAAATTTCAGAAATTTTAGAGTTGTTTTGCTATCTCTAAAAACTCCCCAAAGTTTTTAGCCTATTTCTAAAATCCAAAGTCAAAACTGTTGGACTCGAGTCGGACTCGAGCCCAACTTCCTTTTCGGGTGCGACCCAACCAATCCCGAGCCCCTTTCAGCGTGCACTCAATATCAGCCGTTGGATTTCCTCTCCACGGCCTAGATCTCGGTGACTTTTGGGTCACCCGAACGCACAATCGATTTCTAGCCATTGGATCCTGATCCAGCTGCAGTGGGTGCGTACCCCTTCGCACCGGTCGCCTTTTAAATCTGGCTCGAGCCAATTGGTTGAGCCCAACCAACTAAGTGTACCAGCGGCCTTGACCATTGGATCTCTTTTGAACGCTCCAGATTGTTTTGAAATGTTTGACCTCCGATGGTCTCGTTCAATCACAGTCGTTCAAATCCAATCGGACCGCCTAGACTGATTCAAACATTTGGGAGCCCTCCGAGTGACTCAAGTCAATCGTGGCCGTTCATTTCTAATCCAACGGCCGAAAAGCTTTGACTTAGGTCAATTGGTTTGGCTCAACCCTGTTGCCCCGTTGGACCCGAACCCTTTGTGTGTGTCTCTAACGGTGGGCCCTCTCCAAATCCTGGTCATCTTCCTCCTTGCGCCCGTGCGCCATGGCAGTGGGTGAGCAGTGCCTTGTCAACTCCTGTGCGTCCTCGCAACCACTCTCTCGCCTAGCATTAATTGTTGTCAGCCCTTTCGCACTCAAGGTCGTGGCTCTCAGCTGCTCCCATCGCCTCAACCTTTTGCACGGCCGAGCCAAACCCTAGCTCACCATGGGGCTCCTCTCCTGCTCGTGCCCGTTGGCCTCTGGCTATAAATAGCCCCGAGCTCCTCTTTGATCATTTTCCAGCACCATCCTCGCTTCCTCCACTCAATTGAGCCCCCAAACCCCTAGAACCTCAAAATCGCCATTAGAGGTCGTGAAGCTCCACTGTGGATCTTGGCGCTCCAGTGGTTCATCTTCAACCATTCTTGTGCCCTTTTAATCTCCTTAACACCTTTATCATTTCCCCTAACTTAATTTTGGACTTCTTTCACAGAAATCGTCCAATTTTGAGTTGGGATCTTTTCGGCCGGAATCGTCCCCTTTCTTCTCCCACTCCGGTAAGTGCTTCATTTGACAATTACTTGCTCTTGGACCCTCTGTGGACCCTAATGAAGCTTTATTGACCACGCGGTCGTGTTCATTTTGGCCCAGGCCGCGTTTTCGTCATCGTCTTCCTTGGCTCCGGCGAGCTCCTTCGTGGTGAAGGCTCCTCCGACCATCTTGGACCTCCTCCTTGGCTAAGGTAGCTTCTTATTAGTCCATAGAAGCTTGGGCACCCGCTTTTGTGGACTGTTGAGGAGCTTTTAGCTGTTTTCGCATTTGGCCATTTTTGCTCACCGGCGCTCATCTCTGGCTAGCCGCCGTTCTTGGCCGTTGTGGCTGGTGTGGGTGCTACCCTTGGGAGTGCAAGCTTATTGCGGTTCCATTTTTGTCGTTAGTTGTCGTCGCGGTGACCGGAGTCGCCGGCGACGAGCTCTGGTTTGTGCTCGGATTTTTGTCGGACGGGATGACGCGGTAGCGTTGTCATTAGGACAAAGATCCAGTCATTACTGCTAATCATGGGCTTAGCATTTAAGTGCTGTCCTAAACCGACAATTGCGGTCACTTACAGGTGGGCCCGCGTGCTCAAATCCCACACCGTGCGCGTGCGCAGCATAGAGTCATCTCTGGACCGTTCGATCTTGCTTCGACGGTCTAGATCTGCGTGAGCTTCCGGGCGTGCGGTGTCGTTTTAGCACAGTATAAATGCTAATCATCGATTAATGATTGGGTTTAGCATTTAATAGCTATCTGAAACGGCCTAATAGGTCGCTGACGAGTGGGCCCCGCATGTTAAACACCTCCTGTGCACGTGCGTTACACTCCTATGATTGTGGACCGTCGATTTCGTAACCAACGGTCCTGATCTGGTGTGTATGTAACCCTTAGATCATCTCTGGACCGTCCATCTTGAGATCAGCGGTCCAGATCTAGTGAGCTTTTGAACTCCGAAGGCTCCAATCTTTGTGGGCCGTCAGATCTAGATCGACAGACTAGATCTGTTGGGCCGTTCGGGTCACCCGAGCGCCTCAGTCCTTGTCAGTCGTTCATCTCGTGATCAACGGCCCAGAATGGTGGGAAGTTCGCGAGGTCCGAACGACGCCTTGATCTGAGTCGTTCATCTTTAGATAGACGGCTGAGGTTCAATGGGCCGTTCGGGCGATGAACAGTGCCCGATAAATCTCAGTCATCCATTCTTGATCCAACGGTGAGTTTCTTTTGGTTTAGTAAATTCTGATAAGCTTTATTTGTAAACTGAAAAATGCATTAAACCTTAGAAATTGATATCTAATTCAATATAATTCCTTTTCGGTTGATTCCAATTTTATTAATTCTGCTGTTAACTAAACTTTAATCTAAAAATATTTTTAAGCTTAGTTTAACTCCAGAAAAATATAAGAATAGATTTAATTCCTGTTTAGGGTTTTTGGTGCATTAAAAACTCATTTAAATTTGGAAAAGGCATAACTAAATCTCTGTAGATCCTTTTTCGGCGAATCCAACTGTATTAAATTCATGTTCACCAAAGTTTAATCTAAAAATGTATTTAGGCATGTTTCTGTAACAGAAAAATTTGTAAACATTATTAACTTGATTTCAGTCATTTTAGAATATTCCAGAAAATACTTTGAAACTGGTAAAATGCATATCTTTTTGTGTATAACTCCATAATGTGCAAACTCAATCTTGTTAAATTCCTCTGCCAACATATTTTAATATGAAATAGGTTTTGATCATGATTCCATTTCTGAAAAGTGATATGTGTTAGTTTTACAACTTAGAAAAATCACAAGTAATTCATTTTAACTCCAAATTGAGTAAACTCAGTTTTGCTAACCTTAGGATGCCAAGATCTACCTACCATAAAAATTTGAAGTTCCAGATCTTTCTAGAAATTTGTTACATGAACAGTAACAGATAGCAATTAATTTCGAATTTTCCAACAGACTGATATTGATTTAGCTATAACTTTTGCATCCTTAATCCAAATTAAATGATTATTGTTGCTAAATTTGTCTAAAATTGTGCTCTACCTGTTGTGTATGTTTGATGGGTTTTTGATAATTTTGGCTTTTGAGTTCGTTCGGTGTTCTTCGTTTTTATTGGATTTTCTCGTTCTCTCGATAGGTTCCGACGATCGTGTTGATTTCGTGAGTGATCCTCTGCAGCAAACAAGCGACCTACCGCAAGGCAAGCAGTGTAACATCATTTGATCATATTACTCCCATTACTTTTAAATTCTAATATCTTGTTTGTAAAAACTAAGTATGCACGCTTCTTGTGTCAAAGTTAATTTTGTCGATTAGAGGTAGCTAAGCCTATTGCATTGTTGCCTTAAAATTGTTCACCCTTGCCACTGCCATAGGTTATTATCCTTACTGGTGAATTAGAGCCTGGTGAATGATTTATGGTCTTTTATTTGTCTTTACGATATGATGCTTAGCAATGCTTAGTTACCAGTAGAATTGGACGGTTATCGACTTAGTCGATAACCTTGATCACACAAACTTATTATGACTTTATGATTCAGCCTCTGTGCTATGTTTATTTGTGAAAACTAAAAATTAAAACAAAATGATTTGGACTTGGGCACAATGGTATGATTGGTGTGCTTTTGGGTGTGACTGGAATGGTGCCCGAGTCATTAAAGACCGAGTTACTTGTGCCACCGTACTGAGCAATTTGCGTGCTAACCACACTAGAGGGAAATAGGACCTCTCTTGGCTAAGTACTTTGGGGGGTGTTAATTAATGAGTCGCGTGGTGGGTTGTATATTTAACTATATGCAACATGGACATGTTTGTAAGGAGGAGAGCACCCGCCTAGGCCGGTGTATCCTACTCCACGTATGGGTCCCTAGTGGGGACCGGTAAGGTGGTCCACTATGTGATAACCCCCATATGTGCGGCTCTTGATTAGTATTTTCCATTGGAAATGTCTCGTAGAACTTAGCCGTGGCGGCATACCAAAGGAAGTGTGCTTAATAGCTTGGCAAAAATGCGGTCTGAAGTGTGGGTACATTGGTACACCCCTGCAGGGTTAAAACTATTCGAATAGCCTTGTCCTAGGTTATGGACATGCTCGGATACACTCCGTGAGAACTAGATTACAACCTTTTAATTAGAACTTGACATGGGTGGTACGAATGGGTAATTCGTGCTATTGTTGCGATGGCTATTGGGTTAGTCATCTCCAGGATGTCTTTATGTTATTATTTATGGTCTCGCTGTTATTTAGGCAAATAAAATTCAGATTGTCAAAATTGCCTTCAAACTATTACTTATTGCAAATAAAACTTGCTTTATGCTGAAAATTAACCTTAAGCCTTCTCCTTTGATTAAAGCCTACATGTAGTAGTATCTAGGTTTGTTACCCGTAAGTCTTGTGAGTATATTTTTGTACTCATTTGCTTTACTTAGTTTTTGTGCGTTGTTTGGCCGGTTGGCCTCTCTTTTGTATTAACTCTCTCTAATATATTTATCTTCTGGTTTGTTGCTGTGCTTCGGTTCTATGTGAATGAATGGAATTGATGCATGATTTTGTAACGGGGTATGTATACTGTATTTCTGGGAAGTATACATATCTCGAGGCTTGGTTTATTTGATTTGTGATGCTAGGGTCAATGGACGACTAAGCATTACAAGCCGAATAAACTGGGGTCCTCACACAAAGGGAGGCACCTTGCGCCGCGTATGACCCAGTTGTACACCTTGGCTAATTTTTTGTCATGACACCATATCGAGCACCACCCTTGTCATGTAGCAGCGACTACTTCTCCTTAGGCTCATGCTTAATCCAGTCCGAGAAGCATTTCACCTTCGCCCTCGTCCTCCCCATCAATCTAGGAGCATCTGTGGGTAGTTGTGGCAATACTTCGGGGGCCTGGTCAGCTCTTGGGGTGGGCCTTTTCGCTTGTCTCTTTTCTGTGCGTCTTGGTCCGCTCATCCATAATCTTCCAGAGTGCTTCGAACTTGCGCTGCTAGTTTTGGTTGCACAGGCGCTTGTACGTGTGGATACCTTAGAGGCATTACTGCGAGGCTTCAACGCTAGGACGATCTGCAAATTGTGACGGTCACGAGGACCACTTGGAGGAGGTGTGAGGCTAGTACGACTACAACTGCAGCAACACGCTACATCGACTCTTCTTCTGCTGTGGGTCTGCGCATCTAGTGGTAATCCCGTGATCTATTACTAGCGTTGGTTCCTTAGTTGCGTAGTAGATTTTTTAAATTACGTTAGTGTAGCCTACCCGTGGTCCTTCAGAAATACGTGGGAATCAATTGTCATGTGACGAGCAGTTGCTTTTAGGGAGAACGCAAGAAGGAGATGGGAATGGAGAAAGTCAAAGAAGTGTGGACGAGTCAAGAGTGGTGTCTGATTATTGGTTTTCTGTCAAACGTATGGGTCCAAGCTTTGTCCAGGAAATTTCCAAGTCAGTTCATGCTACCATGTGGGACTAAGTGCAACACAAAGGAAAGATTGGTTTGTAAAGTGTTGCATGTGTAAAAGGAAATAGTCGATGTCAAAAAAATTTCCTTTGCTTGCTAAGAAAGAGAAACATTTATCTCTCTGTGCATCAGCATAGCTATAAAAGAAGACATCAGGGCTCCCTCCAATTTGTCAACGACCACACAACATTTATCTTTCGTTCCTACACTACTCGGATGGAATTTGGTAGGAATTAGACTATGAAATAGATAAACTAGACTAAGAATTAGAGAGAAATCAGAGGGACTGAAGGAAGAACAGCAAGAGACCGGGATAACAATGAGAGCAGTCAGGAGGAAGAAGGCATATACCATTTCTATTTTGTTCGATACCCTCCTGAAACAAGGCAAGGATTATATAGAGCCTTCACCCACACACACTGGCCCACCTGCCAGTCACACAACCAAGACTACAGTTGAAAGACGCAACTTCTCTTAACACATGATCCATTAGGCACCAACTATCCTAGTACATGACATATAACAAATCAATGTAGCCATTTTTTACTAGGATGATTAACCGCATCATCGAATATAGACTTCCACTTCTTTTTTTATCTAACGGGGTACAATCTATCGTGCATTTCGAGTTCCTTTTTTTACCTTCCACTTTCTGATTAATAATATAATTTCTCAGATTTTTCTATCTATTATATTAATGTGCTGCCTCTAAGATAAGGTAACGATGGCATGGCAACACTGCAAAGAACACTAACATAAATTGTTAATTTTTTTGACAAGGGGAAAACCCAGTTTTTGTAGAAAGCAAATAAAGATTCTTATAGGAAATAACAAGTGGCAACACGCTGGGAACGCTAGCTTACAAAGCAAGAACAAAGCAACAGTAGCAACAACCAAACTAGCTGTTACAGACAAAGGAATTAGGTAGTTACAGCCGAACAAAAGAGTTTAGCCCAGTCTTCAAAATTCACCAAAAAACAATCCAGATTACTTCGTTCAACCCCTTTGATGGGGACCCGCCAATGCTGCAAACAAGATAGAAATTTGAAAATCACTTCCATAGGTTGCCTAGGAAAATTCTTCTCAATCCTCATTTTGTTCCTAAATTTCCAGAGGTTCCAAGCAAATGCTACAAAACTAAACAAAGCAACATTATAGTCATTAGCCCACTTCCTATCTAACCAATTAAGCTGGAAATCATCTAATGATTTGGGGATTCTCTCCCAACTTAACACATCTTTCACACAAAACCAAACAAATTTTGCTAAAACACAAGTGAACAAAATATGATCAATACTTTCTTCATAACCACAAAGAATACACTTCTCATCTCCCTTCCACCCCTTTTTTCAGTTGATCAACTATTTGAACCCTGTTAAGGTAGCTTTGCCACATGAAAATCTTGACTTTTAAAGGAATCTTACTTTTTCACAATTTTTGTAATTTCCTGCTGCCTGTAAAGAGACTTGACGAAAAACAAACCTGCTTTCTCAAGACACCAAATAGCTTTGTCCACATACCCATTCAAATCAATATCCATGATATAGTTTTTCAAAAGATTTCATTGAATTATCTCCTCTTCACCAAAATTTCTAAGGAAATTGATCTTCCACCCCACTCTTAGAAAAACAATTAGCAACACTAATATCAGGGGATTGACAAATCTTAAAAAGTGTCATGTGCGGCAGTTTAGGAGAAGGCGCAGTCGGCCCTAGCGGCAGTTTAGGAATCCTCATTAGGAAGTTGCAATTAGGCAAGTTTACTATAGGAAAGTCTCATTAGGGAAAATTGCATTAGGAAGGATAATACCTTCCAAGTTAGTATGTATTGCATTAGGAATGATAGTACCTTCCAAGTCAGTTTGTATCACTTTATACATGCAGTATATGCATCAATGAAAATCAGTAAAGGATTGGGAGTTACCCAATCCCCTTTGCGCCATCCCTTGTCTGTGTACACTGTTCATCACGACTGTTCATTGTGTAATGTTCATCTGCGTCATCTTTCCTCCCTGTTCGCTACCGGCAGCTAGGGTTCCTCCTGGCCACCGCCCACCACGGCGTTTTACTCAATCCTCATCCTCCTGAATTGATTCTTCCCTTTCGCCTCCACTCCCAAAACTCATCACGTGACATCTTGGTATCAGAGCCAACCGTCGTTCCTTCCTCCACGGCTCACGGTGGCGATTTCGATGACAACTTCAAGGAGATGATGATGAACTTCACGGAGAACACCTGCAACCAACTCAAGCTGCTACCTGAAGTTTTGGATCGGCTTTACAATCACGCTGGCCAGCTTGCAGCAATCAGGAGCCGTCTGCAGCGCCATGACCAACGGTTGGTACGCATGGAGGACAAGCCCGGTAGTGAAGAAGGCGCTGTTGATCAAGACAAATGCCACACCGCAGCCGCTGCTGCTGATGTAGTAGCCCGGGCGACTGCCACAGTCATGACCACTGATGTCGTGGCCATGCACGCGCGCGATCAGGACGGGGCTTGTGGATTTCCGCCTCGGCCATACCAGCCTCCACCCAGGGTGGTTTTGGCTGGGCAGGAGGCCCCCGAAATCTGCCACACTACATCAAACTCAATTTTCTATCCTTTGATGCCAAGGAGGATCCACTACCCTAGATCAATCGTTTCGAGCAATTTTTTCGCACACAGCAAACACCCATGGAAGATAGGGTGTGGCTCGCTATGTACCACATGACCAGCGTGGCACATGTGTGGTACGTGCGAGTGGAGCGCATGGATGGTATGCCTAACTGGCGGCACTTCACTGACCTCGTCCACCGTTGGTTTTGCATGCCCACATGCCACAATCCGCTAGGCGCATTGACAAGCCTCCAACGTACATCATCAGTTGCCGACTTCATCAAAAAAATTCTGACCCTCCACGCTCGTTGCAGCCACTTGGACAAGGAATAGTAGGTGATGCTCTTCACGGCTGGACTTGGTGAGCCCCTGTAGATAAACATCGAGCTCCAGCGGCCGACCAAACTGGAGGTCGCCATGGACCTCGCCAGGGCCTACGAACGTCTAGCCTTGCTACCCCAGGAGCCGGCAGCATCCCCACCAATCTCCAAGACGAAGAGCTCCCGACCTTTCCAATCACGGTCTGCCACATCCGGTGCATCAGAGGCCAGCTCAACGACACCATCGGCGATGACCATGGGGCATCAGGCTCGGCCAAGCCGTTCAAGCGCCTCACGCCAACTAAGATGGAGGAACGTCGTGGCAAGGGACTTTGCTACAACTGCGACGAGAAGTTTGTGCCAGGCCACCAGCGTTTTTGTCAACGCATCTTTATGTTGCGGGTTGAGCCGGACGATGAAGACCTCGAGGAGGCGAACGCGGACGCCACCATATCCCTTCTCGCCCTCACCGGGATTCGCAAGTCCCAAATGATGCAGCTTCCGGTGATGATCCATGGCATCCAATTGATGGCCCTGATCGACTCCGGCTCCACCCATAACTTCATCGCCGCGGAGCTCGTCGATCAGGTTGGCCTGACGCTAGCGCCATGCACGGGCCTCTCCATGGCCGTGGCAAACGGCGACAAGGTGACGAGCGACGGGGTGTGCTACGTGACACCCCTCTCCATCGACCAGAACACTTCATCCTCGACTTGTACACCATACCACTAGGCGGCATCGACATCGTCCTTGGGGTCCAGTGGCTCCGCTTCTTGGGACCGATTGTCTGGGATTTCAACCTCCTGACGATGCGCTTCCAACGCTAGGACCGGGAGATCATCTGGGGCGACATGGCCCTATCCCGGCCAGCACTGCATCTCCACTCCGCCTCGGCCACGGGAGATCTCATGGAGGAGCTACTCGCGGAATTCGTGTCGGTTTTCGACGTGCCTCGTGGCCTTCCACCTCCACGCGGCTGTGACCACCACATCAACCTCCTCCCCGGTACCAGTGCGGTGGTCGTTCGGCCATATCGATACCTGGCTACTCAAAAGGATGAGTTGGGGCACCAATGCACTGCAATGTTGGAGCATGGCATCATTTGGCACAGCCGCTCGACATTTTCGGCGTCCGTGCTCATGGTCAAGAAGAAGGACACATCTTGGCATTTCTACGTCGACTATGGCCCATATCACGTTCTCTCCAAGATCAATGAGGTTGCATACCAATTGGACTTGCCCGCATTTGCACGCTTACATGATGTCTTTCATGTGAATCTCCTTCAGACGTATGAAGGCCTTCCTCCTAACGAGCCACCACCATTGCCGCCCCTCCTTCATGGCTGGGTTATTCCCACGCCTGCCACGGTGCTCTGTGCCTGCCTATCTTGAGATAAGTGGCAAATTCTGGTTCAATAGGAAGGACTTCACGCTGCTGATGCATCATGGGAAGACGTTATCGTGTTTCGGGCATCTTATCCCTCTTTACAGCTCGAGGACGAGCTATTTGTTAATAGAGGGAGAGATGTCATGTGCGACAGTTTAGGAGAAGGCGCAGCCGGCCCTAACGACAGTTTAGGAATCCTCAAATTAGGAAGTTGCAATTAGGTAAGTTTACTATATGAAAGTCTCATTGGGGAAGTTTGCATTAGGAATGATAATACCTTCCAAGTTAGTCTGTATTGCATTAGGAAGGATAATACCTTCCAAGTCAGTTTGTATCCCTTTATATACGCAGCATATGCATCAATGAAAATCTGCAAAGGATTGGGAGTTACCCAATTGTAAGGACCCCAGATTATTGGAATTTATGCCAAATTAAAAATTACACTAAAAGCATAATTAATAATTAAGAACATTTCGATTCTTAATTAAAAAGCATAAATTTAACAAGGTATAAATCCAATATTCAGGTTCTCGGATATATGTCTTGCAATGGTTCCCAGGACCAGTGACCATTGCACATATATCCTTAAACAACATTGCATCACACATACAAGGTATACATTTACATAATTAAACATAGGATGATACAACTCAGTTTCATTCTACAATATAAGTGACTTTGGTCACAACAAAGGTTTAGCAGCGGAAACAAAACTAAACAGCAAAACCACCAATGGCCCCATCACCCGTGGGCTATTGCGTGGAGATTAGAAACAGCTTCGTTCGTTAGCGTCGCCCTGATCGGCGCTAACGGGTACCTCATATAAATAACCATCATCACCTACAACAAGTGGTGAAAGCACCTGAGTACAGAAG
Organism: Ampelocalamus luodianensis; assembly: GCA_036346255.1. Lineage (NCBI taxonomy): Eukaryota > Viridiplantae > Streptophyta > Magnoliopsida > Poales > Poaceae > Ampelocalamus > Ampelocalamus luodianensis. The sequence continues at coordinate 25,640,524 of CM070625.1, forward strand.
GTACTCGCAAGACTCATACAAACTACTAAAAAGAAAGTGTTTGATAGAACCTATTCAAAGGATTAGAATTTGTACATGCTTAAGGTTGGCAACAGGAAGGTTATAATGGCATTAATTTTGCATAAAGCAATACATCTTACCCTTCACACGCTATATTTTAACAAAGCGATTTTATAAACTGATTTGAACTAAAACAATAAGTAATATAACATGTAATCATAAAACACAACAATAATAAAGTGACTATCCACCACAACAAAGATATAGCATGAATACCCTTCATGCTGAACCAGAACCCAAAACATCGGTTTAAACCAAAATCTATACAGGTAACATCAACTCAAGTGTCGTCCATGACCGTGGACACGGCTATTCGAATAGTTTTAACCCTGCAGGGGTGTACATCTTTACCCACACGACTTAGTTAGCCCGTTGCCTTCGGATGCCTTCGAATGATGACACACTTCCTTTGGTATGCCGACCGGGGAAACTAAGATTTGGTATTTTTCAACAAGTTGGCACTATTGAGTTGGGCTACCTATGTATGACTGAACCTGTTGATGTAGGTTAGACCACCTACTAATCATAGGATATAAAACAATACCTTAGGTTTTGAGTGTATGATCTAATTTAAGATAAACCACAAGTGTCAGGTTATAACTATCCATGGACAGATCATCAATAATTTTTAAGGAAATAGCATGCAACAGTATCATTGCGGTTTGTAAATCTACAGTTCAAAAATTGGGATCAACATGGTGCAAAGATGATGCTTGCCTTGGTAATAATAAACTTCTTGTTCAGGTGTTGATGGTTCAGAAAGAGAATCAACCACTTCACAAGATTCATAATCTAAAAATACAAAAATCCAAGGAACAGTAATAAGAAATTCTTAAGGCAAAGCATTGACAAAGAATGCATGATCAAGATTGTAATGCATGATTAACAACATGCTTAAGCTATATCTACCCCAATAAAGATAATAACCCATATTACTCTCTACTGCCATTAATTGTCAAAAATTAGGGTTTAGGTTAAAGTTACAGTTTCAGACTTTGAAAAAACTGAAATCAGGACAGATTACAACAGAGTGGTTTGGTGATCTAAGCATGTATCAAGTAAAATATTTTGCTTAGACTAAGAGTATTCATAACTAGGGTAATAATCTAACTCATCATTTACTCACTAATTGCCAAATTAACATTTGAAGATCTTGCTGTGCACAGAATAGGTTCGGCCGACAGCAAAACAACAAGACAAGTGATGAAGATTTTTGCTTAAATACTAACCCACATGAACATAAGATTCTTGCTGGAGCTAAACCTAATCTTTAGGAAAGTTAATACCTTAGATCAACCCCTTGCTAACCCTAAGCAGCAAGATTAATAGATAAATGGCATGCTACCACTTTTGTCGGTTCATCCGACAAAACAGAAGAAAAAGGTTTTAGAGCCTTTTTCGAATTAGAAGCAAAATGATCAGAGATAACCTTTGCTTATGCTACTAGGGTTAACTTAAGACCTAGTTAGGCTGAAAAGATGACAATAGAAACTCTAGAGCTTGAAAACGACATGAAAGACCGAAAAGTTATAAAAGCAACTTTTCAGTCAAAGCAAGATTTGAGCATCACATGCACAAGTGAGGGATTCAGAGAGGATGTTAAGGTCCCTAAGATGTTCAAAATGGAAGGAAATAAGGACATGGATTACCAGAACAAGGAAAACGCCAAAAGGCAACCTAATCGGCTTTGATCAACAGAGACTAAGCCCCCGGGTTCAACCTACAAATGATTACCAAAATTCACATCACAAAGTGAATTAAGCTCTAAGATGGACAAACAAGAAGTGAGAGCAAGAAAGCTTCACTGGAAAGGAAGAAACAAGGTGAAGAAGCTCCCTCGGTCAACAATGGCAGTTAGCTCAAAAGGTGAGGTTTATATAGGGTTTGAGCTCCTCGAGCAAGCGAGAACTCTCCAGAGATGATGCGGTGGCGAATTGAGACCAGGTGTCAAAGAAGATTTGCCAAAATCACGACATGACACCACCTCTCCGGCAACGAAGTCGGCGGCGATGTACAGGCACGAGGAAGAAGAGAAACACCTCACTGACATGCGGGCCCCGCTGTCAGCCGCAGCAACGCGCGCCTTCGCAAGATCAAAAGAATATCGACCGTCTGATTAGAAATGGGCGGCTGCGATGGAGATAGGCGTTAGAAGAACGAACCGGTATCGTTCAACATGGACCGCACGATTTTAATCCGACGGTCACACCAAGATCCGGCCCTAAGCGCACGCGGTCAAATAGGTACCGTAGGATTGAAATCCGAAAGCCAAAAATAAATGCGCGCCTTTAAGTTTTGAATCAAAAAGGAAGGCGCGGTTGGATTAGAGATCAACGGTGGAGATTGAGTCGGGGCTCGGGTGGTCCGAACGTCACCGCCCCTCTTGATCGCCCGATTTAGATCCAAGGGCTCAGATTCAATGTGGCGTTCGGGTGACCCGAACGTTCACACCGATCTGGGCGATCCATTGAGGATCCAACGGCTAGCGCTAATTTCGGCTTTTACCACTTTAAAAATGGCATATCCCGAAAATGGCGCACCACAGGATTTAGATCTAACGGCCATGATTGTGTGGCTCATCGGGATGGCCCGAACGGCCTAATGAATCCGGTCCGTTCGCTTGGAAATCAACGGCCACGAATTGGAGACACGTTTAGGATTTTGAATCAAGATCGGATGCTGTTGGATAAAGATCCGACGGTGGAAATTGCACGGAGTACGTGGATGGCCCGCGCATCTCCGCGAATCTCGGCCGATCATCTAGAAATCGGCGGCTCACGTCACGTGTAAGTTTGGGCACGCGCCCGAACGTGACAGATGCGGCCGGTTCGGCCCTAAAGCACTTGGCTCGGTCGCTACAGTGCAAATCGGCCGGGAGAGTTGACTAGGCCCATTTTAAATCTTCAAAAGTTTGACCGGGTTTTAAAAATAGCAAATAAATTTGTAAAAATATGAAATTTTGCAAAGATGCTACTGGGATCATATATGTCCCAAATAAAATTTAAAATCTATTGTTTTACTTTCTAAAACGCAAAAATAATTACATTAACCCGAATAGGTTTATTTAACGTCAAATATTTTTCTCCAGGTCAAAATAATTTCTAAAAATTCAACAAAAATTATTTTTGGCCAAGACAATTCATTTAGTATTTATTAAAAATACTTTCTGGTCATAATACCAACATTGACTGGTATTTTCTTTTGAAGCTTAGAACAAATTTGAATATTGGCTAGAAAAGAGAGGTTTTAGATTGTAACAACACATTCAAATTTCAAAAATGAACAGTGATGTTATGAACAACATCTCATTACTGTTCATAAAGCATTTTATTACTGTTTATTAAAACTGGGGTTGTTACACCAATCCCCTTTGCGCCATCCCCTGTCCGTGTGCACTGTTCATCGCATACTGTTCATCCACACCGTCTTTCCTCCCTATTCGCTGTCGGCAGCTAGGGTTCCTCCTGGTTGCCACCCACCACGGCGTTCCGACACAATCCTCATCCTCCTGAATTGATTCTTCCCTTTCGCCTCCGCTCCCTAAACTCATCACATGACAAAAAGTTTGTCATATTGAACCTTCAAAGGGCAATTACCAATCCAAATATCTCCCCAAAAAGAGATATTGCAAATGTTCCCAATCTGAAATCTAGCACCCTTGTAAAACAAATATTTCACGTTCTGTAGACTTTTCCAAAATTGAGAACCTATCAATGGATGAGCATCTCTAAAACAACCCCCAGGGAAGTACTTGACCTTTATAATTATGAACCAAAGCTCATTAGTAGTTGCATAAATTTTCCAAATTCATTTAGTCAATAGACAATCATTCATAAATCTTTTGTTTATAACCCCTAAGCCCCCAAAATCTTTAGGTCTACACATAGCTCCCCAATTCACCATATAATACTTAAATTTGTCACTAACCCCGCTTTAGAAAAATCTAGATCTGATAGAATCTATTTTTTATGACTTTCTAATATAATCTATTTTTTATTAATTTCCCCATTAACCAGGTAAAAACCCATGGTGTAAATAGGAGGGCTGCTCAAGCAACTATTCACCAACACTAACCTCCCTCTAGAAGACAACATATTATACTTCCGGTTATCCAACCTTTTTATGCCTAACTAAGAGGAAAATGAGCCAATTTACAATTAAAGATGTATGCCACTTTAGAATCCTCTTCACTATTCACCCCCAACACAAAAACTTCACTCTTGTGATAGTTGATTTTCAAAACCAGACATCCATTCAAAGCAATAAAGCAGAAATTTAAGGTTAAGAAGGAATTCTTCTTCATAATCTATCATAATCACTGTATCATCTGCATACTGAAGAATAGGCACCCCCTCAGGAATCAAATGTGAGATCAACCCCCCAACCAATCCTTTTTCCTAAGCTGATTCAATAATAACCAAGGTTATAAAAGTCGGTCTGAGGCGTCACCTAGTCGCCGACTACACGAGCATCGGGCCTCTCCCGCGACGATTTCCACCGAGGCGACGCTCCAAGCGAGATTGGCGCCAAGGCGGTCCACGGTGGACGTCGATGGCGCTCGACGGCTGTAGGTGAGGTAGGCGCCGAGGTGGAAGATAAGAAGAACATCACCCAACATCCCGACCACTTTGTCCACTCGTTGCGGCGTGCTAGGGTTCGGCCTCCCCCGCCGCCGAATCAAGCTCGTCCGGGGTCCGACCATCTTGCGTCGCCAGTTGGACCTCGCCGCCGACGAGTCGAGCTCGCCCCGCCATCTCCGCCACCGAATCGAGCTCACCGCCTCCAAAACGCAGTCGTCCTTGCCATCGAATCGAGGTACGTATGCCTCTTCCCTTTGCTCCCCCGCCGCCGACCTCCCCTCTCTGGTCCCCCCTCCCGCGTCGCCGCCCTTCCCCCGCGATGCTTCACTCTCTGCTCCATCTCCCACGCCGCTGCTTTCCCCTCTCCCCTCTCTTCTCAGTTCTCCCGCACTGTCGCCCTCCCCTCCTCCTCTCTTCTCAGTTCTCCCGCGCCGCCGCCCTCCCCTTCTCTTCTCCACCCTCGCTCCACTGCCCTCCCCTCCCCTCTTCCCTTTCCCCCTCAGTCTCTGCTGCTGCCTGCTTCCCTTCTCTTCTCTGCTCCCCTAGCACCGCAGCTCCCCCCAGTCCCTTCTCTGTTGCTCTGCTAATTGCTATTGATTGAATTGATGAATTCTTCTAAAGACTGAATGTGCTGAATGTGTGTCTCAGGTTCAGGTCAGGTGGTTGACAAACTAACAACTCTTGGAGTATTGGACCTCATGGTTGTGAACTTGTGCACTTGTGTTGAAGTCTAAAAGTCTGAAAGACTGAAGCTGCTGAATGCTAATTCTGAATGTGTTGAATACTTGAATGTCTAAAATCTGAATGATGTGAATGCTTTGAAATTTTGAATGGTTGTGCTCTGAAACTGCTGATTCTGAATGTGCTATTGTGCTGAATTGCCATATTATGAGTGTTGGCTCTTAGTTTACATAATACATATGCTTGCGTATTGCCATATTCTGGAATCTGGTACTGGATCTCAGTTAATCAGTTTACATATGTGATATGTTGGATTGTTGGGAGCATATTGTCTTGTTGTCTCCTACCGATTTCTAGTTTTTTCGCATGTGAATTTACTCCTGCAATGCTGTGCTGGTGGAATGTCGATTATGGAGTCGATAAATTAAAAGTGGGCTACATTACACTTGTTAGGATTGACTGGTTTTTGTTCTTCCATGTCCAATCTGCATTGTTCTTTATATACAGTTTTCTGTTTATCCTAGTTGTGCGAACAACCATGCTGACAATGATTAATCATATGTTGTGTGATATCCCGACTTTCATTTGAGAATGCAATTCAAATTGAGGGAGAATTAGTGTAATTCTCTGTTAGTTCTAGAAATAATTTTCGGGAGAAAATAATTAATCGGTAGAAGGTTTCTTTTGGAAAAACGTTTAATCAGGAGGATAGAGGGGGTTTTCTACGTTTTCCTGGCAACCTGGGCCTGGGCCTTGGCCCATGAGGCCTGGCCGGCCATTGGGGGGAGGTGCCACCCTCCCCCAAAACCCTAGCCGCCTTTTCCCCCCTCTCCTCCCCACCTTGGCCGCCACCTCCCTCCTCTCCCCTTCCCTCTCCATCTTGCGCCTCCCCCTGCTGGTTGCAGCCCCTTCTCCACCTCCATTGTTGCCGCCCCAAGCGCCTAGTGCAGCACCCCCACCTCCCGGAGTCGTCCCTTGGTGCCGATCTTCCCGTTGTCGGCTTCTCGCGAAGGTAGGAGCGGTGTTTCGTGGAATTGGCTGATCAAGAAGGAGGGGAACATCTTCGTGGATCAACCATCGGCGTCCTGGTTGCTGCAAGGGTAACGAATGCCAATTCTCATCGTTTGATTAGTGGTAGAGGTGATTTGGATCATAATTGATTAGATCGATTTGCTGCGATTAAAAAGTTAGTTCTGTCCAGTGCTTTGCGTGGCCTGTTTCGTGTGCTTAGAGGCAGAATTAGGGATTCTGGTATCCTAGAGATATTTAGAGGATGCTCTTAGCTTTCGGTGGCCGCCAAGATCACCTCATTCCGACTATCGAGTCAAAAGTTATGATAGATTTAATATCTGCTGTCCAGAATTCTGACGAGAATTACCTTTTAAGTTGTCTTTTAAAATAGGTGTATGTTAATGGACGAATCAGGGTTTCATCCCAACTAGGTTAATGTAGATAATTTCATAACCTTTTCAGATTGATAAAGAACACTCAATTCGGAGTTGTAGTTTAAAAGTTATGGATGTTTTAGTATTACTGTTTATTATGTTCGGACAGATTCTGTACTGCTATTTCAAACAACTGTTAGCCTTTTAAATTGGCCGAGTTGGATTATCATGTCAATTAGAGTATTGTAGTTTAGTCAGTTAAGAATATACAGAAATTGGGTTTACCTCTTTTCGACTTCCAGATCTTAAGATATGTCAATTACCATGCTGCTGTCCAGAATTAAGTTATGACAGAAATTGTTGTTTTCGTTTCAGCTTTTGTTTTAGACCCGAGTTGTCGTGGTAGCGGGTAGAACACCGATTAGTAGAATTGGGTATATCATGTCCTTATGGTAGCTATTTTATTTATTTAGGAGGTGGAGTTTCAGATCTAGGAGTACCATCTTTGCCGCTAGCGCGTCGCATCGTGGAAGGCAAGTACATTGCCACCTTTATTGATTGTGATTGGTGAATGTTTTTATGATCTTGTGGTGATTCCATATAATACATGAGAAGGTGGATTGTTTATGTTTTGATATATGTGTTATATCCATGTTTAGATATCATGTCTTTCAATATTCTCAATCCATGTTATACATTCGGTTTGCATGTTTCATCCACGAGTGGATTTCAAGTCCCACCATTCCAATGTGGGCGTGTTGGACATTGTCATGTCCGTCCCACGGAGTGGATTTGAAAGACCCATCAATTCCGGGATGGGCATGTAAGACCCGTTAATTCGAAATGGGCAACTTTGGACACCGTGATGAAACGTTCTTCATACGGAATTGGATCCCGCATTTTTGTTAAGATGCGGGCTTAAGTGAACACCGCGGTGTGTCACTCGCTATACTGTATAAGCATGTGTGCAGTCCATCCTTGATTACATTCATTCATTTCATGTTTTTCTTAAGTGCTCATTCGATGAAATGTTCGCATTCTTAAATGGTGGTGTCTGTTTGCATATGTGTTCTGTTCCTTCATCAGACTTGCTTGAGTCGTGGACTCACTCTTGCGTTGTTTGTTTATTTTAGGTAACCCCTGATGTTGACTCACTTGGGAGGGAGTAGACACGCACTACTTGTTCACATCATCAAATTCATGTTCAAGATTTAATTTTAGTTCTATCTTTCATTCGTTAATGATGAACTGTAATAATTAAATTATAATTGGTGAAGGAAGGATACCTTCTCCACAATGATGTTGATTTATTACTACATGTGAAACTCCTTTATTGATGATCAGTATTAAATAACTTAGAAGGTGAAGGAAGGATACCTTTACCATGTCCTGTTATTTTTTTTAATGCTATCATTAGTTGATATACTTATTTCATATTCTTCCGCTTTGTGTAGATTGTTAGATTATTTAGGTGACATCTTGGCTTCCGAATAGCCAGGGTGTTACAGTTGGTATCAGAGCGGGCTTTAGGTCCGTGGTAATTAAGTTATTAAAATGACACACTGGTGCACATAAGGTGGGGTTTGGGTAAACCATCGTATCCGTATTTTCTAGTGGTGTGTTTCATCATATTGAACTGTTCTTGAATTGCTTCTGTACTATTGTTCGTGTTGTTAATATGAACTAATACTATGATTGTCATGAGATGATCCTGTATATTCATAATTGGGTATTTTGGTGAAGCGTGTTGTTAACGGATGATAAGAAGTGGAGGTCGTGGTTGTTACTCTGGGATTCACCAGGTTACACCACTGTTCGCAGTACGTGGTTAGAGGAGTAGTTACCCCGAGTACCATAGTTTCAGGTGTTAAGAGTGATTTGCTTTAGAAAGTTGTTCTCTTTCTTGATTTCTGAATTTGGCAATTCTTGTCCTGCGGTGGTTGATGAATTTCTCCTGGGTTTGTGGTTCGTGATAGTTTATGGTTTTCAATAGATCTCTCTTGGTTCTCTCAAACAATTATTGCTTTTCATCGTTGAGTTGCTTTTACTACTTGTGATCGTTGTCAATTGGCAAGATTGATGTTTTCATGGTTGCTCCTTCTTTCTCATTGGAAAAAATGACTCATTTACTCGTTTGATAGCTTGGTTAGTGAGTGTTTTCCACTGTAAGTTGATTGCATGGGAAAGCTTTGGCTTTATGTGTTTCTTTTGGATTACTTGAGCGTTGAGGTTTGAAGACTCTCTTTTCAAGTAAGGTGTTAGAATCCTTTTATGATGTCTTATCATGCTTAAAATGAGAAGTTATAACTAAATGAATAAATTACTATGATATGAGTTACCAAGTCGGGTTATTAGCATGGTGCAAATCAATTATTCTTAACTACCATCCATGAAAGTGAAATTGATTAATTTGAAATGTCCTTGTATTTGATACTTGGTGTATGATAAATAAATACTGTCCATATCCATTCAGAACCTATAGATCTTACATAAGAGCTAGATTTATCTATTTCCTAGTATGCTAAATTGTTGAAACTTGTATAAAGTACCAGGTGGGTGCTGGTGAATCGATTCATGAAACCTTGTTATAGAAAATGATGTTAGTGGATCTTTAATCATGTTTTGAAATGATTTCTGAACAAAGGTAAAATGTGAATCTATGTTTATATATGGTTATGTGATTGCAACCGGAATTTGTACCGTATGTACACCCATGATTAATACAATCATCAATTGTTAATGAGTGTTGAAGAAGGTGTTGAGCAACACCAATAGTTGAGTAGATGAATTTCGTAAGTAGTCTTTGATATCGTGCCTTGTGTTATTGTTATTACTTAGCATAATCTTGTTATAATAAATTTGTTTCAATCTTATGGTTTGTATTCCCTTTGGGAAGCGTTAGGATGGAGTAGTAAAGTTTGATGATTCTTGGTACTAGTGTATGTTGTCGATGTTATTAAATCGTGAAAATATGAGAATGAGGTTAATTCTTGTAGTAATTTGATCACCCATGGTGATATTTCCTAAATGATCAAATTTCAAGTTTTGTATTCATGATCTTTTGGGGGTTCAGGCTTTATGTGGTAAATGAAGTTTATCGAGTAACGATATGTTGCAAAGTTGCAATGGTTCTTCAGTGTTACAAGTGCTTCGATTTTGAATACTTATTTGTTCTTATCTGTCAAGGTTCGATATTCTCTTCTTGTGAGGCTTATGCGTTCAACTGTGGACTCCACTTATGTTGTATGAGTTCATTGCTTAATTGGTTTTTCCCTTGGTCCTGTGTTCAGTGCGAGTGGTAGATGAGTTTTCTAGTGGGTGAAAAAAAAATGTTCCCAATTGCCTCTTCTTTTGAGAAGGATTCAACCCATTCTTTCACGTGGGTCTTTAAAAGTGTTTTCTAATTGTTGTTGAGAGAATTGAAGTTAATACCGTTCAGATGAGAATATTTCAAGTTTAGCTTTCTTGATATTTTGGAGCCCATGAATCATCTGGTAGAAATTATTTTAAATAAATTGAGGTATTGAATTGTCTTGTTGCTTCTTAAGAGATTCATGTGATTTAATCTTAAAGGATTTTTGGTTGGAGTTGGCAACGTGAAGCTGCAATTAAAGAAAAATTATGTTGGTTCCCTTAAGAGGAGAATAATCTGCTTGCTTTTCATAAAATCCTGTAATTGGAAATGTTTCGAGTTTGGTGGCTGAGATTATTTGGATCTCATGTTTCGTGTGTAGTTGAATTGTTCTGAACAAGTATGACGTATTGAGGAATTTCATTGGTTCTTATTTAGTCCGTGTGGTTTGGACTAAAGACCTTATCTTGTTCGTTGTGGCAAAGCGATGTTAGTCAAAGAATTAATTTCAGTGTTAAAGGAAAGAGTGCCGTAGGAATATTTGAGAATTTGAGTCAAGTTTTGTGACTTGTGGTTATTTGAATTGTTCATAAACTTTTTGCTCTTTTCACTCAAGAGTTGTCGAGTTTCAATCGCAATGTCATTTCTCTTATTGGTAGTTATTTGCTATTCCCTTTTTGAGGGATGCGTGCCCTCCGCTGTGAACTCAACTTTCGTTTTTCCAGATCTTCATTACCAGATTATTTCTTTTGGTTTCGTGCTCACTGTGAGCAACAACATTTTCCGGTGTGGTGAAACTTGTCCTTGTTCGCCTCTTTCTTTTGAGAAAGGATCAACAGTTTTGTGTTGCAAAGTTTTGCAAAGCGTAAGTTGTTAATTGATTAGTGGTGGTTAAGTGATTGTTGGGGTGAGTTTTTCTACCAAGCTATTGGAGGAGTAATAGAAGATGAGTTGGTTTTGACCTGAACCTCTTAGAGGGAAGTTGATTCAGATGGAATGTATGGCTTCGAAGTAAAACTGTATAGTGTTCGACTAGGTAGAACATATGGTATAGTGTAGTTCCAGAACTTTGGTTCATGTTGAAATGTTGGGGATTATCAAATGTATGGAAACCTTAATCAATTTTATAGAGTAACACAATTGAAAAGTATTGCGATATTGTGTGAGTGATTCCTGATGATGTCAATGAGTGTGTATGTCGGAATTGTGGGGATATTAGAGATTTAATCCGATGATTTCACCATGTGTGATAAGAGGATTTCGTTGTAGGGGTCTTGGAGGTTAAATTTGGGCTTTCTATTTTCATGCTAGACTTTTGGTCGCCCAAAGATTTGTGTGTAGAGGAGATAGAAAACTGGAGTATTCTGAGTAGTGGAATGATTGTCGATAGAACTCTTCTGATGTAGTTCATGAGCGGGTGTACTGCGGATTCTGATGGGTTATTCTTAAAAGTTGGAGGTGATGAGATTGCATGGGTTTTTGAGGTGCTTCGGTGCCTTCTATCAAATTAATGTCATCAGTTGAAGGAGTTGTCTAGAGTGTTCAGTGGAATCAATAGAGTCTCTCCACAAAGGTGTGGATGATGTATTTCGGTTTAAGCCTAAATTTGAGGATGTTAAATTAAGAGGTTTGAGACCGTGTGGTATGCGATGAATTCGAATTCCAAGGTTGGAGAGATATTTTATTCCAAAAAGTGAAGCTAAGGAAAAAGATGTCTTCTTGATTAGTGAAGCATTTTCTTTATTCTTGCTTGAGCTTGGGATGTTGACCAATGTCTTTCGTAAGTTGAGTTTGACTCGATTTTGGTATGTGTGGTTCTTATCGGTTCAGGAAGAATAAATGAAGTTTTGATTTGGGCATTTAAAATTATTCCTCCTTTGGTTTTCGTGATGTTTATTCGCAAGCTGCCACTTGGAAGGTGGAAAGGTTTTCGTAATGAAATTCTGATTTCTGGATTTTACTCTTACACTCAGCTGGTAACGTCTAGTTGTGACGTGAATCTTCCTTATTCAGATGTGTTTTGCCGGTAAAAGAGTTTGCTTAAAAAGAATTCGATTATATGTTTCCGGTTAAACGAGGCGATCCTTGTTTTCAGTGAAGAGTTCATTTGAGAGGTGGAACAAGAGTTCCGCGTTCTATGTGCATGTTGTGTGGTTCGCATCAATGGGAAGGTTAACCTAAGGTATGTTGGGTTGCTTTCGCTAGTTGGCGTGTCGCTAGGACCATTTCGGATCCCTACGCGTGAACGCAACTTTTGGTATGTTCGTGCCAAGTGAGTACCTAGGAGATCCGAGTTTGATTATTCGTTAACGTCCGTAGTCCTTCGAGTAGGATCTTACCTTCGATTCTCTTCTAATGAGTGTACCGGAATTTCCGGTTGAGTGTTATGACAGACATGGTTGTATGTCATTTTGTTGTGGTCTCAACAATCCGAGTGTGAGGCCTCTTGGGAGTCGGGTTTCGCGTGCGTGGCGTTATCCGGATTAGTTCGCAACGAGTATCGTATACCGCTTGCTAAATTCCGATCGTGGTTTTCTTTGTTGTAGATCGGCGATAGATTCGGGTCGAATCCTCTTAAGGGGGTAGAATGTAATATCCCGACTTTCATTTGAGAATGCAATTCAAATTGAGGAGAATTAGTGTAATTCTCTGTTAGTGCTAGAAATAATTTTCGGAGAAAATAATTAATCGGTAGAAGGTTTCTTTTGGAAAACGTTTAATCGGGAGGATAGAGGGTTTTCTGCGTTTTTACGCAACCTGGGCTCGGACCTTGGCCCATGAGGCTGGCCGCCATTGGGGAGGTGCCACCTCCCCAAAACCTAGCCGCCTTTTCCCCCCCTCTCCTCCCCACCTTGGCCGCCACCTCCTCCTCTCCCTTCCTCTCCATCTTGCGCCTCCCCTTCTGGTTGCAGCCCTTCTCCACCTCCATTGTTGCCGCCCCAGCGCCTAGTGCAGCACCCCCACCTCCCGGAGTCGTCCCTTGGTGCCGATCTTCCCGTTGCCGGCTTCTCGCGAAGGTAGGAGCGGTGTTTCGTGGAATTGGCTGATCAAGAAGGAGGGTAACATCTTCGTGGATCAACCATCGGCGTCCTGGTTGCTGCAAGGGTAACGAATGCCAATTCTCATCGTTTGATTAGTGGTAGAGGTGATTTGGATCATAATTGATTAGATCGATTTGCTGCGATTAAAAAGTTAGTTCTGTCCAGTGCTTTGCGTGGCCTGTTTCGTGTGCTTAGAGGCAGAATTAGGCAATCTGGTCTCCTAGAGATATTTAGAGGATGCTCTTAGCTTTCGGTGGCCGCCAAGATCACCTCATTCCGACTTTCGATTCAAAAGTTATGATAGATTTAATATCTGCTGTCCAGAATTCTGACGAGAATTACCTTTTAAGTTGTCTTTTAAAATAGGTGTATGTTAATGGACGAATCAGGGTTTCATCCCAACTAGGTTAATGTAGATAATTTCATAACCTTTTCAGATTGATAAAGAACACTCAATTCGGAGTTGTAGTTTAAAAGTTATGGATGTTTTAGTACTGCTGTTTATTATGTTCGGACAGATTCTGTACTGCTATTTCAAACAACTGTTAGCCTTTTAAATTGGCCGAGTTGGATTATCATGTCAACTAAAGTATTGTAGTTTAGTCAGTTAAGAATATACAGAAATTGGGTTTACCTCTTTTCGACTTCCAGATCTGAAGATATGTCAATTACCATGCTGCTGTCCAGAATTAAGTTATGACAGAAATTGTTGTTTTCAGTTTCAGCTTTTGTTTTAGACCTGAGTTGTCGTGGTAGCGGGTAGAACACCGATTAGTAGAATTGGGTATATCATGTCCTTATGGTAGCTATTTTATTTATTTAGGAGGTGGAGTTTCAGATCTAGGAGTACCATCTTTGCCGGCTAGCGCGTCGCATCGTGGAAGGCAAGTACATTGCCACCTTTATTGATTGTGATTGGTGAATGTTTTTATGATCTTGTGGTGATTCCATATAATACATGAGAAGGTGGATTGTTTATGTTTTGATATATGTGTTATATCCATGTTTAGATATCATGTCTTTCAATATTCTCAATCCATGTTATACATTCAGGTTTGCATGTTTCATTCACGAGTGGATTTCAAGTCCCACCATTCCAATGTGGGCGTGTTGGACATTGTCATGTCCGTCCACGGAGTGGATTTGAAAGACCCATCAATTCGGGATGGGCATGTAAGACCCATTAATTCCGAATGGGCAACTTTGGACACCGTATGAAACGTTCTTCATACGGAATTGGATCCCCGCATTTTTGTTAAGATGCGGGCTTAAGTGAACACCGACGGTGTGTCACTCGCTATCTGCAGTATAAGCATGTGTGCAGTCCATCCTTGATTACATTCATTCATTTCATGTTTTTCTTAAGTGCTCATTCGATGAAATGTTCGCATTCTTAAATGGTGGTGTCCTGTTTGCATATGTGTTCTGCTTCCTTCATCAGCACTTGCCGAGTCGTGGACTCACTCTTGCGTTGTTTGTTTATTTTAGGTAACCCCTGATGTTGGCTCACTTGGGAGGGAGTAGACACGCACTACTTGTTCACATCATCAAATTCATGTTAAGATTTAATTTTAGTTCTATCTTTCATTCGTTAATGATGAACTGTAATAATTAAATTATAATTGGTGAAGGAAGGATACCTTCTCCACAATGATGTTGATTTATTACTGTATGTGAAACTCCTTTATTGATGATTAGTATTAAATAACTTAGAAGGTGAAGGAAGGATACCTTTACCATGTCCTGTTATTTTTTTTAATGCTGTCATTAGTTGATATACTTATTTCATATTCTTCCGCTTTGTGTAGATTGTTAGATTATTTAGGTAACATCTTGGCTTCCGAATAGCCAGGGTGTTACATGCTGGAGCTCTGTCTAAGGGAGACAGCCCCCCGTACATATGCTGCCACACCATTAGTTAGGATCTAACATACATGCTTTACACAATCAAATTGTTTTTAGTAGATTATTTATGTTTACTCTTGTTGTTTGCTCGAGCTTCTAACTCATCATTGATTAAATATGTAGGTTTACATCATTATTTGAGTACAATACATACATGTTTACATCAAGCTCTTGGAGCCTTGGAGGGGAGATAATATACATGACTACATCAAATTGCACATATTTTGTTTCTTCAGATAATTTTTCTTCTATCTTGCTCAATTTGATGCCTGATGCTTGCTCAATTCATCAATTATTCCTGTTGTGGGCTTATCTGCACTGTAGCCAAGCAGGCCGCCTGGGCACCGCCAAAGCGCAGCCTAGTCCGCCTAGGTGCTAGGCCCCGGGCCACCGCCCGCCTAGCGCCTAGCGCTTTCTTGAGCCTTGATAATAACTACTAAAGCATCAGCAGCCAAATTGAAAAAAAAAATGGGGAGACAAAGGATCCCCCTATCTCAATCCTCTATAAGTATTAAAATATAGACCAACCTCTCCATTAATATTGATACTGACTTTATCCTCTTTGACTGAACACATAATCATTTGAATCCATTGCCCAGAAAAACCTTTCTTCAGCATCACTTCCTCCAAAAAAAACTCTAATGAATCTTGTCATAGGCTTTTTCAAAATCAAGTTTCCAAATCACCCCCTTTTTCTTTGTATGTTTAATCTCATGTACAATCCTATGGAGAGCAACCACCCCATCTAAAATGTTTGTCTTTGATAAAAGCAGACTGACATTCATTGATGATTTTATCAGCAATATCTCCTAGTTTATTAGCTAAAATCTTTGTCAGAATTTTGAAGCTAACATTCAGCAGGCAAATAGGTCTGTATTGTTTAATAGTATTAGTTTCTTTGAGTTTGGGGACTAAAGTATTAACTCCAAAGTTCAATCTTTTCAAATCTAACCCCCCCCCCCCTTTAAAAAAATCTCTAACTAAGTTCAGGAACTGATCCTTAATTGCCCCCAAAACTCTTTATAAAACACATTAGGAAAACCATCTGGACTGAAGCAAAATTAGTGGGTAACTCTTTGATGACTTTCCAAACTTCCTCTTCAGTAAAACCTTAAACCAAAAAGGCATTATCTGCTGCAGAATGCAGAAACTCTATGCTTAATGCTCTAGATTTCTTGAGATAAACTCACCCCTTAAATCACTACAAAACCAAACAGATTTTTATAGAAACTATAAATATATTTTCTAAGATCAACTTTGTCTTTAATGGTAACCTCTTCATGATCCAAACTAAAGATGTAGTTCCTTCTCCTTCTCCCATTAGCACAATTATATATATATATATATATATATATATATATATATATATATATATATATATATATATATATATATATATGTATATATAGGTATATTAGCATCCCCTTGAGTGATCCAATTCACACTACCTCTTTGCTGTCAATGTTTCTCTTCCACATCATAAACTGACTCTAGCTCAGATTCCAATTGATATCTCTGCACCCATTCTTCAGTATTTAACCCTCTCTATCTTCCAAAGAATCTAGAACTTTGATCTGCTCCAAAACACTCTTTTTCTTTTGTTTATAATCCCCATTCCAATTAGCGTCCCACCCTCTCAAAAAAACATCTCAGAGGTGCAATGCAGTCATTCCATCTATCTAGGGAGTAAGTATTTTCAAAAGCTTTACTATTAAACTCAGTCCATTTATTCTTGAACAAATCTTTAAAGTTCTCATGATAAAACCACTTTTTTTCAAAGAAAAATCTCCCCTTCTTCACAATTTCACCCTCCCCAGAGTTTAGCATAACCATAAACTGTTATAAAGACATCTAAAAAACCATTATAAAGAAGGAGCGAATTTGAGTGTTTTTTTTCTGTAACTACGAACACTTTGTAAACTCTAAAGTTCTAATGATGTCGCTCTGTTATGTAAACACTAAAGTTCTAACGATACAGCTCCATTTGGCCTTGCAGTGGCTTCTCAAAAGCTCTCATTTCTATTTTTGGATGTAATAGTTAGTTGAACACGATTTTCTTTGGAGCTGTAACAGCAAAATCTTACTAGAATTAAATAAATGTTCCCTAGCTAACTAGCAGGACAGCACCGCAAAACAAAATAGCCCGCAGACTGATGTGAAGTACTAACAGTCTAATACAAAGCTACCCCTCTACGTTCGTTCCCAACTTCTCATGACAACAAAGGGACCTTTTCTTGACCGTGGCCATCTGCTTCACTCAAGCACGGCGGCCTTGCTGCTTTGTAGTAGAAGAACGCCATCATCCTCGACCATTCCTCGGCCGACCGGACAGCTAACAGGAGAGATTCAAGGTCAGGAAACATTACGACACGATTGATCAAATGCCAGTTATACCGGAGGAATATTTCTCCATGACTCGTACAAATACCTTTGTCACGGTGTAGTATCCTCCCAGCATTGGTGAAGAGGACCTCCGGGAAACCAGACACCTTCAGGGCATCCACGAGGTCGGGCTCGGCACATGCATCTACTGCGACACACTGCAGATCATCAAGAACAGTCAGAAGGCGGAATGCTCTCTCAAGCTCCGGCAACAGGGAAACTACTGAAAGAAAGTTGTAAGGAACTCTGTACTCTTGGTGAAGGCAGATTGTATTCCCAAAACATCTCGATCGCCTTAACAAGCTCAGCCCTTGCCATCTCATTCTCCTGCGGTCTACAAGACCAACTTTCATGCTTTGCCAAACTAACATTGGATGATACATTTTACTAAAATAACAAAAAAAATGGATGCTACATAAACTTTTCTATTCAGACAAGATGATGTTTAAAACTAGAAATATCAAATATTTTCCACTGAAATGCTCAAGCATTTGAGTGGGAGCAAAGGAATCATACCTCTTGTACCGGTTATGAACAAGCACAATCAGCGGGCCAAAGTCCGTGAACACGGTGTCGTCCCAATCCTTGGTCTTGACATCCCTGATCGGCTTGATGTAGTTGTCATCCTCCCAAACGATCTCCTTGTCGCTGCGATAACCTGCATCCTCCTCGTCGTCGTCCTTCTTCTCGGCCTTGATGGTGATCTTGTCGAAGAACTGGTCGAGGCTGAAGCCCATGCCGTCTTCGGCATCCTCGGGCCAGTCCGGGTCCTCCTCCTCGATCACCAGCTCGTACTTGGTCAGCACTTCCCTCATTTTCGCCTTCCTCTCCTCCGGGTCCGTCAGCTCCCGCGTCTCGGGCACACGGTCCATCATCTCCCGTATCTTCCTCCGCAGTGTCCTCCGCTCCTCGTCCGTCATGCGCACCGGGCCGTCCTCGCCGTCGCCACCTTCGTTGTCGCTGGACTCGGAGTCGCCGCCGTCGTCGCGCGCCCGGCCACCGAGCACCAGCTGCACGGCCTTGGAGTCGCTCGCCCGCGGCGCCGGGGCGCGCCCGGCGAGCACGAGCCTCGGGGCGCGCGGGCAAGGACGGAAGCGGACGAGGCTCCCGGCGCGCGCAGGGACCGCGCGGAAGCAGATGGGGTGGGAATTGGGTTGCTCCGCTTCCCTGAGGCAAAACGTCGAACAGGTCGCGGGCAGGGAGCAGCACAGCGCCATCCTGCAACTCCCCCGGGCGGTACGTGTGCGCGTCCCCTCTCTCCTCTCTCCAGTAGCCTCTAGGCTTCAATCTTCAAAGATGCTTGTTGCTGTCCCAAGAACTAGATTGGATTCCTAATCTACTTCTGCTCCTGAACTCGGAGAGATATTTGTTGCTGCTTAGGCTGCGGCAGGTAGCACTGGGTGAAGTGAACTGAAGAAGGGACACAGAGAGAGAGAGAGAGAGAGAGAGAAGAAGCTGCCAAAAGTAATGGGAGGATCGACATGGCCCACATGGCCAGCCTAAAGTAAGTGCAGCCGAACGAAGCCCGCATGGGCCAACCAGATTGAGTATAGAACATTGAGGCCCAGACGGTCCAACCTAGGGCTAACCACGCCATGCCCACAAATGCTCAGGTTTCAGCCAAAAATTTCCCCACATGCAGCGACAAAATCTTCTCCAACATCCAAAGGATTATTAATTTATCAAGAGAACATGTACAGCATGAAAGAAACAGTGTGTTGCAACTCATGTTTCCTATGTTATGTTTTTGTGATGGTGATGGCACATAATCTCAATTCAACATGGGGTGCCACGACCCTTACGACGACAAAAATGAATGGCAAAGGGTGGTGGGGGGATAAATAGTGTTACATCTCAGGCTGAAGAACTTGGGTTCCTCCTTGCGTCAAAACTGAGAGCCAAACAAGAGCCGCCGCAACCGGTGGACAACTCCGGGCAGTCCTCGGCCTATCGCATCTGTCTCAGGAAAATGAACTTTGCTGACATGTTATTCCGCAGGAAACCGCCTAGCTACGTCAGCAAGAATATGTGTTAGCTAGTGCATGACGCCTCGATCTCACCATTAGTCGCTTGTTCATCGACAAGGTCAGTCGACATCGCTGACGGTATCCTGTGCTGCTTTAGGATCCGGGACGTGGCGAGCCTTGCTTTCTGGTATTTCAGGACGATCACCCGCTCATCGTCCAAATCAAATCTCAAGTTTTCTTCAGCGCAGCCTTCCACGAGGCTGCACAAATGCTTCAAGTTTTCCACTTCCACACCATTCACCTTCCTTACCTGATCATATTATGTAGCCTGATCAGTTAAGAGAACTATAAATGATTGGAGTGCAACACTACAAAATTTACATTTGTGCTTGTGTAGTAAGGGATTTTCTTATAGCAAAATACCTGCAGTTCAGCAAGCCTTTCGTAACCGACATTAATATCATCCATGAGGACCTGAAACACAAATTGTTTAGTAAATAGATTTACGGGAATGGTGTGATGCAAAGCATTTCCTAATAAGATCCTGAAACGGCAAACTGAAACATGAGGAGATAATGGATTAATGGAACAGTACCTGAGATAGGATAACTAATTGTTGACCAGTCTTCTTTGGAAGCTCTCGCAGTGCCCGTTCACATAGTCGGCGTGGTGAAGTGTTGTACCAGTCTTCTCCAAATTCATGGAGATAAGGCTGGGTCAGCGGAATAAAAACAAAACCAGCAAAGATGTAGTAGCTGGGTAGTTTATCAAATTGATGTACAGGGACTAAAGGTTGCAACTGCATAAGAAGAAGCACATGTATAAGATCACTTGCACTGTCTACATGTGAAAAGCACTATAACAGAGGGGGGAGGGGTGCAGAGAAATGATGGATGCAAAGCCTAGGCCTGGGAGTGTGTGCAAAACCAATGGATCCACTTTTGTGGATTATTATTGACCTACATAAGAGATGGGTAGGGCTGCCCAACAAATCTGGTCAGATCCAGCCCTATAAAAGGTCTAAAATAGGCCAACCCATTAGGCTAACATAGTGAATTCAGTGAGTTACAGACTTAACAGTGTTTTGTGGGGTGGGTTCTAGAACAGGTAATAGGTGTTGGACTGGGATGTCACTTTTGTAGGTCAGTATTGGGATTGAGTTTCGTCAAGGTTGAGTCCATCACCATGTCTAACACTAGTGAAACTAGTGTAATAAACACTAAACATGAAGAACGACAGAACATCATTATTACATTTAGTAACCAGCAATACGGGGCCCCACCCCCACTTGCACCCTAGTTAATCAAAAGGTCAGATAAATTGTACAAGTAACATTGCAAGGACTCACAGGTCTAAGTGTGACATTCAATTCATGCTCTTTGCCATCTCTTAGTACTTTTATAACGGCTGTTTCTTCAGGCTTCTTCATGGACACCAGATGATCAAAGGTGATTCTCTCTCTATTCCGAAATGGGACTGCAGGTATTAAAAAAAGCTCATGATCTTCAGTTGTTGAAGCTGATATGCTACATGTTTCAGAATAGCGCATAGATAGATTCATCAATTTGCACAAAAGCAGGTATGCAAAAACATGTAGCAAGGCATACCAATGCCAGTCTTAGTGTCTTACAGATAACATAATAAGTAGATAACTAAGATAAGTAATGAATTCAAAGATATAAACATATAAGAAATCATAAAGTGCTTGCTAATGCATATTTTAGTACCGCGTGTGTGAGAACTGGGAAACTTTTAAGCTCACCTGTCCCATCATTTGCTATAGGCACACCATCAAACTCAAGAAGGATGTCATCTTTCCTCAAAATTCTGTAAGCATCAGATAGTGGATTTATTCTACTCACTAACACTCCAGTCATTTCAGGCCACATCCCAAAGCACTCTCTTAATTGAATATTTTCAGTGACCTGGCAAGATAATCCAAGAGTGCAAAACCCAGAATATTTACCGCTCTCTTCCACTCCAGAAATAAAACGCTTAATTATGGGCACAGGTATAATATACCTGCAAAAGAAAGGATTAAGCAAAGAGTTCCAGGTAAAATCAGTGCAAGACAAAAATAGTCAAGGACTCACCCAATGTTTTCCGCTCCTGACAGATTTTGGAAAGCAACTCCAGCAACTTTATCACCCATAATTGCAGGACCTCCACTATTACCTGGATTGATAGCAGCATCTATTTGTATAGCCATGAGCTGAGTAGCACCATGGGCATATTGTGTTGGTTCAACTCTAGAGACAACCCCCTTGGTGACAGAAATATTGTCTCCACCTGAGCCATATAAAGTACAGAATCATATAGCTGTCCACATTTTGACACGGTTATCTGTTTTTAACAAGAACTCTAGTGAGAAGGTCCTACACAACAATTTATGCTAGCAATAGCATTGGAGCAAGCTGAGCCGCACAAATAGTAGTGGTAGGCAATCTTTATGACACAACACAAATTCAAATTAGAATTTGTCAGGATAGGAATCTTGAATCGAATCGAAGAAGCTTGGACAGGATTGCATCCTAGGATCGGATAGTATAATCTAAGATCCTACCTGATTCTACCAAAGATATAGTTTTCTAAAATCTACCATGAAGATACAGTTTCTAAAATCTACCATGTATGTCAACAACGATACATTTTTTGAATTGAACTTTAAAAGCCCTTATTTAAAAAATATAGTCCAAATGAAATATATATTATTGTTTATACAAATAATAGTAGATAATGGATAAAGGTGAAACTTTACAATTGAAAGGACATATGCAAGTAAATTTTATAATTAATTATTAGGAACGGTAGAATCATGTAAGATTGCTAGGGCTACTTATTACTAATGTCTTCATGATTGATTATCACGTTAATAGTGCAAAAACTATTTATATTAATTTTATAAGTGTGAGCAATCACAAGCATCTTTGAGTTTTCATTTTCTAACAACATCATGTGTAAGCTAAGATCATTTTCTAACAACATCATGTGTAAGCTAGGATTTATTGAGTTGTCCACTATAACTATTTGTGATCAATTAGATCATGTTCATTCATTTACAACAAAATAGTGATGTGCCCTCGCAAACAAAATGGTCTAGGTTTGCCGTATGCACAACCTAAATTGAACACGCTCAGTGGATGAAATCATATAACTAACAAGTTTGACATCTAACTATAAATACTGCAAAGAATATTGGACTGTCAACTTCAAACTCATACCTTGAGGGTAGCCAACCACAGCGACTGCTTCCTGCAAAAAGGGAATGTCTCCAAGCTCCAAACTGTTCATACCCTCCCAAAACTCTTCACTCTCGACAGTCAAAAGAGCCAAGTCGCACTCATGGCCAACAGCCTGAACTTCCGCCTTGTACTTTGTAGGTGATCCATGCTTCCTCACAAGAACAAATGTATGATCAGCAACCACATGAGCATTTGTGACGATCCTCCTTCCAGGAATTACAAATCCTACAACAGGGACGTGAAATTAGCAGATGAACAAAGAATGAACTCCACTTCAACAGATTTGACCCTGTTTAGCTGTCAAGGCAGCCCAAAAATGACTGATGTTTCACATTATCTGAAGTCACACCTATATGTTTTGCAGTACAGCTTGTACATTTAAACAGTTCACGAATCCAATCCAGTAATATAGTAGAAAATCCACTTATACTCTTATAGTAACTTGTAAATAAAGCTAAAAATTCCACATTTTCCCGTTCTATCACATCTACTCAGTTCATGCTAACTGAAATATACCACTGAGAACAAGGGCACAAAATTTACACGTAAGATGCTTCCTTTCTCAGTTGGAACCGGTAAAATACCATGTTGCCTGTTGTAACATTGATTGACACTGCAATTTAGCAGTCTTCTAAATAAATTTCAGGTGCGGCTAACCCCAGTATCCCACCATGAAGTTCTTGTGATTCAACAGAACATTAACACTCAACCGATCCACAAAATCGAAATTGCCACTTCCTTTCACACGCTCACCGCACCTAGCCACCTACCACGGTAGCAGAGATCCAAACACACTACTCCGACACCGGACTGCTAAGATCGGTTGCTTACCGGAGCCCATGCTCTCGCGCTGCGCCTTGTTCTGCCACGGCAGGAAGTAGTTGGGGCTGCTGGACACCGTGAACACCTTCACCACCGAGTCCAGCGCCAGCTCCACCGCCGCGTACGCGTCCGTGTCATGCTGCGCCACCGCAGCCTCCGCCTCCCCCTCGGATTCCTCCGCCTCGGGTATCGCCGGGATGCCCGGAGCGCCGCATTCTACTAGGCGGGAGGGAGTGGAGGAGCAGGAGTCGGTGGAGAAGCAAGAGGCGGTGGAGAAGCAGGGCCCCGCGAGGCGGGGCAGGAAGGCGCGGGTTAGGGTTCGGAAGGGCGGGAGAAGAGGTGGAGATGGTGAGGGTGGTGGTGGGTGGAGGAGGATGCGGCGGAGTGAGCTTGAGGAGGAGGAGGATGAGAGGCGGCGGAGGGAGCGGGCGGAGGCGAGCATGGCGGCCTCGCCGGGAGGGGGCGGAAGGAAGCGTAAGGGTTTGGGGATTTTCGCTCGTGGGGTTTAGTTGGGTCTGACCGTCTGAATTTGGCTGGTTGGGTTCGAGTTAGGTTCAGCAGGGTTTTCCGGGTCGGCAAACCAGTTCTTTTCTGTCTATTATTATCCTAACACTAAATTGTTAGTGTCGAGACTTTTGAGACATCTCTATCAATTACTCAAAGTACAGCTTTCAAGATGCTTAGACGATATAGATGAGTATCAAGTTTTTAGCTTTTTGCTTTTTTATTAGCTATCTTTGTAGCTTCCGGTCACTTAGAGCATCCACAGTTTTTACACGGAAGAGGGTCTTAGAGGATTTTTTTTCTACTAAGATTCAAACCTACACATTGCAGACAAAGGGGGTCCTAGCTAAAAACACAAGACCCAGTCCCTCTCTAAGTCCCAGTTTCTCACAATTAAAAAATAATTTCAGAAAGGTAAGTGGCAGATGAGCGTTGTCCATAACCAGAATTTAGTAGCCGTTGCCGCCAATTCAATGCTCACATGGTTTCACTATCAACTCTATAAAAACATATGTAACAGAATGCAAATTTCATTTGACAAACTACACAATACCAAAGTTCTTCCATAGATCACTCATCATCTGGTTTCAACTCTTCTAGCTCCTCACCACCTCAATTTTCTCTGCATTTTCATCCATACAGTGTCCTCAACCCCCGCGCCCCAGCAACCCCAAGCTATCACCAATACGTAGCTTTTCTTCATGGTGGTTCATATGAAGCCAATACAAGCCACTCTCCATATAGAATTTCTGGAGGTGATGAAGGTAGACTTTCATCGTCGTTGGTTGAATCAACAACCTTGGGCGGAGGTGCTGGTGGTTCAGGTTGCACATCAAAGAAATGTAGAAGTTGGCAGCTCAAAATGGAGCGATACTAGTCCAAATGAAGAACAGCAGAGAGGTCGTAGGAAATGGAGCGAAGAGGATAACTTACGGCTAGTTAGTGTTTGGTTGAATAATTCCAATGACCCAATTGATGGGAACTCAAAGAAGTGTGAACAATATTGGAAGAATATTGCAGAAGAGTTCAATAGCAACAGGCCTAGGATGGAAGAAGAACAGCTGCACAGTGCAAAAGTCATTGGAAGAAGATGAACAATAAGGTTGTGCTATTCAACGGGTGTTGGTGGAGAATAAAAGGCACATATGTGAGTGGTTAATCTGATGATCAGCTAATGAAAAAGGCACATGCTCCATACAAAGTGGCAACACAAAGGGAAGGCAAACAAGGGCAAGTCTTCACATTGGACTATTGGCGGAAAGAAGTCAAGGACCAACCGAAATGGGGAAGAATTTACGATAAGAGCGACTTAAACATCAACAAGAGATTGAAGCTCAATAAATTGGGGGCTTACACTTCATCTTCCAACCAAGAAAGTGAGGAGGCAAGCCCTATTCATGTTCGTCGATCGGAAGGGCAGAAAGCGGTGAAGGCTAGAAGGAAAGGGAAAGAAAAACCCGTTGTGCAATCCTTTTCGGGAGACCTAAAAAAGAGAGGATAAAACTTTACCAAGAGGCAACAGCAAAGAGATCTGAAGCAATGGCAAAAATGTCAAAAGCTGCAAAAGAGAAGGCAAAGGTAGACATGTTGAATCAATACCTCAGAATGATGGGAAATAATACTTCAAATTATACTGATGAACTAAGAGAGCAACATGATAATGTGATGGTTTATCTCAGCAAGGAGTTGTTTCCTAAAAAGTAGCATGCATGCAGTTGGTGATGATGTATCATGTAATCTAATTTTTTAGTTATCCTCTGTACTGAGTGTTATGACTTATGAGTAGTGAGTAATGTAGTTTTAATTATCATTTGTAGTCAGTGTTATGAGAATATATTAATGCAGTTTTTTTTATTATTCTTTGTGCTGAGCAGTATTCATCATTTCATCCTAGGTGACAGTAACTGAAAAAATAAAGTGCATCCTAGGTGACCATGAACTAGCCATTGTACACTAGCCGTTGTGAGCTGCCATGAACATATAGAGCTGCACTGTCAACTCCACTTCATATAGCCAACACCTTACACTTCCTATCTTCATACAGCCAACACCTCACACTTCCTATTTTCATTCCAGCAAATGAGCCCACATCTGAGATGTCTAGCCCCTCAAACTCCCAGCCCAAAGTTGACCTTCATGAGCTGATGTGGGACTTTATGAATGATCCCATTGCTACTAAGATGCAAGCAGAGGTGGAAGAGGAGATTGAAGCTGAAATTGAAGAAGAGTTGGCTGAAGACTCCAACCAGAGTCAAGGTAGATCATGAAGGTATATAGACAGGGAAAGCGATGCTGGAAACAACCGATTGATAGCTGACTACTTCTGCAACAATCTGGTGTTTACGAATGCTCAATTCCGTCGGAGGTTTCGGATGTGACGAGGATCTAAATGATCCTCATTTATTTACTCCATAATCAAGAAATATGACGTCATAAGACATACCCCTCAAATATCAAAAGGGAAGAACTAGTCAGGAAGTCGTAGACTACCCTACGACTACCCCCTGGTCGTAATCTCTTCTACGACCATGGTATAATCGTTACGACTACTACCTAGTCGTAAGCTCTTCTACGACTATGGTATGATCGTTACGAGTATGTCTGGTCGTAAGTTTTTCTGATCGGGTGCGCTACGGTTCCTCACGACTTCATCGGACCCACCGTTTGACGCCCATTAAACGATGAGAATCTAGCGGTCAAAATACGCATTATCTCGACATAGCGTAGATAATTCCCACTATCTCGATCTCATTGATCGTAATCGATTGACAACATGGGAGGTTACTACTCGGTAATTACTCTCATTATTACATAATAATGAGCGACTAATTAGCCTCGAAGGACAACGTCCACTATTGCTTAGTATAAATAGGTATCTCATTAGAGATAGAGGGGAGGCTGGGAAGAAAAGAAGAAACAGAGCCTTCTTTGGAGAACGATTAGGAAAATACTTATTTGATTGTAATCCAAAGAGCAAATACAAGATACAGGAGTAGGGTTGTTATTCTCGTGGAGAAGACCGAACTGTATAAAAATCCCGTGTCTTCTTCTGCATGTGATCAATTGTGAGACCCCGAATCAAACAATCTTTACGTAAGATCGGTTCTAAAACACCGGCGGTTGGCGCCACCGTGGGGATCCTCTGGTAATTCCTTGTCAACGCTTCTTCCTTTTCTCTTTTATGCTACCATGCCGGAGAATGGAATGAGGAGAATTGGTTCGACTTGGCGATTACGCAGACATCGACATGGATGCGGTCTCGAATCGAACCGAGTATCGAATCTTCGGCGGTATTGCGCCTCGGAGATCTTCTATCGGATCTCGAGATCGCATTACCACCGAGTCGAGGAGGATCCTTATCCCCACGACGATGCGCCACCGAGGATCAATTTCCTCGGGAGGCAAGGGTCAACTTCGACCAAGAATGACCACATCTCGTGGCAAACTACGCAACACGACGAGCTTTTCCTCTAAGTGTTCGAGTCCCCAAAACGATTCGAGTTGGCAAGACAAGTTCGAAGCCATTATCCGGAGCTTCATCGACATCGATGGTCCTCTCTCTCGAGCATTTCGCAGGAAGAGGATCGAACATGTTGTTCATCCAAATTCAACGATCCGGCGCAGAGCCACCGCGGATCGAGACGGTTATAACCGAGTTCCCCTACGGAGGGTTTACTCCAAGTCGTCGATGGTGTCGCTCGACCACCCCTCCGTGAGGAGATCTCGGCGCAAGTGGAAGTCATCCACGGAGGTCTTCGTCCTTCCTCTAATCGATGTCGTTCTCCCGGAAGAAGAATTGGACATGCTTCCGCGAGCATACTCTACACCACCTCGTCGTAATGGCAAGGACACCACACCGGTGGCGAAAGCGAACACTTTGATGAGCGTGCGGGACATCCTCAACATTCTCGCGCTCCATTAAAACAAGTTCAAAGTGCGAAATAGACTATTACGAGGCAATTCGACGGAAGAAAATAGTGGCTCAGAATAACCTCCCTGAGCGCGCTTATTTCCAGTCGAAGGAAGCTCAAGAACTCCAGCACATCAATGATTTACTAGAGAACCCGACCCAAGAACTCGCTCGAGCACCAGGTTATGATATTTTTGCCGAGGAGATCGTGCAAAGACTTCGTGACGTGATGGCCAAACTCGAGCGACGAGGTCGACCACAACCACAAAGTCGTAATAGTGCGGCTACTTCTTCTGCCAGCCGTTCAGGAAACTCGTCGCATGGAAGGCGGCACGACTCTCCTTCATGTCGTTCTCTCGACATGAGAAAAATGCCACAAGCCAACGGGAGGGTGATCTTTCACCACTTCGACGACCGACGCACGGCGGCAAGCGGGGACGAGGAGTATTTCCGTAAGGTCGAGGCCTATTATAGGCCTAGTCCCCCCATGGCTGGGTATCGATGAGTTCGATCACCCGGCGACATTAACCCTTCGTTTCTGCAAAAAAGAAGACAAGAGGTTATCTCGGGATGTGGGGCGTTCTCGCCTGACCTTCGAGCGGTTCGTTGGCCGCCTCGATTTCGACCGACGAATATGGAGAAATTCGATGGAACTCAAAACCCCATCGAGTTCCTCCAAATCTACACTACAGCTATCCGAGCTGCAGGAGGAGGAGAGCATGTCATGGCGAATTACCTTTCGACTGTGCTCGAAGGATCGGCGCGATCATGGCTTCTAAACCAACCATTTGAGTCGATCTACTCGTGGCAACACCTCTGTGATCTACTGCTGGCTAATTTCCAGGGAACTTACAATCGCCCAGGAAAGGAGGATGACTGCACGGATAAGACGAACAACCATGAAACGCTAAGACAATTCATCAGGCGCTTCAGTCAGGTTCGAAACTCTATTCCGGAAGTTTCTGACTCATCTGTGATTAGGGCTTTCAAACAGGGAGTCCGTAGCAGAAGAATAACAGAGGACATCGCCTTACATTCACCTGCCACCGTCGCTGAGCTCTTTGAGATGGCTGATAGATATGCGACTGCTGCTGAAGCGGTCGAATGGAACAATACCATCGATCTCAAAGATGGCATCCCTCGGGAAGCAGGCGAAAGTGGTAAGAAAAAGGATAAAAAGGCTAGAAAATCTAAGAACAAAGCGAAAAGTCAAAACACTCCAGATGCCAGTTCTAAGGAGGTCCTAGTCGTAAGCGATAAGGAGCCACACAACCCCAAGCAAAATCCCGATCGAAGTAAAGGTAAACACCAAGATCGGAGAAACAACAAACCCAGGTGGTGTCCTTTTCATAAAAAAGAAGGGCATGACCTTCAGAATCGCTAGAGTTTTCTTACGGAAACTCGAGGACTATTATTCTGGCAAAGGGTCACTTCCTATTCTTGAACAGGTGGGCCAAACCAGTGGACAAAAGGAGTCGGACGATGAGGAGATGCCATTCCAGGACCCGCAGCACACCATTGATCACATCTATGGGGTCTTGACATACGAATCACGAAGACGGTGGCGCTTGAGCGTGAGGTAAACACAATCGACTCTCCTCTTGTCAATAAATTACCGAAGTGATCGGAAATCACCCTTGCTTTGAGAAAGGTGATTGTCCGATACCTTCGACTAGACAGTCGATTTCGATAGTAGTCGAACCCACCATCAATAATTGTCGAGTCAATCGAGTTTTAGTTGATGGTGGAAGCTCGTTAAATACATCTGTTTCTGAGTACTGGACGAGATGCAAGTACCAGGACAAAGGTAAGACCGATGCGATATTCATTTCATGGAATCGCATCGGGTCTTCGCCAAACCCATTGGCCAAGTTTCTCTTCCTTTAACGTTTGGATCACCAAGCAATTTCAGGACAGAGAAAGTCTCCTTTGATGTAGTCGATTTCGATACGGCATATAACGCCATACTCGGACGACCTACTCTGGCAAAATTTTTGATAGCTACTCACTATGGGTACCAATGTCTTAAGATGCCAGGTCCCAAAGGAGTGATCACAATATATTGTGACAAGAAGATGGCGCATTCCTGCGACCGTCGTTTCCTTGAGATGGTTGGACAACTACCAACTCGAGGCGAAAGTCGACCGATTAGCAAGTCAAAGCCTAAAGCTGCACCTAAGCCGAACGACCAGGTCAAAGAGGTTCCTCTGGACGCAGAGGAGCCCTCGAAGACTGTTCGCATTGGGGCCCTCATCACCTTCCTCCAGGCAAACGCTGATGTCTTTGCGTGGCAAGCATCCGACATGCCCGGAGTCCCAAGGAATGTGATCGAGCACAGGCTAGCCTTACGGCCTGATAAACTACCCGTAAAACAAAAGTTACGGAGATTTGCCCCTGATTGACGAGATGCTATTAGGTCAGAATTGGACAAGTTGCTTAAAGCAGGCTTTATAAGAGAAGTCAACCACCCAGAGTGGTTGGCCAACCCTGTAATGGTTAGAAAGTCTAACGGCAAATGACGTATGTGCGTAGACTTTACTGATCTTAATAAAGCTTGTCTAAAAGATTATTTCCCTTTACCTCGCATCGATCAGCTGGTTGACTCTACTGCAGGATGTGAAATGTTGAGTTTTCTAGATGCATACTCTGGTTATCATCAGATCAGTATGCATCGAGAAGATGAAGAAAAGACTGCATTTATTACACCGTTTGGAGTATTTTGCTATGTCAAAATGCCATTCGGCCTAAAAAATGCTGGAGCTTCTTTTCAACGTTTGATGCAAACGACTTTCGCTCCTCAACTAGGCCGAAATTTGGAAGCCTATGTTGATGACCTAGTCGTAAAAACCACCAAACGACTCGAACATATCACGATTTGCGGGAGACTTTGACAACCTCGAAAACACCAATTGAAACTAAATCCAGAAGTGTGTGTTGGGGTCTCTTGAGAAAATTGCTTGGATTCTGGTTTCGAACGGGAATCGAAGCAAATCCTAAAAGATCAAAGCCATCACTCGGATCGCCCCAGACCACGAAAAAGAAGTCCAAAACTCACGGGGTGCATGGCGGCGTTAAGTCATTTCATAGCACGATCGGGAGAAAAGGACTACATTTCTTCAAACTTCTAAGGAAACATGAAGGTTTCAATGGTCGAAGAGGCTAACTTAGCCTTGAGGAAGTCAAGAGGTATCTTACAAGTGCTCTGTTCTAGTTTCCGGCTAGGAGAGACGCTCTTAATTTACCTAGTCGCCACGCCACGGCGATAAAGCGCGATCTTTGGTCGTAGAACGTGAGAACATACAACGACCGGTATACTACGTGAGTGAGGTTTTGCACGACCTAAGGAGCGTTACCCTCGTGTTCAAAAACTTCTTTATGCCCTCCTCATGTCTTCGAGGAAGCTGCGGCATTATTTTCGACGCACAAACTAGTCATGTCGTCGCGAGTTTCCCTTAGAGCGATCCTCGAGAATAGGAAACAATGGGGCGCATGGCAAAATTGTCGATCGAACTTGGGCGTTCGACATCCATTTCGTGTCCCGAGCGGCCGTTAAATCCCATCTTGGCGGACTTTGTCGCCGAATGGACAAATCTGAACTGCATTCAGGATCTCGATCGATTCCCACGATTAGTGGATGATGTACTGACGGGTCACTTACGATAAGTGGCTCGGGGGCTGGGGTGGTCTGGAATCTCCTACCGGAGAAACCTTAAAGTATGCCATACAATTAAACTTTCAGGCCACTAATAACGTGGCAGAGTATGAAGGTTTGCTAGTTGGCATACGAGTTGCGAAAGCACTCTCGATTCGACGATTGCTCGTAAGAGGAGACTCTCAGCTAGTCGTGAATCAAGTCGGAAAGGAGTACCAGTGCTCCAATTCGACCATGTCCTGGTACCTATCGAATGCGAAAGTTAGAAAAGCACTTTTTGGGCTTTGAGGTACAATTTATCCCCCGAAAGGATAATTTCCTCGCAGACCAACTGGCTCGTCTAGCTTCCTCCCGATCCGTAGTACCGAAAGGTGTTCTGAGCGACTTGAAACCGCCCATAGTCGTTTAACCGGAGACACCTTCTATAGAAAAAGCCTCTCTAGAGTACGAAGATACATGGATGGCGCCCATTTATGAGTATCTTCAAGAGGGTTCCTTACTCGATGACGATCTAGAATCAGATCGATTATCCCGAAAAGCCAAAATGTATACTTTGGTGAAGGTGTTCTTTATAAAAGAGGAACCCAAGGGGTGCTCATGCGATGTATTCCATAAGCGAAGGATTAAAACTCCTTCACGACATACGGAGGATCTGTGGAACTCATGCTTCCTCTGAGAACACTGGTTGGTAAAGCTTTTCGACAAGGTTTTTATTGGTCAACAACCCTCTACGATGCCAAAGAGATGGTTAAAAGATGTATGCGATGTCGGTTTCATAGCGGCAAATACACCAACCACTCAGCGTTGCAAACAATTCCTCTGTCATGGCCTTTTGCAACTTGGGGTCTCGATATCCTAGGACCGTTACCCGAGCTCGGGAGGTTTCGAGTTCTGTTTGTGGCTATTGATACGTTCACAAAATGGATAGAAGCCGAACCTGTGACTGGGATAACAACGGAAGCAGCAAAACGGTTCATGATGAGATGCGTGATCACTCGATTCGGAGTACCAAGTCGAATTATCACGGATAATGGTAAACAATTTACAAGCACAAAATTTCAGAATTTTGCGGCGAGTTGGGAACTCGTTTGTGTTACGCCTCCGTCGCACCCCAAAGCAACGGAGCGATCGAGAGAGCGACGACCGGATAATGAAGGGAATCAAGACCCGAGTCTTGATCACCGTAAAGCGCTCGGGGCTTGGGTGCGAGGAATTACCTTCGTATTATGGTCAATTCGCATGCGGCGACTAGCCGAGCTACGGAGAAACACCTTTCTTTCTAGTTTTGGTCTGAAGCCATGCTTCCTCCGTAAATTAAGATCGTCGAGAAAAAGTCGACAAGTTTCACGACTCGTCTCAAGAACATCTTCGACGACGACATCAACTCGCCGAAGAACAGAGAACAAAGCTTTATTCCGTTCCGCAGTCTACCAACAAGCCTGCGCGCAGATACTATGATCGTAGGTCAACCTCGCGACCTCGCCGCGGTGATTTGGTATTGAGACTTATCCAATCCCGGTCTAATCGAACAAACTTTCCCACAAGTGGGAAGGTCCTTACACCGTGAAATGCGTAACGCGTCGGGATCGATGCGACTTGCAATGGAAGACGGCCGTGTTCTCTCAAATTCTTGGAACATTGACGATTCATTTAAATTTTATGTGTAACAAACTTCAACGGCAATAAAGCAACAGAGTTCTCCTATCTTTTTGTCTATTTTGAATCTCGCTTTTATTCTTTCGACCATTTTTTCTTCTCATCCTTCCTGTACAATGGTTAGCAAAAGGACGATACATTTAGTCAAGTCTCTCCTCTCTGCATGTGGTTCGCTTGCATGGAAGGAGCTTCCTAATATCGCCGTTCTTAAACAATCGATACAAAGCTTATTGAGCTCGGAAAAATGGTCGAAAGTTGTTAAGCGAATTCATATCACCTTAGCTTATTTCGAAAAATAAACTGAGAAGAGTAACCTTTTCTTTGAGATGCATTCGGCTACCTTTTCAAATAACTTGATTAGTTTCTTGGTCAAGGAAGAAACACACTTAGTCGAAGCCTCTCACATGCACGTGGTTACGCCCACTAGACGAAACTTCCTAATGTCGTTCGATTTCCTACTTTTCTTTGCCGAACAACTAAGTCAGGAAAGATGAATGTAGCCGAATGAATCCTTAAGGTACTCGAGAAGCTTGTTTCGCTCTAGTCGTCGTTATCGAGTTAATTAATCAGTGGAGATGGTAACATCACCTAGTCGAAACCTTTTTCTCTGCACATGGTCACGCCCACTAGAGGAACTTGCTAGCGTCGATCTGTTTCTACTCTTTCGACTAGTGCAAACAAGTCGATATTTGACAACTCTAAGGCAGACAAACCTCTCTGTTTTTTCAGAACCCTTTCTTTACTACTTACCTAGTTTATTAAAAATAAACTAAGTAAGTAGCCGGGGGCTAGGATAAAGTTATAAACATGACTTCGTTTCTTAGTCTAGTTTTTTCTAAAGATATTATCCTACGAGTTACTAACTACTCTATGAGATGATTCGCAGGAAAGATACGGAAGGAAGGAGGAATCGCTCATATCTGGTCTAACTATTTCTTCTTTTATCTTACGAGTAACTATTTACTCTACAAGATAATTTGCAGGAAAAAGGATCATATATTTAGGCGTCACCACCAAAAAAGACTTGTTTATACAAGAATATATTACAAGACTACTCTGTCTAGGGAGATTCTATCTGCATCTCCTCCGACCTTCTCGCCAACCGATCGCATCTCTTGATCGACTTCTCGCCTTGATTCGGTGCGATCGAAGTCGGCTTCAACGAATGAAGATTAAGGTTAGGATCGCGGACCTTGAGTTTTGCTAAAATAAAACTCACGGCTCCTTTGACCGCTTCCCTTATTGAATCGTTACGATTGGCCTTGAGTAGATATCATCTCGTTCGAGTACCGACTTGTTCCCAATGGCACTCGTATGGCGGCCATCGTGTCGTCACGAGGAACAACCCTCCCGCACGAAGCCCATCGAGTACATTGTTGAAGTGAGATATTATCTTGAAAATTGATCTTCATTGATTTTGTCTCCGCCGAATAAGTCGAAGCCTCATGGAGTCGCTTTATTTGATCAATCGGTCCGATAAGAGCGAGGACCGAATAAGAAAACGATTCTATGAGAAGATAGAATGAATAAATAGCGGTAAAAGTTCTACTTACCGGCTAATTGAGAACCAAGTTCTCAATCTCTTGGTCTTTCTCCTTCGCGATCCGGGAGATTTCGCGGACAACGGAGGTCTTCTCATTAACCTCGATCAGGAGAGCCCCATTTTGGGTGAAGGGTCTTATTTTCACTTCTTTTTCTACAAAAGAATAAGAGGTCAAAAAGCAAAGGGATGCAAACCAAGATCGAAGCGATGTAGTAATGTCGTACTATTTATTTTTTCTGCAACTGTTTAGTGCAGAGTTAGCCTCTGAAGCTTCTTGAGAGGTCGATGACTTTATCCCTTAGCTTCTTTGACTCGGCTTTTCAAAGTCGAGCGAATCAAACAAGGTCTTTTAAATCGCTCTTAAACTGTAAAGATAAAAGAGCGGACATGAAAATAAGTGGTCATAAGCATTTCTATGTCCAATGGGTAGTCGTAAGTTATTCTACAACCACCCCTAGTCGTAAGTTTTTCTCGACTAGTATAAGTCGTAAGTTTTTCTACGACAACTGGTTACGAGTGTCACTCACCACCTCTCTGCTTGTTCGCAGAGTGTTGCCTTTTCTTGTCGAAGCTTGACAAGTTGCCGATTGTACTCGCAAATCGTAGCGACTTGCTCAACGGCTCTCTGAAAAAGAGAGAAACGATAAGATAAAGAGATAAAACCCTAAGTGAGTATCGATAAATACTTACGTTCATGTTTGACCAAGTAAACATGGAGACTATTCGTGATGGATCTTTCAGCTCATCCATCTCATCGACTCGTTTCCACCATACCCCTTCAAGTCGTTCATTGTCAAATACGTCTCCGCAATTGACAATGCTACTGGGGTGGGGAACTCGATCGCGGGAGCGGTAGGCGGAAGATCCTACGATGGAGTCGGGGCCAAAGAAGTCGAGCAAAGTTGAAATACTCCTCTTCCTCGACTGCGGGCGTGAACTCCACCTAGAGGCGGAGGAACATCCTCAACGACCTCCTTGCCGCGCGGCGGCGGTCGCTCTCGCGCCGTCGTCGTCTCTGTGCCTCCTCGAGGCTTGTGTGGCCTCCATCACAATCTCTACGACACCTCGGATGTCGTGGCGACTTCAACATCATTGGCCTTAGTGCGACTTCAAAGAATCGCAACCTCTTCTCGGCGGGGGACAGTAGCTAGATCTTCAGCTACTGTCGTTGTCGCACCCCCTTCGATTGAAGGGGTGATAACGGGATCCTCTATGAGAGTTCCCCTAGAGGCTGAAGACGCCGGGCTGAGAATCGCAAAGCGCAACAATAAGTCAACAAATAAAGCGATGAAGTAGTCATTACACTTATGTGTTTTATTTTACATACCTCTATACTGGACCTAACCCAAATTTGGGAGCAACCTTCCCAACGGAAGATTTCTTCGACTTCTTCTCAACCACCATTGGTTGAGATGCACTCGGGGCAACAGGAGTCATCTCCTCCCGACTTCCCGGGTGGACGAGATCAGTCTCGACCACCCTGAGAATGCTACTTCCCCTGGCTTCGATTCCACCGAGCGGCAGTTTCCTTCACAAAGACATGAACTCCTTCGGTTCTCTTTTTCTAGTCGTCTTACAAAGCGCGAAGCGTAAATCGCAAGGACTTGTCATCGTAGTAGAAAGGTACCTTAACTTTGGGGACCTTGCGCTTAAGGAAAGAGCCTCTTCTTACGCTCTCTCTTCTTGCAGGCTATATCTGCGGCAAACTTAGCAAAAGGCGGGAGGAGCGAACTCGAACCCCCTTGTCGCCGACTTTTACGGTCGGCGCTTCTTAGATGGAGGGACTTCACGACTCGTCTGCGTGTCGCCCTACAACCACCACTCGACTTCCTCGTCGTCTGGCGGTTCTCCATGCCAACTTCTGTTGAAGAAGGAGAAAAGTGGTGCATGCGATCAGCTCAAAATTATAAGTATTTCTCGACATTATCTAATCGTAAGTCATTCTACGATTACGTTAAGTCGTAAGTTTTTCTCGACATTGTCTAATCGTAAGTTATTCTCACGATTACATCCGGTCGTAAGTTTTTCTCTGATCGATACCGATCGTAAGTTTTTCTGCGACAAATCGCCTAGTCGTATACTATTCTCGACAATAAAACACCTAAAGGCGAGTCGTTTGATTACCTTTAGGCGCCTTTCTTTCTCCTCTGTGGTCAAACCGCGAGGATTTGAGGCCGCCATATTCGCGGATGCTTCTGCAGATGAGCGGACACGTCGTCAACCTCGCTGCGAAAGATGCGGGAATATGGACAATACGATTAAACATACTAAATCGGGTTAACCAAGGATAAAACCAAAAGAGTAAGTCTTTCTACTCACCGTCCTTGTAGTCCTGGTTGGGTCGTCCTTTCTGAGTACCTCCACATGGGAGGGACCCTTGTCTTCAAAGGACTAATCCGGCGCGTGATGAAGTCCTTCACCACGTGCCAGCGGTGAGCCCTCCGACTTTAAGTCTTTGATAGCTTGAATATAGGGGCTATCCGGTCGAGATTACAGGAGTTGAGTCCCGGAAGAAGATCGCTCGGCGGCTGTCCAACGAGCGAGAGCTATCTTCTGGGTAACCTCGATAGAACCACCTCTTCTTCCAACCCGCCAGACGGCCGGGTAAACATCTGAATATACTCCTTGACTTGTTGTCATGGAGCTTGGACCACGACTACCGCCGATCCGGCTTGACGAGCCATTCCATAATAATCTTTGGAATGACTCGAGGTCCGCGGAATCCTAGGTAGGCCTC
Organism: Ampelocalamus luodianensis; assembly: GCA_036346255.1. NCBI lineage: Eukaryota > Viridiplantae > Streptophyta > Magnoliopsida > Poales > Poaceae > Ampelocalamus > Ampelocalamus luodianensis. The sequence goes on from CM070625.1 coordinate 25,677,943, forward strand.
ACACAAGTACGAATACACTTAACATCGTGATGGAATTAGGACCAAGGTTCACTAATTCCACCACAAGTCTTTCGAGCACGGCGTGAGGAAGGGTGAGCGAGCAATCGAAGGCCACACTCACGATAAGCACGGAAGGCGGAATTTGGCCTACCTCTCCGAAGGCCAATGCGCCCATTCGCAATCCAAGTCACGAGAAGACCTCGGGATCTTCTCGCGGCGACCAAAGCGACCATTTTTGCATCGTCCATCTCCGACTCGGTCCATTCGAGACAATCTCGCCATTTTTCTCTCAAGAACGAGAAGATTTAAGGTTGGGAAAGCTTCAAGAAAATGTACTGAGTCACCGTGTGGAAGAAACAAGAAAGCAATAGATCATGGGTAAAGGTAAGAACCTAAGTTCTTCCCCTGCGCCGTTTATAACCGCACGATTGAGATGAAGCGTCGCGAAATCCCAACGATCGTCACCGCCGGAATCGTTTCAGCAGACGGGCTTTTACGCCTATGGAAAGTCCCAAGACACCTTTTCACACCTCAAGTGAAATTACCATCTTGACCCGGGTCAAGTGAAAGACCAACCGGAAAACCTTATTTCGGTTTAAGGCTCTGATCGCTTGAAGTCGTAAGACATCTCGTAGTCGTGACAACCTTAAACCAATTACCTCGATCAAGCATATTCTGGTGAGAGAAACAAGGGTTGAAGAGTTCTTCCTTCAACATTTTCCTAACGACCCCTTAGTGGTCAAAGGGTCGTCTACGACCCTTCACTCAAGTAAGTTATTTTCACTTGAAGCTGGGGGGCTAGATGATGAGGATCTAAATAATCCTCATTTATTTACTCCATAATCAAGAAATATGGCGTCATAAGACATACCCTCAAATATCAAAGGAAGAACTAGTCGAAGTCGTAGACTACCCTACGACTACCCCAGGTCGTAAGCTCTTCTCGACCATGGTATAATCGTTCGACTACTATCTAGTCATAAGCTCTTCTCGACTATGGTATGATCGTTACGAGTATGTGCGTCGTAAGTTTTTCTCGATCGGGGCTGCTCACGGTTCCTCACGACTTCTTGGACCCACCCGTTTGACGCCCATTAAGCGGTGAGAATCTAGCGGTCAAAATACGCGATTATCTCGACATAGCGTAGATAATTCCCACTATCTCATTGATGGCGATTGTGACATGGGAGGTTACTACTCCGGTAATTACTCTCATTATTATATAATAATGAGCGACTAATTAGCCTGGAAGGACAACGTCCACTATTGCTTAGTATAAATAGGTATCTGTTAGAGATAGAGGGGGAGGCTGGGGAAGAAAAGAAGAAACAGAGCCTTCTTTGGAGAACAGTTAGGAAAATACTTATTCGATTGTAATCCAAAGAGCAAATACAAGATACACAGGAGTAGGGTTGTTATTCTCACCGGAGAAGGCCCGAACCTATATAAAAATCCCCGTGTCTTCTTCGTCTGTGTGATCAATTGTGGAGACCCCCCCCCCCCGAATCAAACAATCTTTACGTAAGATCGGTTCTAAAACACCGACAGGATGAGAAGGCATCTCTTCGAGCACATTGTGCAAACTCTCAGTGAGTGGTCTCTGTACTTTCATCAAAGGAGTGATGCTTTTGAGAAAATTGGTTTTTCACCTCTACAGAAATGCACAACGGCTATCCGTGTGCTGGCCTATGGTGTTTTCGCTAATCTTTTTTATGATGCTTTGCGGATTGCTGTAAGCACAACAAACGAGTGCGTGGCCATGTTTGTGAAAGGGGTTAGAGAGAATTTCAGAGCAGAATATCTTAGAAGACCTAATGAAGAAGACACTCGATGGATGTTGCATATAGCTGAAGCCCATGGCTTCTCTAGCACGCTAGGAAGTGTTGATTGCATGCATTGGGCATGGGAAAAATGCCCTGTCGCATGGAAAGGGTAATTTATTCGTGGTGATCAAGGAGTACCGACAATCATGCTTGAAGCCGTTGCCTCACAGGATCTTTGGATATGGCATGTATTTTTTTGGTGCTACTAGTTCTAACAATGCTATCAATGTCTTGAACCAATCGTCGATATTCACAAATGTATTGCAAGAAAGAGCTCCAACAGTTCAATTTACGGTGAATGTCAATCAATATAACATGGGATACTATCTAGTAGATGGTATCTATCCTGAATGGGCAACATTTGTCAAAACAATCCCTCTACCTCAAACCAACAAAGCCAAATTATTTGCACAACAACAAGAGGCGGCAAGAAAACATGTTGAAAGGGCATTTGGAGTTTTGCAAGATCATTTTGCAATTTTGTGTGGCCCAGCACGTTATTGGAATAGGGATACACTAGCTAATATCATGTATGCATGTGTTATATTGCACAATATGATAGTGAAGGATGAGAGAGATACCTATGAGGTGCGATTTAACTATGACTATGAGCAGGGACCTTCAATGCCATTGCAAACATTTAACCATGGACCAATTCATGGATTTTCTAGGATACTCGAGAAAGAAAGAGCTATCCGTGATAGACTAGCATGTTGTCGTCTCAAGGCTGACTTGATAGAACACATATGGCAAAAAAAAATTGGGGTGATCAACCTTTGGATTCATCAATTCTTCTTTACATTGCTTGTGTTCTTAAGATGTGCTACTTAGTCCTATTTATTATGTAATGCCTAATGTAGTTCGAGTAATTATCTTGTTATGTACACATGTGTAATAGTAATAAAAAATATTGTATTCTTATGATACCCGTAACAAAAGCTTATTACTTCAACCAAGGTGCTCTATTTCACAACAACATACTTGAAATTAGTCAAGTTACATTAAGGTCTTGCAACATGTGTCCACGATCCGGTGGTCTCTGTTGCTGAGGAAGCAAGCTGCTGCACCCACCACGCCCTGGACGCTTGTGGATCCAGTGGTCGCTGTTGCCGATGAAACCCTCCAGTCGTTGTCGTGGAGGCTGCATCGTTCAGATCCGTCGATTTGTCGTGCTGCCTCCAAATCCGGTAGCATTTGTCGCTGCAACCTTCAAATCTGCCGGCCACCGCATCAATATTCACCGCCGTGGGAAGGGGAGAGCCGTTCTGACTCCAGATCCGGCAGCGTTTGTCACCGTGGAGGTCTACGAGAGGAACATACCAGATGCCGCGGCCGCCACAGCCTTCAAATTCGTCGGCTGCAGCCTCAACTTTCACCTCTGTGGGAAGGGCAGAGAGATAGAGGGGAGAAAGAGCGACGGGAAGAATCGAGAGGAATCCAAGGAGGAAGAGGGGAACGGTTACAAGAGAGAGAAGAGGGTGAGATGGTTCCCATTTTTTAATTGAACCTGGGTCCCACCAACTGGTTCCACACATTAGAGCAAATTTTACAAGTTTAGACCTCTTCCTATGTGTCAAGTTTAGACCCCATGAAGGGGTCCAAACATTGTGGATGGTCTTACGGCATTTGTAATGTATATCATACATTTAATCAAGTGAGGTTGTCCAATTGAATCCTTCACTCTCCAATAAATAGCTCTTGTGGAACATGTCCACACTTGCATAACCTGTCCACCCTCACGTATTAAGGGTATGTTTAGCATAGCTGCAGCTTTTCTGAAAATAAGCTTTCGGCTGGGTTGAAGAGTTGTAGGGCTGAACGGCTGAGCTGAAAACGTTTGATGTTTGATAGTTTGTCTTTTAGGTAGGCTGGTTGGAGCTTTTGAGTTGAGAAATATCTGAAATATCCCTGAGGCAAATGATGATTTGTTTGATGTCGTTTAACGGAGATTATGGGCGTATTTGATTTAATGTTTTTTATTTATATGTTTGGGTGTTGATTTTGCTTTAATATAAATGTTTTTTTTTATTTTCGAGAAAAAATGTTCAAACGCGTAATTGTATTGAGTTTTGAACAATTGAGCCGATTATTTACTAATGAAAATGAAATGAGTGTAGCTTGACTATTGACTTTTTTCCTTTCTCGATGCAATGTTTTCTTGAAAGAACTTTTACCAACTATTCCAACAAATTGGACTTAATTTTTCACAAACTCTTTTCCATTTGCCAAACATATATATGGTCAATTTCACCCTCTCTGTATAGGACTCAATTTAGAACTAGGCATTGAAACATGTGTCATTCAGAAAATTACATTCATTTAGACAATCAACAGCTCTAGAACTTGATCTTTACAAAACTGAATTCAACATGTCTATACGAGATCTGGATTTTGCATGCAATTTACATGGTTCAACAAAAGCTAGAGCCAAAATTAAATCGGAATCTCATAGTAAGTGTTTATACCTAAACATATACCTGAAGCTAACATCAATGTACCCAATTGAGCCAACCACCAACCTGACATGCGATAGTAAACATCATCTTAAGACTTCATAAGTCATCACCATGTAAAGGCTCTGACTCCACTTTGCATTCTCCTCGACACTCTGCATCTCAGGCTTCAAATGGTCAGATATTTCAGGCAGGTTGCATCTCTTATTGAAAAGAGGTAGTCCTGTAGATACAAGAAAGCATGCTCACTAGTCAGCACCATGGAAATAAAGGTTGCAGTTTCACTAGTCCTGAACCCAAAAGCTTAGGTAATCAATTTATTAACCAAAAGAAAACATGAACACTGCAGCCTTTGAGAAGAAAAAGATAAGTAGTTGATTATTCTTCATCTACTAAATTTCCTTGTTTGAAAGCGACTCTTATACATTGATTATCCTTGCTTTTGATGCCAGTGCCAATTTCCTATTTTAAATTTGTTTCAATGATGTTGTTCTAAGTTAATGATCAAGTAAAGTTCCATGTTGTTCAACGAATAAAATAGCATGTTGATTAGGTTCAGATAATCAGATTACATGCCAGCTATGTATCATCTCAAATATTTTAATACATCGGTAACAATATTTGGTATCATCTCCCATTTAATGTTTTCCCTACAAACCAGTACCGTGAGATCCTATGTCAGAAACTAAGTGATCTCTTCAAGAATATGTAGGTTAACCATTTGCTGCATCAGAAGAACAATCTATTTTCAACTTAAGATCTATCTGCATGAAATATAAATAATGGAAATCATCTATCAAATTTACTTTGGGCCTAGACTGGAAATATGTCAAATGATATTTAGCATAAAGGCAGAGGCACATCTGAGGCCCAAAAATAACTACACCATCCAAAAGCACACAAAACACCAACTATTGCTATTCATGTCCAGTGTGAGCACTTAATGCACTGAACATAACATTCGAACAAGCACATAACAATTATTGAATTGAACCATAATATCAAAATTTCCCTGTCCTGGGAGCACAACCATTTGTTATTAGTTGACAAGGATTAAGGGGTGGAGCGTGGGGGTGGCGGGCGGCGGCGTGGGAGGGGGGGGTCATGTGGGCGCTGGGCTGGAAACCCTAGTGCCGGTAGGACTCAGGACTTCAGGAGTGAGAGCGAAATGAGGGGTGAGGTTCCGGATTATATACTGGTAGGAGATGGGTAAATAACCCCAAACTTTAGAGGCAACTCGAAACGTCATCCCGCCGAAGCCGCGGGAAGCTATCCTAAGGCGGCTTTCGATTTTGGCAAAAACAGCTGGAGAAAGTCGTCCGTTTGGAATGGCTTCCGACTTTTCCAAACGAAAAGTCGAAGTTGAAGCTATCCCAAACAGGTCATAAGTGACAATTGCTTAATCATGCATCTAAAGCTCCGTGTGTCATGCGAAGTACTCCCTCTGTTCTTTTTTACTTGACACAGTTGACTTTCCACAGTCAAACTTTCTAAAGTTTGACCGCCAATAAGTTTAAAACTATCTAAATTGGCTATATGAAAATTATATCATTAGAATTGTCGTTCAAAATACTTTCATAATATTATAATTTTATTAGTGCATCTTAATGTAAAAGTTATAAAAAATTATGGTCAAAGTCATATCTCGAAGACTGTAAAAAGTCAACTGTGTCAAGTAAAAAAGAACGGAGGGAGTAATGTGTAAGGCATGTTAGAAATTGGCCCATATGAGTGAGGCCCATTTTCTATAATTCCAAAGCATTTATGGGTTAGTACCATATTACTAAGGCAAGGTGGAGGTGACCAACATATAAGGTGGAGTCCTTGCCACTCCTTGAAACATGTAACACATGGATGAGGATGGCATGAGGAGGGCTCTGGCTAAACACACACGCACGCACGCTGCGCGTTCGCGTTTTCGCGTGAAAAATCGCGTGACTTGTGACTTGCGGCGCGACCTTGCCGTGGCGTGGCGCGCCATTTGGCGACCAAGTCCACCTTATTTTCTTGAACCATGCATCTCTCTCTCTCTGTTTGAATGAGATTCAAATGTTTAAATTTGAGGCTTTATTGGGTGATGATGACAGCGATTACGGTGGGTAAATAATCGGTTAAGTGTAGTGATTACCGATGGGTAAATGGTGGTTAAGTGTGACGATTACGATGGGTAAATGGCGTTAAGTGTCGATTACGATGGGTAAATGGTCGTTTAATCTGTCGATTACGATGCGCATCTATATATGTCCGAGGCGTCCGATTGCATAGCGTGTACAAGAATAGCCTCCATTCCTTCTTCCTTCTAATATGTCTTTGTTATCTGCGCCGTCGAACCTTGCCGACTCTTCTTCTCGGCATGCACCGTGAAGAAGGGAAGCGGTATCTCGAACCGTTCTTTGCGTGAAGACCGCATGGGGCGGCAATAAGGTTTCGACAACGCATCTGCGCGACCGCTTGCGCTGCGACATCTACGTTTACGCACTTGCATCAAGTCTGCGCGCCGCTTCTCGCTCTTCATCGGACCCATCTGTAAGTCTCTTGTGTGATTGATAGACTTGTTTACATCCCGGTTTTCATATATTGTGAAGTACAATGAGTTATGCGCTATCGATCTTGTTTTATGCATCATTAGTCTTTTGCAATATTTGTCTTCTAATAAAATCTGGAATTAAAATATTGCCCTCATTTTCAACATTCGAAACCTTATTGTAAACTTTGTTGCAATACAACTATGGTTGGAGCTTCGATGCTATGAAACACGAGAGGTTTTAAGTGAAATTTTCGTAGATGGCGCACTAGAGCCAAGTTACGCTCATGTCTTTGAAATGTGGTGGGTAATCCACCCACGATATCCGTTCTGATTGACCAATATATGCGATTCGATAATCACGAATAACACTGCTCTTGGCGCCTTACGACCATTACAGCGGATCGGCTCTATGATGTGTACATGGACTATAAGTCCGCCACAGAGTTGTGGGATGCACTAGAGCACAATATATGCAGAGGCAAAGGCAGGTCGTTGGCTCTACATGTGTGAGCAATTCTTCGACTTTACCATGGATGAGGCTAAGTCCATAGTTGGACAAGCTCATGATCTCCAGCTATTGGTTGGTGAGATTGCGCATCTGGGCTGTGTGTTGCCTCCTAAGTTTGTGGTTGCGGGCATTGTCGTCAAACTTCTTGTTTCTTGGCGGGATTTTGCCACTAGCTTGAAACACAAGAGGGAAGAGATTTCTGTTGAAGATCTCATTGCTTCCCTCGATGTGGAAGAAAAGGCAAGAGCAAAAGATGCATGGTCAGAACAATGCAAATTTCATAGAAAAAGATCATTGCAAAGAAGTACAAATCCAACAAAGCGAACAAGACAACTAGCTTTAAGAAGAAAAGCGAGAAAAGGATATGAAGAACATCACCGCTTTGTGTGTGGGAAAACGGTCATATGGCGAAAGATGTCATTTCCATAAGCGAGAGATGGTGAACGACCAAAGAAGAAGGTCATCAACGTGATCATAGGCGAGGCCTCGACTTGAGGAGGGTATAGTAATTCTCTGTTGTTTTTCAGCATGTCAATTCACCGATTGGTGGGTTGATCTGGTGCTAATGTTCACGTATGTTACGATATTTCCTTGTTTTCTTCTTACCAGCGGCGAGGGCTTCCTCAGTCCTAATGGGAAGCAGTCGCATGCTTCATTCTTGGTGTTGGCACGGTAGAAATGAAGCTTACTTCAGGAAGATTGTCCACTTGAAGAGCGTAGCATGCTCCTACAATAAACAAGAACCTCGTTAGTGGTTACATTCTATGTAAGGGACGGTTATAAGCTAGTCTTTGAGTCAAATAAAATTGTAATGTCTAAGTTCGGGAATTTTGTTGGTAAAGGCTATGAGAGCGGAGGCTTGTTCCGCCTAAGTACTTTAGAGTCTTATTATAATCTGAATGTTGCAACCGGTTTAAATAAATATGAGGCAAATATTTGGCATTCGTTTTTACATCATATTGGTTTTGATAGTATTGCTAGAATGTTCAGATTAGATTTAATTCCAAAATGTGAAATTGTCAAAGGATCAAAGTGCAGTCATGTGTGCAAGCAAAGCGACCTCATAAACCCTTTAAGGGATTAGAGGGCGAAAGAACTTGTCACCATTAGATCTTGTTCATTGATTTGTGTGAAATGAATGGATTATTGACAAAAGGAGGCAAAAGATATTTTTAACTTTTATTGATGATGCAACACGCTCTTTGCTATGTGTATTTGCTAAAAACTAAGGATGAAGCTTTAAACTACTTTAAGACTTATAAGGCCGAGGTTGAGAACCAACTAGAGAAGAAAATAAAAAGACTAAGGTCCGATCGTGGAGGAGAGTACATCTCTCATGAATTTTCTCAATTACATTACGAGTATGGAATAGTCCATGAATTTACACCACCATATTCACCCCAATCAAATGGGGGTAGTGAGAGGAAAAACCGCACACTAACGGACTTGGTTAATGCCATGTTAGAGAGTCTTTGGTATGCCTAAGACATGGTGGGGAAGCTATATTGTGACAACTTTCGTTCTAAACAGAGTAATCACTAAAAGAGTGATATTACTCCATATGAGGATGGAAGGAGAAAACCCAATGTCAATTTTTGCGAACTTGGGGTGTTTGGCCAAGGTCAATATACCATTGCGAAAAAGAGAAAGCTTGGACCTAAAACAATCGATTGTATTTTCCTAGGATATGCTCATAATAGCACGGCCTATAGATTTTTAGTAGTTAAATCGAAATTCTGAGATTATTGCTAACACAATAATGGAGTCTAGAGATGCTTCATTCTTTGAGGATTATTTTCCTATGAGAACAATGACGAAGACTTCACAAACCGAGAATGTTCAAATTGAAAATATTGAAAGTGAGAATAATCAAACTTCGAACTTCCACCATCTACGAACCAATATGTGATATCACGAGGAGGATAACAATCTAGTCACGAAGCTCTTCGTAGGAACAAGAGACAAAGGGTTGAAAACCTTTGGTGATGACTTTATTGTATACCTCGTGGATGATGTGCCAAAGATCCTTTCAGAGGCTTATGCATCTTACGATCTTGAGTATTGGAAAGAAGCGATCAGTGCGAGATGGACTCTATCATGGCTAATGGGACTTGGGAGATCACCGATCGTCCTATCGGTGCAAACACAGTAGGATGTAAGTGGATCTTTAAAAAGAAACTAAGGCCGATGGTACTATTGAGAAGTACAAGGCAAGACTTGTGGCCAAGGGTTACACCCGAAAGAGGAGAAGATTTCTTTGATACCTATTCTCCTGTCGCGGACTAACCACCATCGAGTGCTCCTTGCGTTAGCATCTTCTTATGGTCTACATGTCCATCAAATGGATGTAAAGACAGCTTTTCTTAATGGAGAGTTGGAGGAAGAAATCTATATGGATCAACTTTGATGGTTTTGTGATTTACGGACAAGAAAATAAGGTATGTAGATTATTGAAATCCTTATATGGTCTAAAGCAAGCACCTAAACAATGTACGAGAAATTTGATAAAACTTTAACATCTGCTGGCTTTGTTGTGAATGAAGTGATAAATGTGTATACTATCGTTATGGTGGGGTCAAGGAGTGATCTTGTGCCTATATGTAGATGACATACTTATATTTGGAACAAACAACTGCCAGTAATTGGCGAGGTCAAATCTTTTTTATCTCAATGCTTTGATATGAAAGACTTAGGAGAGCGGATGTTATTCAATATTAAATTAATCAAGAACGAGGATGGGATCACTTTGAGTCAATCCCATTATCTTTGAAAATCTTAAGCCGTTTTGGCTATGAGAATTGTAAAATTTCTCCAACACCCTATGATGCAAGCATTAAGCTTGAAAGAATCAAGGGTTAGGAAAAGATCAATTAAGATTTTCACAAATTATTGGATCACTTATGTATCTATCTGGTGCCACAAGACTGACATATCATTTCTTTGTGAGCAAATTAAGTCGGTTACTTCTAACCCGGAGATGATCACGGGAGGCACTTGAGAGAGTGTTGCGCTATTTGAGAGGCACAACCTCATACGGAATTCACTATCTTGGGCATCCTACGTATTAGAAGGATATAGTGATTCAAATTGGATCTCGATGCGGATGAGATCAAAGCTACAAGTGGTTATGTTTTTACACTAGCGAGTCGTAGTTTCATGGAAGTCGTGTAAACAGACTATATTGACGAGGTCAACTATGAAAGCAGAACTTGTAGCACTAGACACGACTCTTGTTGAGGTGAATGGCTTAGAGAGCTTCGTTGGACTTGCCATTGGTTGCGAAACCAATACCAAGAATCCTAATGTCTTGTGATAATCAAGCAAGATTGATTAAGGTTACAAGTACTAAGGATAACATGAAGTCCTCGGACATGTGAAGCGTAGGCTTAAATCTGTCAGAAAATTGAGGAACTCCGGAGTGATTACTGTGAATTATATACGCATTGAGAAAAATCTGGCAGATCCTTTCACAAAGGGGCTAGCACGGAAGGCGATTTCCGTTGCGTCTATGGACATGGGAATGAGGCCCATTGGAGTTACAACTCAACAGTAACCCATACCTTTTTGATCGGAGATCCCGTGACTTAGGCAATGGGAAAAACAAGTTCATGTTGTAACAAGAGAGTATATATTCATTGAGTCCATGTCCTAATAGACAAATTACTCTCGACTGTATGGAAGGATGGCATAAAGCCTTAATATATTCTGTTGTCCAAATGAGGAAAAGGTATTAGCCTGCAGGATACCTAGAAAGAATATACCTACTTGAGCCCAACTGTGAGGTCGCAGTTCACGAGAATAGGGCATTCTCTAGAAAGCTCATGAGCAGATAAGGAAGCATGACCAAATAACGCTCCGTTTAGGCGCGGTTCTTTGACAGCCTAGTATCAGTTGAGATTTCAAGTGAAATCTAATCACAAAAAGCTGTGAATTCAAGGCATGGTCCATTCATCAGCTGTGAGAAGATGAATCTTGTCATTCTAGGTGCAAGTTCAACCCGTACGGGACTTACACTAAAAGACTGGTATATTAACAGTACTCCAGCACAATATCTTTGATATCCATTTTGCTTCTTGCTTTGGAATTGGTGGGGGATTGTTAGAAATTGACCCATATGAGTGAGGCCCATTTTCTATAATTCCAAAGCATTTATAGGTTAGTACCATATTGCTAAGGCAAGGTGGAGGTGACCAACATATAAGGTGGAGTTCTTGCCACTCCTTGAAACATGTAACACATGGATGAGGATGGCATGAGGAGGGCTCTGGCTAAACACACACACGCATGCATGCCGTGAAAAATCGCGTGACTTGTGACTTGCGACGCGCGACCGTGCCGTGACGTGGCGCGCCATTTGGCAGATCAAGTCCACCTTATTTTTGCTGAACCATGCATCTCTCTCTGTTTGAATGAGATTCAAATGTTTAAATTTGAGGCTTTATTGGGTGATGATGACGACGATTACGGTGGGTAAATGGTCGTTAAGTGTAACGATTACGATGGGTAAATCTTTGGTTAAGTGTGACGATTCTGAGTGAGTAAATGGTTGGTTAAGTGTGTCGATTACGGTGGGTAAATGGTCATTTAATCTGTCGATTGCGATCGCATCTATATATGTATGAAGACGTCCAGTGCATAGCGTGTACAAGAATAGCCTCCATTCCTTCTTCCTTCTAATGCGGTCATTATCTCGCACCGTCGAACATGCCGACTCTTCTTCTGGCGTGCACCGTGAAGAAGGGAAGCGGTATCTCGAACCGTTCTTCTGCCGTGAAGACCGCACGGGCGGCAATAAGGTTTCTAGGCGGCACATCGCGCGACGCTTCTTTGCGCTGCGACATCTACGTTTACGCCTCGCATCAAGTCTGCGTTGCTTCCTGCTCTTCATCAGACCCATCTGTAAGTCTACTGTGTGATTGATAGACTTGTTTACATCCTGGTTTTCATATATTGTGAAGTACAATGAGTTGTCTGCTATCAGTACTGTTTTATGCATCATTAGTCTTTTGCAATATTTACCTTCTAATAAAATCTAAAATTAAAATATTACCCTTATTTTCAACAAGACCATCTCCCTTCCCCAGCCGAAGCTTAAAACAAAACGTGGCTTCAAGCATCGATGCCAGCCACTGCACGGACCGATTCCAATAGATGCACCTTCTTGCATCGACGCTACCTAAGGAAAGAATATGACCCACTTCAAAGTGAAATAGGGGACGGAGAGAGAGAGGAGGGGTTGAGAGAAGAAAAAAAGTGATGTTTTATTTAGTTGTAGGTTCCGCTTTGAAGAGAGAAGAAGTGCTAAATACCGAAGGAGAACATAGTTACGTGGAAAACTTACCTTTACCTGCACTAGACTGGAGAGTGCGTAAGCGTCCAACTAAATATGAGAGGCTTCAAGATTACTTGTGTTGGTATCACAACTCTTAGCCAGTCGTTTTCCGTTCTAATTTAGTACTTTATTTTATTCCAAACTAAGTAGCCCAGAGGAAGAGGGCAACTAACCTTGGAATATTAGTGCCTCCCAAATATTTTCTCTCAATCTTGGCCCAATTGGTCAGTTGGGATTTCATTTGTTGTGTTTTGCCCTGTGCATTGTGATCTAGATACAGCCTTCGGTAGGGATTACTAAAAATCATTTCACTCATCTGGAAGATTTTGTCAAATTAATAACTACATGCGAAATGCTTCTCAATCAAAGAAGAAATAAAAGAAGAAGAAGACGACGAACCTAGAACGAAAAAAGAGCCCACGCCCTCTACATCACCTTCACAATGGGCCCAATCTGTTCCGTCAAGGGAGGCGTGGGCCCATGTCTTTCCAGCCCAAAGCCCCAAACCAGCCCTGTTTCTTGCCCTTTCTAGCTCCATTTGTCTTCCATCATTTCCTCATATAAAAAAATTAGAACATTTCCTCAGCAATTAACCAGAAGTTCAAACATATTTGTACTAGTACTACTATTCCCAGTAATTTTTTTTCTGACCCTTCTCACATAAATTTTTCCATACACAAGGAAGGAAACATCCAGCATGCTCGGCAGGCTCGACACACAATCTAGCACTCCAAATGAGTCGATGACCAATACCAACATCAGTACTCCAAATACCAGTACGCATCTGCTCCAAATGAGAGGGAATAAAAACATCACGGCCACTCGTCACAAAAGCGAGGCCGAGTACCACTTCGCACATGTTTGCTCGAGGTTTAATCGTGCCTCGAACATGTGTGGGCCGCGGCGGCAGGCAGGCCGTGGGCCGTGGCCCTCTCCGATGGCGATGGCACGGAAGTACGCTTGTTCGGGGCGTGCAGGCGGTACGCGCAAGGCATCATTGCGAACCACGATGGAGGGGGTTTCGTGATCATGTTTGGATGGCCACGATGGGAGGGGTTAGTGTGATGATCAGGGATATGTAGGCCTATTTTAGAGATTATGATAGTATAGCGGTCAATTGTTGTTGTTTGGATGGCGTGTGTGTTTCAGATGTATGTATAATGGTATAGACAATTGTTATCTATAGTATTTTTCTATGTCATCTTTTTTTTTGACAAAGGACATGCTCTGTTTTTATAGAAATCTTCTCGACGTTTGAAGGCTAGATGAGTTTTTTTTTTTGCGTTATGAATAGTTGGTTGTTATCTGTAGTATGTTGTTTTCGGAAGCTTGTTAACTGCCATGTCATCTATAGATAATACTAAGAATAGCTTCGACAATGAGTTGTCTTTTTACGTGTCTCTGTTGATAGGATAACTCGCTCTCTACTCTCTTTTCTCATATCATTTCTTGTTCTAATGACTATGACTTCTTTCGTCCACACCAAACTAACGTCACGTCGTTGTATATGTTCTTAGTGTTAGCTCGTGCTTGCTGTCTTGCACCGTCTTTAGAATTTGTCTAGAAATAAGCTGCCAACTTAGTATGTAGTATGCTACCTCATAACTAAGAAGCAGTTCCAAATTTATAACTTCCAATCGTCACACCTTCTTATCCTCGTGGCTTATTTGCCATTCCCTGCTTCTTCTTTTTCGTATTCTGCTGCAAAAATTGTGTGTGTGCCTACATACTAATAAGCCAACCCCGACATCCCAAACAGGAATGAACTGAGCTTATTCACTGCGTCAGCACGCATTTCGACGCGCATTGCATCTCATTCCCCCCCACCGTGCAAACACATTCTCATTCACGAATTTAATTGACCTGTCATTTCTCCCGCAGCCCAGTCGTGTTCTTACATTTTTGTAGTGCTCCACCTCTACGCACACAGTAGCAGTACACCGGTTCACTCATTCCCGTCACACACGCTGACTACAAAAGTCCAATGAAGACTCTATTTGGAACGTAGGAATAAGTCCGCGCGAATTTTGCAGAAAATAGTTTGATTTCCGTGAAAATCGACAAAAATCTCGCATTTCAAGCTAAGTTTAAATGGCCAGTCCCCGGCCGCTGTATATATAAGAGTGGATGAGTTTACGATGTTAAGCAGAGAGAGAAAAAAAATAATCTGCGGCCGAGAGAGGAAATGAAGACAGCGAGTACATGTCATAGGGTGTGTTTGGTTGGTGGGATGAGCTCGAATGGGATGGGATAGTACAGGTAGGATGAGATCGTTCTGGATGAGATGATTCAAGTATGGTGTTTGGTTGGTGGGATAGGATGATATATGATTTTATTTGGTTGGTGGGATAGGATGGTCCTGGATGGTTCAAGATGGTGTTTGGTTGGTGGGATAAGATGATACATGAATAATATTTTTTACAGTAAAATATGTCAAGAGTGGTCTTGTTTTGTTGATTAAATGACAAGGAACACAACGGTTCAATCGGATCGCAAATCAGATACTCGGTTTAGAAAATATGGTCATTTGAAGCTCGTTAATCATTACTTTTTTCCGTGCACGCCTTGGAATTCGAGTGAACGATATGGTTCGGGATTTTTTCTACAGCATAAACATAGAATATTCTCATTTCTTGAATCATCTCATCCCGAACGGTTTAGTTTCATTCAACCAACCAAACACCCGAACGAACTCATTTTCCGTACTGAACGGTTCAGGAATTAACCAAACGCAACTAAGGGTGCGTTTGGTTGGTGGGATGAGGTTGAATGGGATGAGATGGTACAGGTAGGATGGGATCGTCCTGGATGAGATGATTCAAGTATGGTGTTTGGTTGGTGGGATAGGATGATATATGATTTTGTTTGGTTGGTGGGATAGGATGGTTCTGGATGGTTCAAGATGATGTTTGGTTGGTGGGATAGGATGATACATGAATAATATTTTTGTAGTAAAATATACCAAGAGTGGTCTTGTTTTGTTGATTAAATGACAAGGAACACAACGGTTCAATCGGATCGCAAATCGGATACTCGGTTTAGAAAATATAGTCATTTGAAACTCGTAAATCATGCCTTTTTTCCGTACACGCCTTGGAATTCGAGTGAACGGTGTGGTTCAGGATTTTTTCCCGAACGAGATGATACAGTATAAACATGGAATATTCTTATTTTTTGAATCATCTCATCCTGAACGGTTTGATTCCATTCAACCAACTAAACACCTAAACGAGCTCATTTCTCATACCGAACGATCCAAGACTAAATGATTCGAACTCTAAAAGTACGGGCGAGGAGGGAGAGAGAGAGAGATGGGACGGCACATCGATCGGCTCACGCATGCAGTACATATGACGTCCGATCCATTCAGTAGGGAGAGAGCATACATGTTTACAGAGAGAGAGAGAGGGAGAGATGAGAGCATGAGCATGCACTGCAGTCTGCAGAGATGAGAGGCAGTAGTCAGAGAGGAGGGAGAGGAGAGCAAGTAGAGAGAATGGCTGGCCAGAGCAGGCAATGATAGCTCGCTCGCCATTCGCTCTCTCTCTCTCTCGGCCCGGCTGCCTCCCTCCGTTTTGTCCCCCCCGCCCGTACGTTAGCCCACGCCGGGACCCTGCGCGCCACCCCTTGACGGCTTGACGCGCCTCCTCCCAAAACTCTCCTGGTAATGGTATGCTCACTCCCAAATTAACTTCCCTACCCCTTCACAGCCAATGTACTAGTGTGAATTGTACATTTGCCCTTAGGCTCCGTTTGGTTCGTGGAATTGGAGCCCCGATTCAATTTGTATCGAAATTGGAATTGGTCTCTAATTCAAATATTTGTGTTTGGTTGCCAAAGAAATCACAACACGAAATGAACTCCTAAGATAATTTATTGGACCGAAACAGCGACTAAGAGGCGATGAATAGGAGCACTACTTCTTTTTCACCTCAACCAGATTCAACTCCAATCTCACTTCAGTAGCTATGAAAGCTATGAAGATTGAAAATACAAACACAACGAAAGTCTTGTATTAAATTCAATCAAAAACCCGGGACACAACCACTAAAAACTCAAGGAGAGGAGAGTTGGTAGTCAGATATCTGATGATGGGAGGTCCGATGGCCAACCGATTGGATCTCTCACATGGACGGCCTGACCTCTCGCGTGATAAACAGTAAAATCAGTATGATTTTAAAACCACAACTCGACTCAACTTTTGATTAAGTGGTCCAAATCCTCTCAAATTTCAACCATGCATACCTCATCAAGAAGGTCGGGAATCTATTCCAATCGACGGTCGGGAAGATCAAGGCCAAGATTTCACCAATTTCTTAGATGAGGGGAAAAGAGACACAAGAACCGAGGAGATTCGAACTTTTATCCAAAAGCTTGCTCGTGGGTAGATTGAGATCAAGATGATTCTAGATGTATTCGAACATATCCTTTCAAGCAAGATCACAACAAGAAACCATAAGAAAACCAAAGAAACATCAAAATCTCAAAATCCATCAAAGAGAGAGCGAAAAACAAGAAAAGACTTATCTTGAAGAAACTTTGTTGAATTGATTTGAGAATGATGTTGGTTTATAGTCAGTCCACCATAAAGGACAAAAGCTAAACACTTGAGCACTCAATCAATCAATCTCTTACAAACCCTAGCCTTAACTACTCCAAAATCCCTAAATCACAAATTAAGGTTTTTCAGTAGGAAGGACTTGAGAATTTCACATCTAGACATTCCCTTTTATAGTGGAGGCTAAGTTTAGAGAGAACACCCTAACGGGCACCGATTAAGCCCACACACAAACGAGTTTATACTCACGCACGCCTCTCAAAGCAGATGACGAACCAGGATTTCTGAATTCGTATCTTTGTGATCTTTATCTTCACTTGACCTAAACCGTCTTTCCTTACGCCGTCTTGTGCTGCGGTTTAGCCAAAGGTGACCAATGCGGTATTTTGGTGAAGTTACCAAAATACATCTTTTCGATGCTTCTCCAAAGACCGACTCCAATCTTTATAAAGCAATCTCATGATTCACCACGTGTAGGTTGATCAATGGCTCTCTTCATATCAGCAAGACTATCCCATTCGGCTCCCACCGAAACCGCCGTGGCACTTGTAATGACCTCCATGCCGCTTGATGCAACTCGTCACATCAAACTTCTCGTTGGATCATCCTTGCCCATTTTGCACCATGCTTGAGTCTAATAACTTCACCCGGCATCCTTGATTGTTATGGACCTCAGCTCTCCAAGCCTAATCCCGACCATCCTTGCCGTTGACCTCCAAGCCTCCTATATAACAATAGATCAAGAAATCGATTTCAGGCATAAGTTCTTCGCAACTTAACTCATATTAGTCAAAACATGCATTATACAACACATATGCACTGGAAATCATAAAATTGATCTAACCGACGAACATCATCGCCTTGCCGGCCAATGGACAGGGAAAAATCGGTCAGACCGCCACCCATGGCTGGTTTGACCGCCCAGCTTGGCCGATTTGACTGCCAGCACAGGGACTTAGCCATATTTTCTCCCTGAAAATCTGAACCCTCTTTGGAAATTTGAAATGAATTGAATTTTTGGCTCGAAGCTCCAAAAATTATGAAACCAAGTGCAGAAGAATTCTCACTTGTCTACACCTTCTATTTTTGGCCTGGACCAAAACTAAACCGAAAATTTTGGCCAGTCAGACCGCCCCTCATGGCCGGTCTGACCACCAGCTTTGCCGATCTGATCGCTGGCCCTTTGGCCTGCCCATGGCCGGTCTGACCTCCAGGGATGGCCGGTCAGACCGCCTCCTTGGCCAGTCCAACCGTCTAAATCCTGATAGCAACTAAATTTTGCCGAAAACAGGTGTTTCGATAAACCCTCTCTAACATTTCCAATTGTATTATTGTCCTAAGATCAAAAGGATATCCCCATATATCCACACAATTCAAATTTCTGTTTTGGATGCATGCAACTTGAAAATGAATTGGCACATGGGGGAAGAAACGAACTGGGAAGCTCGATGGTGACCAGATCTGGACATCGGGATGGTGGTCGGAGCGCTTGTTGGGTTGTTGTCGGAGTGGTGGTCAGAGAAGGAGATGGAGAGGAGAACCATGGAATGCCTAGATCTAGTCGCTGTGAGTTATGGCCGGAGCGGTTGCTTGCTAGATGGTCACCAGAGAGGATGAAGGAGATGTAGTCGGCTGCCGAGGTCTTCGGGAGCTCGCCTACGGCGGTCAGGGCTCTCCCCTCTCTTGCAGCAATGGTCGTGAGGTCGTTGAAGGAGACAGAAAGGGAACTCGGGGATCTCCATGCCGGCAGCCGGAAGGGTACTCGCCGGAGTGGGTGCCAAATGTCAACGGTGGCAGTCGGAACGGAACTCGGAGTGGGTCTTAACGCCGGCAACTGGAGCGGAGTGGATTGGGCGGCGGCCGACGCAGCAGCGATGATTCAATTCTGTCTGAGAGGATCGAGATAGAGAAGAGTGCGAGAGCCTTCGAAGCGTTTTGTGGATGGATTGTGCGAGTTCAATTTCAACCAATTCGGAGGAGGTCTGAATCCTATGTGGCCTCCTTCAGTTGTTCCGAGAACCAAACGGGGTGTTAGGGTTTTTGGAATCTGTAAAGATTTTCTTCTTTGTGCTACGGATCTCGTACAGGGCGTGGCCACCTAGGCACCCAATTTTGGTCCTGAAGTGGATGTGCATTGAATGGAGTACTCATCATTCGCCAGGCATGGTAACCGGAACTAATCGCTTAACCCATGTATGTATCTCGATGATGGAAATATTAATTGTCCTTAGTAACGAACTTGTGAGTCATGAAACAGTTCTTCTGTACTGAACGCATGTATAACTACATACTGAGTATATCATAGGGGAAGTAGTAACCGGCAAACCATCGTAATCCAGCTACATTATAGGACAAGAAATACAAGCATGCGGGAGGAGAATGGGTGGCAATAGCAAGCGGAGGAAGCAAACAGAGGAACGGTGCAATATGCATACGGATCCCAAGAACATCAGAGGAAGGCATACCAGTATAAAGACACTCGCATTTCCTCCCGGAGGCCAAGGAGCAGAGAGAGATGCATGCATGTGTCCTAGCCACCGGCCCAGGCACTGTTGGCCTGCGCTTGGACGTTGACAGGTCGAGCCATCGTCTTCCTCCCCCTGTATCAACGCGTACGCTGCCGCGCGCTCAGCTCAGCTCAGCCGATCGAGCCAGCCAGACAGACAGACGCATGCTTCCGTCCATCCATGGACCGCGTGCGCGTGTGACTGATCACCTGCCTTTGAAGTCAAAACTGGAAGCCATCGCCAGAGGGTGGGCCCCGCCCCTCCGTCGCGATCGCAGGGGAGGTTGCTGTGAGTTGTACGTACTGCCATTGGTCACGCTGGTTTCACGGTACGAACTTTACACCAGCTTTACTGTAAATACGAACACTGTACGTGGAATTAACACGTGAATCACTGTCAACCAGCCATTTGTTTGTATCAAGAACTATGTTTAGATTGCACACTACAGCAATGCAAAATTGCACCAGGTTGATTTGCTAGCCAGTACTACTGGCCTCCAAGCGAAGCTTGGGTCACCAGATGGATGGATGGATGGCCCTTTCCGGCCGAGGAACACCACTACTACAGAAAATGTCTTCATAGACGGTTCAAAAACGTCATCACAAACGGTTTCGTGAGCCATCTGAGTTTATGAGTTAGTGATGACATAAGGTGATCACAAACGATTTTCGAATTTGAACCGTCTGTGATGTATACTATCACAGACGGTTATTAACTCAGAACCGTCTGTGATAGCTTATGTATCACAGACAGTTTGTAGATGAAACCGTCTGTGATATCTGGATGTATCACAAACGGTTTGTAGATGAAATCGTCCGTGATAGCTGATGTATCACATACGGTTTGTCCTAAAGAACCGTTTGTGATATTTTTTTTTTATATTGCTAAATCTATTTCTGTTTATTGGCTAGTCTCAGGAAATACTAGCCATTTCCTTTGAAACAAGCAGAAACACAATAAGTACATGTACACATCTAATTCACATTCATTTCAGAAACAAGCACATCCAATTCACATTCATTTCAGAAACAAGCATATCCATTTCACAAAGCAATTAACTCAAATGAACTAAAATTAACCATTCGAACAAATATACACATATGTTCCATTAAGTTCAATCTTATCCCAATAAAGTTCAATCTACATTGTGGAACTTCTCTTTTGGGTTTATGACCTCACGCATCAAGAAGGCAGCAAACTGTCTTCGAATGCGTTCGAGTTGGGCCTGTTCCAACGGAGTTTTAGCGATGGTCGCAACCCGTTGCTAGGAAAATTAAAGTCGTGCATATATAAATTAATAAGTATTAAATAATTATTGCAAGATTGGTAAACCTGAGGATCTTTAGTCATCGGGGAACCAAGGAGTAGTTCCATGTTGTGGCAAACATAGTATCCGCAGGTGTTGCCCGGCGTAGGGGTGGAAACGAGCCGAGCCGAGCCGAGCCGGCTCGAGCCAGGCTCGCTTTGGCTCGGATGAACAGTAGGCTCGGCTCGGCTCGTTGTGATCACGAGCCAGGGAAGAGGCTTGGCTCGGCTCGTGATCGAGCTCGAGCTGGCTCGAATGGCTCGCGAGCCCAGCACTTACAATCCATGAACTCGCTCAAACATCAAGAACATCCAAGTCCAACAACGTTCTGGAACATCCAACAATAATCTGGAACTACACGAGATAAAAATCTGGAACTACACAAGACAATTTTGCTAATCAAGAACATCCAAGTCGCCTTCTGGTCGCCGATGCGGGTAGGAGGCGAGGGGCGCGGCGTCGTGGTCGAGGTCGGCGATCTTGGCGCCGGTATCGTCGCGGAGCTCGAGGCGCATGGAGGCGATGACGGTGTTGGTCTTCCTCCAGAGCTTCTCCTTGAGGGCCTCGACGGTCGCCTCGCCTCGATCTCGATGGCCTCCAGTGGGGCGCGCGCGCGGTGGAGCCGGTGGGGTCTGGGAGGGGAGGCCGAGGCCGAGGAGGGTGGAGCTGGGCGGGGGGGAGGAGGCGGGCGGGGCGCAGGGGAGGGGGGAGGCGGGGGAGGCGCCGGTGGAGCTGGGAGGGAAGGCGAGGCGGCAGTGGAGGCGGGTGAGGAAGGGGAGGCGGCGAAGCGGCGGGTGGGGCGGGAGGAAGGCGGGCGGAGGCGCCGGGTGGAGTTGGGCGAGGCGGTGGCTCGGAGGAGGACCGGAGGGGGGAGGACACGGCCACGCGGGGCGGCGGGGGCTGGAGCCTGGAGGTGGCGGTCGGGACTGGAGGAATCGGGAGGGAGCGCCGAGCAAGGAGTGAGGGAGGACTGGAGTCTGGATCTGGCAGAGACGGGGGGAGAGTCAGAGACCGAAGGGAGGGATAAGGCGGTCAAGGCCGTGAGCCCGAGCCCGAGCCCGTGACCAAGCTCGCGAGCGGCTTGCGATCCAGCTCGAGCTCGGCTCGAAATTTGACTGAGCCAAAAGGTAGGCTTGGCTCGGCTCGAAATTTCGCGAGCCGAACCCGAGCCGAGCCGAGTTGCAACGAGCCCGAGCCGAGCCGAGCCATGAGCCTCGAGCTATTTTTCCAGCCCTAGCCCGGCGGTTGCTGGTGGCACTGCAAAAATATAATTGGTTAGTTCGAGAGGCATTACTACGAAGTGTTATATAAGATTAATGTGTACTAGCGAATACCAGGAATTTGAAATCGTGTCGTAGGTTCACTCCCTTGCATCTCCCTCCCTTTGGATAGTACGTGATTCCAAAAACTTAGCCTTAGCCATTGCAAAGGAAAGAAAAACTACAATAGAATTATCTATGGAGGAAATATATTTACCTGTCGATTAAGTTTTTGACAACTGTGAAGTCGTTATTAGACCTCTTTAGGGAATCAAGGTATCTTACCTGGTTCCATTTTGGTATAATTACAATTAGAATCTAGTGGTACCTACACAGGTGTGAGGACCCCGGTTTATTCGGCTTGTACTGTTTAACCATCCACTTGGTCCTAACAGTACAAATCAAATAAACCAAGCCTCGAGATATCTATACTTCCTGCAGTGCAGTATACACACCCGTTACAAAATCATGCATCAATTCCATTCATACACATAGAGCAAGCAAAAGCAACAAGCGAAAGACATAGATAATATAAAGAGAGTTATTACAAAAGAGAGGTGACTGACCAAAAGTCATACAAATAAGTAAATACACAATGAAGCAAAATGGCCATAAGATGGCGATAAACAAAAGCCAATCGGTGTGCCTTTACCCACAAGGCAACCAACCGGTCCGCCAAGCTAATCGTCCCAAGCAGTGCGCAACACGACTCACAAAAGTGAGGCCCTTGGGGCTCACCTTCTTCCTCTGCAACAATTAATATTAAGCAAGCGGATGAGTACAAAACTTGTTTTGTACTGCAAGAAAATGACGTGTGAGATAACAGAACTATAATTAACTACATGCAAGCTTTATTTAAGTGGATGAGGCTCGGACTTATTTTGACATAAAGCAAGTTTTCATTTGCAATAGGGTAATAGATTCAAAGCAAGTTTGCAATTAACTTTTATTGTTCAAATAAAGAGAGACAATAATAACAATAGATAGAGAACAACACCAACCTAGAAGTGACTAACCCATAGTCACCACAACAATAGCATGAAGTACCCCCTTCATACCACCCATATCAAGTTTAAGTTTTTAAAAGGTTGTAGTCTAGTTCTTGCACGACCTTACCAAGCATGTCCATAACCTAGGGCGAGGCTATTCGAATAGTTTTAACCTGCGGGGGTGTACCAATGTACCCACACGATAGACCGCCTTTCCACCACCACGGTTAGCACACTTCCTTTGGTATGCGGGCATGGCTAAGTCTAACAAGGCGCTTTCCAATGGACGATGCTAATTAAGAGCCGCAACCCACGGGAGAAAGACACATTAGACAGCCTAACCGGTCTGCTAATGCTTCCCTCCAACACACACACAAGAACACACCCACCAACCAGCTCATAATTAACACCTTCCAAAGTACTTAGTCAAGAGAGGTTCCATATCCCCTCGTGTGGTTAGCACGCACAAGCGCTGGCTTAGTGACACAAGTAACTCGGTCCTTGGGGACTTAGGCACCATTCAAACACACCCAAGATCACATCAACATACCATTGTGCCCAAGTCAAGATATAGTTTTGTTTTCAGTTTTTGATTTGTAAATCAATAAAACACAAGGGTTGGATATAATGGAGTAGTATAAGTATTTGTGTGATCAAGATCATCGACTAAGTCGATGATCGCCCAATACTACCGATACTAGGCATGGCTAAGCAATATTTATTCGAAATCTACTAAGTGACAAGAGCTCATCCATCGAACTCTAATCACAGCAATTAACCTAGGCTCAGGTAGTAGAGGATAATCATTTACCTACAGATTATGCAACTAGAGGATTAACTAATCAACTTAACAACAAATTAGCAATGCATACATAGAAGTTAAACAAAATATTAGACTTTAAAAGTAATGGGATCAATGGAAATGATCAAGCGCTTGCTCGCTTGTCGTTGCTCAAGCTGTTGCGGAGGATCGTTCTCGGGGTTACCGCAAATGTCGGCTTCCTAGCGAAAAGCAAAAAGAAGCGAGAACCACCAATAAGACGAGCAACACTTAACAAAAGAGCAAGCAAAATTTATCCAATTGCGACGAAATTTATGCACAAGGTAAAATAGGAATAAACCTAGACATAGAAACTGGCAAAACTTAATTTGGATTTGTGGTGCGAAAGATATTCCATAAAAACCTATTTTTGGCCATAATTAGGTACTGTAGCAAAAATATTTTCTAGAAAGATTTTGAAGCTGAAACTTTTATGGTAGCTACCTACTGGTATAGTGATAAGCCATATAAAATTTCAGGTCATTTGGAGTTATATTGAAAGAGTTATGATTTGTCTAAATTGTTTAGGGTATTAAACTAAAATATGATCCTTATGATTTTTAAAAGCAGTAAAATTTGTGAAACCAATTTTCCTAGCAAATACACTATCAGTGGAAGCTAATCCAATTGGATTCATACAAAAATCAGCTATAGATAAAAATATATGCATTTTACAAGTTTGCTAAAAGTTCTGAAAAACAGTATTAAGTTCACTTGTTTACTATTTTTGAAAAAGGTTCTCCAGGTTTGATAGTGGTCTACAATTATTTTTCTATTTAATTTCAAGGTATAAGGAAGCTAACAAAATTGGAATAATCTAATTTGGATCTATAGTTACAGAGATACAAAAATGACAAGACCCTAAAGTTCTTAGTTTTGGACTTAGCATTTTCGGGATTTTCCTAACACCGGAGGCGTGGGCGATTGAGAGCCGTCGATCTCGATCGGACGTCCCCCGTTGAATCCGGCGACACGAGCACCGGCGCGCGAAGAGGGCGGCGACGTGGAGAGCTGAGGGCCGTAGATCTCTAGATCGGACGACCACTAATGAGCCACGTCGCCCCCGACCTGGAGCTCCGCCCGACAACAGAGGAGTTCCCGGCCGCGAGCTTGCTCGGCTCGTCGCCGGCGAGAATCGCCATGGCGACGCCGGCCAAGGGCCAAAACGGGATCCTAGCACTATTGCGCACCTGATGGCACCAGCGGCGAGGCCAATGGCGACCTGACGCGGCGCGGCGAGAGGAGGAGTGCTACGGCGGCGAAACGATGACACGGCTAAGCTACGCGCAAATGGGCGGGTGCAAAAGCTATGACGGGTCCTATAGACTTAACGCGACCAACCGAGTCCAGCGGTAGCCGCGGCGAGGAGGCTAACGGCGGCGCGCGCGATCAAACAGGAACTACGGCCATGGTGCGGCAAAGCTAAGCGGGAAGAGCTTAAGCTCACCAGGGTTCATCAAGATGATGACGGGTTGGGGTGGGCGGAGGATGAGCGGAGCAGCCCGGCGGCGAGGATCGGCGGCGGTGCGGGGATGCCTCAACGCGAGGGCCGACTGGGCCAAACCGGCAACACCGGGTGGTACCATGAGCTTCGCAATACCACGAGAAGCTCCAGGAGGCGGGATTGGGAAATGGGGTCTTACCAGACCGGAGAAGAAAGGGGCATCGGCGTCGCGAGCTCCAAAACTCAATCCCATTGCTCTCAGAGGAAACCCAAAATAAGGTGAGGTTAAGCACCACAGAGGTAAAAGGAAGGAGCAGGAGGAAGAATCGGGCGAGGAGCCACTTTGGAGCACCGTCGGCGGGAGCTCCAAGCTCGGCAATGGCGGAGATGGGCGCTGGGTGGTATGGGCTCGCTCAAGCTCGAGGGTGCAAGAGAGAGCTGCGGGAGAGGAAAGGAAGCCAAAGGAGGTGACCGGGGGCTTAAGTAGCGGGGAAGAGCGAGAGGGCACCGTTGCTCGCCTCGGGTTCCAGCTGCCACTGCGATCGCCGTGGCGACGGGAGATTGAGACGACGACTAAATGGGGCGGTGGGTGACGGGCATTTAACGCGCTGCGAGCCGTTGACGAAGACGGAGGTGGCAGGCATCGCGCGCTCCGCTCGGCTCCGCCATGGCGCGGCGCGCGCGGCGAGACGAGGACGGCGATGGCGGCCGTCCGACGCATCTAAGGGCTAGCGCGCAATCGCGTTGAAGCGGCATCGGGCAAACGTGGGCCGTGCGATGGAAATCCAACGGCCGAGATTCAGAGGCAGTCGGAGTTGTCCGAATGCTTACACGAATGAGAGCCGTTCGATGGAGATCCAACGGCTGATGACGCGCGCGCTCGCTCGACCGCGCCGGGTGCGGTTAGTTGACTAGGCCGAGTCAGTTGGCTCGAGCCCGAGTCTGACTCGCACCCGAGGAACAGTGAAAACCAGTTAGGGTTTGATTTTTGAACTGAAACTTTGGGGATTTAATTGAGGCATCAAATCAACTCCAAAATTTATGAAATTTTAACTGGAGCTTCCTAACCTAAGGGTTAACCTTCCATAAAATTTTCAGAGATTTTTGTGCACTGGGATTTTCTCAAGAAATCCTAGAAGGTTATTTCAGGGGTTTGACCAAGGTTTGACTTGCCTCTAAAATATTTTAAATAATTTCCAAAAATTATGAAATAATTCAGAGGTGTTACCAAGCAACCTTAGAACCCAGGAAAATTATTTCCAAGGGTTTAACAAAAGATTTGACCAAGGGGTTGTTGACTTGATAAATGAGGCTTTTGATTTTGAATTTTCCAAAATTCTTTTACAAGAATTTTCAGAAAAGTTCAAAAGCACAAGGATGTAAGAAAAGTTTTAATTTTACCCTCAATTTCTTACATTTGAAACACAAGCCAAAATGGGGATGTTACAACAGGTATATCGCCATAGTCATTAAACCTAAGTTTGTGTTGCTTATAAAGTATAAATCAACAAGTATAGCCACTAGTGTAGCACTTAC
The DNA here is from genome assembly GCA_036346255.1 of Ampelocalamus luodianensis. Classification (NCBI taxonomy): domain Eukaryota; kingdom Viridiplantae; phylum Streptophyta; class Magnoliopsida; order Poales; family Poaceae; genus Ampelocalamus; species Ampelocalamus luodianensis. The sequence goes on from CM070625.1 coordinate 25,705,005, forward strand.
TCCTGGTTGTAGGGTAAAAGTATGAAATCCGCGGTCATCCAGCAAAAACGTCGCCATGTACTCCTCAACGAAGGTTGCATGGTCGTTGATGCATTGCTCAAAGACCAAGAGTGGGCCGAGGAAACCTACCGATGATTTACTTGATGTGGTTTATGCAATCATGTATCTATATATATGTACAAAAACTAGGAGTTATATATGATTATTAGTATTACACGAACGTAGACCGTGATTGTACACACTTACTCTGTCCAACATCGTATGAGTGAGGCATCGAGGGAGTCGAGGTTGAAGAGTAAGAACAAGTAATCGAAGGTCACCGTGAAGACACAGTCTTGAGACTCGGGGTTAAAATGAATTTTATTGAACTTGACAGGGACACCCGAGCACCGTTGTCCACCCGTCTTTTTGGCCTGATCCATGAACCATTCATGCAATCTCTGGGAAGCCAATCCTAGGGTTTTGAGGTCCTCTTCTGGGACGACCAACGGCTCGCCATGCACGAATTTTTGGGTCAACGACAAGGAGGGGATATCATCGGGCTTCTTCGATTTGCCCTTGCCACCTCGCTTTTTAGAGGTCAACCGGGCACGAGGTTTAGATGCATCTGATGCACCGGGTCCTTGCCGCATCGGTACAGGTAACTCTGATGCAGGTAGCTTCGGTGCAGATACTTCCTGTGAAGTTGGCATCGCTGCATGTAGCTCTGGTGAAGTTGACACCGGTGTAGGTAGCTCCAAGCAGATGTCTCAGTTGGGCCATTGGATGAATGCTCCAATGGCTTGTCCTAAAGTCACAACCTTGTCGTTTGGGGGCATCTCTAGATGGACGACCTCGAAATTGGCATAAACACCGTTCATATTCACTTTTATGAAACCCGGTGCTATATTTACACCGTACAGCAAGGCCCCAACACCGAATGGATACGCCTGGCTCCAAGCAGCATCCAGGGCAATGGAGGCGCATCTCACTTGGAGCTTGCACTTCGTAGCCACCTACATAACGATACAAAATTAGCTACTCCAATAGGCCTTTCAATGGATCGAGCATTACAGGGATAATAATTATTACCAGGATGTTATCAACAGGAAATCTTTCACGGATTTCTAAGTTATGGTTAGACACGCAGCTACTCGAAAGTTTGGGGGGCTGGCTAGCACAGTAGCGGCGGGGGCTTCCAAGTTCCAACTGATTTCCCCTAAGCCTTTCCTCTGTGAGGGATGCACGAATCTCCTCTCGTAGCAGTGCTTCGTGCTCGGCTTTGGCTCTCTTCCTACTCCGGTACGCCCTGAAGTCCTCTGGGAATCCATCTTTCCATGGAACAAAGACCAATGCCTCTCGTGCGACCTAGATGCTCCTTGTTTCCTAGGGCTGCAAAGAGTATATCTCTCTTCCAAACTACCTGGAATGAGCCTTGGGAAGATTGTGCAGTACTCAGCTCTTTCTGCAAGAGCCCGACATGTTATTTTACTTTCTATGAAGTTATCAAGTAATTACAAACTAGGTAGTTCGATATCTTACTAGGCGTCGGGACACTTCCTCGTCTACAGGGTTTGGAAAGGAGATGACACCTGAAGACACGGTAGATAACCCGCTCTTAGCCAGTGTCGGGCGCTCATCAGGGATCCCAACAAATGGCGGAGAGGCGTCCAACCGACTTGCATGGTCGTCCTGATCCCTCCATTATGGGATTTTACCCGCATACCCAGCGATGTCGAGTCTGTGGGGGTGCGTGTTTTTTGCCTGGAGGGCCCTGTGCGCCGTACTTCCACCCCTAAAATCATCTGTCGTCTTCTTCGCCATAAAATCTTCCTAGTACTCCCCCACGAACGGATACTTCTGGAAGGATGTCAGATCCTTCTTCACGTAATTCTTGATAAGCGTCCTCTTGAAGTTCCTCCACGCTTTGCACACCTCTAGTAACGTGTATCGTTGCATGGGGGCCTGGTGTTGTTCTAGGATCTGGAACGATTGTAAAATTTTTGCTACCAGCCCAATTTTCTCAACAACGGTCAATTCCTTCCATAAATCGTAGGTGATCTTGACCCGTTGGCATGCAACTATTCTGACCGTTGTCTGGAATGCGGCCGCTTCTCGGCGAGGACTTAGTGGGATCCGAGACGCATCGACTCTTGTGATGGTAAATCGGCCCTTGGGTCTTTTCGATATTCCTCTTTCCTTACGCTTGGATTTTTCAGAGGACGACATATCAGACGCATGAGGCGACGATGACAAAGAATGAGCGGACGACATCTTCACGAGAAATAGAAGTTCTGACACACATGAACATATTATCATAAGATTATCTATGTGCATGGGTATACACACCAATTAAATGACATAATTGACATATACACACGTAAATCCTCCAAGTCAACCAACAACACTTGATCTACTGACATATTAGCATGTATTATGAATTGGATCACAAAACCTAGAGGTTCAACCAATTAACTAACCAAAAGTAACAGACTAAATGCTAAAGATCAATCAACAGTAGTAAGCATTCCATTCCAATTAGAGCTCAAGTTCAAACCCGATTATCAAAACAATTTCAGTACAAGAGTATTATCATCAGAGAGCATTCATCTCAAGCCCACTATACCACATTGCAATATGAACATATCAAATGCAAAGGGGTAATTAAATTGAAATGTTGTGATACTCACGAAGCAGATGGCAATCAAAGCCACTGAGCAATCTAAGCAATGTGTGAGGGGAAAGGGCGTCGGGGTCGGCAACTTGGCATATGTTACCTTTGGGTGTCCTAGGAGAAGGACAAGCAGGGAGCACCGGAGCAGCAGGGCTCGGGAGAGGAGGCACACCGGGCTTGAGGAGGAGGCAGCGCCGAGGACGACGGCGATGGGCTCGGGGAGGCGGGGTGTCGGGTTCAGGGAGGAGGCAGCTCGTGCTCGGGGAGGAGGCAACGGGCTCGGGGGAGGAGGCGGCGTCGAGGACGACGACAACAGGCTCGGGGAGGAGGGATATTAGAGAAACTTAATCGTTTGAGTGGGGGGCGTGGGCAAACCCTAGAGTTTGAATATAAATAAGGTTGGACATCACAAACGGTTCTAAAGTAGAACCGTCTTTGATAAATACACATCACAGACGGTTCCAATAAATAACTGTCTGTGATATCTGATGTATCACAGGCGGTTCTAAATTAGAACCGTCTTTGATAAATACACATCACGACAGTTCCAATAAATAACCATATGTGATATCTAATGTATCATAGACGGTTCTTTAGATGAAATCGTCTGTGATAAATAATTACAGACGGTTTGTCCTAAGAAACCGTCTGTGATATTCTTTTGTATCGCAAATCTATTTCTGTTTATTGGCTAGCCTCAGGAAATGCTAGCCATGCCCTCTGAAACAAGCAGAAACACAATAAGTACATGTATACATCCAATTCACATTCATTTTAGAAACAAGTACATCCATTTCACAAATTTAGATATGACACATTCTCATATACATAAATGCAAATTCACATATGACATATTCTCATATACATAAATGCAAATTCAGAACATATGACGCACAAACATTTCATTCATCATTCCACTTGCTTATCTCCTTTAAAGATTAGCCCTTCATGATGATCGACGCGTATGTAGCTAGTTTCATCACGTTGTTCTTCCTCAACCCTTATGCTGTTTCCGAAAGGAGGCAACTCATCAAATTGATTGTATTCTTCCTCGTTCACTACATTCTCAACTCCGATAATCCTCATTTTTCCATAAAGAACTACATGGTACTTCTTATTTGCCTAGACGGTTACATGGAAAACTTGAACAATTTGGTTAGCGAGTACGAATGGTTCATCGTTGTATGTGACATGTTCGAGGTCCACGGTAGTGACGCCGTACCTGTCGACCTTCACCTGTGGAAGATGGACCCAACGACACCGAAATAGGGGATCTAGAAAAACACGTAGTCGAGCTCGTAAATCTCCTCTATGAACCCATAGTAGGAGTTCCTCAACCCATCGGTACTGAATGTATCTATGCGGACACCGCTGTTCTGGTGAGTGCTCTTTATATCCTAAGCGCATCTATCCTGACAATAGCTGAAATGGACCACACGAGCGGGCTCAGTGAGGTGAGGCGATACTCAAACCGGGCACGAAGTGGCGATGGACTCATCGGGCTTGGAGATCTCACACGGCTACCGTAGCACCAGAGATGGAGAAGAAGATTCTGTTGAGGAGCTACATTGCACCCACTACTATAGAAAACCTCATCCCAAATGGTTCGGAACCGTCATCACAGATGGTTTTTGAACCGTCTGTATTTTTATGTCTGTGATAACAGGCGTATCACAGATAGCTCAAAAGTCATATGTGATATATCTGCTATAACAAACGATTCTATTTACAATCTGTCTAGGATATTACGTATATCACAGACGGTTCTATATACCAACCGTCTATGATATCCGTCATATCACAAACGGCTCTATTTACCAACCATCTGGGATAGCCTAAATATCACAGACGCTTCTATTTACTAACTGTCTGTGATATGACGGATATCACAGATGGTTGGTATATAGAACCGTCTATGATATACGTAATATCCCATACGGTTAGTTAATAGAACCGTCTGTGATATACGTCATATCATAGACGGTTAGCAAACAGAAGCGTCTGTGATAGTGTTTTATACTTAACTAATTTTTTTTTGCTTTTCGGCTAGCCTCAGGAATTGCTAGCCATGCCCTCTTAAAACAAGCCGGTAGAAAATATACATCACAGATGAATCAATCGTTGACAACTTAAAGTGATCATTTACAATATGTATCAAGTATTGTCGCTAGAGTTATAATTGAATTAGAACTACTCAAAGTGAAGGTCGTTCAGTGGTGTCGACGGAGTAGTGAAACTCTCTGTTGGCATTAATGATCTCCATCTTGATGAAGCCGCAGAGTCTCCCTTGAACCTCCGAGATCTCTCTCATTAAGAGTGCATCTAAATCTATGTTCAAGCCCTGTCGCTAGCAAGAATAAAGTAGTAAGCATATATTCAAAATTTATAATTAGAAAATAATTATTGCGAGAGGTCTACCTCGGGATCCTTCAACTAAGCACTCATGAGCTGCTGCATATGATGGCAAACATAGAATGCACAATCTTGTTGTTTTTGCTGGCGGCACTGCCACTACCACAAAACAGCCTACAGTGGACGCCTCATCACAGACGGTTCCAAAGGAACCGTCTGTGTTGAAGTTATACAGACGGTTACTTAGTAACCGTCTTTGCAATCATCTGTGATATGTCATTATCACAGACGGTTTGTAAATAAAACCGTTTGTGATACTTCACAGACTATTCTATCATTGAACCGTCTGTGATACTTCACAGACTGTTCTATCATTGAACCGTCTGTAATATACTATTATCACAGACGGTTCTTAATACGAACCGTCTGTGATATTTCACAGACGGTTCTATTTACAAACCGTCTGTGATAATTACATATCGCAGACGGTTCCATGATAGAACCGTCTGTGATATGTCATTATCACAGACGGTTCTCAATACGAATCGTCTATTTCACAGACGGTTCTTATTAAGAACCGTCTCTGATAAGGATTATATCACAGACGGTTCCATGATAGAACCGTCTGTGATATGTCTTTCCTATCTCTTCGTCTCCTACGCGATGTGCTCTTCATCTCACGATCGCACCAATATGTATCTCTTCGTCTCCTAGGTCAGCTTTAGTACTTGTTTTATAAATAGACATCCCCTTCTGAAAGGGATTTCTTACGAACCTCCATGATCCCCTTTCTCCACAAACTCCAAATGGCTTCCTCTCTCGTCCTGGCTGTATTGGCCTACATTGTGGTTGTGTACTCGCACCACTCTGGTCGCAACCTGGCCCAAGCTGCGGACAAGCCGTCCGTTCGCAATGTCATCTGTTGTAGGCCCTCCCATATACCGGATACCATAACGGCCATCATCTGTCGATTGGAGCTCCTCCTCTAATAGACCAGTGCAAGGGTCTCCAGCATCCAGCGAGTAAACCTCATCGTGGAGATCGTCTTATGGAACTATTTGGTCCGCACCGAGAATGCAGCCCGGAGAGTCGAGGATGACATCCGAATTGCTGGAGAGCGGGTCGACCTCGCCGAGACAGAGGAGACCAAGGTTGATGGCATCTGGGCTATATGGGGCTTGATTACGGAGTCCGAACGGCTACAAGAGCAAATTGAGAGTGCAAGGTCACAGGTGGAGGCGTTTGGTGAGACAGTCGTTGATCCCACCACCACTGAAGCCGACGAGACGACGTACGAAGATTTGAAGACTAACATAGGATCGCTGATCCTTTTTGTATCGTCTGTGATGTAAAAACGATATGGTATTTTTTATCGTTTGTGATGTAAATAGGATATGGTCTTTTTATCGTCTGTTTATTACTGGGCAATTCATTTTAGTAATTATTTGCGCATATACAGTTTCAGATGCGCTATCACGAGCGGTTCCCATGAAGAACCATCTGTGATAATATCCTCATCACAGACGGTTCCAAAGGAGCCGTCTGTGTTGAACTTATACAGACAGTTCCCTTTGGAGCCGTCTGTGATATATGCCTCCTCACATACGGCTCTTATTACCAACCGTCTGTGATATACTCCACATCACAGACGGTTGGTAATAAGAACCGTCTGTGATATGCCTCATCACAAACGACTCTTATTACCAACCGTCTTTGACGTGGAGTATATCACAGACGGTTTATAATACGAACCGTCTGTGAAGTATCACAGACGGTTCTATTTACAAACTGCCTGTGATAATGACATATCACAGACGATAGCAAGGAATCGTCTGTGATATATTCCACATCACAGATGGTTGGTAATAAGAACCGTCTGTGATATGCCACCCCTATAAATATCAGGACCCGACAGACCCCCTACCCTAGCGCCTCTGATCTGTTCTTTGGAATAGAGGGGCTTGAGAAGCTTTGCTCTGTGTTAGCTGTAGAAGGCTTGCTTGTTTTTCTTGCCTTGTTCTTGGTTGTGGGTTGCCCTAGCAACTTATGGCTATTTGGCTTGCATGCTTGCTTTGTGAGGCTTGGCTTTGGTGGTACCTCTCAGTTTGGGTGTTGTGAATAAGTGCTTTGTTTTGGCAGTAGGTGTTTTGTGAGAGGTAGAAGCTTATGGGGGAGGTGCATTTCGGCTGTGGCTCTTCTCTTGCCCTGTCAACTTAGCTCTCACATTGCACTGTGGTCTGAAGGAGAAGGCCAGTGAGGAATCTCGCAAGATATTTGGAATTTTCGTCGTGAGCTCCGAGGGTAACGATCGGTAACTCTTTATATTTGCTCTAGGTTAATCTTTAATCAATTTTAGTGTGTTTGGTTAAGAGGAGGAGTAACGTATTTGTAGTTTATTAATATAATTTAACACTACTAATTTATTATGTGCGTAGCATAGATGGATCGAAACTGGATGTACGGTGCGAACCGTGTGAGTGAAGAGTACATTAATGGCGTGTTTGCTTTTAAAAGAGCCGTCGGGCAGGATATGTTGAATAGGGATAGAATTTATGTACTGTCCATGCATTGATTGCGGTAATCTAAAAATATTTAACAACCCGACGCAGATCATAGGGCACTTGATTCGAAGGGGTTTCAAAAAAGGGTATACAAGTTGGACCAGTCACGGTGAAGAGCAGATTATACAGGAAGTTAATAATGACGACATCGCCGAGGAAGTCAACGATATGCCGGATGTGGACTGTGCTTTTGACGAGGATAGGTCGCACGATGACAATTTGGATTAGATGCTACGCGATGCAGAAGAGAACTACAGTGAGAGAGAGTTTTGTAAATTCGAGCGCTTAATGGAGGACTCGGGGAAACCTTTGTTCCCTAGCTGCAAGCCGGAATACACAAGGTTGTCAACTGTACTTGAACTGCTGAAATTGAAGGCAAGCAATAGTTGGTCCGACAAGAGTTTCACGGCGTTGTTAGGTCTCCTAGCGGACATCCTTCCGGAGGGAAACGTGTTGCCCAGCACGACCTACCAAGCCAAGAAGGTTCTTTGTCCATTGGGAATGGAAGTAGAAAGAATACATGCATGTCCGAACGATTGTATCCTCTACCGTAAAAAGTATGTAGACTTGCATACATGTCCCTTGTGCAAAGCATCCCGATACAAGCGTAAGAATACTGCTAAGGTGAAGCAAGGACCTCCTGCTAAGATGTTGTGGTATCTGCCTGTGATCCCACGTTTGAAGCATTTATTCGCGAACCGAAAGGAGGCAAGATTGCTGCGTTGGCACTCGGAGGAGCGTAAGAAAGATGGAAAGCTAAGACACCCTGCTGATTCTGCCCAGTGGAGAAACTTCGATCGGACCTTCAAAGAGTTCGGTGCGGAACCGAGGAACATAACGTTAGGGTTGACTACAGATGGAATGAATCCTTTCAGTAACATGAGCAGCCGACATAGCACCTGGCCCGTGAATCTATGTATGTACAACCTTCCTCCTTGGCTGTGTATGAAGCGGAAGTACATTTTGATGTCACTACTTATCCAAGGGCCGAAGCAACCCTGGGAACGATATTGATGTGTACCTAGCACCATTACTGGATGATCTTGTGACACTATGGAACGAAGGGGTACAAGTATGGGATGCGTACAAACGAGAGAACTTCTCTTTACGCGCCATGTTGTTCTGCATTATCAATGATTTTCCTGCCCTTGGTAACCTGTCAGGCTTCAGTACGAAAGGAGCCAAAGCCTGTCCGCACTGCTTAGATGTTACGGAGAGTGCATGGCTGAACAACTCACGTAAAACTGTGTATATGCGTCACCGTAGGTTCCTTCCCAAGAGGCACCCATACTGCAAGATGAAGAAATAATTCGACGAAATAAGGAGGACAGTTCAGCTCCAAGGGATTTTAGAGGGAAAGAGGTCTATGATATGGTTAAGGATATCGATGTTGTGCTTGGGAAGGGACGTAAATTAAAAATCCGTTAGAAGAACATCTGGAAGAAGCGGTCAATTTTGTGGGATTTATCTTGTTGGGAGCACTTAGAAGTTCGTCACTGCATCGACGTCATTCACGTGGAGAAGAATGTATGTGATAGCTTGATTGGTCTCTTACTGAACATTAGTGGCAAAACAAAGGATGGTGTTAACGCACGGTGTGACTTGGTTGATATGAACATAAGGACCGAGTTAGCACCGAAAGAGACTGATAAAGGACGAACATACCTTCCACCAGCTTGCTACACTATGTCTAAGGCCGAGAGAAATGAACTGTGCCAGAGATTGCATGGTGTCAAAGTCCCGTCTGGTCACTCCGCTAACATTAAGAAATTTGTTTCTATACAAGATTTGAAATTAATTGGTATGAAGTTTCATGATTGTCATGTGCTGATGACACAAATGCTTCCTGTTGCAATTAGGAGTATCTTGCCGAACAAGGTCCGAGTGGCATTCTTGAGGCTGTGTTATTTCTTCAACTCAATTGCTCAGAAGGTCATCGATCCCCAAGGACTAGATGCTCTACAGGCCGAGGTGGTGACGACTCTATGTCATCTTGAGATGTATTTCCCTCCGTCATTTTTCGATATCATGGTCCATCTCATTGTTCATCTTATGAAAGAGATAAAGATATGCGGCCCTGTGTTCCTATGTCATGTGTACCCGTTCGAGAGGTACATGGGAATTCTCAAGTCCTACATACAGAATCGATCTCGACCGGAGGGTAGCATCATCAAAGGTTATGCAACCGAAGAGGTCATTGAGTTCTGCGTCGACTACATGGCTCAGGTGGAACCGATAGGTGTGCCTCTATCTCGTCATGAGGGAAGGCTGGATGGTATCGGGACCATCGGAAGGAAATCAATCACTCCCAATCTGGATACATACGCTCAAGCCCATTTCACGGTCTTGCAACACATGACCCAAGTGTCCCCGTACATCGACGAGCACAAAAACAAGGTACGCCAACATAATCCAGACCGATCGGAGGTTTGGATCACGAGAGAGCACAACCGTCGGTTCAACGAATGGTTAAAGGTGCGAATCACTGGGAGGTCATCAAGTGATGATACACTGCTATGGTTGGCAAAAGGGCCATAATTTACAATTATCACATGGCAAGGATACGACATAAATGGGTACACATTTTATACGGCAGCTCAGGATAGGAAGAGCATAGTCTAGAACAGCGGTGTCCGCATAGATGCATTCAGTACCGAAGGGCTGAGGAGCTCGTACTATAGGCAAATAAAGGAGATATGGGAGCTTGACTACGTGCTTTTCAAGATCCCCCTATTTCGGTGCTGTTGGGTCCATCTCTCATAGGTGAAGATCGACAAGTACGCGTCACTACCGTGGACCTCAAACGTGTCGGATACAAAGACGAACCATTCGTACTGGCTAACCAGGTTGTTCAAGTCTTCTATGTAACTGACCCGACAAATAAGAAGCGCCACATGGTTCTTCATGGAAAAAAGAAGGATTGTCGGAGTTAAGAATATAGTGGACGAGGAAGAATACAATCAATTTTACGAGTTGCCTCCTTTCGGAGATGGCATCAGGTTCGAGGAAGAACCCAGTGAGGAGGCTAGCTATATGCGCGTCGATCATCATGAAGGGCTATATTTGAATTAAAAATTTACTCCATTGTAATTAATTTATTGCATTGTCATGTGTTAATGTGTTATGGACTTGTTATATTTAATATATATTGATGGCAACGTGGACGTTCATTGTAATTTGGAGTTGAGTTGAATTAGTGTGAGTTCATGGTAGGCAGAACATGGTATTCTAAGAACAGCAAAACTGAATTTACTTCATTTGGAGTTAAAATGAATTACTTATGATTTTTCTACGTGGTGAAACTAGGGCATATCATTTTTCAAAGGCATAGATATGCACAAAACTTATTCTATATTAAAGTACATTATCAAAGGGATTTAACAAATTTTAGTTTGCTCAATTTGGAACTACAGAGAATTACTTATGCATTTTACAAGTTTTAAATGAATTTCTAAAACAATATTTAATGTTAAAACAAGTTAATACAATCTACACCATTTTCTGCTACAGAACAGTACCTAAACAAATTTTTAGATTAAAGTTTAGGTAAACAGAAATTTAACCCAACAGGAACCACCTAAAATGGAGCTAAAGTGATTTAGTTATGAAATTTCGAACTTTAATACCTTTTTCAGTTGAAAAATAAAAGCTTTACCCGAAAACAATCAACTTAACTAAATGGAAACGACGTGGAACAACGTGGGCCGTTGAGATCAGATCTGACGGTCCACGCGCACTGGAGAACAGCGCACACGCGCGGCCCGAAAGAGCTCGCCGATGGATCGAGATCCAACGATCCACGTTGATCGAGACGTTCGGAGGCCCGAGATGCCCAAGCGAAACGTGGGCCGTTGATCTAAGGATGGAGGGCTGGTATTGAAGGGATATTCGGAAGACCGAATGCACTTGCCATCTCAATCGCAGATCTCGAGATGGACGGCCCACATTGACTAGGGCCGATAGGAATCACAGACGGTTCTTTAATAGAACCGTCTGTGATATGTACTACATCACAGACGGTTCTTTAATATAACCATCTGTGATATGTATCCGTCTGTGACACGGAAATATCACAGACGGTTGCATAATAGAACCGTCTGTGATAGGAAACCTAGGGCTCACCTATTTATCTCCCCGCCCATTTATTCTCCCCAGTGCCCGCCCATTCAGCTCCTTCGCCTCCTCTAGGGTTCCCCATTTCCCTAGTGCCCCGACGCCGCCGCTCCCGACATCGACGACGCTGCCACCGCCTCCCTCTACACCGGCCTCGCTCCCCTCGCCGTTGACCCCGTGTCGACCTCCTTCCTCTGCACCGGCCTCCCCGTGTCGGCGTCCTCCCTCTGCACCGGCGTCCTCCCCACGCAGTCGACCCGGTGTCGGCCTCCTCCCCTAGACCGGCCTCCTCCCCCGGTACTCTACCCTCTAGTCCCCTCTCTACTCCTTCCCTTGCTCTGTGATGGGTATTGATGAATGTGAGGACTCGATCACCTTTCACCTTTCAAGAACATTAGGGTTTGCTAGTTCTTGCTGGATCTCTTTCGTTCCCACTAGATGGTAGGATATGGAAGGGCACTTAATAGCAGATGACTGTTCCATCAAAAGCCTCGCTCTCCATTCCAGGAAACTTTGTTTTCAGTCAAGTTATGAGATAGAAATTCGCTCTCTAATGAGAAATGGTGTTGGCTAAACAAATGTAGTAGTACATACTGTTTCTGAAGGGTAATCATTTGGCGCATACCCACTTCTGAAGGGTAATCATAGTAGTACATACTGTTTCTGAAGGCCCCATGTCCATGATGTTAATTGTGATCACCATCATAGATGGCAGTGAGGATGTGTTACAGTGGGCTTTGTTGACATGCTCTGTGATGAATTTTGTCTTATACTAAGATTGAATGTGATAGTTAGTTCATTCTTGAGCTCTATTGTATTACTTGCTATTGTCGTTTGATATACTGTTAATTGGTTACTTTCGGTTGAATGCTAGTTATTCTGATTCTTCTGGTTCGCTCTGTGATGAACTTTGTCTTATATTGAGATTGAATGTGATAGTTAGTTCATTCTTGAGCTCTATTGTATTACTTGCTACTGTCAGTTTGATATACTGTTAATTGGTTACTTTTGGTTGAATGCTAGTTATTCTGATTCTTCTGGTTCTTTTGATCTCTAGCATTTAAATTGACTGAAACTGTGACTTCGTGTTCAATTTGATTCTTCTAGTAGTCTATTTGACTAGAAGTTTAATCTGTTTTCGGTAACAGTTGAGATCATTTGACAGTTAAGCAAAATATTGTTTAGAGCTCATAGTTTGAATTTATATTATCATATTTATTTAATGAAGAGTATAGACAATAGGATTGAGATGACAAAGACTTGTTCTTTTGCAACTCTCCTTCTGAGAGCACAAACTATCATGCATAATTTTCATCTACTTGCGTGAGGAAAGTGGTACGTACGCGAGATGGCAGAGGAATATCGAAAATTCCTACGGGCCTAATGACCGTCACGAAGGTCAATGCCAATGGGATCCCTGTGAGTCCCCCCAAAGCAACGGCGAGATTCCGGACCATCTGCGGGATACTTGGAAGGGAACGGGTCCCCATCACCACACTAAGCTGGGACACTGTGTCGGATGATCGGAGAGGCGAGCTATGGAAAGAAATTTTAAAATCATTCACTTTCCCAGAAGCAGACATGGCACGCGTGGAACGGCAAGCGTTGCTCGCGATGGGAAAGGCGTGGAGGACCTTCAAGAGCATGCTTGTCATGAAGTACGTGAACACGGGTCGAACACCCTTCACGACGTATAAATTCTTGTCGTGGGATATATGGGACGCCTTTGTGCAAATGAAGATGACGATCGAATTTCGTGAGCAAAGTGCGGCGCACAAGGCTCTCCAGACACTGAACACTCACCCCCACAAACTCGATACCGCTGGGTACGTGGGTAAAACCACGCATTGGGCGGCAGAGGACAAGAATGAAACAAGACCATTTACTGAGATCACAGACGAGCGGGCTTTCTTCTGGTTAAGAGCGAGGATATCAGCCACGTCTTCGGGTGGAATCTCTTTCACAAACCCGGTAGACCAGGAGGTGGCCAAACGTGTGGTAAATATGTCGAACTACCTAGTTGTTAATAAGTTCATAACTTCATAGTGTCTATAATAACATGATGACCTCCTTGCAGCAAGCATTGACTTCCGTATGTTCCGAAGATTCCTTCCAATCAGACAGGGAGAAGGATATACTATCTATGGCCCTGGGAAACAAGGAGCACCCGGGTCGCACGCGAGGCAAAGGGGTTAACGTACCTTGGAGGGATGGATTCACAGATGACTACTACACGTATAGGAGTAGGAAGAGATCCAAGGCCGAGTACGACCACTAGTTGGAAATGAGGCTTATTGCAAGATTTGATGGACATATATCAAGATTGGAGGATCGAATCAATCAACTCCTCAACCAGTCGCAAGGCGCCCCTGTTATTTTGGGAGCTACTCCTACTCAACATCGGAGTAGCGTCGCGTCCACGCAAAATTCTGAGCATAATGACGTCCAATTACCTATCGACGCCATCAAGGTAATGTACATCTCTCGAATGCTCCAAGATAGACCTATAGGACGCCTTAGCTAATTGAGTATCGTCTTATAGGAGGCGATGCACTACACGCTCCAAGTGAGGATGGCTGGGTTGTCTATTGAGGCTGGGTGGGGGATGGCGTATCCATGCCAGGAAGGGATAGTGCAGCACGGTGCCCAGGTGGCGCAGGGTTACGCCAAGGTCCAAGTGGACATGGTACATGAAAATTTAAGGGCCATCCCGCTGGAGATTTGCCTGAATGAAGAAATAAGAACACTAGAGGATGCCTTGTACACTTTTATCCAGTGGCCCAAGAAGGACATCGCCCTGGACCCTGCAGTGCCACCTCAACCTTCGATTCAGAAGGCCTCTCCGAGAGCATCCTCGATGACTCCACCTCAACCATCTCGACATGACCTTGCCTCTCCAACAGGACCCTCGATGACTCCACCTCAACCATCTCGACACAACCCTGCAGTGCCGTCTCAATCTTCGGTTCAGAAGCCCGCCTAATCGGTTCCCGTGGAGAAGACACTGAAGGAACCAGAAAAGTGCGCCGCCGTATCGGTTCCCGAGTCGTTTCACAGGAAGACGCGTAGTGGGCAAGTCGTTAAGTCCAAGTCGAAATCGCAGAACATTAAGGCGCCTCCGCCTCCCAGGAAATACTCCATCGGAAGTCCGTTGGTGAGCAACACAGTATTAGCCTACGCTGGACTAGATTGTTAGTCTTTGCATACCTGGTACATGCGTAAGACCAAAGATAAACGATACGATTCTGGAATCGTTGTCAAATACACGAAGGAGCATTTCCTCCACGAGCCGGGCCACTTCGTCGTGGGCTTCAACGACTTATTCGAACTATTCAACCTCCAAGCCCTCGACGCCTCGCTTCTACGATGCGGGACACTATAAGTGTGTACAAACCATTGCTTATGTATAGATACCTGATGAAAATATCACAATTCATTGCTTATATACATAGATACATGATGAAAAATGCCTGGGGATGCGGTGAACCAGTGGGTTTCCTCGACCCACACATGGTCTCTGAGCAAACCATCAAGGAAGACACATCCTACGTCGTGAAATACATAACGGCGGGATTGCTTGCTCAGGACGACAAGGACTACATACTGGTGCCCTACAACCAGAAGTAAGTGCTTCACTACTTGCTATACAAATTTCATTTGTACTTTATACGCAACACGAACTTGGGTTTAATAACTATAGAGACATACATGATCGTAGCTTCCATTGGATTCTTTTAGTCATTGTACCAAAGAGGAACAAGGTAATATACCTTGATTCCCTACTCAGCAAAACACATGACTTCACCCTTGTGCAAGGAATACTCGACAGGTATGCTCATTTCCTCCATACATAACTCTATTGTAGTCTTCCTTCATTTGAAATGGCAGAGGTTAACTTTTTGGAAACATGTAGGTCGTTCATCGCCTATGTTGCCGACGGAGGGGCATACAAGGGATCGAGCGCCACACCTCAACACAGGACTCGATTTCCAGTACGCGCTACAACACAATAGTCCTATATCATACTTCGTAATAATGCGTCTCGAACTGATTATACATATATATGTAATTCTATTTTTGCAGTGTCGCCAGCAAAAACAAGAACAATGTGCATTCTACGTTTGCCATCATATGCACGAAATCATGAGTGCTAAGATGAAGGATCCTAGGGTTTGTCAATCTCGTAATAATTATTTCCTAATTATATATATATATATATATATATATATATATGCTTACTACTTTACTCCTGCTAGCTATAGGGCTTGAACATACAATTAGATTCACTCATTACGAAGGAGCTCTTGGAGGATCGAGGGAGACTCTACAGCTTCATCATGATGGATATCGTTCACACCGACGGAGAGTTTCACTCCGTCGACACCACTGAACCACCTTCAAACAATTGATTCAATTGTAATTCACTTTGAGTAGTTGTAATTCGAATTGTAACTCTAGCGACAATAATTGAGTAGTTGTAATTCTTTTGTAATTGATTTTGAGTTGTAAATGATCACTTTGAGTTGTCAACGATTGATTCATCTGTGATATGTATCTATTTTCTGCATGCTTGTTTTCAGAAGGCATGGCTAGCAATTCCTGAGGCTAGCCGGAAATCAAAAAAATTTAGTTAGGATTAAAGAATAATCACAGACGGCTCGATAGTTAAACCGTCTGTGATATATATAATATCACAGACGGTTCTAGTTACTAACCGTCATTGATATGATGATATCACAGACGGTTGGTAACTAGAACCGTCTGTGATATTAGGATATCAGAGACAGTTGGTAACCAGAACCGTCTGTGATATCATATATATCACAGACGGTTCGTAACTAGAGCCGTCTGTGATAACCGCTGTTATCACAGACGTAACAACACAGACGGTTCGAAAACCGTCTGTGATGACGGTTCCAAACCGTCTGTGATGAGGCTGTGTGTAGTAGTGTGCAAAAATAGAATTACATATTATAGTCAGTTCGAGACGCATTATTATGAAGTATGATATATGATTATTGTGTTGTAGCATGTATCGAAAATCGCGTCCTGTGTTGCAGTATGACGCTCGATCCCTTGTATGCCCCTCCCTCGGCAACATAGGCGATGAACGACCTACATGTTTCAAAAAAGTTAACCTCAGCCATTTCAAACGAAGGAAGACTACAATAGAGTTATGTATGGAAGAAATGAGCATACCTGCCGAGTATTTCTTGCACAAGGGTGAAGTCGTGGGTTACCTTGAGTAGGGAATCAAGGTATATTTCCTTATTCCTCTTTGGTATAATGACTAAAAGGATCCAGCGGTTCCTACTCATGTATGTCGCTATAGTCATTAAACATAAGTTCGTGTTGCGTATAAAGTACAAATAAAATTTGTATAGCAAGTAGTGAAGCACTTACTTCTAGTTGTAGGGCACCATTATGTAGTCCTTGTCATCCTGAGCAAGCAATGCTGTCGTTATGTATTTCACGACGTAGGATGCGTCTACCAAGATGGTTTGCTCAGAGACCACGTGTGGGTCGAGGAAACCCATCAGTTTTTTCAATTGCCGGGCTTTTTTTCATCATGTATCTATACATAAGCAATGGATCATTATATTAATCGGTATTACGTGAATGTAGAACTTGATTGTACACACTTACAGTGTCCAGCATCGTAGAAGTGACGCATCGAGGGCTTTGAGGTTGGATAGGTCGAATAAGTCGTCGAAGCCCACGATGAAGGGGGCTGACTCATGGAGGAAATGCTCCTTCATGTATCTAACGGTGATTCCATCAGCGCACCCTTTCTCTTTGGTCTTCTGCATGTACCAGGCATGCAAACCCTGACAACTTAATCCAGCATAGGTTAATACTGTGGTGGTCACCAACGGACTTCCGAAGGAGTATTTCTTAGGGTTGGGAGGTGGAGGCGTCTTAATATTCTTCGATTTTGATTTGTCCTGAATGACTTGGCCGCTATGCGTCTTCCTGTGAGACAACTCGAGAACCGATACGACGACACGCTTTTCTTGTTCCTTTGGCGTCTTCTCCACGGGAATCGATGAGGCGGGCTTCTGATGTGAAGGTTGAGGTGGAGTCACCGATGAGGTGGGCTACTGAACCTACGAGGTGGGCTTCTGAATCGAAGGTTGAGGTGGCACTGCAGGGTCTAGGGCGATGTCCTTCTTGGGCCACTGGATAAAATTGTACTCGGCATCCCCTAGTGTTTTGATGTCTTCGTTCGGGCAAATCTCTAGTAGGATGGCCCTAAAATTATCATGTACCATGTCCATTGGACCCTGGCATAACCCTACGTCACCTGGGCACTGTGCTGCACTGTCTCTTCCTAGCATGGATATGCCACCCCCCGCCCAGCCTCAATAGACATGGACCTAACCATCCTCACTTGGAGCGTGCAAGGCGTCGATTCCTACAAAACGATACGCAATTAGCTAAGACGTCCTATAGGTATATCTTTGGAGCATTCCAGAGATGTACATTACCTTGATGTCGTCGATAGGTAATTGGACGTTATGTTCAAAATTTTGTGTGGACGTGATGCTACTCTTATGTTGAGGAGGACTGGCTCCCAAAATAACGGGGGCGACTTGCAACTGGTTGAGGAGTAGGAGTTGATTCACTTGGTCCTCCAATCTTGCTATCTTTTTCTTGAAATTTTGAAGTAAACACCTGTTCGAACACTATGTCATACTCGGCCTTGGATCTCTTCCTACTCCTATACGTGCAGTAGTCGTCTACGAATTCATCCCTCTAAGTTACCTAAACCCCTTTGCCTCGCGTGCGACCCGGGTGCTCCTTCTTTCCCAGAGCCGTAGATAGTATATCCTTCTCCCTGTTTGCTTGGAAGGAGCCTTAGAACATGCGGAAGTCAATTCATGCTGCAAGAGGTCATCATGTTATCATAGACACTATGAAGTTATGGACTTATTAACAACTAGGCAGTTCGACATATTTACCACACATTGGGCCACATCCTGATCTACCTGGTTTGTGAAAGAGAATCCACCCGAAGACGTGGCTGATGCCCTCGCTCTTAACCAGGGTCGAGTGCGCTCGTCTGTGATTTCAGCAAATGGCCTTGTTCTGTTCTCGGTTTTACCCGTGTACCCAGCGGTGCCGAGTCTGTGGGGGTGAGTGTTTCTTTTCTGGAGAGTCTGGTGCGTCGCACTTTGCTCCTGAAATTCGGTCGTCGTCTTCATTTGCACAAAGGCATCCCATATAGCCCGCGACAAGAATTTATGCTGTGTGAAGGGCGTCCGACCCGTGTTCACGTACTTCGTGACAAGTGTGCTCTTGAAGGTCCTCCACGCCTTTCCCATCGCGAGCAACACCTGCCGTTGCACACATGCCTGGTCTGCTTCTGGGAAAGTTAACAATTCTGAAATTTCTGTCCACAGCTTGCCTCTCCGATCTTTAGATAGAGTGTCCCAGCTTAGTGTGGTGATGGGGACCCATTCCCTTCCAAGTATCCCGCAGATGGTCCGGAATCTCGCCGCTGCTTTTAGGGGATTCACAGGGATCTCAATGTCATTGACCTCCGTGACGGTCATTCGGCCCGCAGGAATTTTTGATTTTCCTCTGCCATCTCGCGTACGTACCACTTTCCTTGGAGATCCAGACGCATTCGGCAACGTCGATGACGGCGACGAAGACGGTGCGGACGCCATCTCGCTTACTTGCTATCTATACATATGAAGTTTCACCAAGTCATTTAAGATGAATAAAATCCTCAGGATATACCACATGTAAATTAAAGATTTTAGCCTAAATGACCAAATCATAATCAACCGAACTGTTGTAAGATATGCGGTTTTAGCAAATAATCAAATTTAATCCCAGCATAATCATAAGACATTAAAGCATTAATCCACCAGAATTTAAATGACCAAATGAACATATGTAAATGTAAATCCTCCAAGCTCTCAAACTGAAACTTCTAAGTCTGGCAACTTAGAGAACGTCAAAGCAATAGCAGCTCAACCAATCAAATCTCTTGAAGATGCAAAGCAATCAAATCTCCTGATTATGGTATAGCTGAATCAAATAGAAATAAAAGACAGTGGTAAGCAACACATATAGAACTCAAATATGAATAGGCTATCATACCAATTTCAGTTTATGACAATTATTATCACAGAGCAATTTCAACAGATCCCTCAAAAGTCACTTTGCAATATATCTCCCAGTACTAACAAATCAATTTCAGAATTGAACTAGTACATCATATATATACTCAAAGTGATACACAATAAATGAATACATAGATACTCACGAGACGATGGTACTCGTAACCACCGAGAGAATAAACAGACCAGGCACATCACAAGGACGCTGTCCCAAAAAACCTAGCAGAGTGGCTCCGGCGTGGAGGAGGAGGCCTAGCGGCGTGGCTCCGATGTGGAGGAGGCCGAGCTATCGGCGGCGTGAGGGAGGACCGGAGGAGGCGTTGGAGTCGACGACGCGAGAACCAGAGGAGGCGCTGGAGTCGGCGGCGCGAGGGAGGACCGGAGGAGGCTGTGCGACCGAGGACCGGAGGAGGCGCTGGAGTTGGCGGCGCGAGGGCGGGGGCGCTCGGGTGGGGAGGTGAACGGGCGAGAGTAAGGGCGAGTGACGAGTAAGGGCGCAAAACCTAGTGGTTCCCGCCTAATAAAAGGCATATCACAGACATTCAGACCTGGTGTTTGGGCGGCCCGATCGAGATCTAACGGTCCATAATCGTTGCGTGTTCGGATGGTCCGAACGTTTCCGCTTGATCTGGACGATTGATATAAAATCGGACGGCTGGGCGCGTGAGTACGTTCAGAGTGCCAAACACGCGGCCCGTGTGGATCATGCGATCTATATCAGACGGTCTTGAATGCCTCTAGTTGATCTAAGTCTAATTAGGGTTGACTAAGATTTAAAACTTAACTACCACTTTGACCTAGATCTTATAAATAGAAATAAATTTCCTAAAATCTTGAAATAATTCATAGGGCTTCCTCGGAAGGTCTAGTGTTCATAAAAATTCTTAAACCTTACTTTTCATGATTTAATTGGTATAGTTTATATTCAAACCTAGAATAGGTCATTATATTAAGTTTAAATTTTCTGTAGGTGAAATATAGTTCCAAAACTTTGGTAAAAATTATATTAATTCATGATAATTATTCTAGTATTTGAATAGATTGGTTCTAGATGATGACCATAAGTTTTTATTTATGTTTTCATTTGGGGAGTTGCTTTAGGTTAAGTTTTAATCTTGTGATAAATTATTGATGGTGCAGAACAATATGGCGCGTAAAGAGAAGTTCTCTCGTTTGGAAGTCTGTGATAAATACAAAAATGCAAATTGAAAATTTAGAACATTTGACATATTCTGATATAGATAAATGGAAATTCACAAATACATAAAACCGCTTTTTATAAGTAGTCCAGCACCTCTACAAAGAAATTGGCATACTCATGCCTAATCCTGCAGTCATCGCTGCAGAAGATGGCAAAGTCGTCCCACCCTTCCACGTCGCAGCCGGTGCTCGTGCACCGGTGGCCGTCCTCTGATAGCGCCCACACCTGGCCCAGCGGCCCGATCTTATTCCACACCGCCGCTTGGACCATGTCCGCGAAGAGCCTCTGGCACCGCCTGCACTCCTAGTTGGTCCTCTTGGCCGTCTCGCACCTGCCGCCGGCCAGCTCGCCCTCGACGTGCCTGATGTAGTGCTTCGCAATGTTGCGCGTCTCGCGTGTAGAGGAGGAGGCCATGCACGTAGGCCGCGTCCTTGTGGGCGACGATGGCCTTGTGGTCGGTGACGGCCTCCCGTTCAAGGAACATGAGGCCGCGCTGCATGTCTTGGGGCGCGAAGACAAGCGTGAGGCCGACGATGAAGCAGGCCTCCAGGTTGCCGGCGCTAGCCAAGTGGTGGACAACGTTGAGGTAGCGCTCATTGTCATGCCACTTCATCGCCTCCCCCCGCTCCAGCACCACGCTCTTCCCCACGGCGTGCTGCGTGCATGCCTTATACATGGCCTTGCAACTAAAATTCAAGACGACATAATCTTAATATATATAAGAATTAATTCTATAAGAGAAAATATCAATTATAAAAATCATCGGTCATACGTGGCTCGTAGGCTGCAGAGGTCAGCCATGGGCTGAGGAGAGCTCGCGGCCACGAGGCTGACGATGTGGACGATGACATCGTCAGGAAGAGGGGCGATCGCCGACCTCCTCACCAGCTTGTCCCTCGCCGTCATGCTCCGCGTACTCACCATATGTGTATTATACGTAGATCAATATGATATACGTGCTCACCATGGCGCACGATGATATCATTCTTATAAAACATCGAAGAGACACATCGTACATAACGTCGGTGCGCAAGACGAAGAGACAATGCATCGATCGCCCGTCGGTGTAGGAGACGAGGAGACGCATGGCGTGGGATCGGAGCCGAAACATCACAGACGATTCATATAAAACCCGTCTGTGAAGTGCAATTATCACAGACGGTTCGTTTTAATAACCGTCTGAGATGTATCACAGACGGTTGTTTGTTGAAAACCGTCTATGATAGTTCTAAATATCATAGACGGTTATTTTTACGAACCGTCTATGATACTTCACAGATGGTTCTTAATATGAACCGTCTGTGATAACTCGTATCACTGACAGTTCCCTTTGGAACCGTCTGTGATAGGTACAACACAGACGATTACAAAAGAACCGTCTGTGATGAGGCGTCTAGTATGACCTGTTTTGCAGTAGTGACCCGGTGATCAGTAAGCGAGCAAAATGGCGCACCGTCTGTGATGAGTTAATTATCACAGATGATTTTCAACAAAAAAACCATCTGTGAAGTATCACAGACGGGTTTTTTTTTGAATACTTCACGAACCGTTTTTTGTTGAAAACCGTCTATGATATTTCTTCACAGACGGTTTTTTGTTGAATACTCCATAGATGTTTTTTTTTGTTGAAAACCATCTGTGATATGTAGAAATATCACATACGGTTATTGTTAAGACTTGTATGTGATACTTTACAGACGGTTTTGACTATGAATAATCTGTGATATTACCTCTTCGCAGATGGTTTTTAGCGCAGCTAGTAACACAGACGGTCTCTAAACCAAAACCGTCTGTGATTGCATGTAATATAGAAGATTTTGGTCAACCGTCTGTGATGAGACGTTCAGTATTAGTCTTTTTATAGTAGTGCACTCTCCTCATGGACTCTCCCACTACTACAAAAAGGCTAATATTGGACGCCTCATCACATACAGTTGATCAAAACCGTCTGTATTACATGAAATCACAGATGGTTTTGGTTCAAAGACCGTCTGTGTTACTAGCTACTCTAAAAACCGTATGTAAAGAGGTAACATCCCAGACGGTTCATGATGAAAACCGTTTGTGAAGTATCACAGACGGTTCATAAAAATAACCGTCTGTGATATTTAGAACTATCACAGACGGTTTTCAACATACAACCGTTTGTGATACTTCCCAAACGATTATTAACACGAACCGTTTATGATAATTGTAGACTTCACAGACAGGTTTTATAAGAACCGTCTATGATAATTAAATGTTTCGGCTCCCGCGTGATGCGTCTCTTCGTATCCTGTGCCGACGGGCGATCGATGCGTCGTCTCTTCGTCTTGCGCATCGATGTTACGTACGATTCGTCTCTTCAACGTTTTATAAGAATGATCATCGCGCGCCATGGTGAGCACGCATGGTATTGATCTACGTATACACATGGTGAGCACGCGGAGCATGACGGCGAGGACCAAGCTGGCGAGGAGGTCGGCGACGCCCCTCTTCCTGACAATGTCGTCGTCTACATCGTCGACCTCGTGGCCGCGAGCTCTCTTCGGCCCATGGCTGACCTCTGCAGCCTACGAGCCACGCACATGATCAATGATTTCGTTTTGTGTTCAATATCCAGTTCTGAACTCAATTTATCTAGCAACAACGACCTTAATTTGGCCTTAATTTTAATTTTCTTTTATGGAGTAATTAATTATTGTATTAAGATTCTGTCATCTTGAATTTTAGTTGCAAAGCCATGTACAAGGCATCGGAGAAGCACGCCGTGGGGAGGCGCGTGGCGCTGGAGCAGGAGGAGGTGATGAAGTGGCAGGACAACGAGCGCTACCTCATCGTCGTCAACCACGTGGCCGGCGCCGGCAACCCGGAGGCCTGCTTCATCGTCGGCCTCGCACTTGTCTTCGCGCCCCAAGACATGCAACGCTGCCTCGTGTTCCTTGAATGGGAGGCCGTCGCCGGCCACAAGGCCGCACCCTACGTGCTCGGCCTCCTCCTCTACACGGCCGACGAGACGTGCAACATTGGAAAGCACTATATCAGGCAGGTCGAGGGCGAGCCGGCCGACGGCGGGTGCGAGATGGCCAAGAGGACCAACCGTTAGTGCAGGCGGTGCTAGAGGCTCATCGCGGACATGGTCCAGGTGGCGGCGTGGAGCAAGATCGGGCCACTGGGCCGGGTGTGGGCGCTATCAGAGGACGCCACCGGTGCATGAGCACCAGCTACGGCGTGGAAGGGTGGGACAACTACGCCATCTTCTGCAGTGATGACTGCAGGATTAGGCATGAGTATGCCATTTTCTTTGTAGAGGTGTTGGACTACTTGTCATAAAATTAGCGGTTTTAGCATATATAGTTTTAGAAAATCGATAGTGTCTATGCTTCAGGTGACTAAAATTTCTTTATCCATCAGTCACATTTTCTCACCATTAGATCAACATTCTATGGCCCAGATTGTCTCTTTCTAAAATAGATAAAAAATATCATAGACGGTTCTATTGTGGAACCGTGTGTGAAACTTATCACTGACGGTTCCATAATAGAACCGTCTGTGATATTAGACCATATCACGGATGGTTCTATTAGACCAAACCGTGTGTGAGGGGAACCGTCAGTGATAAGTTATCACTCTTTATTAGTAGGAGCCTTGCTAGGGTTTGCGTCCTTACTCTCGCCCGTTCCCCTCACCCCCGAGCCTTGCTAGGGTTTGCGCCCTTACTCTTGCACGTTCCCCTCGCCCCCGGCCCCGTCACCACTGCCCGAAGCCTCCTCTCCGACCCCGTCGTCGCCGGTACAGGCACTTTCCTGGCTACCTCTCCACCGACCTCCCTCGGCTGCCTCCCCTCGGCCAGATCTGCCTCTCTCCCCTGGTGGTTGCTTGTTTTGGCTGAGGTTTGGGCATGGGGCTCACCCGTGCGCTGGTGGCTTGTCCCTTGCGTGGCTGCCGCCCAACGCCGCTCGCTTGCCTCTCCTATGGTTTGATTTTTATTTTTGACCATTCAGTAGTGGTGTTCTGATGTTTGGTTAATTTATGCATAGTGGGGACATGAATGTCGGTTGTGCTAGTGGTGGTGTTTGCCGCCGTTGCCATGTCGCACTGAGGTAGACTACTCCTCTTTATTCTCTATCCTGTTTTCTCCCCTTTGCTCTATGATGGTGTTGATGATGATATGGATAATACTGCTAGTGCAGCATGAGCCCTTGAGCCCCACTCAAAGTGATTTTTGTGGGCTCCTGAATTGCTCTATGATAAATTGATGTCAAAAATCCAATTGGATGTGATATTGTGTATAGATTGTACCTTGAGCTGTTAGATTACCTACTGTTATGTATTGTTTCGAGCATGCAATTTATACATTTTGGTGTACTTGTTGTCTTACATCACAGTTGATAGTATCTTGATAGATTTTGTTCCCGTGTAATAAGTTAATTTTGGTTGATTTGCTAATATATTAGCAAGTTTTTGTGAGGACCCCAGAATATTGAGGTTTATGCTAAATTAAAAATTACACTAAAAGCATAATTAATAATCAAGAACATTTCGGTCCTTAATTAAAAATCATAATAGAAGCATAACTTTTAACAAGGTATAAATCCAATATTCAGGTTCCCGGATATATGTCATGCAATAGTTCCCAGGATCAGTGACCATTGCACATATATCCTTTATCAACATTGGATCACACATACAAGGCATACACTTACATTAATTTACACAAACTTTTACATTTTGGTTATACAAGCTCAAGTGACCCACGGTCACAAATAAAATGCAGTAGCAGAAACTTGAAATAAACAACAAAAACCACCAATGTCCCCATCACCCTCAGGATATTGCGTGGATATTAGAAATAACTTCATTCGTTAGCGTCGCCCTGATCGGCGCTAACGGGTACCTCATATAAATAACCATATGCACCTGCAACAAGTGGTGAAAGCACCTGAGTACAAAAGATACTCGCAAGACTTACACAAACTACTAAAAATAAAGTGTTTGATAGAACCTATTCAAAGGATTAGAATTTGTAGATGCTTAATGTTGGCAACAGGAAGGTTATAATGGCATTAATTTGGCATAAAGCAATACATCTTAACCTACACATGCTAAATTTTAACAAAGCGGTTTTATAAACCAATTTGGATGAAAAACAACAAGTAACACAACATGTAATTATAAACCATAACAGTAATAAAGTGGCTATCCACCACAACAAAGATATAACATGAATACCCTCCATGCCGAACCAGAACCCACGACACAGGTGTATCGCAAAGTCTATACAGGTGACATCGACTCAAGTGTTGTCTATGACCGTGGACACGACTATTCAAATAGTTTTAACCCTGCAGGGATGTACATCTTTACCCACACGACTTAGTTAGCCCGTAAGCCTCCAGATAATAGCACACTTCCTTTGGTATGCTGGCCGGGTAAACTAAGATTTGGTGTTTTTCAGCAAGTTGATAATATTGAGATGGACTACCCATGTGCGACTAATCCTGCTAGTGTAGACTATACCACCTACTAACCAACAGGGCACACATGTTACGCCGGAACATCCGATTCAATAAAATAAATAAAAGTTGTGCTCACCCGCACATATAGTATTGAAATCGGAGCCTTATGAACACAGAAAACTCCAAATGTCCTCGCCGTTAAGAATATGTGATATAGATACGAGATCAGATACATATATCCTCATCATCCTGTATTCCAACTCAATAACACCAACCCCTTACTTAACCAAACAGTGCCCATACACCGCATGTGGAAGTACGTTGGGGCTTGAATTGAACTAGATAATTTTTCCAAAATTGTTGGAACTAGATTCAACCCACTAAAAATTTCAAACACAAATCAATGGCCTACCCTAAGTTGGAATTTTTATATTACAAAATATATTATGAACAGTAGGGTTCAATAATTTTTATGGACACTAGGCTGTCCCAGGAACCTCTATAAAAATTTGCATAATTTTTGGAATTTTATTTCTATATTTAAAGCCTCGGTCAAATCCTTTCTTCATTTGGTCAAACTGATTTAGACTCAGACCTAGCACTGTTGTTCTGACCGGACCCCAACCCAACAGGCCGCACCGAACTCGAGTCCAACCCGACGCAACTTGATTTCACCGCACCGTCTGCTTTCGCCTGTTCAATTTGAAATCAACCGCCGGATTTAAGTGGGCCATTCGGACCTTTCGGAGTCATCTTGAATCTGGACCGTTGGCTCGTGATCGTGTGGTCCAACTGCGCCCTTCACTGAGCGGCTGACGAGGCGGGCCCGATCGTCAGACCTTTCTTCTTCGTTGGGCAGGAGTGATGCTCCACGTGGCCGCCGCATGCTACGCGCCCTGCCATTTCTGTCCGTGCGCCGTTCATCCACCGCCCAACCTGACCAGCCCGAGAGCCTCTCCTTGTGACGCCGTCCCTTTCTCCGTCCTTGGACTCGCTCAAAACCGCCTCCGAGCCCTCCTCTTCCCCTACTTCTCTTCCCGGCCGTGGAAGAGGGGAAGTCTTTGTCGCCGCTCCCTTCGGTAAGCCCGGCCATCCATGCCTCCGTTCAACTCTCCGTGGCTCACCATTTCCATTTTTGCTAACCCGAGGCCCTCATTCGCAGTGTATCTTTTGGAACGCCGCCGTGCTCCCACTACTTCCAGAGCGCGGCCACCGTGTGCCATCATGCCCCTACACTCCTGGGGTGAGCTTGTCTTGCAAGACCTTGTCAATCTCGTTCGCTTCATCGTTCTGAGCAGTCCAGTGCGTCTAATTGAGTTTTTGCTTAGTATCGAAGGGGTGCGGCGCTTTCTTCCCCGGCCCCGGCCATAAGTGCCGCCCGCACCGCCGCATCGTCCCCGGCGAGCCCTACGTCAATTCTTCGCACCAGGAGCACCGCCGTGGCCTACTCTACCTTCCCCAACTTCCCACTGGAGCTCTCCGCCACCGGGCTGCTACCTCCACGACGCCCTCATCGCGCCGCCGCCGGCTCCTGCCGCTAGCCCTCCTCGGACACTTCCCTCCACCAGTGACCACTCCGGTGAGATCCCTACACCTTGGTGGTACTCAAGCTCCTCCTATTTTAGCCCTTACTCCCACCGAGCGCCGCCTCACCTTGCCACCTCGACGGCCGGCCGCCCTGTGCCCTTGCCACGCCGCCTTAGTGCCGCCCGGGCCTTAACGCCGCCACCCCTAGCTCTAGTAGCCTCCAGGCAACTCGTTTTGGTGGTCTTCTCCACCTCGCCGCCGCTCCTTCGCCGGCGACGACCCAGGACCAGAGCCGTCGGCAACAGCCTCCTGTTCTCTGTGTCAGTACATATAAGATCATATGGATGCTTTTGTGATTAAGTAGATTTTTGAATGTCTGTCGAATTTCTCAGTGGAGTTAGCAAAGATGGAATGTTTGATTTAGTGGAAAGGTTTAGTTGTCCAGCTATAGAGGTCTTTTGGGTAAACTTTTAAGCAGAGAAGAGAAGTTGGTCTGGAAATATTGATTTGTCAGTAACTAAAATGCTAGACCAAGCAAGTGATCTGTTAAACCATTGTTGTGTATGTCATTTGAGTCTCCCTTTGAAATAGCTAATCTGGAAATTGTGGTCTAAGGGAAATTTGGCCAGTACAGTTTCAGTTCTTAGAGATGTCTTGTTAAAGGTTGTGTACTCAGTTATCTGAAGAAATCAGATTTTGTGAGAAGGCTTAGGCAATGGCTAATTCTAGTGGTTAAGTAATGTCTTATTGTTCCTTTTGGACAGTTGCCCTTTAAGCCTTTTAGTGGAAACCCAATCTGAAAACCTTTAGGGAGGTGAGTATTCAGGTCTATCAGAGAAAAGAAGATGGTAGGAGGGAATCTGTTTTGTCAGTGGGAAATATGATGCAAACTAAACTCTCTTATGCTAACTACTGTGTATTTTGTCAACTAAGTCACACTTCGGTTTAGCAAATTTGATGCACCACTTTCCTGGTGATGTCCTTTTTGCTAAAATAGTAGCATAGGGGAAATAAGAGGATAATTTTGGCTAGTAGTCTTGTTTGAGCAGTAGAGGTTGATTAGTGCTAAGTGCCTTTTAGCTAATAGATCCCTCAAAACTTGCTTAACAAGTTAGTAATTGAATTTGTAAGAAGATTAGTTTACGTCAAACCAACTCAGTCATTTTTCCCTTAAGGATGTTTGAACAAGGAGAGAAATTCGGATGCAACTAAGAATAACAGTAAGCTTCTACCAAATCCTAATACTTGTACTTAGAAAGTGTCTGATTTAATTAGGTCCTAAGCTAACAGAAACAACTCAATCCAACAAACACGTTTTGATATTTAAAACAGTGAGCTTATGGCTTCTAATACAAATAGGAGTTAAACATATTACTGTTGTAGAGAATTTCGGAATTAGATTTGATTTCAGAAAAGGATTATTGTTACCCTCGAAATTGAATTAACTTCAAAAATCCATGAAAAATTCTTTTAAGCTCCAATTGAACTAGAAATTTCACATAAATTAATCTAAAATCATGACCTACCTACTGTATAATTTTCATGCATTTTTGAGTATTTTGAATTTTTAGCTTTATTTGATAATTATTGCAATATCGCCTTTCATTAGGTTTTCGACGATAACAGTATATTCGTGAGAGTATTATGAGTATAACCTGAGATTGAACAAGTGGTACAGCAAAGGTGCGAGCACCCTCCTCTTGATCATATTGCTCCCAGTGGTTTTTAAATGTTTTGTGTGAGTTTTATTATCGCAATTGCATGCTATTTTGAAATATATGTTTATGGGTAGAAGTAGTTAAATTCCTAATTGCTGCATTAGCCCTCCTTTGAATGTTGGTTACCCTTTTACCTTGAATGACTAAGGTTATATGTTATATGGAATTGTTTACTAGTTTGTAGAACGATGCTTAGCCATGCTAGTAGTCTTAGCCGAGAGCGGTTGATGGAGCTAGTCCATCGGCCA
Organism: Ampelocalamus luodianensis; assembly: GCA_036346255.1. Classification (NCBI taxonomy): domain Eukaryota; kingdom Viridiplantae; phylum Streptophyta; class Magnoliopsida; order Poales; family Poaceae; genus Ampelocalamus; species Ampelocalamus luodianensis. The sequence continues at coordinate 25,734,948 of CM070625.1, forward strand.
GTGAATTGAATTGAATCCTAATGAAATTTGAGGATTTTATGGATTGGATTGTGTTGAGTTTGGGGGATGTATCCTGATCTTCGTATCTAGGGTTTGTGGACTTGTTGAGTATGTTTTATGTTCTTAACTTGGACGGGTGTAGGGTGATCATGAAATATTATTATTGTTGTTGTTATGGAATTATGTAGCCCCGTCTGAGTGTTTAAGGACCGGTCTGTGGTGTGATGAACCAAGTCTTACGTGCAACCACACGCCGGGATAATGGCGAAGGCTTGGCTTAATAATTTGTTGTGTGTTAGCTATCAAAACACAATGGGATTGACAACTGTTATTGCTATGTATTTAATTGTTCTTTTGTCAATCTCGCGGGGGCATGTTAAGGGTCGCCTTACTTGTCCTTAAGGGTCTCTTGTTTGATTGGGACTTACTTACGTAACGAGGTTTCACCGTGGTTCTAGCGCGTACGATAGCCTGCCATGGGATTCTGAGCCTCGGGTGATTTGATAGTTAGGACATAACTTTGTAACGACCTCGTTATGCTACCTCACTCACTCCTATGGAAGAGTGCATTGGCCGACATTAAGAGGAATGCATATCGTGTGGGTAAAGCTGTACAACTCTGCAGAGTAACTAAATCTATTCGAATAGCCTCGTCCTAGGTTATGGACAACACTTGTGGGAAAGCAGGCACAGTTAGTCTTTTTGGAAAATTAAGTTTGGGCTATGGTTGGGAATGTTATGTCTTTTTGTTAGTTTGTTCAAATCTGAAATTATTTCATGAACGCGTAGTTCGTGCGTTAATTTTGTTGGGAAATGATTTGTGCCACGAATGAGATGTTTGTGTGATGATTATATTTGGAGAGTATACCTTTGATGATCATTACTTCTACTGTTAATAAATGTTTTCTAAATGTTTTACAAAAGGGCAAGTTAGAATCTTTTATCTATATGCAAAACTTGCTTTATGCTGAAAACTGACTAGGGTAGTAGCCTTCCTTTGATACTTACATGCATCTTTATTTCTTTTGTACTCTAACAGTGTCTATTTGTTCAGGTGAGAACGATGGGTGCAACAACTTTAACTCCAGTTGGTTGCTTGTGGGATTGTGGGCATACCAACTCGGTTAATCCCTTTTTACTTTAAGTTTATCTTCCGCTGCAATTTATTTGTGTTAATTAGATTTGACCGATCGGCCCTCTTATGCAACCTTGTACTATAAGGTTCTATTTAAATGATGTTGTAATTGATTCTTTTATTCTTGTACATTGTGTATGGATGTGATTGCAATGTTGTGTACTAGGATATGTGCATGTTAGTCACTGATCCTTGGGAGCTAGCATGTGACACATATCCGGGTCACTCGGAATCGTGTGCGTCTCACGTTAAGTGTTGCGTTTATGGCGTAATCACTTAGCTTGATACGGATCCGGTCTCGGGGGTCCTCACAGATCAGATTTAAGGTAAGCCACAAGTGTCAGGTTATAACTATCTATGGACATATCACAAATAATTTTTAAGGAATTAGCATGCAACAGTATCATTGTGGTTTGTAAATCTACAGTTCAAAAATTGGGATCAACGTGGTGCAAAGAGGATGCTTGTCTTGGTAATAGTACACCTCTTGCTCAGGTTCTTGTTGCTCAGAGATAGAATCAAACACTTCAGAAGAACCAGATTCTAAAAGAAAATAAAAACTCAATGAATAACAAGAAAGGCAGAGAGCCAAATAAGAAGAGAAAATGCATGATTAAGACTTGAATGCATAATTATCAATATGCTTAATCTACAATTAACTCAAACAAGGATAATAACCCAAATTTAATAACTAATGATACTAATTATCCAGATTAGAGTTTGACTTAAGGCTACAGTTTCAGGTTTTAGAAAAACTACAAATTAGACAGATTACAACAGAGTGGTTTGGCGATCTAAACATGTATAGAGTAAAATATTTTACTTAGACTAAGAGTATTCATAACTAGGGTAGTAGCCTAACTCATCATTTACTCACTAATCAACAAAATTAAGATTTGAAGATCCTGCTGTACATAGAGTAGGTTCAGCCGACAACAAAACAACAAGAACAAGTGTTGAAGATTTTTGCTTACTTACTAACACACATGAACACAAGATTCTTGCTGGAGCTAAACCTAATCTTTAAGAAAGTTAATACCCTAGACCAACCCCTTGCTAACCCTAATCAGCAAGATTAACAAAAAATGACATGCTACAACTTTTGTCGGTTCATCCGACAAAACAGCAGAAAAAGGTTTTAGAGCCTTTTTCAATTTAGGAGCAAAATGATCAGAGATAACCTTTGCTTATGCTACTAGGGTTAAGTTAAGACCTAGTGAAGCTAAAAAGATGACAAGAGAAACCCTAGAGCTTGAAGACGATATGAAAGGCCGAAAAGTTATAAAATGAAACCCTTCGGTTAAAACAAGACTTGAGCACCGCATGCACAAGTGAATGCTTCCAGAGAGCTACCGAGGTCCTTAGGGAACTCAAGGCGGAAAGAATTGAGGAGATAGCTCACCAGCCGAAGTTGGAGGAGATGAAGTCAAGTTTTCGACCGACAACAGTGAAGACGTAAAATCCAATTTTCCTGTTTGACCAAAAACGAAAGAAATGGAAAGCTTGAGTCATGTGGATTACAATACATAATCTGGACAGAAAGGATTGGAGCATACCTCACCGGAGCAAGAAATCACCACGGTGGTGCTTCCAACCGGCTCGGGTCAACAGAGAGCAATCCACTTGTTCAACCTACAAATGATGCTAAACTCACATTACAAGGTGAATTAAGCACCGGGAAGGATGAACAAGAAGTGAGAACATGGAAAACTTCACTAGGAAGGAAAAGAGATGAAGAAAGCTCTCCCGGTCAACAATGGCAGTGGCAAAAAGGCTAGGGTTTAAATAGAGTTTGAACCTCCAGAGCAACCAAGAGAGTTCTAGAGATGATGTGGTGGCAGTTTAGTGCCAGGTGTCAAAGGAAGATTTGCCAAAACCACGGCGTGACACCACCTCACCGGCGAGGAGGTCGGCCGCTAAGCACAGTCGCAAGGAAAAAGAAAGGGTTCACTGACTGGGGGGCTCCACTGGTCAGCCGTAGTGAGGAAACACCACCGTAGGCTCAAAAGAATGCCCACCGTCCGATTTACCATGGACGGTTGAGATTACGATGGATGTTAGGAGATCTGACCGTTACTTTTCATATGGGCGGTCCGATCGAATTTGAACGGCCTTGATTGATTGGGTAACTCGGACGTCTGAACGTTACTTTTCCTACGGTCGTGTGATCCCTATCCAACGGCCACGCAGGGACACGAGCCCTAGGCTCACGCGATTCGAAGTGGTACCGTAGGATTAAAATCCAACGGTCGCAATTAATTTCACGCGTTTGAGTTTCAAACCTAAAAGGATGGCACAGTTGGATCTGAAATCAACGGTGAAGATTGAAGAGGGGTTCGGCAGTCCGAATATCGCCACCCGTCTAGACGGTCCGATAGGATTTGAATGGTCTAGATTGAGCGAGGCGTTCGGCAGTCCGAATGTCACCGCTGATCTGGGCGGTTCATTGAGGATCCAACGGCTCACGGTTTTTGAAGGTGCGTTTTAATAACCGTACTAAAACGCGACGCGGTTGGATGGGGATCCGACAGTAGATAATACATGAGACTCATGATTGGCCCGAAGGTCCATTAGATCTGGCCTGCTGGGAGAGGATCCAACGGCTCACGCTTATTTTGACCTTTACCATTAACAAAAATGGTACAACCCAATAAGTGTACGCCGCACAATTTAGATCCTAAGGCCAGGATTGCATGGCTCTTTGGAAAGGTCCGAACGGTCCAATGAATCCGGCCCGTTCGTCAAGATCTAACGACCACGAGTGGAGGCGCGTTACGGTTTCAAATCCAAGGCTGAGCGCGCTTAGATGAAGATCCGACGGTGGAAATCGCTTCGTGTGCGTGGATAACCCACACGGCTCCGCGAATCTCGACCGATCATCTAGGAATCGACGGCTCACGTCACATGGAGTTTTGGGCACACGCCCAAATGTGACGGATGCTCCGGTTTAGACCTAAACCCATTTGGCTCGGTCGCTACAGTGCAAACCGGCTAGGTTTAGGCTAACAAGGTTGACTAACTGATTTTAAAGCTCCAAAAGTTTGACTAGGGCTTTAAAAATAGTAAATAAATTTATAAAATTCCAAATTTTTTCAAGGATGTTACTGGGGCCTTATATAACCCAGATAAAGTTTGAAATCCACTGCTTCTCTTTTGCAAATATATAAATAATTCACCTAAACCGAATAGGTTGGTTAAAAAGCAAATACCTTTCTCAAGGTCAAATTAATTTCTGAAACTTTGACAAAATATTTTTGACCAAGATAATTTATCTGATATTTGATAAAAACATTTCCCCAGCCTCAATACAAGCATTAACTTGTATGTTCTTTTGAAGCTTCAAATAGGATTTGGATTTGACTAAAAGTTGGAGGGTTTTAAATTGCAACACAATACCCAAATTTCAAAATGAGCAGTAATGCTATGAAAAGCATTTGATTATTGTTCATTTAAACTGAGGTTGTTACAGTTTTAATCTTATGCAATTAGCCTTCTGAGAGCGATAATCAATCTTCTTAATCTTACCTTTGTCTGTGTAATCAACTAGCCTCTTACCATTCAACTACCCTCTCACCATTCATTTCACCTTTGCCAGGTACGTTCTACCATTCTATTCTTGATCTCTTCTCTATAAAGTCTCTAAGCAGTGGCTGTTTGTGCCTTTAAAATCGACATCATATATATATATATATATATATATATATATATATATATATATATATATATATATATATATATATATATATATATATATATATATATTCGTAGTCCTCAACCATTTTCTGGGGTCGTCCACGCAGCATTAGGAGGATGATCACAGCCACGGGCAACTTCATCGAGCCCATGCAAGTTTAAGATGCATAGCTGCCAGGAGAGTGTCAGGACATCCAATTATTTGGATGTTGTCGATAGGTAATTGGACGTCGCTATATTCAAAAAGTGACATGGACGCACAGGTACTCTGACTAGTAAGTGGCTTCATGTATTAATAACCAACCATTCCTTGATGTCAAGTCACCATAGAACTAAGTTCGTTGATATAAGTTTTATGGTGACTTGACATAAATGAATGGTTGGTTGCTGATACATGAAGCCACTTCTCAGTCAAGTACTTGCGCGTCCACGTCACTTTCTGAACATAGCGACGTCCAATTACCTATCGACGATATCCAGGTAATTGGATGTCCTGACGCTGTCCTGACAGCCATGCTTTTTAAACTTGCATGCTTCTTGTCGTACGTGCACAGTGAAGTCCATCTCCTATCATTGCGGTATTGAATCTTGAAATGATTAGAAATGATATCGAGTGAGACATGGACGAGCTGCGCATAAGCCTACAAAGCTTCATCCCAGAATTGGTGACGCACTGACGCGTGCGTGCATGCACCCTCCGGAGGGCACGGATTTTGTGCATCTCACAAAAGATAGCATGCACCGTCAATCGTGCGGATGAAAATGGCGCCGGCCGGCCTCTGGACTCTAGTTGGATCGAAAAGATCGAGTCAAAAACTGACTACTCATTGTCTGCTCTGATAAGTACCGGTGCTTCTAAATTTGCGTCATGACATGTACAGAGCTTGAACTGGACTGAAGAAACTGCACTTTCTTAGAAAGCTTCCAGAGAAAGAACATATCAACATAGGCATACTCCGTCTCTGTGTTACAAGCAACATGGTTCATGGTTTGTAAAATTGTTATTTTTTGCCTGATCACATCGAAGACGGGAGAGAATCGAAACACCATGCATGTAGGTTTTTACCTCAACGTTACTTGTACACGAATCTTAATCATCAGGCGTCTAATTGGACCGTCCGTCCGTGCCTCTACGCGATGGATCCTCACATGCATGGGCGGACACGCACCAGCCGAGGAGTACTACGAGGAATGATGAGCCCGTGCGCGCGCGCCACACCGCGGGGTGCGTCGGAGACGAGCCCCGCCGGGCCCCGGCCGGCCGGCTTAATAGCGGGGGACGGCGCGCGCAGCGGGTTTCGCCCCGCGCGCGCGGCTATTTATTGCTCGGGCTCACATTTCTGGTAAGCCGGCCGGGGCCGGTCGATATATAGATCGTGCATGCAACCGCCCAGCAACTGCTGCACTGCACACATACATCTCTTGCGCCGATGGATCGGCCGGTCTCGACCGACCGGCCGGACGGCCGGGAGGACCACGTACGCGCGCCGATCCACCGGCCGCCCGGGCTGGGGCCACCACCGGCCGGCTGCATGTACATGCCCCTGGTCCGCCCTACACATCCGCTAAATAGTACCACTAGTACTACAACTTTAAGCTCTTTTAGCTCCTTAATTCCCCCTGCTGCCGGTGCATGAGTGCGTGGTAAAACCAAATGGTATCGTCGAGCAGCTTGCATGCTAGTTGCTGGCTAGCTAGCTAGAACGGTTAAGATCACTTGCGAGACAGCTAGGGAGCTAGCAGGTAGAGTAGCATGCTTGGACCACAGTAACTGACATGGAAATGCAAAACTAAACCGGCCGGGCCATGGATGGATCATGGATGGGGCACTTGACAAACAATCATGCATGCACCATCGATGGTGCGAGGAGGAGGAGGAGGCCAGCTATAGCCTATAGGAGGTCTCTCGGCCCGACCGACAAAATCAATGTTGCACAGCGTACACCATGTCTGGGATGTAAGGGAAGAATTGAATTGGCTGCAGCCAGCGGGCAGGCGATCGATATGATGCAGGGTGCGGGCTAGTAAATTGCAAGAGACGAGCGTCAAAGTTAGCACGTACGTTCGGTACCACCGCGCCCTGCAGCTGCCTGACGAATTCTGAAATGCTTATCTCGATCATCATGTGGAAATTAAATTGGAGGGGATTCATTGCCGAGGTAAGGATTTGGCAGCCCTGCCTGCGATAGCTCCTCATGCGTCAGATCGATCCGTGGGGCAGTTGGAATTAGCCAGGGTGGGTGCGAGCCCTCGTTGAATTAAAGAGCAAATTCATTTGGGGTGGATCCTGGCCATTTATTTGAGATCTAATGATTGGGTGGAACTTACTATATCTTGAGTATTAATCACCAAATAATGCACGAGCTTGTATTAACTCCACAAAAAGGGTAGGGTATAAAAATGACCTGTATGTTTTTTTTTTAATTTTTTTTTTTAAAAAAGGGGACATGTATATATGCGGTTGCTGACCTCTGCTTTGGAATCGAGTTAGTTGTAGCAAAACATGGACTAAATATATTAAATTTTTTTGTTATTGCTTGAAACAAGCTAATTAATTACGTTAATTAACATATCTATAGGTATAAAAATACAAGTTAAAAAACATGCAAACACTTCTTAATTATCTACAGTAGGGACTGCATGTATTTTGAAATGCCCATTAAAAGAAATGACTTTTCACCCTTCAATGCAAGACTTAGATTATGATTTTTGTAATAATATACTAGTAAAATAGTAAAAGTTATATGTTATAAAAACTACTTTAAGAAAATCTAATGAAGATATTTTTCATGTGGTTAATCTATATATTTTTACACATATGAATGATCAAAGTTTCAAAAAAAAATTACAACGCTCATAGCACTGACTCATATTTAGTCCCAGAGGGAGTTCTTTTTTATTCAGATTATGTATGTTCTTTCCATGTCTAACAATATAAGCTTATATATTTTTTTTCATCAATGACTTTTTTTTTTGTGATTACAAGGAAGACACACACGCACGCACACGCCTAGAATGATGGAGGCTAGGGATAAATCTGCGACCTCACAAAATTCCTATTGAAAGCATACTCGCGTGTGCATAAAGGTGACCGTCAGGATTTGAACCCTGCTGGGTGAAGTCGTACATACACCCACAACTCTACTACCCCACCAAGAGATGGTTCCCCATCAATGACTTGTTTACACGTGTAGTTATGTTGATGATAGAGTATGCATTAGATCCCAATCCAATCCATAAAGGGTCGATATCAATTTTACGTAACAAACATTGTTACTCCCTCTGTGATTTTATATGGTGTCCGCGTATTTCAAGATTCAAACTTTGCAATTTTTTACTAACAATTAGTCCAACAATATATAAATAGGTTATTTGATACAAAAGTGATACCGTTGAATTCGTATTTGAAAGCTCTTTCATATGACTATAATTTTGTAGCCATATATGAACAAAGTATTTAAAAGAAATTAACGGTCAATGTTCAACTTTGGAGATCGCATCAAGTTCAAACCACAACTTATAAAAATCAACGGAGGAATTAAGTGCTTAGTACTGACAACGACAAGCAGTCGGTATCTCTATATAGTTTACGGCATGGTTAAATGTCAATTGGTCATGTTTGTGTTAAAACATTATTACAAATTTCAAATTAACCTTGTCATGATGATAGTGCCCACGCAATATGAGTTGTGACCATCATGGTATTGAATGTGTGAGGGCTGAGCAGTGGTGAGAAAAGGACAGATGGGCCTCAATCATGTATATTCTTGCTACATGCATTAAATGATATATTGTATTTTAGGCTGGTGTTTTTTTTATATTAGCGTGAAGAGTTGAAGTGAGATAGGGGATAGAGAGGGCTAGCTAGGGTTCTTGAGGTGTTGGCGTGAAGAGAGGAAGGGCCGGGATGAGTAGTAGAGACGAGAGATTATCTATGGCTTGGTATGGAACTGGTGTTGTAGGATATGATTTGGATCTTCTATTACGTACAAGCACACACGACCATTTTGATTTAGTCATTTTCCTTATAGTCAAATTAAATCGAACCATATACACCCTAGGATCACATAGTAACCTTTTGATTTGATATTGAATTAGGCAACTGATGCAGTGTTTTTTTAAAAGAATCTTAAAACTTAAAGGCTATATATATATATATATATATATAAGGAATAGGAGGGGCACTACCATTAGGAAGGGTACAAATTCCTACATTAATAAGAAGACAAAATTTATATAAATCAGATTATAACATAGTACGAGTTAGTCTAATCACTACTACAAAATGAGTTATCTCGGGCGCCTCATCACGAGCGGTTCCAAAGGAGCCGTCTGTGTTGAACTTATACAGACGGTTCCCTTTGGAACCGCTGCGCGATAATGCCTCATCACATACGGTTCTTATTACCAATCGTGTGATACTTCACGACGGTTCATAATAAGAACTGCGTGATAGTGCCTCATCACGACGGCTCCTTCTACCAACCGTCGTGAAGTATCCTGACGGTTGGTAGAAGGAGCCGTGCGTGATGAGGACACCTCATCGCGAGCGGTTAGTATAACGAACCGTCTATGATACTTCACGCAGCGGTTCGTGATACCAACCGTCGGTGATAAGTACCTCATCACGAGCGGTTGGGATTAACAACCGTCGTGATTTTGATTTATCATGACTTAAAATTTTCCTTACTCTGATTTGATCATGGCTTCAAATTTTCCATGGTAAAATCATGAGTAAGGAATTTAAGCCATGGTAAAACGAGAGTAAGGAAAATTCTAAGCCATGGTAAATCCAAATCACGACGGCTCTTAATACCAACCGCTGCGCGATGAGGTATTCATCACGCAGCGGTTGGTATTAAGAGCCGCTGCGTGATGAGTTACTATCACGAGCGGTTCGTGATACGAACCGTCAGCGATTTGTCATCACTGACGGTTTTGTATGAAACCGCCTGCGTGATTCGTAGCGAGAATTTGAAAATTTTGAGCAGCGTGCGCGGGAGGCAAAATATGTCCTTATATATTATGGCCGACCTCCTCTAGGCGCCGATCGCACTCCAGCGATCCGGTCCTCCTCTCGCTCGGTCCTCCCTTGCTCCGCTGTCCTCCTCCGAGCTCGGTGGCAGACTGCTCCTCCGGTCCTCCCAGCTCCACGGCCCCGCTACACCTCCGAGCTCCGGTCCTCCCTTGCTCCCGCATCCCCAACCTTCGACGCGGTCTTCCTCCCCAACACCGAGAGTCGCGCCGACACCAACGCCGACCTCCTCTAGTCCTCCTCACGCCCACGCCACGCCGAGCTCCTCCAGTCCTCCTCCGACGTCGATGTCTCTGTTATATGAGGTTCTATTGGTACTTTTGTATATGATGTTCTATTAGATTCAGATCCAGATTTGTATGTATGAGCTTGTGGTACTTGTGTTAGATTCATATCCAGATTTCTGTTCGATTCTCCTCCAGATTCTACTTCTGTTGTTACTTGTATATGATCGAGTGTATGCGTGTATCCATGAATCAATGGCTTGAGAAATTTATTGGGAGGCTTAGCAGTTGGGAATCCATGTATGTGTATCAATGAATCCATGTTTGGGAGGCTTCGGAAATGACAGTGTATGTGTATCCATGAAATGATAATATTTTTTTTGCAATAAAAAAAGCTATCATAGACTGTTCGGAACAAGAGCCGTCTGTGAAAACAGCTGTGGGGACCCCGGGATTTATTTAACTCGTAATACTTTAGCAAGCATTACCAATTAAATAAAACCCGCTTGAGACATGTATACTTCCCTGTGCAATATACATACCGATACAAACATAAGCATCAATTCCATTCATCACATAGAACCAAAACATTACAGACGGAGAAAAGACATACATTAATTAAACGAGTCACTACAAAGGGGGCCTTTCGGCCAAATGACAATAAGCACAAAAGTAAATAAGCAATGAAACAAAAGCGCCATAAGATGGCTGAACCAAAGAGCCAACCGGTGTGCCTTTACCCACAAGGCAACCGACGGGACCGCTGAGCTACTCGCTCTCCCAACCCAAGCACATCTCGCAAGTACCTTGGCTTACGAGCAACCTCCTCTGCAACAAAAGATTAGCATGCAAAGCATGTGAGTACATCAACTTGTACTCGCAAGATCGACGTGTGAGATAACGAACTATAATGTAGCTATATGCAGTGTTTAATTGGAGGCCATATGGTTTATTTAAGCATAAAGCAACATTTATTTGCAATAATGTAATACATTTAAAAGCAAGTTTACAATTCATTTTTAAAGGTTCAAATAATCGCATAGCGACCAAGTATACTGATGAAGTAAAAGAGCACCAACACCTAGAAGCGACTCACCCAAGTCACCACAACAATAGCATGAACTCCGTTCATACCACCCGTCAAGTTTTAAGTTTTTAAACAGGTTATAACACTAGCTCTTGAAAAGCTTACCCAAGCGCGTCCATAACCTAGGGCGAGGTTATTCGAATAGATTTATCCTGCGGGTGGTACCACTTTACCCACACTTCGACGCCTTTAAGCCACATGATTGACCCACTCACCGTAGGTAGGCGTACGCTAAGTCCTACGAGACTTTTCCAATATTGTGTACTAGGCACGACCGCTCGTATGGACCGAAATCCATACGCTCGTTGCCCGACCGAAAAGACAAGCGCCACAAAGGCCCGGCTTTTTTCGGACAAGCGCAACGCTCCCAATCAACAAAACCACCGCCACCCGCCCTAGCACACGCCAAAGTACTCGGTCAAGAGGGGTTCCATATGCCCCTAGTGTGGTTAGTACGCAAATAAATGCCCGAGTAACGGGACTCACAAGATGCTCGGTCCTTAATTGACACGGGCACCAATCCGATCACACCCAAGAAGGAATCACACCAACATACCATTGTGCGCGCTGAAACCAATTTTTCATTTTTAGTTTTGTTTTTAAATGGATTTGCAAAATTAATCAGGGCACCAAACACCAAGTGTTGGATAATAAGAGTAATAGTAGTTGTGTGATCCGGACCACCAAGAGTCGATGATCGCCCTGGACTCTGAGACACTAAGCATGGCTAAGCAATATAACACGTGACTACTAAGTGATGAGGCCCCACCATGAACCTAACCACAGCAAATAACCTAGGCTCATTTAGTAGAGGAATAAACATTTAGCTACGGGGATGCAACTAAAGGATTTCTAACCATAATTTAACACAAATTAGCAATGCATACATACAGTTGAAGCAAAGTATTAAACTTTGAAAATAATAGGATTAAGGATATGATCAAACTGCTTGCCTGGCTGCTGTTGCCCAAGAGGTTGCTCTGATGTGCTATCGGGCTCAACGGACTCTTCGTCACCTAATCGCATAAGCAAATACACGGCAAAAGAGCAATAAGGCAATAAACCCTAATCACAAAATTTGAGCAAAAGCAACCAAAAGACACAAAAATTATACACAAGGTAAAACCAGCACCTATCTAGACATAGAATCTGGAAAAACTCAATTTGGATTTTTGGAGCAAAAGATATTAAGGAAATAGCTATTTTCGGCCATTTTATTTTACTGTAGCAAAAATATTTTCCTAATGATTTTGGAGCTGAAATTTTTATGGAAGCTAGATACTGGTAGAGTGATAGCCCATATAAAATTCCAGGTAATTTGGAGTTATATTGCAAAAGTTATGATTTTTATGATTTAAAAGGGTATTAAAACTAAATTTTAGTCCTTATGATTTTAACAACAGTAGAATTTATGAAACTAATTTTCCTAGCAATTAGACTATCATGGAAACTACTCCCATTGGATTCATACAAAATGAGCTATAGATAAAAAGATATGCATTTTACAAGTTTGTTAAAAGTTCTGAAAAACAGTATTAAGTTCACTTGTTTACTATTTTTGAAAATGGTTTTCCAGGTTTGATCAAAGCCTGAAACTATTTTTATAATTAAGTTCAAGTTATATGGAAGTTAACAAAATTGGAATCATCTAAGCTGGAGCTAAGACGACAAAGATATGAAAATGAGAAGGCACTAACATTTTTCTGTTTTGAGACTTGGCCAAAACCGAAAGTTTTCTACTCATAACGCGTGGGCGCATATGAGCCGTTGATTACGAATCGGACGGCTCAGATCGTCGAGGTTCGTTCTGGCGCTGCGAGGCGGGGCGCGGCCGCTCATCTCGAGATGGGCGGCGCGAGAGCCACGTCGCCGGCAGCTGCTGCGCTCGTCCGACAACGAGCCGAGCGAACTTCGAGCTCGCGGGCGTGTCGCGGCGAGGAGCTCGATCGCGGTCGGGAAGGAGCTAAAATCGACACCTCGCTATGCGCACGGATGGCACCGGCGACGAGGCCAATGGTGGCCGGACGCGGCGGCGCGGCGGCGAGGCGGAGGGGTGTGCTACGGCCGAAACGAAAACAAAGAACCGGCCCAGCTACGCGCAAATGGACGAGTGCACAAGCTACAACGAGGTCCTAAGGACTTAACGCGACCAGCCGGAGACCAAATGGTAGCGGCGGCGGCGGAGGCTAACGGCGGCGGCGCGCGACGCAACAAGGAACCACGGCCATGGTGCGGCAAAGCGAAAAGAGGAGGTGCTTAAGCTCACGGGGCCTCGGGAAAGCGATGGCACGGGTCGATGATGCGGCGGAGGCCTGGAGATGACCGGCGACGAAGATCAGCGGCGGTGCAGAAGGGCTTCACCGCGGAGGGGACAACCTGGGCCAAACCAGCAGCACCGGGATATCAGCATAGCACCAGTGAGGCCCAGAGGTGCTACCAGAGGGAGGAATGGGAAGGGTGAACTCACCGAGCTGGAGACGAAGAGGCGGTTTCGGCGAATTGGGAAAACTTCACTCTCGCGGTTCCACTCGATGTGACCTGAAATCGGCGGGGTTAGCGACCACCGGGGAGGCGAAGGTGTGGGAGCAGAGATTGGGAAGGGGGCCATCGGGGTACCGCCTTCACCGAGGTCCCGAGCTCCAACAATGGCGGCGAAGGTGACGGAGGTGCTCGGGTTCGCTCGAGCTCGAGAAGGTGAGGAGAAGGTGCGGGGCGGTGAAAGGATGCTCGTGGAGAAGTGGGGAGCTTAAGTAGGCCCGAGGAGCAAGAAGAGCACCGTTGGCGCCTCGGGCTCCCTCTGCGCCACGATCGCCGTGGTGGCGGGAGCGGTAGAAGGTGGACTTTGGGGCGGTGGAGTGACGGGCATTTAATCGCCGCCCATTGGCGTCGGTGAGTGGGCGCGACGCCACGGCCACGAGCCTCTCGCCATGGCGCGAGCGAGCGCGAGCGGCGGGGCGGCGAGCGGGAGGGCGGCGAGGGTGGCGCCGATCGTGATCAACGGTGGACACGCGATCGCGTTGAAATGGCGTGCACAAGCGCCACCGTCCGATAAATCAACGGCCGAGAAAGAGAGCAGCCGGAGTTGTCGGATGCTTACACGAATGACACCGTTCGATGGAGATCCAACGGTGGCGATGCGTCTTGCCGCTCGACAGCGCCGGTGCAGTTAGTTGGCTCGGCGAGTCAAGTCGGTCGAGTCGGACTCGGTCGGCCCGATCGCATGAACGATACTAGGCGACTTTTGATTTGAATTTAGGCTAAGATTTTGGAAGATTTAATTGGAGTATCAAATCAACTCCAAATTGAATGAAATTTTACTGAAGCTTATTGGCTATAATATTGACCTTCCTAAAATTTTCAGAAGTTTTTGTGCATTAAATTTTATATTAAAAATTTCAGAAGTGATAAGCGAGGGTTTGACCAATTTAAAATGGGTTTGACCTGAGCCAAAGATGGCTCAAATAAATTCTAAAAATCTGGGAAAAATTCAGGGTGCACAATACCACCCCAAGAATTTATGATAAAAGCTTGAAAAGTTTTGGACTCGAGACAACACTCAAAAATGTTTTTGACTCGAGTTGAACTATGAATTTGAAGGTTCAATTTATGAATTTTCTTTACAAGAAATATAACAATAATTCTAGGAGGTGAAGATGTGTGAAAAGTTTCAAAATGTACACATTTTGATACATTTGAAACATGAACCCGTGTTAGGTTCTGATTTGACACACACACCTTATTAGGGTCATTTTGGGGTCATTATAACAGGCTATCACGAGCGGTTTGGAACAAGAAATGCTCAGCGATAATGATATCCTGAGCGGTTCTTGTTCGAACCGTGCTGTGATAGCCGCTATTTTCCTGATTTACTCTTGTTCGAACCGTCGTGATAGATTTTATCACGACGGCTCCGCAAAACCGTCTGTGATAACCGCTGTTATCACAGGCGTACTTTTACACAAGCGGTTGAAGCTATGCGTGATGACGGTTCGAACAAATGCGTGATGAATTTTCGTAGTAGTGAATATAGTACAAACATTATAGATTATAGTAGATATTTAGCTGTGTAATTACACACTATTTGTTACAGTTCTTCACAAGTAAGAAAAATATAAGTCTAATCGAAATTATAATAAATAATAACCATTATGTGTTTTTTCCATTGTGTTTTAGTTCAAGAAAATAAATTATACAGGGAGCGAACTATATATAAACGTTATTAGAATGTACACAGAACGTGACAAACACTAAACATTAATAACTCAAAAGGAAATTGATAGCCAGGCAATTAACTAAGCTTAAGAACATAGATGTATAATGGAATCGATGATTTGCCACTACAAAGATTGGCACTTGAGAAGTTGTCACTTATTACACTTACATATATGTTGGTCCTGGCACAACATGTAAGTGAGACAATATAGTGACAAATCCTCAATCTTAAAAAAAAAAGGTTACTGTAAATTAAGGTGTTAGCACAAAAAAAGGTCTCATTAGTCAATATAAATTAGATTTTATATAATAAATAATTCATATAAATCAATAAATTTATTTTTCAAATATTTGCTAAGGTTTGGGATGTTACACTCACATAACTATTTTAGACCATCCGAATAAGATTGGACACCCCAGATCTCTTCTTTCCTCCCCAACAGTGGCAGACCTAGAAATGGAGCAAGGGATGGTGCTAACTCATGATAGGCTAGAAGTCTCACTAGATTACAATTAAACTATAACATAGCAAAAGTAAAGGAATAAGTCCAGTTTACTCCCTCCAACTATCAGAAAAGTCTGATTTTTTCCTTTGAACTACAAAACCGGTTATTTAACTCTCTAAACTTGCGAAATCCAGTCATTTAACCCCTCAGGCCGGTTTCAACTGGCGGTTTTGCACACGTGTCGGTTTTGTCCAAATCAGCATGTGTTTATCATCCAAATCAGCATGTGTGTGGTGGACCAGAGCTTTCTTCTCTCCATCTCTCTCTTTCCAACAAAGAGGGCTCCCACCGTAGCGCCGTGTGAGAAGAGGAGCCACGCGGCCGCCATGGATTCCAGCCTTCGTGCACCCCGGAAGGTCCAGCGCCCTTTGATGGGGAAGTAGGCGCTGTTGGGCACCCTCTGTGTCGGTATGCCCCTTCCTTGCGCTGGACGATGGGTGCTCCCATCACTTCAAGCCAGCTCCACTCGAGCTGTGGTCGCCGTGGCTCCCATCGCCGACTAGCACGTGAGACGACCCAACCGACGAGCATATCCCATTGAGATCTTGACGGTGTCGATCTTTGTCCGCCGATAGGCGGTCGATGAGCGAGAGGGAGAGCGGCGGCGGCGGCGCCGACACGAGGCCGTGTGGAGCGCATCCCTGTTCTGGCCCTGGTGGTTGGCCAAGGTGACCTGCAGCTGCATCAGGCTATTGGTGTTCACCAGGATAGCCCTCTAGGGTTGGCCTATCAGCAGGCTACGGCAGCGCATGAGCTGTTCATTTCACAACGCGGTAATTAGCTCAGTAACAATGAACCATGAATCATCATGCCAATTAGCTTAGTAACAATGAACCATGAATCACCATGCTAATTAACCAGTGCGACCAAATTAACACACATCTGATAGAACATAACAGTGTAGGGATAAAAGAAAGCTAACTAATTGGCTACGAATGATCATGCATTTTCATTAATTTGACACGGTTTGCAATTCAATTCGAACGACCGCTTCACAGATTAACCAATTAATGCAAGAAAGTTGCATGATCTTCCCAAGAATCCAAGAAATTTGCCTAGTTTGTAGAATTCACCGCTTCAAAGGGACCTCCTTTCAATTCTCAGAATCGATTCACAGAACCAATTACCAATGCAAGAACATGCCAAGAAAGGTTCAAAGAAACAATTTAGTAGCAGAACCGATGCAAGAATATCCCAAGAAATTAAGATTCAAGAATTGCGCGGATGCTGTCATCAAGAACCCAAGAAATTACCTGAGCCGGTGGATCGACCAACCTGCGGGGGACGACCTCGATCACCCACTGCATCATCGAGTGGCACTTGTCTCCGCAGCGGTGATGGCGTCGCCACTGAGGTTCTGCCGTTGGCGCGCCGGTAGCACCCGTGGTGTTGCGGATGGCCTGCCACAGCATTCCTGGTGGCATCGGGTGGTGGGCGCGGCCGTGCTGCACGGCGGAGACACCGTGGGAGGGCCCGGTGGTGGCCTCGAGGTCGATAAGGAGGATGTAGAGGCTATAGGAGCTGAGGAGGAGGAGGAAGGGCCCGCCGTCGAGGTCCGTGACGTGCTCAGCCTGCCACTTGAGCGCCCTCTCCCCGCGCGGCTTGTCCTCGATGGTCCACTTGACCTTGCAGCCAGCAGCCTCGATCATGTAGGTGTACTTCCTACGGGAGGGTTGGGGCGGGCGGCGACGGCGAGCTCGAGTGTGCGGACGCGGTCGTGGAGGAGGAATGGGTAGGGGGCGGGGAAGGGTTGGAGGAGGCTGAGGGGTGTGGGCGCGTGGAAGGGGTCGAGGTCCAAGCTGAAGGGGGAGTGGTGGGGGAAGCCGGCGACGCCGAAGAGTGGGCAGGAGGAGGAGGATGGCAGTGGCGGGAAGGGGAAGAAGGGGGTCGTCGAGGAGGCGGTGGGAGCACATGGTGACGGCGACGGCGATGGAGCACTATTACAAAACAGGCCATACCAGACACCTCATTACAGACGGTTCCAAAGGAGCCGTCTGTGTTGAACTTCTGAGCGGTTCCATTTGGAATAAATGCATGATACACGCTCATCACGAGCGGTTCTTTTACCAACCGTTTGTGATACTTTACTGACGGTTGGTAATAAGAACCGCTCGTGATAGTTCTCATCACGAGCGGTTGATATTACGAACCATCGTGATACTTCCTGACGGTTAGTAATATCAACCGCTCGTGATGATACGCTATATCACGAGCGGTTTGGAAATAAAATCGTCTGTGAAGTATCACAGACGGTTCTAAAATTGAACCGTCTGTAATATACTAGTATCACAGATGGCTATATTAAATAACCGTCTGTGATAGTATTATCACAGACGGTTCTAAGATAGAACCGTCTGTGATATTTCTTTCCTACCTCTTTGTCTCCCGCGTGATGTGTCTCTTCATCTCACCAATGCAGAACCGTCTCTTCGTCTCGCACGCCAACGATACATGCATCTCTTCGTCTCACATGCCAGTTACTCCTAATTCTTTATAAGACGGAATAATTCACCGAAGATTAAACTCCTCCCATCGCTCTTCATCTCACGGTTTTGAGTACGTACACGCAGCAATCGCCAAGGTGAGCATGCGAGCGGTCGGACCAACACCAAGGCGGGAGGTCGGTGATCGCCGCTCTTTCTCACGATGTCGTCGTCGACATCGTCATTATGGTGGCCGCGAGCTCTCCTCGGCCATGGAGGACCTATGCGACCTACGATTAACGTCGTACATCTTTATATCTACAATATCGTGCGTGCGTACTACTATTTATTCTAACATCTTCAATTTTGTATGTCGTATATTGGAGTTGCAAGGCCTTGTACAAGGTGTCAAAGGCAGCGCGTGGGAGGCGCGTGGCGCTAGAGCGAGAGGAGGCGATGAAGTGGCGGGATAACGGCGCTACCTCGCCGTCGTCAACCACGGCGGCGCGCGGCAACCCGGGGCTTGTTTCATCGTCGGCCTCGGGCTTGTCTTGCGCCCCAAGACATGCGGCGCGGCCTAATGTTCCTTGAGCGGCGGCGTGGCGGCGCCACAAGGCGCGGCCTCGTGCTCGGTTTCCTCCTCTACACGGCCGGCGAGGCAGCGCGGCGTTGGAAGCACTACATCAGCCAGTCGAGAACGAGCCGACCGACAATGCGGAGTGCGAGGCGGCCAAGACCAACCGGGAGTGCGGCGGTGCGAGAGACTCATGCGGACATGGTCGAGCGGCGGCGTGGGGAAGAAGGCGGTGTGGGCGCCGTCGGAGGATAGCCACGGTGCACGAGCACTAGCTGCGGTGTGGAAGGTGGGGCGACTCGTCGTCTTCTGCGATGGCATCGCAGGATTAGGCATGAGTATGCGGTTTCTTTGCAAAGGTGTTGGACTATTTGCCATAAAATTTCAGTTTTTTAGGTTTCTAGAAAGGTGGTGCAGCTGGACTATTTTTCAAATTAAAAGATTTTTTAAATATACGGTCCACAAGGACAGGAGGGATTACAATTCCACGTTGACATCAAAATATCGTACGACATATTACAAGTCCATAACACATGATGTTATGGAATAAATTAATTACAATAGAGTAATTTCTTAATTAAAATATAGCCCTTCATGATGATCGACGCCCATATAGCTAGCTTCCTCATTGGGTTCTTCCTCGAACGATCGATGCAGTCTCGAAAGGAGACAACTCGTCAAATTGATTGTATTCTTTCTCGTCCACTATATTCTCAACCGACAATCCTTCTTTTCCATGAAGAACTACGTGGCGCTTCTTATTTGCGGTCGGTTACATAGAAGACTTGAACAACTTGGTTGCTTGATGCGAATGGTTCGTCTTTGTATCCGACACGATCGAGGTCCACGGTAGTGGCCGTCTGATCGACCTTCACTGTGAGAGATGGACCCAACGGCACCGAAATAGGGGGATCTTGAAAAGCACGTAGTCGAGCTCTCATATCTCCTGTATTTACCCATAGTACGAGCTCCTCACCCATCGATCGAATGCATCTATGCGGACACCGCTATTCTAGACTGTGCTCTTCCTATCCTGAGCTGCCGTATAAAATGTGTACCCATTTATGTCGTATCCTTGCCATGTAACAATTGTAAATTGTGGCCTTTTTGCCAACCATAGCAGCGTATTATCACTTGATGACCTCCCAGTCATGATTCGCACCTTTAACCATTCGTTGAACCGACGGTTGTGCTCTCTCGTGATCCAAACCTCCGACCGGTCTGGATTCTATTGGCGTACTATGTCTTTGTGCTCGTCGATGTACGGGGACACTTGGGTCATGTGTTGCAAGACCGTGAAATGGGCTTGAGCGTACGTATCCAGATCGGGAGTGATTGATTTCCTTCCGATGGTCCCGATACCATCCAGCCTTCCCTCATGACGAGATAGAGGCACACCTATGGGTTCCACCTGAGCCATGTAGTCGACGCAGAACTCAATGACCTCTTCGGTTGCATAACCTTCGATGATGCTGCCCTCGGTCGAGATCGATTCCGTCACGTAGGACTTGAGAATTCTCATATACCTCTCGAGCGGGTACATATGGCGTAGGAACACATGACCGCATATCTTTATCTCTTTCACAAGATGAACAATGAGATGGACCATGATATCGAAAAATGACGGAGGAAAATACATCTCAAGTTGACATAGAATCGTCACCACCTCGGCACCAGAGCATCTAGTCCTTTGGGATCGATGACCTTACGAGCAATTGAGTTGAAGAAATAACACGACCTCAAGATTGCCACTCGAACCTTGTTGACAAGATACCCTAATTGCAACAGAAACATTTGTGTCATCAGCACATGATAATCATGAGACTTCATACCAATTAATTTCAAATCTTGCATAGAAACAAGTTTCTTAATGTTAGCGGAGTAACCAGACGGGACTTTGACACCATGCAAGGTTTGGCACAATTCATTTCTCTCGGCCTTGGACATAGTGTAGCAAGCTGGTGGAAGGTATGTTCGTCCTTTATCGGTCTCTTTCGGTGCTAACTCGATCCTTATGTTCATATCAACCAAGTCACGTCGTGCGTTAACACCATCCTTTGTTTTGCCACTAATGTTCAGTAAGAGACCAATCAAGCTTTCATATACATTCTTCTCTACGTGCATGACGTCGATGCAGTGTCGAACTTCTAAGTGCTCCCAATAAGGCAAGTCCCAAAAAATTGACCACTTCTTCCAGATGTTCTTCTGACGGGTTTTTAATTTACGTCCCGTCCCAAGCACAACATCGATATCCTTAACCATATCATAGACATCTTTCCCTCTAAAAGCCCTTGGAGATGAACTGTCCTCCTTATTTCCGTCGAATTGTTTCTTCATCTTGCGGTATGGGTGACTCCTGGGAAGGAACCTACGGTGAGGCATATACACAGTTTTGCACGAGTTGTTCAGCCATACACTCTCCGTAGCATCTAAGCAGTGCGGACATGCTTTGGCTCCTTTCGTACTGAAGCCCGACAGGTTACCAAGGCGGGAAAATCATTGATAGTGCGAACAACATGGCGCGTAAAGAAGTTCTCTCGTTTATCGCATCCCATACTTGTACCCCTTCGTTCCACAAAGGTCACAAGATCATCCGATGTGGTGCTAGGTACACATCAATATCGTTCCCAGGTTGCTTCGGCCCTTGGATAAGTAGTGACATCAAAATGTACTTTCGCTTCATACACAACCAAGGAGGAAGGTTGTACATGTTGGAGATATGCCCTAGAGGCAATCATATTGATGATGATATTTCATTGTATCTATGATTTAATAAATGTTCCTTGAATATTACCTTTGTGTTGATTAACAAGTATGTGACTTGTTTGTGAAACTCTTTACTTGTATGGTTATTCTAAAGTTGTCCCTAGTCGGAGTTCATGTGAGGACACACGTGAATGATGGATTAGCACATGTATCGGTTGATGACCATGTTTCACAGGTCATAGACATGGAGATGTCAAACCAATAATGTGGACACATGTTTAGAACATGGGGTTGGACCGACCCAACATGAGACATAGCAATTATTCTTATGGTTCTCTCTACACAATGTATGCGCCTTGTCCTTAGACACGAGATTGTCGCATGTACTTGAGATATGAATCGACCTACTTAGGGGCTATCAAACGCTACTCAAATGGCGGGTAGTTATAAATGTAGCTTCGGGTTTGTCATGAAGCATCTTTGCGAGTATGGTCGATCGAGATGGGATTTGCCCCTCTCACAGGAGAGATATCTCTGGGCCTCGAGTGATCGGATCCGAAATGCATGGCCATGCTACTTAAGGTTAAGAGTTAACCTAGTAAGGGATTCCGGATCACAGGATCGAGAAAGAGTGGTCAGTTTGGAGCTCGATCGAATATCGTGAGGCAAAGGGATTGGCATGTACATAACGTTGTGATGGTTCGTCCGATATGATCTTTACGTGCGTTTAGGAGTTGGCACATCTTGCTAGAGGCCACTACCAACTATTGACCAAGTATGTGTACTTGTGTCATGTCTAAACATACGTGAACCTATAGGGTCACACACTTGAAGTGAAGCCTAGTTCGGATTGGATCCGAATTAGGCGGGCATTGAGTCCTAATGGGCCTCTATTCGTAGAAGCCCATTATAAGGACGTCTATAAAAGGAGAGCGGCGCCTTGGTTAAGGGTTGAGTTTTAGTGCCATCCCCAAACCACAGCGGCCACCCCTCGACCCCTATCCGTGAGATTGCGATTCTATGCATAAACTTGTTTTTGCGGGATGTATGTGACCGTATGGCCTAATGTGTATGTGATGCATGTTTGTAATATTTCATGACTGCAGCGTCATGGGTTCTGCAACACTACCGGAGCCAATGTGTTGTCAAAGTATTGTACTAACGACTGCGTGCCGACTTGTGATGATTCCTAGTATCCATGTATTTTATTACTAGTTGTTATGAGTAATAGCTTATATTAGTACTCGGAGGACACATCACTTGGAGGATGGCACACATGAACCATGGAGATGGAGATCATCATGGCGGGCCAGATTCTATGGCGATGGAGATCACCATGAGAAAATAGGCCATACTGAGTCACAACTGTGTGAATGTTATTCCTATTGTTTTACTCCTATGCATGTTTGAATGGTAGAAGTATAGCGATCCCTCACAAAATGTTAAGTTAAACATATGCCCTCCCAATTAAACTTTGCACCATCCCATGTCTTGTAAATTGATGGTGGGTCTATAAAATTAGGGCACCATCAACTTTCCTTGACAAGATGGGTTTTGTATCGGATACTTACATGCATAAGGATTGGTGAAGTTAACAAGATTATCATAAAGGTTATGGGCCTTGGGGCATAAAGGTTGGGCGCCGGGGCATAGAGATGTCACCCAACAACAAGAGTCATATAGAGATATGATTAGCAAGGTGTTGCTTATCGAATTACCTTGTCTCTAGCGGTGATGCAAAAGCTCACTAGTAGACTCGTTAATTGCGGATCTTGAATCGCTAAGAATCAACAGAGGATGTTGATTTTAGTGGGAGTACATTCTATTAAATTTGTTTAATACGATTTACTCTATCATGATTTTATTTGTCTTAGTATTTTGCATTTCCTATTGTAGATCAATGGCATCTAGCAACCACGCACACCCTTTTGTTTTGCGATCGATTCTTGAGAAAGAGAAATTAAATGGAACAAACTATTCGGATTTGAGTCAGTAACTGAAATTGTTCTCGGGCGGATAAAAGGAAAACGTTCGACACCCCAATCCCGAAGAACTCGCTAACAATGCGTCTGCTGCTTTGTTAAAAATGCCTACAAGAAAGCATGTGATGACTCTCTTGAGATTAGCCGTCTTATGCTTGCATGCATGGAACGACCTTCAAAAGCGGTTTGAGGATCGAGGCGTATGATATGATCATAGCGCTTAAGGACATGTTCGGACACAGTCGGGGTGAGCGGTTCAATGTCTCTAAGGCTTTTACGGAATGCAAGTTAACGAAGGTGCACCGTAGGCCCACATGTGATCAAAATGGTTGGTTCTGATCGGACTTTGGATAAACTTGGTTTTCCAATTGGACAAGAGTTGGCAAGCGATTTCATTTTAGCGTCTCTTCCACCTAGCTATGGGCATTTCATTTGAACTACCATATGCATGGGGCGGATAAGGGCCTTAGTGAGCTTTGTGGGATGCTCAAAACAAAGAGAGTGACATTAAGAAGTGTGCGGGGCCTAGCCATGTGATGGTCAGCGAGAACAAGTCTAGCTTCAAGAAAAAGGGTAAGCCATGGCCAAAGAATAAGGGCAAGGTTAAAGATATGATCTCGAAGCCAACGCCTAAGCCTAATCTTTGGACTGAGGTGAGACAGTATGCTTCTATTGTAAAGAAAGCGCCACCGGAAGAGAAATCGCAAGAAGTACATGGATTAGATGAATGCAAAGAAGAAATGGAAGTAAGACTTCCACCCATGGTACACTTGTCATAAATGTTTTAGACATTTTCTCGCAGATTCTCCTATTAACTCTTGGGTATTTGATACCGGATCGGTTGCTCACATTTGCAACTCGATGCGAGGCTAATAAGAAGTAGAGGAGTCGCAAGAGGTGAAGTTGATTTTCGTCGGAAATAAAGCAAGGGTTGCTGCGTTGACCGTCGGCACCATGCAACTTCAGCTTCCTTCAAGATTTATTATGGAATTGAATAATTGTTATTATGTTCCTAGCATGAGTCAAACATTTTATCCCCTCATGTTTGATGAGAGATGGTTATTCATTTGCAAGTAAAGACAATGGTTGTTTGATCTCTAAAATGGAATGTTTATGGCTTTTGCCCATTGTGAATGGGTTATTTATTTTAAATCTTGATGATGCGCCTATCTTTAACATAAATGCTAAAAGACTTGACCTAATGATTTGAATCCCACCTATGTTTGGCATTGTCGTTTGGGTCACATAAGTGAAAAGCGCATGAAGAAGCTCCATGTCGATGGTCTTCTAACCGTTTGATTTTGAATCATACGAGACATGTGAAGCTTCTTTGCTTGGTAAGATGACCAAATCACCTTTCAAAGGTTCTTTTGAGAGGCGTCGGACTTGTTGGAAATCATACATCTTGATGTATGTGGACCAATGAGCACGATTGCTAGAGGTGGATTTCATTACTTCATAACTTTCACGATGATTTTAGTAGATATGGGTATGTCTACTTAATGAAGCATAAGTCTGAAACTTTTGAAAAGTTCAAAGATTTCGAATGAGGTTGAAAATCAACGTGCCAAGAAAATTAAGGCTCTGCGATCGATCGTGGTGGCGAGTATTTGAGTCATGAATTTAGCAATCATCGAAGAGTTGCGAATTGTTCCACGCTAACACCGCCGAACGCCTCAAAGAAACGGAGTATCCGAGCGGCGTGTCGGACCTTGTTGGACATGGTTCGATCGATGATGAGCGATCAGTTACCATTATCCTTTTGGGGTTACGCTCTAGAAACGGCGACTTTCACACTTAATAGGTGCCGTCTAAATCCGTAGTTAAGACACCATATGAGATATGGGTAGGAAGAGTCACGCTTTGTCTTTTCTAAAGATTTGAGGATGTGAGGCGTTTGTCAGCGACTCTGATCGGACAAGCTCACACCCAAGTCGGATAAATGCATTTTAGTGGGATATCCAAGGAAACCTTTGGATATTACTTCTACAACCGACTAGAGGGCAAAGTGTTTGTCGCTCAAGTGGTGTTTTCTAGAGAAAGAGTTTCTCAACAGGAGACAAGTGGAAGAACGGTGCAGCTTGAAGAGGTTCAAGATGAACCAATCGGGGAAGACTCGACGAATGATGCCCATGTGGCAGAACAAGTTGAGGAACCCATGGCAAAGGAAGCACCACCACCACGAAGGTCGGAAAGGCTCTGCAATGCGCGAGATATGTAGATCAACTCCGACAATCCTTCTTTTTCCATGAAGAACTACGTGACGCTTCTTATTTGCCGGGTCGGTTATATAGAAGACTTGAACAACTTGGTTAGCCAGTACGAATGGTTCGTCTTTGTATCCGACACGATCGAGGTCCACGGTAGTGACGCCGTACTTGTCGACCTTCACCTGTGGGAGATGGACCCAACGGCACCGAAATAGGGGGATCTTGAAAAGCACGTAGTCGAGCTCCCATATCTCCTGTATTTACCCATAGTACGAGCTCCTCAGCCCATCGGTACTGAATGCATCTATGCGGACACCGCTATTCTAGACTGTGCTCTTCCTATCCTGAGCTGCCGTATAAAATGTGTACCCATTTATGTTGTATCCTTGCCATGTAATAAACTAATAATTGTAAATTGTGGCCCTTTTGCCAACCATAGCAGCGTATTATCACTTGATGACCTCCCAGTCATGATTCGCACCTTTAACCATTCATTGAACCGACGGTTGTGCTCTCTCGTGATCCAAACCTCCGACCGGTCTGGATTCTGTTGGCGTACTATGTCTTTGTGCTCGTCGATGTACGGGGACACTTGGGTCATGTGTTGCAAGACCGTGAAATGGGCTTGAGCGTACGTATCCAGATCGGGAGTGATTGATTTCCTTCCGATGGTCCCGATACCATCCAGCCTTCCCTCATGACGATTCCCTCATGACGAGATAGAGGCACACCTATCGGTTCCACCTGAGCCATGTAGTCGACGCAGAACTCAATGATCTCTTCGGTTGCATAACCTTCAATGATGCTGCCCTCCGGTCGAGATCGATTCCGTACGTAGGACTTGAGAATTCCCATATACCTCTCGAACGGGTACATATGACGTAGGAACACATGACCGCATATCTTTATCTCTTTCACAAGATGAACAATGAGATGGACCATGATATCGAAAAATGACGGAGGGAAATACATCTCAAGTTGACATAGAGTCGTCACCACCTCGGCCTGTAGAGCATCTAGTCCTTCGGGATCGATGACCTTCTGATCAATTGAGTTGAAGAAATAACACAGCCTCAAGATTGCCACTCGAACCTTGTTCAGCAAGATACCCCTAATTGCAACAGGAAACATTTGTGTCATCAGCACATGATAATCATGAGACTTCATACCAATTAATTTCAAATCTTGCATAGAAACAAGTTTCTTAATGTTAGCGGAGTAACCAGACGGGACTTTGACACCATGCAAGCTTTGGCACAATTCATTTCTCTCGACCTTGGACATAGTGTAGCAAGCTGGTGGAAGGTATGTTCATCCTTTATCGGTGTATTTCGGTGCTAACTCGATCCTTATGTTCATATCAACCAAGTCACGTCATGCGTTAACACCATCCTTTGTTTTGCCACTAATGTTCAGTAAGAGACCAATCAAGCTTTCATATACATTCTTCTCTCGTGCATGGCGTCGATGCGATGGCGAACTTCTAAGTGCTCCCAATAAGGCAAGTCCCAAAAAATTGACCGCTTCTTCGGATGTTCTTGACGGGTTTTAATTTACGTCCGTCCCAAGCACAACATCGATATCCTTAACCATATCATAGACATCTTTCCTCTAAAATCCCTTGGAGTGAATCGTCCTCTTTATTTCCGTCGAATTGTTTCTTCATCTTGCGGTATGGGTGACTCACGGAAGGAACCTACGGTGGCGCATATACGATTTTGCGTGAGTTGTTCACCATACACTCTCCGTAGCATCTAGCGGTGCGGACATGCTTTGGCTCCTTCGCATCAAGCCCGACGGGTTATCAAGGGCGGGAAAATCATTGATAGTGCAGAACAACATGGCGCGTAAGAGAAGTTCTCTCGTTTATCGCATCCCATACTTGTACCCCTTCGTTCCACGATGTCACAAGATCATCCGAAGAATGGTGCTAGGTACACATCAATATCGTTCCCGTGTTGCTTGGCCCTTGGATAAGTAGTGACATCAAAATGTACTTCCGCTTCATACACGCCAAGGAGAAAGGTTGTACATACATAGATTCATGGGCAGTGCTATGTCGGTGCTCATGTTCTGAAAGGATTCATTCCATCGTACTCAACCCTAACCTTATGTTCCTCGATTCACACCGAACTCTTTGAAGGTCCGATCAAAATTTCTCCATTGGCGAGAATCGCCAGGTGTCTTAGTTTTCCATCTTTCTTACGATCCTGCGAGTGCCAACGCAGCAATCTTGCCTCCTTTCGGTTATGCAAATAAGCGCTTCAAGCGTGGGATCACGAGCGGATACCACAACACCTTAGTAGGAGGTCCTTGCTTCACCTTAGCGATATTCTTACGCTTGTATTGGGATACTTTGCACACGGGACATACATGCAAGTCTGCATACTCTTTACGATACAAGATACAATCGTTCGGACATGCATGTATTCTTTCTACTTCCATTCCCAATGGACAAAGAACCTTCTTGGCTTGGTAGGTGGTGCTTTGGGCAACACGTTTCCCTCCGGAAGAATGTCCGCTAGGAGACCTAACAACGTCGTGAAACTCTTGTCGGACCAACCATTGCTCACCTTCAATTTGACATTTCAAATCTGATTGACAACCTTGTGTATTCCGGCTTGCAACCAGGAACAAAGGTTTCCCGAGTCCTCCATTAAGCGCTCGAATTTACAAAACTCTCTCTCATCTGTAGTTTCATACGCATCGCGTAGCATCGATCCAGATTGTCATCGTACGACCTATCGTCATCAAAAACACGATCCACATCCGGCATATCGTTAACTTCCTCGGCGATGTCATCATTATTAACTTCCTCGGCAATGTCATCATTATTAACTTCTGTATAATCACTCTTCACGTGTTGGTCCAACATGTATAACCTTTTTGAAACCCCTTGAATCAAGTGCCCTACGATCTGCGTCGGGTTGTTAAAAATCTTGATTCGCAATCAATGCATGGGCGTTACATAAATTCTATCGCCTTATTCAGCATATCTTGCTCGTGGCTCTTTTAAAAGCAATCACGTCATTAATGTACTCTTCACTCTGCAGTTACTTGCACTGTACATCGATTCGATCCATCGCTACACACGTAACAATTAGTAGTGTTAAATTATATTAATAAGCGCAAATCGTTACTCCTATTAACCAAATACACTAAAATTGATTAAAGATAAACCTAGAGCAAAAATAAAGAGTTAAAGATCGTTACCCTCGGAGCTCACGACGAAAATTCCTAATATCCCGCGCCTTCTCCTTCAGGCCACAGTGCAATGTGAGACTTAAATGAACAGGGCAAGAGAAGAGCCACAATCGAAATGCACCTCCCCCCATGTAACAGCCCAAATTTTCAATTTCAGAAAAATTTAAAAATTTATTTATGTTTGTGGTTTCTCCTGAATTTTCAAAAGCTTTTTATAAGTATTTTAAAGCTAAAACAAATTTATTTACAAAATTAAAAGCCAACAAATAGTTGGAAATAATTTTATTAAGTCGAGAATGAGTATAGGAATTTACGTGAATTTTCCATAATTTTTGGAAGTATTTTGCTATTTTCTAAAGCCTAAATGAATTAACGAATTAAAACAATTGAGAAATCAAAAGAAAATCAAAATTCAGTTTGGTAAAAAACCCACGGCTCAGGCCCAAACCTTACGCGACGCTGCCCACGGCCCGCGCTCGCGCACTCCGCCTCTCATCTTCGCCACCGTCAGATTTAAATCGGACGGCTACTAGTAACCCACGCCTGCTTCTCTCTCGACCGTTGGATCATGCACCGCGGTCAAGATCTTCCACGACAACCGCGCGGTCCGAATGCCATCATCAACGTGAGCGCGCGATCTTAATCCAACGGCGCGCCAAAGCGCGCTTACCGCCGCTCGGTCTAATCTCAACCATTGGATCTTAATCCAACGGCTGCGCGAAAGTCACTTACGCCGCGAATCTAATCTCGGCCGTGCGTTGAAAATCGGAGGCCCGAGTCATCGTCTTCCTCGCCTTCTTCTTGGCGGCGCCTTCTTCACCGCGACCCGGCCGCCGCGCCGCCGACCTCGTCGCCGACGACCTTCGCGCATTTTCGCGACCTCGGTGAGCACCACGTTGACATCGTCCACTCTTCCTTTTGGTATCAATCACACCTCTCGCCGAGACCTCTAGCGCCGGCGAGGTGATTGCCGAGCCGCCGGGCGTCGCCTTGGCGTGGCGCCGCCGGTGGCGGCACGTGTCGCCACACAGGCGCCATCTCGACAACACGGCCGCGGCGGCTGTGTCGGCGCCACGCACACACCACGTGGCGGTCCGCCGTCGCCGTTTCTTCAAAGTTCGGTGGGCTAGGTCCACCTTGAGCCGACCCACCGACATGTGGGGCCGCATGTCAAATCTTTTAAAATCTTTTAATTTCCGAAAATCCCTCATTGGCGTCGATTCGCAATAAATGGATTTTCGGTGGGAAATAATTGGAAATTCAATAAAATCTCGATTTAGATATAAACTTGAAATTCATAACTTTTGCATTTGAACTCCAAATTGGGTGTTTCAAATTGCAAAATTTATATAAAATTATAATCTAGCTAACTAAACCAAAATATTTCAGTTTGGAGTTGATTTGAGCTATGTTTTTGAATATATTTGAATTTGCATTAAATTTGTCGTATTTTGCGTATAGACTTGACGACTCGGAGAGTTCGATCAAACGAAGATTTAGAATTTCAAGACATCGACCAAGGCAAGTTACACCATTGACCATATTGCCCCTATTATTTTAAGTTATTTTCAGTTTTAAATTCCTTATTGCATGCATATGTTGTTATAAATATTTTAATATCTGTTTCACGTATAGTTAATTCCATGTGTTATTGTATGGCCAAATTTGAATGTTGTATCTGATTACCTTGATACCATAGGCAAGATATTACCAAAATTCAAATGTATGCTTAGCCAAGCTTAGTTCACATTCTGAGAATTTGGGAGGGTTTTACACGATTTCTACAAATTGTTTTCAAACTTGATATTGTGGTATTGTTTTACCACATGAGTTTATAAATGAAGTTTTTATTCAAAATAAAACCAAAATGGGTTTGGATTTGGGCGAAATGGTCGGAATGGTGGGTGCGGAGTTTATGCAGGGTTTGATCTGGTTAAGATCAAGGCCCATGGGTTGTGGAATGGCCCAAGTCAATTGAGGACCGGTCTTTGAGCCGCTTATTGCTATGCCATAACGTACCACCACATGTCTGTATGGGCGGGATTTGGTGACTAATTTGTGATGTCCTAGTATATTTATGTCATGTGATTTTGTGGGTGTCGGCTAGGCGTTTTATTCCACTTGGCGCAGAGGGGCTTCGGAGGGCAGTCGGTCAAAGGGGCGAACCTTAGCGGGCATGAATGTACTAGGATAAAACATTGTAAAGGCCTCATGGTAATTGCTCGACCACACGCCTACGGAGCGTGAATTGGCGACATAACGAGCATGTCACCTCATGTGGGTAAAGTTGTACCAACTCTGCGAGTAGAAACTATTCGAATAAGCGCGTCATGGTCATGGACATGCTAGCGGGGCCACTTAAAGTTAGTATTGTTTTTGGTTTTAAAATGCTTTATTAAATGTTGAGGATGGTTAATCCTTATGAAAATTTAGGCGGAAGCCAAGTGTTAGGAAGGATCCTTCACTTTACCTTTGGAGGTTATCCACGATATATCATTGCCATTTCAAAATATGATTTTATCCATAGTATAAAATTGCCTTAGAAACTACTATACTTATTCAAAGCGAAAAATCTTGTTTATGCAAAACAACCCGACCATACTCACTTGTTTCCTTATGCATGCATTTAAATTCAATATTGGGTGTGACTTGCGAGCACGGTAGTAGTGCTCACTCTTCTTGAATAAATCTTATTGGGGAAGATCGCTATATTGACGGTGAGGACCGGACGAGTAGGCCTTCGACCAGACGATTGCACATGGCGCATCGTGTGGCTCCCGCTATTATGTTATTTCATTGTGTTTATCATTTGACATTTGATGTTATTGTTCGGACTCATTTGTATTAAGCAGTTATTTATTTAATGTCATTTACGTTTTAGTGATATGAATGTGATATTCATTTTGTGAGGCTATGTACACTGGAAATCTGGTGGTGTTTGAACACGAGAGAATTCGGGATCCTTCGTTCCCGGTTCGACACCCATAAGCTTATCCCACTCACAAAACACCCACAGTAAAACAAAACACTCATTCACAACACCCAAACCGAGCTACCACCAAAGCCAAGCCTCACAAAGCAAGCATGCAAGCCAAATAGCCATAAGTTGCTAGGGCAACGCACAACCAAGAACAAGGCAAGCAAAATAAACAAGCCTCCTACAGCCAACACAGAGCAAAGCTTCTCAAGCCCTCTATTCCAAAGAAGAGATCGGATGCGCTAGAGGCGAAGTGCAGCCGGGTCTTTATATTTATAGGGTGACATATCACGAGCGGTTCTTATTCCCAACCGTCGTGATATGAGTATATCACGACGGTTCCTCCCACTAATCGTCATGTTGAACTTCTCTGACGGCTCCATGTGGAACGTCGCGATATCCTCCATATCACGAGACGGTTAATAAGGAGAACCGCTGCGTGATATGAGTATATCACGAGCGGTTCTCCTTATTAACCGTCGTGATATGGAGGATATCACGACGATTCCACATGGAGCCGCTCAGATAAGTTCAACACAGACGGTTAGTGAGAGGAACCGTCTGTGATGAGGATATTATCACATATGGTTCTTCGTTCAACCGTCTGTGATAGCGTACGGAGCATGTATATGCGCAAATAATTAACAAAATGAATTACCAAGTAATAAATAGATGATAAAAAAGACCATATCATCACGGACGATAAAAAAGACTATATTGTTTTACATCACAGACAATAGACTGGTCTTATCGTTTTTACATCACAGACGATAAAAAAAGGATGAGCGATCCTATCTTAGTCTTCAAATCTTCGTACGCTTTCTCGTCGGCTTCAGTGGGGGCGGGATCAACGACTGTCTCACCAAATGCCTCCACTTGTGACCTTGGACGCTTAATTTCCTTTTGTAGATGTTCGGACTCCGTAATCAAGTCCCATATAGCCCAAAGGCCATCAACCCTGGTCTCCACAGTCTCAGCTAGGCGGACCCGCTCTCCTGCAATGTCGAGGTCATCCTCGACTCTCTGGGCTGCATCCTCGGTGCGGACCAATAGTTCCATAGGACAATCTCCACGACGAGGTTTACTCACCGGATGCTGGAGAGCCTCGCACTGGTCTGTTGGAGGAGGAGCTCCAATCGACCGATGATCGCCGTTATGGTCTCCGGTAGATGGGAGGGTCTACAACGGATTGCATTGCGAACGGACGCCTTGTTCGCAGCTTGGGCCAGGTTGTGACCAGAGAGGTGCGAGTACACAACCAAAATGTAGGCCATGACAGTGGGGCGAGAGAGAAGCCATTTGGAATTTGTGGAGAGAGAGGATGATCAAGGAGGTTCGTGAAAATCCCTTTGATAAGGGTTGTCTATTTATATAAAAGAAGTAGTAAAGCCGGGGCAGAGACGAAGAGACACTCGCGGGAGATGAAGGGAATGAGAGCCATAGCACAGACGGCTCTATGATGGATCCGTCTGTGATAAGATATCACAAACGGTTCTATTAATAACCGTCTGTTATATTACCATATCACAGACGGTTCCATTAAATCACCGTCTGTGATATCCTCAATATCACAGACGGTTCCATTAAAGAACCGTCTGTGATATCCTCAATATCACAGACGGTTACATTAAAGAACCGTCTGTGATATCCTCAATATCACAGATGGTTATTTAATAGAACCGTCTGTGATATCTTATCACAGACGGTGCTTTAATAGAGCCGTCTGTGATATCCTTTTTATAAAATGGCGCACCGCTAGGGTTTTGCTCTTTACTCGTCACTTCCTATCCCGCGCCCCTTAGGCTCTCGCGCGCTCTCTCGGCTCCTCTAGGGTTCGCCCGTTCACCTCCCCGGCCGTAATACCCGACGCCGCCGCCCCTTCATCGACGACGCTGCCTCCACCTCGACGCGCGGCCTCCTCCCCGTGTCAGCCTCCTCCCTCTGCACCGGCCTCCTTTCCTGCGCCGGCCTCCTCCCCGCGCCGTCCTCCTCCCCTGCACCGTCCTCCTCCCCTTGTCGGCCTCCTCCCCGCGCCTCCCTCCTCCCCGCGTTGGCCTCCTCCCCTGCACCGGCCTCCTCCTTGCACCGTGAGTTGTTATGCGACATCCTCTCTGTGAGTATTCCTAAAGATAATATGTGAACTGAATCTAGTACTAAAGATATTGCAAATTGATTAGTGGGCTTTGTTGACATGCTCTGTGATGAACTTTGTCTTATACTGAGATTGAATATGATAGTTGATTCTTGAGCTCTATTGTATTACTTGCTACTGTCAATTTGATATACTGTTAATTTGTTACTTTCGGTTGAATGCTAGTTATCACAGACGGTTGAATGCTACTGTCAATTTGATATACTGTTAGTTCATTCTTGAGCTCTATTGTATTGATGAACCGTCTGTGATGTGACTTTGATAGTTAAGATCATTTTCGGTAACAGTTGAGATCATTTGACAGTTAAGCAAAGTATTTTTAGAGCTCATAGTTTGAATTTATACTATCATATTCATTTAATGAAGAGTATAGACAATAGGATTGAGATGGCAAAGACTTGTTCTTTGCAACTCTCATACGAGCACAAACTACCATCAATCCTTCTTTATATATTACGTTTGTGCATCATTTTCGGTTAAGTTGAGTAAATCCGCTTGGATCTGGTAAGTTAGAGCTTACGCATATTGCTTCGTGCATATATAGATAGCAAGTAAG
Source organism: Ampelocalamus luodianensis (assembly GCA_036346255.1). Taxonomy (NCBI): domain Eukaryota; kingdom Viridiplantae; phylum Streptophyta; class Magnoliopsida; order Poales; family Poaceae; genus Ampelocalamus; species Ampelocalamus luodianensis. Next base: position 25,769,624 of record CM070625.1, read on the forward strand.
TGACATGGCGTCCGCACCGTCTTCGTCGCCGTCATCGACGTCGCGAATGCGTCTGATCTCCGAGGAAAGTGGTGCGTGCGCGAGATGGCGAGAGGAACATCGAAAATTCCTCCAGCCTAATGGCCGTCACGGAGTCAATGCCAATGGGATCCCCGTGAGTCCCCAAAGCGTGGCGAGATTCGAACCATGTGCGGGATACTTGGAAGGGAACGGGTCCCCATCACCACACTGAGCTGGGACACTGTGTCGGATGTTCGGAGACGCGAGTTGTGAGTTTTAAAATCGTTCACTTTCCCAGCCGCAGACCTGGCGCGCGTGGAACGGCAAGCGTTGCTCTCGATCGGAAAGGCGTGGAGGACCTTCAAGAGCGTGCTTGTCACAAAGTACGTGAACACGGATCGAACGCCCTTCACGGCGTATAAATTCTTGTCGTGGGATATATGGGACGCCTTTGTGTAAATGAAGACGACGCCCGAATTTCTTGAGGAAAGTGCAACGCACAAGGCTCTCTAGACACTGAACACTCACCCCCACAAACTCGGCACCGCTGGGTACGCGCAATGGGCGACGGAGGACGAGAACGAAACAAGGCCATTTCTTTGAGATCACGAGACGAGCGCTCTCTCTTAGTTAGGCGAGGCATCGATCCACGTCTTCGCGAAATCTCTTTCACAAACCCGTGAGACGGGATGTGGCCAACCGTGTGGTAAATATGTCTTGAATTACCTAGTTGTTAATAAGTCCATAACTTCATAATGTCTATAATAACATGATGACCTCTTGCAGCAAGAATTGAGTTCGCATGTTAGAAGGCTCCTTCCAAGCGACAGGAGAGCGATATACTATCTATGGCTCTAGGAAACAAGGAGCACCGGGTCGCACTTACGAGGAAAAGGGGTTAACGTATCTTGGAGGATGGATTCCCGGGCGACTCTTGCACGTATAGGAGCGGGGAAGAGATCCAAGGCCGAGTGCGACACGAGTTGGAACATGTGCTTACTACAAAATTTGAAGGAAGAGAACGGGTGCTTCTTGCAAAATTTGAAGAAAAGATAGCAAGATTGCAGGACCAAGTGAATCAACTCCTACTCCTCAACCAGTCGCAAGCCGCCCCCGTTGTTTTGGGAGTCAATCCTCCTCAACATCGTAGTAGCGTTGTGTCCACGCAAAATTATGAACATGATGACGTCCAATTACCTATCGACGACATCAAGGTAATGTACATCTCTGGAATGCTCCAAAGATAGACCTATAGGACGCCTTAACTAATTGCGTATCGTTTTGTAGGAGCCGACGCACTGCACGCTCCAAGTGAGGATGGTTGGGATGTCTATTGAGGCTGGGCGTGGGGTGGCGTATCCATGCATGAAAGGGATAGTGCAGCATGGTGCCCAGGTGGCGCAGGGTTACGCCAGGGTCCAGGTGGACATGGTACATGACAATTTTAAGGCCGTCCCGCTGGAGATTCGCCCGAACGACGACATCAAAACACTAGGGGATGCCGTGTACAGCTTTATCCAGTGGCCCAAGAAGGACATCGCCCTGGACCCTGCAGTGCCGCCTCAACCTTTGATGACTCCACCCCAACCATTTCGACACGACCATGCCTCTCCAACAGGACCCAAGAAGGACATCGCCCTGGACCCTGCAGTGCCGCCTCAACCTCTGATGACTCTACCCCAACCATCTCGACACGACTATGCCTCTCCAACAGGACCCTCCATGACTCCTCAACCTTCGCTTCAGAAGCCCGCCTCATCGGTTCCCGTGGAGAAGACACCGAACGAACAAAAAAAGCGTGTCGCCGTTTGGTTCCCGAGTCGTCTCACGGGAGGGCGCGTGGCGAGCAAGTCGTTCGAGACAAATCGAAATCGAAGAACATTAAGGCGCTTCCGCCTCCTAACCCTAAGAAATACTCTTTCGAAGTCCGTTGGCGACCACCACGATGTTGGCCTCTGCTGGATTAGGTTGTCGAGTTTGCATACAGGTACTTGCACAAGACCAAAGAGAAAGGGTGTGCTGATAGAATCACTGTCAGATACACGGATGACTATTTCCTCCACGAGCCGGCCCCCTTTGTCGTGGGCTTCGACGACTTATTCGACATATTCAATCTCAAAGCCCTCGATGCCTCACTTCTACGATCTTTGGACATTTGTAAGTGTGTACAATCAAGTTCTACATTCACGTAATACGAATATAACAACTCATTGCTTATGTATAGATACATGATTAAAAATTCCCGACGATTGAAAGAACCGGTGGGTTTCCTCGACCCACACGTGGTCTCTGAGCAAACCATCTTGGCAGACGCATCCTACGTCGAGTAATACATAACGACAGGATTGCTTGCTCAAAACGACAAGGACTACATAATGGTGCCCTACAACCGAGTAAGTGCTTCACTACTTGCTATACAAATTTCATTTGTACTTTATCATGCAAAGACGAACTTAGGTTTAATGACTCAAGCGACATACATGAGTAAGCACCACTGAATCATTTTAGTCATTATACCAAAGAGGAACCAGGTACTATACCTTGATTCCCTAATAAAAAAAACCCACAACTTCACCCTTGTGCAAGGAGTACTCGACAGGTGTGCTTATTTCCTCCATACATAACTCTATTGTAGTCTTCCTTCGTTTGAAATGGCGAGGTTAACTTTTTGGAAACATGTAGGTCGTTCATCTCCTATATTGCCGAGGAGGGCTATACAAGGAACGAACGCATACATTTAATCACAGGACACGATTTACAGTGCGTGCTACAACACAATAATTCTATCATACTTAATAATGCGTCTCGAACCGACTATACCTATATATGTAATTCTATTTTTGCGATGTATCGCCAAAAAAAGCGAAAGAATGTGCATTCTACGTTTGCCATCATATGCAAATTCTCATGAGTGCTAAGTTGAAGGATCCCGAGGTTGGTCAATCTCGTAATAATTATTTTCTAATTATAAATTTAAATATATATGCTTACTACTTAACTCTTACTAGCTACAGATCTTCAATATAGATTTAGATTCACTTGTTCAGAGAGAGATCTCGGATGTTCGAGGGAAGCTCTGCACCTTCATCATGACGGATATCATTAGCGCCAACGGAGATTTTCACTACTCCAACACATTGAGCGACCTTGAATGATTCATTAATGTAATTCACTTTGAATAGTTGTAATTCAATTGTAACTCTAGCGACAATATTTGATACATATTCGTGTCGAATTGATTTTGAGTTACATGATCACTTTGAGTGTCAATGATTGATTCATCCGTAATGTATCTATTTTACATGCGCTTGTTTTGAGGGGCATGGCTAGCAATTCACGAGGCTTGCGAAAATCAAAATTAAATTAGTTATGCTTTGAAAGAGCTATCACGCAGCGGTTCATAACTATCGCCGTCGTGATATATGGATATCACGACGGTTCGTAAATATCACCGCTCGCGATATGTGGATATCACGAGCGGTGCTAATTATGACCGTGCGCGATATCCATATATCACGACGGCGATATTTACGAACGTGCGTGATATCCATATATCACGAGCGGTGCTAATATGAACCGTGCGCGATATATGAATATCACGACGGTTGGTAACTATAACCGTCTGTGATATATGGATATTACAGACGGTTGTTCATTAGAACCGTCTGTGTTGTTACTTATCACAGACGGTTTTTGAACCGTCTGTGATAACCGCCAGTTATCACATATGTACAAAAACACAGACGGTGCCGAACCGTCTGTGATAACGTTTTCTGTAGTAGTGGAGATGGCTGCTTGCGTGGGGGATGGATGAATTGCTGGTGATCTAATCTAATCTGAGGTGGGGAAAGTGAATTCAGGATTTTAGGTCAAGGCTCCGATCCGGCCCCTCCCCCTTCCTCTTCGGCTGGTCCACCACACACATGCTGACTAGGATGATAAACACATGCTGACTTGATAAAACCGGCCATGTGTGCAAAACGCCGATTGAAACTGTCCTGAGGGGTTAAATGACCGGATTTCGCAAGTATGGACGGTTAAATAACCGGTTTTGTAGTTTAGGAGAAACCAGACTTTTCTGATAGTAGAGGGAGTAAAGTGGACTTATTCCAAAAGTAAATAACCACTGACCCAACAACTGATATTATAGTGAAATAGATAAATGACATTGGGAAAAAAAAGAATTCTAGCTAGAATAAAATACCCAATTAAAGGAGATTTGGTCCACCAAACCATCATAAGTCATGACATGTCTCCACGCTACATTGACACCATCGCCACCTGCAATGACAAAGTAGCATATATAAATCATAAACCGGAATGACAAACGGTATAAATGGTAAATTCACAAATACAAAGCAATAAAACATACCACTAAGTTCCAGCACAGGCTAATTTGTTCCGACATGTCTTCGTACTTTGAAAACGATGCAAAATGCTACATTTCCCGAATAAGCTATGGCTACACCTAGTTGGCTAGTAATTAACATAAATCTGTACAATCTTGCATATAAGCGGTATCTCGCCAGGTTGCAGCCATTTCACTAGTGGACACCTGCTCGTATTTCGATTCATAAAATATCCTCAAAGATCCCTCTGTAGTGAAAGGAAAGTCAAATCATTTCCCATATGAAAGGAATTAGAATGGTCAATACTTCTGCAGGAGGATCATGCTTCTGCCCTGGCAATTCATACACCTTTCTCTCCTCCTTCCCCTTCTCCTTATCTTCCTTTCCAGCAGCCTTCTTTTCATCTTATTTGATACCTACTTCCTTCTTTGTTTTCTTTTGCCCCTTCACCGACCAGCAAACTAATTAGCAACTAAATAACACAACATAAATCCAGGAAATGCCATACCATGGTATCATCTTCCAAATATTCACCTTTTGTTTTCTTAACCTTGGAGGTCTTGACAGTCAGTCATAACTACACTTTTCTTCAATTTTGGTTAAAAAGTTCACACCTACTAATCTCAACAACAAAATCAGGAGGGGGAAAAGCTGGAACAAGAGGAGAATAATGGCAACCTTGCAGTCATCATCAGAATCGGTTTCTTCTTTCTTAACTTTAGAAGCCTTCGCATCCCTATTCACTGTGCTTTTCTGCTTCCCGTTTCCCTACAAAACACAACAATGTTATATTTATAGAAGACAAAATAGAATGCATGCTACGAAATCGCAATTCACAACTTGATCACACTCACATTTTCCCAATTGAAAGCACCATCATGATACACATCCAACTCTAAGCGGGTGGAGGATGGAGGGCAGAGGCGGGCTAAGGGCACTAGATCAGAGCAGGGGTCGAGGACAGCGGGCGGAGGTGGTGGGCAAGGGCAGGCAAACAGTGGCGAGTGGAGGCAGAGGGGCGGGGAGGGGGCTGCGGGCAGGCCGCAGGAGGAGGCGGCACGTAGGGAGCTAGGGAGGCTGAGGGAGAGATGTGGGTGGACCGCCGGAGTAGGGGTGCCAGGCGGTGGGCGGAGGCAGAGGCATGGGGCGCGGGCTGCGGGCAGGAGGAGTCGGCACACTGAGTTAGGGGAGTTAGGGTTAGGGAGGAGGGGAGGCAACTGCCACTGGTACTACATGGGCCTACCCCCTTGAGTACTCCATGATGCTAATGGGCTGGGCTGGTGCTTCGGCCCACCCAACACCAGGCGCCACATGCTCCCCAATAAAAACACCTGATCTCTTCTTCCCAACCCTAACCTTCACTACCGCACCTTCTCCTGCATTGCCGCCACATTGCCCTCTCCATATTGTTGCATGCCACCTCCCGTTTTGTCATCACTGTACCACCACCTCGTAGGCCAATGACAAAGAGCCTCATACCCCCTCAACTTCAACCCAACTTAGAAATAATTTCGATAGAGGAAGAGAAAGGATCTAGAAATTCGATGCTGGAATCGTAGAAGACGTCGAAGCCACATAAAAACATCACTACCTCACAAATATCGTAGGGAAACCGATGGTTAGAAATTTGACTATTACCATATATAGTAAATACAAAGAGTAATTATGGTAGCATCGCTAGACAGTGGGTACAGGGTACCCTTTTATCATGGGAGGACCAAATGGGAGAAGGGCCAAAGGCACAAGATGTGTCAATGTATTGCATTATCAATGTGTATGAATGAGCTCCCCCCTACATGCCCATAGGGTCATATATATCGGTGGCAAGATGGGACATTTCCCTTCTTGCCCTTGCTTTACATTGAGAGAGTGGGGGTATTTAGGTATATTTTTATGAATATAACACATAGACCTAATCCATACACACATGGCTTTCCCTGCGGTCCCCTGAGTATGGCCGACGACCATAGAGGGCAGGCACCCCTTGGTGCCCTACTACAACATCTCCCTCGTCTGCTAGGGTCGAGGTTGCGAGGACATGTCCCGTGGTCCCGAGGGGCGAGCAGACATAATCCTTTCGCCCTCGGCCCCTCGGGAGTCGGGATACCCCGGGAAAAGTCGACGCAGAGCTGTCACACCGAGGCATGGCTCTCGAGGCAGGCAGCCTGTCGAGCCACCTCGCTGAGGCTATGGCCTCGAGGCGGGTAGTGAGTAGAAGCGGAGCACATGCGGGCGAAATCGACACGAAGCTGCCCCACAGAGGCAGGGCCCTCGAGACGGGTGGCGCGTCGGAGCTACCCTGCGGAGGCTATGGCCTCGAGGCGGGCGGCGCGGGGCCCGCGTGGGCGAAGTCGACGCAGAGCCGGCATGCCGAGGCATGGCGCTCGAGACGGGCGGTGCGTCAGAGCCGCCCCGTCGAGTCTATGGCCTCGAGGCGGGTGGCAAATAGAAGCAGGGCCCACACAGGTGAAGTCGACACGGAGCTGCCATGCCGAGGCATGGCCATCGAGACAGGCGACGTGTCGGAGCTGCCCTGCCGAGGCTATGGCCTCGAGGAAGGCGAGTAGAAGCGGAGCCTACGTACACCTTGTTGTATTTGATTACTTCTTCGGTGTGACCATTTGTGTTGGTCCTATTGGGGGCCCAGGTACCATCCCCCCTTCGGCCGCTCCTAGTGGATTGCACCCACAACTTGGAGTGGCGTGAAGGGTTGAAGTTGTCTGCCTGAGAAGGCGGCTGTTTATTATTGTTATTATTGGGCTCGTTTGGGAGCCCGTAATTATCGAGGGGGAGGCGAAGCCGAGTGCCATGCCCACACTTATTTTGATTGGGTTCGCTTGGGAGCCCACAGGTAGCAAGAGGGAGGTGAAGCCTAACACCGTCCCCCACACTTATTTTTTTGATTGGGTTTGCTTGGGAGCCCATAGCTAGCAGGGGGAGGTGAAGCCGAACGCCGTCCCCCACACTTTTTTTTTGGGCTCACTTAGGAGCCCACAGCTAGCGAGGAGGAGGCGAAGCTGAATGTCGTCCCTCACACTTTTATGGTTGGGTTGCTTGGGAGCCCACGGCTAGCGAGGAGGAGGCGAAGCCGAACACCGTCCCCCACACTTTTTTTGATTGGGCTCGCGAGGGGGAGGCGAAGCCGAATGCCGCTCCCACACTTTTTCTGATTAGGCTCGCTTGGGAGCCCACGGCTAGCGAGGGGGAGGCGAAGCCGAACGCCATTCCCTACACTTTTTTTTTCTGATTGGGCTCGCTTGGGAGCCCACAGCTAGTGAGGAGGAGGCGAAGCCGAACGCCGCCCCACACTTTTTTGATTGGGCTCGCTTGGGAGCCCATGGCTAGCAAGGGGGAGGCGAAGCTGAACACCATCCATCCCCCACACTCTATTTTTGGAGCGCCAATGGTTTGGCGCGCTGGTGCATGATGCAGCCCCACACTCTTGTTTATACACTTCACACTCGCAAGAGCTAGTGTGCACCAGGGCTCGAAGCCATACTCAGTGTCTTGTTTATACACTTCACACTCACGAGAGTGAGTTAGCATGCACCCGGGCTCGGAGCCATGCCCAGTGTCTTATTTATACACTTCACACTCGCGAGAGTAAATTAGTGTGCACCGGGGTTCGGAGCCATGCGCGGTGTCTTATTTATACACTTCACACTCGTAAGTGTGAGTTGGTGTGCACCGAGGCTCCTAGCTCTGCGCTGTGTCTTGTTTATACACTTCACACTTGTGAGAGTGAGTTAGTGTGCACCGGGTTTCGGAGTCATGCGCGATGTCTTGTTTATACACTTACACTCGCGAGAGTGAGTTAGTGTGCACCAGGGCTCGGAGTCATGCTCGGTGTCTTGTTTATACACTTCACACTCGTGAGAGTGAGTTAGTGTGCACCGGGGCTCGGAGCCATATCTTCCATATTTTTCCTGCTGCCTTAATTCAAATATTAGCATGCGTAGGACTTTGCTACTTTTTCATGTAAACAAGATGTGGAATGGTGTACACCGTGCTAGGTAGCTAGAAACAATCCTCTTCTACGCATGCTTACCGCGGAGTCAAATGCTGGTGCGGGCTGCGCTAGTATTGCTACGGAACTGGGAAGTTCTCAGATTTACAGAATTAAGGTGCTATTACTGACCTGATGTGTTCCTAACCGTTGATAAGAGGGTAATACAATAGACCGCATCAGCTAGCCTACTCAGGAAAAAACATCAATGTCATGCTAGTGAAGGTGTGAAATTTTCAGTGATCCCGAACCTCTGAATAGTTGCTTTCCAATGCTTAATACGCGATGCCGTTATCTATTAAAGTGTTTTCTTACGTCCACGAATTATCAGTTATCCTTTGTAACTACATAATGCTTCACATACAGAATAGATCATTCATGTGGCCAAAGCAATGAGTTAAGAGCAGGGCTCACAATTTCGCTGACCATTTCGCCCCATCCGAAATAAATTCAATTCGTTTGAATTTTTTTTGGTTTTTTTGAATTTGAAGGATTAAATTAAGTAAAAACTAAAATAAAACAACAAACTGAAGATAGCTCGGTGGCAAGGCCCTTGCTTGTTTCCTGGAGACCAAAGATCAAATCCCACGTAAGGTATTAATTTTTCCAATTATTTTAAATTTTAAATTCAAATTTGATTTAAACCAGTTTGAAAACACATCAAAATTTTGGTGATTTCGGTTATTTCGGCCCAAAATGAATTTTTTTTTGAAAAACAAAATTGTTAACCTTGGTTAAGAGGCGACTGAGCTCAACACTTTGCCTTGTTACTCAAAGAAATGATAGAAACCACACCTTTTCTTTTCCCCAAGAGAATGCTAGCGCGGCAGTACTGTAAGGCAAACAACTAAACTCAGTGTTAGGGGAGGATTGTGTTGCCAGAGTCTTAGGGGGCAAGTGAGGGCCCGAAGCCGGAGGACGGGCGAGCCCCGAAGGGGACTCGAGGCCGAAGGTGGCCGAGGTGGACTGGAGCCGGAGGGGACGTGCCCGAGGGGGCACTTCCGAGGGGGTGCCACCGAAGGTTGATGAGGCCGCACTACCGAAGGTGGCCGAGGTTGACGAAGGCGGACCCCGAGGAGCTGGCCGGTGAGGCAGGGTTGGCAAAGGCGGACCCCGAGGAGCAAGCCGGCGGGGCGTGGACTCCGAGGGTGACTCCGTGTGACCGGACGGCGAGGCAGGGCACTCTGGAGGGGACCTAAGCTAGAGGCGGGGTGCTCCGAAGGGGACTCCGGGCTGGAGGCGGGCCATCCCGAAGGGGTGTATGCGAGGCGGGTACTACTACAAAAAGACTAATACTGGACGCCTCATCACAGACGGTTGAAAAAACTGTCTGTATTATATAAAATGATAGACGGTTTTGGTTTAGAGACCGTCTGTGTTACTGGCTACGCTAAAAACCGTTTGTGAAGATGTAATATCACAGACGGTTCATTATCAAAACCGTATGTGAAGTATTACAGACGGTTCTTAACAATAACCGTCTGTGATATTTATAAATATCACAGATGGTTTTCAACAAATAACCGTCTGTGATATTTTACAGACGGTTCTTAACACGAATAGTCTGTAATAATGATAGACTTCACAGACAGTTTTTAATTATAATGTCGCTGCAGTTCCCAGTGAGTTTCTTCGTCGTCGTCGTCGCATTTCGGGCTTCGTTGGCTAATGATCATGAACCGTCTGATGCTGACGCTGCCGCCTAAGAAGTTTTAAAGACAGAGATAGCAGCCAACCTCCGCCACTAGAAAAACTTTGTTTATTTAGGTTTGTACTTTTTTTAATCTTTGTAAGAAATGACTGGCCACGAATTTAGGTTTCTACTCTTTTTATTCTTTGTAAGAAGTGACTGGCCACGCTGTTTGGCCATATGTAAATTCCAAAATGAAAAAAAACAAACCTAAATGTAGAAATTGTATAAACATGTAATTCTTTCATGTTATTTAAACGTATCCATGATAATATGCTCAAAACGTAGAAGTTGAGAACAACCATATCATAGATGGTTCCACAATAGAACCGTCCGTGATATGATCTCATATCATAGACGGTTCCATAATATAACTGTCCGTGATATGAGACCATATCACAAACGGTTCTATTATGAAACTGTCTATGATAAGTATCACTCTTTATTAGTAGGAGTCCGCTAGGGTTTACGCCCTAACTCGTCACTCCCCAGCGCCCTAGCTTACTCTCGCCCGTTCTCCCCTCCCTACACGAGTGCCCCCGACCTCGATGTCGCCTTCCCCTCTTCCTCCTCCCCCCGGCGTGCGCGACCCCGGCTACCTCGGCCGCCGACCTCCCCCGGCTACCTCTCCATCGACCTCCCCTCGGCTACCTCACCACTGACACCAGCGATGTCGAGGTAAGACGGATCTATCACCTATTGGTTTGTGCTGTTGGTATATTCATGTGAACCGAGCTGCAATGTGGGTTGATGGTCGATTTAGACACCCTTAGACTCTTGCCCTGATCTGTGACTGCTGGCTGGCTGTATGGATGGATGGATCTGGAGGTGGGGATCGAAATGGGGTTGTGTTATGACTGCTAGCTGATACTGCTGCTAGTTGTGTATAGAAATGTTTGTATGCTCTATGTGATTTGTCTGTGCCTAGCACTGGGAGGTATTGCAAATTGGTATTTGTATGCTCTATTGAACTGTTCAATGTTGTTAATAGTGATGCTGAAATTGAATAGCACTGGGAGGTATTGCAAATTGGTATTTGTATGCTCTATTGAACTATTCAATGTTGTTAATAGTGATCTTATGTTGAAATTGAATTGGTAATTAGTTAATTCATATTTAAGCTCTAATTAATTGTTCTTTCTGCTATTTTAGTTTCATGCTTAGCTTGTTTTGGTTTACTGATGTGAGTTGATTATTTACTGATGTGAGTTAATTTATTGATTAAGCATAGTAAATGAAATGGAGGTGGGTTAATGCATGGTGGAGGTGTTGTCGCCGGTATTGTGTCGCACACATATAAATTTTTGTACTTGTATCTAATCTTATGGTATGTTCCTATATGGTATTCTGAGTAACCGTGTTCATGCCGGTCAAGTTCTCCTCCCTTGCATCCCAGGTACGCCCTACCATTCTATTCCTGATCTCTTCTCTATAAAGTCTCCAAGCAGTGGATGTTTGTGTCTTTAAAACCGGCTTTATATATGTATATATTGTTCGTAGTCCCCAGCCACTTTCAGGGGGTCGTGAGGAGGATGAGACAGTAGCCACGGACAACCTCATCGAGCCTGCAAGTTCAAGAAGCATGGTTGCCAGGAGAGCGCATGGACATCTAATTACCTGGATGTAATCGATAGGTAATTGGACTTGACTTCAAGGAATGGTTGGTTGCTGATACATGAATTGAACCACCTCCTAGTCGGAGTACCTGCGCTTCCACACTATGTTCAGAAAGTGGCGTGGATGCATAGGTACTTCGACTGGAAAGTGGCTTCATGTATCAATAATCAACCATTCCTTGATGTCAAGTCCAATTACCTATCGACGACATCCAGGTAATTGTATGTCCACGCACTCTCCTGACAGCCATATTTCTTGAACTTGCATGCTCGGTGAAGTTCCCATGGCTACTGTCTCATCCTCCTCTCGATCCCCCGAAAGTAGCTGGGGTACTACAGACAATATACATATAATATATATATGAAGCCAGTTTTAAAGGCACAAGCAGCCACTGCTTGAGACTTTATAGAGAATCTATATCATAGACGATTATATTTACAAACTGTCTATGATACATCAGCCATCACAGATGGTTTTATCTATAAACTGTCTGTGATAGGCAACTATCACAAACGGTTCTAAGTTAATAACCGTCTGTGATGACCTTATGTCATCACTGACCCATAAACTCAGATGGCTCACGAAACCGTCTGTGATGATATTTTTGAACCTTCTGTGAAGACCTTTTCTGTAGCAGTGGAGGCTCCGTAGGAGTGGACCCGAGCCGAGGCGAGCCATCCCGAAGGGGCGCACACGAGGCAAGGCTCCACGGGAGGGGACCCGAGCCGGAGGTGGGGTGCTCCGAGGGGGTCTCCTGGTGACCTGAGGCGAGCCGGCCCGAAGGGGGACTCACGACGGGGCTCCAGAGGGGGCTTCGGAGGCTACTCCGGGCAGCCAGAGTCGAGGAGGCGCACGTGCAGAGGCTCCGAAGGCGGCTTCCGGCGGTCGGAGTGAAGGAGGCGCGTGCGAGGGGGCTCTGGAGGGAGCTCTAGGTGGCCGGAGGATACTCCGAGCTGCCATATATAGAGCCATATATATAGGGGGCAAGAAGGGACATTTCATTTGCCATATATATAGGGGGCAAGAAGGGACATTTCCTTTTTTGCCCTTACTTTACATTGTGTGAAAGAGGGGTATTTAGGTACATGTTTATGAATATAACACATAGACCTAATCCATACACACATGGTTATCCCTAGAGCCCCCGGAATATGGCCAGCGACTCTACGACAGTAATGTAGAGATAATTTGTATTAAAAATGTACTAACTGCTACATATTTCTATAATCCGATAGATTGAACACCCCATAATTAATTAATTGAATTGAATTTTAGTAATACTAAGCATCGTAGCTAGTTCCTTCGATTTTACATAGCCAAAATCCTTCCTGAAAAATAGCAGAGAATCAGCATGATCTTGGAAAACACCCAAAATCAGAAGCCCTTCATTCCCTCCTTAATTATAACCCACCATCCAATAATGAAGACATAAATATTTTTTGGAACCCTCCACCCCCCATAGTCTCCCCCTTCCCTCTCAACATATACCACACGCCTCACCATCTTTTGGTCGTCACTTTCATACTCCATTCTCTCTCTAAAACAAACAGCCAACACCAAATAGCTGGAGAGGAAGAGAGGAGGAAAAGGAAAAAGGAAGTCAGGGAGGAAAAGATTCAGCAAGGTAGCAGCTAAATAGGAGGAAATCGTTCTGTAAGAAAAGTAGGAGCAGGAGAGGGAGGGGAAGAGAAGAGATAGGAGGTGGCCGACCAAGCGTGAGTAGGAGGTGGCCGGGGCGAAGCGCGCGGCAGCGGCAGCGGCGCGAAGCGAGCAGAAAACTTCGTCCCACGAAAAGGGTTTGTACTTTGGCATTCACCGTACGTCGGCGTCCGATCCAATAGTGTTTTGCTTTTGTTTCTTTCTTTTATCTTCTTTCCCGCCCTCTTCCTCTCTTACTTTCTTGAATTTTCTCATGCTCCTTCTTGGTTCCTAGGTATTAACTAAGTCTAAGCCTTTGTTTATTGATCCCAAGAAACAGAAATGTTATTTACACTAGGCTTGATCTTGTTGTTCTAGAGTTCAGACAGCACATGTGCACAAGAACCTTGCAGACTTTCACGTTTGCAAACATAAAAATGAAAAGAAAATAAAGATCACGGATAGCTGAAACAAATCGACAAAGAAAGAAACTATTTTTCTTGTTTCTTTTCGAGCAAACTGTACAATTACCTTTTTTTTATTGTTTCCTTATTTTGTAGAGGGGACGAAGAATAATCTGTACTTTCTTAGAATACTTTCATGTCATTTCGGCAGTGCTAGCTGTTCAGATTTAGCAAGGATAAAATTCATGATTCTTTCCCCTCATTTCCTTTTGTTTCTCCAATTTCCCATTTTCCCATACCAAACTTTCCAGAAGAGAAACCGAGAAACCCTCACCGACGGCTTCTCTCTCTCTCTCTCTCTCTCTCTCTCTCTCTCTCTCTCTCTGTCTAGATCTTCCAGAGATATCGATTGATGGCCTCCTCGTCGGCGTCGTCGGTGCCGCTATCATCGGGCTCCGTGATCACCGTGGCCTCGTCTTCGGCGGTCGGCGCGAGCTCCGGGAGCACGGGCGGTACGGGCTCGCCGTGTGCGGCGTGCAAGTTCCTGCGGCGCAAGTGCCAGCCGGACTGCATGTTCGCGCCCTACTTCCCGCCGGACAACCCGCAGAAGTTCGTGCACGTGCACCGCGTCTTCGGCGCCAGCAACGTCACCAAGCTGCTCAACGAGCTCCACCCCTACCAGCGGGAGGACGCCGTCAACTCGCTCGCCTACGAGGCAGACATGCGCCTCCGCGACCCCGTCTACGGCTGCGTCGGCGTCATCTCCGTCCTCCAGCACCAGCTCCGCCAGCTCCAGCAAGACCTCACCCGCGCCAGATACGAACTCTCAAAATACCAGGTCATACTCATACATACATACATACATACATACATGCATACATACACACCCCCTGCTTGTTTCGCATATATACATGAGACCTAGGTAGAATATAGTATATTTGCAGTTATGTACGTATATCTGTATCGCATATGTGTTGCATATTGTGAGTTCTTGCGTGTTTTTGTTTCCGTGTAGGCGGCTGCCGCGGCGGCGGTTCCTGCGTCCGTGGGGTCCAACGGGCCACCGTCGATGGCGGATTTCATCGGCAACACGGTGCCGAACTGCACGCAGAATTTCATCAACATTAGCCACTCCACGTCGGCGGCGATCGGCGCGGTCAGCGGCGGGACCGGGTTCGGGCACGACCAGTTCGCCGCCGTGCAGATGCTGGCCAGGAGCTACGAGGGGGAGAGTACCATGGCGAGGCTAGGCGTGAACGGAGGCGGCGGCTACGACTTCGGGTACTCGTCGGCCATGGGCGGCGGGCCAGTGTCCGGCCTCGGGCCGCTTGGCGGCGGGCCGTTCTTGAAGCCCGGCACGGCCGGCGGGGACGAGCGGCCCACCGCCGCGCAGTAGTGGAGTGCTCGATCCATCGATCATTGGCAGGTTCGACTTTCCTTTGCTCCCATGCACAATTGTTAGGTTTTCTTTATGGTTTTTTTGGGTAGTATTCTTTCGCTCTCAAATGTATAAACTGTTCATGATCTGCTAATTAGTTTGGGTCATTTCATATATAGTAGTAAACAGTACTAGCACTGAGACGCATGCATGCCTGATAAGGACTCTAGTTAATTAGCTAGCTAGGCGAATCCCAAGTGGTTTAGTTTGCTAATTAATTTGGATTCATACATAGGCACTGTGTAACTACTGTTTGTGATGCACACTTAAGTTGGCAATGTGCCCTTTTGGTTTACTAATACATACTTATGCATGTGCTTTCCATTCAACTGATACATAGTTAAGCATGTACTTTCCGTTCAACTTGGAGTATATGCATCAAGAATATCTGGCTTCAGTCTTCCAAAAAAAATCTGTCTTCTGATTGCCTACTGTTGAGTGTTGAGTACTCACTGTTGATCTAGCTATATATGTGCATGCATTCCATACATTCCCTACAGTGAGCAGAATTTTTAGCAATGTGAGGATGCCCTGTGCAGGGATATCTACGAAGAGATCCAAACTCTACTTATCTACAATTTTGTTATTTAAATTATCAAAAGTACATAGTTTTTAATTTTATTCTATAGATACATAGGTTTTAATTTTATTCTATAGATACCCATCACTTCTGATCATGGTCGTACTGGAAGTCTGAAACTACAGATCATCTAGCTTGGGGCCTTGGGGGTATAACAACAGTACTGTGCCATGATTAACCACAAGCCATGATAAATTAATCATGTGCGCGCAGATGCCAGAGCATGAATGACATGCATGTTTGGGGTGTAAAAACGTACTTCACTTGTGAATTGTGATATGTATTTTTTTTTCAGTATGTCTTTTGATATTAGAAGTTTAGAGCTTGCATACTTATGCGCGCAGAAGGATTAGAATCTTCGTGCTAAAATGTGATTTTGGAACCATGCATGCCTGGAAGAGTGTATTCCAGTATGTACTAGATGCCTTCGGAATTTGGATGCGTGCACTGGTTGATATTTCATGTCATACATGCATCCAAGCTTGAGAATTTTTTTTATTAATCAATTCTTTTTTAAATTTAATTTTAAAGTTAACTCCCGACACACTTTATTTCTAATTCTGACTTCTTTGATCATGGCACCATCCATGGTGTAACAAAACAATATTGTCACACCATAGGATAAATCTATAAAAATGCACTTTTTGTCACGCCACTGGTGGTGGCGTGACCAAACAACACTGTCACGCCACCACCCATGGCGTGACAAGAGTTTGCCTAGAAACGGGCTGGCGTGACATTGTTATTTTGTCACGTCACGGATGGTGGCGTGATCAAAGAGGTCAGAATTGGAAATAAAGTGTGCCAGGGGTTAATTTTAAAATTAAATTTAAAAAAGATTAATTAATAAAAAAAATTCTACAAACTTCCCTTGATTAAAGTGAAGACAACAAGAAAGGTTGATAGTTTTGAAAAATGAGTATTAAGATTTTGGTATCTTGGTCAACACTGTGTGCCAACCTACAGCTAGCTGATCATGGTCGGCCGGTTGGTCTCAAAATTATTTCCTGCTGTCGTCATCTATACTGTAGAAAGCAATTAACAAACTGCTCTTCTCCATATAGACACTGTACCACAAGATTTGTTTTCTATTCGCTGTATTTTATTTTCTATTCGCTTGTGGCTACAGTTGCAAACAGTGCCACTAGATTTGTTTATCTTAATTTGGTGGCCAAGCTAGAATCATTATGCAAATTAAGGGGACGCAGGATTAAAATTTATGCTCAGTTGTTTGCTCTCTTTTATGACTAACGCAAGTTTGTGGCACTTGTGTCAATATAATCCAGGTAAATGACTTGAGGACCCCACCAAGAGCTGAAGACTAAACTGGTGAAATATCTAAAGAACCTTTGGAGGGCTTATGCTATTTACTCCATTTTACGTGCAGAAGAAAATCAAGGAGTTCTTGAATTAGTACTGCTTGTTTAATTTCTTGATGTTTTATCTCTTTTGTTCCATCCACAAAATCGAACCATATATGTACCCCTAGCTGGTGTGGTTTTGCTACATTGTGATCTAGTGCTGCTTTCTTGTCCCTGACTTTTCCATTACCATGACTCATTTATATAGGGTGTTAAAATGTAGTGGATAAAACATAGAACTGATAACTGCTGCTGGATCGACTTGACCTTGATAAGTGCAATTTTGGTGGGATCATATGTTTGGTGAAGACCAGTATAAGTAAATATTTATACATTTGCCTTTGACTTCTGACCTTGATAAGTAGTAGTAGATGACTTCTGTAGAAAGTTGAATCTAGTAGTAGTCCTAAACAAGCATGCAGTACACCTCTTCACTGCAACTACAGCTTGCTCCAGAGAGTGTAGACTGCAGCAGCTAGATAGCACCAGGACCTCTCTTAGGCTGCATGCTAGGCCAAAGGAGGCAATGAGTAGCTAGTATGCAGCACCGTCAGAGCCATCAGAAAGTCATATCCTGACCAGATACTGGTCATTGTAGATTACAGAACAGTTGTGACTAGTGTGTTGGAGTTTATGGGTTTGATCAAAATATATTCTTCTTAAATTCTACGAAAATCCCAAAAACATACTTATGCATAGTGAAAGATGAAAAATTTAATACTATATTGCTAGTCTAAGTGGGAGGAAACCAACTTATAAGGTAGAGTTGATCTTACCTAGTTGAAACAAGCAAAAAGAAAAAGAACACGTGCTCGCTCGCTCGCTTCGCTAATCCACACCATCGCAATGTGTTGGAGTTTATGGGCTTGGCCCAAATATATCCTTCATAAATCCTAAGAAAATCCCAAAGATCCACTCATATATGGTGGAAGGTGTAAAGTTTAGCACCATATTGCTAGTCTATGTAGGGAGGAGACCAACTTATAAGATGGAGTTGATCTTACCTAGTTGATGCAAGCAAAGAAGAACACGCACGCGATCGCTCGCTTGTCTCGCCATCGCCCCACGCGACGTGCGCGTGAATGGTCTTGTGATTTCGTATCCAGTTGGGTGTGGGGCCGCTACTTCTTTTTGCACCTCAAAACCATGCATGACATCTAGACGTATTGGAAACCGAAAATTTGAATTACATTGACTACGTGGGGCTTTTATGGCATGCGTTAATTGTGATTAACTGCGTTTCCAAAACGTTCACTCATACTTGAACAGAGAGATATCAGTACCTGGTTTTTGCCCTAGTCCTCTATGCTGCGCAACCTCGTGTACTCCATCCCTTCCTCGATGTGCACTGACGTGGGGAGAGTAGTGTCTCCGAAGCCGGCGTCCCTCGTGACCATGCACGGGTTGGAGCAAATCAGATTTTTGGGATGCGTTCGCGCGACTGCTCACTGTTTCCTCCTTCGCCCATCATCTGCTTCGCGTCGTCTTCTTCGCATCAGAATCTACCGCGACCTTGGCCGGAGCGATTATCTGTAAGTCGCGGTGATATCACTTGATATGGCTAGATCTTACTTCCTAGGAAATAGTTCTATGATGATGATGATTTCTACTTCTGTTAGTAGTGTTTTTGTTCTAAGCTTTATCATGTTAGCGTATATATATGAGATAAATGTATTTAAGTTGATGATATGCTATTGTTCACAGTTCAAAATATGCCTATGTATATATGTCGTTATTAATTCAACTATTATTTTAAAAATTATAATAATCATAAAAGTGTATATATTCGTAACATAGTGAGCCCCAAAAGGATCATGATCATAATGGGCTAATATATGTTGCACAGTGACTATATAAATAAAAAGGATAAATGCAAGCACATGGTAGGCAAGGACGTGGGACCCATTTATCCTCATGAACACCAGGTTCAAATCCAAATCTCTCTATTTTAAGGCTTACTTGTGGACTTCTTTTTTCTGGCTATTTAGTGGTTTACACTATAAACTAACAAGTGTTCTCTAGAAAGAACATGAGATGCTGAGATGCTCATGCATGGAATAAACCACAGGAAATGTCCTTTGCACTAAATCCATGTGTATATGTTCCATACAGAAAATAGCTAGAGGTAGGTAGCTTGGCTAGCTGCACGACTGAAGCATGCATATCGTCCCACTGTATTGGTGTAGCATATATGCTAGCTGCAATGCATGCATACTGATACAATGCAGCAGGCAAGCTAGCAGCGATGCCAATTGCCAACCCCAAAGAAAAGCTGGTGAGAACTACTGCGTGCATTGAACCAGTGGTCTGTGCCGAAGGCTACCTTACAGCTTGACCGTGCCACTCCAAGTGCCATTTGCTTTCCTGTGTGAATGTACATGTGATTCTCTCTCTCTCTCTCTCTCGCCTTGAAGAAGGGTGGTTTGAGGAGGCAGAAGGCATTTTGCAGGGAGGCGACAGAAGACAAGACACAGAGAAAGAGTGATCAATGAAAGCAGGTGGGCAGGCCTCCCAAAAATGCCGTTCTGCGGGAGATATTCAATGCGCATATATCCCTGCATTCATGGTTCCATACCCAACACAAGCTCCCTGTCTCTCTAGCCTCCAGCGTAGACGCGGGGGTTGTCTTGTGCCATTCCGGCCCGGCCGGAGGCCCGTCCGGCACGGCACAACATATGGTGGGCTGGATCGGGATGACATGATAGATTGGGTCTGATCAGGCCTAAAGACGGGGCACGTCGGGCGGCACGGCCCGGCCAGTTGAGCCGTGCTCAGGTCGGCCCGGCACGGTGGCACACTGGCAAGGCGGCGGCATGTCGAGCCCTTGCCGCGACGCTGCCCCTGCCTGCGTGCGGCACACCCACCTCCACCGCCTCTGCATCGCCGCCCCCACCTACGCACGGCGCACCCGCCTCTGCGTCGCCGCCGCCACGACAGGGGTGGCCGAGGGGGCCTGAGAGGGGTGGGGTCGCCGACGCCGCAAGGTGGAGGGATAGGGGTGGCCGAGGTGGAGCTCGGGGTGGCTGAGAGGGCAGGGTCGCCGGCACCGTGAGGTGGAGGGATGGGGTGGCCTGGGATGGGAGAACGGTGGTCATAGGGAATGAGGATGGGGATGGGTTGGCCGACGGCCAAAGGAAATGGGGATGGCTTGGGAGGGGAGGCCATAGGGGATGGGGGATGGGGATGAGGGAGGCCATGCAGAATGGGGATGAGGGAGGCCGGCGGCCATATCTCATAGAGGAAGGGGAGGTAGGGGTAGGGAGTGGCCATGCGGAATGGGGATGAGGGTCGAGAAGTAACGAACGATTATTGGGGTGTGGGGGAGGCATGCGTGACCGGTGATAAGACATCTTGCATTGGTAGAGAAGCAACGGGCGGGAGGGAGAGAAGCAATGGGCGGTGAGGGAGAGAGGCAACGGTCGCCTGCCCTATTCCGATGACAAGACGGAGCAGAGAAAAGAAGGCAACGGGCAGATGCGAGATTCTTCCTCTCCGCGCCTATAAACTAAACACATTTGCTCATTTCTTCACCACCGAAGCACATGTTATTTTATCTTATTCTCTCTTTGTTCATTTCTTCACCACCGACCGAAGCACATCTTCTCTTCCCTGATTCTCTCTTTGCTCTAGTGCTATACTAAGTAGTCTCAAACTCTCAATAATCTATACAATAGAAAGCATGCTACCAAGGAGTCAAAGCATGAAGCTGGCGGAGGGATCGGCCACGCTCGGTAGCGCTATGCCATCGAGGAGTCGTAACAAGAAACCAGCAGCGGGGCATGGACACTCCCGCCGTTGCTCCCCTAGTCCTCCTCTCGCCGCCTCTCCGATCGATGCTCATCGGCTCTCCCCAAGCATGGGAGACTACCACATAGAGGACCGTCATATGGATGGTACGGAGGGCTACAAGGAGTACCAACGTAGTTCGGACCCGATGGGAATGCCAGACTTCGCTACCCGGTCCACGAATGACAATGTTGGTGGCTCCACGTCCGGCAGCGGCAACGCTGGGCGAAGGACAGAATGCTGGAAGCACATGACCTGGAGCGAGAAAATTAGAGACGACCAAATGGTAGAAATCACAACTTGTAATTATTGCAAAGCTCAATTAACTGCTCATACAAGTGGAGAGACGGGGCACTTGAACTGGCATTACAAAGCATGCTTGAAAAGGACGGGATGCACACGTGAGGTGGAGGAGTTCAGACGCAGCTAAAGTTCGAGGCCGATGGCTCTGTAAGTACTTGGGCATACATCCCTCATTATGCCCATGAGGAAATTGTAGATACATTATTCGCAACCAATTAGGATGTATGGAAGTCACTCGTTCGAAAGAATGATCCAACGCGGCTTTTATTCACAGTACCAACATGTTAGTAAGAGAACGACCTCGTATGATATTTTAGGGATGTATAGTAGGGAGCTAACAGCACTAAAGGAAATATTCCTAAAAGTTCAGTACTCTTTTGCTTTAACTTCAGATATTTGGACATCATCACACCAGATAAATGTCTACCTTAGTGTTGCAGTCTATTATTTAGATGATGAGTACAAGCTAAATAAGATAGTCATAGGGTTTAAGTTAATTATTGAATCACACACAGGAAATTCCATTGTCGAGCGCATACTAGGGGTAATTGAGGATTTTCAAAGAGAAAATAAGATTGTTTCTATAACTCTTGATAACGCATCGGCGAATACGACGACTATGAACATTCTCATCCCAAGGTTGTGGACATATATCAGTGCATATGTTATCCACAGAGATACGTACGTCATATCCTGAACCTCGTTGTGCAAGACAATATGGAGGAGATTGGCGTTTATTTGAACAATATTCACGATGCCGCTCGTTACCTCTCAAGTTCAACACAAATGGTAGCCAGGTTCGCAGAGTACTACGTAGCCCATGACAAGACCCTAAGAAAATTTGGTTTGGACATGAAGGTGAGGTGGAACTCGATGTACATCATGTTGAAGAAGGTACAAGGGTATGAACATATTATATATGTCTTTGTCAATGCTAACTCTCAGAGTAATAAGTTGATAGTTACTAACTCAAATTGGGAAATTGTTAGTCATTTTCGAGAGTTTTTGTGACCTTTTACAAAGCAACTAAGGCTTTATCCGGTATTTTTACTATCATACCTCTTACTTAGTTATTATATTTGGCTAATTGCAAACAAGTTTGCTCAATCTAGGGGGCATCCCCTTTTATGCCATGTTGTTGCAGCAATGGAGGAAAGTTTTGGATCTATTTCACATCTATATTGCTTTGCTATCATTTTGGACCCTACAAAAAAAGTTAGCAGGTTTGCAGATTACTATGGAGGAAATAGGTGAGTGCCCCGGCCTTGATTTCTTCAAATCATTCGAACATGTCAAAAAGGAGTTTGTTCGTGTTTTTCGCTCATATCATGATAGGCTTGGCAGCAGCATGAGATTGGAGGCCTTACAACAGGCACATCAAGGCAAGACAAGCGTGACAGCCCACATGGGGTGAAGCTGAATGACAAGTCTAGTTCTTCATGTCTAAGTCTCAGACGCCCCCCTAAGTGGAATTCTACCTCACGGCTGAACCACTATCTGGAGCATGATTTTGCAAACATTGATCCTGAACTTTCTGGCAGAGGCAAGGTAGACTTACTCGAATGGTGGAAGAACAACAAGCGGATATTCCTTTTGTTGTGCCATTTCGCACGGAATGTTCTACTGGTTCCGATGTCCTCCGTCTCTTCAAAAGTGACGTTCAACATGGTAGAAAGAATAATTGAAGAAAGAATGTCACCCCTCACACCCAAGATGGTGGAAGCCATCACATGCCTCAAGGACCGGGAATTGGCAAAAGAGCGACATCAGTATCAACTAGAAGATCCCGAGATCGTGTATGCGTACACTAATCTAGAAAGCATGAAAGATATCGACATCAGGGAGTAGTGAATATGTATACATGCAGTTACTGCAATCTTTTCCATATTGGGGGTACCAACACTAAGTGTAAGGTTTTTAATGAGACATAAACTTTGTATATGTACCTAATGATGAATAACATTTAGTTCCTTTCCCCCCGAATATTTGTGTGCATACAATCTACTACATTATTTTCTATAATCAATTTGTACAATTCTTTAGTGTCCTTTTTAGGGAGTACACATGATGACCTGACCTGTAGAAGGTGAACACCAACGCAACATTTTTTTCTTTCCTTTTCTTCTTTCCCCTTTTCTTATCTTTCTTCCCTTTCTTTGCTTTTCTTCTTTTCTCTTTCCTTTCTTTTCTTTTCTTTTCTTTTCTTTTCTTTTCTTTTCCCTTTCCTTTCTTCTTCCCCGAGCAGCCGAGCCTGCCTCTACCTCTCTTCTTCCCACCCTCGGTCCCTCCTCCCACGCACCGCCTACCTTCCTCCAGTCGCCGCCCACCCTCCCTACGCGTCACCTTCCTCTCCACATGTTGTTGCCCTCCCTCCCCATGTGCTACCTCCCTCACCACCTCCCTCTCCACCAGGAGCAAAGCGGCACGGCGGCAGGGTGGGGGCGGCGAGGCCAGAGCGTGCGTGGCCGATGCGGGTGGCGGCGGTGGTGGCCAAGGTAGGCGGAGGCGAACGAGCTACAGGCGTCGTGTGTCGTGCTCGTGTCCGTGCCAGCATGGCTTGATGGCAGCCTGATGTGCCATCATGCCATGCTAGGCCTCGCTGGCGGCTGTCTGTGCTAGCATGGCATGGCCTGATGAGCTCGCCGTGCCGTGCCCCGTGCCCCGTGCCACCACGACCGCCATGGCCCGAGGCCCATCCTCTCTCGGTCTAGATTATCTCTCTCTTGTCTTGACTACTATGGTGGTGCATATTACCATCGAACTGAAAAAAACTGAATGTATCGGACAACTCGGTCACTACTACTCTAGAAAAGGTCTTTACAGATGGTTTAAAAAACATCATCACAGACAGTTTTGTAAACTATCTGAGTTTATAGGTTAGTAATGGTATGAGGTCACCACAGACGGTATTCCAACCATTTGTGATAGTCATAGTCAACTATCATAGAAGGTTTGTAGACAAAATCGTTTGTGATATCTGATGTATCACAGACGATTTTATCTACAAACCGTCTGTAATAGCTTATGTATCACAGACGATTTGTCCTAAAGAACCATCATTGATATTCTTTTGTATTGGTAAATCTATTTCTGTTTATTGGCTAGCCTCAGAAAATACTAGTCATGCTCTCTGAAACAAGCTGAAACACAACAAGTACATGTATACATCCAATTCACATTCATTTCAGAAACAAGCACATCCATTTCACAAATCAATTAACTCAAATGAACTAAAATTAACTATTCATGAACATTTACACACTTGTACCATTAAGTTCAATATTATCCCAATCAAATTCAATCCACAATATTGTGGAACTTCCCATCTGGATTTATGACCTCACAGTTCAAGAATGGCACAAATTGTCCTTGAATGTTTATGAGTTGGCCCTGTTCCAATACAGTTGTAGTGATGCTCGCAACATGTCGCTAGGAAGATTAAATTCGTGCATATATAAATTGATAAGTATGAAATAATTATTGTAATATTGACAAACCTGAGGATCATTGGTCATCGCGGAACCGACGAGTAGTTTCATGTTGTGGAAAACATAGTATCCACAGGTGTTACTGGCCGACGACTTCTGGTGGCACTGTAAAAATAGAATTAGTTATTTCAAGAGACATTACTATGAAGTGTTATATAGGATTAATGTGTACTAGCGAATACCGGGAAATCGAGATCATGTCGTACGTAGAATCCTTCCCTTGGATTTCCCTTCTTTTGCAAAGTACACGGCGAACGATCTACATGATTCCAAAAAGTTAGCCTTAGCCATTGCAAAGGAAGAAAAAACTACAATAGAGTCATCTATGGAGGAAATATATTTACCTTTCGATTAATTGTCGGACAACGGTGAATTTGTGTTTGGCCCTCTTTAGGGAATCAAGGTATATTACCTTATTCCGTTTTAGTATAATTACAATTAGAATCCAGTGGAACCTACATAGGTTTATTACCATGGTTATGAAACCTAACACTACTACAAAAAAAAAAGTAATCACAGATGGTTCAAAATCATCATCACAGACGGTTTTTTGAACTGTCTGACTTTATGGGTTAGTAATGACATGAGGTCATCACATACGGTTTTTGAACCATATGTGAAAAATCTATCACAGATGGTTCTAAACAAGAACCGTCTGTGATAATCAATTACCACAAACGGTTCTTGTTAAGAACCATCTGTGAAAATAGATTATCACATACGGTTCTTATTTAGAACCATCTGTGATAGATTTTTCACATATGGTAGTTTTTTCTATTGCAAAAAAAAAACTCAAATTCCGAGCCAAACCAATCAATTACTGGACAGTTGTACTCAAGCATTTGCATATGGTTGATCACACAACCTGGAATGAAAGAAAACTCAAACTAGACAATAAGCGAGCGCGCAGGTCTTGAAACCGGAGGCGGTTTGAGGCCCTAAATGACCTTTTTTGGATTTTTTTTTTACTTTTTCAAAGCCTCGCGAATGAATTTGACCTAGACTTATGGATTTTCGGATTGAACTTTTCGTTAGCTTTAAAACTAGTCAAAGAACATCGCAATCTGAGTTCGTATGCAAAAGTTATGGATATTTTACCGGACAGTGTGCAAAAACAAGTCCGAGACGAAGAGGCGAACAATGGCCTGGTACTCCGAGTCAGGGATGTCGAGGTGCTCGCTGTCGATGTCCACAATCTTATCTTGATCTATTCATTCATAAAAAAAAAAACCATAGTCGCCACTGAGAGCCACCAAAAGCAACAAGCCAGGGGGAGGTGACAAGCGATTGATCACTTACTAGCATGGGGGATATCAACCAAGAAGAGAGGGGAGGGGATCAGATGGGGGATATCATCGACAATGAAGGAGAGGCGGCGGTAGCATCACCGTTGTGTCACAACCGGAGGCGGAGGAGCTCACGATAGTAGTCGACGATAGTTGGAGCTCGGCGGAGAGACTAATAGAAGACATGGCAGGGGTGGCTATAATATATAAGGACAACGTCAAAACATTTCGCCTCTCGCACACATGTCCAAAAATTTCCGCCATCCCACGCTGTGAATCACAGACGATTTCAAATAAAAACCGCCTGTGTTGACCATAATACCACAGATGGTTCTTGTTGAAACCGTCTGTGATACTTCACAGACGGTTTTCAACATGAATCGTCTGTGGTATTACGGTCAACATAGATAGTTTTTAGCGCAGAAAGTAACATAGACGGTTGTTAAACCAAAATTGTCTGTGATTGTGTTTAATACAGACGGTTTTGATCAATCGTCTGTGATCAGGCGTTCAGTATTAGCCTTTTTGTAGTAGTCTAAGTTCGTGTTTCTTATAAAGTACAAATCAACAAGTATAGCCACTAGTGCAGCACTTACTCCTGGTTGTAGGGAAAAAGTATGAATTCCTTGTCGCGGTGAGCAAGCAATGACTTTGTCATGTAATCCTAGACGAATTTTGCATTCTCCTTGATGTTTTGCATGGAGACCAAGTGTGGGTCCAGGAAACCTACCGGTGATATCCTTAATTCGGCTTCATAAATCATGTATCTATCTATCTATCTATCTATCTATCTATATATACAAAAGTAAGGAGTTATATATAACATTTATCGGTATTGCACAAATATTGACCGTGATTGCATACACTTATAGTGTCCAGCATCGCATGAGTGAGGCATCGAGGGCGTTGAAGTTGAAGAGGAAGAACAAGTCCTCGAAGGTCACCGTGAAGACACAGTCTTGAATCACGTGGTTAAGATGATCCTTCTTGAACTTGATGTTGACACCCGAGCGTCATTGTCCATCTGTCTTGTTGGCATGTTTCATGTACCATATACGCAATCTCGTGCAAGCCATTCCTAGGGTAGGGTCGTGCTCTACCGTCTCGACCAACAGCTCGCCTAGCATGAATTTCTAGGCCAACAACAAGAAGGGGATATCAAAACCGGGGTCGACCGTCTTCGATTTGCCCTTGTCGCCTCACTTTTTAGAGGTCAACTTCACGAGAGTCGACCAGGCACGAGTTGAAGATGCATCTGATGCACCGGGCCCTTGTCGCATCGGTGTAGGTAACTATAATACAGGTAACTCTGATGTAGGTAACTCTGGTGCAGGTAACTCCCGTGGACTTTGCACCATTGCAGGATGTAACTCTGGTGCAGGTAGCTCCCGTGGACTTTGCACCGTTGTAGGATATTCCTGTGAATTTGACACCAGAGCAGGTAGCTCCAGGCAGATGTCCCCCTTGGGCTACTGGATAAATGTTTCAATGGCTTGCCCTAGAGTCACTACCTCATCGTTTGAGGCATCTGCAGTGGGACAACCTCGAAATTGGCTTGAACACTATCCATATTCACTTTTGCGAAACCTAGAGCCAGATTTACACCGTGCACCAAGGCGCTGACACTGAATGGATACGCCTAGCCCTAAGCAGTGTCCAGGGCAATGGTGCCAAGTCTCACTTGGAGCTTGCACTTCATAGCGACCTACATAACGATACAAAATTAGCTACTCCAACAGGCCTATCAATGGATCAAATATTTCAGATATAATAATTATTACCGTGATGTCATTGACAGGAAATCTATCATTGCTTTCGGGCCGGGTAGGGTTGGACGCGCAACTACTCCGACGGTTGGGGGGCTAGCTAGCACAATAGGGGCGGGGGCTTGCAACTGATTTCCCCTAAGCCTGTCCTCAAGGCTGTCTATCTGCCATCGCGTCTCATCTTTGACACGTTCAGTGATCTCATCTTTGAGGGATTCAGTGATCTCATCTCTAAGGGGTTCATGAATCTCCCCTCGTAGCCGTGCATCACGCTCGGCTTTGGCTCTATTCCTACTCCGGTACGCTTCAGAGTCCTATGGGAATCCCTGTTTCCATGGAACATAAAGACCTTGGCCTCTTGTGCGACCAAGTGCTCATTGTTTCCTAGGGCCGCGGAAAGTATATCTCTCTCCCTGACTACCTGGAATGAGTCTTGGGAAGATTGTGCACTCAGCGCTTCCTGTAATAGCCCGATATGTTATTTCACTTCTTATGAAGTTATGGAGTAATTATAAACTAGGTAGTTCGATATCTTACCAGGCACTAGGACACTTCCTCATCTACGGGGTTTGGAAAGGAGATGGCCCCCGAAGACACGGTAGATGACCTCGCTCTTATCTAGTTTCGGACACGCTGATCAAGGATCCCGACAAATGGTGGGGAGGCATCCCAACGGATTGCCCGCTCGTCCTGCTCCCTCCATTGCAGGATTTTACCCACATTCCTAGCGGTGTCGAGTCTGTGGGGGTTCGTGTTTTTTTGCTTGCAGGGTCCTGTGTGCCTCACTTTCTCTTCTAAAATCATCTGATATATCACAGATGGTTTGTAGATGAAACCGTCTTAGCTTATCACATACGGTTTTTCCAAAGGAGCCGTCTGTGATATTCTTTTGTATTGCTAAATCTATTTCTGTTTAGTAGCTAGCCTAAGGAAATTCTAGACATGCCATCTGACACAAGCAAAAACACAACAAGTACATGTATACATCAAATTCACATTCATTTCAGAAACAAGCACATCCATTTCACAAATCAATTAACTCAAATGAAGTAATTAACCATTCAGAACATATGATACATAAACATTTCATTCATCATTCCACTTGCTTATTTCCTTTAAAAATTAACCCTTCATGATGATCGATGCGTATGTAGCTTGTTTCGTCATGTTGTTCTTTCTCGATCCTTATGTTATTTCCGAAAGGAAACAACTCGTCAAATTGATTGTATTCTTCCTCGTCCACTACATTCTCAACTCCAACAATCCTCTTTTTTTCATGAAGAACTATGTGGTGCTTCTTATTTGCCTAGTTAGTTACATAGAAGATTTGAATAACTTGGTTAGCGAATACGAATGGTTCATCTTTCCATCTGACACGTTCGAGGTCCACGATAATGACATCGTATTTGTCGACCTTCACCTATGGGAGATGGAACCAACGGCACCAAAACTGAGGGATCTTGAAAAGCACGTAGTCGAGGACCCAAATCTCCTCTATGAGCCCATAGTAGGAGCTCCTCAGCTCATCGGTACTGAACGCATCTATGCGGACACCGCTATTCTGGTTAGTGCTCTTTATATCCTGAGCGTGTGTATAGAATGTGTACCTATTTATGTCGTATCCTTGCCATGACACAAATGTAAATATTTGCCTTTTTGCCAACCATGTCAGCATATCACTTGACGATTTTCTAGCGAGTCGCCCCTTCAATCATTGTTTGAACCAACTGTTGTGCTGTCTCGTGATCTAAACATCCGGCCGCTGCAAATTCTATTGCTGAAGCACGTCCTTGTGCTAGTCGATATACGGGGACACTTCAGTCATGTGTTGCAAGACCGTGAAAAGGGCTTGAGCATACGCATTGATATCTGGAGTGATTGCTTTCCTTCCGATGGTCCTGATACCGTCGAGCCTTCCCTTATGGCGAGATCGAGGCACACCAATCGGTTTCACCTGAACCATGTAATCGACGCAGAACTCAATGACCTCTTCAGTTCAATAACCTTCGACAATGCTGTCCTCTAGCCAAGATCGATTCCTTACATAGAACTTGAGAATTCCCATGAACCTCTCGAATAGGTACATGCTACGTAGGAACACGGACCCGTAAATCTTTATCTCCCTCACAATGTGAACAATGAGATAGACCATATCGAAAAATGATGGAGGGAAATACACCTCAAGATGACATAGAGTCGTCACCACCTCGTCGTGCAGAGCATCTAGTCCTTTAGGATCGATGACCTTCTGAGCAATTGTGTTAAAAAATAATACAACCTCATGATTTTCTCTCGAACCTTGATCAATAAAATACTTTTAATTGCAACAGGGAGCATCTGTGTCATCAGTATATGACAATCATGAGATTTCATGCCAATTAACTTCAAATCTTCCATCGAAACAAGTTTCTTCATGTTGGCGAAGTAACCAGATGAAACTTTCACACCATATAAGCACTAACACATATTAGTTCTCTCGGCTTTAGATAGAGTGTAACAAGCAGAGGGAAGGTAGTTCGTCCATTATCGGTCTTTGTCGGTGCTAACTCAGGTCTGATGTCCATATCAACCAAGTCAAGTCGTGCGTTGACATCATCCTTTGTTTTGTCACGAATGTTCAGTAAGAGACCAATCAAGCTGTCACATACATTCTTCTCTACGTGCATAACATCAATGCAGTGGCGAACTTCTAGATGCTTCCAATAAGGTAAGTCCTAAAATATTGATATCTTCTTCCAGATGTTCTTTTCACGGGTTCTCGATTTACGTCCCTTTTCGAGCACAACATCTAAATCCTTAACCATATCATAGACCTCTTTTTCGCTTAAATGCCTTGGAGCTGAACTGCCCTCCTTCTCTCCATCGAATTGTTTCATCATTCTGTGGTATGGGTGAGCCCTCCGAAGGAACCTACGGTGACGCATGTATACGGTTTTGTACGAGTGCTTCAGCCACACACTCTCGGTATCATCTAAGCTGTGAGTACAGGCTTTGGCCCCTTTTCTACTATGGCCCTTTTCTACTATGGCCGAGGTTAGTAAGAGCAGGATAATCATTTATGGTGCAGAACAACAAGAAGTGTAAAGTGAAGTTCTCTCGTTTGTACGCATCCCAAACCTGTACCCTTTCGATCCACGGTATTTTTAGATCTTCCATCAATGGTGCTAGGTACACATCAATATCATTCCTAGGTTATTTCGCCCCTTAGATAAGTATCGATAGCAAAATATACTTCCGTTTCATACACAACCAAGGAAGAAGGTTGTAGATACATAGAGTCATAGGTCAAATACTATGTCGGCTGCTCATGTTACCGAAATAATTCAATCCATCTGTACTTAATCTAAACCTTATATTCCTCGGTTCTGCACTAAAATCTGTAAACCTCCTATCGATGTTTCTCCACTGGGTGGAATCAGTAGGGTGTCTTAGCTTTCCATCATTCTTACGCTCCTCTGAGTGCTAATGTAGCAGTTTTGCCTCCTTTGGGTTCGCAAAAAACCACTTCAAACAGGGAATTACAGGAAGATACCACGCCACCTTAGCAGGAGGTCTTTTCTTCACATCGATTCCCTCATCGTCATCTGATTGATTCTTACGCTTGTATCGGGATGCGTTGCAATCGGACATACATGCATGTTTGCATACTCTTTACGGTAGAGGATACAGTCGTTCGGATATGCATATATTCTTTCTACTTTTATTCCCAATGGACAAAGAGCCTTCTTGGCTTTATAGGTGGTTTTGGGCAACTCATTTCCCCCCGGAAGCATGTATGTTAAGCGACCTAACAACGCCATGAAACTCTTGTCGGACCAACCGTTGCTTATCTTCAATTTCAGTAGTTCAAGCACGGATGGCGACCTTGTGTATTCCGGCTTGTAGCCCGGAAACAAAGGTTTCTCTAAGTCCTCCATCAAGCCTCGGAATTTAACATACTTTCTCTCATCACAGTTCCCTTTTGCGTCACGAAGCATCTGATCCAGATTGTCATCGTGCAGCCTATCTGAATCGGAACCACAGTCGATATTATCCGACGACATATCATTGACTTCGTCGGTGATGTCGTTATTACTACCTTCCTGTATAATCTGCTCTTCACTGTGACTGGTCCAACGTGTATACTCTCTTTTTGAAACCCCTTCGAATCAAGTGTGATTCGATCTGCGCTCAGTTCTTAAACATCTTCATATTCTCGCAGTCAGTACATGGACAGTACATATATTCCACCTCCTTATTCAACATATCCTTCTCGACAGCTCTTGTAAAAGCAGACACGTCATTAATGTACTCTTCACTCACACGGTTGTCAGCGTACATTCAGTTTCGGTCCATTTACGCGACGCATATAGCAAAATTTAGTGTTAAATATTAAATTAATTAATTAGTATACTATATATGCAACTTTTGATATGTCATTTGAATTATGTATTTCTAATGAACTGAAAAAACAACAATGCATTACAATAGGAGTGCAATATTATGTGTCTAACCAATGGCAACAACACCAATAAAATCCAAACTTCGCCATGCACCCTAGAGTCAGGTTGTTCATCACAAATACATTATGGACAGCCCACCCAACTTCTCCTAATTAATTACTAACCATAGATAGTCAATAACAAATGGATCTGCAATCACACTTCCCAAATCCGCGGTCTTCTTTCACCAAATTGCCTCAAAGCCCCACCTCCTCAAAGCAACAATAGCAGCCTGTGTGAGAACATAGCTGGAATTTAAGACAGATCTGTGAGTTCAGGTCTGCAAATTATCACAGCAGGTTTTTAATACAAACCGTATATGATGATTGATGAAGACGGAAAGTCACAGACGGTTCATGTTAAAGACCACATATGAAGTATCACAGACGGTTCTTGTTCAGAACCGTCTGTGATACTACTAAATATCACAGACGGTTCTTGTTCAAAACCGTTTGTGATACTTCATAGACAGTTTTCAACATAAACCGTCTGTGATATTATCTCTTCACAGAGGGTTTTCAGCGCAGCCAGTAACACAGACGGTCGTGAAACCAAAACCGTTTGTGATTGTATTTAATAATGTCGATTTTGATCAACCGTCTGTGATAAGACGTTCAGTATTCGTCTTTTTGTAGTAGTGGGTGTGGCTGGTATTTGGTAAGAGATCCATAAATTAGGTTTTTTTGGTAAAAATTGGCTGAAAACTGAAAATACTGAATACACGGAAGCCCATCCCCACGAGCCACGGCCCATCCTGCACTGGCCTGCTGGTGGCTGGCTGGTGACTGGGGCTGGTGCTGTGGTGGTAGCCATGCAGTACTATTTGGACTGAGTAGCTAGCGTTTCCACTCCAAGCCGTGCAGGCGTGCAATGCTATTTGCACTGTGCAGGTGTAGCCATCAGCCGTATAGCAATAGCTAGCTATTTGGACTGAGTAGCAGTTGTCATGTTTAGAAATTTGTGATTTTTAAGTTGCGGACTCGCTATGTCGTTCGCAATTCGCGTCAACTTTAGTAAATATGGTATTTGCAGATACCATAGCGACACAAATTGAGATTTATCGATACCAAATCGTATTTTCGAAAATACCGTATTTATCAAACTAACAATATCATATTTACCGTATGTACCGGACCGTATTTGCGGAAAATACGTAATGAACTGGCCCATTGACTATACCGATCAGCGTCGCGGGGCCAGATGAATGCACCACCGAATTAATGCCCCCGACCATCTCTGCATGCGACTCGATCCGCGACTAGAGATGAGCTCGATCGAACCCAAGACCACAGGGAGGGTTTGCCCTTTGCTACTTAATTAGACCATTTCTGAGTATGTTTCTACGGCCATCGGTCCATCGCACGCACACTTGGACCAATTTGAAAGAAGCCAATCCACATTTGGTTCCGTAAGGTTAAATAGGCTATATCTCATACTAGACAAATGATGTGTACACATGTAACAATATTGTTTCCTCTTTGTTTCTTGCTCTTGCTCTGTATAAAAAGGTTAACTTAGGAGCTAAATCGTATTTGGACACCAGGTGTGTTGTGCTTCACATCCCAAGCCACGCAGCAGTGTAGCTGTCTGGCAAGCAGAAGTGAGAGCACAGTGCAGGAGAGTGTTATGGAGATTTGCCTTGCTCTTAAAAAAACAAAGATTTGACTTGCAGGCGTGACCACGAGCACGAGCGAAACCACGTGGGTTTTGAGGTACACAGGACATCAAGTCTAATGCTATTTTATCTTATCAAATTTCGCGTGGGATTCAGGATGCACAGTACATCAAGTCTAAGGCTATGTACCGACTCACATCACATCTGTTCCATTTTGACCGCCATCGATCAGTATGATCGAGCCTGCAGCAACATTTGTGCAGAAAATTTCAGCATTCTGTCCAACACATAGTACGTAACTACGTACTGCTAGCACTGATCAGATGATTAAGCGAAGCACGAACTTAATTATCATGCTTCCGACATATAGCGTAGGATACAGCTAGCGCCTGTGCGTCTCACCGGACGAGCTCTTTAGTCGCTCATTCCCCAACTGCCAACTAGCACACACCAAACCTTATCGGTCTTGCCACACGCAGAGCATCTTGCCCTAACCATCTATTCCTCTCCCTCCCCTATTGCACTCTCTCTCCCCACCAACGCATTGGATCGGTTTCGACCGAGCCGCTTCCACCAACGACGAGCTGCTCCGCTTCTGCTTCAGCCCCGACATCCCAAGCTCCGCCGTTGGCCGCTGGCCTGAGCTCGACACCACACACGCTTGACGAGGCCGTCCACTGCAACCGGATCTCGTGCGGAGGTCTCCCCTTGCAAGGAGCTCGCCGGATCTAGCAGAGCCGAGGTCAGAGGAGGTGGGGAGAGGTGGATGGTGAGCAGGGCTGGCGATGAGGCAGTGTTGTGGGCGGAGACACAACACCGGACCAGCTGCCGTTGCTCCCTCCTCGGCACTGGACCGTCGCCATCGCCCGCATGCCATCCCTATCTTAGGAAGGCTTGTTGCAGATATTTCTCTAGATTGTTGCTTCACCTTTTATCAATTGTTGCACGAAGTGTATGATTTTGTTGTAACATGTCTTTTCAAAATTTGTCGCATGAGGTTTTGTTGCGGTTGCCATTTCGATTTGGTGAACGAAGAATTTTTTTTTGCTGCAGTTGGGTTAGGGATTTTTTCATAAGAATTTTTTTTTTGCAGTTGGGTTATGAATTTGTTGCAAAAGATTTTTTTTTTGTTGCAGTTTGTTAGTTTGTTGCGCTATTTTTTGTTTTGTGATTGGTTGTTGCAATTGTGGGGAATTTTGTTCCAGTTTCATCGGATTGATGTTTCATCTCTTTGTAAATTTATTGCAACCGTCCGGGTCCCTCCCCCCCTCCCTCTTGCTCCGATGAGACAGCGGTAGTGGGAGATCGTCCTCTCCTTTCATGCGCCTACTCCATGGAAGTAGACTGCGATCACCGGCGTCATAAACCCTGCCACTGGCATCCCGAGTTCCAACGCTAGCCGTTGGTCCAAAGTCACCACCACAACCTCCTCCTCCTCAGGCAAGCTGGAGCTACGGTGATCGAGCAGAGACGAGCTTCTTTGTTGCGTCAAATCAAACAGCCATAATTCATCCAAGTTAGATCTAACGGTAGAGCGAAGCGTACGATAGGAAGTTTCCTATCATATGTGTGGGCGTTAGTCGCTCCCTGTAGCTTATGCTAATAGTAATAGCATATAACTGTATCAATATGCATGTTCAGGATTATGTACTGCCAGTACGTACGTAGGATCCAGTCGTATAACGGAATGTATATGACGGACAGATAGATTGCTTGTTTGGTAGTCTGCAGGCAATTCTGCGCAGGCATCCTCATGCTCGATCGATCTGTAGCATGCAGTGAAGTTCGTTTTGGGAGTAGATTCTTGCTGGCCTCCGTTGGTTTTGTAGCTAGCTAGGGCATCATATATGTGTGCACATGAGATTGTCGGTGATGGCTGATACAAAGGGAAAATCCGTAAATACTCATATAATGCACTTGCTTTTTCAATTTATCCCCCATATCTCATTTTAGTTTACTTTGTCCCCCATAAGTTATGTTATCGTATAGATACCCCCATGATACGTGTTAACGCTATTTCTTCTAATTTTTATTATCTTTTGTACTTATTTCAATGACTTGAGTACTTATGTAAGTTATTTTAAAACTTGTTTCAATGATTTGAGTGATCTCGGCGTTTGTAATACACAATTTCAATGTTGAAATATTTACAAGCACCAAAACCACTCAAATAATTGAAATAAATATTGAAATCATTTAAACAAGCATTGACATCACTGCAATAAGTGACAAAGATAATGCAAATCATGCGGCTTGAGTGGTATTTGTATACCAACTAAACCTATGAGGGGGCAAAGTAAACTAAAATGAAAGGGGGGGGGGTAAAATTAAAAAGCAACTAACTTATGGAGGTGTTTATGGATTTTTCTCCTGATACATTGATACAACGTTTGTTTTATTGCTCGGGTCGATGCATGGTTGCTATGTATAGTTCTTAGGGAAAATTTGCTCAGTAACATTGTAAAAATATACAAATTAAAAAAATAATATCAAATGTGAGAATGACAGGTGGGCTATAGAACCACATGTCAGTGACACACCGATATTATTTTTTAACTAATAGGATCTTTGTAGTGTTATTGAGCAAATTATCTCTAATTCTTACGGTGTCGATGGTTTCTCAGCTAGCTAGCAGCACATTAATTTTGCACTACAGCAAAAATATAATAAGAAACTATCAAGATTAGTTTCAAGTAGGTGTATGATTTTCAACACACATCCACACGCACCCAGAGAGAGAGATGGCACTATCACTACATATGTGGCACAATGAATGAAGGTAGCGACGGGAGATGGAGGGCATTGAAGTATACAGTGCCAAGGCCGGATATATGCTCAATCGCTCCTTTTCCATTTGACCATTCCTTGTTGGAGTCCGTGTGGATCCGGTTCCTGTATTATTGTAGATGTTACTGTATGAACAGTGTTTTATGAGGAGGTAAACAGTGCTCTATAGCAAAATATTGCAGCAGCAACGAGTATGTACCATGGTGATTTTACTGTAGCAATGATCAGGACCTTCACTTCTCAATTGGACGGTACAGATAGCTTATAATACCATACTACCGTATATATTTTGCATTGACTACTTTAATGTAGAGGATCCGAATTCATACGGTGTCTCGTTTGCTTCGCCCTTTTTTTTGTGAAGGAGTTGAACAGGGACAAGCTAGGGAGGCCACTAACGAAATCCTTTGCAGCCTTTTCGTTGGAGAGAGAGAGAGGACAAGTATCATGGGAAGAAGGTGAGCAGAAGGTTATAAGGAGGAGAGATCGAAGAGGAACAAAAGGGGTTATATCTGCAGGGGAGGCATGAATGCAGTGCACTACCCCGCGTATCATGGCGTGCTCATCATCTAATTCTTGCTGCTGTGCTAGCTACGTGCCTTTTGCAGACAGCGAAAGAGATCGAGGGATTGATCACTAGCTAGCAGTAGTACTCTCTGCCCTCCTCTCTCCCTCTCATCAGCACATGATCCAGAGCGAGCGTGTGATGGTGCCAGTGGCAGTGAGTACTGATCGATGCATGTACGTGCCTGACTCCACGTGTTGCTGTCTTGATTAGCCCGATAGGAAAGGCTGTGAGAAAACCCAGAGCAGCAATGGAAGCGTATGCTATGGAAGAAGAGCTTCATGAACTAGTGACATTTCCTCTTCGTTTTTTTTTTATATCCACCGCAAAGTTTTTAAGTCTCTTATATGTTACTGTAAAACACTCTCTCCCTTATATGTCACTGTATTTCACAAACCTGACCTTTTTTGTCATCACCGTTAATTCCGTTAGATCACGATGTGGTTGACTTGTCATATTTTCCCCGTAATGGCCATATTACCCTTCCCTCACCGACAACCATGGTCCCACATGTCACACCCTAAAAGCCTAAACCCATCTTCTTCCTCCTCCCCCTCCACCCCCAACAACACCATCCTCCTTTCCACCAATCCTCCCTGATCCAATCCCCCACCCTCCCAAGCTCCAACTGACCCATGCCGCCCACCACCGCCGTCTGCCTCCATGTCAGCGATCTAATGCCTCTCGTGCGTCCATCCATGCCGTCCGCTGTAACCCTTGATGTGCACCCAGTGGCGGCCGTCCTGGCTAACTGGCTAATGGCGAGGGCAATAGGGGGTCGGGGACGTATTGACTCACAAATTTTGGTCAACAATGCATGGATGGGAACATTTCGAAAATACAGTGGCATGGATCCAAAGGCAACGCCACCGCAGAGGAGGAAGGAAGTCTGGGGGGGAGGAGGAGGGCGGACGGTGTTGGGCAGCGGGCCTCGCCAACGCTAGTGGCGGCACAAACACAGCGATGGGAGGCGGCGCACAGGGAGGGGTGGGGGCGGCTGGGAGTGGGATGTGAGTAGAGGTTAGAGTTAGGATTGTGGTGAAGTTATATATGAAGGGAGAGAGGAAGTGATGTGGATGGATTTTAATCCAATGACTGAGAAATTGGCCGAAAGTTAAGAAAATTTCAGGCAACTGTGCAGCAGACAACGCCTATTATTAATAGGCTGTGGTACTAAATCGAAGGATAGACTACCCACGGCACTATATAAATAGCTATAATCAAATGAGGAGGTCATCCTTAAAAAAAGAAGAAGAGTTCAGCGTGCTTACAGTAACAGCAGGAAGTCTTGCTCATCATCGTACCAGCCATCCCATCTGCTTCTGCTCCCATGGCTTAAACGTTAGCAAAACGGTTGAGATCCTGGGCATGCATGCATGTCATTGACCATTTGTTGCTTTCACTTCTCATGGCGTTGATGGCGACGGATCAGATCCGATGGTGCCTACAATCGTCGGCCATGGCACTGCAGCACACAATGTATGGAATCAGAAAGTTAAGTATGTTACAACTCGATCGACCAATTCATACCTCTTTTATGTTAGGATGTTTCAGTCATAAAGAGCAACAACACACACACGCACATCTACAGGCAAATATGGATATAGTAACCAGCAGAGCTTTTAATAATGCAGCTAGCTGTCTCAACACAGCAGTCCACTGTGCTGCCGATTGCAACAGTCTAATGTATTTCAACTGTGGTCGCACAGAAGCTAGCGCATGGATTGACACTTGCAATTTCTTGCCTGTTGATTCATTTGAATCCCAACATTGGACACAGTACATAGCCGTCTCTACTCCCTATCTTGTGGGAAACACAGAACTGCCGACGGCCTTATAGATGCATATTGTTCAGAACTTGGATCCACAGCCGTACCAGTCGGACGAAAGAAGAAAAAAAAAACTTTACTGCCTTCCTATGGTCCTATATATGGTGTTTCTCAAACTGTAAGTCAACCTGTTTTCGCAGAATTGCAACCATAGAAGCTACCGACGATATAAAGTTGAACCCAATCACAATTTCAGAGCACAATATATTGCAAAGAACTCTACAGAGATTTGGTAGTCTCAAAGAAATGCCTTCAACATGCATGTAACTGAAACTCAAATGAAAGCACATCCACTGGACCACAAACCTGAAGGAAAAATATGAACCAAGACGAGGCGCGATCGATGATCTAGCTAAAATTATGTGACAAATTCAAGAAGTCCAGAACAGGGTCCAATTTGGGTTCCCCGTAAAAGCGCTTCCCCGCTCCTCCCTAGCTAAACATGTACAGACTACAGAGCAATGCTATGTATGCCTTGGACAGATTTCACCCCCATTTCCCTCGCCAAGGAACAGAACAAGCTCGCTTCTCGTGCATCCTCCATGTCCGGCCAGGATATGAATTCAGCAGCAACAGCATCTGCCCTCTACCACAACAATACGGACGACACTCCTGTAGACCAAACGCGAGCTGTTGAGTATCCTCCACCCAGGCCAGTAGATGATTGAGCCAGCGACCAGCGTACGTCACAATGCATATCAATGCACGCAATGGATGGACGAATCACCCGGTCGTCCCCTACATCTTTGAGTCCACGACTGAATCATGTCGAACGTACTAACTTTTCCATGCATGCAGACATGATTGTCTCCTTTGTACAGGAAGGAAAGCAAGGAAAGGATACATGGTCAATACGGGGGATTGTATCATATACGTTCTCTGGCAGTTTCGTCCTACATAAATCTAGAGTGGCCATCGGCATGAGTTCTTCTACACATTATTTACGCGCAACGCAAGAGAGGGTAACGCACCACCGCAGGCCATGCAGCAAATTAACAGAGAACCACGCCGAGCAGGAGAAGTACTCACTTGCCAAGGCTCAAGAATTAACGCATGGTGCGGCCGCCGACGGCGACGGTGTTCCCCGACGAAACCACCCCTGGATTGGCAACCTACATATATCCTCACCGTGTTCTCGATCCGGTGTCGGCGAGGAACCGGTCGCGTCGTGTTTCGAGGGCGAGACGATTCAGGGGAGGCTCGGAAGTTGCGGCGGTGGCAGCGAAAGCAAGGAGGAGAGGAGAGAGACATACGTGGGCTTTGGGCTTGTTGTGCTCTGTGGAGGCCTGCTTATACGAGCCTTCCAGTGAGATTAAAGTGGGCTAGCTTTTTTTCTAACATAGCAGCGGTTTTTCCATGTGTACAGGTGTACAAGTGGGTACATGCACTATCATCACCATCAAAAGTGTCTCAAGTTTTGTGCAAGGGGTGTTTAATGATTAGAAGATAGGATGGTGATTTGAATTTTGAAAATTTACATCGATCTCGAGGCACATTTGATGGTGATGATAGTGCATGTATCCATATGTACATAAGGAAAAAAACACGGCTCTTGACATATTTATTTCTAGGGAATTATGAACCATTTGATCAATCTAGAATTAGACATATCTCAAAGCTAACTCAAAGGTTCAGATAATTGGCTTAGTGTTAAGAAAATCAGCCAACTTACAAATAGCAAACCCAATGAATTAAAATTAAGTTA
Organism: Ampelocalamus luodianensis; assembly: GCA_036346255.1. Lineage (NCBI taxonomy): Eukaryota > Viridiplantae > Streptophyta > Magnoliopsida > Poales > Poaceae > Ampelocalamus > Ampelocalamus luodianensis. The sequence goes on from CM070625.1 coordinate 25,810,318, forward strand.
TTATACGCACAAGTTTTCCTTACTGACTCAACTCATTCGTAACAATACCACCCCAAAGGCGGTGGCTGCTATTTGTCATCGACACCAACACCAGGAGACGACGATGTCGGTGAAGTGCGGGAGTAAGAGCGGCTGCATGGGGGAGGTGTGGGAGGAGGTAATGAGAGGCGAGGAGGCGGCGCTGGGTATTAGGGTTTGAGGTGAGAGGGTGAGGGGAGGGAGGAGAATGAGGTGGGTCATTATACCTAGATCCAATGGCTTAAAATTGGGTTGATTTTTTAGGAGACCGTGTTAATGTTGTATATATAGAGCAATACAATTTTAATTTACTTGAGAATTTGAAGAGTCATATTAGAGAGATGGTGTTGGAATTAATACGGGCTAGGCCTAATCCCAAAAGCCTATGTGCACGTGCTAAAACTATTTATGTTGGACTTAATCTTAACAACTTCATACAGTAGTGGATGTTTGGCATGCATTTAGTTGTATGTGTCTAGAAAGTGCATGTGCATGAGTCATGTAGTAGTGCGGCTGATGTTCTTAGCCTGCATGTAGCTGCATACTAGTCATGTGCCCGTGCGGTGCAACGAAAAATTAATTTTTGCATATAATATGTTGTTACAACTCACCAATCTCCTTTGTTTAACAGAAAACTACAAAGCAAAGAAATTACAAATTGTGCAATACTTACTTTTAAAAAAAACAGGGGAAAGGAAAGTATAGGAGAGTTATATCTCAATTCAAATAAGTTACAGCAACCTTTTGTTTGTGATTTCACTGTCACAATTATTTTGCTTGGAGTACCTACAACTACGGCACATGAGATTTCTCCAGTATTGACCAGGTTCAGGATGACACTCAAGAAGTGCTTTCTTTTCATCACCAACATGCTAGTATATGTTCCTGGTTGTCCTGGAATGGAAGGCACCACCAGCTCGCGTTCGTATGGTCGGTCGCGCCCGGCGAGCCGCTCGCCAGGGCGTTCCCAGAAGGCGGTATCGGCCTGCCGCTCGACGGGCCGCTGTGTGCGTGCTGGCCGGACTGTTTGGCCGGATTGGCCCGGACGTGATCGTCCTGCTCGTGTTCGCCGCCGTGGTGGTTGCCAACGCCATCGGGTTCACAACGGCCATCGGACTGTGGGAGGACGGCAACGACAAGGCTGCAATAGTACGTGTAGGCTGTAATGCTTGTGCTGTATATATGGATCTTGGTTTTAAGTTTATGATGTTTTCAGTTGCAAGAAAGCAAAGATAAATCTCCCTGAATGTTGTAAAACATCCGGTGGCCATGAGACACTGAAAGAATTGAAGAAGTTTCAGGCAAACGTAAATCTGAAAGTAGGATGATAGCTAGGCCAAAATCCAGAACTGAACGACATGTATATTGGACAAATATTAGCAAGAGTACAGGTTGATCTTAGCCACGATCTAAAGAAGCATGTATATTGGACAAATATTACAGAATGCCCATGTAAATATTGAGAGAAGTTGCTTCAAAGGTAATAATGAAAATTTTACTATGAATCCATTTTATTACAGACCTGCCCAATACAGGAGCCACCGTTCCTTCTCATTTAGATCTTTCTTCTCTATAGCCCTGTTAGTGGAGTATACAGGCAGACCAATCCCCACTACACAACTGCACAAGCATGAAGTGAGGATCATAAACATGACGGAATTCTTATCCACAACAGTAATAGTAGCTCATTTTTTAAAAGGATTGTTAGAACAAATTATAAGCTTTTGGTTTATTGCATCTAGCTAGACCAGCATGTAACATTGTAACTTCACATTAACATCTTGTCGCCTAATAGCCAACGGTTCACATCGCACGAAGGAGGATGAACGACCATCAACTCCAATTTTTAAGTAGTAGAGATAAGTTGAAACTTCCATGTCTTGCAGCAGAGCCAAGAAGATTTCCTTGCCGCAAAACTGCATGACCAATATGTAAAGTAACAAATACGAAAATCACTTCAACTTTTTGGGTTGAAAATAGTAAGTGAACTGCAAATTTGATCCTACAGTTAGTACATTTTGTCTGTCCAAAATCACTTTCTATCGTTCTCCAAAAATTACTAACTGCCATGCCAGATTTACAAAGACTTAACTATTGTACTGTTTCATTGATTCAAATGTCTTGTGATCAAACAAAATTGTTTCATATACTTATCTTATGTAGCAACAGCATTGCGGACAAAACCATTCCAGATTTTGCAGGAAAGACACATTGCTTCCACCTAAGCTCAGACGAACCAATTGGTGCACAATTGGTGAAGCTACACAGGGCAATTGGCCAGTGAAAAGAGAAAAACAATGATAGGGATCCTTCCAAAATTGTGTCCTTCCCCCAAGAATCCTCCCAAATTTGTGTCCCATGTAAAAGGTTAACAACATTTCTGACCTAGACTGAAGCTTGATGCTTAAGTATCAAGACTGTTGATTTGTTTAGCAACATAAATCAAGGTTCATAGTCAATTGCTTTGCAATGCAACGGAAATCCCAAAATCTAAGTGAAAAGGCTAACAAAATTACAATATTACTATATGACAAAATGTATGCTTGTTTCCCTTGCATATAGAATGTACAAATTAATCCACAGTGGAGAAGTTGATTCCGTATATAAAATGGGGTCAATCTCACACAGTGTTCCAATGGCATTGCTATCAAAAACTTGCGGATCCACTTTCTCACAAGATGTTTCGGCAGCAAGAGCTACAGAATCCCTCGCATCCAATGAATGTGGTCAGCTACTGGCATCAAAGTCACACCCAGTGGCTCCAATCTAAAAATGAAGCAATGTGTAAATCTTCATAATAGCTGCAATTCAAATAGATATGACCGGGCTTGTAAACATTACACGTGAAAACAAGCAAATAAGCCAGAACAAGAGCCAAATATAAGGCCATATCCCATATATACAACAACAAAGATGTGAGTGGACGTTATTATCATTTGGGAACTCCAATTTAAACCATCTGACAAGACAAACCTTATGGTAATGCCCAAGTATTGGGCTCAATTGACTAGTGTATCATACAAATACGGGTATACCAAAGCATACCTAATTTGTTAAGTCCATGCTCAAATTTCTACAGATCCATTTAGATGTAGGATTGTGTGGCCTGCTGGTCCTGTAAAGGAATAGCCCTGTCTGCAAAATGAAGCATAACTACTTAACAACCACGACAAAAAACGAATATGTTGTCAGCCAAAATCAGTCATACAAAACATCCAATGTCCAAAAATTGCTGGGTCAGGCTCTGTTCATCTTACGAGTGGTACATTCCTGCCCTACTTCGTAGGTTGTTTGACTTCTTTGCGAAATCCATATCAGCTTTACAAGACAACTCAAATTTCCTTTCGTGGGCAGGATCCATATGTAACATCCCAATTTCAGGCTTGTATTTCAAATGTAAGAAAATGAGTAGAAATTAAAAAAATTTCTTACATCATGTATTTCCTGTGTGTACTAAACAATTATTGTACAAGAGCCAGGGATATACAAAGTCACAAGTCTTTGATCCAAATCTTGATCGTTCAAAAACAATCTTGTCAAACCTTTTGATCATCTCTTGGAAATATTTTTCCTAAGTTCTTGGGATGGTATGTGGCCCCTCTGAAAAATTCCACAATTTTTAGAAATTGTTTGAATACTTTTAGAGGGCAATCAAACGTGTTTGACTCTTAGTCAAACCTTGAACCAGTACCTTGTAGAATTTTTGGAGAAAAATGCATAGCACAAAAACCTCTGAACATTTTACTCAAGGTCAATACCTTAGTCAGCAAGCTCCTGTAAAAATTTCAGAATTTTTGGAGTTATTTTGTTACCTCTAAGAAATCCTCAAAGTCTCATGGGAATTAAAAACCTAAAACCTGGTTCACTGTTCCTTGGGTTTGAGTCGAACTCGGGCTCGAGCCAGTGGACTTGACCGAACCAACTAATTGCACCTGGTTCCCTTCCTAGCGCGCGATTGATATCAGCCGTTAGATTTAAATCGCTCGGCCCTCGTTCGCGTGAGCATTCGGACCGTGCGGTTGCACTATTCAATCGGGACCGTTGGATCTCAATCCAACCGTCCAGATTTCTGAAAACAATCGGACTGTCCGGCGGACCCAGTTAAATCGAAGCCGTCCATCTCTAATCCAACGGTCGTGGCTTGTTTTCTCTGTTCTTCTTCCTCCTTGGGTTAGCCGTGCGGCGCATGCAGGCAATTGCAGAAAGAGAGAGAGGGCAGCTTCGCACTGTCTTGTTAAGCTTGCTCTCGTCAACGTCTCTCTGCGGGGCATTAAATGCGCATAAGGCTTTCTCCTCCATTGTCACCGTGCTCACTTGCTCCCATCATTTCTTGGTCCATGGCCGTAGCATGAACCGAGCCCACCATAGACTCATGTTCTTGCTCGAAACCCTAATCCCTTCCCTATATATTGCCCCTCTAGGTCCTCCTGGTATTCCTTTACACTACACCTAGCTCCCCTCTGTGTTTGAGCTCAAAACCACTTCAAACCTTCAAACCACCATTGTTGACCCGAGAGCTCCAATGGCGATCTTGGTGTCTAGTGGTTCACCTTCAATCTTTCTTGTACCCTTTTGAGCTCCTCAACTTCCTTTATATTTCCCCTAACTTAATTTTGGGTTGCATTCACAGGAATGCATCAATTTTAAGTTTGGAGATTTTCGGTTGATTTCACCCCCTTTCTTCTCCAACTCCGGTAAGTGGTTCTTTTTGCAATTACTTACTTGTGGAGCTTATGGGAACCTTTATGAAGCTATTTTGATCACCCATTGGTGTTCATGTTGCTCAGGTTGCCATTTTCTTCTTCATCTTCCTCGGCTCCGGTGAACTCCATCGTGTCCAAGCTTCTCCGGCCATCTTTTGAAGCTCATCTTGGCTCAGGTAGCTTCTATTTAATCCCTAGAAGTGTTGGCACTCGCTTTCGTGGACCGCAGCGGAGCATTTTGCTATTTTCACGTTTGCCGAAATGGCTTCCTTCTGTGTTTTCCGGCTCGCCGGCGTTCTAGACCCCCACCGCCGGCGAGGTCATCACCATTGGGTCCGCATCGCTATTGCGAACCCATTTTGGTGTTTTATGGCGCCGCGCGATCGAGTCGCCGCGACAAGCCGTGGGTTGCGCTCGGGATTTTGCCGGCCGTAGCTTCCGTTGTCGTCATTTTATTAGGACACAGTTAATACCCAATCATTAGTAGTATTAATGGTGTCTTAATGTGGCCAGATGTCTCACTGACATGTAGGCCCGTAAGCCTAAAACCGAGAACCAGAAGTCATCAGGGCTGATTTTGGGTTTATTTATTGCTAATCATTGTTAGCAATAAATGTGTCCGAAGCCGCCAGCCTGTGCCACTGCCAGGTGGGCCCTCAGTCCCTAAGTCCATCTCTGTGTAAATCGTTAGGACACATTAATTGCTAATCATCACTAATCATTAGTCATTAGTAATTAATTACCTGTCCTAAAATATTCTTGTGTCTCGCTGTCATGTGGGCCCGAGCCCTGTGCACGTGTGTTAAAGCTCGCGTGTGTGACTTACAGTCACTGACATGCGGCCCCACGTGTCAGCGCTCCAGGTTGCACTTCGATCTTGGACCGCCGTCCATTTTGCGATCTGCGCCCTAGATCTGGTATGCGTTCGGACCATCCGGTTCCCCTCTTCACTCTGGACCGTCCATCTCACGATCTGCGGCTGAGATCGTGTGTGCAATCGGGCTCTCCGATTAGATATGTGCTCAGAGCCGTTCATCTTAAGATCTGCGGGCGTGGTTAGTCGAGACAACCGCACCGTCCGGTTGCATCCTTCCTCGTGAGCCGTTGGATCTTGATCCAACGGTGGGCTCTTTTAGGGATCGCGCGCGTGCGCTGTTTTCCGTGCGTGTGGCTCGTTGGATTTCGCATCAACGGCCCACGAGCGTCCACGTTGTTTATTTCCGTTTAAGTTGGATTTCGTTTCTGTAAGTATTTATTTATCAACTAAAAATTGTATCAGAACTTTAGAAATTCATAACTAAATCATTTTAACTCCTTTTTAGATGTTTTCAACTGTAATAAATGTTTGTGCCTCTGTAGTTTAATATAAAAATGTAATTGAGCATGTTCCTGTCACAGAAAATTGTGTAACTCAAATAGCTTGTTTTCTGCCAATTTTGAATATCCCAAAAATAGAATTAAACTTGTAAAATGCATATCTTTTTCTGTACAACTCCAAAATGTGCAAAATCAATTGTGTTAAATTCCTCTGTTAGTGTACTTTAATATGAAGCAGGTTTTGAACATGTTTATGTTTCTGAAAAATGTAATATGCTAGGTTTACAACTTAGAAAAATCATAAGTAAATCATTATATCTTCAAATTTAGTAAACTCAACTTTGTTGTTATTAGGATGTCATAATATACCTGCTATAAAAATTTCAGACCTTAGATCATTCTAGAAATTGTCGCTATGAACAGTAACCGAAATTAATTTAATTAGGATTTTTCAGGCTGAGAGAACTTAGTTTAGCCATAACTTTTGTATCATAAATCCAAATTGCATGATTCTTGTTCCTAAAATTGTCTAAAATCAACCTCTAGCTGCTGTGTAAGTTTCATTAGATTTGGATGTCTTTTGCTGTTGAGTTTTGTTTGGTGTGCTTCGTTCTTATTGGTGTTATCGTATTTTCGCGTTAGGTTCCGAAGAGTTTATTGAACCTGAGAATCCTCCTTTGCAGCAAGAGCAATTCCAGCAAGGCAAGCAGTTTGATCATGTTAATCCCAGTATTTTAAGTATTTATGTTGATTATAAATTCTATGTATGCATTGCTACTTTGTGTTAAACTATTGTCGTTAGTTGACCTAGTAGATGCATTTCCTTAGCAAATGATTATTCTCTACTACCGTGAGCCTAGGTTATTGCTGTGATTAGGGCTCGTGGATGAGCTCTTGTCATTTAGTAGTTGCGAATTAATTGCTTAGCCATGCTTAGCTTCCGGTAGAAATGGGCGGTTATCGACTTGTCGATAACCTTGATCACATCAAACTTATTATGATTTATGCTTTCAGCCTTGTGTCATGTCTACTTATGAAAACTAAAACTGAAAACAAAATGATTTAGACTTGGGCACAATGGTATGACTGGTGTGCTTTTGGGTGTGACTGGAATGGTGCCCGAGTCAACAAGGACCGAACATCTTGTTACACTAAACCAAGCATTCTTGCGTGCTAACCACACTAGAGGGTATGGGACCTCTCTTGACTTAGTACTTTGGCGTGTATTGGCTTCGGGTCGCAGGGAGTCGCAGGAGGGATGGTGCTGGGAGCATTGTAGTGTCCGAAAGGGTTCCCCCGTGATGGCTGGTTGTCTTTCGGCTTGCAATGTAAGCGTATGGATTCCGATCCATACGAGCGGCTCGTAGTCAATGCATAGTATTGGAAAGCGTCTCGTAGGACTTAGCCGTGTCGGCATACCTTCGGAAGTGTGCTTTTGTGGCTTAAAGGCGGTCTGAAGTGTGGGTACATTGGTACACCCATGTAGGGTTAAAACTATTCGAATAGTCTCGTCCTAGGTTATGGACACGCTTGGCAAGGTCTTTCAAGAGTTAGACTATAACCTTTTAATTAAAACTTGATGGGTGGTACGAATCGAGGATTCGTGCTATGTTGTGGTGGCTATTGGGATAGTCACTTCCAGGTGGTTCCTTGTATTTATCATTATTTCGCTGTTATTTCAGCAATAAAACAGATTTAGAAACTTGCTTTTAAATGTACTACATTATTGCAAATAAAGTTGACTTTGTGCAAAATGAGACATACAACCTCCACCTAAATAAGCTTGCATGTAGCATATGAATAGGTCTGCTATTCCACACGTCAGTTTTGCGAGTACCTTCTGTACTCATTGTTCTTGCTTAAATGTAAATTGTTGCAGAAGAAGAAGGTGAGCTTGAGGGGTCTCACTTTTGTGAGCTGTGTTGTGGTAGCTTGCGGGGCGACTAGTTTGGCGGCCCGGTCGGTTGCCTTGTGGGTTGTGTGGCTAACCGGTCGACTTTTGTTCTAGTCATCTTATGGCACCTTTTGCTTCTGCAGTCATTCTTGTATATTATTCTATTTGGCCGGTCGGCTCTTTTGTAATAACTTTACTTTATGTATGTCGCTGTTGAACTTAGTGATGTATGTTGTATGGAAATGATGTGTAATTTTGTGATGATGCGCATATGCTGCAATTCTGGGAAGCATATGTCCATCGAGGCTTAGAATGTTTAATTAGTAATGCTAGAACCATTTGGAGGTTAAGTGTTACTAGTTAAATATTCCGGGTCCTCACAGAGTTGGTATCAGAGCCATACTGACCGTAGAAACCCCTAGCTTGGTCGCCTATAGGATGTTTTGAAAACTTACTTTCAAACAGTTCATGAAAATTTAAGTAAGTTCTCAGATTTTACTCCTTACCTATCTTACCTTGCTCATCTCACCTTAATCTCACTTAAGTTTTGAAAAAGTTGTTCCTCTCTTCCTTTCAAAAATTAGCTACTATCGATTAAATTGGTTTTGGGAGAACTATGAGAGCTTGGAGAAAGAAATTTGGACAGCTAGCTAGTAATTAGTATAGGAGGTAGGAAATGAGATGTTAATTCAACTAAAACTTGAGGGAATGAAAGGGTAAGAAGTGATATGAGTTTGCTAAGTGTCTGACCCTCATTTATGTGATTTTCACCTTGCTTTTTAGCTGTGTTAAGCCAAGGGATGATTTCTGAAATTTTACCTTCCTAAAACTGATTGCTCGTTCTCTTATACGAGTTAGTCATACCAGGGAGTTGCTTTTGTAAATTGAGCCCTTGCGTTGGTCTTACGTGGTTTTTAAGCTTCTGGAGTTCAATTGGTAGAGTTATTAATTGTGTTTCCTTGCCTTCAGTTTCGGGCTTGTCCCTTGTCCATTTTAGTACCTATCCCCACCCAACTTTCAGTAGGACTCCTTAGTCCTTGGTTTTCGTTCGCGTCGTTCAGCTTCTAGTTTTCGGGTTGCGTTGTTAACCCATCTCTTCATACCAGGATGTCTGGACAACCTAGCAGCGGACTAGGTCAGCAGGCTGGTTGGGATGAAGATCTCCCCAGTTCCAACCATCCGGACAAGACTCGCTTGCGCCTCTATTCAGGCGATTGTGATGGAGTTTGTTCCCATTGCCCCGTGGAACGGCGATTGCCTCCCTTTTTCTTTGGTTTCGGTAAAGAGAGCCATGGCGCTGAAGGTTGCAAACTGGGGAAAGTCAAAGTCTGCCAGCGCTGTAGTGAGGAAGGACACTACAACAACAAGTGTGTGACAGCTTGTCCAAACTGTGACAGAGACCACCTACCCGGAAACTGCCCGACTGCCAAAGTCACTTGTTTCCTCTGCGAGGGAAGCAATCACTATCCCAAGGAGTGTAGTATGAACTGGGTAATCTCCAAGTCGTTAGAACTTCAACGACTGCTTCTTCAGTCATCCGTAAGCACCGCGACCGCCAATGCCTCCAAACCAGAAAAGTTCCTCGATGATTTGTCTGGGGAACTGCGGGACAAATTACCAGTTTATACCTTCCCCAACTTTCAGATTGTGGTCGAAAATCCCATTATTGCTGGGGCCAGAAAGGGAAAGCCAAAGGATCATCGCAAGCGTCAACGGATAGCTGATGCCACTTGTTTCTTCTGCAACAACAAGGGTCACTATGCGCATAATTGTCCTAAGGAGAGTGCGGCCACCCCTCGTCCTCTGCAGGTCGTGCCCCAATCTCGTGCACCTGCGAGTCAGCAGAGCGGCCTCCGCAATCTAGCCGAAGTCGCATGTTTCCTCTGCAAACTCAAGGGCCATTATGCTAATAATTGTCCTAAGAGGCTGGCAGCAACCTCTCGTTTCTTTTCGCGGCCCGTGATTCGATCACATGCACCTGCGAAACATCGTGACCTGAGGGTTGTTCGTACTCAAGTCAACCCCATCTCAGCTGGGAAAGCTCAGGAGGTACCCGACGTCGTTTAGGCACGCCTCTTGTTAACCCTTACCCTAATACTATTTTAGTCAATTCAGGAGTATCTCATTCCCTTTATCCCCATCTTTTGCTGCTCTTGGTGGTCTTCGTTTTGCTCTTTTATCTGAGGCCGGTACCACCCCAGTTTTGAAAACATCTTGCTAATCTATCCCGAACCCCAACATGCCTTCTGGGATGTCATCGTTATTTGACATGGGTAGCACATTCCCTTCCCTATATATCCAAGGGTATCACATACCTGTTTTTGCCTAAAATTTCTGTGGCCTAAATGGCCATAACTCCTTTAACAAGCTAGCTGTGGAGGGATGACTCTGCATACCTAGTCGGCGGTGAGATCCGTTGTTGGCGGAATTGGCCAGACAAATCGCTCCACCAGCTAACAACGGCATTGCACCATCAACCTTAGAACCTAGAAAGATCTCTCAGTCTGTCAATCCTTGGTATATCTGGACCTGGTAAGTTTCCCTGTGTCGGATAAAGTGACACGTTTTCTACCAGTCGAAACCAAGATTCGTGCAGTCGGTTGGCTAAGTATGCGTCTCAAGAATCGTAAGCTTGCAAGGCACCGATGGTGCTCTGTGCCCATGTTCAGACTACCCCTCTTTCTTTCCTGAGTGAGCCAAATCTCGGGACGAGATTTTTGTAAGGGGGAGAGTTGTAACATCCCAATTTCAGACTTGTGTTTCAAATGTAAGAAAATGAGTAGAAATTAAAACTTTTTCTTACATCATGTATTTCCTGTATGTACTAAACAATTATTGTACAAGAGCTAGGGATATACAAAGTCACAAGTCTTTGATCCAAATCTTGATCGTTCAAAAACAATCTTGTCAAACCTTTTGATCATCTCCTGGAAATATTTTTTCTAAGTTCTTGAGATGGTATGTGGCCCCTCTGAAAAATTCCACAATTTTTAGAAATTGTTTGAATACTTTTAGAGGGCAATCAAACCTGTTTGACTCTTAGTCAAACCTTGAACTAGTACCTTGTAGAATTTTTGGAGAAAAATGTATAGCACAAAAACCTCTGAAAATTTTACTCAAGGTCAGTACCTTAGTCAGCAAGCTCCTGTAAAACTTTCAGAATTTTTGGAGTTATTTTGCTACCTCTAAGAAATCCTCAAAGTCTCAGCTGGAATTAAAAACCTAAAACCTGGTTCACTGTTCCTTGGGTTTGAGTCGGACTCGGGCTCGAGCCAGTTGACTTGACCGAACCAACTAATTGCACCTGGTTCCCTTCCTAGCACATGATTGATATCAGCCGTTGGATTTAAATCGCTCGGCCCTCGTTCGCGTGAGCATTCTGACCGTGCGGTTGCACTATTCAATCGGGACCGTTGGATCTCAATCCAACCGTCCAGATTTCTGAAAACAATCGGACTGTCCGGCGGACCCAGTTAAATCGCAGCCGTCCATATCTAATCCAACGGTCGTGGCTTCTTTTCTCTATTCTTCTTCCTCCTTGGGTTAGCCGTGCGGCGCATGCAGGCAATGGCAGAAAGAGAGAGAGAGGGCAGCTTCGCACTGTCTTGTCAAGCTTGCTCTCGTCAACGTCTCTCTGCGGGGCATTAAATGCGCATCAGGATTTCTCCTCCATTGTCACCGTGCTCACTTGCTCCCATCATTTCTTGGTCCATGACTGTAGCATGAACCGAGCCCACTATGGACTCATGTTCTTGCTCGAAACCCTAATCCCTTCCCTATATATTGCCCCTCTAGGTCCTCCTGGTGTTCCTTTACACCACACCTAGCTCCCCTCTGTGTTTGAGCTCAAAACCACTTCAAACCTTCAAACCACCATTGTTGACCCGAGAGCTTCAATGGTGATCTTGGTGTCCAGTGGTTCACCTTCAATATTTCTTGTACCCTATTGAGCTCCTCAACTTCCTTTATATTCCCCTAACTTAATTTTGGGTTGCATTCGCAGGAATGAATCAATTTTAAGTTTGGAGATTTTCGGTTGATTTCACCCCCTTTCTTCTCCAACTCCGGTAAGTGGTTCTTTTTGCAATTACTTACTTGTGGAGCTTATGGGAACCTTTATGAAGCTATTTTGATCACCCATTGGTGTTCATGTTGCTCAGGTTGCCATTTTCTTCTTCATCTTCCTCGGCTCCGGTGAACTCCATCGTGTCCAAGCTTCTCCGGCCATCTTTTGAAGCTCATCTTGGCTCAGGTAGCTTCTATTTAGTCCCTAGAAGTGTTGGCACTCGCTTTCGTGGACCGCAGCGGAGCATTTTGCTATTTTCACGTTTGCCGAAATGGCTTCCTTCTGTGTTTTCCGGCTCGCCGGCGTTCTAGACCCCCACCGCCGGCGAGGTCATCACCATTGGGTCCGCATCACTATTGCGAACCCATTTTGGTGTTTTGTGGGCGCCGCCGCGACCGGAGTCGCCGGCGACAAGCCGTGGGTTGCGCTCGGGATTTTGCCGGCCGTAGCTTCCGTTGTCGTCATTTTATTAGGACACAGTTAATACCCAATCATTAGTAGTATTAATGGTGTCTTAATCTGGCCAGATGTCTCACTGACATGTGGGCCCATAAGCCTAAAACCGAGAACCAGAAGTCATCAGGGCTGATTTTGGGTTTATTTATTGCTAATTATTGTTAGCAATAAATGTGTCCGAAGCCGCCAGCCTGTGCCACTGCCAGGTGGGCCCTCAGTCCCTAAGTCCATCTCTGTGTAAATCGTTAGGACACATTAATTGCTAATCATCACTAATCATTGGTCATTAGTAATTAATTACCTGTCCTAAAATATTCTTGTGTCTCGCTGCCATGTGGGCCCGAGCCCTGTGCACGTTTGTTAAAGCTCGCGTGTGTGACTTACAGTCACTGACATGCGGCCCCACGTGTCAGCACTCCAGGTTGCACTTCGATCTTGGACCGTCGTCCATTTTGTGATCTGCGACCCAGATCTGGTATGCGTTCGGACCATCCGGTTCCACTCTTCACTCTAGAACGTCCATCTCACGATCTGCGGCTGAGATCGTGTGTGCAATCGGACTCTCCGATTAGATATGTGCTCAGAGCCGTTCATCTTTAGATCTGCGGTCGTGGTTAGTCGAGACAACCGCACCGTCCGGTTGCATCCTTCCTTGTGAGCCGTTGGATCTTGATCCAACGGTGGGCTCTTTTAGGGATCGCGCGCGTGCGCTGTTTTCCGTGCGTGTGGCTCGTTGGATTTCGCATCAACGGCCCACGAGCGTCCATGTCGTTTATTTCTGTTTAAGTTGGATTTCGTTTCTGTAAGTATTTATTTATCAACTAAAAATTGTATCAGAACTTTAGAAATTCATAACTAAATCATTTTAACTCCTTTTTAGATGTTTTCAACTGTAATAAATGTTTGTGCCTCTGTAGTTTAATATAAAAATGTAATTGAGCATGTTCCTGTCACAGAAAATTGTGTAACTGAAATAGCTTGTTTTCTGCCAATTTTGAATATCCCAAAAATAGAATTAAACTTGTAAAATGCATATCTTTTTCTGTACAACTCCAAAATGTGCAAAATCATTTGTGTTAAATTCCTCTATTAGTGTAATTTAATATGAAGCAGGTTTTGAACATGTTTATGTTTCTGAAAAATGTAATGTGCTAGGTTTACAACTTAGAAAAATCATAAGTAAATCATTATATCTTCAAATTTAGTAAACTCAACCTTGCTGTTATTAGGATGTCATAATATACCTGCTATAAAAATTTCGGACCTTAGATCATTCTAGAAATTTTCGCCATGAACAGTAACCAAAATTAATTTAATTAGGATTTTTCAGGCTGAGAGAACTTAGTTTAGCCATAACTTGTGCATCCTAAATCCAAATTGCATGATTCTTGTTCCTAAAATTGTCTAAAATCAACCTCTAGCTGCTGTGTAAGTTTCATTAGATTTGGATGTCTTTTGCTGCTGAGTTTTGTTTGGTGTGCTTCGTTCTTATTGGTGTTATCGTATTTTCGCGTTAGGTTCTGAAGAGTTTATTGAACCTGAGAATCCTCCTCTGCAGCAAGAGCAATTCCAGCAAGACAAGCAGTTTGATCATGTTAATCCCAGTATTTTAAGTATTTATGTTGATTACAAATTCTATGTATGCATTGCTACTTTGTGTTAAACTATTGTCGTTAGTTGACCTAGTAGATGCATTTCCTTAGCAAATGATTATTCTCTACTACCGTGAGCCTAGGTTATTGTTGTGATTAGGGCTCGTGGATGAGCTCTTGTCACTTAGTAGTTGCTATGATTTATGATTTCAGCCTTGTGCCATGTCTACTTATGAAAACTAAAACTGAAAACAAAATGATTTAGACTTGGGCACAATGGTATGACTGGTGTGCTTTTGGGTGTGACTGGAATGGTGCCCGAGTCAACAAGGACCGAACATCTTGTTACACTAAACCAAGCATTCTAGCGTGCTAACCACACTAGAGGGTGTGGGACCTCTCTTGACTTAGTACTTTGGCGTGTATTGGCTTCGGGTCGCAGGGAGTCGCAGGAGGGATAGTGCTGGGAGCATTGTAGTGTCCGAAAGGCTTCCCCCGTGATGGCTGGTTGTCTTTCGGCTTGCAATGTAAGCGTATGGATTCCGATCCATACGAGCGGCTCGTAGTCAATGCACACTATTGGAAAGCGTCTCGTAGGACTTAGCCGTGCGCAGCATACCTTCTAAGTGTGCTTTTGTGGCTTAAAGGCGGTCTGAAGTGTGGGTACATTGGTACACCCCTGCAGGGTTAAAACTATTCGAATAGCCTCGTTCTAGGTTATGGACATGCTTGGCAAGGTCTTTCAAGAGTTAGACTATAACCTTTTAATTAAAACTTGATGGGTGGTATGAATCGGGGATTCGTGTTATGTTGTGGTGGCTATTGGGATAGTCACTTCCAGGTGGTTCCTTGTATTTATCATTATTTCGCTGTTATTTCAGCAATAAAACAGATTTGCAAACTTGCTTTTAAATGTACTACATTATTGCAAATAAAGTTGGCTTTGTGCAAAATGAGACATACAACCTCCACCTAAATAAGCTTGCATGTAGCATATGAATAGGTCTGCTATTCCACACGTCAGTCTTGCGAGTACCTTGTGTACTCATTGTTCTTGCTTAAATGTAAATTGTTGCAGAGGAAGAAGGTGAGCTTGAGGGGCCTCTCTTTTGTGAGCTGTGTTGTGGTAGCTTGCGGGGCGACTAGCTTGGCGGCCCAGTCGGTTGCCTTGTGGGTTGTATGGCTAACCGGTCGACTTTTGTTCTAGCCATCTTATGGTACCTTTTGCTTCCGCTGTCATTCTTGTATATTGTTCTATTTGGCCGGTCGGCTCTTTTGTAATAACTTTACTTTATGTATGTCGTTGTTGAACTTAGTGTTGTATGTTGTATGGAAATGATGTGTAATTTTGTGATGATGCGCATATGCTGCAATTCTGGGAAGCATATGTCCATCGAGGCTTAGAATGTTTAATATTCCGGGTCCTCACACCATATGCTCTTGCTGCATGCTGAGTAATGCCGAAGTGTTGTAGTCCAATTTGGCATTCTATTAACTGCCCGCATCATGTCATGTGATCCTTCGCATTGTCATGCTACTGGAAGAGATGAGCTGAAGACCCTGTCCTTTACCTTGACTGCCTGAAATTGGAAACACGAGCAAACTACACAAGGAACCAAGCATGCATCCTAAAATAGCTTGGTAGGTGTGCTATATTTACCTCCTTTTCCCAGTCTATGCACCATGAGATAAATGAAAGTACCACCAGTTTGGTGAAGCTGCCGGAAACGATGCCTAGCCAAAGGCCCTATTGAAAGCACAACAGTTTCAGAGTTCAGAGATATCCATGTCGTTTCAGTGAATTAATCTGCAAATTTGCAGGGGAAAGGTTGAATAGAAAGGGTACCATTCCATTCAAGTGGAAGACAAATGCAAGCATCACATCCATTGGAATGCCTGCCAAGTAGAACGCACCATGATTCACGGTTGCGCCAATCTTCTGTTTGCCACAGCCCGTAAGGACGCCTGAAAAGGTGAAGAACTCACCATAAAATGGCTCAAAGATGAGGAGGGCAATTAACTGATTTCATGGTTGACTGCGTGGAGGAAAGTTACTGACAGAGTCGTGGAGGCCATCTATAAAGAAAGATATCCCGAGAACCGGCAGCATTCTAGCAATGTATGTCCAAACATTGCGTAGCAAGAACATGGTCAAGGTTATGACCAATCCTTCAGAAAAGACCATGTACATGACTACTCGGTGCTAGCTTTGCTGCTTGAGGTTGCCCAGCGTCACGTTCATTCGAAATGCGCGTGCTGTGGGAGAATAAAGCAAGAAAATTGGTTGATCAAATTAACAAGAAAGTTACATAGAACAAAAAGACAGATTGTGAAGTTTTATGTTGAGGAATGGCACCTTATAGAAGAACAAAGACCCAATGGTACCATGAACAGTAGAGCCCCAGTCTTAAGGCTGCAAAATTGAACAATTAACTTGAGAGAGCCAAGTGTGTCTTTTGTGAAGCTGCACTCTTAGTTAGAATAATGTCCTTACCATATCGACAGCACCGAAGTCTCTAGCTGAGGACTCGGCAGAAGTCCAGAGAGAAGCACAAGGATTTCAAATGACCACCACTCCAAGCTGCACAAAAACAATTGTAGCATAAAAACTACTTTGAAGTCAAATTGCATAAGTAGTATCTACAAATTAAAGAAGAACACTTGTTGATCAGGAACTCAAAATTGCCTCACCAGATCATCATGGCGAACGGCATGGCGAGCTCTGCGAACTGGCGCAACTCCTTAAATGTCTCGCCGAAGAAGCCGCTCCATGTGTTCTTTGGTGCTCCACCTTGCAGGTAAGGAGGCTCACCATAATTTGCACCTACAAATTGCCAAGAAAATTGCATGTTAGGAGTCAACAGTAGTTTATCAAACGATCAAGATATTCTATCATGTGATCACTGATCAAATCATCCCAAAGAGCAATCCTTTTGTTTCGAACAAGTGACTCACTCACCATTCCAACAGGTAATCAATCTATTTGTAAAAATAGATGAATTCAGATCTTAGCTCAGGTGTCCCTTCTTATGCCCTCGTATACAAGAAAATTGCATCTATAGATGACAATCAGTGAATCAGGTGACCAAGTAATCTGAAACCTTCCGGATCCAGAACAAAATTGAACCAAAAGATGAATAAAAAAGATCAATCAATATCAAACATCCAATGCTCCAGCTGATGAGGCCAATAAAAAGAATTGGTGAAACATCCAATGCTCCATGTCCATCTCAGAATCCAATCCCTTCTTATCGATACAGGAGAAGAAGAAAGAAAGAAAAGAAGCTAGGTAGGTAGGAGTAATTAGGAGGAGCTGGGCTGCTTGCTCTGCGGGTTGTTCTTACGGTAGTAGGCCATGCCCCGGATGCCATCGGGGTCCATGGCGAAGCCGAGAAGGTGGTAGAAGCCCACCACCCGGGGCTCGGCGTAGAGCACGATGTTGGTGACGCCCTTGCGCCGCAGCTCCTCCACGAGGCGCTCCATGACGACGCGACCAAGCTCCAGGCCCTGGCACGACGGCTCCACCACCACATCCCACACCACCGCGTTGAACACCCTGTTCCCCGCTGCGCGTGAACGCCACTGGCCGCCGCTCCTCCCCCGTCGCTGCCAGCCACACCACCTCGCTCTGCTCCAGCGCGCGGTGAAGCCGCTGCTCCTGCTGGTGCAGAAACCCCACACGCGCAAACACCTCATTCAGCGTCGCCACGTCCAGCCCGTCCAGGGTGTGCCGCACCACGAACCCGCGCGACACCAGCTCTGAGTCCGACGATGCGGAAGATGGATCAGGAGGCCAGTGCGTTGGAGACGCCATAGCCGCGGAGGTCGGGGTTGGAAACCTCGGTCATCCATCTGGTGGCTCAGGTGGGAGAAGAGGGCGGCGTGGGTGGGGAGAGGTTGCTCGAGAGGGAGGGACATGGGCACGGTTTGTGGCTTCGACACGACGTAGGCCATCGCTGGCCGATCCAACGAACGCTAAGAGCACTACTGAGCGTATCTCTATCATTGAGCGAGGACGGACCATCATCAACTCGTATTTTTAAGTAGTAGAGATACTTAGTCATCGCAGCTAGTAGGAGCATGCACTGAGTGCATGCAGAAGTGGTGCACAAGCGTGGTTAGTGGCATGCATGTAGGAAGCAGTCAAGGCATGCAAAGTGTGCGTGAGTTAGTGGCTAACTGAAGGCTGAAGAAGCGGTCCAAGTTCAGTTAGTGGACCGAGTTGCGTTGAGTTTATATTAGCTATCCTGTATGAGTCTTAGTACTTCAATTGGGAGGAGACATATAGAAGAAAATTGCCCCAACTGTGTTTGTTTTCTCTGTTGCTTGCTGGTGTTCTCGTGTGAGTTCATATGTGACTCGCGATGAGCGAGTTCTCTCCAGGCTAATCCTATCATTTGGTATCAGAGCGAGGTGCGAGGAGGCGAGGTGCAAGGGAAGCCGTGCGGCGCGGCTCGGTCAGGCAACGGGGACTCCGGCGCTACGCCTCGGGCGCACACGGCGAGGTGGCATCCTGCAACATGCAGGAGGCCTCATGTAACACCCCAGCTCAGCATTGAGCCTGGAATGCTACTAAAATTAAATTAAACTAAACTAAACAAAGATCAATTACAAATTTTCGGCAAAACCTCCTTTGTATAGTCAGCTATACCGAGGTTCCAACAATTAATCATGGCATTTATCAATATCTTCATAATCGAGTTCTTTCAAGCATGCAGATAATCTCATAAACATAATCAAAATTTGCTATTCTCATTATTACGCTTAATCAAACTCAAACCATCCATAAGTAATTCTTAAGATTGAGTGGTAGTGCGTGCATCCAAACATCTACTCCCTCCCATGCATGCGGGTCTTGCCAGTTGTACCTAAAACACATCAAAGCAAGAGTGAGCCCAAAGACTCAGCAAGTACCAACAAGGTTAAGCAAGTTATCATTCATAGCATCAATAATCCAAGGTAAACAATGCACCAAAGTATAGCCTTCATGCTCATGTGAATGCAACCAATGCAATGCACCTTTTCAACTTTATCTCTTTTCGCATTTTACCGGTAATGCGGGGTACACAACCGTCGCTGTATACCCTTGCCTGTGCCCTCTGGCACAGGGACCAAAAGCCTATACACCACATGTATAGGGACCTTTGCCCATCACTTTAATGATGGGGACCTCTTTTATTCATAGCCCACATTCCACGAATGTGGGGACCTCAAGCCCGTCCTCTACATGACGGGGACCTCGAACATGCATAGTCACCACGTGACCAATCCTCCAATATGATTGCATGATGCACATGAACAAAACTTTAAACCATCATACATATGGATTCACAACAACGACGTGCATGAATAAACTTATTCATACTTCTAGCATTCCTCATCATTGACATTCTTAGCATTCTAGTATCCATGAATAGCACATATATTCATAATCCTAGCAAACATGAACAATCCTTCATGAATAATAATTAATCATATCTCAAATATTTACCATCCTCAATCATACATGTCACACTATCAACCTTGCATGGTTAGTACGCATCAAAGTACTAGCACCTTCTATCAAACATTCATACATATTCTCTCAATCAGAGTACTTGCATTCACCAGGATAAAATTGGAACTCATCACAATAACATCAACTTTAACCATAACTAGCATTCATCAAGATAAATGGAAACTCATCACATTAACATTCATGCATGGCTATTACGAGCAAAACACAAACACTCTCAGCATACAAGCATAAATATGCTATAACCCAAATACTTGCCTTAACTGTGCGAGGCGGTGGAGCGCAAAGAGGGCGCTGCCCCGGATCACGCTCCTACCTGAACAAAAAGATAACCCAGACTAAGTCCAACATACTGGACCAAAAGCATAAGTACAACACAAACGAACTCGCTAAACTCCCAAGCGTTTTCCAATCTTCCAATTCCTAGCGATCGCTTTGGTGATCACTGCGGATAGTCAACTTCTAAAATACATAACTTTCCGCTCAGGGGTCCAAATAAGGTGTTCTCAGACTTTCTGGAAAGGTAATTTAATTACCTAAATAAACTTAGTTGGGGAGCCCTTTTGATTATGCCAACTACTACCTCTACCAAGCCAACCTACAGAGCAACAATTATCACGTCGGGTTCTCTGGACAGATCACTAAAGCCATCATAACTTTTGCTACGAAAGTCCAAATCTTGAGTTCTTTATCTCTATCAAAAGGTATGGAAATTACCTACATTTTTCGTTATATTGAGGTCCTCTGATTTCGAACTTAACTAGCAGATTCATCCCATTTTCTACAGACTGTTCTAAACTGACAGATTAACAGAGCAGCGATACTAAAAAATTCATAACTTCCTGACCGTTAATCGGATTTGGGTGATCTTGGTGGCCACTGAAAGCTAAGAACAAGAACTACAAAACTCTAGGAGATGGGATCCTCTGATTCTGCCTCTAAGGTCGCGAAAACCATCGCACAACTTCCTGGACAGAACTGAACGTTTACCGGCAGCAAGACGATCTAACGCAACTAATCGGATTCGCAACCAAAACTCATCAAACAGCGGGGGGAAACACTTCGTTACCCTTGAAGACCCGCGGGACGACGATGATCTAGCCTCGAAGACGATCCTCTCCTTGTCCCTCCCCTCCTTCTCCTTCTTGAACAACAGCCCGCGAAGAGCCTCGCCTTCCTCCTCCAACAGCAGGGCAGCAGGGTGGACGATCCTCGCCGGCAGCAGGGGCATGGTGGGGCGCAAGGGAGCAAGGAGGCAGCCAAGGGAGATGGGGAGGCGCGCCAATGGGGAAGTGGGGCGGCCAAAGGGGAGGAGGGGCGGCCTAGGTTTGGCCCCTTAAGGCCGGCCTCCTCCTCCCACCAATAGGCCGAATGCCCATGGGCTCGAGGCCTTGGCCCACGCTGTCCAAAATTTGCTGCTAAGCCCTCCAATAACTGTTTAAATAATTGTTTCCCAATAGATCCTTCTCCCGCATCAAATTCTAATTAATACTTTTATTTAAAATATTTGGTTTTCTCCGATTTCTACTCGTGTATTACATTCTACCCTTAAACCGAATTCGACCCCGAATTCTACCTGTCATCTACTCGAGAAACAACAACAACAACCACAACTGAAAATCAATATCCATCAAGATGTACCCGATACGAACAACTTTGGTTAAAGTTCGATCACGCGAGACTACCTCCCAAGTCTCTTATCGCTCAGACCGACGTGACCATAGTACCATAACGTATACCCATGTCTATACCTAAACACTCTTTCTGACCTCTCCAGTACATGTATCGGACGAGACTCGAAGGTGAGATCTTGCTCGGTGGTCAACGACGTTATCGAAACCTCAAACTCTGGATCTCCCAGTTACTCACGCATACCAGAACATACAAGACGTTACGTACTCCGCGCACGGACTCGAGACAGTCATAGCGATACGCCAACTAGCGAAAACAACTCAATGTACCTTAGGCAACACCCCCAGTGGTACCAAACCACGCAACATGCACATAGAACACTGAACTCTTGTTGCACCTCTCAATCGGACTGTTTCACCCAAACAAAGATCATCTCCTTTAATGAGGGACACACAACAGAACTCGCTGTAAACACACTCTTATACTGACATAGCCCAACTGAAAATGAAGGACTCTCAACGCAACCAAGCGTTACCAACTCGATACTAAAAAGAGTCAAATTCAGAATCGAAGATTTAACACGAAAATCTTTCCACCTTCAAATTAGAAAAAAAATTGCAAATAAACACCACGTCCGCCAAAGGAGAAATCACTCGAATATCCAATTCCATCATTTCTTTTATTCTTTCTGAACTGATAAGATCCACACATGCCAACATAAAGCCAAGCTCAAATAAAAACCAAGAGAATAATTCATCAATCGAGAATACAACCTTTTTCTTAAACTTCCTTTAAGAATTTAACTTTCTCTTAAACCGTGAGATTCTACATCATCGCATAAACACACCAATTTGTTTCTTTTAATTTGGCCATCTCAAAGCTATGCTCAAACTGTACGCAAAATCCACGCCTAGATAGAGATACTCTTCTGATTCATAAGAACATACTCTGTTCAACTTCTCTACCAAAGGAATTACTTTGACAAATAATTCCCAACACACCTCAAAATAGATTTCCTCCGCAACCACGTCACCTTCATCTGTTATGGATAATCAATGCGAAATTCACCATATCCACACTCATTTACTTTACCTAAAGTATTCTATCAAAGATCAACACACTATTCAAAATTCGTTTCTGTTCATCCACCTCTACACATAATTTGGGGTCTCCAGGGTCCTAGCATAACATGCAAAGCCACAAATTTTAACCTCCAAGTCTCCTACCATGAATTTCTAGCATAATCGATTGTAAATCCTCTTATTCGTTTACTAAAATTCACACAGCTCAATCAATATCCTCAGTTATTAATATCAACATTGCTCACTAAACAGTTACCGCTTAAAGCGATTCATTTCACCAACCTTAGACCTTCTCTAACCCATATCCATCAAATTCAGCTACACGACCACAACATACCCATTCACAATACTTTAACCGATTGACCAAGATTCAAATATACTCAGTCAGTAATATCAATAAATGATTATGTTCTTGACCAAGCTATCTTTAGAGATAATCTAACTCCCATAGGGTTAATTGCTGAGGCCAAGTCAAACTTGACAATTACTTAACAATCCCTGGTATCCCATCAATAACACGACTAATAGATTTATCTACACAGTTACTCTCATTAACTTCACGATCAAAACTCTTCTACACAATTTTACTAAGTATCCAATAGCGACATTCTAATAACCTGATCCAGATTTCCATACTTGCTAATCCTAATGTTCGGTCAAAAAGAACACCAAATCTTGGACTACATCTCGCTATAGGTCCTACTAGTTGCCAAAATATAACCAAAAAGACTTTGCAATACAATTCGATTAACCCTTTCTTAGATGAAGGGGCAAATAGAAATAAATTTCAACACAAAGGAAAACGTTACCACTTACAGTAGTTACAAGATCAAGAGAAACAATCAGATAAACTGTTCTCGGCAACCAAGAAAGATGATCAGAGTTGAGGGCGCACGTCCCACAAGCAAAGAATATCAAACCTCAAACGAGAGTGAAGCACTGCTTTTAAAATTTGGAAAATCTCTTAAGGGCAAGAACAACAGTTTTAGACAAACTTCAATAATCTCCAAGTTACCAAACTTTACTTCAATCTCAAATACTTCTACTTCACTCGACTTTCGTTGGTTACTGACATCACTATGCCAATTCGACAAAGAGTATTTGATGTTCACAACACATAAACCACTTAGGAACTAATAAAACCTCTCAACACGTAACTTTGCTCTAAACAAATTCAGCTACCACATCAACATGAGGTCTGACAGATCACAAACGCGAACTAGAAACATATTCATTTAATCAATATCTGGTGAGCGATCCAGTCCCTTTATACAAAACATTCAATATTATCATCATAATTCCTTACTAACAATCACACTAATAATTAAACAATACACTCTTAGCGAGACTCATCATAGCCTCTTATCCCATCATAAACTTCTCCTAAAGAAACACAAGCCACAAGGTTGAAACAAACCTATTTTAACCAGTTCCTACTATCAAATAATAATTTCACAAAACACTCTATCAGAGACCACTTACTCATTCATCCACTCAACCATTAGTGTTACTCACACCCGCTCCAACTATTATTAACAATTGTCAATTGTATGTATCATGTATGCAAATAGGATCCTACTTCTATTTGTGGTCACATATCCATCTATAAACACAAAGTCAACATTTAATAAGCTCTTCTCCTGTACAACAAGATTTCACAACGTGCTACCTCAACGTTCGTCTAATCTAATATACATGTTTCAATTTAGCAATTATGTATGAACATCAAGTAACTAGTTTAAGAAAATTTCCAAATTTGATATCCTCTAAGGCATCGTTCAAACACATTCTTAACACAACCATCACTAATGGGTAGGCTAAACCATTGAGATACATTGCTCCATGCTATCCAATAAATCTACCTGATTCCACAATCCTAACGATCAGACCAATTCATCAAAATACCACACCTCTTAATAACTCTATTGATTCCAACTAAATATTGTCATACTCATAGTCACAGCTCATCAAGAACTACTAGAGGACAACCTCCACTTATTCAACTTTCCTTGATAAGGACCTTAGTTAAGATCGATCATGCACACACTGCGGACTCAACTTGAAACTCATAACACAACCATTAATCTTCAACGCTCAAAATACCCAATAGAGATACGTTGAGTCAAAGCCTTCATGTACTAAAGGACTTGCAAAAGGAAACTTTCATTAACAAAAAAAAAAGAACATCAAGCGAATAAAAAGGTCAAGCTTTCCAATAAGAAAAAAAAACAAAAAAAACAAAACTCCCCTACAAAGTCAATCTTGACAATTAGCAAAGTTCACCAATCGCGAGAATAACTTAACGGTTGGGAAAAACAATAATTGATTTACGGGACAAATTAAGCCAATGGAAACACACCAATAATTTCAAAGCAACCCATCAATCACAATCGGATAAGAGTTGACCAAATTCAAATTCAAGGAAGAGAACAACCCTTCTAAAGATTCTCGCTATCAACACCTGTACTAAGTTATCCGGGGTAGCACTTCTCTATTCCCACTCCACGAACGGTGGTGTAACCTGGTAAAACCCAGGGTCACAACCACGACCTCAACCTCTCAACATCAACTATAGTTACATAACCATCATAATAATCAAATCATAATCATTCATATTCAATTCATAACAGCAATGATCAATGCGTTAGAACGGAAACGTAAATGCAATGCTTGACCCAAACCCCAACCTACTGTGCATAGTGTGTCAAGTTTAACAATTCTATTACCACGGACCTACTGACCGCTCGATACCAATCAGAACACCCATTTCAAAGATTGAGCCCGAATGCTACTAAAATTAAATTAAACTAAACTAAACAAAGATCAATTACAAATTTTCGCAAAACCTCCTTTGTATAGTCACTATACCGAGGTTCCAACAATTAATCATGGCATTTATCAATATCTTCATAATCGAGTTCTTTCAAGCATGCAGATAATCTCATAAACATAATCAAAATTTGCTATTCTCATTATTACGCTTAATCTGAAACTCAAACCATCCATAAGTAATTCTTAAGATTGAGTGGTAGTGCGTGCATCCAAACATCTACTCCTCCCATGCATGCGGTCTTGCGATTGTACCTAAAACACATCAAAGCAAGAGTGAGCCCAAAGACTCAGCAAGTACCAACAAGGTTAAGCAAGTTATCATTCATAGCATCAATAATCCAAGATAAACAATGCACCAAAGTATAGCCTTCATGCTCATGTGAATGCAACCAATGCAATGCACCTTTTCAACTTTATCTCTTTCGCATTTTACCGTAATGCGGGTACACAACCGTCATTGATACCCTTGCACTCGTGCCCTCAGCACGGGGACCAAAAGCCTATACACCACATGTATAGGGACCTTTGCCCATCACTTTAATGATGGGGACCTCTTTTATTCATAGCCCACATTCCACGAATGTGGGGACCTCAAGCCCGTCCTCTACATGACGGGGACCTCGAACATGCATAGTCACCACGTGACCAATCCTCCAATATGATTGCATGATGCACATGAACAAAACTTTAAACCATCATACATATGGATTCACAACAACGACGTGCATGAATAAACTTATTCATACTTCTAGCATTCCTCATCATTGACATTCTTAGCATTCTAGTATCCATGAATAGCACATATATTCATAATCCTAGCAAACATAAACAATCCTTCATGAATAATAATTAATCATATCTCAAATATTTACCATCCTCAATCATACATGTCACACTATCAACCTTGCATGGTTAGTACGCATCAAAGTACTAGCACCTTCTATCAAACATTCATACATATTCTCTCAATCAGAGTACTTGCATTCACCAGGATAAAATTGGAACTCATCACAATAACATCAACTTTAACCATAACTAGCATTCATCAAGATAAATGGAAACTCATCACATTAACATTCATGCATGGCTATTACGAGCAAAACACAAACACTCTCAGCATACAAGCATAAATATGCTATAACCCGAATACTTGCCTTAACTGCGAGAGAGTGGACGCAAAGAGGGCGCTGCCCCGGGATCACGCTCCTACCTGAACAAAAGATAACCCAGACTAAGTCCAACATACTGGACCAAAAGCATAAGTACAACACAAACGAACTCGCTAAACTCCCAAGCGTTTTCCAATCTTCCAATTCCTAGCGATCGCTTTGGTGATCACTGCGGATAGTCAACTTCTAAAATACATAACTTTCCGCTCAGGGGTCCAAATAAGGTGTTCTCAGACTTTCTGGAAAGGTAATTTAATTACCTAAATAAACTTAGTTGGGGAGCCCTTTTGATTATGCCAACTACTACCTCTACCAAGCCAACCTACAGAGCAACAATTATCACGTCGGGTTCTCTGGACAGATCACTAAAACCATCATAACTTTTGCTACGAAAGTCCAAATCTTGCGTTCTTTATCTCTATCAAAAGGTATGGAAATTACCTACATTTTTCGTTATATTGAGGTCCTCTGATTTCGAACTTAACTAGCAGATTCATCCCATTTTCTACAGACTGTTCTAAACTGACAGATTAACAGAGCAGCGATACTAAAAAATTCATAACTTCCTGACCATTAATCGGATTTGGGTGATCTTGGTGGCCACTGAAAGCTAAGAACAAGAACTACAAAACTCTAGGAGATGGGATCCTCTGATTCTGCCTCTAAGGTCACGAAAACCGTCGCACAACTTCCTGGACAGAACTGAACGTTTACCGGCAGCAAGACGATCTAACGCAACTAATCGGATTCGCAACCAAAACTCATCAAACAGCGGGGGGAAACACTTCGTTACCCTTGAAGACCCGCGGGGCGGCGATGATCTAGCCTCAAGACGATCCTCTCCTTGTTCCTCCCTCCTTCTCCTTCTTGAACAACAGCCCGCGAAGAGCCTCGCCTTCCTCCTCCAACAGCAGGGCAGCAGGGTGGGCGATCCTCGCCGGCAGCAGGGGCATGGTGGGGCGCAAGGGAGCAAGGAGGCAGCCAAGGGAGATGGGGAGGCGGCGCCAATGGGGAAGTGGGGCGGCCAAAGGGGAGGAGGGGCGACCTAGGTTTGGCCCCCTTAAGGCCGGCCTCCTCCCTCCCACCAATGGGCCGAATGCCCATGGGCCTGAGGCCTTGGCCCACGCTGTCCAAAATTTGCTGCTAAGCCCTCCAATAACTGTTTCCCAATAGATCCTTCTCCCAGATCAAATTCTAATTAATACTTTTTATTTAAAATATTTGGTTTTCTCCCGATTTCTACTCTGGAGTATTACACCTCAGGTGCACGCGGTGTTGCATTGCTGATACGGATCAACCTCAAGGCGAGATTAAATCCGTGGATTGCCCGATCTTTCACGGTGGAACTCGAAGATCAGTAGTGCGTCGTCTTCTTCTTTTAGCGTTGGATGAACAGTACCATGCACGTGAACAGTACCATGCACGTGAACAGTATTTTGAAAGAACAATCCGCACCTGGATAAATAAATCTCACGCCCGCGCACACCACAGTACACGAACGAGAAATAGGGATCAAAAGATCCAACGAGCAACTCCTAGCACCACAGCTAGAAACCACTACGCCAAGATAAAATCCGAAATTGGAATTCACAAGAACACTCATAGAACAGGGATGAACCCTAACGGCCGAAGGCCAACACGCACATGTGTTTAATTCATAACTCAAAACTTAACTCCCTTTTACATAGCGCATCCCCTGGCTATATATAGCCTTACACACACAGCTAACAAACGCAAACAAATTTGACGTGATCTAGGACTTTGACCCGAACCTGAATATCCTAGCTTAAGAAACTTGGACTCATACGTGCACTTGACACTTGGACTAACTCATGGAAAACAAGCTACGTAAATAGGATTTTAGGAATGCATCCTTTTACATCTCGGTTGTTAATTCCTTAACCAAATTTTGGTTAACTAAAATTAGACATACGAGTACAAACTGACTCAAAAAAAAAAGTATGATAAATATTATAGTATGCACCACATCTTAATCATGTAGACTACTCGGACTACCAGGTGGGCCCCAGCCTAAATCACATAGACAAAGGAAATCACGTGGAGAACATAAAGTCTTGTAGATGCATGCAGCAAGAAAAGATATCACGTAATATCTGGACGTATCCAAAACAAACCCAATCTGGTAGGTGCTAATATCCTGGTTTGTTTTCCTTTTATCTCCAAAAATATCTGGATTAGTTGTATTCCAAAAGGATTCCTTTTTGGATACATCGAGTTCTGGTTGCATGGCTTTTATGCACACACGTGAACTATAGCATGCACACACCATCTTCTCTTCACATGCCGCAAGCTTTTTCTCCATGTATAGAACATGATTTGCACTTGGTTTCTTAGACTCCCGTACACACACATGCAAACATCCTCCAAGAAATATGGCCACGGAGCACTCTTTGACTTGCACTACTTGGCCTCCTGGATCAAACACACATGCATGCATATGCACCTGCACATGCGGACTCGCCACACGCACCAGCTCTTGCCCACACGCCGTCTTCCCTAGTTCTGGTTCCACGTACGCATACGGCAGCGCGTGCGCCGTAGGACCCGGCAAACACGAATGCACCTCACGGATAGGTTTGATCGCATGCTCGACATCATCACTTGAAACATCTTCATGCACAGCAATAGCTAGAGCCTCTTTCTTGATCTCTTGCGTAGCCATTGCACCTTTTCTTCTTGCAAAACAAACTGCACATCCGAAATATCAGAAATACCCACCGAATTAGCAGAAGATAGTCCAACCGCATCAATTGTGCACGGTGCAACGCATGCAGTCGGCAGTGGCATGGTAGCCGGCGGGGGCGCACGGGCTCGCGGACACGCGTGGGAGCTATGCGTCTAGTGCGACGGTGGGAATGCGCGCAAGGTGCGGCTGTGCGCAATATTGGCCGGGATGGCGCGAGCGCAACAGCACGCGGGCACAGGCGGCCTGCGGGGCGCGGCGTGGCATCGGCGGCCTACGTGGCGCGACGATGATGGATCGAGCGATGGGCTCCTGTGGCGGGGGCGCTACCTGTAACACCCCAGCCCGACATGAGCCCGGAATGCTACTGAACTAACCTTAAATAACTCTAACCAAGGCAATTTTAATAAATTTCGGCAGAACCTCCCCTGTAAAATCAATTACACGAGAGATTCCAACAGACAAGTAAATCACAAATAATCAAGCCATCAACTCTAATCCTCAATAGATAATCAAATCATACTAAGTGTCTAACATAACTAGAGAAGTATAAAGTTCCACTACTCATCATTATTACACTTAACCCACTGCATGAGATAAAACATAATAAATCTTTGAGCAACTCGCCCAGTAATAGGAAACATAGTCTGAAGTTCATTCATCTTTATTTGGTTCATGATGTGAGTGTGTGACTATCAATCTATTTCCCCCAATGCATGTCGTTCTTGGATCGAGTACCTAAAACAACAATAAAAGCAAGAGTGAGCCCACAGACTCAGCAAGTACATAATAACAATTATAACATCATCATCCAAAGCTAGAAATGCAACAATAGAACATCTCTCATGCAAATGCAATGCTCAAGGATCCTTTCTCTTTATCTCTTTTTGCATTTTACCGGTAATGCAAAGTATGCAACCGTCGCCGCATACCCATGCCTGTGCTCGCAAGCACAGGGACCAATTGCCCATTACTCCGCAAGTAATGGGGACCTCAAGCCCACACTCCACGAGTGTGGGGATCTCGGGCCCGTCACATTCATGACGGGGATCTCAAAGGTAAACATACTTGGTCACCACGTGACCAAGCCTCAACATGATCTCAATATGCACATGCTCATCATTTAATCATCATCAAATTACCACAAGACGATAACATCATACGACAATAGAGCATAAACATATTTGGAGCATACACCAATCTTAAACCAACATCATGCCAACAACCTCACTATGCTATCACATATCGGAAAAGCACACAAACATGACCAATCAATCACAGCCACGGATCAAACAATGCACTTGCCTTAACCGCGTGAGAATGGAGGACGTGAAGACGGTGCTGCCTCCGGTACCAATCCCCCACCTAATACATTAAGAATATAAACTAAGACCACAACAACGAAAAACATGAATTATATAAGCGAACACATCAAGTAGCAGATTGCAACGCGATCCCGACCCCACTTTCCTAAGTCTTGAACTGCCCTCGTGAACAGTCAAGTTCTAAAATTCATATCTTTCCGTACAGTGGTCCAAATTAGGTGTTCTTGGACTTCATTGAAAGGTAATCAAATTTTCCAACTAAACCTAGTTGGTGATCCTCCCTGATTCGGCCATCTAAAATCACTTTTAAGCTGATTAATAAAACATCGATTTCACGTCAGACTTTCTGGACAGAGCACTAAAACTATCATAACTTTCAGATCGTTCATCTAAATTTTGCGTTCTTGTGCTTCCCTGGAAGCTACGACAATTATCTACAACTTTCGTTATACTGAGATCCTCTAATGCTCTCTTTAACTGATCGCAAAGGTCAGATTACTAAAACCTTTCCAGAAACTGACAGGGTTGCAGAATAGCTGCACCATTAAATTCATAACTTTTGCTACAGAGGTTCAAAAATTACGTTCTATCACTTCATTGAAAGCTATTGACGTCCTCTACAACTTCCTAGGAGACGTCCGAGACTGGATCCGTACTTAACTATATCAAAACGTCCCTCTAACACGATCTGCCCTTAGGCGACAGAATTACCGACATAGAACAATTAAGCGCTAAAACATCTAAACAAGGGGAAAACGAGGTTACCCTTGAAGAACCGATTGCCAGGCACGATGAGCACCCACCAGCGAACTCTCCCCCCAAATATGGTCCTGTTCCCCTCACCTTCTTCCTCCTCCAACAGCCGGGCACCTCCAGCGATCTCCTTCTTCTTGACCAATCGATCTCTCGGGTGATCGCCTTCTTCCTCCAATTGGGGTGGCTACTGTTCACGATACTGTAGCGGCGGTGGGTACTGTAGCATGCCATGCTACAGTACCGCCTCTAGGGTTTCCTTTCTCTTTTTATTGGTAGCCAGCCCCTCATGGGCCTAAATGCTGTGGGCTGAAAGCCCATAGCCCAAGTTGTTGAAATTATGCGTAAATCCCCCTGTAATCTCCTGTTAAAACACTTTTCTAATTGGTCCTTGTCTCTAATTTATTTCTTCTCTCTCGAATACATTTGGGGTATTACATTCTACCCCCCTTAAATGGAATTCGACCCCGAATTCTGCTCACACTTAACGCCAAAGAATAACCACAGCTAAGAACATACTGACATTACCACATACCTGGAGTGAATAATTTTGTATTCTGATCGCGCATGTGAGACTTCAATTCCCAAGTCGTCTTCCTCTCAGAATTATGGAACCCCCGCACCTTGATGCAACTGACGTGTTACGCCTTATTACTCGCCTGTCCTTTCAAGAGTCACTCAACGGATATGACTCGAGGAACAGCCTTACTCGTGGGTCACCGCCGACGAATCTTCACACTCGAATGGCTCTAGCATTCTCGTAACACCATTCACCCAACACGTTATATTCCCTGCTCCATTACTCGAGACGGTCCTAGTGAATGGCTTTCTTCCAAGTCCCCAGAACTTCCGAACAACCAAATATACGTTAGGCTATCTATCTTTTGGTCAAAACCACCAAACTTGCATGTAACATATAGAACTCTTGTTCCATCTCTCGATCGACCTCTTTATCTTAACAAGGAGTACCTCCTTTAACCAGGACACACAATGTAACTCGACTAAAAATAAAGGATTCTCATTGCAAACACGCATTACCAACTCCCACCAAAGAGAGTTAAATCCAAAACCAAAATATTCATCATGAAACTCCTCCACTTTCCAAGTAGGCGGTTGCCAACAAACACCACATAAGCTAGAGGCGAAATCACTCAAATGCCCAAAATAGCCATTTCCTTTCTTTTCTTAACAAAAAAGAATCACGCATATCAAGAAGAATCAACACAGTTTATAATTGGCATATGTCTTGGAGACAAAGATCAAATAAAACCAAGAGTACTTCTCATTAACCGAGAATACCACCTTTTTCCCAAACTTTCTGTTAAGAATTCAACTTCCTCTTAAATCATGAAGTCTCAAACCATCGCATAACCCAATAATTCATTTCTTTAAACTTGGCAAACTCAAAGTTATGCTCAAACTGAACACAAAATCTACACCTATGTAGTGAGACTCTTTTAATCCACCATAACATACTCTGATCAACTTCCCTACCAAAAGAATTACTTTGACAAATAATTCCCAACACACCTCAATATAGATTTCAGCCACAATCACGTTACCTCAATCTTGTAAGGATAATCAACTTGAAATTCACCGCATACACACTCATTTACTACATTCAAGGGAATCTATCAAAGATCACCATAACTCTTGGAACCTAATCATGGGAAACCAAGGTGCTAGCATAAAAATGCAAGCCCGAATTTAATCTCTAAGACTCCTACATTGAACTTCTGGTAAATTTGATAGGTAACCCTCAGGTTTGATGACTAAAATTTCACACAGCCCAACAATAACCTCAGTCCTTAGTATCAACATTCCTCACTAGTCAAGTAACCGCCCAAGGCTATTCGTTTCATCAATCTTAGCCCTTCTCTAACCCACACCAATCAAATGCAGTTACTCAACCACAATAAACACATATTGTCACAACACCCTAACTGATTGACCAAGATTCAAACATACTCAATCACTAACGTCAATAAATAAATATATTCTTGATCAAGTTACCCTTAGAGATAATCTAACTCCCATAGGGTTACTCACTGAGGCCGAGTCATACTTGACAATAACTCAACAATCCCTGCTATCTCATTAATTAACACGACTATTAGATTTCTCTACACTGCTACTCTCCTTGAACTACTTCATCATACTTCTTCTACACCATCTTATCGAGTACCCAAATGCGATACTCTAATAAACTGGTCAAGATTTCCACACTTGTTAATTCTAATGTTCTGTCAAAATGAACACAAAATCTTGGACCACATCTCGCTATAGGTCCTACTAGTTGCAGCAACGAAACCTGTTAGCTCCAAAGACAAGCATTCTTTCTAAATCAAATCCTCTGCAAGGATTATTCTAATAAATTGATTTATTACTCAATGCCCCTCAGACAACCTGACACCTAAAGGTTCACCAGACCATCTACTAGACCACCACTATCTAGTTGCCAATCCACATCCGACGAGACTTTGCAATACAGTTCAGTTAACCCTTTCTTAGAAGAATAGGCAAATAGAAGTAAATTTCAGCACAAAGGGAAACGTTACCACTTACAGTCGTTACAAGATCAAGAGAACAATTAAATAACAATGATCTTGGAAAACAAAAGATGATATCATAATTGAGGGCAAACGTTCCACAAGCAGAGAATATCAAGCCTCAAACGAGAATAAAACATTGCTTTGGAAATTAAAAAAACCTCTTGTGGGCAAGAACAACGATTTAGATAAACTTCAATAACACGCAAATTACTGAACTTGACTTCCATCTCAAATACTTCTACTCCACTCTTTCCTTTTACAAAGAAAATGACTTCGTTGGTTACAACATCACCATACCAACTCCAACAAAAGGGATTTGAAGACCACAACACATAAACCACCTAGGAACTTATAAAACCTCTCAACACTTCACTTTGCTCAAAACAATTTCAGCTACCACACCAACTTTGAGGTCGAAAGATCACAAACACGAAACTAGAAACATTTTCATTTAATCAATATTAGGTGAGCAATCCAATTCCTTTACACAAAACATTCAATATTATGATCATAATCCCTTCGACCATCGCCATAACAATGACATAATACACTCTTAGCGAGACTCATCATAGCCTCTTATCCCTCCTAAACCTACCCAAAAGAAACACAAGGCACAAGGTTGAAACAAACCTCTTCTAATCGATCATGCTATCAAATAATAATTTCGCTAGGCACACTATCGAAACCACATAATCATTCATCCACTAATCCATAAATGGTGCTCAACACCCACCTCATCTATCATCAACAATTGACAATTGTAACTATCACGTATGCAAATAGGATCATACGTCTATTTGTAATCACCGAACCATCTATATACACCGTGTCAATATTCCACTTTATGCTCAGAGTTTAATTAAGGATTTAATAACATCATCTCCTTAAATCACCGGGTTTCACAAGGTACTACCTCAACATTCATCCAATCCGGTATACATGTTTCAATCTAGTAATTAAGTATAATCATCAAGTAGTCAGCTTATGAAAATTTCTGGATTAAAATCCTCTAAGGCAACGTCAAACATATCCTTAACATAATCATCACTATTGATAGATTAATCCCTTAGGACCCATTACACCGAATTATCCAATAAATTTAACAAATTCCACAATCTTAATACTCAGACCAAATCACCAATATCTCACAATTATTAATAAATCCTTTAACCTCAATTGGGTACAACCATACCCTTAAACACAGTTCGACAAGAACTACTACAAGACACCATCAAATTAAACAACTTCCCTTCCAAGGATCTTAGTTATGATCCAATATGCACCACACTACAGACTGAACTTGATAACCCATATCACAACCATTAATTTCTTCGGTTATAACCTCTAGTTTAACCATAACAAGACATCGCTAAAGGTTTAACGTTTCCTTTCATAAAAGAGAAACATTCAACTTCCACACTCAAAATACCCAAAAAAGATACCTTGCGTCAAAGCCTCCACGTACTAAAGGACTTGCAAAAGGAAACTTTCATTAGCTAAAAAAAAACATCACGCGAATAAATGGGTCAAGGTTTTCCAATGAGAAAGACAAAACTCCATTATAAAGGTCAAGCTTGACAATCAACCAAGTTCACCAGCCGCAAAAAAATAATAATAACTTAACGATTGGGAAAACAATGATTGCTTTACAGGACAAAATTAAACCAATGGAAACAAATCAATCCTTTTCAATGCAACCCATCAACCGTAATAAACTAATAACCCAAGAGAAGCTCATCAACCCCAACTAGACAAGAGTTGACCAAATTCAAATTTCAAAGAAGAGAACAACTCTTCTAAATATACTTACAATTAAAGCCTGAACTACGATATCCAATGTGGGCAATTCACTATTGCTATACCACAAATAGTGGTTTAACCTGGTACAGCACAGGGCCACAACCTCGACCTCAACCTCTCAACATGGGTTATCCCCACACATATTAACTATAGCATTATATATATATATATATATATATATATATATATATATATATATATATATATATATATATGTATGTATGTATGTATGTATGTATATCATAACAGAATCATCAATAGAACATGCAAAACGTAAAGGCAATGCAATAACCCAATCCCACCTCATCAGTGCTTAGTGTGTCGAAATTAATGTTTTATTAACCACGGACCTACAGCCCGCTCGATACCAATCAGAACACCCCAGCCCGACATGAGCCCTAATGCTCTTGAACTAATCTTAAATAACTCTAACCAAGGCAATTTTAATAAATTTAGTGAAACCACCTGTAAAATCAATTACACTGGGATTCCAACGAACAAGTAAATCACAAATAATCAAGCCATCAACTCTAATCCTCAATAGATAATCAAATCATGCTAAGTGTCTAACATAACTAGAGAAGTATAAAGTTCCACTACTCATCATTATTACACTTAACCCACTGCATGAGATAAAACATAATAAATCTTTGAGCAACTCGCCAAGTAATAGGAAACATAGTCCAAGTTCATTCATCTTTATTTGGTTCATGATGTGAGTGTGTGACTATCAATCTATTTCCCCAATGCATGTCGTTCTTGGATCAGTACCTAAAACAACAATAAAAGCAAGAGTGAGCCCACAGACTCAGCAAGTACATAATAACAATTATAACATCATCATCCAAAGCTAGAAATGCAACAATAGAACATCTCTCATGCAAATGCAATGCTCAAGGATCCTTTCTCTTTATCTCTTTTGCATTTTACGGTAATGCAAAGTATGCAACCGTCGCCGCATACCCATGCTGTGCTCGCAAGCACAGGGGACCAGTGCCCATTACTCATAAGTAATGGGGACCTCAAGCCCACACTCCACGAGTGTGGGGATCTCGGCCCGTCACATTCATGACGGGATCTCAAGGTAAACATACTTGGTCACCACGTGACCAAGCCTCAACATGATCTCAATATGCACATGCTCATCATTTAATCATCATCAAATTACCACAAGACGATAACATCATACGACAATAGAGCATAAACATATTTGGAGCATACACCAATCTTAAACCAACATCATGCCAACAACCTCACTATGCTATCACATATCGGAAAAGCACACAAACATGACCAATCAATCACAGCCACGGATCAAACAATGCACTTGCCTTAACCGCGTGAGAATGGAGGACGTGAAGACGGTGCTGCCTCCGGTACCAATCCCCCACCTAATACATTAAGAATATAAACTAAGACCACAACAACGAAAAACATGAATTATATAAGCGAACACATCAAGTAGCAGATTGCAACGCGATCCCGACCCCACTTTCCTAAGTACTGAACTGCCCTCTGTGAACAGTCAAGTTCTAAAATTCATATCTTTCCGTACAGTGGTCCAAATTAGGTGTTCTTGGACTTCATTGAAAGGTAATCAAATTTTCCAACTAAACCTAGTTGGTGATCCTCCCTGATTCGGCCATCTAAAATCACTTTTAAGCTGATTAATAAAACATCGATTTCACGTCAGACTTTCTGGACAGAGCACTAAAACTATCATAACTTTCAGATCGTTCATCTAAATTTTGCGTTCTTGTGCTTCCCTGGAAGCTACGACAATTATCTACAACTTTCGTTATACTGAGATCCTCTAATGCTCTCTTTAACTGATCGCAAAGGTCAGATTACTAAAACCTTTCCAGAAACTGACAGGGTTGCAGAATAGCTGCACCATTAAATTCATAACTTTTGCTACAGAGGTTCAAAAATTACGTTCTAGCACTTCATTGAAAGCTATTGACGTCCTCTACAACTTCCTAGGAGACGTCCGAGACTGGATCCGTACTTAACTATATCAAAACGTCCCTCTAACACGATCTGCCCTTAGGCGACAGAATTACCGACATAGAACAATTAAGCGCTAAAACATCTAAACAAGGGGAAAACGAGGTTACCCTTGAAGAACCGATTGCCAGGCACGATGAGCACCCACCAGCGAACTCACCCCCCAAATATGGTGTAACAGTCCTAACTTAGGGTTTGTAATTCAAATGTAAAATTTTGAGGAGAAATAAAAACTTTTGTTGTCTCATCAAATCATTTGGAAGTTTTCCAAATTTTCCCTAGCAATTTCCATTTTCTAGAATTAAATTCTTGTGAATGGAAATTGTTGTCAGCAAATTCTTAGCTTTCAAACTTGTGATCATCCTCTGAAATTATTTTTCCTATCATCTTGATCATCCTATCTACCTCCCTGAATTATTTCACAATTTTTAGATTTTATTTGCTATTTCAAATGGCCAAGTCAACCCAGTTTGAAAATCTGGTCAAACCTCTGAACAGCAGCTTGTGAATTTTATTGGGAGAAATCTAGTACATGAAAACTCCTGGAAAAATTACACAAGGTTGTCCTCTTTTCCAGTAAGCTTCCATAAAAATTTCAGAATTTTTGGAGCTCTGGAACTACCTCTAAAAATTCCCAAAATCCTCTTTGTCTTTCTAATTCAAATCTGAAATCACTGTTCCTCGGGTTCAAACCCCACTTGGGCTCGAGTCCGACCGCACCTAATGGACTCGGTCGCACCGCCTAGCTGCACAGCGCGAGCCAGATCATTGTCGACCGTCCGATGTAGATCGTGCGGCCCGCGTGCATCGAATCAACCGACCTGTCCGAATGCATACACCAATCTCAGCCGTCCATCTCAGATCCAACGGTCGATACATTCTTGATCGAGTCTAACCAACTGTTCGCGTCGCACCGGACTCCGGCTCGCGCCGCTTTGCTTCTGTCGCTGACGTGTGGACCCCACCTGTCAGCATCGTCCTCGTCTTCTCCGCGTCTCACCGGAGCTCGCGGCCGCTCGCACATGCATGCCACTCAGCTCGTCGCTGCCACGTCGTGGACGCGTGTCTGCCTCCAGAGGATCGCCCAGAGTCCATCTACCTCCTCGGGTCATCCATTCTTCCTCGCGTTCATTCTCCTGTCTTCTCCGCCCACTTCTCAGTTTCGGCCGGAGAAGAGGGAGAGGGCAGCGCCACCATCTCGTTGCCGCTCGTGCTTCCGCAAACCCCTCGCCATCTTCCTTGTTCCACGCTGCTTCCATTTTGCCCATCCCGGACCCTTGGCATCCAGTGGATCGCCTGGAGCAACTTCGTCGTCTCCACCTCCGGCAGCCTCGGCCTCGCGGTCGTTTCGGCGTTCTGGTGAGTCTCAAGCCTCAGCGTTTGGTTCCACTTGATCGCAATGCTCCACTAAAGCTCACGGTAGGGTTCATTTTCATTTTGGTGCATCGTGGAGGGTGTGCGGCCGGTTCTTCTCCGAGCACGGTGATTCGCCGCCGCGGCGATTCCGGCCGCCTCGGACCTTCTTCTTCGGCGTTATCATGTGCTTATTGCTACTGGGATCAAGGCGGAGCTGAGGCGCACCTTCCGGGGTCTTCTCGAAGCTCACAACGTCTTTTCCGCGAGCACTGCACTTTCTTCTCCGCCTCCGGCCGTCGTGAGCTCATCTCCGTCGACCATCGGGCTCCGCATCACCGTCACCGGGTTCGTGAGATCTTTGCGAACCACAAGGTACCACTCAGTCGCCTTGAAACCTACTGGTTCGCGAGATCCACTGCGCGGCCGCGCCACCGTCCCCGTGGTCGCCGGTGAGCCGCCGGTAGCAATAAGATTAGCGCTTATCTCTGTTTAGTTGGGTCGCTGACTTGTGGGCCCTCTCTATTAATCGCGTTTAGGAAATCCTTTAATTCAACGGTTATGTTATTCTCTTAGTCGCTGCCATGTGGGTCCATGCTGTCAGTTGGTGGTTGTGCAGCTTTGAAGCTACGTTTTCTCGGCTGAGAAGCGTATTTCTCTGTGAGTATGTGTTAGGATTACATTTTACTAAGCCGAAGACGTATTCTCTGAATACGCCTTCGACGTCACATTCGGCGGGCGGGCTGTCCTGGTCAGCACTCTCGCTGGTCCCGCCTGTCAGTGGCTAGGGCTAGCTGGCTGTGAGTGTAAAAAGGTTTTAATGCTTTATGGATTTCAGAAATGTTTTTCTGTTGCACTGTTAATTCATTTAAACTTAGAAAATGCATAACTAATTCAATTTTTATTCAAATCACATGAAACCAGTGCTGTTAATTTTCATTTTAAATGTGGTATTTACTAAAATTAGTTTCAACCTTGTCTCTGTAGCAAAATTCTGTTAATTAATTAAAGGATGTTTTATGTATCTGCTAAATTAGAAAATATTTATCTCTTTCAATAATTGTTCAAATCTAGTGAAACCAATTCTGTAAATTTTCATTTTTAGTGCACTAATTATCAGGATAGATTTTAGATACTGTTTCTGTTATTAAAAT
The DNA here is from genome assembly GCA_036346255.1 of Ampelocalamus luodianensis. NCBI lineage: Eukaryota > Viridiplantae > Streptophyta > Magnoliopsida > Poales > Poaceae > Ampelocalamus > Ampelocalamus luodianensis. The sequence continues at coordinate 25,850,242 of CM070625.1, forward strand.
TTTGCTAAGTATTTAACTAGTGCTTTAATGTGTATGTTAGCTTAGGAAATTGCTAGAAAATTCATCACCACTTCAAATAATTATTTCCCTCTCTCTAAAATATGTTAGAACCTGCTTAGGTTGCTGTGTGAGTTTTGGTATGTTTTGTTGTTGTTATATGTTTGAGTTTGGTCGGTGTTATTCGTTCTTATTCGATGTTTTGTTCAATCGTTAGGCTTCGATATTTACGGTAACCCTGAGAACGACCCTCCGCAACAAATTGAGCAACGGCGACCGACAAGCGATTTGATCATTTTATCCCGGTATTTTAAAGTCTAATATTTTATTTCAACTGTATGTATGCATCGCTTATTTTGTGTTAAATTGGTTAGTTAAACCTTTAGATGCATAATCTGTAGGTAAATATTTGTCCTCTACTACCTGAGCCTAGGTTATTTGCTGTGATTAGAGTTCGCTGGATGAACTCTCGTCACTTAGTAGATTACTGAGTTCGGTTGTTAGCCATGCTTAGCTACCAGGTAGTTTTGGCGATCATCGACTTAGTCGATGATCTTGATCACATAAAATTATTCTTGTTCTTATATTCCAGCTCGTGCTATGTTAATTGCAAAACAAAACCGAAAACAAAAGTGATTTAGATGCGAGTATAGCGGTAAGATTGGTGTGATCTGTTGGGTGTGATCGAAAGGTGCCCGGTCAATTAAGGACCGAACATCTTGTGAGTTCCTGTTATCCAGGCATTTCGGCGTGCTAACCACACTAGAGGGTATGAGACCTCTCTTGACCTAGTACTTTGGCGTGTATTGGCTCCGGGTCGCAGGAGGTCGCAGGAGGGATGGAGGTGGGAGCATGGTAGTTGTCCAAAAGCTTTATCTGAGTGGGTAGTTGTCTTTCGGCTTTACCATGTAAGCGTATGGATTTCTATCCATACGAGCGGCTCGTAGTTAATACACAATATTAGAAAAAGTCTCGTAGGACTTAGCTGTGCTGCATACCTTCTAAGTGTGCTTTGGCTTAAAGCGATGCGAAGTGTGGAGTGCAGTGGTACACCCTGCGGGGTTAAAACTATTCGAATAGCCTCGTCCTAGGTGATGGACACGCTTGGGTAAGCTTATCAAGAGTTAGACTACAACATTTAAAATTAAAACTTGATGGGTGGTGCGAATGCGGGATTCGTGCTATTGTTGGAGTGACTATTGGGATAGTCACTTCTAGGTTGTTTATCTTCCTCTTTGTTATTATCTTTACTGTTATTTCAACATTAAAACAATTGCAAACTTGCCTTCAAACCGTATCATATTATTGCAAATGAAAATTGGCTTTATGCAAATGAAACATATGGCCTCCACCAAACAAGCTGCATGTAGCATATGAGCAGTGCCGCTAGTTCACACGTCGATCTTGCGGGTACAAAGACAATCTTTGTACTCGGTGCTTTGCTTAATGTTTTTGTTGCGGAGGAAGAAGGTGAGCCCCAAGGGCCCACTTACGTGAGTGTGTTGCCGTTTAGTGGGCGACTAGACTTGGCGGTCGGTCGATGCCTTGTGGGTTGGAGGCACGCTGATTGGCTTTGTTTATAGCCATCTTATGGCACTTTTGCTTCCGCTGTCCGTCTTGTTTATTTGTGTATCTTGGCACAGTCGGCCTTTATGCGTAATAACTCTACTATTTGTTTATCTTCTGCTTGGTAGTGTGGTGTTTGGACTCTATGTTTGGAATCGAGTTGATGTCTAATTTTGTAACGAGGTGTGTATCTTTGCTTTAGGAAGTATACATATCTCGAGATCGATCTATTTGATTTGTGATGCTAGGACCAGGAGGTTGGTTAAGCATTACAAGCCAAATAAATTGAGGTCCTCACAAAGTTGGTATCAGAGCCATTCTGACCGTAGTAACCCAAGCATAGTCGTCCTTAGGATATTTTGAAAAAGCTTAATTTCAAAGTATAAAAAGGGTTTATGAAAACCTAGGCAGATTATCAGATTTTACTCCTTACCTATCTTAGCCTTCTACTCTCATCTTACTCTAATTTGAGTTTAAAACTTGGTTTCTCTCTTTCCTATCAAAAGATAGTTACTACCGGTAGAATCAGTCTTTGGGAGAACCATAGAGAATTAATCTAATTAAAAGTTGTGGGGGTATAAGGGTAAGATATGTATGAGTTTGCTAAGTGTCTGATTTTTGTCAATTGGTTTTGCAACTTAAAAGTCTTGTGTTTGTTTTGTGCTGTTAGTAAGTTATTTGCAGTGGGTTGTCGACTTTGTGTTCCGGCTATTGTTAACTTGTCTTAGTGAAACAGGATGGCCGGGAGAACGCGTGGTAGTCAGCAGGCTGGTCATGGTGAGGAGCTTCCCCCTCCTCCGACCATGGCTGAGGTTCTCACTCAGATCGAGCGAAACCGCATGGACCAGACGCACATCTTGGAGGTTATTGCTAGGAATACCTCAGATCAGAGGATATTCCGAAGACGGCTTTCACTACTCGTTATGGGCTGTACGAGTACACCGTCATGTCTTTCGGTTTAACCAATGCTCCAGCTTTGTTCATGAACTTAATGAATTCAGTATTCATGGAGTTTTTGGATAAATTTGTGGTGGTCTTTATTGATGATATTCTTATCTATTCCAAGACTGAAGCCGAGCATGCTGAGCATCTGAGGATTGTTTTGGGCAAATTGCGGGAACACCAGCTATATGCAAAGTTCAGCAAATGCGAGTTTTGGTTGAAGGAAGTGGCATTCTTGGGCCATGTTCTTTTAGCTGGAGGTGTAGCTGTGGATCCCAGCAAGGTCAGCGATGTTCTATCTTGGGGTCAGCCCAAGTCAGTCACTGATGTGCGGAGTTTTCTTGGTTTAGCGGGCTACTACCGCCGCTTTATCTAGAACTTCTCCAAGATCGCAAAGCCAATGACTGAATTGCTCAAGAAGGACAAGAAGTTTGTGTGGTCCTCTGCTTGTGATGAGAGCTTTCAGGAGCTCAAGCAGCGATTGACTTCAGCCCCAGTCCTTACTCTTCCTGATATCCACAAGAGCTTCGATATTTATTGCGATGCCTCTCGTCAGGGACTTGGATGTGTTCTTATGCAGGAAGGCAAGGCAGTTGCCTATGCATCCAGGCAGTTGAGACCTCATGAGCTCAACTATCCCACCCATGATCTAGAGCTTGCTGCTGTGGTTCATGCACTCAAGATTTGGCGGCATTATCGATCGGTAACGGCTGTGAGGTGTATTCCACCACAAGAGTTTGAAATACTTGTTCACCCGACGGATCTGAACCTCGAGCGAGAGGAGATGGCTAGAATTGATCAAAGATTATGACATGGGTATTCGGTATCATCTGGCAAGGCCAATGTAGTTCTTGATGCACTTAGCCGAAAGGTGTATTGCAATACTGATGATCCAAGAGCGAAGAACTGCACTTCTTGCGAGTTTCAGCGTCTCAACTTGGGATTGGTTGAGCATGGTTCCCTTGCTGCCTTGGTTGTGCAACCAACCTTGGTGGATCAAGTCAAGGCAACGACAGCAATCAGATGGCGGTGTGAACCAGATCAAGCAGAATATCAAGGATGGGATAGCCAGGTGTTTCTCGGAAGATGAGCATGGTGTTGTGTGGTTTGGGCAGCGCCTCGTGGTTCCAAAGGTTCCGAGTGCGGATTTGATTCTCCGGAGGCCCATGATTCGCCTTTGTCCATCCATCCCGGGGCCACCAAGATGTACCAAGATCTGCGGCAGAGGTTCTGGTGGACTCGCATGAAGCGCGAGATTGCCGGGTTCGTTGCGAGATGCGACGTATGTTGTCGCGTGAAGGCCGAGCATCGGCGTCAAAGAGTCTCCTCGACCCTTGCCTATACCAGAGTGGAAGTGGGATTCCGTTGGTATGGACTTCGTCACTGGTTTGCCCCGTACTTCTTCGGGGAAGGATGCTATCTGGGTGGTTATTGACCGATTGACAAAAGTAGCACATTTTCTGCCAGTATGTACCGCCCTCAGCGTCAGTAAATTGGCAGACCTCTACATATCCCGCATTGTGAGTTTGCATGGTGTGCCACGAACGATGGTGTCAGATCGTGGTTCTCTTTTCACTTCCGACTTTGCTTTGATCTCAGGAGGCCATGGGTACCGTCTTACTTTCAAAGACCGCCTACCATCCTCGGACCGATGGTCGACAGGCGTCAATCAGGTGCTTGAAGATATGCTCCGTGCTTGTGTTCTTTCCTATGGGAAGAATTGGGAGAAGTGCCTACCACTTGCCGAGTTCTCCTACAACAACAGCTTCCAGGCTAGTCTCGGTATGGCACCGTTTGAGGCTTTGTATGGGAGGCGTCGAAACCCCATTGAACCGGTCGAAGCGGGAAAGACGGCTCTTTGGCGGATTCGATCAATGAGGCGGAAAGTCAAGTGCGATTGATTCGTGAGCACTTGCGCGTAGCTCGATCGAGCGAGAAGAGCTATGCGGATCGTCGTCGTCGTGGTGAGTTTCGGCCAATGACTTTGTGTATCTCAAAGTCTCACCTTTGAAGGGACATCGTCGTTTGGTGTCAAGGGCAAAGCGGCTCCTCGATATGCTCGGCCGTATCGCATCATCAAGAAAGTGGGAGCTGTTGCATACAAGTTAGAGTTGCCGCAACACTTGAGGGTGCATGATGTTTTCCATGTGTCACAATTGAAGAAGTGCCTCCGTGTTCGGTTGAGAAACGCCATTGGAAAATATCGATGTGCGGAAGATCTGTCTTATCGTGGCGCCCGTTCGTATCCTCGAAGAAGCTGAGCGGGACGAGGAACCGTGTGATCAAGTTCCTTAAAGTTCGGTGGTCGAACCACTCCGAGGATGAAGCCACTTGGGAGCGGAAGATCGTCTCGGCAGACATTACAGTCCTTCTTCTCAATGATCGAATCTCGGGCGAGATTCTGTAAGGGGAGATTTATAATGATCTAACTTAGGGTTTGTATTTAAAATGTAAAATTTTGAGGAGAAATAAAAACTTTTGTTGTCTCATCAAATCATTTGGAAGTTTTCCAAATTTTCCCTAACAATTTCCATTTTCTAGAATTAAATTCTTGTGAATGGAAATTGTTGTCAGCAAATTCTTAGCTTTCAAACTTGTGATCATCCTCTGAAATTATTTTTCCTATCATCTTGATCATCCTATCTACCTCCCTGAATTATTTCACAATTTTAGATTTATTTTCTATTTCAAATGGCTAAGTCAACCCAGTTTGAAAATCTGGTCAAACCTCTGAACAGCAGCTTGTGAATTTTATTGGGAGAAATCTATTATATGAAAACTCCTGGAAAAATTACACAAGGTTGTCCTCTTTTCCAGTAAGCTTCCATAAAAATTTCAGAATTTTTGGAGCTCTGGAACTACCTCTAAAAATTCCCAAAATCCTCTCTGTCTTTCTAATTCAAATATGAAATCACTGTTCCTCGGGTTCAAACCCCACTTGGGCTCGAGTCCGACCGCACCTAATGGACTCGGTCGCACCGCCTAGCTGCACAGCGCGAGCCCGATCATTGTCGACCGTCCGATGTAGATCGTGCGGCCCGCGTGCATCGAATCAACCGACCTGTCCGAATGCATACACCAATCTCAGCCGTCCATCTCGGATCAACGGTCGATACATTCTTGATCGAGTCTAACCAATCTGTTCGCGTCGCCGGACTCGCTCGCGCGCGCTTTATCATCGGCGGCGTGTGGACCCCACCTGTCGGCGATCGTCCTCGTCTTCTCCGCGTCTCACCGGAGCTCGCGGCCGCTCGCACATGCATGCCACGCAGCTCGTCGCTGCCACGTCGTGGACGCGTGTCTGCCTCCAGAGGATCGCCCAGAGTCCATCTACCTCCTCGGGTCATCCATTCTTCCTCGCGTTCATTCTCGTGTCTTCTCCGCCCACTTCTCAGTTTCAGCCGGAGAAGAGGGAGAGGGCAGCGCCACCATCTCGTTGCCGCTCGTGCTTCCGCAAACCCCTCGCCATCTTCCTTGTTCCACGCCGCTTCCATTTTGCCCATCCCGGACCCTTGGCATCCAGTGGATCGCTCGAGCAACCGTCGTCTCGCCTCCGGCAGCCTCGGCCTCGCGATCGTTCGGCGTTCTGGTGAGTCTCAAGCCTCAGCGTTTGGTTCCACTTGATCGCAATGCTCCACTAAAGCTCACGGTAGGGTTCATTTTCATTTTGGTGCATCGTGGAGGGTGTGCGGCGGTTCTTCTCCGAGCACGGTGATTCGCCGCGCGCGATTCCGCCGCCTCGGACCTTCTTCTTGGCGTTATCATGTGCTTATTGCTACGGGATCAAGGCGGGTGGCGCACCTTCCGGTCTTCTCGGCTCGCGGCGTCTTTTCCGCGAGCACCGCACTTTCTTCTCCGCCTCGGCCGTCGTGAGCTCATCTCCGTCGACCATCGGCTCGCATCACCGTCACCGGGTTCGTGAGATCTTTGCGAACCTCAAGGTACCACTCGATCGCCTTGAAACCTCTTGGTTCGCGAGATCCATCTGTGGCCGTGCCACCGTCCCGTGGTCGCCGGTGAGCCGCCGTGCAATAAGATTAGCGCTTATCTGTTTAGTTGGGTCGACTTGTGGGCCTCTCTATGTCGCGTTTAGAAATCCTTTAATTCAACGGTTATGTTATTCTCTTAGTCGCCGCCATGTGGGTCCATCTTTGTCGGTTGGTGGTTGTGCGACTTTGAAGCTCGTTTTCTCGGTGAAGCGTATTTCTCTGTGAGTATGTGTTAGGATTACATTTTACTAAGCCAGAAGGCGTATTCTCTGAATCGCCTTCGACGTCACATTCGTGGCGGCTGTCTGGTCGGCACTCTCATTGGTCCGCTTTGTCGATGGCTAGGAGCTAGTGGGTGTGAGTGTAAAAGGTTTTAATGCTTTATGGATTTGAAATGTTTTTACATTTGCCTTTGTTAATTCATTTAAACTTAGAAAATGCATAACTAATTCAATTTTTATTCAAATCACATGAAACCAGTCTTTGTTAATTTTCATTTTAAATGTGGTATTTACTAAAATTAGTTTCAACCTTGTCTCTATAGCAAAAATCTGTTAATTAATTAAAGGATGTTTTAGGTATCTCTAAATTAGAAAATGTTTATCTCTTTCAATAATTGTTCAAATCTAGTGAAACCAATTCTGTAAATTTTCATTTTAGTGCACTAATTATCGGGATAGATTTTAGATACTGTTTACATTATTAAAATTTTGCTAAGTATTTAACTAGTGCTTTAATGTGTATGTTAGCTTAGGAAATTGCTAGAAAATTCATCACCACTTCAAATAATTATTTCCCTCTCTCTAAAATATGTTAGAACCTGCTTAGGTTGCTGTGTGAGTTTTGGTATGTTTTGTTGTTGTTATATGTTTGAGTTTGGTCGGTGTTATTCGTTCTTATTCGATGTTTTTTCAATCGTTAGGCTTGATATTTGCGGTAACCACGAGAACGACCCTCATAACAAATTGAGCAACAACGACCAGCAAGCGATTTGATCATTTTATCCGGTATTTTAAAGTCTAATATTTTGTTTCAACTGTATGTATGCATCGCTTATTTTGTGTTAAATTGGTTAGTTAAACCTTTAGATGCATAATCTGTAGGTAAATATTTGTCCTCTACTACGAGCCTAGGTTATTTCTTTGTGATTAGAGTTATTGGAAGAACTCTCGTCACTTAGTAGATTACGAGTTCGATTGCTTAGCCATGCTTAGCTACCGGTAGTTTTGGGCGATCATCGACTTAGTCGATGATCTTGATCTATAAAATTATTCTTGTTCTTATATTCCAGCTCGTGCTATGTTAATTGCAAAACAAAACCGAAAACAAAAATGATTTAGACGCGCGCATACGGTAAGATTGGTGTGATCATTGGGTGTGGTGGAAAGGTGCCCGGTCAATTAAGGACCGAACATCTTGTGAGTTCCTGTTATCCGAGCATTTCGCGTGCTAACCACACTAGAGGGTATGAGACCTCTCTTGACCTAGTACTTTGGCGTGTATTGGCTCGGGTCGCGGGAGGTCGCGGGAGGGATGGAGGTGGGAGCATGGTAGTTGTCCAAAAGCTTTATCTGAGTGGGTAGTTGTCTTTCGGCTTTACCATGTAAGCGTATGGATTTCTATCCATACGAGCGGCTCGTAGTTAATACACAATATTGGAAAAAGTCTCGTAGGACTTAGTTGTGCGGCATACCTTGGAAGTGTGCTTTGGCTTAAAGGCGGTGCGAAGTGTGGGTGCAGATGGTACACCTGCAGGTTAAAAACTATTCGAATAGCCTCGTCCTAGGTGATGGACACGCTTGGGTAAGCTTATCAAGAGTTAGACTACAACATTTAAAATTAAAACTTGATGGGTGAGTGCGAATGGGATTCGTGCTATTGTTGGAGTGACTATTGGGATAGTCACTTCTAGGTTGTTTATCTTCCTCTTTTGTTATTATCTTTCTTTATTATTTCAACATTAAAAACAATTGCAAACTTGCCTTCAAACTGTATCATATTATTGCAAATGAAAATTGGCTTTATGCAAATGAAACATATGGCCTCCACCAAACAAGCTGCATGTAGCATATGAGCAGTGCGCTGGATTCACACGTCGATCTTGCGGGTACAAAGACAATCTTTGTACTCGGTGCTTTGCTTAATGTTTTTGTTGCGAGAGGAAGAAGGTGAGCCCCAAGGGCCCCACTACGTGAGTCGTGTTGCCGTTTCGTGGGCGACTAGACTTGGCGGTCGGTCGGATGCCTTGTGGGTTGGAGGCACGCGATTGGCTTTGTTTATAGCCATCTTATGGCACTTTTGCTTCATTGTCCGTCTTGTTTATTTGTGTATCTTGGCACCGTCGGCCTTTATGCGTAATAACTCTACTATTTGTTTATCTTCCGTTTGGTAGTGTGGTGTTTGGACTCTATGTTTGGAATCGAGTTGATGTCTAATTTTGTAACGAGGTGTGTATACTGCTTTCTGGGAAGTATACATATCTGGAGGATCAGTCTATTTGATTTGTGATGCTAGGACCAGGAGGTTGGTTAAGCATTACAAGCCAAATAAATTGAGGTCCTCACAAAGTTGGTATCAGAGCCATTCTGACCGTAGTAACCCAAGCATAGTCGTCCTTAGGATATTTTGAATAGTCGTCCTTAGGATATTTTGAAAAAGCTTAATTTCAAAGTATAAAAAGGGTTTATGAAAACCTAGGCAGATTCTCAGATTTTACTCCTTACCTATCTTAGCCTTCTACTCTCATCTTACTCTAATTTGAGTTTAAAACTTGGTTTCTCTCTTTCCTATCAAAAGATAGTTACTACCGGTAGAATCAGTCTTTGGGAGAACCATAGAGAATTAATCTAATTAAAAGTTGTGGGGGGTATAAGGGTAAGATATGTATGAGTTTGCTAAGTGTCTGATTTTTGTCAATTGGTTTTGCAACTTAAAAGTCTTATGTTTGTTTTGTGCTGTTAGTAAGTTATTTGCAGTGGGTTGTCGACTTTGTGTTCCGGCTATTGTTAACTTGTCTTAGTGAAACAGGATGGCCGGGAGAACATGTGGCAGTCAGCAGGCTGGTCATGGTGAGGAGCTTCCCCCTCCTCTGACCATGGCCGAGGTTCTCGCTCAGATCGAGCGAAACCGCATGGACCAGACGCGCATCTTGGAGGTTATTGCTAGGAATACCTCCACTCCTGCCGATGGTGGCGGCCACGGACTCGTGGGGACTTGCGAGTTCCTCCGTGCACGCAGCCGCCGACTTTCTCCGCTCACGAGGACCCTCTCGATGCGGATGATTGGCTGCGCATGGTTGGCGAGCTCAACATAGCTCGATGCGAGCACGAGGATAAGGCACTCTTCGCGTCCACGGCGAGGCGCGGCACTCTCATGGTGGGAGAACTATCTCGCCATGCGGCCCGCGGCCATGTGGTCGCATGGGAGGAGTTGAATCAGCTTTCGTCGGGCCCACATCCCGATGGCACGATGAAGGCGAAGAAGAAGGAGTTCCTCGCGCTCAAGCAAGGCGCAAGTGCATGACGAGTGCACTGCGAGTTCAATCATTTGGCTCGTTATGCTCCAGGAGGTGGCCTCGATGAGGCTAGCGGAGAAGTTTATGGATGGCTTGTGCGAGGAGCTGCGGGACAAGGTATCTATTGTGGACTTCTCGACTTTGTGCCTTGGTAGATAAGGCCATTGTTCTTGAGCATAAGGCAAAGGCGCTGGCGAGTCATAGCGCAAATGGGAGCGCGTCGGTCTACTCACACCACCTCACTGCGTCCTCGGTGGGCGGCACCGATGGCCCGTTCTTTTGCTCCACCGCGCCGAGGCCATCTGCACCAGCTCCTCGCCCACCGCAGCCGTGTTTCGACCACGTGCGCTGCGATCCAGCGATAAGCGGCCTCGCAATCCGGCGCCGAGGTTACTTGTTTTCGCCGCCACAACAAGGGCCATTATGCGAATGCACGCCTCGAGTGTTACCTGACCCCTCGTCCTAATGGAGGACGCGGGCGAGAGTGGTCACCCACCGACGTAAGATTATCCGAAGCCCGAGTGCGGCGGCTGGTCGAGTCAACCACCTTTGGTGAGGAGGCTCGGGGCGCGGATGTCGTGATGGGTACACTTCTTGTTAATTCTCGTCTGCTGCGGTATTATTTGATTACGGGCATCGCATTCTTTTATTTCAAGATCATTTGCTGCTGCTAGTGGTCTTCACTGTGTTCCTTTGGGAGTTCCTTTGCTCATCCGCTCTCGGGTCGGAAATGAGAGGCGATCTCTGATGTCGGGATGTTCCTATCATAGTCAAAGGAGTGGGTTTTTGGCAAACCTTATTCGCTTTCGATTCGTGAGTCCGATGTGATTCTTGGCATGGATTGGTTGTCCCAACACTTGGGGCAAATCGATTGTGCCGGAAGATTGTCTATCTCACCACCCTTGAGCGGCGGTCGGATTTTCGCGCGGCCGGGGCCACATCTATATGCATTAGAGGCGAAGCCAGCCTTGCAAATTCGTTTTATTGGTAGCCAGCCCCTCATGGGCCTAAATGCTGTGGGCTGGAAGCCCATAGCCTAAGTTGTCGAAATTATGCGTAAATCCCCCTCTAATCTCCTGTTAAAACACTTTTCTAATTGGTCCTTGTCTCTAATTTATTTCTTCTCTCTCGAATACATTTGGGGTATTACACTACCGGCACAACGTCATCGAGGGCGCCGGCCATGGTACAGGTGTTGTGGAGGATAAAGAATGAGAGCACATGGAGAAGCTCCGGGCCTGCCGAGTGCCAAAAGTTGTGTGTGTGCTCATGACGTTCTTCTGTTTCCTCCACCGTGAATTAGTTGTGTGCGTGTCCAAGAGCTTAGTAGTACAAGAGAATAGAAGTGTGTTTTCTCTGTGTACTCCCGTCTAGCTGTTATACATGTGTGTAATCTCGTGTTAGTTGTGTCCACGAGAAAGCGTGAGTTCTTGTAGGTGTGTCCAAGAACTCGCTAATGTAAGCTCCGGTCCGAGTCTCCGTCGCCGATGGTACTAGCGAAAAGACAAATTGGAGCTGAAAGTGAAAGATGCCAGCAAGTTGTGTCACCGACGGCATGGTCAACAAGAAGAAGGCAAAACTCCTTGGAGACGCATCAGGAGATCGCACTTCGGCTTGTGAAGTAAGGGATGTCAAGATTAGGGGGGAAATTGTTGGACTTAATCTTGACAACTTCATACAGTAGTGGATGTTTGGCATGCATTTAGTTGTATGTGTCTAGAAAATGCATGTGCATGAGTCATGTAGTAGTGCGGTTGATGTTCTTAGTCTGCATGTAGCTGCATATACTTAGTCATCGCGGCTAGTAGGAGCATGCATTGAGTGCATGCAGAAGTGGCGCACAACTAGTTGCTCAGCATGCGAAGGGGATCAATTTGTTAGTGCTTCACCAAGTGTGGTTAGTGGCATGCATGTAGGAAGTAGTTAAGGCATGTAAAGTGTGCATGAGTTAGTGGCTAACTGAAGGCTGAAGAAGCGGTCCAAGTTCAGTTAGTGGACTTAGTTGCATTGAGTTTATATTAGCTATCATGTATGAGTCTTAGTACTTCAATTGGGAGGAGATATACAGAAGGAAATTGCCCCAACTGTGTTTGTTTTCTCTATTGCCTGCCGGTGTTCTCGTGTGAGTTCATATGTGACTCGCGATGAGTGAGTTCTCTCTGGGCAAATCCTATCAGTTTAGTCCCATATGGAGAGTTGAAGGGGAGTTACACCATTTTAAAAGGTGGAATGTGGTAGCCCCCCTTGTGGAATTGGAGAGAACCAATACACACGCTCGCTCGCTCGCCTCGCCACACCTCGCCGAGCCGAGCCGAGCTGTGCGGTGCGGTGCATGTGTGTGCATGCGTGTGCAAGCGTGTCAGGTGCGGGCGTATTTTTCTTTATCTATTCGAAATCAAAACGCACCGACTCGTAGTAAATGGCATTAACAAATGGCTAACAGTAATGGTTTAGTTACTAGTGAGTAATGGTTGCGGTTGACACTAGCTGATAGCGAATCAATGGCGACCGTTTTCTTGGCGAATTAAAAGCCTCTGGTCTCTTTGTTTTTGGCGATTTTTCTAAACTGGTTCTTGAAAGAGAGTACTGGTTCTTCTCCTTTCCTTTTGACGAAAGACTAAGATAGAACTATACTATTTTGTTACTATCTCTGGCGATCTCCATCCCGGCGAGGCGCATGTACGGCTGCACCGGGAGAGCAGGCCTCCGGAACCCCCGTCCTTGAAGGCTTGCACGAGCGAGGACAAATAAGGTTTTTGGAGAGCGTTCGCGCGACTGCTCACTGCTTCTTCTTCATCCGATTCTCTGCTACGTTTACATCAACTACACAACTCTACCATGACGTCCACTACACCATGACGAATGGCGACCTCACCAAGACTCCTCCTCCTGCTGCTCATTCCACTGGATCTGGGTACGGCTATCTCGCGCTTGTTGCTTGGTTAGCTTTATTATCTGTTGTTGCCTTGAACACTGAGATAGGTATGCTAGTTTCTATCTTTCTAGAAATTCATATGCCTATAGTGTTCTTGTTTATCTGCTTTGTGAAAATAGCTAGAGTAATTTCTATGATTAATCTAGTATATTTCTAGATTAAAGTAATTCGAAAAATACTCATATATTCGACAGATGGAATTTCAACAATAATCAATCTATATATTATTGAAGATATATATCGGACCGTTTCTCATCATCAGCATCAGTGACGGCAATGGCCAGATGGCCACCGTTTAGTTCAAGAACAATAGGTAGAATGAATAGGAATTTGCCCAAACTTCCGGTAGGTAGAAATATGCAAACATGCATGCCGTCTGCCAGAAACAAATTAGATGTACCTGTTGCTGTCCTGAGTCCTAGGGCGTGCCTGGGATCTTTAACTTGAGCTCAGTCAATCATTTGTGGGCAAACTAAAAGAGCTTCAATAGCCATCACTCCAATTCCATCAACCACCCACATGCATGCTGGGATCAAGATTCAAGACCATACAAACTTCTCATGAACCTCGCTACTTTGCGGCCACTATCCCTGGATTCGATCCAAATGCTGTCCATGAGTCAAACAACCACGATGATTAGTTCATTCGCAGAAAATATGTTGTGTACGTAATAAGTTGACCTGAGCACTTAGGGCATGTATAGTAGGGCAACATCAGCCGTCTATAATCTTTGTCATGTAAGATTTTTTATGATCTGGATGAGAGAGAAGGAGGAGAGAGATAGAAGCTGTCTGGCATGCAACAGACGATCTATAAAGCCCTTGTAAACATTATTTTTGCTGTTGTATTTATGTCGTCTATAACCCACATGTTTTGTGGCCTCATTTTGTGGGGGACATATATAAACAAGTTAAAGATAACTCATTGTATTAGTTATGTTTAGTTTTGTCTATAGATGACATGAAAGGTACTACAGATAAGTACTGTCTATACACTGTACATGACCTTAGCAGCCTCACTGATATATGGACAGCTTGTCGTGCCACACGCGACTGTGCCCGTGCGTGTCCGGCCGCAGCACAGGTGCTACAAATAGTCATCGCTGCTGTTGCACCCTGTTAAGAAACCGGGCAAAGGATAGGAATCCTTACCCAAGGTTGGTTCCTCATCCCAAACCCTAGTAGGATCTGCAGTCTATAAATAAGGGGTACTAGTCATTGTAAAAGGCTGATCGCTTGATGAAGGAATAAAGAGAAGCAAGAAGTGCCCCTACATCTCTGTGTTTAATCTCTTATTCTGTTCTTGTGTTCTTGCATTGTTCTTATGATCCTGAGTTTATCTACGAGGTAATCGCTTAGACTGGACTCGCCAGCGACGGTTCCTCAACACGTTATCAGTACGATCGACTCTCCTCAAATCAAAAAGGTAACCGTCGAAGAACAACACTCGTAGATTGAAACATATTTTCTAGATCGCTTTAAATTCTGCAAATTTTCTTTCTAGATTGGTTTTCCACGGTGCAAATCCACTCTAATCTACCGCGAGCCAACTTGAAGTCATCGACACAATGTCGATCAGTAGATTGCATGAAAAACTGGAGGTCAATTGTACCGTAGATTGAAAGTTGCAAATCTGTTCTCACCTACCGCGAGCAGACTTGAAGTCACTGGGCAAGCCGATCAATGGTTGCATGAAAGAACATATGTTGATTGCACTACATTGCACCGCGTGAACAGTACTTCGTGCTAACGAACAATGATCACGGAAGAACAGCGATCATGCGTGAATAGCAGTCGATGATAAATAGTGATCACACGATCGCTGATGAACGGTGGCCGCGTGCATGAATAGTAATTGCTGATGAACAGTGATCGTGTGTGAATAATGTCGGCGATGAGCGATGGCGCTCGTGTGAATAGTAATCATTGATGAACGGTGACCTTGTGTGAATAGTAATCGCTGATGAACAGTGACCATGCATGAATAGTATCGCTGATGAACAGTGATCGTGTGTGAATAATGTCGGCGATGAACAACGGCGTCATGTGAATAGTAATCATTGATGAACGGTGACCTCATGTGAATAGTGTCGCGATGAGCGGTGATCATGCATGAATAGTATCACTGATGAACAGTGCCCGCACAGATGAACAGTATTACGCACGTGAACAGTGCCCTCCGCGCGTAGCGATCGGCCCAAACCCGCCGGCCTAGAGCTGCGCACCAGCCGTGAAGCCACATCGCCGCCGCTTTGCATGCGCGCCGCCATGTGCCCGATGCGAACCGCACGCGTCCGTATGACCATCGCTCCACGGCTCGTGTACGGCCACCGCACCGCGTCCCGTACGACCACACGCACCGGCTTGAAGCCGGCCGTTCGCACCGCTTGGTCCCTCCATGCGTCGCCTCGAAGCACGCCCACACGCACCACCGGAGTTGCGCCGCCCGCACACGCACCTCCTTTTGAACCGACGACCATATGGGCCATAATGGGTCGGAAAAGCCTAAGGGGAGGAAAATAGAAAAAAAATCCCAAAATGTGCAAAAGGACCCTCGGAGTTCTGAAAATTATGAGGAAATTTCACAGATAAGAAAATTCTTGCAGAATAACCCCTCAGAAATTGAAAAAATTGCGCAAAATTTTTTCTCAGAACTAAAAATTAGCGCTTTAGCCCTTGGAAATTGCAGAATTCAATGAAAGTTCATATTCCAACAGAAAAGAGCCTTGGGAATTCAAATTTTGAATCATTTTTGAACTTTTGAAGCATGTTTAACTCTGTTATTATTATTTCTATGCAATTTATTTATTGTATTACTGTTTTGATTATCTGTGATTGTTTATATTACTTTTAATCACTGAAAATAGCAGTAAATCATGAAAAATACATAGAAAAATACGGGATCACGAACCGGGAGTTCGAAGAGCATTATGAGAATTTTGCAACCATTTTTATGTAAATTACTAGCAGTAATCTTATGAACTTTTTGCATGAATATGGAAATGACTGGCATCACGGACCAAGAGTTCGAAGAACTGACTCAGCATGGCCAGAATTTGTACCAGTCTTCAACTCTGTGGTAATGTAATCACGGATAAGCAGAAGATTGAGAAGACTCTCTCTACCTTTCACCTGAATGCGGTGCAATCCGCACGCAACTATCGTCAAGACAGCTACAAGGAGTATACCGAATTAATTGACATCATGCAAGTTGCGAAAGCTCAAGATGATATTCTAGGGAAGAACTACATCTCACAGCCACCTAGTAGTATGTTGGCCACGAAGCCAATACTAGCAACTACAAGGTGATGAAGCCTCTCACGAAGGAGAGGGACAAGAAAGGTAAGGTCGTGGGTTGCACGTTATTGATGCTTTCTAGTCTAAGAAGAATGGAAAATGACAGCATGAGGCACACCTCGCCATTGTAGGCACAAAGGGTCCACAACCATTAGTTGCACTAATGAATGTGGACAGCCCAGTAGTAGCCCCCATCACTCCTCTTTTAGACATCGCAACGGCTGCAGCCATAGTTGCCCAAGAGGAGATTGATGCAGAAGTTTCTGAATACTTCGCCTATTCGATTTAGTGCACACATTGCACTTGGATCTTTTATAGTAACTTGCAGTTTATAATTGAAGCAGAACATTGAATTATTTTTTAATAATGGTTGTAAGCTCTAGGAGAGCACTCTAGAAGAGCAAATCATTAAATTCTTATGAGTGAGTTCTGCAAGTTATGTTATTTGAAGTATTTTATTTATGTGTTGCTTGCTTTCTGCTGCATATTAATAAAGTAGATTATATTAGAACGCGTGTGGCTTGAAGAAGACTAGTTGTACCCAGAATCGACTAGAACTCTCAAGGATATTCACGCTAACGGTCTCCACATAGAGACTAAAGAAGAGTATGGTATGGAATACCTGTTCATGGCAAAACGTGAAAAAAGTAGAAAAATAGTATTAGAATGACTCTTTTCATTTGAAACTGGGCTATACTACACTAATATTAAGGCACCTACAGCCTATACTGCCTTAAAAACTGTATTTAGAAGCTCTGAACTTTTCTATCTCTAGCATGATAGACTATGCCGCCTAGGTCTTAGAATGATGAGAAAGATAATTAAGAATTCACAGAGACGTAATATGAATGTAAAGAATTTTTTGAAACAGGAAGATTTTGTATGCCCCACATGTATCACTAGGAAATTAATTACTAGACCTTTTGTTCTGAAAGCGAAGGATGAAGTCCCTACATTCCTGGACTGTATCTAGGGAGACTTTTGTGGTCCTATATAGCCCCTGTCAGGGCCATTTAGGTATTTTACAGTGCTCATCGATGCTTTCTCGAAATGGTCGTACGTATGTTTATTGTCTACGAGAAACCACGCTTTTGCAAAGCTAATCTCGTAGATAATTAAAATTAGAAATATTTTTCCTCATCATCATGTGAAGTCCACCTGAATGGACAACACTGGAGAATTTACTTTGAAGGCATTTGATGATTATTGCATGAAATAAGAATTAAAGTTGAGCATTCCATACCGCATGTCCATACCTAGAATGGACTAGCGAGCATTAATTAAAATGATTAAATTGCCCGAAAACTTTTGAAGAATTGTAATTTACCAACTACATGTTGGGGACGCGCAGTCCTGCACGCAACAACTCTCATCAATTTTAGACCGCCAACATATAACATCTATTAACCTATGCAACTAGTGCAAGGGCCAGCACCAAAAATTTCTCATCTTCGTAGGTTTGGTTGCAAGGTTTATGTAACTATACCATCACCGCAGCGAACTGTAATGGGCCCTCTTCGAAAGTCTGAGATATACATTGGTTATGAGACAACATCCATAATCAGGTGTTTGAACCCAATGACTAGAGATTTGCACAATGCCCGATTCGCTGATAGTATATTAGATGAGGTTAGTTTCCCGTTATTAGGGGAGAAAATCAACCCCTTGATGAAAATGTCGAGAAATAACGTGGCAAGCCACGAAAAGTCTAGAAGACAACTGAACTCTAGAAGACAAGAGAAGTCCAGAGGATAATTGAAGTCTAGAAGATAATTGAAGCCCAGAAGATAATTAAAATCTATGTATATGACCCGCATACTAGTGAAGCAAATAAAAAGTCTACAAGACAAGAGAAGTCTAGAAGATAATTGAAGACCAAAAGGCAATTGAAGTCCATAAGAAAATTGATTTGCAAGCATTAGCGAATCAACTCCCAGACCACTCTAGTGATTTGAAGAGCATGACCAAGTAGCATGTGCCTGCACGCAATGCACTAGAGAGGGTTGAAATACCGATGAAGGTATCACTAATCCCATCCTAAGGCCTCAGAAAGGACGAGAACTCGGCCTCGAATCAAAATGGCTTGGGGCGCTTTGGTGAAAAAGGATAAAAAGGACTTGACACAGTTGATCACCGAAGTTCCCCAGAACTAGAAGGGGAGCCAGTTGAGACCTAGCACTAGTATGGCACCTTCAGAAAAGGCATACAAGAATTGAACATCCCTATGAAGGGAGACATCAGCATGGATGTGTACGCACACATCGGAGTTGAAAAACTGAAGGGACTTACCCCACA
The DNA here is from genome assembly GCA_036346255.1 of Ampelocalamus luodianensis. NCBI lineage: Eukaryota > Viridiplantae > Streptophyta > Magnoliopsida > Poales > Poaceae > Ampelocalamus > Ampelocalamus luodianensis. Next base: position 25,868,776 of record CM070625.1, read on the forward strand.
ATTGAAAGCAGCGGTGAGCAAGTAGAAGCATTAGAAGATTCGCCTCTTGAAGAAATAGCTATAAATATGACAACAACCAATGTCGATATTTACTTTGCAAAGAAAATTGTGACAATCATCGATCTTGATCCAGAGCCTGCATCGCTCGCTGAATGAAAGAAAAGATCAGATTAGGAAGATTGAAAGAAGGCAATAGAAACTAAATTATTCTCTCTGAATAAAAGAGAGGTGTTTGGGCCTATAAGCTGCACGCCTTCCCATGTGCACCCCGTACCTTCATAAGTGGGTATTTGTTCAAAAGAGAAATGAAAAGAAGAAAGCCTCGTTGCACAAGATTTCACTCAACATCCAGGAGATGATTATGAAGAAACCTATTCCCCGGTCATGGGCGGAACTCTCTTTAGATATTTGATTTCAATGGTAGTAAACTTGAAGTTAGAAGTGAAATTGATGGATGTTGTAACAACATACCTTTATGAAAATTTGGATTCAAACATTTATATGAAGGTACATGAATGTCTCCCTATTCCGAACCAAGACAGAGCAAATAGAAATCTGTATAGTGTGAAACTCAGAAAGTCACTGTACAGAATTAAGCAATCAAGCAGGATGTGGTATAATCGCTTGAAGCGACTTTCTATGCAAGAAAGGCTACACGAACAATGAGAATAATCCCTGTGTATTTATACGACGATCCCCAGGATGGATTTTGTATAATCTCAGTGTATGAAGATGATTTGAATATCATCAGAACTCTGAAGGATATTAAGAAAGCAAGCTCTTACCTGGAGTCAGAGTTCGAAATGAAAGATTTGGGTAAAACCAAATATTGGCTAGGCTTGCAGCTTGAGCATACCCCTAAAGGGATTTTAGTACATCAGTCAACCTACACTCAGAAAGTATTGGAAAGGTTTGGCTTTGAAAAGGCATACCCTTCGAAAGTGCCGATAGTTGGGAGATCTTTGCAGCAAGACAAGGACCCGTACAGACCTAAAGAAGAGAGGGAGGAAGTCTTGGGATCGGAATTCCTATACTTAAGTGCAATAGGAGCACTCATGAATTTAGCAAACTGTACTAGAACGGGCATTGCATTTACCGTAAACCTATTTGCAAGGTATAGTGCAGAATCTACGAAAGGCATTGGCATGGAATGAAGGACATCTTCTGATATATCTAAGGAAGCAAAAAACTTGGTCTGTTCTATAGAAAGAACCAAGACCTAACTATAAATGGCAATGCAGATGTCAGGTACCTGTTGAACCCGCATACAGCCAAGTCACAAACAGGCTATGTATTTCTAAATGGTGGAACTCCAATTTTATGGAAATCATCTAAGCAGAGTCTTATATTGATTTTGACGAACCACTCGAAAATCATAGCACTGCACGAGGCCTTACGAGAATGTGTTTGGCTTCGGCGGATGATTCACCACATACAGCAGTCGTGTGGATTGAATACCGTGCAAACCCCCACAATTATCTATAAAGATAATGTAGCTTGTGTTGCATAAGTGCAGATGGGTTATGTGAAGAATCCTCTCACAAAGCATATCAATCCGAAGTTCTTCTATGCTCATGAATTGCAAAAGATGGACAAAATTAAAGTACTGTATACTAAATCATTTGAAAATCTTGCAGATTTATTCACTAAGTCACTTCCAGTGTCTAGCTTTGAAGGATGCATACGTGGAATTGGAATTATGAGACTTAGAGAATTGCGAGTCGGGAGGAGAATCTCCACGAACTCATTATTGAAGCTTGATCATGAAGATCGAGTACCCAAAGAATAAATCCTGGAGATTAAATGAAATTGGGTGGATTGTACTCTTTTCCCTTGACGAGTTTTCTTGAAGTTTCCCGGCTAAGGTTTTTAATGAGGCAATTTATGCAGCACAGCAGAACATGTTTCATGTACTCTTTCTCTAAAATTTTATGATTTGTATTTTTATAGAGTTTTGTGAGACATGGACATGACGGATGAGTGCCCAAGGGGTATTAAGAAACCAGGCGGGCAGAGTCATAACCCAAGGTGGCACTACTACAGAAATGGTCTTCACAGGTGGTTCAAAAACGTCATCACAGATAGTTTCGTAAGCCGTCTGAGTCTATGGGTCAGTGATGACATGAGTCATCACAGATGGTTTTTCAAACCGTGCGTGAAAGAAGCTATCACGAGATGGTTACGAACAAGAATAAATGCATGATAATTACTTATCACGAGCGGTTCTTATTCGAAGCTATGCGTGATAATTTTCTATTGCAAAAAAATTGGATTTTGAGCCAAACCAATCAATTGGTAGACAGTAGTTTCCATATGCAACCTCTAGCAAGACAACTAAAATCCAATTAAAATTCTGATGGCAAACACATTATAGGAAAGGGAAACCAAAAGGTTTCACAATGTCCCCTCCGAATGGCAAAAAAGAATAAAGTTACAAAGTTAAACTAGCTAGAAACCATCTGTGCCTCCAAGCTCCTGAAGAACTCATCGGCTTCTTGGATTGGTTCAACACTGCTTCTCTTTGTACCTCACCAGCATATCACAAGCTGTTCTTGCATGTCGTCCGAGTTCGACTCAAGCTCGTCGTCAAGGAGAGATGACTGAAAACCTCCGGCGGCGCTCCGGCATTAGGTACAAATAAAAAAAGAATCATCAAACAACCAACAAATTATGTATGTTTTGAGGATATACACGTACCTTCCTGCAGTCTACCTCCTGCGACAGACATGGAGCACCTACGCGTCCCTCCTCCTCCTTGTCGTCGGCTGCGTCTCCTCGCCGAACCACGCCGAGGAATCAAGGGCGGCCATCGGAGCTCGGCGTGGGGAGGGGAGAGGGAGATACTGATGGAAGACAAAATGAGGGTGTGTATAATATATAAGGATAGCACCAAAACATTTCGCCTCCCGCGCAAGTGTTCAAAAATTTTCGTGAATCACAGACGGTTTCAAATAAAAACCGTCTATGATTTTACCATGGCTTGAAATTACAGACGGTTCGTATTAAGAACCGTCTGTGAAGTATCACAGACGGTTCGTATCATGAACCGTTTGTGAAGTCTACAATTATCACAGACGGTTTATTTTAAGAACCGTCTATGATACTTCACAGACGGTTTTCAATATGAACCGTCTGTGATATTACCTCTTCACAGACGTTTTTTAGCGCAACTAGTAACATAGACGATCTCTAAACCAAAACCGTCTGTGATTGCATGTAATACAGACGATTTTGGTCAACCGTCTATGATGAGGTGTCCAGTATTAGCCTTTTTGTAGTAGTGTGGGTTCCTCATCCCAAACCCTGCAGGGTCTGTAGCCTATAAATAGGGGGTACTAGTCATTGTAAAAGACTGATCGCTTCATGAAGGAATAAAGAGAAGCAAGAAGTCCCCCTGCAAAACCGTGATTGAGCAGTTCAAGGTACAAATGATGAAAGAATTCGAGACGAGTGATCTTGGCCTTCTTTCGTATTACCTTGGCTTTGAAGTTGAGTAAAAGAGACATTGCATCACACTCAGGTAGTCCACTTATGCAAGAATTCTGGATCACTCTTGGATGAGTGATTGTAATCCATGCAAATTTCCCATGGAATCGAAGTTGAAGCTTGGGAAGGATATATTCAAGGAGTCTTTGGTTGATGCAACCAGTCGGAGTTTAGTTGGAAGCTTTGAGGTATATGCTCCACACCCGCCAAATCTTGCATATCTTTGTGGGTATTGTAAGTAGATACATGGAGAAACCAACTACTAGTCATTTTAGGCACTCAAACAGATCACGAGATATGTCAAAGGATCTTTGGATGCGGGACTAGTCTATAAAAATAATGGAGGAGATGAGAAGACAATCGACTACTCTGATAGTAACCTGGCAGGTGACATGGATGATAGGAAGAGCACAAGTGGTATGGCCTTCTACCTTGATGGGAATTTGATCTCATGGAGTTCTAAGAAGCAAAGGAGGGTAGCTTTGTCTTCATGCGTGATGAGAGTTTATGGTAGCAACATCGTTAGCTTTGTTAGGGAATTTGGATGCGAGAATCTATTGAGTGTGATCACTAGACAACAGGTTGAACTAGTGTTACTTCAGGTTGACAACAAATCTTCTATTGCTCTCATGAAGAATGCGGTGTTTCATGGAAGAAGCAAGCATATAGACATGAGATTCCATTTTATTCGTGAATGTGTTGAGAAATGGAAGATTTTAGTGGAACATGTTTGCACTGATGAGCAACGAGCAGACATTCTCACTAAAGCACTGGCCAAAATCAAATTCGCTGAGATGTGTGAGCTGCTGGGAGTGAAGCACCTAGTTTAGCCAAGTCAGGCTTAAGGGGAGTTTGTTGGAGAATAAGCCAGACTTAGCCTGGAATATGTTCAGTTAGTCTCTGAAGTTTGGGTCATCGCTGAAGTTGCCAGCCAATTCTGAAGCTTTTGCATTGTGTGCATTCAGTTGTCGTGTAATCGTGCAGTTAAGCACGTCTTGGTTATTTGGTTTTGGTCATACGTTAGTGGAGTCTGAGTCTAGCGGATCACGTCGGTTGTGGCGTGTCGGGACCCAAAAAATACTATTCAGGAACCCTCTGTGTATTCTGAACTAGTTCCAAATCAGTAGCTAGCTCACACAGGAAATAGTGATGAAATACCATTCATTTATTCGAGTTAACTAGAAAGATTTTAAATTAACAAATAATAATAATAATTGGACCTTATGGTCAACGTTTATTTAACTTGCCATGTAGAGCTAAAGAAACAAATAAACTCTTGCAGCGAAATGAAACTCTTGAAATGGCCAATTAACATGCCCATAGGCAATCGAGTGGAGAACGCATCCTAATCCGCAAAACCTTCATAGTCCTCCTTCTGGAAGAACTCTTGAGCAACTTGATACTCTTCAACTGAATCGCAGAAATTGAAGCTGTGAGCACATAAAGTACTCAATAAGTCGTGGGGAAATGTATGCAAACAGTATTCATGCAGGGCTTGAACAAATGTTAGATGTATGGTTTTTTTTGCATAAAGTTGTATTTACGACAAAAATAATAAATAGATTGAAATGTATAATTTTTAGATAATGGAAGGGCAAGCCTCCCGACCTGCATCATATGATGCACACAGCCATAATTTATTATAAGCGAACAAAGCGGTTTACAAAAGGCAAACCAAGTACTAAATGACAAACAAATTGTTGTGGCCAACATCGAAACGACATGCATGGCGACAACTAGCTTCTCCTTCAACCAACACATCCGAACGATGAGTGTGCAACAAGGTGCTTGAGGATCAAGTTACCAAAGCGGCGCCTCAAAGAGGGACGAACGTTGCGGATCCAACCAATAAAGGCGGATCTAGGGTTTTCATCTCGGCGAGCGATACCAGTGTTCCAAGACAACGCCTTCAAGAAGGGCACGACGCTCGTCGTCTGATCCAACCGATGAAGGCGGATCAATACTCGATGCGTCGTCGTCACGGATCCAACGGTGAAGGCCAGATTAAGGGTTTTCACCCCGGTGAGCAGATAAACAATTTCTTTAAAACAACCAGTGAACTACCCATCCACTTCCCAAGACAACCACCAAGTGAATTACCCGTTCACCAAACAAACATTATATTCATCAAGTGAACCTCCCATTCACACTTCAACTCATTTTTGAAGAAACTCTCTCTCCCGTGTGAAATCCCCAAGCACGTCCATAACTGTGGACACGGCTATTCAAATAGTTTTACACTCTGTAGTGGTTGTACAACTTTTCCCACATGACACGACATCTCTAGTTTGTTTGGCATCCGTCGATACCACTGCTCACTACCTTAGGTAAGTAGTCTAGAGCATGTGACAAGGCCTTTACAAAGTCCTGTTTTGACACAGTTTTGCTCGCTAAGGTATCAACATTGAATGTCTTTATCCGACCAGACAAAGGCCCCCTCTTGCGCCAAACACAACCCAAACAAAACTAAATCAAAACATCGCTAATTAATTAACGGATCCCGCCCATACAAGACATGTGGTTGTATGCGGTTAAGGCCAGTTCAATGGCACACAAGATTAAGTCCTTGACCGATTACTCGAGCGATCTTTCCACAACCCACAACGTGCTAAACCCACACCTCAATCCACCAACTTTGCTCGCTGGCGAAAACCATTTTGTTTAACTAAAACCAATGATACACCATGTCATGGTACACAAATTTTAACAAGAGTGGCTAACCACCATAATTCCATATATCATTAAGTTAAGATTAATCATTAAGACACATGTGATAATGAACCCATCGTAACTAAGCTTGATTAAGTATCAATACGATACCCATGTTGGTGATATAAATATGTCCAACTAAAATTATCCATGCTAGGGTGATAAAGGATTCATGACATTCAATTATTCAATAGAGGCATAATGACAACGGTAGTAGCTAATCCCAAAACAATTTGTATAAAGATAGCATGCAATTGTATAAAGCAGGCACAGTTCACCCAAAAGCGGTGCAACTCCACATGCGAGCTAGGGTTTGGAGCGAGAGGTGGGCGCGGAGATTCGACGCGCTCACGGTCCTAAATAGGCGCGGGAGAAGGGAGTTCGCGGCGGCATGGCGCGACAAGCGGCTCGGACACGGGCCGAGAGTCGGGAGGAGGACAATGAATAGTGTTTCCACGGGGCCTACAAGTCAACGATTGCGGCTCGGACATGGTTTGCGTCAAACGGCTCGCGGTGATTGGCATGTGGGACCGTTACGACGCGTGTGGGAGGAGAGAGGGAAAGCGGGCTACGGCAGAATTTCGGCCGGATGCGAAAATAGGAATGGACTGAAGGGGAAGTTTTGTCCCAAGAGGCTTTTTCTGAGATTTTAATAGTTTTTCTATTTTAGAAAATACTGAAAATCCAAATAGCAATTAGAAAATAGCAAATGAACTCAGAAAAATTATAGAAAAATCTAGAAAATATATCCAAGCACATAGAATCAAATAAAATAATTTTGATAATAGTTGATGTTGATATTTAATCATATTTAATTATTTTTTATTTAAGAAAATTCCAATTAAGCTTTAACTTTAACCGTCAAAATCCAAATGGCTATTTTTACTTTTAAAACTTCAAAATAGACCAAATTTTGGGATGTTACATGGCGTGAGCTATACACAATAGTTAGTAGGTTTCTGAAGAAGTTCGATTAGTTGTATTGTTTTCCTTGATGCTTTTGTAAGCAAAAACAACGACTTACAAAAAGCATGAGTAAAGCCAAAATTGCCCCATGTGTGTTCTGTTGATTTCCTCAAGCGCCCAATTCTTCAATTGAGTTTTTCCACCGATGATCGTTGGTTCTTGGGTGTGTTTCTGATTTGATCCCCTACGGACTTGGGCTCGCGGCTCGTCGGTACGGACTTGGTAGGTCTTGACCACCATCTGCGGCACCATCGGTACCTCGCCAAAGTGGATCGGCGGGAGGCGATCACCTCAAAGGCGGCGTGTTCGGCTATGGTATGATGCTCTTGAGATCATGTTCGGAAGGAGGAGCGTTGAGCACGGGAGTTTGGGAGGAGGAACGTGATGACACAACCGGACCTCGAGTGGAAGGGGCGCAAATGTCGACGGTGATAAGTTATGCGCATGGTACTTCTTTGGTGCATCGGCATGGCGTTGACGAGGCCGATGATGGCGGAGGTGGTGCGGGTGCTAGAAGGGCTCACGGACGTCGAGATCTTTGCCGGTGCCAAGGTACCTTGAAGTGCTCGTGGGGCGGCCGATGCACGAGACGCCTACACTGTACCCATTTTTGGAGCGTTCGATGCCAAAGTCACTTTGAATGGGTAAATCTATCATATTAGATATCATACCATATCATATTATATATATATATATATATATATATATATATACATACATACATACATAGGATTAATACCTTCTACTCCAGGGTGTAGTTACTCTCACCTCTGATATACCACTTAAAAGAACTTGACATACTCCTTTATCACTTTGGGATACTCATATGCTAATTATAAGATACTCCAATGTGAACCACACGAAAAATTTGCAAGAGAGTCCATAATTTTTAGTATATTTTGTAAATACCTTCATATTCGCACATAAAAAGAAGTATGCCAAAAAATTGTACATACCACCCCTAAAAGGTATAAATACCACCTAGTGGTCTTATATACTACACATACATACTCTCGATTGCGTAAGATACTCCCTACATTGTGAGATATGAAATAGGGAGTAACTACTCCTGGGTGTAGAAAAAGGCTTCCTTTATAGGATTATATATATATATATATATATATATATATATATATATATATATATATATATATATATATATATATATAGTGTCTATGCTTTAGGTGACTAAAGTTTCTTTATCCATCGATCGCATTTCTTAACAGTAGGATTTTGATCCATAGATACGACAAGTTTACGTGTTGAGACAAAAAATTCTAAACTCGACAAAAGTAAATGTAGGTGAACCCTACAAATACAAAAAAATTCTAAACTAGATAAAAGTAAATCTAAGTGAACCCTACAAATACAAAAACAAATAGAACTAAACGTTACAGATGAAGTGTGCTAAAATTACACATCACTTGATGCTGTAATTTTAGACTTAGTCTTGTGCAATTGTAGGTGATTGATGGATAAGAAAATTTCAGGCAACAGAAAATTACCAAACCCGATATATATATACCACTAAAAGGTTCAGGAAGGAAAAAAGGATTGCGCTATTTATATATAATTTTGACCTGTCCTACTTGAATTGCTATTGAACCATAGAAAGCTATTTCAATAGGAGTTCCAATTGTATAGTTGGAAGGAACATCACAAAAATATATTATCAGTTTAAATCAAGGAGCAGCTTGTGATGTACTAATGTACTGTAAAAATATACCAATGTTATCTTTTGAAATTATTTGCTTACTTTAGTAGAACGATATATATGTTCTGAAAGATGGTAGGAGTATTATTATTGCAGACAAGAATGAGCATGGACTACACATTATTCTCGCTCGTTTGGTTTGTTCTGATTTGCTTAAGATTCATATAGTCAACAGTAGCTGCCCCGGCAAGTAAGTCTGCAAATACTTCGCTACTAACTTGACGATGTGCGTCCGACATGTACTTGTAAACTATAAAATATTCTTGTGCGTTTGGTTCTTACATGATACTACCCCTGTGGCAATTCCATTGGCAAACATCACTCAAATATTCCAAACTGCAGGTTTTCACCACTCGTCTGGGTGGTGTAGTTGGTTATCACGCTAGTCTCACACACTAGAGGTCCCCAGTTCGAACCTGGGCTCAGACATTCTTCCTTTTTTCCAATTATTTTACTTCTCTCTTTCCCCCTTTTACGCAGACAAACGCTGATGTGATTCCTCATAGAGGACTTTTAGTACAAGCTGTGATACGTATAAATTGTGATACTGTAATGGCAATGTTCCTGGGATTCGAACGTCACCTTCGGATGGTGTAATCCACCAATCGACTTGGATCCAACTACTCACAACACACACACATCAAGCATGCACCCCCAATCATTTCATTCTGCCTACACACAACAACCTGAGCTCACTTCCGTGGATAGGTGTCGGGACCGGATTTCTGAATCCGAACTCTCTATGTATTTCTGCACTAATCCCAGATCAGTAGTTAGTACACACAGTAGAAACATTGTTAACAAGTTCAAATCACGAAATAACATTAATAAACAATTGAGTACCGACCTTATGGCAATTTATTACAAAAGATGTTAAAATACCTTGAGTCTTACAACAGCGGAAACAACAAATGATAAACTCCGAGTGATAACTCATCAAATTGACCACCGGCATTCGACTGGGAAGCGCAACCTAGTACTCTGGGTGCCCTTCATCAAAGCCACAGGCGAAGTAGTCGTAGTCGTCCTTGGCATCATTGTAGACTTCTGAGATTTGTTTGAGTGTAGCATGTGAGTACACAAAATACTCCGCAAGTCTTGGAAAATATGCATATGCATAGTTTTAACAAATGAGGATTATATGGTCCTTTTGCACAAAGTAATATTTTAAGTTAATTTCAATAGTTTTTATAAAGCACATTTGACCGAAAAGTAGTTTCAATAATTAAACTAATTATATCACTAGTGGAGGTTCTAACTACCAACCACTGGTATCAAGGCTCTAATCGCTAAGGTTCACGAGGATAGGACTCTAGCTGCCCAACTTGCTCTAGCTATCGAGAAAATTACAGAGAGTCCCAATCGCTCTTGGTTCCAAAAATTACTTTTTGAAATCAAAACCAAAATCTATCATGTGAAAACGCACCTTGCTCGCCTTTGACCGTGGGTGCGGTTATTCGAATAGTTTTATACTCTACAAAGGTTGTGCAGCTTGACCCACATGAGATAATCGGTTTATAATATCCGTTTGACACACTTAGAAGGTGTGTGACTAAGTGGTTATCACATGGCCTTTATAATACCACGCTCTAACACCAACCATCCGATGAGCTTAACCCCAAGTCATGGACATCAATTACCATCGACCAGAGCCGGCCGTTGTGGGGATAACCTACCAGAACATGGGCGTCTATTACCATCGCCGAGCAAGCCCCTATAGACATGGGCGTCAATTACCATCGTCGCACAATCCCAAAAGGAACACCTAACAACTACAATCTGCGTGCATACTGCTAGAACATGGTAAATTAGTTGGTCAGATTCTTCCCATTTAGGACATGTGGTTGTACGGTATTACTCAGTTTGGATAGTCACAATCGTCGGTCCTTAATATAACTTAGGTGGAACTTTACACAATACAAGTTCTCGTGCTCTAGTTGCACCCGCCTAAACTTACCACCCGCCCAAGTCTAAACAGAGTTTCACTATTTTATTTTTATTTTGAAAACCAAAGGCAATACCTATTGCCATACATTTCTCAAACTGATTTGCATAAATGGTAATAATAATTCCCACCTATAGGATAAACATGACCGATAAAGCTTGTCTAAACAGTTCTCTTGTTTTATACTAATCCATCAATAATGTATTTTTATAATCCAATAATAAAGTATCTCTATAATCCTATAATAATATATTTATGTAATCCAACAATGATATAATCATATAATCCAAGAAATATATATTCCTATAATATAACAATGATATATTCATATTACCTAACAATGATGTAATCCGATAATGATGTATTCCAATAATCCAACAATGATATATTGCATAATCCAACAATAATATATTTCTATAATCCAATCATGATATAATCTCATGATTCAACAATGATGTAATCTGATAATGATGTATTTCAATAATCCAACAATGATATATTTCTAATAATCCGATCATGATATAATCCTATGATCCAACAATGTGTAATTCGATAATGATATATTCCAATAATCCAACAATGATATATTTCTAATATTCCTTTCATGATATAATTAGTTCCACTAAGTTAACTTTATATTCGTTCTCAACAATCTATATACAATCCACAAAGATGTTATTGTTCACTGTATTCATCTAATTCCGCGAAATTGTATTTCCATTATATGACAATAATGTATTTATTACTGAGGATTTTATGTACTAGGGTGACAAAGGATCATAGATAATCAACATCAAATGATGACAATATCAAGTTAGGATTTACTAACAGCCTAGGATTTGAACTTATCATTATATGTGAATTAGCAATGCATAATACTTTTAAAGCTGGAAACATAATTTGAAAATCATAAGTACAAAATGTCCAAAGGAGACTCACCTTCGTCGTAGGTTGAGGTTAATGCTTTTGGTTGGTCCAAACTGGTGTCGGCGGCGTCGGACTCTACATGTGTGAATCAAGCCAGAATAAATAACAGAAAATAAATAAAATTATAAAATAAATATTGGAAGGAAGATATTGAATTTATATGAATTTAGGAGAAAGAATCAACTGATTCAGAGTTCATATGAAGGAGAACGAACATCCAGAAGTTTGTTCTTCCTATGGGCGGTGGCGGCGACGCTAGCGGTGGCCGAGCGGCGGCGCAAGCGGGCTTCGCGGCGAATCAATGAGGCAGCGAGTGCCTCGAGGAAAATAGGATGATCATGGGACTGGAACACGTGGTGAGGCGGTCAATTCAACGAGAAACTCACCGGTGAAAGAGATCGATCGTTGAGGATGAATTCGGCCTAGAAGAAGAAACGACGAAATTCCGGCGATCCATGGCACAAAAATTGAAATTGATTGAGGGGTATTGATCACCGTGCTCGGGAACACGTCGTGACACGGTTGAGACATCAAGAAAATTACCAGATTAACAGGGGCACAATTTGGGTGAGATGAACGGCGTTCGGGAAAACAGCGAATTTGTCGCCGTTAGAGCTCTAGGGGTTCTGAGGTTTTGAGGGAGTGTAAAGGGTAGAAGGGGTGTCGGTGCTCCAATTTATAGTCTGTCCCATGATTTGAATCGATGGGAATGCGAGCGAATTCGGGTGATGATTTTTGGTTACATTAAAAGCCGACGACAAACTGAAAAATTGAAAGCGTGGCTTGATGGAAACACGTAAATGATGGTGTCAAGACGTGGGTGATGGTGACGGGGTCGTAACACCTCAGACGGATTTGAATTTGGGTGCTCGAGTGGGAAGAAAAGGAAAAATGAAGGCGTGTCTGTTGGTGTTTCGGTTGGACAGGAAAAACAACACAGAGTAGAAGAAGAAGGAAGAGAGAGAAAGAAAGAAAAGAAAAACGAAAAGAAAAGAAAATCTAGAAAAATTCAAAAAATAAAATAAATTCAAAAAATTCAAGAAAATTCCACCAAAATCCTTGGAACCTGAAAAGATTGAACAAAATAATTTTGAATTTAATTAAAGTTTATTTTAATCATTTAAAAGATTTTTTATTTTCTAAAATTTCAAATTAAGCTTTAAATTAATCCAATAAATTGCAAATGATTCCTTTTGTTTTAAAACTTTAAAAGGCTCTAAAAATTGGGATGTTACAATAGGGAGGTCGTAGGTAACCATTCCCAACACCCTTCATCTTTGTGCTACTCCTCCCAACGTTCACATCCCTATCCTCCCGTGGTTATCCGAGCTCGCCTCTATGGCGACCACAACCACCGCGAGTTACCATGCCATCACGAGCTCGCCATTGGTAAAGCCTCCTGGCGCCACTCGAGCTCAGGCATGGGCAACTCATCGGAAGAACATCGGGTGACCACACTGGATAGATCCGGGCTCACCGAGAAGAATAGGCATGGGCCCAGCTATCTCCTCATCCCCAAGCTCACCTCCACGGCCACCCTCATATGCAACCTCCCTCTAGTTTGTTGCATGCATTTCTTCTTTTGTTGTGGCCCATTTTCTCCGTTGTTGCATGATCTATCCGGTTTGTTGCAGCCCCTTCACCATTTGTTGTAGATTTATCTTAATTGTTGCATCATGTTTCAAATATGTTGCAACAATTATTTTCGAATGTTGCCAATATTATTTTCAAATGTTGCAATGTTGCAACATCAATATTTATTTGATTGAAATATTTGAACTAGTTTTAAAGCACAACTAAGTTCTTTATCGATGGTTTCATATAATTTTGGTGAGAATATGAAATTTCTCCCATTTTTTCTTGGTATTGTATTGTTATTTTTTTTATTTTGTTGCACACATGGATTAAAATTTTTGCACACATTGTTTATGAATGTTGTGCAAAAACGTTCGATGGGAAATTCCCATCGGACTTCCGGATGCTAGTCCTCTCCTCTCTTCGGCCAGACAATCAGAAGATTTGTAAAGTATAAAAGTAACTAACTTTTATATGCATGTAGCTTCTTAATTATATCATCTCAGTTGTAATATCTTGATCCTTGTTGGACCCTACAATGTGACAAGACATGACGTCTTCTTGCTTATAGCTTCAACTTCCACTCAAGTCTACACACACGCCTCTTCGATATATTGATCTCTGGACAAGATTTGAATTGCACCCTATGTACACTTGTGTAGGATCGTTAATGACAATCAGAGGGGGGTGAATGATTTTGTATAAGATTTTACTTCTTTTTTTTACCTCAATTTCTCCTTACTACTGATCAAGCATGCACCATAGATTATATAATTGTATTTGCAATGTAACTCGATGCCTATGATGACTAACACAGATTGTATTAGTTAAATTAACAAATGTGTCAAATCAATTTATATCGATTGTTATAATGGAACCACCTCACTAAAATAATCTAGTTTTCTCTTGGTGATGGAGAAACAGACATGCAAGTATGCTCTTGGTTTTCGTACTCACCTCAAATAATCCACGAGATATGCTGCTACTCGTACCACAGTTTTTGTCTTGCTAAACCAGAGAATATAATATGAATCTGACCTGACAACCAGAACTAACGGTACAGTCTGAACATAAAGCAAAAGCACCACACGCTATTGACCAGCCAACCACCAAGATGCAAGCGAAACCAGCGAAACAGATCAAAGGGCCTTGGTCTCATACATGCAACACGAAGGCTGCGGCGTCGTCGGGAAGTGTCTTTGGCTTACACATGTGATCGCGATCGACCCGGGGCAAAGAAAAATCGCTGAGTAGCGAGCAGCCCCGCAGCTGAACGACGTGCTTTCAACCAATAGGACAGCGTGCATGCATATCAATCACATCCGAAGTTCTTCCAGAGATCACGCAACGCTAGAAGCTTTTTCCATCAACATGCACACAAAAACATCAGCCGCCACCAAGACCCAAAAACCACGTTTCTTCTCCCCCTAACCCTAACAGCCGTCAGCTATTTATTTCCTACCGGCCGCAGGCCCAAATACCAACCACCCAACCTCACACGCAGAGGCCATGCAAACCAATGTTGGTCCTTAACACCCACATAGGGCCCAATACATGGTCTTTTACACCAGATTATGAAATCAATTTTGGACACCCTAAAATTATCACGTGTCGTAGCCTCTGGACCACACCTCTGTAACTCCAACACGCATCATCCATCATTGATCTCCATGTGCTCTAACTCGAGTCCGATCGTCTCCTCCAGCATCCTCGACCCTCTGGACCATGACTCCGCACCAAGCCATCTCCTGGTCACCGCCGTAGACCACGATCGCCTCCAAGTTACCCTACACATGCAAAGACCAAAACACCATATTTTTCCAGCACAAGTTCTTCCCAACTTGACCGACATAAGTTCACACATGCGTCACACCCCTCAAATAACATCAATTAGCAATATTATCAATTATTCATCAACTAAATTATTCTAGACCTAGCCACATGGTCTAACAATCTCCCCCTTGATGAATACATTGACAATACTTCAAGATTACATGATGAATTAGCTTCAAACAGATATAAGTGAAGAATTGAAGTCGAAAAAGCATTTTAAGCCACATGTCTCAAATATCTACTAAATCTCTCCCCCTATCTCAATTCTCTCCCTCTTTGGCAATGTAATCATCAGGAAGCATCAAAGAAAGAATAATTCTAAGAATGAGCAATGAGAGTAAAAATCAAGAATCTTTGTAGATTATCCAAGTCAGTTCGTATTAATTTAATAGAGTAACCAAGCCATCTTTTTATTATACCATATAGCAATGTCAAAACAAGTCTTTAGAATGATGAAGTAATTTAAATTAATGACAGACATCTCAACAATGACCAAACCGATTATAGAAAGCACAAGGAGATATCACAATGAAAAGTTAAAGCCTAAAAGTGAAGCAAACTTTAAATCTAGATGAGCTAGCAGTCTCACGTAGCAACCTATTGCTCCACACTCAATTCTTAAGCATGTGACATGCTTGTAGCATACTTCTTTTCACTGTTGGCATGCTTGAAGCATACTTCTTTTCATTTGAGTACTTTTTTTTGTATTATATAGATACATATATATGTATGGCATACTTGAAGCATACATCTTTTCATTTGAGCATGTTTATATATATATATATATGGCATGCTTGAAGCATACATCTTTGCAATTGACTCTTTCTTATTTTTTTTATATAACATGCCAAATTGAGTGAGCAAAAAGGATTGCAATAAGAAACATACAAGCCTCAGCCAAGATTTAAAATAAGACTCACAAGCAAGCTAATCCTTTTCGTTGAACATTGCAAAGTAATAACTATACTCAATCTAGTCAAAGTATTCTGTCATGCCATGCTTTAGTTCAAATGTGGCAAATTAATTAAAATCAGTCATGATCAAAGCTACACAGCACACGAGTAAATATTATAACGAGAGCTATATAGCTTATTTGATTTCAATGGCTTAGACTTGATGAGTTGTTTGACAAGTATAATAAACAAAGCATCTGAAATTTAAACAATAAGCTCCCCCTCAAAATAATCCCATAGGATGCAACACACCCAACTCACTACGCAAAAGAGCAAACCGTGCAGAATCAAGCGGTTTTGTGAGAATATCAGCAACTTGAGAATCTGTATCAATAAAATGCAAAACAACATCTCCCTTTTCCACATGGTCTCTAAGAAAGTGATACCGAATATCAATATATTTGGTTCTTGAATGTTGCATAGGATTTTTAGCAATACTAATAGTACTAGTGTTATGACAGAAAAGAGGTACACTATCCAATTCTAAGCCAAAATCCTTAAGTGTAGATGTCATCCAAAGCAACTGTGAGCAACAAGAAGCGGTAGCTACATATTCAGCCTCAGTAGTGGAAAGGGCAACAGACAACTGTTTCCTAGAAGCCCATGAAACAAGAGATGTGCCTAAAAAGTGACATGTGCCAGAAGTACTCTTTCTATCAATTCTACAACCCTCAAAATCTGCATCTGAATAAGCTCTAAGGGTAAGGTATGATAAAGAAGAATACCATAAACCAAATTCTAAAGTTGACTGAAGATACCTGAAAATTCGCTTAACTGCCTGATGATGTGAAGTACGTGGGGAAGCTTGAAAACGAGCACACAGACATACAGCAAAGTGAATGTCTGGCCTTGAGGCAGTGAGATATAGAAGTGAACCAATCATGCTTCTGTATTCTTTTTGATCAATAGGCTCTCCATCCTCATTAGGGTCTAACACTGCAGTGGATTCCATTGGTGTGGAGACTGGTTTGCTCGTCCCCATGTCAAAACGACGAAGTAGATCCTTGGTGAACTTGGTTTGATGAACAAAAATACCCAGCTTTGATTGTTTGATCTGAAAGCCTAGGAAGAACGTGAGTTCTCCCATCATGTTCATCTCAAATTCCCTGCTCATAGTATCTGAAAACTTGGAAACAAGTGCATGAGAGGAACCACCAAAGATGATATCATCCACATAAATCTGAACGAGTAAAAGATTATTGTCATGCTTGAGAGTAAACAATGTTTTATCTATCTTGCCCATTTGAAAGTAATTTTTAAGCAAATATGATTTAAGCCTATCATACTACGCTCTCGGTGCTTGTTTTAAACCATATAAAGCTTTGGACAATTTGTAGACATGATCAGGAAATTTGGGATTTTCAAAACCAGGCGGTTGTCTAACATAAACTTCTTCCTCAATATAGCCATTAAGAAAAGTACTCTTAACATCCATTTGATACAACCTAAAACCCTTAGATGCAGCAAATGCTAAAAGGATTCTAATAGCTTCTAATCGAGCAACATGAGCAAAAGTTTCACCAAAATCAAGACTTTCTACTTGGGTAAAACCCTAAGCCACAAGTCTAGCCTTATTTTGAACAACAACACCATCCTCACTTTGTTTATTCTTAAAAATCCATTTAGTTCCAATAATATTATGGCTATGAGGAGGTAAAACTAAAGTCCAGACTTTATTACACTCAAAATTTTCTAATTCCTCATGCATGGCATTAATCCAAGATTTATCAGATAAAGCGTGACTTACATCTTGGGGTTCAAAAGAGGAAACAAAAGCAGCATGAGCATACGATGCCTCGGAGTTATACCTGTTGCGAAGCACTCTCTTATCTAACTCACCAATCATTTGTTCAGGAGGATGACGTCGTTGAATATACAGAGGAGCCTGTGGGGTCGTTGGTGACAAAGGTGTAGTAGTAGTGACCTCTACCTCATTGGAGGTAGGAGCAGAGCCACTAGGTGTAGACTCCATCGGTATAGATATGTGTGTCGTAGAGTGAATCGGGGTTATCCTTTCATCGTAGTCAGAGTCATAGAAGATGTCTTCGGATGTGTCATTTACCTGTATACCTGCATTGTCAGATCTAATACCAGGACTAGCTTTATCAAAAGTGACCTCACAGGTCTCTACAATTTTTTTAGTTTCTAAGTTGAATACACGATAACCTCGAGTATGTGCTGCGTATCCAAGAAAAATACCATCTGAGGATCTAGATCCAAACTTATCAAGATTTCCATGTTTAAGAATGAAACATCGACATCCAAACACCCTCAAATGAGAAATATTAGGAGAATGACCAAAACGAAGCTCATAGGAAGTCTTATGCAATTTAGCTCGCAAAAATACTCTATTAGAAATATAGTAAGCAGTAGAAATAGCTTCAGCCCAAAACTTCCTAGGAGTAGCATGTTCATTTAACATTGTTCTAGCCATCTCAACCAAAGTTCTGTTTTTAGTTCTACAACACCATTCATTTGAGGCACACAGTGAAGAAAATTGATGATCTAAATCTTTTTCAGTACAAAAGAAGCAAATAAAGTGTTCTCGAATTCAGTTCCATTATCACTTCTAATTGCTCTAAGTGCTCCTGGGAGTTCAGTGACAAGTCTAAGAGCAAGCTCTCTAAAGTGACTAAAAGCTTCGTTCTTAGATGTCATGGGAAAGACCCAATAATATCTAGAATAATCATCAACAATAACAAGAACATACCATTTACCTCCAATTGATTGAACTCTAGCAGGTCCTACAATATCCATGTGCAATAGTTGTCCAGGTGCATCAGTCATTACAAGTGAGAGTGGAGGATGTGATGCAGACACCATCTTACCATGATGACATGGAGTGCAAACAATATCCATTGATTTTTCAATTTTAAGATCAGGTATTCCTCTAAAAATATTCATATTACTGATACGAGCAAGATGATCAAAACCAATATGACCTAATCTCCGGTGCCAGTGAAAAAGATCTTTAGAAGTAGATGAGACAAGGCACCTAAGATCAGATGATGAGGAATATGAAAAATCGCCCTTAAACAGACGACCAACTCGAGTAATTTTGCACACTAGATCACCAGATGAATCTAAAATGCAGCAAGAATGTCTTTTAAAGCTCACCTCAAGATTGTCGTCTATCAATTGTGAGACTGAAAGCATATTATAGCTCAACTTACTGACAAGAGCAACATCTTTTAAAATGAACTTATCGTTGACGCGTACAGTACCTTTTGTAAGAACTCGTCCTTGAGCATTGTCCCCAAAAGTGATCATCTCATCACCGGTGGCATGAGTGAGGGAGGAGAACCATCGTGAGTCTTTGGTCATGTGTCGAGAGCAACCGGAGTCAGTGAACCATATGTTCTCCTTCCGCTTACGACGAGTCTACAGCACGAACAATCGTCGGTATCTTAGTACTGGGGTTAGAAAATAAAGATTTAGGTAGCCAGTACTGAGATACGTGACGAACAGGAGTAACAACACTAGAACCAGAAACATGTGTGCGTGAGCGATCAGAACACCAAAAAGAAGCATGTCTAACTGCCCCTTGAAATGCAGACAATGCTAAATAAATATTATTTGAATTATAACCCAAACCAGCACGTGAAACAGATTTAAAATCATCATAAAAGTTCTCTAAAAACCTAGCTTTCGTATTAGTTTTAGGAACAACAAAAGAAGATACAATTTTTTTTTGTCTTAAAGCAATCATCTTTCCTTTTTCTCTTTCTTAACACGCCTAAAGAAAAATTCATACAAGTACCCATCTCTACCACAATAGGTGCATGAAATTTAACATAATTAGAATTCTTTTGAGATGATGAGCTAGCACCTACAATATTAGTAGAAGAGTTTTGCACAAAACCAGTAGATTTAAACACAGTTTGTTTTGGTTCAGATTTTACTTCAAATTTCCTAGATTCAAGAAGCTTAACAACTGTAGGAGGATTATTCTTGGCATGCTCAACAAAATTAAATCCTAGACTATGATTTTAACACTCACTTTTGACTTGTCTAGAATCATATTCAAATTTTTCTTTCCAAAAGAAAATATTTCTAAAGTGTCCTTAAGATACTCAATTTCTTTAGCTAGAGTAAGACAAGTAGTGCATGTGACAGATTCATTTACAATCTTCTTAGAAGCACTAGATTGAGCCAACCTTTCTTTTTCAGCAAAATCATTAAGTTGTCTAGTCAAAACTTCTATTTCTATAGTGAGTTTAAGACAGTTAGAGCAAGAAACTATCTCATGATAGAGCATCTGTTGAATTGTTTCATAAGATGAATTAAGTCTAACTTCTAGCAATCCACAATTAGAGCAAGTTTTAATTTGAGCATTTGAAGTACTTGACTCTAGACATGTAGGAGAACTAAACTTGAGTTTTTCAATTTCATCATTTGCAAGTTTTAACTTTTCATCACAAGAATCATGTGTCAATCTTAGTTCATCAAGTTTAGCAGTTACATCGTCAAGTTGAACCAAGGTTGATGCATTAATTGTTCTAGCAGTCTCTAACTCCGAGTGTAAAACTTGACAAGACTCACAAGATTCATTATTAGGAATAGAAGTTCTAAGTCTATTAATTTTAGAAGTTAAGCTTTCAATAAGACAATTATTTTCTTTTAGTTTCTTTTTAGTCTTTTTCAATTCAATAGCCAGTTAATCAAACCATCTTCAAGTTCATCATATGATGGTCTTACCTCATCGGGATCACTGTCATCGTCGTCATTGTTGTCGTTTCTTGCCATGAAGCACATGTCCGTGAAGTCGTCGTTGTTCTTTTTCTTACCTTTAGCATCATCATTATCGTGGTCGTCGTCGTCGCAACTTTCATATTCTACATCACTCAGATCAAGATGTTCGATAGCTGAAAGAACCTTTTCAGCAAATTTCCGATGGAAATTACCACCCTTGGTGTTGTTGTTCTTGGATGGCCGATGACGGTAATTCTTGTTTTCCTTGATCATCTTCCCCTTGAGCTTGGGACAATCCACTTTAATGTGACCTGGCTCGCCACACTCATAGCACCTGATCGAACTTGACATGCCACCTCGCTTCCTCATTCTCACGTTGTTGAGTGCCTTGTATGTCCGTGAGGAGATCAACACCAAATCCTCTTCAGGGAGCTGTTCAAACTGTTCCTTTGAAAAAGAAGACAAAGCAGACAAAGAAAAAGAACTCGACAAAGCGACTTGCGAGGTTAGTCACAAGTGCTAAACATGAAGATTTATCGATCTTATATGAAAAAGCTTCCATCTCATAGGTTTTCAATCTAGAGAAAAGATCATCCATAGTTAAAGTATCTAGATTGATAGTTTGATTAATAGTTATGACAACCATCAACCACTCAGAACCTAAAGATCTTAAAATTTTAGCTGCATTATCTTCATCAGTAGGAATAACATTAACACCGCATAAATTACTCAATATTTTCTCAAAACGAGCAAAAAGATCATCAATAGATTCACCAGGCTTCATAGCAAAATCAGAATATTCTTTTTGATAAAGATTTTTACGCTTGTCTTGATTTTTGTGGTTCCATCATGATAATCGCAAAGAGTCTTCCATATTAAGTAGCGAATTAATATGAGCAACACGATCAAAATCTTTGCGATAAATTCCTTGAAACAACAAGTTACGAGCTTATGCATTTAAATCAATATCAGTTTTGTTTAGATCAGTAACAATAATAGGAACCTCATAAGGTCTAGAAACTTTATTCCAAACATCACTACCTTGAGCCTCAATATAAGCTTGCATACGATATTTCCAAAAAGCAAAATCAGTACCATCTAGCATGGGGGACGATTCACATACCTCTCTGGCACCATCGTAACCCGCTCTGATACCACTTGTAGGATCGTTAATGACAATCAGAGGGGGAGGGTGAATGATTGTATAAGATTTTACTTCTTCTTTTTTTAACTCAATTTCTCCTTACTATTGATCAAGCATGCACCATAGATTATATAATTGTATTTGCAATGTAACTCGATGCCTATGACCGAAAGCTAAGCGCGATTGTATTAGTTAAATTAACAAATGTGTCAAATCAATTTATATCGATTGTTATAATGGAACCACCTCACTAAAATAATCTAGTTTTCTCTTGGTGATGGAGAAACAGACATGCAAGTATGCTACTGGTTGCTACGTACTCACCTCAAATAATCCACAGATATGCTGCTACTTGTACCATAGTTTTTGTCTTGCTAAACCAGATAATATAATATGAATCTGACCTAACATCCTGTAATACCCCAAAATATATTCGAAAGGATTAGTCGGGAGAAATTATATAAATCGGGAGAGAGTAATTGAATCGGGAGAAGGGTTCTTTTAGAAAATCACCAAAACAGGAAATGAGATAGGGTTTTCCGCGTTTAGTGGGCAACTTGGGCTTGGGCCTAGGCCCATGTGGGGCTGGCCGGCCATAGGGGGAGGCGCCACCCCCTCCCCCAAACCCTAGCCGCCCCCATCTCCCACTCCTCCCCCTTGTGGCCGCCACTTTCCTCACCTCCTCCACCTTGCGCCACTTCCTCCCCCTCCCTGGTTACCTCCCCCTTGCACCCTCCCAAGCACCCCTCCAAGTTTCCCCATGCCTGCCGGCCAAGGAAAGAAGAAGAAGCATCCCCATTTCGGCCGGCCAAGGAGGAAGAGAAGAGGGAAGGAAGAGGGGAGAAGAGAAGGGAGAAGAGAAGGAAGAGGGATCCCATCCAGAGTTCGCGATCTTCAGCTGCACCAAGGGTAACTAGCATCGTTTATTGTTGTGTGATTAGTCGTAGAAGAGGAATCGGGTAGTTTTGCCTAGGTTGCAATCTGCCCGCTGTAATCGCAGATTCGTCCAGTAGCTTGTGGGGTCAATTTTATGTGTTTAGAGGCCGAATTAGGAGTTTTGGTCTCCTAGAGATATGTAGGTCTTGTTCTTAGATTTCATTGGCCGCCAAGAACGCTCAAATCCGATTAACGGTTGGAAAGTTATGAATTTTTTAGTATCGCTGTCCTGCTGATCTGTCAGTATTGGGACAATCTGTAGAAATCTGAATTAATCTATTAGTTAAATACGAAATCAGAGGATCTCAATATAACAACAAATGTGGGTAATTTCTATACCTTTTCAGAGAGATAAAGAACGCAAGATGCGGACTTTCGTAGCAAAAGTTATGGTGGTTTTAGTGCACTGTCCAGAGAACCCGATGTGAATTCTGATGTTCTGTAGATTGGCTTGGTAGGGAAGTAAATGGAAGAATAAAAGGGCTCCCAACTAGGTTTATTTAGGTAATTTATTTACCTTTTCATAAAGTCTAATATCATCTTATTTGGATTCCTGAGCAGAAAGTTATGTATTTTAGAAGTTGACTATCTACAGTGTGCGCCAAATCAATCGCTAGAAATTGGAAGTTGGGAAACACTTGGGGGGTTTAGCAAGTTCATTTGTGTTGTTCTTATGCTCTTGGTTCAGTATGTTGGTCTTAGATTGGGTTATCTTAAAATTCAGGTGGGAGCGTGGTCCCGAGGCAGCACCTAAATCGCGTCCACCGTTCTCGCACGGTTGAGGCAAGTATTCGGGCTATAATATATGTATGCATGCATGATATGATTGTGGTGTATCTTGATCGTATAGCCATGCACGCCTATTTATAAGATGAGTAACAGTTTATTTTGATGACTGTTAGTTATGGTTAAAGGTTCTTCCGCATGTTGTTATTGCTTCCGTGCCAATGAGAATATGTTGTATTCCTGCATATGAAAATGTTATCATGGTGCATATGCATGTTGAGAGCATACATGTGCCTGGATCACGTGGTGACCAAGCACATACAGTTGAGGTCCCCATCATGAAGATGACGGGCTTGAGGTCCCCACATTCGTGGAATGTGGGCTAATGAACAAAGAGGTCCCCGTCATTAAGATGATGGGCAAAGGTCCCTATACATGTGGTGTATAGGCTATTGGTCCCTGTGCCAGAGGGCACAGGCAAGGGTATGCAGCGACGGTTGTATACCCCGCATTACCGGTAAAATGCGAAAAGAGATAAAGTTCAAAGGAGCATTGCATTGGTTGCATATCATGAGTTAAATGGCTATGTTTATTGTGATGTTAATTGAGGATCATCGATGCTATGTTTGTGTTCTTGTTTATGGCCTTGTTGATACTTGCTAAGTTTTTAGGCTCACCCTTGCTTTAATGTGTTTTAGGTACGGGGCGGAACGACATGCATGGGAGGGAATAGAAGTTGTTGCACTCACTACCTCACACTCTTAAGGCGTTTGCCACTTAGCACCAATTTAGAAATAAATAAACTGTTTGGTTATCACCATATATGGTTTTGAGTATTTATGTTAATTGTGATAATGAGAATAGCAAGTCTGGATTATTGTTTATTCGATCTTCTTGCATGCTTGTGTAACCTTGATTATGAAGATATTGATAAATGCCATGGTTAACTGTTGGAACCTCGGTATTGTCGACTATACAAAGGAGGTTTTGCCGAAAATTTGTAATTGGTCTTACTTTAGTTTAGTTTAATTTCATTTTAGTAGCATTCGGGCTCAATCTTTGGTGAGGTGTTCTGATTAGTATGAGCGAGCGATGAGTCCGTGGTAAATAAATTGTTAAATTGACACCTTGTACCTGATAAGTTGGGGATGGGCCAAGCATTGCATTTACGTTTCCGTTGTATTGCTTTGATCATTTCTGATGTGAAATGGGTATGAATACTTATGGGTTGCCTTTAAGATTGTTATATTTGATGATAGTAGATGATGAGAGGGTAAGCTTGTGGTTTTAGCCTTGGGCTTCCAGGATTGCACCACCATCTGGGTTTCTTTGGGAAGGTTATTGTCTTCCTTGAGTTAGAATGGTTATTCTTGGTCTGACCCGGTGGATGAATTCTCTTGGGTCAGTGGTTATTTCAGTTGATGAGTGTTCATCGGTTGTTGATGGCTCCTTAAAGCAAACATTGGTTCTCCCGAATGACGAGTTGTTTTGCTGTTTTTAAACATAGATGGTCTATAAGATTGATCTTTTACTTGGAACTTTGGTCAATGGAAGCTTTATTTTATTTGTCCTTACAACGTGAGAAAGCTTTGGCCCCCATGCACTCTTTTCGGGATTTGAGTTCGAAGTTGATACTTCTCTTTTATGAGAGGAAGCATCAAAGTTCATTGAATAAAGTTTTGATTCTACTTATTTCTTTTGGAGTAGATGGAGTGTTGAATTTTAGACCCTCTTCATAGAGAAAGAGAGTGTCAACTCTCTTTTGCAATGATTTGTTGTGTTAAGTGAGAGTATGTCCGTACCTATTTGGAGTCAAAAGAGATATTAGGAAGTATAGAACATTGATGAATTAGTCTGGTTATTAAAAATCGTTAGGTTGCTAAACTTGTTGAGTTCTTTGGTTCCCATGGATTAATTTAAATGTGTGGAAAGGGAAACTAGAGGAAATGCTAGATTTACTTATTCACTAGTATGATTAGTTATTGGAATTGTGTACAACCGGTTGAATGGATTGAATATCGGTGGATCTAGAATTTATGGGAGGAGTTCTATGTGGTTCTTCTATATAGGATGACACGATGAATTGGGTTATAGTGTTGTTGAGACTTTTGATCGATAGAAGATTTCGATTTGTGAAGTTTTAGTGTATTTTTGCCAAAATTCAAATATGAGGAGGAACAGTTGAATATGTGTTTGTTAATATCCATGTGATTTGGGAAGGAAAGTAGGTAGCAATTAGATTTCATAATGAAGCCAGTTGATAACAACAATAGTTGTAGTATAACTGTTGTGTGTTGAAGTTTGATGTTGAGCATCGCTAAAAGTTGAATTGATATGATATAATAGGTGGCTTATG
Organism: Ampelocalamus luodianensis; assembly: GCA_036346255.1. Lineage (NCBI taxonomy): Eukaryota > Viridiplantae > Streptophyta > Magnoliopsida > Poales > Poaceae > Ampelocalamus > Ampelocalamus luodianensis. The sequence goes on from CM070625.1 coordinate 25,894,738, forward strand.
CCCACATGATTATGAAAATATCGGATGATAATGTGTCCTTGATGAAAGATTTTTGGGTAGAACTTTTTCAATTGGGTGGTAGACCCCTTCCAAACTTAAGAAGTTGATGTAGTGGGGTAGTATGGATTTGGTATACACTCGTTTTGAAGATGAGATGAAAAGGAAGTATGAAACAATGTGGTGAAACTTTGGAGGCTTTCTAATGGAATAGTTGATGATAAATATTCATGTTCAGAGTATATTATTCTTGATGTTAGTAAGATTATCTACAAGGGATTGTGACTTGTGTGTGTAGTGATGATTCTTTTAGAAATAAAGTAATTTGATCGTCTTTCGTAACTTGGATTTTGTAGAAGTGTTTCGAGTTTTGCGTTGGTGATCATTTGGATCACTTGAGTTATGTGGTGATTGAGTTGCTTTGAGCAAAGTGTGAAGTTGAAAGATTTTATTGGTTCTTAAGTTGTTCTTATGATTTGGTCTTAAGAGCTTATCTTGTTTAAGCCGGCAAAGTGATGTAGTAATCAGAAAAATAACCTTCCTTGTTAAAGGAAGGAGTGAAGTATAAGTATTTGAGATTTAAGTCACGTTTCGCATCTTGCAGTTTATTTGAGTGTGCTTAAACCTTATGCAGTTGTTCCATAAGAGTTTATCAATTTTCAAAGGGCATTACCTTCTTCTCTTTTCTGGTTTGGTATACGCTTTCAGTAAGGCTTGAGCCCTTGACTGTTGACTTTCCCTTATGTTTTTCGAGTACTTGGCCTAAGTGAAAGTTTTCCTTGGTCTTGTGTTCACTGCGGGTAGCACATGTTTTCTAAGTTGATAAAAAAAATTGATTCCATTCGCTCTTTCTTTTGAGGAAGAATCAACCTATTCGTTTTACCTGAGTTTTTTTTAGGTGTTTAATAATTGTAGTTGTGAAACTGTGAGTTGTAAGTTATTCGATGAGCATTGGAGGATGAAATAATTTCGTAATATAGTTCTTTGAGAGAAGTCTAAATAAATGGAAGTTTGTCTTATGAGGTTAACTTGATTGCATTATTACAAACTAGTAGAACCTATAGTGATTGTGATCCAAGATCTTCGGTTCACTTGGGTGGAACATTAGAATTCTGAAAGTATAGAAATATTGATCAATTATATAGAGTATCGCAATTTGGTAGTATTGTGAGATTATGAAAGTTATTCATGATGATGTGGTTTAATGAGAGTGGAATTACAAAGTAATCGGATCGTCATGTCAATTAATGGGATAATGGAAAATGTTGAGTAGTGTCAAGAGTGATTTGGCTTTAACTGAGTAACCTTCTGAGAGTTATAATCTTTGTAAAGGTAAACTGGTCAAGAAAATATTTTCATGATGATGTTAATGAGTGAGTATGTGGGAATTGTGGATTTTCAGGGATTTAATCTGAGGATTTTCCTATCTTTTATATGAGAAGTTAGTTGCAAGAATCTTGGAGGTTAAATGTGGACTTTGCATTGTTATGCTAGAACTTTGAGTCGCCCAAAGATTATGTGTAGATGAAGTAGAATAAGGGTGGATTGCGAACAGTGGGATGATCGTTGATAACACTCTTCTGATGTAGTACATGAGAGTGTGTGATGTGAAATCTGAGATATTTGTTCTCAAAAGGGTTGAGGTGATATGATCGTGTGAGAGATCTAATTTGGGGATACTTTCTGAGTGTCATTTGTCAAATGAATTCTGTCAGTAAAGGAAATTGGTTAGAGAATGTTTTGTGAAATCATCAGAGTCCCTCTTCGAAGGTGTAGACAAGGTGTTTCGATTTGGGTTTGGCGTTGAGATCGCCAAGTTAAGAGTAACAGGTTAGTGTGTTGTGCGATGAATCGGGATTCCAAAAAGTTGAGAGAAATTTTATTTCTAAAGGAGAAATTGAGAAAAGATTGTTTCCTCGAGTACTGAAACACTCTCTTGATCTTGTTTGAGCTATGAGTTTATGACGGACGTCGTTCGCAATTTGGGTTTGATTTTTTGTTGGCTTGTGTGGTTCTTATCTATTCAGAAAGAAATGATGGATTTGGTTATTCGAGTGATTTCTATTTTGGCGATCGTGGTGTTTATTTGCAAATTTTCTATTTTGAAGGTGGAAAGATTTTCGTGATAAATCTTTTAATTCTGAATTTGACTCTTTTTAGTACCGAGTTGGTAACGTTTGGTTGCGATGAGAGTCCTTCATTTTCAGTTGGGCTATGTCGGTAAAACAGTGTGTTTAAAGCGAGTTCTGTTGTGTGTCCCTCGTTAAAAGAGGTGATCTTTGGTTGAGTGAAAAAGTTCAATGAGATGTGGAACAAGAGTTCAGTGTTTTTTTTGCACATGTCGCGTGGTTCGGTACCACTAGGGGGGAATGCCCCAAGGTACATTGGGTTGTTTTCGCTAGTTGGCGTATCGCCAGGACTATCTCGAGTCCGTGCGCGGAGTACGTAATGTCTTGTTTGATCTGGTGTTGAGTGAGTACCTGGGAGATCCAGAGTTTGAGATTTCGTTAATGTCGTCGGTCTGAGCGAGAAGAGACTTGGGAGGTAGTCTCGCATGATCGAACTTTAACCAAAGTTGTTCACGTCGGGTACATCTTGTTGGTTATTGATTTTTTTTTTCAGTTGGGGTTGTTGTTGTTTTGCTAGTAGATGACAGGTAGAATTCGGGGTCGAATTCTGTTTAAGGGGGGTAGAATGTAATACCCCAAAATATATTCGAAAGGATTAGTCGGGAGAAATTAAATAAATCGGGAGAGAGTAATTGAATCGGGAGAAGGGTTCTTTTAGAAAATCACCAAAACAGGAAATAAGAGGGGGTTTTCCGCGTTTAGTGGGCAACTTGGGCTTGGGCCTAGGCCCATGTGGGGCTGGCCGGCCATAGGAGGGAGGCGCCACCCCCTCCCCCAAACCCTAGCCGCCCCCATCTCCCACTCCTCCCCCTTGTGGCGTCCACTTTCCTCCCCTCCTCCACCTTGCGCCACTTCCTCCCCCTCCCTGGTTACCTCCCCCTTGCACCCTCCCAAGCACCCCTCCAAGTTTCCCCATGGCTGCCGGCCAAGGAAAGAAGAAGAAGCATCCCCATTTCGGCCGGCCAAGGAGGAAGAGAAGAGGGAAGGAAGAGAGGAGAAGAGAAGGGAGAAGAGAAGGAAGAGGGATCCCATCCGGAGTTCGCGATCTTCAACTGCACCAAGGGTAACTAGCATCGTTTGTTGTTGTGTGATTAGTCGTAGAAGAGGAACCGGGTAGTTTTGGCTAGGTTGCAATCTGCCCGCTGTAATCGCAGATTCGTCCAGTAGTTTGAGGGGTCAATTTCATGTGTTTAGAGGCCGAATTAGGAGTTTTGGTCTCCTAGAGATATGTAGGTATTGTTCTTAGCTTTCATTGGCCGCCAAGAACGCTCAAATCCGATTAACGGTTAGAAAGTTATGAATTTTTTAGTATCGCTGTCCTGCTGATCTGTCAGTATTGGGACAGTCTGTAGAAATCTGAATTGATCTATTAGTTAAAGACAACATCAGAGGATCTAAATATAATGAAAAATGTGGGTAATTTCTATACCTTTTCAGAGAGATAAAGAATGCAAGATTCGGACTTTCGTAGCAAAAGTTATGGTGGTTTTAGTGCACTGTCCAGAGAACCCGACGTGAATTCTGATGTTCTGTAGATTGGCTTGGTAGGGGAATTAAATGGAAGAATAAAAAGGGCTCCCCAACTAGGTTTATTTAGGTAATTTAATTACCTTTTATAAAGTCTAAGATCATCTTATTTGGATTCCTGAGCAGAAAGTTATGTATTTTAGAAGTTGACTGTCTCGATTATGTGCGCCAAATCGATCGCTAGAAATTGAAAGTTGGGAAACACTTGGGGGGTTTAGCAAGTTCATTTGTGTTGTTCTTATGCTCTTGGTTCAGTATGTTGGTCTTAGATTGGGTTATCTTAAAATTCAGGTGGGAGCGTGGTCCCAGGGGTAGCACCCTCGTCGCGTCCACCGTTCTCGCACGGTTGAGGCAAGTATTCGGGCTATAATATATGTATGCTTGCATGATATGATTGTGGTGTATCTTGATCGTATAGACATGCATGCCTATTTATGAGATGAGTTACTATTTATTTTGATGACTGCTAGTTATGGTTAAAGGTTCTTCCGCATGTTGTTATTGCTTCCGTACCAATGAGAATATGTTGTATTCCTGCATATGAAAATGTTATCATGGTGTATATGCATGTTGAGAGCATACATGTGCCTGGATCACGTGGTGACCAAGCACATCTGATTGAGTCCCGTCATGAAGATGACGGGCTTGAGTCCCACATTCGTGGAATGTGGGCTAATGAACAAAGAGGTCCCGTCATTAAGATGATGGGCAAGGTCCCTATACATGTGGTGTATAGGCTGTTGGTCCCTGTGCCGAGAGACACGCGCGCAAGAGTATCTGCGACGGTTGTATACCCGCATTACCGTAAAATGCGAAAAGAGATAAAGTTCAAAGGAGCATTGCATTGGTTGCATATCATGAGTTAAATGGCTATGTTTAGTGTGATGTTAATTGAGGATCATCGATGCTATGTTTGTGTTCTTGTTTATGGCCTTGTTGATACTTGCTGAGTCTTTAGGCTCACCCTTGCTTTAATGTGTTTTAGGTACCAGAGGCAGGAACGACATGCATGGGAGGGAATAGAAGTTGTTGCACTCACTACCTCACACTCTTAAGGCGTTTGCCACTTAGCACCAATTTAGAAATAAATAAACTATTTGGTTATCACCATATATGGTTTTGAGTATTTATGTTAATTGTGATAATGAGAATAGCAAGTCTGGATTATTGTTTATTCGATCTTCTTGCATGCTTGTGTAACCTTGATTATGAAGATATTGATAAATGCCATGGTTAACTGTTGGAACCTCGGTATTGTCGACTATACAAAGGAGGTTTTGCCGAAAATTTGTAATTGGTCTTTAGTTTAGTTTAATTTCATTTTAGTAGCATTCCAGGCTCAATGCTGAGCTGGGGTGTTACACATCCAGAACTGATGGTACAGTCTGAACATAAAGCAAAAGCACCACATGCTATTGACCATCCAACCACCAGCATGCAAATGGAAACCAGCAGACAGATCAAAAGGGCCTTCAGTCTCCTTCTGTGCCACACAAAGCTGCAGCGACGTCAGGCAGTGTGCTGGCTTGCACATGCAATGGCAATCGACCCGAGGCAAACAAAAATCGCTGAGTAGCGAGCAGCCCCGCAGCTGAACGATGTGCCTTCAACCGATAGGACGGCGTGCATGCATATCAATCACACCCGAAGTTCTTCCAGAGATCACGCAACGCCAAAAGCTTTTTCCATCAACATGCACACAAAAACATCAGCCGCCACCAAGACCCAAAAACCACGTTTCTTCTCCCCCTAACCCTAACAGCCGTCAGCTATTTATTTCCTACCGGCCGCAGACCCAAATACCAACCACCCAACCTCACACGCAGAGCCCATGCAAACCAATGTTGGTCCTTAACACCCACGTAGGGCCCAATACGTGGGCTTTTACACCAGATTATAAAATCAATTTTGAACACCCTAAAATTATCACGTGTCGTAGCCTCCGGACCACACCTCTGTAACTCCAACACGCATCATCCATCATTGATCTCCATGCGCTCCAACTCGAGTCCGACCGTCTCCTCCAGCATCCTCGACTCTCTGGACCATGACTCCGCGCCAAGCCATCTCCCGGTCACCGCCGTAGACCACGATCGCCTCCAAGTTATCCTGCACATGCAAAGACCAAAACACCATATTTTTTCGGCACAAGTTCTTCCCAACTTGACCGACATAAGTTCACACACGCGTCACACCCCTCAAATAACATCAATTAGCAACATTGTCAATTATTCATCAACTAAATTATTCTAGACCTAACCACATGGTCTAACAACTTGAGAGTTACAGCTGAATGTTTCGTGCATATCATGCATATGCATATACGGGACACGAATATTAATTATAACACGACAATCTAACTACGACCTTTTGAGACTTGCGATGGTTTTGTCGTCACAGCGGGATGTATACATGCATGCTTGTTGCATGTATGCATCATGTTGTTCTTTATTGTGAATGTCGCTTGTATTCAATATGAGGCCAATGGGCGATATATATATCTGGTACATACGGTGAATATGCAAAGAACCCTTATAACAATGGGGAATAACAAACTATACATATATATATATATATATATATATATATATATATATATATATATATATATATATATATATATATATATATCTAACACCCCCTCAAACTCATGGTGGATCAACAACACGAGTTTGGAGAGGTAGAAACCGTCTTTGTCTGTGAGTGCAGGCCTTAAAAAGAAATCGCTATCTCAAGCTCGAAGGCACATCTTGAAGAGCAATCACTGGTCATGCACACAAGACCGCATGAAGGAAGCATCAACACCAATATGCTTGGTAGCTCATGCTTCACGGATCTCGGACATCTGATACTTTGTACTATCGGACAAGAGAGGAGTTGGTGTAGTGACGAAACACCAAAATCCTCAAGTAACCACCGTAGCCAAGTAATCTCTGCATCAAGAGAGCCATAGCGCGCAACTCACCTCTGCACTCGAGCGGAACACTGCGATCTGTTTCTTCGTCTTCCGGGCAATGAGAGAACCACCAAGAAAAACACGATGGCGAGAGATAGACCGCGATCGGAGGATCGGCGGCCCAAGTAACATCCGAATAAGTCAAGTCGTATGCAGTGGAGTTTGGAAAGAAAAGCGGCGAGAGATAGTTCCACGAAGGTATCGCGAACTCAAAGAAGGTGGTGTAGTGGACTGAGTGGGAGCAGATCTGGCCGACTCGAAATGTGGGTGGATAAGTGATATCTGGACGAGTATGACAAGATAGACAAAACTTCCAACAAGATGACGATAGCGAGTCGGATCGAGAAAGAGGCTCGCCATCGGAGGTCGAGGTGAACATTGAGCTCCATGGGAGTCTCAACGATACACCGATCGATGAGAGGCGCGATCAAGAAGATCCACGAATATACTTCTCTTGGGACATAAAGAAACCATCCGGAGTGGAAGTAACCTCAATCCCAAGGAAGTAACGAAGAGGACCAAGATCCGACATAAGCGCTCACTAAGACGAGCCTTGACAAAGGCAATGTACTTAGAATCATCTCCGGTAATGATCATATCATCAACATACAGAAGAAGAAGAGTCCGACCACGAGACGAAGTATGGACAAAAATCGCAGGATCATGATCACTAGCTGAAAAACCAGCAGTAGTAACCACAGAGGAGAAGCGCTCAAACCAAGCACGAGGGGCTTGCTTAAGGCCATAAAGAGAACGACGAAGACGACAGACCATGCCCTCAGGAACAGAATACCCAGGTGGCGGAAGCATGTAGACCTCCTCACGCCACTCGCCATTAAGAAAGGCATTCTTGACATCAAGGTGAAAGCAGACCGATGGCGAGCAGGCGCTACCGCAAGAAGAGTGCGGGCGGTGGTCATGTGAGCCACGAGAGCAAAAGTCTCGTCGTAGTCACGACCATGCTCTCTTGGAAGCCACGAGCAATAAGGCGTGCCTTATAGCGCTCAAGAGAGCCATCGAGCAAGTCTTAATCTTATAGACCCACTTACATGTGATGGGGCGAGTGAGATGGAAAAGGAACAAGATCCCAAGTACCCGATGCGCTCGAGGCAGCAATCTCTCGGCCATAGCATCTGCCACTCAAGATGAGTAACAACATCCGATAGGAGACAGGCTCAAGAGTAGTTGCACCGAAAAACCAAAGCAGGCGGAGGCCGAATCGATGCGATCGCGGAGCGTGCGAGGAAAGATAACCCATCGGGGAAGATGGATCATCGGGAGAAAATAGAACATCGGAGAAGATGGCTCATCCGGAAGATCCTCAATACGAGGTCGACGAGTGTAGCGAGTGTAGTGGGAGGAGCACGAGGAGCGCAGGGAGGCAAGCGGCGGCGACAGCGGCGGAGAGGCCACGGGAGGAATATGTGGAGACTCGGTGGGGCGGGTGGATGAGGGCAAGACATATATAGGTGTATCCGGAAAGGTCAAAAGGACGAGAGACTCCACAGAGGAAGCGAAACCGAAGGAGAGGTAGGGCGTGGGTAGAAGGAACGAGACTCGTCGAAAGTCACATCAGAAATCCGCATCCATCGACCAACAGATCCCACAGACGATATCCTTTGTGCTCGACTGTATCCCGAAAGACACACTCAACAAGCGGCGATCGGTTTGAGTACGTTCGAGGCGAGAGAACATAGCAAACGCAGCCAAACAGACGAAGGACAGAGTAGTCAGGAAGAAGACCACAAAGACGCTCAACAGGAATCGCACCCTGAAGAGCAGAAGAGGGCTGGATGTTAACGAGATGGGTGGCAGTGGAAACAGCCTCGGCCCAAAAGTGAGGTGGAATAGAGGCGGCAATCATCAGTGCACGAGCCGTCTCAAGGAGATGACGATGCTTGCGCTCAGCGACACCATTCTGAGCATGAGCACCGGGACGGAGAAGCGGCGAGTACCGCTCGATGGGAAAGCTGCGCGTAACGAGAGAGTACTCGCCGGTGAGTCAACACGAAAGACACAAATAGGGGTGGAGAACTGTGTATGGACCATAGTGGTAAATTGTTTATAGATAGATAAGACCTCACTACGAGAAGACATAAAATATATCCAAGTGTGGCGAGAAAAATCATCTATAAAAATGATATAATATCGATGACCCCCTTTCGAAACGAAGGGAGCCGGACCCCAAACATCTGAATGAACAAGATCAAAAGGACGCCGAGACAACGACTCACTATGAGGATAAGGAAGTGAATCATTTACCTAACTTACAGCCCGACAATCTAAAGACACATCTCTGAGACGGACCCGAAGACCACGGCGAACCAAAGGCGGCGGGCGAGATCCACACGGATGACCAAGACGGTGATGCCGCTGCTGAAAAGAGCCGGTGGCGAAGTGGCGAAGTTGAGAGATTGGCGGCAACGGTAGCGGCGGAAGGAAGGTGAAGCGGTCAAGCTCCCGAGACGCTGTGAGTCAAGGCGCCGAGGCGAGAACCAACGAGCTCCGTGCGGCGATCCCGAACACAACAAGAGTCGAGTCGAGAATGACCCGACAACCAAGATCGATGTCGCCCGTGAGAAGAAGGCGCATGGTAAGGCGAGGAACATAAGCAACGAAGGAACATGAAAATATGAGTTGCTAAGAGGGTCTCGACCGAGAGAAAAGAGATGTACCATCGGTAAGAACAGCGGGAGAATCAAGGGTGTAATGAAAGGCAGTGGAAGGATCGGAGTCATGTGAAAAGATGCTCCGAATCAAGAATCCACGGGAGGTACTGTGTGTAGAAGGTGGTTTCTCGGTGCGAAGAGTCGATGGCGAGCTGCGAGAACTGTCGAGGACAACACAAAGCGGCAAGCGGCGTCGAAGTCGACTATCTCACGCTCGGTGAGAAAATGCGAAGAAGTTGATGCGGCGTCGATGTAGAAGCACCGATGCGGTGCTAGTAGAAGAACGGCGAAAGATGTCGCCGCTTCTTATAGCACTGGGACTCAATGTGGCCGACCTTATTGCGGTAGGAGCAATGAGGCGACCACCGCCGGATGGAGGCGACCACCACCACCGTGGCGGCGCGTGGAGCCGTCGGTGTAGCGGTGGGCGGCGGCGAGCACGGAGGAGTGGTAGCGAGCGGCACCACTCGGCGAGTCTCCTCCCGCGTATCTCGATGAGAGCCTCGAGAGTGACACGAGGTGGCGTGCAGGAGGCTGAGCGCGCCGTTGCTCGAACTTCGGGGCGGCGAGTAAGGAACTCGTAGATCCGCTGAAACTCGGTCGGCCGCGTCTGGCTAAACAACAGCGGCGAGCGGCGGCCGGCGGTGCGAGAGAGTCGGTGGCCCGAGCAATGAGCTCGGCGTAAAAGCGTCAATAGTAGCATCACCTGCTGAAGAGTGCTCTGGCGGACCACGAGCGGTAGAGAGCATCACCGGAGGGCTTGTAGCGCGCGAAGGTGAGTCCACATCCGAAAGCGATGAGAGTCCCACAATCTCGAGAAGAGAATGGATCTATCGGCGATGAGGACAGGCGACGATCGGCGTCGTCGTCGTACCACCGAGTGTAGGCGGTTGGCGATCCTTGTAGAAGTCGAGCCTCTGGTAGGCGAGATAGCCTCATCATCGGCAAAGCGGCGGTCTCGTGGCGGCCTTGCCATTTGTGGAAGCGGCGCAACAGCGTAGGCTCGTCGGAGGTGTAGGGCAAGCGGGCGGTGACATCGCGAGAGAGGCCCGAGAGGCGAAGACCACGCATGTCGATGCGCATGTGAGACACGAAGTCGGTGCAATTAACACCATCAAAAATCACCGAACGCGAGGAGAAGCAGTACCCATTGGTAGGCGGCGGCGGGCGGCGCGGCGACCAAAACAGCGAAGTCTAACGCGGCGCCGAGCGCGCGGCGGTTAGAACGGCGTTTTCCTTCAAGCCGATTACAAATCGGCGGCGAGCCGCCCACTCAACACGCGCGTGCGCGCGCGCGAGAACCCTAGTTCCCGGCGGCGGCAGCGGAGCGAGCGGCTTCTCACGGGCGGGCGTCTCACGAAGCGGCAGCGGCGACTTCGTCGAAACTCCGGCTCGAGCGCCGCGCGCTGCGGTACGCAGCGCGGGTCGAGGAAGCGGCGGAGGCGTGAAGACTCGGCTCCGGCGGGAGATGGGAAAGCGGCCGCGCGGCGAGCGAGGAGCGGCGGCGGCGGCAGCGCCGCGCCGATCCGGCAGCGCGCGCGGAGTCGAGCGCGCGGGCGGCGATCCGGCGATGGCGGCGAGTGGCGAGTGGGCGGCAGCGGCGGACAGCGATGGCGCGCGGAGACGGGCGACACGGCGGCAGAGATCCGAGTCGTCGTAGATAACGACAAGAACGACGCCGTCGGATCCGAGCGGCAGCGGCGGAGTGACAAGCGAAGCGACGGGATAAAAAAAACCCTAAGTACGCTCTGATACCATGTTGTGAATGTCGCTTGTATTCCATATGAGGCCAATGGGTCAGTATATATATACAGGTACATGCGGTGAATATGCAAAGAACCCCTTATAACAATGGGGAATAACAAACTATACATATATATCTCTAACAGTTGCCTGCTTGCTGCTCTCAAAAAAATGGATCCAAATATCACTTGTAATATTTTGATCCTTCTTGGACCTTACAATGTGAGAAGACATGACATCTTCTTGCTTAATAGCTTCAACTTCCACTCGAATCCACACATATATCACTTTGATATATTGCTCTCAGGATTGGATTTGAATTGCATTTCTACGTACACTCGACAGTTTACAACTGAAGGTTGTGTGCATATCATGCATATGCATATACAGGACACAAATATTAACATGGCAATCTTTTTGTTTTATGATTACAAGGAAGATACGCACACACACCACCACCACACACGCGCCCTACACGCACACAACATGAGTGTGTCCCTTAGTATATGCCTAGAAAAATAGAGGTCGGGGATAAATCTACAATCTCATAAAATTCCTACTGAAGCACATTCGTGTGTGCGTAATAGATGAGCATCAGAATTTGAATTCTCATGGATGAAGTCATATACCCACAACTCTACTACCCTACCAAGAGCTGGTTCCCATTGACATAGCAATCTAGGTACCGCCTTTTTAGACTTACGATGGTATCGTTTTCACATCACATGTATACGTGCATGCTCTGCATATATGCATCGTGTTGTTGCCCGCCAGCTGCTCACAAAAAAAAAATGGATCCAAATCACACGCTTACATGCATTGTTGTATATATCCAAATTCCACCCGTTAGCTTCCGTGTTGCTTCGATCTTGGACGCCAGCTTTATCTTTAACAACAACATGTTGTAAGTTGTGCATAACATGAGCACATTTCATACTCTCTCCGTTCCACAATATATGTCCAAAATCCACCATACATACAGACTAAGGAGTCACTAGATCTAAGAAAAAAAACTGATATCATTGGACCATGCATACTCTTTTTAAATGACATACTATAACTACTCATTCATTCTGTCAGCAATAAAAGAGGAGTATATGGTGGAAATATTGAAATAACTACATCTTTAATCTCCATAATGAACTTATATTTTGGAACGACGCTTCCCAAAAATAGGGAACTACACTGCGGGCAGAGGGAGTATCTCAAACCAGAAACAATTACCGCATAAAAAAGATAACACGTTATCGAAACACTCTCTTGCACCACAGAACTCCCCGACTTACATTGATCTGAGCTTTTCTTAAATTGCCCAAAGCGGTAATAAAGGATGCCTGAATTGATTGATGTTTATTCATGTATAAATGATATTTACCTATTTCGAATATCCTACTGCCTTATACAGGAACCTGGTTCTGGTGGCGCTGAGCGGCCAAAGCCAGCTAGTGGTGCAGCAGCAACCCCTCTTTGATTGAGCAAACACCTGAAGCGTGCCAATCTTGCAGTGACCGTTGTTATGTCCGCTGCAACTGCAAGCTTCTCAATGGGAGTCCACAGCCGCTCTACAAATTAGTAAGTGAATTGGTGAGTCAAAGCAACTTGATAGAGAGGTATCTTCCGAGCATTTCTTGCTATATTGACAATATTAAGTAGCATGCTCAACAAATAATTTCAGAAGTTAGAAGACCACATATCAGTTGAGTTCTTGTGATTACCTATAAGCTGATACACAACAAGATCGATAAACTAAGCTCCTTCAGTTCTGTTGTGACAGAAGGGTCCCTATTCTTTCAGACATGGTTTTGACTAAATGATCCTTGTTCTGACAGAAGGATCAATTACACCGTCAAAGTTTTCAATGCACTTGTCACCTAGGTGTAGATGTCACTTCCATTATGAACTTAAGATGATCAACCAGAATACTAAATCAAGTTATATAGTATTGTGTTGCGAGATAACTTCGGGAAAGAACATATAGATGACATTCCTTGTAACTAGTACCTTAATATGGTATAAGAATGGATCTGCTAAATGCGTAATCTTTATATATAATTAGAAGGTCAAAAAACTATTTAGCTGATTATACCTGCAGCTGCTGCAGCACGTGGCCAAATGGTTTGCTGAATGTCGGATGCATCTATTTGTTCACCCCACATGCATACCTCACCACCAAGAACCAACTTCTGCTGTTCTGGGTTGTAGATATTTGTCAGTGGTTCATTCAAATAAAATCCCTCCCATTTAGCATCCAAGTGATCTAGGTACCACTTGTCCTGGTTGCTTACAATGCATCTCAGACCAGCAGAAACCACTTTCTCTGCAACTCCGCCTCCAAGCCTGTTAATTTATGGTAAAAAAACTACCAGTTGTTAATTTCCGAAAGCTGCAGAGGCACATGATCTGGTTGTACCTCTTAATTAGGAGGAGAAACCGCAATATGTAACATTACTGAATCTCTTCCTGTAACCCCGTTACCTTTTTTTAATGAACGTCTGTAATCCCATTACTTTAATATATTTTTATGTTTAGAGTATGAAACATTTCCTCTATTTATATTACATGCTGGACATTACTCAATACAGATATTACTGTTAGTTGTTTTTCTTTATGAACGGGTGTGCACTCGTGTGTATAATCAACTACACATACTGTGAGTTCAAGTGAGAATACTATATTAGATTTGCCGGATAAGATCAAAATTGTCTATTGTAACAGACTTTTGTTATTATTTTTCTAACAAGGATGCTGATAATGTCTTATATAATGGCGCCGACAGGCAATTAGGATAGGAAATACCAGTTATGCACCACAGTTTTGCGGTCCAACTTGTCTCCAAAGTTGTTAAATGTTTCTTCCCTGAAAGCATGAGAAAGTGTTTGTCAACAGCTATTTGAAATATTTGGACATGCAAAAACTAGTCATACAAGTCAGCGTACCAGTTAATAATGTCGTAGCCATGCGATATTGCTATCTTTTGAGCTTTCAGTACAAAATATCTGTAGGCATCAGATTCATTTATACCATGTTGAATCAACCTGCGCACCAGGAGAAAGACTTCTGGTTGGATTAGATAACTGATATAAGTGGCACTCTGTACTGATGACAATAAACAGAAAGGATTATTGAAAGCACATATCAAGTTATCACAGGTTCTTATTTTCTGTTATTCTAGATGAGTACATACCATGCTTTAATGCGTGGTGTGGTAGTCCAGCAACCTGAAATTCATAGTAAAGAATAAATGTTGAATATATTCTAACATATGTAGATTTGCTGCTCTGCAGAGTATAGACTTCTGCAAACTTACTTGTATTGACTTCATCACCTCCCAAATGGACAAACTTGAACTTAAAAACCTTGCTAAAATCTGAAAGGACAACAAAAAAATGATGTCACTATTATATGATATAATTATGTTTATTTTTCCTCTCCCAATGTTTTCATTTTTATTCAGTTTATTTTTCCTCTCCCAATATTTTCATTATTATTCAGGCTAATCAACATTTTTTTGGCTAAGTTTTATATAAAGTGTTAAAATATTCTCTCTCCTTTTTTTTTTTTTTGCAACGAAGGTGTATTCTAGCTAATCTTTCAAATTAAAAAAATGAAGAATAGTTCTAAATCTAATACGATTTCTGTTGATAAACAGTGTATCACCTGAAAGAATTCCGTTGATTACTTGGAATGTAAAGTCGCTGCTGACATCAAGCGGTTCTTTACAGCTAGCTGATGGCCACAATGATGGATATCCAACACCCCTGAAACACGACAAATGCACCAAAATTTTACTCCTTTTAGGTATGCGGCTTATGCCCATTTTTTTTATATTTATATTTAAGTTAAATTGTACTTTCTGGATTTAAACAATATACTGTGAGTACACAGTAGAGCAAAAACAAAGGATTTCATTTTTTTATTAAAATTTGAAGTTCATGGAGCATATTCTAGAGAAGAACAGCATTGCACAAAATTAAATGTCTTACCATGAGAGAGCATGGCCAGGGACATCAATCTCAGCCAAGACATTCACACCTCGTTTTTCAGCATACCTGCAAATTCCTGATAAGTCATCTTAACTTGGGTAAATCTGGCAGCATAGCTAAGTGTTCTCTACTGTTGAGCACGTCAGTTTAAGCAAAGGATGGATGGCATTTAGAGATCTGATGCTTATTTTCTGTTGAGTTTCCTTTGCATTCTTCATTAGAAGTTATTTTGAATGGTTTTGCCAGCATACTCTTAGTTTTTTTTTGCTGAATACTCTTAGCTTTTGGTACTTAGAAGTCTAGGTAATGGTAGATGTCAACTGTCAAGTAATAACTGAAGGGAAATAGTTCCAGTATGATGACAACAGCAAAACTCACTGTACAATGTCGACAGCATCATCCATTGTATATCTCTCTGAATAAGAGTATGCACCATTCCATAATTTTGGGTATGATGGTATTTCAATAGGAAATGACTGCTCATCCACGATATGCCAATGAAGAACATTCTGTGTGATGATAGAGTAAACAGATCATATGGTGTAATTAAAACTAATTTAAGGAACATACATCAAAGGAAAGAAGTAGCAGTTAGGATAGAGGAACTTGGTTTGCACGTGGAAAGGTCAAATGTACCAGCTTACTGTAGGTCATTGAATCAATTACACTTTTTATCACTGGGACAGAAAGATAATGCCTTGAAGTATCTGCAGCATACAATGCACAGGTTAATATCCATACTTCTCTTCAAGCAGTGTGAGAAACACAGATGAGCTATCAGATCATAATTTTTACATGAAAAATACACAAGTTTCTTACACACATTATGCAAATAAGCATATCGAATATATAAAGTGTAAAGCATGCGCTAATCAATCTTGGAATTAATTGTAATGGTTGTTGACAAGACAATATGATATATAGACTGATTGATGTGAAGAAATGGAAAATAGATGATGACGAAATGATATATATGGTTGGATGTATACTATAGATTTAGGCCTTGTTTGAGGCCCAAAATCCCAGACCATCGTGGATGGTTCGGGATTTTGGGCCTCCCAAACAAGCCCTCAAGAGGTGAAAAAGCTCTGTTAGTTTTCAGAGACTTATGAAATGGTCAATATATAGGTGATTTATATAAGAACAGAAAGAAACAGTTGATGTTTCAACTTTGAACCAATGGAATCTGCTACTTTGACGATCTAGAATTAACCGCTTTAGAAGGTATATTACCCTGAGTACAATTACTGCTAATAAAATGAAGGCAAACTTCACACGATATCTTACCAATTAGAAGCCCTCGATAAGGAAATCTCGGCATGTCCATGATGGTCCAAGGAGCTGAATGAAGTTCAATTAGCCTCAAACTGAAATCAAAGTTACACAGTTGGCTAAATGTCTGCAGTGATACAGAACTTATTGTCAGACCATCTGGAAGTAATAATGCTGTTTGAATTTTCTGTATGGTCATGCATAGGTATCACTTTTAAGTGGATTAATCGTGCGAAGTTACCTCCAAAGCATGAAGTGCTCCAAAAACTGTTTGAGCCTGCAAAATAAATTGAGGTATTATCAATTATGTGTCACAATTTGTACAGTGGATATGGTATTGCAGTGACCTGCGCCAAGAGCGATTACTGTACTTGCTGCCAAACTTTCCTCTTCAGACGTTTTGTACAAAATCGAACAGGTTACTGCAGATTGTTATTTTGTAATCCAAATACATGACATTGTTCCATGGATATTTACACGATTATTCTTCTTTACAAAAGTTAATGCCTAATTCATATATCAGGGTCCATCTGGCATATTTCTATGTTAACCAGCACTCCATGGGCAGTCAAGGAGTGTGGTGCAGGTGGTAAACAACTGCACGTGTAGAGGAGATGATAAAACAGCTATTATTACAGTATCAAGCACAAAAAGTATTTTGTCATACCAATCTCAAAGAAATATTTTGTTATATCCGATTATCTACATTGAATATAACTGTACATTCTTCTAGAAAAAGAAAGAAAAGCAAGTAACCACTATTGTAACTAGTAAGGCATGGCCTCAGAATTGTATATTTGTGAGGCAATTTCTGTGTCATCATCTGAATGCAGTCTTAATTAAACTCGGCATGTGACATGAACATGTTGTTTAGTTATCTGTAAAGTAGGAATTCATTCCTTTTCATGCATTCATAAATAAAAAAAACTGAAATAAAGAGTTTAGCTTCTGATGTCCGTTGTTTAATGTATACCGCATAGGGCATTGAGCACAGTTTTTTTTTTTTTACTAACCTCAATTTGGGCATACAACGGATTTCCAGTTTCAGGCACAGACAGCTTGTATGATTCATCCACCCCAAAGTTGAGCTGCAGAAGACCAATCAGCGAAATGCAGAGCATAAAAAGAAAGAAGCATCACAAGCAATCCTGCAGCTCATCAGACGTACCTCATCGTCCGGCGAATGGACAACTACATTGACACTGGTAAGAAGCGGTAAACCCTGGTAACTACCATTGATGACATGGTCAAGCTCTATGACTGCCGCCATCCTCTGGAAGGCGTCCTTCAGGATGGCCTTCCCATCGGAGTAATTGCTCCCGGCCGTCGTCATCTTGAGATCCCTGGCGACGTACAGCGACTTCGCCCCTTGGCTCACAGTCTTCGGCATTGGCCACAGGTCGACGCGCTCGTCCGCGGCGGCGCAGCACCCGATCACCACGAGCACCAGCAGCAGCCTCAGAGCCTCCGGCGCCATCGTCACCCTGCAAGCTGCAGAACCCGCCGGTATGGTGTCACCTTCTCTGCAGTACTCACAACTATATAGAGTAGTCAAGAAATGTATCGAGATTGATGACTGAGAGTGACAAGGATCCCACACCTACTGAATGCAGTGCACGCTGCATAAACTATTACTGCTAAATCCGTAGCGCCGACCACGTTGGAGGGAAGCCGTCCTTTTGCGTTGTCTGGATGGGCAGTGGAGAGCTATTCATAATGCGCCAACCAGCAAGGTAGAAAAGACTCTACTTTAGCGCCCTTTACTCCTGCCTTGCCAACTTTTGGAACAAAAACAACAAGAAGATGATATTATCTTGCTCATACCTTTATGAACTGTGACAAACGAGAGTGCAGGGGTATATGACAGTTGACAAGGCCCACTACCCACACAAACACAAATGCTCTCATGAGTCATGAGCATGTGGTGGTAAATGGAGAGATCTGAGCTGGTACGTGGAGCCGTGGAGGGTTGGGGTAGGGAGAAATTGCATGTGAGTGGTGGCCGTGGGGTGTTTTTGGTGACTCGAGCAGGACAGGATGCTAAAATTGCTCACCGAGGAATCTAGGATGCCTTTGCTGAAAGAATGAGGGGAAGACGAGTGAAAGTAAGATAAAAGGCCCGGGTGCATAGGATTACTGCCAAATGCCAATGCATGTATTTCCAAATGCTAATGATATCTCTTGAGATTGTCACACACAAACACACATATATAATACCACAAGCCACAAGGGATTGGATTGGTATGTGTGTTGGAGCAATTGGTTTGGTAGCTCACATGTAGTTGTCCTTTTCTCCCTTGTCCAGTGTCTACCGACACGTGATGGACATTAGGCTCGTGACTCGTTGGTCTGCCTCGGATTTTGTTATTTTGGTTCGCCTAACTCGCAAAAACCCCAAAAATAAAAATTAAGGGCTTTTTTTTAATTCCTTGCAGCTTATCCACCTACATTTTTGTATTCCTTTCAGCTTTTCCTTTCTTACGATGAGAAATTGAGAATATAAGGTGAGCTGGGACCAAGGAAAACAATATTGTATTGGAAAAAAAACGGAGGGGGGCCAAACGAACGAAATTACAGAAATTTTGGAATTTTAGTTCAAAATTTCGGTAGATTTTTAAATTGGACTAAATTTGGACTTGAAATTTAACAAAATTTGACCGATTTTTGTCTAAAATCAAATTTAGGATGCAATTTGTCCAAATTCAAATATTTCTGAATTTTTTTGAACGAATTGAAAAAAAAATCGGAGGGGCCAAAATCACCTAAATTTTGGCGAAATTAATTTCCCTGGTACAATCTGCACACCAGGAAGCAAATATATTCATAAATTAAGGGCATGATGCAACCTGCATTGACCTAAACTGGTAAGTTATTCTTGGCGCTATCTGCGTGTTATGAATTAAACCCATAAATTAGCACAGGTCCAATTTCCAATGCCAGGTACAATCTGCACACCAGGAAGCAAATATATTCATAAATTAAGGGCATGATGCAACCTGCATTGACCTAAACTGGTAAGTTGTTCTTGGTGCTATCCGCATGTTATGAATTAAACCCATAAATTAGCACATGTCCAGAGTCCAGATTCATTCATTTCCATTTCTTGCTGCGGCATCGCGCGACGAGGAAAAGGTGAGATTCTCACGCAATCCCAAATAATAATACCCACGTTCCCTCCCATTTCTCAAGGTCTACGATTGGGTGAGGGAAGCAGGCCATGGAAGCACATGCTGCCTGCGACTGCGATGCATTCATTACCAGCCCTTCTTGGCGATGTGTAAATCTCCGGTTGCTCTTGAGATAATCAATTTATGATCTGATGGTGATCTGGTGGTGGTACGGAGCTGCTGAGTTATGGTGCCTGCGTGCGCCATATGCAGTTGCAACTCGTCCATATGCAGCTGCAACTCATCCATAAGGACATGTACAACGCGGTGCCTCGCCTCGGTCAGTGCTCCGTATGACCACTTAGGCTCGAATACCACCGTGGAAGCTAGTCAGGTGCCTCGTAGGTCTCAGTGTAGCTTCCAGAAACTGTGGGTGCTTCATGGAGAAAAGTGTGGTCCCAAGAGAGAGAGGGGAACTACAGTCCATGGGACATAGAGAGCGAGTGAAATGCACCTAGGAGATGCCTCGTCACCTTGCGCTTCACTCCTCGGCGGCATACATGTGCAACCATGGCCGGGCTCCGGGAAGCGCTTGTGTTCGCCGTGCCATGGCTGACACCTGGGATGATGAGGACTGTAACACCCCAGCCCGACATGAGCCTGGAATGCTACTAAACAAACTCTAATAATTCTAATCTAGACAATCTTAATAAATTTCGGCAGAACCTCCCTTGTAAAGTTATTTACACGAAGGTTCCAACACACAGATAATTCAAATATTAACTAACACTTCCATCCAGAGACATCAAAAGATAAACAAAGACATGCTAAGTATCTAAGAAAACTAGAGAGGTATGAAGTTCCACTACTCATCATTATTACATTTAATCCAATGCATGAGACAAAACATAATAATTCTTTGAGCAACTCGCCCAGTTACTAAAAACAATTACGATCTGAAGATCATTCAACTTTATTTAGTTCATGTGGCATGTGTGTGACTAGCAGACTACTTACCCCCCCCCCCATGCATGTCGTTCTTGGCTCGGGTACCTAAAACATCAATAAAAGCAAGAGTGAGTCCATAGACTCAGCAAGTACATAAAGAAACTATAACATCAGCATCCATGTAAAGGAGATCAACAATAGAACATCTCATATGCAAATGCAATGCTCAAGGATCCTTTAACTTTAACTTTACGTGTGCATTACACTGTGTAATGCGAGTAAGCAGCAAATCGCCGCATACCCATATGCGTGCGGCGCCGCACGAGGACCAATTGTCCGTTACTCGCAAATGCGGGGACCTCAAGCCCACACTCCACGAGTGAGGAGATCTCGGGCCCGTCACATTCATGACGGGAATCTCAAAGGGAAACATGCTTGGTCACCACGTGACCAAGCCAACATGTTCTCGATATGCATATGCTCATCTCTTATTCATCGACAATCTTACCAAAAGACAACAACATTGTACCACGATAAAGCATAAGCATAATTTGAGCAATCACCATACTTAAACAATCATCAAGTAAGCCATCTTGCTATGCAACCATATATCAAAAGCACACAAACATAGCCAATCAATCACACCCATTTAACAAACAATGCACTTGCCTTAACCGTGTGAGGCGGAGGGCGTGAAGACGGTGCTGCCCCGTACCAATCCCCACCTAAACATTAAGAATATAACTAAGACCACAGATGCGAAAACATGAATTGAATACACTAGCACAACAAGTAGCGGATCGCAGCGCAATCTCGACCCCAAATTCTTAAGTCTTTGCGCCTCTCGAACAGTCAAGTTCTAAAATTCATAACTTTCTGTACAGTGGTCCAAATTAGGTGTTCTTGGATTTCATTGAAAGGTTATCAAATTTCCCAACTAAACCTAGTTGGTGAGCCTCCTGATTCGGCCATCTAAAATCACTTTTAAACTGATTAACAAAACATCGATTTCACATCACCCTTTACGACAGAGCACTAAAACTAACATAACTTTCAGCTAGTTTACCCAAATTTCGCGTTCTTGTGCTTACCTTAAAGCTACTACAATTATGTACAACTTTAGTTATACTGAGATCTCTAATTCTCCCTTTAACTGATCGCAAAGGTCAGATTACTAAAACCTGTCAAAATCTTGACAGATTCGCAGGACAGTCACGGTAAATAATTCATAACTTCTGTTGTAGAGGTCCAAATAATATGATCTAGCACTTCATTGAAAGCTATGGACGTCCTCTACAACTTTCTAGGAGATGCTCAGAACAGAATCTGCACCTATCTAAGACAAAACGCCTGTCAATACAATCTGTCCTGAGGAACAGAAAACCGACATTGCAACTACAACTAAAAACGCATCTAAACGTGGGAAAACGTGGTTACCCTTGAAGAACCGTTTGCCGGGCACGGCGAGCACCCCAGCGAGCTCTTCCCGAAGATGGTCACGTTCCCTTGCCTTCTTCCTTCTCCAACACCCGGCCACCTCCAGCGATCTCCAAATCGGCAATCGGGAAGACGAAGCGGAGTTGCCGGCGGGAGGCGCCAAGGGAAGGGAGTGCAGCAACACGGGAACCCTAGGCAGGGCTACGTCTTGAGGAGGAAGGTGGAGCGCACGGGTGGAGGGGAGGTGAGGCGCACGGTTGGAGGAGGGAGGCAAAAGGCGGCTAGGGTTGGGAAGGGGAAAGGGTGTTCCCCTTGGCCGGCCACATATGGGCCCCTTTGGGGCCAAAGCCCAGCCCAAGTTGGCGGCATCTTCCGAAACCCCTCCTCTTCTGCTAACTCCTTACTTTTCCATTAGGTCCTCCTCCGAAACCAAATTTCCAAGTTGGTTTTCTTTTAATTAACTAGGTAATCTCCCAAAACCATCTGAGTACTACATTCTACCCCCTTAAAATAATTCGTCCCGAATTCTAATCTTGCTTAACTTGCTAATGTCACCACTTACATTGTGAACAATACATCTTGCTCGCGCATGTGAGACACTGCGTACTCCTCATAAGTACTCGGGATGGTACTAGCGATCACTAATCTACAAATTCTCATGGTGAGGAACCTATCAGACACACCTTTGGTTACACTTCCTTTTGGTTACCAAGTACACAATGCACAAAATACATGGAACTCTGTTCCAACACTCAACCGATCACTTTTACCTACGCAAGCAGCAACTCCTTTAACAAGGGACGCACAAAGAACTCGCCTATCGACTCGCTTAACCGAAAAACTCCACTGAAAACAAAGGAGTCAAAATGCATCCAACTCAAAGTCATCTTCTCTTAGAAGAGCCCAATCCAGAATCAATGGATTTACCACAAAATCTTTTTCACTTTCCAAATAGGCAGTTTAGAAATAAAAGCCACACAAGCCAAAAGCGAAATCACTCGAAAAAACCAGTTTGACTATTTTTTTTTTAACTGAAAGGAATCACACATACCGACAAGAACCAACTCAATTTGCAATTGACATCCGACATAACCACATAGTTCAGGTAAGATCTAAGAATATCTCACTATCCAAGATCACACCATTTCCACAGTCTTTCTTTTTTCTCTTTTTTTTTAAAAAAACCATAGGATCCAAATCATCGCATAACACATTAACCCATTTCTCTTAGATTGGCAACCTCAGAGATATGTTCAACCTGAATACACAATCCACACATATGTAGTGAGACTCTTCCAATCCACAATATCGTACTCTAGCCAACTTCCCTACCGAATGAATTACTTGTCAAAATAATTTCCAACACAACTCAATATATATTTCACCCACCATCACATCCCTTAATTCGTTAAGGATGAACAATTTGAAATTCACCTCCCACACTCTCATATACTAGCCCCAAAGGATACTATCAATGATCATTCCACTACTCGGAATCCACTCTTACTCTACCACTTCTACACATAATCATTGGCATCCAAGGTTCTAACATAAAAAAAAATAAAGCCCAAAATCAACCTCGAAGTCGCCTACAATGGATTTCTATTATGATTGATAGGAAATCCTCAAATTCACTTACTAAAATTTCACATAGCTCAACAATAACCTTAATCATTAATATCCACGTTCCTCACTAATGAAGTAACCGTCCCAAGGCGATTTATTTCACAGGCCTTAGACCTTCTCTAATCCACACCAATCCAATTCAGTTACACAACCACAATATACCCGTTCGCAAAACCCTAACTGATTGACCAAGATTCAAACATACTCAATCACCAACGTCAATTAATAAATAAATTCTTGACCAAGTTATACTTAGAGATAATCTAACCCCCATAGGGTTACCCATCGAGGCGAATCATACTTGATCATAACTCAATAATTCTGCTATCCCATTAATTAGCACAACGCTTAGGTTTCTCCACACGCTACTCTCATTAACCTTCACCATCAAAACTCTTACGCACAATCATACTAAGTATCCAATTGCGATACTCGATAAGTTTATCAAGAGTCCATAATTTCGTTAATCCCAATATTCCAACATGGACAAAGGTTCTTGGATCATAATTCGCCTTAGGTTTCACTAGTCGAAACACTAATCGGTTGTTTCCCAATGACAATCATTCCATAAAATTCTCTCAAAGAAGTTATAGGTCAAAACCAATACACCTTCTCTTGTTCTTCACATAGATGGTTCCCAAAATCTCACCACTACCAAATACTTGTCCACCTCAACCAGTCACCATAATACTCTCTATTAGACTTGGCAACACAAGTAGGTTAAATCCTTTCTCAAAAAGGAAGAAACAAACAAATACAAGGTTCAACACACAAGCAAACTTTGCTCGTCGGAATGAGCACGAGACCAAGAGTAACAATCAAATAGTAATGATTTCGAAAAAAACAAAACACAAGTCCACAGTTGTGGGCACATGTCCTACAAGAAGGAATTTTCAAACCTTCATAAATCATAATAAACATTGCTAAGGAAACCCAAGAAACTCTTAAGCTGCAACGACAGAAAGGTTGCAAATTACAATTCTCAAACCCAACCTCAAATGCTTATGGTACTCATTTTCCGTCAACAATTAAAGCAGTTTTCTTTGATTACATCATTACTTGTCAACCCAAACAGGTAGTACCTTTAAAACCAAATCACATTAATCACTTAAGAACTAAATAGAACCTTCCAATACGCCTCATTGGTCAAACTAATATCATCTACGACATAAATCATGAACAACCAAAGGATCAAGAATGCCAAACTCCAAACATTTCATTTATCCGATACTACGAAAAGCAATCGACTTATTTTTTTCTTCTAGAAGAATCATCACCACTCCAACGCGTCACAATCTCTTGTGGACAGTCTTATCAACACCAAGAATAATTCACTCTTAACAAGATTCGTTATCCTCAACTCTTCCCTTATTAGCCACCAAGGCTCACCAAAATGTTACGTACCCCTTTATCATCTCATCCTCAAATGAGTGCATACGATTCTTACACCTCACTACAACAACCACTTTATTTTAGAGGAACTAACTACACAATTTAAAATGTTATTCCAAAGCCCTTCCATCAATGACATACTATTATCCGATAGTTCTACCATCATGTAATTATTGTTCATCTATTAAATCCCATCAATTTTTCTCTTAGTAAAGCTCAACACCAAACTTTAATAGTCAATAATTGCACCTAACAATTACATACAATCACTAAACATCCACCAAGGGTTACTCCAAGATTAATATCCACTAACACAATAATCTAACTCCTTTTGTACTTAACCATCCCAAACGGTTAGGTTAATCCATTGTGATCCGTTAATCCAATTTACCAAAGAAGTTTACCAAATGTATCACTCTTAATGATCAACTCAATTCATCAATGTTCCACACTTCTTGTTAACTCTACGGTTTACAATTAGGTATAGTTGTACTCTTAACCACGGCTCATCAAGAACTACTACAAGATACTTTCAAATTTATGAGCTTTCCTTTGAAGGATCTTAGTTATGATCGATCATGCACACACTCTGCAGACCTCACCTGATAACACATATCATTCCCATCAATTTCTTTGTTTATAACCTCCATCTTAACCACAAGAAGACATCGCTAAAGAATTTAATATTTTCTTTCATAAAAGAGAACCATTCAACTTCAACACTCGAAATACCCAAGGGAGTTACATTGATTCAAAGCTTTCTTGTACTAAAGGACTTGCAAAACGAAACTTTTATTAACCAAAAACATCAAGTGAAATAAATGGGTCATGTTTTCCAATAAGACAAACAGAACTCCAACACAAAGGCCAATCTTTACAATTAACCACAAGAATGAATAACCCAAGAGAAACTCATCAATCTCAACTGGATAAGAGTTGATCAAATTCAAATTCAGGGAAGAGAACAACTCTTTTAAGTAAACTCTCTACTAACGCCGGTTCTACGATCTCTTATGTGGATACTTCGCTATTCCTATACCACGAGCGGTGGTGTAACTGGTATAGCCGAGGACCACAACCACTACCTCCACCTCTCAACATGGGTTACCCCCACACAAAATAACCATAGTATTATACTATAGATATATCAAATCATCTCAAAACAGGAATCATTAATACAACTCAACAGATGCGTAAATGCAATGCTTGACCCATCCCATCCTACTGTGCACTAGTGTGTCAGGTTTATAAGTTCATTAACCATTACAAAATTTTAGCAATTTAAGTTGCCTAGGTTGTAATTCCAATCACCACGGACCTACTGCCCGCTCTGATACCAACTGTAACACCCCAGCCCGACATGAGCCTGGAATGCTACTAAACAAACTCTAATAATTCTAATCTAGACAATCTTAATAAATTTCGGCAGAACCTCCCTTGTAAAGTTAATTACACGAAGGTTCCAACGCACAGATAATTCAAATATTAACTAACACTTCCATCCAGAGACATCAAAAGATAAACAAAGACATGCTAAGTATCTAACAAAACTAGAGAGGTATGAAGTTCCACTACTCATCATTATTACATTTAATCCAATGCATGAGACAAAACATAATAATTCTTTGAGCAACTCGCCCAGTTACTAAAAACAATTACTATCTGAAGATCATTCAACTTTATTTAGTTCATGTGGCATGTGTGTGACTAGCAGACTACTTCCCCCCCCCCCCCATGCATGTCGTTCTTGGCTCGGGTACCTAAAACATCAATAAAAGCAAGAGTGAGTCCATACACTCAGCAAGTACATAAAGAAACTATAACATCAGCATCCATGTAAAGGAGATCAACAATAGAACATCTCATATGCAAATGCAATGCTCAAGGATCCTTTAACTTTAACTTTCTGTGTGCATTACACTGGTAATGCAGAGTAAGCAACCGTCGCCGCATACCCATGCACGTGCGCGCGCGCACGAGGGACCAATTGCCGTTACTCCGCAAGTAACGGGGACCTCAACCCACACTCCACGGTGAGGGATCTCGGGCCCGTCACATTCATGACGGAATCTCAAGAAACATGCTTGGTCACCACGTGACCAAGCCAACATGTTCTCGATATGCATATGCTCATCTCTTATTCATCGACAATCTTACAAAAGACAACAACATTGTACCACAGTAAAGCATAAGCATAATTTGAGCAATCACCATACTTAAACAATCATCAAGTAAGCCATCTTGCTATGCAACCATATATCAAAAAGCACACAAACATAGCCAATCAATCACACTCATTTAACAAACAATGCACTTGCCTTAACCGTGTGAGGCGGAGGGCGTGAAGACGGTGCTGCCCGGTACCAATCCCCACCTAAACATTAAGAATATAACTAAGACCACAGTAACGAAAACATGAATTGAATACACTAGCACAACAAGTAGCGGATCATAGCGCAATCTCGACCCCAAATTCTTAAGTGCTGCACTGCCCTCTGAACACAGTCAAGTTCTAAAATTCACAACTTTCTGTACAGTGGTCCAAATTAGGTGTTCTTGGACTTCATTGAAAGGTTATCAAATTTCTCAACTAAACCTAGTTGGTGAGCCTCCCTGATTCGGCCATCTAAAATCACTTTTAAACTGATTAACAAAACATCGATTTCACGTCACCCTTTCTGGACAGAGCACTAAAACTAACATAACTTTCAGCTAGTTTACCCAAATTTCACGTTCTTGTGCTTCCCTTAAAGCTACTACAATTATGTACAACTTTAGTTATACTGAGATCCTCTAATTCTCCATTTAACTGATCGCAAAGGTCAGATTACTAAAACCTGTCAAAATGCTGACAGATTCGCAGGACAGTCACGGTAAATAATTCATAACTTCTGTTGTAGATGTCCAAATAATATGATCTAGCACTTCATTGAAAGCTATGGACGTCCTCTACAACTTTCTAGGAGATGCTCAGAACAGAATCTGCACCTATCTAAGAAAAAACGCCTGTCCAATACAATTTGTCCTGAGGGAACAGAAAACCGACATTACAACTACAACTAAAAACACATCTAAACTTGGGGAAAACGTGGTTACCCTTGAAGAACCGTTTGCCGGGCACGACGAGCACCCCCAGCGAGCTCTTCCCCCGAAGATGGTCACGTTCCCCTTGCCTTCTTCCTTCTCCAACACCCGGCCACCTCCAGCGATCTCCAAATCGGCAATCGGGAAGACGAGCGGAGTTGCCGGCAGCGAGGCGCCAAGGGAAGGGAGTGCAGCAACTGGGAACCCTAGGCAGGGCTACGGCTTGAGGGGAGGAAGGGGAGGCGCACGGGTGGAGGAGGTGAGGCGCACGGTTGGAGGAGGGAGGCAAAGGCGGCTAGGGTTGGGAAGGGGAAAGGGTGTTCCCCCCCTTGGCCGGCCACATATGGGCCCCTTTGGGGCCAAAGCCCAGGCCCAAGTTGGCGGCATCTTCCGAAAACCCCCT
The DNA here is from genome assembly GCA_036346255.1 of Ampelocalamus luodianensis. Taxonomy (NCBI): domain Eukaryota; kingdom Viridiplantae; phylum Streptophyta; class Magnoliopsida; order Poales; family Poaceae; genus Ampelocalamus; species Ampelocalamus luodianensis. The sequence continues at coordinate 25,923,011 of CM070625.1, forward strand.
CCTCTTACTGCTAACTCCTTACTTTTCCATTAGGTCCTCCTCCGAAACCAAATTTCCAAGTTGGTTTTCTTTTAATTAACTAGGTAATCTCCCAAAAACCATCCTGGAGTACTACAAGGACGATGGCCATGACGACGCAGAAGAAGACGCACACTGGGACGACGACAGCTGCCGGGTCCACATGGTAGTGACAGGATCCAGCCAAATCTGGACGGCAGCGGCCGGATCCGATTGGCAGACCGTGGTGGACAAGCTTCACGGGGCGTCGACCAGATTCGGTTGGGGAGCGGCGACGACTACTGTGAAATCGTGGTGGTGATGCTCGAACAGGAGAAAGAAGGGAAGTTGTGCGGCCAGCGGGGAGAGAGTGAGGAGAGAGGGTGGGGTTACTTTAGTATTGGATTGACAGGTGAGCCAAGGGGTGGGTTTGTGATTTATTATTTCGTTCTAAGGTTTCTGATCCAAATTTTTCAATAAAAATACGAATTGAAATATCATAGGGGCTGAAATAAAAATATTTGGGGCTAAACTGAAAATATTATTATAGGACTCGTCAAAGCGTCATGCATTGTGGGAGAAATTTCCATGTAGTGGTTTGAGCTAATGTGGAACATCCTTTTTTTCATTAGGCTACTATGTACCGTACTTGCCCTAATCACGGCTACCAGTACCATTAGATTTTATCCATCTCTCTCTTTTGGAACAAAAGATGTACTACAGTGTGATTCTAAATCACTAATTGATAATGATTCATTTTCTTTCCCCATGCTTCTACAGTATAAATTTAGAAGAGTTATCAAGTTTGCATTTGTGCTAATTCGATGCAACCTCTTTTTTTAAAGGAAATTTTTTATATGTCGTTGCAGAGTTTTCGAGTCCCTAATATATCATTGCAAAATCGATGTTCCTTTATTTGTCGCTCTCTCCATGCCATTGTTGATCATTTTTCGGTAGTCCAGCCACAATAGAGGTCTGACAAGATCGTTTTGCCCCCCTGGGCCCACCTGTCGTCTTGCTCATCTTTGTCCTCTCAGTTTCTCTTTCTTCTCCCCTCATCTTCCTCTCTCCTCTTCTCCACCCATCGCTGCCCTCCCCCTCTCTTCCCCTATTCCATCTCGACAGCCGAATCCAGCGAAGCTTGGTGAAGTTTCAGCAGTGTGCTCCTTCCAGCGGTCAAATTTGGAGACGACGCCCCTTCGCCCGATGATGGTGGTAGAGCAAATCCACGGTGATCATCATGCTTTCTCCCCCTCACAGAGGCCGACCTCGAGCGCCTCCGCGAGGAGGAATGGCTCCGCCTAGGTCGTGAGGCCGAGGTCTGTGCCAGTGAGGAGGTGGAGGGGAAGGAAGAGGACACCGTCGAGCCCATGGCTAGCCCTAGTAATGGGTTAGATTGGAATGGGTGGCCGGGTGGGTTTCAATTCAGGTTGGCTTTGGATGGATGGAAACAGTTTGAGGCAACTAATGGTTTGGTTTGGATTAGGTTTTCACCGAAAACGGGTTGGTTTGGATTAAGAATTTTCGGGTTTGTATGGTTTGTACCTGGTTTGGGCTCCGTTGGTTGAAATGGGTTGGGCGAGCCGGTTGCCACGAGTCTGTGGACTACTCGTGAGTCGTGAGCGTGTGAGGAGTTGACCGAATGAGGCTCTTCTTCTTTGTAGCCTCGCCGTAAGGGGCTAGGGTTCAACGTCGCTATCGCACCATCGACTCCATCCTCGTCCTCACTCTCCGCCGCCGTGCCATCGACTCCTCATCCCCACTCTCCACCTTCCTCGCCGCCTCCTACAGCGCCGACAGGATCAATAGGATCAAGGATGACCGATAAGAGAGGGGGTGAATAGGAGGTTTATAAAAACTTGTGCTCAAATTGACAATTTTAGCTAGAGTTATTCAATTAAAGGATTTCTAGCACAATTCAAGATATATGTTAAAAGGTTTTACCGAGACACCTCAACTCTATGTCAATACTAAATACAATTCAGCTAAGCAATTCTACACAATAAATTGCTAGAAATGTAAATCTGAAAATAAGAAAGACAAAGAGATAAACTACAATGAAGACACGTGATGTTTTTTCCCGTGTTATCGAAGATTTGTCGGTCTTCACTAATCCATGTTAAGGGAACTAGAACGAATTAAATTGGCTCCACACGAGCACTTCCCTTGATCACTAGAGTTGCTCTTCCTCCTCTCCGAAGATGGTGAGTACACAACCACTTCACGATTGTTCTTGGGTCACTTCACAATCTTCTTTGAAGAGATCACCGCGCAAACTTTTCTCCAAGTCGTCTAGGTGCTGGCAAGCACCAAGAGTAATAAACCACAGCTTTTGTTTGAAGAAAACAAGTACCAAAAGATCAATGAATGATGCACTATACTTGAATACTCTCAACTACCTTAAAATGAGAAATATGAGCAAATGAGTAGTAGAGAGTGCACTAGAGGCTCATATGTATTCAATGAGGTCTAAGATTCTGAGCTTGGTGCTGGTGAGGGGGTATTTATAGCCTCCAACCACAAAACTAGCCATTTGAAGCAATTCTCTGAAAAACCGGTACTTGCAGTAGTATTGCTGTAGAAACCCGGTACAACCACACTTACTGTTCAACGGTCGACTATTGTGCATTAAATACTTCCGAACTAGCCATTACAAAAAGGTGTGGTACTACCATCCTCACAAGATCCGGTACTACCACAGAGCGATAGCACCGCTCAGTTAAAACAGAACTACCGATTTCTAAAGGTTAAAGAATCAAGAAAAACACATCCTTTGAAAATTACGTACCGCCATGTAAATATCGATCCTACCGCACTGCGGTAGTACTGCTCAAAGGATGCGGTCATACTGTTTTTCAAGGAGAAGAAAACTTTCAAAAATATGCTCTCGGAAAAATACGTCGCCAACTAGAATCCGGTCCTTCCACCTCGCGATAGTACCGCTCATCAATTGCGGTCATACCAATTTTACTGAATGATTTTCCAGAAGCAGTTCTAAATGTAATGTACGACATTTGGTTGATCAAAATGGCATAAAATAAGTCCTCAAGCTACTAGCCATGATCACTCTTTATAGTATGGCATCTAGCCTACAAATTCAATTTTTCTCCAATCAGAGACCAATAAAAACTACAAAAGGGTCCTTAAGCTATTCATTACCTTCACCTTGAGCCATCTCGATCCTTTGCTATCTTTGCATTACCATCTCCATATTGTCATCATTCAAGCTCAGAGCTATACCTTTAAAACATCTTACCATACATATTAGTCACATAACACGTTGTTTTTATTAATTACCAAAATCACTTTTAGGGCCCTAGATGCTTTCAATCCCCTTTTGGTAATTGATGACAACCTAAGCAATAAGAATGAATTGATAGGTTTGAATATACACCAAGTTGTATATTCTTGTTTTGATTTTTGATCTGCAAATAATTCTTGAGATGAGTCCAAAGGGTGAGAATTAGTTGCTTTCAAAGCCAATCAACAAATAAACAAAAATCCCCCTAAAAGTGTGCATATAGGTTTATGAAGTTATTTTTATGCACATGTGTAGATTTTTGAAAATTTTGGCGGAGTTTTCTTTATTTATTGGATTCAAGGAACATGTAAAGATTTATCATTTAAGCATAATAAGATAACCATCATGACAAATATGCTTGATAACATAGTCCTTGATAAACATAAACAACGATAGTAATTGTTGCATAACATAAGTAACGCGAAGGAACATTAGTTTAACTAGATTATTACAAGCACACAACAAAATAGAGAAAAGTCTTTACACATCCAAATGAGTTCCAAATAGATAATATATAGCAGTCTTAGATTAGCTTCTTTTTAGGCTTCCCCTTGATCTTCTAGGCTCCCCCTTGATCTCTCTCCCTTTGGCATCAAGTACCAAAAATAGTCACTCAAAGGGAGGGTTGATGCTTGGTTTGTACTCCGTATGAGCTAAGTCACTAGCAAGGTAGAAACCAAACTTGTCTCGAATCAGCTTCATAATGTAGGGAGCCTAGAAAATGGTGTCCTCCGTATCACTTTTTGAGAAAGCAATCTCAGTTATGATAAAATCGACAATGTAAAACTTGGTATCCTTTATAATATGATAGATAATGTTCCAAGCCTTGCGATGAACATCATCATTATTACCACCTCTGGGAAAAAAATTGCTCTTAAAATCTTGTATATGATGTTTGGCATTGGCAGCAGTCCCATGGCTTTTCCCATGGGTTGAGAGGCATCATATAGCTTTCGATTTGAGTCAAATCCCAAGGTTCTTCAAGATGTACTTTCATAGCCATTGAACCACTCTAAGGTGTAGGGCTATGCCAAGATTCGTGGCAATCCACCTTTGAAGCACCGAGTTCTTTGAGATGCGATTATCTATGTGAGAGAATCATATTCGGAAAGATATGAACTATGGCATAGATGTAATACCCTGTTTAATTCTATGGAAGAAATCATTCAAAAAGAGAATTAAACAAGAGAAAAAGGGGTTCTGCAGTTCTTGGCAACTGGGCCTCGGGCCTTGGCCGGAGGCCCATGATGGGCACCACCAATAAAGCAGGAAAACCCTAGCCGCATTGTAGCTACAGTAGCACCACCGCTACAGTAGCCCCTCCTCATTCATTCATGGCTTCCCCTTCGCATCCTAATCAGCCCCTCCATGGTGCCCCTTCCTCCTCCCTACTGCCGGTCTTCACGAGGGAAGGAGAAAGAAAGGCAAAACAAAGGAGAGGGAGGAAGATCTTCTTCGTGGGGGATTGTTCGGTGATGTTCTGTGGTTCTTCAAGGGTAACGTTGGATTCCCCTTGCTGTTTAGGTTGTATTAGATGTGAATTCGATTACATTTAGTACATCGGTTTCCTGCTGCAATTAGATCAATTCCATCCAGTACCTTGCGTGATGATTTTCATGTGTTTAGGTTATGAATTTGAAGATCCCATATTCTAGAGTTACGTGGGGTTCGTTCTTAGCTTTCAGTGGGCGCAAAGATCACTCAATTCCGAGTTACGGTTTAAAAGTTATGATAAAATCTTTGCTACTGTCCTGAAAGTCTAACGAGAATTAACAGTCATTGTATTTATTAAAATATGACAAAGTTAGAGGCTGAATCAGAAGTGTTGCCTAAAACATTTTTTGTAGATAATCTTATCAGCTTTCAGGATTGATAAAGAACACTCTAATTGGATTTGTAGAATAAACGTTATGATCATTTCTTTACTGTTGTCTTTTTTTGCTAGTCAGATTCTGCAATAGACTTTCATCAAATTGTTAGCCTTATATTTTGGCCGAATTAAAGAATTCACCCAACTAGTTTAATGTAGGTATTTTCGTTATCCTTCCATAGGATCTGAGTTCACTCCATTTCGAGTCTCAGATCAAAAGTTATGCTTTGTTTAGTACTGCTGTCTAGTTTGTCGTCCTGTTAGTCTGTCGGGTTAATTGGGTAGAACGACCATTGAACCTTGGGTTGAGGTTGATGCAAGTAAGCGTTTCGAGTAGCGTCCTATTCACGTTGTTTCTTATTCAAGTAATTAATTTGTGTAGGAGGGAATTCGAGATTAGTGGCTTCGTCCTTACCTCCTAACGCATCGCAGTTCGCAAGGCAAGTACAATTGAACTGTCTTGTTTGTTGCTTGTTCCACTTGATTGATGATTGTTGTTCATACTGTTCTTTCTATGATTCATGAGTAGTTTCAATGCTTCATGTTCTTTTCACGTTCGTTAATCCATGTTTAATGAGATGATGACTTTCTTTATTCATAATTCATTTCATTCATTCATTGTTCATGTTTCATCCACGAGAGTGGAATGAAAAGACCCATCAATTCTAGTATGGGCACGTAAGACCCACCATTCCAATGTGGGCAGATTTGGATCCCCGTATGAAACGTTCTTAATACGGGCCTTGGATCCCCGCATTTTGTTAAATGCGGGCCTAAGTGAATATCGACGGGTGTGTCACTGGCTATACCGGTATAAGCAGAAGTGGAGTTCATGCATTTCACCCATTCATATGATTTCATCCATTCTATCTTCGCATTCTATTCTGTGATGTTATGTTATTATTCATCTGTTCTACATTCGCATTCTATTCCATGATTGGTATGTTCATGTTCAGCATGGTTCGCTTTATTATGTTGTACTTGCTGAGTCGTGGACTCATTCTTACCGTGTTTATTTGTTTTAGGTAACCATTGAAAACAACATGCATGGGAGGGCTTAGTCACGTGGATCACATCATTCACTTCACATTCTTTCTTTCACTTCACCTTGTTCACTATTAATCATATGAACTTGTTCTTTCCGATTATTCGTTAAGTATTGAATTGTAATAAATGGAGTATGTTATCCTTCTTTATGTTTATGATTGATTCAATAACTGCATGTGATCCTTGATTAGATTATTGATAGGAATATCTTAGTTGACTCAATATACTTGGATATTTAGAGAATGTGAGTCTTCGATGAATTCAGATTAAATTCCTACATTTGTTCCATTAGATGTTGATCTTTATTCGAGATTAATTGTCTATTGTTTGAAATTATTCCGCACTGTTGTTGTATGTTAGTCCTTTAGGTAACATCTTGGCTGCCAAATAGCCAGGGTGTTACAATAGAACTGCTTAATAGTTCTAGCGTTATAATCACATTTCAAGGTCACAAGGTTGTCCAATTTTACTCGGTAAAAGGGGCAGTGGAGTCCATTGAAGAAAGTGTTTTAATTCAGATACTCCCAAGTCATAAATTGATGATGAGCAAAGTTCTTTCTGTCAGAGATGTGATAGAAAACATTCTCTTAGACTTTGTGTGGAAGAAAGGATCAATCGCATTCTTGGGAAGTAGAAACTAATTTGCATACCTCATGGTTGTATAAATTTCACCTTTTATCTTCCTTTTGGATCAGCAACAAAGAACAGTGTTTTTTTGGCACGTAGTCTTTATCACTAGTGTTATTCTTTATTGATTCTTCTTCAAACTCATCTTCAGACAGATATTGAACTTTCTCTTTTCCTTTTGATGAAGAAGGTCCAGAATTACGAGGCATTTTTGCTAAGATAAGAAACAACAATTAAGATAAGATAGGATAGAATTGAAGTAAAACAACATGATAAAATTAATTTGTCTATGTAGGAGCTGTAGTATCGTAGTTGGAACTCCAGTATTACCGGTGAACGGTAGTACCGCAGGCCTCAGGCCGTTGTACCGCATTCGTAGAAATTGCTTAGGGCATTTGATTGATCTTGCAATTTGCATGTATTTGGCATGAGATAAATCATAGAATAGACATAATATGTGACCAAATAATAGTTCTAATCATTTTCCCAAAAGAAATTGATTGAATCATACACATTTTGCTCAAACACTAGAAAAAGTGATAGATGCCAAAAGTGAGAAAAGAGATGATTCCAAAGGCATTTACCTTGAGGGGTGGATGAGAAATGATCTCAAATATCAGATTTGAGACAAGGATCCAAGAGTAATCCAAAAAACTTGAAAGATTTTGGAAGGAGTTTTGTGGAGAAGAGAGAAGAAGTTGAGAATAGATGGTTTTTACGAGGATGTGGTCGGTTGGACCGAGGGAATAGGAAGGGGAGTACATAAGGAGTCGGCCACAATCATTTTTGGGACCACTAGTCGGATGCGGTAGTACTACACTTAAGGCACAGTATTACCAGTCAGCGGTAGTACCAGCTGAAAGATCTAGACCCGCTATTATGTGGTAATGGAGTTTTGGTGATTAATGATAAATCTAATTAGGAGACTAACACTTTTATTGATATACATATTGTGTAGTCTTATTTGGATATAAAGGTGAAAATCATGAAGACATGCAAGTGATTAAGTGATTAATGACAAATGCACTTGTGAGACTAACACTCCTATTGTTATATCAAGTTTAGTCTCAGCTTGGATATAAAAGCAAAAATCCAAACAGGTATGTATTCATAAATGACAATCTATTTGTGAGACTAACAATTCTATTGATTATCTATTGCTTAGTCTCGTTTGGATATAAAGATGAAAATACAAGAGGTATGCATTCTACTTCTTCTTATTATATCTTGTTGCATTCCTCGGATCCAAAATATAGGTTAAACTCCACCAAAAAGGTTAACTTGGATATGTGCATATGTTTCCATTACACATTTGTGTATGCACACATTTAGGGGGAGTTCATTCTATATTTTGTGGTTTCATTAGTATTGATCCATATTCCCTTTCCACATATATTAAGGATCTTTACTTTGAAATATATCCTTGAATATATTTAACTTGTGTAGTTAGTATATTCATATGAGTATATGAGAACTTATGAAACTTGTGTAGTTCATTGATGCTCATATATCCTTGAATATATTTTAACTTGTGTAGTTAATATATTCATATGAGTATATACAACTTGTGTAGTTCGTATACACTCATATTTAGTATATACAACTTGTAGTTCAGTATATACTCTTGGTATATATAACTTATGTAGTTCATATATACTCATGTCACTTTATATTCAATTATTTGCAATTGTGTTGTGGGACTAATGTGTGTGCTAAGATGTTTTCAAGGCTTAGTCCCGGAGTTTGAATGATGACATGAAAAGGAAATGCAAAGGTGATAAAGATTGACATGACTCAAGACAAAGGAGTCATGCATTGCATTTAAAAGCTTACGAAATGCGGTAGTACTGGCGTTGTATCTGCGGTAGTAGTACCGCACCGTGATGTACCGATTTACATGCGGTATGAAAATTCCATAGCATTGCTTTTGGACTTGGTTTGCTCGAGGTGGAGCGGTAGTACGGAGTTCATGTGGCGGAACTACCACGTGGCGCTATGACCGCAAATATGTTGGCGGTATGTAAATTCCAGAGAAGGTATTTTTACGTATTTCTCGAGCCTCTGAAATCGGTAGTACCGCATCGAGAAACGGTATTACGGAGAGCGGTATTACGGATGCTAGTTGAGCGGTAATACCACTTTGTCGATAATGACTTGTTCAAAAGCATTTATGCGGTATATCTTGTTAATTAATGTTAATAACATTGTGGGACTAACTTTTCCATGAGTTGGATGAATAGGTTATGTTCGGGTGATGAAGACTTTGGATGACATCATGAGTTGATTGTCATCAAGTCAAGGTTCAAGAAGATGATGCATCATGTGTTGATGCATATCAAGATCTCGAATAAGAGATGATCATGAGTTGATCATCGAGTCAAGAAAGACTCATCATGTGTTGATTGAGGTCAAGTAAAAGATGCATCATGGGTTGATGCCTATCAAGACGATGACCGGACATGAAGCAAGGATGTGAGTCATCAAGCTTCAAGTGGATGGTCAAGGCAAAGGTATGACTAGCTAGAGCTAAGGATGTGTTCCTAGTCTTTTACCGGTCTTGGTGTTTGGTTGGAAGATCGGATTGCTAGAATAGGTTGCCGTACTATTAAGAGGGGTCTTGTCTAGTAACTTGAGTTAGTCATGTGTTGATAGCTCATTGTGTTTGCTCTAGCTCAACTTAACATGTTGCCTATATTTGCGAATGCGTTTGCAAATAGTTGAGGCTCATGGATAATCCTTGTAGCATGTGACTATACTTTGCAAATGTGTTTTGCAAGCGGTTGAAGTCCATGTACCTACTCCTTGTAGCATGATCTAAGTTTGCAAATATGTTTTGCAAATTGTTGGGGTTCATGTATTTTCCCTTGGCATGGTCTAAGATTGCTTGTTGCTAACTCTTTGGACTTAGACCATGGTAGTGGCTCTTTGAAGTTGTGCTTTTTGATTTGATAAAAAGTGTTTGAGATCAAATCAAATAGGTGGGTTGAGTAGCCCACTGAATAAGCTTTCAATAGAGTCCAAGATCACTCAATTCCGACATCGGAGTCAAAAGTTATGACCTTTTACCAAGTGTCGTCCGTGCTGAAAATCGGGCTGCGGTAGTACCGCCCGTATAACCTGCGGTAGTACCGCAGAACGGTAGTACCGCCCCTTGTGAGTGCGGTACGACCGCAAAAGGTGTAACGGCTAGTTTTTGGCTGTTTCGTCTCCAAACGGCTAGTTTTTGGTTTGGGGGCTATAAATACCCCCTTGGCCGGTTGAGAGACAACCTTTGGCATCCCATTGAGTTCCTTTGAGCTAAGAGCAAGCCCTCTACTCCCATTTGTGCATGTGTTGCACTTAGTGAGGTTTGAGAGGCAAATCCTATTGCATGTGTTGCATTAGGTGGTGGATTTAGTATCCACGAGAGCTTTGACACTTGATTGGTTCAAGTGAAAGTTGGAGACTTGTTACTCTTGGTGTTTGCCGACACCTAGGCGGCGTGGAGCGTTGTGCGTCGGTGATCTTCTCAAGTGAAGCTTGTGAGAAGACCCGGCGATTTGTGAGTGGCTTGGTGCTCGCCATCTCCGGAGCGGAGTAAGAGCAACCCTAGTGGATTGAGGTGATAAGTTCATGTTGGAGTCGGTTCAGCGGTTGAACTCACTTAGAGGTGTTGGTTCGGTTGGAACCGGTCCAAGTGGTTTGGACTTACCTCGGAGGTGTTGCCTCGCGTTTTGGAGCCGATCCAAAGGTTGAACTTACCTCAACGTGGATTATGGGAGACCGGCAAGTCTCCACCACCACGATAAAACATCGTTGTGTCACGTGTGCTTCTTGTGATTAGCTTTCATATGCTTTACTTTGTGCAATTCACATTTATTGTATAATTGCTTATTCATTGTGTATGATTGCAATAGTATTATTTACATTGTTTAAATTGAATTGCTTACAAGTCAATGCTTGATTGATTATTATCAATAGACTTGTATTGTTGGTGCACTTAGTTAAGCCTAGTGGTTTTAGGCCTTATTTGTGCAAAATCGTATTTGTATTAGCTTCCGCATTAGAAATCGATTTTAGCGCATAGAAGTTTTAAAACGCCTATTCACCCCCCCTCTAGTCGGCCTCCTCGATCTTACAAGTGGTATCAGAGCTTGGTCTCTCATTTATTAGACTTAACCGTCTAGAGAGTAAAGGATGACGACTAGAGATTTAGTGCACCTAGGTGAAGCACCTAAATTTGATGGCACAAATTATGCACATTGGAAAATCCGCATGTCATGTTATTTTAAGGCCATGGGCCTAAATATATGGCGGATTGTAGATGTTGGCTTTTCTCCTCCATTGGATAGTCTTGATCCAACAATTGAGGAAGAGAAATGCTTACATCTCGACGCTCAAGCAATTAACGCTTTATTTAGTGCTTTGAGTGTAGATGTGTTTGATGCCATATGCGATCACGAGCGTTCATGAGATGTGGACCCATCTTCAAGAATATTATGAAAGGTCCACTTCCACAAGTAATGATCGCATAGAGGAATGGACGTCGGAAGAAGAATGCTCAACTTCTAGCTCCGACGATGATGACATATCAACTCCATCAACATCGCCTCATTGCTTTATGGCTAAAGGTAAAAATGAGGTAAATAATTATGAGCCTTCATATGATGAATTGATGGAGATGCTAGAAGAATTAAATGAATATATTGGAAAAGAAAAGAAGAGATTCAAGGTTTTAGAGAAAGAGCATATCTCACTTCAAGATAATTATGATGTGCTAAAAGATGAACATGAAACTCTTCTTCTAAATGAGCTTAAAAAGTCAAATGTGGATATTGGCATAACATGTAATTTAATAGATGATTTGCCATACTTAGTTTCTACTTCTTGCAATTCAACTAAAATTGATATATCCACTTCATGTAATGATTTAATTGATATGCCTTGTTGCTCTAGTAAAAATATTTATATTTCCTCTATGTCTTGTGAGACTAACCTTGTAGAGGAAAACAAAGGCTCAAGGCCCAAGTCAAATTTGAAAAATGACTTGGATAGAAGCCTTAAAGGAAGACCACTCTTGATGATATCTTGAGCAAGCAACGAAGCTCAAATGACAAGAGTGGAATCGGCTTCACTCCCAAGAAAAGGGAAAATAGCAAGATGAGACACAATCAAAGACACAACAAGAACATCAAGTGCTTTGATTGTCATCAAAATGGCCACCTCTCCTCAAAATGCCCTAATAAGGAAGATTATCAAAGAGGACTTGGTTTCATCGCCAAGAAGAAGGTGAAGAGCATCCCAAAACAAAAAGGAAAGAAATACTCAAATATCAAATGCTTTGGATGTTATGAAAAGGGACACATTGCTTAGTGTGCCCTAACAAGGTAAATGATTTAAATGATATACCTTGTTGCTCTAAATTAAATGCTTCAATTTCCTCTATGTCTTGTGAGACTAATCTTGTAGAGGAAAGTAAAAAGATCAAGGATATAAAATGCTTTGATTGCAATGAGAAGGATCACTTTGCCTCGAAGTGCCCTATCAAGAAAATGGACAAGAGAGGACTTGGTCTCACCGCCAAGAAGAAAGTGAAGAGTCACCCAAAGCAAAATGGAGATCAATTCAAAATTATCAAGTGCTTTGGATGCAAGAAGTTTGGACACATCGCCTCCGTGTGCCCAAATAAAAGGGATGTCAAGCCAAGACATTCAATGAAGAGGCAAGATGGCAATAAGCAAGATAAGAAGACATCAAGGGGAAGTAAAAGCCCCACTTGTTACAATTGCCGGGAAAAAGGACATTTTAGTAAGGAATGTCCTAAAGGTATCACTCCTAAGCCCATTGTTTATAATGATCAATATTTGCTTAGGAAAGATAAGAATAGCAATGTGTTTGCTAGATGTGTTAGTTCACATAAAACTAATGCAAGGGCCATTTGGGTGCCCAAATCTATTGTGACTAACATTCATGGACCCAACCAAGTTTTGGGTACCAAATGTGCTTAAATACTTAATAGGTACTTGGAGATGCATTGGAGGTTTGGCTCACACATGAAGAGGTGGAATTCACCATATGCAAGATTGGAGCCAAGCTTAAGGATGATCAAGTCTTATCATAAACCAATGCTATTTCGGTAACAAGTACTTACATTGAAGTATCTAGACCCTTTACCTTGTGTAGGTTGCATTTCATGAAAATCTTATAAAAAGGGTGTTCTTGCTCTTGTGCTTAATCTTGATTATTGAAATCTTGAGCAAGTTGGAAGTGGCACATTAAGGGGGAGTGCTAAGTAATGATCATGTATATCACATCCCTATGTGTGCCCAAATTAATTAAGTGCTAATAATGTTTTTTAAAATTAAGCCATTAAGCCAAAAGTCAAAAATTTGAAATTATAAATATATCCTTTGAAAAATTAGTTGCAAAATATATACAAATGCATTTCAATGGTTTACCAAAGGTTTTGGCTTAAGAAAAAGCTATTTTAAATGAAAATGAGTTTCTACCCAAAATTCTAGATCATAGAATCTTGTTTTTGACATAAACTAGATTTTTGTGTAAAATCTATTATAAAAGGAATTTGATCTTTGTCTCAAAAGGAAAATCCTAGAGTTGGTTATTCTAAACACTTTTCGTATTCAAATGATTTCCAAAAGACCAACTCATCAAAAGTTATTTGATTTTGAAACTCGTCCAAAATACTAGTTTGACCTAAGTGGTCACTTTCTAGCACTTAAGTTAGTTTAGCTATTTGAGCCTAAATTATTCACATGAATAGGTCCATAATGGTATTCATGACTCATACACAAAATTGGATGCTCAAAATTTCTTCATTTGATCAATTTGGATCTTTTTGCGAAAAGTCTTGAAAATGCAATTTCATTTCCAAAATAAAAAGCTTAATTCATAAAAACTATTTGATAATTGGTTTTCTAAAGGCTAGATAAGTTGGAAATGCTCCAAATATCTTTATTTGGATGTTTGTGTGAAAGTTTGGAGCAAAATACAACTATTCCCAAAATTCCCTGATCAATCCTTGAAGTCCCAGGAAAATCGGAACTACCGGCGGTCTAACCACGGTACTACCGCTGTGCGGTACTACCGGTCCTTGACCTACGGTACTACCGATTATTCTGACAAAACAACCAATCTCAATTCTTTCAATTATAAATCTATTGTGGTTGTTTCCCAAAGTTAATTTGATCTGTGGTATCCTTGCTAGCTACTCTCAAATACTTTTGACTCTATATGTCATTTTGATCTCATTGTGATATATTTATCATTCAAATGGTATTCTTTCAAGTGGTAGCTCCTATTGATCTTCTTTGACCTCGGCATGAGAATCATATGTGTTTGATTCAAGTGGTATCCTTGTTTTTACAAGTGGTACTATTTTAAGTGATATCATCTTGTCCTTACAAGTGGTATTCTCAATTGATATCATCGTACTCCTTCATGTTGTATCTTTTAAGTGGTATCTCTTGTTCTCATTCACAAGTGGTATCTAACTCTTTTCATGCCGATCAATTCTTTGCTTACCAAGCTCTCCCCGATACCTAATCACTTCTTATCCATGTGGTCTCTCCGATACCTCAAAATTCTTGATATTGTTTTTCAAGGGTATCTTATCCAAGTGGTTTCTCCGATGCAGATATCTTTTCAAGTCTTATCTCTTCAAGAGATATATCTCAATTGTATCAAGTGGTATCATCTTATCTCAAGTGGTTTTCTCTCTCTATCTCTTCTCTCTATGCTTTCTTTGAAGATCTTTGCAAAGAGAAGTTCAAGCACCTTGAGAATGCAAGTCTTGTTGACGCATGTTTTCCACAAGTGGTATCAACATATGGATTTACTAGTATTATCTACAAGAAATTTCTACAAGTGGTATCTACTAGAATTGTTCAAGGATTACCTTACAAGTGGATACACATAAAGAAAATGGGGGAGAATGCTTTTGTGTGTCAAAAGCTAAGAAGGAGATATTTGGAGAAAGAATGATTTTGTGTGTCAAAAGCAAAGACTATTGGACGAAGAAAGCTTTTGTGTGTCAAAAGCAAGAAAAGGATAATTGGATAAAGAAATCCTTTGTGTGTCAAAGGAGTGGAACCTTTGTGTAAGGGGGAGTTTTCCTAAAACTTTTTGTAAAAACTATAATTAAAATATTTTGAGTTTTACTTAAAATTATTGGGTAATCTATTATATGGGAAAACTAGTTTGCAAAAACTCCGTTTTGGCTTCGTTGTGATTCTTCGGTGTTTTATGCCAAAAAGGGAGAAAGTTTATTTGATAAATTCATTTCGATTCTCTCTTGTGAGTTCACCCTATCTTATGTTTAGTCCAAAAATGAGAGAATGCTTTTGGAGAACATAAAAGAAATTTTTTTTAGGGAGAATGTTCTCACCTTATATCTTGCGTAGATCATAAAAGGGGAGAATATTTCAATGATCAAAATCATATGAATTCTATTGCATAGCTCATAAGTTTTACAAAGACTCTCCTTTGCTTTAAGATTTGTTTTGGATTTTTGGTGTTTAATGCCAAAAGGGGGAGAATTTGTATGAGCTACATTTGGATGTTCTTATTTGATATCTCTTGTGATGCCTTAAGTGATGCCTTAAGTAGGAGAATTCTTTCTCTAAGTTTTGTGCATGCATATAGTCAAATATGCTTTCTTTCTTATCATATGTTGACTTATATCCAAATGTTGCTATTAATGATGGATTTGTCATCAATCACCAAAAAGGGGGAGATTGAAAGATCTAGACCCGCTATTATGTGGTAATGGAGTTTTGGTGATTAATGATAAATCTAATTAGGAGACTAACACTTTTATTGATATACATATTGTGTAGTCTTATTTGGATATAAAGGTGAAAATCATGAAGACATGCAAGTGATTAAGTGATTAATGACAAATGCACTTGTGAGACTAACACTCCTATTGTTATATCAAGTTTAGTCTCAGCTTGGATATAAAAGCAAAAATCCAAACAGGTATGTATTCATAAATGACAATCTATTTGTGAGACTAACAATTCTATTGATTATCTATTGCTTAGTCTCGTTTGGATATAAAGATGAAAATACAAGAGGTATGCATTCTACTTCTTCTTATTATATCTTGTTGCATTCCTCGGATCCAAAATATAGGTTAAACTCCACCAAAAAGGTTAACTTGGATATGTGCATATGTTTCCATTACACATTTGTGTATGCACACATTTAGGGGGAGTTCATTCTATATTTTGTGGTTTCATTAGTATTGATCCATATTCCCTTTCCACATATATTAAGGATCTTTACTTTGAAATATATCCTTGAATATATTTAACTTGTGTAGTTAGTATATTCATATGAGTATATGAGAACTTATGAAACTTGTGTAGTTCATTGATGCTCATATATCCTTGAATATATTTTAACTTGTGTAGTTAATATATTCATATGAGTATATACAACTTGTGTAGTTCGTATACACTCATATTTAGTATATACAACTTGTAGTTCGTATATACTCTTGGTATATATAACTTATGTAGTTCATATATACTCATGTCACTTTATATTCAATTATTTGCAATTGTGTTGTGGGACTAATGTGTGTGCTAAGATGTTTTCAAGGCTTAGTCCCGGAGTTTGAATGATGACATGAAAAGGAAATGCAAAGGTGATAAAAGATTGACATGACTCAAGACAAAGGAGTCATGCATTGCATTTCGAAAAGCTTCTGGAAATGCGGTAGTACCGGCGTTGTATGCGCGGTAGTACCGCACCGCGGATGTACCGATTTCTGTGCGGTATGAAAATTCCAGTAGCATTGCTTTTTGGACTTGGTTTGCTCTGAGGTGGAGCGGTAGTACCGGAGTTCATGTGGCGGAACTACCGCGTAGCGGTATGACCGCAAATATGTTGGCGGTATGTAAATTCCAGAGAAGGTATTTTTCGTATTTCTCGAGCCTCTGAAATCGGTAGTACCGCATCACGAAAGCGGTATTCGGAGAGCGGTATTACGGATGCTAGTTGGCGGTAATACCGCACTTGTCGATAATGACTTGTTCAAAAGCATTTATGCGGTATATCTTGTTAATTAATGTTAATAACATTGTGGGACTAACTTTTCCATGAGTTGGATGAATAGGTTATGTTCGGGGTGATGAAGACTTTGGATGACATCATGAGTTGATTGTCATCAAGTCAAGGTTCAAGAAGATGATGCATCATGTGTTGATGCATATCAAGATCTCGAATAAGAGATGATCATGAGTTGATCATCGAGTCAAGAAGACTCATCATGTGTTGATTGAGGTCAAGTAAAAGATGCATCATGGGTTGATGCCTATCAAGACGATGACCGGACATGAAGCAAGGATGTGAGTCATCAAGCTTCAAGTGGATGGTCAAGGCAAAGGTATGACTAGCTAGAGCTAAGGATGTGTTCCTAGTCTTTTACCGGTCTTGGTGTTTGGTTGGAAGATCGGATTGCTAGAATAGGTTGCCGTACTATTAAGAGGGTCTTGTCTAGTAACTTGAGTTAGTCATGTGTTGATAGCTCATTGTGTTTGCTCTAGCTCAACTTAACATGTTGCCTATATTTGCGAATGCGTTTGCAAATAGTTGAGGCTCATGGATAATCCTTGTAGCATGTGACTATACTTTGCAAATGTGTTTTGCAAGCGGTTGAAGTCCATGTACCTACTCCTTGTAGCATGATCTAAGTTTGCAAATATGTTTTGCAAATTGTTGGGGTTCATGTATTTTCCTTGGCATGGTCTAAGATTGCTTGTTGCTAACTCTTTGGACTTAGACCATGGTAGTGGCTCTTTGAAGTTGTGCTTTTGATTTGATAAAAGTGTTTGAGATCAAATCAAATAGGTGGGTTGAGTAGCCCACTGAATAAGCTTTCAATAGAGTCCAAGATCACTCAATTCCGACATCGAGTCAAAAGTTATGACCTTTTACCAAGTGTCGCTGCATGCTGAAAATCGGGCTGCGGTAGTACCGCCGTATAATCTATGATGTACCGCAGAAACGGTAGTACCGCCCCTTGTGAGTGCGGTACGACCGCAAAAGGCTGTAACGGCTAGTTTTTGGCTGTTTCGTCTCCAAACGGCTAGTTTTTGGTTTGGGGGCTATAAATACCCCCTTGGCCGGTTGAGAGACAACCTTTGGCATCCCATTGAGTTCCTTTGAGCTAAGAGCAAGCCCTCTACTCCCATTTGTGCATGTGTTGCACTTAGTGAGGTTTGAGAGGCAAATCCTATTGCATGTGTTGCATTAGGTGGTGGATTTAGTATCCACGAGCTTTGACACTTGATTGGTTCAAGTGAAAGTTGGAGACTTGTTACTCTTGGTGTTTGCCGACACCTAGACGGCGTGGAGGCGTTGTGCGTCGGTGATCTTCTCAAGTGAAGCTTGTGAGAAGACCCGGGCGATTTGTGAGTGGCTTGGTGCTCGCCATCTCCGGAGCGGAGTAAGAGCAACCCTAGTGGATTGAGGTGATAAGTTCATGTTGGAGTCGGTTCAAGCGGTTGAACTCACTTAGAGGTGTTGGTTCGGTTGGAACCGGTCCAAGTGGTTTGGACTTACCTCGGAGGTGTTGCCTCGCGTTTTGGAGCCGATCCAAAAGGTTGAACTTACCTCAACGTGGATTATGGGAGACCGGCAAGTCTCCGACCACCACGGTAAAACATCGTTGTGTCACGTGTGCTTCTTGTGATTAGCTTTCATATGCTTTACTTTGTGCAATTCACATTTATTGTATAATTGCTTATTCATTGTGTATGATTGCAATAGTATTATTTACATTGTTTAAATTGAATTGCTTACAAGTCAATGCTTGATTGATTATTATCAATAGACTTGTATTGTTGGTGCACTTAGTTAAGCCTAGTGGTTTTAGGCCTTATTTGTGCAAAATCGTATTTGTATTAGCTTCGCATTAGAAATCGATTTTAGCGCATAGAAGTTTTAAACGCCTATTCACCCCCTCTAGTCGGCCTCCTCGATCTTACACCAGTGATATTCTGTTTTTCTGGAAATTTTGATCTTTGACAGAATGCAAATGATCCTTAATACAACACTCAAATAAATAATTTTTAAGATCATTATGCATGATATAAACAATAAGAGCCCCAATTGACATAGTTTTTTATCAAATTAGAGAATTTTGAGAAAGATTTTAAAATAGTTTTCACAAGAACTTTAAAAAAAACTCCAAATGAGAGCAAATAATAAGAGGCATGAGTTTCAAACAATATTAGAATGATCTATGTCATTTAACTCATTTCTCAATTTGCAAAACCGGCTCTCATCTAGTGGTTTGGTGAAAATATTGACTAATTGATCATCAGTCCATATGTGGTTAATTTTTATATCTCTTTTGCCCGCATGATTTCTTAATAAATGGTGGCGTATATTTATATGCTTGGTTCTTGAGTGCTGGATCGTGTTATTTGATATCTTCACAGTACTATCATTATCACACAAAAGAGGTATATTATCAAATTTAATTCTATAATCTATCAAGGTTTGCCTCATCCATAGCAATTAAGCACAACAACTACCTGCAGAAATATATTTAGCTTCGGCGATGGATAGGACTTTGGAATTTTATTTCTTGGATAACCATGAAACTATAGATATTCCTAGGAATTGACAATCTGCACGAGGTGATTTTTCTATCCACTTTGCAACCCGCATAATCAAAATCAGAATATCCAATTAAATCAAAATTTACACCTTTGGGGTACCATAAACCAATGCTAGATGAATGCTTTAAATATCTAAGGATTCTTTTCACGGTCACTAAATGACATTCTTTTGGTGATGCTTGAAATCTCGCACACATGCAAACACTAAACATGATGTTGAGCCTAGATGCGGTAAGATAAAGCAAACTATCAATCATTGATCTATAAAGCTTCAAATCTATCGGTTTACCTCCCTCATTAAGGTCGATATGACCGTTGGTGGCCATGGGAGTCTTGATGGGCTTTACGTCCTTCATGCCAAACTTTTTGAACAAATCCTTCACGTATTTTATTTGGCTCACGAAGGTCCCATCTTTGAATTGCTTGATTTTAAGTTCAAGAAAATAGTTAAGTTCTCCTATCATAGATATTTCAAATTCTCTAGACATCATATCACCAAATTCTTTGCAAAAATATTTATTAGTAAACCCAAAAATAATATCATCAACATATATTTGACATACAAAGAATTCATCATCTAAAACTTTTGTACACAATGTTGTGCCAACTTTTTCGATTTTGAATCCTTTTGAGAGTAGAAAATCTCGAAGGTGCTCATACCATGCTCTAGGAGTTTGCTTAAGACCATAAAGCGCATTGGAGAGTTTATACACTTGATTTGGATTCTTAGGATCTTCAAAACTGGGTGGTTGTTCAACAAACACAAGTTCAGATATTTTACCATTTAGAAATGCACTTTTAACATCCATTTGAAATAATTTAATATCAAAATATGATGCAAAAGTAAATAATATCCGAATGGATTCAAGTCTAGCTACGGGAACGAATGTTTCACCAAAATCAAACCTTCGACTTAAGTGAATCTTTGAGAGACTAATCTTGCCTTGTTTCTCACGACCATTCAACTTACATCTTTCTTGTTCCTAAAGACCCATTTTGTATCAATTACGTTATTTCCTTGGGTCTATCCACCAATGTCCAAACGTCGTTTTGAGTGAAGTTATTTAGTTCTTCACACATTGCATTCACCCAATCTGGATCATCGAGTACTTCATCTATATGTTTTGGCTCAAAAGAGAAGACAAACGAGTAATGCTCACAAAAGGAAGCAACACGAGATTGAGTTTGGACACCCTTCTCACATCACCCAATACTTAGTCTATTAGATGATATGTTGCAATGGCATTGTGAATCCTTGTGGGTAAGTTTGGTGGTTGGTCATTTCCTTGTTGCACTCTTCATTAATTTGAATTTGACTTCGTAGAAGAGGTAGAAGGTTCGACTTGAGTGGAAGATGGTGAGTCATTTAAATCTTCTTTTGGCTTGATGTTGTCTATTTGCATATTCTTCATTGCTTGCCTTAATTCTTCATTGCCTACATCATTCAAATTTTATTGCTCTTCTTGAGAGCCATTAGTTTCATCAAATTGAACATCATAAGTCTTTTCAACTAAACCGGAGTTTTAGTTGAAGACATGATAAGCATTACAATTTGATGAATAGCCAAATAGGAAACCAACATCACAACACTTGTAAATTTTGAAAGATGAACACATTTCTTTAGAATGTAACATTTGCAACTAAAGATACAAAAATAGGAGATGTTCAGTTTTCTTCCAACAAAAATCTCATAGGAAGTCTTTAAAAGACGATACAAATAAAGACGATTTATGGCATGACAAGCGGTATTGATTGCTTCCCAAAAACTATTGGAAGTGTTATACTCATCAAACATTGTCCTAGCCATCTCAATTAATGTTCGATTTTCCTTTCTACAACTCTATTTTACTCTAGAGTGTAGATAGTGAAAAGTTCATGCTTTATTCCAAGTTCATCACAAAAATCTTTAATTTTAGTGTTCTTAAACTTGGAGCTATTATCACTAAGGATTTTCTTGATTTTAAAATCAAATTTATTTTGAGTCTTTTTTGCAAAATTTTTGAAAATGCTGGAGGTTTCAACTTTGTCATATAGAAAGAAAACACATGTATATCTTAAGTAATCATCCAAAATGACTAAACAATAGCTATTGCCCTCGATGCTCTTATATGTTGTTGGCCCAAATAAATCCATATGTCAGAGCTCTAATGGCCTAAAAGTTGATATGATACTTTTGAAAGGATAAAAGTTTGCAACTTGCTTTCCAGCTTGATAAGCGCTATATAATATATTCTCCTCAAACTTTACATCTTTCAAGTCAACCACAAGATCATGTTTGAAAAACTTTTTAAGTCGAATCATGCCAACATGAGCGAGCCTTCTATGCTAAAACCAACTTAAAGAGGTTTTTACAATTAAACAAGTTTTCAAACACAAATCATTTGAAGAGAAATCTATCAAATAAAGATTTTCAAATCTAAATCCTTTGAAGGCTAAAGAGTTATTCTTTTTATTTGAAATGGAAACGCATTCTTGTGAAAAAGTGCAAGTTAAATCAAGATCACAAATTTGAGCAGCGGATAGCAAATTAAAATTAAGTGATTCAACTAGAGACACATTAGAAATTGAAAGATCATTTGAGATAAAAATTTTACCCAAACCAATTACCTTTCCTTTGCTATTATCACCAAATGTGATCTTGTCATTTTCTTTTCCAATCTTGAATATGGTGAACATTTTCCTATCCCCGGTCATGTGTTGGGTATAACCGCTATCAAGTACTCAATGCTTTTCACTGGTCTTGTAGTTCACCTACAAAATAAGAATCAAGTTTTTTTAGATACATATTTTTTTTGGGTCCTTGGAGGTTAGTAACCAAGGCTTTCGGTACCCAAATAGCATTTTCTTTGCATCTAAAATTGATGTGCTAATAAATTTAGCTATAATTTTACCATATTTACATTTTTCTAAGCATGTAGCATGAATCATAAATGCCATAGGATTTAATTTTATCAATTGAGCATGAATTTTGTAAATGTCCTATACTATGACATTTATAGCAATATTTTCTAATTTCTTTTACAAACCTTGAGGGCTTGTAAATTTGCTTCTTACTTTTCTTGGGAATATACCCAAGTCCTTCTTTATTGAATGAATACCTTTGTTCATTCAATAACTTGTCAAGTGTAGCTTTTCCCTTGAAACATCTTTCCAAACTTTTGTTTAGCTTGGTGACTTGCTCTTTTAATTCGTTATTTTCAACAATGAGCAATGGATCACAAGACTTAACCATACTAGAATTAGAATCAATTTTAGAACAACATGGCATGGCTAATAAATCATCATAAGAAGTAGAAGTATTTGTCATAGAAATGATATTTGGCGTGACTTCTACTCTAAGCATCTTATTCATTATATCACAAGTAATTTCAATATTTGAATGAGATTTTCTAATATCCTTTAAAAGGAGTGAGTCATGAGCTTCCTTTAGCTCCTCATAAGAGTCTTTTAGAGAGAGATACTCTTTCTTTAAGACCTTAAATTTTGACTTCTTCTTTCCAAAGTATTCATTTAATTCTTCAAGTATATTCATTAATTCATCATATGTAGGTTCATTATCATTAGTGAATTTTACCTTATCTTCTTTTGCCATGAGGCAAATAGGAGTGGAGAAGAGTGACGACGCCTTGATAGCAATGCCGACAAGTCCTCTCTTCTTAGAAGACCCACATCATTGGAGTCGAGTTAGAATACTCCTCATTGGACTTCCATTCTCTAACACATGCTTCATTCTTGCTATCTTTATGAAGCTTCTTGAAAAGCTTTTTTTTACCATTTAATTCCTTCTTCTTTGATGACTTGGTCTTGTCATCCTTCTTGTTTAGGCAATGAGAGGCAATGTGTCCCTTCTCATCGCACTAATAGCAACGAATATTGTTGTAGCGCTTGTTGTCGTTGGAGAAATGCCCCTTTTGCTCTTGTCAAAATTGGCACTCCAGTATGAGCATCTTCTCCCGAATTTCTTCATTCTCCTCACAAGGAGAGTGAATTCTTCTTTGGAGTCTTCTTCATCATCCTCCGTTTCATCACTTGATTCCGCTTTCACTTTGGAAGCAGTGATCTTCTTCTTGGAGAAGGATAGCTCCAAAAGATCTTCCTTATCTTTTTTGTACAACTCATTTGTGATAAGGTTGTCCAAGAGACCGATTGGTGTCATTCTTGGCAATTTGGGTGAATTAAGAAATAGAATCACCAATGTCTCATATTTTTTCAGTAGAGCTCTAAGCATTTTTTACACAACACCAACATCGGTTAGGTTAGTGCCTAAGCCCTTAAGCTCATTTACAATGTTGTTAAGACGAGAATACAACTCGGTGATGTTTTTATTAGGCAACATTATAAATGTTTCATATTTGATCCGAAGCCTATGCAATTTGGCTTCTTTGATTGTGGATGTGTCCTCATGAATTTTCGAAAGTGTAGTCCATATCTCATGAGCGGTTTCAAAGTTGCTCACTCGATTGAACTCATCCGTGTTTAAAGCTCCAAATAGAGTGTTCATCGCTTGCACATTGAGGTGGGAGTTTCGTTCCTCAAGATCTGTGGGGTGTGTAGGATCACGTGCCATAACGAAACCCTCACTAACAATTCTCCATATACCTGGACTCATGACCTTTAAATAAATAGACATTCTTATTTTCTAATAAGCATAATTTGATCCATCAAAAAGATGTGCTTTGCCTATTGACATACTCTCACTAGCCATCCTTTCTCCCATAGACAGTTAAGTCTAAATAAAGAGAGACCAATCTCTCATGCCGCTTGTAGAATCAAAGATGACCGACTAGAGGGGGTGAATAGGAGGTTTATAAAAACTTGTGCTCTAATTGACAATTTTACCAAGAGTTATTCAATTAAAGGATTTCTAGCACAATTCAAGATATATGTTAAAAGGTTTTACCGAGACACCTTAATTCTATGTCAATACTAAATACAATTCTAGCTAAGTAATTTTACACAATAAATTGCTAGAAATGTAAATACGAAAATAGTAAAGACAAAAGAGATAAACCACAATGAAGACACGTGATATTCTTCCCGTGGTATAAAAAATTTACCGGTCTTCACTAATCCACGTTGAGAAAACTTGAACGAATCAAGTTGGCTCCACATGAGCACTTCCCTCGATCACTAGAGTTTTTCTTCCTCATCTCGGAGATGGTGAGCACACGACCACTTCACAATCGTTGTCAGGTCACTTCACAATCTTCTTTGAAGAGATCACCACGTAAACTCTTTTCCAAGCCATCTAGGTGCCGGCAAGCACCAAGAGTAATAAACCATAGCTTTTGCTTGAAGAAAACAAGTGCCAAAAGATTAACTAATGATGCAATGCACTTGAATGCTCTCAACTACCTCAAAATGAGAAATATATAAAAAAAATGGGTAGTAGAGAGTGCATTAGAGGCTCAAATGTATTCAATGAGATCCAAGGTTCTGAGCTTGGTGCAGGTGAGGGGGTATTTATAGCCCCCAACCACAAAACTAGCCATTTGAAGCAATTCTCTGAAAAACCGGTACTTGCAGTAGTACCGCTGTAGAAACCCGGTACTACCACAGTCATTGTTCAACGGTCGACTGCTGTGCATTAAATGCTTATGAACTAGCTGTTATAAAAAGGTGTGGTACTACCACCCTCACACGATCTGGTACTACCGTAGAGCGGTAGCACAGCTCAACTAAAACGGAATTACCGATTTCTAGAGGTTAAAGAATCAAGAAAAACACCATCTCTGGAAATTACGTACCACCATGTAAATATTGATCCTACTGCACTACGGTAGTACCGCTCAAAAGATGCAGTCATACTGTTTTTCAAGGGATAAGAAAACACCCAAAAATATGCTCTCTGAAAAATACGTACCGCCAACTAGAATCCGATCCTACCGCACTACTGTAGTACCTCTCATCAATTGCGGTCATACCTATTTTAGCAATTCTAAATGCAATGTATGGCATTTGATTGATCAAAATGGCATAAAATAAGTCCTTAAGCTACTAGCTACGATCCCTCTTTATAGTACAACATCTAGCATATAAATCTAGTCTTTTCTCCAATCACCGAGATCGATAAAAACTACAAAAGGGTCCTTAGGCTATTCATTACCTTTACCTTGAGCCATCTCGATCCTTTGCTATCTTTGCATTTGTAACACCCTGGCTATTCAGAAGCCAAGATGTCACCTAATTAAACTAACAATCTACACAATGAGGAAGAACAAGAAATAGAGTATCAACTAATGGCAGTATCAACACAACCAAGACATGATGAAGGTATCCTTCCTTCACCATCTAATATATTTATTTCAGTTCATTGCTAATGAAAGTTCACATGCAGAAATAAATCAACATCAATGTGGAGAAGGTATCATTCCTTCACCAATTATAATTTAATTATTATAGTTCATCATTAACGAATGAAAGATAGAACTAAAATTTAATCTTGAACATGAATTGGATGATGTGAACGAGTAGTGCGTGTCTATTCCCTCCCAAGTGAGCCAACATCAGGGGTTACCTAAAATAAACAAACAACGCAAGAGTGAGTCCACGACTCAGTAAGTACAGTGAAAGAGACAAAACACATATACAAACAGGACATCACCATTTAAGAATGCGAACATTGCATCGAATGAGCACTTAAGAAAAACATGAAATGAATGAATGTAATCAAGGATGGACTGCACACATGCTTATACCGGTATAGCTAGTGACACACCCGTCGGTGTTCACTTAAGCCCGCACCTTAACAAAAGTGCGGGGATCCAAGTCCCGTATGAAGAACGTTTCATACAGGTGTCCAATCTGCCCATACTGGAATTGATGGGTCTTACGTGCCCATACTGGAATTGATGGGTCTTTCTATCCACTCCCGTGGACGGGACATAACAATGTCCAAAACTGCCCACATTGGAATGGTGGGACTTACTCTCCACTCCCGTGGATAAAACATGAATGAGGATGCATGAACTGAAGTATGAACTATGAAAGACATCATATATATACTCATGTATATAACACATAAGAAAATGACATAATCTTTGATTATTCTCATGGATATCAGAAAAACACAATTCAGTCATCAAGCATGCATCATACTCCAAGCATATGAACAACAAGGTACTTGCCTTCCGCGGAGCGCTGCGGTAGTAGGTAAAGAAGATGTCCCTAAACCGAAACCTCTCTGCCTACAGAAGTAAGTACCCGATATGAATACAACATAACAAAGCGCTTCCATTAACGTTCTACAACGCCTTCCCGACAATCCACAATTAGCTAGTTAGCTCTAATCTGAAAACAGACTACTCAGGCACAACCCGAAACTGGACAGCAGAACGGTAAAAATCATATCTATTGGCCTGGAACTCGGAATGAGGTGAGACCAATTTCTATGGATTCTTAACTGACATATATACAATACTCTAGTTGACAAGGTAAGCCAATTCGACCAATTTAATTTACTAACAGGTAACTGAAACAGCAGAACATAATCTGTCTACACAAATAAGACAGCAGTATGAAAATGATCATAACTTTTAATATACAACTCCGAATTGAGCGTTATTTAACAATATCAAAATCTAAGACCAAGGTCTACAATAACCTAGTTTGGTGAAAGCCCTGAATTTTCCATTAACACACTCATAAATTAAAGGACAACTTGACAATTTATTCTCATCAGAATTCTGGACAGCAGAGACGAAAACTAACATAACTTTTGATCTGTAAGTCGGAATTCAGTGTTCTTGGCAGCCACCGAAAGCTAAGAACAAAATATAAATAACTCTAGGAGATCCAAATTCCTAATTCTGCCTCTAAGCACACGAAACAGGCCACGCAAAGCACTGGACATAACTGAATTTTCAGCAGACAGAACTTGATCCAATCAAACCCAATCAAATTCACCTCTACGATTAACCATAAAACAACAATTGATGTTTGTTACCCTTGGAGCACCCAGGAACACGAAGATTGAACCGAGGAGACGTCCCCCACCATCTTGATCAGCAGCCTTGCGAAGCCCCAATCACCTTCGCGGGAGACCAACAACGGGGAGAAAGACACCGAGGGAAAACTCCAGGAGATGGGGCACAGCACCAGGCCTTGGGGTGACCCCAAAGGAGGTGGAGGAGGAGCAGCACCCTGCTTGAGGTGGCGCACAAGAAGGAGGAGGAGGAGGAAGTGGCGGCTGCAGGGAGGGGGAGAGGTGGGAGTGGGGGAAACTAGGGTTTTGGCCGTCCCCCCTAAGGCCCCCTTTGGCCGGCCACTAGGTGGGCTTGGGCCCCACGGCTGCCCCCTCCTTGGCTCCAAGGCAGCTCCCCTTGGCCCACAAGGCCTCCTCTCGGGGCCTGCTGGCCAAAGGCCCAGGCCCAAAACTATAAGAACCGACGAAACGCCGAATTTTCTATTTCTAAGTTCGAATTCGAACTGAAATCTTTCTAAATGAAAACGGTGTATTACAGCATTGCCATATCTATATTGTCATTATTCAAGCTCCAGGACTAAACCTTTAAAACATCTTAGTACGCATATTAGTCCCATAACATATTATTTTCATTAATTACCAAAATCACTTTTAGGGGCTTAGATGCTTTCAGGATCCAAATGTAACACCACAGCCCAACACTGAGCCTGGAATGCCACTAAACTACCCAAACTAGACAAAATTCATCAACACACTATAAAATTTCAGCAGCCAAAGCATTAATAAAACCCATCCACGGGTCACATTAGAACATGAATAAAGACTGATCAAGCATGAATAAATAAGCGAGGGAAACATAGCAAGATAATAAGTCTAAAACAACACCAAACCAGTAGGTCCAAAACCTTGGAACAAAACAGACTAGCCCAAAGAATTCACCTAAGTTTATTCAATTTCTAACATATCCGAAAAGTAGTCCAGCAATAATGAATCAAATGGTTCTCATGGCAAATAATTATGTGTCTGAAGTATGAAACTATTCCATGTGCTCTAGTCTCTCTCCATCGTGGCGCCCTCAATGATCACCTAAAAACAACAAAAGAGCAAGGGTGAGTCCACGACTCAGCAAATACATCAATAAACAACAAACAATGATAAAACATCAGTATTCAATAACTTCATTATAATCACATGTCCTTCTATTAATATTCTCATGCCATTCTTTTTTTTTCACACACATTCAACTCATATCTCAATGCAACCCTACTCTACATGTCCATGTGCACTTCTTTCGCGTATACCGGTATAGCATGAGTAAACGCTCGCGACAACGTTCACTCTTAAGCCCGCTCCTCCTCGAGGATTGGGGACCTCCTCCACTCCCGTGAAGTTGTGATCAATCATGATCACCTGCTCATATGCAAAGATGCTTATGAATGCAAAAATACATAACTTCATCATATCCAATTTTCTTCATGTTCATCAGCAAGATATAGTCATACCATTCCATTGCTTGCAATTTAAATACAAATAAAAGCACACAATAATGATAATGAACGATAAAGAAATACAGAGATCAATCATTGATCGTTGTCTACCATGCACTTGCCTTTACTAGTTGCGAAGCACGGTTTGGCTAGAAGATGGCAACAAGCACAACGTCTCTCCTACAATAAATACTCAATTTTCAATACAAACTACAGCATCACAAAAAAACAACAATTAATTTGGCATCGCTCCTACACGTCCCCCAAAACCACAACGCTTCCCTAATACCGAACCGTCACCCCTTGCTGTTTCAACGAAACATGCTAGCTCCTCTCTCTCCTTTAATCTTCCGGAGAATACATAAATATGAAGCATGCAGCACTAACTAGATATTGTCTCATCTTTACCATTTAAACATGCATGTATACGATACTACGGCCAAACTAGTTAACTACTAATTAGCATTCTTTAATTAATCTCTCTCTCCCCTACTAATCTAAATTATTGAACCGCACTCAAACAAAGCAATCTGCACTACTAATTGATTTCTAACACTAGAAGCCAAAAGAAGCTTACACTAATAAGCTACTAAAACCAAGATGCATGTGTACTGGACATAGCAATTAAATATTCATAGCTATTCATCCCTAACCATCCAATTAATTAATCAAAATAGATCACAATTAAATAATTCCTAGCAGGACCAATAACTAATCAACTACAGCCCTATATTAGTTAATACTAATGCCATTGAAACAATGCATGCACACAAAGCTACGTGGCCTCTAGATAACAACTAGTTAATGCAGCACTTTCTAACCCAAATCAACAGCAGCCAAAAAGAATAACACGGCAAACCTTGCACACGTTGAGGAGATGGCGATGTGCGGCAGCAAGCACAGGCGATCAGCGAATGGGACAGCCGATCCCACGCGACAGGTATGGGCAGGCGACGCTGCGCACAGGCATGCAGCAAAACAGATGGGCAGGGGGTAGCCCAGTCAACACGTGCGCGGACGTGCAGCCACACGGGCGTCCCAGCGTTGACCGAGCGGCAGCTCTCGGCGAGAAAAAAAACCAGAGGATGGCGGCGTCCGGGGAAAAAGAAGAAAGGACTGCTAGGGTTTTTTTTAGAAACCACTCTCCCCACGATCCTTATATCTCGGTACGAACCAACTTCCCCCCTAAAACTCTAAAATATTCTGTTTTCACGTATCCCCTTTTGTCTAATGACGCACGGGTCCTTAAGAGGGTTAATTTCGGGATATTACACCAAATCCAGCAGGCCATCCTCCTCTCCCTCGACTCCTCTCACACCCCACCACCACACCCTCCTCCTCCTCTTCGCCCGTTGTACCCTCCTCCTCTCACCACGTAGGTGTTGTTGGATTCAGGAAACCAGCAGGTCGGCCAACACCTTGTTAGCCTCCCTACTCTCATCGACAGTATGCAAATCGCCTCCTCCTCCGCCGCGCAATGCCTTTCCCGCCACCTCCTCTGTCGCCAAGGACGCCAACGGGTGCCTCTTCGCCTCCCTCCCGCCTCCGCCGCCTCTCCAGTCCCGAAGGTACCTCCTCCCGCCCCCTCTCCCTTCCTTGATTTCCCTCCCTGATCTTGTAAGTCTTGATTCTGATAATAACTAACTGATCCCGAAAAAAATTCTCTTAGTGCAAGTGTGAACCACCAAGTACGCAATTTGGTCGGGTTTTTTTTGTTCTTTTTTGGTAGACAGCTCAATCTTTATACTCGCAAAGGTAAGGTGGCTTAAGACTTGACCAAGCAGCAAAAGGAACCCCAGACACGGGTTAGTGCTTCAAGAATCAAGATCCACACTAGAAAATGACGATGATCCACACTACGTTGGACTTGGACACCTTCCTCTGCATTATCTAGTGTATGTATAAATATAAGATAGTTCATTGTTTCCTATCAAACAGTCAATTAATCTGTTATGTTTACTTGTTTGAAAAGCACTACAAGACCAGATGAACCTTAAAGGCTATCTAGTGTAGACAAGTACATATTATCGAATATAACACAAGCAACACTTGGGGTTAGCTCGAACCATCTTTTGGCCTACTTGACCCATTTATATATGTTTAGGGTGTAGGTTTGGAACATAGAAAATTCATAGAAAAAACAACTCAATTTCTGCGAGAATACAAAATTCCAGCATTACAGATAGGGCCGGAAGGACCTCGATATCCAGCTTTCAATTTTTAAGGAATTGCCGTGATTTCATTGGAGCTTCGAAAAAAACATGAATGAGAAAGTGTATGCCTCCAAATATCAAATACTCCCTCTCAACAACAACAAAAAAAAAAAAAAAAGAGCCGGCAAATACTCATCCTCCTTGCCGTGCATGTTCAACCAAAACTATCAAGATTTCTATCGAACGGTCCATGATTAATTAGATGTTTGCACTCCCCTGCACAATGGAAGCTATGACTCAAGATTGAGTTTTTTTGTTTAAATAACACTGCTATGCAGTGAAATAGCAAAAATAGCTTTCCTCATGAACGAATTAACAAAAATAGCACTCATATCACACTTAAAATCTACGGTAAGATGCCTACCGTACACCCAGCGCACGATAAGCCCCGCGGTGGCCGCACAGGAGCCGACAGCTCATCTACCACGAATTGGGTGCACAGCGGTCCATCGATAGATGCATGGTCATGTACACATGTCACATGTCAAACCAATCGAACCATTCCAAGTAGGGATGGTAATGGGTCCCATTCCTCATTCTCCGACGGGGAATTCGCTCATTAGGGGACCGTGATGGGGCTATTTCTTCCCCACGGAGATACTAATATGCAAATACAATTCTCCATCGGGTAAAGCGGGGATGGGGCCATTCCCCTACTCCTCATTCCCGCTACCCGCATGGCCCCCATAAGACATGTAGACCACTAGCTCACTGCCGCACAACCCGACAAGGCGATAGCCAGATAATCTCATTTATATTTTTTACTTTTCAGATGCTAATTAATAATTTTTTTTATCATTTTAGCATTACATGTGGATGTTCATACTCATTTTATAACATTATGGATCTTATTTTCTTTTCTTTCGGGATCCAACTTTCGGGTATGGGTCCCCGTGGGACCCCGATAACCCGATGGGAACAGAGAACGAGGGAAGAATAGCACCTGAGAACAAGAACAGAGAATTTTCTATCTTTCGGAAATAGGAATATTCCACCACTCTCCAACGAGGGAATGGTCCGTTGCCATCCCTAATTCCAAGGTGTGAGTTCTGCCATTCAAATTCAAGGCTGGACAGGGACATCATCAAAGAGCCGCCAGGTTTGACTCGACCAACCCCTAGCAAAGTAGCAAGTTTCACAATCCCGGCTTCAAATAGTTGCGAGACATGAATGGTGTCAGTGAAAAAAAAAAGACCTCGGTCCTAGCCGTCCATCTCGCATGCAACGGCTGCTACAAATTTGAGAGAATTGACACAAAATTAATTATACAACTGCACTGTAGATCATGGATATCAATTCTAAACAACTGGATGGGATTGTGCGATATTTTAATATTTGTGTAAATCCTAAGGGAACCCAATGCGGCAATGCCCCGCCCAAAAAACTTTAACTTACTGCGCTATGGTACACCCTCCTAAACGGACGTTCAAAGCAAACATGGAAGAGCTCCCTTAAAGTTTCTGAAAACATGTTAGTGGAATGCCCATTGTAATATTTAGTTTCGTATATTCAATTCTTCAACATTTATGAATATAAAATCATGTATATAGAAAATTGACGCAGTTCCAGGTCGCGGGCAGGAACAGCCGTGCTAGAGCTATCTGCGGAAGAGCTCCCTTAAAGAATGAAGATGTGGAAATTGCAATCATCTCCCCAATGCCGCAAGGTCAGGTACCCTTTCAAAATGTGGAAGAAATCCTTATTGAATTTTTGGTTTGGGTCCGGAGGACGCAAGTTCGTGACATACAACCCTGTCCTTTTGGAGCGGCCTATGTTAAATTCAACAGTGTTCATGCTAGGGAAGTTCTAATCAATGGCAGTCCCATTCAATTTGAAGACGTCCAGATTTCCTTTCAGAAGCATAATGCTGAGCTCAACTGGAAAGGTCTTACCTTTAACAGAGAATGTTGGTTAATGTTGGTTGGTTTTCCGTTAGACTACTGGAGCCTATCTTTCATTCAGGATGCGATAAGAAGCTTTGGTACATTGCTGGTCTGGGAAAAAGACCTTAACAATCTAGCCCGCATTATCATCAAAGTCAGAGTAATTGACCTAGAGCTGGTTCCAAAAAGCATCCAGATCACAGATGGGGATGGTTTTCTCAGTCAATCCTAGACGGTCCCTTGTGAAATCATTTCACAATCCATTCTGGGAGCTAGTCCTCTAGACGAAGATGACCCTCCTGCGGATGGAGGCGATCCTCACCCTTTTCCTCCCCAGCCTTGGCATCAGCCCCCTCCAGTGCCAGGAATTGATGACCCCTTTCATGAGGGGGCAAAACCTCAAGGGCCCGATGGACCAGCAGAAGGAAACCAGAACCCGGAGTTTGATCAACAAGGCCAGCTCCTTCTTCAACCGGGAGAACTCTGGAATGCCTGGCCTCTTGCAGTCCTGGAGGCCCCCAATCCACCGGATGAAGAATTGTGGGAAGAGCCTGCACTCAACCCAGGTCTGGTGCAGCAAGATTTGCCTCAACCCTCCCATAGCAGCACGGCTCTCTCGGAGCATGCCCCGTCCTGGGCATCTTCTTCCCTATCAGTCACTAGAAGAGAGAACCTGCAACTTTTACCCCTGGCACCGGTGCCTAATTTGAATCTCCCAGTTCCATACCAAGGTTTGGAAGTCCAACAAGTAGCTCTTCCTGCCCCTGCGAATCAACCGGGACAGGTCAACTTAGACTTGCATCATGGGATGGTGCTGGTCCCCCACCTCGGCGGTCAGGTTGAGCGGGAAAACCGATCTCCAGATCATGTCAATGGGCCATTTTCTCCTGTCGGGTCGCAGGCTTGGGCCAAATTCTTTATGCCCCGTTGTGATGCTTCAAAGCAGCAATCGGTCCAAGTTCCAGACAAATGGGTCGATTTTTTTACCTCCATGCTCCTGTCCCCCCAGAATTTTGCCCTGGCAAAGCAAATCCTAGCCTCAAGCATGTGGCCTTTGGTTTCACAAGCAGAAGAGCATCAGAAAAGAACAAAGACCTTCATCATCCCGAAAAGTTGTCCAGTGTCTAGAGAGTGTCATCCTGCTGACTCGGAAGGCTCTTCGGATATGGACTGCCTCATGATTCCACCACTCATAAAGAAGGACTTGCTTTCTCCATTGGGGTCCTGCAAAGCTTCTTCGAACCCCAGTTCACCCCTCTCCCCAACCAAAACTCATTCGAGTC
Organism: Ampelocalamus luodianensis; assembly: GCA_036346255.1. Classification (NCBI taxonomy): domain Eukaryota; kingdom Viridiplantae; phylum Streptophyta; class Magnoliopsida; order Poales; family Poaceae; genus Ampelocalamus; species Ampelocalamus luodianensis. The sequence continues at coordinate 25,957,275 of CM070625.1, forward strand.
TTGTATCTGGTTCTACTTCGGACCTGCACCTCAAAAGAAAGCAGGTCAAAAGGGTTATCCCTTTAGTAGAAATTGAAGTTCGCAGAAGCACAAGACTGAAGGCCCTCAACTGCGGTTTTAGGCATAAAACCTGTGTGGACAACCACTGTCCGGCCTGTGATGCAAAACCACCCCCTGCTTTCCTCCAAAATCATTAAGAACCTTTGCATTGACTACTATAAGGTGTCCCCTGAGGCTATCACGGAAGAGGTTTTAGCAAAGGCGCGTTCAGGAAAGCAGAAGCCTGAAGATCGGAAGCCCCAAAATGGAAAGAAAAACAACAACTGATTCTCCGGGAAGCGCGAACTGCATGATTTTGGGGTCTGGCGGTGTTTGGAGCAGTTTACTTGTTTTTACCGCTTTTATGCATTTGTTGGCTCTTCGAGTGTAATAGCTTTTGGTCTCATCCTTCCCCTCGGGTTCTTCTCTTGTGTCTTTCGATTGCCGCCTGTTTGGGCTCTCTAGGGCACCTACCAACTTTCCCGAGGTTTGCTGGACAGTTTGTAATCCCCAAGTTGCCATGAATAGACAATGGAAAATCTTATCTTGGAATGTTAGAGGCTAAACTCTCACAAAAGTGGCGGGCCATACATAATAAAATTCAAGAAAGAAAATGTAACATCCTTTCTTTAAGAAACCAAAAGAGCAACCTTTGATCTGGGGTACCTTGCCAATTTCTGCTCAAACATTTTAATAGGTTTGAATTCAAACTGGCCTCAGGAGCCTCGGGGGGCTTACTAGTGGCTTGGACAGAACCCTTGTTCTCGGGCCACATCTTCTTTTGCAATGAGTTCTCGGTCTCGGTCGAGTTCACCTCGGCCCTCTCTGGCCAATCGTGGCTTCTGACAAACCTCTATGTCCCCCCGAGGGTTGATGACAAGAGGAGATTTCTATAATGGTTTTCTAACTTCCAACTTTTCTGCATTGCAGTTGGCTCATGGTGGGAGACTTTAACTTCATCAGAGCTCCTTCGGACATGAACAAGCCAGGAGGAAATGTTCAAGACATGCTGCTGTTTAATGCGGTCATAAGTGAGTTGGGTTTGGTTGAGCTGCCTTTCAAGGGCAGATCCTTCACTTGGAGCAACATGCAAGAAGAACCGCTCTTGGAGAAGTTAGACTGGTACTTCACCTCGGATTCCTGGACTCTTAGCTTCCCGGACTCCTTTGTTTTCCCTCTGGCCAAATCAGCCTCGGATCATGTCCCATGTGTTATAGCGGTGAATACTTCCATACCGCGGCCTGATCTTTTCAGGTTTGAAAACCACTGGCTGGTTTTGCCGGAGTTCTGGAACTTAGTGTCTCGCTGTTGGCTCCAACCAGTTTAGGCTCAAGGCCCTGGTAAACGCATCAACCTGAAGTTCAAGCTGCTTCGCAGAGTCCTAAAGGCTTTGTCAAAACAATCCTTCAGGCTTAACACTATCATCGCTAACACCAATGAGGTCATCCTTTTTCTTGACTCGTTAGAGGATTTCAAAGCTCTCTCTGTGTAAGAATGGAATGCCAGAGAAATTTTAAAGAATCACCTCAACCTCTCGTTGAAAAGGCATCACTTTTATTGGAAACAAAGAGGGTCAATCAAATGGGCAAAACTTGGAGATGAAAACACGAAATTTTTTCACGCTAGATTGAACTCTATCCGACCCTGCAAGAGGACTCAGGGCTTGAGCTCAAGGACCACCATAGAAAAGCCTCTCTCCTCTGGAACACCTTTAAACAGAGGTTAGGCTCCTCTGATGCTCCAGTTATGCACTTCAACCTTCAAGACCTAATTACCCCCTCTGAAAATCTCGAATGGATGGAAGAACCCTTCTAGAAACAAGAAATAGATGAGATTGTCAAATGCCTTCCCTTGGATAAGTCCCCCGGACCGGATGGTTTCAATGGAGAGTTCTTTCAAAAATGTTGGCCCATCATCAAGCAAGATTTCTATGCCCTCTACCAAGCCTTCTTCAGAGATGAGCTCAACCTTCAAACCATCAATTCCTCCTTTATCGCCCTAATCCCAAAAAAGCCTAACCCTTTAGCGGTTAATGACTTCAAACCCATCTCCTTGCTGAATACTTCCCTCAAGATTTTGACAAAGCTTCTAGCCAACAGACTTCAACTAGTCATCCGGGACATGGTCCATGCTAATCAATATGGATTCCTCAAGTCTCGCACAATTCAGGATTGTTTAGCTTGGGCTTTTGAATTTCTACATCTTTGTCACCATTCAAAAAGGGAAATCTTGGTCATCAAGCTAGACATTGAAAAGGCTTTTGACAAAATTGAGCACAAGACCATTCTGGAGGTCCTCAAGTCCAAGGGTTTTGGACCAAACTGGTTAAACTGGACCTATAGGATTCTTTCCTCTGGAACTTCGTCGGTCATCCTCAATGGGGTTCCGGGGAAATTCTTCCACTGCAAAAGGGGAGTCAGGCAGGGTGACCCGATTTCGCCTTTGCTCTTTGTCCTGACAGCGGACCTTTTTCAAACAATTCTGAACATAGCAATGTCTGATGAAATCCTTTTCCCGCCACTCTCCCTTCAAGCCTGTGCAGATTTTCCAGTCATCCAGTATGCTGATGACACCCTCATAGTGATGCAAGCCTGTGCCAAGCAACTTTTCTACCTCAAGGACATTCTTAACAACTTTGCAGATTCAACTGGCCTAAGGATCAACTTTCACAAATCTTCCATGATCCCAATAAATGTTTCATCTGACAAAATGGAAATCCTCTCTCGCACTTTTGGCTGTCAGCTAGGCTCCTTCCCTTTCACCTATTTGGGACTTCCGCTGGGGTTATCTAAGCCAAAAATCTCAGATTTTTTCCCTCTCATCCAGAGAGTGGAAAAGAGGTTAGCGAGTTGCTCTTCTTTCCTTTCCTTTGGAGGAAGACTAACTCTGGTGAACTCGGTTCTTTCTCAGCTGCCGACCTTCTACATGTGTCTTTTGCATTTGCCGAAGGGAGTCATAAAATAGATTGATAGGTACCGAAGAAACTGCCTTTGGAGAAGCTCAACCCTAGATTACAGAGGTAAATCTCTTGTGGCTTGGAAAACAGTGTGCAAACCAAAAAGACAGGGGGGCTTGGGGGTTCTAAGCCTTTCCACACAAAACCAGGCTTTGCTCTTGAAGAATCTCCACAAGTTCTTCAACCATGCAAATCTCCCTTGGGTTAAGCTCATTTGGGAGGCTCACTACTCCAGCTCCCTCCCATCGGCAGGATCGACAGTGGGTTCCTTCTGGTGGAAAGACCTCCTCAAATTGCTCTTTTCCTTCAAAGGCCTGGCAACTTGCGTAGTGGGGAATGGAAACTCAATGCTACTCTGGAAAGATCTCTAGAATGGAAATTTGCTGGCTTCTCAGTACCCGGAGCTACTTTCGTTTGTCAAAGCAGATCGCTCCTCCATCTCTTTTGCAAAACAAGCTTTGGATTTCTCCTCCCTCTTTCACCTTCCTCTTTCGACGCAAGCTTTTCTTGATTCAGTAGGTTCAAGGCCCGCTCTATGATTTGATTCTCACTTGAAGAAGACTCGGCTTTATATCCGAATTCGGCACATTATTCTTCTGTTAAGGCTTACAAATAGCTCATGGGTACTGCTCTGCTCACTGTCCTTCAAATGGTTATGGGCATGTGCTTGCCAAAGTCGTCACAAAGTTTTTTTCTGGCTTCTTCTGAGGGACGGACTAAATTCGAGAAACCTTTTGCGAAGAAAAGGCTGTCAGCTGGAGGATTACTCTTGTGTTTTGTGTGATCAAGGAGCAGAGGAAACCATTCAACACCTATTCTAGGCCTGCCCTTTTGCTCAAGATTGCTGGAGCTTCATTTGCCCACAGCGCTCACAGCTGGAGTCAACTCACCAAGTGATCTCACATCTTAGAAACCTGCTTAATGAGAACTTCTTCATGGAGATCATCGTGCTTGCTTCCTAGACGATTTGGATAGTCCGAAACAACCTCATCTTCAATCACCTTGACCCTAGTTTCGATAGCTGGCGTAACACTTTTTCTCACGAGTTCACGCTTGTTATACATAGGGCAAAGTCAAGGCTCAAACCTCTTTTGGAGTTTTGGCTAAGTAGCCTTAGCTAGAGCCTATCCTCCGTTTTCTTTTCTTTTCTTTTTTCTTTTTCTTTTCGTTGCCCTTTCTAGGCCTTGTGTCCTATTTTTATTTTTATTTATATATGTACCGTAGGGGGCATCCCTACTGTTCTCATTCAAAAAAAAATTGACGAGGATATTATATCTGGTTAGCTATTTAATATTTATTTATTGCATAGGGTCTATACCTTAACCCGCTGGCACCGTATCTACAACCAGCTTCGTGTGCTCAGGCTAACCGTAATATATACTAGCACCCCCTGCGCGCCGTCTGGCACGCGAGAATTAGAACAGAAGTACTTCAATGGCGGCTATAGATGCCAATCCGTGTTATAGAACTGATAAGTATTGCAAGATTACTACATAGCATTGAAGCCATGGAGGAGATAGCATTGAAGCAGAAGAATGTTTTATAGCGCGGAGGACTAATATCACGAAGGACTGGGTTGCCTGCCGCATGACCATCATCAGACCAGAATCCAGCAGGTGGATTCAAACCAGCTTGGTATGTGATGGAGGCCGCTAAAATTGCAAGCAACATAAGATATTTGTGCCTCTTTCTCATTTTTTTCTCTCCTGAAGATCTGAACCTACTTGCAGCTCAGAAGCAGTTTCTCGTTTGATCTCCTTAGACGAAAAAGAGTGCTCCAACATACGTTCTATAAACTGGCCCAATGGCCCTCCTAGTGTATCATCAGCAGAAGAGAGTAGGACTTGGATCACAAGAGAGATAAGAACTGCAGTAGCAATAACGATGAGATTAATAGATTAAGTTGCTTTCCTGCAGTTTCCTGCAGCATAGGCAATCAAGAGGCTAACCAAGCACACCACCAGACACACTCGTAGCATATGTAGTCTCCATAGAGGGCAACACACCTTCATCTTAGGAGTTAGTACAGCATAAGTGATCCCCAAACAGGAGTAAACTTTTATGAGGCTTAAATAAATGACAAGATCTTGCCAAAGATATGTAACGAATTGATTAATTGCAAGGGTGTTCATGCCCATCCATTGCAAGGGCACAAAAAAGGTAGCGCAAATTCAGGATGTCAATCTAGGAAAATGTTAGGTTTGAAGAATGTTATCGGTGCTTTGCCAAGATAAAATATCGCCAGCTAGTGAATTGAAACTGAACATAAGCCAATTTAAGAAATCTTGAAGATGATTTTCCAGGAAGTAGAACATAGAGAACACAATACCAGCAGCACCAGCAGTAATACAGATGTAACTGAATGTGTACAGTTGTTTGTTAAGCGGAATTGCTGCAAGGAAAGAAATACCAGGATGAAACAAGGGTAGATAGAAAAAATCAGTTTCTTTATGATTTTACCATGTGAAAAGTGCAGAATTATTCAAAGAACAAGGAGAGCTATGCCCATGGTAACCCACTGCTTTAGCCTGTCCATATGACTTTGAAATTGCAGGAATAAGAAATATGTCAAGAAGTGTGTTCTACTCTCCACCAACGTACAAGAGCTGAAATGTGAAGCAAAACCACCTTCATATGAACAAGCACATGGCCATAGTGTACCCCGATGATCGTACTTAGCACTGCAGAAAGTGAGCTGCAAAATGAACACAAGAACAGTGGCAACTGCGAATTGATACATCAGAAATCCCCATTTAGTCGAGGTATATAGTACATAAGCAGTTGTAGCCAGGGATTTCAAAATCGGTTCAAAAAAATACCGTTATTTTGAATTTTTAGGATTTTAAATTTTAAAAAATCAAATTCGAGAAAAATTCAACCAAATTCGGCCAAAATTCAACCAAACCGGAAATTTTGGCGCCGATTTGTGGTTCTACCGGGGGAGGGGGGGCGATAGACGGTAAAACCGGTTTTCGGGCCGGTTTTGAAATCCCTGGTTGTAGCATGCCAAAGGTATACTGTAAGAAGTTTTAGTATGCTATAATAATAGATTTAGCATGACATTTGACAAAATACTACCTTAGTATCACTTCAGGTTCAAATGGTGCAGCACACCATGCTAGGGCATCCCTTTTAAATGGTCCCTCGTGGGGAGAATCATCAGTACAGGCCTGCATGAACTAGTACATAAGTTGATAAACGTTTAAAAAGGGCAATTCAGAAGACACACATCCTGTCTTTGGCGTGTCACGCGGCGCACGGTGTAGTCGAAGCTCCGGTTCCCGAGGGAGGCCATGCGGATAAAATCGACCTCCTGCCTCTGCCGCATCACACCGTGCATGGTGTCGCCACCTCCACCAGCTGCACCCTGCCCGCATCGGCGGCGCAGGCCCTGCTCGAGCTCGGCGACCACGTCGAGCTCCTGGTACAGGAGTGTCGTGGCCGCGACAAGGCGCTGCATCTTGCGCGCCTTGTGGTCCATCTTCTTGGCGGCCGCACAACGCAGCCCGTGCGGGTCGACGCCGCCCTCGACTTGGCCGGCGAAGAGGTGACAAGAACAAAAAACATACAGAAGAAAAATCGCAAGGCAAAAAACTTCGTTTCTGATTCCTTTTAGCACAAAAATAGAAACTAGAGACACAAAGCTATACTATTGCGGCTAGGATTTGCAATGATCCAAAGATACCAAGGATCTGCTCCTTACAAGGCTTTTATAGCCTGAGTTCGGTAAAGGAAGATAAAAGATAAAAACTGAAAAGTAACAGTAATTAAAAGATATCCCTCGTTATCATACGGTAACTCCTGTTGTATGGTCGTACACCGTTAGTTCGCAATTGGATGATCAGGGTCAGTTAGCCTTTGCACCCCCGATAAGTGAAGTCGTAGTCGCGCGGTAACTCTCGCCGTATGGTCGTACACCGTTAGATCTTTATAAGAGCTTCCCGCTTCCATCTCAACCACACACCCAAATACCGATTCAGAAATAGACATCAGGAGTTGGATTCCTAACATTTCCCCCCTCCTTGAGTTCCTTGTCCTCAAGGGATGAAATTGGGGAATACCTTCTGGATGAAATCTGTGTCCTCCCAAGTGCCAGCTGAAAGTGGTAAATTCATCCAGTGAATTAGCCATTGTATTACCTATTCATTGTTGTGAGGAACCATCCTCCTTTCCAGCACAGCCACTGGTGCTATCTTGATGTTACCCTCATTGTCAATCAGGGGTAGCTCAGAGTTTGGTACTGCCTTGTTGCCCTTGTGCTTCTTCAATTGACTCACATGGAATGTGGGATGTAATTGACAGTCTTCTGGTAATAGCAGTTTATATGCCACCTTCTTGTCCCTTTCCAACACTTTAAAGGGACCATAAAACTTTGAATGAAGTTTCAGGGAATCTATGTAAACTCAATGAGGTGTGTCAATAAGGCTGAATTTTTAAATACACCATATCCCCAATAGCAAATTCCCTTTCAGTTCTATTCTTGTCAGCATCGGATTTCATTTTGTTTTGAGCCTTCACTAGATTGTCTCTGATTACTTGTAAGGCTAACTGCCTCCTTTGCATAAGTCCTTTAACTTCTTCATTAGGTGAATCTGGTAAAACAACTCCAATGATTTGTGGAGGTGGGAATCCATAGAGAGCTTGAAATGGTGTCATCTGTAATGCAATATGAAAGCTAGTATTATACCACCATTCGGCTGTTGATAACCAGCTGCACCATCTCTTAGGATTTGCAAAGACCATGCACCTCAAATAACTCTCCAAACACATGTTCACTCTCTCAGTTTGACCATCGGTCTCAGGGTGATATGTAGTACTCAACCTCAGCTTAACCCCTAGGGTCTTAAATAGGTCTTGCCATAAGTGGCTAGTGAAAATCCTATCCCTATCAGTGATGATGACAGATGGCAATCCATGATGCATGAATACATTATCAATAAACACCTTAACCACATTTTGGACTGTAAAGGGATGGCTCAAAGCTATGAAATGAGAATATTTAGTAAGTCTGTCAACCACTACTAAAATTACCTCTTTTTCTTCTGATTTAGGTAGACCTTCAATGAAATCTATGGATATGCGAGTCCAAGCCATTTTTGGTAATGGGATGGGTTGCAGCAACCCAGGGTAGGGTACATGTTCTAACTTATTCTGCTGGCATACAACGCAATTCTTGACAAATTCCTCCACCTCATGTTTCATTTTTTGCCAATAGAAGAGCAGTTTCAATCTTTGATAAGTAGCTCTCTCTCTAGAGTGCCCTCCTAGTGCAAAGTCATGAAATGTTGTCATCAAACTCCTCTTTAACTCTGTGTGAGATCCCACATACAATTTCCCCTTGTATCTCAAGATGCCATTTTCAGTGAATAGTGGAGCTCATTGATACTGAGTTGAGTAAGGAGTTCTTTACACTTTTCATCCTCCTCATGACTTGCTATGACTTCTATAATCTACACAGGGGTTCATCAAATCTTACTCTAGAAAGCGCATCTGCTGCTTTGTTCTCTCTCCCTTTCTTGTACTCCACCTTATAATGATAGCCCAAGAGTTTCACCATTAACTTATGTTGAATCCCCTCAGTGAGTCTCTGCTCCTAGATTAACCTCAAACTCTGCTAATCAGTTCTAATGATTAAAGTTGTCCCTGCAAAGTAGTGTTTCCATTTCTTGATTGCTTCCAAAATTGCAAGAGCTTCTTTGTCATAGGTAGACATAGCAGCAGCCTTGGGACCAATAGCTTTACTCATGAAAGATATGGGCCGACCCCTTTGCATCAAATCTGCTCCAATTCCATACCCACTGGTATCAGCTTCAAGAGTAAAAGGTTGAGAGTAGCCAGGAAGTGCTCGAGCTGGAGCTGAAGACATAGCAATCTTGATCTCTTGGAATGCTTCTTTCTGCTTATCTCCCCATACAAAACCTCCTTTTTAAGAGCTATAAAAGGTGGTCTGCAAATAATGTCATACCCTTGGATAAATCTCCTATAGTATCCTACAAGCCCCAAAAAGCTCCTCAATTGGGTGATGGTCTTTGGCTCTGGCCATTTGCTAATTGCCTCCACCTTGATAGGATCAGTAGCAACTCCATTGTATCTAATGATGTGTCCCAGATACTCTACTTGAGACTATCCAAAGACACATTTACTTCTTGCAAACAACTCCTCTTTTCTAAGGATTTCAAACACTTTCTGTAAGTGTTCTTCATGTTCTTCTCTTGACTTACTATAAATCAATATATCATCAAAAAACACTAAAACAAACTGCCTAAGTTGCTTACTCAATATGGAGTTCATTAATGCCTAGAAGGTGGCTGGAGCATTAGTAAGCCCAAAAGGCATGACCATGAACTCATAATGACTCTTGTGAGTGCTAAAAGTTGTTTTCTCAACGTCCTCAAGCTTCATTCTGACTTGGTGGTAACCAGATCTCAAGTCCACTTTAGAAAAAATCTTGGCCCCATGAAGCTCATCTAACAAATCCTCAATAACTGGTATGGGATACCTGTTCTTGATTGTATTGGGGTTGAGTTGTATGTAATCGATACACATCCTCCATGACCCATCCTTCTTTTTCACCAAAATGGTAGGAGAGGAATATGGGCCAACACTTGGTTTAATGGTCTTAGATCTCAATAATTGTTCTACCAGTTCTTCCATGACATCCTTGTGGTAGTGAGGAAGTCTGTATGGTCTTTGATTCATTGGTTTTGTCCCTGGGACAATAGGTATAGTATGATCACAATCCCTACTTGAAGGAAGATGTTGAGGTTCTTCAAAGATGTCTTGATATTTGTTCAACAATTCATGTATTCTGTCTGGCACTTGGCCTATTTCTTCTGGAATATTAATAGTGCTCCTTGCATACACTACAACACCCATAACTCCCTTTCTCAATATATTCTGCAATTGACTGATTTCAGTCACACAATTTTGCCCAGGTTGAGTCTCATCTTTAAACACAACTGTTTTCACTCCATATTTGGTAATGGAGAATTCTCTGGTTTTAAGATTGAGTCCAATTGGACTGTGGGTATATATCTAGTCAGCTCCCAAAATAATATCATATCCTCTTAATGGCAGAACCTTCATATCTAATGAAAAATGTACCCCTTGTATATCATAGCTACAATTTCTGCACAAGGTAGTGTCATTCGATAGCAAACCTCCATTGGCTACCATTAGTTTCACAACAGAATGATTGACCATTTTACATTGAGCTCTTTCTGCAAGCTAAGGAGTTGCAAAGGTAGCACTACTCCCACTGTCCACCAATGCAGTAGCTTTCACTCCCCCCATATGTAATGACAAAGTGAAAGTATTGCTGGCTGAGGTAGTTCCATGTATTGCATGCATTGAGAGATGGAGTACTGCTTCGTTCCTCTGATGCTCAGGACTCGAAGGGACTACTTCACACTGATCTACTCCTTGCTCTCCCTGATCCTCTACTTTTTCCTCCTCTTCATCAGATTCTTGTCCACCTTGTATTACTGTGAATAATTATTTTTCACTAATCTTACACTTATGACCTGGGAACCATGATTCTGGGCATTTCCTACATTTCCCATAATCTTTTCTAGTCCTATTACTCTGGACAATACTCTTGGCTTTAGTGTCTTTAGTATTAATGCTGGGATTTACTCTTCCTTTACTATTAGAGTAATCATTTCGGCTGAAGCTAGTATACTGTCTACCTCTTATTGGATTGGATTGTTCAATCCTTCTAGCCATCCAAGTAGCTTAATAAGATTTCTTGGTCTGTGACATTGCAAATGATTCTGTACATATTCTTGAAGTCCAGCCACAAAACTACAGACATAATACTCATCAGGTAACAAGGGGTTGTCTCTTCTAACCAAACTCATGATTTCTTCAAATTGTTCCACATAGGCCTTAACATTCCCAGTTTGTTTGAGCCAATGAAATAATCTGATATTATCATATATTGATGATTCAGCAAATTTGTCACCCACCATTCTGCAAAATTGATGCCAAGGAAGTATAGCTACATTGCATCCTATGCCTCTCCACCAATAGTGAGCCTTATCCTTAAGATAGGTAACTGCATAGTCAGTTCTCTACTCCATAGGCATTCTAGCAACATCAAAATACTTTTCAGCCTTAGGTAACCACCCATCAGGATCAGTCCCATCGAACTCAGGAAAATTCAGCTTGGGAGATTTCAATATTGCTTGGGCTCTATTGTTATCAGAAACATGATAGGATCTATGGCCTCCTATGTCAAGAGAGGGTCTCTGGCCTCCTGGGTCCAAGTAATTCTCAAGAGATGGTGAACTTTGTGACTGGGCAATAATTGCAGTTGCCCATTGCATCGGCCAGCATGGAGCGGCTCCTGGGTTGCAATTGTTGGACTGAGGACCACTGTGATGAAATTCAGTATTCAACATGTAGTGGGCTAGTCCAGCGGGCTATCAATCCCTTTTGTCTTCCAGTGCTCCTAATGATAATCGGATTATTACTAAAGTGTCCCAGTGGTACATAGGGCTTCAAACTAATAGTAGCTGGTGGTACCCAATTCTGATTCATGTCCATAGTAGCAACTACAGCAGGAGTACTACCTTCTCCACCACTATTCCTCACATCCTTGAAAACTATTGAACTACTGGGTTGTAATGATGTAACAGTAGGTACTACATTTACTACTGGGTTTTCGAAATTACCTTGGCAACTGGACTGTTTGTCAAAGGGGTCTCTTATACTCGGGCTATTCATGAAATTAGCCATTGCTCCCGTCAATTTGTCCATTTGAAGTTGCATTTTTAAGTTGCTATCTTCTTGTGCTTTCTTGAGAGCTTCAATGCTTCTTTTCAGATCTTCGACTTCAATTGTAGTAGCATACACCTTCTCTTCTTCCTCTGCTCCAGTGGTTTTGTTTGGCTTACCCATCTTCACCGAATCTCTCATATCTCGAAAGAATTTTTACAAAGATGGCAGTATACCAATCCAAACCTCCAGATCTCTTAGATTCTCCCACAAATTCCCCTCAATTTGTTTCCAGATTTGTTTGGCTTCAAAATTTTATAGGGAGACAGTACTCTGCTTCAAATACCAAACCATAACAGAATCCAAATCAAAACTGAGGCCAAAATCGAGGTTCTGAAACCATTGACAAGAACAAAAAGATACAGAAGAAAAATCGCAAGGCAAGAAACTTCGTTTCTGAATCCTTTCAGCACAAAAATGGAAACTAGAGACACGAAGCTATGCTATTGTGGCTAGGGTTTGCAATGATTCGAAGATACCGAGCATTTGCTCCTTACAAGGCTTTTATAGCGTGAGTTCGGTAAAGGAAGATAAAAGACAAAAACTGAAAAGTAACAGTAATTAAAAGATATCCCTCGTTGTCACATGGTAACTCCCGTTGTATGGTCGTACACTGTTAGATCGCGATCAGATGATCAGGGTCAGTTAGCCTTTGCGCCGCCGGTAAGTGAAGTCGTAGTCACGCGGTAACTCCCGCCGTATGGTCGTACACCGTTAGATCTTCATAAGAGCTTCCCGCTTTCATCTCAGCCACACACCCAAATACCGATTCAGAAATAGACATCAGAAGTTGGATTCCTGACAGGAGGGCAACCAACCAGCGGAGCAGCGAGTCTGCACACCAGCCTGAGAGACGTGCGACGGTACGGGAGATGTCCCGGCAGACGTCAGCCATCTCGACGAGCAGTAGGGCGTGGAGCGCGACCGTGGCCGCGACAAGACGTTGCATCCTATGCGCCTTGCAATCCATCTTCTTGGCGGCTGAGCAGCGTAGCCTGTGCGGGTCGATGCCGCCCTCGACTTGGCCGGCGAAGAGGGCATCCAACCGGTGGAGCAACGGGTCTGCACACCAGCTTGAGAGCCGTGCGACGGGACAGGAGAGGTCCCAGCAGACACTGGCCATCTTGGTAAGCGGCAGAGTGAGGAGCGTGGCATCATCGGCAGCCACGAGCCTGCGCATGCCCTCGAGGCGGATGGCCTCACCCCAGAGGCGTGTAACCTGGGCATCCCCGAGCGTGCGCTACAGGTTCACCGAGGGTTGCATGAGGAATGAAAGGCAAGAAGCGAATCTGAGGGAAATGATAAGGACGAGCAAGCAGGCGAGGTGAAGGCGGAGGAGAAACAGGAGACCAGACGCACACAGGCCGAGGCACACACGCTGAGGCAAAAGGAGAGGGGTGGGGAGGGGAGGCGGAGGAGCGGAAGGAAGAGGGCAAAGCGGGGAGGAGGCAACGACGGAGTGGGAGGTGGTTAGTGAGTGGCAGCGCCAGTGGAGAGGGACGGGGAGGGGAGGCAGAGGTACGGGGAGGGTAGGTGTACGAGCGGGAGAAGGATGGCAGAGCGGGGAGCCGGGAAGGAAGAAGCAATGGAGTGGGAGGCGAGGGAGGGGAACGGGAGCTCAGCGTGGGGCACGACGCGAGGAGGGATGTGATGGCATTAGGGTTCCTCAAGACCAGATCGGACAGACAGGAGCGAGGGCAATGCGATTGAACGACGGATCCAATTAGGGACTCTCCAGTCGATCCTAGTCGGACGACGATGATCGGAGGGTCATTTTTTTGTTGATGACGTGGCCACGATGGGGGAGCCCAAAGCTCCCCCCATTTAACCGGTAGGATGTATCCTATAGACTATTCATACGATATACGATCGAGGGGTTCACAAGTCTACCGTGGCCCACCTTTTGATCGATCTAGGAGTCCATCATGGACTAACATGTATGGATAAAAGAAGGTAACTTGTGCAGGATCGTCTCGACAAAACGCCCAGTGCTCCTGTGTCTCTTCCAAAATCGCTCAAGGAGCCGTCTCAGAATCGCCTGAGAAGAATAAGTCATTGCCATTAACTACATCCGTGTGTCGTCTTTAAGAGTCAAAGGGACACCTCTCCAACCATGGCAACTGAAGGGAAACGGGTAAGCTGCACTAGCACAAATTAAAAAATTCTACCCGTAAACCAAGATCACTGCAGTTATAGATCACGATCTTACCACTAGACGCGCAGGTGCGGAAGTTGATGCAGCACGTCGGGCCAGAGTAGTCGTACTAAGTTGATGCAGCACGTCGGGGTAGAGTAGTCGTACTACTTCCTCGCCCTCGCCGTGGCATCCCACGCACGCCTCCTCTTGCGGTTCGTCCCAACGCTACAAATGCAAATTCAAAGGTATCCACACGACGGGAGGAAGCGACGCACGCCGAACTACTAGATCCGCGCGAGCGACTAGGGCGTGGGAGGGGTGGCGGCTAGGGTTTGAGGATGTCACGAAAAACTCATCCCTCGATCCTGTGCGCCCCTGCCCTCCTTTTATAGACGTCCTTACAATGGGCTTCTACGAATAGAGGCCCATTAGGACTCAATACCCAGTCTAATTCGGATCCAATCCGAATTAGGCTTCAGCCCCTTAAGTGTGTGACCCTATAGGTTCACGTATGTTTAGACATGACGCGAGTACACATACTTGGTCAATAGTTGGTAGCAGCCTCTAGCAAGACATGCCAACTCCTAAACATACACAAAGATCATATCGAACGAACCATCACAACGTTATGTACATGCCAATCCCTTTGCCTCACGATATTCGGTCGAGCTCCAAGCTGACCACTCTTTCTCGATCCTGTGATCCGGAATCCCTTACTAGGTTAACTCTTAACCTTAAGTAGCATGGTCATGCATTTCTAGATCCGATCACTCGAGGGGCCCAGAGATATCTCTCTCAGGTAGAGAGGGGCAAATCCCATCTCGACTGACCATGCCTCGTAGCATGCTTCATGACAAACCCGAAAGCTACCTTTATAACTACCCAGTTACGGAGTAGCGTTTGATAGCCCCTAAGTATGTCGATTGACATCTCAAGTACATGCGACAATCTTAGGTCTAAGGACAAGGCGTACACATTGTGTAGAGAGAACCATAAGTATAATTTCTATGTCTCATGTTGGGTCGGTCCAACCCCATGTTCTAAACATGTGTCCACATTATTGGTTTGACATCTCCATGTCTATGACCTGTGAAACATGGTCATCAACCGATACATGTGCTAATCCATCATTCACGTGTATCCTCACATGAACTCCGACTAGGGACAACTTTAGAATCATCATACAAGTAAAGAGTTTCACAAACAAGTCACATACTTGTTAATCAACACAAAGACAATATTCACGGAACATTTATTAAATCATGGATACAACGAAATATCATCATCTCTATGATTGCCTCTAGGGCATATCTCCAACAGTCTCCCACTTGCACTAGAGTCAATCTAGAAGATATCTAATACCCATAGCTCTTGTGTGCGCCTCATGCTTAGGTGTGGGAGAGGCTTCACAAAGGATCTGAAATATTCAAATCCGTGTGTATTTTGCATATCTTTAAATCTCCTCGATTGAGGATCTCTCGAATGAGATGAAACCGCCGTTGTATGTGTTTGTTCTTTTCGTGATTCCTCGGCTCCTTGGCTTGTGCAATGGCCCCACTGTTATCACAAAGAAAGATCCGCAGGATCGCACGCACTAGGAACCACACTTAGTTCGGTTATGAACTTCCTTATCCAAACACCTTCCTTTGCCGCTTGAAGCCGCAATATACTCGCCTCCGTTGTAGAGTAAGCAACGCCTCGCTTGGAACTCTTCCAACCGACCGCACCACCGCTCAAAAGGAACACAAAACCGATTGCGATTTGTAATCATCTTTGTCGGTTTGGAAGCTTGCATCGTGTAACCATTTACAACGAGCTCTTCCTCACCTCCGTATACTAGGAACACATCATTAGTTCTTCTCAAATACTTGAGGATGTTTTTAACATTGTCAGTGACTCTCACCGGATCACTGGTATCTGCTCGTAACACTTAGAGCATAGGAAACATCTCAAGAGTACATATCATAGCATACATGATAGATCCAATGGCCGAAGCATATGGAATCTTACTCATGCGATCTCGCTCATCGCTTGTCAAAGGACACCGAGTCTTGCCAAGATTTATGCCATGAGACATGGGCAAGAACCCTTTCTTTGCCTCCTCCATGTTGAACCGTTTCAACACTTTGTCAATGTAAGTACTCGCTTAATTCTATTAGCCTTTTTATCTATCTCTATAGATCTTAATACCCAAAATATATGCCGCTTCCCTAAGTCCTTCATTGAGAAACTATTTTTCAAGAGGTCTTAACGGACTCGAGCATAGGAATATCATTTCCAATCGGAATATGTCATCTACATATAAGATTAGAAATACGAGTGAGCTCCCACTTGTCTTCTTGTAAACGCAAGATTCTTCTTCGTTTTTGATGAAGTCAAACCCTTTGACCACTTCATCAAAACGAATGTTCCAACTCTGAGATGTTTGCTTCAATCCATAAATGGATTTTTGAAGTTTGCATACTTTTCTAGCATTGTTTGATCGACAAAACCCTCGGGTTGTATCATATACACGTCCTCGGTTAAATTTCCATTAAGAAAAGCCGTTTTGACATCCATCCGCCAAATCTCATAGTCGAAATATGCAGAATAGCTAGAATGATCCGTATAGATTTAAGCATCGCTAAAGTAGAAGGTCTCATCGTAGTCAACTCCTTGAACTTGCCGAAAACCTTTGCGACAAGTCGAGCTTTATGGATATGAACATTTCCATCCATATCAATCTTCTTTTATAGATCCATTTGCACTCTATGGTTTTAACACCATCAAAGGGTCAACCAAATTCCAAACTTGATTGTCTCTCATGGATGCTATCTCGATCTCATGGCACTATGCCATTTCTCGAGTCTGGTCCATCATTGCTTCCGCATAGGTCGTAGGCTCATCATTGTCTAACAATAACATATCTCGCGCATTGCGAGCCTTCGACCTTCGTGGTGGTGCTTCCTTTGCCATGGGTTCCTCAACTTGTTCGCCACATGGGCATCATTCGCCGAGTCTTCCCGATTGGTTCATCTTGAACCTCTTCAAGCCGCACTGTTCTTCCACTTGTCTCCTGTTGAGAAACTCTTTCTCTAGAAAACACCACTTCGAGCGACAAACACTTTGCCCGCTAGTCGGTTGTAGAAGTAATATCCAAAGGTTTCCTCTGATATCCACGAAAATGCATTTATCCGACTTGGGTGTGAGCTTGTCCGATCAGAGTCGCTGACAAACGCCTCACATCCCCAAATCTTTAGAAAAGACAAATCGTGACTCTTCCTACCCATATCTCATATGGTGTCTTAACTACGGATTTAGACGATACCTATTAAGTGTGAAAGTCGCCGCTTTCTAGAGCGTAACCCCAAAAGGATAATGGTAGATCCGATCGGCTCATCATCGATCGAACCATGTCCAATAGGTCCGATTACGCCGCTCGGATACCCCATTTCTTTGAGGCGTTCCGGGCGGTGTTAGCTGTGGAACAATTCCGCAACTCTTCAGATGATTGCTAAATTCATGACTCAAATACTCGCCACCACGATCAGATCGCAGAGTCTTAATTTTCTTAGCACGTTGATTTTCAACTTCATTATGGAACTCTTTGAACTTTTCAAAAGTTTCAGACTTATGCTTCATTAAGTAGACATAGCCATATATACTAAAATCATCAGTGAAAGTTATGAAGTAATGAAATCCACCTCTAGCAGTCGTGCTCATTGGTCCACATACATCAGTATGTATGATTTCCAACAAGTCTAACGCCCTCTCAAAAGAACCTTTGAAAGGTGACTTGGTCATCTTACCAAGCAAACAAGCTTCACATGTCTCGTATGATTCAAAATCAAACGGTTAGAAGACCATCGAGATGGAGCTTCTTCATGCGCTTTTCACTTATGTGACCCAAACGACAATGCCAAACATAGGTGGGATTCATATCATTAGGTCAAGTCTTTTAGCATTTATGTTAAAGATAGGCGCATCATCAAGATTTAAAGTAAATAACCCATTCACAATGGGCTAAAAGCCATAAACATTCCATTTTAGAGATCAAACAACAATTGTCTTTACTTGCAAATGAATAACCATCTCTCATCAAACATGAGGGGATAAAATGTTTCGACTCATACTAGGAACATAATAACAATTATTCAATTCCATAATAAATCTTGAAGGAAGCTGAAGTTGCATGGTGCCGACGGTCAACGCAAAGAACCCTTGCTTTATTTCCGACGCAAAATCAACTTCACCTCTTGCGACTCCTCTACTTCTTATTAGCCTGCATCGAGTTGCAAATGTGAGCAACTAATCCGGTATCAAATACCCAAGAGTTAATAGGAGAATCAGCGAGAAAATGTCTAAAACATTTATGACAAGTGTACTATGGGTGGAAGTCTTACTTCCACCTTCTTCTTGCATTCATCGGAATCCATGTACTTCTTGCGCTTTCTCTTCCAGTGGCGCGCTTTACAATAGAAGCATACTGTCTCACTCTCCAGTCCAAAGATTAGGCTTAGGCGTTGGCTTCAAGATCATATCTTTAACCTTGCCCTTATTCTTTGGCCATGGCTTCTTACCCTTTTTCTTGAAGCTAGACTTGTTCTCACATGACCATCACATGGCTAGGCCCCGCACACTTCTTAATGTCACTCTGCTGCTTTGAGCATCCCACAAAGCTCATTAAGGCCCTTTTCCACCCCATGCATATGGTAGTTCAAATGAAATGTCCATAGCTAGGTGGAAGAGACGCTAAATGAAATCGCCACCAACTCTTGTCCAATTGGAAAACCAAGTTTATCCAAAGTCCGATCAGAACCAACCATTTTGATCACATGTGGGCCTACGGTGCACCTTCGTTAACTTGCATTCCGAAAAGCCTTAGAGACATTGAACCGCTCACCCGGCACGTGTTCGGAACATGTCCTAAGCGCCATGATCATATCATACGCTTCGATCCTCAAACTTCTTTTGAAGGTCGTTCCATGCATGCAAGCATAAGACAACTAATATCAAGAGAGTCATCACATGCTTTCTTGTAGCATTTTTAACAAAGCAGAACGCATTGTTAGCGTGCTCTTCGGGATTGGGGTGTCCGAACGTTTTCCTTTTATCCGCCTCGAGAATAATTCTCGTGTTACGGACCCAAATCAATAGTTTGTTCCATTTAATTTTTCTTTCTCAAGAATCGATCGCAGCAAAAGGGTGTGCGTGGTTGCTAGATGCCATTGATCTACAATAGGAAATGCAAAATACTAAGACAAATAAAACCATGATAGAGTAAACTGTATTAAACAAATTTAATAGAATGTACTCCCACTAAAATCAACATCCCTCTATTGATTCTTAGCAATTCAAGATCCGCAATTAACGAGTCTACTAGTGAGCTTTTGCATCACCGCTAGGAGACAAGGTAATTCGGTAAGCAACACCTTGCTAATCATATCTCTATATGACTCTTGTTGTTGGGTGACATCTCTATGCCCCGGCGCCCAACCTTTATGCCCCAATGCCCATAACCTTTATGATAACCTTGTTAAGTTCACCAATCCTTATGCATGTAGGTATCCGATACAAAACCCATCTAGTCAAGGAAAGTTGATGGTGCCCTAATTTTATAGACCCACCATCAATTTACAAGACATGGGATGGTGCAAAGTTTAGTTGTGAGGGC
Organism: Ampelocalamus luodianensis; assembly: GCA_036346255.1. Classification (NCBI taxonomy): domain Eukaryota; kingdom Viridiplantae; phylum Streptophyta; class Magnoliopsida; order Poales; family Poaceae; genus Ampelocalamus; species Ampelocalamus luodianensis. The sequence goes on from CM070625.1 coordinate 25,976,838, forward strand.
ATATGTTTAACTTAACATTTTGTGAGGGATCGCTATACTTCTACCATTCAAACATGCATAGGAGTAAAACAACAGGAATAGCATTTACACAGTTGTGATTCAGTATGGCCCATTTTCTCATGGTGATCTCCATCGCCATAGAATCTGTCCACCATGATGATCTCCATCTCCATGGTTCATGTGTGCCATCCCTCCAAGTGATGTGTCCTCCGAGTACTACTATAAGCTATTACTCATAACAGCTAGTAATAAAATACATGGATACTAGGAATCATCACAAGTCGGCACGCAGGCCGTTAATACAATACTTTGACAACACAATGGCTCCAGCCGTGTTGCCGAACCCACGACACGCAGGTCATGAAAATATTACAAACATGCATCACATACACATTAGGCCATACTGGTCACATACATCCTGCAAAAAAAGTTATGCATAGAATCGCACCCACGGATAAGGGGTTGAGGGGTTTCCCAGCAGGTTCAAGGCGGCACTCTCGCGTAAAAACAGAGATCCAATCTATGCAATTTTTACTTAGGATTTTGATCGGCAAATCATATTTACCACAAATCGACTATTGTTCCGATTCGACCAATTTGTACCGATCTTCGCGCAAGATGCCGTGGTTTGAGAACCAAGACAACTTTCGCCTCATGGAGCCCGATCACACGATCACGGTACATCGATTATTAATCTAGGTTCGATTCGACCAATCATATTGGTCTTCGCATTCCACAACCGGTTTTACGTGTCACCGCTTCACCCGATGGCGAATCCGACCGATAGGGGTATGTTGTTTCACGACCTTAGCAGATGATCACGTAAACCGATCAATCCATTACCGTAACTATACAATCGATCACATCGATCATACCGATTTACATATCGCCATATGCAAATCACCCAACCTATAACATGACAAAGAACCGCTATGATACCATTGAAGGGAAATGGGTAGACTACACTAGCGTAAATTAAAAATTCTACCCGAAACCAAGATCACTGCAGCTTATAGATCACGGTCTTACCACTAGACGCCAGCAGTGCGGTTGATGCAAGACGTCGGGCGTAGTAGTCGACTAAGTTGATGCAAAGACGTCAGGCAGTAGTCGACTACTTCCTCGTCCTCGCCGTGGCGTCCCACGACATGCCTCCTCTCTTGCGGTTCGTCCCAACGCTACAAATGCAACGCCTTCAAAGGTATCCACACGACGGAGGAAGCGACGACGCCGAACTACTAGATCCGCGCGAGCGACTAGGGCGTGGGAGGGTGGCGGCTAGGTTTGAGGATGTCACGAAAAACTCATCCTCGATCCCAGGCGCCCTCCTCCTTTTATAGACGTCCTTACAATGGGCTTCTACGAATAGAGGCCTATTAGGACTTAATGCCTAGTCTAATTCGGATCCAATCCGAATTAGGCTTCAGCCCCTTAAGTGTGTGACCCTATAGGTTCACGTATGTTTAGACATGACGCGAGTACACATACTTGGTCAATAGTTGGTAGCGCCTCTAGCAAGACGTGCCAACTCCTAAACATACACAAAGATCATATCGGACGAACCATCACAACGTTATGTACATGTCAATCCCTTTGCCTCACGATATTCTGGCCGAGCCCAAGCTGACCACTCTTTCTCGATCCCGTGATTCGAATCCCTTAATATGTTAACTCTTAACCTTAAGTAGAATGGCCATGTATTTCTTGATCCGATCACTGAGGCCCAGAGATATCTCTCTCGGTAGAGAGGGCAAATCCCATCTCGACCGACCATGCCTCGCAAAGATGCTTCATGACAAACCCGAAAGCTACCTTTATAATTACCCGATTCTGAGTAGCATTTGATAGCCCCTAAGTAGGTCAATTCACATCTCAAGTACATGCGACAATCTTAGGTCTAAGGACAAGGCGTACACATTGTGTAGAGAGAACCATAAGTATAATTGCTATGTCTCATGTTGGGTCGGTCCAACCCCATGTTCTAAACATGTGTCCACATTATTGGTTTGACATCTCCATGTCTATGACCTGTGAAACATGGTCATCAACCGATACATGTGCTAATCCATCATTCACGTGTGTCCTCACATGAACTCCGACTAGGGACAACTTTAGAATCACCATACAAGTAAAGAGTTTCACAAACAAGTCACATACTTGTTAATCAACACAAAGGCAATATTCAAGGAACATTTATTAAATCATGGATACAACGAAATATCATCATCTCTATGATTGCCTCTAGGGCATATCTCCAACAAAGAATCGCCACCCCTTCAAAGACTATGTAAGGATCGGTCAAAGACGATCAAGACACACCACATTGTAGCACATTCACGCTCTCTGTTCTTTCCTACCAGCAAGTACCCCCATTGTAAACTCTCCTCAATAAAGAAGCTCTATCTGTGTTATGTTGTCTCGATCTTCGTGCTTTCCCTCATTAATTTGTAAGATCAAGTTCTAAATCATTAACAATAATATGTCAGGGACTCAGATCCTCTGACGTTGGAGAGGAAAGTCACGGTGTAACGTTTGATCGATATCAACCGTCCATGATCATGTAATGTACATTGTTTTCCCAGCCTACCCCCAACAGAACAATTATTTTTCTTTGCTTACATTTCAAATTCGGTCATCTTCTTTATTGAGTGCCTCCTCCGCCTAGTGGCTCTCCCGCCATCAAGCAACTCCACACGCCCCACCCCACCCACATGCTGGTGTTGAAGACCTCCAAACTCGCACGCCCTGACCCGATCTCCAAGGTCAGCTACCTCCTCCACAAGCAACACCTCTTCTTTGTCCTCCTCGACGTGCTCATCGCCTTCTCTATCCTCCGTCGCCCGAACTCTCATTGTCCCTCCTCCTACCTCCCAAACCTCCACCTCCTCTTCTACCTGTTGTCCACTCCTCCACCTCCTACATCCCCATAGGGTTCCACTCTCCCATTGCACCATGCCGCCATGATTGGCGTGGTGGGTTCGCCAAAAGCTAGCGACTCAAAGACAAAGATGATGTAGTCCAAGGGATCAAGATTCAAAGACAAGTCATGGTTTTGTGGGTGGTGAGCCTGAGAATGAGGGATGTTAGAAAACCACGGATGCCTGATATCAAGCGAATATCACACCATGACATTCCTCTACAAAATCGAGGATCCCAATCCATATGTTCATTATTGCCAAAAGGTACAACCAAAATTCCACCATCATCGTGGCTTGATGTAAAGTAGCAATGTAGCATTGCTCACTTTCAAGAAAAAAACCCATAGTTTTCATCCTAGCAATTCGTTTAGCAACCAATGGGGGTGCAACAAACTTAAGGTTTTTGAATTTTCTTTTCGAGGATGCATATTTTTGAATTATTAAAGGCATATAAAGCCTCCTCAAAAATCATAAGGTGAATTTATCAAGAATGCTACCAAAACCCTAGTTGGCGCCTACTTTTTTGGAGCCGATCAACTCGATGGGTAGTCAAAGCAAATACGTCCATAGCAGAATGGCTTTTTGCCACCGTGGTTTCGAGAGCAAACGATTTCTCTCACCCTTTGTAGTGCAAAGCTTTGTATAACATTTAAAATCCAAAAAAACGCTACACACACGAACCCGCTAGTCACCTAACTCTACTACCTACATAAACAATTTGTATAGCCCAAGCATATATTTTATTTATGTGTACAATAGTTGGGTTCCCACTACTCCTGATTTTCCCGGTCATGTTCGGTCATGTTTAGAAGCGGTAAAACACACAGGAGGTAGAGACCCCGAATCCCATTCTCGGTGACATGCTGATGTCGTAGTCGCGCCTTCGTCTCCTTATGGCTGCCGTCCGTCCATCCGCATAAAGCAAAGTGGTGACTAGGTCAGTTGACCATGAAATGTCTCTCTCTCAAGTCCGTAGATTTGCGTGTACTCTCTCTCTCTCTCTTTTTCTCTAGTCCATGGATTTGCATACTTTCAAGAAAAAAAAAACCCATAGTTTTCATCCTAGCAATTCATTTAGCAACCATGGGGGTGCAAGAAACTTAAGGTTTTTAATTTTCTTTTTGAGGATGCAGATTTTTAATTATTAAAGTATATAAAGCCACCTCAAAAATCATAAGGTGGATTTATCAAGAGTGCTACTAAAACCCTAGTTGGCGACCTACTTTTTTTGGAGCCGATCAACTCGGATGGGTGGTCAAAGCAAATACGCCCATAGCAGAATGGCCTTTTGCCACCGCTGCTTCGAGACCAAAACGATTTCTCTGCACCTTTGTAGTGCAAAGCTTTTACAACATTTAAAATCCCAAAATCGCTACACACACAAACCCGTGCTAATCACTGGCAACTCTACTACCTACATAAAGTCAGAAACACTTTGTATAGTGTTGGACCGAAATGGCGACTAGAGGAGGATGAATATGAGCACTATCTCTTTTTTCACTTTGATCAGATTCAACACGATTTCACTCCAATAGCTATGAGAGCTATGAAGATTAATATACAAGTATAGCGGAAGACTTGTATTGAATCCAATCAAAACCCCGCAGAAAATAGACCAAAATCACCAAAAATTCAAATCCAAATTAGTTGGATGGTCTAACCTTTCGCCTAGCGGTCAAAGCTCTCACCAAGGACGGTTTGACCTCTAGCATGATAAACAGTAAAATCAGCCCGAACTCAAAATCATAAATTGGTCTAATTTTTGATCCACAACTCCAAACTTCACGAAACTTGAAACATACATTCTCTAGAATATCAGGAACCTATTCCAATCAAGGATCGTGAAGATCATTATCAAAGTTTCAAATTTTCCATTTGAGTGAAGCTTGCTTCAAAGCCAAGTCAAAACCAAAATATGATCCAAAAACTTGTTCGTTGGTAAAACATGGTCAAGATGATCCTAAATGCATTCCCACATATCATAGCAAGCAAGATTTAGGCCAGAAACAAAGGAAAACCAAAGGATCAAAGAAAATCCCAAAATCACAAAGGAGAGAGCAAGAACAAGATGAGACTCATCTTGAGGAATATTGCTTGGATTGATTCGAGATTGATATTGGTTTACAGCCACTCCAGTATGGAGGACAAAAGCTCAACACTTGAGCACATAATCAATCCAACTCTCTATAACCCTAACCTCTCCACTTTCCTTTCGCTAAACACAAACTAGGATTTGAATACAAGGGTTGGGGGTGCACAATCAGTATCCTCCTCTATTTATAGTAGAGGCTAGTTTTTGGAGAAAGACATCTTAACGGGCACCCGTTAAGCCACACACAAATGTATTTCACTTATGCACGTATTTCAAAGCATCATCTTTGTCTTCTTTTGACCTAAACGGCTTCTCCTTGCGCTGCCTTGTGCCACAAAGTTAGCAAAGGTCATCAAGGCGGTATTTAGGTGAAGTTACCAAAATACCCTTCTCGATCCTTCTCTAAATATCGAATCCAATCTTCATGAAGCAATCTCATGCTTCGCCACGTATAAGTTGATCAACGGCTCTCTTCATGTCGGCAAGTCTCTCTCATTCGGCTCCCACAGAAACCACTATAGCACTTGCACCAACCCCATGCCGCTTGATGTAATCCGTCGCACCAAACTTTCGCTCGCCATCCTTGTTCTTTTTGCGCTATGCTTGAGTCTTCGACTTTACCTGGCATTCTTAATCGTTCTGAACCTTAGCTCTCCAAGCCTACTCCCAATCATCCTCGCCGTTGATCGTCGTTGACCTTCAAGCCTCCGCACAACAATATACCAAGAAATCGATTTCAAAAATAAATTCTTCGCATTTTGACCTAACCAACAAACATCGCCGCTAAGCTGGCCAGCGAACAGGGCAAAATCGGTTAGGCTACCACTCATGCCGGTCTGACTACCCAGACTAGAGACTTAGCCAAATTTCTTCCCTAAAAATTTGAAACCTCTCTGAAAATTTTAAACGAATAAAACTTTTGACTCGAAACTCCAAAAATTATGAGACCAAGGGTAAAAGAATCCCCTCCCTTGCTTATACCCTTTATTATTGGCCCGGCCTAAAATTCAATAACACCTTTCTAGTCAGTCAGACCACCAGCCTCTTGGCCAAAGTCCGCCGGTCTGACGCCCACAAAGGCCGGTCTGACCGCCTACTTCCTGACATAATTTGAATTTCGCTGAAAACAAGTGTTTTGACAAACTTTCAACGTTATTGTCAATTGTATTATTATTCTAAGATCGTAAGTATAACTCGTATAGCCCAAGCATATATTTTGTTTGTGCGTACGCATAGCTCCGTTCAGCCCAACGTCCAGTCATCCACGGTACCAACAATAGTTGGGCTCCCACTTCTGATTTTCCGGTCATGTTCAGAAGCGGTAAAACGCACAGGAGGGAGAGACCCCGAATTCCATTCTCGGTGACATGCTGATGCCGTAGCCACGCCTTCGTCTCCGTCCGGCTGGCCGTCCGTCCGTCCAGAGAAAGCAGGCGGGTTGACTGGGACAGTTGACCGCGGAGTCTCTCTCTCTCTCAAGTCCGTTGATTTGCGCGTACCCTCATCCATAAAGGATTCAACACACTGCGCCCCGTCTCTCGCCTCGCTTTCTTTTGACGGCGACCGAGACTCTCTCTCTCTCTCTCTTCCTCTTCCTCCTCTCTTGTTCTCCGTCATCCCTTCCGCTGCTTGCCTTGGACCCGTCCGGTTCCTTCCCACCAAGGCGAGGAGGGCTAGCAGCTTCAGGTGAGCCATCCATGAGCTTTCTTTGTTTTTTAGTTTGCTTCTGTAGTTTTTTAATGAAGTTCTTGTATGCTTCTTGTGGTGTGATATGATCATTGCGAGCTCAGGTTTGGTTCGTGGTTGAGGGTTCTCGGGGTACAGACGTACAGTAGCGGTTCATGGAGTTGTCAGCTATGGCAAGAGAAGATCGAATTTTGGGTGTTCAGAGTTTGGTGGTGGAATTTGGGGAGAGGAATTCTGTGCATGCTGTTGGTGTGGTACCAGCCTTGAGGAGGTGTAAGGGTTGTTTGTGAAGTGCTTTTTGTTGAAGGCCCCTGGGTGTGAAATCAGAAAGAAAGATACCATGTTTGTCTGTGTGTGTGTGTGTGTGTGTTTGGATGGTGGCTTCTTTTGGGATATTTTTTTCCTTGGATTTTTTTTCTGAAAAGTAGGGCGCCTTTTTGCGGTTAGAGCCGTTTGTCTTGGATACGAGAAATCAAGATATTAAATAAGGAAGCAAGATGTTTGGTTGTTTTTTCTATAATAGAATTGAGGCCTCAATGGATGGTTCAGGAGTTAGTGCCTGCCTCCAGTAGATGATTGCACGGTTATTGTTAGGGATTACCATGCATCGAGTTGCACTTATTCTTTGTTGCCAATCTTAGCAGAAGGTTTGCAACTTGTGTTACTTGCTTTGGCTGCAGTGGGGATCGGTTCTCTAGTCTCTACTGATGTTGTCCGCATGTTATTGACGCACTTTGGTTTTGTCAATATTGCAATCAAATCAAAATTTTCATTTTAGATAGTGGAAGAAAAAACTAGCATAGCAACTTCCAGTTCAGAATATGGTTGCTGTCACCAAGTAGTATGCTCATCTCTAAGTTTGTAACTTGTATTATAATTCCATGTAGGTGAAGATTGAATTGTGAAGTGGTGTTGCTCATCGACGATAGGTTGCATTGGTTCGCACAAGTGCTCGATGACAGATCATTATGCTGCTTTGAGGGTTATTCTTCTCTTGATATTAAGTACCACTTGTTTCGGTTCTGAACTTGATGTTCAGTGCTTGAAAACCGTACTGCAATCCGTGATAGATCCCAACGGTATACTCAAATCCTCATGGAATTTCAACAACAACTCTGGTGGTTACATATGCCGATTTACCGGTGTGGAATGTTGGCACCCGGATGAGAACCGAGTTCTTTCTTTGCGTCTCGGCAACCTGGGTCTTCAGGGTACATTTCCTAAAGGTCTTCAGAATTGTACCAGTATGGCTGAGCTGGATCTGTCAAGTAACAGCTTTACAGGACAGATCCCTCCTGACATCTCCCGGCAAATACCTTATTTGACATCACTGGACCTCTCCTACAATGGTTTTTCGGGCGAAATCCCGTAAATATCTCGAATATGACATACCTAAACACCCTCAATCTCCAACATAACCAATTGAGTGGTCCAATTCCACTGCAGTTCAATTTTCTTGGTCGGTTAAGCTCGTTCAATGTCGCAGACAACCGGCTATATGGGCCTATCCCACCTTTTCTTCAGAAATTTCCGGCATCAAATTTTACTGGTAATCAAGAGCTTTGTGGAGCTCCATTGGATGACTGCCAAGCTTCATCGAGCACAGCTGGAATAATTGGAGCTGTGGTTGGCTTGGTAGTTGTGATCATAATTGGCCAAACCCTTTGCTGTGTATGGCTTATATATAATAAGGTGAAAGGAAGGGGCCCGGTCCGGAAAGCAGGAGCGTAGCGTACGCTTTCGACACAAATCCATGTGAGACGCAGTTGCGTGGGGTTACGGAATATTGTGGGTTGGGGGTTACGGGGGTGAAGGCCCTCTTGGTACAGACTATGAGTCCGAGTCGAACATGTAATCAGGGTGTAAATATATATTGTTGACTTCTTGTAACCCTAATCAGAAAGAAAAAATACTTCTCATACGGACGGAGCTGCCGCGATTCGACTTCCGGGGACGTAGGCTTTGCCGAACCTGAAATTCATAGTAAAGAATAAATGTTGAATAAATTCTAACATATGTAGATTTGCTGCTCTACAGAGTATAGACTTCTGTAAACTTACTTGTATTGACTTCATCACCTCCCAAATGGACAAACTTGAACTTAAAAACCTTGCTAAAATCTGAAAGGACAACAAAAAAAATATGTCACTATTATATGAGATAATTATGTTTGTTTTTCCTCTCCTAATGTTTTCATTATTATTCAGGCTAATCTACTTTTTTTGCTAAGTTTTATATAAACTGTTAAAATATTCTCTCTCCTTTTTTTTCGACGAAGGTGTATTCTAGCTAATCTTCCAGATTAAAAAAAAATGAAGAATGGGTCTAAATCTAATATGATTTCTGTTGATAAACAGTGTATCACCTGAAAGAATTCCGTTGATTACTTGGAATGTAAAGTAGCTGCTGACATCAAGCGGTTCTTTACAGCTAGCTGATGGCCTCAATGATGGATATCCAACACCCCTGAAACACGACAAATGCACCAAGTTTTTACTCCTTTTAAGTATGCGGCTTATGCCCATTTTTTATATATATTTATATTATTTTATATTTAAGTTAAATTGTACTTTATGTTGTACTTTCTGGATTTAAACAATATACCGTGAGTGCACAGTACAGAAAAACAAAGGATTTCATTTTTTATCAGTAAAATTTGAAGTTCATGGAGCATATTCTAGAGAAGAACAGCATTGCACAAAATTAAATGTCTTACCATGAGAGAGCATGGCCAGGGACATCAATCTCTGCTAAGACATTCACACCTCATCTTTCAGCATACCTGCAAATTATTGATAAGTTATCTTAACTTGGGCAAATCTGGTAGCATAGCTAAGTGTTCTCTACTGTTGAGCGCATCCGTCTAAGCGGAGGATGGTTGACATTTAGAGATCTGATGCTTATTTTCTGTTGAGTTTCCTTTGCATTCTTCATTAGAAGTTATTTTGAATGGTTTTGTCAGCATACTAGTTTTTTTAGCTGAATACTCTTAGCTTTTGGTACTTAGTAGTCTAGGTAATGGTAGATGTCAAGCAATAACTGAAGGGAAATAGTTCCAGTATGATGACTGTTAGAATAAGGTATTAAAATAGGCTCCCTTTTGTATTGCTTTATCTATATATATTGTCCATTGGGTATCTTAAATAGATACACATAATATTCATAACATAGTATCAGAGCAAAAGTTAGGGTTGATGTAGCCGCCGCCTTCTAGCCTCTACTCGCCTCCGCTGCCGCTGCCCCCGGGAGGACCGATCTTCACTCCCGGGGACGGCCTCTCTTCGCCGTCCGTGCGCTCCCGCCGGGCCTCCTGAGTTGTCGCTGGTTCGAGCTCGTCGCAAACGCCTGGATCCAGCTACTCATCGACTTCGTGCGAGATGTGGCCGGCTTCACCCTCATCGAGTCCAGGTGGCTTGGCAAGGCCCCGACGGCGCACTCCGCCAACGCCGTCTGCGCCATCTCCAAGCTCGGAGGCTCATCTGCCTTTGTCAAGCAGCAAGCAACAATCGCAGACCGACGCTTCTTCTTCGAATCCGCCTTTGGGGGTGTCATCTCTGCCCGTTGTCGCCCGATGTGTCGTCTCTACCTCTGCTCCATCCGCTGCACCGCCGCCTCGAGCTCGCTCTGAAGGATCCGGCGCCCCGGGCCGCCTCTGCTCCGGCTCGACCGGATCCTCTTGTCCGCGCCTCCCCTTCTTCTCATCATCTTCTCGACAGATCTGCCGCCATCGCCTTCGCCCCGCCGCTGCTTGGCCCTCGTGCTCCTTCGTCCATGGAGTTGGGTTCGCTGGGAAGAAGAAGAGAGGGAGATGGTTGGGATGGCTCGGTTATGTCCTGATTGGGATGCCTATTAGCATTTGGGATGGCTCGATTGCCTGTTGCGTGGGATGGCTCGGTTGCCTGTTGTGTCATTTTCTTCCATTGCATCCATCCAAGTCCGCACCACTCTATTTTTGAGTTCGTCTAAACCAGACGAGTCCACAAATTTATTGTTAGTCATAAAAACATAGGAATTTCTTTTGAATGACAGCAGTCGCCGCTATTCTCTTTGAGCCGCGTGCAGATCGTAGAAGTCGTTATGATGCCGCCACTTCTCTCTTAGTCGCCGCCCTGAGCTTCTAAGGTCGTCGTACTTCTTTTGCACTGCGCTTCTTGTGCATTGCACCGCCGCCATATTGGGCTTCAGAGCCGCTATGCTTCTATCTATTCCTCTTCGGTTTGATTTGACAGCTTTATCTATTTTTGTGAGTTTCATCTTCTTCGTATTGCCACAGTCGACTTTGCTCCCACACCTTGTGCTAAAATAAAAATATTATTATAGGACATGTCGAAGCATCATGCATTGTGGGAGAAATTTCTATGTTGTGGTTTGAGATGATGTGGAACATCTTTTTTTTTCATTAGGCTACCATGTATCGTACATGCCCTAATCAAGGCTACCAGTACTGTCAGATTTTATCCGATCTCTCTCTTTTGGAACAAAAGATGTACTACAGTGTGATGCTAAATCATGAATTCACGATGACTAATTTTTTTCCTCGTGCTTCTATGGTATAAATTCAGAAGAGTTGTAAAGTTTGCATTTGTGCTAGTTTGATGCAACCTCTTTTTTTAAAAGGAAAATTTTTTATATGGCGTTGCAAAGTTTTCAAGTCCCTAAAATACCATTGCAAAATCAATGCTCCTTTATTTGTCACTCTCTCCATGCCATTGTTGTTCATTTTTCGGCAGTCAAGCCACAATAGAGGTCCAAAAAGACCATTTTGCCCCCTTGGGCCCACCTGTTGTCTTCCTCATCTCTCTCCTCTCTGTTTCTCTTTCTTCTCCCCTCATCTTCCTCTCTCCACTTCTCCACTGCGCGCCTCCTCTCTTCCCCTATTCCATCCCGACAATGGATCCAGCAAAGCTTGGTGAAGTTTCGGCGGTGGTGCTCCTTCCAACGGTCGGATCTGGAGACGACGCCCCTTCCCCCGATGATGGCGGCATAGCAAATCCATGGCGGCCGTCACAGCTTTCTCCCCCTCACCAAGGCTGACCTCGAGCGTCGCCGCGAGGAGGAACGGCTTCGCCTCGAGTGCGAGGCTGAGGTCTGCGCCGGCGAGGAAGTGGAGGAGGAGGAAGAGGACACCATCGAGCCCCATGGCTAGGCCTGGTAATGGGTTGGATTGGAACGGACAAAATGGGTTGGGTTTCAATTCGAGTTGGCTTTGGATGGAAACTGTTTAAGGCAACTAATGGTTTGGTTTGAATTAGGTTTCCATCGAAAATGAGTTGATTTGGATTAAGAATTTTCGGGTTCCTATGGTTTGGACCGTTAGTTTGGGCCCGTGGGTTGGAATATGCTGGGTGAGCTGGTTGCCGCGAGAGTCACAACAGACGACTCATGAGTTGTGAGCGCATGTGGACTTGTTGAGGCCCTTCTTCTTTGTAGCCTCACCGTGAGGGGCTAGGGTTCAACATCGCCGCCGCGCCATCTACTCCATCCTCCTCCCCACTCTCCGCCGACACGCTGTCTACTCTATCCTCCTCCCGCTCTCCACCTTCCTCACCGCCTCCTATAGCACCGAGGGGATCCAAATCCAGCAGGCCATCCTCCTCTCCCTCGACTCCTGTCGCGCCCCAACCACCACACCCTCCTCCTCTTTGCCCGCCGTCCCCTCCTCCTCTCACCACGCAGGTGTCGTTGGATTCCAAAACCAAAGGGCCGACCGACACCTTGTTAGCCTCCCTACTCTCATCGACAGCATGCATGACCACCGCCGCCTCCACCGCCCGATGCCTTTCCCGTCACCTCCTCCACTACCGAGGATGCCGGTGGGTGCCTCTTTGCCTCCTCCCCCCCCCCCCCCCTCCGTACCTCCTCCCTCCCCCTCAACCTTCCTTGATTTCCCTCCTTGATATTGTAAGTCCTGATTCTTGGGAGCCTGATAGGACACTGGTAGATCTAGGGGGAGGTAGGGAGGCTAAGAAGATACATTTTAGAGGCTATTTTACATAATCTAAGTAGCAATGTTTTGTCAACCATTGTAAAACAACAAATATGAAAACATACCCTAGGAACAATTTATTTGCCAAACTCATAATGGATTGGTCCACAGGAAAAGTTTTCATGTAATTGATTTTTCATAAGGGTAGTAATAAATTGTTCTGCCTGGTAGTAAATCTTCAACAGTCGTTGGCTCTTAATTCATGACCTTGTTGAATGTACTTCATCTTGTATGAAGTTAATAATACCTGCATAAAATTGCATTGTTAAGAGAAAATGTGCCGTAATTTCATAGTCTTATCCTTTTCTAGTTTGAGTTATCTACTTTTCGTGGTAGTCTAGTTCTCCACTAGTCCAGTTTGGATTTATGTTGAAGGATTACTCTATATATGCTTGCCGAACCTATCATGTATCTATCTTGTAAACATAAGTTAATAAAATAGACTTGGCTACTTGTTTGATGTGGTGTGGGAACATGATTTGTTGTAGAAAACTTACGTCCTTTTCTCTTCCATGTAGATGGCATAATGCTGGCACATATGATGTAAAGACAAAAACAGGCAATGCAAATGGTTCAATTAGGCATGAGGAAGAATACACTCATGGTTCCAATGCTGAATTAAAGATTGCCATAGATCTCCTTGGTGCATGTTATGTAGTAAAATCAATGACCCGGTAGCTACATAAATTTCTACTTGTTTGTCTTTGTTAAAATGTTGTATGTATTGTTCACTTATTGCAAATCATTTTGAACAAATGAATTGAGGCTCTAGTAATGTTAGTTCCTTGCTGGCAAGTTAAAGTTATATTTTTATCTGAGGACATCTGCACCTTTGCAGTAGCTACAAGAGTAGATGACAGTGTTGTCTTCACTATTGTTACTGGAAATAATTAATTTTTCTGTCTGTTGCTAAATTTATAAAACTATAGCATCTTTGCTGGCTTTATTGACTGATTAATTCTGCTGTGCTTTATGAAGTGCTATACTGGCATAACTTATTTCAATAGGTGAAGTGAGGTATGTTCTTTCTCACAACATTATCGTGACAAAGTGAACATTTCTAATTTTTATTGTGTTTCTTGGTTAATAAAGTTCTTTTTGGTATGTTGATAGACATCAGAGTAGATCTTATTTGGATAGGATAATTTAAAAAACTTTATTTTTAGCTATGTTTTCTACCAAGGTACTTTGTTCCATAACGCATTGCTTGCTCAATGCTTACTGAGATCACATGGGTCAACTTCTTGTAGAGCTGTTGAGAGGCACTTGCAGACGTTCTCTCATAGGGAGAAAAAGAAGGTAGTTAGAAGTTTCTTCAAGTAATGGTGTCTGCATTCTGCATCCTTACTCTTTCAGAGCCTCTAACTCCCAGCTTGCTGCAGATGCCAGACATGCTAAACTGGTTTGGCTGGTGCACATGGGATGCCTTTTACATCGATGTTAATGTTGAAGGAGTGAAGGAAGGATTACAGAGGTATTCTTTACCAATAGCACATATTTCCCCCAATACTAATGCTTATCATATGAAATTACAGAGGTATGCTAATAATGATGGTAGGACTTCACCCAAGAAATAATGAATGTAGATGTGTTATCATGCCCACTACTGTTTGGTGGCTATTCAGTCCTTTTTGTGTGTGTTACATACATAGCAGACCTATTAATTTGATATCCTTGATTATTAGCATATACATATAGCCGTGCGTGCTTTTAATCAATTGCAATTAATTAAGATCTGCTTGCATATGTAATAGAGCTATGTCAAGATCTAACTACGCTGCATCGCTTGTTGGTTTCATTTTGATTTTTTCTCAGAATAAGTGCCATCTTTCTAGCCCTCAAATATATGTATTGACAATTGAAAACAATCTGATTAGAGAGCCTTTTCATAAAGCCCGATCAATGATACAACAAAGACCACTCGCGTATAATTGGATACAGTCAGTTGAACAATTCGTCAAGGTTTCAACTGTCCATTTTATGATTTTTTTTCTTGCTAATAATCTTTTCAAGAGGTTGATTACGAGCTGAAACAACATGAAATGTACCCAAAAATAACGAGATTAATTTTTAAATGCCAGTATGAACAATTGGGCATTGCATTCATAACACTTTTGTAAGGTTGAAGGAAGCTTTTAAATTGATTCACTAATAAAAAATAGTGTCGCTAATTCTTGCATGATCTTGGGTGTGCAAGATATAATGTATGTATGTGGTTGTATCATTTGTGTTTTACTAATGCCTGTTATACTAAAATGGCAAGACTTCACCTTACCTGAAGTTGATGATTGGGATGTTTTGGTCACTTGATGAAGTATGCTTTTGGAGAATATTAGAATCATTTAATGATTTGTAAAGCTATGTTATAAGCAATTAAGTATTAGCATGAATGTTAGTGTTATAGAGTTGTTTTGTAAGAATTGTATTTGATATAGAGTAGTTTTGTAAGAATTGTATTTGATGACTAGGTTATTGTTGGCTAAAACTAAAAGAGAATATTTGCTTTATTTTTTTGTAAAATATATCTTTGGAATTCTCTGGATATTTTTCTCCTTTTTCAAAATTTATTTTATTTTATTTGAATATTGTTTTTCTATTTTAAATAGTTTTTCGTCGGTTATTCCAAATTTTGGTTATTTTTAACAATATCATGATTTTTCATATTTTAGTGTGCTTTTTCATATTTTAGTGAGTTTGTTAAATCAATTTTTGTTATTTTTTCTTAGTTATGTTTTCTTGTTTGTAGTGCATGTTCAAAAGAAAATATCAAATAATGAATTGATGATAAGGGCTACAATCCTTGTGGGCTGTTGAGTTGGCCTGATAGCCAACATAGTCTAGCCCATGCACATGACATGGTTGGGCTAAAATGGTTGGAAATGGGTTCAACTTGAATTGGTGAAATTACTGGTTGGTCTCATCAGCAGTGCATGTAGGTTAGATTGGTTTGCTTTCTAGAATTTGATTCGTGGGTTGGGTGGGAAAGTTAGCTTCTTTTTTATATGGGTTGGGGTGGGTTTAGATCCATTAGCAGGCCTACCCATGGCCATGTATCCTAGGCCGCCGTTGAACCCCAGACCTGTTTCTGAAGTCTTGCTCACCATCGCAACTGTGACGCCGCCCCTAATCTACTCTCGCCATTGTTGCTGATGAGGGTTCCGCCACCATCACCGCTGACCGGAGAGGAGTGTCGCTAAAACAACTCGAAAAATGCAAAATTTCAAAACTTTTTGAATTTTTGGCCTGTTTTTGAATTTCTTTCCCAATTCGGAAATTCCTAGCTCAAATCCGCTTCCCCTTTTTGTCCTTTGCGCTTTACTTTACTGGAAGCGTATTCTCGCTCGTGCACCTATCCCCTGTTCATCTTCTCCCATCGCGTCATGCTCCGATCATCAGCACCACACCTCAGCCATCCCTGTCGCCGGCTTCTACCACCTTTGCCATGCCACCTCATACCGCCACCTTGCCCCTGCTTTCCCCTTCCCCGACGTTGTTCATGCGCAGCCAACCACGCCAAGCCAATGCATCACTACTCCCACTACCTCTTTGCACTATAAAAACCACCCAGTCTTGAGCTTGAAGCATCGCCAACTCCCTCACAACATCACTCCCACCTCCCTTCTTCACCAGAGCCGGCCAACCGCTCGAATTGCCGCCACCCTGTTCTTCTTCCCCGACGAGCCGGAGGTAAAATTCGCCACCTCCTTTGCTCCCCTTCCCTCCCAACTCCTCCTTTAGCATCCCCTCTCTACGCCGCATCTTTTCCCTCCATATTTTCCCCTATCCTTACCGGAGCCTCACCGACACCGTGCCCTACGGCCGCGCCACCCACGGCCACCGATGCTAGCTCACCTCCGACCTCCCCGAGCACCAACTCCACCACCCTCGTTGATCCCCTCCACCCACTGATGCTCTCAAGCCACTCACCTTGGCCGGAGCGCGGCCAGAGCGCCACCGATGCCATGGCTCTGCTCCAGTACTGCACCACCACCGCCATGATCCCCACCGAGCTATCTCTAACCCTTCACGAGCCCAAAAATGGAATCCCGATAGCTCCCTGATGCTTCCCGCACCCTCCCTCACCACCGCTGCCGTCAGTCAGAGAAAGGGGAAGAAGAGCAGAGAATAAATCAACGAAGAAAGGAAAGAAGAAGGGAGTCGGGCTCCCTTTCGGCCGAAGGCCATTTGGGCCTAGTGGCCACATGGGCCACCAAAACCGGCCCAAGTGGCTTCGGACGTTGCTAAGACAAATGAGCCAAGCCCAGTACTGTGCAGCCTGTACTATTCCAACCCACTACTATTTTAGCCAAAACCCAAACATTGGTCATTACTATTCATCCAAAACCCTAATTTGACAAATATATCTATTTCGACCGTTTCGAGCCCGTGAATCCATTTCTTAATTCTGTTCAAAAACACGCAATAAATCCTATACACCATCCAACTGTCCTCTTTCAATTCTTTTCCGGATTTTGTTTTACTTGCATTTTATTCCTGCCTCGTTCTTTGTTGAGCCAGATATTTTATTTGGTTTATTTTCTATTGTGCTAGGTCCCTACTTCGACAACCAAGCTCCGGAAGATGCCGAACAAGACGAGGTAATAGAAGATGTTGTGCAAGGAGGCAAGTCGCATTCCTTTGATCATTTTGAACCTATATTTCATGTAATTATATTATTACTTTCATTATTGTATTTATGATATTTACTTTAATAGTGAAATAATATTTTTGAATGACATGATAATTAGATATATCCTATCACCCCACATACAAGCAAACCTATTCTTTGTAAGCCATATTCACCTTGACAAGTTTAGATTACATAAAATGATAGCTATGTATTTAGCTTTGTCACCAAAAATGTGTTTATAAATTCTAGAAAAGAGTATTGGCTGATCACCAATGGTTTTGATGGAGAGTTGAGGGTTGAGACCAAGAGGTTGGACAACCCAATAGACTTGATAAAAGTGAGTCGACGGTGAGGACTAGAGGTGGACAGCCATAGGTTGGTGTTGGTCCATCACCTCACTATAAGACAGGTAAGGACAAGAACCTTGTGCCAAGTAACAGACACAAATTGCTCAACCACAGGTGTGGTCATTCCAACTTGGCTTAAAACATTGTTCTTCAATTGAATATCTACAGGATATCAACTGCTCTTGTATGATAGAGTAGCCGCAGAAGGGGGTGAGTCGCTGAACTATACAACGGTATGGACTCGTTAGCCTCGGAGTGCGAATTCCACTATTGGCCGGTGGTCTCCTGAGGGCTATATGGACCTTGAACCTACCGGGTAGAGGCTAAAAAGGTTGAGCAGTGGAAAATGTCATGTTATCTCAACTCAATCGCACGCTAACGTGTTGTGTGTTTATGTCTGACAGTATGAGCTTGAGGTATCTTGTGGATAAAGTTGGGCAACTCTGAAGAGTATAATAAAAGGTATTCGAATACACCGTGCTTCCGGTTAATAAAGTTGTGTTCATGGGTGATTCCAATACATGAGACATAAATAAAAATTTACAGCTGTTAAATTGGTAATTGCAATTGTTAAGTAAACCCCTGATGTTATATTTATTATTATTTTACTGTTTCAATGACAATTGCTTTAAACTCAAAATGCATCCACATATGTCTGATATGGTAAACCCTAACCAATCCATTGAACTCCTTGCATATAATTATTTAGCTTTTCATGTGGCTTGCTGAATAATGTTGTGTACTCATTCTTGCAATATCAACTACAAAGGAAATCTGGGAAAACCTCGAGGTTCTTAATGAGGAAGGTTTTGGGAGGATCACCAGACGGTGATAATTACGGTAATTAGGTCTCGACCGTGCTCAAGCATGCCTATGGTTTGGAAGTTCTTTTGTCATGTAATATATTAACTTTGGGCTTAGATACTGTGTCGAGTATTAAACCGATTGTTAAGCCTTATCCTTGAATAATAAAATTTTGATTTTTATGTTGGAATTAATATGGGTCAGGCCCATTTTAATTCTAATTAATTCTGGAAAATCCCAAAGGCCCATGTGCACGCTAAACCGTTTAGTCCCATAAGAGAGTTGAATGGGGTTACACCACTTTAAAAGGTGGAACGTGGTAGCCCCTTGTGGAATTGGAGAGAGCCAATACACGCGCAAGACTCGCCGCCGCCGCCGCCACGCCACGCCGAGCCGAGCCGCGCGTGCGCGCGTGCGCGCGCAGCGCACGAGGCGTGTCGGTGCGTCGCTGCTTTTTCTTTATCTATTCGAAAGTCGAAACGCACCGACTCGCAAGAAATGGTATTAACGAATGGCTGGCAATAACGGTGCAGTTACTAGTGAATAATAAATGCGTAATTTTGAGTAATGGCTGAGGTAAGTGACTAATGGTCGAGGTTACTAGTGACTAATGGCTATAGTTAACACCATTCTGGCCTCTTCATTTTTGCTATTTAGATGAACAGAGCACTTGTTCTCAGACTGATCTCCATACGAAAGATTCTCTACGATAGAAAACCTCCACAGTTTTTTTGTTGTCTCTGGCGATCTCCATCCCGACAAGGCGCGTGTACGGCTACACTGGGAGAGCAGGCCTCCGGAACCCTCATCCTTGAAGGCTTGCACGAGCGAGGACGAATAATGTTTTTGGAGAGCGTTCGCGCGACTGCTCACTTCATCTGATTTTCTGCTACGACTACATCTGCGCGACTACTACCACGACATCCACGAAGGTCTCTGCTACATCCACTACGCCATGACTAACGACGACCTCACCAAGACTCCTGCTTCTACTTCTGCTGCTCCTTCCGCTGGTTCTAGGTATGCCTATCTTGCACTTGTTGTTTTCTTATCTGTTGTTAACTTGAACACTGAGATAGGTATATTAGTTTATGTCCTTTTGGATCTTAGTATGGCTATAGTGTTCTTGTTCATTTACTTTGTAAAAATGGTTATAGTATTCTCCATGATTTATCTAGTACCTTTCTGGATTAATATAATTCGAAAAATGCTCATATATTCAACAATCCAAAAACCTTATTATATGCATTTTTCGTCAACTGGTTTTGCCGCTGCGCTAAAACCCTCTGAATTCGACGGTGCGAATTACAAGAGGTGGCACACCAAGATGGTGCTTTGGCTAACTGCCATGAACGTTTTTCATGTGGCAAGTGGCAAGCCTGAAGGAACACTTACTCCTAAACAGGAGCAAGCGTTCAAGGCTGCTGATAACCTTTTTAAAGGTGTCGTGATTAACGTTCTTGGTGAGAAGTTAGCTGATGCATACATGGTGATCAAAACTGAGAAAGAGATGTGGGATGCACTCGAGTCCAAGTTTGGGGTTTCGGATGCAGCAAAGGAATTGTATCTCATGGAGCAATACCATGAATATAGAATGATTGATGATGTTCAGAGTTGAGCAGCTCATGAGATACAATCCATGGCCAAAGAACTAGAGCACTTCAAATGTGTGTTACCTGACAAGTTTATCGCGGAGGCATTATTGCCAAGCTTCCTCCTTCTTGGAGGAATTTTGCTACTTCTCAAACACAAGAGACAAGAGTTTTCTGTTGAAAATCTCATTGGGTCTCTTGATGTTGAAGAGAAGGCGAGGGCAAAAGATACACACATTAGAGGTAATGAGAGACATTCTAGTGCCAATGTGGTACAGAAGAAGAATGGCCAAGCTCAAAAGTTCAAAGGCAAGAACAAGACCGCACAAACAACTAGCTTCAAGAAGAAGAAGAAGAACACAAAGGATAGCCTTTGCTTTGTGTGTGGCGAACCTGGTCATTGGGCCAAGGATTGCAGTCAACGCATGGGTGGGAAGAATCGCAAGGGCAGAATTCTAAGTCTGCTAATGTTGTTGTTGGTACTACTGAGACGGGAACATCGTGGTATGGTAATTTACCTACTATTCTTTCCGTATGTCAATCTACCGATTGGTGGATAGACACCGTGCTAATATACATGTGTGTGCTGATATTTCATTGTTCTCTTCTTACCAGTCACTGGATTCAAATTGTTCTAATGAGGAACGGTCACATGCCACTGCTCATGGTGTTAGCACGGCCGATCCAAGATTACTTGGGAAGATTGTGCAATCAAGAACGTGCATCATGTGTCATCTATCAATAAGAATCTCGTGAGCAGATCTCTTCTGTGTAGAGATGGCTTTAGACTGGTATTTGAGTCCAATAAATTTGTAATGTCCAAGTGTGGATAATTTGTTGGTAAAGGCTATGTGTGCGGAGGCTTGTTCCGTCTATCTCTTTCAGATTTGTGTAATAATGTTGTGAACCATGTTTGCGGTGGTAATGAGACTACTATTTGGCATTCACGACTTTGTCACATAAATTTTGGTTGCATGACACGGTTAGCCAGTTTAGAATTAATCCCGAAATTCACGCTTACCAAAGGTTCTAAATGTCAAGTTTGTGTGCAATCTAAGCAGCCTCGTAAGCCTCATAAGGCTGCGGAGGTAAGAAATTTGGCACCATTAGAACTCATACATTCAGATTTGTGTGAGATGAATGGTGTGTTGACAAAAGGTGGTAATAGATATTTCATGACTTTGATTGATGACTCCACTAGGTTCTGTTATGTGTATCTTTTGAAAACTAAAGATGAAGCTCTTCACTACTTTAAAATCTATAAAGCAGAAGCTGAGAACCAACTTGAAAAGAAAATCAAAAGGGTTAGGTCTGATCGTGGTGGCGAGTACTTTTCTAATGAGTTCAATTTATTCTGTGAGGAACATGGTATAATCCATGAGAGGACGCCTCCCTATTCACCCCAGTCAAACGGGGTTGTTGAAAGAAAGAACCGCACTCTAACGGATTTGGTTAACGCCATGTTAGAAACAGCGGGTCTTTCCAAAGCATGGTGGGGGGATGCTATATTAACTTCATGTCATGTCCTAAACAGGGTTCCCACAAAGAATAAAGAGATAACCCCATATGAACAATGGGAGAAGAAAAGACTATCACTTTCATACTTGCGCACTTGGGGTTGTTTGGTGAAAGTCAATGTGCTAATTTCCAAAAAGCGTAAGCTTGGACCAAAAACCGTGGATTGCGTTTTTCTAGGCTATGCTCATCATAGCGTTGGATATAGATTTCTAGTGGTGAAATCTGGAATACCTGACGTGCATGTCGGTACAATTATGGAGTTTAGAGATGCTACATTCTTTGAGGATATTTTTCCGATGAAAGATATGCATATTTCATCAAGTCAGGAGCCTGATACAACTCCTGAACCTGCCATTCCAATAGAATATTTTGAGCAAAACCCTGAGCAAATTCCTGAGGAGGAAGACAATGAAACTCTGAGGAAGAGTAAAAGACAAAGTACTGCAAAGTCTTTTGGTCCTGATTTTATTGTGTACCTTGTGGATGATACTCCAAGTACCATTTCTGAAGCATATGCTTCTCCAGATGCGGAATACTGGAAGGAAGCAGTCCGGAGTGAAATGGATTCCATTATCTCTAATGGAACTTGGGAAATCACTGAGCGTTCTTATGGTTGTAAACCTGTAGGATGTAAGTGGATGTTCAAAAAGAAGCTTAGGCCTGACGGTACTATCGAGAAGTACAAGGCACGACTTGTGCCAAGGGTTATACCCAAAGGAAGGCGAAGATTTCTTTGATACTTATTCACTGTGGCTAGATTGACCACTATTCGAGTACTACTATCTCTCGTCGCCTCACACGGTCTTCTCGCTCATCGATGGACGTTAAGACGGCTTTCCTAAATGGAGAGTTGGACGAGAAAATTTACATGGAACAATCGATGGATTTGTAGTAGATGGTCAAGAAGGAAAGGTGTGCAAGTTGTTGAAATCTTTGTATGGTCTTAAACAAGCACCTAAGCGGGGCATGAAAAGTTCGACGGAACTTTAACATCCGCAGCTTTATTGTGAATAAAGTGATGATGTGTGTATTATCGCCATGGTGGGGGCGAAGGAGTCATTCTATATCTGTATGTTGATGACATACTGATCTTTGGGACCAACCTTAATGTGATTAAGGAGGTCAAAGATTTCTTGTCTCAGAATTTTGAGATGAAAGATCTGGGAGTAGCTGATGTTATCTTGAACATCAAGCTGTTGAGAGGTGATGATGGTGGGATTATATTGTTGCAATCCCATTATGTGGAAAAGATTCTGAGTCGTTTTGGTTATAGCGACTGCAAATCCTCTCCAACACCTTATGATCCTAGCATGTTGCTTAGGAAGAATCGGAGAATAGCCGAGACCAATTGAGATATTCTCGGATAATTGGTTCACTCATGTATTTAGCTTGCGGTACTGTGTTCGACATCTCGCTTGCTGTGAGCAAACTAAACCGCTTTGTTTCTAATCCGAGATGATCATTGGCATGCTCTTGAGAGGGTAATGCGCTATCTAAAAGGTACTATGAGTTATGGCATTCACTATATCGGTACCCCTGTGAGGTGCGATTCAAACCGATTCATGGAAGTCTTGCATGGAAGTCTTGCGCAGACCATCTTAACGAGGTCAACAATGGAAGCGTAACTCACAAAGATTAGATACTACCATCGTTGAAGCCGAATGGCTTCATGAGCTCTTGATGGATTTGCGGTGGTTGAAAAACCGTGATCGACTATTCGATGAATCGTGACAATCGATCGTGATCGCCAAAGTTACATTCTAAGGATAATATGAAGGCATCAAGACATGTGAAGAGAAGACTCAAATCATCGAAAAATGAGAAACTCCGAGTAATAGCTTTGGATTATATCCAAACAGACTAAAAATCTGGCAGATCCTTTCACAAAGGGTTTATCACAGAATGTGATAGACAATGCATCGAGAGAGATGGGTTTGAGACCCACGTGAGTTATACCATAGTGGTAACCCATCCTATATGATCGGAGATCCCGTGAAGTAGGATTAGTGAAACAAGCTTTTGGTTAACTAGGAGGAGAGTACTTTTATAAACCCACTCCATTGGAGATGCAATTCTCTCCTAAATCTGTATGGCAGGTTGATTTTTATCTTAATATGTTCTATGGCTTGTTTAAGCAAAGATGATATCCTACAGAGCAGTCTTGAAAGAACACACCTATATGAGCCCGACTGCTAGTCACAGTCTATGAGATAGGGTAATCTCTAGGAAGCTCATGAATAGGCCAGAGTATGACTCATATGCTCCAACCCGCGGGATGCCTCGCACTGTATCGCTTAAGAACTTAAGTAAAACTTATTCACACAAAACTATCAATTCAAGGCTTAGTCCATTGTGCAGTTGTGGATAAGTATAGCTTCTGTTCTAGGTGGATGTTCAACCTTAACCGGTCTCCATCAAAACACTGGTATATCAAAACAATACAGTGGATCAAGGCATTTGACATGTGCTCTTGGGATCTGATGGGGGATTGTTGGAATTAATATGGGCTGGGCCTATTTTTAATTCTAATTAATTCCTGAAAAATCCCAAAGGCCCATGTACACGTGCTAAAACTGTTTAGTCCCATATGGAGAGTTGAATGGGAGTTACACCACTTTAAAAGGTGGAACGTGGTAGCCTCTTTGTGGAATTGGAGAGAGCCAATACACGCGCTGCCGCTGCTTGCTCGCCACGCCACGCCGAGCCAGCGAGCCGAGCCGTATGCGCGCGCAGACGCAGCGCGTGTCGGTGCGCGCACTTTTTATTTATCTATTCGAAAAGCGAAACGCACCGACTCGCAGTAAATGGTATTAACGAATGGCTGGCAGTAACGGTGCAGTTACTAGTGAATAACGGCTGCGGTTATTTTTTAGTAATGGCATGGATGTAGGTTACTAGTGACTAATGGCTGCAGTTAACACCATTCTGACCTCTTCATTTTTGCTATTTAGATGAACAGAGCACTTGTTCTCAGACTGATCTCCATACGAAAGATTCTCTACGATAGAAAACCTCCACAGTTTTGTTGCTGTCTCTGGCGATCTCCATCCCGACAAGGCGCTTGTACGGCTACACCGGGAGAGCAGGCCTCCGGAACCCTCGTCCTTGAAGGCTTGCACGAGCGAGGACGAATAAGGTTTTTGGGGAGCGTTCGCGCGACTGCTCACTTCATCTGATTTTCTGCTACGACTACATCTGCACGACTACTACCACGACATCCGCGAAGGTCTTTGCTACATCCACTACGCCATGACTAACGACGACCTCACCAAGACTCCTGCTTCTACTTCTGCTGCTCTTTCCGCTGGTTCTGGGTACGCCTATTTTGCACTTGTTGTTTTCTTATCTATTGTTAACTTGAACACTGAGATAGGTATACTAGTTTATGTCCTTTTGGATCTTAGTATGGCTATAGTGTTCTTGTTCATTTACTTTGTAAAAATGGCTATAGTATTCTTCATGATTTATCTAGTACCTTTCTGGATTAATATAATTCGAAAAATGCTCATATATTCAACATTTTGGGTTGGCTAGCATGATGGAGGGGATTCTTTTGCACAAAGAAAGAGTGGCAAGTAACAGAAAGCATATTTTGCAATGATATTTCAGAACTCAGAAACTTTGCAGTTGCATGTAAATTTTTTTTTTTTAAAAAAAAAAAACAAGCTTGATATCAAATGCTCACGTAGCGTTGAGAGTAAATTTTTGGAGCAAATTGCATAATTCGCATCGCATGTCCTCTTGCTTGCTCGATTTTCAGCCCAGACTATCGGAGTAAGCTTGTCTAGTCTCAATTGGCGGAAAAAGGAAAGGTGCTGTGCCTTTTAAGCCCACTTTTAATCAGTTCGATGGAAAGAATTGTCCAGTATACACCTTTTCGGCCCAGGATTTGCTTGTTCTCCGCTTTGATGGCATATGATAGACTAACATGATTTCGGTTGCGAATGATCTGTTTACTCTCCAATTTCTAGCCCACCAATGGGCCCAAACTTCTCTCTCGGGCTTATCTGGGCCAATAGCCCAATACAGAGCTACGGTGGCACAAGGCTATCCAGCAAATAGAACAAGGAGATCATCTACCAAAACAGGGGAAAACATGGAGATGCGTGGGTAATTTTGTTGCAGCTGACTTAAGCCGATACTTGGTAAACAAAAAAGCGTGGAAATGTAAACCACGAGTCCTACGTCCTATCAGGCTACCGGTCTACCACGAGATATCCGCCGCTTAGTTCAAGTGTGAGAAACAATAGTGTGTGGAGAGATAAAACTTATTTCTCTCACATAACATATTTAAAAAGAGATGAATCTAACTCGAGGTGACTAGCCACACCACCCATCGTGCTAGCCAACCCACCCGGAAGAATTCTCTTAGTGCAAGTGTGAACCACCAAGTCCGCAATTTGGTCGGTTTTTTTTTTATTTTTTTTTGGTTGACAGCTCAATCTTTATACTCGCAGTGGTAAGGTGGCTCAGACTTGACCAAGCAGTAAAAGGAACCCCAGACACGGGTTAGTGCTTCAAGAATCAAGATCCACGCTAGAAAATGACGATGGTGCATGCATACATACTGCGATGGACACCTTCCTCTGCATTATCTAGTGTATGTATAACTATAAGATAGTTCATTGTTTCCTATCAAACAGTCAATTAATCTGTTATGTTTACTTGTTTGAAAAGCACTACAAGACCAAATGAACCTTAAAGGCTATCTAGTGTAGACAAGTACATACTATCGAATATTACACAAGCAACACTTGGGGTTAGCTCGAACCATCTTTTGACCTACTTGACCCATTTATATATGTTTAGGGTAGATTTGGAACATAGAAAATTCATATAAAAAAAACAACTCGATTTCTGCTAGAATACAAAATTCCAGCATTACAGATAGGGCCGGAAGGACCTCGATATCCAGCTTTCAATTTTTAAGGAATTGCCGTGATTTCATTGGAACTTCGAAAAAAACATGAATGAGAAAGTGCATGCCTCCAAATATCATATACCCCCTCTCAACCAAAAAAAAAAAAAGAGCCGGCAAATACTCATCCTCCTTGCCGTGCATGTTCAACCAAAACTATCAAGATTTGTATCGCACGGTCCATGATTAATTAGATGTTTGCACTCCCCTGCACAATGGAAGCTATGACTCAAGATTGAGTTTTTTGGTTTAAATAATACTGCTATGAAGTGAAATAGCAAAAATAATATTTCCATAAATAAATTAATAAAAAATAGTATCCGTGTTGCACTCAAAATATACGTTAAAAGTCTACCATATACCTATAGCACGGTAAGCCATATGATGACCACACGAGAGCCGACAAGCTACCTGTTATGAACTAGGTGCGGCGATCCATTGATGATGCATGGTCGTGTACACATGTCACATGTGAAACCAATCGAACCATTCCAAGGGGTGAGTTCTGCCGTTCAAGGCTGGACACTGGACAGGGACATCATCAAAGACCCGCCAGGTTTGACTCGACCAACCCCTAGCAAAGTAGCAAATTTCACATCCCCCGGCTTCAGATAGTCGTGAGACATGCGTGATGTCAGTGACACAGTGAGCTCGTCTCGACTTCATGGAGAGAGTAAAAAGACCTCGGTCCTAGCCATCCATCTCGCATGCAACGGCCGCTACAAATTTGAGGGATTTGACACAAAATTAATTATACAACTGCACTGTAGGTCATGGATGTCAATTCTGAACAAATGGATGGGATTGTGCGATATTTTAATTTTTGTGTAAATCCTAAGGGAGCCCAATGCCCCCGCTTTAAAAACTTTAGCATACTGCTTTATGGTACACCCTGAAAATCATAAGGTGTATTTACCAAGAGTGCTACTAAAACCCTAGTCGACAGCCTACTCTTTTTTTTTTTTTTGAGCCGATCAACTCCGGAAGTCCGGATGGGTGGTCAAAGCAAATACGTCCATATCAGGAACGGCATTTTGCCACTGTGGTTTCGGAGACCAAAACGATTTCTCTGCATCCTTTGTAGTGCGAAGCTTCGTACAACATTTAAAATCCCAAAAAACGCTACACATACCAACCCGAGCTAGTCACCGGCAATTCTACTACTACATAAACAGTTTGTATAGCCCAAGCATATATTTTGTTTGTGCGTACGCATAGCTGCGTTCAGCCCTCCGCCCAGTCATCCACGGTACCAACAATAGTTGGGTTCCCACTTCTCCTATTTTCCCGGTCATGCTCAGAAGCGGTAAAACGCACAGGGGACCCGAATTCCATGCTCGGTGACATGCTGATGCCGTAGCCACGCCTTCGTCTCCGTCCGGCTGGCCGTCCGTCCGTCCAGAGAAAGCAGGCGGGTAGACTGGGACAGTTGACCACGAAGTAAAACGCACAGGAGTTAGAGATCCCGAATTTCTTTCTCGGTGACATGCTGAGAATTTTGGACCCAATTGGCCCAGAGCACTGTAATTTCTAAACTGACCCCGTAGCTTCAAAATTCTATTTTTGGCCTCAGTCTTGCGCGTGCTGCGGTACAAGACGGCATCTCCTCATGTGCTGCGCCCCCCACCATAGCACCTAGATGCTGCCAACGCGCACGGCAGCAGCAAAGTTGCTGCACTCGGGCATGACAGCAGCAAGGTGCTGCGGACCTCCATAGCAGCACCTTTGCTCACCCGCCACGCGTCACTCAGCCGCTGCACCCGCGTCGCTCCGGTCCACGTGCGTGCCCCTAGCTGGCCCCTACGCAGTCACGAGTGGATGCCCGGTGCTCCCTCACGCATCAATAAGATGAGCCGAACGTGAACACGAGCGTTGTTTTCACGTTCAAGCTGAAAGGAAGAGAGCCAGAGAGGAAGACAGGGAAGAGAGGCAAAGAGGAAGAGAAGGGAGAAGCCAAACAGAGAGCAGTTGAAGCTCGTGCAGTTGCAGAAGTTGTGCATCGTCTTGTGGGCACCTAGAAAAGGTAATTGTCATTCGCATACGCACGCCGGACTACTAGATCCGCGCGAGCGACTAGGGCGTGGGAGGGGTGGCGGCCAGGGTTTGAGGATATCACGAAAAACTCAACCCTTAACCGCGCCGCCGCTCCTTTTATAGACGCCCTTATAATGGGCTTCTACGAATAGAGGCCCATTAGGACTCAATGCTCATCTAATTCGGATCCAATCCGAATTAGGCTTCACTTCTAAGTGTGTGACCTATAGGTTCACGTATGTTTAGACATGACGCAAGTACACATACTTGGTCAATAGTTGGTAGCGGCCTCTAGCAAGACGTGCCAACTCCTAAACGCACGTAAAGATCATATCGGACGAACCATCACAACGTTATGTACATGCCAATCCCTTTGCCTCACGATATTCTGGTCGAGCTCCAAGTGACCACTCTTTCTCGATCCCGTGATCCGAATCCCTTACTAGGTTAACTCTTAACCTAAGTAGCATGTTCATGCATTTCGGATCCGATCACTCGAGGCCCAGAGATATCTCTCTCGTAGAGAGGGCAAATCCCATCTCGACCGACCATGCCTCGCAGATGCTTCATGACAAACCCGAAAGCTACCTTTATAACTACCCGATTCCACGAGTAGCGCTTGATAGCCCCTAAGTAGGTCTATTCACATCTCAAGTACATGCGACAATCTCGTGTCTAAGGACAAGGCGTACACATTGTGTAGAGAGAACCATAAGTATAAAAGCTATGTCTCATGTTGGGTCGGTCCAACCCCATGTTGTAAACATGTGTCCACATTATTAGTTTGACATCTCCATGTCTATGACCTGTGAAACATGGTCATCAACCGATACATGTGCTAATCCGTTATTCACGTGTGTCCTCACATGAACTCCGACTAGGGACAACTTTAGAATAACCATACAAGTAAAGAGTTTCACAAACAAGTCACATACTTGTTAATCAACACAAAGGCAATATTCAAGGAACATTTATTAAATCATGGATACAACGAAATATCATCATCAAAATGATTGCCTCTAGGGCATATCTCCAACAATGCGAACTACTCCTGTGACTATCCCGACCGCCGTTGGGACACGAGCAGCTATCGGCAGCCGGTAAGGACTAGTTACACTATGTTCCCCTACCAATTCTCTTTCAAAGTACGCACTAACAACTTGTTCTATCTACCTGTAGTTCCCAGATCCGCTATGTGGCTACCGCAAGTGAATCAACCTAGAAATCCACCCACGTGACTAGTGGCAAATCGACTACCATAAGTGGGGTGCCAAAAGGGCACATGAGATCCGGGAGGAGGAGCACCGCAACGACGAGCACAACGAGTGTATCCATTGGGAGGATAAAGCTCATCTCGAGGCGTGAAGACGTAGGGAGTGCGAGGCTCGCAAGAGGGAGCGTGAGAAAAAGAGGGAAATGGCGGTCGAGGCCAAAGCGGCCGGCGAGGAGTACAACGCCGAGCTCAGAAGGAAGGGCAAATGGCCCCGGTCCATGCGGTAGGTCGGGCCATTCCGTAGTAGTCCCCCGTCCTACCCGCTTTTTACTCCACCGTCCTACCCGCCATGTTTTTTACTATCCCCTAAAGGCATGTATACTTACATGGTCTGGATGCTTGTGTCGTAGTGTACCATAGTAGTAGCGATGGTGACTCAAGCAATTAACCGAACCATCATGCCACGTCACCATGTGTAACGTGCTTCTGTCCGCAGACTCTAATGTAGTTCTGGTTCCGTGCCTCCGCTAAACCATTAAAGCAAACGTATATGGCAAGTATGCCTCTTCTAGTGGAATCCGAGAAAGAACCATTCGCACCGACATCGAATCCTTCATGTTTTATGGCATCTTCATAATCACAACTAGCGTTCTCAGCCTCTTCAATTGCATTTTGTACAAGTTTCATAAAGTACTTTGCTTTAACTCGACTATAGTGAAGTCATGTGACCAAGAACCGCAGTGACCAAGATATTATTTCTTTTCAGTTTTTTGGTTTTTCAGAGTCTTTTGAAAACTTCAAAAAAAAAATTCAAATAAATCATTTGTATTTTATTGGATTAATTAAATCTTAATTACAAATTTTAGAAAATTTAAAACAATTTAAATGAATAAAATAAGCTTTAAATACAAAAGATGAGTGTAGCGGAGATGAGGATGCTGCGGTGGATATGTGGTCACACAAGGCGAGATTGAATCCGCAATGAGGATATACGTGATAGGGTGAGGGTAGCACCAATTGAGGAGAAGTTTGTCCAACATCGCTTGAGATGGTTTGAACATCTCCAACGGAGGCCCTCTGAGGCACCGGTACATAGTGGAATTTTAGGACGTACTGAAAACGTAAGAAGAGGCAGAGGTCGACCAAGACTAACGTGGGAGGAAGCAGTTAAAAGAGATTTGAGAGATTGGAATGTAGCTAAAGAATTAGCTTTAGATAGGAGCGCATGGAAGTTAGCGATCCACGTACCGGAACCTTAAGAAGGTTTGGAGGCTGTGTTTTAGGCTCTCGGCTCGGATGACGGGATGTACAGTTTAGGGTTTTAGTTTTATAGGTTTTATTATTATTATTATTATTTTTTATTTTTTATTTTATTTTATTTTATTTTATTTGCAAGGCTCTCGTCTCTTTGACTTTAAGGAGGTTTTATTCATAGTCTACCCCAACTTATTTGAGATCAAATGCTTTATTGTTGTTGTTGTTGTAAATAAGCTTCAATTAAATTCAAATTTTTTAAAATTAATTCTTTTCATAGTCTAAGTTTTTTTAGAATTTTTTGATTTTTTCTTTTTTTTCCACTTTTCTTTTCTTCCTCTCTGTCTCCAATTTTTTCTTCCTCTCTCTCTAATTTTCGCTCTCCTGGTTGGGCGGTCAGGGACCAGTAAGGTGCTGCCGTGGGGGAGGACAGCACCTTGGCTGCGACCGCGTGATGAGAGCAGTTAGGTGCTGCGGTAGAGAGGCATAGCAAGTGAAGAGCTGCAATCCACACCATAATAGGTATGACCAAAGGGCCAAATGTGAAAATTTGGAGCTAACGAGGTAGTTTAAGAATTACGTAGCGCTAAGATACCAATAGTAGCCACGCCTTCGTCTCCGTCCTGTTGGCCGTCCGTCCGTTCAGAGAAAGCAGGCGGGTTGACTGGGACAGTTGACCACGAAGTCTCTCTCTCTCTCTCAAGTCCGTGGATTTGCGCGTACTCTCCTCCATAAAAATTCAACAGTCACACTGCGCCCAGTCTCTCGCGGGCCCCACCACCCGTGCTGGGCCCGCACGCGCTTGGAAAAACTCTCGCCTCGCTTTCTTTTGACGGGCGGCCGAGACTCTCTCTCTGTCTCTCTCTCTCTCTCTCTTCCTCCTCTCTTGTTCTCCCTCAGTCCTCCGTTCCGCTGCTTGCCTCGGACCCGTCTGGTTCCTTCCCAACAAGGCGAGGAGGGCTAGCAGCTTCAGGTGAGCCATCCATGAGCTTTCTTTGTTTTTTAGTTTGCTTCTGTATTTTTTTCATGAAGTTTTTGTATGCTTGTTGTGGTGTGATATGATCATTGCGAGCTCTGGTTTGGTTGGTGGTTGAGGGTTCTCGGGGGTACAGTAGCAGTTCCTGGAGTTGTCAGCTATGGCAAGAGAAGATCGAATTTTGGGTGTTCAGAGTTTGGTGGTGGAATTTGGGGAGAGGAATTCTGTGCGTGCTGTTGGTGTGGTACAAGCTTTTTTCCTTGGATTTTTTTTTTCCTGAAAAGTAGGGCGCCTTTTTGCGGTTAGAGCCGTTTGTCTTGGATACGAGAAATCAAGATATTAAATAAGGAAGCCTTTTGATTGTTTTTTCTATAATAGAATTGAGGCCTCAATGGATGGTTCAGGAGTTAATACCTGCCTCCATTAGATGATTGCACGGTTATTGTTAGGGATTACCATGCATCCAGTTGCACTTATTCTTTGTTGCCAATCTTAGCAGAAGCTTTTCAACTTGTGTTACTTGCTTTAGCTGTAGTGGGGATCGGTTCTCTAGTCTCTACTGATGTTGTCCGCATGTTATTGACACTCTTTGGTTTTGTCAATATTGCAGTCAAATCAAAAATTTCATTTTAGATAGTGGAAGATAAAACTAGCATAGCAACTTCCAGTTCAGAATATGGTTGCTGTCACCAAGCAGTATGCACATCTCTAAGTTTGTAACTTGTATTATAATTCCATGTAGGTGAAGATTGAATTGTGAAGTGGTGTTGCTCATCGACGATAGGTTGCATTGGTTCGCACAAGTGCTCGATGACAGATCATTATGCTGCTTTGAGGGTTATTCTTCTCTTGATATTAAGTGCCACTTGTTTCGGTTCTGAACTTGACGTTCAATGCTTGAAAACTTTACTGCAATCCGTGATAGATCCCAACGGTATACTGAAATCCTCATGGAATTTCAACAACAACTCTGGTGGTTACATATGCCGATTTACCGGTGTGGAATGTTGGCACCCGGATGAGAACCGAGTTCTTACTTTGCATCTCGGCAACCTGGGTCTTCAGGGTACATTTCCTAAAGGTCTTCAGAATTGTACCAGTATGACTGGGCTGGATCTGTCAAGTAACAACTTTACAGGACAGATCCCTCCTGACATCTCCCGGCAAATACCTTATTTGACATCACTGGACCTCTCCTACAATGGTTTTTCGGGCGAAATCCCCGTAAATATCTCGAATATGACATACCTAAACACCCTCAATCTCCAACATAACCAATTGAGTGGTCCAATTCCACTGCAGTTCAATTTTCTTGGTCGGTTAAGCTCATTCAATGTCGCAGACAACCGGCTATATGGGCCTATTCCATCTTTTCTTCAGAAATTTCCGGCATCAAATTTTGCTGGTAATCAAGAGCTTTGTGGAGTTCCATTGGATGACTGCCAAGCTTCATCAAAGAGCAAGAGCACAGCAGCAATAATTGGAGCTGTGGTTGGCGTGGTAGTTGTGATCATAATTGGTCTAATAGTTGTGTTCTTTTGTCTGCGGAAATTACCAGCCAAGAAGGCAAAGGATGAGGATGAAAATAAGTGGGCAAAGAGCATCAAAGGAACAAAAACCATCAAGGTAAGCTACTTTGCTGTTACTATTTTTTTCTTTTTCTTTCTTTTAGCATGAAAGGCAATTTCGAGTAACATTGTTCACGAAAGGTTTAACAAAAAACTTCTTATTGACATGGCTTTCTCAATTTTCCAGGTTTCTATGTTTGAGAATCCAGTTTCAAAGATGAAACTAAGTGATCTTATGAAGGCTACCAAACAATTCAGCAAAGAAAACATCATAGCTACTGGGAGGACGGGGACTATGTACAGGGCAGTGCTACCTGATGGTTCTTTTCTTGCTGTCAAAAGGCTACAAGATTCACAGCATTCTGAATCACAATTCACATCAGAGATGAAGACACTTGGCCAAGTAAGGCATCGCAACTTGGTTCCTCTCCTGGGATTTTGCATTGCTAAGAGGGAGAGGTTGTTAGTCTACAAGGACATGCCCAAAGGTTCACTCTATGATCAGTTAAACCAAGAAGGCAAAGATGGTAAGATGGATTGGCCTCTGAGGTTAAGAATTGGTATTGGTGCAGCAAAAGGCCTTGCGTATCTTCACCACACCTGCAATCCTCGAATCCTTCACCGTAATATAAGCTCCAAATGCATCCTCTTGGATGAGGACTACGAACCAAAGATATCAGATTTTGGACTTGCTAGGCTTATGAATCCAATAGACACTCATCTCAGTACCTTTGTTAACGGAGAATTTGGAGATCTTGGTTATGTGGCACCGAGTATGCACGCACTCTGGTGGCCACGCCAAGGGTGATGTCTACAGCTTTGGCGTGGTTCTGCTTGAGCTTATTACTGGTGAGAGGCCTACTCATGTTTCCACTGCTCCAGAGAATTTCAGAGGGAGTCTAGTAGAGTGGATCACTAACCTGTCGATCAATGCGCTTCTCCATGATGCAATTGACAAGTCGTTGATAGGGAAGGACAATGACAGCGAGCTAATGCAATTCCTGAAAGTCGCATGCTCCTGCACACTCTCCACTCCAAAGGAGAGACCAACCATGTTTGAGGTTTACCAGCTCCTTAGAGCCATTGGGGAAAAGTATCATTTCAGTGCGGAGGATGACTTGATCCTGCCACCTCTAAGCACAGATGGAGAAACCCTGGATGAGCTCATTGTTGCCCAATAATTGCAAATCCATTTATCGCAGAAGGCAAACATGATTGCATGGCTGCTCTCGTCTGTATCCTTTTTATTTCTCCATGGGCATTACCGTGCTCAAGTGAGTAGAGTGGCTTATATGATGTACTAATTAGTAGCGGTATACTGCATGCACTGTATAGTTCTTGTAGTTTGGTTGGTTTGCATCCTTGGGAGGTGCTAGTAGCAGAAAGGATACTTTTCATGCAAACAATTTGGTGATGAGGGTAGGTTGTTACCCCTTCAGTTATGGGATAATGGCACTATGCAGATGCAGTAGTGCTCTTTGGTAGGCCATTTCACATTATCCTTCTTTGTACCAGAGAATGAGCAAGTCTGCAGTCTGCACTTGCGAATGTGTGAAATGGCAGCATATGATAGATAGATTCTTTAGCCAAAATGCCCTGATGATCAATCTACATATAGCGTATGCAAGCAAGCTTGAAAATTTTCACTTCTTGTGATGTACGTGTTGTGACCAGTGTTGTGTTTACTGTACCTCCTCTGGGAAAGCAGAGGTCATTGTTTTGTAAAGATACCCGCTTTGTTGTTGGTCGAAACATTTCTTCTAGTTTAAACAGACTTTTTGACCTTTTTACTTCGGCCACTGATATATATCTCAAAATATTGAGATTAATCGGAAAAAATGGTATATGTATATTCATCGTCAAAGTATTTTCATAAATACTATGATTTCATGACCTTTTGTGAATGTTCGAAGGGGCAAATTGGACGTTTCCCTTTGGAATATTTATGGTAACAAAAAATTTAACAGTTGAAGATGTAATCCACCTGCACTTTCATGGCCGTCTACATGCCCTCGACGCCAAGCATTACACAGGATGTTGCCAACACCCAGGCTGTCATGGCCTCACCTCCTGCTGCGACCCTCGTCAACGCCCATGCGCACGACGGCGTCGCCACAAGAGGCTACATCACCCTGGTTTTCACCAGCCACGACGACCATCCGTGCTGGCTGCTCGGAGGACCTCAGCTTTAACCATGACACGTACTACATCCTCAACAATGCCTCTACTGCTGCTTTCAACATGTTCGGCAGAATGCTCCGATTGGCTAGCATTTGGCCTGTGGACGCCTATTGTTCCTCGTACTTTAAGTCTTGCCTTGAAGAATATTTGTGCTGGTAAGGATACTGAAAATGTTGCCTTCAATGATTGCCAATGGATTTCAGAAGTTGTAGAGGACGTAAGTATGATCAAGAATTTCATAATGAACCATAACATGATATCATCCATGCTTGTCAGTGTAGACAGTGAGGGAAGTCGCTGCAGTGCGATGTGTTAGGTCCTTAGGATCATCTAGTTGTAGATCTAGCGGGGTCTTGTTTGGATTCGAATTAGATACCGAGAGGGAGAGAGTTAGGGGTACCGACCGTCTGATTGCGTGGAGGAGGAGCTGGCCATCGTGGGTTCGTCGATGAAGTCTGCGCACGGGCAGCGACGGTCGGAGAAAAGGAGGACGGTGGCGACGGCGTAGATCCGGTGATGGTACGGCGATGGAGCTTCCCGCCGCTGACTACGCCGCCTCTAGATCGGTCTAGGGTTTTTTCGGGTGGGGATTGCGGCTCAGGCGAACCTTGTATGTCGAGCCGCCGGCCCGCACCCTCTATTTATTGCGCAGCGCGACGGGGGCCCATCAGCCAGTGGTTGGGCTGGACGCCCCCGATCAGAGCGCGGATCAAGGCCCGATTAGCCGTTAGGCTAATCGACTGAGATCAATCTAACATTCTCCCCTTTGATCTCAATCTATGCTTTAACTTTAATTACTTTTGACTTTACTCATTCCATCACAGACTAGTGCACAGAACATGTCTCATCGTCATGGTCAATCGCCGATAGATTTAACAGCTACAATACACCTCTCTGTTCTGAAATAGTTACTTTAATCTTTTGGGCCATCTTTTAGTCCAGGAATCATAGACTTTCTCTTAAACCCATGCCGGCTACATGTTCTCTGAACACGTTGGGTGGTAAGCCTTTAGTAAGCGGATCCGCTAACATCTTTGCGGTACCTATATGCTCAAGACTTATAATTTGATCCCGAACTTTATCTTTCACAACATAGTACTTTATGTCAATGTGTTTGGCAGCACTACTTGACTTATTGTTGTGGGCATACGTTCTGCGAGTTCATTATTGCAAGACAACTTAAGTGGTCTATTGATGTCGTCAACCACTTTTAAACCGGTATGAACTTCTTTAGCCGTTCACTGCCCGTAGCCTCATAACATGCTACAAACTCGGCATACATTGTGGGCGATGTAGTGACGGTTTGCTTTGAGCTTTTCCACGATATAGCTCCTCCAATGAGTGAACACATATCCGGATGTCGACTTTCTATCATCTCCCGCATAATCAGAGTCTGTATACCCCACTATATGGAGTGAATCTGATCTTCTGTATGTCATCATGAGGCCTTTTGTTCCTTGCAAATAACGCAAGACTTTCTTTATCAATTTCCAATGTTCTATTCCAGGATTGCTCTGGAATCTGCCAAGTAACCCGGTAACAAACGCTAAGTCAGGGCGCGTACACACTTGAGCATACTGCAAGCTTCCGACAGCTGAAGCATATGGAACCGATTTCATTTGATCGAGCTCGTACTGGTTCCTGGGGCATTGAAAATCCCCATATCTGTCGCCCTTGACTATAGGTGCAGGTGAAGGACTACATTTATGCATACCAAATTTCTTTAAGACTTTCTCTATGTATGCCTTTTGTGACAGTCCCAATGTACCTTTGTTTCTATCTCGGTGAATTTCGATCCCTAGAACGAACGAAGCTTCACCAAGATCTTTCATATCAAAGTTTGAGGACAAAAACTTCTTTGTCTCCAGTAGCAGACTGACATCACTACTAGCTAGTAGGATATCATCCACATACAGGATTAGGAAGATAAACTTCCCATCTTTAAACTTTGCATAAACACAGTTGTCCTCTACATTCTCTTTAAACCCAAATTTTCTTATTGTACTGTCAAACTTCAAGTACCACTGTCTTGAAGCTTGCTTTAACCCATAAATCGATTTCTTTAGGCGGCATCCCATTCTTTCATTTCCTTCCACGACAAAACCTTTCGGTTGTGCCATGTAAACTTTTTCCTCCAAATCCCCATTAAGAAATGCCGTCTTTACATCCATCTGATGTAACTCTAAATCATAATGTGCTACTAATGCCATTATGATTCTGAAGGAATCTTTACATGAGACTGGAGAAAAGGTCTCATTGTAATCAATCCCTTCTCTTTGCGTAAAGCCTTTTGCCACAAGTCGCGCTTTGTATCTTTCTACATTCCCTTGGGAGTCAAGCTTTGTCTTGAAGACCCATTTACAGCCTACTGTTTTGGCTCCTTTAGGAATAATTTCCAAGTCCCAGACTTTATTAGCCTTCATGGACCTCATTTCCTCTTCCATGGCCTCAATTCATTTTGAAGAATTTTCGCTTCTCATGGCTTCTTCAAATGAGGTGGGATCATCCTCCATTTGAAATTCCTCTGTATGATAAATCTGATAATCATCATAAATAGCTGATCTTCTTACTCTTTGAGACCTCCTCGGGGCCTCCTCATTTGGTACATCTTCTGCTTGAGGTCGTTGTTGTTCCCCTCATCCGTGGCAATGGGTTCTATAGGATCTCAAGAACAGGTTCCTCATTGTCATTCATTGTTGCCACAGAGGAACAATAACAGTCTTGCACCACTGATGTCTTGCACCGTCGGTGCAGCGACAGCAGGTAGTGTGAAGAATAGCTCTTGAATCATCGGAGTGGGCGCATACGCCCGCTTCTCTTCAAGGTCAATCTCTCGAGCTACCATGCTTCCCTCATCATTTCATCCTCTAAGAAGACAGCGTGTCTCGTTTCTACAAACTTTGTATATCCTGTCGGACAAGAGAAACGAAAACCTTTTGACTTTTCAGGGTAGCCAATGAAATGACAACTTACTGTTTTGGGATCAAACTTCCCAAGGTTTGGGTTAAATACTTTAGCCTCAGCAGGACTCCCCCACACACGTAAGTGGTTTAGTGAGGGAACTCTTCCTGTCCACAACTCGTATGGTGTTTTGGGCACCGACTTACTAGGCACTCTGTTGAGAATATGAATGGCGGTTTTCAACGCCTCCATCCATAGACTCAATGGCAGTGTGGAATAGCTCATCATGCTTCGCACCATATCCATCAGGGTACGGTTGCGTCTTTCACTACTCCATTTTGTGATGTTCGCCTGTAGAATATCGGCCACTATACCATTTTCTGTAAAAACCTTGCAAAGGTCCAGAACTTGTCCATATGGGGTATGTCGACCGTAGTACTCCCCACGTCGATCGGACTATCTTAATCTTTAAATCGTGTTGGTTTTCAACTTCACCTTAAATATCTTGAATTTATCCAAGGCTTCATTTCTTTCTTTGATTGGATAAATATATCCATAACGGAGTAATCATCCGTGAATGTCATGAACGAGTCATGTCCATCCACACTTTTCACAGAAAAGGACCACAAATGTCTGTGTGAATAATTTGTAGAATTCTGTGCTTCTTTTGGCGTCTTTCTTAATTTTCTTTACATATTTTCCTTTAATGCGGTCTGCATTGTTCTAAGTCGAGAACTCTAATGGAGGAAGAATATCATTCTTAACTAGTCTTTCTATTCTCCCCTCGAAATATGGCCTAAACGATTGCCATAATTTCGACGACGCATCTAGAGTTCTCTTTCGTTTCTGTTTACATTCGTGAGACGAGATTCATTCACTTTCTCGCACGCGACGTTCCCATTATCGCATACGACATTCACATCATCACATAATGATAACAAATAAAGCTCATTTTGTAAGATGGCAAGACCAACACATTCTTTATTAAACATTATTTCACACTTGCCATTTCCAAAATGACAATCATAACCATCAATGTCCAAACATGAAACACTAATCAAATTCCTCTGTAAAGAGGGAACATAAAGAACATCTCTAAGTAAAAGAGTGAAGCCATCAGCTAGCTCTAATGAAAGATCGCCAACGGCTTCAACTTCACTTGACTCCATTTGTGACTTTAATGCATCTTTCTTTTCTTAGCGTATTCCTCGTCGAACGGAATCCCTGCATATTATTGGCAACATGAACAGTTGCACCTGAATCAATCCACCAAGTAGATTTTGAATATTGTACATACAGGGACTCATTTATGAAGGTAATAATGTTCTCACATTTCTTTGCCATTATCATCTTTAAGTAATCGGGACAGTTCTTCTTGTAGCGTCCCGTCTTCTTACAGTGAAGACACTGATCTTTGTCTACTGCAAACTTATTCTGTTGAGGCTGATGGACAGGGGCTTTTCCCTTGTTCTTTGAGGAGAAGTTACTATTGAAGTTCTTTTTCTTGTTGTCCTTCACATAGTTGATAGAACCACCATGTGAGGATTTAAATCTTTCCTCCTCTTGCACACACATAGCTATGCACTTTTATAAGTCCCATTTCTCGGGCTGCATGTTGTAGTTGACAACAAAGGTGTCAAACTTTTCCGGCAAGGAAGCGAAAATCAAATGAATAAGGAACTCATCCTTGAGAGTCAAATCCATTGGTTTAAGCTTGGATGCCAAGTGCTCATCCTCGTATGTGTTCTCTTATGCCACCGCCACCACCGAGTACCTTTCACACAACTGCTTAATCACTGTGTAGCATATGTCTTTGAAGAGCGATGGCGGCTCTTTATTTTCTCAAGGTACTCTGTGACGATGTCACACTCTGCGATTGAGCCCACAATTGCAGCTCAATCGTGTTCTTTATCACGACCAAACATTTCTTGTTGGCAGTGACCCACTTTTTATGATCAAGATCATATGCCATTTTTATAGGAGTATAGTCCCTCTGTCTGGTCTGCCAAGCAGCATCAGCCTCATTTTCATCCCTCACCGGTGCCACAGGCTCTGTGGGACACGGTGTGGTGACTACCATCCACCTCAGCCAAGATGAAGGTCAGGTCAATCTTTTTATTTCATTCACCGTAGTTATCTCCTTTGAGAACCGGGATATCCCTGATGTAGCCCATCAAGGAGTATCCTCCTGAAAACACAATTCATATTCAGTGAGAACATTTAAACATAATAACAGCAAAAATTATATGCCATATTTCCAACGTTTGTCAAAATACGACATACAATTTTATCTATACATTAAATCTACATCACCGTTGGGCAGAAATAGAAATAATGCATAAAATCATCAATTAGAAATTATAATACTGTTATTATCAACGTTGGTCAGAAAATAACAATATCATAATTCACAACAATTCTCAAAAAATAAATTCTCCCGTTGGTTCGAATTTAATTGAAAGAGTAATCAACATTAACTTTTGCAGCGGAAACTTGAAATTATTCTAAAAACACTGTTCATTTGGCCATTTCGGCCGATTCAGTGACCACGACCCACGGCGTTCAGCCACCGAGCCGCACGCTGCGACCAATCGTCTCCAGCGGCGCTCGCCATCACCCTATGACCCAAAACATCGCCCAACTCCCACGACCAAAAACCCTAACCCTATCCGCAATCCCCACCCAAAAAATGCGGACGGGCGACGGCACAGCGCGCGCAGCAGAGAGCGGCGGCGGCGCGAGAGGAGGGGAACGGCGGCGTCGCGAGCGGATGCGGTGGTGCCCTCACAGACGGAGCGCGGCGAGCTCGCGAGGCGGCGCGCGGCACGCCCGGACGGCAGCGCCGCACGCACGCGGCGAGCGGCGCGCCACACACGGGCGCGGGCGGAGCCAGCGAGCGAGCGGCGGCGACGGCACGGCGCCCCGACGCGTGTCGGGACCCAAAATGCACTCGACCCTCTGTATTTTGCACTAGTCCATGATCACGCTAGTGCACACAGTAACATAGGTGAATATCAATCCACACAAGCGAAATATAACATAAATGAATAGTTTGAGTAACAACTTAGAGTTTTGACCTTAAGGTCGGGTTACAACTTATTAAGCCACGCAGGCTAACACTAAAGAAATACTGCAATGAAAGAAATAAACTCGCAAACTCCAATCAAGACACCACAGCAACCGATCGGGATCGATGACCTAGCGATCAACCTTCTTCCACAAACTCCTCCTCGAAAGCAAAGCGAAGACTCCTCCATACAGCAGGTTTGGACGCAAGTTTTACAACAAGCGTGAGTACACAACCGTACTCGTAAATCATACCACGTAAT
This sequence comes from Ampelocalamus luodianensis, assembly GCA_036346255.1. NCBI lineage: Eukaryota > Viridiplantae > Streptophyta > Magnoliopsida > Poales > Poaceae > Ampelocalamus > Ampelocalamus luodianensis. The sequence goes on from CM070625.1 coordinate 26,018,785, forward strand.
GCAATATATAGATGCGAGCTTATTCCAAAGGAATGGCTTCTGTGGTTATTTTGCAGAAATGCAACATTTGCAATTGAATACAACTAATAGATTGAAAGCATAATTTAAAACAAATAAGCAATATTAATTTAACAGTTGTTTCCACAAAGACACACAGCTAAACTGATTGATTCACACAGCCATATGATTGAGATCACACAGCTCCCAATCCCATATTTTATGAACACTACCCCTCATGTGAAATCCCCGAGCATTGTCCATGACCGCGGACGCGGCTATTCGAATAGATTGATTAACACTCTGCAGAGGTTTGTACACTTTACCCACACGATACAACTAGTGTAGCTAGCACTAATCGTAACAAAACAGTTCGGCAACTTCGTCTCAACATTGACGTTCTTATTCACACAGTCCCATATCACAAAGCTTAACCTATCCACCTGAACCCCAATGTTGAAACTCCGTAACCTACTAAGTTAGGCCTGTCACCAGACATGCGGTCGTACAGTATAGCTCAGTTCAATGGCGCACAAAGTTAAGTCCTTAATTGACCAAGGCAAGACTTCCAGTTTTTCTAACTAAACCACACAGATAAATCCCAATCACAAAGCCACCAGCCACACAATCCACCACTTGCCTCGGTCTAAATCTTTTACCACCCAGTTGGTTTAGTGCAACACATGTCATCACGAGTAATAGCACACAGCACACACAGTTTTATCACACAGTTCCATAATCACTTAGTCAATTTCAAATTTGCACTCACATGAGATGATGACTCGTGGCATGGCTAAGCAATTCTAGTCGGTCTAACCAACCGTGTTGGCAATATGTTAATACCAACTAAATAATAAACCAATCTAGGGCGACAAAAGATTAAGGTATACAAGTAGGCAAGGTGAACATAACAGATTGGATCAATAACTAGCCCAAAAGCAGTTAAACACATAATTAAAGTAAATGCAATAATTCAACACAATATAATTTGGGAAATTGGGATTCACTATGATCAAAGGTATGACTTGCCTTGGAATAGGTCTATGTACTGGTCTTGAACTTGGTTGAAGCCTTCTTCGACGAAAACCCCCGAAGTATCGACGTCTACGCACAAACGAAGTAAAACAACCAAAACAAATAAATAACAGAGACAAAACAAACTCCAAAAATTAAATAAAAATAATAATTAGGTAGATCTCGAATTTAGACAAATTTAGAAATTTGAATGGGCTCAATCGGAGTTAGGATGCAAAGTTATGGCCTTTGGAAGATTGAAAATACATAAAATGCTTGAAAATCAGATTTCATGAATTTCAATTATTTTCCTAAAGGAAAATCAGATTATTGCATAGTGACGTCACGGAGGAATTTCGGAAAAGAAATAATAAAGAAATCTCGACATGTGGGACCCACATGCCGGAGGATAGGCTCACGGTGGACTAGGTCCACCGAGCCTCGGACTCGGTCGGTGGACTACCCACGTAGGCGCACCCGTGGTCGCCACGTGGCGCCACGCAAGCACAACCCCGAGCGGTGGAGGTGGCGGACATGCAGCGGCGTGTCGCCTTGCCGGTGCGCGGCGCGGGGACCAAGGTCCCGTGACGGTGGCTCGCCGGCGGTGACGAAAGGTACCGAGGGGTACAGGCGCTAAGGGAGCACGTTAGTGTACTCGTTGGGTCTCGGGGACAACGAGCGCCGCGTGGCGAGGTCGGGCGGCGGAGTCGTCACGGCCGTTGTCGGACGAGCGAACCTGTGGTGCTCGGCGAAGTGGATGGCACCGAGAGCTAGCCCGGCTATTCGGCCGGAGGTGCGACGATGAGGTCACGCGGCAGCGGCGGCGGCAAGGGAGCACGGAGAACTTGCGGGTGAAAAACCGAAAATCAAGAACGGCGGCGCGCAGGGGCTCTCGTGATCTAGGGTTGGGGTTTTAGTGCGGGTGTTCAAGCGATCCGGGGTCCTATTTATAGGAGCTCGGGGTCCGGAGGCGGCGGCAAACCCTAAAAAAGGAGTCCGAGAAGCGCACGAACTCAATCTCGTGCTTAAAAGAAATTCGGGATATGATTTCACCGGGAATAGGTGCGGGAGATTAGGGATAAGATTTGGCAATAAAACAGGAGTTTTAGTTAGAAAGCTCGTTGTCGGATTGAGCTTCTAGAAGCTCCAATGGCGCGGCGCGACACCGACTTCGGACGCGGGAAGAAGCCGCGCGAGCGACCACCTCGGCGGGCCCACTGCGGGCGAGTGGGCGGAAGCGCACGCGGCCGATTTGATCTGAGCGCCGATCTTGATCCAACGGTCCACAATCAATGAGACGATCGGAACCTCCTTACCTCACGCGCATCTAGCCGTCCAAACTCGATCGAGCGGTGGGAAGCGCGCGCGCGAGAGAGAGAGAGAGGGCTAATGAGCGGGTCCACTGCAGCGTAGTGGGAGGCGCAGCGCGGTCTTTGGGGTTGAGTGGGTTTGTGGCGGGGAATAGGAGTTGGGCCGGAGATTGGATTTCGGCCCAAAGGATTAACTGAGATTTTTAATAGATTTTCTATTTTAGAAAATACCAGAAATTCAAATAGGCAATAGAAAATAGCAAATGAACTCAGAAAAATTCTAGAAAAATCTAGAAAATATATCTGAGCACATAGAACCCAAATAAAATAGTTTTGGTTATTGTTCATGTTGGCATTATTCACATTAAATATTTTTGATTGTAAAGTCCAATATTAAGCTTTTGAATTAAAATCAAATAAAATCCAAATGGTGAATTTTCTTCCTACTAACTATTTAAAAGATTTTTAAGCTATGAAAATTGGGATGTTACAAACCTCCCCACTTAAAGGAATCTCGTCCCGAGATTCAAAGCTAGCTAGAAAAAGGCTAGGAACTCGGCCAGCCTCTTCCTCACGTTCCCACGTTGCTTCTCCTACGAGTGGTTGCTCCACTGGACCTTGCAAAAACGAACAGTCTTGCTTCTGTTGAGGCGCTCTGCGACATCCAAGATCTTGACTGGCTGCTCCTTGTAGGTAAGATCCTCTTTCAAAACAATTGATTCCAACGGGCTTGCTCTTCGGCACACGAAGACACTTCTTCAACTACGAGACATGAAAGACATCATGTACTCGCTAACGATCATGGTAGCTCCAATTGGTAAGCCACTTCCGGCGTTCCAAAATCTTGAACAGGCCAACATACCTAGGGCAAGCTTCCCTTTGGCATGAAACCTTTGACACCTCGGCGGGGTCACTCGCAGATAGACAAAATCTTCGGCTCGGCGAGATCTCGGCGGTTATCGCGATAACTCTTACGCCTTGACGGGCTATTTTAGCCTTTCCCTGATCATAGCAACCTGTTCTTCTGCCTCTTGGATGATATCTGGCCCGAACACTGTACGTTCAGCTGTCTCTGACCAATTTAACGGGGTTCGGCAGGCACGGCCATACAAAGCTTCAAATGGCGACATTTGCAGACTGGCTTGATAACTGTTGTTGTACGAGAACTCTACATACGGCAAACTTTTATCCCATCGGGTAGCATTCGCTAGAGCGCAAGCTCTCAGCATATCCTCCAATATCTGATTGACTCTTTCAGTCTGTCCATCTGTCTGTGGATGGTATGCAGTATTGAAATTCAGATGGGTACCCAATGCTTCATGCAAACTCTGTCAAAAGCGAGAGGTGAACCGAGATCCTCGATCGACACTATTTTCTTGGGCACTCCATGCAACCGACAATTACGGCCATGTACAACTCCAAGGCGATCTCACGAGTCGTGATTTTGGTGGCGAGAAAATGTGCGACCTTGGTCAATCGATAAACTATTACCCGGATCGAATCGTAACTCGATTGGGTCTTGGGTAAACCGTGATGAAATCCATCCGATTTCTTCCCACTTCCATTCGGAATCTTGGTTCTTGCAGCAAAACTGCTGGTCTTTGGTGTTCGCCTTTATTTTCGGCGGTGTCGCACAAGGCCATGAACTCTGCGACTTCCGTTTCAAATTTGGCCACCAAAATTTATTCTTGACATCTGGTACATCTTGGTACTTCGGTGAATCGAATACTTTGAGTCATGGGCTTCCTTCAAGATCAAGCTGTCTTAGACCGTCGATATCCGTACACGAATCGACCATTAATCAGTATATCCTGTTATCCTGGTGAAATCTTTAAATTTTCCTTACATCATTTTGATCTTGATCTCCGACAACACGGATCCTTTGGTTGTGCTTCACGAATCGCTTCTCCAAGGTAGACCGTACTTCCAAATTGGCTATAAATCCTTCTGACACAACTTCTAGCCTTAGCTTTTGAAATTCTTCATAAAGTTACGGGCAACTTTCCTTTACTTCCAAAGCATTACCAGAACTCTTACGACTTAGAGCGTCGCAACTACGTTGGCTTTTCCGGATGGTAGTGGATTCAAGATTGTAATCCTTGATCAATTCTAACCATCTTCTCGCCTCATGTTCAGTCATTGGGTGAAGATGTACTTTAGGCTCTTATGATGCTGTGTAGACTTCACAACGATTACGATAAGGTAGTGGCGCCAAATCTTTAAAGCATGCACCACGGCAGCTAATTCGGATCATGAGTAGGGTAATTCTCTTCATGTGGTCTTATTTGTCTTGATGCATACGCAACTACTTTCCCTTCTTGCATCAGGACACACCCTAGTCCTTGACGCGAAGCATCACAGTAGATATCGAAGTCCTTACGGATGTCTGGTAGAATCAACACTGGGGTTGTGGTCAGACGTTTCTTTAACTCTTGAAAACTTGTTTCACAAGCTGGGGTCCAAGTGAACTTCTTCTCCTTCTTCAACAATTGCGTAAGAGGCTTAGCAATTGAGGAGAATCCTTCAATGAAGCGGCGGTAGTAACCCGCCATTCCCAAGAAACTACGAATCTGGGTTACAGTCTTGGGCTGGTCCCAGTGTAACACTGCTTTTACTTTTCCTGGGTCAACTGCTATTCCATCGGCGGTCATCACATGGCCAAGGAAATCCACTTCCTTCTTCCAAAAGTCACACTTACGAACTTGGCATACAACCGATGCTCCTGAGTTTCTCCAAAATTAACCTCGGTGTTACTGCGTGTTCCTCCTCGATTTGGAATAAACCGAATATCGCCAATGAACACCACTACAAACTTGTCCGGTATTCCATGAAGACTTTGTTCATCATGTTCATGAAGTAAGTGGGGCATTTGTCACCAAATGACATGACCTAACTCATAATGTCCATACCGCGTTGAGAAAGCGGTCTTTGGTATATCCTTAGGGTAGATCTTCAATCGATGGTAGCCCGATCGCAAGTCGATCTTTGAGAACACTCAGACTCCTTCATCCGGTCAAGCAGATCATCTATCTGGGCAATGGATACTTATTCTTGATAGTGACCTCGTTGAGAGAACGGTAGTCGATACACATCCTCATGCTTCCGCTTTCTTCTTGACGAACAAGACCGGTGCTCCCACGGTGACTAACTTGGTCTTACGAAACCTTTCTCGAGAAGTTCTTCAATCGCTTCTTCATTTCTCGCTAACTCGTCACCGGCATTCGATAAGGTCGCTTAGAAATTGGCGCTCCCGGCACTAGATCAATGACGAACTCGATGTCACGATCCGTGGCATTCCGAAACTCTTCCGGAAACACATCCGGTATTCTCGACTATTGGTACATTCTCCATTGCAATGGTCTTGATGTTTACTAGCAAGTGTCCTTCACGAATCGATGTGGCTAGAAACTCCACTTTCCTTCCATCGATTACTCTCAACCGTCACGGCTCTTGGCCACAATCCAAAGACGACTTTGTGCTTGGATAGCCAATCCATGCCAAGAATGACATCTAGGGTTTGGGTGTCTAGAACAATTAAGTTGGCTAGAAACTCAACTCCAGCTATGAGTAACTTAGCTCCTAAACAACCCACTCTAGAGCTTAGCTCTGCTCCAGGCGATTGAACTAATAGAGTATGCTTAAGTTGTATAGCCTCCAACTTATTCTTAGTTGCAAAAACTTCAGACACAAAAGAATGCGAAGCTCCAGAATCAAATAGAACTGATGCGGGTACTGAATTAACCAGGAACTTACCCAGTACGACGTCTGGTGCTTCCTGTGCTCCTTCCAGGGTGACGTGGTTGACACGGCCTCGGACCACGGACTGCGTCCCTCCTCCCAGGCTGGTTGGGGCTTGGAAAGTTCCTGTTGGTGACCGGTGCGGTGTCTTATTTGGTGTAGCTCAAGGTTGAAACGAATCGGAGTGATCGTTCCCCTCGTGGACACCGACGGCGTAGTGGCACGGTTGACGGCAAGTATAGCACACCCTTGGCTCTTGCGACTTGTTGGTATTGGATTAGCGTTGGTTGGTCTTTGGGGTGCGAGTGTTCGAGCAACTGGACGAGGTCTTGAGGTTGGTGCAGTGTCTGGCGGAGTTCATGGAAAACCGGTTGAATCTGCGGTGGCACTTGTCCTTGCTCTCGTTGGAATTGCTGCCTCCTCGCTGGATCATCCTGCGCTTGCGATTGTCTTCGCTTCCTTGCGCTTATCCTCCATGACTAAAGCTTTATTGATCGGTTCTTGGAAGTCGGGAAGGTATGTGCAAGGAGATTGACTGAAGTCCAGATGTTGATCCCTTGAAACGACTCTGGCGAGCCTTATGCATTGCAACATCTTCTGCGACATAACGAGCAAGTTGTGAGAACTTGTTGAGATAGTCGACACGACAAGCTTCCTTGCTTCGAGGCACGAAATTCATCTTTTTAGTTCAATAATTCCTTCAGTGCGTGGTATTGGCGAATCTTCAGAGAGAATTCCTCCCAAGTGATATTCTCGTGGTGCCTCATGAGCGCGCAGAAGTTCTCCCACCATTCATTGCGATGCCCTCCAAGCGGTGAGAGGCATAGAGAACTTTTCATGGTCGCCGCATTGAGTGATCGCGACTTTCTTTCAATCACCCGAAGCCAATCATCCGCTTCCATGGGGATACATGTCGAGCGTTGGTGGGCGAGTCCTCATGAATTTCGCAAGTTTGGATGGTCCATGGTGACCATGAGCACCGGGCTCCATGCCGTGATTGTTGTTGTTATTGTTCTGGTTGTGCATGGCTTGCATCCGAGTCATCATGGTATTCATCAGCTGAGTCTGTGCTGCCATGAAAGCTCCAAAGTTTTGCAAGTCAATTGGGGGTGCTTGTGGCGGAACTGCTCCTGTAGCTGGTTGCTCATTGCCTCCCGGTCTTTGGTACAGGAACCACTTGCGTGATCGACGAGTTTGAACCATCCGCGAAGCTCAAGGGTTAGATAAGGTAGCAAGCATGGGGTGAGTTAAGAACTAAGCGGGGATTGGTTAAACCCAACAACAATCGAGAGAACCAAAAGCAACTTTATTACTTAAGAACTTAGTAGGCTTGCAATGATGCCTAAGGGCCTTTGCACTCATACTCACACTCAAAGAAAATAGCGAACCTAAGCACACAATCTAACGCCTAAAGGCGACACAACTAGGCTTAGGCGGCGACGCGCTTAACACACTAAGCCTCAGCTGCGAACCTAGGCCTTAGCGAACTCGATGGCGAGGTAACCTCCACAACCACGGTACGTGCTCCGGCCATTGTAGACCTTGAATCGCGCGGCATCTTCGCAAACCGATCCCGGTGCCGGGAATCGGTGCAACAGAGCAGGCGTCGATGGCGCGACAGAGCTCCTCAGTTACGCTCCACTTCTCTGGATCTTCCTCAGATTCTTCATGTTCTTCTAGATCTTCTTCCTCTTCTTGAGTACGCTTGGTGGTGGGCGTCTAGTATCTCTTCCGGATGGCGATCTTCTCTTGACTTGGTGCGAGCTCTTGTAGGCACCGTCTAGATCGCGACCATCATCTCCATGGATTCCTCTTGGCGGCGACGTCACGGCGAGGTGTACCAATGTGGCATCTTCTTCTCCTCCGTGGATGGATAGTGTGCGCGAGTAGCTCCACGGCGGTGCTGCTGGGTGGTAGCGGAAGGCGGTTCCATGCAACTCGCGCATGTAGATGTGGCGATCCGGCATGGCGGCGCGATGATTCTGTATTCCTTCACTCCAAGTGATCCTCCGACGGTGGCTTGCCTTGGTATTCATCCCGGTGTAGATCGTCAGCGGCGATCGTGCCCGCTTATGTCCATCCACCATCCGATTGTTTCCTCACAACGGACGATCAAAACCTCCAAGTACTGCAAAAGCTTCCAAAGTTCGGCGGCGTAACCTCCACAACGCTCACCATAGGTGCGGCGAGGCATCTGTCAAGACAGACATTTAAGGTAAGAGCAACTTAAAAGCAATGGGAGAGGGGAAAAATTCTTAGCAATAGATGAGTCTAGAGAGACATGAGAGGAGTTAAGCAATAGGTTACTCTTGCAAGTTAATTTTTCCTTTAGAAAATAGTTTGGACACTCTAAAGACGGCCAATCTAACTAAGGTCAAGACCTCACGATCGATGGCTCGATACCACCTCTGTCCGGACCCAAAATGCAGTCGGACCCTCGTGTATTTTGCACTAGTCGGGATCACGCTAGTGCACACAATGATAACATAGGTGAATATCAATCCACACAAGCGAAATATAACATAAGCGAATAGTTTGAGTAACAACTTAGAGTTTTGACCTTAAGGTCGGGGTTACAACTTATTAAGCCACGCAGGCTAACACTAAAGAAATAATCTTTGCAATGAACGAAATAAACTCGCAAACTCCAATCAAGACACCACGAGCAACCGGCGGGATCGATGACCTAGCGATCAACCTTCTTCCACAAACTCCTCCTCAGCGGCGAAGACTCCTCCACTACGTAGGTTTGGGCGCAAGTTTTACAACAAGCGTGAGTACACAACCGTACTCGTAAATCATACCACAGAATGCAATATATAGATGCAGGCTTATTCCAAAGGAATGGCTTCTGTGGTTATTTTGCAGAAATGCAACATTTGCAATTGAATACAACTAATAGATTGAAAGCATAATTTAAAACAAATAAGCAATATTAATTTAACATTGTTTCCACAAAGACACACAGCTAAACCGATTGATTCACACGACCATATGATTGAGATCACTGACTCTCAATCCCACATTTTATGAACACTACCCTCATGTGAAATCCCGAGCATTGTCCATGATCATGACGCGCTATTCAAATAGATTGATTAACACTGCAGAGGTTTGTACACTTTACACACACGATACAACTAGTGTAGCTAGCACTAATCGTAACAAAGCAGCTTCGGCAACTTCGTCTCAACATTGGCGTTCTTATTCACACGATCCCATATCACAAAGCTTAACCTATCCACGAACCCCAATGTTGAAACTCGTAACCAACTAAGTTAGGCTCACACGGACATGCGGTCGTCTGATATAGCTCAGTTCAATGGCGCACAAAGTTAAGTCCTTAATTGACAAAGGCAAGACTTCAGCTTTTCTAACTAAACCACGAGATAAATCCCAATCACAAAGCCACCAGTTCACACAGTATCCACCACTTGCCTCAGTCTAAATCTTTTACCACCCAGTTGGTTTAGTGCAACACATGCCATCACGAGTAATAGCACACAGCACACACAGTTTTATCACACAGTTCCATAATCACTAAGTCAATTTCAAATTTGCACTCACATGAGATGATGACTCGTGGCATGGCTAAGCAATTCTAGTCGGTCTAACCAACCGTGTTGGCAATATGTTAATACCAACTAAATAATAAACCAATCTAGGGCGACAAAAGATTAAGGTATACAAGTAGGCAAGGTGAACATAACAGATTGGATCAATAACTAGCCCAAAAGCAGTTAAACACATAATTAAAGTAAATGCAATAATTCAACACAATATAATTTGGGAAACTGGGATTCAATATGATCAAAGGTATGACTTGCCTTGGAATAGGTCTATGTACTGGTCTTGAACTTGGTTGAAGCCTTCTTCGACGAAAACCCCAAGTATCGGCGCTCACGCACAAACGAAGCAAAACAACCAAAACAAATAAATAACAGAGACAAAACAAACTCCAAAAATTAAATAAAAATAATAATTAGGTAGATCTCAATTTAGACAAATTTAGAAATTTGAATGGGCTCAATCGGAGTTAGGATGCAAAAGTTATGGCCTTTGGAAGATTGAAAATACATAAAATCTTTGAAAATCGGTATTTCATGAATTTCAATTATTTTCCTAAAGGAAAATCAGATTATTGCAAGTGACGTCGTGGAGGAATTTCGGAAAAAGAAATAATAAAGAAATCTCGACATGTGGGACCCACATGCGGAGGCTAAACTCACGGTGGACTAGGTCCACCGAGCCTCGAGACTCGGTCGGTGGACTACCACGTGGCGCACCGTGGTGCCACGTGGCGCCACGCAAGCACAACCAGTGGCGGTGGAGGTGGCGAACATGTAGGCGGCGAGTCGGCTTGTTTGGTGGGCGCTCGAGGACCAAGGTCCGACAAGCGGTGGCTCGCCGGCGGTGACGAAAGGTACCGAAGTACAGGCGCTAAGGGAGCGCGTTAGTGTACTCGTTGGGTCTCGGGACAACCAGAGCGGCGGCGGCGGTCGGAGCGGCGGAGTCGTCCGCGCCGTTGTCGGACGAGCGAGCGGTGGTGCTCGGCGAAGTGGATGGCACCGAGAGCTAGCCCAGCTATTGCGGCCGGAGGTGCGACGATGAGTCACGGCAGCGGCGGCGGCAAAAGCACGCCGGAGAACTTGCGGGTGAAACCGAAAATCGACAACGGCGGCGCGCGGGCTCTCGGGTGATCTAGGGTTGGGGTTTTGGTGCGGGTGTTCAAGCGATCCGGGGTCCTATTTATAGGAGCTCGGGGTCCGGGAGGCGCGGCAAACCCTAAAAAGGAGTCAGAAGGGCACGAACTCAATCTCGTGCTTAAAAGAAATTCGGGATATGATTTTCTGGGAATAGAGTGCGGGAGATTAGGGATAAGATTTGGCAGCGAAAACAGGGGAGTTTTAGTTAGGAAAGCTCGTTGTCGGATTGAGCTTCTAGAAGCTCCAATGGCGGGCGCGGCACCGACTCGGACGCGGAAGAAGCGCGCGAGGCAGCGACCTCGGCGGGCCCACACATCGTCGGCGAGTGGGGCGGAGCGCGCGCGGGGGCGATTTGATCTGAGCGCCCGATCTTGATCCAACGGTCCACAATCAATGAGACGATCGGAACCTCCGGTTACCTCACGCGCATCTAGCCGTCCAAACCTGATCGAACGGTGGGGAGCGAGCGGGCGCGCGGAGACAGAGAGAGAGGGGCTGACAGGCAGGGTCCACCTGTTAGTGGGAGGCGGCGTATGCGGTCTTGAGTGAGTGAAATGTGGCGGGAATAGGAGTTGGGCCGGAGATTGGATTTCGGCCCAAAGGATTAACTGAGATTTTTAATAGATTTTCTATTTTAGAAAATACCAGAAATTCAAATAGGCAATAGAAAATAGCAAATGAACTCAGAAAAATTCTAGAAAAATCTAGAAAATATATCTGAGCACATAGAACCCAAATAAAATAGTTTTGGTTATTGTTCATGTTGGCATTATTCACATTAAATATTTTTGATTGTAAAGTCAATATTAAGCTTTTGAATTAAAATCAAATAAAATCCAAATGGTGAATTTTCTTCCTACTAACTATTTAAAAGATTTTAAGCTCAAAATTGGGATGTTACAAGCGCTCGCACGGCGGCGAGCGGCGGCGCCCTCACACAGGCGCGGAGCCGAGCCATGCGGCGGCGGCGACATAGCGGCCCCGACGGCAGCGCTTCGCCTCGCATGGCAGCCAGCGGCGGCGCTCCACAAGAAGCGGCGCAACGGTGAGTCCCCTTCTGTTCCATTTCTAGGGTTAGGGGTTTCTTTCACTTGTGCTTTTCTTTTCCGCACGCCGGTCAACCGACGCGCGATCGCCGTTCTTTCCGTCTAGATCTCGCCTAGAAAGAATGGCTCGATACCATTGTTAGGTCCTTAGGATCATCTAGTTGTAGATCTAGCGGGGTCTTGTTCGGATTCGAATTAGATACCGAGAGGAGAGAGTTAGAGTGCCGACCGTCCGATTGCGTGGAGGAGAAGCCGGCCATCGTGGGTTCGTCGATGAAATCTGCGCCGCGGGCAGCGGCGGTCGGAGAAGAGGAGGACGGTGGCGACGGCGTAGATCCGGTGACGGTACGGCGATGGAGCTTCCCGCCGCCGATCGCGCCGCCTCTAGATCGGTCTAGGGTTTTTTCGGGTGGGGATTGCGGCTCAGGCGAACCTTGTATGTCGAGCCGCATGCCACCTCTATTTATTGCATAGCGCAGCGGGGCCCATCGGCGATGGTTGGTGGGCGCCGATCGAGGCGGATCAAGGCCCGATTAGCCGTTGGGCTAATCGGTGAGATCAATCTAACACGATGGAGCTATAAACCGTGATCGATGGTACCCGGGAGATATCGAAGAATGCGCTTCACCGTATTGAGATGGGGTTCACGAGGATCATGCATGCGATCAAACCTCTTGAATCGCATAGGCAACATCAGGCACAGTGAAGGAGAGGTATGAAGAGCACCCACCAAGTTGTGGTACATAGTGGGGTCAACGAGCGGGTGCGGTGGGCGAGCTTGGACTTCGTGTCGGCGGAGTAGCGCCGCGGGTGGCGAGCACTCATGCCGACACGATCTAGCACATCCGAGGATGTCTTGGCGCGAGAGATGCATCCGGCGCGATCGAGCATGACACGGCGACGAAAAGAAGTGTAGAGAGCCTAGGTCCTGGCGAGAAGCGGCGCTCGAGGGCGATATTGTCCATCGAAGAAGGTGCTCGATCGAGCGGTGAGCACGATGTCGTCGGCGTCACGAGAGAAGGTAGGCGTGGTCGGTGCGCGGTGAACACGGAGAAGCGGCGGGTCGGCACGAGATGCCTTGAAGCCGTCGCGCGAAAGATACGCCGCGGCGTCTTGAACCAAGCACAAAGCGCCTACTTCAAGCCATAAAGAGACTTGATGAGCGACATACATGGTTGGGAGCGGACAAGTCGATGAAGCCGACGGTTGCTCGCGATGAAGCGATCTCGAAGAGACTACAGTGGAGGAAGGCGTTGTTGGCGTCGAGCTAGTACACGGCGATTGCTCGCAATAGCAGCAGAGAGCATAGTCCGAATTGTAGCGGTTTGACAACGGACTAAAGTCTCGCCGTAGTCGACACCGGTTCTTTGGGAGAACCCGCAAATAACCCAACGCGCCTTATAGCAGTCGAGGAGCCGCGGGCTTGAATTTTGCGGTACACCCATTTACCGGACACAACATTGGCACCGTGTGGACAAGGGACAAGTTCCCACGTGTTGTTTGCACTGTAAAGCGAAAACTTGTCAATCATCGTGGAATGCCAATTGGTGTCCTCAAGAGCGCGCGATAGCTCTTAGGAATGGGAGAGTGGCTCGGCGTGAAGGTTGAGCGGTCCATCGGCTTGCGGATGCTCGCTGCGCGGTGACCATGCGATGGTCATTGGCAGCAGTAGAAGGAGCTGCAGGTGTGGGTGCGATAGGAGCGGTAGGTGCTGGTGCGGCAGGGGCGGGCACTGCAGATGGCATCATAGGTATGGGCGACACTGCAGGCGCGGGCGTGGGTGTGGGCGACTCAGTGGGCACAGGCGCGGTGTCGCGCGTGCAGGCACAGGCACAGGAGGTGGAGCGGGTGCACGTGTATGGGCAGCGGGTGTCATGGGTGCGGACACAGGCATGGAAGGTGGAGCGGGCACGACGCGCGGTGCAATCGGAAGGGGCCGCTGAGTAGCGGTTGGTGAGGGAGAAAGGTGAATGAGGTCGTCCAGAAAGGAGAAATCAGAGGGGGAAGGTGGCGACTCTTCTGCGAATGGAAAGGAGTTCTCGTCGAACACAACGTGACGAGAGATGATTATACGGTTGGTGGAGAGGTCGAGACACCAGTAACCCCGATGATTGGAGGGGTAACCGAGGAACACACAAGAGGTGGATCAAGGGGCGAGTTTGTGGAGAGTAGTGGCAGAAAGATTGGGGTAGCAATGACATTCGAAAACTCGAAGATGATCGAACGAAGGAGGAGAGCCAAAAAGGACGGTGTGAGGAATTTTGGAGTGAAGGGATTTTGTGGGATGAAGGTTGAGAAGATGGGTGGTGATGTGGAGAGCTTCTACCCAATAAATCAGTGGCATACTCGCTTGGAAGAGAAGCGAGCAGACGATATTATTAGTAGAGCGAATGACACATTCAGCTTTGCCGTTTTGCGAAGAGGTGTATGGGCAAAACATACGAAGCGAAGTACCAAGAGAAACAAGAAAAGGCATGTAGCGGTGTTGTCGAATTCGACCATTGTCACATTGTAAGGATTGGGCGGTGGTGTGAAAACGAGTGGACACGAAAGCGAAGAAGTGTTTGAGGGTGGAGAAAACATCGGACTTGAGATGTAGAGGAAGCGTCCACAAGTAGTGACTGTAATCATCGAGAATGACGGCGTAATACTTGTAACCGAAAGCACTAGGTAGAGGATGTCCAGTCGCGGTGGAGGAGCTCAAAGGGGCGAGTAGTGCGAGAGGTGGAGACATCGAAAGGAAGACGAGCGTGTTTGCCAAGTTGACAAGCATGACATAAAGATTCATTAATCGACCTTTTATTACATGGAATAGAAAGCACTTGCTAGGTGCGACAAAGCTTGGCTATTGAGATGTCCTAGCGGCGATGCCACAATGTCGAAGATGACGTCGTGGCGAGAGAGGTGTGCCGTGAGCGGTGGAAGGAATAGGTACAAGTCGCCTAGCTATTACACGATGATCACGTTCTTGATGCGAAGATCCTTTCGAAAGACCAAAAGGATCAAATTCAATGGAGCGATGATTATCGTAGTAAATTGACGCCTGAAATAAGGTTTTGATGATATTGGGAGTGCGAGAGCGTTGTGTAAATAAAAAGAACGTGCGGGGTGGAAAAGGAGGTGAAGCGAGTGGGCAATGGGGATGGAAGAACCATTGCCAACAATGACGTGACAAGGTGCAGCGGAAGAGGAAGGAGAGATGAAAGTGAGAGTACCGTGATCGGAAGTCATGTGCGTGGATGCACCAGAATCCATGTACCATTCGTTGGCGGACGGAGGAGCCAACGACATGGTACTGAAGTTGTTCAGCAGCTGCTGCTGATCGAAGGCATACGGCGGCACGGAGTAGCTTGAGGAAGGGGCCGACCAGGCCGCACCGTTGTACGGGGATGATGCACCGGGAGGCGGGGGCACGAAGGCGTGGTTGGCGACGAATGCAGATGCCGGAGGGGTGTCAGAGCTCCTCATCATGAGTTCCTCAAGCATGAGCACGGAGCGGGCTTCGAGGAACGAGGAAACCGGGTGCTGCATGGAGAGGAGCATCCGTATGTGGGAGAAGTGAGAGTTCAGCTCATGTAGAGTGTTGAGGACGAGGCTCCGGTCGGTAATGACGCTGCCGAAGGCGGCGAGGTCAACGGTGAGAGCCTTCTGCCACCGGCAATACTCGACGACGGATGATGCGCCCCGCATAAGGCCGTGGAACTCCTGTTCGAGGTAGATGGCGCGCGTCTCAGCGTTGTCACGAAATAGACCCTCGATACACGCCCAGAGGGAGTATGCGGATGCCGAGGAGTCCATTACCATGGCGAGGAGCTCGGAGGAGAGGGCGCCGTAGAGCCACGAGCGCATAAGAGTGTCAAGACAAAGCCAGGTCGCATCGAGGCGGATGAAGAGGAAGCGGTCGCATCGAGGCGCGGATGTGGGCGTCGGCGTATTTTTGAGCGACCTCGAACAACCCGCACCATGGAGAGTAGTTCTTGGAGGAGAGATCGAGAGTGATGGGGGCGAGGTTTTAACGCTGGGGCGGCAACGGCAAGGGCCCGGAGGCGGCGCGGCGGCGCTGTCTTCCTTAACGCGGTGCGGCGCATTAGCGCCGAGCGTCGGCCTCGGTGACCATCACGGCGTCGAGAGGAAGGATCAAACATCGCTCACGATACCATGAAGGCAATCGTAATATTGCACTTAATTGAATTGTTCCCAAAATTGGGATATATATATAGTACAGAGGAGATCGACACTTGCCAAAACAGCCAAAGATTACATTGCGTGGAATCAGGAAGATTGGTTGGGCAGGAGATATCCGGGTGCCAATTGCCTTAGTTGGCGGATGGACGCGCGTGCATGCCGCGCATGCACGTATAGTTGCATGCACGTATAGTTTAACACTTGCTATTTCTGACACAAGAGTTGCTTTGGATATTGTCATGTTAAAGAGGTTTTGGTTTATCAAGCAATCTCTTGTAAGGATGGTCATGAGTGACAAGTTGTCTGATTACAGGAATGACAACGTGGGGGCAAGCATAGCTTGTGAAGAAAAAACTTACTGATGATTAGTGGTCGGATCAAGTTGACTGACACTGAAAAGTCATGGCTTCATTTGATATATGAAATGTGGAATATGATTGAGAAGGCAAAGGCTGTCATTTATAGGCATAAAGGAAAGGGGCCTGAGGAGGAGTCGACATTTTACTCTGTTGTGAATGGCATTTTAGTAGATTGGTGGGGCAAGAGTAAAACTCCACTCCACTGTTTAGCGCACGGGCTAAACCGGAGGTGAATCCAAGTTACTAGTTACTAAGTGTTTTTCTATTTTTCAAGCCATGGCTTAATACTTGTCTTTTGTTCTCTTTTGTAGATATTACAGTGACAATTAGATTGATGAAGCTGCTAATTGTCTAACCCCACATAGCGATGTTGAGATTTATTAAATGAAAAATAGCTGCTTGAGGAAATTATTTCCTGTTGCAGATGACTTGAGGACAATTAACGTGGAGTATGCGGAGTTTACTTTTCTGGAAACAGGATATTTTAGCTTAGATTCCATCACCGATAGGGCTGTTCTTGACCCAATGACGTGGTGGGTGATCCATGGAACTTCAGCACCTAAGACCTAAGTTACAGAGTTTAGCCGTCAGGGTTCTGTGCTTTACCTGCATCATCTTCTTGCTGTGAGAGGAACTGGAGTGTTACACGCTGGACTCTTGCTCTTGGTGATAGCAAGATTCTTACTCTTATGGAGAGGATGACACTTGGAGATGGGGCAAATTTTTCTTAGTTTATTTCTCACACAATGCCATGCCAACCTGAGGGGTTGGGGATACATATTTATAGACTGCTAATCAGCCAAGCATATGCCAAGATGCTAGTCTAAGATGCTAACAACCTGTCCTAGATGCTGTCCTCTAAGATGCTAACAACCTGTCCTAGATGCTTTCCTCTAAGATGCTAACAACCTGTCCTAGATGCTGTCCTAGATGCTGTCCTAGATGCTGTCCTCTAAGATGCTAAGATGCTGTCCTCTAAGATGCTAAGATGTTGTCCTAGATGCTAGTCCAAGATGCTGTCCTAGATGGGGCAGCAAACAACCACCATGCATCAGGGTCACAAGAACCATGTACTCACCCCACAAAGACCACAGTACATAGACTTATTCATCATTCTCCCCCTAAGTCTTGTGCGTCGTCTTGTGGGAAAGTTGAACCATCCCGATCGGTGGTGAAGATGACGGAGCCGACGCCCTTCACGCCGGGGCGTCCCAAACAGACGGCCTCGGACGCTAGAGTCAAGCTCGGCGAAGAACTCCGTCGGCCGGTCATGTGATGGGTGGCGCCGGTGTCGAGCACCACCGTCGATCTTGTCGTTGCGGAGCTGCCGCCGAGGAGGTGTGTGCTTTTGGCTCGTCAAGTTGGAGGAGAGCCGCCGCGCGGTGCCGGCCGAGGTAGTTTGATGCTCGCCGAGCAATGAACGAGCCGTTTGCTCCTCCTCCTCCGCTGCGCGGCGTGGGCACGGCGTCGTGGTGTCGACAATCCTTGGCCCAATGACCGGGCTTGCGCAGCTTGTAGCAAGAGTCGTCGTCGCGCCGGCTCTTGCTTGCCCAGTGCGCCGCCTGGTGCCTCCACGGTCATCACCTCGGCGCGTCCTCGCGCCCATGCAGGCGTCTTTGCGCGACTTGCGCGCTTGCCACTCTTGTGGCACTTTGTCATGGAAGAAGGCTCCCCTTCTTCCTGTCACCTGGCCGGCACCCACTCTCCGAGTGAGGAGGAGCTTCCCGCCAATGGTGACAGTCCCGAGAGAGCGTGGCTCATCATCGCCGACGACCTTGAGGCGACCTATCGCCTCCTCGATCGACATCGTGGAGAGGTCCAACGAGACCGGATCGGCGAGCCATGCGCTTGTACTTCTCGAGGGCGCAGCGAAAGAGCTTCTCGGCAGCTCTCTCTCATTGTAGGTGTCGTCGCCGGCCGTACCATCTTCTGCGGCAGAGTGTTGAGGCGAGAGCAAAGTCATCGACGTCCTCACCGGCGAAGGCCGAGTTCTCCCACTCGGTGCGAAGTGCTGCGGTGTGGACTTGCGAGTATGCGATCGTTGCCGATGCATCTTTGCGGCGATGGCGTCCCAAGCCTCTTTGGCGATCCGCTTGTTGGTGGCGAATCGCATCTCGGGCGGGCTGCGGCGATGAGCATCCAGCGCCGTCGATCTGGTCGTGTCGCCGTCTTGGTCGCATCCCACATATGCCGCACACAGCTTTACCCTCATCACGACCCACTCGGCGTAGTTGGTCTTGGTGAGGGTAGGCCACTCGCCGGGGGCGACGTCCTCGGCACGATACACGTACTCGTGGTGACCACGATGCCGAACGGGGAGAGAGCCGCGTCACCTATGAAGGCCGCTCTCCGTCGACCCGTGTACGCCGCCGCCGTCGTGCCTCCTCGAGAGCGCCGCCGCGCGTCGCGCGCCTGTCTGGCTGCCGCCGCGCTCGTGGGCGTCGCGCCGCGCCTGCGCGCCGCTTCGCCCTCGTCTTGCCTCCCTCTCCAGCTCAAGGTCCGCGTCGCCGCTCATCAGCGAGAGATGGAGCTGCTGTTCGCCGCGAACCTCGACCTCCGCATGTTGCGCCGCATCGCCGCCGCCGCTACTTCCACCTCTGCTCGGTTGCTTGCCACTCCGCCTTGCCGGCCTCGATGCCCTTCGCGGCCTGCAGGTCGGTCTGCCGCCGCCGCTGGCCGCTGCTCTGCCGCGGCGAAGCTTGGCTGTCTGGCGGACGCCGCGTGCTCGAGGCGCATCGAAGTGCCGAGATCCTGCGGACATGGCGCTGCCAGGGGTGTTGCGTGGAGAGAGGGCCGCCGACGAGCTGCCGCCGTCTCGGAGAGGAGTGGCGTGGGCGGCCGGAGCCGCTGCTGCTGCTACTGGCCGGGCCGCTGCGAGGCCGGAGAAGGAGATGAGCGAGGAGATGCTCAAAGCTACAGGATAGTATAGCTCGATACCACTTGTTACACTGGACTCTTGCTCTTGGTGATAGCAAGATCCTTACTCTCATGGAGAGGATGACACTTGGAGATGGGGCAAATTTTTCTTGGTTTATTTCTCACACAATGTCATGCCAACTTTGAGGTTGGAGATACATATTTATAGGTTGCTAATCACCAAGCATATGTCAAGATGCTAGTCTAAGATGCTAACAACCTGTCCTAGATGCTGTCCTCTAAGATGCTAACAACCTGTTCTAGATGCTGTCCTCTAAGATGCTAACAACCTGTCCTAGATGCTGTCCTCTAAGATGCTAAGATGTTGTCCTAGATGCTGTCCTCTAAGATGCTAAGATGCTGTCCTAGATGCTAGTCCAAGATGCTGTCCTAGATGGGGCAGCAAACAATCACCATGCATCAGGGTCACAAGAACCATGTATCCACCCCACAAATACCACAGTACATAGACTTATTCATCATGGAGCACTTACGGTTTGATTCGCGACATCATGAAGAAGAAACGCAGTCCTAAATGGGCTGATGATCTGGTTTTTGTACACACCAACCTGCGGCTTCTATCGAGAACATCAGAAGATTATTATACAGGCCTGGAGACAAGGCTGTGGGACGTGGGGGATGATACTAGTTGCTTTGATTCATTTGGCCCCGCTGGCTTTCTTGAGTTTGCTGAGCTCTCGCTCGATGAGCCGGAGTTTGAGCTTGCGATGCTTGAAGAGATGGAACGTTGTGAAGCAGAGGACCAAATGAAGATGGAACTTGCGATGCTTGAAGTTTGAGTATGCTGTCCATGTTTCTCATCCTCTGACGCTGTATTTCCCCAGTAACTCGAGCTTATTTTGGCCTATGTGAGCACTCGGTAGTATGCAAAACAATGTAGTAGTGGTGGAGTAGTAATGTTTGGCTTGGAAATAGTGGCGAAAATATGATGAAAATAGAGGGTGAGTTTAAAAGACCAAGTTAAATTAACATAAACATAGTCTTATACTCTTGTGCAATCAAAATTTATACATGTGCAGAAAAAAAGCAAAAAAAAAAAAAAACTGAGACAGAAAGAAATACAATGAAGATACCGCGTTAATGGAGAACGAATCTCCAAAACATGTAAATATACTTCCAGCGAGTAGCGATATGTCATCTGTATCAAAATTAGGGGAACTAGTGATACAATAGTAAACTATAAATGATCATGAACATTAAAAATAAACAAAACATATTACCAAGGCAGACCAGATCCCCTCACATACCAAATTTTTTGTGTGCACTTCATGTCGGCGGACCAGATCCCCCCGCGGGCTCATCCTGCCGCCCAGGGTCGAGCTTCTCCGCGCGGCCTCCTCGCCGGGGTGGGGGGTGGGGTAATGCGATTCTCCCCCTGATTGGAAACTGGATGGTTTATGTTGTGGTTGGTTGGAGTGTAATATAATCTACCTGACCGTTTGGTTGCAACTGCAGCCTTGAACATTTTCGTAATGTATCTCACCTATCTTACGAGCCGGTGCTTGGGACCTCGATACGGGACGCCGGCGTCTGTGGCTGTCGAACGGCTCCTGGTGTTCGCTCGCGGACGCGGCCCCGCGGTCGCTGGGTACGCGGGTCGCCACGCGTGCTTTGGTAAGAAAAAACACGAGTCGTGCGTCGTGTGGGCGCGGGGGCCCGGAGCCTGCCTCTGTCGGACCGTCCGGAACACGCGCTCGGCATGGTGGAACAACCGTCTTCCGAGGTAGGCCGGCAGGGAGCTGCATCCCGGTCGTGTCACTAGTCCTATGCCACGTATATGTCAGTCCAACACGGTGAAGTTGGGCTGTGCGATGTAGCCCATCACAAGCGCCCAACGCAGGGTCCGAACCAGGTTGACCGGAGCCTACTAGGAGGACTGTAGGACCCGAGCCCCGCGTCCAAGACCGGCTCGTCACCGTGCCGGACGGCCGCGCCTCGGTTTGTTTGAACGGACGTAGTCGACCAAGCCAAACCAGGCCCTACCGTACGAAAGCGACGACCTGAAGGCAGAAGGCCCCGATTTTCCCAAGTTTCTTACACCGCTTGCTCGTCGGCACACACAACCACCGGTCTCCGCCGTGCCAGACGTCCCCCCGCCACAGCTGATCCACAAACCTCCGCGACCCAGCCGCTCAAGGAGCCGAGCCTTCGCACCAATGCCCGCGGCCGCGCCCGCGGCAGCGCCGTGGCCCGTGTCGCGGGACGTCTCCGCGCTCGCCGACCGCCTCCTCTCCCACGCCGACGCCTGCCCCCGCGAAGCCCGCGCCGGGCTGCGGGACCTCGCGGCCGCGCTCCTCCGGATCCATCCCGTCGCCGGCGCGATCGAGCGGCGGCCCGGGCCCACCCTCTTGTCCTGGGTCCTCCAGCTCAAGGACGCCGTCGCCGACGCCGAGGACCTCCTGGACGAGCTCCGCCGCTGCCAGGTTGGCCCCACGCTCTCTTCTTGCGTAACCCTCGGCAGGCCCTACCGGGAGCTGAGGCGATTGGTCGGTAGGATCGACCGCATCCACGACGGCTCCGAGCGCCTTGTTAGCGTGGTAGAATCGGACGAGACAGGCTGTGGTGTGAGGTCGCCGAACCGCGTGACCGGCTCCGTGCTCGCGGAGCGGAAGGTGTTTGGGCGTGAGAGAGAGTGCGGCGAGATAGTCCGCTGGCTCGTGGGGGTTTCTGATGAAGGACGCTATTATGCTGCTCCGGTTGTTGCGATCGTTGGACATGGTGGAATGGGGAAGACGACGGTTGCGCAGTGCGTGTATAACGATGAGAGGATCGAACGACACTTCGATCTGAAAGCGTGGGTCTGCGTCTGGGATAGATCGGATGAGGTCGAGCTCACCAGGGAGATATTACAGTCCATTGGTGGAGCGGATGATACATTATATGGTGATAATTTTGCCTGTCTGGAAAGCCTACAGGAGAAGCTTGAAAGATCGGTCGTGTCAAAGAGGTTCCTCCTAGTCCTTGATGATGTTTGGAATGACGAGGGGAAGACTGAGCTGGAGAATAGAGGCGTGTGGAAGAAGGTGCTGGCGCCTCTTTGCTCTGCTGCAAGCGGGAGCAAGATCTTGGTGAACACTCGGATGAAGCTAGTAGCTGAAATTCTGAATGCAACACATGTGGTTTCCCTTGATGGATTAAGGAGCAGTGATTGTTGGTTGTTGTTAAAGGAGGCTGCTTTGGGTGGAGAAAGCATGCATGTTCCTCCTGAATTGCAAGAGATTGGGAAAGCCATTGCTGCAAAGGTGAAGGGTTCACCTTTAGCTGCTAAAGCGCTTGGACAAATGCTAAGAAATACCAGGAGCACACGAAAATGGAGAACACTGCTGGACACAAAAATTAGTGATAACATTATTATTTCCTCGCTCCAACTCAGTTATCAACACTTGCCTGGGCACCTCCAGCGCTGTTTTGCGTACTGCAGCATATTTCCAAGGAACTGGAGGTTTGATCGAGATAAATTGGTCAAGATTTGGGTTACTCTGGGTTTCATCGAACCATCAAGGAAAGAAGGAAAATGGGCGGAGGATTTAGGGCAAGAATACTTTGATGATCTCCTATCACGGTCCTTCTTCCACCAAACATATTATTTCCTAGATGACCTAATGCATGATTTGGCGCAGCATTTTTCTGTTCATGATTGCATCAACGTCGATGAGCGTGCTCCTATTGTGATTCCACCAGCAGTCCGTCACTTGTCTGTCTCAACCAATTATTTATTAAAGCTCAAGAGCAAGTGTAGGTTGGAAAGTCCGCGGACATTGTTTGTTCTAAGAAGCTCTTCATTATCCTTGAGTCATGTCCCTATTAAATTTCTGGCTGAACTTAAAAACTTGCGTGTTCTGGATCTTAGTGAGTCTGATATTGTAGAATTACCAGAAACCATTACTCAGTTGGTTCATCTCCATTACCTAGCTTTGTGCTGCATAACTAAGAAACTTCCCAGGCGTATATACAGACTTAATCATCTTGAAGTGCTGGATATGCCTCTATTGTTATTTCATGGTAGTCATCCTGGAAGTGTTGGCAAATTTGTTACATTTCAATATCTTGAAACTTGTTATAGACACAAGGTAGATGAAGGCCGTGATTGGTGTTTGATAAGAGTTGAATTTCATTCTTCAAAGGAGACAGTCCTGTCAGCAAGGAATAAACCTGTGAATCTGATTGGTTAATAGCATTATCAACTTCCTCGTGTGCTTTCAGAATTGAACTTTGCTAAGGAGCCCAGGAGCAGAACATGGAATCCAATCCTTCCATAAGCACAATAGATCATTGGACTCAATCTGTATCCATGTGTTTCAGTGATTTGATACCAGAATAATTTGCGAGAAGACCGTCATCCTAATTTGGTGGAGCAAGAATCCTTGGAACTTTGAACTGTTCCCTGTTAGTTTGTTCACTAATGCTCACCGGGTTGAAAGTCGTTAAGCCCTTCTATTAGAGGACTAGCTGCCAGTTTTTCCTACATTTGGTATCCTGACAAACTCTGTATAGTGTTTTTTTTCCTTTAGTCATTTTGTAAACTATTGTGTATTTTGTTATTTCAGTGCTGATCCCCGACTGTTCCTTTTCTTAAAAAAGAAGAAAGGATATGGTAATTTGAGAGTGCAATTACGAGGCCATGTTGCTTTGATCGAGTGTGGGTTCCGTTCGGTGATTCTGTGCATTGGATTTTTTCAGTTTCCCATTGGTCATAGCAGATAGCAGTCCTAGCACGCGCTTCCTTGGATACCGGGAAACAGATTTGCGTAAAGTACAACATGAAAGTTAAAACTACATTTGTTATCTATGTGCATCTTTGTGTGTAAATTCTTTGTTGACCACAGTTAAATCAAAATGCTTCTACGAAGGAAAAAAAAAACAATTGTAATTGTGGTTTAGTTTCAAAGAAATTGCACCTGTGAAGGTTGTGATTTACTGTCTGTATTAGGAATAGGTGGGTCATGGCTGCATATCAAAGAGTTTGTATAAGTTTGTCAGCGGATTTGAGGAATTATCAGGGCTGAATATACTTGTTTCAGTGTTTGTAGTTTGTCAGTACACAAAGTATTTCCATTTTACCAATCAGGCCAAGAAGAGAGAATTTTTCGCAATGAAAAGAACAGCATTACTTAGAGACCAGTTTGATTTAGCTAAATACATTGTTCACAACTCAGTAAATTGCAGCAAATAGAAAGGATTGTTCTCATATGTGCATGTGAAGTGCACTGGCTACAATAGAAAGGAAAATGAAGACATACTTCAGCCAATGTTGGCATTACAGACACAACACATACATTATAGTCAAAGTACAGAAACAGTGTCATGGTTCCAGCCGAGAGCAAGCTGTTGGGGAGCATGCTTCGTCCGGTATCTCTCATCCTGAGTATTGGAATATCAGACACGTTGTCAGCATCATTGCAATGGAAAGAGAGACATTCTATGTATTATAACTTACAAGTACTATTTTATAGGAAAGGGGGCATTCTCTAAGGACGATGAAATGGGCATACTAATGATGTCAAACACACCTGCACAATGAGCCTCTGATCAGTGCATCTGTTTCATCGGGATATAGGCTACTTTATCCCATTCTGGTCCATCCTTGAGTTGCAGTTGGCTCAACAGCACCGGCTTGCACCCAATCAGATGAAGAATTTGCAGTGAAGATGGGAAGCCACTTGGCAATGACTCCAACTCGGCGCAGTACATTATGCTCAGTTTTCTCAGAGAGTTGAGGCTGTTGAAGCTGGTAGGGAAAGATTCCACAGTGAGATTGGAGCAATTTTCAATCAACATACTTTCCAGTGTCACAAAACTTGGCAAGGAATGAAGAGAAGACAATTGGGAGCATTGCCGAATTTGTAGCTCATGGAACTTTGTTAAGCAGCTTGGACTCTCAATCTGTGGAAGAGATGTTATGTTGCTGCAATTGACTATCTCCAGCGAGGTAAGCGATTGTAAACCTCGCAAACAAGTACCCAGATGCTCATCAGTTATGTCTAAATGAGAGATTTGCAGCCTCTTGAGTGAAGTAAGTGCTTGAAGCTCTTCGTACTTCACATCTTGGCAGTGCCTCAGAGTCAAAACGACAATTGCTTTCACCTGTTGCTGGTGCAGCAAGCCATCTGTAAGGATGCCGGCAGAGCACTTCTCTAATACAAAATTGTAAGCTCTCGATGATGATGACGACGACGAGGAGGAGGACAGCTTCATGTGAGCAACAAACCCTGCATTTTTTACTGTGACCTTCCTCACGGAAGGGGGGAAAGAAGGCACCTTGATCAACTCAGGGCAGTTCAAGACTTTCAGCTTACGGAGCTTAGGGAATATGTTAATGCTATTCTCTTCTTTGGTCCACTTGACCCATTGTGGCATATCATCGAATTCAAGGTCCACTAGACATGGAAATGCAACCAAAGCAGTCCCATAAAATTCACCGCTGATTTGTTTCAACGAGCACATCTCTTTCATATGCAAAACCTCAAGGCAAGGAAGTTGTCCCAGAGGAGGCAGGACCTCCCACTTTCTGCAATTGGTCAGATACAAGGATTTAAGGTAGGTTCTCTCGTTTAAGCTTATGTTCAACCAGTTTGGTGATCTGTTACCATGATATCTTCTAATATGAAGCTCTTCAACATTTTGATGCGGTTCAAGGCCATCCAAGACTTCGGCGCCAACAGAGGGGATGCTCTTACCAGTAGAGTTCCATTCCAGTTCCAGCACCTTAACATTCTGCTTCTTGCTTAGTCCGGCCTGGCAGGCTTCTTGTCTACTTGTTACAAGATCAAGGTTCTTGATATGGAGTTTTTTGCGAAGAGCACTCATATCATTCAAGTCCTCTAAAGTATGCCCATTTTCCTTTTTAACATGGAACACAATTGATCCCTGAAGGTGAACCAGTTTGCCAATACCAATAATTTTCGATGTATCCATATCCAAATGCCGCAGACATTTCAAGTTTACGATATCTTTTGGGAGCTCCTCAAGGCAGGACCTCTTAGGGGTGCTCAAGGTCTGAAGATGAGAGAGCTTTGCCACTGTTTGTGGAAGCGTCGTGATTGCTTTGCAAAGAGCCAGGTACCTAAGATGTTTCAGATGACCGATTCTCTCCGACAAACCAACCATATCGCAGCCTTCCAAACCAAGCACACGAAGACCTTTCAGTTCTGCGAAAAGATCACCTGGCAGTTGATTCAAGGATGATGAAGGATGCTTGAGAATTAGGAATGTGCGCAACCTTTTGAGATCACATCGGCTCTTGAGCCGCGCCACAGCATCACTGGAAACAGATAAGTGCCGAATTGTCTTTGGGATCTCTTTATTCTCTGTACCTTCAACTCGTGCGCAGTCAAACCGAGATACCTTCTCAGCCAAATCATGCATCAGGTCGTGAATGTAATAGTACCTCCGACGCCCCGCCTTTTGCTTATGGAAAAAGGACCTGACGACAAGCTGATCGAAGTAGTCTCTTCCTGCATCCTCCAACTGGACATCCCCACCAGCTGGCCGGACAAAATCAAGAGCCATCCAAATCTTCACCAATTTATCGCGCTTGAACCTCCAATTCTTCGGGAATATGCTACAGATTGCAAAGCACGGCTGCAGGTGCTCCGGTAGTTTCTGATAACACAGCTCTAGCGTTGAGGAAACGTTGTCAAAGATGTCCATCTCAAGCACCTTCTTCCACTGGGTGACGCTGTGGCTACCTTCCAGCATTTGCCCGACGGCCTTCGCCGCCAATGGCGAACCCTTCAGCTTCTCAGCAATTTTCTTCCCAGTATCCCGCAATACAACGGGATACTTATCGATGTCCTCCTCGCCAAATGCACATCTCTTCAACAGCGACCAGATGTCGTCGACAGGCAGGCCGTCCAGCCAGACCTCCTTGCTTGCATCCAGCAATTTCGCCACAATCTTACCCCGGGTGGTCACCACAACCCTACTCCCGGTTTCCCATTTCTGAGGGGGCCAACACCTTCAACCACATCTCCTGTAGAGATGCTCCCCATGTCCTCCCTGTTCCAGACGTCGTCAACCACCAGTAGGAACGTACGCGACGAGACATCCTTCCGGAGCTTCTTCTGGAGCCAGTCGAAGCTCCTCATACCTTCCGGCACTTCGATGTCCGCTGACTGTAAGATTTTCCTGGCGAGCTCAAGCTCATCGTCCGTGGCGGTAGGCTGGACCCACATCATGAGATCGAAGGTCGAGGCCACCGCCTTATCCTCGGACAGGAGCTGCGCCAGCGTGGTCTTCCCCATCCCGCCGTGGCCCATGATTGCGGCGATGGGGACGGACTGACGAGCCTGGCCATCGGACGGGCTGACGAGCCAGGACACCATGTCTTGCAGCTCCTTGTCGCGCCCAAACACCACCTGCTCATGGTGGCGCACCGAGCCCGTGGCGCGGCCGTCCGAGCTACGGTGGCCGCTCAGTTCGCCCGATGTCCCCGATGCCTCCAACCCCGCCGCTAGCATCAGCCTCGCAGCTAGCGTTGAGGGCGTCCAGCTTCTTGACGACGTCCTTGAGCCTGTTGAGGGACTCGTCGACGCCGAGGAGCTGCTTGCCGATCTTGACGAGGGGGGAGCGAGGGCGGCTGACCCTGCCGTCGGCGTCGGGCTGGGGGGTCTGGTCGCCGAAGTCGTCGAGGACGTCGTCGGCCTCGTAGACGGCGTCCTTGAGCTGATGGAGCCACAGGAGAAGGTTCTTGTTGTCCTTGGAGCTGCGCCGCTCGACGGTGCCCGCCACGGCGCGGAGCTGGACCAGCGCGTTCGCCAGCCGTTCAAGCGCGTCGGGGACGCCGCCGTTCAGCCACCTGATCCTGTCGGAGGCGCAGAACCTGGCCTTGTCGACGACGATCTTGATGACCGGGCACACCAGCCAGCCAACCGCCTCCACCATCTCGCCGGCCGGTCGGAGACCAAGGCTGCGGGCGTTTAGGCATTAAGAGGAGTTGACGGGATAGCGCGGAGTGTTGTAGTCAACGGCTAGGCCGTGCCGCGCTCACTGGTTCGTGGGGTTTTGGCTGGTTACGCCGAGGAAATTTCGGCTGTATTTGGGGTATTTCCGGGCGCCTTCCGGCAGAGCATCGCATTGACTGACTCGCGGCGCCGGTGACGCGGAGAGGTTTGGAATGCTGCATCAGGGGTGGATAAGAGCATCATAATGTTTGGACCTCTTGTCTAAACTTGACATATAGGAAGGGTTTAAGTTTGTAAATTTTGCTATAATGTATGAATCAGTTGGCGGAATCTAAGTTCAATTAAAAAAATAGGAACCATCTCACCCTCTTCTCTCTCTTGCAACCGTTCCCCTTTGAAGGTTGCGGCAGCCGTGGCATCTAGTTTGTTCCTCTCGTAGGCCTTCACGGCGACAAACGCTGCCGGATTTGGAGGCGGCATGACAAATCGACGGATCGGACGATGCAGCCTCTCGTCAACGATTGGAGGGTTTCTCTCGCAATGACCACCACTGGATCCGTGAGCATCTAGGGCGTGGTGGGTATGGTAGCCTGCTTCCTCGGCAACAAAGATCATCGTCGACAAGCTCCACATTGGCGGCAACGATGGCTCCTCCTCCTCGCCGGACTCCGACGCTGAGGAGTGCCCGCGTGCCTTGGCGCCGCCGGCCCCCTCCGAGGTTACTGACTCCTTCGCCAACTTGGCGGCCGCCACCGTGGCCGAGGCCAAGGCCAAGGTGTTCCACCGAGGCGAAGGCCAAGGTCAAATGTATGGCCAATGCTCCTCTTCTTAGTTGTCTTGCTTTTAAATGCGTAGATCGGATCGTGTTGCGGTGGATTGTCTTGCTTTTAAATGCGTAGATCGGATCGTGTTGCGGTGGATCTGGATGGGTTAGGGGCCTTGGGTTTTGGACTAGATCTAATAGGTTACAGATTGGGTAATGCTAGTAGGGTTTTAGGGCGTGTTTGGTTTGTTACCCTATTTAAAATTTGGCTAGCGTTTGATTTGATTCCAATATTTGGCGTTACTCTCAAAATTTTGGTAAAACCAATTTTTTCTTCACAACTCCTGGGCAAGGTTTGGATCGCCAAAAGCTGGCCAAAAATTGGTAGGGCAACTAGCCTATGAGTTTGCTACATGGCATCATTTTGTTGGATGTGCATAGGAGCATTAATTGCATAATTAGATGGATTTAGCACTTTCAAATGACCATATTTTTTAAACCGAGTATTCGATTTGTGATTCGATTGAACCGTTGTGTTTCTTGTCATTTAATCAACAAAACAAGACCACTGTTGATATATTTTGGTGCAAAAAAAAATATATGTCATATAGCCCCACATGTCATACTCATTTTTGGCAAGTTTTGCATGACTGCAATCCAAACATATCAATTTCGGTATTGCCCGTGAATTGGCATGGCTGCAATCCAAACACTTTTTTTGCTCTGGTTTTGGCAGAGCTCCGGTTTTGACATTGCCAAAATTTTGATATAACTTCGTTCACAAACCAAACAACCCCTTAGCCTTTGAGGAGGGATGGATTTGTTTAGACCATTGGTGGGGAAGTGTGTAGCCTCGACAAATTGATGCAACTAGTGTGGCCTGAATCGTGCTAGTGGCTCCAAATTTGATCAACACAGGTCGTCTTTGTATGGCATATTTGTTGTGCGATCTGACCTGTGTGATTTCTCCCTATACGCATATATCGTGCTGAAAATGGATGTGGCCTTTTTTAATAAGTGATCACAGTAGGAAAAGCGAAGCATATGTTTGTCATGGTATCCATTTGAAGCGAACTGTAGACTGCTAATATAATAGAATAATCGAATATGAAATCAATTGTTTTCTATGTTGGTTGGGTTATCATATTGTTGTCTGTTGGTGTGCTAGTGTTCACATCTTTAGATTTCTATAGCTTCTTCATGCTGTATACTATCATGATTGTGGTAGAATGATTCTCAAGCGGCTGGTCTGCCAAGCACTTGAATTTATGGTTTGTAGTGCTCTCTGTGATAGAATGCTGGGAATCACTTGAGTAGTGAATGTTACTGTGGCATTGGCATTGTATGTTCTTGTATGAGAGTCATGCCAGTCATCATCATAAGAATTTTGGCTTTGTTTTCTATTAAGATCCTGAAAAGTTGAAGTTTTGACTCTTCCACAAAGAAACAATTAACCTGGTGATTTTTTTAGTACAATGCCCACCTTTTTTTGTACGTCTGTTATGTTATTGTTGAAGTTTAGCAATTGCTCGTACAACACACTGGATTCATCTGATTTATCATTCTTGCGAATCTGTAAGGGAATTGAGCCCTTGGAACTTGGAAGAGACTTTAAGGTAACTTGACCTCGGTAACAAAGACCACCGGATCGTGGACGTTTGCTGCAAGACCTTAAGGTAACTTAACTAATTTCAAGTATGTTGTTATGAAATAGAGCACTATGGTTGAAGTAATAAGCTTTTGCTACGGGTATCATAAGAATACAATAATTTTATTACTATTACACATACGTATATAATAAATAGGACTAAGTAGCACATCTTAAGAACACAAGCAATGTAAAGAAGAACTAATGAATGCTAAGGTTGATCACCCCAAATTTTTGCCATATGTGCTCTATCAAGTCACCTTGAGACGACGATGTCTTTGGTCTATCACGAATAACTCTTTCTTTCTTGAGTATCCTAGAAAATCTATGAACTGGTTCATGGTTAAATGTTTGCAATGGCATCGAAGGTCCCCGCTCATAATCATAGTCAAACCGCACCTCATAGGCATCTCTCTCATCCTCCACTATCATGTTGCGCAATATAACACATGCATACATGATATTAGCAAGTGTTTTCCTATTCCAATAATGTGTTAGGTCATAATGCCCAAATTTCTAATTTCAAGAAAATTTAAAAGTTTATTTATGTTTGTGGTTTTCTGAATTTTCAAAAGCTTTTCATAAATATTTTAAAGCTAAAACAAATTTATTTACAAAATTAAAAACCAACTAATAGTTGGAAATAATTTTATTAAGTCCAGAATGAGTATGGGAATTTCTGTGAATTTTTCCATAATTTTTGGAAGTATTTTGCTAATTTCCAAAGCCTAAATGAATTAATAGAATTAAAACAATTGAGAAATCAAAAAGAAAATAAAAAATGGCTTTGGGCCGAAACCCACCGGCCTCGGCCCAAACCTCACACGCGCGCACGGCCCACCGGCCCGCACTCGCCGCACCCGCCTCTCATCCTCCCCCACCGTCCGATTTAAATCGGACGGCTACTAGTTACCCACGCCTCTGCTTCTCTTCTGACCGTTGGATCATGCACCGACGGTCAAGATCTTTCACAGCAACCGCACGGTCCGAATGCCATCATCAACGTGAGCCGCACGATCTTAATCCAACGGCCGCGCCAAAACGCACTTACCGCTTCGCTCGGTCTAATCTCAACCATTGGATCTTAATCCAACGGCTGCGCCCGAAAGTCACTTACCGCTTCGCGAATCTAATCTCGACCGTACGTTGAAAATCGGACGACCCTGAGTCGTCGTCTTCCTCGCCTTCTCCTTCTCGCGTCGCCGCGCAACGCGCCATTTTCGCCACGTTCAAGCTTGAGCGGCTGGTTGCCAATCGCTCGCTCTTCGTGAGTGCGTGCACAAGACCGGGTCCGCAACCGCCGCATTTCCCCCATGTTCTCCCCTCTTCTCCGGGACGGTTTCGCCCTCAACGCCGCAACCGCCGCCGCACGACCCCCACCTCCTCCACGCCGCTCCAGAGCTCCCCGGCGCCTATAAAGGGCAGCGCCGGGTGCACATTCCTTCACCAAAGCCAACGCCATCATCCACTTCTCCTTTCCTCCTCGTGCTCACCGAATCGAGATTGAAGCTCTTCGCCGAAACTTCATTCTTCATCTTCCCGGCGCCGTCAAGCCGCCTCCGCCACCCGACCACATCCTCGCTATCGCATCATCGCCGCGGCTTCGCACGCACACCACGCCACCGGAGGATCGCCGGAGTCGCTACTTCACCGAACCGAGCAACGCCGCCGCCGAACCTCGTCGCCGACGACCAAAACGCCCCGTTCCGCCGCCCCAAGGTAGTGCATCAGGATCCCCGCACTGCCCTCTTTCTTTTAGTACCACCCACACTCGCCGGAGCGCCGCCAAACGCCAAGAAGCTCGCCGAGGCACTTTCACCGTCGGGCTGACGTGGCCTTGCCACCTCGGCGCCACCTCACCCTCGCACTTGCGTGTCTGCCCATGTGGCGCACGGTCAGCGCCACGCACACGCTCGCGTGGCTTGGTCCACCGCGCCAGATCTTCCAAGGTTCAGTGGACTTGGTCCACATGGGCCGAGTCACTGACTCATGGGGCCCATCTGTCAGGATTCATTTTAATTCTTTTAAATCCCGAAATACTGTAGCTGACGTAATCATTGCGCAATAAATGGATTTTCAGTAGGAAAATAATTCTAGAAATTCAATAAAATTTCAGATTTAGATATAAACTTCAAAAATTCATAACTTTTGCATATGAACTCCAAATTGGGTGATTCAAATTGCAAAATTTATATAAAATTATAATCTAGCTAACTAAACCAAAATATTTCAGTTTGGAGTTGATTTGAACTATGTTTTTGAATTTATTTGAATTTGCATTGAATTTGTCGTATTTTACAGATAGACTTGACGACTCGGAGAGTTCGATCAAACCGAAGATTTAGAATTTCAAGACATCGACCAAGGCAAGTTACACCATTGACCATATTGCCCCTATTATTTTAAGTTATTTTCAGTTTTTAAATTCCTTATTGCATGCATATGTTGTTATAAATATTTTAATATCCTGTTTTACATATAGTTAATTCCATATGTTATTGTATGGCCAAATTTGAATGTTGTATCTGACTACCTTGATACCATAGGCAAGATATTACCAAAATTCAAATATATGCTTAGCCAAGCTTAGTCCACATTCTACGTAATTTGGGAGGGTTTACACGATTTCTACAAATTGTTTTCAAACTTGACATGGTGGTATTGTCTTACCACATGAGTTTAAAAATGAAGTTTTTATTCAAAATAAAATCAAAATGGGTTTGGACTTGGGCGAAATGGTCGGAATGGTGGGTGCAGGTTTATGCACGGGTTTGATCTGGTTAAGATCAAGGCCCATGGGTTGTAGGAATGACGCCTAAGTCAATTGAGGACCGGTCTTTGAGCCGCTTATTGCTATGCCATAACGCATCACCACATGTCCTGTATGGGCAGGATTTGGCTAACTAATTTGTGATGTCCTAGTATATTTATGTCATGTGATTTTGTGGGTGTCGGCTAGACGTTTTATTCCCACTTGGCGCAAGAGGGGGCTTCCGGAGGACGGTCAGTCCAAAGGGGCGAAACCTTAGCGGGCATGAATGTACTAGGATAAAACATTGTAAAGGCCTCATGGTAATTGCTCGGTCACACGCCTACGGGCGTGAATTGGCGACATAACGAGCATGTCACCTCGTGTGGGTAAAGTTGTACCAACTCTGCGAGTAGAAACTATTCGAATAGCGCGTCATGGTCATGGACATGCTAGCAGGGCCACTTAAAGTTAGAATTGTTTTTGGTTTTTAGAATGCTTTACTAAATGTTGAGGATGGTTAATCCTTATGAAAATTTGGGCGGGAAGCCAAGTGTTAGGAGGGGATCCTTCACTTTATCATTGGAGGTTATCCACATTATATCATTACTATTTCAAAATATGATTTTATCCATAGTATAAAATTGCCTTAGAAACTACTATGCTTATTCAAACTGAAAATGCTGTTTATGCAAAACAACCCCTGCCATACTCACTTGTTTCCTTATGCATGCATTTAAATTCAATATTGGGTGTGACTTGCGAGCACGGTAGTAGTGCTCACTCTTGCTGAATAAATCTTATTCAGGAGAAGACTGCTATCTTGACGGTGAGGACCCGGACGAGTAGGCCTTCTGACCCAGACGATTGCCTGTGGCGCATCGTGTGGCTCCCACTATATTGTTATTTCCGCTGTGTTTATCATTTGACATTTGATGTTGTTATTCAGACTCATTTGTATTAAACAATTATTTATTTAATACCATTTACGTTTTCGTGATATGAATGTGATATTCATTTT
Source organism: Ampelocalamus luodianensis (assembly GCA_036346255.1). NCBI lineage: Eukaryota > Viridiplantae > Streptophyta > Magnoliopsida > Poales > Poaceae > Ampelocalamus > Ampelocalamus luodianensis. The sequence goes on from CM070625.1 coordinate 26,053,161, forward strand.
TGTGAGACTGTGTACACTGAAATCCTGGACTGGTGTTTGAACACAGAGAATTCGGGATCCTTCGTTCCGGGTTCGACATAGGCCATGCAAAATTGCAAAACGAGCTTGCAAAACTCAAATGCCCTTTCAACCTCTTTTCTTGCCGCCTCTTGTTGTTGTGCAAATAGTTTGGCTTTGTTATTTTGAGGTAGAGGTATTGTTTTGACAAATGTTGTCCATTCAGGATAGATACTATCTGCTAGATAGTATCCCATATTATATTGATTGCCATTCACCGTAAACTAAACTGCTGGAGCTCTTCCTTGCAATACATTTGTGAATATCGGCGATTGGTTCAAGACATTGATATCATTGCTAGAACGAGCAGCACCGAAAAATGCATGCTATATCCAAAGATCATGTGAGGCAATGTCTTCAAGCATGATTGTCAGTACTCCTTGAGCACCACAAGTAAATTGTCGTTTCCATGCGATGGGGCATTTTCCTCATGCCCAATGCATGCAATCAACACTTCCTAGCATGCTAGGGAAGCCACGAACTTGACTATATAAAAAGATCATCGAGTGTCTTCTTCATTAGGTCTTCTAAGATATTCTGCTCCGAAATTCTCTCAAACTCCTTTCACAAACATGGTCACACACTCGTTTGTTGTGCTTTCAGCAATCCGCAAAGCATCATCAAAAAGATCAGCGGAAACACCATATGCCAGCACACGGATAGCCACTGTGCATTTCTACATAGGTGAAAAACCAATTTTGCCGAAAGCATCACTCCTTTGATGGAAGTATGGAGACCACTTACTCAGAGTTTGCACAATGTGCTCAAAGAGATGCCTTCTCATCCGAAACCTTCGGTGGAATTGAGCATCCGTAAACACCGGATTGTTGTAGAAGTAGCCAGCTATCAATCGGTTGTTTTCAGCCTCTCTTTCCCTATCTATATACCTTCGTGATCTACCTTGACTCTGGTTAGGGTCCTCAGCCAACTTTGCTTCAATTTCAGCTTCAATCTCCTCTTCAATCTCTACTTCCATCTCAGCAGCAATGGGATCATTCATAAAGTCCCACATCAGCTCATGAAGGCCGACATCGGGATGGCAGTTTGAGAGGCTAGACATCTCAGATGTGGGCTTGTTTGATGGAATGAAAATAGGAAGTGTGAGGTGTTGGCTGTATGAAAATAGGAAGTGTGAGGTGTTGGCATATGAAGTGGAGTTGGAAGTGCACTCTATATATCATTGCGACTCACAACGGCTAGTTCACGGCCACCTAGGATGCACTTTGTTTTTTTTTCACTAAATTTATATATAGTTCTATCAGTTGCTCTATTATGAATACTGCTCAGCACAAAGGATAATTAAAAAAACTGCATTAATAGATTCTCATAACACTGAGTACAAATGATAATTAAAAACTACATTACTCACTACTCATAAGTCATAACACTCAGTACAGAGGATAACTAAAATACTAGATTACATGATACATCATCACCAACTGCATGCATACTACTTTTTAGGAAACAACTCCTTGTTGAGATAAGCCATCACATTGTCATGTTGCTCTCTTAGTTCATCAGTATAATTTGAAGTATCCTTTCCCATCATTCCCAGGTACTGATTCAACATGTCTACCTTCGCCTTCTCTTTTGCGGCTTCTGCTAGTTTTGCCATTGCTTCAGATCTCTTTGATGTTGCCTTATGGTAAAGTTTCATCCTCTCATATATCAGGTCTCCTGAAGAGGACCACGCATCGGGTTTTTCTTTCCCTTTCCTTCTAGCCTTCGCCGCCTTCTGCCCTTCCGGTCGATGAACATGAATAGGGCTTGCCTCCTCACTTTCTTGGTTGGAAGATGAAGTGTAAGCCCCCGATTCATTGAGGTTCAATCTCTTGTTGATGTTCAAGTCATTCTTGTCGTAAATTCTTTCCCATTTCGGTTGGTCTTTAACTTCTTTCCACCAATAGTCCAATGTGAAGACTTGCCCTTGTTTGCCTTCCCTTTGTGTTGCCACTTTGTATACAGTATGTAAAGGGATACGGGTAGGCTATACTAGCTGGCAATTCAAAATTTGTACCATGTAAACCAAAATACCATGCAAGCAAGAGATTATAGATCGTTACCACCAGACGCGAAGTGCAGCGGAAGAAGAGTTGGAGCAGCCTGATCCAACGTATAGCGCGTCAATGAAGTGGTCGTAGTCAATCGTTCAACATCCTCGATGCCGACCATCTCCTCCAGCAACCTTTGACGTTCCTTGTAGAGATCGCAGATCGTCCTTGAGCGTAGTAGCAACCGCAGGAGTACCTTTACGGTATCCACACATCCAGGGATGGAACACCGTACGCTGGTGTGCTAGCACCAAATCACACGGTAAGGCTCTCGAGAAGATGGTGGCTAAGGTTTCGGTGGAGCAACTCACGTCGTTCTTGCCTCTTATCCCAACAGCCTCATACATCCCCTTATATAGGGCCTATGACAGATCCTATCCAAACTCGTTTGTTCTAACTCGTTAAGTGTGTGACCCTGTAGGTTCATGCGTAATCGGTTGTGACTCGGAAACACCTTTCCGACCACGAGTGTTAGCGGTTTCTAGCAGAACATAACAATTCCCAAATACACATAAATTATATCGGATGAACCTTAATACAATATAATTTATGACTAGATCCTTATCACTTACTACTAGCTCGTATCTCTATATGATCAGTTCATATTTAGTCATGACCAGTTTGTAACTCCTTACGACCAGGTTTCGACCAATTAGTGATTGTGTTCTACTAGACTACGATCAGCTCGTGTCACCATACGTCCAGTCTTTATCTTATCGAACTGAATGACCTGCTTGTGTATTCTACCTTTGCCTCACGATATCTGGTTGAACTCCAGGTGAGATAATTTATCATTCATGGACTGTTCAATACTTTCTCGATCAAGTGATGGATAACTTCACGTGATCGATTTTTTGACCACTAGTGGTATGGCCATGCACTTTCTTTATCTGACCATATCGAGGGTCCTAGAGATATCTCTCCTGTTATGTTAGGAGGGGCAAATCCCATATCCGACCAGTCACACCCCTCTGCATGTTTCATAGTATACCTGAAAAGCTACCTTTATAACTACCCAGTTACGGAGTAACAACTACTACAAAAATGCCAATATTGGACGCCTCATCACAGACGGTTGACCAAAACCATCTGTATTACATGCAATCACAGACGGTTTTGGTTTAGAGACCGTCTGCGTTACTGGTTGCGCTAAAAACCGTCTGTGAAGAGGTAATATCACAGACGATTCATATTTAAAACTATCTATGAAGTATCACAGATGGTTTTTAACACGAATCGTCTGTGATAATTGTATATTTCACAGATGGTTCTAAATACGAACCGTCGGTGTAGACTTCACAGACGATTTTTAACTATAACTGTCTGTGATAATATCGCTTCAGCTCCCCGATGAGTTTCTTCATTTGTCGTCGTCGCCGATCGATGCGTCTCTTCGCTCGCATCAATGCCGCTTTGGCTCCCTGATGCGTCTCTTCGTCTTATGCACCAAATTTATTCCTTGTTTTATAAAAAGGATATTGATCGATCCACCATCAAAGATGATCGATTATCTGGACATCGATCACTCTATAAATACATACATACATATATGTAACCTCTCGATCCCATCGCTCTATATACGATCATGACATTGATCATACGTATACGTTGTGATCACATACGGAGCATGGCGGCGAGGACCAAGGTGAGGAAGTCGGCGATTGCCGTCGCTGATCTTCCTCACGATGTCGTCGTCAACATTATCGGCCACGTGGCCGCGAGCTCTCCTCACCCCATGGCTGACCTCTGCAGCCTACGAGCCACGTATGTACGTATGTATTTATACCTACAAAAATAAGTACTACTATTTATTCTAACATCTTGAATTGTGTATGTACATATATTAATTGGAGTTGCAAAGCCATGCACAAGACGTTCAAGGAGGGCGCCATGGGGAGGCGCGTGGCGTTGGAGTGGGAGGAGGCAATGAAGTGGCTGGACAACGAGCGCTACCTCGCCGTCGTCAACCACCTGGCCGACGTCGGTAACCCGGAGGCCTGCTTCATTGTCGGCCTCCCGCTTGTCTTCGCGCACCAGGACATGCAGCGCGGCCTCGTGTGCCTTGAGCAGGCGGCCGATGCCGGCCACAAGGCTGCGGCCTACGTGCTTGGTCTCCTTCTCTATACGGCCGGCGAGGCGCATGACGTTGGGAAGCACTACATCAGTCAGGTCGAGAGCAAGCTGGCCTACGGCGGATGCGAGACGGCCAAGAGGACCAACCGGGAGTACAGGCGGTGCCGGAGGCTTGCTGCGGACGCGGTCCAGGAGGCGGCGTGGAAGATGGCCGGGCCGTTGGGCTGGGTGTGGGCCCTGTCGGAAGGCGTCCACCGGTGCATGAGCACCGGCTGCGGCGTGACGAAAGGGTGGGACAACTACGTCGTCTTCTGTAGCGACGACTGTAGGATTAGGCATGAGTATGTCATGTTCTTTGCACAGGTGTTAAACTACTTGTCGTTCAATCACATGACGACATTAATTACTAACCGATGAAAAATAAATATATCATTGTCGTCTTACCCTAGAATTTACTTATTATTGCGAAGTATTATACCCGTGACTTGTTAAGTGCATCGAGAACACCAAAAATGCCACGCCCCATACCACGCCATGCTAGTAAAAAAAATTGTTCTATATTGGATCAATATCACAGACGGTTCTAATATAGAACCGTCTGTGATAAGTATTTATCACAAACGGTTCTACTTTAGAACCATTTGTGATGTCCAACCCTATTTATATTGACTCTAGGGTTTGCTCATGCTCCCACTCAAACGATTAGTTTCGTCGCGGCACACTAGGGTTCAAGCTCCCACATCTTTCTGAGCCCGACGCCGCCTCCTCCTCGAGCTACTTAGCGCGCCTCCTCCCCCGAGCCCGAGCACGAGCCGCTGCCTCCTCCTCCAGCCCGGCGCGCCTCCTTCCCCAGCCCGGCGCGCCTCCTCCTCCCCGAGCCGGAGCCACCACCTCTGGCCATCCCTTCGTGAGTTGTTTGTATTTTTCAGAATTGATTTACTTTACTAATTGTGTTGTGCTAGTTCTATTTCAATCTGTCTTGACATGTATGTACAACTCCATGTGCATAGTATATCATACTGTCATGCATCAGTATTTCGCCACTCATGCTATCATGGTAACTTGTTCAAGTGCTGGTTTAAGTGTTGAACAGCAGAATGTGAAGACTTAGGAGATAGAACTTTCATTGTAAGAATTAAGTCCACATTGTTAATTACTTAAATACTCACTAATCAAGTTTTTCTATTCACGAGTTAAAAGATTTCAATTTGGACTTACGGTATTAATATGAATTTATGAAGTTCTTGCCATCCCTTCGTGAGTTGTTTCTATTTTCGAATTGATTTACTTTACTAAGTGTGTTGTGCTAGTTGTATTTCAATTTGTCTCGACTAGCACTAGAAGAATTGATTTACTATACTTACGTAATTGCTTGATGAGGATATATAATTGTCATTGTCGACTTGATGAGGATAATATGTGTTATGTACTTTTCTTTGGTTTCTTGATAGCGATTGACTATTTTATTGAGATTAGTAATTATGTCTGTATTTGAGATTAGTGATTCTATTCAGTTTTCATTTAACGATTACTAATATATTGGCTAATCGGATAATAGAGCATTTCTACACATCGTTAGTTAAATGACTTTGTGATGATTGAAAATATAAAACGTTGGTTTAGAAGTTATTGCTTGATATTATAGTGAAGCATTATTATATTTGAGCTTAAAAGTCGATTTATTGTTATCACATTTAATTGATAAAGAATATTAGCAAGTATCGAGAAGGCCAAGAACCCGATGCCTCTCCTCCCTCCCGAGCACACGCCACCTCCTCCCGAGCCCGCCTCCTCTTCTCTATTCTTGATTCCTTCTCTATAAAATCTCCAAGCGATTGTTTCTTTTGCCTTTATATATATATATAGGGACGTATCTAGTGCTAATAGATAATTCAATACTAAGGTGCTAATATCAATCTTGACCGTTGGCTCTGGATTGAACAACCAAGATTGATGCATGCTCCCATCTCCAAACCATTTAATCACCTTGCATGCTCCCACCTCCAATGCGCCTTCATTAATGCACCTTCATTAAACATCCTGCATGCTTCCACATCCAACGGTCAAGATGTATATATATATATACTAGTCATGTGCCCGTGCGTTGCAACGAAAAATCAATTTTTGCATATGATACATTGTTGCAGCTCACCAATCTCCTTATTGCCATTCATAAGTTAAAACTTCTATATCTTGCAGTGAGCCAAGAAGTTTTCCTTGTTCCAGTTGCAACGGAACCTCAAATCTTCTGAAATAATATTTCTCTTTAATAATACATAAAGTGAATCAAACAATTAAAAATGATGCTACATATATCTACAAGTATCACATTAGTGCAACACGAGTATATCACAAAAGAGGTGTGAACATTACAAGAGCACCCAAGGGATCATCTCCTTGATGGACACATCAGTGGAGATCTTGACACATGTCGCATAGTCAGGCTTAGAGCAGGAGAGTGTCATTGTGAACGGTTCTTGCTTAGCATTTTGCTGCCTGAATCAGTCTTCGCGCATTGTTGACATGCTCAGCCATGGTGGCTGATTGCTAGGTGTGCCGTTTTCTGCATTTTAAAGACATTAGACTTGGTGGATCTAGCTCTTACCAAGAACTGACTGTTGAAAGGTGATTAAGCAATAAAAAGGGGCAAGGCAGCTTACTTGCCCAATTCTGGGCTATGCCTGTCACCATGTGGGGGGAACTGGCAGTTGTACTGGTTTCTCTTACACTCTGTATGCTGAAGAGAGCAGCAGGTGCCAACTGTGATGTGTTTAGAACCACACTGTTCTTTCTTCATATCTTGCACGGAAGCTGATAAATCTCCTTCCCGGACTTGACTATTGTTCTGTAAGATCATGAAAAGGAACAAAGAAAGGTACTTATCATTGAAATATCATGGGTGAAATGTATTGCACGTTAAGTTTTCATGTGCTATTTTTTTTAACAGAATTACCTGTGTGTTTCTCCAACATGATCTGTAGTACACTTTTGCCTACCAAGAAAAAAATAAAGGGGAAAGGAAAGTTAAAACGTGAATGTAAACTTGTTTGCATTTCTGTTAAAAGCAATGCATGATTTATTGCACAGTTTTGCTATGAACATGGTAACATGGCTATGTTAGTACCCATGGCATGGATTTAGAATCCTTGTGATTCCCTTCTGGATCGGCTGACAAATACTTTTGGGCTCTCTCTTGCAAGAACCTTATGTATTCAATATCGTGCAAACAAAATGTTTCGCAAGGTGAAAAATTGCACTGTAACCTCCTGACTGCCATGCCAAAGTTGATGTTCTACCTCGAAAAGGAAAGATGCCTTGTCCCTCTTCTGATCGCAGTGTGGCAGGAGTTCCCGGAGTATTTCAAGCCTGAAGGAGAACATGCAGAGATACCTCTTAAAAACACATTTCCATGTATAAATTGTTCTGGAATAGAAAGTACATAGCATTTGTGTCTTTAGGTTCATGTCTGGATATGATGATAACTTGTTGAACTGGCACACATATATCCTCAATCTTCATGGTTAATCTGTCAGTTTCTGTTCTGCAAAATGTAATTCAAAATGGCATTTTAACCTCAACTTGCTTGCCTGTCATTTATCTTGGCTCTCCGCCGCTGTTCAGTAGCTGAATGCTTTGACCTCGGAGTGCTGGGCCCCTGATCAGCGCTGTTGGTGCTGCTTCTTCCATTTATTCCCATCGCTGAGCACACAGAGCAATCACTCAATCAGAGTCTGAAATGTATAACATTGGAGAAAAATGCCACTGTAGTAACAAAAACCCATACTATGCACCAAATAATTTATGTGTTATGCACACTAACAGTGTCTGCAGCATACCATTCACTGAAATGTGTGACCATTAAGTGTTCAATTCATTTCATCATGTGAAGCGTGCCAATTGTCCACAATATTTTACTAATTTGATGTAAATGTTGTCTCTAATTTTGCAATTAATTGAAAGCCCGCATATTGCAAAGTATTTTGTAAAACATACATGCACTTAAGTACTACACATGTACAAACACAAACAATAGTAGACAAGGTTATAGAATAAAGCCAAATTTGGAATGCAGTTGTTCCAAACAGGAATGCTATGAAACTCCCATGTTTCAAATGTGTCCTAACATGGCATTGCTTGCTAGACAGGTAAAGAGCTTTTTGTCGACGAGCATTATCATCAATTCTGGTGGGTATAGAATGCATTTGAACAACCTATCACCTTTAAATACAAAGATCTTATGAACAACCTACACGCACACAACAAAACATTTCAGTTCTTGGCTTTCTCTTTTACATACTATCAGGTGTCCAACAAAAACCACAATTAAGAAATCAATACTTTCTCAACATCGGATCAGCTAACATAAGTATCTCAGGAGTCAGGACACAGCTACAAAACCAAACCAAAGTGCAGTCACTTATTTAACCCAAGCTTGATAACTTAATTTGCACCTAACAGAAAAGTATTAGTTTATGAAGTCTTCATTTCTTTAGGCAGCTCATTTACTTTCTTCTTATGAAAAATGCAAAGATGTTGACAAAAAGCACATAAATCTGGGGCTGATCTGTTTTAGCCCTTAAACAAGATTCAGTTCACCATGATAGATTCCAGCTCCAGAAAGCCATCAAAGTGTTTAGCCCTTCTTTGCTTGATAAAGAAATGTAGTTCACTGGATGTCATGCAATGGATACAAATGTTACACAAAAAATTACTGTGCACAATAATACAGTGTATGGTATTCAGCTCCTTTACCCTAGAAAATCATATAAATCAAATCAAGCTACACTTACCTATTGGGTATTTCTCCTGGGAGCTCCATAAAGTGGATGGCACGATCCGAATAGCTAGCAAAAACAGTTTGTGCAATATAGTTGTTATTACAGTCTTGCACATAGGAAAGTTGTAAAATTGAAATACAGTGCAAAGATCTTCTACAGAGCATTTTAGTACGTGCTGCTGCTCTCTAGATACTGACTTGAAATGCCTATGTATATAGTGTGGGACTTCTTGAGGTTACTAAGCCATGTCATTCAATGTACGCAATGACACCGATGAGGCCTTCAAAATCTCAAGTCTACAAAGTTCTCATTGCGGTTTTGCAATGACGGTAGTGTGGGACTTCTGAGGTTACTAAGTCATGTCATTCAATGTAAGCAATGGCACCGCTGAGGCCTTCGACATTTGAAGTTTAAAAATTGGGTTTTTCAACTAAACTCAATCTGGATTACCCCATTACATTCAATATAAGCGTATGTCTTTGAAACTTGCAACTGATGAAATTGAGCAATAATACTTACTTCCAATGAACCAATGCCGGTGAACGAGTAAAGCCGCGTCGGCGTGATAGCCATCACATAGAACCTTGTGGCGTTCCCAACCACGTCGGTCTCCATCTACACAACTGAAATGCTCAACCACACACTCCAACCGAAGCAAAGTAACACAAACTTGTATTAGCCAAGGGGTGGACTGACGACAACTCAAACCTGCAGGTCCTTGATGCCCCCTCGCAGCTCGGTGAGCTCGAAGAACAGCTTCACGTACTTCTCCCTCTTGTCGGCCTCATCGACAGCCATCTCGAAGATCTACCCGCTCTCCGTCCCGAGGACCACCTCCTTGGTCGACGCCGCAACACCAAAATCGCGAGACTCCACAATCAACAATCATGGAACAAAGACGGGCGGCGTGACCAAAGTATAATTCGATCAAGAAAGCGGTGATAAATCACCTTCGATGATGGATTGGCGCTTCAGTGATGGCATTGACCGAGAGGCGCGGAGGAGCGGCGGCAAGCGCGCCACCGGCGTGGTGGTAGTAGGTCTCGCGCCCGGGTGGACCACCGTGGTGACGCGGTGCTTGCGGGGTCCAGAACACCCGGTCCACCGCGTGCTAGCCGGAGCGGCCGCCCCGGAGGTCGAGATCTGCAAGAAGAGGCGACGATAGTTAGCTAGGCACGAGCGATGAGACGAGGCCTGCGAAGAGGAGGGAGGGGGAGGACGGGGAGGGGCGTGCCGTGGGCGTCCTTGAAGGAGAAGTCGTGGCGGACGAGAAGCCACGAGTGGTGGTGGTGGTGGGGCGGTTGGGGCGGCGCGAGGTGGTGGGCGAGAGAGCAGCAGAAGATTAGATACAGAGAGAAAGATAGAGTACCCAACAGTACTTATTCTTGATAAACGAAACAAGGAGAACTCCAATTAATTATAATGCAAATCTCTTACATAATAATCAATATAAGGTCAATAATACATCTTTTGATTACAATTTTGGACATATGCATTGAGTTGGTTTGCCTAACATTTTCTGCTATGAAGGATACATATGTACCATTGTACTGCTAGCTTTTATGAGTAGTGGTAACATCCTATCCCTAGGCTATCAAAGAAGGATACAAAAACAGTAAAAAGAGACAGGTCATGAACAGGAAGATACCCTTGTAAGCCTGAAGTCTGTTTCTGCAATTATAAGCTTGTGGCCTGGCAAGTGAAGCAGTCAGCAGTGAGCACTTATAGTACAAAAAAAAAATCAGAGACAGCTAGAGACAAAATAAAGTACAGAACAAACCATAACATTGCACCTCACAATGTTTCACTAAAATCACGAGTAGGCTATTAACAACTATTTTTTTGGACTGTCAATTAACAACTTTAAAATGCAGACATATAAGTCATATATTCATTGGGCATTAAACATGTCAACCTAGTTCAATATCTTAAAACATCTCATCACCTATTGAATACATCAAGCGTATCTACATCCAAACACAACATGGCATTAATCATTTCAGCCTACTGCAGTATCTTAAATATCGCACATATGGTTTCATTTCCAATGGCCAGGTGGAAATTTTTCCGAAGTACAAAAAGGAACCAAAGGACCTGTACATCAGCATTGGGGAAAAAACTCAAATGATGACAAATACTTCATGGCAGTGAGGATCTATACATCAGCATTAAGGCATCATACGTTGTAACACCCTGGCTATTCGGAAGCCAAGATGTCACCTAAAACATCTAACATACATCCATAATGCAGAAGAATTTGAACTAAGTATTTCAACTAAAGACAGCATTAAATTAAACAGGACATGGTGAAGGTATCCTTCCTTCACCTTCTAAGTTATTTAATACTGATAATCAATAAAGAAGGTTCACACGCAGTAATAAATCAACATCCATGTGGAGAAGGTATCCTTCCTTCACCAATTATAATTTAATTATTACAGTTCATCATTAACGAATGTAAGATAGAACTAAATTTAATCTTGAACATGAATAGGATGATGTGAACGAGTAGTGCGTGTCTACTCCCTCCCAAGTGGGCCAACATCGGGGTTACCTAAAATAAACAAACAACGCAAGAGTGAGTCCATGACTCAGCAAATGCGATGAAAGAGAAAGAACACATATACAAACAGGACATCACCATTTAAGAATGCGAACCTTGCATCGAGTGAACACTTATGAAAACATGAAATGAATGAATGTAATCAAGGATGGATGCACACATGCATATACTGCAGTATAGTGAGTGACACACCGTCGGTGTTCACTTAAGCCCGCACCTTAACAAAAGTGCGGGATCCAAGTCCTATATGAAGAACGTTTCATATAGGTGTCCAAAGCGCCCATCTTTGGAATTGATGGGTCTTACGTGCCCATCTTTGGAATTGATGGGTCTTTCAATCCACTCCGTGGGCGGGACATGACAATGTCCAAATTTGCCCACATTGGAATGGTGAGACTTACAATCCACTCCCGTGGACATAACATGAATAAAAGGATGCATGATATGAACATGAGCAGTGATACTACCATATCTCAGTATATACTCCACATAATGAAAGAACATAACCAATTCAAAGATCTCGGATAACACAATATGTCACACTATATTCATGAAAACATTCACAATCACAACACTCAAAAGCAACAAAGTACTTGCCTTCGCGTTGCGGCGCGTTAGCGAACAACGATGGCGCTCCCAAACCCGTAGCCTCGTGGCCTAAACAATTAAATAACCGAAATAAGAACAACATAGAATCCAACCCGAATTAATAGTCTACAATACCCCTTGAACTCCCAAGGAATCGCCATAAAACCTAATCGAAAAAGCAGGTGCAACCCAAACACGTGCGGGACAGCAGCACGAAAATGACAGTAGTTAATGACGTGGGACTCGAAATGAGATGAGTCCAGATCCTACCTCATCTTAACGAACATATCTATAACATTCAAGTTGATGAGATTTCCCAATTCGGCCAATAAACTTCTCTAATAAAGAAAACAAAACAGCAGCACAGTTTCTGTTTGAACAAACAGGACAGCAATACTAAAACAACCATAACTTTTAATCTACAACCGAATTGAGCGTTCTTTAACAATCTGAAAAGGTTATGAAATTACCTAAAATAAACTAGTTGGCATGACATTCAAATTTTGCCTTTAACAAAAAGTGGCACACGGGTCAAAACTAAAGATAGAAACTGACATACAATCTGGACAGACTGACATACAATCTGGACAGTCACATTGAAAAGTGCATAACTTTTGATCTATAAATCCAAATGAAGTGTTCTTTATCAATCCTGAAAGCTAGTGATATCACCTTCAAAATTTGTTATGGGGAAGACCTCTGAATCACCCTCTAACTAGGCCATAAATCAACCTATACAGAGACTGCTAATTCTCGTCAGGATTCTGGACAGCAGATATTAAATCTATCATAACTTTTGACTCGTTCGTCGGATTTTAGTATTCTTGGCGGCCACCGAAAGCTAAGAACAAGACCTACAATACTCCAGGAGATGAACATCTCTAAATCGGCCTCTAAAACCACGAAACAGACCTCGTAACATACTGGACAGATTTATCCTCTAATCGCAGCGAATCGATCTAACAAAAGAATGAACCAAAACACCTCTACCACTAATCAATCCATGGGGATCAGCACTCATTACCCTAGGAGAAGCGTGAGACACCAAACCTTGCACGAAACACCAATGGTTGACGGCCTCCGGGCTCTCCCTTGATTCGGCCGGCAGCGCCAAGGGAGGAAGAGGAGGTTGCTGCCACCAATGGAGGAAGAAGGGCCGGCTGCCACCAATGGAGGGAGGAGGTCGCCTTGGGGCTGCAGGAAGGTGCGGCCAAGGGAGGTGGGAGGGAGAAGGTGGCGGCCAAGGGGGGAGGGAGAGGGGAAAAGGGGTGGCCGGCTAGGGTTAGGGGGTGTGGGGCGCATGGGCTTTAGGCCCATGATGCCTCCCCCCTCAAGAGGTGGACCGCCAGCCCACCGCCACACCAAGCCCAAAAAGCCAAGAAAAAACAGTAATCCCCCTTCTCTAAACAAGATTTGACGAAAAAACAAGCCCCCGAATAAAATTAAGCGCTACCGATTAAATTGATTTAACCCGATTTTTAACTTCTCACACTTCCGGAGTATTACATACGTAGTATTAGTTGTTTTACAATTTTAGAAATGCATGTGCAGAAACAATTGGTAAAGTATGACATCTATCAAATTTCCTTTTCAGTACATCGATAGGTCAAACATTCATGCGCAGACATCAAGACTTATTGAATACACCAAATCGCACTGTGACATGGTTGTCTAACAAAGGACTTATGGGACAGACTTCTTATTATTCTTCTGTTTTGGATAGGATGTACAATATAAATCAGAGGAGCTAACTAACAGAACAATTTATTCAATGAGTAATGGCTGACAATTGCTAGTTCTATGCTAGTAGTATATACTATATACAATACAAGTTGGTCCTGAAATAACTACCACTACCACTATCACTTACAGATGATTGTATTAAACCATTTGAAAAACCAAAATCTTGGTAATCCAGCTCAAGATTTTTAAGCTGCTCAATGGTCTCTCTACAATCTATAATTCTGTATGAGATAGCACACCCCAATGAATAGTCAACAAAGGTAAATCACCTTAATACCTTACCATCAAATCAACCACCGTCTAAAACAATATCAAACACTGAATGCATATATCTATCTATCTATCTATCTATAAAATAAAATACATGGGAGTGCACTGAAGGCTGAACTAATACATGTAGTCATGACAATGGCTGCAGTATTAAGCCAAAATCACCAGAAACCAATACAAGACAGCTAGTACAAAACCTAATCATAGCTATGCACACCCAATGATGCACCTGATGGCATGGATAATCATAATCTCACTAAGATACCTGCACCCTTTTGTCAATCTCACAGAACAATTTGCAATTGCCAGCAGTGATAACATTAACATCAGAGGCAGAGCAAAGGACATATTAAACCAAGCATTTCTCATACTACTTCAACCGATCCTTGAGAGCAAAAAAGAGAACAAAAATATCATCATTCAACATGACACCATAAGAAAACCAAAATTAAACTCGCATCACATCATCTCAGTAACACGCGTTCCAACATCCAATAAGCTACCCAAGGTTTTCAATTTTAAAGACAGACAAGACACATATCTAAAGAAGTTGTAACCAACAGCTCAGTTCTTGATAGGTAGGAAGGAAAGCGAGCGAGCGAGCGAGCGACCACCTTTCCTCAAGCCTCCCGGTTGTAGACATAGGTCAAGCCTCAAGTTTGAAGCTCCAGTCTGGACTACACCTAATTAGCTAAAGGCTTTCTAAAATGTGGGTCCATTTCGAGAAATTTCAAAGTGGTCACATGTTAAAAATAATATTATAGAAAGATCTACACCCACATGCTAAGTTGAACTTTGTCATCAAGGTACTTAAAAGTGAAATTTCAGATAATCACTACTTTCAAGCTTGATTAAACAAAAAATCTTCTTACAAGATTGTAGAAATAATAAGACCTGAATCGCGATTAGTATTTATTGACATGCTTGCACACCGATGCTCCATCGTTGGATATAACACGTAAGCACAAAGCAGAGAACAAAATTCGAGCAAATCCAATTCTGTAACTCCTCTACAGAATTACTTGTAACTATTCATCACCAACAAGCATTTATGCAGGCGGTTTACAAGTTTAGCATTAGGCGGTTCGGACTCGAGCAACAAAATGGGCGAAGATGGCGAAACATAACAATGTTGACTGCCCAACATCTCTTACAGTACAAAGTATGTATGGGCTTACTGTTCTGTTTTAAGTTTTTCCAATACATAAACTACCACCAAGCAGGTAAAGCCAAGACATGGCTAGGTGAAAGAACATAATGAGCATACATTGAGGACACAAGGGAAACAGATGAATAACCAGAAGGACATTGACTACATGAATTGTTCGAATGATCTGTTGTATTATGCTTATGACAAAGAACCAAGAAGAAGCACCATTTAAATTGAAGAAATCAGTAGCATCAATCTATGTTCACCCCATAAAAGATGTTATGCAAAGTAAAGTGTTAGAATGTACAAGCCCTGAACACAATCTGATCTCACTAAAAGGCATAAGAAGAAGAAAAAAACTATTATGTAGATCTTTCTAGAATGCAGGTAATGACATGAAAGAGAACACAACAGACTATCTTTTATTACAGAGCAGAGTCAGTAGCTTACAGATGATCACAGAGACTGAAAGACATCAACCTCGGTGGTTATTTGATTGGTAGGTTTGCAAAACTCCAGGTCCCAGTGACTGAAAGAAGATAAATGAAAGGTAGCGGTAGTTTTTCAGCTTCAGAGATCATACAGATAGCTCAAGCATTTTTTGTTAAATGTGCACTGATGCAAAAATCATTCAATGGCAACTCTACTTTCTTGAGACGCATTTAACTACAATCCCTCGTGACAGGATGCAATCCCTCATGGCTTCATTGAAGAAAAGTGATATGAAAGGGAGATAAGCATTCACCTAATTAGACAAATTGAGATAAGCATTCACATGTGATTGTTCGTGCAGCAGAGAGCAGCAGAGAAAGGGAGATAATAAGCAGGAGGTGGAGAAGTGGAAGAAAAAGGAGGAGGAGGAGAGATGTGTACCTTTTGTAGTGCGGAAGTTGCAACCGCCGTGTGTGCACGATTCTTTGTAGCTTGCAACCGCCGTGCACTGGGCGTTTGGCAGAGCTCGGCGGTTGCCGAGTGAGCTGACGGCGGTTGGCTAGCACGCAACATCATGGGCTGGGTGGGCGTCGCCCGCCGGTCGAGTGCGCGGCCGCCGCGTCCTCGTCCCCTTCCATTCTTGTCTCCCCCCTCACGCGAACTGCTTCATCCTCCTCCTCGTGGGCGTCCCCGTCACAGCCAGACACGGCGCGTGCGCACACCCGAGCGCCGCGGGTGCGGAGAGGTGCTCGGGTAGCTTCTTCATCCTCACGCAGCTAGGACTCGACTGCGCCCCTCACGCAGCTTCTTCCTCCTCCTTCGCGTCCCAGATCCGGCGCGGGTGGGGAGAGGTGGGCGGCGAGGGTTGATCCGGCACGCGGCGTGGCGGGGCGGTGTCGGCGAGGTGAGGGAGTGCGTGCGTCGCGGGTGGGGAGTGCGGGCGCGAGAGAGACACGGCGCGGGCGCGCAACCGAGCGGCGCGGGTGCGGAGAGGTGCTCGGGTAGCTTCTTCATCCTCACGCAGCTAGCACTCGACTGCGCCCCTCACGCAGCTTCTTCCACCTCCTCCGCGTCCCAGATCCGGCGCGGGTGGGAGCCCTCACGCAGCCTTCTTCCTCCTCGTTCGCGTCCCAGATCCGGCACGGGTGGGGAGAGGTGGGCGGCGAGGGTTGATCCGGCACGCGGCGTTGCGGGGCGGTGTCGGCGAGGTGAGGGAGTGCGGGCGTCGCGGGTGGGGAGTGCGGGCGCGAGAGCGGGCGGCGGGCGACGCAGGTGGTGGAGGGGCGTGAGAGTCGGGAGCGTGAGACAGTGAGGAACTGAGGAGAGCGGCGCGAGTGCGCTAGGGCATGGCAAATGGCAACATCACTTTCATTGTTCTACTAGCCTAGTACAGAAAGTGAGAAGATGTACAATGAAACTTTAGAGGCCCAGCACTGAGCACTTCAAGCTGCAGTACCCAAATTGATTGGCGAAGCCTATAAAAATTTGCTGCACCATAACGCTTCAAAATTTCCTAGTAGCTGAACTTATTTTCTTAGTAAACGATTTAACAAACAACTAATGCATATATTGTAGATCAACGATCATGCACAAACTTCTTCCACCAATTGGCCTCTACCTTTTGTACTATACACTTATACAGATTATGGATCTAATCCGAATGTTTGTTTTACTTGTCTGCTATCTCAAAAATATGGAAGACTTAAGGACACATGCTCTCAACATTGTGCAGGCAAAAAAAAAGCTTACAAACATCTTGTTAAGGAAATACAAGACAACAGGAGCAAGGAACAGCATCTGAAGGGAACACAAAATACATGAGCACAACATACTTTTCCATCCTGATAGGAAAATATATTGATACATGGCTAACCATCAGTTCATAGGCTAAAGGAATCATATACCTCCTTGGCTGCCCCCCGCCATTACATCCATGCACTAGCTCATCACCAGTCGAAATGTCTGGTACCATCTCTAGTCCTCCATTCTCCATTAGCTGCAAAGTGCTGTCGATGGTGAGTATACTCGAGGAATACGAAGTATTGTCGTGGCCGTTCCTATTTTCCAGCTTTCAGTTGCGCATGACACCACATTTTCTCCAGGATGAAACAAACTAAGACTACGACTCCTCCTTTCAAGTGATTCGTTGTGCATGCTTCCTGATTAGTTGTCAACGACGCCTTCTAAATCTGAATTTTGTGTCATTGGGTACAACATACCTCTTTTGTAATACTTGTATTAGTTCAAATATTGCAATCCTGACTTGTGCATCCTGCGTTCTACAGAGCAAGACCACTACTTCACGGGATATACTCATGACAATGTTAATATTTTTTAAATATACTTCTACATTTAGTCTCCATACTACTGACATTTTTGTTGGGGTAACTATTTTTCGATAGACTTCCTTATTTGCTCTCCTATTTCAACTAAACATGCACCATTCAAAATGATCAGTCCACGTCATTCTTAATAGCATGTAGTCACAATACAACAAAGCATGTATCGTTACTAATACCAGTTCAAATTTTGTTTGATCGAAAAAGATAATGCAACAAAGCATGCACTGTTCCCTTGTTTTTAGGGATTAGCTATGCATGGATTATGTAACATCCCAATTTTCTGAGTTTAAAAAAAATCTTTTAAATAGTTAGTAGGGAAAAAGTCACCATTTGGATTTTATTTGAATTTAATTCAAAAGCTTAAGATTGGACTTTGCAATCAAAAACATTTAATATGAATAATTCCAACTTGAACAATAGCCAAAACTATTTTATTTGGGTTCTATGTGCTCAGATATATTTTCTAAATTTTTCTAGAATTTTTCTGAGTTTATTTGCTATTCTCTATTGCTTATTTAAATTTCTAGTATTTTCTAAAATAGAAAACCTATTTAAAATCTCGGAAAAGCTCTTGGGCCGAAACCCAGCCCAAAACCCCCTTGGCCCAGCCCTGTCCAACACAACCCCGCGCGCGCGCGAGCCGCCTCTCACAGACAGGTGGTCCCCTGAAAGATCTAGACCCGCCATTATGTGGTAATGGAGTTTTGGAGTTTTGGTGATTAATGATAAATCTAATTGGGAGACTAACACCTTTATTGATATACATATTGTGTAGTCTTATTTGGATATAAAGGTGAAAATCATGAAGGCATGCAAAGTGATTAATGACAAATGCACTTGTGAGACTAACACTCCTATTGTTATATCAAGTTTAGTCTCAGCTTGGATATAAAAGCAAAAATCCAAACAGGTATGTATTCATTAATGACAAATCTATTTGTGAGACTAACAATTCTATTGATTATCTATTGCTTAGTCTCGTTTGGATATAAAGATGAAAATACAAGAGGTATGCATTCTACTTCTTATTATTATATCTTGTTGCATTCCTCGGATCCAAAATATAGGTTAAACTCCACCAAAAAGGTTAACTTGGATATGTGCATATGTTTCCATTACACATTTGTGTATGCACACATTTAGGGGGAGTTCATTCTATATTTTGTGGTTTCATTAGTATTGATCCATATTCTCTTTCCACATATATTAAGGATCTTTACTTTGAAACATATCATTGAATATATTTAACTTGTGTAGTTAATATATTCATATGAGTATATGAGAGCATATGAGACTTGTGTAGTTCATTGATGCTCATATATCCTTTAATATATTTGAACTTGTGTAGTTAATATATTCATATGAGTATATACAACTTGTGTAGTTCGTATACACTCATATTTAGTATATACAACTTGTAGTTCAGTATATACTCTTGGTATATATAACTTATGTAGTTCATATATACTCATGTCACTTTATATTCAATTATTTGCAATTGTGTTGTGGGACTAATGTGTGTGCTAAGATGTTTTCAAGGCTTAGTCCCGGAGTTTGAATAGTGACATGAAAAGGAAATGCAAAGGTGATAAGAGATCAACATGGCTCAAGACAAAGGAGTCATGCATTGCATTTCAAAAGCTTCGAAATGCGGTAGTACCGCGTTGTATGCTGTGATAGTACACGCATCGCGTGATGTACCGATTTACATGCGGTATGAAAATTCGATAGCATTGCTTTTGGACTTGGTTTGCTCTGAAGTGGAGCGGTAGTACCGGAGTTCATGTGGCGGAACTATCACAGTAAGCGTATGACCGCAAATATGTTGGCGGTATGTAAATTCAGAGAAGGTATTTTTCTGTATTTCTCGAGCCTCTGGAAATCGGTAGTACCGCATCTGAGAAACAGTACTACCGGATAGCGGTATTACCGGATGCTAGTTGGCGGTAATACCGCACCTGTTAGTAATGGCTTGTTCAAAAGCATTTATGCAGGTATATCTTGTTAATTAATGTTAATGACATTGTAGGACTAACATTTTCCATGAGTTGGATGAATAAGTTATGTTCCAGGGTGATAAAGACTTTGGATGGCATCATGAGTTGATTGTCATCAAGTCAAGGTTCAAGAAGATGGTGCTTCATGTGTTGATGCATATCAAGATCTCGAATAAGAGATGATCATGAGTTGATCATCGAGTCAAGAGAAGACTCATCAGGTGTTGATGCATATCAAGACAATGACCCGGACTTGAAGTGAAGATGTGCGTCATCAAGCTTCAAAAAGATGCTCAAGGCAAAGGTATGACTAGCTATGGCTAAGGATGTGTTCCTAGTATTTTACCGGTCTTGGTGTTTGGTTGGAAGACCGGATTGCTAGTATAGGTTGCCGTACTATTAAGAGGGGTCTTGTCTAGTAGCTTGAGTTAGCCATGTGTTGATAGCTCATTGTGTTTGCTCTAGCTCAACTTAACATGTTGCCTATATTTGCGAATGTGTTTTGCAAATAGTTGAGGCTCATGGATAATCCTTGTAGCATGTGACTATACTTTGCAAATGTGTTTTGCAAACGGTTGAAGTCCATGTACCTACTCCTTGTAGCATGATCTAAGTTTGCAAATATGTTTTGCAAATTGTTGGGATTCATGTATTTTCCCTTGGCATGGTCTAAGATTGCTTGTTGCTAACTCCTTGGACTTAGACCATGGTATTGGCTCTTTGAAGTTGTGCTTTTTGATTTGATAAAATGTGTTTGAGATCAAATCAAATAGGTGGATTGAGTAGCCCACTGAATAAGCTTTCAATAGAGTCCAAGATCACTCAATTCCGACATCGGAATCAAAAGTTATGACCTTTTTACCGAGTGTGGTCTGTGCTGAAAATTGGGCTGCGGTAGTACCGCCCGTATAATCGATGAGTACCGCACCAAGGTCAGAACGGCTAGTTTTTGCTGATTTCAGCTCCCAACGGCTAGTTTTTGTTGTGGGGGCTATAAATACCCCCTTGGCCGGTTGAGAGACAACCTTTGGCATCCCATTGAGTTCCTTTGAGCTAAGAGCAAGCCCTCTACTCCCATTTGTGCATGTGTTGCACTTAGTGAGGTTTGAGAGGCAAATCCTATTGCATGTGTTGCATTAGGTGGTGGATTTAGTATCCACGAGAGCTTTGACACTTGATTGGTTCAAGTGAAAGTTGGAGACTTGTTACTCTTGGTGTTTGCCGACACCTAGAGGGCGTGGAGGCGTCGTGCGTCGGTGTTCTTCTCAAGTGAAGTTTGTGAGAAGACCCGAGCGTTTGTGAGTGGCTTGGTGCTCGCCATCTCCGGAGTGGAGTAAGAGCAACCCTAGTGGAGCGAGGTGTTGATACCTCGGAGGAAGGCTTAATTTGTTGAGCCGGCCCAATTGGTTTGGGTTTCCCTCAACGTGGATTATGGGAGACCGGTAAGTCTCCGACCACCACGGTAAAACATCATTGTGTCCCATGTGCGTCTTGTGATTAGCTTTCATATACTTTACATTGTGCAATTTATATACCTTGTATTAAATTGCTTATTCATTGTGTATGATTGCAATAGTATCATTTACATTGCTTAAATTGAATTGCTTACAAGTCCATGCTTGATTGATTATTATCAATAGACTTGTATTGTTGGTGCACTTAGTTGAACCTGGTTGTTTAGGCGTTAATTGTGCTAAACCGAATTGATATTTAGCTTCCGCATTAGAAATCGGTTTTAGAGCATATAAGTTTTAAAATGCCTATTCACCCCCCCTCTAGTCGGCCTCCTCGATCTTACATCCCCGCGTGTCAGCCTCCCTTCTCTCTCTCTTCGCGCGGGCGCGTTGAACCTCGACCGTCCGATTTTCTTTGAACGACGCGATGGCGTTGTGCCTTCCGGGGCAGCCTGAACGGCCCATTGATCGTGAGCCGTGCGATCAAGAATGGATGGTCCGATGGCGTTGTGCCTTCCAGGCGACCCGAACGTCCCATTGATTTTTGGCCGTCCGATCAGATCTGAACAGTGACTCTCTTATCCCGATCGAGCACGTGCGTGGGCTGCCACTGACGTGTGGGCCCCGCGTGTCAGGTCTTCGTCCCCGCGCCCGGCTTCATCCTCGCATGCGGCCGCGGCCGTCCGCCATTGCCGATCTCTGAGTCTCGTACGACAACGCGAGATTTCCAACAGAACTCCTTCTAGAAAATGTGCCAAATCCTATCTCTAATCTCTCCGCATCTGTTTCTGTTGGAATTATCCCGAATCGTATCTTATCTCCCGGATTTCCAAATTTTGTCTCGTGTTCTTCTCGGACTCGATTTGGGGATTCCTTATCCCGTGCCGCCCTAAGCCTATAAAAGCCACCCCGAGGTTCGCCCTTGCTCCCGCAACCCAAAGCCGACATCCACTTCGCCCTGAGAGCCCTAGCGCCGCCGCAATCGGAGTTTTAGGGTTTTTCTGCCGCCGGTGTTTTTCTTCGAATTGCGCCGCCGTCGACGTCGCCCTACCCCCGTGGTCTACACCGCCGGGTTCACCGTTACATCATCTACCTCCAGGAGCTTTCGCCGTTGTCGGAACTTCACGGGAGGCCCTGTCTGACAACACCCGAGGCTCTCCGCCGCTCAACTCTCGTCGTCGGTCGCCACCGTCCACCCCAAGCACCCGGAAGTACACCCTTAGGTTCGTAATAGTGCCAGCTACGTCCTGGTACCACCCACCCTCGCCGGCGAGCCGCCGTTCGCCGTGCCGTTGGTTCCCGAGCCTTATCGTCGGCATTATGACGTGGCAGTCCACGTCGACAGCCATCTCAGCGTCGTGCCTCCGTGTCGCGTGCGTGGCTGCCTCGTCAGTGCGTGCGTGGCACAGTCCACCGGCCTCAGATCTAATCGGCTCGATAGACTTGGTCTACCGTGAGCCATCTCGCTGACATATGGGTCCCACATGTCAGTTAATTCTTTTTATTCTTTTAATTCCTGAAATTCCTTGTTGACGTCGCTGTTGCGCAATAATCCAATTTTTCTTCAGAGAAATAATTCGAAAATTCCAGAAAATCTAAATTAGGGTTTCTTTTAGATTTTCAAACTTCCAGAGGCCATAACTTTTGCATCCTAACTCCGATTGACTAAGTTGCGAGTACAATTGCTTAGCCATGCTACGAGTCTCACATCTCATATAAGTTGCAATTATTAAATTGACTAAGTGACTATAGAACTCTGTGTAAAACTGTGTGCTATGTGTTATTACTTCGTGATGGCATGTGTTGCACTATAACCAACTAGGTGGTAAAGGATTTAGACTGAGGCAAGTGGTGGATACTGTGTGATATGGTGGAGTTTGTGATGGGAATGATAATCTTTGTGATCTACTTAGAAAATGGAAGTCTTTGCTTGGTCAATTAAGGACTTAACTTTGTGCGCCATTGAACTGAGCCTTGCTGTACGACCACATGCCTGGTATGGGACGAGCCTAACATAGTAAGTTATGGATTCTTAGCATTGATTACTCAGGTGGTAGGTTAGGCTATGGGTGGAGGTGTGTACTACAAGGTAGTCGCATCACGGGGCGGTTCGCCGTGTCCCTGTGCAGCGGTGTGTGTTATGCCAAAGCGCTTCGTTTGGGTTGGCATAGCGGTTTGTAAGCACATCGGGAGTGTCAATGTTGAGATGAAGTTTCTGAACCGTTTTGTTATGATTAGTGCTTGCTACACTAGTTGTATCGTGTGGGTAAAGTGTACAACCTCTGCAGAGTATTAAATCAATCTATTCGAATAGCCGCGTCCGCGGTCATGGACATGCTCGGGGATTTCACACAAGGGGGTAGTTTTCATAAAATGTTGGGATGGGAGCTGTGTGACCTCAATCATATGGCTATGTGAAATAATATGTTTAGCTTTGTGTCTTTGTGGAAACAACTGTTAAATTAATATTGTCTATTTGTTTTGAATTATGCTTTCAATCTATTATTCGTATTCAATTGCAAATGTTGCTTTTATGCAAAAGAACCACAAAAGCCTTTTATTGGAATAAGCCTGCATCTATAAATTGCATTCTGTGGTATGATTTGCGAGTACGGTTGTGTATTCACGCTTGTTGTAAAACTTGCGCCCAAACCTACAGAAGAGGAGGAGTCTACACCTGCTTTCGAGGAGGATTTCGCCAAAGGTTGTTGATCATTAAGGTCTGGATCCCAGTCGGTTGCCTGTGGTGAATTGGTGGGATCTACGCCGGAGTTATTTACGTTCATTCTTTGTTTTATTCTCTGTTAGCCCTGCGTGGCTTAATAAGTGTAAACTCGACCATAAGGTCAAAACCCTTATTTGTTATTCAAACTAATCGTTTACTTTATTTATCGCTTGTGTGGATCGATATTTACCTATGTTAACACTGTGTGCACTAGCGTGATCCTGGACTAGTGCAGTATACACAGAGGGTTCCAGAATCGTAATTCTGGGTCCCGACAGAGGTGGTATCAGAGCCATATTGACTGTAGGTCTTGACCTTAGTTAGATTGGCCGTCTTTAGAGTGTCCAAACTATTTTATAAAAGAAAAATTAACTTGCAAGGTGAATTAATTGCTTAACTCTTCTGATATCTCTCTTGACTCAACTTTTGCTATGATTTTCTTTTTCCGCTGTTTTAAAGTTGCCCTTACCCTCTTCATCTGTCTTGACAGATGCCTCGTCTCCAGAGCTATGGTGAGCGCACAGGAGGATACGCCGCTGAGCTTTGGAAGCTGTTGCAAGTTCTTGGAGGCTTTGATCGTCCGTGTGCGTCGGCAACAAGCGGATGGTGAATGGGCAAAACCGTGGAGTGATCAGTCGCCTTGACGATCTACGCCAGGAGAGGAGCGACAAGGCAAGCCGACCTTCGCACATCTCTGTGAGGAAGATCACCTGGCTAGAAGGTATCCGGGAGTCGTCGCGCTTGGCCATGCCGGTATCGCAACATCTACACACGGGAGCTTCAAGACACCGTCTTCCGTTACCACCCCAGAGCTGCAGCCGTGGATCTGCCAGCACGCTACCCGTCCACAGCAGAAGAGAGCAATGCTACGGTCGTGCATCTCGCCTAGTTTGCAGCTGCTCAGGAGGAAACATTAGAGAGGACTATCACAGAGCTGGATCATGTCTATGAAGCATTGCAGAGAGCTGAAGAAAAGGTCGCTACGCTGCAAGAGATTCTCTACGACCAGGATGACGAAGTAGAAGAAGACCCCGAGGAGGATCCTGAAGAAGATCGAGAGAATGCCAGTTGAGCGTAAGAAGATGCAGAGCCAAAGGAGCCGGTGAACGGTTGCACCGGGCGCTGTTCTCGCTGCACAGTTCCTGTGGCATCGGGATCAGTTTGCCAAGATGATGGCTCACTTCCGAGTCTACAACCGTCAGGAGCGCCGCCGCGGTTGTGGAGGCTTTCTCGAGTAGTTGTTCTAAGTCTCAGTTTTTCAGGCTTAGCCAGTTTCAGTAGTAAGTCGCCCTTTAGGCGGTAGTTTTGTGTGCTTAGGTCGTTATTTCCTTTTTGTGTGCGAGTATGAGCTGCAAAGACCCTTAGGCATTTGTTGCAGCCATGCTAAGACCCTAATTAATAAAGGTATTTCATTTAAGTTTCTTGAGCTGTGTTTCGTTGGGTTTAACCTACCCCCTGCTTAGTTCTTAACTTATCTTGTGCTTGCTACCTTATCTAACCCATGGAGCTTAGCGGATGGTTCAAACTCGCATGATCAGCAAAGTGGTTGCGGTACTCAACACCAAGAAGCAATGAGCAACCAGCCGCAGGAGCAGTTCCGCCACAAGCACCCCCAATTGACTTGCAAAACTTTGGAGCTTTCATGGCAGCACAAACTCAGCTAATGAGTACCACGATGAATCAGATGCAAGCTATGAACAACCAAGTCAACAACAACAACAATCAACAGCATGGAGCCCCAGCTGCTCATGGTCATCATGGACCATCTAAACTTGCGGAGTTTATGAGAACCCGTCCACACACATTTTCCGGACACGTCTCCCCAGTAGAGGCAGATGATTGGCTCACGGTTATTGAAAGAAAGCTGCTGATCACCCAGTGCAGTGACCGTGAGAAGGTTCTGTATGCCACTCATCAGATGGAAGGCATAGCTGCTGAATGGTGGGAGAACTTTTGTGCCGCTCATGAGGCGCCATAGGATATCACCTGGGAGGAATTTTCTGCAGTATTTCACCAGTATCATGTACCAGAAGGCATTATTGATCTGAAGAAGGATGAGTTCCGCACTCTCAAGCAAGGAGCTATGTCGGTATCTGACTACCTCAACAAGTTTTCTCAACTAGCTCGCTATGCAGCAGAGGATGTAGCCACAGACAAGGCTCGCCAGAGTCGCTTTCTGAAGGGGCTGAACACTGGACTGCAAGTCAGTCTGATCGCCAATACTTTCCCTGACTTCCAAGAATTGGTCAACAAAGCCTTTGTTCTAGAGGACAAACGGAAGGAATTGGAAGATAACCGTAAGCGCCGGATGGCTCAGCAAGGAAACCAGCAATCACAGCAGAGGGCAAGAACCACGCCATCATAGTTCAACCGATTTCCACCCCAGATTTCGTTCAGAGCACCTGCGCCAACTTCAGCACCCCGTCCAGCTGCTCAGAACTTCCGCAACCCTGCACCTGTCAACCCCAATCCAGGGAGCAACCAGCAGAACGTACCACGGGTATGTTATACCTGTCGTCAGCCGGGACATTTTGCCAACCAGTGTCCGCAAAGGGGAACAATCACCACAGTACGCTTCAACCTTGGAGCTACGCCATCCAAGACGCCAGCACCAGGCATCAATCAAGGAGTTTCACAAGTTGCCGATCAAGCCGGAGGAGCACCGCAGTCGATGATCAGAGGTCGTGTCAACCACGTCACTCTGGAAGGAGCTCAGGAAGCACCGGACGTCGTACTGGGTAAGTTTCTGGTTAACTCGATGCACGCATCGGTTTGTTTGATTACGAGCTTCGCATTCGTTTGTTTCTGGAATGTTTGCAACCAAGAATAATTTGGAAGTCATGCGTCTTAAGTATACTTTGCTAGTCCAGTCGCCTGGAGCAAAGCTAAGCACTAGGGTGGGATGTTTAGGAGCTAAGTTACTCATAGCTGGAGTTGAGTTTCTAGCCAACCTAATCGTACTAGACACCCAAACCTTAGATGTCATTCTTGGCATGGATTGGTTATCTAAGTACAAAGTCGTGCTAGATTGTGGCCGAAGAGCCGTAACAGTCGAGGATACCAACGGAAACAAGGTAGAATTTCTAGCCACCTCAGTTCGTGATGGACATCTGATGGTGAACAGTCTGAAGACCCTTTCCTTAGAAGAAGTACCAGTGGTCAGTGAATATCCAGATGTGTTTCCAGAGGAGTTACCAGGAATGCCACCGGATCGTGACATTGAGTTTGTCATCGACCTAGTGCCAGGGACAGCACCAATTTCAAAGAGGCCTTATCGGATGTCAGCCGATGAATTGGTAGAGATGAAGAAGCAGATAGAAGAACTTCTTGAGAAAGGTTTCGTGAGACCTAGTTCGTCGCCATGGGGGGGGCGCCAGTGTTATTTATCAAGAAGAAAGATGGAAGCATGAGGATGTGTATCGATTACCGTTCCCTCAACGAGGTTACCATCAAGAACAAGTACCCACTGCCCCGGATCGATGATCTGTTTGATCAGATGAAAGAAGCCGGAGTGTTCTCAAAGATCGACCTGCGATCAGGCTACCATCAGCTAAAAATTTGTCCTAAGGATATACCGAAGACCGCTTTCTCAATGCGGTATGGACATTATGAGTTCTTGGTCATGTCTTTTGGTCTGACTAATGCCCCTGCATACTTCATGAACATGATGAATAAAGTATTCATGGAATATTTGGACAAGTTCGTAGTTGTGTTCATTGATGATATTCTGGTGTACTCCAAGTCGGAGGAAGAACACGCCGAACATTTAAGAATAATCTTGGAAAAACTCAAAGAGCATCAGTTGTATGCCAAGTTCAGTAAGTGTGATTTTTGGAAGAAGGAAGTCGATTTCCTTGGTCATGTGATGACAGCTGAGGGAGTAGCAGTTGACCCCGGTAAAGTTAAAGCAGTGTTACATTGTGAGCAGCCCAAGACTGTAACTCAGATTCGCAGTTTCTTGGGAATGGCAGGTTATTATCGCCGTTTCATCGAAGGATTCTCATCGATTGCTAAGCCTCTTACGCAATTGTTGAAGAAGAAGAAAAAGTTCACATGGACTCCAGCCTGTGAAGAAAGTTTTCAAGAATTGAAGAAGCGTTTGATTTCAGCCCCAGTGCTGATTTTGCCAGATATTCGGAAAGATTTCGATATCTATTGTGACGCTTCACGTCAAGGACTAGGATGCATCTAGATGCAGGAAGGAAGAGCTATCGCTTATGCGTCAAGGCAATTGAGACCTCACGAGGAGAATTACCCTACTCATGATCTGGAATTAGCTGCTGTAGTGCACGCTTTAAAGATTTGGCGTCACTACCTCATCGGTAATCGCTGTGAAGTCTACACAGATCATAAGAGCCTGAAGTACATCTTCACCCAGTCAGATTTGAACATGAGACAGAGAAGATGGTTAGAACTGATCAAAGATTATAATCTTGGAATCCACTACCATCCCAGAAAAGCCAATGTAGTTGCAGATGCCTTGAGTCGTAAGAGTTACTGCAATGCTTTAGAAGTAAAAGAAAGTTGCCCAGAACTGTATGAAGAATTTCAGAAGCTAAAGCTAGAAGTTGTGTCCGAAGGATTTGTAGCCAATTTGGAGGTACAGTCTACACTGGAGAAGCAGATTCGTGAAGCGCAACCCAAGGATCCTGTGTTGTCAGACATCAAGGTCAAAATGGCAAAAGGAAAATTCAAAGATTTTACCAAGGATGATCAAGACAAACTCTGGATTAATGGTCGTATCTGTGTACCAGATATCGATGGTCTAAGGCAGTTAATCTTAACGGAAGCCCACGACTCAAAGTATTCGATTCACCCTGGAAATACCAAAATGTACCAGGATATTGAGACTAAATTTTGGTGGCCCAATTTGAAGCGAGAAGTCGCAGAGTTCGTTGCCTTGTGCGACATCCGTCGAGTAAAGCGAACACCGAGACCAGCAGGTTGTTGCAACCGTGAAGATTCCAGTGGAAGTGGGAAGAGATCGGAATGGATTTCATCACCGTTTACCCAAGACTCAATCGGTTACGATTCGATCTGGGTAATAGTCGATCGTTTGACCAAGGTCGCCCATTTCCTGCCACTCAAAACTACATACTCAGGAGATCGCCTTGCGGAGTTGTACATGGCTAGAATTGCCAGTTTGCACGGTGTGCCCAAGAAGATAGTATCAGATCGAGGATCTCAGTTCACCTCTCGTTTTTGGCAAAGTTTGCATGAAGCGTTAGGTACCCATCTGAATTTCAGTACCGCGTATCATCCGCAGACAGATGGACAGACTGAAAGAGTTAATCAGATATTGGAAGATATGCTGAGAGCTTGTGCTCTAGCTAATGCTGCCCGATGGGATAAAAGTTTACCATATGCAGAATTCTCGTAAAACAACAGTTATCAAGCTAGTCTACAAATGTCACCATTTGAAGCTTTGTATGGCCATGCCTGTCGAACCCCGTTGAATTGGTCGAAAGCAATTGAGCGTTCGATGTCGGTCGGACATCATCCAAGAAGCGAGAAGAGCAAGTGGCCATGATAAGAGAAAGATTGAAGATAGCTCGACCCAGCGTAAGAGCTATCGCGATAATCGTCGTCGTGATGTCAGCTTTGAACCCGAGGATTTCGTTTATCTTCGAGTTACCCCGCTCAGAGGTGTCAAAAGGTTTCATGCCAAAGGGAAGCTTGCCCCTAGGTATGTTGGTCCGTTCAAGATTTTGGAACACCGTGGAGAAGTTGCTTATCAGTTAGAGCTACCGCAGTCATTAGCAGGAGTACATGATGTCTTTCATGTCTCGCAGTTGAAGAAGTGTCTTCGCGTGCCAGAAGAGCAAGCCCCGCTGGAGTCGATTGACTTGAAGGAAGATCTTACCTACAAGGAGCAGCCAGTCAAGATTTTGGATGTCGCAGAGTGCCACACCAGAAGCAAGACTGTTCATTTTTGCAAGGTGCAGTGGAGCAACCACTCAGAAGGAGAAGCAACGTGGGAACGTGAAGAAGAGCTGAAAGCTGAGTTTCCTAGCCTTTTCTCTAGCTAGCCTGAATCTCGGGGTCGAGATTCCTTTAAGGGGGAGGTTTGTAACATCCCAATTTTCTGAGTTTAAAAAAAATCTTTTAAATAGTTAGTAGGGAAAAAGTCACCATTTGGATTTTATTTGAATTTAATTCAAAAGCTTAAGATTGGAGTTTGCAATCAAAAACATTTAATATGAATAATTCCAACTTGAACAATAGCCAAAACTATTTTATTTGGGTTCTATGTGCTCAGATATATTTTCTAGATTTTTATAGAATTTTTCTGAGTTCATTTGCTATTTTCTATTGCTTATTTGAATTTCTGGTATTTTCTAAAATAGAAAACCTATTTAAAATCTCGGAAAAGCTCTTGGGCTGAAACCCAGCCCAAAACCCCTTGGCCCACCTGTCCCATTAACCCCTCACATGCGAGCCGCCTCTCAGCGGCAGTGGTCCCGCGTGTCGACCTCCTCTCTCTCAATTCGCGCGGGCGCGTTGAACCTCGACCGTCCGATTTTCTTTGAATGGCGCGATGGCGTTGTGCCTTCCGGGGCAGCCCGAACGGCCCATTGATCGTGAGCCGTGCGATCAAGAATGGATGGTCCGATGGCGTTGTGCCTTCCAGGCGACCCGAACGACCCATTGATTTTGGGTCGTGTGATCAGATCTGGACAGTGACTCTCTTATCCCGATCGTGCACGTGCGTGGGCTGCCACTGACGTGTGGGCCCCGTGTGTCAGGTCTTCGTCCCCGCCCCCGGCTTCGTCCTCGCATGCGGCCGCGGCCGTCCGCCATTGCCGATCTCCGAGTCTCGTACGACAACGCGAGATTTCAGACAGAACTCCTTCTAGAAAATGTGCCAAATCCTATCTCTAATCTCTCCGCACCTGTTTCTGTTGGAATTATCCCGAATCGAATCTTATCTCCCGGATTTCCAAATTTTGTCTCGTGTTCTTCTCGGACTCGATTTGGGGATTCCTTATCCCGTGCCGCCCTCAGCCTATAAAAGCCACCCCGAGGTTCGCCCTTGCTCCCACAACCCAAAGCCGCCATCCACTTCGCCCTGAGAGCCCTAGCGCCGCCGCAATCGGAGTTTTAGGGTTTTTCCGCCGCCGGTATTTTTCTTCGAATTGCGCCGCCGTCGACGTCGCCCTACCCCCGTGGTCTACACCGCTGGGTTCGCCGTTGCATCATCTACCTCCAGGAGCTTTCGCCGTTGTCGGAATTTCACCGGAGGCCCTGTCCGACAACACCCGAGGCTCTCCGCCGCTCAACTCTCGCCGTCGGTCGCCACCGTCCACCCCAAGCACCCGGAAGTACACCCTTAGGTTCGCAATAGTGCCAGCTACGTCCTGGTACCACCCACCCTCGCCGGCGAGCCGCCATTCGCCGTGCCGTTGGTTCTCGAGCCTTATCGCCGGCATTATGACGTGGTAGTCCACGTCGACAGCCATCTCAGCGCCGTGCCTCCGTGTCGCGTGCGTGGCTACCTCGTCAGCGCGTGCGTGGCACAGTCCACCGGCCTCAGATCTAATCGGCTCGGTAGACTTGGTCTACCGTGAGCCATCTCACTGACATATGGGTCCCACATGTCAGTTAATTCTTTTTATTCTTTTAATTCCTGAAATTCCTTGCTGACGTCGCTGTTGCGCAATAATTCGATTTTTCCTCAGAGAAATAATTCGAAAATTCCAGAAAATCCAAATTAGGGTTTCTTTTAGATTTTCAAACTTCCAGAGGCCATAACTTTTGCATCCTAACTCCAATTGAGCCCATTCAAATTTCTAAATCTATCTAAATTCAAGCTCTATTTATCGGAGTTTTTTATTTAATTTTTGGAGCTTGTTTTGCCTCTGTTATTTATTTGTTTTGTTTATTTGTTTCGTTTGCGAGTAGACGTCGATTCGTCGGGAATTTTGGAGAAGAAGGAGCACCCCCAAGATCAAGACCAGTACATAGACCTTTTCCAAGGCAAGAAATACCTTTGATCATCTTGAACCCAGTTTCCAAATTACTCTGTGTTAAAGTATTGCATTCTACAATAATTATTTATTTAAATGTTTTGGGTATAGTTACTATCCAAATTGTTATCACACCTTGGCCTTGTATGTCATATTTACTTGTCACCCTAGATTGGTTTATTAGTTGGTAATATTATAGCACCAACGTGGGTTAGATGCGAGTACAATTGCTTAGCCATGCTACGAGTCTCACATCTCATGTAAGTTGCAATTATTAAATTGACTAAGTGACTATGGAACTTTGTGTAAAACTGTGTGCTATGCGTTATTACTTCGTGATGGCATGTGTTGCACTATAACCAACTGGGTGGTAAAGGATTTAGACTGAGGCAAGTGGTGGATACTGTGTGATATGGTGGACTTTGTGATGGGAATGATAATCTTTGTGATCTAGTTAGAAAATAGAAGTCTTTCCTTGGTCAATTAAGGACTTAACTTTGTGCGCCATTGAACTGAACCTTACTGTACGACCACATGCCTGGTATGGGACGGGCCTAACTTAGTAAGTTATGGATTCTTGGCATTGATTACTCAGGTGGTAGGTTAGGCTATGGGTGGAGGTGTGTACTACAAGGTAGTCGCATCACGAGGCGGTTCGCTGTGTCCCTGTCCAACGGTGTGTGTTATGCCAAAGCGCTTCGTTTGGGTTGACATAGCGGTTTGTAAGCACATCGGGGGTGTCAATGTTGAGATGAAGTTTCTGAACCGTTTTGTTATGATTAGTGCTTGCTACACTAGTTGTATCGTGTGGGTAAAGTGTACAACCTCTGCAAAGTGTTAAATCAATCTATTCGAATAGCGCGTCATGATCATGGACATGCTCGGGGATTTCACACAAGGGGGTAGTTTTCATAAAATGTTGGGATGGGAGCTGTGTGACCTCAATCATATGGCTATGTGAAATAATATGTTTAGCTTTGTGTCTTTGTGGAAACAACTGTTAAATTAATATTGTCTATTTGTTTTGAATTATGCTTTCAATCTATTATTCGTATTCAATTGCAAATGTTGCTTTTATGCAAAAGAACCACAAAAGCCTTTTATTGGAATAAGCCTGCATCTATAAATTGCATTCTGTGGTATGATTTGCGAGTACGGTTGTGTATTCACGCTTGTTGTAAAACTTGCGCCCAAACCTACAGAAGAGGAGGAGTCTACGCCTGCTTTCGAGGAGGATTTCGCCAAAGGTTGTTGATCATTAAGGT
The DNA here is from genome assembly GCA_036346255.1 of Ampelocalamus luodianensis. Taxonomy (NCBI): domain Eukaryota; kingdom Viridiplantae; phylum Streptophyta; class Magnoliopsida; order Poales; family Poaceae; genus Ampelocalamus; species Ampelocalamus luodianensis. Next base: position 26,086,616 of record CM070625.1, read on the forward strand.
CTGGATCCCAGTCGGTTGCCTGTGGTGAATTGGTGGGATCTACGCTGGAGTTATTTCTGTTCCGCTGCTGTTTTATTCTCTGTTAGCCCTGCGTGGCTTAATAAGTGTAAACTCGACCATAAGGTCAAAACCCTTATTTGTTATTCAAACTAATCGTTTACTTTATTTATCGCTTGTGTGGATCGATATTTACCTTTGTTAACATTGTGTGCACTAGCGTGATCCTGGACTAGTACAGTATACACAGAGGGTTCTAGAATCGTAATTTTGGGTCCCGACAGATTAGCCCTGCATGGTTCAAAGTAGTATTAACATCACTAATGGATGTATCCGTTAAGGAAGTCCTCCTTCAGTCGGTACATATCTCAAAGTTCATCAAGGGTATGTAGGTATGGGAGTACATACTCCCTGAGTACGAAGCAGGCGTCTATATATATATATATATATATATATATATATATATATATATATATATATATATATATATATATAAAAGCCGGTTTTAAAGGCAAAAGCAACCACTGCTTGGAGGTTTTGTAGAGAAGAGGCTATCACAGACGGTTCCATCTACCAACCGTCCGTGATAAGTAGGATATCACAAACGGTTTTATCTATAAACCGCATGTGATAGTAACTATTATAGACGGTTTTACCTACAAATCGTCTGTGTTATTCAAATATCACATACGGTTTAAGCTACAAACCGTCTGTGTTATTCAACTATCACAGACGGTTCTCAGTTAATAACCGTCTATGATAGTATGCATCAAAGACGGTTTGAAAACTGTCTGTGATGACCTCATGTCATTACAGACTCATAAATTCAGACGGCTCACAAAACCGTCTGTGATGATATTTTTGAATCTTCTGTGAAGATCTTTTCTATAGTAGTGAGTGTTTAGCAACCCATAAATGTACTATTACACATGTAGGAAACCATGCTGGTCTTAAGTTCAATTAACTGTTGTGATGTCTCGTGATCCAAATATCTGGCTGCTCCAGATTCTGTTGCCGAAGCTCGTCCTTGTGCTGGTTGATATACGGGGACACTTTGGCCATGTGTTATAAGACCGTGAAATGGGCTTGAGCATACGCATCCATATCTAGAGTGATTACTTTCCTTCTGATGGTCCTGATACCCTTGAGCCTCCCCTCATGGCGAGATCGAGGCACACCTATTGGTTCAACTTAAGCCATGTAATTGATGCAGAACTCAATGACCTCTTCGGTTGCTTAACCTTACACAATGCTGCCCTCCGACCGAGATTGATTCCATACATAAGACTTGAGAATTCCCATTAACCTCTCGAACGGGTGCATGCTATGTAGGAATACGGGCCTGCATATCTTTATCTCTCTCACAATGTGAACATTGAGATGGACCATGATATCAAAAAATGACGGAGGAAAATACATCTCAAGATGACATAGAGTTGTCACCAACTCGTCCTGCAGAACATCTCGTTCTTTAGGATCGATGACCTTTTGAGCAAATGTGTTAAAGAAATAACACAACATCATAATTGTATCTCGGACCTTGATCGGCAAAATACTTCTAATTGCAACAGGGAGCATCCATGTCATCAGCACATGATAATCATGAGACTTCATAATAATTAACTTCAAATCTTCCATCGAAACAAGTTTTTTCATGTTGGCGGAGTAACCGAACGGAACTTTCACACCATACAAGCACTGGCACAGTTCAGTTCTCTCGGCATTGGACAGAGCGTAACAAGCAGGGGGAAGGTACATTCGTCCTTTATCGGTCTTTATTGGTGCTAACCCAGGTCTGATGTCCATATCAACCAAGTCAAGCCGTGCGTTGACACCATCCTTTATTTTGTCATGAATGTTCAGTACGAGACCAATCAAGCTGTAACATATATTCTTCTCTACGTCCATGACATCGATGCAGTGGTGAACTTTTAGGTGCTCCCAATAAGGTAAGTCCCAAAATATTGATCTCTTCTTCCAGATGTTCTTCTTACGGGTCCTCGATTTACATCCCTTTCTGAGCACAACATCTAAATCCTTAATCATATCATAGACCTCTTTTTCACTTAAATATCTTGGAGCTGAACTGTCCTCTTTCTCTCTGTCGAATTGTTTCTTCATCCTGTGGTATGGGTGAGCCCTCCGAAGAAAGCTACGGTGACGCATGTACACAGTTTTGTGTGAGTGCTTCAACCACACACTATCGGTATCATCTAAGCAGTGAGTACATGCTTTGACTCCTTTTGTACTCTGGCCTGATAGGTTAGCAAGGGTAGGATAATCATTTATGGTGCAAAACAACAAGAAGCGTAAAGTGAAGTTCTCTCATTTGTATGCATCCCATACCTGTACCTCTTCGATCCACAGTATTTTTAGATCTTCCATCAAAGGTGCTAAGTACACATCAATATCATTCCTAGGTTGCTTCGGCCCTTGGATAAGTATCAACACCAAAATATACTTTCGCTTCATACACAACTAAGGAGGAAGGTTGTAGATACAGAGAGTCACAGGCCAAGTGCTATGTCGGCTACTCATGTTACCGAAAGGATTCATTCCATATGTACTCAATTCAAACCTTATATTCCTCGGTTCTGCACCGAAGTCCACAAACCTCCTATCGATGTTTCTCCACTGGGCAGAATCAGCAGGGTGTCTTAGCTTTCCATCCTTCTTACGCTCATCCAAGTGCCAACGCAGTTGTTTTGCCTCCTTTGGGTTCGCAAAAAACCGATTCAAACGGGGAATTACAGAAAGATACCACGCCACCTTAGTAAGAGGTCCTTTCTTCACCTCGATTCCCTCGCTGTCATTTGATTGATTCTTACACTTGTATTGGGATGCGTTGCACACCGGACATACATGTATGTTTGCATACTCTTTACGGTAGAGGATACAGTCGTTTGGACATGTATGTATTCTTTCTACTTCCATTCCTAATGGACAAAGAACGTTCTTGGCTTTATAGGTGGTTTTGGGCAACTCGTTTCCCTCTGAAAGCATGTCTGCTAAGAGACCTAACAGCGTGATGAAACTCTTGTCGGACCAACCGTTGCTTGCCTTTAATTTCAGCAGTTCAAGCACGGATGACAACCTTGTATACTTTGACTTGCAGCATGTGAATAAAGATTTCCCTGAGTCCTCCATCAAGCCCTAGAATAACATACTCTCTCTCATCACAGTGCCCTTCTGCATCGCGAAGCATCTGATCCAGATTGTCATCGTGCAACCTATCCGAATCGAAACCACAGTCGACATCATCCGACGGCATATCGTTGACTTCATCGGCGATGTTGTTATTACTACCGTCCTGTATAATTTGCTCTTCACCGTGATTGGTCCAACGTGTATACCCCTTTTTGAAACCCCTTCCAATCAAGTGTGCTTCGAATTGCGCTCAGTTCTTAAACATATTCAGATTCTCGCAGTTAATGCATGGACAATACATATATTCCACCCCCTTATTCAATATATCCTCCTCGGTAGCTCTTGTAAAATCAGACACACCATTAATGTATTCTTCACTCACACGGTTCTTAGCGTACATCCAGTTTTGGTCCAACTACGCTACACATATAACAATTTAGTGTTAAATATTGAATTAATTAATTAGTACACTATATATGATCTAAAGTAGCTATATGTAGTAAGAATTAATTAATATCTGAGTTTCTAGAGCAAAAATTGAGAGCATCAAAATTATCCTTGAATAGCTTAAAATTCTATTTTGCCAAAATTTGTAATATGAGTTCTTGCATCTCATAGTTTCTAAACATTAGTGGAAGAACTATTAAATTAATTTTATCAATTAACTAATAACTATTTACAGAGGGGTTGATATTTGGAATCTATTTGCATGAGCTTCAAATGATAGATGAACTAAACAAAATGACTGCCTCCATTTAACTCCTAAAGGAAGCTAGTGGGCCCACATTTCATTGAAGGAGAGAGAGACATGGAGCTAGCACACAGAATCTAGGTCTAAACCATCTTCAATTCTCTCTTTACCAAGATAGATCTACAATATAATATAATTAGGAATAAATTACTAACTATAGATAGTCAAGAACAAATGGGTCTACAATCACTCTTCCCAAATTCGCGGTATTCTTTCACCAAATCACCTCAAAGCGCCACCTTCTCAAAGAAGTAGCCTGCTGTGAGAACATATCTGGAATTTAAGACAGGTCTGTGAGGGTCGGGTCTTTAATTAGTGAAATTATCACATACGGTATTTAATACAAACCGTCTGTGATGACAGACGTGAAATATCACAGACGGTTTTAGGAAAAAACCGTCTGTGATACTTCATAGATGGTTGTCAATATGAACCAACTGTGATATGACCTCTTCGCAGACAGTTTTTAGCGCAGACAGTGACACAGACGGTCGCTAAACCAAAATCGTCTGTGATTGTATTTAATACTGACAGTTTTGGTAAACTATCTGTGATGAGGCGTCCAGTATTAGCCTTTTTGTAGTAGTGCGGGAAAGGGGGAAAAGCGGGGGGGGGGGTAAGGTGGCAGGGTGAGGTGGCGAGGCCTTGGCGCGACATGGGGGCGGCATTGACGGGAATGGAAACGAAGGTGACACAAGGAGGATGACACGCTGAGGAAGAAGAAGATGGTGGTGAAAGCGCACAGGAGGAAGAAGGTGCCTTTGGGCTTGCGAAAACGGAAAGGAGAAGAGGGAAAGAGGAAAAGCTTTCCGAATTGGGGAAGGAAAACAAATTCAAGCCAAAAATTTGAAAAACTTTTGAAATCCTGAAATTTTGGGCTGTTTGAGTGGTGGATGCAAACACCAGGATGCCCTACTAGCACACACACAACGCGAGCATTATGGGTCTATGGTAGAGGCGAAGGTGGACAGGGAGGTGAGCTGCAGGCCGAGGACTAGGAGGGCAGCGTCCTAACGCGAGCATCCAAGCACTATGGCGATGACTGCGCATGTGCCTGTGAGACGGGGAACCAACACTCTCTAGGGTTATTGTTGAACCGCCCACAATGGGCATGTGGTCTGTGTACATGGCTCGCTAGCTAGCGATTGGCTCGCGAGTTGGCCCGGGCTAGAATGAGTACCTTAACGAGTAGAAAAGAGGGTTTGGCCCGTCTTGCTTATTCCATGAGCCCGATGAGTGGAGCCCTAAACAAGCAGAGCCAGCTCGTGAGCTTCCACCTTTTTTCACCCGTAGCTACATCGTCGTGGAATCCTCTACATGGTTTGGTTGCGTCACTTGCGTGTGGATGGAACTGTGGACACTGGAGTCTGGGCCACGTTGAAGGCCCCTTCAATCCCACCCGGCCGCGCGCGACAAGAAAACCATGCCATTCATTCGATCGAAAACTGTGCGCTCGGGCCGCGCGATCATAAAGCGAATCGTCTTGGGACATTCCATGCGCAAGGACACCAGGGCGTCCGGCCCACGAAGTTGCCCTCCACGCCACGTGTTACGTTGGATGACGGCACGGTCAACAAGACAGGGCAAATTGGACCACGGATCTTGTTTGCGATCTCATCTGGCCCGTGCAACATCTGGATCACGCGATCGAATTAGGCCTAATTTGGAGTTGCGAAAATTGTGAAACAGGAGCACAATTCAAACTCTACGTATAGATCCTACTTTTGTAGGAAAGATCCTTTGTATGACTATATATAATATTATTACTATACTTAAAGGCTGCTAGCTTTAGAGCTCTCCCACGCGCACTACGTTGGAAAAAAAAAACAGCCGTCGGATCGCCCCGCGAGTGGCTCCGCGCTGTCGGATCCAAGCCGCAGCGCGCACTGGCAAGGCGCGGCTCCGCACGCTCCATGTCGCCCTGACAAAATCGCCTGTCGAATCTTCGCCTTGACGCTCCAGATCGTGCCAGCCTCCGAGCGGACACCCTAGACCCGCTCCTCTCCCCCCTTCAATCTCTCCCCTCTCTCACTCGGTCCCGCGCCGCCACTCCTCGCTTTGTTGCTTGCCCCGCTATCTCCCGTCCCCTCCCTCTCCCTCCTGCGCCGCTTGCTTGAGCTCTCTCCCTAGCTGTAGCAGCTCCCTCCGTCTTCTTCCCCGTCCTCCCCTGCCGCCTCTCCATCTCTCTCCTCCTGTCTTCTCTCTCGCGCAATCCCGTAGTGCATCGCCTCCCCTCGCTGCTTTCCCCTCCCTTTTCCTCTTCTGCCGCCTGGGCCTGTAGGCCCATCACCGTCTATCGGCTCCCCTGGTTCGGTCCAGCCCTGCGCCCGTGCGCCTCCTTCACTACGCCCGTCTGGCTCCCAGTCACTCGCCCACCGCCTCCTGCACTGCCTTGATCCGCCCTCGGGTTCCTCCCCGTCTCCCCGGTGTGGCCCGCCTCCTCGCGGCTCACCTGGTGGCCTGACTCGTCCCGTGGCCCTCCTTCTCTGCGCCCAGCTCCCTTCGATGCTGCCGCTCGCGCCCCGGCTTGGTCCCAGCTCCATGCGCGCTGCCACCTACTGCTGCACCCGGCCTGGATCCTCCTGGCTCCCCTCCGACCCGTACAGTACCCCCCCCCTTTCATTTTTGTTTTTCATTTGGTTTCAATGATATGCTTCGTTCCCTTCACTGATGCGGCTTAAGGTTGCTTATGCATGAATAATGGATGGATTTGGGGTTGTGCTGCTACTGGTAGCGTTGTTGCCTTTGCACTGAGGTACTACTCCCCTCAATCCCTCTCTCTACTCTCTCCCCCCTATTGCTCTGTGAAGTTCCCTATGCTTCGTTATTGACACTGCTTCAGGTGAACACTTCTTCGATCCTTATCGGAAAGTTGGTGGTGTAATGCCTCTACAGACCTTTCCAGAGGAAATCAAAGTGCATGACCATATACTGTCGACCATAGCATCGTCAATGTAGATTTCTTTTCCATTTCATGGCTCTGCCATTTACTATGACATCTGTGTTTTTCATACCTAAGGCGTTGTTGTATTACCCATCAATAACTATGTTTGTTATAGTTTAGTGAAAAGTTATGTGTATGTAGTATAATCAGGTTATAAAAAATACAAAGTTATTTTGATTTGAAGTAGAGCTACAGAGAGGCTGAATTTGAAAAAAAAAATGCCAATGCATATTTGTATTCCTTATTGTGTAGGATTTTCCCATTTAGTTGTCATTCTTTCCGTTATAGTAATGAGATAGTCAAGAGGATTTGTTTAAGGGCTTAAGACTTGAACTTGCCAAAGACCAGAGACTACCTTTGTAATTTTAGGTTTTCTAAATTATAGTTGTTGTGACTGCATTAGGTTTTTAATATGGCTAGAGTGTTTAGCTATTTTGTTAGATTTTCCCTTCAACAAACTTTTTACATATGTGCATGTCTTTGATAGTTTTGTAAGGACGGTTTAAATTCTCATTAAATATAGGTGTAATATAGTTTTTCAGTTTGCAACGTCATCAGCCTATCTTCCTGTTGATCTCATAGTGACAATTTTGTGCCATCCTGCAGATTTTTTTGCACTACAGCTTTCATGTGCTACCAAATTATGCAGACCGATCAAAGAACTTGTGCGAATCGCCACCAGGATGTCTGCCCTAATGTGTGGGAATTACTTAGGAACTTGAGGTAGAAACATTACCATATGATCTTCTATCCAGTCCAATTAGGTACAATACCTTACATATCGTTACATTTGTTTCATATTTTTCCATTGAAGACACACATTTAGGATTTTCATATAATTATTAGAGCTTCGAGTTAATTTTTGTCACTGAGTTAAATATTCAGCTGGAAAATATAGTGAGATGTACTTTCTCTATTAGAATGTGCAATTCTTTTTACCTTTTCCGAAACTTTGCATACAATAACCGATGTACTTGCTAGCCTCAGAGAATTTACTTTCTGAAAGCTATTCTATCATATCTACGAATACAGTGGCTTGCATCCAACGAAAGCATGCGCGTGTTTTTACTAGATTCTGTTGATCCAACCTAGCTTAGTGTCATGCGTTTGGTATTGCAATATACAACTGCGGATTGCAAATGATTCCCCAGAAAAATCCAATCTATTCTACAAGGTGTCTGATCTCTCATTTTAAAACTCGAAAGGTTTATCTCCATTCTGTAAATTGGTTCTCATATGCTGAATCCCACTCCAATTTAGATGCCTGGTTGTACACTACCATCATCCCAAGGTTACACACATCCACACTCATGTACGTTTCCAGAACAACAGCAACACCACATAACTACCTTAGAGGTAACATTCACTCTGTTCTATTTCGAATTCGCTGTTCAGTTACTCCGTATGTTCTTACAACTTTGCCCCAGTGCTATCTATCAAATGGACTCTATAACCATCCTATAAAGAGTTGTTTAGGCTAAAGTACTAGCTGTCAGCTATGCTAAATACTACACGCTTCCGTATAGGCATCTCTATACATATTAAGTAACCATAACTGTTGTAGCTGTCAGATACTAAGCATAAATACACACTTCCATTCGATTGTTTATTTACCTCTCTTATGTGTCCTTCTATGGCCACACAAATTTGGTTGGCGTTCCTATGTTTATATAAGTTGTCGAACGATGAACAGTTGTCATACGGCAATGTACAGGTTGTTGTGATCACAAACATAATCATAGATTTACAAACACGAAGATACGATTCTATCTATACATATATGTTTCTATATTTAACTATCATTTCATTGTGCAATGCTTCCGCAGTCTATCGCAAAAAAATAAGGAACACTTTCTTTCCTCTTACATTACCAATTTATTTCAAAAATATATTCTCTTTGTGGATATCATGAGGATATGTGCACGATATTAAGATGATGTTACAATTGGCAATGGCACTTTTGGTTTGCTATTTCTCATGTTTTCGGCAAATGTTCAAAGGTCGTCGAGTTAGCGATCGGCCGTGCTGGGAGCGCGATCGAGCCAGAGAGGCTTCGGGACCGCCATTGAATGGCGGTCTGACCGGTTTTGTGCTGAATGTTGATTTTATTGGCTAAGTGATTTTGGGATAGGTCATATCCATATTTATCTTTGCATATGTGTTGCATATTGCATATTTTCACTGATGTGGGTCAAGTTGTGAAGAACTTGTTCCCGGAGACGATTTCTCTATCTATTGTTGTGCAGGTGTCTTGAAGGTCAATGACGGTCAACGGCGAGAGGATCGGGACAAAGCTTGGAGAGCTGAGGTCCAGAACGATCATGGATGTCGGGTGAGGTCAAGTGGCTTAAGCGTGGCGCAGAATGGACGAGGATGACCGAACAGGCGCCGGTCGACGGGTTGATCAAGCGGCGCGGGGTGGTGCAAGTGCCTTGGTGGTTCCGGTGGAATCCGGACGGGAGAGACTTGCCGACATGATGAGGGCCGTTGATCAACCTACACGTGGCAAAGCAGGCGATTGCTTCGACAGGATTGGACTCGGTCCATGGAGAAGGATCGAGAAAGGGTATTTTGGTAATTTCATCAAATACCGGCTTTGTGACTGTTGGCTAAACCGCGGCGCTTGGAGAAGCGGTTTAGGTCAAGTGGAGATGAAGACGACGCTTTAAAAAGCGTGCGTAAGTGTCTCGTTTGTGTTGGGCCTTAACGGGAGCCCATTAGAGAAACTCTTCTAGAAGCTATGCCTCTAGTATAAATAGGAGGGGTGCTGCCACACAGCCCCCAAGCACTCCATTTGCAAACCCTAGTTTGGTTTAGGGACTTAGAGAAGAAAGAGAGAGGCTTAGGGTTCTAGAGATATGAGTTGAGAGAGTGCTCATGGTTTGAGCTCTTGTCCTCCTTGAGGGAGTGGTTGTAACCAGCAACATCATGAATCAATCTATGGATGATTTCCCAAAGATGTGTCTCTTTGTGTTCTTCATTCTCTCTATTTGGTGATTTTGAGTCTTTCTTTGATCCGTGAGTTTTTGATTGATCTCTTACCCTCTTCTACCTTGCTGTGATGTGTGGAAATATATCTAGAATCATCTAGACCATCAATCTCCCACGAGCAAGTGTTTGGGTCAAGTTTTCATTTTTACTCGGTTTTGAACCCTCCTTCGGTAAAACTGAAAAAGATCAAAACTTTGATGTGGATCTTCTAAATCGTTGCTTGGAATAGGTTCCTAATATCCTTAGGAAGGTATGTTTCAAGTTTCATGAAGTTTGGAGTTGCAGATCAAAAGTTGGATCAATTTTCGATTTCAAAATCGTCTTTGAATTCTTGTTTCGTCTTTGATTTTTGTTCGCTTTGAGTCCGACCGACTGCGTTCGCTTCACCGTCCGACCGCACACTATTCACCTGGCCCGACCACTGATCGCTTTATTAGGCTGATTTTTGTGTTTTGATCGGTTTTTTTTTGGGTTTGAAGAGGATTCAGTTCAAGACTTCCGCTATGCTTATATATATTGATCTTCATAGTTTCTATAGCTATTGGAGTTAGTATTATGTTTGAATCCGATCTTAAAGCAAAAAACTGATAAAGCTCCTATTCACCTCCCCTCTAGTCGCCTTTCTGGTCCTACCATTGGTATCAGAGCACGATTAGCTCTTCTCATAGATCTTAACAGGTCTTTGGAGCCATGGCGACTGACAAGTATTCAATCAAACCTCATATCTTTGATGGATCTGATTTTGCTTACTGGAAGGCTCGTATGCAAGCTTACATTGAGGCTCAAGGGCACGCTATTTGGCTTAAAGTCAAAAATCCATATGTTGTGCCAGCTGATGACGATGCCATCACTCCAGATGTTGAGGCTAATAGCAAAGCTCGAAATTTTCTGATTCAAGGGCTTAGTCGATCTGAGTTTGAGCGTGTTGCTCATTTTAGGTCTGCTCATGAGGTCTGGAGGACTCTCTGTGATTATCACGAGGGTTCTACTGCGATCAAGGAAGTGAGACAGAACCAACTCAAGAAAGCATACTCAAAGATCGAGCAAAGGCCTGGTGAATCTTTAGATGAGCTGTGGGGGAGGTTCTCCAAGATTCTGCATGATCTTCGCGCTATGGATCTTGTTTTCACTGAGTCTGAGAATGCACGCCAGCTTTTCGGTGCTCTTGATGTGAGAGTTTGGGGGATGAAGATCACTTCCTTCAATGACAACACTGTCATGAGTGAGCTTACCATGGATAAGCTCTACTCGAGGTTGAAGACGCATGAGATTGACTTTATCTCGCGTCTCCCCAAGACAGAGTCGATGACTTTAGTGGTCGACTCATCTAAGGGTAGTTCTTCTAATTCCTTGGACTCTGGCTTTTCTTTGTCTGCTTGGCATTCTATGAGCGATGAGCAACTTGAGAGGATACCTAAGGATGATTTAGCCCTCCTATCCACCAGATTCTCGAGAGCATACAACAAAGTGAGAAATAGGAGGAGAGGTGGACCTATCACCTGTTTTGAGTGTGGTGAGCCAAATCACATTCGCTCCAAGTGCCCCAAGCTGAAGGGCAAAGAGGAGAAGGACTTTCGGAGACGTCCTCAAGCTAAGGATGCAAAAGCTAAGAAGTCCAACTATCGCAAGTTCGTCAGCCGGGTCCTTGCCGCTCTTGAAAGTGTTGATATGAGCGATGTGGACTCAGGGACGGAGAACGACGACGATGACTCCCATGGCAAGAAGAAGACTCAGGATTTCACCGGCATGTGCTTCATGGCCCGGGACAGCCACGATGTCGACTCCTCCAACGACGACGAGCTTTTCAGCGATCCCGACGAGGTATGTCCATCACCAAATGAAATGAAACGTGCTTTGGTTGTTGCTGAACAAAAACTGAAGAAGCAAGCTAAAAAGATAAAGAAACAGGATACCATAATTGAAGACTTGAACCTAGAAGTTGTTAGGCTCAAATCTATTAATCCTACTAATGATTGTGATTCTTGTATTAGCTTGATGTTTGATTTGACCAATCTATAAACTGCTCATTCCTCTGTTGCAAATCAATTAAAAGATGCTCTAGATGAACTAGAATCCCTCAAATCTAGTCCGGTGTGCATGAATGCTATTGCCCTGGATGTAACTCCTGTAGATGCTATTTCTTCACCATGCTTAAATTGTGCTTTGCTTGAATTGAAATTAGATAGCGTTACAAAGGAATTGCAGAAATTTGATCCTAGTCATACTTGCTCTCATTGTGAGGATAATAAGGTCAAAATGAAAGAGATGACTGAAATGGTTCTTTATTCTAGATCTGCTTCATGTGAAAATTGCCCTAAACTCACAATATAGAATGATGCTCTAAACAAGACCTTAGAGGAGAAAGCTAAAATTGAAAAATCCATGTTCATGACTGCATCCAAGAAAGCTATTGACTCTTCTTGTTGTATCTTGTGTACTGAAGTTGGAATAAATGTAGATAAGATACAAGAGGCATTTAGAGATAAATTTAAGGAGCAGTTGAATCGGATTAAGAATTCCTATTGTGTGTCTTGTGAGGCTTTGAAAGTTGAGATAGCTATTCTCAAGGATGAGTATGATGAGGCAATCAAGTCTAGTAATTGTGCTACATGTAAGGACCTAGCCAAAAAAAATGATTACCTTAAAGATACTGTTCAGAGATTCACTGGTGGGAAGAAGAAACTTAACATGATTCTTGATAAATCTAAGGTGAGTGTGAAGAATAGTGGTTTAGGTTTTAATTCAATAGAGCATTCTAAGAACCATCCACCTAAGATTGCGAGAGCTGTTGAGAGTGGCTTGTTTGAGGTAGAACCCCCTGAACCATCTAAGATTGTTTTTAGATCTGCAGGTTTTGCCCAAACTTCTTCTAGCAAGACAGGTGCTTCTACTTCAACAGGTCAGACCCCTCAAAAGGTCAAGTACCATTGCACCTTCTGCAAGAAGGATGGCCACATTATTGAGTTCTGCTTCCGTAGAGCTAAGATTGAGAGGAAAGGAAGGATGAGTGCTTTGAGGTCCATCAGAGGAGTTCCTTCACCTACTGTTGTCTCTAGAGCCAGGCAGCCTGTCTTTTCTGCTAGACAAAGGCCTAGGTTTGTAGATGACTTTTTTGACTCCTTTGGAGGTTCTAGGCAGCGTTTTGGTTTAGGATATCATGGGGAGAGACCACGGGTAGCATCTAGACAGGGGGAGTACTGACCTTTTGGTAGGTCGATTCGGAGAGGTCTAGGTGTTTCTCATGTGCATTCTGATGATTTTTCTCCTAACCATTTTATTGTTTTCATTGGTGTTTCAAGCATCGTGTGGCTCGATCGATTCCCAAGTCTTTTATCACTAACCCCGATCGAGGCACGATGTGTTTCGCTATGCCCTGTAGGTCCGTCGTGCGAGGAAGGAGGACATATGGCTTGTTGACTCTGGATGTTCTCGACACATGACTGGAGATTCTAGATGGTTCTCCTCCATCACACGTGCATTCGGCAATGAGTTGATCACATCTGGGATGCTTCTACCGGGCCGTGATGCACAAGGGCACGGTCGCGTCAACAACAAGTTCATGCTTAGGGCGTCCCTTTGGTAAGTAAGGTGAGGTATAATCTGCTATCTGTTTCTCACCGCTTGATGAGGGTGCGAGGTAAGGTTTAAGAGTGGTGAGTGTAGAATTCTGGACTCTTCAGGTGAGCATGTCTTTGGGATCACTAGGTTTGAGAGGATCTTTAGTGCTGATTTCAGTGTCTCTTCTGCTTCCAGTTCTAGATGTCTTGTAGCTTCTGATTCTCATGATCTAGTCTTATGGCATCGTAGACTTGGATACATAGGTTTTGACCACTTGACTAGAGTCGTGAGCAAGGATTTGATTAGAGGTTTGCCTAGGTCAAGGTCATTAGAGACCTAGTGTGCGCTCCTGTAGACATGGTAAAATGGTTTCTGCTTCTCATCCACCTCTTACTTTAGTGATGACTGATGGTCCAGGTCAGCTTTTGCACTTAGACACTGTTGGCCCTTCTAGAGTTTAGTCTGCAGGTGGGAAATGGTATGTGCTTGTGATTGTGGATGATTTCTCCAGGTATTCATGGGTTTATTTTCTGGTTTCTAAGGACGAGGCTTTTGGATTTTTTAGAGAATTGGTCCTTAGACTAGCTATTGATCTTCCTGGAGCTTTGAGAGTCATTAGGAGTGACAATGGGACAGAATTCAAGAACTATTCGTTTGCCACTTTCTGCACTGATAGGGGATTTGAGCATCAGTTCTCTTCTCCTAGAGTTCCCCAGCAGAATGGTGTTGTAGAGAGGAAGAACAGGGCCCTTGTAGAGATGGCTAGAACCATGCTAGATGAGCATTCCACACCTAGGAGGTTTTGGGCTGAGGCGATCTCTACTGCCTATTATGTGTCTAATAGGGTTTTCTTGAGATCTGTGATTGGCAAGACTTCTTATGAGCTTAGATTTGGTCATAGGCCTAAAGTCTCTCATTTCAAGATTTTTTGTTGCAAGTGCTTCATTCTTAAACATGGAAATTTGGATAAATTTGAATCTAGATATTCTGATGGCATATTTCTTGGATATCCTGCTCATTCTCGTGGCTATCGTGTATTTAATTTGGATACTAACAAAATTGTTGAGACTTGCGAAGTCACTTTTGATGAGGCTAGTCCTGGTACTAGACCCGATGCTGTAGGTACACAGGTTTCTGATATTCGAGAAAGCATCTTCGTCGACGATGACTCTGAGGATGAGGACCCAATCCATCCTCAAGTCCCTTCTGAGATGGTTGGAGAGCCTGCTTCCACTACTCCAGCTTCAGCTGAGCAGCCTCCTCCTATCTTCACCGACGACCTGAGTGGCTCTTCTCCTACCACCACAGCCTATGAGGTAGAGGCAACTTCTGCACCAGGAGCTCCTCTTCACATCCAGCGACGACATCCGCCTGAGCAGATGATTGGAGATCTCAATGAGCGAGTCACTCGCTCCAGGTTTTATTCTCCTGATTCTCATGCACATTCTGCTTTTGTTGCGTCTTTTGAACCCCGAGATGTCACCCATGCTTTATCCGATTCCTCTTGGGTCAATGCCATGCATGAAGAACTTAAAATTTTTGAAAGAAACAAAGTGTGGACCTTAGTTGAACCTCCACCTAATATTCATGTAATTGGAACAAAATGGATTTTCAAAAATAAGCAAAGTGAAGATGGGTTGGTAGTTCGCAACAAGGCTAGGCTTGTAGCTCAAGGTTATTCCCAGGTAGAGGGCTTAGACTTTGAAGAGACATTTGCTCCTGTCGCTAGATTAGAAGCTATTCGCATTCTGCTAGCTTTTGCTTCTTCTAAGGGCTTTAAGCTTTTTCAAATAGATGTCAAAAGTGCATTTCTTAATAGTTTCATAGAAGAAGAGGTCTATGTCAAGCAACCTCCTGGCTTTGAAAATCATAAGTTCCCAAACCGTGTTTTAAACTCTCCAAAGCCTTGTATGGATTGAAGCAAGCCCCTAGAGCTTGGTATGATAGGCTTAAGAGTTTCTTGCTTAATAATGAGTTCAAAATGGGAATGGTTGATAAAACCTTGTTCACTCTCAGGCATGGCAATGACTTTTTATTGGTTCAGATTTATGTGGAAGATATCATATTCGGTGGTTCTTCTCATGCTTTGGTGTCCAGATTTTCAGATTCTATGAGCAGGGAGTTCGAGATGAGCATGATGGGCGAATTGACCTTCTTCCTTGGTCTTCAAGTCAAGCAACTGAAAGAAAGCACCTTCATTCATCAAAGTAAGTATACAAAGGACCTTCTTCGGCGCTTCGATATGGGAAGCAGTAGACCAATGTCTACTCCCATTACCACAACCACCGTGCTGGACCCTAATGAGGATGGAGAGCCCGTGGATCAGAAGGAGTACCGCAGCATGATCGGCTCCCTCCTCTACCTCACAGCGTCGAGGCCGGACATACAATTCGCTGTGTGTCTGTGCGCTCGATTTCAGGCTTCCCCTCGTGCTTCTCATCGTCAAGCAGTGCGGCGCATATTCAGGTACCTCCAATACACTCTTGATTTTGGACTCTGGTTTCTTCTGATTCTGCTCTCTCGATTCGAGCTTTTTCTGATGCTGATTTTGCGGGGTGTAGAGTGGATAGGAAGAGTACTTCTGGCACTTGTCATTTCTTGGGCACATCTCTTATTTCTTGGTCTTCTCGAAAACAATCTTCTGTTGCACAGTCCACTGCCGAGGCCGAGTATGTAGCTGCGGCAAGTAGTTGCTCTCAGGTTCTCTGGATCTTGTCTACTTTGCGGGACTATGGGTTATTTTTGGATAGTGTTCCTCTTTTCTGTGATAACACTAGTGCCATAAACATTGCCAAAAACCTAGTGCAACACTCTAGGACCAAACACATTGATATTCGATATCATTTTCTTAGAGACCATGTTGAGAAAGGTGATGTTGTGCTTCATTTTGTTGAGTCTGAGCAGCAGGTTGCTGATATTTTCACTAAGGCTCTTGATTCTTCTCGTTTTGCTACTTTGCGGGGAGAGTTATGGCCTTATGGGTTATTAGTCCTCTTGGCCTTTTTTTAGGGGGAGTTTTGCTCTTTTGCATTCATTGTATCATAATGCATTTTCAATTCTACAACTTGCATTGTAATATAATTTCATGGAGCTTTGATTATTATCCTTGTATGACTTGAATTCATACTTTGTACCTTGCCATGTCTTGTGTTAGTGTGCTAAGACTTCTGTTATGGCTTTTTATATGTAGCTTTGTTTTTTGTCATGATAGTTTTATTATCTGTGAGCAATTTGAATCAAAACATAACTTCTTGAATCTTGTGACTAGTTTTGCTATAGTGATCCTCTTATAATTCACACCATGTCATCTACGCTTAATTGATTGTTGAATCTGATATGAGTTTTGAAATGAGCTGAGTCAAGCAAATGAAAAAATTATAAGCTTTTCTGTGCGAAAAAAACTGATCTCACCAATTCTTTCTCATGAGACGGCTTGCCATTGTACTAGGCTTGAACTCAGGGGGAGTTTTGGATGACCTAGATCATTCTCTTAAGCTTTCTTGCTTGGGATGGTCGCGGCAAGGCTTGAGATCTAGCACATTGCTAAGAAAACAAAATTTTCTTTTGGTTGAAGCTTAGGAGGCAGTTGTGGATGGCTCCTAGTCCAGGACTTGCTTTACTAAGATAAAACCTAAAGTCTTTCAGCAAAATGCTAAAATATGCTAAAATATGCTAAAATTCCACTTGCTTGAACAAATTGATTCATAATTGCACTCAAAATGCTCAAAATTGACTTTTGTCTAATTTCTGGGTTCTATTTTGCTTATAGACATGGCTTGACTCCTTTTTGGATACCTTTAGTTAAACTATGATCTTCAACATCTTTACATGCTAAGCCTTTATTTCAACTCAGATTATTGCTCTGTTGGCTTTAGCTTGTTATATATGTTTTGCCATGATGGAACATCGCTACTTCACATAATATGGCTTGGTGTAATACTTGTCTAGTCTTCTTGGATAATTCTCATGGCTCCTGTTGCTAAAAACAAAAGAAAAAACAAAAAAAAATGCAGCCATTCCATTTCATTCATGCTCTATCTTCTTCCATGTTTCTTGCTGAATACATTGTCAAAGGGGGAGAAAGATTGGTAAAAATGATGTTTTAGAGTTGTTTGGAGTCTTAGGGAGAAAGTGTTTCTTCATGACAATTGGTGATCATTGTGAGTAGGAGCATCTCATTTGTATTCTTTGGTTTTATTGTCTTTTCTGAATCTGAATTGCAATTCGTGAATACTCACCATAATCGAAGGTCAAATAGAACAATTGTTCTTTCATATGGATCTTAAGTGAGATTTTTGGCGATTCTCTAGAAATTGAAGCTTTTGTGCCTTCTGTTACCTTATATCACTTTCCTTAACTATTCTGAAGCCAGCTTGGTCATTTTCACGGTTTTCTCTTGCTTATGGACCAAGTTGTGTCTTTACGCGAAAACGACGAGTGTTTTCATTTTCAAACCTAAAACTTACATTTTTTTGCAAGATTGCCAATGTGTTCATCAAGGGGGAGATTGTGGATATCATGAGGATATGTGCACGATATTAAGATGATGTTACAATTGACAATGACACTTTTGGTTTGCTATTTCTCATGTTTTCGGCAAATGTTCAAAGGTCGTCGAGTTGAGGCAGTCGGCCGTATTTGGAGCGGTCGATCGACCAGTATGGATCGGACCGCCATTGAATGGCGATCTTACGGTTTTGTCTTTGAATGTTGATTTTATTGGCTAAGTGATTTTGGGATAGGTCATATCCATGTTTATCTTTGCATATGTGTTGCATATTGCATGTTTTCACTGACGTGGGTCAAGTTGTGAAGAACTTGTTCCCGGAGACGATTTCTCTGTCTATTGTTGTGCAGGTGTCTTGAAGGTCAATGACGGTCAACGGCGAGAGGATCGGGACTAAGCTTGGAGAGCTAAGGTTCAGAACGATCATGGATGCCAGGTGAGGTCAAGTGGCTCAAGCGTGGCGCAGAATGGACGAGGATGACCGAACGGGCAGTTCGGTCGGCGTTGATCAAGCGGCCGCGGGGTCGGTGCAAGTGCCTTGGTGGTTCCGGTGGAATCCGGACGGGAGAGACTTGCCGACATGATGAGAGCCGTTGATCAACCTACACGTGGCGGAGCAGGCGATTGCTTCGACAGGATTGGACTCGGTCCATGGAGAATGATCGAGAAGGGGTATTTTAGTAATTTCACTAAATACCGGCTTTGTGTGTAACATCCCATTTTTGGACTTGTGTTTCAAATGTAAGAAAATGAGAAGAAATTAAAATTTTTTCTTACATCATGTATTTCCTGTATGCTTTGAACAATTATTGTAAGAAGTTATGGAAATACAAGTCACAAGTCTTTTGGATCCAAACCTTGTCTTCCAAAAATTTTCATCTCAAATCTTGTGATCATCATTGGGAAATAATTTTCCTAAGTTCCAGTGATAGTATGTGGTCTCTCTGAAAAATTTCACAATTTTTAGAAATTGTTTGAATATTTTTAGGGGACAGTCACACCTTAGATCAGAGCCCTGCAGAATTTTTGGAGATAAATTCACAGCATAAAAACCTCTGAAAATTTTACACAAGGTTAATATCTGAGTTAGCAAGCTCTAGTAAAAATCTCATAATTTTTGGAGTTGCTTTGCTATCTCAAATAAATCCTCAAAAGTCTCTGTTCTAATTGAAAAGTCAGAACCTTAATCCACTTTTCCTTGGGTTCGAGTCGGACTCGGGCTCGAGCCATGTGTCTCGGTCCAGTCAACTAACTGCACCGAGCCTCCTTTTTAAGCGCGCGTTGAATCTCAACCGTTGGATCCTTATCGCACGACCCAGCTTCGTGAAAGCGTTCGGACCTTCCGGTTGCTTGTTCGAATTTCAACCGTTGGATTCTCATCCAACCGCCCAGATTCACCAAAACATTCGGACCTTCCAGTTGTTTTGTTTGAATCTAAGCCGTGCGTTTCTAATCCAAGGGCTCCCGATCTATCCCTCTAATTTCAAACCTCAGAGGCGTGGCGCGATATCAGCCGCCCGATTAAAATCGTAGGGTTCAAGATCGCCCGAGCTTTTTCCTCTGGTCATCTTCAACCTCCGGCCGTGCGTGCACAGTGTAGGGCATGGGGATGTCAATTCCTGCTCCCTACGGCCGCCCTAGTTGACTTTAAGGGTCGTGGGAGACACGCTTAGCCGTGCCATACGCTAGTGCACCACCTACTCCCTTTTTGCTTTCGACCATGCCTTGTGCTTTGTACAATGCCACCCGAGAGGCTCTTGGTCCAAACCCTAATGCTTCCAAGGCCTTATAAGCACCCTTTTCTCTTCCTGGTATTCCTTTAGACCACCATCAAGCTCCATTTACAGTTTTGGAGCTTAACTCCTCAAAAACCCCAAATCGCCATTGTTGACCCGAAGAGCTCCATTGGTGTTCTTGGTGTTCCAGTGGTTCTCCTTCACGTTTCTTTACCCTATTCTTATCTCCTTACTATCTTGAACATTTCCCCTCACTTAATGTTGGATTTGATTCGCAGGAATTATCCAATTTGGGGTTTGTTCAAATTCAGCCGAAATTGGTCATCTTCTTCCTCACTCGTGAGTGCTCCATTTTCAAATTACTTGCTCATGTAGCTTCATGGACCATAATGAAGCTATATTGATGCTTTGGTATCACTCACTTGGCTCGAGTGTCATTATCAACTTTTCTTCTCCAAGTCCGTGAGCCTCCACCGTGGACAAGCTTCTCGGTACTCTTTGAAGCTTCTCTTCATTAAGGTAGCTTCTTATTAGTCCTAGAGGCTCGCACCCGCTTCCTTGGACGCAATGAGCTTTTGCTACTTCGTCTTTGGCGAGAGAGCTCCATTTTCGTTTTTCCGGCTAGCCGGCGTTCTGGTCCCTCACCGCCGGCGAGGTTACCACCATTAGGTTCGTAGTGTAATTGCGGTTCCATTTTAGTTCTTAGTCGGCGCCGCCGTGGCCAGTGTCGCCGGCGACAAGCCGTTGAAGTCGCTCGGGAGTTTGCTGGCGAGAGCTCCCGTTTTCGTCATTTGTTTAAGACACATTAATTGCACTGTGATTGCTAATCATTAGTTCATTAATTGTGTCTTAAACTATGTCGTTGAGCCTGACAGTGGGCCCAACACCCTTAAATCATCCACTAGCACAACACCGTGCTGTTCCGACATCATTAAGGACTAATTATTGGTTAATTAATGTGTCGGAGGTTAATCGCTGTCGGAAATAAACCTTTTGGGTCACTGACATGCGGGCCCTCCAATCTCTTAAATCACATCTGTGCCAGTCATTAGGACACATTAATTGCTAGTCAATCACTAATCATTGGTTCTTGGTAATTAATCATTGTCTTAATTGTCCCTCTGTCTCACTGACATGTGGGTCCTCATTAAAATCCTCCCCGCGCACTTAAGTCCCATGCGTAGCACTTTGTTGATTGTGGACCGTCGATCCCGTGATCAACGGCCCAGATCTAGAGTGCATTCGGACTCTCCAGTTGCCTCTATCATTCTTAACCGTCGATTTTGTGATCAACGGCTGAGATCCCGTATGCATTCGGACCATCCGACAGAAGGTGCGCTCTGGGTCGTCCATCTGCAGATCTGCGGCTGGGATTGGCCCAAGCAACCGCACCGTCCGGATGCATTCCCTCGCTTGTGCCGTTGGATCTTGATCCAACGGTGGGATTCTTCGAGTCGCGCGCGTCTTATTTGTTTCCGTGCGCGTGAGCCGTAGGATTTTAGATCAAGGGTTGCTAAGCGTCCACATCTTATCCTGTTGATCATGTTTGTCTGTATTTCGGTAAGTAATTATTTAACAACTAAAAATGGTATAAAAACTTTAGAAATTCTTAACAAATACATTTTAAACCTTTTTTAGATGATTCCAACTGGAATAAAATCTGTTATCATTAAAGTTTAATATAAAAATGCAACTAGGTATATTTCAGTAGCAGAAAATCTTGAAACTAGAATAACTTGATTTCTGCCAATATTGAATATTCCAGAAATAGGTTTAAAACTTGAAAAATACATATCTTTTTCTGTATAATTCCAATTTGTGCAAAATCAATTTTGTTAAATTCATCTGTTAGCATACTTTAATATGAAATAGGTTTTAAGCATGTTTAAAATTCTGTAAAATGACTTGCATCAGATTTACAACTTAGAAAAATCATAAGTAAATGTGTATGACCCCAAATTTAGTAAATTCAACTTTTCTGTTATTAGGATGCCATGATCTACCTGCTATAAAAATTTCAGACCTTAGATCATTCTAGAAAATTTCGCCATGAACAGTACCAGTATTTAAATCAGTGAATTGATAGGCTGAGAAAGAGTATTTTGTCTATATCTTTTGCATGCTTAGTCCAAATTGCATGATTCTTGTTCCTATCATTGTCTAAAATCATCCCTTAGCTGCTGTGTAAATTTCATTAGATTTGGATGTCTTTTGCTGTTGGAGTTTATTTGGTGTTCTTCATTCTTATTGGTTTATCGACTTTTCGCGTTAGGTTCCGAAGACAATATTATTATTGATTCTGAGCCACAACCATCAGATCCTGCACTCCAGCAAGGCAAGCAGATGTAGCATTCATTTGATCATATTGTTCCTACTATTTTTAAATTCTAATATATTGTTTGCAAATTCTATGTATGCATTGCTATGTTGTTTTAAACTATTGTCGATAGTTGGCCCACTAGCTGCATTATCAGTAGGAAATGTTGATTCCTCTACTACTGAGCCTAGGATTACTTGCTGTGATTTTGGGTTCGCTGGATGAACCCTTGTCACTTAGTAGTTACGTGTAATTATGCTTAGCTATCGGTAGAGATGGACGGTTATCGACTTGTCGATAACCTTGATCACACAAACTGTTATAATCTGTATATTTCAGCCTTGTGCTATGTCTAAATTGCAAAGCTAAAACTGAAAATGAAAACAATTTAGACTTGGGCACAATGGTAAGATGGTGTGATCTTTTGGGTGTGATTGGAATGGTGCCCGGGTCAATTAAGGACCGAACTACTTGTGAGTATCACATTATCAGAGCATTACGTGCGTGCTAACCACACTAGAGGGATATGAGACCTCTCTTAGCTGAGTACTTTGGGGTGTGTTAATTAATGAGTCGTGTGGTGGGTTGCATATTTAATTATATGCAACATGGACATGTTTGTGGGAGAGGAGCACCGCCGAGGCGGTGTGTCTGCTCCACGTATGGGTCCTTGTGATCCATATTTAGTCGTGAGATCACTAAGGATTAACCCCATACGTGCGTCTCTTGATTAGCATATTCCATTGGAAAGGGTTCGTAGGACTTAGCGTGTGGCAGCACACCAAATGAAGTGTGCTTAATAGCTTGGCAAAAGGCGATCAAGTGTGGGTACATTGGTACACCCCTGCAGGGATTTCAAACTATTCGAATAGCCTCGTCCTAGGATATGGACACGCTTGGATAAGCTTTTCAAGAGTTAGACTACAACCTTTTTAATTAAAACTTGCCGGGTGGTATGAATCAGGGATTCATGCTATTTGTGGTGGCTATTGGGATAGTCACTTCTAGGTGGTTACTTTTAAATATTGTCACTCGCTGTTATTTCAATGCTTAAAACTGATTTGTTAAATTGCTTTCAATCTATTACATTATTGCAATTGAAACTTGTTTTATGCGTCCAAAGAACCATATAACCACATTCCTTTGATACAGCTTTCATGTAGCTATGTATAGGCTTGTTACTCGTAAGTCTTGCGAGTACATTATTGTACTCACATGCATTGCTTGTATTGTGCAGAGGAAGAAGGTG
Organism: Ampelocalamus luodianensis; assembly: GCA_036346255.1. NCBI lineage: Eukaryota > Viridiplantae > Streptophyta > Magnoliopsida > Poales > Poaceae > Ampelocalamus > Ampelocalamus luodianensis. The sequence goes on from CM070625.1 coordinate 26,109,813, forward strand.
AGCCCGATGGGCCTCACTTTTGTGAGTTGTCTTTGTGGCGATGTTTGGGGCGATTAGCTTGGTAGCCCTGGCGGTTGCCCCGTGGTGTTATGTGGCTAACCTGGTCGTCTTTTAGTTTAAGTCATCTTATGGCAACTTTGCTTCCATGTTATTTGATATTTATGTCATTTGGCGGTCGGTGCTCAGTAATAACTTATATTATGTCTTTTGGTAGACTTGTTATATTCATTGTATGGAATTGATGCATGCTTTGGTATGATGTATGTGTGCTGCATTTTCTGGGAAACACATATTCATCGAGACACGGGTTATTCTATTTGTGATACTAGAACCAGTGGAAGGTTAAGTATTACAAGTTTAATAAACCAGGGTCTCACATTGTGACTGTTGGCTAAACCGCGGCGCTTGGAGAAGTGGTTTAGGTCAAATGGAGATGAAGACGACGCTTTAAAAAGCGTGCGTAAGTGTCCCATTTGTGTTGGGCCTTAACGGGAGCCCATTAGAGAAACTCTTCTAGAAGCTATGCCTCTAGTATAAATAGGAGGGGTGCTGCCACACAGCCCCCAAGCACTCCATTTGCAAACCCTAGTTTGGTTTAGAGACTTAGAGAAGAAAGAGAGAGGCTTAGGGTTCTAGAGAGATGAGAGAGTGCTCATGGTTTGAGCTTTTGTCCTCCTTGAGGGAGTGGCTATAACCAGCAACATCATGAATCAATCTATGGATGATTTTTCAAGATGTGTCTCTTTGTGTTCTTCCTTCTCTCTATTTGGTGATTTTGAGTTTTTCTTTGATCCGTGAGTTTTTGGTTGATCTCTTGCCCTCTTCTACCTTGCTGTGATGTGTGGGAATATATCTAGAATCATCTAGACCATCAATCTCCCACGAGCAAGTGTTTGGGTCAAGTTTCCATTTTTACTCGGTTTTGAACCCTCCTTCGGTAAAACTGAAAAAGATCAAAACTTTGATGTGGATCTTCTAAATCGTTGCTTGGAATAGGTTCCTAATATCCTTAGGAAGGTATGTTTTAAGTTTCATGAAGTTTGGAATTGTAGATCAAAAGTTGGATCAATTTTCGATTTCAAAATCGTCTTTGAATTATCGTTTACGTCTTTGATTTTATCGTTTCACCGGTCCGACCGCGCACCGGTCACCGATCCGACGCGTGTGTTCTTGTTCACCGGTCCGCCGCATGTTTATCGTTCATCGTCCGACGTGATGCTGTTCATTAGGCTGATTTTTGTGTTTTGATCGTTTCTTTTGGGGGTTTGAAGAGGATTCAGTTCAAGACTTCCGCTATGCTTATATATATATTGATCTTCATAATTTTTATAGCTATTGGAGTCAGTATTATGTTTGAATCCGATCTTAAAGCGAAAAACTGATAAAGCTCCTATTCACCCCCTCCCCCTCTAGTCGCCTTTCCGGTCCTACACTCTTATATTACCAATTTATTTCAAAAACATATTCATTAACCATGAGATTATCTGGTTACGTCGCCTCGCGCTATCACACGGTCATTGGCTAGTTACAGATAAAACTCAACGTGGTTCTCGTTGCTCGTATTGTGGCGGAGAGGGATCTGAATATGCAGGTATCGTTGGCGGGCAGACCTCCGTTGACGAGCGGCGGAGTGGGCCGACTAACCTCTTTGACAAATAGTGCGGTCTTGCCCGACGCTTTTGGCTCATTTAGCACGTTTTTGAAGCGAAATAACAAAAATAACCTCTCTCAAAATGAAATAGCAAAAATGACACCTCTGTCACATGAAAACGCTGTAGCAGTGGTCTTGCCACGCCTCCCCCACAGAGCGGTAGACGGCCTGTCGCACTCCCACAGAGCGGCAGGTGGCGTGGGCATCTGCCGCTCCGTGGGCGCGGCGCGGCACGGTAGGCCGGCTGAGGCCGAATGAGAGTTCACCACGTGGCCTAGGTCCCCTCCCGTGCATTTTTAGCGTGGTACCGATATTATTTTTGCTAATTCGTTCGCAGGGGACTATATTTACTATTTTATCGTGAAACAATGCCATGTTAGCCAAATACTCATTCAGGCCCTAGAACATGAAAAGTTTGGAGGAAGGAACCTGACAAGAACTCGTCGGAAAAGGTTGCAGTGCTGCGAGTTCAGACGCTGTATGTTTGGAAAAATACGACATTGCAGTACACTCAACTAAGGAGGAATGCAGCTCTATATCTGAATCGCCAGTACACTCATCTGAGGAATGCAGCTATATACAGTACACTCAAGTACTCAACCCTGCAAGCTGATGGCAAACTAGATGCCCCGAGAAAGCAGACCGGGCTTTGTTTTGGTACTTAAGGGCCACTGGCTACAAGCCCCCAAACCACAGACTGGTCCAACCATGCTTTCTTTCCTCACCAAAAAAAAAAAAACCCATGCTTTCTTGACATGCCGTGTGTCTACCCAACAGCAGCCCAGCCCATCTTTCCCATAATTTGACATCTTTGACGGTCCCCTCTCCTCGTGCCGTGCCGGTTTCGTCGCACTGCGCCCGCGCTCAACATCCCATTCCGGCCTTCCCTCCCAAAATATCTGCGCGGCGTGGTGCGACTGGACCGAAATTACCGCCTTTTCGGCGCCTCGTAACCGGAACGACCTGCTTATCAGGGCCGGCCGGGCCGGCGTGGTGCCATGCTGCCTCGGCGCGACCGCACGAGGCGGCGGCACAGGTCATCGGTTAGTCCGCCCCGCCCCACCCCACCCCTAGTCCATAGATCACCATAGTTGTTGCCGTGCTTGGTTGCCTATTCATCATCCATCCAGTCGTTCGTACTCCGCTCTTCTCGGTGGCGCTCGGCGTGCGATGCGACGGACGACGCAGGAAGGGAAGGGAAAGAAGAATCTGAGGCAGGCAGCTGCCCAAGCCCTAGGTGAGAGGTCTGGTCGCCTTCCACTCTTATTTTACCGCGGATTCACTTCGGTCTCGCTGTGTCTCGTATACTCTGCCTGCTACACCGTCGGCTCCAATTCATATGTGTTTCTTAGGCTTCTTTGGATGTTGTAGGTTAGTAGTACTCTGTAGCCCTTCCCCCGTTTTGCTGCTTGAAGTTTAGAATGCAAGGGGACATCCGGTCTAGTGTATGAATGGTTAGTGTAGATGGTAATGCCAGGAACCCCAGGCATAATTAACCAGGAACTCTTTGCATTTGCAACAAGCCTAGGCTTCGGTGTGTCGTCCTGCTGGTAGATACAAGTTAGAACAATGGCATCTCCAATGGCTCATTCTTCCTGAAGATTGGTAATCTTAATAGGGAAAAAAGAATTTACTAACAATGTGATGTAGTTTAGATTGAGATTGAGATGACCAATCGATTGAAGTGATGCCTATCAACCTTTGCTGGATGTTCAACAGAAAAGTTCATCTGATTACTATGAACTCTCCTGGTAGATTTCAAACTGCTCATGTGACATACTTCTTTAAACATGACATGTCTGAAATAGTACTAGGTCTGGAATCCTTTGCTTTGTCGGTAGGAGAAGAGACATATCCTGGCAGCAATCATTTTATTTGCCTTGAAGGAATGGTCTTCAAAATTCAAAAAACACTCATCATGTGTCTTCACCATGAATACACTCGTGACCAAGTGCCCGCTGAGGCGCTAATCCAACCGGCAATTCTCTCCGGCTCCGGACGCCGCGGACCGCCACATCACTTGCACCGATTCGAGTCACTCAGCGCACCACCTTGCACCATGATGGCACCCAGCTTCCTGGACTGTTCTGGACCTTAGCTCCTCCCTGAACTTAGTCCCAGTCCACCTCACTGTTGCTCATCATCTCCATCGACAGTAGCTCCTACTCCGGTTCCTTGTCTTCACGGCTTGTAACCACTCCGCTAGCCTCGGTCATCTTCCAGCGGCACCTTGATCAATCTGGACCTAAGCTCCTATAGCTTAGTCCCGATCCTTGACCGTTCTAGACCCAAGCTCTCCTAGTTTAGTCCCGATCCCGTCCGCTTTACCATGATGTAGCTCCAAAGTCCTACTACAACCATCACCGACAAGCAAACCCATTACGTAGCACCGCACAACACACATAATTATCAATTGACACAATTGATGAGCAAAGGATACATACCTTCACGTTTCGCTCCCGGAAGCATCAACAAACCACAAAGCCATCTCATGGCTCACAATGCACCATGTGCACCACATTCATCTCATCCCAATCTTCGCCATGCTCATCCACTCAAGATCATCATGGTTCGCCCAACCATATCATACAAAGCCTCCACATGCACCTCACAACATGTAGGCACAAACCTTAAAGCCCTCAAGGCATCTGAATCCTCGAACTTGAGCCATCTGCACACACATAGACCAAGAAAGCATGTCTAAGCACAAGTTTTTCTCAACTTGACCCACATTAGTCCATAAATGTAATATGCAGCCCACATGCATCAAACTTGATTCTAACAAATTCTAGAACCAGCCACGAACTTGATTCTAACAAATTCTATTGTAGTTCTCTCAAATACATCTCTCATAGCGTAGTTGGACCTTCTGATTTCAATCTGGACATTCCGAATTGCCAATCTCTACATTTATCAGCAACCCCAGACATGTCTTGGGTACCCAAGACATGTCTGCCCTCTCCAGAATGTCTCCAAAACCCCAACCATGTCTAGGGTGCCCCCAGACATGTCTGCACTTTTCAGAGCTTCTCTCCACTCTCGGCTAAAGTCCGATTTAATGGCCCGTTTCAATTCGGACCTTCCGACTGCACATACAACAATATTTCAACTCACTGACCATAGCCCGATTTGATATTCTGTTTCAATTGGGACCTTCCGGCTGCACACGCAACAAGATTTCAACTCCCTAACTATGGTCCGATTTGATAGTCCGATTAAACATAGACCTTCCAACTTGCATTTCATCGCAAGCAGCATTCCCTGTGTATAGTCCGTTTCAATGATCCAACTCAACTTGGATCTTCCGACTTGCAAACATGCAATCTCCACAAAGCAAACTCCAAATTCATTAAACCAAGTTGGCAATTACTCATCACCACCACATGTGGAACACAGACCATTACATGGTCTTTCACAATGTGTGGCTGTTGATTTTATAAGTTGTCTTTACCACATTGCGTGCAGGTGCTCACAATAGAAGTGTGCCAAATGGAACACGGAGGTTCCCAAACGAAGAGACATAAATCTGTTGCAAATGAAGATATCATCACCAATCTACCGGAGGCTATCAAAGACAAAAAAAAAAGTCGCTGTTTGCCAATAAAAGAAGCTGTGGGAAGTGGAACATGTCTCTTGTCAAGGAAGTGGAGGTACACATAGGCTTCAATGACTGAAGTACTGAACTGATGTTCAGGGAAGATGATTTTGCTTCAGGAAATGGCAATGTAAACGATGACATGTACAGATTTCTTAGGTTCACTCATATGTTTCTCTCCCTCCACAACGGCCCAATTCTGAAGTTTTGACTGAATGCCCTATGGGTTAAAATGCTTTTCACTGGAGGATACATTCATCGTTGGACGCCTATGGTGTCAAGAAATGGAGTTATGGAAATCCAAATTAGGCCAAGTATATGGAGCAATTACAATTTACAAGATCCCTTCTTGTTTTTTCTCCTGTGATGAATTGGTATATGCTTACATGTGAGGTTGTGTTTTCCAGCTGCCTCCACTATTTAAAGGCTTTAAGCGATTGCATACCCTTCATCTAGAAGATTTCTGTGCATCGGGAAACAATATAGGGGATTTAGTAGCAAGTAACCCGAATTTAGAGAAACTGATTCTTTCTAGGTTGCTCAGCTTTGCCGATATCAATATCCGTTCAGCAAAGCTCGAGATACTAACAATTGATGACCTGTTTAACCACCTCAATCTGCATACTCCACATCTTACTTCGGCAGTCATCAAGCTGTGAGTTGAGACTGCCTATGCTTCGAAGGCCGGATGCAACTGTAATCTTTCTCAACTTGTTGGTTCTCTTTCGGATGTTCAAAATATTACATTGCTCGGGAGGGTATTCGAGGTAAGAAGCTGTGATAGACCAAGTTTTCCTTAGGTGTTTATTATTTCACCATTTAGTAGTATGTTTAGTGACCTCTTGCTATTTTACAGTGTCTAGCACATGGATTCCTGCCTCGCAAGCTGCCAAACTTATTCAATCGGCTGACAGCGATAACCCTGGAGATCGATGTTGGCAATCTGAGGCTAAAGTTTCTCTCTGCTTATTTCAGAATGCCCTCAACTTGCGACGTATTGAGCTACAGGCTGTAGCTCAATACGCCTACAGGTACAGTTGATGGTAATCTTCGCCTTGCTATGTCTCGTAAATATCCACAGGCTGTAGCTCAATACGCCTACAGGTACAGTTGATGGTAATCTTCGCCTTGCTATGTCTCGTAAATATCCATTTCTTTCGTTAAATTAACAGTTTGTACTTTGCAGCTCATTTCCAGGGATTCCATGGTACCCACAGGGCATCTCTGGGAATCAATAGATCGTCAGGTCTGTCTCATCCAGAACCTTGATGATGTTGGTTTGATCAACTTTATTGGCTCCTGTGCAGAGCTAGGCTTCTTGAAACTTTTACTTGAAGATGCACCCATGCTAAGAAAAGCTCGAATAAGAGACAACATGAAATTGGACAAATAAGCCCTCAAGAACCTCCTGAAGATGAGAAGAGCATCGAAGGATGCAGAAATAATGGTCCTTTGAGGCTTGGTCCCCCCCCCACCCCACTCCGAAAAGGCGTGGTGTATTCTTTTGTAGTGAAAGGAATAATCTGTACATTTTGTAGGTCTATTCTGTTACTTTCAGAAACTTATATTCAGTTTCTGTAAGAATCGGTATAACTTTATGTAATAAAAAATTGCCATCATTCCATTTCTTGGAAATACCAATGCCGCCTTCAGCTAGCAAGGCAAAATGTTGCACCTGAAACATCACTTCTGTTTCTTTTACCATTTTGGGTCGTACTTGAGATTTTTAGTCTCATTTCATCGGTCAATTTCAGTTTGCTTAACTGACTACGGAATAATGGGCAAAAGGAGGCTTCCGAGATCATCCCTTTAACCCTCAAAGATATTTTACCTAACCTAAATTGACCTGACAATTTTTGTAGACCTTACTGGACAAATCTGTGCAGCTTATGTGTGTCACGCGCACATTTTAGCGTGTACAATAACAGGATGAATGTGTTGACTCTGATTGTTTATCCTATAATGTTGGTTGTTTTAAAATTATGAAGTCAGCTTTGCTCTTGGGTCAGGTCAACTTTGCCACCCTTAAAATTTATCTCCATGTTTTCTCGAGGATAGGATCAAGTCCAATTTCTGAAGGAACAAGCCGAGACTTCAGAACAGTCAACAAACTCGTGTTTGGAAATTGGAACATGGAACAACTTCTCCTCTCGTTTAGTGTGAACTTGTAAGGCGTGAGCTGTAAATTGTAAGTATATGGTACAGCAGTGCAAAACACCGAGACAGACATAAATATTATCGTCCTTTGGATACTGAAGTTATCCTATGGAAAATGACGTTCCCTCTCTAACAGTTGTTTGCTTGTGACAAAGTTCACAGAAGAAAATGTTGTAAACCGAGGCCCATTTGGTAATTTCTCAATTAGCGAAAAGAAGAAATGGAAAAGAAAAGGAGGTGGGGCCCACCTGTCATTGAGCTAGGAGGGAGGATAAGGTTGAGGTGCACGGTTTGGGGATTTTCCCCCTTCGCTTGTGGCGGCGGCAGAGCAATTGGAGTAGCCATGGCGCTTTGTGCGCCGGCCGTTGGAGCGACAATGCAGCTTCCTCCTCTTCAAAAGCCCATCCTCCTTCCTCTTGCCCAATGCCGGTACACAGAGCTCTCCATTTTCATTCTTCCTCTCCGATTTGGTTTTTGGCTCTCAGGCATGTGGGCTGCTGCGCCGTCGTGGTTGATTATGGCGCCGTCAGCGGTGAGGTGCTGGTTTTCCCTCCTTGCGCACCTCTGACTGTCATCTTGCGTCATCTCATTTGAGGTGGCTGTGAGTTGATTTGAGGAGTTCTTCTTCTTGGTTGGGTCCAACTGGTTCAGCTCTTGATCTGGGAGAGAAGAAGGCTTTGGTTTTTAGTAATCTTGCTCCTTGGGTGCATTCGGCCTGTGCATCTTAGATTAGGTCTTGTGTGGCACTTCCCTATACCTCGATTTCGCATATTGGTGTGTTCCGGTTTGTGAATTGGCATTGTATCTCCAACAACCTCGTCCGTTCTTTGCGGCACAGCGGGATGATTAGTTTTCTGAGACAACACATTCAGCGTGCTTTGCCTGGTTTCGACTCGGTAGCTTTGAGTGCCATCTGCATCGTGAGTTTGATGTTTTCGGTTTTGCATTACTTTGCTAAGTGCGCCATGCTAGTTGAGTTACTTTTGTACTGTTGTCTAGCACTGGGATACTTTGCATAGTGATGTTGTGCGATCGGTACATGCTCGATGATGAATTGATGTCAAAATGAGATTGAATACGACAATTGAGTATAAATTGATCTTGAGCTACAAGATTACTTGCTGTTTTTCTATTGTGTCGTGCACTTCATGCTTGTCTGTTCATTATGATTCGCTCGGTTACTGCTTTCAGTTTCTGTTCATTGTGATTAATATCTCGTCACTGTTCACTATGATTAGTTTTCAGTCTCTGTTCACTGTGTTTCTTTTAGGTTACTATTATTCAATCTTGTCAATTGATATATTGAGTATTAGAGTCAATTACCTGCTGTCCAGTGAATTCAGTGTAACACCCTGGCTATTCGGAAGCCAAGATGCCACCTATTTAATCTAACAATCTACACAAAGAGGAAGAATAAGAAATAGGGTATCAACTAATGGCAATATCAAAACAACCAGGACATGACGAATGTATCCTTCCTTCACCATCTAAGATATTTATTACAGTTCATCAATAACGAATGTAAGATAGAACTAGATTTAATCTTGAACATGAATAGGATGATGTGAACGAGTAGTGCGTGTCTACTCCCTCCCAAGTGAGCCAACATCAGGGGTCACCTAAAATAAACAAACAACGCAAGAGTGAGTCCATGACTCAGCAAGTACAGTGAAAGAGACATAACACATATACAAACAGGACATCACCATTTGAGAATGCAAACCTTGCATCGAGTGAACACTTAGGAAAAACATGAAATGAATGAATGTAATCAAGGATGGACTGCACACATGCATATACCGGTATAGCTAGTGACACACCCGTCGGTGTTCACTTAAGCCCGCACCTTAACAAAAGTGCGGGGATCCAAGTCCCGTATGAAGAACGTTTCATACAGGTGTCCAAAACTGCCCACATTGGAATGGTGGGACTTCACTTGCCCATACTGGAATTGATGGGACTTTAGACTCCACTCCCGTGGACGGAACATGAACATAGATGCATAAATAAATTCATGATTAATGATTGATATCATTTCCACACATATGAAAGAACATACACAAAGAACATAATCATCGTCACCTCTTGACTACCAAATCTCCACTCCCGTGGATAAAACATGAATTAGGATGCATGAACTGAAGTATGAACTATGAAAGACATCATATATAAACTCAGGTGTATAACACATAAGAGAAGGACATAAACTTTGAATATTCTCATGGATATCAGAAAAACACAATACAGTCACCAAGCATGCGTCATACTCCAAGCATAAGAACAACAAGGTACTTGCCTTGCGCAAGCGCCATGTAGAAGGTAAAGAAGATGTCCCTAAACCGAAGCCTCTCGCCTCTGAGTAAGTACTCGAAATAAATACAACATATAACATAGCGCTTCCATTAACGTTCTACAACGCCTTCCCGACAATCCACAATTAACTAGTTAGCTCTAATCTGAAAACAGACTACTCAGGCACAACCCGAAACTGGACAGCAGAACGGTAAAAATCATATCTATTGGTCTGGAACTCGGAATGAGGTGAGACCAATTTCTATGGATTCTTAACTGACATATCTACAATACTCTAGTTGACAAGGTAAGCCAATTCGACAAATTTAATTTACTAACAGATAACTGAAACAGCAGAACAGAATCTGTCTACACACATATAAGACAGCAGTATTAAAACGTCCATAACTTTTAATCTACAACTCCGAATTGAGAGTTCTTTAACAATCTGAAAAGGTTATGAAATTCTCTACAATAACCTAGTTAAGTGTAAACCCTGAATCATCCCCTAACATAATCATATTTTAGGAGACAACTAGAAAGACAGTTCTCGTCAGAAATCTGGACAGCAGAAACTAAAACAATCATAACTTTTGATCCGTACATCGGAATCAGGTGTTCTTGGCGGCCACCGAAAGCTAAGAACATTATCTATATAACTCTAGGAGATCAAAATCCCTAATTCTGCCTCCAAGCACACGAAACAGGCCGCGCAAGAAACTGGACAGAATTGAATTTACAGCAGAGAGAGATATCGGCTGAACCAAAACATCCATAACTTTTGTTCTACAACTCCAAATTGGATGTTCTTTATCAATCTGGAAAGATAAGACCAAAGCCTACAAATTTCATAATAGGAGAAGTCCTAATTCGGACCTTTAACAATAATCAATCTACTAATTTAAATGACTGCTGATAATTAAACACAATTCTGGACAGCAGTAAAGAATTGGCCGTAACTTCCAAACCATAACTCGGATTCACGTGAACTCAGTGGCCATTGAAACCTGACGAAAAACTCTACAACTCTCTAGGAGATCACAGATCCTAATTCGGCCTTGATCTATGCGAAAAATATCGCACAACATAGAACATCAATCTGATTCTACACGCAGCACTAACAACAAACCAAAATACGGCATCTACCAAGAACGGAATGAGCAAAACAGCAGGGAAACGATTTTACTCTCGAAGATCAGTGAAGTGCTGAACCTTGTGTTGATCCCCAAAGGATGACGACAACCCGGCTCTCCCTCCCAAGATTTTGCCGGCGGCACCAATGGAGGAGGGAGGGAGGTGGCTGCCCAAAAGCCATGGAGGCGCAGGGTGAGAGAGGGGGAGGGGCGGCTGCCAGGAGGGAGGAGGCGCAAGGTGTGGGAGGGGCTAGGGTTAGAGCCGCCCCCCCTTTTTGCCATAAGGCCGGCCCCCAATCGGCTTCCCCCATGGGCCTCGATCGCCTCAGGGCCATTCGGCCGCCTTAGGGCCGGATGGCGGCTCCCTCTTGGGCCTCGCTGCCGCAAGCCTGTGCCCAAGACTGAAGAACACCAAAAACCTCTTTTTGATTCTTTTGAATTCAAATTCGAACAGGTTTCTTCCTAGACAACAACAGGGTATTACATTCAGATACTACTACAGAAAAGGTCTTCACAGACGGTTCAAAAACGTTGTCACAGACGGTTTCGTGAACCGTTTGAGTTTGTGGGTCTGTGATGTATACTATCACAGGCGATTATTAACTCAGGACCGTCTGAGATAGTTTTCTATCACAGACAGCTTGTAAATAAAAATAAACCGTCTGTGATGGCCGATGTATCACAGATGGTTTGTAGATAAAATCGTATGTGATATATATTCTCTATAAAGTCTCCAAGCAGTGGCTGCTTGTGCCTTTAAAGCCGGCTTCATATATATATATATATATATATATGAAAAATACTTTCTACTTCCGGGAGTAGTTACTCCCACATTTGATATACCACCTAAACGAACTTGACATACTTCATTATCACTTTAGGTATACTCATATACTAATTATAAGATACACCAATGTGAATCACGCGAAAAATTTGCAAAAGAGTCCATAGTTTTTAGCATATTTTGTAAATACCTTCATATTCGCACATAAAAAGGAGTATGTCTAAAAATTATACATACCACCTCTGAAAATGTGTAAATACCACCTATATGGTCTTATATACTCGTATACTACACATACATACTCTTGGTTGCGCAAGATACTCCCTACGTTGTGAGATATGTGAGATACAGAATAGGGAGTAACTACTCCCGGGAGTAGGAATATATATATATATATATATATATATATATATATATATATATATACATCTTTATCATTTTTAGTATACTTAAATACCAATTATAAGATACTCCAATGCAACTTGATTAAATGTTTTTTCATTGGAACCCTTTATTTTTGTTATATACCATTTTTCATGTATAAAAGAAGTATGTACACAAATTTTGCTATAAAAGGTGGACTTTAATGATTTTTTTTCATTAAATTCACTTTAGGGTATCTTATAATCATTATTGGAGTATACTCAAATTAATAAAGAGGTATCATCATACAATTTAAGTGAAAAATGAGAGGTAGGAGTACGTACTCCCAGGAGTACCATACCATTATATATATATATATATATATATTGTTCGTAGTACCCTAGCCACTTTCGGGGGATCATGAGGAGGATAAGACAGCAGCCACAGGAACTTCATCGAGCCTACAAGTTCAAGAAACATGGCTGCCAGGAGAGCGCGTGGACATACAATTACCAGCTGGATGTCGTCGATAAGTAATTGGACTTGACGTTAAGGAATGGTTGGTTGCTAATACATGAAGCTACTTCCTAGTTGGAGTACCAGCTGAACATGGTGTGGACGTGCAGGTACTCTAACTGGGAAGTGGCTTCATATATCAGCAGCCAATCATTCCTTGATGTTAAGTCCAATTACCTATCGACGACATCCAGGTAATTGGATATCCACGCGCTCTCCTGACAACCATGCTTCTTGAACTTACAGGCTCGATGAGGTTGCCTGTGGCTGCTGTCTCATCCTCCTCATGACCCCCCGAAAGTGGCTAGGGAGACTACGAACAATATATATATATAAAGCCAGCACAAGCAGCCACTACTTGGAAACTTTAATAGAGAAGAGATCAGGAATGGAATGGTAGGATATACCTGGGGGACGTAAGAGAGGATTAACTTGACCGGTATGAACACAGTTACACAGAATACCATATAGTAACATACCATAAGATTAGTTACATATACAAAAATTTGTATGTGCACGACGCAATACTAGTGGCAACACCTCCACCATGCATTAACCCATCTCTACTTCATTTACCATGCTTAATCAATAAATTAACCCACATCAGTAAATAATCAACTCACATTAGTAAACCCAAACAAGCTCAAGCATGAAACTAAAATAACAGAAAGAGCAATTCATTAGAGCTCAAATACGAACTAACTATTAATTCAATTTCAACATAAGACTATTAACATCATTGAGCAGATCAACAGAGCATACAAATACCAATTTGCAATACCTCCCAGTGCTAGGCACAGACAAATCACACATAGCATACAAAATATTTCTATCCATGACTAGCAGCAACAGTAGTCACATCCGAGCACAACCTCATTCCCCACCTCCAGATCCATCCATCCAGCCAGCCAGCAGTCACAGTGGGCAAAATAGCAAGATAGCAAGGCCAAGGGTGTCCAAACTGACCATCAACCCACATTACAGCTTGGTTCACATGAATACCAACAGTACAAACCAATAGGTGATAGATATGTCTTACCTCGAAATTACCGGTGTCGGTGGTGAGGTAGCCGAGGCCGAGGTTGGTGGAGAGGTAGCCGGGGGAGGTCGGTGGAGAGGTAACCGGGGTCGCGCACGCCAGGGAGAGGAGGAAGAGGCGGCGGCGTTAGCGACAGGGTTGGGCGGCGGCGTCGAGGTTAGGGGCACTCGAGTGGGGAGGGGAACCGTCGGTGATATGGTCTCATATCACGGACAGTTCTATTATGGAACCGTCTGTGATCTGGTTGTTCTCAAGTTCTATGTTTTGAGCATATTATCATATATACATTTACATGGTATGAAAAAATTGCATGTTTATATGTCAATTTTATCATTTAAATACTGCTGAAAATTTGCTTTAACTATTATACATATCACAGACGGATATTTGTTCCACTAAACCGTCTATGATATATATAGTTCAACATATAATATAGTAACTTCGAATTCACCTTCAAACTAGATTTTTTTATTTTGGAATTTACATATAGCCAAACAGCGTGGCCAGTCGCTTCTTACAAGGATTAAAAAAAATAGAAACCTAAATAAACAAAGTTTTTCTAGTGGCGAAGGTAGGTTGCTATCTCCGTCTTCAAAACTTCGTAGGCGGCTGAGACATCGGATGGTTCGTGATCATCAGCGAACGAAGCCCGAAATGTATCCACCCGCTGACACGCTCATTCGAGTGTCTCCCAAAGACCCTCGGACTGTTGAATCAAGAAGAATTGAGCCCATAGGCTCTCTTCCCTTGCTTGAGGGGTCTTGGCTTGGTCGATTCGATCGCTCGCCGCTTCGATTAAGCAGTCCAAGTGATGGCAAGCCTCCTGGAGACGTCCAACGTCGTTGTGGAGGACCACATCGATGATGCGGTACACTCCCGGAAGTGGAAGATCACTTGGAAGACGCGGCGGAAGAGGATGTCAAGACGACGGAAGGTGGCCGTCACCTGCTCCTGCAAATCCTTAGGCAGAGGAGTGAGGACACCGTTGAAACAGTATCCTTCTGCGGCATTCACCAACGTACGGCCGGAGAGGTGCTCATACAGTATGGCTAAGACGGCCATCAATACCGACGACAAGAAAACATAAGAGGGAGCCATTTCTGCTTTAGAAGTATATATTGTAAAGTTTATATGTGGGGATGATCATCTTTGATGGCGAATGATTCTTTTTATAAAACAAGGAATAAATTCGGCACAAGAGACGAAGAGACGCATCAGGGAGCCTAAGCGGCATTGATGCGACGAAAAAACTCACCGGGAACAGTAGCAATATTATCACTGATGGTTATAATTTAAAACCGTCTGTGAAGTTTACAATTATCACAAACTGTTCGTGTTAAGAACTGTCTGTGAAATATCACAGACGGTTATTGTTAAGAACCGTCTGTGATATTTTACAGACGGTTTTCATTATGAACCGTCTGTGATATTACCGCTTCACAAACGGTTTTTAGCGCAGCTAGTAACACAGACGGTCTCTAAACCAAAACCGTCTATGATTGCATGTAATACAGACGGTTTTGGTCAACCATCTGTGATGAGGCGTGCAGTATTAGTTTTTGTAGTAGTGAGAATTGATGATTTGTATAAAATGAATGATTAGACTAGCAAGATTTTATTTAGAGCTCAATGCCTAATTTATTTCAGAGCAATTATCATATTCAATTTGTGACTGAATTTTTGACCCAAGTGTTATGAAGGCCAAGATTACATCCTGTGCAACCCGAATTATCTTGTGTAAATGGCATGCAAAGATTACATGTTTACATGTCATTTCTACCATTTATACGTTGCTGGAAATATGTTTTAATAATCATAATTGCTGTTGGAATTATTTATAAATATTTACTAAAACTTCTAATTTTACAATAGAAAATACTTACCAACTTGTACCTTTAAGTTGACCAAAATATGAGTGGAAAACACTTGTACTTCTTACAGTATTCTAGTTAGCAAAGGAAAAGAGCTTAGTTGTGGACCTTGTGGTTAGTTGAATAATGATCAGCTCTTTTTGTAAGAAGCGATTAGAGAAGTTGTGACAACATAATTTGAGGGCAGCAGTTCTGAGACAAGTGCATGAACGTATGACGCGCATGTAGACATGGTCGGTTTGCCAAGTTAAAGTTGAAGACTCTAGTCGTCAATACATTTTGTGCTTAGGTAAATCTTTATATGCCGTCGTCCAAATTGAAGCAAATTTGATCTTAAAATATCTCAGCTGATATCTTTTGGTTTTACATGCACTCGTCGTTCAGTTGCCTGTGTTCTCTCGAGGAAGTTCTCCAGAAGAAGCAAGCAAGTTGCTTGGAACAGAAAATAATAATAAAATTATTATTTCTAAAACACAATACCCAAACAGTCCGCCTAAAACCATTGATAGACTGTCATTTAAAATGAAGAATACAAGTTTTTAAATCACTGAGAAGTTTTTTTCTATTTTAAAAAGAACGTTGGGTTGGGCTGCTCGGAGCTTTGGATGAAGAGAAGGAAAACGCAGAAAATTTGACGAAATAAATAAAGGACTAAATCCAGTCTACCATGTAGTAGCCACTAGCTAGCCAGCAATTTCCAAACTCAAATGCACATGCAAAGTTGTACTTCTACCCCGACGTATGCGGTATACCCCTAATCTAGGACGCTGCCGTTCAGAAGAGTCTGTCAGTCTACTCTTTTGAGGTCACTGCTAAACTCACGCCGCCGCGGTTTCGCCGGCTTGGGGTTTGTCCCGCGGGATCAAAAACCAGCTGCCACCGGCCGGCGCGTGCACGCACGCGCGCGCGACTCCCGCCCGAACCACCGTGCCGCTAGCAAATGTTGCCCTTTTCCGCGTGCTTTCGGAGTTCGGTTTGGGAGGTTGCTCCCGTGGTCTCCGTCGTCTTGCTCTCCTGCCTGTCCGTGGATGAGTCAGTGTGTGATAGATCGGTTCTTTTCTTTCGTACTTTTGTTTATCCTTCTACGTACGAGCAGGTGAAACACATGTGCTCCCCTCTCTGGGGTACGTTTCACTCGGTCCCATTACTTCTTGCCTGGATCTGGTGCCGCTGGTCCTTGCAACGACGGGATATGTATTTTTTACGGAAAAAAATATTTCTGAGCTATCCAGGCAGCCACACCATCGTCCATGCAAAGCTAGCCACAACTGGTGGAAGATGTGATGCACTGAACGAGAGAAAGCAGGGAACACATGTTCCCCTCTCAAAGAAAGCGAGAAACACATGTCCCTTGCGAATCGGGAATCCATCCGTGGAAGAGGGAGTGCCGGGCCGCTATTAGCAACAACCGCAGGAACCCAGGGTGCAAACCACAAAAGAGGCACACCTCTTAATCCGAAGCCTCATCAGATAAAAAAAGAAACTAACTACACCCCAAAGCAATTGCCAAGGTAGTTTTTGGTAGTATGATGTGCTGTGTTGGGTTGTAAACCGCAAGAGAGGCACACCTCTTAGAGCATGTATAGTGGTATAGATAGTGGTTGTCTGTAGTACCTTCTATGTCATTTGTAGACAAAACTAAACACAACTCGTACAATGAGTTGTCTTTAAGTTGTATATATATGTCCCCCATAGAATGAGGTCACAAAACATGTAAGTTACAAACGGCATAGATACAACAACAAAAGTGATGTCTATAAGGACCTTATAGATCGTCTGTTGCATGCCAGATGGCTTCTACCTCTCTCCTCCTTCTCTCTCATCCATGTCACAAAAAATCTTACGTGGTAAGGATTATAGACGACTGATGTCACCCTATTGTACATGCCTTTAATCCAAAGCCTAATCATCAGTTAAAAAAGGAAACTAACTACACCCCAAAGCAGCTGCCAGGGTAGTTTTTGGTAGTATGATATGCTGTTTTGGGTTGTAAAAACATCTACTGTTACTTGAGATTCAATGAGCAGCTGGCAGGGTAGTTTTTGGTTGCTATGCTTTTCTTTAAATCAGTTTTTGGTTGTATGCTGTGCTGGGCTGTAAAACATCTAATTATTACTTGAAATTCAATAAATTTTGCTAGTATGAATGTTATCATGGTGTTGAAAAGATATTAAAAATATTTCAGGTAATGTGAAACTAAACCTTGTTGAGTCTGTAAAGAGGAAATTATTAGCAGCAATTAAATACTACCAGTGCCACTAAACAAAACTACGAAGAGAATTGGAAAGAGTTCCCCAAGCGCAAGTAGAGGTGGCCAGATGGGCTGGGCCTGCCAGGTGGCTCGAGACACAGCACTGTTGACCCAGTCCAGGCAAGGCACACGCCCACACTGTTTATGGGCCAGGCCGTGCTTGGGTCCACCCCCCAACATGACAGGCACAATGTCGGGCCGTGCCAGGCACGACACAAGCTCGACACAGCACAAGCCTGGCACAACCTATTTGGCCCGGCTGCAGAGAGGGTGGCGCCGAGGAGGAGGAGGAGGAGGTCGGGGCGGGTGCGCGGTCGATGTGGCTTCGGCGGGGCGATGCTAGCGCTCAGCATCGGGGAGGAGGAGGCCGGTGAGGGTGTTGGCGCGGGGGTGATGCGGAGGCGATGGGGCACGGAGGGAGAAGATGGAGGATGGGACGAGGAGGCGCCGCTGATGCGGAGGGAGAAGAGGGACGAGGGGAGGCGACCGGCGTGGAGGGAGAAAAGGGAGGAGGGGGTAGGGGAGGTGACGGGGCAGCGGCCGGTGCAGAGGAGAAGAGGGAGCAGGGACAGGGGGAGGCAGCGGTCGACGCGGAGGGCGGTGTGGGCATGGGCGTGTGGCACTACGACAGTGGCACAGTGCCACGTGCGGCAGGCGACAGGCGAAGGGGCGATGGAGGAGGGAGAAAAGGGGACAGGGGAGGCGGGCGTGCCAGGCGCGGCACGGCACGCGAGCGGCAACAACATGGTGGGTTGTGCCTGGCATGGCACGACATGACCCATTTTCCCTGTATAGCCCTGTAACATTTGGATTTTCAAAAAATCCAACTTTTTTTATCGTTTGGGCTTTAAAATAGCAAAAAAATTCTTAAATTTTTTCCATAAATAGCCACCATACCCCCATCATTCAGCACACATCCATTCTTCAATCTCTCTTATGAATTATGTTGTGCAAATTTAAATTCTTTGTGAGATAATTTGGCAAAATTAAAAAAAAAAATTGTGCCAAATTTGAAAAAAAATCAAATTCCATGACAAGTCAGCAAAAGAGGTACAATACTGTCTTTTTGCATATTTTTATTGTTGTTATTTGTTATGTTAAGATAAAAATAATAATAGTGTTAGTTTTGATTTTGCAGTTTTCGTTATAGAAAATTACGATAGCTTTGATCTTGGTGATTACGGACTTTCACTAGAGGAAGTTGCATCTATGGAGAATGTCGTTGCGGCTGTTTCAAACCAACTAGAGTTGTTACCAAAAGGTCAAGGATGAGTTTCTTCATTAGGCTCTACGACAACATCTTCGTCGGTGGCTACTGGAGCAAAGAGGTCGAGGTCGTGTGCATCGAGAGTGTGGGAGAATTTCGATATGATAACCAAGCCAGACGTACAAGGAAATCAGGTACCATATGTTGTTTGCAAAATTTGTCATTATGTATGAAAAGTCTTCAAGTGGAACGAGGCACTTACTTAGATATGCTATAAGATGTACGGCCAAGCAAAGATTGGTGATGAGCCAGACGTAGCTGCAGTACAACCCCGATGGTACAGTATGTAGCTAGGACTACTGTAACACCCCGGCCCAACACGGAGCCTAGAATGCCACTAACTACACTAACTATCAATTCTAACATCATTTTATAATAAATTGCAGCGGACATCTCAACGATAAAACACATTCACAGGTCATCTGAAAACAAATATAATAATATAACAATCATAGATAATTAATATCTAGGAAGCATAGCAAGATAATAATCCAAGACAACGCAAAACTAATCGAATAAAGTCTATTGAATGAATAAACAAGGCCTAATCAATCATCTAGGATTAAACAATATCCATCAAGTCCTAAAAATTATTCCATCATAATGAAGTAAAGGTTTCTCACAAAACTATAAATTTTTCTGTAAATTTTGACAAAGTTTCACTTGAAACAATGACCATTGAAGGAATTCAAGCAACCTAACATGTATATGAGCAGGATAACCATATTGTGAAAATTAAAACATAACCATAAAACTCACATGGAGGAACTGACTATCACAACTATAAGGAAAAACAAGTTCACCTCGAAGCGTGAACACAACCGTAATACCAATTCACTAGTAAGGGTTCTTTAGTTAAAACTAGATACGCCAAATTTATTAATCATGGTGTATAACAAGGTGAAGTGCACCAAAATTTCTATCCCATCCCATGCATGCCGCCTCGCAGGAAGTACCTAAAAAAACAAAAGCAACAAGCGTGAGTCCTCAACTCAGCAAAGTACAGTCAAATCAATAATCAAAACCTCATAAGCAG
Source organism: Ampelocalamus luodianensis (assembly GCA_036346255.1). Classification (NCBI taxonomy): domain Eukaryota; kingdom Viridiplantae; phylum Streptophyta; class Magnoliopsida; order Poales; family Poaceae; genus Ampelocalamus; species Ampelocalamus luodianensis. Next base: position 26,129,768 of record CM070625.1, read on the forward strand.
ATATTGAACATAAACATTGCTCACATACAACCATCCATATTGTTGTCATAAATTCTCAACTTTTATATTCATGCAATGCAAATGCCATAAATGCACTTCTCTTCTCTTTACAATTACCGGTAATGTAGAGTATGTATCCGTTGATACATACTCAAGCCTGTGCATTCTAGCACAGGGACCTCAAGCCTGCACTCCATGAGTGTGGGGACCTTATGCCCATCTAAAACATAGTGGAGACCTAAAAAAATATCCTTACTTGGCTACCATGTAGACCAAGTCTCAAGGATCAATGAAAATGATGCATATGATTGTTGTCAACCATTAATCTTTATCTCTACTTAATCAGCATAAGCACATGACATTTTTAATAGCAAAAACACGAATAAACATTCATATGCGTAAGACATCAACAAGTCATGAATATTTGCCACATATGTTACCAACTAAATTGCACTTGCCTCAACCGTGTGACGAAGGATGATGAGTAGAGGGCCTTGCCTCCTGATTCACACCACCACCTGAGCATTCATAAAACACACTAAAAACAATCCAAAAGCAGTACAACATTACAAAAGAAATAATTTACTCCGCTCCTAATTGAAGCCCAAAATAGCCTTGTTTTCCTCCCCAAACACGGTTTTGTCCAAAAACATAACAGTAACTTGCTAAAATCATAACTTATGATCTACAACTCCAAAAATCATGATCTTACATTCTCTGAAATCCTCAAGATATTATCTAACTTTTTCATGGAGATCGAAATTCCAAAATAGTTCATCTTCTATTTTTAATCTATAGTTTTAGCACACCGCCCAAACCCGACAATTGATCAGACTGACAGATTACAAAAAGAATCATATCTCCCAGTCTACCCAACCAAAATTCGTGATCTAGCACTAAAGAAATCTAATGATTTTTTTTATCTTTTATCTAACTAGACTGAATTCTAATCCCGAGTCTAACTATCCCAAATCACCCTCGCAACGCTCTACCCTAATCTGGACGAATCTGGATAGAAAGTTCCTCTACCTTTCCAAAGACAAAACGATCTATAAAATGAAAAAGCGATTAACCATGTGCACTTCTGATAAATGAAAAGGCGAGTCAATACTTTTATGATATTGCAACACTAGCAGGGAGGGGTTTGGCCAGGGGCTGCAGCATGGGGAAACCGACCAAGGAGGCGCCGACCTTGGGAGGGGAAAAGGAGGCGTCGGCCTAGGAGGGGAGGTGGCGGCTCAATGGGGGAGGAGGGTGGAGGTGCAAGGGCAGGGGTAGCTTAGGATTAGGAGTCCTAGGTTCTCTTCTCCCAACAAAAATCTAAAATTTCCTTTCTAAATCCAGTTAAATTCATTTGAAATTCATTTATTTCTCTAAAGGTTGAACAGGATATTACAACTACGATCCTGAGGTAGCCCGTCAATCTCTCTGCCGTTTAATTGCTTTTGAGGATTTATCATTAGGCTTTGGGGGGTCTACTGCTTTCCAAACTTACACTATGACTGCGCATAATCCTATATTTTCTACCATTTGTAGACAGGCAACAATTAGGGACCTAGTAAAATACTACAATGAATGTCGTGATAAATTATATGAATTATTTAGTACGTGCACATTTTCGGTGGCCCTGACCTCGGACATATGGAGTGATCGGGTGTGAGACCCCAAATTTGCAACTTGGGACCCACTGTGTATATTTTTGTCATTCCCTAGATCGGTAGCTGGCACACACAGTTATATTGTTGGTTTAAATACATATCACAAAAATATAAATGTATTGCATAATATTAAACAAAGCGTAAATATACCTTACGACTTTTGACTTGTAGAATGACCGGACAGGCCAAATACCTTTCAGAGATCAGCAGCGGAAGTAGAATCAAAGTATAATATATGAAACCCTCACGATATATCCATCAACAATCAACTGTGGGCTCGCGACCTAGTTTCTGGCCTTCTTGATCTTTAGTCTTGATCAACACTCATAATTGTCCATATAGCCTTCGTTTATGCTTACTGACTAAAAGAATGTAAATAGCGTGCATGAGTACACAACCGTACTCACGAGTCAACACATAATGCAATTATTATATATGTAAGGCTAATCAAAGGGAGGTTTGTGGTTCTTTTATTTTGTAAAAAGCCATTTATTGAAATAGAGTAAGTAGTAGCAATTCCTGAAACTTGACATTTTTAACTAACACATGTTTTTCATAAACTGAGTTTTGTTGTAAAGTACTAGTAGAGATTCCATCTCCTATACTATTGAGTGACCACAGACACCCAATGCTCAGGTCATATCCCGTACTTATCACTGGTTCTCTATCAGGCTTTCTCAACTCTTAAGGCTCTAACCCAACATTTCCATCTGATAGGTTCCAACCCACCCTTTTCATCCACACAAAAATGGTTTTATAAAAATAAAAGCTAGATCAAGCAAGTTCTCAGCATCGCTCTTGGCCGTGAGCACGACTATCAAGATAGTTTTCTTACTCTACAGAGTTTGTACACTTTACCCACAAAAGATATATCAACTTATACTGCCCCGACACACTTATATAGGTGTGTGGCTAATGTTGATTATTATAAAGCCTTTACAATGTCCCACCTCAGCACACTTTCACGCCGCTAAGTATCACCTCCTTAGGTCGTGCCCCTGGGAGGTCTCCCTTTTGCGTCGTGCAGATCGATGACTCCCTTACCCTTTGCACACTCCACACACCCACCAGTGGTGAAATTATGAGGTGGCGAACAAATTAGTTAGCCAGGTCTTAGGTGTTACAGACTTGTGGTTATATTGTTTTTACATGAGAGGTCATTACAAGATTTGGTTCTTAATTGACTCGGGCGGTACATCCACATACCAATATTCTCTCGTGCACTAAGCACGACCACTATTTCACCCTCTGAGTCTAAACTGCTTTTGTTTTATTTTGTTTTAAAACATAACCTTTCTAGCCAACATACCAGCCAGGCTCCAACCTCAGCTGGCCAATATTATTTTCAAAGGTTTTTAATGATGTCGGGCAATTTAATGCCCGGATGACAATGTATCTAAGCAAGACTAATCATAACACTTAGATACGTACCTATTAACTAGTATGTAAACCATTAAGTCTAGAGTGACAAGGATAATGTTCAAATTCAAGGATTGGAAGTTTATACACAATTATTATTAAGGCATTAACTATGAGCTAGACCAATATATTTGTATAAATCATAGAAATGCAATTTCATATTTTAAACAATATAATTACAAAAATTAGGTGTAATATCATAAAAGTATTGACTCGCCTTACTCAATATTCTGATAAGGCTTAATATGTTGATAATCACCTTGCTCAATATTCTGATAACCTTGGTCCTGATAATTATCCCGCTCAATGTACTGATAATCATCCTATTCAATATTTTGACAATCTTGATCGTGGCCTCGTCCTTGTTGGGGTTGTTGTTCCATTATATCTTTAGATTCTATCTATGCAAAATACGATCAAACCCAAGACGATTGAAAGCATTCAAATGAAATCCAATAAATCTAAATACATTCAAACAAAAGGAAATATTTTAAATGAAAGTAAACAGATCTAATGATACCTTGAAAGATGGAAGGACTTCAGATGAGACCGAAACATACTCATTTGGAATTGATGAAGGAAATACTTTAGACGAAGTATAACCAAAGGAGCTGATGAGGGAAATACTTCAGACAAAATGAAGTATAACCTGATAGTCGGACTGAAGGAAATACTTCAGACCAAAGTAGATAAATCTAACAGGGAGAGAGAATATCCGCAGGAATATTCCTCAATGGTTACCTAGATGGGAGAGATCACCCAGTTTGGTAGGATCCTTTGATCCACCTTCGGATCACGAGTTGTCTGATCCCTGAGAACGAATAGCGGTGGATGATAGCTAAAGCCTAGATGATGTATTTTGGTGGATGAACTTCATCCACTTGGGAACATACCACCGCTGCTCACGCTGCGCCTAGATATTCTAATAACTATTTTAGTCATTACTTCCTATTTACCGAGAAAGTTCCATGATAGTCAAGTGAGACCTATGCGTGAGTGCGGAGTTCACATATGGTAGACATACGTCTCACCGACACATGGGACCTAACTCATTTAATAGTTTATCTTATTGATTTATATTTATCAAGAAAATTCCATGAGCTTTAGCTGGAACTTCCGAGCACGAGCTAGCATTAGCCTTGTGAGTTAACTAGTTATATCATTACGACGATCTATAGCTAGCTATTATTATTGTTTATTATTGTTTGGATCCAATGCGTCAAGGACATACAATTATTTGTTACCAACATTATCTGGCTGTGGTTAATTGTTCACTCGAGCAATCCTGAATATAAGACTATACTATAACAGTGTACGCAATCAGATTTGAACTCGGCTAGATAAAACTTCTATTCACACCTCGCAGCATGGCATGATGCTCTAATTAACTTAACTAGACTACTGCTTTGATCGACTTAGTTATCCTACTAAGCATCCAATAATGTGGGACACAATGCTATGTATCCATATATTGAAAGTACTTTAAGAGGGTTAACATCATATGCTTTATTACCAATTTACACTACTATCTGTCACCTAAATCTTCTACAGGTGAACCTTATAGTGTAGTCACTTATCTTCATCTATTAACTAACACAACTTGAGAAGGAAAATGGCTAACTGAATACCTGTTAACCTCTAACCTACTAAGCCATATGAGTTAACTACTTGATTTGGTTGGGCTCTCTGCTAGTTAGGTTTTTCTCAAAACCCCAATTGCCCTTATATCACAATAACAATAGCATGCTACTTTCAATTATCCCTTAATTCCCTATATCATCTTCTAGTTAAGTTTGTCTTTCAGTTTATATGGTAACAGTGCACTAACCATTTCTTGATTAACTTCATTTAGGTATATCATTTGCTGTTAGAATACTCATTAGCTAATTAGCCCACTAACAGCTTCTAATTGGCTTAGTTAAAGGGAGTATATGGTAATTAAAACCTACTTCCATAATCTACCTAAACTTAACCTATACTCAACTTAGTAAAAATATATATGCAACTTAATATGTCTGTTAACAGTAATCCTACCAATTGGATCTAGCTAACCATTTATTTGTCCCCTACTTTCATACATATTTTCAAGAGACATATACACTGTAATAGGATGTACCCTACTGTTATTGAAGATTGAAGTTTTACATGTAACATACACTGTAATATTTAACTGAGCTAGTTGTTCAACTATTTAACTGAGCTAGTTGTTCAACTACACTCTGACTATTCTAAATTAGCTCCTAGTTAGCATAATTTCATATTGCTAACTGAATACTTAGCAACTAACTACTTAACTCAATTGATTATGCAAATTGCTAAGTAAACTCTCTCACTAATCATCCTACTAACTAATCTAGATTAGTCATTCAACTTGGTGGACCCACCTGTCATATCTACATACAAGAGAGACATCCACACAGAGAGAGCACAACGATATGGAAGGTAGCCAAGACAGGGGAGGCAGGGCAGGCAGTGATGACAAGGGCGACGCCGGCGGAGGTGACGGCGACAGCGGCCGTGTGGGGGCAAAACGGAACCGGGGAGAGGAGGCGAACCTACGTACAGTGGTGGCATGACCCGAGGTGGTTGGTAGCGCCCGGGTGGTGGTGTGCGGTGGCCGAGCATGGGGAAGAAAAGGGGCAGTGGCACCGGAGTGGGAGAGGAAGGAGGGTAGCGCACGCCTGAGCTTCAATGGGTCTCGAGGAACTCACCTGGCTAGATCATGGAGGCGGGGAGGTGTCGAGACGGGCTGGCGGCGTGGACCACGGGCGGTGCGGAGAGCTCGCCATGGGGGCGCTGGAGGGGTGAGGGAGAGCTCCAATTGGAGATTGGGGAAGAACGAGGGAGCCGAAGTGGTGCTCTAGTCACGAGCGATTGGCGCGAAGCTTAGCGGAGGGAGCATGGTGCTCCGGGTGACGATTCCCAGCCGGAATCAGGGAAGAAGCTGCTGCGCAATGTTCCTGTGGATGGATTGTAAAATTAGTTGGTAGGAATAATTTGTGGCCTCTAGAACACATGCTGACGCATGTAGCAAGGACGAAGCTTCACTGGTTGGCGATGATGGCGATGGTCCAGCTTGGCGGTGCGGTGACCTGAGATGGGTTCTTGAGCTCTACGATAGTTGGTGCTTTGTAAAGGAGAGCAAAGGGTAGAAGATGCTGAAGGAAGGCCGGGGCGACTCGGGGCTGGCCTTTTGTAGGTGGTTGGGCGATGCCCTCGCGTAGAGCAACTTCAGCATGGGCGAGCGGCGCTGGATGGGCTCGCAACGCGCACGTGGTGCATGCAACAGGGGCGGTGATGGGAGGCGAGCATGTGGTCGGGCATTGGAGCTGACTCAGTGACAGCGAGTGATAGTGCCTCTCCCACATGGCTACAACGTGGCATAGGATTCCTGAGGAGATTGACGCCGGGGAGTGAGAAGAGTGATGCCATGGTGTGGGTGTCAGGAGAGAAGAAATGCGACTGTGCGCATTGCTTGACCAAAGAGTTGGCTTGGCTACAACCTGGTTCAACCGAAAGAACAGTAGGCAGGGAAAAGAGCTGGTTGGCAAACATGGAAAAAGAAATTATGGTGATCGGGTAATTTCTGGTATTTTGCTAAGATCATTTTTGTTGGCGATTGATACAATCTGACATTTGCTAAATAATTCTAATTGGTCTTTTGAACCTTTTAGATTATTTGGCTTTAAATTTTTATGCCTTTGACTTTTAGGGTTTACTTTAAGTTTCATCTGCTTTGGCAATTTCTGATATTAGGTTTTTATTTTTATTTTTAGGGTCTTATGCCTTACACCACTTGTGCCGACAAAATAGAAAGTGCAATTCAAATAATACTCCAAAAATGCAGGCAAAAATGATGGCAACAGACAGTCACACAAAAAGTTTTAAAAATCCCATATTTTTGTATTTGAGCATTTTTTTGATGTTACATCGGGCCAGGGAGGATTATCTTAGTGTAGTTGCTCATTATGTTAATGACAACTAGGTAATAGAGAAAAGATTTATAGGTTTTGAAATAATTATTGTAGCACACACGTGTGAGTATATTGCGGATTGTATTATCAAAGTCGTTGAAGGTTTTGGTTTTATAAGCAAAATATTCTCAATTACTTTAGACAATGCCGCTTCGAACTCTAAGGCCATGGATATTTTTACTCTATTGTCGAGTACGTACGCCGATTTCTTCTTCCTACATGAGCGATGCGCTTGTCATATTATTAATCTTATAATCAAATGCGGTTTGAAGAGGTTGACTTCGTATATTAACGCTTTTCGCAATGCGATATCTCTATTCAATAATTCTAACATAAGAATAGCAGCATATAAGAACTTTTGCAGGGTAATAGGTGTACGTCCAAAAAAGTTTGGTTTGGATATGTCGGTAAGATGGAACTCTACTTAGTGGATGTTTAAGTGTCTTTTACCATATAATAGCATTTTTCTGTTTTTATTCAATCGCACTATCAGAGCACTGATGGTACTGTACTATTGACTGAGCAACATTAGTTCATTGCTGAGAAGATACTTCAGTTTTTAGAAATTTTTTGTGAGGCCACTGTTGCTTTGTCCGCTGTCTATTATCCAACATCTCCTATTATTGTGCATAGTATTTTACAGATTGCTAGTCAATAAAAAATGTATGAAAATGACACAGTTTTACGAGAGACTATTGTTGCTATGAAAAGTAAATACCTTAAATATTGGAGAGAAATCTCTTTTTTATATGCATTTGCATTTATTTTAGATCCTATAACTAAAATTCAAGGATTTGCTAATTTTTTTTTTCTTCTTAGTGATGCTACAGCTAGACTATTCTAACTATTTTGTAGATGTTCGTTTTCAATTACATGAGATTTTCCAAAGATATGAAAATAAGTTCCAGTGAGCCTGCTTGCAATGACCTCCATTAGCATCTACCTCAAGTAACAAGACGAATCTATGGTGCAAGATCTAGGGTGCAGGCTCTTCCTCTAGGTCCAGATCTTTTTCTTCTATAGTGGCACATTTTCAACCAAGACCAACCTCTCACCCAAGGAGTAGGGAACTATCAGCCTATCTGGACAGCTATACGGTGGATTTCAACTCAGAAGGCTTCAAAATTTGCAATGGTGGCATAGCCATAAGTTAACATATCACGTGCTATCCATACTTTCACATGATGTGTTAACTGTTTCTGTCTCGACGGTTTCCTGAATCTGCTTTTAATCTTTCTGGAAGAATATTATAGGAGAGAAGAACACATCTCATGAGTGAGATGGTGGAGATATTTCTAACTGTGGAGGATTGAGAATAAGTTGATTCACGAATACAATACTCTGTGAAAAATTCAGGGTTATCAAGGGTGTTCAAAAATCTGTACCTAGACAACGACACTTAAAATAAAGATGTATGTAGAGCTGTAGGTTGTACTTTTTTTCCTTTGTTAGGGTTTTCTCATGTTAAGTTTTTACTTGGCAAAAGTTCCAATGATACAATTATTTGAACATTAATAAAGTTCTTTATTACATTTTCAATATGCTTGTATTATTATTTTTTTACAATTTTCATATGTATTTCCGAATTCTACACATTTGTTTGAATTTTTTTTGGATTTTTTTGTTTTTTAAATTTTCGCATAAATCGCCAACTGGTCAAATAACACTCATCGGGCCAAAGCCCTATCCGCCACCACTATCGTAAGAAACAACATATCGTTGTTTTTTTAAATAATATTATTTTAAAATAAAATTACAAAAATAAATAGTCAATTTTTTTTTTTACAAAAGTAGGTGCATGTCGTCATTTGGAATGACGATAGGGACCTTGTCACCAATTGGAACAGTGGAGTAGGTTCCTATTTCCAGTTCAATTGGCAATAAGACCTTGTCGTCATTTGAATTGGCGATAGGACATGAGTTTTTTATGTGTACAGGAATATTTGCATTTTTCGTGGAATCAATTCATTCGAAAAAGATTACGTAATATTTAAAAGTCCAAATATTTGAGAAAAAAGATATGTAAGTTCGAAAGATATGTGGACCATTTGACACGAAAGATATACGTGACAATGCCGGCTTTTATTTGTAGGTGTTCCCAGACGAAAAAATATTATGTTTGTTGCATAAGATATCTTGACCATTTGGCACAAAAGATCAAATTTTAATGCACAAGTTCACTGTCATATACATCGTTCTTAGCATTTGATTTTTCACGGACGTCTGTTCTAAAAATTTTAAACCTGATTTGAGATAGCAAGAATTGAACGGTGCTAAGTGAATGCACAATCCTACGTAGTAAATATTATTTCGAACATGCGATGTTGTTAGTTGAAAGAACAGATGGATGATTAGGAAGGCACATCCCATCCTATTGCAATGATTGGTGGTGCTCATCGTCACTTAGGGGTCGAAGACCATTTAATGCCTACTTCTAGAATACGCATTCTGAACCTTTATTTTTATGTTGTTCCCTGCCTTGATACGCCAAGAATTGAATGCCAAAAGAGAACGAGATTTGAAGTCGGCTTTACAACGCAGTAGTGAATTGAAATAGACTTATATTAAAGTTGCAAATTACACGATGCGTACGGTTTGGTTATGTTCATAAGGAACGACATCATGCACGATGCAACAAACTGAAATACACCTACGATACATATGCGCCTTTTTGGACCACAGCTGAAGGAGAGGCGGGCATCCAGAGAGGATGGAACTGTCCTAAACTTGGTGGCACACAACGCACAGTCCCCGATACGTCACGCACAGCACCGCCGGGCCCCAAGCATAGGGTTGGATGTCCTCCACCGCTTAGTCCGCAAGCTCGCATGCATATTGGGAGTAGTGCTTGTCGACGCTGTCATCGTGGGACTCCATGAACATCACCCACCCAAACAACCACATCAAGTAGACCTCGAAGTGCCTCCTCACCGTATGGTCGGGTGCGTCCTCCGCCATACGCTCGAGCTGCAAGAAAACAGATACACGTCAGGAAGATGCAGAAATCAATTGATGCGGGAGAATAACAGTTACGAAGACTTACGTAGAGCTGGTAGATCCACTTCAGCGTCGGCCCGTGGGTGCTGCTAAACTCCTTGTAGCCGCTGTCTGGTGGCAGCACCCCCTGGAACCTCGCTAGGAGCTCCGTGCGCCACGTGGCCGATAAGTCGTACGCAGCCAGGGGGAAGCCACCGCAGGGCAACCCGATGAGAAAGCTCACGTCTTGAAGCGTTGACGCCATCTCCCTGCACAAAAGGTGTATCATGTGCGTCTCCGGCCTCCGCTGGTCAACCAGTGCCGTCAAGAGGAACCGGTCGTATGAAAAGCTCCTAAACATACGACCACCGCCCACGCGGTCTTGGTTGTCCTCCCATGTCGCCTCAACCATCCTCACCAGTGGAAGGAGGCTTGCTCCCTCAAACTGCGTCGGAAAAGATTATGAACAAATGTTAGTTCATCCAAAGTAGTTAGGCTGCAAATGAGTACATGAAGGTCATAAATACACGTACCTCGAAACCCAACATGGGTCCACCCTCTACGCCCTCATAGGCGTGTGCAGCCGCAGCGCACCAAGCTCAATCGTCGCCCCACCCTTCTAGGGGAGGATAGTACTGAGGCGGCTACGATATGCGTGTCAATGATCGGGTCAAGGAACTCGTACGCCCACTGCGCACCATGTCCTGGGTCCGCCATACCTGAAAATTCAGTGCATATATTGTAAAAATAATTATCGTGCACAAATAGAAACCAAATTTAAGTTGAGATTATTTTAATTAAGCTATTCAAACCCTACTAATCTACTCAGCAATTTTTTCAGGTATTTTATAGAAATGTTTCTATTTTCCTAGCTTCAAACGTATTTTCGGCTCTAACTACCCTGCTAAGTTATTATGCAATTTTTACATATTTTTAATAGGTGTCTTCCTATTTTTACAGATTTATTCTAAATCATCCGTGTACTGCAACATAAATAATATCTGCATGATTAACTGAAATATACACAATGCAAATGATGTACTACATAAAACATGTAAAATTATCTAATCTATTGAAATCTATGTTTGCTATTTTTATTTGCTAACTGATAGGGTTTCGAAATAATGTACAAAGTTGCGAAAATATCTACCTGCAAAATGGTCGATCGAATCTAATGCTCTGTCTCTCTCTCCTCCGCTGAACTGGCAGGGTTTCGCTAAGTCTTTTTCCCCCTCTCCTCCTCTCCCTTCTCACTTCTTTATCTTTTTTCAGGAATTAAAATAACATTTACACCGAATTTTGGGGTTTAAATAGCAATTCATGTGGCGACATGAACCCGCGGCTTCCTGTCGTTATTTCAATTGGCGACAGGAACACTGTTCACTTCATGTCATCAGTTCAAATGGCGACAAGAAGCTGAACTGGTGACAGACAGTCAACAGGATCCCTATCGCCAATTGGAATGGCGGCAGGAGTCCGTCGTCATTCCAAATAGCGACAGACACCTACTGTTGTAAAAAAATGACTATTTATTTTTCTATTTTTTTCAAATAATATTATTTTAAAAAAAGTCACATATCGTCGTGCTGGTTGCTTTGCAATTTGCAAACCTGTCCTTCCTTACCGGTAAAAAAGAACCACCCAGAAAGGCGAAAGGGGAAGAAAACGAATCTACGAGAGGTGAGGACGGGGTCAAAACTGTGAAAGGAAGGAGATGGTGATGCGAGTTTGTTACTACTACCAGTAGAAACTAGAAAGGAGCGTATACTTGGTTGGTCAGGGTAGCATGGGGCATGTGGGGAGGAGTTGTTGTTTGGTTGTTGTGTAGTTCTCGTGGGCTTTGCGTTGCGTACTCTGCCATCCGCGTCCCTATCCACCCGTCCCTGCCTGGCGTTCGCTTCCCTTCCTTTGCCTTGCCTTGCCTTCTCCCTCCCAGCACCGTGTCTTCCTCCCCCTTTCCGCAAGGACCAGATAAGATTTGATTAGGTTAGTGGGAGTGTTGGGTTGTTGAAGTCGTCAAGGAACGGGGACGTGGGGGCGAAGGGAGGAGAAAGATTGGGTTTTGGTGATACTGTTATTTTTCTTGATTCCTTCCGGCCCGATTCGTTCTTGCTGCTGCGTGCTGCCCCCTGTATCTTGATTGATTTTTGGCCCGGCGAATTTCGCTTTCCGGGCTGCGGATTCCGGGGGCATCTGATTCGCGATTGGGTTGGATTAGATGCTTGGTTGCTACGTAATTTGATAAGAACAGGGAGGGGAAAAGATAAGCTAGGGAGGAAATAATCAAGAAAGCGTCGGTTCTTGGTGTTTTGTGCCATCGGAACCGCGATCAAGGGGAGGCCGATCTTGGGGGAGGTCTCGGCGGCCCCGGTAGGAAGACCGGCGGCGATGGCCGACGGGCTGGATCGGTGGCGCGAGTTCTTCCGGGGCGCCGGCGCCGGCGCCGGCATCTGGGACGTGATCGAGAACGCCATCCTCGTCGCCGCCGCCGACGCGCCGCAGGAGCTCCTGCGCCGCCGCGACCGCATCGCCGAGAGCCTCTTTAACGTTCTCCGCGCCCCGCTGTCCTGCCACGGCTGTAGCGCCAGCGCCGTCACCCCACCCCCCTCCACACCCGTGGAGGAGGACAAGGGCAGCGTGCGCCGCGTCCCCGAGAAGGAGAGCAAGGTCGACAGCAGCAGCCTCGGCGCGCCCGGTAGGGGGCTCGGCAACGACGAAGACTCCGACTCCGACTCCGACTCCAACGACGAGCGCCTCCGCCGCGCCGCGGCGAGCAACTATGGCCACAACTACGATGATGACGACGAGGAAGAGGAGCAGCAGGAGGTGGAAGAGGAAGAAGACCACGAGGCTGAGGAGCTCGAGGCGCTCACTAACGAGATCGACGAGGAGTCGCAGGTCGTCGGGGAGGTCCTCCGCATCAAGGACCTCCTCTTGCACAAGGAAGACCACGTATGGACTCTCTGTCTTCAGTTCTTCTATTGCTAAAGTTGTCATTTGTCGACTCAAGGGAGTACTTAACATTGATCTGAACTAAAAATGGTGCTGTTGCAGTCAGATGCTACTCTGTTTGAATCGCTGAGGAGGCTGCAGTTGATGCAATTGTCTGTCTCCACGCTGAAGGTATTGATTGGATAGTGCATATGAGCTATGTGATGTGTCTGAGGATGTTTGGTTTGCTAATCTTTAGGGCTGTTCATTGTAGGCTACTGAGATTGGGAGGGCTGTTAATGGGCTGCGGAAGCACAACTCGCTGCAGATTCGTCACCTCGTTCGCACTCTCATTGAGTAAGCTTCATGAACTTGTACTGAATTTCGGTCTCTAGGGCTAATTCATGTTTGAATTTAAAGAGCTTGGTGAAACAAGTTACTACTCAAATGTACCAAGAAGATTTTGATTAGCAAAACATGCTACTACTCCAGCTACATAGTAATAAAATGTTTGAGCTTCATACTCTTGAGTCCTGAACTGCCTGGGTGAATGTTTACAGTGTTGTTAGTGTGATTCTGAACCAATCTTGCCAAACATTATTGACATCTTCAATTACTGTGTGCTTCAGAGGTTGGAAAGTTTTGGTTGATGAGTGGGCCAGTACGACTAATGCTGCCCTTGCAGGTAACGGAAGTGAATTTGCTTCATATCTTATTTCATCCATAAGTTTGTAAGTAAATATTCACCTCTTAGTTTAATATGGAATTATTTATCTGTAGACAACTCTCCGGGCTCTTCGAATCCTTCTGTTGTGGATGATGATGATGAAGAAGGGCTTCCTTCTCCACCTTTGGATGAAGGGGCATTCTTTGCAACCCAGACTACTGCTATTCAACTCTTGGAGGTACTAATATAGTTTGCCCCTTCTATCTGAATGGTTTTGGTATTGAATAAAAAGCTAACATTGCATTGTTATTTTTTCCCTGCTCATCTTCCCAACCTGAAGTTCTTTGACGAAATGGATGAAGATGGAAGTGAGTACAACAACACGAACTGCTTAGTTTTCCCATGCCTATTCTCGTGTTCTGTATATTATGATAATTAACATTGTACATGTTATGACAGACTTGAGACATAACAATAATGTGAGCCTTGGAAACAAGAGAGAGAGAAATTGCGGGAGGCCTGCAAACAATTCAGCGGTGAGAAAGCAAGAACCTCCTCGTCCTTCTCTTGGAGCTGTTGAAAAAGTTCAATTAAGGAGGCAAGAATTGACAAGGCAAGAGCCATCAATGAGGCAAGCAAATCCACAAAAACCTCAAAGTTCAAATTTGCAAGTTAAACCCCATGGCATGCTCAACAAGCAATCTAAGCCTTTGAGTTCTGAATCTGGACCTGGGAGACCATTAAGGGCAGCTCCTCGGCAGAAACCCTCCAGTGAGGTAAAACCTAGACAGACTCAACAGCACATTGCTGTTGAAAGAAAACCTGCAACGAGCCATGTGGATGTAAGTATTACATGCTACTAAGGCCTAAGCTATAATGACGTTTAAGACCTCATGACTCACATATCTGTACTTTGGCTCTAGAAATCGAGGCTTCCTGCACAACCTTCAGCAGGAGTCAAGCTAGAGTTGGCAAAGCCGAAGATCTATGATGGTTTGGAAAGTAACATGAGGCTGGAAGCAGCGAAGCGGAAGCTCCAGGAGCGATACCAGGAACATGAAAATGGTTTGTGCTTCTCCCATTTTTTTTATTGCCCAGTATTTTATCACTTGTAGAGCTATAATCTTGAGGTTTTACCTAATTTGCTTACTGTTCCATCCATGCAGCAAAAAAGCAGCGCACGATACAAGTAATGGAGCTGGGTGACATACCAAAGCCTAAGCATCAAAACAGGCAACCTATGATGAAGTCAAGGAATCACATTAGGAGTTGGGCAAATGGCCGGCGCTAATTCTTCTGTGATTTTTTTTTCTCATCTTATGAATTGTTGCCGTTCCTGGCTGGTTGGAATGCATATGCATGCTGACTTGAAAACAGCTGAACTTAGCTGCCAGGACTTAAAACAATCTTTTTGAACACAAACACCTCACATGGTGAGTTTTCCTTGAAGTCGCAAGGGTTGCACCGGTTGCAATGAATGAAGCCCTTGCATTCGGAGAGTTTAGTCATGTCTGGATAATTGGAGAGTGGACATGTAGTTCATCCTGTATCGGCTGGTGATTTTCTTCTTCTTTTCTTCAAAGGAAGCTGTAGATACCAGATAGAATAATCATCAATATTTGGTACATTCCATCTATCCTCAACTTTTACAGGAATCTATTTAGTGAAACATTCTTGGTATATTTTTTGTTCCCTTGCAACTGTGGACTATGTTTCTGGTGACCGGCCTACTTGCTCTTCACATGGAAGCTTAAGGTCAGCCTTTGCAACAACCTTCCTCTGATCGCAATAGTGTATGTAGTCATGGTCAGACTCCGGATTTGAGCAGGTACTTCTCATTTGCTGCTGTTGAATGTTCAACATGGAGAACATGTCAATATCAACCGTCTTTACCGACGGCAAGGCAATGTGAAAATTCTGACTGTTCCATGGAAAATTTTGCCCGGTTCTCAAACTAATGAAAAGGAGAATGGAATGGAGCAAAAGTGATCCAAGATATGTATGCGTGGAGTGGATTGGGGGAGCGTGGATTCCACCAGCGGAGTGGTTGCATGGCCATTAGCATGAGCAGCCACCCAAGATGGCCCCACCCCCATTCATTCCTCCCTCCTCATCCATTGCTTACAGCAATGTCTCTTGACCCAGCCATTGTTCCACGAAGGACATCCTCTTAAGCCAGTTTGGTCTAGCTTCAGCTTTATCAGCATCATTTATTGGTTTGCAAGTTCAAACTAGCAGTATCTCGATATGAGTGTTTTCTAGCTGTATCCTAGAGGCTAAACCCCTCGTTCCACTAAAACAAGTAAGGCTGGAATTTATAGAAAACAGTATAATTTTCGCAGGAGTACTACAGAATTCCCGCGTTAAGCCATTGCTTATCGGTTTAGAAGCATAAGTTGATTTGTTGAAGAAGCTATCTAGACCAAACAAATCCTTTACTCCAGCGTCGCGGATGCGCACCGCGTGGATGAAACTAACATGTAGATTATGTCGTCGCTTCCCACATGTTACAATGTCACAAGATTTGCGGTTATCTGTGACATATCAAAGGGCACTCTTTTATCTTTTTCTTACCTTTGGATCCCCCACTCGCATGTGCGTTTTGGTTGGGAGCCCCTTTCTTTGACTCGTTCCTCCAAGAAACAAAATGTGTCGCACAAAAGTCCTTTCCCACCCACCTTCCACCTCTTCATCGTTGTTATTAGTGTTAATTGTTAAACAATTTAAAAGGACAGGCCGATACTCCCCGATCTGCTCGTAGTGTGACCTACGTAGAGTTATGTGTTGGAATTTGTCTCATAGTACTCGGCTAAAGTGAGTTATAGTAGTATATAATACATATTAGGTCCAAACGTAATACCTCTGGGTTAATCTATTTACACAAAGCGAGGACGAAAGTGCAAGTGAGGTGCTATGTGTGCGTGGGTTCACCCCACGGTGGGCTGGACATTAAGTGCATTTTGAGCTAGGATGTTACAGATGGTATCAGAGCATCAACCTTCGCTGCACGGGCGTGTGCGGTATAGGGGCGCGGGCATATGGTGCATGACACATGTGGGCCTGGAGTGGACACACGACACGACGTATGTGCCAGTACTGGACGCACAGACGTGTACCGAAGGGTGGTTCTAGGCATTTGCTGCATATGTGGTATACTTCCGAGGGCATCAACCCCTAAGGAGGGTGAATGTAATACCCTAGTCTACTCGTTGTGCGGCCTATATAACCCATATGAAGTGTGGTGAAATTAGTTCCACATAGTTAACTCTTTTACATGAAGCAATGCTAAAATTGTAAGTGGGGTGTTATATGTGTGTATATCCACCCTACAGTGGGCTAGGCATTGAGGGGATTTTGGGTCAACGTGTTATATATACTCCCTTCTTTCATCGCATCGCATACTCTAAAGCCACGTATATTTATGAATAGAGGGTAAATTGATCCACATCATCGGCATCTCACGAGTACTCGTGATCGAACTTACATTTGATTTACACCCGCTACTCAGATTTTTTTTTTTGGTTTTATTTTGCGAGGACTCTCAAGTCATATTTTGTTTGGAAACAAATTAGCAGTGTGTATAGTATTTGTTCATTCAGAAGACATGTCATATCGCAAGGGCGAACAAGATGGTCGGCCCTCATGCGATGGTACCCAACTACACGTCCGACTGTACAACGGTACCTATCAGATGCTCCTAATTGCGTGATCTGAAAGGCTTGCCAGTTATTAGAAATAATACATCATCTCTAGATCGGCTGGATAGTTGTTGGTAGTAAAACAGCACAGAAATGTGATGTGGCGTTGTGGTCTCATTTATGATTCAGAGAAGCATTCTAAGATCAATGATAGGACTCGTAGTAATGTTAGCCTAGTAGGTTATGTTTGTTGGAGTATCTTAGATCTGACTAGGAAAGTTGAGTTTGTTAGGGATTGGTTCTTGGGAGCCACGGTCTTAAATAGAGCGGCTTCTAGAATGTCAACATTCATGGCGGTTTAACACTTGGAAGCAACCTTGGGTTTTTATTTTCAACTAAAACAACAAATTCAAAGGAGGAACGAAACCACATTTTCCCCTTACCCCTCCCACGCGAATTTATATAATCTGCCACTTCGAGCCGTTCGATTAAGAAGCAACGACCCAGATAAAAAATGCACCATAGCAAGTATTGTAGCATCCTGGAGAACTAATTCTTGCTTGGGTGGCTAACGGTGGTGGTTGTATTCCTAACTCACTAAGATTCAAACCTTAGGTTTGTCCCTGCGTGACTCATTTAGGAGAATTTTCGTTAAGTGGGAGGTGATGTGGCTGTCGCAAGCGAGACGCCAGTGGTAACTTCGTCATTTCTTAATCAAGCTCCGCTCGTCCAGTCTTTCGTAGGCGTCGTGTGTGTGAGTGCATGTATGTGATGATGTGCGTATGTGTGGGTGTCTATGTATTATACCGGATGATTCACAAAAATATATATATATATAGCACCCTGGTACATGCGATTAATTTAAGCCATTCGTTCTTTATCCGACGAACGGCAACGTACTATACTCCTCCGCCATTTGTACCTGAAGGCAAAGCACCTCCTCCGCTATGCCGACCTCACCGGTGTCGCACTGGGAGGGGCCCGCTGGATGTTGCTTATGTATACGACTAGCTTTATTTTCCTTTTCTTTCTCTCTTCCCCTGGCTTTCTCTTGCTCGTGACGAAACATTAAGTAATCATAGATAATTCACAAGATATCTTCCTCTAATGCTGAATTACGTCCAAGGTTTTAAATTCTCGACTCACAAAAAAGTTTCGAATTATTAAATTTGAAGGTAAAATTTGAATTTGATTGGTTACTACCACCTTGTTCATGTCTGGAATCACCGTTCGTCAGTTCAAATTCAAAACTATTAATTTAAAAAGAAAATTTTACTTTGGATTATGTAATTTTACTATAGTTTCACTTTGTGTCATTCTCAATCAATCTTTTCACTTTGCACCACCTGTTCTTATCATGTTATGCACTTTGCATCAGGGTAAGGATTTGACCACCTTCTTTGGTGCTTGCAATGGAGCCCCCCGCTGGTGAGCTCGACCCTCTTGAGCCCGAATCGTGCATTTCTCTGGTGTAAAGTGAAACAAAAGGTAAGAAGATATGGTGCAAAGTGAAAATATTTGCTAAGTATGATGCAAGTGAAATTATGATACAATTACATAGTCCAAAGTGAAATTCACTCTAATTTAAACTCAAAGTTTTGTGTGCTTGAATTTCTTCCCTGTTTCTCACCAGCATTTCCAGCACCCGGCTGTAGCCGTCCGAGATTTGTATCCATGGTAATCTTTACTATTACAAAAGAAACACTTGGTAGTGGCAATGAATTTATCATCTACCTCCCTACCCCTTGAGTTAGTGCGATCTTTTGTAGATAGATGTATTCATACATGCATATGTTACTGTAAAGATCTTCTGTAGACAATTAAATCATCTACGTATGTGAATTATGATAAAACTCTTTGTGGCTTATTGATAGGATGACGAATTATGTATGCAACTTTTAGGTATATGGATAATTACCTTACATATATTAATTTTTAAAGTTTACAAAATACATATATTTATTTGAGATCCGTTAAGACGTACAGACACCCGGCTAGCTACATCCAACTTTTGAGAATGCGGTAGAGGACAATCTGACCGCCAGCTTTCTTTGTAGAATTGTTGACGGGCCAGCCTTGAGGGCTCGGGCTGGCGGGTCCCACCTGGCATAGACTAGGTCGAGGTCCTCGCTTACCTCAGCGCTGACGAGAAGCCCCTAGCCGTGTGGTGGAGTGAGTCTCCACCGGTGCGTGGCTGGTCCGGTCAGACAGAGCGAGTCACGGGGCGAAATGGGAACGCGGCGAAGGGATTTGCGGCTTGGGCTCCCCTCTTTGCTGGTGCGCTGCCGGTGGTCAAGCCTCTATGCCACCGACCACGCCAGCCACCTCCTTATCTTTCTTTTTTGTTCCCGTCCTTCTCTTGGTAGGTGATAGTTACACTGCGCGAGGACGGGGTACCTAATGGTATAATTGTCACCGTTGGATGGATCAACCTAATCCGACGAGGCCCCGTTTGGAATACGCTTCTCTCGCGTGTATGTATGTAGGTGGTGGCGGTGGATTTCTCTTTTCCGAATACGTATCTGTGCCCGAACAAAATTATCTGAGGTTGGATCCAAGTTTAAATATATGCTAAATTCGCTCCTTGAATCCAATCAAGTTGAGATATAGTATCTGATTGGTCGGGTGCATGTCTTCACCATCTTCTCCCCAATCTCGCAAACTGAACTGTCTTCCATCAATTTGGCCTTGAAAGAACCCGCCGCCGCCGCCATTGGCCGATGGCCAAAAAAAGTACTTCTTTCCATTTTATCCTATCCCATTTTTACATTGCGGTTAACCGTTTAATTTAGCGACACTGTCTATTGTATATATCTGATGCCCCAAACCATTTTTTTTTTTGCTGTTTAGGATGGCACAGGTGAGTAGGTGACCCTGCCATCCTATTTAGTGATTTACGATAAGGACAGGGTACAGGCGACTAGAGCATTGACATTGAGAGCAAAATTTTCTCGCACGACAAAAGGAACCCATTGTCAAACTCACAAGTAGCTTTTGGCTCAGAAAATGACTTTTTGCTTTAGGAAGGACTAGCAACTAGCTTTTACTTAACCAATCGGAAAGTCAAAGCACAATGCTTGCATAGTTGCATTGCATCCGAGTGGTGAGAATCAATTAGTATTTTTCCCTAAAAAAAAAGAAGACAGAATCAGTTACAAATAACCGGGAAAGAAATTCCAGACAATTTTGGTGATACCTCAGGGGCTTGGGCACAAAAGACGGGCATCAATAATTCAGGTTCCTGGGGCCCCAGCTAGTGGCGATAATTGTTTGGACGGAGGAGGTGGGCTGTCGGCCGGGGCCTCTTTCCTTACCCTTTCGCTCGTGTAATCTTTGTTTGGTGGCAGGTGTTCGGTGCTGGACCGCGACAGCATCCATTGATCAATCCCTCTTTTCGCTCTCCCAGCTCACTCGATTTATCCACCGTAAAGCTAATTTCGTTACCATTCTTTCCTATGAAATAAATCGTAGAGAACACCACTCACTGGATGTGAGGTTTCCTATGAAATTTCTATAAAAATCCTATGTTCCAAACCAGACCTCAAATTATGCTCGTCGTACTGCAGCGCGCCGCTTCTTATACGGGACGGGATTTACACGATGATTTCGTTCCTTGAGCAGTGCTACTTTCGATTTTTCAGAGTCTGACGAGGAGGCCTTACACTCTCTATCCACGTGCCGGTCGGAGATTATTCTTCGAGGTTCTTGCAAAGCTTCTTTTGTCGTTCATGTAGGAGGGAGTGGCGAGTTTCTTGCGTGCTCCACCATCGCAACGCACATTCGCACTGCTGAGACGACCCCGACGGATGGCGACGACAGGTGTCGTACGTGGATCGCGTCTTGGACCCGTCCCCATCTTGGCTCGCGCTGCAAGTCCCAGATCCGGCCGGTTTCTTCAATCGTATTTAATTTCATGTCCCTGCCGTCGTTAATCACGAGGCATCCTTCAATCGGGAATGAGCTACAGCTTGCTAGCACCGAGCTATACCGTGACCTGTGTAGCATGCGACACCGAGCTCAGTAGCTGATATGGCGCTTTCACCCATGTTCCTTATCCTAACTGTCGGTTCAGCAAACCATAGATTATAATTATCTTAAAGCTAGTTCTCAGTTTCTCGTGTCATACGCTCGATGATTATACACAGGCTCTCGACGGAAAATTGGTGGTCCCGATCCAAAGAAAACGCAGTTCATCATTGAGTTGATCGAATAACTCCTGCTATAGGTGAAGTTGCCACAAAATTACAGAGAATGCATTGCTCATTCTGGTCTTCTAGAAAAATAAAAATACTCAACCATAGCTCTCCAATTATACGGTGTTCATGCTTTCAACTTTATTCAGGCCATGGCCGAAAGTGATACTGACCAACTGATTCACTGTTTGGATGGGCAGCGCACGGCAATGGGCCGTGCGCCCAGCCCAAAGAAAAGCTTCCCAGTTGAGAATGCGATCAGCTTCTTCAGTAAATCATTCTGTATGGAAGCCATTGAACGTTGCATAAGAACGCTCTAGTATTTCTTTGTGAATTTTGTTGCATGAAGAACACAGTTGTTACAAGGTATGCACCCACAGCAACAGGCAGTGCTTATTTCTCTAAGGAGGAACAACAGTGCTTAGTGAACTACATTCTACAACTTATGAATGGTTTCCATGTCTGCGGCCTCCTCCAGAGTCCCTTGCTCAACATGATCCCACCAGCCCATGAGGAAGTTGTCGGCCACCAGCCTGAACCAAGGGGACAGCTTAATGCCTCCTTCCCCAGCATCTGCCTTCTTGATCAACTGTTTCAGCTGAACGCGGTTCACGTACTTGACGTCGGCCACTTCTTCGGGATTCGGGCTGAGCTTCACGTCGCGGACCATGAACAGGAGGTAGTCCACTGCAGTGATGAGAAATCGATGAGTTCTAGGATCCGTAAGACACTGCTTGAAAATGTGCAGAGGACAACAAGCAACTATACAAAATAGTATGAAGACCAGGAATGCATAAGGTAATGGACAGAGGGCAAGTATTACGTTCATGTTCGCCCCATTTTCCATCAGATGGAGCCTTGTAAAGCATCCTCCCGAGCGGAATGAATTGGTCAACTGGCAAGTCTCCAGCCTGTATTCCCAGTTCATCAAATAGCTTCCGCTGCGCTGCATTTCTGACCCCTGAACAGAAATACAAGATTGCAACTGGTATTCAGTAAGGTGGAAGCAACAGTATGGATGGTGTAAATAATGGTACGGATCTGTCCTTCAGCCTTCAGGGCAGATGGATGTACCTAGGCACTTCTCCTCAATGAGCTCAGATTCACGGTATAGAGGGTGGCTACAGCATGTGTTTGTCCAGACAAGTGGAAATGTCACTTTCGTCGCAGACCTTTGCTGTGAAGGATATAATATTACAAAATTGTCTATGATGAACAAGCTCAAGAAATATTTATTTGATAAGCTAGTGTAGAAATGAAGTTGGCAAGCAAAGGCAGAAGAAACTGTAACAGATGAGTAGATGACTCATGTCTAGTGTGTTGAACTGTTGATTTACATGCTTAAAAGCAAGAAGTTAAAAGCTAGGTAAATCTGTGTACAGCACGACAAAGCACAAAACTGAGCATTCAGTGCTCCAACATGACCTAATTTACTCATGTCTAGTGTGTTGAACTGTTGATTTACATGCTTAAAAGCAAGAAGTTAAAAGCTAGGTAAATCTGTGTACAGCACGACAAAGCACAAAACTGAGCATTCAGTGCTCCAACATGACCTAATTTACCATACATTCATAAACCAACATTCCTAAAACTGGTATTGGACTGCATAACACTTTTATGGGTGGCACCGGGTCCTGATTGGTTACCAGCAGGAACTGACCGAAGGGCTTGACCAAAAGAAAGGCTTTCGCTTAGCCAAATGTAGGGTCAGACCAAACTTGGGTGTTGAACTGGAAATTGCACCCTCTGAAGAGGGGCCTTACCTCAACATGATGAACCATGTGCATAGAAGGTTAGAACTACAAAAGATTTTGTAGAAGTGCAAATGACTTTTACAGAAGAGATGTTCATGCTTCCTCATGTTAGCTGATGGCCATCATGTAAAATCAGAAGTGATCAATAATGCTCCTCCTGTAAACTGAACTCTGGTACTAATGTATGCAATAATCAGGAGCAAGAGTGATCGTCTTTTTATGAAGATTATAATTGTGGTTATTGACTAACTACGAAAATATCAAAGAATTGAAGAGAAATAATGAGCATAGTTATCTCAATTATTTTCAGAGGATTTCTTCAATATGACCATTCTATGCCAGAAAAGAAATTTGTCCATTTAGAAAATCCTAGGGGCGGCAACTAGGCCCAGACAAAGGAAAACTTGCGATCAACCAGCTAAGCATGATTGGCCCAAATATGGGCTTCGCTCAAAATAGAACTGCAACAAAGCAAAATAAAGCTTGATTCTAATTTCAAATTGAACTCAAGCTGAACCAAGCTAAAAGCTCAGACTTCAATACATGCACATACAAAATTTTGCACTATTATTGGCCTAGCTACCCTAACACCAGCTTCATCACGAGCCCATCTAAGCCAAGTTCTCTAGTACCCGAACTCCAGTTTCATCACGAACCCATCTAAGCCAAATTCCTGTAGTACCTCTGAGCTACTGATCGTAGTTGGTAATATGTGTAGTACATATGGTGCGCATATTTTTATAACTGCTTTTCTAATTAAATTAGTTATGAAATGCGCAATTATCTAACATGAGCTTGATATTTTCCAGCTTGATTGAGTGACGAGTCATCCTAACCGAAACTAGAGTTGATCACTCAGGCACATCTAGAAAACAAGACGCAGTTTTTCATTCTTAATCAAGCTCAGCTTGTTCCAACCCTAATAGAAAAATATTACATGTCCTATTTGAATGGGAAATATAACAAAGTGGATCGTAATCATGATACATGGTACATCTTATAGCAAGACAAACATATTTATTGTTGTGCATATACCTGAAGTAACAACTCGTGTTTGGAGTTGAAAAGGAGAACACTGAACGCTCTGTGAAGGACATGTCCAGATTCTATCTTTTCCATGAGATGGCCTAAAATTTATGAAAGATTGCAATTAATAAACCAGCGCAGTAGCTGCTAAAACTGGTACTTCAATGCTAGGCTTTCAGTTCAAAAGGTGGCAAGCTACCAATCAGTAAAGCATACAAATGTCCACATGATTAGAACAAAGTTGTATGTTTCATTATGCTACTGCTCATCTCATTTCGCTGTCTGTTGCATGTCCCTCGAAGTTCCACCTAAAGTTTGTCTTGGCTGGAAAATAGTGTTCAGCAAAATGCATAAGTGCCAATGGTGCTCATCACTTTGCTTTAACACTGAAAGTCTTATGAATGTTACCTCACACTTCTAATTGTATCAAAATAATAGGGATTTGCTATATTGTTTTTGTGCTAATTTCAATTTGGGTGGGGTGGGGGGTATTTAAAGCAGCTCTGTAGCCATGAGGTTAGGATTACACTATTTAGCTGGCCATTGTTCTCATCTAGTCATGATTGCATTACTTTTCTGCCAAATTTTATTAGGAATAGTACTTGACACAAATTCCTCCCAAGAAACTGTGAGTCTCTGATCATAAGAAAAGTTAAGCCAACTTGAGTGTCCACCCAACTACCCAAGATAACATGTATGAGGGCAATAACGACAAATATTTGGCAGCTCAATGGATGCGTCCAAACATAGAATGATTATCCAATTGAGTATCGAAAGAAAACAACCCAGCATGTGTGTCAAAATCATGCTTTACAGAACACAACCAGTCAATCACACAAAAATGAAGGGAAAGGATTAACACGTACAGTTATACTTAGACTCGTGGCCAATGACATTATCCTGTTCGTCCACTAAAATACACCTGCATGGTAAATTGAAATCTTCAGTTCTATTGACAAGAGATGAAATGGAAGCGACTAACTATATATTTCTCAGTTTTAATTTTGTCACTACATAACCTAAATCTGTCAACCTACTAACAGCATCAAGCTAGATACCCAAGGAAAAGTTTCAAGGGCTTATGTTAATCATCCAATCCTCGAGGGACGTACTCGTAATAACCACATATTCAATTATATCGCTTTTAATCCTGCGCAAAAAAGGAGCACCTCGCACATAGCACACTCGCACTGTCGTTCTCGTTCGTACCTCTGCACTAGCATGGGACACCGAGCAACGCACCAATTCGACAGCAAAATCCTAACAACAATTCCACGAGCACGCCACCACAATTCCGCAATAGCAGAGCTGGGGCAAGTTGACGGGAGGAGGTGCGAGGCACTCACTCGTCCTCGAACATGAGGCGGCGCTGGACGGCGTCCATCCCCGCGTCGGCGTTGACGGTGCCGGCCTTCCCCGTCACGGCGGCGGCGGCGGCGAAGGAGGAGCGCCCGCGGGAGGCGAGCGCCGCCGACCTGGGGAGCCGCCCCGAGGAGGAGGAGACCGCAAGGCGAGACGAGGCACGCCCGAGGTCGAGACCGGCGGATGCCGACGACAGGAGCACGAGGGAGCGCGCCGCCGATGCCGCCATGGGAGGAGAAGAAGAAGCTCGGATCGAGGCGCGGCGCGGCGGCTGGATGTGGGGGTTAATTGTTAGGTGCTTTACCGGTAGCGAGTGCGTTCGGTGTGTCGTGGCCGTGAGGCTTGGGTTTTATAAGACGGCTCCAAACCGACCAAGGCCCCCGAGTCCAATAAAAGTACCGGTGACCTGCGCCTTTTGAACTAGGGGCTGTTTGGTTCACGGCTAAAATGGAGTTAATATAGTACTGTTCTGTGCAAAATAATAAATCTAACCTCTTTCAAAACTTAAATCTAAAATTAACATCATGGATTCATCGGTAGGTAATATGTATTAAGTCCATACCCTATGAGAAGGGACTTCCTAAGTAAGTACTTCAGGAGACAGGACTTACCAAGTAAGTGCCCTAGGGGAGAGGATTTCCCTCGTCCGCACACCCTTGGCTCAGATGCTCCTTGTTATAATTATTTAATTGTCATTAATTAGTCATATATAATTAGTTGTAGTTAAATATTTTTAATTAATTAGTCGTAATTACTTAGTCTTAATTAATTAGTCGTAGTTAGTTAATAAATTATGACTAAATTAATAAATCACATTTATCATAAATTAATTACGACTAAATTAATAATACAACACATGATTTCATTCGCCCTGATTTCAGCAAGTAATTCATTTGTGGGTGCATGTGATAATACAACGTATGATTTCATGCGATAATAATTTTTTGGTACGTGTGATAATACATAGAAAGTTAGACATACAAGGAAATCACATGATTTCATGCACCTTATTTGGATGCGAGTTTTTGGCTTTTCCAAAATGTTAATTTATTAGTGCAAACTGTTAAGGATTACGCCATGTTGTAAAGTAGACACTAATTAGACATCTTGACAAGTCTAACCCATCCGGTCTGCCCCGTACAAGACCGTCGCAAAAAACACAAAGTATTGCATGTTCGACATTACATAAAGCCATAACAACCTAATTCATATGTTAGGAGCAATTCACCGTTCTTTACTATACATAATCAAATAACCAGGTCACACTATTTATCTACATTTCCCTACCCCCAAAATAACTATACTTCGGTAATCCGTATGTACAAATTTAATCTAATCAGTGCATAATAAAAAAACTACTAAATTTTTGGGGAAAAAACTAGTAATCCTTACGATTAATTAACTACGACTAAATTATTTGGACTAACTAACTACGACTAATTAATTATAGCTAAATAACTATGACTAAATTAATTGTGACTAATTAATTAATAATATTCAACTACAACTAATTAACTAGAACTACTTAATTGCGATGAATAAATTGCGAGTAATTAATTACGAATGAAATAATTACAATAATCTAATTACAATAGGTGTCCGAGCGAGGGGCATGCGGATGAGAGAAGTCCCCTCCCCCTAGGGCATGGACTTGACACATACTGTCTGCCGGCGAATCCGCGATGCTATTTTTGGTTTTGATCTCCGAAGAGGTCTAGATTTGTTATTTTTCATGTGTAAAACAATGCTATATTAGCCAAAAACTCGCCAAAATGAGCTAAACCAAAATTTTGGCAAGCCAAAATCTAGACAAAACCAAATATTAGCAAAATGAGCGGTGTTTGGATCGTGATCAAGCCAAATTTTAGTGTTAACAAATTTTGGTGAGTGATTTTCTCACCCTCAAACTGCTCGCGTGTGACATTAGGGGCATGTTTGGTTTGTGACCCCAGGTAGCCACACAAAAATTTTGGCAAGACCAAAACTTAGACAATACCAAAAATTGGGCAAACGAAATTGTGTTTGGATCGTAGCCATACTAATTCACGGGTAGTATCAAAATTGATCCATTTGGATTGCAGTTATGTCAAAATTATGAGTATGGTATGTGGGTCCCGTGTGATATCTATTTTTTGCACCAAAATATGTCAACATAAGTCTTGTTTTGTTAATTAAATGATAAGAAACACAACGGTTCAAACGGATTATAAATCGGATACTCTGTTTAAAAAATATAGTCATTTCAAACTACTTAATCAAACTATTCTTACAATTAATACTAACCACCACGACCAACCATATTCTGCCACATGTCAGAGTCTACATCTTCGAGCCAAACCAAAATTTGGCGGCCGTCGCCGTGCAAAGCCTAGAAAACGGCGAGAAAAACATTGGTATGACCAAAATGTGAGGGCGACATTAAATATTGGAACAAAACTAAACACTAGCTAAATTTTAGAGTAATATCAAAATATTGGTTTGACTCATTTTGATTCTGAACCAAACAAGCCCTAGATTTCATTGGTATTACCAAATTTTCGTAAGTGTTACTGAATTTTAGTAGCAAACTAAATAACCATAAATTTTCATTGACATTAACAATATTTGATTTAGTTTGCAATGGTAGCAAACCAAACATCCCATCGGGAGGAATTTGGTTTCCAAGAGACCATGCCAAGCACATGTTTGGGGCTGGTCGTCTAGTACAACACGTGAGAGGTGAGACGGGTTGGTTTTCTTGGACTCACGCGTGTTGTCGCGGAGTTACATGGAGCACTGTGGAATCGGGCCTGAAAATGAAATGAATGGACTGTGGCAACGGTGGTAATTCTGTGAAGGCAATCTCGGCACAAACATTACCAATATCAATTGGGCGCGACTAGCGTTCGGATGTACAGTTTGAGCGTTCGCCAGTTGAACGGTGGATTTTTTTAAAATATTATTATTTTTAAAGATATTTACAAAAATAAATAGTCGTTTAAAAAAATTACAAAAATGTGTCTCTGTCGCCAGTTGAACTGGCGACAGGAACCTATCGCCGGTTCAACTGGCGACAGGAACTGCCGCCACTCATGGCGGCCACTACCTATCGTCGCTTCAATCGGCATGATCCCGAAAAATCAATCTAGAATTCATTTTAATTCCGGAAAAAAAACAAGAGAGATTGGAGAGAGAGAAGAAATTGCGCGAAGCCTCCAGCCGGTTCGTGGCGGTGGAGAGAGATCGATAGAGCATCGGTTTGATCGATCATCTTGTGTTGCGGTAAATTTTTCAAATCGTATGTTACGCCCAAACCTTGTAGGTTAGCAAACGACAATAGCGACATAGAATTGAGTAGGTTAGATACATGTAGTCGGACTCTGTAGTACATATTTTGAGTTGTGTAGCGACATAGAATTGCGACTATAGCGACATAGAATTGAGTAGATCACATAAATTTAGTCGAACTGCAATACATATTTTGAGTTGTGTAGCGACATAGAAATGCGACAATAGCGACATAGAATCGAGTAGGTTACATAAATGTAGCCGAACTGTAGTACATATTTTGAGTTGGACATAGAATTACGACAATAGCGACATAGAATTGAGTATGGCGTTGGTTGACCATATAGTAACATAATTAATGCACGATACATTTTGAATTGTGAGAAAAACACGAGTAGCTGTGTAGGTCTAAAAACAATGAGAATATATGTGCGCGGTTATTATTTTGTTAGTATGCTGTTATTAGTTGTGTTAGTGCGCGGTCAATATCTTGTTAGTGTCGAAAACACCGTTTAACTAGAAAAGTAGCATAACATGTATTAAATTTGTAAAGAAAATTCGTAGTTGCTACATAGGCTATGTAAAGATGCATGAAAAAAAAATATGAACTTTCTATCTTGCTGCATTTTCAGGTATGGCAGACGCGAGTGAGTACGAGTTGCTTGACCCAGTGATTGACCAGCGTCACCGTAGCCGCCTCAGTACCGTACTCCCTCCGGAGGGCTAGGCGCCGATAGAGCTTGGGGCGTTTCGGCTACGCACCCCCATCAGGGCATGAAGGCTGCACCGAGACTGGATTCCGAGGTACGTGAAGTTGTGTCCTTCATGCACTCAATGCCGGTTTGATTATTTTGCGTTGACTCCTGTTTGTGCTTAATCGTTTGGACGCAGGTTGAGAGCGGCAGGCCTCCTTCCACTCGCGAGGATGGTGGAGGCGACGGTGGAGGACGATCAGGACCAGCGTGCTGGTCGTACATCTAGGCGTTTTAAATGCGGCCGCGCTGCCTACCGACGCGCGCCGTTGACCGCCGAGGCCGAGACCCACACATTCCATCTCCGTGCGGGAGATGACGCCGACGCTGCAGGATGTGAGCTACCTGACCGGGTTGCCCTGCGCAGGCGCTCCGATGGTGGCGCACGACGTCCCCGCCACGTGGCGCACGGACCTCCTAGGCAGGTTCCGCAATATCCTGCCGCCAGCAAGCAGACGTCGAGTTCGACCACCGCACGCCCGCGAGGACCGAATATTTAACTAGTAACACTTAACCTCCAATTGGTTCTAGCGTTACTAATTAAACATTCTAAGCCTCGATGGACATATGCTTCCTGCACTGCAAAGATATGTACATCATCACAAAATTACACATCAATTCCATACACATACATCACTAAGTTCAACAACGACATACATAAAGTAAAGTTATTACAAAAGAGAGCCGACTGCCAAATAGAACAATATACAAGAATGACAATGAAGCAAAAGCGCCATAAGATGGCTAGAACAAAAGTCGACCAGGTTAGCCAACATAACCCACAAGGCAACCGACCGACGCCGCCAAGCTAGTCGCCCATAGCTACCACAACACACTCACAAAAGTGAGGCCCTCAGCTCACCTTCTTCCTCTGCAACAAAACAATTAGCGTAGCAACCGAGTACAAAGATTGTCTTTGTACCCGCAAGATCGACGTGTGGAATAGCGGACCTATTCATAAACTACATGCAAGCTTATTTAGGTGGAGGTTGTATGTCTCATTTTGCATAAAGCCAACTTTATTTGCAATAATGTAATACATTTTAAAAGCAAGTTTGCAAACTGCTTTGTTATCAAAGTAACAGTAAGTAAAGATACATACAAGTAACCACCTAGCTTACTATCCCAATAGCCACCACAACATAGCACTAATCCCGATTCGTACTCACCCATCAAGTTTTAATTTAAAAGGTTGTAGTCTAACTCTTGAAAGACCTTGCCAAGCGTGTCCATAACCTAGGACGAGGCTATTCGAATAGTTTTACGCCCAATGTGGATCCGCCAAGGCTAAGTCCTTACGCTTACATTGCGTAAGTGTTTTACACACCAAAGTACTAACTATTTCCTACTCCTCTCGTAACAATTAACGTCCTAACGCCATTGGCCGGATTGACACGAGGAGGTCTTGATGACCAAGATCTTCTCGGAGGTCCTAGCGTGTCTGGCCGATCTAAAGCGGGAGGTCGCGAACGGCTAAGATCAAGGTTGGGGAGGTCCCGAGGGTTTCCTAACAAGGACCGTGTGGTTTTACAAAAATGACCTCGAGGAGGTCTTTTTTGCAGCAGAGTGGTCCTAGTGGCTCGGATGGAGTTCCAAGAGGTTTTAAACGGCTAGGATCAACTCAAGGGAAGGTCCAAGCGCGACAGATTTAACACAGAGCGGATCTAACTGGCTAAGAGCTAATCCCGGTGAGGTCTTTAAAGGCCGAGGTGGAACTAGGGAGGTCCCGGGACTTAGAAATTTCCGCTGAAACCCATCTACTGCATGATCTAACCGAGGGTGGTCTTAACGGCCGAGATTAAACGAGGGGAGGTCTTACACTTACGGGTTTTCACGGGGAAGATCTAAAGGTCCGATCTAAACGTGGGAGGTCTTAGACGGCTCACGAAGAACTCGAGGAGGTCCAAGGTGCTGTGTAAAGGCGCGGGACCTCCGGACAGCGACAAAGGGTGGCGGCTAAGACAACTCACTGCCACTGATGATTGGTAATAAATGGGCATTTAAGATGTTCTAACCAGATGACGAAAACGGGAGTTTTGAACCGGCAAAAACCCGAGCGGGCTCAACGGTTTGCCGCCGCGATGGGGACTCGCGCGCCACCAAGGGCACCGATATACTCGCAATAGTGTCGCGGACCTAGCGGAGGCACTTCGACGGCGGCGGCGGCCTTAAACGCCGCGAGCCGGAGAATGACGGAGGACAAGTGTTTCGGCAAAAACCGAAAACGGTGAAACTGAGCGCCACGAGCTAAGCTAGCTAGACCTTAAGCTCTAAGGGACTAAAATGAACTCACCCGAGTGTAGGGAAGGTCCAGAGGAAGACGGAGGGACTTGGAGGAGGTCGATGAAGTCCCGCGGTGAAGAGCTTGCTTGAGAGGAAGAAGAAGATGGCCTCGACCGCAAGAAGCTACTCCCCAACTCGTGCACCGCAATGAGAACTAAGCCAAGTTAGAGCAGCTCGAGTTGAGAGATCAAGATGACAGTGAACAAGGCCAGAAGTTGTTGGGACCACTGGAGCTCCGAGCGCTTCAAGGAGCTCCAAGCTCGACAATGGTGGTAAGGAAGGGGCTCTCGGATGCTCGTGTGTTTGAGTTTGAGGACCAACTCAATTGAGGGAGCTCAAGCACCCAAAGAACGAAGAAGGAAAAGGAGAGGGAAGGTTTCGAGCTATGTATAGCACGGGAGCTTGGCAAGGGCTAGGGCACCTCGTGAGCAAGAACCATGCCCTCGCCATGCGGGAAAACCATGATGACCGGACCTCCGTGAGGTCGTCCCGGACGCCCCGGATGTGCTCGGGAGGCATGGGCGTCCAAGAATCGCCGAGGTGGGGAGGTCTTGCGCGCGAGGAGGTCCTCGGGAGGTCGTGAGCCCCACGATGGACATCGAAGGCTTGACCACCAGGGCGGCGCCGGCGCTCAAGAGGTCCTCGGTCGGGGGAGGTCGTGAGCGGTGGATTGAAATCAACGGCTAGAACGAAGCGCACGCAGATCGAGCTCGGTGCGCGTCATGGCGACATGGTCCAACCAAGTCGGTTGAGTTGGGCTCGGTCCGAGCCCGGTTTGACTCAACCAGTTTAAATTTTCTCGGTATTAGAAAGGCTGACATTTGGAGGATTGTTTGAGGTAGCAATAGAACTCCAAAAATTATGAAATTTTACAGGAGCTTGCTAGCTCAAACGAGGACCTAGCATAAAATTTTCAGAGGCTTTGGGGCTGTGGAGGCACTGGTCCAAGAGATTTTGAATTGGTTTGACTGACCTCCAAAAATATTCAAACATTTTCTAAAAATTGTGGAGGGTTGTTAGGAAAATATTTCCAGAGATTCGGTGGGTGATGTTCAAGAGCTCCGACTTGTGACTTAGTATTTCCATAACGTACAATACTTGCTTGGTACAATAGTGGTAAGAAAAAGTTTTAATTTCTAGATTTTGAGCCACGATCCATCATTCGGGCCATTGAGGCAAGGTTCCAACCGTGTTGACACTATCGCCTATGCAAAGGTTTGGAGGGCAAAGCGAAGGCATTGGAATCAAGGTTCAAAACGAAGGCATTGGACGCGCGCGCTCGAGGATTCCTACCACAACCTCCCTGGGCAACTCCGAGTCATACAAGACAGGAATCCCGGCACTCATGTCGACATTCAAGACGCCACACATCCGAAGTGGCCTAATAAGAGGGTACTACAGCGAGCATTCTTCGCGTTTGGTCCATGCATCAATGCATTCCGGCACTGTCGTCCAGTCTTGTGTATCGATGGCACATTCCTGACTGGTAGGTACAAGGGCCAGATACTGACCGCAATAGCGACGGACGGAAACAATCAAGTTCTTCCCGTGGCATTCGCTTTCGTTGAAAGCGAGAACACGGATAGCTGGCTGTGGTTCCTGAAGAATGTGAGGATTTCTGCTGTGCAGGACCGTCCCAACGTATGCCTCATACATGACCGGCATACGGGCCTGCTGCATGCAATAACACAGCTACAGCGAGGAGAGAACGTTTCACTTCCATGGCCGGATCTACAGAGCAGGTGGTGCATGAGGCACTTGGGTGCAAACTTTTATAAGCAGTTCCGCAACAAGGACTTGATGAACATGTTCAAGCGCCTGTCCAACCAGAACCAGCAGCGTAAGTTCGACACACTCTGGAAGATTCTGGACGACCGGACCCAAACCCACAGAAGGGAGGCATCGACTAGGGCCGCCCCAAACGCCGACCAGGCCCCCCAAGCATTGCCATAGCTACCCACAGACGCTCCTAGTGCCACGAGGAAGACAGGGGCACAGGTCAAATGCTTCTCAGACTGGATTGAGCACGAGCCTAAGGAGAAGTGGTCGCTGCTGCATGACAGGGGTGTTGCTCGATATGGTATCATGACAACCAACCTAGCTAAGGTCTACAACTGGGTCATGCGCGGCGCCAGGTGCCTCCCTTTGGTTGGTATTGTCGAGGCAATTCTCCGCGGTACCACAAACTACTTTGTTAACAGATACAACAATGCATCGCTCACCATGGCAAATGACAGAGTACTCTACTCCGCCATGATCACCGCATACATGGAGGAGAAGAGCAAGAAGGGTGAGATGCACCGGACATTCAAGATGGGCACGAGGGAGCTTCGCTTCGAGATAATGTGCAGGGATAAAGGGTGTCGCGGGACTAACCGCGAGAGGATCACCCATGAGTGCACGCTACGCCGCGATAGTTGCGTATGCACTTGTAACAAGCCCCTTCTTCTGCATAGGCCTTGCTCCCATATCATGGCCGCCTGTTCGACGGTGGCGCAGTATCCCGGTCAGTACCTCTCTCACTATTTCACCAAGGAGGCGGTGATGCAAACATGGAGTGGAGAGATGTATGGTTACGCCGTTGTTGGCCATTTCACTGGCCATCCATCCTGGGAGCAACTAATCTGGGCCGCGGACATTGGTAGGCTCAAGGGAAAGGTTGGCGCGCCAGTGCGACGCATCGAGAACGATATGGACGAGGCGGCCGGACGTCGCACGAAGAAGTGCTCCATTTGCAGGAGTCCGGCACACCTTCAAGACATGCCCCGCGCGAAATGCTCGAGACCAAGGAGACATCGGCATTCCGACGTCACCACGGGGACCTCATCCGGTGCCCGACTAGAGGCGCACATGGGAGACGTTGACGTCGCGACCACGACAAAAATATTATTATCAATGTTGTCAATTATCATTTTAGTTAAGTGTTATGACGTTCTTCTGCAAGTTCTGTAATATCAGAGTGTATGGATTCCCGATCGAATGACAATATCACTTATCTTCCTTTTTACGAATCGTTCATACCTCAAACGTTCTCGCTAAATTCTCCGAAAATTAACTGTACTACAACAACATACGATGATGATAAAATGTTATTACGAGTCCAACACATTTCGCATCGCTTAATTTTTATGAAAATCACAAACCGCCTAAGTGAAATAGGAAAATAAGGGTTGGAGAATGGCAATATCACTTATCTTCCTTTTTACGAATCGTTCATACCTCAAACGTCCTCGCTAAATTCTTCGAAAATTAACCGTAGTAGAACAACATACGATGACGATAAAATGTTATTACGACTCTAACAGATTTCGTACCATTTAAAATTTATGAAAATCACAAACTGCCTAAGTGAAATAGGAAAATAAAGGTTGGGAATGAATCGCCGCTTCAATCGGCGATAGGTCTGTCGCCAGATTCAATCGGCGATTCATTCTGTCGCGATTGAATCGGCGATTCATTCTCAATCGCGGCAGGTATGGACAGTCCTCGCCGCCGCTTGAATCGCGATTATCCTCGCCGCCGCTTCAAGCGGCGACAGAGATACATTTTTGTAATTTTTTTAATCGACTATTTATTTTTGTAAATATCTTTAAAAATAATAATATTTAAAAAAAATTCGTACGATCCGAGCACAGCAGCAGGGATGCAAGGGCAAGTCGAGACGGTCAGCAGTCGGAGGCCGAGCCGGCCAGACACGGTGCAGGAGCGCGGGGAGCCAAACATCACCGTGAAACATCATCTCAAAAGAACATCACAGTCAAAAACAAAGCATTTGAAAAAAACGATCAAAAAAATGCAACATCACCGTAAATAGTATGCAACACTTTTGTCTACAGATGCAACACTTTTTTCTACATATGCAACACTTTTTTCTACAGATGCAACACTTTTTCTATAGATGTAACATTTTTTCTCTATATATGCAACATCTCAAAGAACAGTATGCAACATTATTCTCAACGGAATGCAATATCATTCTCAACAGACCGCAACATCAACATTAGAACCAGAAGACAAAACAGATGAACATCAAAAATGAAGAACTCAGCTTCCTCTGGACGCAAGGGCTCACTGGCGCCGTGAGAGGACCAAATCTCAGGTCGAAGGCCAGGCGCGGGCGCGAGCTGCGGGCAGGCCGAGTAGCAGGGATGCAGGGCGAGCCGAGGTGGTCGGCTGCCGGAGGTCGAGGTGGCCAGGCGCAGTGCAAGAGCCGAGCCGAGGGGCGCGAGGAGCCAGGCCAGGTGCGGCCCAGGAGCATGGGGCAGACGCGAGCTGGGGAGCGGCGGCGCTGGCGACCGAGTGCGTCGAGGGCCCAGTCAGAGAGCAGCACCATGGGGAGCCACTATAGCGTGCAGTTGGGAGAAGAGGAACGGGAAAGGAAAGCATTGAGGAGAAAGAGAATGGGGGAGAGCAAGGATAAGAAATAAATGGGGAGAGCAGTCGGTGCGTCCGATGCTATTCGTTTGTATCGGATGTAAGAGTAGTACTATTTCCCATATTAATTCTTGACGGGATTGGCCTCAGTTGGCCTGACGCTTCCGCCCGATCGCTTCCGCCCTCGCGCGCGCCCGCCCGATCCGAGCGCATGCGCTTCGTGCGTTCCGCTCGCGCTCACGCAGGTGGGCCCAGGAGCCACGCTCGCCTTCCCACGCCTTCCGCCACGCATGTCCGTTTCGTGCGCAGCTCCTGTCCACGGCCCGTGGGCCCGCCTTCGGCAAGACGGCGCGCGCATGCGCGGGTGATCTTCTAGTTAGCGTAAATGCCGCTGTGTTCGATACACGTGGTCTCTTTGGAAAGCAGGGATGCCACGTGAATTCTGTAGGAAAGTGTAAG
The DNA here is from genome assembly GCA_036346255.1 of Ampelocalamus luodianensis. Classification (NCBI taxonomy): domain Eukaryota; kingdom Viridiplantae; phylum Streptophyta; class Magnoliopsida; order Poales; family Poaceae; genus Ampelocalamus; species Ampelocalamus luodianensis. The sequence goes on from CM070625.1 coordinate 26,166,501, forward strand.
GCCCTGTTTCATAAGAAACCGTACAATTCCCGCGATAATAGAGAAAAATTCTCATGTTTCAAACAGGGCATAAATCCTTCAAAACTCTTAGAACTATTTAGAGAGAAATTTGCCAATCATAAATCCTTCAAAACTCTTAGAATGACTTAAGTCTAATTCAAGTGAACTTACTCAGAGCCTTTCGGGGGGAAAATGAAGTGAATCAGGGACAGGAAGTTCTGAATCATCATCATTGATGTCCTGAGCAAGCATTCTATTTCCAAATCCACTAGCGTCACAAATCATACAGAACAAATAACGCAAACAAACGGAGCATCAACTAGGCAACATGGCAGCATAGGAACCCAGTTCTCACTTCCCATATATGCGATAGCATACAAACAAGCAGCAAAGTTGTAGCGACAGTAGTAGTAACAGGGGGAGTGTTCCAAACACACGCAAGCTCCAGTTCAGAGAAAACCACATAAATGGAGATATACCATGGTGCAACTGGCACCGGTCGATCTTACTCCTGCACGGCCTCCTCTTCGTCCTCGTAGTCGCCCTCCTCGTCGGCGGTCGCGTCCTGGTACTGCTGGTACTCGGAGACGAGGTCGTTCATGTTGCTCTCCGCCTCCGTGAACTCCATCTCGTCCATGCCCTCGCCCGTGTACCAGTGCAGGAAGGCCTTCCTCCTGAACATGGCCGTGAACTGCTCGCTCACGCGGCGGAACATCTCCTGGATGGAGGTCGAGTTGCCGATGAAGGTGGACGCCATGGAGAGGCCGCGCGGCGGGATGTCGCACACGCTCGACTTGACGTTGTTCGGGATCCATTCCACGAAGTAGGACGAGTTCTTGTTCTGCACGTTGATCATCTGCTCGTCCACCTCCTTGGTGCTCATCTTGCCGCGGAACATGGCTGACGCCGTCAGGTAGCGGCCGTGGCGCGGGTCAGCGGCACACATCATGTTCTTGGCGTCCCACATCTGCTGGGTGAGCTCAGGAACGGTGAGGGCGCGGTACTGTTGCGAACCACGCGAGGTGAGCGGCGCAAAGCCCACCATGAAGAAGTGGAGGCGCGGGAAGGGGATCAGGTTGACAGCAAGCTTGCGGAGGTCAGAGTTAAGCTGTCCCGGGAAGCGAAGGCAGCAAGTGACACCGCTCATGGTGACACTGATTAAGTGGTTCAGGTCACCAACTGTTAAAAAAAACAAGATTCACATCAGAATATCATTGTAAGAGTACAACAAGCAGTTAAACATGTTAGCTGGATTTTGATCAAATTCTTAACACATTTTATGTTCTAACAGGGAAAAATACTCTGAGAAAATACATTAGCAACAAAGCCTAACTAAACAAATTATCATATCTGCTCTTATCAATTTAAAACGAGGCCCCTTCACCCAGTTTACAGCCACTGCCTGTAATGATGTCTTGGTTAAACTCAAGATTCTTTTCTTAACATACATTTGGCACTAAGTTCGGTGAATGAGAAAAAAATGTTTTTCTCATGATGGAAAAGTTCCCAAGTTAGATGTTGAAAATGTACAGAGATGCACAATACAACAGCGCTCAAGTCATACCCTATATATGACATTCTGAGCACATTTACCAGTTTAAGAATTCAATATCTGCTCCTCAGTATTGAAGAATAGGGTTATGGACAGACTACGCAAATAACCCCAATTATGTCCAACTTTGGTGACCAAAGTAACAAACAACTTGAATTCAACTAAATACAAGATCAACTCAACACTAATTATCTTTCTAGGGACCAAACTAGTTTAGCTGCAGGCAACTAATTAAGATTACTTCCTAACAACATTTCGGACATTTCAAGCAGTAAGTTTGTAATCATAAAAAAAACAGTAAGTTTGTATCACAAAATGAGGCCAACCAATATGTCACAAACTTTAATTCATAACAGGGTAAAACACCACCAGCAAGAAAGCCAAGCGGCATCGGCCTGGTGAAATGAGAGATTAGACTATAGACTAAGATAGTAGAACCATGAAAGAGAGACTAGATTAATTTATTTTTTTACTTGATTGATAATGCATACATGCTTTCTGTTTTATAGAGATGATTCGACTTGAACCATAAAAAACAATCTCTATTTATAAATAATAAATAAACATAAGGAAGTGAGCCTAACTAACAAGAAAACTAACTATTCTTATCTCTATTTCCTCACTACTAATGCACCCGCGAGACCGACATGAACAATACGCGGCTGCTACATTGCCACATGCACTATCACAAACGTGAACAGTAATTCCTGATTTCCTACACGTGCCAACTTGCCCCTCCCTTCACAACAGCTCATCCTTAAGCTGTGGTGGCAGCCACAGTTGCAACCCTTGAAATTCCTCACTTCGACGAGAAGTTGCTACGCCAACGTGATTCCTTGGAGACCATTGCCTCCTTGCGCGGTTGTGGCAAACTCACCGATCACTGCAACAAGCATGAGAGCAGCCACGATAGCGCCTTGGTAGGTTTTGACCACACCTCAATAGGCTCCAACAACCATAGCAACACTGCGACAGGTTTTGTCCCTGACACAGTAGACCGTGGTAGCACGATGACGGCCACGACAGACTTTGATAGGGCTATGGCTGCCACGGCAGGCTCCACAACTACCATGACAGGATGCAGCACACCACAATAGGTTTCGGCAGCGTCACAGCAGTTGCGAGAAGTGCCGCCTCCTCTTGTTGAGCCTTCTTCTCCTGATCTGCGATCTTCTCTAAAGTAACATACATGTTGAGGAAGATGGTCATCTTCTTATCATTGTCGTTGGTACTCATGACCATCTTGTTGGCGTTAGCCTTTATCATGGCCAACAACTTAGTGGTAGATCTAATAATCTGATCTGTTGCCATCACCATCATAGCAAAAGTTGTAGGAAAAGATTGCCTGCTGTGATACCAAATGTCACGAACCTTAATTCATAACAAGGTAAACACTACCAGAAAGAAAACCGAACGACATCGACTTGGTGGGATGAGATTAGACTATAAACTGGAATGGTCAAACTTAGGAGGAAAACTAGATTAATTCATCTTTCTTACTTGATTGATAATGCATACATACTTCCTCTTTTTATAGGGATAACTCAACTTGAACCATAAAAAACAATCTCTATTTCTAAAAAACATATATGTAGAGAAGTAAACCAAACTAATAAGAAAACTATCTATTCTTATCTCTATTTTCTAACTATTATGCACCGGCAAGCCCGGCATGAGAAGAGTGCGGTCGCTACAGTACTGCAGGTAATATTAACGCGCATAGACAGTAATTCCTGTACCGTGACACTATAAGTATATGACAATTGCCAACCTTTTTTTATTAGAAAGCACAAAGCACCGCTTAAGATGACTGACTAGTAATATGGTTCACCTCATTGCCAAAATAACGATAATTTACTATTAACATTACTAATGTAAGTACAAGCAGGTAGTCAAACTTGGTGGAACGGATCTGCTTACAGCTAGGGGTGGTCAGCTTCAGGGTGCGGAAGCAAATGTCGTAAAGTGCCTCGTTGTCAAGCACCATGCACTCGTCGGCATTCTCCACCAGCTGGTGGACGGAGAGCGTGGCGTTGTATGGCTCGACCACCGTGTCGGACACCTTGGGTGACGGGAACACGGAGAACGTCAGCATCATCCGGTCCGGGTACTCCTCCCTGATCTTGGAGATCAGCAGCGTGCCCATGCCGGACCCGGTGCCGCCTCCCAGCGAGTGGCAGACCTGGAAACCTGGCCACACACACACACAAAGGAACGGAATTTTTCATTAGAATCCACGGAAATAGGCATTTCTTGGAAGGGATGGTGTGGTAAGGCAAGGGACCTTGGAGGCAGTCGCAATTCTCGGCCTCCTTGCGGACGACGTCGAGGACGGAGTCGATGAGCTCTGCGCCCTCGGTGTAGTGGCCCTTGGCCCAGTTGTTGCCGGCGCCGGACTGGCCGAAGACGAAGTTGTCGGGGCGGAAGATCTGGCCGTAAGGCCCGGTACGTACGGAGTCCATGGTGCCGGGCTCGAGGTCCATGAGCACGGCGCGCGGCACGAACCGGCCGCACGAGGCCTCGTTGTAGTACACGTTCACGCGCTCCAGCTGCAGGTCCGACGTGCCGACGTACCTCCCCGTCGTGTCGATGCCGTGCTCGTCGCACACCACCTCCCAGAACTTGGACCCGATCTGGTTCCCGCACTGCCCGCCCTGGATGTGCAGGATCTCCCTCATCTTCTCCTTCCTACACTCCTCTTCTCACCTGCAAAAAAATCCGTGCGAAATCCCGACTCAAATCGGAGAACAGAACAGGGAAGAACAAGAACTCGTGATCATCACCAAGAACAAGAACGCCGCAAGAATCCCCCAAAGAAACGAACTAATCGGACCAAATGAACCGCAAAGAACCCGATGAAATCGACCGGAAAGCTAGGGGCGCTAAAAAAAATTGGGGAGCAGAGCGAAGATTCGGCTGCGGTATTTACCTCAGGGGGAGGAAGCGAGCGACCGATCGGATCGGGCTAATTTTGGGAAGTGGGAGAGTTTGGGATTGGATTGGGGAGTGCGTGTTCTTGGGGAGAGGGGAGGCCGAAATGGGGGCGGTGTTTTTATAGCGGCGCGTGGGGCTAGGGCACCGGATCGGACGCCCAGGGGTTTCCCTCCAAGGGCGCGAGCTGGGAGATCACAGCCGTCCGATGTGAGGATCGGACGGTTGAAAGGGTCGGCTAGGGGTGGCCCGTTGCTGGCTTTTGGATTTCGAAAATTTTCCGGTGGGCGCGGGGATGGGGTAGAATGACGGTTTTGCCCTTGGGCGTGGCTGTGAAGCAAGGAATCGGAGTGGCGTTTTCCGAGTGGGCAGGGGTCGAAATGGAAATTTTGGTGATCGGGGGTCAAAATCGCAAGTTCAAACTATGACGTGTTCATCATTGAAAATTACTAGTGGTTTCCACTTTCCAGTTGTTTTTGTTGGAAAATCATGAGCTTGGTCCAACAGTCGGTCTATGAGTGGGTGTCCTATTCAAAATCCTAGAAAAGTTTCTAGTCTATAAATAAAGAGTGCTAATCATTGTAAAACACTGATTATGAAAAAAGAAATAAAGAAAAGAAAGAAGTCTCTCGATATCTTTGTGTTCAATCTACTATTTGTTCTTGTATTGTTCTGTATGATTCTATGTTTGCTTACGAGATGATCGATTGGACTGTACTTGCAAGCGAAGTTTTCTCAACACGTTATTAGCACGATCGACTCTGGTCTACCTCTAGGCCTAATCTATTCGGATTGAAAAGTAATCATCAAAGAACAACGCTCGTAGATTGAATCGTTTTTCTAGATTGCTTTCAATTCCACAAATTTGGCTTTTTAAATTATTTCATACAGTGCAAATCCGCTATAATCTACTACGAGTCAACTTAAAGTCGTCGGCCAAACCGATCGGTAGGTCGCGTGAAAGAGTAGATATTGATTGCACTGTATTTTGTAGATTGCATGAACGAAGAAAAGAAAAAAGCAAACGCAAGCCTTCACCCACGCGGCTATGCTGCCGCGACGCATCGCTTTGCACGCGGCTGCGCTCTCTGCGCTCGCGCTACCCGCACAGCTCCACGGCACCGGCCACGCTGCGGCAACCAAAGACGTGGTCGCACCACCCGCACACAGCTGTGCCACTCCCTAGGGGTGTTCGTTCGGTTTTTTTGGTTTGTTCGGTTCGGTAAATACGGTATATACGGTAAATATGGTATTGTTAATTCGGTAAATATGGTGTTTCTAAAAATATGGTTCGATTTCAGTAAATCCTAATTTGTTTCGGTACGGTATTGGTAAATACCATATTTATCAAAGTTGACACGAATTGCGAACAACAACGCGATTGCAATTTGCAAAGCAAGCACTAAGCAGTAAGCACCATTGCACCAAGCACAAACAGAAGGCACCAAGCACAAACTAAGCACTTGGCTCACTGGCTGCATCGCACCAAGTATAAACAGCCGTAGACAGCAAGCAGGCAAGCACCAAACATGCAAGCACAAACAATCGCGACATACAGCTGAAAATTTCAGCAAAGACTACAAAGAATTCAAAGATACAGCTGACCGGCCGCTAGCCGCCCAAAGACTCAAACTCTAGTCTCCAGCAGACAACAATAAACTAGTAAATAAACTACTACACCATCACAGCGCCCAGCACCATTGATTCAACAGTAAGTTGGCAAGGATTAAGGAAATACAAAGTAATAACCATTAACTAGCAAGCATGCTCACATAGTTCAATTTCATAGTTCTTCAAGTATCAAAGTTAAATATCAAAGTCTGAGGAGGAGACACTTGCTGTTGGAATATCTTCCACATCGTCATCTTGGAACATCTCCTCGATACCTACATGACAGTATGACACAAAAAGAAAATAATAAGTTGAGCATTTGTAACACTCATAAATAGAAATACGATGCCTAGACTTATAGTACCTTCAAATTTAGACAGATCCGCTAGATCGGCTTCAACATTTATACGCTTTGAACCACACAACCAATCTTGTGCACATTTCAAGCATTGGAGTGTTAATGGAGACAAGGAGCTTCTAAAATCATCAAGAACACGACCACTAGTACTAAAAGCTGATTCAGAAGCAACAGTTGATATGGGGATTGCTAATATATCACTAGCCATGCATGGAAGGATTGGAAAACGAGGTGAACTGCATTTCCACCAAGAGAGAATGTCAAAACCTTTAACATCATCTTCGGTATCTTCGACAAGGTACTTGTCCAGTTCAGATTTACCACCACTAGAAACTTTCATTCTCTTGTTGTATAAAGACCTCATTATATTTATAGAATCAGATTTTGAATGCTCAATACCACTACCACTAGTTTGTGATTGGGATGAAGCTTGTCCATCACATTGGCTTCCAACTTGAGAATACAAATTTTTGTATGATGAGGATATCAACCCTTCGGATACAAGCGCTACTCCACGCCATGGTACAAGGAAGGTTTCCATGTCACTTTGTGTCCAAGCCAAGCAAGAGTTCAAGTTGAACACGTTCTGGAATCCAGTTCGGCCTCCGGAGACAGCCCTGACTTCAAACATGCATAACTTTCGCATACGAACTCCGTTTGAGGTCCATGAGTACTTGATTGAAATCTTATCTCGTCCTCTTTCAAAAGGAGCTGGCATCACCCCCAAATTCCTTTTGTGGACGCCGCAATCATCGAAAGAAGGTGATGCGTCACCTATTTGGGCCAAATTGGGCCTTGTAACCTATTTGGACCGGCCACCCCCTTTGGGCCGCACTATTCATGACCATACTGTTCACGTGAACTGTACCCATGAATAGTACCATCCCCTTAGCCCTTGGATATGTACGGCTCCCCCTCCCCTATATAAGGAGGCCGCACCCCTCTAGTTTTTTCTTGGATTTTGTTTATGTTTAGTTTGCCTTCGTTGCAACTTGTATCTTTTGCGTGTGTCGACTAAACAACCCAATTAAGGCCCTGTTTGGTAGAGCTCCAGATTCTCATTTTCCAGATTCTGCTCCTGATTCTCTGAGAATCCACTTCTCTGAGAATCTGGAGCTGTCTGTTAAAAGCGTTTGGCTGGTAGGTTGGCTCCCAAAACCATATGAGGAGGATTAGAGGCAAATAGACCATGTTACCCCTAGTTGTAATAATTCAATTGTATTTGTGTCTTTCTCCTATGTATTTGTACACAAATTATAGATTTTTCCCCCTAAATTTGTTTAGACCATGTGAATGTATATATGTTGTACATGTTGGAACTTGGAACAGCTAGCATGTGCTAAAATACCACACTGAATCGAACACTCTCTTCTGCAACTCAAGAAATAGACAGAGACATTCTGCAACTCAAGAAATAGACATAGACATAGAGAATCTACGAGGTCAAACCTTCCATATATAAAACACTTCGTTCGTGATTACTGAACCCAGTCCAAATTGATCATGCCCTTAATCATACAAAAATACAAGATGCCATTTCTCCTTCAATATATTACAAGGTAACACTGTACCTCAACATGCAAGCAATTTGATTCCCTCATAAATCGTATTGTTCTCTAAAAAGACAGGTAGATAAAGTATCGGGACGAATATATTGCACATTTTGCAAACTTAACAAAACCAAAGAAGCCTAAACTAAATTTGCTCAAGCAATTTTATCTTTGTGACAGTGGCGCTTCTTCTTGAGCCTTGATATAGCATCGAAGTAGCTCAGAACTTCTTCCTTCCCCGCATCAAGAAGTCCAGTCGATGAGCGCTAACATCGATCAATGTTATAACGAAATGTAAAAGCTCATCACGCAACCATTTTTGAAAATGAGTTAATCGTGCAATTTCATATCGATGCATCAAAAGTACTTGCACTTACGAGCATGCGTCGACAACGAGATTGCAATTCGAATTATACAAGATATGCCAAATCATATTTAGGTCGTTGATAACTAATCCTTAGTTTCTTCAACCGTATTTTGGCCCTTTTTATCACATCTACTGTAGCTTCTATCCACAAACATATTAACTCTAGTCAACTAAATATAGTCATGTCAATGCATGGCTTCAAGTGATTAAAATTTACTAAAACTTGGTTAAATAATGTGTGGCTTCCCTGGTAGAATTTGCATTCCCTTTATTTCTCTAATTTGATAAGACTAGTCATATAGCTGGAAAATTATTCAAGTCCATTCCATGGCTGATACAATACAAATTGAATGTAAACAAACCAATATATATGACATAATGAAAATATGAGATTAGGGGGGGTAAGGACTAACCAAATCCAGGCGCACCACTAGATAGATATGGTAATCTGTACACATCAGCCTTCTCCAACTTCAAAGACATAATCACAAACAAGAGGACAATATTTCCAAATGAAAATTTTGGGTCGATATGCAAATTGAGTAGTGTGCTACATAGATACTGACAGGACTAGTATAGAATAACATCATATGGAGAATGAACAAAACTTTTATGTTATTTCAAAGAGCATGCATTTCAGCAAGAAGCAAAGAAGCCCATGTTAGCCCATACGAGCCTACAAGAAATCCCTACAACGAAATGAAAGAAAAGATTCAGCCAATCCATATGAGAACTTCTATGAACAAGGATTTTCCTTAAAGTTCCAAGTATGTACCTGGACAACTAAGAAGAATGGTTTAGTGATATTTAAAGTAGCAAGAAGTTCATCAAATGAATTGTGGAACTCCTCTTCTGCAAATGATACAACTTACATGAGTCCTTAGCAAACTACAAGGTTATAGACATTTTCCTGACCTGTGTAGTCGAATCCATATCCAGGCTGTGGCTTATAACTGAACCCAAATCCTATCCATCGAGAGCAAAGCGTTGATAGCCAAGATCGCCATCTAGTAAGTTCAATAGCTGCTTAGGGGATAGAATGATTGATAGAAACAAAAGTGGCAGTGTGATTAGTAAGTTTACATTGAACACACTGTTCAAAAGTAAACCCCTGTTTTTCTTCAATAGCTTATGTAAGGTCAGTCATTTGGTTCTCAAAAACTAAACAAAAAAGACATGTCCACATACAAATTGCATAAGGCCATGGGAAAAATACTACATCATAGATGTCTTTCTAATTAAACAATTCATACTACCAAAACTAGTAATATTTTGTTGTTGAGCAATGCAAATTAAGTGCAACTAATTGCTCCATAAGTTAGGTTTAGTCCAATGGACTACAAGGTCAATGAAGCTAACCTGAGACATAACCTGGCGCGGGAGAGCTCCTTCTTGTTCTGTTTGCGCATCTCGCGGATCTTGGAGAAGTCCATGGAGTAGTCCGGCAGCGCGCCGTTCTTCATGTCCCAGTCCCCGAACGCCGGCACCGTCATCCACCCGTTCACACCCGCCGCTCCCTGCCCCTGCTGCTGCTCCACGAACGCAGTGAAAATGTGAAAATGCGCACGGAGGGGAGGCGGCGGAGGAGGGCAGTCGCGGCCATGGCGACGGCTGGCTAGGGTTTCGGGGGAGGCGGGCCGGGGAGGTGGGTGGCCTCGGCGGCGGGGGGGCGACGGAGGAGGCCGAGGCGAGCACTTGGCGGCGGGGGCAAGGGGGAAGGGGAAGCGGTCAGGGTGGCTTGCCCGGCGGCGTAGGCAGGCGGGTTGCTCGTGAGGAGAAAGAAAGAAGAAACGCGCGTTTAAGCCAGAAGGCACGCGCCGGGGCAAGTAATGGCATTTGCGGGTAAATAATTAGAACTTCAATGGGTATTTTTGTTCTATCAAGTTGGATTCTCGGGAGAATCCAAGGAAAGGTCGCTTCTCCTCGCTAGTGTATTTTTGAGACAGCTTCACGCGAGAATCGAATCGGTGTTTTGAGAATCGGGTGTTTGGTACGACTCACGAGAATCAACCGAGAAGTCGAGTAGAAGTCGTACCAAACAGGCCTAAGATCCTATTCGAATCCCAACTCAATTCAAATATTTCAATTCCTATTTGCAATTTCAGATTGCTTTATCTTGTTCTTGCGTGCTTCTTCGGTGTATGCAAGAATCGACATTCGTGGTCAAGTCAACCGGGTATTCGTGCACGGTTGATAATGACTTGTCGAGCAATTCAGCGATTGCGTGGTTTCGAGCCTTGCGAGTTCGTAGCTAGGATCGTGAGAGTTGAACGACTACTACGAAACGTATCTTCTCATCGAAAGATCAGGCCAAAATCAGGACCTCTGTGGTTCATCAAGTGGTATCAGAGCTACAGTTCTTCGGTGAGAAATCAGTACCCTTAGTAGTATATTTTTTTTCATACCTAGAGTCCAGAAAATTCCCCCCAATTTTTTTCTTTGCATCTATCATCCATACCGAGCCCTTTGAGCTCTTGCAATTTTTCTTTTCAGTTTGCATTGTTGAATCATTGGTTGCATTGTCGTGTCTAGTTGCTGATCTTTAGTTCTAGTTATTGCCTAGTTGGCCATTGTCTAGATTGTTTCTTGTGTTTTCCTTCGCGTTGCTTGATCGTTTTTTTAGAGTTATTAGTTTTGCATCTAAAATGTAAAATTCGTGGGTTGAGACTAGATTAATTTATTTTTTTACTTGATTGATAATGCATACATGCTTTCTGTTTTATAGGGATGATTCGACTTGAACCATAAAAAAACAATCTCTATTTATAAATAAACATAAGGAAGTGAGCCTAACTAACAAGAAAACTAACTATTCTTATCTATATTTCCTCACTACTAATGCACCCGCGAGACCGACATGAACAATACGCGGCTGCTACATTGCCACATGCACTATCACAAACGTGAACAGTAATTCCTGATTTCCTACACGTGCCAACTTCCCCCTCTCTTCACAACAGCTCATCCTTAAGCTGTGGTGGCAGCCACAGTTGCAATCCTTGAAATTCCTCACTTCGACGAGAAGTTGCTACGCCAACGTGATTCCTTGGAAACCATTGCCTCCTTGCGCGGTTGTGGCAAACTCACCGATCACTGCAGCAAGCATGAGAGCAGCCACGATAGCGCCTTGGTAGGTTTTGACCACACCTCAATAGGCTCCAACAACCATAGCAACACTACGACAGGTTTTGTCCCTGACACAGTAGACCGTGGTAGCACAACGACGGCCACGATAGACTTTGATAGGGCTATGGCTGCCACGGTAGGCTCCACAACTACCATGACAGGATGCAGCAGCACCACAATAGGTTTCGGCAGCGTCACAGCAGTTGCGAGAAGCGCCACCTCCTCTTGTTGAGCCTTCTTCTCCTGATCTGCGATCTTCTCTAAAGTAACATACATGTTGAGGAAGATGGTCATCTTCTTATCGTTGTCGTTGGTACTCATGACCATCTTGTTGGCGTTAGCCTTTATCATGGCCAACAACTCAGTGGTAGATCTAATAATCTAATCTGTTGCCATCACCATCATAGCAAAAGTCGTAGGAAAAGATTGCCTGTTGTGATACCAAATGTCACGAACCTTAATTCATAACAAGGTAAACACTACCAGAAAGAAAACCGAACGACATCGACTTGGTGGGATGAGATTAAACTATAAACTGGAATGGTCAAACTTAAAAGGAAAACTAGATTAATTCATCTTTCTTACTTGATTAATAATGCATACATACTTCCTCTTTTTATAGGAATAACTCAACTTGAACCATAAAAAACAATCTCTATTTCTAAAAAACATATCTGTAGAGAAGTAAACCCAACTAATAAGAAAACTAACTATTCTTATCTCTATTTTCTAACTATTATGCACCGGCAAGCCCGGCATGAGAAGAGTGCGGTCGCTACAGTACTGCAGGTAATATTAACGCGCATAGACAGTTATTCCTGTACCGTGACACTAGTATATGACAATTGCCAACCTTTTTTTATTAGAAAGCACAAAGCACCGCTTAAGATGACTGACTAGTAATATGGTTCACCTCATTGCCAAAATAACGATAATTTACTATTAACATTACTAATGTAAGTACAAGCAGGTAGTCAAACTTGGTGGAACGGATCTGCTTACAGCTAGGGGTGGTCAGCTTCAGGGTGCGGAAGCAAATGTCGTAAAGTGCCTCGTTGTCAAGCACCATGCACTCGTCGGCATTCTCCACCAGCTGGTGGACGGAGAGCGTGGCGTTGTATGGCTCGACCACCGTGTCGGACACCTTGGGTGACGGGAACACGGAGAACGTCAGCATCATCCGGTCCGGGTACTCCTCCCTGATCTTGGAGATCAGCAGCGTGCCCATGCCGGACCCGGTGCCGCCTCCCAGCGAGTGGCAGACCTGGAAACCTGGCCACACACACACACAAAGGAACGGAATTTTTCATTAGAATCCACGGAAATAGGCATTTCTTGGAAGGGATGGTGTGGTAAGGCAAGGGACCTTGGAGGCAGTCGCAATTCTCGGCCTCCTTGCGGACGACGTCGAGGACGGAGTCGATGAGCTCTGCGCCCTCGGTGTAGTGGCCCTTGGCCCAGTTGTTGCCGGCGCCGGACTGGCCGAAGACGAAGTTGTCGGGGCGGAAGATCTGGCCGTAAGGCCCGGTACGTACGGAGTCCATGGTGCCGGGCTCGAGGTCCATGAGCACGGCGCGCGGCACGAACCGGCCGCACGAGGCCTCGTTGTAGTACACGTTCACGCGCTCCAGCTGCAGGTCCGACGTGCCGACGTACCTCCCCGTCGTGTCGATGCCGTGCTCGTCGCACACCACCTCCCAGAACTTGGACCCGATCTGGTTCCCGCACTGCCCACCCTGGATGTGCAGGATCTCCTCATCTTCTCCTTCCTACACTCCTCTTCTCACCTGCAAAAAAATCCGTGCGAAATCCCGACTCAAATCGGAGAACAGAACAGGGAAGAACAAGAACTCGTGATCATCACCAAGAACAAGAACGCCGCAAGAATCCCCCAAAGAAACGAACTAATCGGACCAAATGAACCGCAAAGAACCCGATGAAATCAACCGGAAAGCTAGGGGCGCTAAAAACAATTGGGGAGCAGAGCGAAGATTCGGCTGCGGTATTTACCTCAGGGGGAGGAAGCGAGCGACCGATCGGATCGGGCTAATTTTGGGAAGTGGGAGAGTTTGGGATTGGATTGGGGAGTGCGTGTCCTTGGGGAGAGGGGAGGCCGAAATGGGGGCGGTGTTTTTATAGCGGCGCGTGGGGCTAGGGCACCGGATCGGACGCCCAGGGGTTTCCCTCCAAGGGCGCGAGCTGGGAGATCACAGCCGTCCGATGTGAGGATCGGACGGTTGAAAGGGTCGGCTAGGGGTGGCCCGTTGCTGGCTTTTGGATTTCGAAAATTTTCCGGTGGGCGCGGGGATGGGGTAGAATGACGGTTTTGCCCTTGGGCGTGGCTGTGAAGCAAGGAATCGGAGTGGCGTTTTCCGAGTGGGCAGGGGTCGAAATGGAAATTTTGGTGATAGGGGGTCAAAATCGCAAGTTCAAACTATGACGTGTTCATCATTGAAAATTACTAGTGGTTTCCACTTTCCAGTTGTTTTTGTTGGAAAATCATGAGCTTGGTCCAACAATGGTCATGATGGGTGTCCTATTCAAAATCCTAGAAAAGTTTCTAGTCTATAAATAAAGAATGCTAATCATTGTAAAACACCGATTATGAAAAAAGAAATAAAGAAAAGAAAGAAGTCTCTCGATATCTTTGTGTTCAATCTACTATTTGTTCTTGTATTGTTCTCAGATGATTCTATGTTTGCTTACGAGATGATCGATTGGACCGCATTTGCAAGTTTTCTTAACACGTTATTAGCACGATCGACTGGTCTACCTCTAGGCCTACTCTATTCGGATTGAAAAGTAATCATCAAAGAACAACGCAGAGATTGAATCGTTTTTCTAGATTGCTTTCAATTCCACAAATTTGGCTTTTAAATTATTTCATACGATTACAACCGCTTATAATCTACTACGAGTCAACTTAAAGTCGCTTACCAAACCGATCGGAGGTCGCGTGAAAGAGTAGATATTGATTGCAATCGTATTTTGTAGATTGCATGAATAAAGAAAAGAAAAAACAAAAAACGCAGCCCCATACGGCTATGCCGCCGACGCATCACCGCACGCGGTCCGCTCATGCGCGTCAAGGCCGCTCCGCACAGCTCCACGGCACCCGGTTACGCCGCTGCAACAAAGACGTGGTCGCACCACCCGCACACAGCTGTGCCGCTCCCTAGGGGTGTTCGTTCGGTTTTTTTGGTTTGTTCGGTTCGGTAAATACGGTATATACGGTAAATATGGTATTGTTAGTTCGGTAAATATGGTGTTTCTAAAAATATGGTTCGATTTCAAGAACTTAATTTGTTTCTGACGCGGTATTGGTAAATACCATATTTATCAAAGTTGACACGAATTGCGAACAACAACGCGATTGCAATTTGCAAAGCAAGCACTAAGCAGTAAGCACCATTGCACCAAGCACAAACAGAAGGCACCAAGCACAAACTAAGCACTTGGCTCACTGGCTGCATCGCACCAAGTATAAATAAACAGAGAAAGAAGGTGCAAGCACCAAACATGCAAGCACAAATAATAAGACATACATACGCAAACTCGCAGAAGAAGACTCAAAGATCAAAAGACAAAGAATCTACCAAATGCTAGCCAAATACCAAGACTCAAACTCTAGTCTCCAGCAGACAACAATAAACTAGTAAATAAACTACTACACCATCACAGCGCCCAGCACCATTGATTCAATAGTAAGTTGGCAAGGATTAAGGAAATACAAAGTAATAACCATTAACTAGCAAGCATGCTCACATAGTTCAATTTCATAGTTCTTCAAGTATCAAAGTTAAATATCAAAGTCTGAGGAGGAGACACTTGCTGTTGGAATATCTTCCACATCGTCATCTTGGAACATCTCCTCGATACCTACATGACAGTATGACACAAAAAGAAAATAATAAGTTGAGCATTTGTAACACTCATAAATAGAAATACGATGCCTAGACTTATAGTACCTTCAAATTTAGACAGATCCGCTAGATCGGCTTCAACATTTATACGCTTTGAACCACACAACCAATCTTGTGCACATTTCAAGCATTGGAGTGTTAATGGAGACAAGGAGCTTCTAAAATCATCAAGAACATGACCACTAGTACTAAAAGCTGATTCAGAAGCAACAGTTGATATGGGGATTGCTAATATATCACTAGCCATGCGTGGAAGGATTGGAAAACGAGGTGAACTGCATTTCCACCAAGAGAGAATGTCAAAACCTTTAACATCATCTTCGGTATCTTCGACAAGGTACTTGTCCAGTTCAGATTTACCACCACTAGAAACTTTCATTCTCTTGTTGTATAAAGACCTCATTATATTTATAGAATCAGATTTTGAATGCTCAATACCACTACCACTAGTTTGTGATTGGGATGAAGCTTGTCCATCACATTGGCTTCCAACTTGAGAATACAAATTTTTGTATGATGAGGATATCAACCCTTCGGATACAAGCGCTACTCCACGCCATGGTACAAGGAAGGTTTCCATGTCACTTTGTGTCCAAGCCAAGCAAGAGTTCAAGTTGAACACGCTCGAATCCGCCGGCCTCCGAGACACCTCGACTTCAAACATGCATAACTTTCGCGATACGAACTCCGCTTGAGGTCCATGAGTACTTGATTGAAATCTTATCTCGTCCTCTTTCAAAAGGAGCTGCATCACCCCCAAATTCCTTTTGTGGACGCCGCAATCATCGAAAGAAGGTGATGCGTCACCTATTTGGGCCAAATTGGGCCTTGTAACCTATTTGGACCGCCACCCTTTGGGTCGCACTATTCATGACCATACTGCTCATGAACTGCACTCCATGAATAGTACCATCCCCTTAGCCCTTGATATGTACGCTCCCTCCCCTATATAAGGAGGCCGCACCCCTCTAGTTTTTTCTTGGATTTTGTTTATGTTTAGTTTGCCTTCGTTGCAACTTGTATCTTTTGCGTGTGTCGACTAAACAACCCAATTAAGATCCTTATTCAGAATCCCAACTCAATTCAAATATTTCAATTCCTATTTGCAATTTCAGATTGCTTTATCTTGTTCTTGCGTGCTTCTTCATTGTATGCAAGAATCGACATTCGTGGTTAAGTCAACCGGGTATTCGTGCACGGTTGATAATGACTTGTCGAGCAATTCAGCGATTGCGTGGTTTCGAGCCTTGCGAGTTCGTAGCTAGGATCGTGAGAGTTGAACGACTACTACGAAACGTATCTTCTCATCGAAAGATCGTGCCAAAATCGGGACCTCGTGGTTCATCAAGTGGTATCGAGCTACGAGCTCTTGATGAGAAATCGCACTTTAGTAGTATATTTTTTCATACCTAGAGTCCGAAAAATTCCCCAATTTTTTCTTTGCATCTATCATCCATACCGAGCCCTTTGAGCTCTTGCAATTTTTCTTTTCAGTTTGCATTGTTGAATCATTGGTTGCATCGTCGTGTCTAGTTGCTGATCTTTAGTTCTAGTTATTGCCTAGTTGGCCATTGTCTAGATTGTTTCTTGTGTTTTCCTTCGCGTTGCTTGATCGTTTTTTTAGAGTTATTAGTTTTTGCATGTAAAACAGAAAATTCGTGGGTTAGAACTCCTCTAATCCGCACCAAAAAATAGAAAATTCGTACTGTTGTTAATCCAAAAAAAAGAGGGTTGCTATGATCTTTTGAAAGATTTGATGTTATTTGCAACTTGCGGCAAACCGTAGGGCCGGCCAAATAATAGAAGGCGAAAGAGGCAACCGCAAGAACAAAAGCCGCAATAGAAAAAAATAAAAAAACAAAAAAAACAACATCATGTAAAAAAATATTGAAGACCTTCTACATATAGCTAAAAGCTTTCACAAAAAAATTTCAGCAAATTTGGCCCACGGATTTGAAAGATATAGCAGTTTCAAATTTGAACCCGAGACGGTTTCGAGTCCGAGTAGGATTCCGTTTCTGAGATACCTTCAGTAAAATAGACATAACTTTTGCATACAGTGTCCATTTTTGACGTTCTTATGCTGGTTTCGAAGCTAATGACGAGGCGCATACTTTCGACCTAAGCCACTAGTCTCCCTGCAGGTGCCCCAAAATCAGCCATCTTCGGCCCCGAATTTGTGTCGCAAGTTTTCGGTTTCTGTTTTTGCCGTTTCTTTCAGTCTTCCCTTCAGAATTTGGGGTTCGCCTCAACTGAAAAGTTGTAGATCTCATCGAAACCTTTCAAACAAAAATATATAAGCCATATAAAACTTTGCTTTTTCATCATTTGAGACTAGCTATTGTTTCTGCTCAATCTAGAGGGTTGTTTGCGTGCACCGATATGACTGTTTTTGTGCTATACATCGCGCGAACAATCCTGTGCCCTTAGAAAGAAGTTTGAGTAATTGGCTAGCATCTCTCGTAGAACTTGTTGTGAGGTTTTTTCTTTGCTTACATCAAGTCATATTTATCTTTGCGTGTGCGTACATACACTTCTCTACATAAGGCTTTGATTAGCTAGCTGTGATTAGGCTAGGATCGGCAACATTTGCTAGTACTTTGAACAATCTTTCAACTTGCATTAACTGATTTGATTATTCCTGATCCTTGCTACCATATTGAAGTCTTCCAAGCTTCACTTCTTACTGACTCAGCAAGTATCGTTCCTTACAATCGTTGGGCTAATCTCAAGTGAGAGTATCACGAACCAGCCACCGGTTGTACTACTTCCTTGCGGCATTGGTAAGGACTTGTAAAAACTTGGTATAAGCTTGAGTGTGAGTGACTTGATTTGAGCCTCTAGATCCTAGTAGTTGATAGGAACATATACTTGTGATTTGTTTCCTTGTTTTCTGTAACATCCTAATTTTGGGCTTGTGTTTCAAATGTAAGAAAATGAGTAGAAATTTTAAAACTTTTTCTTACATCATGTATTTCCTGTGTGTACTAAACAATTATTGTACAAGAGCTATGGAAATACAAAGTCACAAGTCTTTGATCCAAATCTCGATCCTTCAAAAACAATCTTGTCAAACCTTTTGATCATCCTCCGGAAATATTTTTTCTAAGTTCTTGGGATGGTATTGACCCCTCTGAAAAATTTCACAATTTTTAGAAATTGTTTGAATATTTTTAGAGGGCAGTCAAACCTGTTTGACTTCTAGTCAAACCTAAAACCAGTACCTTGCAGAATTTTTGGAGAAAAATGCATAGCATAAAAACCTCTAAAAATTTTACACAAGGTCAATATCTAAGTTAGCAAGCTCCTGCAAAAATTTCAAAATTTTTGGAGTTATTTTGCTACCTTTAATAAATCCTCAAAAGTCGCAGCTTAATTTTAAACCTAAAGCTGATTCACTGTTCCTTGGGTTTGAGTCGGACTCGGGCTCGAGCCACTTGGTTGAGCCTAATCAACTAACTACACCGGGTCCCCTTTTAATCGCGCGGTCGATATCAGCCATATGATCTAAATCAAACGGCTCGGGAGATGGTGCCGCTCGGCCGCGAACACGCCATCTAATTTAGACCGTTGGATTAAGATCCAACCGCCTTGGTTCATTGGGTCGTTCGTCACCCGAACATCTCAATGGATCCCACCGCTCGATCTTGATCGGACCGCTCGATTGATTGGAGTGTAAAACCCTCGGTGGACCCTTTGAATCGTGACTGCTCATTGTCAATCCAACGACCATGATTTCTTTTCTGCTCTTCTTCCTCCTCTCGTGTCTCCGCATGCGCGCGTCGTCCATGGCGAAAAGAGAGAGAAGGGCGCTTCGCATTGTCTTTTCGAGCTTGCTCGTCAATGTCTTCTGCGGAGCATTAAATGCACCCAGTGCTTCGGCTCCTCCATCCCGAGTCTCACTTGCCCCCATCATTTCTTGGTCCATGACCGCACCATGAACCGAGCTCACCGTGAGCTCTTGTTCTTACTCGAAACCCTAATCCTTCCTCTATATAAACCCCCTTAGTTCCTCCTAGTGTTCCTTTACACCACACTTTGCTCATTCTCTCAGATTTGAGCTCAAAACCACTTCAAATCCTCAAAACACCATTGTTGACCCGAGGAGCTCCAATGTGGATCTGGGTGTCCAGTGGTTCAACTTCAATATTTCTTGCACCCTTTTGAGCTCCTCAACTTCCTTTATATTTCCCCTAACTTAATTTTGGGTTGCATTCACAGGAATCACTCAATTTTAAGTTTGGAGATTTTCGGCTGATTTCACCCCTTTCTTCTCCAACTCCGGTAAGTGGTTCTTTTTGCAATTACTTACTTTTGGAGCTTGTGGGGACCTTAATGAGGTTATGGTAATGATTTGGTTCCACTCATTGTGCTCAGAACCTCATCTTCCACTTCATCTCCCTCGGCTCCGGTGAACTCCATCGTGTTCAAGCTTCTCCGGCCACTTTTGAAGCTCACCTTGGCTCAGGTAGCTTCTTATTAGTCCCTAGAAGTGTTGGCACTCGCTTTCCTGGACCGCAGCGGAGCATTTTGCAATTTTCATATTTTGCCGAAAATGGCTCCATCTTTGTTTTCCGGCTCGCCGGCGTTCTAGACCTCCACCGCCGGCGAGGTCATCACCATTGGTCCGCAACACTATTGCGAACCCATTTTGATAGTTTGTGGCGCCGCAGCGCAGTGTCGCGCGACAAGTCAGAAAGCACTTGGTTTTGTCAGCTGAGAAGCTCCCATTTTCGTCAGATTATTAGAACACAGTTAATGCACAATCATTATCAATCATTAGAATTATTAATTGTGCCTTAATCCGGCCTAAATGTCTCACTGACATGTGGGTCCAATCCTCTGTAATCACCCACTGGCGCTAACTGATGCTTTGGGACATCATTAATGCTAATGATTATCATTGAATCCCTGTCTTAGCATTAATGTGCCCGAAATGGTCTTTTGGGTCACTAACGTGTGGGCTCAGAGGCTCAAACCTCGATCTCGGGTCATTAGGACTAATTTCCGAATTCATTAAATGTTAATCATTGTTAGCATTTAATTGGTCCTAAACTGTCCCTTGTGCCACTGCGAGGTGGGCCCCCAATCACTTAAATCACCTCTGGTCAAAATCTTTAGGACGCATTAATTGCTAATCATCACTAATCATTGGTCATTAGCATTTAATTGCTGTCCTAAAATATCATTGTGTCTCGCTGCCATGTGGGACCCGAGCCCTCGTGCACGTGTTAAAGCCCGTGTGTGTGACTCTCGCCACTCACATGCGACCCACGCGTCGGCGCTCCATTTCGCGACTTCGCTCATTGGCGGCGAGTCCATTTTGCGATCCGTGGCCCGGATCATTGCGCCGATCGGGTCACCCGATCCTCTCATCGCCAGGGCCGTTCATCGCTTGATCGTGGCCGTGGTTCAGGCGCTGGTCGGTCGCCCAACCGCACTCGCATGGACCTCCATCTTTGATCAACACCGTGATCTATTGGACCGTTCGGGTCACTCTCGCGCACTTCAGCGCGCGCCGTTGATTCCAAATCAAAGGCCCATAATTGTCCACGTCAATTCTTTTACGTTAAGTGTTGTTTATTTCGTAAGTATTTATTTAGCAACTAAAAATTGTATTAAATCTTTAGAAATTCATATCTAAATCAAAATAGATCCTTTTAAATGAATCCAATCAGTAATAAATTTGTATTTCACTAAATCTTATTATAAAAATGCTTTTAGCTATGCTTCGTGGTAGAAAATCTTGTAATCTATAATAACTTGATTTCACCATTTTAAATATTCCGAAATTAAATTAAAACTTAGAAAATGCATATCTTTTCTCAGATATCTCCAAATGAGGCAATTTCAATCAAGTTAATTTTGTTATTTAATAAACTGTAATCTAAAAGTGGTTGTAGGCCTAAAACAGCACCAGAAATATATGATAATAGTTTAAACCTCATTGGTAGCATTTAAAAATTCATTGGATGTTGTAAAAGACACAAGTAATTCCCTGTAAATCCAACATATATGAAATTGATGCTAGAAGATCCCCCTGTTGGCATGCTTTAATATGAAATAGGTTTTGCACATATTTATGTTTCTGAAAAATGTAATGTGCTAGTTTTGCAACTTAGAAAAATCATAAGTAAATCATTATAACTCCAAATTTAGTAAACTCAACTTTGCTGTCATTAGGATGTCATAATCTACTTGCTATAAAAATTTCAGAGCTTAGATCATTGTAGAAATTTTCGCCATGAACAGTACCAATAATTAATTTAGGGAATTTATAGGCTGAGAGAACTAGTTTTAGCCATAACTTTTTCATGCTTAGTCCAAATGAAGTGATTCTTGTTTCTAAAATTGTCTAAAATCAACCTCTAACTGCTGTGTAAATTTCATGGGATTTGGATGTCTTTTGCTGTTGAGTTTTGTTGGGGTTCTTCGTTCTTATTTGGTTTTATCGCATTTTCGCGTTAGGTTCCGAAGAATATATTGAACCTGAGAATCCTTCTCTGCAGCAAGAGCCAGACCAGCAAGGCAAGCAGTTTGATCATGTTAATCCCAGTATTTTAAGTATTTATGTTGTTTACAAATTCTATGTATGCATTGCTAGTTTGTGTTAAACTATTGTCGCTAGTTGACCTAGTAGATGCATTTCCTTAAGACAAATGATGATCCTCTACTACCGTGAGCCTAGGTTATTGCTGTGATTTAGGGTTCGTGGATGAGCTCTTGTCACTTAGTAGTTTGCGAATTAATTGCTTAGCCATGCTTAGCTTCCGATAGAAATATGCGGTTATCGACTTGTCGATAACCTTGATCATATAAAACTTATTATGATTTATGATTTCCACCTTGTGCCATGTCTACTTATGAAAACTAAAACTGAAAAGCAAAATGATTTAGACTTGGGCACAATGGTAAGATGGTGTGATTTTCGGTGTGATCGAATGGTGCCCGAGTCAATTAAGGACCGAACATCTTGTGAGTACCTGTTATCCGAGCAATTTGTGCGTGCTAACCACACTAGAGGGTATGGGACCTCTCTTGACTTAGTACTTTGGAGTGTATTGGCTTCGGGTCGCAGGGAGTCGCAGGAGGGATGGTGTTGGGAGCATTGTAGTGTCCGAAAGACTTCACCCGTGATGGGATTTGTTGTCTTTCGGCCTGCAATGTAAGCGTATGGGTTTCTATCCATACGAGCGGCTCGTAGTCAATGCACAATATTGGAAAGCGTCTCGTAGGACTTAGCCGTGCCGGCATACCTTCGGAAGTGTGCTTTATGGCTTAAAGGCGGTCTGAAGTGTGGGTACATTGGTACACCCCTGCAGGGTTAAAACTATTCGAATAGCCTCGTCCTAGGTTATGGACACGCTTGGGGCCTTGGGTAAGCTTTTCAAGAGTTAGACTACAACCTTTTTAATTAAAACTTGATGGGTGGTACGAATCGGAGATTCGTGCTATGATTGTGGTGGCTATTGGGATAGTCACTTCCAGGTGGTTACTTGTATGTATCTTTATTTCGCTGTTATCTTGACAACAAAACAAATTTGCAAACTTGCTTTTAAATGTATTACATTATTGCAAATAAAGTTGGCTTTATGCAAAATGAGACATACAACCTCCACCTAAATAAGCTTGCATGTAGTTTATGAATAGGTCTGCTATTCCACACGTCAGTCTTGCGAGTACCTTTGTGTACTCAGTTATCTTGCTTAAATGTAATTGTTGTAGAGGAAGAAGGTGAGCTTGAGGGGCCTCACTTTTGTGAGTCAGTGTTGTGGTAGCTTGCATGGGCGACTAGCTTGGCGGCCGGCCGGTTGCCCCGTGGTTGGTGTGGCTAACCTGGCCGACTTTTGTTCTAGCCATCTTATGGCACCTTTTGCTTCCGCTGTCATTCTTGTTTATTGTTCTATTTGGCCGGTCGGCTCTTTTGTAATAACTTTACTTTATGTATGTCGTTGTTGAACTTAGTGATGTATGTTGTATGGAAATGATGTGTAATTTTGTGATGATGTGCATATGCTGCAATTCTGGGAAGCATATGTCCTTCGAGGCTTAGAATGTTTAATTAGTAATGCTAGAGCCATTTGGAGGTTAAGTGTTACTAGTTAAATATTCCGGGTCCTCACATTTTCTACTAACAATGACAGGTTTGTTCAAGTTGGTAGATTACGATGTCATCGCAAGCAGATTTGAACTCAAAGGGAAACAACTACCTGCATACATATTGCCACTCACCGCTGAGAGTACGTCGTTGGACTACTTTATATGGGTTAATATGTTGGAGTGCTATTTTGAAAGACAGGACCTTGATCCTTATGAGAAGATGACCATGGCAAGGACGGCACTGATCGGTGATGTTCAACATTGGTGGTCGAATCTGGAGTACCACTTCATGTACACATGGGAGCAGATGAAGAAGAAATTGCAACGTCGATTTGTACCTCCACCAACCACAGTCACAAGCGAGGTGTGACCTAAGGTAACTGAAAATGCTAACATTATTTTGGCTCCTACTCCATCTCTAGATACCGCCGAGACGCTTGAAGAGATGAACGATGATCTAGCGCATCTTATGCCATTAGAGGATAAGCTTGAGGTACCTACATTAGCTGATGAGGACGATAATAACAAATGTATTGATTTAGTGCTACAGCAAGACATAGAGCAACCTTGTGAGCATATACCTGCTGTAGTAGTGCAATCTTTTGATATTCTTTGTGTTGACTTGAATGAACCATGTGCTAATCTAAACTATCATAATTTTGCACATGTCGAATTAATTACACATAAGGAAGTACTAGATAGAATATCCCCTGCTGATGCTTTGTGCTATATCATGCTTAAAGATCCAATTACTTTGGAATGTGCTATGGAGAAAGTTTCTAAACTTTCATCGCTAAATTCTCTTTATAGCACCTACACCTACTATTTCAAATTAATTGGAGATTATGGTGTAGGCAGTCAATTTCTGGTATATCGAATATGCAGAACTTATGATCACATGAATGATTTGAAACTTGCTGTTTTGGATAATAATTTTTGTGTGCTGAATCATGTTCAATATGAGAGAAATATAAAATTTTATACTCATCCAATGCCTATGTGTTTACCTTTTATTGCACCATCTAGTGTGGACAATCTGAATAAAGGTGTTGAATTATGGAAGAACTTACAAATCTTTTCACCCTTGCTATAAGAATTTGCTATTGCTCAATTGAAATATGGTTATATGAATGACTTGTGCTCTTTGAATTCAATTACTGTGCTACCCTTTCACAGAGCAATAAATAACTCCACTATATACTTCACTTATACTTACAAATTGAGTTGCAAACTAACTGCTATGAGAAAATATACCTTTTCTGATTTGATGCATGCACAATCACCTGTAATTTCCAAAGCTTTCTCTATTTCTTTACCATTTGCTGTTGCCAACATTCTGCATAAAGATGAGCATGCATTGCTACAAGTTTTGAAGCTTTTTTTGAAATTGGAGGATGAGCTTGAGTCGAGGACGACTCAAATGCAAGAAGGGGAGGATGATGAGGACATCAACCCTTCGGATACAAGCGTTACTCCATGCCATGGTACAAGGAAGGTTTCCATGTCACTTTGTGTCCAAGCCAAGCAAGAGTTCAAGTTGGACACGTTCTGGAATCCAGTTCGGCCTCCGGAGATAGCCCTGAGTTCAAACAGGTATAACTTTCGCATACGAACTCCGTTTGAGGTCCACGATTACTTGATTGAAAGCTTATCTCATCCTCTTTCAAACGGATCTGGTATCACCTCTAAATTCCTTCTGTGCACACCGTAATCATCGAAAGAAGATACTGCATCACCTATTTGGGCCAAATTGGACCTTGTAACCTATTTGGGTCGGCCACCTCCTTGACCATCCCCCTTGGCCATACTATTCATGGCCATACTGTTCACATGAATAGTACCTATGAATAGTACCATCCCCTTAGCTCTTGGATATGTGCGGCTCCCCCTCCCCTATATAAGGAGGCCGCACCCCTCTAGTTTTCCTTAGATTTTATTTATGTTTAGTTTGCCTTCGTTGCAACTTGTATCTTTTGCGTGTGTCGATTAGACCACCCAATTAAAATCCTTATTCAGAATCCCAACTCAATTCAAATATTTCAATTCCTATTTGCAATTTCAGATTACTTTATCTTGTTCTTGCGTGCTCCTTCGGTGTATGAAGGAATCGACATTCGTGGTCAGGTCAATAGGGTATTCGTGCACGGTTGATAACGACTTATCGAGCAGTTCAGCGATTGCGTGGTTTCGAGCCTTGCGAGTTCGTAGCCAGGATCGTGAGAGTTGAGCGACTACTACCGAACGTATCTTATCATCGAAAGATCGGGCCAAAATCAGGACCTTTGTGGTTCATCATTGTATTCTTTGAAAAGATCTAAGAATGCCTTGAGAGCCTTGACCCATATATTTTTACCTTTAATCTGGCCATATGTCGAGTTGATAATATCGTACAAATAATCAGATTGTTTGGTCCTTGCATAAACATTAAATAAAAGTAAGATTTGTAAGTGATAAAATAACCAGATTGGTGATATCTTGATAAAATACACAAAAAAGGAAAAAGCTTGCACCTAGGATCAAGCATTGCAACAATAAAAATGAAATCATTCATCTTCTTAGGATCCCCCAATACTTATCGTATTTTTTCTTCATGTCAACAGCCATGTGTTTGAAGATATCAGGATCATCATCATCATCCTCACGTTGACTCAAATTGAACAATAAACAATTAACACTAGCAATATCTTCAAAGAAAGTGTTGGAAGTAACATACTTCGTGCTAGAAACTTTTTCTGTAAGGTCGAAGAAATGTTTTAGAAAGACCTTGAATTCATTTGCAAAAACCCAATCATTATGTTTTGGAACCCCATTCACAACTAATTCTGTCTTGTAGGAGGGGTCCTGGAGTTCAAGCCTTTCAAATGCCTTCTCAAAACCCACGGCACTCTCTAACATAAGATATGTTGAGTTCCATCGAGTGCACACATCAAGAGACACCAAACCTTTTCCTTCCACCTTGCTGATTTGCACACATTTCTTGAAGTTATTCATTCGTGCAGAGGAGCTTCTCACATATTTGATAGCACTACGAATACGGGAAATAGAAGGAGCCATGGTCTTCAACCCATCTTGCACCACAAGATTCATAATATGAGCTACACATCTCATGTAAAGATGTCTACCTTTTGCAAAAGTAGCACCACGATTTGACAAAGAACTCCTCATGTAGCCTATAGCACCATCATTTGAACTAGCATTATCTACAGTGATAGTGCACACATTCTCAATACCCCACTCAAGCAAGCATTTTATCCAGTGCTTTCCTGATGTCTTCCTCTTTGGGTTGTCTACTAAACAGAAGGTAATGATTTTTTTGTTAAGTTGCCAATTGCTATCAATGTAGTGTGTAGTGAGAACCATGTAATTTTAAAGAGTTGAAGATGTCCATGTGTCGGTTGTGAGGCTAATTGTTTGATGAGAATCCTTAAAATATTTCTTTAGCTTTGCTTTCTCATCTTCATAAAGGCGTAGAACATTTCTATACATTGTTATCCTAGATGGAACTTTGAACTAAGGACAAGCTTTGGAAATGAAGTCCTTAAAACCTTCTTTTTTTGGAAATATAAAAGGCAGCTCATCTATAATTATCATGCGAGTAAATGCTGCCCCAACTTCTTCAGCATTGTATTGCCAAGGAACTACACAACTACTTCCATCTGCACTACGTTGGTAGCTTAGTTGAGTTTGATTCTTGCTCCTATCAGGATGCATCTTACAACATTTTGCATGAGAGACCAGTGAGGAGGTACCGTTCTTTTGCAAATCACATTTGAGCACCCGAGAGCAATAGTTGCACTTAACCTTGTTCCGGTCATCTTCAAGTCGTGTGAAGTGGCTCCATATCTCCGATTTGGATCTCATTTGTTTCTTGCCAGTGCTCATGACTTGATTGGGTCCAACAGCTTCATCACTAGCCCACGTTAAATGACCCAACAACAGGAAGAATCTCTATATCATATTCATTAGACTCACACATCTAAAA
Organism: Ampelocalamus luodianensis; assembly: GCA_036346255.1. Classification (NCBI taxonomy): domain Eukaryota; kingdom Viridiplantae; phylum Streptophyta; class Magnoliopsida; order Poales; family Poaceae; genus Ampelocalamus; species Ampelocalamus luodianensis. Next base: position 26,194,001 of record CM070625.1, read on the forward strand.
TTTACATTGCAGTGAATCAGTGATTAGTAATTGAGTGATTGACAGTGGACAGTATGATCCCATATCGTCATCACAACAAACAAAGTAGCAATTGACATTGAAAGATTGACAAAGAAATTTACATTGCACGATCCTATTGACTCCGTTGTTGGTAAAAATTGCCTTCGATTCATACTTAACTCCCAGTTGGCCAATTCCAGACTTCCAATGCAAGTGTGCAACCCTAAATCCCTCGATCTGCCAAAATCTGACAACCATCACTCCATCAGGGCTCATGCAACGCATCAAGGCATCAATGATTCATCAAAGATCAAACCATGCATCAATGAGTTACCTTGGATGAATGGATGGAACTTGGAAGTGGAACCGGGGGAGGCCCGGGCGCGCCGTCGCTGGTCATGGACTCGCGGCGGTCCGTGGAGGTGGAGGCCTGGAGCCTGGAGGGTAGGACGCACCGACGTCGACACAGGATGGCAGCCGCCAGGAGGACAGAGGGCCGTAGCAGGTAGCCGTAGTAGCGCCGGCTGGCTGCTGGAGGTAGAGCCGCGGTGGCTGGAGGGCCGAAGGCGTTAAGGGCTGAGGCAGAGGGAGAGTCAGAGAGCCGTCGCCCGCCGCCACCCCACTCGCCAGTCGCCACTCCAGTCTCCAAGCTCCAGATGCAGATGTTAGGGTTTGAGGTGATTGGGGAAGAAATGCCTCCACTGCCTGGTGCCAATGCGGCAATACAGAGAATAAGAGATGGGCCTCCCCGAGCGGCCCAGAGCTACGTGAGTGCGTGCATAGAATAGGATGACATTTTGGTTTTTTCGGTTTTTAGCCGGTGTTTACCGTAAAAACCAACATCCCGAAAACCCTAATTTTCAAAAATTGTACCGAATATCGGTCAAACCGAGTTGACTGGTACGGTTCGGTTTTTTTTGGTACGGTTTTTTCGGTTCAGGTTTGAAAATGAACACCCCTACCGCTCCCATCGTCAGCCCAAAGTCGTGCTGGCTGAGCTGTGCGCCTAAATTCATCGCCCGCACATGGCCCCGCACGGGCGCACCGCACGCCAAGCCCGTGCCTACATGCAATTGCCTCGTGTCGCACCACGCCTCCCCGCCGTTGAAGCCAAACCCGCCTTCGTCGCATCGTGGAAGGCCACAACAGCGCCGTGAAAGGCCGCAGCCGCGCTGTGGAATGCCGGGGAGCTGAAGCCGCCTCCGCACTGCACCGTCAGCCACGCTCTGCCCTGGCACCCCAACCACTGCATGCTGTCCGCACCCACGGTGTCGACTTGAAGCCGCGTCACCGTGCCACCCCGCCACTGTGGCGCTCGTAGTGCTGCCATCGCGACTGGGTCCGCGCCCGACCATCGCTGCGGCGCGCGCGTCGGCAAAGACGCGCACGTTCTCCGCGCCGTCGCGAGCCGCCGTCCGCGGCGCCGCTTGTGCACCGCCCGCCCGTGAGCTGCTCCGCCGAGCTGCCGTTGAACCGCACTAGCTTGGAGCCACCGCCACCACTGAGCACAGGGGGCAGGGCAACCCTTTCCCCCTGTGCAGCCCCTTTTTGCCCAAGCCTAGCAGGTCGAATGGGCCAGCCTAGCCCACGGCCATGAAAAAAAGGGGGAGGGGATTCAGGAAACGAAAAAATGGGGAAAAGAAAACTGAAAATTCTAAAATTTTGCAAAAATGCCACTGGATTTACTAAAATTACGTGGATAATTTTCTCAGAACTAAAAATTAGCGGATTGGCCTCAAAAATTGCAGAATTCACCGAAAATTCATATTCCAGTAGAAAAGAGCCTTGGGAATTCAATTTTTGAATCGTTTTGAGCATTTGAAGCATATTTAACTCTGTTATTATTATTTCTATGCAATTTATATATTGTGTTTGCTGTTTTGATTATATGTGATTGTTTATATTATTTTATCACTAAAAATAGCAGTGAATCATAAAAAATACATAGAAAATTACGAGATCACGAACCAGAAGTTCGAAGAGTATTAGGAGAATTTTGCAACCATTTTATGCAAATTACCAGCAGTAATCTTATGAACGCCTTGCATAAATATGTAGATGACTGGCAGCACGAATCGGGAGTTCGAAAAGCTAGCCCAGCATGGCCAGAATTACTTTCATCCGAACACGGTGCAATCCGCACCTAACTATTGTCAAGATGGCTACAAGGATTTTGCCGAATTGATTGACATCATGCAAGTTACGAAAACTCAAGATGATATTATAAGTGGCTGCTGGCTGCTGGAGGTAGAGCCACTTAGTAGCAATGTTGGCCATAAAGCCAATTCTAGTAGCTACAAGGTGAGGAAGCCTCTCACAAAGGAGAGGGCAAGAAGGGTAAGGAGACACAACACGTTATTGATGTTTTTCAGTCTAAGATGAAGGGCAAAGGACAGCATGAGGCACACCTTGTCATTGTGGGCATGAAGGATCCACAGCCATTAGTTGCACTCATGGATGTGGACTGCCCAGTAGCAGCCCCCATCACCCTCCTTTGGACAGCGCAGCGACCACAACGATAGTTGCCCAAGAGGAGAAGATCGCTATGAAGCAGATTCGGGCAGAATTGAATTATTTTATTCTTTGAATAATAGTTGTAAGCTATAGGAGAGCAAAGCATTAAATTCTTATGAAAAGTCATGCAAAGCTTATATTTTCTTCCCATATTTATAATAGCAAATTATATTATGGTATTTGAAGTATCAGAACGTGTGTGGCGCCCTATGGAGGAAGTGTGCTTAGCAGATAGCGGCACAATGAATAATATCTTGAGAGAGACGAAATTGTTTCAGTCGATCAATAAGAATGCTAGTAGTTTTACGATAATTGTAGGCAACGATACTTGTATAATAGGCTCAGGAAGGGCCACAATTGTACTCCTGATGGGCACAACTTTGGTCATTGAAGAAGCCTTGTTGTACCTAGAATCGACTAGAACTCTCTCAAGTTTCAGAAATATTCGCGCTAACGGTTTTCATGTAGAGACTGAAGAAGAGTATGGTAAGAAATACCTGCTCATTACAAAGCATGAAGAAAATAAAAAAGGTATTAGAATGACTTCCTTCATATGAAACTGGGCTATACTACACTAATATTAATGCACATGCAGCCTATACTATACTGAAAACCATATTTAGAAGCTCTGAACTTTTCTGTCTCTGGCATGATAGATTAGGCCACCCAGGTCTTAGGATAATGATAAATATAATTAACAATTCATAGGAACATAATATCGATGTAAAGAATTTCTTGAATCAGGAAGATTTTGTATGCCCCGCATGTGCCACCGGGAAATTAATAAAGTCCCTGCATTCCTGGACTGTATCCAAGGAGACATTTGTGGTCCTATACATCCCCTATCAGGGCTATTTGGATATTTTATGGTGCTCATGATGCTTCCTCGAAATAGTTGCACGTATGTTTATTGTTTACCAGAAACCACGCTTTTGCAAACCTAATCTCACAGATAATTGAAATAATTTCTAGTCATCCTCGCTACTACTACGAGAGTCGTGACACAAGCATCAGGACCATATAAGTATGCATGCCTTTAGGGGATAGTAATGGGGGAGGGGGCGGACTACTACGTAATGACCGACCTACTGCGTGGGCGGGGCCATTTTCCCTTCCTTGCTAGCTCGGTGTTGAACTCCTCGGTGGCCTTCCCTTCCCTTGTCGCGGGGTGTCCACGTGTAAGGTGTATATCGCAAGTCGATCCATGTCAGCGATTCATTGATGTAAGTGCATGTATAGTGAAAATTGTAAGAAGGATGTAAATTCTTTATAATCGGCGTCGTCAATACGGATTACACCCGCTACCGGATCTGTTCATGGCGCCGGGCTCGGCTGCATGAGCCTTTCCCTTGCCCTTGCGAGCGGGATTGTTGTCCACGTTGATTCTGATGCGCCACCGAAGTCATCCATGTCCTGCGATTCCATGATGTAAGTGCATCATATAGTGAAAATCGTAAGAATGATGTAAGTTCTTCATAACTCACATCGTGGTTCACGGATACGCCGCGAGGCGTCGGATCTGTTGTGGCGCGGGAAAGCCGCATGAGCTTTTCCTTGCCCTTGTCGCAAATCGCCCACGTCGGGTTGGTATGTCGAAGTCGTCCATGTTTGCGATCGTATGATGTAAGAACACCGTGTGTAAAAAGCGTAATATGGATATGGATTACGTCATCGATATGGATTACGCGGCGACTATTGGGCTCCTTCTGTGCCTCCTCGGCCGATCCGACGTAGGTTTCCACCGCAAGGTCTCCGACCGCGCGCAGTAGTTCGGCGTAGAGGGCCTGCGGATGAATGCCCTATTGTACATCTCGGGCCGCCGATCCATCGAAGAAGTGGCGGCGCATCTCGGGCTGCCATTCGTGGGGATGAAGTTAAAATTTAAGGAATTCAATGTTGCCGAAAATCGATGCGCGCGAAAGAAGCGCTACGAGGTTGGTGCGGTGCGAGGTAATCCGCCCGCCGCGGTGCAGGTGCGTGGATGTGAATGATCTCTGTACGTTCGCCACACACTGGTGCGGATCGGTGAGCGTGGTGAATGCTTTGGAGCATCTTTCATTGAAAAATCTGGGTATTGTAAGTGTTTCCTCTTCGCAGCGGAACAAGCCACTTTTGTACGCAACATCCTCGAGTAGAAGTTTGCCAGAAGAGTCCATAGTTGGGTATGTATTGTGTAGTGTTGGGTTTGGTTTGGTTTGGTTCAACCCCTTTTGTAAGCTCCATGGTTGGCATGGTGTGGTTAATTTCATGAAGAGTCCGTCTTTTATTGACGGAAAGGCGAGGAGGTAGGGTGTAGTCTTATCGGTCGAAAAGGTGGCGAGGCATAGTGTTGTCACATCTTACTTTGCGGAGAAGTCATGTCGGTGCTGCAGAGGCCGCCTTATCGGTCCGAAAAGGGTGGCGAGGCATAGTGTTGTCACATCTTACTTTGCACGGAGAAGTCATGTCGTGCTTTGCGATCTTGTCTTTATCGGTCTGAAAAGGCGGCGAGGCATAGTGTTGTCACATCTTACTTTGCACTCGAGAAGTCATGTCGTGCTTTGCGAATCCATGTCTTATCGATCCGAAAAATTTGGCGAGCATAGTGTTGTCACATCTTACTTTGCGGAGAATGTGCTTTTGTAGAACGGCATCTTTGTCTTATCGATGCTCAAAAGCGTGGCGAGGCATAGTGTTGTCACATCTTACTTTGCGGAGAAGTCATGTCGTGCTTTGCAGAGTCTTTGTCTTATCGATCGAAAAGTCGGCAGGCATAGTGTTGTCACATCTTACTTTGCACGGAGAAGTCATGTGGTGCTTTGCGAGTCTTTGTCTTATCGGTTGCGAAAAGTGGCGAGGCATAGTGTTGTCACATCTTACTTTGCGGAGAAGTCATGTCGTGCTTTTGTAGAGTGTCGTCTTATCGGTCTGAAAAGTCGCGAGGCATAGTGTTGTCACATCTTACTTTGCACTGAGAAGTCAGTGCGAAATTCCTCAACGAAATAGTTGCGCCTCCTCCGTGACGCACGACGGCTACGCAAAGTGTTGTCCTCGCAGCGCCGCGCCTCCGTGACGCACGACGGCTCAAGCGAGTGTTGTCCTCGCAAGTGCCGCGCACCGGATCTCACATCATTCCACTTTGGAACAAGTGCGTCCCATTTTGCATTGTGCTCCACGCGGACAACAACCCAGCATTGCGATGCGAGATGACACACATGCAGGTGGTCTTGGACCACCGCCGCTTCACGTTGGACGGGAACCATAGCCGCTTTTGGTGCTCGCTCTCAACAATTGCGTATGTTTATTGTTTACCAGAAACCACGCTTTTGCAAACCTAATCTCACAGATAATTGAAATAATTTCCCTGATCATCATTTGAAGTCCATCAGAATGGACAACGCTAGAGAATTTACTTCGAAGGCATTTGATGATTATTGCATGGCAATGAGAATTAAAGTTGAGCATTCCGTACCGTATATCCACACCCAGAATGGACTAGCAGAATTGTAATTTACCAACTACATGTTGGAGACACACAATCCTGCACGTAGTAACTCTCATCAATTTTAGACGGGGGATTGGATCATATACCCTCCCTGAATTTTAGGATTTCAGGATTTACCCTCCCACCTCAATGACATGTGGGGTCACCATAGGTCAATGACATGTGGGCCAGGAGGGTAAATCCTGAATTTCCATCTAAGAGGAGGGTATATGATCAAATTTTCCATTTTAGACTGTCGGCAAACAGCATTCATTCACCTATGCAACTAGCGCAAGGGTCACCACAAAAAATTTCTCATCTTCACAGTTTTGGTTTGCAAGATTTATGTACCTATAGCACCACCACAGCGAACTGCAATGGACCCTCCTCGAAAGTCTGGAATATACGTTGGTTATGAGAGAGCATCCATAATTAGGTATTTGGACCCTATGATGGGAGATTTGCATACTGCCCGATTCACTGATAGTATATTTGATGATGATAGTTTTCCGTCATTAAGGGGAGAAAATCAACCTCTTGATGAAAAATATTGGAAAATAACATGGCAAACCACAGAAATCCATGCACATGACCCGCACACTTGTGAAGCAAATAGAGAAGTCCAAAATATAATTGAAGAAAATTCTAGAAGATAATTGATTTGCAAGCATTAGCGAATCAATAGTCTGACCACTTTAGTGATTTAAAGAGCATGACTAAGTCACATGTGCCTGCACGCAATGCACCGGAGAGGATTGAAATACCGAAGAAAGTTGAAGGTAACCCTAATCCCGTCCAAAGGCCTCAGAAAAGGACGAGAACTCCGGCCCCTTGAATTCGAAGTATCGGGGGATGTCTGGTGAAAAAGGATAAGAATGACTTGACACAACTGACATCAAGTTCCTGAACTGAAAGGAGCCGCTTGAGATCCGCACCGTGATAGAACCTTCTGGAAAAGGCATACCGGATTTGAACATTCCCACAGAGGGAGATATTAGCATGGATGTGTGCACACATATCGAAGCTAAAAAACTAAAGGGACTTGCCCCCGTAATTGAAAATAGCGGTGAGCAAGTAGAAGCATTAAAAATAATTGCCCCATGAAGAAATAGTTATAAATTTTATGACCACGGGAGAATCTATGAATAGGACAACAACCAATGTCGATATTTATTTTGTAAAGAAAATTACCACAATCATCGATCTTGATCCAGAGCTTGCATCTCTCGCTGAATGTAAGAAAAGATCAATTAGGAAGATTAGAAGAAAGCAATAGAAACTAAATTATTATCTCTAAAGAAAAGAGAAGTGTTTGGGCCTGTAAGCCGCACACCTCCCATGTGTACCCTGTAGGGTATAAGTGGGTATTTGTTCGAAAGAGAAATAAAAATAATAAAGTTGTAAGAAAGCAAGGCTCATTGCACAAGGTTTCACTCAACGTCCAGGAGTTGATTATGAAGAAACCTATTCCCCGGTCATGGGCGGAACTACCTTTAGATATTTAATCTCAATGGCAGTAAACTTGAATTTAGAAATAAAATTGATAGATGTGGTAACTGCATACCTTTATGAAAATTTTGGATTTGGACATTTATATGAAGGTACCTAAATGTATCCCTGTCTCGAACTAAGACAGAGCAAATATAAATCTGTATAGTGTGAAACTCAGAAAGTCACTGTACGGACTTAAGCAATCAGACAGGATGTGATATAATTGCTTCAGTGAGTTTCTATGCAAGAAAGGCTACACTAACAATGATAATTGTCCCTGTGTATTTATACAATAATCTCATGATGGATTTTGTATAATCTTAGTGTATGTAGCTCTTACCCGGAGTCAGAGTTCGAAATGAAAGATTTGGGTAAAACCAAATATTGCCTAGGCTTGCAGCTTGAGTATGCCCCTGAAGGGATATTAGTGCACCAGTCAACTTACACTTAAAAGGTGTTAGAAAGGTTCGATTTTGAAAAGGCATACCCTTTGAAAGTGCCAATGGTCGAAAGATCCTTGCAACAAGACAAGGATCCGTACAGACCTAAAGAAGAGGGGGAGGAAGTCGTTGGACCAGAATTCCTGTCCTTAAGTATAGGAGAACTCATGTATTTAGCAAACTGTACTAGACCGGACATTGCATTTGCTGTAAGCCTATTAGGAAGGTATCGTGCAGAACCTACCAAAAGGCATTGGTAGGGAATAAATGATATCTTCTGATACCTCTAAGGAAGCAAAGACAGTGGTATGTTCTATAGAAAGAACCAAGACCTGACTATGACTAGCTATGAAGATGCCGGGTACCTGTCGGACCCGTATACAACCAAGTTGCAAATATGCTATGTATTCCTATGTGGTGGAACTGCAAGATCAGAATCTATCTCCAAGGTTAAATATCTTAAGTCAGTTAGCTAGCAATAACTATAGCTTATATGTTGTCATTGTCATTGCAGTTATCTAAAGATTGTAATATCTGAACCGTTACAATTTCTGAAGATTGCAATCTCTATTTTGTAACCAATTGTAAACCGATTGTAACACGTGTATATTGTTGAGAATAAATATGATTGAACTCATCTGAGTTCATTACGGCAAACCAAAACCAAAATTTTACATGGTATCAGAGCCATCTCCGATCTCTTTGACTCAAACCACGATCTGATCACCAACCCCAGCCACAAATGACTTCCGCTTCTTCATCTTCAACTATGGTCTCGGCTATGGCTGGATCACAGTCATCCTCAAAGGGTCATGGCAACGTCGTCCTTCAATTAGTTCATGACTGTGAAGCTGACCAGGGACAACTTCTTACTATGGAAGGCGCAACTTCTTTCCTACCTTCGTAGCCAAAATCTTCTCGGCTACGTTGATGGGTCGGTAAGAATACCAGCACCATTCATCGTGCAAGAAACAGAAGGTGGAGCACTCCAAGTCCCGAATCCGGCCTACACCACATGGTTCCAGCAAGACCAATTCATGCTAAGTGCTCTTCTCTCCTCTTTAACAGAGGTAATTCTTGGCCATGTATTTTTTCTCACAACCTTAGCTGAGGTCTGGGCAGTATTAGAACATATGTTTGCTTCACATTCGCGCATGCGTGTAATACAAACCAGGTTTAAGCTTGCTAACCCGGAGAAGGAGTTGTCGGTGCCAGACTATTTTCAAAAAAATGAAAACACTGGTTGACACAATGGCTTCCATAGGTCACCCTCTCCAAGAAGAAGAAACCATATCCTATATTCTTGCAGGGCTTGGCGAAGAATACAATTCATTCGTCACGTCCATGATGACGCGTATAGATTCGATTTCACTAATCGATCTGTATGCACATTTTCTGAGCTACGAGCTGCGCAAGGAGTAGCATGCCACGGAGGTTCAGATCAATTCATCGGCCAATATTGTTGTCAAGAACAACAATGGTCACCATAGTGGGCGTGGTAGAGGTCACAGCTGCAACAACTGAGGAGGTGGTCATGGAGGAAGATTCAATAACAACTCTCCACGTGCGACTTGTTGAGTTTGCGGCAAGAATGGGCATGAAGCTCTTCGATGCTGGTATCGGTTTGATCAATCATACCCGTTCTCAGAAGAGCAACACATTGGAGCATCAGCTTCGAGAGCCAACTACCAGATTGATACAAATTGGTATCCCGACATAGGGGCTACTGACCACCTCACCAGTGATCTTGAGAGATTGACTGTTCGTGATCACTACAAGGGAGGAGTTCAAGTACAAGTCGCCAATGGACAAGGTTTGTCGATCTCACACATTGGTAATTCTACTGTTCATGGTCATTGTCGCCTATTGCTTCTTAAGAACATACTGTACGTTCCCGATATACACAAATATCTCTTATCTGTTTAGAAATTTGCCCTAGACAATGATACTTTCTTTGAATTTCATCCTAACTATTTCTGTGTTAAGGATCACACGAAGACCACTCTTCTTCAAGGCAAATCTAAAGGTGGCTTATATCCAGTTTCTTCAGTTCATCAGTCTCAATTGTGTCGATCCTTTGCTGCGTCTGCTATTTTCTTCTGAGCAATGGCATCACAGACTTGGTCATCCAGCTTCTTCAGTTGTTCAAGCAGTAGTTCAATCCAATAAATTGAGTTGTACACAAAACAAAGGGTTCGCTGTTTGTGATACTTGTCAATAAGCAAAAATCCATCAACTATCATATAACTCATCTACTGATCATGTTTCTTCATTTCTTTAGAACTTGTGCATTTGGATGTACGGGGCCCAGCCATAACATCTGTTGGAGGCAATAAATATTATGTTAATTTTCTAGATGACTACAACAAGTTTTCATGGATCTACCTCCTGAAACATAAGTCTGATGTTGAACAAGCTTTTCTACAATTTCAGAAGCATGTTGAGCGTTTGCTAAATAGGAAAATCCTCAATGTCCAGTTTAACTGGGGAGGAGAATATCAGAAATTGCACAAGTATTTCACATCCCTTGGAATATCTCATTGTGTGTCATGTCCACACACTCACCAACAGAATAGACTTGCTGAGAGGAAGCATCGACATATCGTTGAAACTGGGTTAACACTTCTTGCTCACTCTTCTCTGCCTATCAGGTTATGGGATGAGGCATTTCTCACTGCCGTTTATCTCATAAATAGAATGCCGAGCCATGTTATTGATAACAGTACTCCTATTCAACGCCTCCTTAATACATCTCCCAATTACACAATGTTAAAAGTGTTTGGGTGTGCTTGTTGGCCCAATTTGAGACCATATAATGCATGCAAACTCAGTTTTCGCTCTTAGCCATGTGTATTTTTGGGGTATAGTTCTATGCATAAGGGATACAAGTGTCTCCATCGTCCCTCAGGCTGTGTCTATATTTCACGAGATGTGATATTTGATGGGAATCTTTTTCCATTTGAACACATCTCTGATTCATCTCATTCTAAAACCATTGTTCCTTATCAAATAGCTCTGCTTCCTTCTCTTCTTGTTTCTCAAGATGCACTTGCAATGGCACATGACCTTACAGTAGTTTCTGATCAATGTCAAGACGACAATACTTTTGTTCCTATGACTAATGATCTTCCTACAGATGTGGTCATTTCTCCTACATATAATTTGCCTGCATATACTACTTCGAAGGTAGCACGAAGTGAGGGGGAGCAGCAGTAGTCTCAGTCTCAGCGACAAGGCGTTCAACAGTCTCAGTCTCGATGATAAGGTGTTCAAACATGTCTTCGCAACAACATTGTCATTCCAAAACAGTTCAACGATGGCACAGTGCGCTATCCTCTCAAAGGTCATCATTGAGCTTTCTATGTTGAACCTACCTCATACAAGGACTTGAACAACCAGAGTGAAAGAAGGCAATGGATGTTGAGTTTTTGGCTTTGATGAAGAACAAGACATGGCACTTAGTACCACCATAGAAGGACAAGAAGTACCACCATAGAAGGACAAGAACATCATCGATTGTAAGTGGGTCTTCAAGCTTAAACAGAAATCTGATGGCACTATTGATAGACACAAAGATCGTCTCGTAGCTAAAGGTTTCAAGCAACAGTATGGCATAGATTACGAAGAAACATTCAGTCCTATTATTAAACCCACTACAATTCTGTTGATTCTATCATTAGCTCTATCTAGAGGATGGCAGCTCAAGCAAATAGATGTACAAAATGCATTTCTACATGGTTGGTTACAGGAAGGGTGTACATGAGGCAACCTCCAGGATATGAGGATCCCAAGCATCTTCATTATCTTTGTAAGCTGGATAAATCTCTTTATGGTTTGAAACAAGTACCTAGAGCTTGGTTCTCTAGGCTAAGTGAGAAGTTACAACAATTGGGCTTTGAGTCTTCTAAAGCTGATACACCCCCTCTTCATTTTTGATAAATGATGTATTGTCATCTACATGCTAATCTATATGGATGATATCATAATTGCTAGTTCTTCAGTTACAGCTACAGAAAAACTCATTAAGAATCTGACAAAAGATTTTGCTATCAAAGACTTAGGTGTCTTAAGCTATTTTGTAGGAATTGAAGTATTGATAGAAGGAGATCACATGGTGCTCCCACAAAAGAATTATGCAATTGATTTGTTACACAAAGTCAATATGCATAATTGCAAACCAGCAAATACCCCCATGTTAGCAGCTGAAAAGCTTTCTCAGTCAGGAGTTCAATTGTTAGAAGATGAAGTTTTTCAGTATAGGAGTATAGTTGGAGCTTTGCAATAGCTTACATTAACTAGGCCTGATATAGCATATGTTGTAAATAAGGAATGCCAATTTCTTTAGTCACCTACAGATGTGCACTAGACTGCGGTAAAGAGGATTATGAGGTATGTCAAAGCTACAATAGCAAATGGGCTCAAGATTCAGAAATCCTCTTCCATGTTGTTGAGTGTCTTCTCTGATGCCGATTGGGCTGGCTGCTCAGATGACAGGCGATCACAGAATGGCTATGCCATCTTCTTTGGATCAAATCTTATTTCTTAGTGTTCAAAGAAACAACCAACAATATCAAGGTCCAGTACAGAGGCAGAATATAAAGCAGTCGCAAATGCAACAACTGAAGTGATCTGGGTTCAGTCTTTGTTAAAGGAACTAAAAGTTCTTTAGAAACGAGCAACAATTCTTTGGTGTGATAATCTTGGTGCTACGTACTTATTTGCCAATCCTATTTTTCATGCACGAACGAAACATATAGAAGTGGATTTTCATTTTATTCGAGAAAGAGTTGCATCTCAGAATCTGGGAGTTCAATTTGTTTCTTCAGCAGATCAGGTAGCAGATGTCTTCACCAAAGCTTTGTCGAAGCAACACTTCCATCGTCTTTGCTATCATCTCAACCTCGCAGTACCAGGTTGTGATCGAGGGGAGGTGTTAAACAAAACCCAAAGCTTGGTGATCAATACGCGAGAATCTGGAAGCTAAAGATCAGATTCTATCTCCAAGGTTAAATCTCTGAAGTCAGTTAGCTAGCGATAACTGTAGCTTATCTGTTGTCATTGTCGCTACAGTTATTTGAAGATTGTAATATCTGAACCGTTATGATTTCTGAATATTGCGATCTCTGTTTTGTAACCAATTGTAAACTGATTGTAACACATGTATATTGCTGAGTATAAATACAATCGAACTCATCTGAGTTCATTATGGCAAATCAAATCCAAAATTTTACATAAGTATCACCTATTCTTAGTAGAAAAACATGTATCGATTGAGGAATGCCTGGATGTGTGTTTTCTCATCGAAAAATCAGCTTAAATACGTTGGTCTACGGTGTACCATTACGTGCGAATGTTGGCTCGGTATAGCTGCGCTTCCAAGTTGCAACATCTAATCAAGACCTAATTTTAGTTAGGGAAATAATATTGCTGAGAAATGTTTTTGACAAAGCAAAAGCAGTAGGGCCTTCCCGTCGTCTGTTAACGGACCAAGACATTTCACGTTGAATGCTTCTCTCAACATTGGCGTAACACCTCAAACCGAAATAGCCATTATTGTTCTGTTTCTTTTATCAGAGCTAGCCAAATTTCCTACTCAATACTATATTTGCGTGTGTTTATATCAAAGTATAAAGTTGTACTTATACAACTCTACTTCTTATGATGGAAATATAGTTGTGCTTCTTGTACAACGGTAACAACTCTCTTACATATGTAATTAATTTGCACCATTTATAATCTGGGTCCACCAAAATCAACGATATATATCTTTTCCTTTTTTCCTCCAATTGACATGGAAATTTCTAGCGCTTTAGAGTGAACGTGATGACTTCTTTTGCCTTTGTTTTAGTAATATAATAAGAGAACTGCTATACATCTTTCAATTTTAGTGCTATGTGATTGGTGAGAGAGAGGGAGAGAGGGTGGGAAGTGAGATTAGATTAGGGATATAGAGGTGGGGGTGATATCTAGAGCATTGGATCTTCATCTGATGGCTCAAAAAGTGACTGATTTTTAAGAAAAAATCAGTCGCATGTTGTATAGACACTCCCATATAATAAATAGAATCATTATGCAAAACCAAGCATCACCATCCTGTGCTAAACTAGGGCGTTTATGAAAGAAACCAATTTGCATACATTTGCATGGTATGTCTAATGACTTGTATCATATACTCGTATACCTCCCTGCAAAATGATGTACTACTTAAAAACTGACACTCTACAGTAAGTATCATGAAAATATTAAGAGATGCAAATCTGAATATACGAAGCTATTTCGTCCATCACTGCCTGCCTAATTCAGAAAAACCCATTATACTACTGGTGAGATCCCGGGCATTACAGGCAGTTTGTTCTGGCGCTGTCTACGATCGCAGCGGCAACATAAGCCCACACCTATCCAGAACAGCGAAGCATGCACAACGCATCGCAAGGTGATACTACATTTCTTCCAGCGACCACTGAAAGGTGGCGAGTAGTATATACTAGTTAGGCAACCAATTAGCTCCCGGATCATTGTCTTATCTGCCTTTGCGTGTTGCGTGGTTCAGGCGTCGATCCGTTCTGGTATCTAATCTCTGATCTGCCACCTCTCCCTGATCCAGACATGTTGATTTCCAATACTTCTGCATGTTGCAAACTTGCAATCATGCATTCAGAGTTTTAGTTTAGCTTGTGCTACAAGCTATGACGAAGTAGCCAAGTACTTTGGGAAGCTGTACTTCACATACAGCTACGCAAACATACAAAGGTCAGTTACATGTACTATAATTGTTGTAGTTATCTCTGCACTGCATTGCTCCGTTTGCTTCATACAGTGAGCCCAGCAGTTAGTATATTTGATTCATAGAATCCCTGATATTGTATCAAGATGCCCTTCCCATCCATGTTCACTGAGAGTGCATAATTGCTCACTGGTAGTATATTTTTTTTGTTTTGTTTTTTTGAACAACACCGGCCAGCTACCCGGGAATACTGAATAGAAGGCGGTGAGCACCGGGTTCGAGCTCGGGTGACGTCGCGCTCTACCAAACGAGCAAACGATCGTTCCCACTGGTAGTATAATTGGTCTTGCCTTGTCAGTGACACGTCAGACACATCTATTGTCACTGAATAGGTGCCTTCTCCTCGAGCTCCTCCATAAGCTTCACAGCCCAATGCAATCGGCCTAGGCGAGTTGGGTTTGGAAACAATGGCAATGGCAATGGCAATGGCTGGATGCTCCTGTACGGTTGGGGAACCACTGGTCCACCTTGCAGCAACTTGTACGTGCCTACCAGTCCGCGATGGCCGTAATTATTGGCAATGGCTGCCACTCATCCTTTTGGTCCGATGCTTGGCCACCGTGCGGACCATTATGCAACCACCTTCCTGCCCTTTCTCCCACAACATGAGGCCGTCGGATTCAGTCGCGCGCATCCTGACGACAGGAATCAAAGCAGAGCTGATGCCGCGGCTATCTGCCGTGGCGGTGTCCGAACTGACGGCACTCGAGGAACTGTTGGTACCGGTTGACGGTTGTGCTCTTTGCCACAACCGACATATGCTTCGTGTCCACCGTGCCAAGCTCCTCCCCCGAGTAGAGTACATCTGCCCTGTACCACCTGCATAACACTATGGGGCATGATTACCCAAACTGGCGCTTCGTCTGGCTCAGCGTAGCGCCACACCACGTCAAGTTCTTCACCTAGTTACTCGTCAACGACAGTCTGCACACAAAAACCATCATTCTTCGGAAAACTTTAGTGGACAATGTTGTATGTAAGGTCTTCACTAACGGCACCGAGGATGCCAACCATCTCTTCTTTGGCTGCTCCTTTGCTTGCTCCTTTTGGTGCATGCTTGGCATCTCATTCAGCCCCCCGTTGCATGCGTCACAGCCATGCCCGCCCTACCATGGCCCCCGAGCGTCCCGGAGTCTAGCTATAACACCTTTCTTCTGCTTTGCATGTGGCGTTTGTGGAATCATCGACATGATGTCATCTTTAGGGTGCGTGATCCATCGCTATATTACCTCATCAAATCATGTATTGAAGATGTAACGCTATGGGCGTAGAAAATGAGACCTAGAGCTCAGCATGTAATCTCCACCTGAAAATCTATCTTCTCCTCATCCTCATCTCTTCATGTATCCCACTAAATTTCGTAACAGTCAATATAATTTAGATCGGGATCCTCCCCGTGACTCCTTCAGGAAAAAAGACATCTGTTGTAGCACAAGGGCGTGGCTGTTGCTGGATTTCTGGATATTAAGGGTGCGTTTGGTTCAATGAACCAAACTGTCCAGGACCAAACGGTTCGGAAAATGGGGTCGTTCATGCGTTTGGTTCCCTGAATGGAACCAAACGGTCCAGGACCAAACCATCCCACACAAGAGAATATTCCTTTGCTGTTGTATGAGTTTGTTCCTTGAAATCAAGCGAACCACATCGTTCACCCTCGTTCGTCTCCTCCCAGCGTGTCCTTGCTCCTCCCAGCGCGCTGCCGCCCCGACCTCCTTCCCCGACGAGCAACGCCGCCGCTCCGGCCTCCTTCCCCGGCCACATCGGCTCCCTCCTCCTCCCTGGCGCCCTCCTCCTCCTTGGCGCCCTCCTCCTCGCCGGCCTCACCCGGATCCACCTCCTGCGCCGCCCTCCTCCACCTCTCTCCTCCGCGGCGCCCTCCTCCACCTCCGTCCTCCCCGGCACCCTCCTCCTCGCCGACCTCACCCTCCTCCACCTCCCGCGCCGCCCTCCTCCACCTCCCTGGCGACCTCCTCCTCGCCGGCCTCACCTGGATCCACCTCCCTCCTTCGCCCGCCAGCGAGAGGTTGAAGAAGCCACTGTCGCGTGGGATTGAAATTGGACGGGGCGTTAAGAACCATACGATTGAAATTGGACGGTTAGGATGTGCGGGATGATCGGACTGGTCCAAATGGCCCAATCAACACGGACCGTTCGATCAAGATTTAACGGCCTGGATTGAGTTGACATTCGGACTGGTTCGAACGGCCCAATCGCTTTCAGCCGTTAGATCCTCATCCGATGGTTGCACGCAAATGTGGCTTGACCCAGGTGCAGCTAGGGGGTTTGGTTGAATCATACGCAACGGGCTCAAAGCAGTGAATGCGAGTGCTTGAGCCCGAGTTTTAAAAACAGATTGACCAAGAAACAAAAGAGTTTAACCAAGGCTTTAAAAATAGGAATAAAATTCTTAAAATTCTGAAATAATTTAGAGGGTTCCTGGGACACCTAGTACTCAAATAAAATCTTAAACTTCACTGTTCAAGATTTAATTTGAATAACTTAAATTCAAACTTAGAAAAGGTTATTGATTTGAGTTTAAATTTTCCGAGGGTCAAAAAGAGTTTCAAAAATTTGGTAAAAATTATTTCAAAATTTTAAGAATATCGTCAAATGTCATCAAATATCGTCAATGTGAGAGGGTTATCATATCCAACTTCATCCACCAAACCAAACATCTTGAACCATCCAGAATCATTCTATACAACCAACTAAACAAAATCCTGTCTCATCCCATACAACCAACCAAACAGATTGACTGTACCATCCCATACAGGATGATCCCATCCTACCCGTACCATCTCATCCCATTCAACCTCATCCCACCAACCAAACGCACCCTAACTGGTTCAAGATGCCCTTGTTATCCATGTTCACAGCGCATAATTGCTCATTGGTATGTACTATATCAGTGACACACCACACTTCTGATTGTGTACTGTGCATTCCATTTGTCTGGGTCTAAATTGTACTTCTCCGTGAGACAGTGAAGATGCAGGAGGAAGCAGCCAAGATTCATGACTTGGCCAAGGCATAGGATCCCTCCCGATTTCTCGAAGTCTCGATCCCTATCAGCAGCGTACCACCATGTGGCGCTGCCCGGTGGACGGCCCGGGATCTCATGTTCGGCTGCTCGCCCAACCCAATCATGGCTTGTGTTGGTGCACACACACTAATCTAGCATGGCAATGGAGGAATCAGCTGAACGAAATGCATGGTCTAAGATAAATAATCCATCCGAGTAAGACTGAGTTCATTTTTTAAAAAAGTAACATACTTCAATAACTGTCTAGTTGCTAAGAGATGGCTAGTCTAAGACTCTAAGGTCTCAAATCAAATCAAACTAACTACATATTAGGTGAGTATATCTCTGTGGATTCTGTAGGATTTGATGCTACGATCCATCAGTTGCTAAGCCCTTATACGTTCTCGAACCATGAGCACATGAAAATCTCAACTGATATCGAGCTGACCGGCCCAGTTTTTTTTTTTTTTTTTTTTTGGTTCTGAATTAGAAGACCATAGCGATAAACATCCCAAGCTTAACCAATCCGTAGCTGGAAAACGGCGTTTCACCAGCCATCTGCATTCGGTGGGAAAGCCCAACTGTCCAACGACTCGATGCAGTTACCGGGTTCACTTCCTTACAGTTTTAATCGATGCCTCGTAATTTCAGAAAAACCCAACCCCTGTAGTGTACTCTGCAAAAAGATTTCTTTCATGCATAGAGATCATAAAAGTTGCTTGTATAAAAGCATTTTTCACTACGAACATCAGCATAGGATGATAGGAGGGCCACACCGATAGCAACTATAGTGAATGAGGAACACACGTGTCGCCGTCGAGTTGACATTTTGTACCTATTGTGGTGGGCATGAGCCTGTCCCAGTGTTGGAAGAGGCCAATCCGTCAACTGCAGTCTGTAGCGTCTCCCTCAAACAAGCTCCCAAATTCTGGAGAGGTAATCGATCGGCTCAAGAGCCTTGCCATGAGGATTTTATGTTTCTTGGCAGAGTTTGGTTGCATTGTACACTTGCGCACCTAATTGGTTGCGTTGTCCTTTCATGGGACGTCATTGGCCGATCCATACCCCATCTTGGGTTAGATGGTTCTAACTCGTATTAGAGGTCTACCAAGCCTTTTACTCCCAGTACTCTCACGCGATACTGCCTGTTGGATCGCAATCCCAAGGCTCCTGTCTATCTTGTTTTGGGTGGCCTTTACAACCTATTAAGTTGTGTTTTTTTTTTGAAAAAAATCCACTTTTCAATCTTAAACTCTGGCATCGGTTCATTTTTCAACATGAACTATGAAATCGTTTGAATCAAAACCTCTAACAAAACCGTCAATTTTACCTCCTACACCCAAACCAAGGTGGTTTTCCGCCGACATGCCATCCACATGTCCTAGTTTCATTGACATGGAATCCACATGGCATCTACGTGGACAGGTGTCACTGGCGTGGCATCCATGTGAACAGCTGACGCTGACTCAGCAAAGCCCAAATAGAAAAATTTAAAAAAGCTGGCGTAGGTCACTCACTAGTCATACTCGATGTTGTCGTTGTCGTCTTCTTCCTCTTCCTCGCTCTCTCCCTTCTCCCGGTCTAAACTAACCACCAATTAAGCTTCCTTGTTCGTCTTCCTCTCCGTCCACGTCCCGATTAGGCCAGGGTCGGCTCACCGCCGCTGCCGCCCTCCTCTCTGTACTCAAGCACACGCCAGACTGAGCTCCATTCACTGCCAATCGCCTCATAAATCCCCCTCATCACTTCTTCCTGCTACAATTAGTTGCACAGATGCAGATGAACACACACGAACATAAGAACACAATTTTTTTTTTGTGTAGTAGGAACAACATCAGTTTTTTTTTCCTATTACTCTTCTTCACAAAATTTGATTACAAGAGTGTCCTTTTATTGAGAGCAAACGACTATTCGTATCCGAAAATAATTATACGTATCATGAAAGATATTACACAAACTCTAGAATTCATAATTAATACTATCTCTAGAATTCATAATTAATACTATCTAAATACTATAGGACTACATAAACAAACTCTACATAAAATCTAAATATACCATATGCACAAAGATTACTAAGTATCACTCCCTAATCTTTGTGCACTTACTTATGCCACCCCGGGAGTCGAGATCACCCCTCTCGGGGCAGCAGCTAGGGTTTTGAACCTGGAGCTCTGATACCATTTGTTGGCCCAAACCGAAGACGAACACAAGAACACATTTTTTTTGTGCCGCCGGAACAATAGCAACTTTTCTGATTTTCTTCTTCTTCTCTATTGCTCTTGTCCACAAAATCTGATTACAGGGGTTCCCTTTTATTGAGAGCAAATGACTAATCATATCTGAAAAGGATTCAGCGCATCCTGAAGAGATACCACACAAACTCTAGAATCCATAATTAATACTGCTTAAACACTGTAGGACTACACAAATAAACTTTACATAAAATCTAGATATACTATATGCACAAAGTACTAACAGATGCATCTGGAGGAGGCCAGACTCGTTAATTAATGGTCTGATTGTGTTCACCGGATTGGATTGGTATTAGTTTCATGAAATTGAGTTTTCTTGTCTTCTTATCTAATGTACTCATCGATGTAATTCAATTAGAATTAGTATTTGGATTCCGTTTCGACTTTATTCAATCAGTCCATCAGCCATGGCAATGCAGCATGGATCGGACCAACCAACCACTGCCCCTCTCTCTCTATCTTTCTATTTATTTAGAGGGAATTGATTATTTCCCATCCTGGATGAGCACTTGATGAAATGCCACCGCTCCTAATGCAATTATTTTTTTCCAGTGTTTAGATGAGATCCTTGATTATTTGCCACTTTGGCAATATTTTGTACATTTCTGGTTCAATCCACATCTGAAATGATTCTTTTGCCCCTCTTTCTTCTTCCCTTTTTCTCCCCCCTTCTCTTCTCTTTTTTTTTTTTTTTGCCTTTGGCCATGTCCGCCGCCCCTCCAACTGCTCTCTTTTTCTGGCCATGGCCTCCGACTCTGCGGGTGGAGGCAAGGCCGTTCAGGACGCACGTCGTCAAGGTGGTGCCCGGGGTAGTGCACTCCCGCGTAGGCTACATCAATGCAGCAGGGCTCGCCGCCACCGCCGAGAATAGGCAGGACGAGTGGCAGTTGCACCGGGAGTTCACGACGTTCATCGACAGATGCGGGGCATGTTCGCAAGGAGCATGGCGCGGCGGGTGATGGAGGCGCGACCTTCACATGAGATCGTGTACAAGAGCATGACAATGCTATTCATCGCGTTTCTAGAGGTAGAGCATGGCACCGATGGTGATGCTGGTGCCATCCACGATGATGAACCCCTAGGGTATGAGCAGCCTCAGGATCTCCGATGAGGGGCAGCAGCCATGGCCAGAGTCAAGAAGAAAAGAAGAGGAGGAAGAAGAAAGAGGGGGCAAAAAGGTCATTTCGGGGTGGAATAAACTAGGTGAACTAGGAGTGTATAAAATATTGCCAAAGTGGCAAATAATCAAAGATCTCATCTAAACGATGGCAAAAATTAATTACATTGAGAGCGGTGGCATTTTATCAAGTGCCCATGCCTCTTCTATCTGTATATCTATGTGCACCGCGTGCACTATACACTGCTGCCAGTGCCAGCAAAGAAGGGATACAGAGCACAAGGTCAATGCCATCTTCCATAGTCCACAGGGGTGGTTGTGCCCCAGACGTTCGCTGTCGGAGTTTTGGGGAGAAGGTGATACAGGGTGCCCAATCTTCACAACTTAGGATCTTGGATACACATACCGCGATGATAACTCAAGAGCAACAATGCAATCTGAAATTGGGGCAACCTTGCGTTAAGCACAAAACCTCCTCGATGGCAATCACATCACAACTCTCACGATAATCCAATACACACAACCAACACATAGGCTAATGCACGGAGAGGTTGACCATGACAGACCAGCCCAAGTAAACTCCAAGAACTTGCAAGAACAAATGAAGCAAGAAAACACAATTCTTCTCAAGAACAATATCAATCTACTAGTTCAATCTGAACAAAATCATCAAAATTCATGGTTCTTGTTCCTAGGGTTGGCTCCTAGCTAATATAGGGAATATTCTCCTTCCTAGGTGCGGCCACACCCTGGGTTAAGCCCAATCCGGTTTGCAAACCGAAATCAACTCTAAAACGCAATTGAATCTAACTCTTAGTGTTCTGAAATAAAGAAGGGATACATGGCCTTAAATACATGTATAATTCAACCTAATATACTAGGCATGCAAGCCCAATCAAATTTCCAGCTTAAATCAAAGCCCAATTTGGATTGGAGCCCTTTTTCAATTCAGAGTTGTAATTAGGCTGATTGCTGAAATTGAATTCCAATGCAAATTGCTTGGTGGGCTCGTGGGATTTTGTACAATGGGTGACCAAAACCCACCTTGGCCTTGGCCCACACGTGATCCTCCTCTCCCCGTTGGACCTCATGTGGTTGGGCTCCTCCTTGGGCCCATCCAGCACTCCCCATTGGTGCATGCTTTCTTGGCCCATGCCTTGGCTTGATTGAAGGTGAGCTTGGTGGCTTGAGTGCTCCTTTCTTCCTTCTTTGGCGTGCTTCTTTCTTCCTTCTTTGGCCGAATTGGTGGCCCTAAGCTCCTCTTAGCCAAATGCATGAAAAATGCATACATGCTTTGGCTTGACCGAAGATGGTCTTGGTGGCTTGAGTGCTCCTTCTTCCTCCTTTGGCTGAATGCTCCCTTCTTCCTCCTTTGGCTGAATTGGTGGCCTCCAAGCTCCTCTTAGCAAAATGTATGAAAAATACATACATGCCTTCTCCCCTTATAGTGCCTTCCTCCCTCACCTCCCACCGAACACCATGGATTCTTCTAGTTTTCCTTCAATCATCAATTGAGCAATTTAGGCAACATCATTGTTCTTTTATGCAATAAAGTACTCTCATGTAAAGGAATCACCTTATCATTGCTC
Organism: Ampelocalamus luodianensis; assembly: GCA_036346255.1. Taxonomy (NCBI): domain Eukaryota; kingdom Viridiplantae; phylum Streptophyta; class Magnoliopsida; order Poales; family Poaceae; genus Ampelocalamus; species Ampelocalamus luodianensis. The sequence goes on from CM070625.1 coordinate 26,216,676, forward strand.
ATTTGATGTTTAGGTGATGGTATGCAAGTGTGAACCAATGGGATGTCCTCATCATTTCCCCTCTCTTCAAGAAAAGTTGTTCTCAGCTTTGGTTTATTGCAACCCTTAACCTTGGTCTTCTCTTGAATTTGTAGCATACACGACTTTGAAAGAGAAAGTTATCGTGTCTCCTCTTTTGGTATAACATGTACATCATCATAAAGAATACTAGAAATAGATGATAAAGTGTTAGTTTTCTTACACCTAGCATCTACCTCTCGCAAGTCATGCAAGTTATCAAGTAAATCAAATCGGACCATGTGATGTTCTCTTTTCACTTAATGGTTCTTTGTCTTACTACTAGCATAAAAAACATCGAATCAAAGTGTAATTCTTTCCTATAAGTGAGCATGTATATTAATTAGTTTTACCATTATGCATAGAACCACGATCATAATGCCACAGCCTACCTAACAGCATGTGATAAGCTTTCATTGGTACCACATCATAAATAATCTCATCCTTGTATTTACCAATAGCAAATGACACCTTAACAATATGTGTCACCTTAAAAATACCACATTCATTCAACCATTCAATTTGATAGGCTTTAGATTTCTAGAATGTATGTAATCCAAAGCTCTTAATCATGTCAAGACTAGCAAGATTTTGTCTACTACCACTATCAATAATAAAAGTGCATAACTTGCTCTTGATTATACCTTGAATGTGGAAGATGCTGTTTCGCTAATTTGTGCCCATGCACTCATCACTTTCGATGTTGATTTTCCTAACTGAAATTGAGATACCTTGTTCAAAATCACAATATGTAGCATCACAAGGTTCATCATTATGATCATATTGTCCATCTTCTTCTTTTTCACTTTCAGAATGAAGCTCACCGGTATCATCAATAATCATCGTGTGTTTGTTAGGACATTCACTCATCTTATGACCTTTACTATGACATTTAAAGCATGTAATCTTGTTGGTCCTAGCATTAGAAACAACCTTATTAGCAGTTTTACTCATTGTATTACTTACGGAGCTTACCGTTTTTGAAGCATCAAGTTGGAAAGGTGGTGCTGATTTTGATGATGCTGTTAGTTTGGATGTGATTGCAGCACCTCCCTCTTGTGGATTTAGATGCTTCCAAGTGGATGGAGAAGAGCAAGAGCGGCCACATTTAACTTTCCTCAATAGTTGTTGTTCAGACCATAATGCTTGATGCACCAATTCTTGAAGATTGACATATGAGTGCATCTCAACACGGTCTTGGACATCCTCATTACGACCCTCCAAAAAGCATGCCATAGTAGCCTCCTTCGATTCATGCATGCTTGCACGAATCAATAGCATTTCCATCTCTTTCCAATATATATCAATAGAGCGATTACCTTGTCTAATACGTTGTAGCTTGTTATGAATAGATCGTGCATAGTATGGTGGTACAAATCACTCTCTCATGATGTTCTTCATGTCATTCCAAGTCCTAGGTCGTCGCCCTTCCCTGTTCATTTGATCCCACCAAACCAAAGTAAATTCAGTGAATTCAATTAAAGCAGCACATACCTTCTTGTCTTCAAAGAAGTTTTGACCATTATAGATTTGATCAACACACATTACCCACTCTAGGTACTTCTCCAGATTAGTTTTGCATTGATGATGGCAATCACATCACAACTCTCACGATAATCCAATTCACACAACCAGCATATAGGCTAATGCATAGAGAGGTTGACCATGATAGATCAGCCCAAGCAAACTCCAAGAACTTGCAAGAACACACAGTTCTTCTCAAGAACGATATCAATCTACTAGTTTAATCTAAACAAAATCATTGCAATTCATGGTTCTTGTTCCTAGGGCCGGCTCCTAGCTAATATAGGGTGTATTCCCCCTCCTAGGTGTAGCCATACCTTTGGCTAAGCCCAATCCTGTTTGCAAACTGAAATCAACTCTAAAACACAATTGACTCTAATTTTTAGTGTGCTAAAATAAATAAGGGATACATGGACGAAAATACATGTATAATACGGCCTAATATACTAGGCATGCAAGCCCACTTAAATTTTTAGCTTAAATCAAAGCTTAGTTCGGATTGGAGCACTTTTTCAATTCGGAGTTGTAATTGGGCTGATTGCTGAAATTGGATTCCAATGCAAATTGCTTGGTGGGCTAATGGGATTTCGCACAAGGGGTGACCAAAACCCACCTTGGGCTTGGCCCACACGTGCTCCTCCTCTCCCCCTTGGACCTCATGTGGTTGGGCTCCTCCTTGGGCCCATCCAGCACTCCCCATTGGTGCATGCTTTCTTGGCCCATGCCTTGGTTTGACCGAAGATGGGCTTGGTGGCTTGAGTGCTCCCTTCTTCCTCCTTTGGCCGAATTGGTGGCCTCCAAGCTCCTCTTAGCCAAATGCATGAAAAATACATACATGCCTTCTCCCCTTGTGGTGCCTTTCTCCCTCACCTCGCGCTGAACAACATGGATTCTTCTAGTTTTCCTACAATCATCAATTGAGCAATTAGGCAACATCATTGTTCTTTTATGCAATAAAGTACTCTCATGTAAAGAAATCACCTCATCATTGTTCATTTGATGTTTAGGCGTTGGTATGCAAGTGTGAATCAATGGGATGTCCTCATCAGAAGGACGGGTTTGATCTGGATGGGAAGGGGCCGGCGATTCAACACAATGTGATGATGCACATGCAGGTGATGTGGTGCGTGTGTTGTGAGACAGTGACTGACCAATTGGTAGAGAGAGACTGAGCGCCATCGCCACCATCCATGACCACCGTCGACCCTAAAATCATCTCTCTCTCTCTCTCTCATTTTGAAAGGAAGAAGAAGGTGCTTAGAGGATGAAGTGGACGATGTGGATGCACACATGGGCACTATGTATTATTAGGATGCCACATGAGCCAAAAGCACCGCCACGTCGGATAAAACCGGAGTGATTTCGGACAAGATGGTGTTTTGCACTGTATTTAATAGTCGAAGGTTACTATTGGACGATTTCATAATTCAAAGTTGAAAAAAACCGAGATTAAAGTTTTTAATGAATCTTTTTAAAAATCCTTGGTTTGGTCCTACAGTCAATCGTGAGAAGTCACCTGTTACCGAAGTCTATCATGGATCACTTCACAGATAATTCTTAGATTTCGTTGGAATGAATTACGATATATGGGATTCAAATCCAATCCGTTCGGCATTTCCAAAAAGCAATCTGTTTGTCCCATCACCGAAGCAGTGGGTCGAGCCCACCTAAAAGCCCAGACCATAAGCGGCCCCGGTACATAGGAGAGCCATAAGGCCAGTCCCCATTCTTCCCACGCATCCGCGTGCACGAGCAGTGGTCCGTGTGCCACCGAGCCACCGCCCTCAGCTTCCTTTCAGCCACCGGTCTCCGCCCATCCCACCGTTCTTCCCGGACACACTTCGCCGCCGCAGGCGCTCGACTGCCTCGGCTGCCGCCTCCAGGGCAACCACGCCTTCCTTTCCACCAGCAGCGTAAGTAAGGTCCATTCCCCCCACCGCGCCAACATAACAGCTGCCTCCCACGCCTCCTCCCCACGCCCCTGTCTGGCTCTCTTCCTGTTATGCAGTTGAATTGCCTTGGGATTTCGATCAAATGGTGGTACGGATGGATGCTACTTCACGGGTTCGTTTCAGTAAAGGGTGTTCCGGTATTTGCCTATTGGATATCACGTCTCACATCGCCACATCGGCATCGACAGGTTTAATGTAACAGATGCATATAGTTTGCGATTTTTTTTAAATAATCTATTTTTTTAATTATAAATTACAAATTTATTCGCCACATCGGCATCGACAGGTTTAATGTAACAGATGCATATAGTTTGCGATTTTTTTTAAATAATCTATTTTTTTAATTATAAATTACAAATTTATTCTTACGACTTTTTTTTTACAGGAAAATACTTATGTCGCCTAATGGTTGGGCGACTGACTCCAGTCGTCCAACGGTTGGGCGATAGGCTGCAGTCGCCCAACGGTTGAGCGACTGAATATCTGCCGCCCAACCATTAGGCGATAGCTTTTGTCGCGAACATTTGGCGACAGGGGCTTTCCTGTTGATTTTTTTAAAATAATATTTTTTAAAAGATAATTACAAAAATATATAGTCGCTATAAAAAATTACAAAAATATGGAACCTATCGCTAGTTGAGCGTCAATGGAGGTACCTGTCGCCAGTTCAACTGGCGACAAGTGGTTCAACTTGCGACAGGTGGTTCAACTAGCGACAAGTGGTTCAACTGGCAACAATATCAGTGTGTATCAATTCGGAGGCGAATCGCAATATCACTTATCTTTCCGTTTACGAATCGTTCGTACCTCAAACGTTCTCGATTAATTCTCCAAAAATTAACCGTAGTACAACAACATACTACGATGACAAAGTGTTATTGCGAGTCTAACAAATTTGATACCGTTTAAATTTTATGAAAATCAAAAACTGGTTAAGTGGAACATGAAAAATAAAAAACTGGCTAGAGTGGAACATGAATATCTTTTTAAAACATGTCGTGTATTGTTGTACTGAGGTGAATTTTGTAAGATTTTTTTGATGACGATTGCGGTTTTAATGATTCGTACGTACGAAGGCAACTGATATTACAATAAGAACACGACGTTTCATCGAACAGGGGGGGGTTACATGGCACGCAGGACAACCAACCGAGGACGGTACACGCATGCCTTTAGGGAAATTAAAATACATGGGACATGTGGAGGAATAGGGTAGAACTACTGAGTGGAACGTGGCCATTTATCCTTGCGGCCCAGCTCGGCGTTGTACTCCTCGTCTTGCGCCTTAGCTCTCGCCGCGATGGCCCTCTTCCGCTCCCTCTCGGCTTCCCGTCGCCTCACATGCTCACGCCTCGCTCCTCACGGTGCTCGCCCACCTACCTTGCCGGCCTGCTCAGCTTTCAACTCTTTGAGGCGTCTTTCATGGGTCTCGATGTTCTCCCTGGCCCAGCTCTCCTGTGTCAGCAATGACCACATGTCGTAGGGGTGGATCTTGTCGTCGATCCACTGCCGGAAGTCGCATAGGGGTGGCGGAGACTGCGGTGGGTAAAGAGAGTTCGTTACGCCGTTATGCGAAGAAAATAGCATCGCACCATGAAATACGGTTTCATTACGGATGCCCGCTGTTGCTTGCCCACTGCAGAGTTTGGGCAAAGCACCAATAGCGCCGCCAATGGTCCACTCATCGGTTGATTTGATGCACTTGCAAGCGCCCCGACACCAAAGATAGGGTGGCGCCACCTCTATCGGGGCCCTTCCGGAGGCGCCCGCGGGCATAGGTGGGGTCGCGGCTCGACCCAGAACCATTGGGCGTACTACGAGGAAGCTTCCTCAGATCCACCACTTCTGGAAAAGTTTTGTGTGTCAAAGGTTCCTGACTAGCGGCATGATAGCGAGCGCTAGTTGTTGGAGATATGCCCTAGAGGCAATCATTTTGATGATGATATTTCGTTGTATCCATGATTTAATAAATGTTCCTTGAATATTGCCTTTGTGTTGATTAACAAGTATGTGACTTGTTTGTGAAACTCTTTACTTGTATGGTTATTCTAAAGTTGTCCCTAGTCAGAGTTCATGTGAGGACACACGTGAATGATGGATTAGCACATGTATCGGTTGATGACCATGTTTCACAGGTCATAGACATGGAGATGTCAAACCAATAATGTAGACACATGTTTAGAACATGGGGTTGGACCGACCCAACATGAGACATAGCTTTTATACTTATGGTTCTCTCTACACAATGTGTACGCCTTGTCCTTAGACACAGAGATTGTCGCATGTACTTGAGATGTGAATAGACCTACTTAGGGGCTATCAAACGCTACTCCAGAATCGGTAGTTATAAAGGTAGCTTTCGGGTTTGTCATGAAGCATGTCGCGAGGCATGGTCGGTCGAGATGGGATTTGCCCTCTCTACCGAGAGATATCTCTGGCCTCGAGTGACCGGATCCGAAATGCATGACCATGCTACTTAAGGTTAGGAGTTAACCTAGTAAGGGATTCCGATCACAGATCGAGAAAGAGTGGTCACTTGGAGCTCGACCAATATCGTGAGGCAAAGGGATTGGCATGTACATAACGTTGTGATGGTTTGTCCGATATGATCTTTACGTGCGCTTAGGAGTTGGCACGCCTTGCTAGAGGTCGCTACCAACTATTGACCAAGTATGTGTACTTGCGCCATGTCTAAACATACGTGAACCTATAGGGTCACACACTTATGGGTGAAGCCTAATTCGGATTGGATCCGAATTAGATCGGGCATTGAGTCCTAATGGGCCTCTATTCGTAGAAGCCCATTATAAGGACGCCTATAAAAGGAGGGCAGGGCGCGACCGTTAAGGGTTGAGTTTTTCGTGACATCCCTAAACCCCGCCGCCACCCTCCCACGCCCTAGTCGCCGCGCGATCTAGTAGTCCGGCGTGCGTTGCTTCCTCCCGCACGTGTGGATACCTTTGAAGGCGCCGCATCCGTGGCGTTGGGACGAACCGCAAGAAAGGAGGCATGCGTGGGGCGCCACGACGAGGACGCAGGAAGTAGTACGACTACTCGCCTCGACGCATCGCATCAACTTGGTACGACTACATCGCCTCGACGCTGCATCAACTTCCGCACTGCGCGTCTAGTGGTAAGACCGTGATCTATAATCGCAGGTGATCTTGGTTTACGGGTAGATTTTTTTAATTTGCGCTAGTGTAGCCTACCCGCTTCCCTACAAGCGGTATCGAGCGGTTCTTTGCCATGTTATAGGTTCGGGTGATTTGCATATGGCGATATGTAATCGGTATGATCGATGTGATCGATTGTATAGTTCGTAATGGATTGGTCCGGTTTCGTGATCATGCCGCTAAGGTCGTGAAACAACATACCCCTACCGGTCGGATTCGCCATCGGGGTAGACAGTGACACGTAAAACCGGTTGCGGCATGCGAAGATCAATATGATTGATCGAATCGGAACCTAGATTAATAATCGATGTACCGTGATCATGATGCTAAGGTCGTGAAACAACATACCTCTACCGGCCGGATTCGCCATCGGTAGACAAAGTGACACGTAAAACCGGTTGCGGCATGCGAAGATCAATATAATTGGTCGAATCGGAACAGTAGTCGATTTGTGGTAAATATGATTTGCCGATCAAAATCCTATGTAAAAATTGCCCCTTCGAACCCCGCGGGGGGAAACCCCCTCGACCCCCTATCCGGTAGATTGCGATTCTATGCATAAACTTGTTTTTGCAGGATGTATGTGACCAGTATGGCCTAATGTGTATGTGATGCATGTTTGTAATATTTGCATGATCTGCGTGTCGTGGGTACGGCAACACGGCTGGAGCCATTGTGTTGTCAAAGTATTGTATTAACGGCCTGCGTGCCGACTTGTGATGATTCCTAGTATCCATGTATTTTATTACTAGCTGTTATGAGTAATAGCTTATAGTAGTACTCGGAGGACACATCACTTGGAGGGATGGCACACATGAACCATGGAGATGGAGATCATCATGGTGGATGATTTTATGGCGATGGAGATCACCATGAGAAAATGGGCCATACCGAGTCACAACTGTGAATGCTATTCCTATTGTTTTACTCCTATGCATGCTTGAATGGTAGAAGTATAGCGATCCTCACAAAATGTTAAGTTAAACATATGCCCTCCCAATTAAACTTTGCACCATCCCATGTCTTGTAAATTGATGGTGGGTCTATAAAATTAGGCACCATCAACTTTCCTTGACTAGATGGGTTTTGTATCGATACTTACATGCATAAGGATTGGTGAACTTAACAAGGTTATCATAAAGGTTATGGGCCTTGGGGCATAAAGGTTGGGCGCCGGGGCATAGAGATGTCACCCAACAACAAGAGTCATATAGAGATATGATTAGTAAGGTGTTGCTTATCGAATTACCTTGTCTCCTAGCGGTGATGCAAAAGCTCACTAGTAGACTCGTTAATCATGGATCTTGAATCGCTAAGAATCAATAGAGGATGTTGATTTTAGTGGGAGTACATTCTATTAAATTTGTTTAATACGCTTTACTCTATCATGGTTTTATTTGTCTTAGTATTTTGCATTTCCTATTGTAGATCAATGGCATCTAGCAACCACGCACACCCTTTTGCTTTGCGATCGATTCTTGAGAAAGAGAAATTAAATGGAACAAACTATTCGATTGGGTCCATAACTCGAGAATTGTTCTCGTGGCGGATAAAAGGAAAACGCTCGACACCCCAATCCCGTAAGAACACGCTAACAATGCGTCTGCACTGTTAAAAATGCCTACAAGAAAGCATGTGATGACTCTCTTGAGATTAGTCGTCTTATGCTTGCATGCATGGAACCCGACCTTCAAAAGCGGTTTGAGGATCGAAGCGTATGATATGATCATAGCGCTTAAGGACATGTTCCGCATATAGGCCAGACCGAACGGTTCAATGTCTCTAAGGCTTTTCGAATGCAAGTTAATGTAAGGTGCACCAGAGGCCCACATGTGATCAAAATGGTTGGTTACAATGACTTTGGATAAACTTGGTTTTCCAATTGGCTAAGAGTTGGCAATCGATTTCATTTTAGCGTCTCTTCCACCTAGCTATGGGCATTTCATTTGAACTACCATATGCATGGGGCGGATAAGGGCCTTAATGAGCTTTGTGGGATGCTCAAAACAGCAGAGAGTGACATTAAGAAGTGTGCGGGCCTAGCCATGTGATGGTCAGTGCAACAAGTCTAGCTTCAAGAAAAGGGTAAGAAGCCATGGCCAAAGAATAAGGGCAAGGTTAAAGATATGATCTCGAAGCCAACGTCTAAGCCTAATCTTTGACTCGAGCCGAGACAGATGCTTCTATTGTAAAGAAACCGCCACTTTGGAAGAGAAACCGCAAGAAGTACATGGATTCCGATGAATGCAAGAAGAAGGTCGAAGTAAGACTTCCACCCATGGTACACTTGTCATAAATGTTTTAGACATTTTTCTCGCAGATTCTCCTATTAACTCTTGGGTATTTGATACTGGATCGCTTGCTCACATTTGCAACTCGATGCAGGGCTAATAAGAAGTAGAGGAGTCGCAAGAGGTGAAGTTGATTTTCGTCGGAAATAAAGCAAGGGTTGTCGTTGACCGTCTACACCATGCAACTTCACTTCCTTCAAGATTTATTATGGAATTGAATAATTGTTATTATGTTCCTAGTATGAGTCGAAACATTTTATCCCCTCATGTTTGATGAGAGATGGTTATTCATTTGCAAGTAAAGACAATAGTTGTTTGATCTCTAAAATGGAATGTTTATGGCTTTTGCGCCATTGTGAATGGGTTATTTATTTTAAATCTTGATGATGCGCCTATCTTTAACATAAATGCTAAAAGACTTCGACCTAATGATTTGAATCCCACCTATGTTTGACATTGTCGTTTGGGTCACATAAGTGAAAAGCGCATGAAGAAGCTCCATGTCGATGGTCTTCTAACTTCGCTTGATTTTGAATCATACGAGACATGTGAAGCTTGTTTGCTTGGTAAGATGACCAAATCACCTTTCAAAGGTTCTTTTGAGAGGCGTCGACTTGTTGGAAATCATACATACCGATGTATGTGGACCAATGAGCACGATCGCTAGAGGTGGATTTCATTACTTCATAACTTTCACGATGATTTTAGTAGATATGGTTATGTCTACTTAATGAAGCATAAGTCCGAAACTTTTGAAAAGTTCAAAGAGTTCCGAATGAGGTTGAAAATCAACGTGCAAGAAAATTAAGGCTCGCGATCCGATCGTGGTGGCGAGTATTTGAGTCATGAATTTAGCAATCATCCAAGAGTTGCGAATTGTTCCACGCCTAACACCGCCGGAACGCCTCAAAGAAACGGGTATCCGAGCGCGTAATCGGACCTTGTTGGACATGGTTCGATCGATGATGAGCCGATCAGATTTACCATTATCCTTTGGGGTTACGCCTAGAAACGGCAGCTTTCACACTTAATAGGTACCGCCTAAATCCGAGTTAAGACACCATATGAGATATGGACCGGAAGAGTCACGCTTGTCTTTTCTAAAGATTTGGGGATGTGAGGCGTTTGTCAAGCGACTACAATCGGACAAGCTCACACCCAAGTCGGATAAATGCATTTTCGTGGGATATCCGAAGGAAACCTTTGGATATTACTTCTACAACCGACTAGAGGGCAAAGTGTTTGTCGCTCGAAGTGGTGTTTTTCTAGAGAAAGAGTTTCTCAACAGGGAGACAAGTGGAAGAACGGTGCAGCTTGAAGAGGTTCAAGATGAACCAATCGGGGAAGACTCGACGAATGATGCCCATGTGGCAGAACAAGTTGAGGAACCCATGGCAAAGGAAGCACCACCACCACGAAGGTCGGAAAGGCTCCGCAATGCGTGAGATATATTATTGTTAGACAATGATGAGCCTACGACCTATGCGGAAGCAATGATGGACCTAGACTCTGAGAAATGACATAGTGCCATGAGATCCGAGATAGCATCCATGGGAGACAATCAAGTTTGGAATTTGGTTGACCTACCGATGGTGTTAAAACCATAGAGTGCAAATGGATCTATAAAGGAAGATTGATATGGATGGAAATGTTCATATCCATAAAGCCCGACTTGTCGCAAAAGGTTTTCAAGTTCAAGGAGTTGACTACGATGAGACTTTCTCACCGTAGCGATGCTTAAATCAATACGGATCATTCTAGCTATTGTCGCATATTTCGACTATGAGATATGGCGGATGGATGTCAAAACGGCTTTCCTTAATGGAAATTTAACCGAGGACGTGTATATGATACGGCCAGGGTTTTGTCGATCCAAACAATGCTAGAAAAGTATGCAAACTTCAAAAATCCATTTATGGATTGAAGCAAGCATCTCGGAGTTGGAACATTCGCTTTGATGAAGTGGTCAAAGGGTTTGACTTCATCAAAACGAAGAAGAATCTTGTGTTTACAAGAAGACAAGTGGGAGCTCACTCGTATTTCTAATCTTATATGTAGATGACATATTACTGATTGGAAATGATATTCCTATGCTCGAGTCCGTTAAGACCTCACCAAAAATAGTTTCTCAATGAAGGACTTAGGGAAGCGGCATATATTTTGGGTATTAAGATCTATAGAGATAGATCAAAAAGGCTAATAGGATTAAGCCAGAGTACTTACATTGACAAAGTGTTAAAACGGTTCAACATGGAGGAGGCAAAGAAAGGGTTCTTGCCCATGTCTCATGGCATAAATCTTGGCAAGACTCGGTGTCCTTCGACAACCGATGAGCGAGATCGCATGAGTAAGATTCCATATGCTTGACCATTGGATCTATCATGTATGCTATGATGTGTACTCGCCAGATATTTCCTATGCTCTAAGTGTTACTGGCAGATACCAGCCGATCCAGTGAGAGTCATCGACAATGTTAAAAACATCCTCAAGTATTTGAAAAGAACTAAGGATGTGTTCCTAGTCTACTGAGGTGAGGAAGAGCTCGTTGTAAATGGTTACACCGATGCAAGCTTCTAAACCGACAAAGATGATTACAAATCGCAATCGGGTTTTGTGTTCCTTTTGAACGGTGGTGCGGTAAGTTGGAAGAGTTCCAAGCAGAGATCATTGCGACTCTACAACGGAGGCCGAGTACATTGCGGCTTCAAGCAAAGAAAAGAAGGTGTTTGGATAAGGAAGTTCATAATCAACTAGGTGTGGTTCCTAGTGTGTGCGATCCTCGGATCTTTCTTGTGATAACAAGTGGGGCCATTGTGCAAGCCAAGGAGCCGAGGAATCACCAAAAGAACAAACACATATCATGCGGTTTCATCTCATTCGAGAGATCCTTAATCGAGGAGATTTAAAGATATGCAAAATACACACGGATTTGAATGTTTGAGATCCTTTGATTTAAGCCTCTCCCACACCTAAGCATGTGGCGCACACAAGAGCTATGGGTATTAGATATCTTCTAGATTGACTCTAGTGCAAGTGGGAGATCATTGGAGATATGCCATAGAGGCAATCATTTTGATGATGATATTTCGTTGTATCCATGATTTAATAAATATTCCTTGAATATTGCCTTTGTGTTGATTAACAAGTATGTGACTTGTTTGTGAAACTCTTTACTTGTATGGTTATTCTAAAGTTGTCCCTAGTCGAGTTCATGTGAGGACACACGTGAATGATGGATTAGCACATGTATCGGTTGATGACCATGTTTCACGTGTCATAGACATGGAGATGTCAAACCAATAATGTGGACACATGTTTAGAACATGGGGTTGGACCGACCCAACATGAGACATAGCTTTTATACTTATGGTTCTCTCTACACAATGTGTACGCCTTGTCCTTAGACACGAGATTGTCGCATGTACTTGAGATGTGAATAGACCTACTTAGGGGCTATCAAACGCTACTCAGAATCGGGTAGTTATAAAGGTAGCTTCGGGTTTGTCATGAAGCATGCCGCGAGGCATGGTCATCAAGATGGGATTTGCCCTCTCACCGAGAGATATCTCTGGCCCTCGAGTGACCGGATCCGTAAATGCATGACCATGCTACTTAAGGTTAGGAGTTAACCTAGTAAGGGATTCGGATTACAGGATCGAGAAAGAGTGGTCACTTGGAGCTCGACCGAATATCGTGAGGCAAAGGGATTGGCATGTACATAACGTTGTGATGGTTCGTCCGATATGATCTTTACGTGCGCTTAGGAGTTGGCACGCCTTGCTAGAGGTCGCTACCAACTATTGACCAAGTATGTGTACTTGCGCCATGTCTAAACATACGTGAACCTATAGGGTCACACACTTGAAATTGAAGCCTAATTCGGATTGGATCCGACTTAGATCGGGCATTGAGTCCTAATGGGCCTCTATTCGTAGAAGCCCATTATAAGGACGTCTATAAAAGGAGGGCAAGCGCGCGTTAAGGGTTGAGTTTTTCGTGACATCCCCAAACCCTGGCCGCCACCCCTCCCACGCCCTAGTCGCTCGCGCGATCTAGTAGTCCGGCGTGCGTTGCTTCCTCCCGTACGTGTGGATACCTTTGAAGGCGCTGCATCTGTGGCGTTGGGACGAACCGCAAGAAAGGAGCTTTACGTGGGACGCCACGACGAGGACGAGGAAGTAGTACGACTACTCTGCCCCGACGTACTGCATCAACTTGGTACGACTACACTGCCCCGACACGCTGCATCAACTTCCGCACCTGCGCGTCTAGTGGTAAGACCGTGATCTATAACTGCAGTGATCTTGGTTTACGGGTAGTTTTTTTAATTTGCGCTAGTGTAGCCTACCCGTTTCCCTACACTAGTCTCATGGGGAGACACCTAATCCTTCAGAAGCTTGCGGATTTTCTCCCATTCCTTCTCCTTGTCCATGTTTTCTACTTGGTGGTGCTGCTGTGGACTTGTTGGATGAGTTGCGCTGTATTTATAGCTACAGCGGACGGAGTCGTAGCCGGGCCTCTCGTCGTGGTAAAAGGTGCCTCGTCCGGTCAAATTGTCTTGAAAAGCTACCTCGTCTGGTCATGTCCTCAGAAAAAGCTGGGTCGTCGGGTCACATCGTCGAGAAAAAGCTGGGTCGTTGGGTCACATCGTCCAGAAAAAGCTGGGTCGTCGGGTCACATCGTCCAGAAAAAGCTGGCTCGTCGGGTCACATCGTCCTAAAAAGCTAGCTCGTTGGCTCATGTCATCGTAAAAAGCAGGATCGTCAGGTCACATGGTCCTAAAAAGCTAGCTCGTTGGCTCATGTCGACGTAAAAAGTAGGATCGATTTGTCGCGTGCTTTAAGCTATAGGAGTCCATATGCATTGGACAAACATGTGTTGTATAAACGAGTACACACAAGAACGCAAAAGTATTACATGCATCACATATGAAGTGCAAAATTTAAGTATGACATAACGAACAAATGTACAGCCAATGTAGGCGGACACCCCCTACTAGCCCCTGCCAACCGCACCACCAGCATCCCCTCCCCCATCACCACGGCCCACTCCACCTCCGTGTCCTCCCCTACGGGCTCGCTTAGGCCCCCTCCTCTGCGCTGGGTGTCGGGGCCTCGGCCCCGATAGGGAAAGACGGTCTGGAGCCCTGGTCTGACGAGGACCGAGAGGCGAAGGGGTGGACTGAACCGGCTGTTGTGTGGGTACTGGCGCACTGGCGAGCTGTGACTCGGAGAGAACCTCAGCCGATGTGGGCTGAGGTGCCGGGTCGTCGTCCACCAAGAAGTTGTGGGCTTTCGTGAAGCCTGGGGAGGACCCTCTGTCATAGAGAATTGGACCTGCACAGTAAAATATTGTTAGTTAATTAAGAAAAACACGATGCGTGTTGACAAACGGAGATGTGATGTACTCTCAGCTAGCGCCATAGCGCGCGAAGGCGTCCATAGGAAAGTATGGCACGCCGTACACGCCCTGTGTGTACTGAGTGTGGAAGGCGAAGGGGTGTGGAGGACCGACGTTGTAACAACCCCAGATTTAAGAAACAGTAATAATCTGCTTTTTGAACAGTAATGGAATACTGTTCATAACATTACTGTTCATATTTGAAATTTGGATTTGTTGTTACAAATTAAAAACCTTCCTTTTCTAGCTAAAAATCCAAAACTTATTTGAAGTCTCAAAGGAAATACAAGATAGTGCTTGTATTATGACTGGGAAGTATTTTTATTAAAGCCTGGATCAATTATCTTGGCCAACAATAATTTTTGTTGAATTTTTAGAAATTATTTTGCCTTGGAGAAAAATATTTGACTTTAAATAAACCTATTTGGGATAATTAAATTATGTATGTATTTTGAAAAGTGAAACAGTAGTTTTCAAAATTTATTTGGGAATATATCATCCCAAAGAGCATTCTTGTAAAATTTCATGGTTTTACAAATTTATCTACTATTTTTAAACCCCAAGTCAAACTTTTGGGAACTTTAAAATGAGTTAGTCAACTCTTCCGGTCTAAACCCAGCTTTTTGCACTGTAGCGACCGAGCTCAAGTGCTTTGGGCCTAAATCGTGCAACCGGTCGCACTGACACGCCGCGCGCCCAAACCTCTAGCGAACGTGAGCCGTCGATGTCTTGATGGATGGCCGAGATTCGCTAAGCCGCGCGACTCTCCACGCGCGCTGGCACTTTCCACCGCTGGATCTTTATCCAACAGCCCTCCCATCTTAATTCAAAACTCTAACGCGCTCCAATCCTCCGCCGTTAGATCTTAATGAGCGTGCGATTCATTGTGTCGTCGGGTCACCCAACATCGCATTGATCTCGAGCCCTTGATCTAATTTGGGCGATCAAGGGTGATTGTGCCGTCGCCACCCGACCTCAACCCAATCTCCACCGTTGATCTTAAATCCAACCGCGCCGCTCTTTTCGCTTTTGAACTCAAGGGTGCGCATTTATTCCTCGGCCGTTGGATCTCCATCCTACGGTGCCCTTTGACCGCGTGCGCTTAGGGCCCGATCTTCATAGGACCGTTGGATTCTAATCCAACGCTCCTCTTTGAATGTAACCTTCGGGTTACCCAAGGCTCCATTAAATCTCCACCGCTCGCTTGTGATCGCATCGACCCATATTAATCGATATCGCTTAAATTCTTTTAACCCTCTATTCATCGTAGCCGCCATTTCTAATCGGACGGTCGATGTTCTTCAGCGTGTTAGAGTCGCACGGATCATGCGGTGACATTGGGACCCACATGTCAGATGTTGCCTCTCTTTCTCTTTGCCTCTGTGCGTCATCACCATTTCTGTAAATAGAGGAGAGGATTTATCCAAAGATTATGCAACTAATTTTTGGATGTTTAGCCCTAAATGGACACCTCATCAACTCTAGACCCTTCTCCTTTGCCCTGTAGCTCAACCTCTATATATAACCCTAGTTTTTTGAGCTGCTGCCATTGTTGACCACTGGAGTTTATCATCTTCCATTGCTGTCCAGTGGAGTTTCTTGATCCTACCCTTTGCTTATCCATCCTAGATGCTTGTTTCACTTTGTGATATAAGCTTGACATCTTTTGTAGGTTGAACCCGAGCTTATTTCTCTCCTGATCAAACTTGGTTTTAGGAACCTTCTGCTTCCTTAGCACAGTAAGCTAAAATCGTGAGTTTTGTTATCTTGAGCATCTTAGGACCTTAACAACTCACACGAATCATTCCCTTGAATATCAAGAACTTCAACTTGCTTTAAACTGAAAAGTTAGTTTTGTAACTTTTCGGTCTTTCATATCGTTTTCAAGGTTCTAGGGTTTCTCCTGTCAACCTATTGTCTTAGGTAGTTTTCAACCAAACCCTAGTAGCATAATAAGTTATTCTTTTGATCTTTCTTATCATCTACTTAATCTTGTAGCAGATTGATCTCTGTTTCTATATTGTCCGTTCAAGCCGACAACATAGATTTTTCTTTAGCTTTTGTAATCTAACCGATTAGAGTTGGGTTAGGGTTAGCTTGGGATGTTGATTACCCTAAAAGATCAAGCTAAGCTTTTTTTTTCAGAATCTTTGCTTGACCTATTTTCCTTTTTCCCATAATCTGTAATCTGTCCTGTTTTCAGTTCTTTTCAAAATCTGAAACCTGCAACTTTGATCTAAATTTTAGTTTCTGTTATTTAAAGACTGTATATGATAATATGGGTTATTATTTTATTATTAGGGTAGATATAGCTTAAGCATACTGTTAAACATGCATTTCTATATTAATCATACATTTTTCTTTCAGTCTGCACTTGCTGTCAATTTTGTGTTCTTTGGATTTTGTTGTCTCTTTTTAGAATCTGGTTCTTCTGAAGTCTTTGAAACTATTTCGAGCAACTTTGAGCCTGCACAAGAAGTTTATTATTATCAAGGCAAGCATCCTCTTTGCACCATGTTGATCCCAAAGTTTCATACAATAGATTTTCAAAATACAGTGACATCTGTTGCATGCTACTTTTCTGAAAATACAAATTGTGATTTGTTAGTAGTTAGTTATGACCTAACACTGTGGATTATCTTAATTATAACCATACACTCAAACCTAGAGTAGTACTGTATACTACCAGGTTTATTTTCACAATTTGCTTAGCCATGCAGTCTAGATAACTTTAAGGTTTGACAAGATTACCTTGTCAAACATGGGAACGACAAATGAATTTCAGTTATTTTAAACTCTTTGTCCAGTTTATTTACATCAGAACTGAATTTTAAATTTCAATTGGTCTGGACAAGAGGATGCTAGTGGTGGTGCCTTGTGCACGAGATTGGGAAATGTGGTGGACTTGTCTGGACCTATTTAAGGACTAAACTCTGATTATTCAATTCAAGTCCCTACGTACTTCTACATGCAGTGTATGGGCGCTGTTTGGTTAAGTAAAGAGTTAGTGCTATTGAGTTGGAAACAGGAGAGTAAGGATATGTGTATTGATCTTGTATGGCATAGATGCTCTGGTCTTATGACTGCGTTTTATGCCATGTGAGCTTGTATGTCAGTATCATATGTCCTTAGAAGGGTGAGGGCGTATATGTGCTCCGTCGCATGTACGTACCTTAAAGATGCCGATTGCAATCTATTATGGGTAGCGAACCCAACGCATTACTTCTTATGGTTGGATCGGCATTCCTGACACAACATGTGTGCCCCGGTTAGACAGACGCTATCAGACGTTGTTTAAGCGAGATCAGTTCACACATGGGTATCCAACTCAATAGTGTTAACTTGTTGAAAAATGCCAAATCTTAGTTTCCCCGGTCGGCATACCAAAGGAAGTATGTCATCATTCGAGGCATCCAAGGCAACGGGCCGACTAAGTCGTGTGGGTAAGTTGTACACCTGCAGGTATCAAACTGCTCGAATAGCCGTGTCCACGGTCATGGACGATAACTTGAATTGATGTCACTGTATAGAGTTTTGATTTACAAATCTGGTTTCGGTTTACAGTTCGCATGAGGGAATTCATGCAATGTATTGTTTTAATTATTTCATTTACTTATCGTTTCTAGTCCAACTTTGATTTATTAAATGGCTTTGTCAAAATCTAGCATTTGTAGGTTAAGATGTACTGCTTTATGCAAAATTTAACCATTATACCTTCCTGTTGCAACCTTATGCATGTATAAATTCTACTCCTTTGAATAGGTTATAATAAACACTTTCTTTTATTAGTTTGTGTAAGTCTTGCTGAGTACCTTCCGTACTCAAGGTGCTATAACCTAATGTTGCAGGTGAGGACGGTTATTTATATGAAGTGCCCGTTAGCGTCGATCAGGGTGACGCTAACGAGTAAACCTACTTCTTTCCTCCAAGCAATCGCCTGCGGGTGGATGGGGCCATTGGTGGATGTTGCCGTTTTATTTTGCTTCCGCTGTTAAATTTTTTGTAGTGACCAAGTCACATGATAATGTAGTACTAAACCGAAAGTTGTAAACTTATGTTTAATTATTTAAATGTATGACTTGTATGTGTATGATACAATGTTGTTGAAGGATATATGTGCAATGGTCGTTGATCCCGGGAACCATTGTGAGACATATATCGAAGTTCTGAATATTGGATTCATCACTTATTAAACTTATGCTTTTAGTATGATCCTTACCAAAGGAGCAAAGACTGCTTCCTTAAGTAAGAATTATGCTACAAGATAAATTTAATTAATTACATTTCCAATATTCCAAGGCCCACACACGTTGGTATCGAGCATACGTTGCTGTAGGTTAGAGGTAGCATGGTCAAGTAATTAGAGAGTCTTACGAGAAAATTATTTTCAAGCGAGAGTATAATTTTTAAAGCTTAAGTATGACATCTTTTATTTCTTATCTTCCTTAACACCAATTCTTGTCCCAACTTTCTGTTGGCTTTTCCCAAAGTGAATTGTTCTCTTATCTTGTCTTTTTGTCTATAGATGAGCGGGTGGTATTTGGTCAAGGAAACCCGAGCTGAAGAGGTGGATGGATTTCCAGCTCTGTTGCGGGATATGATGTGGCGAGCCAACTTCACTTACCAGCCGGAGTATGCCATCTATCGACGAGATCGAGGACCAGGGATGGAGGAGTACCGCGCCTTCATCAACGTTATCGCTAGGCAGGTAGCAGGCAATGTTCCCTACTGTGTCCAAGCACTTGCCACTTCTGAGTCTATGGTCTCAACCACCCTATGATCACTTCCCGAATCAAGGTCCTAGTGCAGAAGTGAGCATGTTCGATGAGATATAGTTTGGGAAGACCTCAAAGCGATAGCTTGGCGAGGATGGTCCGCATCATGGACCGCATCCATCGCCGCCTTCCGAGGAGTTGTGGGAAACTTCGGCATCGTCTTAATGAGGCCCAGGAGTACCTGCTACTTGGAGTCAACATGAATCGCGTTCCTCGCAACGTGCTTTATGGTGACAACGAGATCTCTCCCGCTGCTGCTGCACCACCACTTTACCGACTTCCATGTGTAGCCGGGTGCGTGCCTGTTTATGGACAAGTGCGCTAAGCCGGATGATCGCAGTTTTCTCGCACTCGCGATCGCACCTCCTGGAGGTCATCAACCACTTCTGGGTTCCCCGAGGCGCCTTATTAGCCCTTTGGATCCTATTGACACGGGTTCCCCTGGAGCTCATCTTCTGAATGAGTTTCCGGTGAACTTTAACCGTGATCTTTATGCTAGCACCTCGACGATGAACCCTCGTGGATAGGTGTCTTTTCGTTTAGCGGTTACCTTTAAATAAATGTAATAGGGTAGTGGTATTTTGCAAAGAATATGTAAGTTCGACTTTTGGCTTGTATTATGACCTTTATGGCCAACTATTATGTGCGGCTGGAACTGAATTCCTTTTGATGTATCTATAAAGTTGTGGTTTGGTGTTAATTTGAATGCATGGCATAACATGATGCATTATATGTACAGTGTTTGCTCCTTTTCTAATTATAACCTTGTTTGTGTTTCCCGAGTATATCCTTGTTATGTTGTTAACCATTGTGTGGTAACAGGATGACAGGACCCACTACTCGTGCGCAAACACAACAAGGGAAGGGTCTTTCAACTTCAGCGCCCCATTCTCAAGGAGGCGATCAACCCTCTAGTTCTCGGGGTCCTCAAGGTGGTCCCCAGGAAGAGGAGCTTCCTCCACCACCCACTATGGCTGATGTGCTCATGCAAATTGAGCGCAATGAGAATGGACCAGACGCATATTAGAACAAATTGCGCGCAATACTTCTTCCACTACTACCCCACCGCCGAGCAGCGGCCATCATGTGCGGGAGTCTTCAATTTCAATGACCAACCCACCTGTTCTCCACTCTCAAGATCCCATGGAAGCCGAGGACTGCTCCGACCATTGAGAAGAAGTTATTGATTGCTCAATGTTCCGAGAGGAGAAAGTCCTCTTTGCCGCTTATCACCGGATGGAGCGGCTAGCATATGGTGGGATAATCTTCTTGCCATTCAACTCGCTGGACACGCCCCTACTTGGGATGAGTTCATGGAGGCCTTTCGTGAAGCCCATATTCTGAGGGAGTCATGATGATCAAGCAACGTAAATTTCTTACTCTCAAGCAAGGGCGAAAGTGCGTGGATCGAGTATCGCATGAATTCAACTTCCTTGCCGATATGCTCGATGATGTTTCGACCGACCTTCGCCGCCGAAACCGCTTCTTGAATGGGTGTGCCCGAGGAGCCGCAGATGGTCGTAGCTTTGCATGACTTCGTAAATTTCTCCCATCCGTCAACAAAGCCATTGTTGCCGAAAGCAAGAGCAAGGCTTTGGAGGAGTCACGCAGTTTACAGAGGACTACTCGCCATTCCTAGTGGCGCTTGCCGAGGCCTCACATGTGGTTGCCTAGACCTCCGCGGCACCACCCATTTTCACAGAGGTCGGCAATGTTTGCACTCGCCCATCTCCTCCCACTACTCACCGAGGCCTAGTGGAAACCGCCACCGGTATCGTTCATCGCGGTAGAGTCATATGCTATCATTGTGGCGCCAGGGCATTTCGCCAATCGTGTTATGCCAAGGCACAAGGGATACCTCCTATTCACCCTTCTCCGGCTATTGTGCGCATCGCACCACCTTCCCGATCGTGGTCAAACCCGACCCCATTCCGCCGAGGTCGCGTGAATCGACATCTTCGAGGAAGCATTGCCATTCTTGAAGTCGCCCTGGTATGCTCCTCGTTAATTTCAAGATCGCCATTGCTTTATTTGATTCTCGAGCATCTCATTCATTTGTTAGTAGGCGCTTGCTACTCAACATCGCTAGATGTGCATCATCTTCATCCACCCCATATCATCCACTCACCGATCACCTTTATGACTCGATCAAGTTCGCCATAATGTCAATATAAATATTGAAGGGTAGACTTTTGGGCGGATTTGATTGTGATAGATTCTAAAGGGTTGATGTTATTCTAGGAATGGATTGGTTATCCAAAACCTTGGGCAAATTAATTGTGCTCAAAAGTCCATTTCTTTAACTAATGAAAGCGGCACTTCAGTCGTTTTTCAATCCAGGACCGCGAGTTCTCATCTTTGTGCTCACCAAGTTGATACCACTCCTTCTTTGGAGTCGCATCAGCTTGTTTGTGAGTATGTTGATGTCTTTCTCAAGACCTTCCCTGATTGCCACCAAATCGGAAGTGGAGTTCGTAATTGATCTAGTTCCCGAACCGCTCCTATATCCGTAAGTCCTTATCGAATGCCCACAACGAGTTGGTTGAATTAAAGAAGCAACTTGGAGAATTGCTTGACAAGGGATTCATTCGACCGAGTTCCTCACCTTGGGGATGCCCGCTTTATTTGTTAAAAGAAAGACAACACTTTGCGGATGTGTGTGGATTACCGTCAGTTAAATGAGGTTACCATCAAAACAAGTATCCTCTCGCTCGAATTGATGATCTTTTGATCGCTTAGTCGAGCCCGAGTCTTTTCAAAAATTGATTTGCGATCTGGATATCATCAAATCAAGGTTAGGGCTGAGGACATACCTAAAACAACTTTCTCTACTCGTTACGGCTTGTACGAGTATACTGTCATGTCCTTTGGTCTGACTAATGCTCCAACTTATTTCATGAATCTTATGAATTCAGTGTTCATGGATTTCTTGGATAAGTTCGTTGTCGTGTTTATTGACGACATTCTTATTTATTCCAAATCCGAAAAGGACCATGAACAACATTTGAGACTTGTGCTGGAAACACTTCGCAAGCATCGATTATATGCTAAGTTTAGCAAGTGTGCTTTTTGGCTTAAGCAGGTTGCATTTTTGGGGCATGTGTTATCCGAAGGAGGCATCGCTGTTGATTCCAGGAAAGTACAAGACGTACTAAATTGGAAGCAGCCCAAGAATGTTTCCGATATTCGAAGTTTTCTTGGACTTGCGGGTTATTACCGTAGGTTCATTGAAAATTTCTCCAAAATTGCAAGACCTTTAACTCAGCTCTTGAAGAAGGAGAAGAAATTCAATGGTCACTATGTGAGGAGAGTTTTCGCTTTGAAAACTCTCTTGACTAAAGCTCCAGTTCTCACTCTTCCAGATATTCATAAGAGCTTCGATATTTATTGCGATACATCTCACCATGGACTTGGCTGTGTGCTTATGCAAGAAGGCCGAGTTGTGGCATATGCATCTCGGCAGTTGCGACATCATGAAGTCAATTATCCTACTCATGATTTGGAATTGGCTGTCGTAGTCCATGCATTAAAGATTTGGCGATATTACCTTCTCGGTAATCGTTGTGAGATCTATACTGATCATAAAAGCCTTAAGTACATATTCACTCAAGCTGATTTGAATATGAGGCAGAGAAGATGACTTGAATTGATCAAAGACTATGATATGAGTATTCATTATCACCCAGGCAAAGCCAATGTTGTGGCGGACGCTTTAAGCAGAAAGTCACAGTAATCGCATGTCCTCTCTACCTGCGGCCAAGGACTTGTGTGCTAATTTTCGGCGCCTAAGTCTCGAAATGGTGAGAGGAGGTTTTCTCGCTGCATGACAAGTGGAGCCTACACTAGAAACTCAGATTCTGGAGGCCCAGGAAACTGATGCTGAAGTAGCCGAGATCAAGGAGAATTTGAAGGCAGGCAAAACCAACGAGTTTTCTGAAGATCATCGCGGTATAATTCGATATCGCAATCGCTTGGTGGTACCTGCAGATCCTCAAATAAGAGGGCTAATTCTTAGAGAGGGTCATAATTCCAAGTTTTCTTTACATCCTGGTAGTACCAAGATGTATCAGGATTTGAAGAAAACATTTTGGTGGAGCCAAATGAAAAGGTAGATTGCTCAGTATGTTGCTAAATATGATATTTGCCAAAGGGTTAAAGCTGAACATCTGAAGCCAGCCGGTACCCTTCAACCTCTACCTATTCCCCAGTGGAAGTGGGAAGAGATAGGTATGGATTTTGTTACCGGTCTTCCAAAAACTCCGAATGGATCCGATGCCATTTGGGTAATCATTGACCGTTTAACGAAGGTGGCTCATTTCATTCCTGTCAAAACCATCTTCGATGGCAAGCAACTAGCAGAGATTTATATTGCTAGGATTGTTTGTCTTCACGGTGTTCCAAAGGTCATTGTTTCTGACCGTGGCCCTCAGTTTACTTCCCATTTTTGGAATTGTCTTCATCAGGCTATGGGGACTGAACTCACTTTCAGTACTGCTTATCATCCTCAAACTAGTGGTGAAACTGAGAGGGTGAATCAAGTAATGGAAGATCTTCTTCGAGCCTATGTACTAGCCTATAACAAAGACTGGGAGAAATCTTTGCCTTATGTGGAGTTTTCTTACAATAATAGCTACCAAGCAAGTATTCAAATGTCGCCTTTTGAAGCCTTGTATGGGAGAGCTTGTAGGACTCCATTGAATTGGTCCGAGTCTGGTGAAAGATCATTCTATGGCCCAGATTTGGTAATGCAAGCAGAAGAGCAAGTTCGCCTGATTCGAGATTGTTTGAAAACCGCCGTCTCATCGTAAGAGCTATGCTGACCATCGTCCGCCGTGAATTAAGCTTTGAGATAGATGATCATGTCTATCTTAAAGTGTCACCGATGAAGGGCACTCATCGTTTTCAGGTGAAAGGAAAGCTAGCACCTCGTTATATCGGACCTTTCCGAATTATTGCAAAACGAGGAACTGTAGCTTATCAATTGGAACTACCTGAATCCCTTTCTGCAGTGCATGATACTTTTCATGTGTCTCAATTGAAGAAATGCCTTCGTATTCCTATTGAGGCAACCGCTTATGAGCATCTTAATCTTCAACCTGACCTTTCCTATCAAGAGAGACCAGTGCGTATCCTCGACACAATGGAACGCAAGACAAGAAATCGCACTGTCAAGTTCTTGAAAATTCAGTGGGCTAATCATTCCGAGGATGAAGCCACTTGGGAGCGCGAAGATCTGATGCAGATTGAGCACCCCCACCTCTTTAATGTTTAGAGCTTGCCTTTGGGTCAAGAAAGGCAAGTTTAAACAAAGCGATGTAAAAGAAGATGTAATAATAACACTATGTTATTATGTAAAGCCTTTCTTTACTATCTTTGAAGGAAATCAAGACACCAAATGCTGGCTTTCCATTAAGATCACTTCAATCTCACTTTGTCCCAACTTCCATCTTTTCTGAAATCTCGGGGACGAGATTTTCTTAAGGGGGGTAGGTTTGTAACAGCCCCAGATTTAAGAAACAGTAATAATCTGCTTTATGAACAGTAATGGAATACTGTTCATAACATTACTGTTCATATTTGAAATTTGGATTTGTTGTTACAAATTAAAAACCTTCCTTTTCTAGTTAAAAATCCAAAACTTATTTGAAGTCTCAAAGGAAATACAAGATAGTGCTTGTATTATGACTGGGAAGTATTTTTATTAAAGCCTGGATCAATTATCTTGGCCAACAATAATTTTTGTTGAATTTTTAGAAATTATTTTGCCTTGGAGAAAAATATTTGACTTTAAATAAACCTATTTGGGATAATTAAATTATGTATGTATTTTGAAAAGTGAAACAGTAGTTTTCAAAATTTATTTGGGGAATATATCATCCCAGTAGCATTCTTGTAAAATTTCATAATTTTACAAATTTATCTACTATTTTTAAACCCTCAGTCAAACTTTTGGGAACTTTAAAATAAGTTAGTCAACTCTTCCGGTCTAAACCCAGCTTTTTTGCACTGTAGCGACCGAGCTCAAGTGCTTTGGGTCTAAACTGTGCAACCGGGTCGCACCCGACACGTTCGCGCGCGTGCCCAAACCTCTAGCGAACGTGAGCCGTCGATGTCTTGATGGATGGCCGAGATTCGCTAAGCCGCGCGGACTCTCCACGTGCGCGAAGCACTTTCCACCGTTGGATCTTTATCCAACAGCCCTCCCATCTTAATTAAAAACTCTAACGCGCCTCCAATCCTCCGCCGTTAGATCTTAATGAGCGTGCCAGATTCATTGTGTCGTTTGGGTCACCCGAACATCACATTGGATCTGAGCCCTTGGATCTAATTTGGACGATCAAGGGTGATTGTGCCGTTCGGGACACCCGACCTCAACCCAATCTCCACCGTTGATCTTAAATCCAACCGCGCCGCTCTTTTCGTTTTTGAACTCAAGGGCGCGCATTTATTCCTGGCCGTTGGATCTCCATCCTACGGTGCCCTTTTTGACCGCGTGCGTTTAGGGCCCGATCTTCATAGGACCGTTGGATTCTAATCCAACGCTCCTCTTTGAATGTAACCTTCGGGTTACCCGAAGGCTCCATTAAATCTCCACCGTTCGTTTGTGATCGCACGGCCCATATTAATCGATATCGTTTAAATTCTTTTAACCCCTCTATTCATCGTAGCGCCATTTCTAATCGGACGGTCGATGTTCTTCGCGTGTTAGAGTCGCGCAGGATCGCACGACATTGGGACCCACATGTCGATGTTGCCTCTCTTTCTCTTTGCCTCTGTGCGTCGCCGCCATTTCTATAAACAGAGGAGAGGATTTATCCAAAGATTATGCAACTAATTTTTGGATGTTTAGCCCTAAATGGACACCTCATCAACTCTAGACCCTTCTCCTTTGCCCTGTAGCTCAACCTCTATATATAACCCTAGCTTTTTGAGCTGCTGCCATTGTTGACCACTGGAGCTTATCATCTTCTATTGTTGTCCAGTGGAGTTTCTTGCTCCTACCCTTTGCTTATCCATCCTAGATGCTTGTTTCACTTTGTGATATAAGCTTGACATCTTTTGTAGGTTGAACCCGAGCTTATTTCTCTCCTGATCAAACTTGGTTTTAGGAACCTTCAGTGCTTCCCTTAGCCTGGTAAGCTAAAACTGTGAGTTTTGTTATCTTGAGCATCTTAGGGACCTTAACAACTCACATGAATCATTCCCTTGAATATCAGTAACTTCAACTTGCTTTAAACCAAAAGTTAGTTTTGTAACTTTTCGGTCTTTCATATCGCTTTCAAGGTTCTAGGGTTTCTCCTGTCAACCTATTGTCTTAGGTAGTTTTCAACCAAACCCTAGTAGCATAATAAGTTATTCTTTTGATCTTTCTTATCATCTACTTAATCTTGTAGCAGTAGATTGATCTGTTTCTCTATTGTCTGTTCAAATTGACAACATAGATTTTTCTTTAGCTTTTGTAATCTAACCGATTAGAGTTGGGTTAGGTTAGCTTGGGATGTTGATTACCTAAAAGATCAAGCTAAGCTTCTTTTGTAATCTTTGCTTGACTTATTTTCCTTTTCCCATAATCTATAATCATCTGCTTTTGATTCTTTTCAAAATCAAACTCGCAACTTTGATCTAAATTTTAGTTTCGTTATTTAAAGACAGTATATGATAATATGGGTTATTATTTTATTATTAGGTAGATATAGCTTAAGCATACCGTTAAACATGCATTTCTATATTAATCATACATTTTTCTTTCATCGCACTTCTTTGTCAATTTTGTGTTCATTGGATTTTGTTGTCTCTTTTAGAATCTGGTTCTTACAAGTCTTTGAAACTATTTCGAGCAACTTTGAGCTCTGCATAAGTTTATTATTATCAAGGCAAGCATCCTCTTTGCACCATGTTGATCCCAAAGTTTCATACAATAGATTTTCAAAATACAGTGACATCTGTTGCATGCTACTTTTCTGAAAATACAAATTATGATCTGTTGCATGTGCCCTCCACACCGTCCGTGATCCTCTGAAGCCATGAGCGGCAGTCCGTCGTAATCTCAGCAGCGATGCTCGCCTACATAAAAAACAAGACCTGATCAAAACTGTAATGGCGGAGGCCACAATTGAAGTTTTCGAAGTAGGATGTAACGTACCGCGCGGTGGACGTCCTACGCGAAATGCACAGGGTATGTGTCTGTCGGTGCCGGGACACGCGGTGCGGGTTCATCTGCAGCAAGTACGAGCTTCGTACGTGTCTGACGAGCGTACCAGTGGAGGTACGCGTCGTAGGTCGTAAGGTCGTAAGGGGTGTCCTGCTGCACACGGTCCTGTAGTGCGCCGTCCCACTCCCCCACCCAGTCGTTCATCCTACCACCCGGTTCGTGCGCGCGAACTCCTTCCTCATCGAACTCGCAAGACGTAACATGTAGTTAGAAGTCATGCGAGTAGACGACAAAGAAAAAGCAGGGCATGTGTGCCGATTACTCGCGCGTGCGCCGTCGAGCATCGCCGCCGAATCGTGCATCGAACCTCTCCGCCATAGGCCGAACTGGCGCATCACACGATGTGCCGCGTAGTCCTCAACAAAGACGTCGAAGAGGAGCGCCCTGCGGGTGAGCCAGTAGTCCCGATCGCGCAGGCACAGCGAGGAAAGCCCGTGAGGAGCGCGGGCATCTAACTCCTCAGGGGAGTATGGCTCCCAACGAACGACGTCCACCGTGAGCCGGTCGAACTGCTCCACGAACGGCTCGTACGCCCGTGTCACCTGCACGTGCGCAAACTGTACCTGCAAGGAACACAACATATTAGATAGGACGATCGATTATATGAAGAAATAAGTCACACAAAAGAATATGTACCCATCGTTGACACCAAAGCGAGCCCATTGTCGGCCGATCAACCTCGCCTGCGTTGTACATCTCTTGCCCGTATGGAGAGCTGTCGTCCAATAAGGGTCATCCGAGGCTAAAGCGCTCGAATGACCACAACTGCAGTAGGAGAGTACACCCCGTGAGGACGGAGTTCGGCCTCGACCTGAAGCACGAGTCGCACAAGCCGCGATACGTGGCAGCAAGTACGGTCGAACCCCAGCTGATCTGCGGGGCCTCTCCGTTGGCGATGGCCCTGGCGTACGCGATGAGCCGCGCGTCGGCGGTGTCGCTGTGGCTGCTGGTGAACAGGACCCAACCGAATAGCCACAATAAGTACGCCTCGAGGTGGCGTGACACCTGCTGGTCGTCCGCGGCAGGGTCCATCCGCTCGAGCTGTGTACAACAAAAAAGAAAGTAAGACCGTAGTACGAATAGGAGAGCGCAGTGGTTCGAACGGAACGCTGTCGAACACGCATCGAATCGCGATACCACCGCAAGGACGGGCCGTGCCTCTGTGCCTCCGGGAAGATGTAGTACCGGGCCGCGGCCGCAGGCGGAAGGACTCCCTGAAACCTGCCCAGAAGGTCCGCACGCCAGTTTTCCGGAGGCTCCTGCGGGAAGGCAGCACCTCCCACGATAGGGAGGCCAAGAAGCTTGGAGATGTCCTGTAGAGTAGGGGCCATCTCCCCGAACGGGAGATGGAAAGTGTGAGTCTCCGACCGCCACCGGTCCACAAGAGCTGTCAGCAAGGACCGGTCGAACGGGAAGCGTCGGGACCGCTCTGGCCCGACATGGAC
Source organism: Ampelocalamus luodianensis (assembly GCA_036346255.1). NCBI lineage: Eukaryota > Viridiplantae > Streptophyta > Magnoliopsida > Poales > Poaceae > Ampelocalamus > Ampelocalamus luodianensis. The sequence continues at coordinate 26,245,505 of CM070625.1, forward strand.
GTCTCCGTCGTCGTCGCCGCCGCGGTGCTCCGGCCATCCTCGCCCGTGGCTCGCACTATCCGGGCGAGGGTAGTAGACCGCAGCACCGAGCACGCAAAGCAAGAAAAGGTTAGTACGAAATGTACGTATGGCGAGAAGATAGTGTCGACGAATGCTAACCTAGCTGTCCAGCGTGGGTCTAGCCTCCAGGCCACCCGAGGTGTCCACGTGCAGATCATCCCCAACACAGTCGCGTCAGCCGCACCTGCAGGATGAGGGACACGACGCGACGCGCGATGTAGCCGGTCGATGCGCTCGTCCAAGAGACCGAAACTCCAGTCCGATACCTGCAAAACAAATTGAAGTTAGGAAATACATGGAAATGTAACATCGAATGTAAAACAGGAGTAAATTTGACTTGTAAACAAACAAACCAATAAGTACCAGGCCACCCGGACAATACTTTCAAAATTAGATAGTAGCAGAACAGTTACATAAAGAATACAAAGTACACATGACAATACAAATTAGATAGTAGCAGAACAGTTACATAAACAATACAAAGTACACATGGTCCCACTTTGCACACTATAAGAAGTGGTGCCGCAAACCATGGCAGTGCCTAATACTCAGCTGGTGCCTTGCATCGTTTGGCTGTGTGGCCCTCCTGGCCGCAGAGCCCGCAGCGTCGACCCAACGCCCCGGCTTGTGCTTCGTCCATATCATTGGTAATACGACGACTCTGCCGACGACCCTTGCCACCCTTCAGCATGTCAATATCCGGAATCCAGATCCTATTTGCAATATCCAAGGTGGCGAAGTTACCCACAACCCTAAAGTCCCTAAGCTCGCCAGTCGAAGCCTGCACCACCTTGTCCTTCAAGAAGTACTCGTACACAAAGTTCAACGGGTCCATGCGCACAATCCCGCATGCGACGAGGACATGGGAGCATGGCTTGTGTAATAGATTCGGTTTGTTGCATGTACAGCTAGGTTCGTTCACATGATCTCCAAGTCATACCTCCTGCGTGACAATAGAACGAGCCGTCCCAAATCTGGCTCTATCCCGGAGGAGCACGTCGAAACGATGCTCCATATTGCCCATCACGTGCACCGTGTGCGATTGGTCCTTCTCTGTCTTCGCCTGTATGTATGCCATAATCTTCGAGCAGTACGGTGTTTGAGGCATGTTTGAGGCTGACATGAAGTGCGGCATTTGAATGCCTCTCCCTGAAATACCCGATTGTGCTGTGCAGAACACCTTCCACGATGGCGACGAGGGGCTGAGAACGAAGGCCCCTAAGAACCCAGTTGTACACCTCCGCAAGGTTAGTGGTCATTATGTCATACCTTGCCCCGTCGGTGTCGTGCAGCAATGACCACTTCTCCAATGGCACGGTCTCGATCCAATGCGAGAAGCACTCGATGTTCCTCAAGGTCCTCCGCCTCGCTCCAAAGAGTTCGGACTACGTCCGTGGTTCCTCTCGTCCACGTGTTTCCTGCTGTGTTCATCCAGTAGCATCCATAAGGCGTCAAATTTGCGCTGCTGGTTCTGCATAGCCAGCCTCTTGAATAGCTTCACCAGCGGTTGCTTTGGGAACTTCTTGAAGAAGTTCGCCTCTAAGTGCCGAATGCACCATCTACTCCTCATATCCGACCAAGGGAATGGCTCCTTGGGGTCTTCTTGAAGTTTTCTTATGGCCTTCAACATCCCGGCGTGGCGATCATGGATCACGCACACACCAGGACGAGCTCCAACAACTCCCACCCTTAGATGTCGAAGGAACCACAACCAGCTGTCGTAATTCTCACATTCGACGAATGCGATGGCCAATGGTAGAATTTGATTGTTCCCGTCAATGCCTATGGCTGTAAGGATTTGCCCCTTGTATTTCCCAGTCAAAAAGGTCCCATCAACTAAGATCACGGGCAGCATATGCCTAAAAACCTCGATGCAGGGACATAAGGCTAAGAAAGTCCTTTGCAATATTAAAAAACCTCACGGTTTTTTAGATGGCATGTCCTTTACAGCAGTGTACGTGCCCGGGTTTCTCTCCTGCAGCACCCCCAGCATACGAGGAAGGTTGTCGTACGCCGCCTCAAAAGATCCAAACCGTCTTTCCAAATCCTTTTGCTTCGCACGCCACGCCTTTGCGTAGCTGATCTTGTACTTCAATTTCTTATCGATAGCCACCATAATGTGCTTGGCCTCCACATCCTTCTTCTCTACTATCTCTCCATACATCAAATTGGCTACGAAGGTCGACGTTAGGTTACGATGTCTGGACAAAACAGTGGTGAGCATGCAGGAGTGCGCCTCTACCTTCGAGACAATCCAGTGAGTCTCATACTTCGGTCTATGTGCATGTACTCACCAAGGACAACTGGCTTGCTCGCACTTCACAGTGTACTGCTCCTGGCTAGATTTGATGACCCGAAATGTCCGCTGCATGGACATAGCCCACAGCTTAATGACATCCTACAAGGATGTCTTATCAGCAAACATTGAGTGCAACCGAACCTCAGTAGCATGGTACTCCCACGGCGATTCGTGCTCGTCATGCGTAGTTACACCCTCAACGTCAAATCTATTCCATTCCTGGGGGATGGGAGCTCCGTCCTCATCGGAACTATCCTCGTCGTCCTCCTGTAGAGCTTCCTCTTCAGCCAAGGCCATCCGGTCATCGCTATCCATTTGACGCAATATGTACTCCATATGCTCTCCTTCATCAGCCTGTCCTGTAGGCTCACCATACGGTGACCGATCTTCCTCTTCTGTATCTACCGCGTCGGCCTCATCACAAGCAACATCCTCCGAACCCTTCGTAACGCCGCCCTCCACCTCCTCTTCTTCACCAACATGCCGAGCACCAGCCGCTCCCACCACTGTGATGATATCCGATGACGGGTCCCTGCACAGCTTCTTTTGGGCATGGTTGCACAAGCACTACACACTCATATCCACGGCGCCAACAGCCTTCTATAAAGCCCTTCCACACAACCGTGCGCATCAGTGTTCTCAACTCCCATCTGATGTCCGTGGGAGACCGGCTCCAAAACCCTTGTATGAAGACGCTACACACCTCAGGGTCCAAGGAGAAGCTACGGGTGAGCCAATACATCACATCTGCGATTTGTGCATTCTCGCCGTCTGGGTGTACCAGAGTGGCTTGAGAAAAACTACTCAAGTCAGCACCGCACGGACCTTCACGAGCAGTGCCAACACCGTAATGCACTTTCAATGTAGTGGGTACAGACATGACTTACTGTATGCCTGCAAATATTTTCAATATTGCAACTAGTCAGATTGCAACGCACGACATGCAAGACGCCATTCATTCCCTAAGGCAGAGGCCACAATGAACGTGCAGTACAATATTCGGATTCAACCTAAAAAACAAGCTATTCCATAGAAGTCATTATCTGATTCTGACGTTAACTTGCAATCCTAAATGCTACAAGTGCCGTTCCAGTCTTCTACAGAGCTAATTAACCTATACTAATTTGTTCATACTAATTTACCTCTACTAATTTGTTCATACAACTAATTAATCGTCCTCATGCGCTCGGTCACGCATTATTTATCCAATGATAGTCGGTCACGCATGCACCAACACAACTTCAATACTTCTCATAAACATCACTTATACTCCCCTACAGGCTATTTTTGTCTCTAACTAAAGTTTTCTATCGCTGCTACTTACATACAAATGAATAACATTTCGATTTTCTATTTTTTTCCTCTAACTTTAATTTCCTACAGGTGTTACTTATATTTCTATTTTTAACTACATAAACTATTTTTTTATCGCAACTATTTACATACAAATTAACTACATTTTGATTTCCTAATTTTTCTCGAACTTCAATTTTGTACAAGTGCTACTTATACTACTATTTTTAACTACATAAACTATTTTTCTATCGCTACTATTTACATACAAATTAACTACGTTTTGATTTTCTAATTTTTTTCTCTAACTAAAATCTCTTATAGATACTACTTACAATACTATTTGAACTATATAAACTAGTTACTTACTAAAAAATATACATTACAAAATAAAAAAACTTACCTCACAAACGAAGTCTTCTTCTTCTCCCTCTCTCCCTCCCTCTCTCTTTCTCTCTCTCTTTCTTTCTTCTTCGCAACCGCGCAGAGGCTCGGCCGGGGGGACCGCGTGCGGTCTTTATATAACCATCCAGTCACTCAATGGTTCGACGACTGGGGCTCCTGTCGCTCAACCGTTGGGCGACTGTATTTAATGCCGCCGAATGGTTGGGCGATTGCGCCCGACGGTTGGGCGACTGCATCCTATCGCCCAACCGTTGGGCGACTGGAGCCAGTCGCCCAACCATTAGGCGACATGAGTATTTTTCTGTAAAAAAAAGTCGCAAGAATAAATTTTTAATTTATAATAAAAAATAGATTATTTTTTTAAAAAAATTCTATAGTTTGTCTGGTTATATAGCCTTCTTTGGATCCCCCCACAACCCCCCAAACTAGTTAAACGTCCGTACCTGGCTATGGGAAAAAAATCATATTATCCGGCAATGTCAAGCCATCATCGCTGAGCTCACCTTGCGCCACGCTCTCGGCTTCGGCGTGGCACTTGGCCAAGCTTTGACCCGGCCTATGTCACGCATCTGTTGCTGTGCTTAGCCTACACCAAGTCCTTAGCTCTACCGCCACGCTTGACCATGCTCCGCTACGGCATGCGCTGCGTCTCTGTTGTTGTCTTTGACCTGTGCCGTCATGCTTAGCCTACATTGTCGTTCTCGTATTAGGCCGCTCAGGACGGTGAAAACAATATAGAGTAAGGCATTTTCCCCTAAACAAAAATACATGACAACAAAATAATATTTCTCTGAAGCAATATATAAGTATCTCGAATGATAATTGAGTGTCTTAGATACGAAGACAAATATAAAACCGAGGCTACTAAAGAAATTCTTTGACTGCAATACATTACACACTACCTTTTAAAAATAATGGGCGAGGTCAGTCTCATCATTATACATGCATGAACAAAAGCATCCACACTTTGATTGATCAAATATGGATCCTCATCCCTGCCTCAACATATATTAACGACAGCTTGAGCAGCTTCGATAAGCTCTTCACAAATACGTTAATGACAAAGGCACCTGAATACTACCAGCTTATGTATATCACTCAATAGCAAACATGAAAATCGATTCCTCCATGTCCTGAGTAACTAAATCAGTTAATTACATGTATAGTACCAAAACCAGTTTCATATAGGAATTGCATAACCCAAATAGCACAACATGTAACGACAAAATTGAGAATTATTTAACACGACAAGGTAGTATCACAACTCTTAGTTCAAGAAGCATATGTATGCACACAGTACCCTTTAGTTATACCAAAGCTTGTTTCTCCACACAGAATTGGAGTACCACAGAATTTTCATAGATAGCTTCCATATATTTCCTCCTCTATCATTATTGGAAAATCAACCACATGTGGTTTTGACACACGCATTACAATTGGAGGATCGATTAACTCTTGTTGACGAGGATCTAATAATCCTTAATTAATTAAATTATTTATCTATAATGATTATTATAGATAGTAATACCTTTATACAACCTTCAAAGGTACCTCTTATCATTAATGATAAGATAATATCACAGTTACCTAGTGGTCGTAAGCTATTCTACGACTACCCTATATAGTCGTAAGTTATTCTACGACTACCATATAGACGTAAGATTTTCTACGACCACCTTATGATCGTAGGATTTACTACGATCAAGTCAACCACAACCACCCTATGGTCGATAGAGCCCACAGACACGTGGACCCAATTGGCTAGAGACCTTATACACTATGTTTATTTATACACAGTAGTTAAATATATGCCATTATCCCCCGATATAATTGCACATATTAATCTATGTCTCTGGCATAACTGGAAGGTAGACGTGGGGGAAATGTCTCTCTAACAATAACTACCATCAAACGTACGCAATTCATCAACCGTTGAGGCGCCTCCTGGCACAGGACAACTGCCACCCCCTCAGACGCTATATAAGAGATAACACCGGTGAACAAAAGAACACGGAACAACAAAAGAGAGAACAAGACAGGAGTCATTAGCCTTAGCTTTTGATGACTTCTATCTTGTTGTAAACACAATCAATACAAGAACACACGAGTAGGGTTGTTATTCTATCAAGAGAAGACCCGAACCTGTCTAAAAATCCATGTGTCTCCTCTTGCATAGTCCCGATTAAGGAAACTCCAAGCATTCATTTTATAAGATCGATATTAAAACATCGACACTTGTAAAACAACTTTTTCTTGCCCTGACTCATAATATTGAATTATCTCAGAAAATGAGTACAACAACATTCGATCACAAGCAGCCAGTGCAACTTCACAGTTTTTAGAAACTTTCTTGTTGCCATTTTTGTTGGATAGATAGAGTTCTTTAAGAACATCTAAAACATTAAAGATTCCTTAAGATTTGGCAAAATACACAAGTATAATAGACAATCAAATTAGCAAATAGGAGAGACAAACCTCCTTGTACCCAGTCGCATCGTCTCCACATACATGGAGGTCAAGCCCGTAAAGGTTGTCCATGGCAGTGTACATTCCCAGCATGACCCACCAACCATGCTTCCTAGGCAAGACAGGACAACAACTCATGAAACTTGAGAGGAGCAAAATGGAAATCTTTTAAGCATTTTAACAAGCACATTTTATGCACACTGAAACTAAAAAAAGTACTCCAATTTAATGTGCCCGAGCACTCATCACTGCTCCAAACAAGTAGTTCTTCTTCCTTGTCCTCCTCATCACCAAGCCACGTCGCCACCACCACTGGTGATTGCGCACCCCGATGAATTATCACTACTGACCCATCATCTTCTTGGTGCTCCTTGTTGTGCCACCGGGGCCAACCCAAACTGACTCACTAAGTCGTCGGCGCTACCCCGCATGCCACTGCCGTGGGCCTCCTGTCAACACTGCCACAAACCATTACAATGAGCACTTGAGTTCAATGTCGTGGTGTTTGGTGGCGGCGGATCACCTCGAGGAGGAAGGTGAGGACGACATTGGGAAATGTCTTGGCGGTGATGGCCTTGGTCGAGCAGTCTGACGGCAGTGATGGCTGCCAATAGGAGGGGAGGATATGTAACATCCCAAATTTCCTAGAGTTCTTGTAAGTTTTCCAAAATAAAATAACCATTCGGTTTTGTTGAATCAGTCAAGCTTAACCTAAAGACTTTGAAAATTTGGTGATTTAATATGAATTAATTGAACTTCAACTAATGTGAAAGCTTGGCTTACTTGGAGTTGGTTGAGCTCTAGTGTTGCTTTTCCCTCTCTCTCTCTTTGTTCAGACCTCTCCAGACTTCCCTTGGTCTCTCTGGATCTTCCCTCGTATCTTTCAATTGGATTTCCTTTAGCCCAGACCTCCTCTTTGTTGGTTTGAATCTCTGTGGTTTAGACCTCCTTTTCTGTTTGAACTTTCCTTCGGTTTTGACCTTCTCTTTTGGTCACGACCCCCCCCCCGAGGTGCTCCAAGCTCGGGTTTGTGTTTCAAATATCCTTCAATTCTGAAATTTCCAATTCAGGTTGCTTTTCTCCGTGTTCAATTAGACCTCCTCTGTATTCATTTGGACTCCTGGTCTTTTTGCAAAGACCACCTTTGCGGTCACGACCTCCCCCTTGGCCACGACCACCTTCCCAGGTCCCCTGCTCACCTTCTTCCTCCTTTTGTCGTGTCCCAGTACCGCGAGTCCATGCGCATTAAATGCTGCTATGTCGCATTAAATGCTATCTTTTCCATTGTACCTTTTTGGACTCTACTGTCACCTCCATTATGCCTTTCTGCATCTGTTATCATTTCTTTTGCCTGCTCTTGTCCCTTCTTTACTTGCTCCCGTGCATGCATAAAGTACCAGTGAGACCTCCTGTCTCCTTTTTGTTTTCTTGAGCGTTGGACCTCTCCTTCTCAGCTTAGACCTCCTCTCCAAGAACTCTCTCCCCTTGTTTGAGGCACTGAAGCGAGTAATTCAAGTTCCTCCCTTTGCTTCTGTTCCGTGTCTCTCTTTTAGCTCTGGTTTGTTTCTTTTCTTTGTAGTTTTGTGGATTCGTTTTATTGACTTGGTTTCTTTCGTACGTGTAGAATCCGGCTGTTCCGAAGACCTCCTGGACCTGGCATTTCCCACCGAAGAAGTTCAATACTTCAGTGAAGGAAAGTCATAGGCCTTGATCATTTTGCACCCTTTTTCTAAAAAGTATTCTGTTTTATATCAACCTGCATGGCTATTTGTATAAAAATGGCTATGGGAGTAGTTACATCATCCACTTGTCAATATGACTCCTTGGTATAATTGAAAATCAGCATGATTGTCATGAACCTTTGGACACCTTAGGAGGGCTCTCTATTTAGGGTGCACTATTTTTGCTTAGCCATGCTTTAGTAGACGATAGTCTCTCATTCACAAGATTCAATGATGCTTAAACTTGACTAATGAGATATGGAATTGAGGTAGCGCCACTGTGGCTAAAACTTGTGTGCCTTTGACTGGGTGGTCATTTGGCCGAGTCGAACTCACAAATGCTTTATGCTCGGGCGAGTGATCGTGCAGTAAAGGGGGTGCTATATGCACAATGGGATGAGGTGGTCTCGCCTGAGCAGCCAACTAAGGACTTAACTTTGTGTGTCATTAATCTGGGCATACCATGCAACCACAAGTCCATTGTATGGGGTGGATTGGGCCAACTAATTAGCGACGCTTAACTTGGTTCTGTCATTAGTGGAGGTGTGAACCCTCGGTGAGACATTCACACTTGGGCGCAAGAGGGGGCCCCGAATGGCGAATCCTTAGCGGGCAGAACCAGGTTAGGTTAGGACTTTGTAAAGGCCTTGACACACTTTCTAGGCTGCTTACCTGAGGGAGTGAGCCGTGGCATCCTCGAGTGCCAGACCACCTAGGGAGACCATGTATTGTGGGTAAAGCTGTACAACCTCTGCAGAGTGTAAATCTATTCGAATAGCCATGTCCCCGGTTATGAACAGCGCCCGGTGATATCATGCAAGGGGTAGTGTTTCTTCTAAAAATGCGGTTGTGGTCGGTTCTGAGTGGTTTTGGCTCATGACCAGGGTGGTCGTGAGTGGTCTGGGCACACGACCTGGGCAGTCGCGTGTTGTTTTAAAGAGAACTTGTTTACTTATATATTATCTCTTTTAACTTGTGCTTTGTAATCTACTTACTGTATTCACTTTAAATGTTTCTTTCTGCAAACTAACCTTACAGCTAATCCTTGACAAGCCTTGCATGAATATAAGTTGCATACATTTCTCTATGGCTTGCTGAGTACATTTAATGTACTCATGGTTTTGCGCCCTCTGGTTAATCAGCAGCTGAAGACCTTCCTGGGTGTTTCGAACTCTTTGAAGAAGAGTTCTTTGGTGATCCTGCGTGTTAGGAGACGTCCTCCACTCGATGGCCTGCAGGCTTGTCGTTTGGCCTTGCGAAGTGTTTTGGTTTCCGCTGCGGTTTTATTTTGTTGTTAGCCCTGCGTGGCGCCCCTGTAAAGACAAGCTTGACCGTAAGGTCTTTTGGTAATATAATTTTGTCTGCTTCATCTTTCGACTGTTGTGTGAATGTGTTGGCATCACTTGTTGAGTCTGTGCGAGCTAGCTTGCTGATCTTGGGACTAGCTCGTTGTGCATAGAGGCTGGGACCTCCGGGTAGTCTTGGCAGGCCCTCCGGGTGGACCTTCGGAGTCCTCTGGGGTGGTCCTGGAAGCCCTTCCAGGTGGTCCTGGGTGACCTTCAGGTGTTCTTAGAGGACCTCCCAGACCTCAGGGTGGTTCATTCAGACCTCCTGGGTGGTCCTGAGAGAACACCTCCAGGTGCTCCCGGGCTAGTCCGCCACATGATAGGCACAAGGGGAAGTGAGGAAGTGGTAGAGAGCAGCAGCCTCGGGCCCAAGAGGAAAGGGCCATGGCTTGGAGAAGGATGAGGTGACGGACAACATCAGCCTCGCCGATGCTTTTGCGTTCATGCGTGACCACAATGCCCTGGCCGCCAATTGTGGAGATGGCGAGGGGGAGGCTCGCGGCCCTACTGCATGAGATGGGGGAGTGTTTTAGGATTTGAGGGTTCAGTTGAAGCTAGAGGAAAGATCAGAAAGTGGCTGTTGGAGGAGAGGAAATTGGACGGAGGGGTGTGGAACAGGGAGAAATCGCACGTGGGAGGTGCCCACGTGTTAGCACTGAATTTATGTAAAGGACCACTACATTCGTGGGTTCGTAGCATTTTTAAGTACGGGTGAGAAGATTGTCCAGTTACCCGGGTGTAAACTCCTTTTATTAGTAGTGATAAACCATTTTGTTTAAATCACACAAATAAATCACATTTTATTATTGTTTTGTTGACAAAAATAACCCACAATCGCTGGTCCACCGCGTGACTGGGCTCAATCGCTCGGTGGCCTAATGATAAGTTGATGTGGCAGGCCCAGTCGTGTGACAGAACCACGACTAAGGCCTACTGACAACGTCGTCGCTCAATGAGTGGACGACAGTGAGCCACGCCACCTATCATAGTCCGGTTGCATGATTGACCACCCAGTCGTGTCCAAGTGGCACGATTGTGGCCAGTCACGGTATGGAGGCATGATTGAGGGTGATTATATGTCTAATTGGCCGATCCAGATGCCATTCCAACCGGGGAAAAGAGAAGAGAGGGGGAGAGCAAAAGAGAACATAAGAGGGGAGGAGAAGATAACAAAGAGGGGAGAGGAGAAGAGAGGAAAGGAGAGTATAGGGGTGGAGGACAAGGAGACACGCCCCTAGTTCTTCGTTCTTTGGTGAGTTATTTGTGCTCATGTGATTTATTATTAATTTCGGTAAAAACATGGTAGGTTAGTGACAATAAACATAGATTAGTGGTAGTAGCTGTAGATTGACACTTTTAGGGTTTATAATTGTAGATCAACATTTTTAGGGGTTATAGTTGTAGATCGATATTTTTAGGGTTATGTCGAGTTTAGTTTTTAAATGTGTGTTATTTATTTAAATGTTTTAGTGTAATAACGCTAGACTACCCTCACTAGTAGATCAATTAGTGGAAGACCTAGCCTGATTAACTTTAGATCTGCATGACTAGGGATCCCAATTTTAGGGTATCTATAATTTTGTAATTTAAATTAACATTTGTAGTCATAATTTTTTTAATTTAATTGAAATATAGATAGTATTTTGATATGCAAAGTAGGATTTGGTTCTCGTTAGACTCATTTTAGCATGCTTATTTAGCATGCATTCTAAATATTTTGAGTCGTTTAGCAGGTATGTCAGGTCAATGTTTTTTAAAAGTGTTGGTAGGGAGAAGTTCGTGAGGGGCCATATGTAGGGATACGGGTAGGCTACGCTAGCAACAATTTAAAATTTCTACCACGTAAACCAGGAAGCCAAGCAAGATAGATGATCATAGATCATTACCACCAGACACACAATGCAGCGGAAGTAGAGTCGGAGCAGCCTAGTCCGACGATGAACGCGCCGATGTAGTGGTCGTAGATGATCGTCCAACGTCCTCGTAATCGATCGTCTCCTCCAAAGAGCCTCCACGCCTCCTTGTGAAGATCACGGATCGTCCTCGCCGCAACAATGCGACGCGAGAGCGCCTCTACGGTATCCACACGTCCTGAGAAGGAACAACCGTACGCCGGTGTGCTAGCACCAAGTCGCATGGGAAGGCTCTCTCAAGAAGATGGCGGCTAGGGTTTCGGTGGAAACAACTCATGTGTCTCTCTTGTCCCCCCCGTACTAGCCTCAAGCATCTCCATATATAGTGCCCCCGTGTCGGATACTATCCGAACACGTTTTACGAATCGTATTCGTACTGGTTTGTTCCATCCCATTAAGTGTGTGACCCGTTAGGTTTATGTGTAATCGGTTGTGACTCGGAAACCTTTCCGACCACGAGTCATAGCAGTCCCTAGCAGGACATAGTGATTCCCGAATACACGCAAATTATATCGGACGAACCTTAATGTAATATGATCTACGACTAGGTCCTCATCACTTATGACCAGGTCCTATCTTTATACGACCAGTTCACATTCGGTCACAACCAGTTCGTAACTCCTTACGACCAGGTTTCAACCACTCTGTGATTTCGTTCGATCAGTCTACGACTTGCTCGTATCACCATACGACTTGTCTGGATCTGATCGAACTAAGCGACTTACTATAGTATTCTCCCTTTGCCTCACGATATCTGGTTTGAACTCGAGGTGAGATAATGTGTCATCCATGGACTGTTCAATATTTTCTCATCAAGTTGTCGGATAACCTTATGTGGTCGAACACTTCGACTACTAGTGGCATGGCCATGCACTTTATTTATCCGATCACTTCGAGGGGCCCAGAGACATCTCTCCCGTTATGTTAGGAGGGACAAATCCCATATCCGACCAGTCACATCCCTCCGCATGTTTCATAGCATACCCGAAAGCTACCTTTATAACTACCCAGTTACGAGCAGCGTTTGGCAACCCCTAAGAGTGCTATTACACATGTAGGGAACCATGCTGATCTCAGGTCTAAGGATTATACATCATCATTGCTTGAGACCAACTAATGACACATAGAATCATAACAATATTTATAGTGTCTCAAGGTGGGTCAATCCAACCCCATGTTCTCTAACATGTGTTTACATTATTGATTCGATATCCCTATATCCATGACCGGTGAAACATGATCATCAATCAATACATGTACTTGGTCGTGAGAGTCACCGGTGTTCGATCGTGACATTCGACTGAGGATACTTTTAGAACGACATCATATAAGTCGAAGTGTTTCACCAACAAGTCACATACTCGTTGATCTTCAGAACTAATGATTCATTCAAGGAACATAATAACATTTATTCAAGAACTCATAAACATAGACGTGATACAATCATCTCCATGATTGCCTCTAGGGCATATCACCAACAATCTCCCACTTGCACTAGAGTCAATTATATAGGTATCGAATACCCATAGCTCTTGTGTGCTCCTCATGCTTAGGTTGCGGGAGAGGCTTTGTCAACGGATCAGCAATATTCAAATCCGTGTGCACTTTGCATATCTTCACATCACCTCTCTCAACGAACTCACGAATAATGTGATATCGCCGAAGTATGTGCTTGGACTTTTGATGCGATCTAGGCTCCTTAGCTTGTGCAATGGCTCCACTATTATCACAATAGAGATCCATTGGACTGGAAGCACTCGAAACCACACCCAGCTCACTAATGAACTTTTTAATCCATACGGCCTCTTTTGCAGCTTCCGAAGCTGCAATGTACTCAACCTCTGTCGTAGAATCGGCAACCGTTCCTTGCTTGGAACTTTTCCAGCTCACTGCTCCTCCATTTAAGCAAAACACAAACCCTGATTGCGATCTGAAATCATCCTTGTTGGTTTGGAAGCTAGCATCGGTGTAACCATTTACGACCAGCTCTTCCTCACCACCAAATACAAGGAATGCATCCTTAGTCCTTCTTAAGTACTTAAGGATATTCTTGATTGCTATCCAGTGACCTTCACCGGATCGATGATATCTCGCCAGAACACTTAGAGCATACGACACATCTGGTCGTGTGCACAACATGGCATACATGATAGATCCAATAGCCAAAGCATATGGAATTCTACTCATTTTGTCTCGCTCATCAGTGGTCGTAGGGCACTGAGTCTTGCTAAGATTAACACCATGTGACATGGGCAAGAAACCTTTCTTGGAATCTTGCAAGTTGAACCGTTTCAACACCTTGTCAATGTACATATCTTGGCTTAATCCAATTAGCCTCTTAGATCTATCTCTATAGATCCTTATACCAAGAATATATGCTGCATCTCCTAAATCTTTCATTGAGAAACTATTTCTTAATGAAGTTTTAACAGATTCAAGCATTGGAATATCATTTCCGACCAGTAGTATGTCATCCACATACAAGATCAGAAACACAAGCTTGCTCCCACTAACCTTCTTGTAAACACAAGGTTCTTCTTCATTCTTGATGAAGTCAAACCCTTTGACCACTTCATCAAAACGAATGTTCCAACTCCGAGATGCTTGCTTTAATCCATAGATGGACTTCTTAAGCTTGCATACCTTTCCAGCTTCCTTTGGATCGATAAAACCCTCAGGCTGTGTCATAAACACATCCTTACTTAGGTTTCCATTTAGGAAAGCCGTTTTGACATCCATCTGCCATATCTCATAGTCGAAATATGCAGCAATAGCTAGAATGATCCGGATAGACTTAAGCATAGCGACAGGAGAGAAGGTTTCATCATAATCAACACCTTGAATTTGTTTGAAACCCTTCGCAACTAGTCGTGCCTTATGAATGTGAACATTTCCATCCATGTCTATCTTTTTCTTAAAAATCCACTTGGACTCAATGGTTCTAACACCATCAGGTGCATCTACCAAGTTCCAAACTTGATTGTCATGCATGGACTTTATTTCGGATCTCATGGCCTCAAGCCATGACTCAGAGTCTGGGTCTACCATCGCTTCCGAATAAGTATTAGACTCACCATTATTCAATAATAAAACGTCATGCCCATACCTTATAGGCAATTGACGTGGCCTTTTAGATCTACGTGGGGCTGATGCTTCATCTACATGTTCAACAACATTTTGTTCATCCTGTAGAGGCTCAGTAGTAGTTGAAACATTTTCGGATGTTTTCCGAATTTCTTCGAGTTGCACCTTACTGCCACTGACTCCTTTGGAAAGAAACTCTTTCTCCAAGAAGACACCATTACGGGCAACAAACACTTTGTTTTCATCCCGCTTATAAAAGTAATATCCTTTAGATTCCTTAGGATACCCCACAAAGAAGCACTTATCAGACTTGGGTGTGAGTTTATCAGACGTCAAATATTTGACATATGCCTCACAACCCCATACCTTGAGAAAAGACAAGCCGGGACACTTCTTGGTCCATATCTCATATGGTGTCTTCTCTACTGTTTTTGATGGAACCCTATTTAATGTGAAAGACGGTGTTTCTAGAGCGTATCCCCAGAACTGCAATGGAAGATCAGATTGACTCATCATTGACCGAACCATGTCCAACAATGTTCGGTTCTGTCGTTCAGACACCCCATTCCATTGAGGCGTTCCCAGCGGAGTGAGTTGTGGAACAATTCCACACTTCCTTAGATTATCACCAAACTCATGGCTCAAATATTCACCTCCATGATCTGATCGTAGACATTTGATTGTCTTGCCAAGTTGATTTTGTACCTCATTTTGAAATTCCTTGAACATTTCAAAGGATTCCGACTTATGTCTCATCAAGTAGACATAGCCATATCTGCTGAAATCATCAGTAAAAGTTATGAAGTACTGAAAACCACCTCTGGCTGACGTGCTCATAGGTCCACATACATCCGAATGTACAAGGGCTAACAAGTCATTCGCCCTTTCACCTCTAGTCGTGAAAGGTGCCTTTGTCATCTTGCCAAGTAAACAAGATTCACATGTTTCAAATGATTCAAAATCAAATGAGGTTAGAAGACCATCTTTATGGAGCTTCATCATGCGCTTCTGATTTATATGACCAAGTCGACAATGCCAGATAAAAGTGGGATTCATTTCATTGGGTTGAAGTCTCTTAGCATTAACGTTATAAATAGGCATATCCTCAAGATTCAAAACATACAATCCATTCATCAATGGAGCATAGCCATAAAGCATATCTTCAAAATAAATTGAACAACAATTGTTCTTTATTCTGAATTCATAACCTTATGCTCCTAAGCATGAAGCAGAAATAATATTTTTGCTTAAAGCTGGAACATAATAACAATTATTTAGTTCCATAACTAATCCTGAAGGTAAAGCTAATGGTAAAGTGCCAACAGCTAATGCAGCAACTCTTGCTCCATTGCCTACGCGAAGATCAACATCTTCTCTTGTCAAACTTCTACTCCTTATTAGTCCCTGCATCGAATTGCAAATATGAGCAACCGATCCGGTATCAAATACCCAAGAACTGGTCAGAGAAGTGGAAAGATTAATTTGTATAACATTTACGTCAATCATGCATAGTGCAAATAGTAAGAAAACGGGTTAAACCGTAGCACAACCGCTACATTTACTTGCCTTCGCGATGCGACGCGTTAGCCGACAAAGCTGATACTCCTAAACCTGAGGCTTCACCTCCTAAACAGGTAAAATAATTTCAATTAAGACATAATATACTCAGCGCTACTAATCGGCATTCTACAACGCTTACTTGACGACTCAAAACGAGTTTACAAAGCTGAAACCGAAAACAACGTTTCCTGCCATATACTGATTCTGGACAGCAGCACGGTAAATGACATAACTCATGAACTGGAAGTCAAAATGAGGTAAACCCAATTTCTGTAAATTCTTAACTGAATAATCTACAATACTCTAGTTGACACGATAAACCAATTCGGCCATAATATTAGGCTAACCATTGTCTGAACTTTCAGTACAGAAACTGCCTACACAATCGAACAGCAAAACTAAAATGACTATAACTTTTAATAGGTAACTCCAAATTGATCGTTCTTTATCAATCTGAAAAGGTTATCGAATTACCTACAATAACCTAGTTGGGTGAACGTTCAGATTCTACAAAATTCCCTTTCATATTTTAAGAAATAACCAGACAGATTATTCTTGTCAGATTTCTGGCAGCAGATAATAAAATGATCATAACTTTTGACTCAGACCTCGGAATCGAGTGATCTTCGCGGCTACTGAAAGATAACAACATATCCCACATATCTCTAGGAGATGGAATCTTAAAATTCAGCCTCTAAATACACGAAAAAACCCACGCAAGGTACTGGACAGAATTGAATCTTCTGCAGCCCAACAATTAACCAACAATTCTAATCGGTTTCGCATCTACTAAGGATCAAACAGCGGGGAAGGCATCTCGTTACCCTTGTAGAACCTTGGGGAAATGCTGGTTGAATCCATGAAGAAGATCCCTTCTTCTCCTCCTTTCTCTCCTTCTTCTTCCTCCCAAGACCAAGAGCAAGGAGCAGACAAAGGGCGACATGGAGGGCGTGGCAGCAAAGGGAGGAGGGTTGCTACAGGGCAGCGGGTACTGTAGCTGCGTGCTACAGTAAAAAGACCTAGGGTTTGGTTGGCCTTCTTAAACCAACTTCCCACTTGGGCCAAACAACGTGGGCAAAGCCCAAGATTAAAACTCCTCTAAAAACTGATTTCTTTTTAATTCTGTTAAATACCTTTCTCATTTCAATTAATTCTCTAATGTTAAACAGGATATTACATAATCACTGATGGATACTTTCTCGTTAAGAGAAATCCTCTCTAAACTATATTGCACTTGAAAATTCAATAAATTTCTCTTCCCGAATAATAATTCTCTCCGATTAATTTTTATTAATCCGATTCTTGACTTCCCACACTTCCGAGTATTACATTCTTCCCACCTTAAAAGGATTCGCCTCGAATCCAACTCTGCACCACAAAGAAAAGAACAACAAGCAAACAAAGAACCCAAACTAGGTGTACTCACCATTTCGAAGAGCTCGGGTACTTCTTTCGCAAAGATCCTCCACTCCCACGTAGCCTCTCTCTCCGATGATTCGTCCAAAGGACCTTCACATACTTGATGGTCTTATTCCTCAAGACCCGCTCGACGTATCCAAGATACGAATCGCCGACGCTCCACGGTGAGATCTGCTCCACATGACTGCTCCAGTCAAGCTTGTGTTCGGATCCCGCAAGTATTTCTCAGATAGACACATGGAAAACATTGTGCACACCACTCAAAGAGTTTGGCAACTCCAAACGATAAGCCAAACTACCCACCCGAGCAACCACCGGAAAAGTACCGATGTACCGCTGGCTAAGCTTCGGTGGTACCAAAATGAACAATACCCTTGGTTGGAGACACCCAAAGGAGCACAAGGCTTCCCACCGCAAACTCAATTCTCAGCCACCAACATCCGCATAATTCTTTTGTCGCCCCGAGCACCAAACATGTCCGCCATTTTGGCAAAATTTCCATAATAACTATTAAGACCACCTTCTCAAACCATCATCTTTTTAAAACACTTTTCTCTTATTAAATATACTCGGATAACACGACATACCCTTTTAAAGAATTTGATCACAAATTCCACTCACATCATTCTACTAGAAGCACAACGGTATCTTTTGCAAAAGAACCCAAAGAATGTAAGAGTAAAGAGCTCTCAAGCCTCACACTAGCAACCAGCTTTCCTTCAAAGGACCACGATCCAAATCAAAGGATTCACCACAAAATATTTCTACTCGTCAAAAAGACAATTGGAGAACCACACCACATAAGCTAAGAGTGAAAATCACTCGACAGACCAAAACAATCAATTTCTTTTCCTAATCGGAAAAGACTACGCTCAACATAAGTCAACTCAATTTGCAAATGGACTCGCCATAAACACACAAAGAAAAACAAGAATCAAGAGAGCATCGCACTACTTGACATAACAATAATTTCCCAATTCATTTCTTTTAATAATTTAACTTCCTTGAACCAAGGATTTTCAAATCATTACCCAACACACCAACTCATTTATCTCAAGTTGGCCACCTCAACAATTAGCTCAATTGAGTACATCATCTACACCATTGTAGATAGACTCTACTGCCCCAAATCATACTCTAACCCAAAACCACGACCAACAAAAGGCTTCGCAACCCACAACAATTACCATGTTCTTAGAAGAAGAGGTAAGAAGAAATAAATTCCAAAGATACGAAAATGGTCATCATCACAAGAGCCAAAAGACCAAAAGACCAAGGGAAAAAATAGATAGCATTGAGGTTGGAAAACACCGGATAGATCATCTCAGACTACCTCAAATACTTATAGTACAACTTTTTCTTTCAATAAGAAACAATTTTTCTTTATAGCAAGATCCCGCCAATTCCAACAAAGGATGCTTGAAGACCACAACACGAGATTGAGATAAAAACCAAAAGATCATTCAACATGTCGCTTACTCAAAGCAACCTCGGCTATCACACAAGTCATAAGGTCCAAAAGATTCCAACCGTAAATCTCACACCCTTCAATTCAATTAGTATTATGGAATTAACAAATTCCTTTATTTTTAAAACATTCAACACCATAATCACAACTACATGCTATCAATTGTATTCACAACAAGATAAAACATTCTTTGCAAAAATCATCATATCATCTCACTCCTTGATATTTTTTCCAAAAGGAACACCATAAATCACTTCATCATGTTCTTATTATCCAAATAAGATTCCAACTACTTAATCTAGTTAAACCTAGTGCATAAGCCATCATATTAAAACAAACTCTTTAACAAGATGATATTAGAACATAACAACCTCACAAAACATGCTAGTATGAATCTCTTATTAGATTTCATACATTTATCTCATCTTGATGCTCAACTCTAGTTTAGCAAAAGGTAATTACACTCTAGCCATTCTTTGTCAATAATTGATTATTAATTTTTCATCAAAGATAGCATTAATGATCCTATCTCTAATTTGCAATCACAAAGACAATAAAGAGCATGATTCAATACTCCACCTTATGTTAAGATATTAAAAATAAAATAACTTTAAACATTAATAATACCACTTTATGAGACAAGATTCCACAAGTCAATACATCACCTGTATCCATTTCTTTATACATATTTCAACAATTTAGCATGGTAAAAGTTACATAAATTTAACATTGTACATGCTCATCAAGTATGTAAAGAGAGGACATATAAAAGGTTAATCTTATTAAGGCAATATTCCAACACCTCCTTACTTGACCATCCCGAATGGTCGATTAATTACTTAAGATCAATCAATCCAATACATCCAACAAGTTGGGAAAATTAAACAACTACAATAATCAAAACAATTGTTTTTCATATTCCTTGATAAATGCATGAGTTCTACACATGTATCGCTAAATTTCTTAGCCAAAGATCTTCAAGAAACTACAACAGACAACATCATATTAATCGACTTCACTTCTAAAGATGTTAGTAGAACTTAATGATGTACCACACTAACTTTTCAACTTGATAATTCACAATCTATCAATTATTTACATAATTTCCACCTACTACTTAAACACAACAAAACATCACAAAGGGGTTTTAACACTCCCTTCTAGAGAGAAATCAAACTATACAACCAACAACCGCAATAAACAATGCTAACCCAAGAGAAAATCATTAATCGTAATAGGCCAAGAATCGCCAACATCAATTCAAGGAGGATAACACTTTTCTAAGAAACTTACCAAGACATCCGCAACTAAGTTACCCGAGGTAATCAGCATCAAAATCCCGATACTCTAACGGGTATAACCGCAATGCCCAAGGCAACAACCGCAATCCCTACCTCATATCATTGACTATCCTCACTCAAAGCGATCATATAAACAAATCATAAACATACAAGATTATCTCCAAGCATGAATCATCAAAATAACATGTCAAAGCTTGAATGCAATGCTTGTCCCATCCCATCCTCTGTGCACCAAAGTGTCAATTTAATATTTTTAATTACCACGGACCTAAAACTGCTCGATACCAATCAGAACACCCCAAGACCCACATTACCCTGAATGCTACTAAACCACTCTACTGACTAGCCAATAATTTCAAGATAAATTAATTCGGCAACATCTCTAGACAAAAAGCATTGCGGAAGCACAAACATCTAAGGGAATAAAGATAACGGTAACAAGTTCAATAATTAAACAACCTCTAGCAGATTAATCAAAGAATGGTTCACAAGTCCATCCTTATTAAATAACATAATCCTCCACAAATAGTTAAGCATTTGGCTAGAATTTCATCGACTTTATTACAACATGAGTTGATGAACCATGTGCATTATTGTGGTGCCGCTCTACCCATCCCATGAATGCTCAACAATCACCTGTAGGGGAAAGAAAACAAGGTGAGATAAAAATCTCAAGAAGCAAACTGCTTAACCGGCTATTCGGACTACAAACAAACATACAACATCATTAAAGTATCCAAATGTCCATTATACCGAACGGAGGTTATACTTCCTTTGTTCTTTTACGCCAAGTACTTCTTGCAATTTCTCTTCCAATGCCCATTCTCATGACAATGGTAACATTCTGTCGGAGCTTAGGACCCGGTTTAAGCTTCTTAAGCTTAGCCTTGAGACTCTCGATCTCATCTTTAGTCTTTCCTTTGCCTTTTCCTTTTCCCGACTTACCCTTCTTCTTGAAGGCTGTAGTCTTTTGAACCATCATCACATGATTGGAACTTTTCTTGATGCTCTCCTCAGCACCCTTAAGCATACCATGTAACTCGGTCATTGATTTCTCCATGCCATTCATATGAAAATTCAGTATGACAGGCTCAAAGCTCGCAGGGAGCGATTGGAGAATCACATCAGTAGCCAACTCTTGACTAAGGGGAAAACCAAGCTTTTCCAAGCTCTCAATGAGACCAATCATTTTGATCACATGAGGACTGACCGGGTTACCTTTTGACAGCCTGCAAGAAAACAATGCCTTAGAGGTGTTGAACCTCTCTGCCCTTGCTTGATCCTGAAACATACCATTCAGACTCACAATCATATTGTAAGCATCCGTGGTCTCATATTGCTTCTGAAGCTCAGAGTTCATGGTTGCAAGCATTAGGCAGTGCACATCGACTGCGTCATTGCAATGCTTCTCATAAGCATTCTTTTCGATTCGAGTAGCATCATTTTCGGTTCCTCGAGATAGAGATTCTCTAGAATATATTCCTTTTTCTTGTTTGAGAACAATTCTCGATTCTGAAACCATCAATAAAATTTGAACCATTCAACTTTTCCTTTTCAAGAATAGATCGCAAATTAAAAGTAGGTGCAGAAGAAGTAGTAGGTGCCATGATCTACAATAGAAAATATATGCAAAGATTCAGCACTATGTTTATGACAAATCTTCTATTAATCATTCATGTCAGTGGTTATGTTCGACCAGTCTACAACCTGCTCATATCACCATACGACATGTCTGGACCTGGTCGTATCACCATACGACCAGTGGTCGAACTCAACTTAACAATAGATAACAAAAGATACTCCCACTATAAACCATGTTTCCCTCAAACAACATATAGTGAGTCCAAGATCCGTAAGTCATTAAGTTCTAGTGAGCTTTGGCATCACTGCTAGAAACCTAGTGATTTAAGGTAGGCAACCTCTTGCCAATCATATCGCATATGACTCTTGTTTGTTGGGTGACATCTTTATGCCCTGGCTACCAACACCATGCCTCAAGGCCCAAAACTATTTTGATAGCCTTGTCAAGTAAAACCAATACTATGCATGTGGGTGTCCGACACCCACCCCATCTTATTCAGATAGTTAATGGCACCCTACTTTGGTAGACCTACTAATTAACGATCAAAATCGTGATAGGTGCAGCAATTGGAAAGGCATCAATTTTACTTAAATTTTCTTGAGGGATACTATTCTATCATGTCAAAAACATCTAATGATAAAACATGATTAAATAGCATAACAGGAATAAACATTCACAGATAATCAAATTAAACTATGACATAGTATGGCCCTTAACATGTCGATCTCCATCAGCATGCTCCCTGTTCTCCGACCACCATGCTTGAAGTCTCCGACCGCATTCATCTACTAAGCATTTACTCCTAAAAGCTAGTAAAGAATTACATGGGATAATTTCAAGCATCACAAGTCGGTACGCAGGCCGTTATACAATAATATGTAGCTCGATGGCTATCTCACAGCATGACACGCAGGCCATGAAAATCCATTCATGCATCACATACACAATAGGCCATACTATTCACATTAAACCCTGCAAAAACAAGTTATGCATAGAATCTAATTCTATCGGGCAACATGAACACATACTATCTATAACGCATAGTACGAAAAACCAGCACGGCGGTCCCTGTTCATATATCCGAGCCTTGGAAATCATCGGATTAATCATATTAACCCTGTTCCGAACCAATCTGATGGTAATGATGGCTGTCGAACCCCAGGCTTTGAATATCCGAAGCCCTTGTGTGTGTACCGTACTAGTCCCATGATTAGTGGCTAGTACATACATCCCCAACATTGGCATACACATCCATACACAATACACATACAACATGAAACAAATATGGTACTTAAACTTAAGCAATTACAAGACAAGTATATATTACACGGCCGACCAGCCAAATTAAAAGACAAGTATCAGAAGTAGTGAATTAAACAGTGGAAGCATATTAAACAAAACCCAAAAGTCCAGTGGTGTGCCCATCCATACCCTCATGCAACCGACAAGGAGATTAGGTGATTAGTTTTTTGTCTTCTTTTGCTTGTGTGTAGTTAGGCTGTGAGTTTTATACTTCTTAATAGCTTTTCAACTATTTGTGTGTTCCTTGGGTTAAACCTGCTCCCCTTGGTAGATTGTCTTCCCTTACCTTATGCTTTTCCCTCTCATCTATTAGCCCTTGTCAACCAGCAGATGAAGAGCCCGAGTGAAGCCAACCTCGTCAATAATCTTGAGACAGTCTATGCCAGCTCAGATATTGTCAATCCCAGTGGACAGTTGCCAGTACCAGGAGTAGCAAATCCAGTCATGGCACAATTTGTGCCTGCTCAGACGCAATTTGTGAACATGATGATGCAGAACATGAACAACGCGATGACAAAGCAGAATTAGACCACCGCCACTTTAATCAAATTATTGAATCAGAATAACCAAGCAAGCCATCATAACATCACTAGTGTCAGTACCAAAGCAGACGTTAACTAGCAGATATCTTAAGTGCCAGTAGTGACACATCAGAGTATGAATCAGTTTCTTGTTACCCAGAATCAGATCATGCAAGTGAAGATTCAACCATTAGACAATACCGATGTTTGCAATGATGCACGACTCGTTGTCATCTCAACGGTATGCACTCTGTTCAAGTTTGCGCAGTTCGTAATGACAAAACTGTCTGTCTTTGAAGGATCAACCACACTCAAGGATGTAGAATCCTGGATTCGCACCATAGAAGAGAAGCTAATTGTTGTGCAATGCAATGATATTGAGAAAGTTTCTATGTTGCTCATCAATTGAAAGGAGTTGCATTAGATTGGTGGAAAAACTTTTGTACTGCCCATCAGGATGAGCAGACCATCGCTTGGTCAGAGTCCGCCACAACTTTTCATCAACAGTATGCGGCATGAAGCAACAGTGATCAGGAGAAACTTGCTATTGTGATATCCTACATCAAATCTGATCGTTGTTATTTGAAGTGCTGCCAACCAAATAAGTCATAAGATTGTGCATGTACTCGTTGTGGAGAAATAGGCCATAGTGCCAATGAACACAATATCAATTATTCCAGTTGCGAAGGAAACCATTCTATTGGAGAATATCAAATGAGCAAGATCACATATTTCTTTTGTGAAGGCAATGATCATTGTCCGAGCCAGTGCCCCATGTTTTCAGTGTTGATTTCTGCAACACAACGTAAGTGAGAAAATTTCCGTGTCGCAGTAAGAGCAATAATAAAAGAAGGCAAACCGTTGTTAGTACAAGATTTGTCAGCTAAGGAATCACCAAAGCAGAATGTTAACTTTGGCAACCAGCCTCAAAAGAGAAGCTAGTCAATATCACTACTAGAGTGTTTTGAGTGTGGTAAACAAAGCCACTATGCCAAGAGATGCCCTGCAAAGCGACAAGCTTCAACCTTCAAGAAGGATAGTCATTTTGCCATAGTCTTGTCAAAAAAGTCGTAAGATTCGACATGTTCATGCTACAACTGTCGCGAAAAAGGTCACTACAGCTGCCAGTGTCCTCAGAAGAACTAGCCACTCACTCCAGATGTGAGAATGCCAGAAGTTGGTTCAGTCAAGATTGTATCACCCAGAGCAGGTGGTAAAGCAATAGGATCCTTGTGTCCAAAGAAGCAGCCAAAGAAGAGACGTCTGAATGATGATGTTACCAAGAAAGCCTAGATTGGTGATACCAGATCATGCAGCGCCATGCTTCTGTTCATAGCAATAACATCAGAGAATAGTTGTAGTCTTTCCTTTGTTTGAGAGCAAAAAGGTGGACATCTTTGTATGCCAGTTATATAAAAAAATTTGTTGGATATTAAATCATTGGATACCTCTCTAAGTGTATGCCTTCACAAGTCAAGTAATTAGACTTTGAGTCACGTTGATTGAAGGTGATAGAGCTGTAATCATGGAATGTGATGTTGAATTTCAACTCATCATTTTACATAGCAATAAATGGTTGAAGAATTTTACCATAAGAGAATATGCCATTGTCATTGTAAGTGATCCCAGCAGCATGCAATCGTATTAGAAGTCAAGTTTGTCTTTGACTTGATACTCAGATCAGCCAATTCCAGAAGGAATTACGTCAGAGGTGAATTATGACAAAGGTTGTCAAATAAGTTTGTATAAATGATAGAATAGACCAAAGTATTTTCTCAGATAAAGATAGTGTCAAATCAACTCATCAGCTTAGCTAGTGTCAGTGTTGATTGTAAAGTGAAATGGTATCACAAGGATGTGCGAGAATTTTAGTTTATCCAAGAGCTAATCCTCAAAACCTCAGAATCAGCTTATTTGAGTTTTGAGTAAGAATTTTAGTTTGCCCCAGAATCATCAGTGAATGAGACAGTGTCAGCGAAGATCAGTAAAACAGTCGTTTCAAGATAGTCCAGAACCCCTCACCGTTGTAAAGGGAGAAGTTCACCTAGATTGTTAGAAGTGTTATGAGTTTGTGGGAATGTCAAAAGAGATTGATTACTGCTACAGTGTTTGTATTGCCAGATGCCAGGAAAAACCTTGATAACTTTTATCATGGAGCATCCAAGAATTTGTGTGTTAGAATGTTTTGCCTGCACTTCCTAACAACTAAAGTTTCAAGCAGTGAATTATCCTAGTCATAACTCGAGGTTGCTATCATGAAGAAACAACTATGGTTTTAATGGATTGAGAACCGTGAGGTTGAAATCCATTCCCTTAGGTCAGATCAGTATAGTGATAGATGCTTTGAATTAGAAGAGCTACCGCAAGAACTTATTGATCAGTGAAGAGTCAGCCAAGGTTACCTGTGAAATCCAGAAGTTGAGGCTTGAGTCAGTTGCCAGAATATATCTGTTGAACCCTAGTGTTCAAACCGATGCTAGAAAATCAGTGTTAACAAGACAGTGAGATGACAGTTTTGTCAAGGAAATTAGTTCCCCTTGAAACAAGGAAAAGCTTAAAAATCCACTAAAGATGAATAAAAAAATGATCCATGAATCAATGAGAATATTTGTGTAGCTAATCAAAGGAAACTCAAGTAGTTGATGCTCAAACTAACACTTGAATGTAAGCATTCCATTTTCTTTGAAAGTACCAAGGTGTACAGAGATCTCAAAGTTGAATTGTAATGATCCAACTTAAAAGCGAAATATCGTAAAATGGGTTACCATGTGTTTTGTATGTCAGAAAGTTAGCCAAAATGTCATAGGCTAGTCAGAGTACTCCTATCTCTGAGAATTCAAGCATGGGTTTTCCTAGGACCCAATCGGGATAATTTCTTGAAAAGTAATTGTTAATCATTTGACATAAATTTGCCGCTTCATGCCTATCAAGATCATCTAGTCTTGAGGCCATCTGGTAGAGTAGTATACGACAGAGGTTGTATACGACAGAAATGGAATTCGCCAGAATTGGTATAGTGTCAGATCGACAGAGATTGTCAGTTTGCACGATGTGCCAGAGGTGTTAGCGTTAGATCAAGGATCCCAGTTTACCTCGTGTTAGCGACAGAGTCTGTATGAAGCCCGAGACACTCATTTAAATATCAGTATTATGTGTTGCCCCCGAATCGGCAGAAAGATTGAAAAAGATTAATGAGTTGAGCCTTAACTCATAGTACCAAGTTGAGCAAGTAAGTGTTGTGTGCGGAGTTCCCCTACTGTAAGATCGAGGAGGCCGGCTAGAGGGGGGGTGAATAGACGTTTTAAAACAATTAAAGCCTAAATCAACTAGGTTCAACTAAGTGCACCAACAAAACAAGTCAATTGAAGAATATAGCGATTTAAGCAAAGACTTGCAAACTATTCAATTCTAGCAATGTAAATAGCAAAATGTATGGCAAGCATTCATACACAATGAATAAGTAATTTAACACAAGGTATATAAATTACGATAAGTAAAACTCAAGAATGCAAACCACAAGATGACACAACGATGTTTTACCGTGGTGTTCGGAGACTTGCCGGTCTCCCCTAATCCACGTTGAGGCAAGCCCAAACCAATTGGACCGGCTCCACAAATTGAGCACCCGCCTCTGAGGTAACCAATACCTCACTCCACTAGGGTTGCTGTTACTCCACTCCGGAGATGGCGAGCACCAAACCACTCACAAACACCGGGCCTTCTCACAAGCTTCACTTGAGAAGATCACCGGATCACGACGCCTCCACACCGTCTAGGTGTCGGCAAACACCAAGAGTAACAAGTCTTAGACTTCCACTTGAACCAATCAAGTGTCTAAGCTCAAGTGGATACTCTATCCACTACCTAAGGCAACACATACACTTAGGGTTTGCCTTCTAGCCACACTATGTGCAACACATGCACAAATGCTAGAGAGAGTTTGCTCTTAGCTCTTGAGAGTGAATAATAGCGTCAGCAAGGTTCCTTCTCCTTTTCTATACAGCCAAGGTGGGTATTTATAGTCTATACACACAGGCTAGCCGTTGGGAAAAGGAATCAGCATAGTAACGGCTATAAAACTAGCCGTTGTGAAGAGGTACGGTACTACCGCCAACCAATACGCGGTAGTTCCGATAAACGGTAGCTCCGCACAACACATTGCGGTACTAGCGCAAAACCGAGAGAGAAACACATGCTCAAAATTGCGGCTAAGGGCAAGGAAAAACATGCGTTCTGGATTTTACGTACCGCTAGCATATGAACGGTAGTTCCGCGAGTCTGGTCATATCGCGCACAAAGCGCCGGTATTACCGTGCTTCTAAGAGAGCAACAAATGCTTCTTTAAAAATACGCACTGCATGAGTCCTCCTCCGACTACCGCTTTTCGGAAGAGCAAACACACACAAAAATGTGTTTCTCTGAAAACTCGTCATCGCCACAAAGTCCGGTGATAACCGAGGTGCGGTAGTTCCGCCAGATCGCCGGTACTACCAGATCGCCTCGAGCAACACATGCTCAACAAAGCGGTAGTTCGCGAAGGAATCACGGTCATACCGCACGACCGTAGTTCCGCGAACACATGCCGTATACTGCAAAACTGAGACAAGCACAAACTGGCTTTCAACAGAACAACTCAATTACAAAATACATTTGCAAATTGATGCCAGATGTACACAAGGCATGATGGCAAGATTCTCAACAAGTTACAAAACACATTTGCACACTTTTATAATCATGGCCACAAATTGCACTCCGCTTCAACTCAATTTGCAAAACACATTTGCATAATTGACAAGCGATGCAAACTAGGGTTAAGGTGAGATTCTCAACAAGTTGCAAAACACATTTGCACACTTTTAGAGTCACACTATAAGGAATAAGGTACATGGACTTAAGCCAATTGCAAAACACATTTGCAAACTAAAGTCACATGCTACAAGGATTAACCATGAGCCTTGATTATTTGCAAAACACATTCGAAAATATAGGCAACATGTTGATGAGAGCTTAGAGCAAACACAACGAGCTATCAACACATGATTAACTCAAGCTACTAGTCAAGACCCCTCTTAATAGTACGACAACCTATACTAGCAATCCAGTCTCCAACCAAACACCAAGACTGGTAAAAGACTAGGAACACATCCTTAGCCCTAGCTAGTCATACCTTTGCCTTGCCCACCACTTGAAGCTTGATGACAAACATCCTTGCTTTAAGTCCGGATTCTTGACTTATCAATCATCAACCCATGATGGTTCCCTTTTTGCTTTGAGATGTTAATTTGATACTTATCAACCTATGATGACGTCTTTCATCTCGAGTCTTGATATGCATCAACTTATGATGCATTCTTCATCTTGCTTTTCTATCAAAACATGATGGTCATTTTCTTTGACTTGATGATCAATTCATGATCATCTTCTTCTTGAACTTGACATGCATTAACTCATGATGCATCCTTTACTTCAATATCATCAACACATGATGATATTCTTTTTCTTCGAGATCCTGTTTAGAACATCATCAACACATGATGATTTCTCTTTATCCCGAGTCTTGACTTGATGACTATCAACACATGATATCATACAAAGTCTTCAACTGCATGGAACTCAACCTACACATCCAACTCAAGGAAATAGTTAGTTCTATAATATGATTATCATTGATTACCACAACATACCATCAACCCATAATGGTTGGGATAAGATAACACAATCTTTTCCTCTTTGGTAATCGATGATAATCACTTCAATTGCAAGTAATTGAATATAAATTGGTATGAGTATATAAGAACTACACAAGTTATATATATACTCACATGAATATATTAACTACACCAGTTAAATATATTCAAGGATATATGAGCATCTATAAACCACACACGTCTCATATGCTCTCATATACTTATATGAATATATTAACTACACAAGTTAAGTATATTCAAGGATATGTTTCAAAGAAAAGATCCTTAAAATACGTGGAAAGAGAGTATGGATCAATACTAATGAAACCACAAAATATAGAATGAACTCCCCCTAAACGTGTGCATACACAAATGTATGGTGAAAACATATGTACATATCCATGTTAGATCCTTGGTGGAGTTCAACCTATATTTTGGATTCGAGGAATACAATAGGAGGAAGTAGAATGCATACCTCTTGTATTTTCATCTTTATATCCAAACGAGACTAAGTAATAGATAATCAATAGAATTATTAGTCTCACAAATATATTTGTCTTTAATGAATACATACCTGTTTGGATTTTTGCTTTTATATCCAAGTTGAGACTAAACGTGATATGACAATAAGAGTGTTAGTCTCACAAGTGTATTTGTCATTAATCACCAAAATACTCACAAGAGTTGCTTGTTAACCTGAGTTGCCAGTCAGCAGTAGGATTTCCTCAACTACAAAAGTGTCCTCGAGCACCAATCAAGTTGTCACAGTCAGAAGCAATCGAGTTTCTAGCAGTCCTTTCCTACCGAGAGCCAGTTCGTCAAGTTTTCATTGAAGTGATAAGTTCAGCTATAAGCAAGTCGTTTCTTTCATTGGTGTTTAGAAGAGCAGTCCCATCAAAGTCAAAGCAGTTTGAAAGCAAGAAGGGAACCCAAAGGCTGAGTTCTCTAACCTATTCCATAGCCAGCCTGAATATCAGAGACGAGATTCCTTTAAGGGGGAGGTTTGTAACGTCCCAAAATTTGGCTTTTCAAAAAAACTTCTGAGTAGTTTAGGTCCCTCTAAAATTTCATTTGAACTAAATTCAAAATATTTAATTTGACTAATCTAAACATCAATTAAATAAAAACCAATATTGTTTGGCTTCCTTGTGTTCCAAGAAATTTTTTGGTATTTTTTGAGATTTTTCTGAGTTTGTTTGCTATTTATTTGACCTCCTTGATTTTGCGGCCTTTTATTTAATTATGAAAAATCCTATCTTTTCTCTCTCCTCTCAGCTGCTATAGTACCTAACATGTACTACTTATCTTCAATGCCAATCGAACAGCCGAGAGCCCGTCGCTTGTGCGCAAGCAACCAAAACATTCCAAAAATCATATATTCCTCCTTGGTGCATATAAAAGGAAACCAATCGTGTCCAAACGTCTGTCTTGATCTCCTCTCCCAATCCATCAAATTGGTTTCATGGATTTCGATCCATTTTCGTCGCAATCTACAAAAGACTGAGCTCCAACCGAAGGTCTTCTCCGATAAGTTGCACCTTCATTCGACGTCCCCCGGCTGAACCGTCTACGACGTTGAGTTCGCGTCGTCGCGTTCTACGTCATGCTTTCATCCTCTTCGCCCGAAGACCATCAGTTCACCGTCGGCCATGTCGAGCCATGTCACTGAAGCGCGTATGTCGAGCGCCACGCCTCCTCGGTGATTTTTTCCAAAATTCAATCCCGTTATCTTGTAGCCCTTGTCGAAACCTATTTTCCCCATCTTTTAGTTTTGAATTTCATCTACCATGCGCCGAGAATCAGGTGTTCTGTCTCCTCTTGACCATCTTGGTTCTCTGGCCAATTACTCCGCAACCGTTGATCCCCTGCCTTCAACTCCACCACCGTTGGGTTCGTGTCATCGCGTTCTACACCGTGCTGCCCTCCTTTTTTTTGTGGAGATTATCGCTGGAAGTGTTACGTGCCTGTGAGGCTACAGTCATCGCCATTCTTGGCCTCACCGCCGTTGCATGTTGCTGATTCTTGTCGTTTTGACCACATTAGCTTCTACGCATCGTCATTTCTGTTCCGTTTTGCCCCTTCGCTGCCGCCGCCTCGCCACCGGACGCTGCCGATGCCATGCGCCATTATCGGCCGTGGAACCTCTTGTTTCCTGGCTGTAGCTTCATTCTTTGTCTGTGTTGGGTTCGTTCTATCCTCTCTGTTGTTTCTCTAAGCTGTGTTGTTTCCTTTGCTACTTCATTCCTCTCTCTGTTAATTCTTCTTTAATCTTTGTTTTGCCAACTGCACTCTCCTCGCATCATGAATCGGCTGGCCAGCAGCAGCTACGGTTCTTGTTTGTCATCTTCTCTGTTCTTTGGAATTCTTTCTTTCTTATTTCTTTCTCTCGTTGACGAATGGACCCCATATGACAGTGTAAGGAAATAATTCCTTCTCTATCTCACATGTAGACCCCACGTGTCATCCACTCAACTCAAAGCCCTAATTATTTCTCTTACTTACATGCGGGTCCCATATGTCACTCAAACCATTGGTCAACCCTAGTTCATAAGCTTGGTCCACTGTGGACTAGCATATCTCTATGGACCTGGTCTATAGACTAGTAGCCCACATGTCAACCCCTAATTCTATTTTCTGAAATTAATTTAATTCTTAAAAAATTCCTTTTATCTTAGTGGTCCCACATGTCGCTCTCTCTACCTTATTTCTGGAATTATTTTAATTCTAGAAATTCATAAATATTAGTAGGCCCCACATGTCATACACTCAGCCATTTTCTAATATTTTCGGAATAGAACATTCTGAGAATATTCCGTAGACCTCAATTGTCAGTTTCTCTCCCCCTTTTCCTTTTTCATCATTTCATGTGAATTTCAATCTTCCGAGAACTTGTTCTTTCTTGTACGAACTCCAATTGAGCCTATTCAAGTTTCTAAATTCATCTAAATTCAATATCTACCTTCTAGTACCATTCAATTTCAATTTGGAGTTTATTTGATTTGTCTTTTTCAATTTTGTTTGTTTTTTCGCTTTCTTTTCCATTAGACATTGAAGTCCTGGAATCGTCCGAAGGAGCTGAAGTTCAAGGAAGTAGAAGATCAAAGATAAATAAGATCATCATTTCTATAACAAGGCAAGTTATACCTTTGATCATGTTCAACCCAGTTTTCCAAAATTACTTTGATTCAATTATTGCATTCTACTTTAAGTATTTAATTAAATGCTTTGAGTTTAGTTATTAATACAATTTGATTATATCCACCTTGCCTATTGTATCACCCTGATGTTTTGTCACCATAGTTTGGTTAATTATTAGTTGGTATTATCATAGCACCAGCGTGGGTTGGTTAGACGAATAGTATTGCTTAGCCATGCAACGAGTCATTCATGTTATCTGAGTTGCAAATATAAATTTGACTAAGTGACTATGGAACTTTGTGTAAAACTGTGTGCTATGTGTTATTACTTTGTGATAGCATGTGTTGCACATAACCAACAGGGTGGGAAAAGATTTAGATTGAGGCGAGTGGTGGAAATTATGTGACATGGTGGAGCTTTGTGATTGGGAATGGTAATATTCGTGGCATAGTTAGAAATTGGAAGTCTTGCTTTGGTCAATTAAGAACTCAACTTTGTGCGCCATTGAACTGAGCCACAACTGTATGACCACATACCTGGTGTGGGACGGGCCTAACTTAGTAAGTTACGGAATCTCGATATTGACTACTCAGGTTGTAGGTTAGGAGCTCAGTGATGGGCGGAGGTGTGGACTGCCAGGTAGACCACATTTATGAGCGGTTCGCTGTCTTCAGATCCAACGGTGTGTGTCGTACCAAAGCCCAGTGTTTGGGTTGGTATGGCGGTAAAGCACATCGGAAGTGTCAATTGTTGAGATGAAGTTTTGGAAAGGTTTTTTAGTGATCATGTCTTATCCAGATGCTTGCATCTTGTGGGTGAAGTGTACAACCTCTGCAGAGTGTTAAACAATCTATTCGAATAGCCGCATCCGCAGTCATGGACATGCTCGGAGATTTCACACGAGGGGTAGATTTTCATAAAATAATTGGGAAGGGACAACTGTGTGAATTTATTCATGAAGCTGTGTGAAAGAATTTGATTAGGCTTTGTGTTCTTTGTGAAAACAAATGTTAAAATTATTATTGTTTATTTGTTTTGAATTATGCTTTCAATCTATTATTGTATTCAATTGCAAATACTGCTTTATTGCAAAATAACCACAGAAGCTATGTCATTTGAAATAAGCCATCATCTATATTTGCATTATATGGTGCAACTTGTTGAGTACGGCTGTGTACTCAATCTTGCTATAATCATTCAGATAAAGAGGAGAAATCATCGGTCAACCAGGTCTACTTCAAGAATCGTGGAGAACTAGGTCGCACTACCCTAGCCGATTGTCTATGGCCATATGGATGAGCTTCACTGAAGTTATTCCGTTACGTTCCGTTGCATCTTAATTGAGCTATTCGCCTTCTGAGGTATTAATTGTAAGCTTTGATTTTAAGGTCTTTATTCTGATAATTATTGTTATTTGTCGATTTATTAGTCATCTTTGGCTATGGAAATGATATTTCATCGATGTTGCCACTGTATGCGGTAGCGTGATCTTGGACTAGTGCAGTATACACAGAGGGTCCAGAATTGTATTTTTGGGTCCCGACAATAGCTCATCTCCTCCTTCATAGAACCATCGTCGGTATCGTCATCTTCTTCCACGTCGCCATTCTTACCGTGCCACGTCGTCTCTCTAGTGTGCTACAACCGCGTTGCCTTCGTGGCCCAGTGCACCGTTGCCGCCTTGTGCAGTCGTGCCACCACTACAGGCTGTTTTTGTCCTCGCCACCGCCACCTTAGGGTGGCCGAGGATTGGGCCCTATTTCGGGGTTCCCGGGTCATCCTCGAGGCCTAGCTTGCCGGCGTTGAGCATGACAGAGTGCGCCGAGGGCGTCTCCCCTGTTCCGGTAGGAATTGAGGGAGAAGGCAGCGTAGCATCATCATTAAGTATTAATGATGTAATTAGTAAATAGTTAATTATTGGACTAATGTTAGTGTGACATGTAGGACCGAGGTTATTAGAAAACTTAATTAGAGCCTAATTTAAGTTTTGAGTCTATGACATGCGGGCCCACCACTTTAAATGCAATGTGTAAACCCGGTCCATAGATCGTACCACTAACATGTGTGCCCACATCCTGGGAAAATAATTAAAATAGAAAACAAAAACCCTAATGGCCTCACCTGTGAGTGATTGTAGCTTTTTTTAGTTAGAAAATAAATCAAAAAAGAAATTAAAATAACATGGGCCCCACCTGTCAATAACAACAAAAATTTCTAATTCAAAAGTAAATAAAAAAGAAAATAAAAATTGGCAGGCCCAAGCTGTTAGTGTGAGACACCCTTTCTCCTATGTTTATTTTGAGATTTTTCCTGAATTTAAATTTTAGAGAGCTTGTTCTGCCTCATGTTAACTCCAATTTCGATGTGCTATGTTTCTAAATTCATATAAATTCAAACCGTACCTAAAAGTATCAAAAATATGAATGTTGGGGTTTGTTTAAATTATCTAAATGCAATTGTCCCCATGACAATTGAGCCCCACGAATAACTAAAAGGAGTCGAATGAATAATTTGTAGAATAAAATTATTTGTATATATGTATGTGCCCAAATGAATAGTGGACCACAACAATTAGTTAGTTAAACTATAAATTTAGTTAAATACCTCATTGTAGTTAATTTCAAATTAAATTATCTTACTAATGTGTAATGGACAGATGCCCCTCATTAGATTTTTTTTATTAAGCCATTATGCTAATAAGGTCAATTAGTGTATAGTTACCTACCGTAAGTAGTTTAAAAAACAATATTAATAATAAGTAATAATGATGATAGTTTGTCAATGGTACGTGGGCCCATGCTAATAATTGATTAAGTAATACAATTAGTTTAATTAAGTGTGTCATTAATATGTAAATTAGAATAGAAATTTCACTAGAGATGATGACAACTATGATTTTCACCTTTGATAAAATATAGCTATGTATATACAGAATGTCTAAATGACCACTGAATCCTAGGCCATTGCTTAAAAAAATTAATTTAAGTAATATTTTATCCAATAGCAGGCCATAGGCCATTAGCAATTGTCTAGCTGAAAATTTATTTATTGCAATAAGTGCAATTTAATTAAACAATAATATGACAGATATGCCCCACATATAGTTAAGTCTTAATTGAAAATAGAAGCTAAACTATGAGTCCCTACCATGTGGGTTCCTCCCATTAGTTCTACCATGTTGACATAAAAGTCTGCAATAATGATTCATATAAATTTCCTCTTGTTAGTTAAATGGAAATTGACAAGATCTAATAATCCTCAATTAATTAAGTTATTTATATGTAGTATTATTGATAACAATGTCTCTTATACAACCTCCAAAGGTGCCCCTCAATATTAATAATGAGGGAGTTCATACGTACACATCTAGTGGTCGTAAGTTTTTCTACGACCACCCTATTGAAGGGATACAAGTATGCTATACTAGCTGGTAATTCAAAAAATTCTACCATGTAATCCAATATGCTAAGCAAGCAATATATCATAGATCGTTACTACTAGACGTGCAGTGCAGTGGAAGAAGAGTTGAAGCAGCCTGATCCAACGTAGAGCACGTCGATGAATTCGTCATAGTCGATTGTCCAACGTTCTCGGTGGCGATCGTATCCTCTAGCAACCAATCGCATGCCTTGCGAAGTCGTGGATCGTCCTCGAGCACAATAGCAACCGCAGTAGAGCTTCTACGTTATCCACACGTTCAGGGATGGAACTCCGTACGTTGGTGTGCTAGCACCAACTCGTACGATAAGGCTCTCTCGAGAGGATAGCGGCTAGGGATTCGGTAGAACAACTCACGTGTATCGTATGTCCCCCGATAGCCCCAAGCATCTCCTTATATATATATAAAGAAGTTTGAGGTAGAAGAAAATAATTGAAGAAGAGATCCCACGCACCAGCGCATATGTACTCTGTTTCCTTATATTATCATACTGTGAATAGTTACAACTGACAACGATATAGGAGGAGATCAACGTAACAAGAGCTGTGTCCAGCACCTACGCGCATTAGCGCCTACAGGCCACGCAAGGCCACAACGTGCACACAAGTTGAGATTACAAACTAGAGTACAAGACTGAATATTTCAACATGCCATCGATCGATCGATCGATCTGCCCGCACGTACATGGCTTTATGGCCGGCCGCTGGCAACACTGGGCACTGGCCCTACTAGCAGCTGCATATGTGTGTGTGCACATAGAGTAGTGCGGCCAAACTGTAAAGCTGAGCAGACGATCCTGCTGAGGCAACGCTAATCGCCAAGCACTAGGATACGCTAGTCGAGCCGATCGAGCACGCACGTACGAGCGCCTTCAGAAAACACTGCGATGCATAGCTGGGCATTATGGCCTTACGGGGGCATGGCATGGGCAGCGTCGCATAGCTGGGCGTTATGGGCTCAGCAACAAGCCAGCAAGTGAGCAACAAGACTGTCAAGGCCTCCAAAACTTTCTTCCTCAAAAAGGCTCCAAGTTTAGCACGTGCTAGCTTCTCTCCCTATGATGTTTCTCTTTCCTTCTTTCTTTCTTCGTTTTTGTTTTTTTGGCGCTTCATGATGATGACAGCCACCGTTTCTCTTTACGATACACTAGGCTCTTTGCCAATCCTAGTTTAGTCTCATGTTACTAAAGATTAATTCGATCGGG
Organism: Ampelocalamus luodianensis; assembly: GCA_036346255.1. Taxonomy (NCBI): domain Eukaryota; kingdom Viridiplantae; phylum Streptophyta; class Magnoliopsida; order Poales; family Poaceae; genus Ampelocalamus; species Ampelocalamus luodianensis. Next base: position 26,282,713 of record CM070625.1, read on the forward strand.
TCGAAGTCGACCAAACCACTGTAGTATAAACTCACTGACTTGTACACTACTCGTCATTAACAGTTCTCGGATCTCAACTTGTAGGCTCTCCGACGAAATCAAACTCAAGCCCGTCTGCGCGTCGATCGACCAAGTACATCGGGACCACGAGGCAAGGAGGCAGTCGTCATACATATACATGCGTCCACGTACCTGGCGCGTGCGCGCACGGGCCAAAGCTCTGACAACTGGAAGACAGCTGCATGCAGCTGCTTCACGGCGGGTTGTGTCGTATAAATTTGGTCCCTTGCATGCATGCGTCGTTGACAGAACTTTTTTTATTTATATTAATTAACCTAGTTTTAATTTATTTTTATTATTAACCATTCGTCAACTTTATTTCTAATTCTGATCCTTTTGACCACGCTACCATTCATTAGGGGTGAAAACGGATCGAATACTGACGGATAATGGCTCGCCATATTTGTTTTCATATTTTTCGGATTGTAAACGAATACGAATACCTCGGATACTGAATACGGATACGAATAATATCGAATCTGAATACGGAGCGAATACGAATCAAACGAATACGATCGCAGATATTTTTGAACATAAAAACCCCATTAATTGTATACGAAATTAACAAAATATATAACTAGTTTATTTGATGCAAACATTCATGAATTGTTCATATTTTCAAAGAACTACATGAACATTGGCACTAGCAAGTCGCATTAACTAGTTCATCACAAATAAAACACTTAGTTTACCATATTTAGCTCATAAGTCATAACTCACAAAGTCACAAATCATCACGTATTCATACTTAGTTCATCACATCCATAAAACTTAATTCACACTAACATCGATCGCTAGATAGTTAGTTTATACACAAATGACTATAACATCCCAAAGTATATTACCAAAAATAAAATTAATAAAGTTATTATTTTATTAGATTTTCCGATATTTAAAAGAGTTTTCTTGGTTAAAAAGAAAAATAATAAAATAAAGTTAATTATTTAATTTCCTAGTTTTTAATGTAAAAATAAAATTTATTGAGTTTTCCGGATTTTATTTGATTTAAAGTGAAAAATAATTAATTTCATGATTTTTCTAGAATTTAAAAAGGTTTTACTATTTTTTAGAAATTAAAAATAATTTATGAGCAAAAATAAAACCAATTTTAAGTTGAAATTAATTTTATTAAGTTCAAAATCATTCAAGGAATTTTTGTGATTTTTTCTAGAATTTTTGAACTCTATTTGCTATTTTTCTAAAATGCTATTTGATTTGTTGCATTTTCAAATTCGAAATCAATTAAAATATCATTTTCTCTTTTGGGCGAAATCCTCTTTTGGGCTGAAATCCGGATATCCGACCTTCGCCTTATCCGATAATCCGTATTCGTTTCGTATCCGCGGATAGCATGGCTACCGTATTCGCTTTCGCTTCCGCAAAAAAATCCGAATCCGTTTCCGATCCGAGAACTATCCGAGAAAAATCCGATCCGAGACAATCTGAATCCGTTTTCGTCCGGATCGGTCGGAAACTATCCGATCTGTTTTCACCCCTACCATTCATGGCGTGACAAAACAATATTGTCACGTTAGCACCATGGCGTGATCAATTTCTATCACTCCACCACCAGTGGTGTGACGATGTTGTTTGATCACGCTACTATCAGTGGCGTAATAAGAAGTGCTATTTAGCTAGATTTACCTTATGGTGGCAGTGTTGTGTTGGTGTGACCAAAAAGTCGGATTTGAAAATAAAATTGACCAAATGTTACTAATAAAAATAAATTAAAAAATAGATTAATTAATAATAAAAGTTCTTGTTGACACTGTAGAGTGACTAGTCGAACCCCTCAGTCGTTGCTGCATCCCTGACGATCCACTTTCTCATGTTCCCCCGAGAGAAATTAGCTGGCCAGCACGGCACCGGCGGGGCAATGTAACCGCGCGCGCGCGTACGACACATCACATACGCATATATCGATTCCATAGTACGCCGCAATCGAGTGGCCTCTGGATGCATATCTTGCACCGCAGAAGCCTGGAGCGTCTGTAGCGCAACCACTTGCGCATACATGCATGTTGCATTTGGCAGTAAGCCAGCGGAGTCTGCTCCTATCAGACCCGCTGCGACATAGCAAAAGCCTGGTGTAACATCAGTTGTTTTAGCAAATATTTAGAATTAATTTCAGTAAAATTAGACATATTTAAAATATATTTTTGGCAGCATTTAAATAACAAAATTAACGTATAAAAATATAAATCCTCCATGTCATTTAAACAGGATAATATGCTCAAAACATAGAATATGTGGACAATTAAAATTAGCATAATACTCAGATTTAATAAATTATTTATTGCTCTCAGATATCGAGTTGCTCAAGATATAATCTTAGCCTTCACAACACTTTTGTCAACCTTTAATCATAAATTGAATATGACAACAAAAATCAGACTTTGAGCTCAAAAGACTGCTATACTGGTATGTCAAGACTTATCTCAAAATAGCAAGTTAATTTTCGGCCTAATGGAGGATCGAATCAACATGATAGTGCTTGAAGATCCAAATTCAGGACTACAACCCTTGGGCAAACAGAGGACCAAGGAACCTCAATTCAAAACTGAAATCACAAATCAGCAGTAGTGATTTATGCCAACTGAGGCTTACCAAGATCACAAACACAATAATAAACCCAATACAGTATACACTAATGCATCTGAACCACTAAAAATAACATAGACTTGACAGGAAGAAATGAAATAACAACAATAATCAAATCAATGGCTCAAGTCTGATCTAGCTCTCAAAACAATTTCTTATATGACAATCATCCTCATCGAGCATTAAAACGAGCCCACATTATCACTAAGCATTATCTCTTAGTACTAGTATCAATCAAATTAATCACAATTGAAATTTCGACTAGTACAGCCCACCATGCCAAGTAATACGAAAATGAAAATAACAATACTCACGAATACGAGAGAACTCAAAGCCACCAAGCAGTAAACCGGGCATGACACGCGAATCGTGCTGTCTTAGAAAACCAATCACCCCGCTGTGCCGCAAAGAACGGACGACGTCGCCGGAGATACCATGCCTATTCGCAATTTCGGGACACACCAAAATCGTGAAGTCGAGGTACAGAGATGTTGCACAAGACCAATCATAGTGCACTGGCCGAATGCAACCACAAAACACCAATTACCAAAAGAAACCAAAATTCTTCCCCCTCAGTAGGATCAAGCCAGAAAGCACACCAAAAACCTCCTCCACCAGTGCAAAAACCAAGAGCTCTCATAGAACACCAAATAGAAGAAGAGGGCGCAAGAGGGAGCCAACGGGATGTGCAAGGAGAAGGGTTCCGACCTCACTATCGATGACACCGAGACAAGCATGGCAGTGCTGGAGGTCTAAGGGACCAAAAACTGAACACAAATCAGAATGGAACAAATTGGGGAAAATCACCTGTTGTTCTATTTTGATCAAGAGAAGAAGAGAGATCTAGCATTTGAAGAGGAGGAAGAAGAGGAGTCACTGCTGCCGCCAACAGCTAGCGCGCTTCTCGCCCATGATGCCTGCGTTGTCCGTGCTGCTGCCAGCCAAAAGCCAAGACATGCCTCCCCCCGAGTCCTCTCCTTTCCTGGATGGAGATCAGTTCAAGGGACCTTATCCCTTTCCTTAACTAATGATGAATGGCTCCCTCGCTTTTTCGTTGCATTTTCTATTTCTTCTTTTCTCAATTGAGAAATTACCAAATAGCCCTCATTTAACAACAAAACCTTCACCCAATCGGGACGCAGATAGCACGTACCCTTCAATATCCAATCGTCAAAGTGGCTTCAATCTTCATCGGATGTGTTACTGGCTCAAGTGATAAAAGCACTGCAGCGGACAATGACATCCACAGGCCGGTCGCCATAGCCCTTGGAGAGATCGAGATCAACCATAGACATGCATCCGTGCCGTGGCAGACTTAGGATTAAAATTTAGAGAATGCTAACGAGACAATGCTAACATGAGACCAACGAAATAAAAAATAATAGAATCATATTCCACGATCCAAAATCATACATAATTAGTAGAGAGTGAAAATGTAAAATACTATGAAGATAGTACCTCGATAATGGCTAGTGCGCCTCCAAAAGCCTAGAAATATGTGTAGGTAGATATTTGTACAAGAAAATTACCAAAGTTAGTGATGCAAGCATAAATTGTGATTTGTGAATAGTTATAAACATTGAAAAAAGAACACCGCATACCACAAGCGCTAGCATTCAGTAGTACGAGTACGACTAGTAGGTCCACCAACATGTTTATTAAATGTTTCCAAAGCCTTCCTCTAATTGGAATACCCTATCACTGTAAAGATATCACTAGCAATTTTTTCGGGCCTTCCAGGTTTCTTAAAAAGAAAACAATAGAAACAAAATGCCGCATCCTTTTCTACAATATATTCTAGCCAATCAAACTTGTCGAACCAATATTGTTGAAATGCCCTTGAATAATCATTTTGTGTCGATGATGTAACATCCCAAAGTTCTGTTACCAAAAATAAAATTAATAAAGTTATTATCATTTCACCGGGAGCAAAGGACTCGATCTCCTCCCCCGGTGCTCCTCCGCCCCTTATAAAAGGGAGCACCATGTGCCCCTTATCACTACAACACAATGGGTCATCACAGACGGTTTCTGAACCGTATGATGGTTTCTGAACCGTCTGGATTTATGTGTGTGATAACAAGCGGTCATCACAGACGGTTTTCAAACTGTCTGTGAAAAAGGCTATCAGAGACGGTTCTCTAACAGAATCGTCTGTGATAATTACTATCACACCGTCTGTGATAGTCTATTTTCACATATAGTTCTGAATAAGATTATTCTGAATAAGAACCATCTGTGATAGTAATTATCATAGACACCATCTATGTTAGTTTTTCTATTACAAAAAAAATCAGATTACTTGCCGCTGCTCAAACCTGTAGGAGAACTAAGCAGCTTCCTCGTTACTTGTGTAAGACACACCATTTTTCACTTCACCAAATTAATCGCAACAATAGCTTCCTGTCCTAATATGACCCCCTCAAACTAATAAAGACTCAGGCCTCATGCCTGAATCAAATGGACTATCCACACCACCAGTTTGATAACCTACATACTAGCACACACTTCCATAACTTGCTTAGAGCAAGCCGTTCAACTTGGATTAGCTCTTACCACTCCATATTAACTTGCTTGTACTACTACTGCTGCTTATTCTTTCGCTCTAAATAGTCTCATTGTTTTGGCTTGATTGATTTCGGTAGTAAAATCAGCTCAACGGGCATATTAGTCCACACTAAATCCTAATCAAATCAGAGCAGAATAGTACAATCTAAGCCTCACCTCCCACGCAAGACATCGTAGACCTGGCCACAGATGGCAATGAGGATGGGCTTGGCGGGGTCCTTGCCGTCGTAGGCCCCGAGCTGCTCGAGCGTGATCTGTCCCACCAGCACGGGCTCCGGTAGCGGCACGAAGGACACTGGCTCCTGCTCCTCCTACTGCTGCCGAGGCGGCTTGGGAGGGGCCGCGTGTGTGGGGGAGGTAGCGTCGGGGGCGACGAAGAGGGAGGAGATGAGGAGGTAGGTGGCGAGCATGAGGGCCAAGATGGTGACGGCGGCCGCGGGCGAGTCCCGTGCAGGCCTACACGGCGGCTGTGATCCCCTATGTCTCCTCGCCGAACCACGACGGGGAATCGAGGGTGGTCGCTGGAGCTCGGCGTGGGAGGGGAGAGGGAGAGACTGATGGAAGACAAGGCTAGGGTGGCTATAATATATAAGGATAGCGCCAAAATATTTTGCCTCCCGCGCACGCGTTCAAAATTGTTCGAACTCCCGCGCTGCGAATCACAGATAGTTTCATACAAGAACCGTCTGTGATACTTCACAGATGATTTTTGATATGAACCGTTTGTGATAAGTATCTCGAGCCATCACAGACAACTTGTAAATAGAACCGTCTGTGATAATCGTAGACGGTTCTATTTACAAACCGTCTGTGATGAGGTGTCCAGTATAGTCTGTTTTGTAGTAGTGTATTCTCCTCACCTCATCCCCAAGTTTTCCTTCCTCTCTCCCATCCTACTCGCCGCAATCTGAGTTTTTTCGCTCGCCGTAGCTTCTTTTTTTCGGCGATTGCGCCACCATCAAAGGGTCTCCGTGTTGGTGATATGCCCTAGAGGCAAACATAAAAATGATTGTATCATGTCTATGTTTATGAATTATTGAATAAATATTATTCTGTTCCTTGAATAAATCATTGGTTATAAAGATTACAAGTATTTGACTTGTTGGTGAAGCTCTTTAACTTATATGATGTCGTTCTAAATGGTATCCTTAGTCGAATGTCACTGGTCAGAACACTAGTGACTCTACGACCAACGCATGTATTGATTGATGACCATGTTTCACTGGTCATGGATATGGGGATATTGAATCAATAATGTGAACACATGTTAGAGAACATGGGGTTGGATAGACTCACCTTGAGACACTATTGAGATTGTTATGATTATATATGTCATTAGTTGGTCTCAAGCAATGATGATGTATAATCCTTAGACCTAAGATCAACATGATTTCCTACATGTGTAATAGCATTCTTAGGGGTTGCCAAACGATACTCGTAACTGGGTTGTTATAAAGGTAGCTTTCAGGTATGCTATAAAACATGCGAAGGTTTGTGACTGGTCGAATATGAGATTTGCCCCTCCTAACAAAACAGGAGAGATATCTCTGGGCCCCTCGAGGTAGTCGGATAAAGAAAGTGCAAAGCCATACCACTAGTGGTCAAAGAATTCGACCACATAAGGTTATCCGACACTCGATCGAGAAAGTATTGAACAGTCTATGGATGACATAGTATCTCACCTAGAGTTCAACCAGATATCATGAGGCAAAGGGAGAATACATGAGTAGGTCGCTTAGTTCAAACAGTTACGGACTGTTTGTATGAAGATACGAGCTGATCGTAGACTGGTCGAACGTAATCATAAAGTGGTCAAAACCTGGTCGTAAGGAGTTACGAACTGGTCGTGACCAAATAGGAACTGGTCGTATAGAGATAGGACCTGGTCGTAAGTGATGAGGACCTGGTCATAGATTATGTTGCATTAAGGTTTGTCTGATATATTTTGTGTGTATTCGGGAATCGTTATGTCCTACTATGAACCGCTACGACTCGTGGTCGGAAATGGTTTCCAAGTCACAACCGATTACGCATAAACCTAACGGATCACACACTTAACGGGTTGGAACATAACGTGTTCGGATAGGATCCGTCATGGGCACTATATAAGGAGATGCTTGAGGCTATCGGGGATGCGATACACGCGAGTTGTTGCACCAAAACCCTAGCCGCCATCTTCCTGAGAGCCCCATCATGCGAGTTGGTACTAGCACACCGGTGTATGGTTGTTCCTTCCCTAGACCTGTGGATACCATAGAGGCGCTACTGCGATTGCTGTTGCGCTTGAGGACGATCCGCGATCTTCACAAGGAACATTGGAGGTTGCCGGAGGAGACGATCGACTATGACCACTTCATCGACGCGCTCTTCGTTGGATTAGGCTACTCCAACTCTTCTTTTGCTACACTACGCGTCTTGTGGTAATGATCTATGATCATCTACTTGCTTGGCTTCCTGGTTTACGTGGTAGAAATTTTGAATTACTGCTAGCGTAGCCTACCCGTATCCCTTCACTCCGCTGCCATCTTCACCATCTCTGGTTTTGTCTGACGACGTTCTACCTAGTGCTCTCACTATCCTCACCAAAAGAACACCGTAGCTCCACCGCCACCGTAGCCCACATTGCACCGCCGCCTCCGTCATCACCGCCGGCCACCCATGTGCACCCAACCGCCGTGAAGGTGAGTCGTAGACTCCCGCCTCCGCCTCTCTCGGTGCGCACCTCGTCAGCCATCATCGTGCCTCCGTTCGCCAGAGCCATTGGCTCCCGAGCCACCACCGCCTTTGTGATGACATGGCATTGCCACGTGGCACCATGACACCGCCACATCACCAACATCGCCCACTTGGCCACCCTATCAACACCTACGTGGCAATTTCCTTTTTGCATTAGAAAATATTTTGGTCCCTGACTTCATGCTGATGCAATTAGTTGTTTTTCCTTTAGGAAAACAATTCCATAAATTCTGAAAAATCTAATTCTATCATTTCATGTGATTTTCAATCTTCCAAGAGCTTGTTCTCCTTCGTTCGAACTCCGATTCAAGTGATTCAAATTTATAAATTCATCTAAATTCAATATCTATCTTCTAGAACCTAATTATTTAATTTGGATTTAATTTGGATTTTGTTTAAATTTGACTTATTTTTGCATATAGATTTCGACAACTTCAGAGAGTGAAATTTCGGCGTCGTTTCAGAACAACAACTAATTGAGCAAGGCAAGTTACATCTTTGATCATATTTGGTCCTAGTATTTTATATTATTTCAATTTTGTTTTAAATTATTATTGCATGCTAATTTATATTCAAGTTAATTTAAATTCTTGTTTTAAATTTATAGTTATTCGCAATTCCATTTGTATGGCCAAATCTTGACAGTGAAATATCCATACCTTTTCATCAAGTAGCATTGTTACTTTGAGTAGTGTTTCAGCATTCACTACTACACACGGCCTCATCACGAGCGGTTCGAATAGTCATCACGCAGCGGTTCGAACCGTCTCTATGTTTTTGTACGTCTGTGATAAATCGCGTTATCACAAAGTGTTAAAAATCCATCCGTGATAAGTCACAACACATACGGTTCTAATTATATAACCGTCAGCGTGCTATCTAATTATCACGACGGCTCTATTAAAGAACCGTTTGTGATATCCTTTTTATCACGAGCGGTTCTATTTACAAACCGCTCGTGATATGCACATATCCCGCACGCGTAAATAGAACCGTGCAGTGATAAAGGATATCCTGCACGGTTCTATTTACGAACCGCCCGAGATATGTGTATATCATGACGGTTATTAAATAGAGCGATGCAGATATGCATATTCACGAGCAGCTTGATTGTTAAACCGTCGTGATAGTTACTTCACTTAACTATTTTTTTAAATTTTCGGCTAGCCTCAGAATTGCTAGCCATGCCCTCTAAAATAAGCAGTAAAATAGATACATCACGTATAAATCAATCGTTGACAACCCAAAGTGATCATTGTCAATTACAAACCAACATATATCAAATATTGTCGCTAGTGTACCATTGAATTACAACTATTCAAAGTGAATTACAACTATATCAAATATATATTAATTGTTTCGAGGTCGCTCAAGAGTGAAACTCTCCGTTGGCAAATGATATCTCACATGATGAAGGTGCGAGCCTCCCTCGAACATCCGAGATCTCTTTACGAACGAGTGAATCTAAATCTATATTCAAAACCTACAAACAAGAGTAAAGTGTTACACATATATATTTAAATTTATAATTAGCAATTATTGCGAGATTGACCAACCTCGGATCAAGCAACCTAGCACTCATGAGAATCGCATATGATGGCAAACATATAATGCACATTGTTCGCTTTTCTTGTCGCGTAATCAAAAATAGAATTACATATATAGGTATAGTCGGTTCGAGACGCATTATTACGAAGTATGATATAGGATTATTGTGTTGTAGCACGTCTGGAAATCGCGTCCCGTGATTAAGTGTGGCGTTCGTTCCTTGTATAGCCCTCCTCGGCAATATAGGAGATGAACGACCTACATGTTTCCAAAAATTTAACCTCGGCCATTTCAAACGAAGGAAGACTACAATAGAGTTATGTATGGAGGAAATGAGCACACACATCGAGTACTTCTTGCACAAGGGTGAAGTCGTGGCCTTTTTCATTAGGGAATCAAGGTATAGTACTGATTCCTCTTTGAGTATAATGACTAAAAGGATCCAATGGTGCCTACTCATGTATGTCGCTATAGTCATTAAACCTAAGTTCATATGCAGTATAAAGTACAAATGAAATTTGTATAGCGAGTAGTGAAGCACTTACTTACAGTTGTAGGGCACCATTATGTAGTCCCCGTAGTTTTGAGCAAGCAATCCTGCCGTTATGTATTTCTCGGCGTAGGATGTATGCCAAGATGGTTTGCTCGAGAGACCACGTGTGGGTCGAGAAACCCACCGTTCTTTCAATCGCCGCGGTTTTAATCATGTATCTATACATAAGCAATGAGTTGTTATATTACGTGAATGTGCGTGAATGTAGAACTTGATTGTACACACTTACGTGTCGGCATCGTAGAAGTGAGGCATCGAGGGCTTTGAGGTTGAATAGGTCGAATAAGTCGTCAAGCCCACGATGAAGGGCGGCTCGTGGAGAAATAGTCCTCCGTATCCGGCGGTGATTCCATCAGCGCACCTTTCTCTTTGGTCTTACGCAAGTACCGGCTATGCAAACTCGACAACCTAATCCGGCGAGGGCTATCATGCTCGCCGCCAACGGACTTCGAAAGAGTATTTCTTAGGGTTAGGAGGCGGAGCGCCTTAATGTTCTTCGATTTCGATTTGTCTGAACGACTTGCTCGCCACGCGTCTTCCTCTGTCGCACGACTCGGGAACCGTCACGGCGCACGCTTTTTTTGTTCGTTCGGTGTCTTCTCCACGGAACCGATGAGGCGGGCTTCAGGCGAAGGTTGAGGTGCGATCATGGAGGTCTGTTGGAGAGACATGGTCGTGTCGAGATGGTTGGGGTAGAGTCATCAAAAGTTGAGGCGACATCTGCGGGGTCCGGGGCGATGTCCTTCAAAAGTTGAATTGGAGAGGCATGGTCGTGTGGAGATGGTTGGGGTGGAGGCGGCCAGGTGGTTGACGACGGCAAGGTAGCGCTCGTTGTCCTGCCACTTCATCACCTCCTCTCGCTCCAGCGCCACGCGCCTCCCCACGGCGCGTTCCTTGGACACCTTGTACAAGGCCTTGCAACTATACATACATACATTCAAGATGTTAGAATAAATAGTAGTATGTACGTACGTATATTGTAGATATAAAGATGTACGTACGTTAATCGTAGGCTGCATAGGTCCTCCATGGGCTGAGGAGAGCTCGCGGCCACACGGCCGACGATGTCAACGACGACATCGTGAGAAAGAGCGGCGATCACCGACCTCCTCGCCTTGGTGCTGGCCTGACTGCTCTGCATGCTCACCTTGGCGATTGACGTACTCAAAACCGTGAGACGAAGAGCGATGGGAGGAGTTTAATCTTGGTGAATTATTCCGTCTTATAAAGAATTAGGAGTAATCGCACGTGAGGCGAAGAGACGCATGTATCATCGGCGTGCAAGGCGAAGAGACGGTTGTGCGATGGTGAAGAGACACGTACATCGCGCGAGACGAAGAGGTTGGATATCACAGACGGCTATATGGGGCAACCGCTGCGATAATAATATCACAAGCGGTTATTTAATAGAGCATGCAGGATAGTAGCTTATCACGACGGTTTAAAAAATAAAACCGCCTCGTGATACTTCACGACGGTTTTATTTACAAACCGCTGCGTGATAAGTTGTCCTCATCACGAGCGGTTCATATTACGAACCGCCCGCGATACTTCCTGAGACGGTTCAGAATATGAACGTGCGTGATATGTCTCATCACGACGGTTCTTTTTACCAACCGTCGTGAAGTATCACAGCGGTTGGTAATAAGAACCGCTCGTGATGAGGACATATCACAGACAGTTCCCGCAGTTCCAAAGGGAACTGCGTATAAGTTCAACACGACGGCTCCTTTGGAACCGTTTGTGATGAGTGTCTGCTATTGCCTGTTTTGTAGTAGTGATTGCAAACTGAGGTTACTTCACAAAATAGTGCTGTTTTGTGCAATATACAAGAGAAGCTATGTGTGGTCAAGAGGGATGCTAGGGCAGAAGGTCTACGACCAGATTCACAAGGGCTACAACCAGTTCCTGGAGGTCTACGACTAGATTCACAAGGGCTACGACCAGTTCCGAGAGGTGCTACGACCATATCCAGAAAGATTACGACCACGACCAAGTCTGTGTCTAGGTCTTCGACCAGGTCCTCGCCCAGGTGGTCATACCAAGAAGCGAGCAAGGGAACCAGACTTTGGTTGGTTTGGATTACATGCGACAAAATTATCCTAGGAAGGAAAGAATATATGTTCGGATATATTTGGAGATAAAGTCACAGGAGGCCAGGCTGTAATTGGCATGAGCATGCGTGGTCCGGTACATGTGCTTGTGCATATCTTCCTCTACCTGCGTAGTTTCCTTTCTCTACGAGCTATGGGGTGGGGTCCACTGCAGCTGTTACAGCTAACAAAATTAATCCGGTTGGTTTCCGAGATATACAAGGAAACCGTATGTTTAGTTTTGTATTAGGACTTTGAGTCCGAGTACATCTCTTGGTTTGGTGCGTGAGTTTTTTTGGTTTAGTGGTGGAACCGTGCGTGTGTTTAGTTGGTCGCACCCTTAGGTGCCAATATAAGGCCAAGGCATTGCCCATTGTAAAGGGAGTTGAAAAGTTATGAGTTAAGGAATAAATACCAGAAAATCACCTTGGTATTAGTGGCACGTTTGACGTGGTCTTAAGATTTTCAAGACTTACTTTGGTATGTTGAATCCAATTGAGGTGTTGGATTTTTACTCGTTGGAACTTCGGTTCTTCTACCCTTTATTCACGTGTTGCGGTGTGCGTGGAAGAAGGTTTATTAAGGAGGCCTTGTTGTTCTTGTGCTACGCAAGGGCTAGGAAGCTACTATCAAGGTGTACCATGAAAGATTGGGCCAAACAACGAAATCCCGCTAGCTTGCTAGTTGGATCCTTATCAGCAGACTTTATTGATTACGGGGTGGTCGTAGTTGAGCTGGTCGTAAAGGCTTTACAACTTGGTACTGGTCGTAGAAGAGCTTACGACCATAGGTGATCGTAGAAGAACTTACGATCATGAGGTAGTCGTAGAAAACCTTACGACTAGGTACTGGTCGTAGAAAAACTTACGACCAGAGGTGATCGTAGAAGAACTTACGATCATGAGGTAGTCGTAGAAGTACTTACGACTATGGGGGTGGTCATAGAAGGACTTACGACCACCTGGTTGGCTTCTCCCTTAAGATCATAAGGGGTATACCTAAGAACCATATGACGGTATATTTACCCATAATAAGAATTACAAATAAATAATAAAATAAGGATTATTAGATCCTCGTCACTTCTTTTAGGCAAAATTTGGTTTCTATTTCTGTATTGGACAAGTCATCTTATAATTGCTCTTTCGAAAATGGTTTATTTAGTCTTTTTCAGAATTCCAATAAAGTTGATACCGGTTCTTTAATTTGGCATGACAACCTGTATTTGCTTGATACTATTGCCTCATATAATGAAGTCCTGCATACGGTTTCTCGTGGTATAAAGAGGAAATTAACTGATGAGAAATCAAGTTTCTTGTGGCATAAGCGTTTGGGTCATATCTCCGTGCAGAGAATTAAGAGACTTGTGTCAGAAGAAATTTTAGATCCCCTGGATTTCACAAATTTGACATTTGTGTTAATTGTATTAAGGGGAAACATACAAACATCAGGAAGTTAAGTGCTAATAGAGTTGCGGATGTCATAGAACTGATACATACAGATATCTGCGACCCAATCCCTATGGCTTCTTAGAATGGCCATAGGTATTTTATCACATTCATAGACGACTTCTCGCGATATGGTTATATTTATCTTATTCATGAGAAGTCACAGTCCTTGGATGTGTTCAAAGATTTTAAGGTGAGGTGGAAAACCAACTTGGCAAAAGAATTAAGGCCATTCGATCTGACCATGGTGGAGAATACTATGGCAGATATGACGAATCAGGTGAACAACATCGAGGACCTTTTGGTAAATTCCTAGAGGAATGCGGGATTGTCCCTCAGTACACCATGCCGGTGTCTCCTAGCATGAACAATGTTGCTGAGAGGTGAAACATGACTCTTAAGGATATAGTGAGGAGTATGATCAGTCATTCAACCTTACCTAAGTCTCTCTTGGGAGAAGCATTGAAAATTATAGCTTATTTACTCAACCGAGTACCAACTAAAGCGACTAAGAAAACCTCGTATGAACAATGGATATGCAAAAAGCCTAGCATCAGGCATGTACGTACATGGGGATGTCCATCTGAGGCAAGGCCATACAGGCCTAATGAGAGAAATTTGGACTCAAGAACTGTTAGTAGCTATTTTGTTGGTCATTCTGGAAGATCTAGGGGCTACAAATTCTATAATCCCGCTACTAAGACAATTTTTGAAACGGAAATGCCGGTTCTTTGAGGATGTTGAGTTTGAAAGGGGAGATATGGTTAGGAACATTAATTTTGAAGAAGTTTCTGTAGAGGATTTATTTTCTCTTCCCTTAGTTATTCCTAATAATGATCGAGATCGAGTTGTTTTACATGTTATTATTGAGGAAAATACAAATCAAAATAATGTCCACGAGGTTCCTCCACAAAATGATGTTCTTATAGAAGAACAAACTCAAAAACCTCAAGAACCAGTGCCAGTAAGGAGGTCCACTAGAGAAAGAATAAGTGCAATCTCCGATGATTACATTATCTTTCTTCAGGAAAATGGGGATTGTAATGAATTTTTGGGAGAAGATCCTATCAATCTCCAAAAGGCCATGCAAAGCCCAAATTCAATTAATTGGATCAATGCCATTAATGAAGAGTTAAAATCCATGAAGAATAATGACGTTTGGGATCTTGTCCTATTGCCAGAAAGAAGGAAACCCATTAGTTGTAAATGGTTATTTAAGACTAAACGGGATTCGAAAGGCAATGTGGAAACATATAAGGTTCATCTTGTTGCAAAAGGATATACTCAAAAAGAAGGCGTAGACTATAAAGAGACTTTCTCTCTGGTTTCTTTGAAAGACTGTTTGTCAGAACCTGGGATTAACAGCCCAAATCCTCTGTGTATTTCTGAACTAGTCCCATGATCAGTAGCTAGTTCACACAGTAAACAAATGTGGTAACAAATTCATATCACAACTTTATTAATAATCAGCATAGTTTATTACAAAAGAGGCTTACAAGCCAACAATAAAGAACACAGCGGAAGACGAAGAAGTAGTAGGGTCCAGCAATCTGCCACAGGCAATCGACTGGGGTAGCGGCCTAGTCGTCAAGATCCACACTGGTAGCGAAGTCCTTCTCCTCTGAAATTTTGTTTGCATAAAGCAAGTATGAGCACAACTACCGTGCTCGCAAGTTACACCCGTTAAATAACAGAATGACATGCATATATGGATGTAACAAAGGATGGCTTATTGGTTTATTTGCGTAAAGCAGTATTTTCTTTAAATACTTGTACTAAGTTCCAAAGCAGTTATTTTATACTACAAATCATTTTATAAATTCTCAGTTTTATAGTCAGATAACATTCACACATGAATGGTGAAGGATACCCTCCTATCACATGGCTTCCTGCCCAAATCCCATTTGGATAAACCACTTTGAAGAAGTCTTTTCCAACAAAACCAAAGTCTAACTTTGAGTAGTTCGCCAAAGATGTCCGTGAATCGTGACACGCTATTCAATAGTTTTACACTCTGCAGAGGTTGTACAGCTTTACCCACAAGAGATAATCAACTTTTAATGTCCGCTTGACACACTTCCGAAGGTGTGCGACTAAGTGATTATCACGAGGCCTTTACAATGTTCTCGTCTTAATGTATTTATGCCCGCTAAGGTTTCGCTACCATTGATCGCCATCCTCCTAAGCCCTCTTGCGCCGGATGGGTCTCTGTCCGACCAACACCCATACCAACAACATAGCACAAATGACATTAAGACATCACAAATTATTTAGCCAAGTCCCGCCATACAGACATGTGGTGGTACGCAGAAGGCGTAGCATCATGCGCCAAGACCGGTCCTTAATCGACTTGGGCGACTTTCCATAAAACCCCGGCCTTAACCCTAACCAGATTAAGCCTGCATAAAAATGCACCCACCAATAATCCATTTCGCCAAGTCCAAACCCATTTTTATTTTATTTTCCAAGTCATTTGTAAACTCCCATGACACACCAATGCCAAGGGTATAATTTAAACAATAATTGATTGTTGGTCAAATTCCCAAATCGCATAAGTTTGGTCTATAAGCATGGCTAAGCAATACGTTTAAATGATCCTAGTTCATACTATCGTATCAACCAGGTTTTATCTAGGGTGTCAATGTGTTTGATTCAATATCAACATGAGTCATACAAAGGATTTAGGTATAACTATGAATTGAAAATGTGAATCTATATTATCAATATAAATAAGCATGCAGTAATAATTTAAAAATAGAATATAAATAATTTAAAATAATGGGATCAATATGATCAAGGGTATAACTTGCCTCGCTTGAGGTGGCGTTGTTTTTCTTAACAGATCACCTTAACAGAACGTCTGGTGTTGAGGTGACGTTGTTTTTCTTAACAGGTCACCTAGTACTCACAAGTACTATCTTCAGGTAGTCCAAGTGTATTATCACGATGATCATACAGTCAAAATCAATCCTCTTATGTTGCTCTTCAATCGGCGTCGAAATCTGACTCTCCGAAGTCGTCGAAATCTAATCGTGAAAATACGACAAATTCAACTCAAATTCAAATAAATTCAAAAATACAGATCAAATTAACTCCAAATAGAAATATTTTGGTTTAGTTAGCTAGGTTATAATTTTATATGAATTTACAAATTTGAATGGACTAAATCGGAGCTGGGATTCAAAAGATATGAATTTTAGAAGTTTGGAATTACATGGAATAATGAATTAGGGTTTAAAGGAAATATTGATCAAATGAACTCAAAATTAAATAATTTTGGTGTATATGGCTAGATCTTGATTTTATAGGAATTTAGGAATTTGAATCGACGAAATCGGAGTTCGTATGAGGGAGAACGAACCCCGGAAAGTTCTAAATCTAAATAAAACCCTAAAATCAGATTTTATTAATTTATTTTTCTAAAGGAAATTCGGTTTATTGCGCAAGCTGACGTCAGCGAGGATTTTCGGCTGAAAATAAATAAAAGAAAAAGAAATTGGTCGTGGGACCCACTGTCATAGACACGGTCCTCATGGACCAAGTCCATGGGACTTCCGGCTCGGAAATTTGGGTTTGGTGGCACGCGTGCATGCACGTGGCGCCACGCAGGCTGCCACGCACACACAAGGGCTGAGGTGGCGCCTTAGGTGGCGGTGAGGTGGAGCTAGGTCGGCATGGGACGCTGGCGATGCGGGCGCACCGGCTCGCCGGTGAACGGCGATGCGACTGTCGGCGGTGAGGGCACCAAACGAGAGAGGAGAGTGCGAGGATCTCAGGGCTCACCGTGGTAGCGCACGAGCATGAAGGGTTTGCCGGCGGCGAGGAGTTAGGCGGCGGCGCGTTTGGGGTCGGCGGTGGCGATGGGTTCCGGTGGCGCTCGAGCGAAGCGGAGGTGAGCACCGGGTAGGCGTTGGGGTGGTGATGCCGAATCCGGGGTCGACGGGGGCGGAGCGGCTTGGGCGGCGCCGGCAACGAGGAAGAAAGGAAGCTCGGCCATGTTTCTTCAAAATCGGATTCCGGCGAAACCAAGAGGGGGAAGGAGAAGTGGTGGTCGGGGTTGGAACGAGTGAGGAAGGGGCTACCCGGTGCTCCCTTTATAGGGGCCAGAGGAGGTCGGGGGCGGGACATCGGTGGAGGAGGTCACGGCGGCGATTTCGGGGTTCCGACGAACACGCACGCGAGATTGGGGGAAGATGACCGGAAATGGGGCGGCGCGATGCAGGGGTTTTAATGCGCGCGTGGGTGCGAGAAAAGGGGGAGGAATTAGCGGCGGGGATGGAGCTCCATATGCGCGGCAATGGCGGCCGTGCGGCACGGCTGCGAGGAAGGAGGGCGCGGGGAGAAGATGGGTGCGTGGCCGTCGGATGGGGATGCGACGATGGGGAGGAGTGAGGTGACGTGGGGATTTCCTAGCCGTCCGATGGGAATTGGGTGGTGGGGAGAGAGAGGGGAGCGGGCGCGGTTGGTGTGGGCCGGAAATGGGCCGTAGGAGCGAGGGAAGGGTTGGGCTGAGCTAGGGTTTCGGCCCGAAGGCACTTTGGGGATTTCAAATGGATTTTCCAATTGATTTAATACAGATAAATAGAAAGGGCTTTAGAAAATAGTAAAATAAATCCAAAAATTATGAGAAAATTCACAGAAATTCCCTGAGTTATTTTGGACTTAAATAAAATAGCCCCAATTTATAATTGGCTATAGTTTTTGTAAATAAATTATTTTGGCTTTGAAATATTTAGGAAAAAGTTTTTAAAATAACAAAAAATTCTAAAAATTAATTAAGATTTTATTTTCCAGATCAAACCAACTTAAACTACAAGAACTTCAAATAAGTTTTAAATTTTGACTTTTACAACTTCAGAAATTCAAATAAGACAATCAAACTCTTTCAAATTTCAGAAAATCCAATAAAATAATAATTTTATTTATTTTTATTTTGGTAACAACACTTTGGGATGTTACACTGTTTTAGAGTCATTATATCACTTGTGGCACATTTTGATCTTAAGCTTCATCAGATGGATGTAAAAACAACGTTTCTAAATGGAAATATTAATGACATGATTTATTTGGAGCAACCATAAAACTTTATGGTCGGTGACCCGAAGCAAATGATATGCAAATTAAAGAAATCCATCTATGGGCTCAAACAGGCTTCCCGACAATGGTAGCACAAATTTCATGAGGTTATTATCTCTTTTGGTTTTGAGGTAAATATAGTTGAGAATTGTGTATATCATAAATTTAGTAGGAGTAAGTTTATATTTTTGATTCTGTATGTTGATGACATATTACTTGCATGTAACGATATAAGTCTATTGCATGAAACCAAGAGATTTCTCGCTAAAAATTTCAAGATGAAGGATCTTAGTGATGCTTCTTTTGTATTAGGAATTCAAATATACCGAGATTGCTCACAAAAGAACTATATCGATAAGGTATCGCAAAGATTTGGTATGCAGAACTGTAAACCTTTAGATACCCCTATGGCTAAAGGTGAAAAATTCAGTCTTAGCCAATGTCCTAAGAATGATTTTGGGGCTAAGAAAATGCAAAACATCCCCTATTCATCTTTGATAGGGAGTTTGATATATGCTCAAGTTTCCACTAGACCAGATATAGCATATATTGTTGGAATACTAAGCAGGTATTTAAGCAATCCAGGATTGGATCATTGGGTCACAACAAAACGGGTGTTGCGGTATTTGCAAAAGACAAAGGATTTCATGCTCACATATAGGAAATCAAATCAATTGGAGGTAATTGGGTATTCTGATTCCGATTTTGTTGGTTACCAAGATACTCGCAAATCCACTTCAGGTTACATTTATCTAGTTGGTAGAGGTGTGGTTTCTTGAAAAAGCGTTAAGCAGTCACTCGTTGCCTCGTTCACAATGGCAGATGAGTATGTTGCTTGCTATGAGGCTTCAAATCATGGGATATGGCTACAAAACTTTGTCACGGGGCTGCAAATTTTGGATCAGGTCGACAGACCACTAAAGTTGTATTGTGACAACAAGTCTGCAGTTATGTATTCTAATAACAACAGGAGCTCGTCAAAGTCTAACCATATAGATATCAAGTTCCTAGTTATGAAAGAAAGAATTTAGAGTGGTAAATTGTCAATTGAGCATGTAGGTACAGACTCCATGATTGCGGATCCGTTCACTAAAGGTTTGACACCTAAAGTGTTCTATAAGCATGTTGCTCATATGGGTGTGGTTTCACCTAAGGAATTCAGTTCTAGTGGGAGTTTGTAATTTCTTTTATGCTCATGTGACAATACCAGTTTAGTTTAAAGGCCTTCAGTTATATTCTCTAAAGAAATAAAGTTTATGTTCTTTTACTCTTAATTCATATCATCTCATTTTGATCTGAGAAGATGTTTTGATCTCACAAGATATAAAGTTGGACCAGTTGGAAAAAGGTGATCACATCTCACGTAATTTCCATACTACACATCCATTTTTGATCCATGACATTCTTTTATGTTGACATATGCGATCATTGATGGGTTGAGTTACGCTTTAAAGTAATGAAGACCGCTTTGATCCTATGTTGATATAACTAACGGACCGGATTGGTTCAAAGATGCTTATGACATGGATAGTATTTTTGGAGCTCATAAAGTTTTTTTGATATATATTTACTCATTTGTCCAAGTGGGAGATTGTTGGATTAATTTCTTATTATGTGGACCTACATGAGTTTAAATAATATCAGCTGCCTATTCTTTAGTTGGCTCAAATATATAAAGTGATCAAATAAAATATTTGTTAAAATATCTGTGTAGAGACCTATTTGAAATCTATCTCTATTGATGGGTCGGGATAGGATTCTATACTAAAGGCTATAAATAAGGGTCGGGTCCCCTCATCAGGGTAACTCATATCATACTACCTATCCGCATCCGCAATTGCTTATCTACTACTTCAGATCAACTCTTCATCGATGGCATTTGTCATCTGGTATGTTTCTGTGTTTACAGATTGGATTGTGTGTTTCACTAACCGCATATGAGATCTGTTTAGTCTATCAGTGACATGAAAAGAGGCCCGTGAGTCCAGAACCCAAGGATGAGCAACACTAGAAGCAGGAGGTGCGGCTGAGGTCATAGCAGACACTAATCTAGAAGTCACAATATGTGTGGGTGTGGCAGCAGTGACTGCTCTAGTAAGTGCTCTCGAAGGCCTAGTAGGTGCTCCACGACGACGATCAGAGCGGATGTCTGACACAATAATCAACAAGTTGATCTAGATATAACTTGAAGCACTTATCAACAAGATGACCAGTCCGCTTGCAATGAGAACATACCAGCATTCCTGTGGATGTTGCTCTGATGGATCCAGACCACTATGAGAGACTTAGGATAGCATGTGGTGAGGATCTTGATGTAGGCATAAGCAAATGAAGACGAGTCTCCTCTGCAATCAAACTAGAAAGCACTTTAGTCAAAGCCGGTAGAGTGGGATAGTTAAGTAATTGAGTACGAACAGGCTCAAACTCTGGTCAAAGTCTCATCACAAACTAATACATGAGCGTCTGCTGAGCATACTCATCTTTGGCAACACAAGACTGACAAGGAGTAGCAGCCTTTGGTGCCATAAACTCTAAAGGACCAGTGATATGAGTGAAAGCACTGCAATACTCCTCCACTGACTGATCCGACTGTTGTTGAATACTATGAAGGTTCTTGAGCAATGTGAAGCGAAGAGTACCACTGGACTGAACATATCTCTTCTCAAAGTATGTCCACATCTGCTTGGCTCAAGTATGATACTCAAGACTCATCCTCAAAGAGACATCAACACTCAGAACATGGTCAGTCAAGACACGATCATCCTCTTTCTGCTAAACCTTTAGCCTCAACATCAACCCTCTTCGGATCAGGAGGATCGTTAGTCAAATAAAAGGCTGAACCATAACCCCAAAGAGTAGTCTTCATTGATAAGGCCCATGCTGGGTATTCTATGGATATCATGGGGATATGCTCATGATGTTAGGATGATGATACAATTGGTAATAAAGTTGAAGGTTTGTTGAAACACTCGTTTTTAGCAAGCATCGGAAAATCGGTAGTACCGGCAAGTGAGGAGAGGTATGACCGCAGGGTGGTACGACTGCAAGTGTGTGAGAGGTACTACCGCAGGTCTTGTGTCCGAACGGGTGGTTCGATCGAAAAGTTTTAAAAGTGGTCCGAATGTTCACGATGTGGATCGGATGGTCCAAATGAGTGGTCCAAACGTTCGTCCGAACTTTCAAAATCGGTAGGACTGCAAGTGAGGGAGCGGTATGACCGCAGTGCAGTAGTACCGGCAAGCAAAGAGCGGTAGTTCCGCATCACGGTGTGACCGCAAGATTGGCGGTACGTAAATTCCAGAGAAGGTGTGTTTTAGGGAGTTTTGAACTTCCCTGGAATCGGTAGTTCCGCGGTTTTTTGAGCGGTACAACCGCAGTGCGGTAGTACCAATGATTACAGTACGGTAGTACCAGTGATTACATGGAGGTAGTATCGATTTCAGTTCAAGTTCGGCCAACTTGGAGAATTGGCTATGGGTTAGGTCAAGTTCATGGGTGTCAGTGCATATGTGTTGCATGATGCATGTTTTGACTAACGTGAATCAAGTTGTGAAGAACTTGTTCCCAGAATCGATTTCTTGTCTATTGTTGTGCAGGAAGCTTGGAGGTCAACGACGGTCAACGGCGAGGATGATCAGGACTAGGCATGGAGAGTTGTGGTTCAAAACGATCGAGGATTCCGGGTAAAGTCAGTGGACTCAAGCATGGTGCAGAATGGACAAGGATGATCGAACAGGCACTTCGGTGTGACGGGTTACATCAAGCGGTGCGTGGATCGGTACAAGTGTCATGGTGGTTTCGGTGGGAGCCGAATGGGAGAGACTTACCAAAATGAAGAGAGCCATTGATCAACCTACATGTGGTGAAGCATGGGATTGCTTCATGAAGATTGGACTCGGTCTTTGGAAAAGGATCGGGAAGGGGTATTTTGATAATTTCACCAAGATACCGCCTTAATAACCTTTGACTAAACCGCCCCAAGACGGCACAAGGAGAAGTGGTTTAGATCAAGAAAAGTTGAAAACAACGCTTTAAAATACGTACGTAAGTGAACCCATTTGTGTGTGGACTTAACAGGTGCTCAATATTGTTTTTCTTCTAAAAGCTAGCCTCCACTATAAATAGGGAGGGTGCTGGTCCAGCACCTTCCAACCCTTGTATTCAAGAAACCCTAGTTTGTGTTTTAGGGTTTGGAGAGGAAAGTGAAGAGGTTAGGGTTGTAGAGAGTTGGATTGATTGTGTGCTCAAGTGTTGAGTTTTTGTCCTCCATGATGGAGTGGTTGTAAACCAACTTCAATCTCCAATCAATACTAGCAAGATTCATCAAGATGTATCTCTCTTTGTTCTTGCTCCTTCTTTGGTGATTTTTGGTTTTTTTATGATCCCTTGATTTTCCATTGGTTTCTTATGATGATCTTGCTTGCTGTGACATGCCGAATGGGAGAGACTTGCCGACATGAAGAGAGCCGTTGATCAACCTACACGTGGCGAAGCATGGGATTGCGTCATGTAGATTGGACTCGGTCTTTGGAAAAGGATTGAGAAGGGGTATTTTGGTAATTTCACCAAGATACAGCCTTAATGAACTTTGGCTAAACCGCGGCGCAAGATGGTGCAAGGAGAAGTGGTTTAGATCAAGAAAAGTTGAAGACGGCGCTTTAAAATACATGCGTAAGTGAACCCGTTTGTGTGTGGGCTTAACGGGTGCTCATTAGGGTTTTTCTTCTAGAAGCTAGCCTCCACTATAAATAGGGGAGGGTGCTGGTCCAGCACCTTCCAACCCTTGTATTCAAGAAACCCTAGTTTGTGTTTTAGGGTTTGGGGAGGAAAGTGAAGAGGTTAGGGTTGTAGAGAGTTGGATTGGTTGTATGCTCAAGTGTTGAGTTTTTGTTCTCCATGATGGAGTGGCCGTAAACCAACTTCAATCTCCAATCAATCCTAGCAAGATTCATCAAGATGTATCTCTCTTTGTTCTTGCTCCTTCTTTGGTGATTTTCGGTTTTTGATGATCCCTTGGTTTTCCATTGGTTTCTTATGATGATCTTGCTTGTTGAGACATGTGGGCATGCATCTAGTATCATCTTGATCATCCTTTACCCACGAGTAAGTTTTGGATCCAAATTTGATTTTTGGCTCGTTTTTGGAGCAACCTTCATTCGAAAGGAAGAAGGTCGAAACTTTAGCAAGGATCTTCACGGTCATTGGTTGAAATAGGTTTCTCACATTCGGGGAAGGCTTGTTTTAAGTTTCATCAAGTTTGGAGTTGTGGATCAAAAGTTATGCCAATTTTTGATTTCGTTTTCAGACTGTTTTTCCTATTCATCGGATGATTTTACTGTTCATCCGGTAGTACCGCACTATTCATTGCGGTAGTTCCGATTTTACTATTTATCCTGTAGTACCGTACTTTTCATTGTGGTGGTTCTGATTTTACTGTTCATCAGTACGTTTTTTTGTGTATTTGGTTGGATTCAAAATAAGACTTTCTCTATGCTTGAATATTGATCTTCATAGCTTTTATAACTATTGTAGTGAAAATTAAATTGAATCATATCAAGGTGAAAAATTAGGTGAGCTCCTATTCACCCCCCTCTAGTCATCGTTTCGGTCCAATAAATTCAACCCATCTAGCTTGATGTCCGTGAACACGAGAGAGGAACCACCCCCCAAACATTGAATCAAATTTTGCTGTAGTGAGGGACCACAATCACAACAATAAAGCAACAGTAATCAACCACAGAGGCTGACGGCGCCAGACTACTCCAAGTGTGGATCAAACACCAAAGAAGAGGCCAGCGGTGAAGAGGAGAAATTGCAGAGAAAATACCTCAGAGGTGGTGAAAGACCCAGCAGTGGAAGATACCAAGAGGCACCGTCGAGCGGTGAAGATGCAGAGGCGGCAATGTCGGGTGGTAAGAGGCGCCTGACGAGGATTAAAACCTCTATATATTATCTTTAATATATAAAAGACCATACGTCTTCATGGTCGTAACCCTGAGGTGCACGACCTCACCGGTCGTAGAGATTCCAGAGGTTACATATCGGGTACCACGTGGACGAAGGCCTAAGCCAGGCTTCCGACCAGGAGAATTGCTCGTAAAAGGTATGAACTGATACTCGGAATAAATCCTAAGGTATATTCTCTACCGTATGATGAATGGAGCATGTGCATATTCCATATCATACGACGTATCTTATCCAAGACACATCAGTGAACAACTTCCATACGGTTATATGTTTCATAAACATATAACCGCCGAACGGTTGATTCCGTATCAACCGTCACTTGACTCCGACCGGACGTAACGCTTCGCATCAGACGTCTTCTCCGGAAGTAACTGCCACCTCTTCGAGGGCTATTTAAAGATGGAACCTGGATGGATCAAGGAAGAGGAAAGAAGACAAAAGCACAAGCCATAGATTTGTGTAATAGTTCTGAGTTAGCAAGAGAGCAAGCAGAATTCTTAGTATATACCTTGTAAATTCTAGTTCATATTAATAAAGAGCAGTCCCATCATTCCCTGAGATTTCCCACGTCACTTTCTCCTTTTTATTTTCGTAAGATCGACGCCTTGATCGCCGACACCGGCGCCGACCGTGGGGATCGCGGCGTGGAATCTCGTAAGAATTTCTCTGCTCATCAAATCTTTGTCCATTCCTCGTCTGTGATCGGCCCGATGCGGTTATGGCGAAGTTGGGATGAAGAAAATTGGTTCGACTTGGCGGACTACGCTGACCTCGACATGGATGCATGCATGCGCGCCATGGAGGAAAACAGAATCTCTTCATCATCCTCCTCTGCCGGCTCGCCCAGGGCAGAAATCGGCGAAGACGACCCGATGGATGAAGACACACTGCTACAATCAGTGGCGGTTTCAGAGAAAGTGTTTCCGACCAGTTCGGAACACCCCAAAGCCTCATCAAGCCCGGGCCTTTGGACCGGCAAAAAAGGTGATGAAAATTCAACACCGCAACCCGAGGTTCAACATACCTTTGATGCGATCATGGTTGATAGGTACTCACCGACGGCTTCTAGTAATTTCAGGAGCCAACCGACACCTGGTGACGGTGTCAATGAAACCTCCATTGGTCGTAAACCAAGTGGGGATGATAAAGCTCAGCATTCGATCAGCAATTCGCCGGATCAGGCTGAGGTCCTTCCGAAAACCTCAAGAGGTGCTGATCACCGACTGCTCTCCGTCGTGGAAGCTTCTCGCAGAAACTCTGAAAGGCTCTCCATCGATTACGACGGAAGCTCATCGGAGGATCACTGCTGGAAGCACGAGGTCAATGCGATCGGAGATACGGATAACAATGTCGTGTACGGTCCTCCACACATTGCCTCGCCACCACGTCCTAATGGAGATGGTACGGGCGGTCAAGCACCAAATGCCGGAGGTGACAGAACTGGTAGACGTTCACCAGTTAATACGCCTGATCCTTCCCAAACCAATGTGAGGGACCGGGCAAGATCGACGTAAGGTCGGAGGATGTAAGCCATCAAACACCTTCTTCCGCGAATCCTCGAGACCTTCGGTAACTATACAAAACCTACAACGAGTCGTGATATGTTAAATACTTCGACCTTACCTCGAAGAGACTCCGTGTTTTGCCCAACTCGCAGTCAAGTATCGGAGATTATCCAATGCACGATGCGCAATGCACGTAAGCTTATCGGAACGAAGGCACCGCAAAGTCGCACCATGACTTCATCACAAAGATTCTTCCCGGCGAGGGCCTGCATGGTCGTGTTGAGGATCGCTGACACTCGACCACCTCGACGATTCCGACCAACAAGTCATGAGGGGAGGAGACTATTCCAGGAATCCTCACCTTCACTTCGTCGAGAGGAACCATCGCTTGGACCTGGTGATCTTCGACATCACCTAAGCCAGGAAAGCGGTCGAAGGCGTTCTACTAACGCCCACGACCAAATCGGATATTGGAGCACCGACAACTGTTCCTAGAAATCGGTCTCCAACCGACATAATCCGCGCCTTTTCAAAGAAGGCGCCACAAAACTATCATAGGTCGTCGAGCTTTCTCGGCAGGCTCCAAGGCGTGCGTTGGCCAAATAGGTTCCGACCACCAATATGGATAAATTCAATGGGACCCAAAATCCTTGGAATTTCTCCGGATATATACCATCGCTATCGAGTCGCCGGTGTAGGGCTACGGGTAGGCTACACTAGCGCAAATTAAAAATTCTACCCAGTAAACCAAGATCACCTGCAGATTATAGATCACGGTCTTACCACTAGACGCAGCAGTGCGGAAGTTGATGCAAAGACGTCGGGCGGTGTAGTCGTACTCGCTTGATGCAAAGACGCGTCGAGGCGAGTAGTTGTACTACTTCCTCGCCCTCGCCGTGGCGCCCTCGTACAACTCCTTTCTTGCGGTTCGTCCCAACGCCACGTATGCAGCACCTTCAAAGGTATCCACACGCACGGAGGAAGCGACGCACGCCGACTACTAGATCTCGCGGCGACTAGGGCGTGGGAGGGTGGCGGCGGGGTTTGAGGATGTCACGAAAACTCATCCTCCAACCATGCGCCGCCCTCCTTTTATAGACGCCCTTATAATGGGCTTCTACGAATAGAGGCCCATTATGACTCAATGCCCGCCTAATTCGGATCCAATCGAATTAGGCTTCAACCCTAAGTGTGTGACCCTATGGTTCACGTATGTTTAGACATGACGCAAGTACACATACTTGGTCAATAGTTGGTAGTGGCCTCTAGCAAGACGTACCAACTCCTAAACGCACGTAAAGATCATATCGGACGAACCATCACAACGTTATGTACATGTCAATCCCTTTGCCTCACGATATTCGGTCGAGCTCCAAGTGACCACTCTTTCTCGATCCCGTGATCCTAATCCCTTACTAGGTTAACTCTTAACCTTAAGTAGCATGGCCATGCATTTCGGATCCGATCACTCGAGGCCCAGAGATATCTCTCTCGTAGAGAGGGCAAATCCCATCTCGATCGACCATACCTCGCAACATGCTTCATGACAAACCCGAAGCTACCTTTATAACTACCCAGCATTCTGAGTAGCGTTTGATAGCCCCTAAGTAGGTCGATTCACATCTCAAGTACATGCGACAATCTCGGGTCTAAGGACAAGGCGTACACATTGTGTAGAGAGAACCATAAGAATAATTACTATGTCTCATGGTGGGTCGGTCCAACCCCATGTTCTAAACATGTGTCCACATTATTAGTTTTACATCTCCATGTCTATGACTTGTGAAACATGGTCATCAACCGATACATGTGCTAATCAATCATTCACGTGTGTCCTCACATGAACTCCGACTAGGGACAACTTTAGAATAACCATACAAGTAAAGAGTTTCACAAACAAGTCACATACTTGTTAATCAACACAAAGGTAATATTCAAGGAACATTTATTAAATCATGGATACAACGAAATATCCTCATCAATATGATTGCCTCTAGGGCATATCTCCAACAGCTAGTGGTGATGAAAATGTAATGGCAAACTATCTTCCTACGGTATTAGAAGAATCAGCCCGATCTTGGTTGCTTAACCTTTCGGTCGGATGCGTGTATACTTGGGAGCAACTCTGCGACCTTTTGATTGCAAATTTTCAGGGTACGTATGATCGCCCTGGAAAGGAAGACGATCTCCATAGGATACGGCAAAAATCAAACGAGACTCTCCGGCAGTACATTAAAAGATTTAGCCAAGTCCGTAACTCAATACCGGAGGTTGCAGAATCTTCCGTTATCCAAGCCTTCAAAGCGGGATTAAGAAATCGAAGGTTTACGGAGGATTTAGCTATACATCCCCCACGAACAACCATCGAGCTCTTCGACATGGCTGACAAGTACGCTACGGCCAGTGAAGCGGTCGAGTGGAACGAAGCCATTGATCGAAAGGATAAAATTCCCCAACCTGGCTTAGATAGGACGGAAAAGAAACAAAAGAAGACTCTCAAGAAAAAGAAGCATGGCAGAGCCAACGATAAAGAGGTTCTTGCTGTTCCTGAAAAATTTACCAAAGGAAGAAAAGATTATACTGGTCGTGGCAAGGCTAAAGCTCCGACCAATGATTACAAGGGAAACAAAAAATGGTGTCCTCTTCACCAGCAAGCAGGACACGATTTGCGCAATTGTCGCGCTTGGCAAAAGAAGCTGGAAGATTATTATGGAGGTAAAGGACCTCTCCCGTCGATTCAAGAACTCGGGGAAACAAGCTCCAAGAAGGACAAAGATGGTGACGAAGAAATAGAGTACCAAGAACCTCAAGACACCGTCGATGTGATCTTCGGTGGATCTTCTTCGTACGAATCCAAACGTCACCTGAAAGCCGTGGAGCGAGAAGTCAACCTTACCGAACCTTCGATCGCCGTTAAACCTTCAAGGTGGTCGGAGACAATAATCTCCTTCAGCAAAGAAGACTGCCCCATTCCTTCGACTCGACCGGTAGGTTTCAATTGTCATTGAGCCTACTATTAATAATCGCAAGGTTAATCGTGTTTTGATAGATGGGGTAGTTCTTTGAATATTTTATTTGCAAGTGCTTTAGAAGACATGCAGATTCCCAAATCCAAGGTAAAACCAGTGAAATATGCCTTTCATGGCATAGTCCCTGGGTCTACCGCTAAACCAATAGGGCACTTGTCCCTACTGGTTACGTTCAGAAAGCACGATAACTTCCGAACAGAAAAAATTTCATTTGATGTGGTGAACTTCGAGACTGCATACAATGCAATTCTTGGTCGTCCGACTTTAGCAAAATTCCTGATAGCCACGCATTACGGTTATCAGAGTTTGAAAATGCCGGGACCAAAAGGTGTAATCACGGTCCGGGCGATCAAAAGATAGCCTACGCATGCGATCGGAAGTGTTTAGAACTAGTCAATGAACTCCCGACCAGGGGAACTAACACCGTTAACATGCAGGTCAAAAATTCAAGACCGAAGATGACACTCAAACCTTCCGACCAGATAAAAGAGGTACATCTCGACGAGTACTTCTCCAGAGGATGCCAAGATACTCGGTGAGCAGACTCGACCCTAAATAGGAAGAGTCGCTCGTCTCCTTCCTCCGAGCTAATCAGACGTATCACTTTGGCGGGCATCCGACATGCCCGAGTCCCGTGGAGGTGATCGAGCATAGGCTAGCTCTGACCTAACAAAAACTGGTCAGCGAAGCTACGACGCCGATCCGATCGAAAAGAAGCAATCCGATCGAGATTGACAAGCTTCTCAAAGCCGGGTTCATTCATGAGGTCGACCACCTGCAGTGGCTCACCAATCCAGTAATGGTTAGAAAACCAATGGGAAATGGCGAATGTGTATTGACTTTAAAGATCTTAATAAAGCTTGTCCGAAGGATGACTTTCCCTTCCTCGCATTGATCAACTTGTAGACTCTACTTAGGTGTGAGTTGTTAAGTTTTTAGATGCTTATTCAGGTACCACGGATCAATATGAGTAAACAAGATGAAGAAAACTTCCTTTATCACCCCATATGGTACTTATTGTTATGTAAAAATGCCATTTGGTCTCAAGAATGTCAGCAACATTCCAAAGGTTGATGCAAAGACTTTAGCCCTCGGATAGGTCGTAATCTGAAGCCTCGTTGATGATCCGGTCGTAAAAAGCATCAACGCCGACGATCATATTCTAGATCTACAAGAGACTTTCAATAACTTAAGACGTCATAACCTTAAGTTAAATCCAGATAAATGTGTGTTCAGAGTTTCGTCGGGAAAGCTTCTTGGGTTCCTAGTTTCGGCTAGAGACATTGAAGCAAATCCAATGAAAATCGCCACCATCGATCAGATGCGCGATCCAACCACAAAGAAGGAAGTTCAGAAATTAACTGGTTGTATGGCAGCGGTAAGTCGTTTCATAGCACGATTAGGTGAAAAAAGGACTACCTTTCTTTAAGCTTCTCCAGAAACATGGGAGTTTCGAATGGACTAAAGAAGCAAGCAGCGCCTTTGAAGAATTAAAATGGTACCTTACAAGTCCCCCAATCTTAGTTTCTCCAAGATTGGGAGAAATATTGCTAATTTACGTGGCTGCAACGCCACAAACGGTTAGTGGTGTGCTGGTCGTAGAACGAGACCATGTTCAACGACCAATATATTACGTAAGCGAAGTCTTGCATGGACCAAAAGAAAGGTATCCGCAGGTACAAAAGTTGCTCGTGGTCTCCTTATGGCTTCAAGGAAACTAAGGTATTATTTTCGTGCCCACAAAGTGGTCGACCTCACCGGATATCCTCTTGGTCAAGTCCTGGGGAAACAGGGAGTCATCAGGACGAATATCAAAATAGGCGGTTGAGCTTGGGGCGTTCGATCTCCATTTTGTCCCACGAACAGCAATCAAGTCCCAGGCAATAGCAGAATTCATTGCGAATGGACAAACCACGAACCCACCCAAGGGCCCACGTCACGAGCACCACGACGAGTGGACAATGTACTTCGATGGTTCCTTGATGTTGCATGGCTTGGGGGCTGGGGTCATCTTGATTTCCCCTACTGGCGAACAAATAAAGTACGCTATTCAGTTTAACTTTCCTGCTACTAACAATGTGGCGAGAATCGAGTTTCTTCGCCGACTTGAGCGGCTCGTTCGTTCGGGATTCGCAGATTGCTAGTGAAAGGCGATTCTCAACTAGTAGCGAATCAAGTAGGGAAAGAGTATCAATGCTCTAGTACCAAGATGTCATCATATCCGCGAAATGCGGAAAGTCGAAAAGCATTTCTTCGGTTTCGATCCAACACATTCCTAGAAAGGAAAACTTTCTGGCAGACCAATTGGCCCGATGGCTTCCACAAGGACATCCGTCCCGCCCGGAGTTTTTCTCGAGAAACTCGATTCACCCTCTCGGGTAGTCGAGCCTTCCGAGGACATAGATGTTAGCAAGGAGGTTGCACACCTTGATTCTGCAAACATGGATGCTCCACAGTCGATGATGGTTGGCGCCATCACGATCACTGTAGAGATTGGATGACATCGATCGACAATTATCTTCAGCATGACCTAATTCCAGAAGATGATAAAGAGGCTGATCGTATTGCACGAAAAGCCAAATCATACACTCTCATTGAACGTACCTTGTATAAACGAGGATCTCACGGAGTGTTGATGAGATGCATATCTCGCTCGGATGGCATTAAATTGCTAGCGAAATTCATGGAGGAGTCTGTGGAGCTCATCATTCCTCTGTAAATTTGGTTGGTAAAGCCTTTAGGTAAGGATACTCTTCGCCAACCGCCTTCATGATGCAAAAGTGCTCGTGACGGCGCGCATAATGTCGGTTTCATAGCCGACAAGTACATCGATCGTCTCAAGCTTCGCAAACAATTCCTCTTTCTTGGCCTTTTGCAACCTGGGGACTGGACATTCTGGGACCTTTCCCAAGAGCACCGGGGCTTTGAGTTCTGTCGTCATGATTGACACATTCACTAAGTGGATCGAAGCCGAGCGGTTGTAAAACTACAACCGAAGTCGCCAAGAGGTTCTAACAAAAGCGTGATTACACGATTTGGTGTACCCGATCGATAATCACCGATAACGGTGCCCAGTTCTCAGCGGTAATTTTCGTGAATTCTGTGAAGAAATAGGTATCAAGATACATTTCACTTCTGTTGCTCATCCACAGAGCAATGGAGCAGTTGAGCGAGCCAATAGTATCATAATGCAAGGGATCAAACGACAAGTGTTCGACTAGTTACTTCAACGGTCAGGGGCTTGGGTTCAAGAACTTCCTTCTGTATTATGGGCCGTTCGTACTACAACTTGTCGTGCGACCGGTCAAACACCATTCTTTATGGTTTACGGAGCTGAAGCCATACTTCCTCCAGAACTTAAAATTGGTTCTGCTCGAATTGATTCCTTTTCCGAAAGTGATCAGTGTGAACGACGACTTGACGACATCAATTCCTTGAAGAACGACGAAATCAAGCTTTGCTACGATCAGCAATCTACCAGCAAGCCATGCGTCGGTACCACAGTCGTAAGGTGCAACCTCGCAGCCTAACTGTAGGTGATTTGGTTCTTAGAAAAATTCAGAACTAAGCGGGTCGCAACAAACTTTCACCTAAATGACAAGGTCCATACACTGTGGTCGAAGTTACCCGATCAGGATCGGTACGATTAGCTATGACAGATGGGCAAGTTTTGTCTAACTCTTGGAATATTGATCAATTGTGTAAGTTCTATGTTTAATTTCATGTATTTCTTTTCCTTTCATTTTTCAATAAAGATGCTTTTTCTTAAAAAACGATAAGTATGGTTGTTTATACTTATTATTTGTTGCATCTGGTCATATACCATTCCCGTTGCTGGTCGGTCGGAGAAGACTCTCATTCTCTCCGATATTCCTTTCCGTAGGATCTCCACTACTCATGGTTGCTGACTTGAATATCACCGACCACACTGGTTTTAGCCGTGATCATTGCTTCAATGATACACACGCATGACCAGATTTTCTTTTCTTAAAGAAACATACGAGTATAAGGAGTACCAACTCAGACGATTTACTTGGTTTTCATTTCTTTCTTGAATTTGAAGACTATTATTTTATTTCAACATTCTGTTCTACTCAAATTTGGCTACTGGTCGGGACACAGAAAGCCTCCTAGTCGAAGTCTCTCCTCTCTGCACGTGGTCCTGTCCGCTGGAAGGAGCTTCCTAGTGACGGTCCTTTTCCTACGATCCTCGCTGCCAGTCGGATTTGATCATGAACACATTTCGCGAAATATTTTACAAATCTTCAGTTCTTGAGATTCGATACGACCAGATCCGAATATTTTCTAAACAATGGTACTTATCTCTTCATTTCTTTTTCTTTGCATACATTCTTAATGCATGTCTTCTTATCAAGCAATTCTGGTCTTTGTTATATCTTCCGACTACAAGTGGTATTTCATAGTACTTGATAATGGGCAAGATCTAGACTAGCGAAATATCGCGCTTGGTTCCGACCACATGATTTCCTAGTATTTCCTGGATCATTGTCATACACATTATCAGCACTCTTACCATGGTCATTGTTATTACTTAATTTCCTGGTCTACTGCTTTCTTTTAGTAACGTTCATCTACTAACATAAGCAGTTAGGGGCTAGGAGATATATGAGTATTTAACAACATTGATAAGATAAAGCAGGATCTTCATTGATAAAAGGTAAGTTTTATTTTATATAGTCTAATATTACATCCGTTTACATGTTGGGACCACGGTCGTCGCTACGTGATGGAGATCCGACTTCTATTTCCTCAAGAACTTTCTCCGAGAGGTTTTACTTCCTCGAAGTTTTGTTGCTTCACTTTGAAGCGATCAAGTCCTCTTCCACGCCTTTAAGACTAACAGAGGGGTCGAAGCCTTTAGTTTTGCTAAAGCAACACTAACTCGATTACAAAAGCTTCCTTCATTGTCAGGTATGGTTTTCCTCATAGTTTTGAGCGGACCTTTGAGATCTTCCGTGTTGACCAAAGTAGTTCATCTTTTCCGTTGGATCTCCTAAAGAAGGCAAGCTTGATCCTGATCCCATATCAAAGATCATTTTGTTAAGAGTCATGATTTTCTCATCAAGGCCAAATACAAGGGCTGCCTTTTGGCCACGCTCAAAATTGAGGATCTTCTCCGCTCGTTCAAGTGCTTCAGTTTTTTCTGCACGAGTAGATAAAAAAAATTAATGTACTTTTTACAATTGGAGTTATGGAATACTGGTTAAGTCTACGACCAGTTACCTTTGATTTTCTTCAAAAAAAAGTCAAAAACCTCTTTTTGCCTGGTCATCGCATGCTCGATCGACCGGTTTTTACTCTGATTTTCTTCCCTCAGTTTTATTATTATGGCTTCTTTAACCACAATCTCTTCTTTAATTTTCTCTAAATCTATCAAATATGATAGAAAGAGAAGGTTAAGCTATAAGGAGAATCAAGATAATAAACCTTAGGAGATAAAAAAGAGAAATGTACTTACTTCTCAGATCGGAGTGTCTTTGCTCCAAAGTTTTTATTCGCTGGGTTAGTCCTCCAACCAAAGCATAGTTTTCGACCATATGCTACAAAAAACACAAATTCCTTTCTTTGGTAAGCTTTCAAAGAAACTACAAAATAAAGAGTTGTAAGGATGGTCGTAGGACACTTACCCGAATTGCCATATCGTTATATTCGGAAAAGATTGTATCTGGACCAATCTCAGCTTGACGGTCCGATATCTTTCCCCAGGCTTCATCAAGTTCCTTATCCTCGATAAATCGGGGAGAAAAAGGAAATTTGTTAACCTGAGAGGCATTTCCAGGAGGAGGTGGAACCTGTTGAGGATCTCTGGGGATGACTACCTCCGGAGAAGGAGTAAGGATTACTAGAGGATCCTGAGCAGATGCTGAATCCTGCTCGGGGGCTTCTTTTACTACTTCATCCTCGGTAGTTTTGACTTTAGGAGTATCCTGATCAGGAGCCTCCACGACCACCTCTGCCTCAGAAACTTTTTCCTGAGAGGTGCTCTAGTCGGACACGACCGGAACACCAGAAGATCTAAAAAAAAGGAAGAGAAAAGGTAAGTAAGATCCAAGGTATGTATATATACGACCTCTTCATTTAATATATGTACCTTGTTGATTTCCTGAATTTACCCTTGTAGCGCATCGAAGTAAAGTTCGTTGCGCTGACCTTCCTCTTGTTTTCAACTGATTTCACCGGTTCTAAACCGGTAGGGTTGACTAGGTCTTGCACATCCACTGATCGGAAATCAGAAGCGATATCCACGACCATTTGGTCGAGGTCCCTGGTCGCCAGGTCAGTAGATGTAGATTCGTCGACCTCCACAACAGTGGCCTCAATAGGCACTGGAGGGTCCTCAGTGACCTTGCTGGAAGGTATGACAACCGCCTAAATTCATCATCAAAGATAGTTAGGCGATGAACATAATTTATCCAAAATATTATTTGTGTTCGGTCACCTACCTCTGGAGGGCTGACATCATGTGTGGTCGAAGGGGAGATCGGATCATCAATTGGCTCACATCTTTCAGTGGCCTCGTTGATTCTCAACCCAACCGACTACACATCAAAGAGGATTTATGGTATACCGATCAGAAATAATATGTACGATAACAAGACAACAGTTGATATTTTTACCTTAAGTCTTTCAATCCTTTCTTCAGCGGAAACGTCCGCTAAGATCCGAGGGAAACTAGCCTTGTCGCCAGGCTCTCCGGCGCAGATCATCTTGATCCGGCTTCTAATCTCATCAGAAGATAGAGCTGTAAAGGTAAGATGAAAGATTTAAGGATACGAAAATAATTAACTGAGATAGGTAAACTGGTCGGAATCATTAATGGCTTACCATTTTTGGAATCTCTGGTCGTATCATCACGACCAATGTACCAAAGCATCTTATGTGCTCGGGCCTTCAAAGGACTAACCCGGCGTGTAGAAAAATCTTTTACTACATGCCAAGATGTTAGACCCTTGACACTAAGAAGCTTGATCGCTTCGGCCCATTTCTTCACATTTCCCTCTTTCTCTGTAGAGGAGCGCCATCTCGGATTCTCGACCGCCTTCTTACCAGAATAATAAAGGTTGTCCTTCTTCGTGATCTTCATATAGAACCAGCTCTTCTTCCACGACGACCACGAAGGAAGGAGTGAATTGGCAGCCTAAATCCGCTCTATAGATGCAAGAAAAACAGGAATTTCTCCATCTTCACTACTCGGGGAATGTTCCCCAACTGCAGATCTCTAAGAAATCAGGTCTTTTTTGGGAAGCATCCCGATCTTCTCTAGGTTCTCCAACTTCTTCTCACTCAAGTCGGAAACCGACCAGTTGGTGATTTGGTCCGACATGGTTGGGTTCATTTTGGGTGGGGAAAGCAAAGGAGGTCGGAGGTAGTTTTTACTCGAGAGATGAAGAAGGAAAGGAGGAAGTGAAAAAATCCAAAGTCTACAAAGGGGTTTTATAAGCTTCAGAATTTCTAACCGTAATAAGGAGTTACCCGAAAAAGTCCAACGGACACAAAAACTCTTTAATTCCCAAGGCAAAGTTCTCAACTTTAAAGTGAATACGAACCGCTTCAAATGCCCTTGCATTTAAATGAGCGTCGGCCCGATACGATTTCATTGGAAGAAAAGTGTTCACACAATTTATTCATTTATAGTTCGGGGGCTAACTGACGAGGATTAAAACCTCTATATATTATCTTTAATATATAAAAGACAATACGTCTTCATGGTCGTAACCCTGAGGTGCACCTCACTGGTCGTAGAGATTCAAGAGGTTACATAATGGGTACCCTGGTCGGACGAAGGCTAAGCCAGGCTTCCGACCAGGAGAACTGCTCGTAGAAGGTATAAACTGATACTCGGAATAAATCCCAAGGTATATTCTCTACCGTATGATGAATGGAGCACGTGCATATTCCATATCATACGACGTATCTTATCCAAGACACATTAGTGAACAACTTCCATACGGTTATATGTTTCATAAACATATAACCGCCGAACGGTTGATTCCGTATCAACCGTCACTTGACTCCGACCGGACGTAACGCTTCGCATCAAACGTCTTCTCCGGAAGTAACTGCCACCTCTTCGAGGGCTATTTAAAGATGGAACCTGGACGGATCAAGGAAGAGGAAAGAAGACAAAAGCACAAGTCATAGATTTGTGTAATAGTTCTGAGTTAGCAAGAGAGCAAGCAGAGTTCTTAGTATATACCTTGTAAATTCCAGTTCATATTAATAAAGAGCAGTCCCATCATTCCCTGAGATTTCCCACGTCACTTTCTCCTTTTTATTTTCGTAAGATCGACGTCTTGATCGTCGACAGCGCCATTGAGCGGTGAAGATGCAGAGGCGGCAGCGTCAGGCGGTGAAGATAAGGCTCGGCCTCCAGGTTGTGGATCTGGCGATGCAGAGTGTGAATCCGTCGAATCCGGCTGTGGAGTGAGTAGATCCGGCTGTGGAAGACTTCGTGTTGCCGGAGAGCTGCAGAGAAGGCAGCGTCGGGCGGTGAAGACAAGGTGGCTCGGCCTCCAATGACGGATCTTGCGCTTGTGCTCGCGGATTCGAGTGACGAAGAGGACCATGCGCTCACGGTGAAGACGAGGCGACGGGCGGTTGGTGAAGACGACATGGGCGCTCGATGATGGCAATGCGATGAAGTGCGGCTCCGTGCGGCTCTATCTTCGGGCGAGTAGGACGTCAGGGTGAAGGCAGAGAAGCGATGAAGCTCGGCTCAGGCCCGTTGGCCCAAGCAAAGACGTTGCTA
Source organism: Ampelocalamus luodianensis (assembly GCA_036346255.1). Lineage (NCBI taxonomy): Eukaryota > Viridiplantae > Streptophyta > Magnoliopsida > Poales > Poaceae > Ampelocalamus > Ampelocalamus luodianensis. The sequence continues at coordinate 26,320,664 of CM070625.1, forward strand.
GCAGATGGCGGCGGAGGAACCAGGAAACAAGACTAGGGTTAGGGTTGAACTGCTCTGATACTATGTTAGAAATATAGGAAGAGTGATTTTGCTATTCACAACTATGCATCTTATTTATTAATGGAAGAATATATATAGACAAGAGTGCATAGGCCTCATGGGCTACATAGGCCACATGGGCTAGGAGATAGAGAGAATATACAACCAACACTCTTTTACAATTGCAATTCCCAAATTTCATAGTTTTGTTATGTTATAATTTAATTGCAATCTAATGAGACTTCTAGTCATTCATAAGTTAGCACCTATGCTTCATTTCTGGTCCGCCACCGCAGCTGATGGGAAAATTCGAAGGAACAGGGGCTTTTGGCCGATCGCGTCGTCTATCTAGCCGGGTCCTGTTGCTTTTCACCATCCGAAGGTCGCCTCCTTTGCCCTTCCCCGTTGCCATTGCCATTGCCATTGCCTGGTCCCTTTATGTACGTACGCTCGATCGCTGTACTGTACACGCACAGTCCTCTAGTATTTCTGTACAAAAAGGTACAAAAACGAACGACCGTGGCTAGCTACTGATCGATCTGTTCAGGCTTAGACTAGCACACGCACGAACGACGAATCCCGGCCGGACTATAAATGCGGATTGCGTGCCGTTTTGGCCGGGCTTGTTTCTAGGGTGCAGGTGGGTCTTCAGTCAGACTCAGACGCGCCACAAGAATCCTTTCTTGTTTGGTCGCAAACATATTAGTCAAGCGCATTAACCCATGCTCGGGCTTTTTATATGCACTTTGACCAAACTTTCACACGAGCTGTTGGGTTTTGTCCACACTTATAGTTACTACTATCACCTCTTGACGCCGTGTATCGTACAGAGATCGCCGCACGGTGGGAAAAATATACTCTCCGTGTCAGAAATTTAGTGCAGCTAGCCCAGCCGGATTGATCTGCAAGCCAAAGCATGCATTGAATTGAGGTGCAAGTCGAGATCAGAGTTCTCCCTCGATCCCTGTGTCTCGTTTTTTCGGTAACGCGGACGCAATTCCACCAGAGCTGCGAGGCAAAAGCTAGCACCGAACGAGGACTTCTTCGCCGCCCAGTGAGAACTTCTTTACCCGACGTTTCACTTGAACTACTTGCAAGTCTCTCGCCTACCCTAACCGCCCATCACCTCCCCTCCCCATCAGCCATCGCCCCCACCTCGTTTTCGCTCTGCATCTCCGGTCGGTTACCACTGTCGTCATCGACGTGCGGAGGCACCAGCGAGGAAGGTAGATGGAGACGGCGACGGACTGCAGGAGAGGGGGGCGGGAGTGGAGAGGACAGCGACGGGGGAGGGGGATGGGGACGGGAGGCGAAGCCTCGTCGCGTCGGCCTGCATCGGCAGTGGCTCGAACTCCGATATCGCTTCCGTTTCACATCTCTGGTTGGCTCTTGCCGTTGCCATTGACCAGAAATTAATATGGGATTGTCTATTCATAAGGTGACTAAAATTTTCTTCAGCATAAATCATATTTTTTATCCATTAGATAAATATTCAATCATATGACACATCAATCTTTACACAAATCCAATAGTCATAACAAGTGACTTAAACTTTAAAAAAATTTAGACGACTTAAAAGTAGCAAGACTGAATTAATATTTATTACACAATTTAAAATATTATCTATTGGTACATCTCACCGTATTTTAGAACTCTATTAACGCACAAGCACCTACTGGTACTAAAGTAAAACTAAGCAGGTTCACACTTCCCGAGTGAATAGAAAGTCCACAACGAGACAGTGCGCGGCTGTGCGGTGGGTTTGCCTTGCCCCGGAAGCCTGACCGGCCCATCCCTCCCAGCCTAGGGTTTCCCTGGCCCAACACCCCGAAACCCCACATGACACCTCGGTCCCACAAGTCGACCTCACCTCCATGTGGGTCCCACATAAAAACACCCTTCCCCTCTATATAAACCAGCCCAAACCTCGTATCCACACACACCACCAAGGAAGACCACCACTCAAAACACCATTCGAGCATCCAACCAAGCTCCTGGTAGTTGGCCATGGAGGAGAGCGATAATACCACGGCAGCTTCGCTGAAGCTGTTCGGGTCGTGGGCGAGCTCGTACACGCACCGGGTGCAGCTGGGGCTGCGCCTCAAGGGGCTCGAGTTCGACTATGCCGAGGAGGACCTCGGTAACAAGAGCGACGCGTTGCTGCGCCACAACCCCGTCTACAAGAAGGTCCCCGTGCTCGTCCACGACGGCCGCGCCCTCGCCGAGTCCATCATCATCCTCCAGTACCTCGACGACGCCTGGCCGGCCAGCCGCCCGCTCCTCCCCGCCGACCCCCTCGACCGCGCCCTCGCCCGCTTCTGGTGCCACTTCGCCGACGACAAGGTACGTACGCACGCACGTAGTACTCACGGTTCTTGGTGGACTATCCGTGGTTTCCTGTAAAAATGGCTGATAGGTCCAACTGTTTCCATGGAATGTAGCTTGGGCCGGCGGTGGGGGCGGTGTTCGCTTCGACGGGGGAGGAGCAGGAGGCGGCGGTGCGGCAGGTGCACGAGAACCTGGCGCTGATCGAAGCGGAGCTGCGGGAGGGGGCGTTCAAGGGGCGGCGGTTCTTTGGCGGCGACGAGGTCGGCCTCCTCGATGTCGTGCTCGGGTGCGGCTCCTACTGGCTGGCCGTCTTCGAGGAGGTCACCGGCGTGCGCCTCGTTGACGCCGAGGCGTTCCCGCTCTTCCACGCCTGGCTGCGCGACTTCGAGGCGCAGGACGAGGTCAGGGAGACCATCCCCGCCGTCGACCGCCTGCTCGAGTACGCTCGCGGCCTCCGCCAGATGCTACTCGCCCTCGCCGCCGGCGCCAGCACCGCCACCTCCCCCACCGCCGACGCCCCCACCACCGCGCCGCCCACGGCCGGCACAGCTGATATCGCCGTGGATATATAATCGCACGATGTACTACGTTGTAGCGTCGTGTGTATCGGTCGTAACTAAGTATAGTTCGCCGTGTCGTACCGTGCCATGTGGTGAGGCGGCCTAAAATGCGCTGCTACCGCTAGTAGTGGCGCAGTCTGGCTAGTGTCGGGTTTTTTTTTTCTCTGTTTGTTATGCGTCGTGCTTGTGGCTGGGAATCTTGTGTGTTTTTCTCTGTATTTTTCTCTGGCTAGGTGTTTGCTCTAGCTTTGCATGTGGTGGCACTGGTGGATTCAACGGCATCGTGATCGATATGGTGTTCTACTTTTACTGTGGGTAACTCTGGTGTTAAGTTTTACTAATGTGGAACTATTGATGGCAAGTATGGAGTGAGTGAACAGTGAAGTACCCTATAGTACAAGTTGATTAATGTTAAATACGGAGGTTAAAATGTGGGTCACTCGTGCCGTAAAGGATGGGTGTGAAAATGAAAAGTACTACTAGTATAGCAAGCATTCAAGGGCTACGGATCGAGCAAGCTGATCAAGTATCAATGCCTGCTTCTTTTAACTTCTCTGATTTCCTCTGTTGAGAATTGATCAGTGCGTGCGTTTGTCACTATGCCTGCACCCGCAGAATGGTCATTAATTGCATGCCTTGCGCAAATGCATCATCGATCATCTCAGTATGATGCATTGTAAAGCAAGCATGTGAAGGACCGAGGGCGAACGGAACACCGAACCGAAGCAATTCCCCTCAAAACACAAACCACCCTACAGCAAAAACGATTTCCACAGCGCCCGCACGAGCTGCCAATGCTGCAGCGCGCCTGCAGATCCATACCACTGAGCTGGGAGCTGCGGAGCGGGCAGCGTTCGGTATGGTAGCGGCTAGCTGGAAATAAGAGCCGAGACAGCGATAGAGAATCCGAAGTAGCACCACCACCACCTCTGAGGCTCTGACTTCGTTTAAAACACAGCAGAGATCGAGTGGGAAACGCATAGTAAAACGGTGTCAGTGGAAGCGAATGCGCGCGCTGTGTCGCTGCGGATGGCCGTGCGCGCGCGCCCGTCGCACACGTGAACGAGTACACACGCATACGTCCGCCCGAACGCACAGCGCGGTTATTGCTACTACTGCACAATCTGCACTGTGCACACACAGCGGCAGAGCGCAGGAAGGACGGCCTCATTATTCTTGCCGCATTCGGGCCAATCGAAATCATGCCGCGCACGTCCGCATTTATCCCCGTCCAGACGCCGAGTTAAATGGTATATGATGAGCCCCGTCAGGAGGAAGTAGTACTAGTATAATTCTCTCTAGTTCTCGGAGGTATGATCGATCGTAAAAGGAACTAGCTACGTGTCAGGTCGTGTTTCACTGGAGTTCTCTCCCTCCCCCGCTGTTCAAAAACCAGTGCTGTCGAGCAGAACATTGAGAGTATCTAATTATCTATTTCTTACTGAACATCAATCCGAGCAGACTGCTTATAGGCAACACAGAGGACATGAACCCGACTGTTAAGTGAAGGCTTAGACGGAGCAAGTTGTTACGTTGAGAAGCAATCCATGTGCCTACAGCTTTAATTAAGTGGGATAAAAGTTGAAACCAAACAGTTTATATATGGGAATTGATACAGTGCATGCGTCCCGCGCACCCGACACCAACCACACTCCACTCCACTTTATCTTATCCCGTCACCTCCGCTCTTATCCCTATCCCCATTGTTGCTCTCTCCACCACTCGCTCTCTCTGTCTCCTCCTCCGCCAACATGCCCGCCTCCTTCCTCCCCTTGAGCTTCCTTCTCCACCACTACCACCGCCTCTGCCTCCCACCCTGCAGCTGCTCCACCTCCACCTCCTCCTCGTCCTCCCCCGCCGTCTCCTCCCTCACGTCGCCATCCCCGACTGCATCTGTGTCGGCGTCGAGCGCCGCTTGGCGGTGCCATGCTCTGTCGTCCCCGCGCACAAGTGGCACGCGCTGCTCCGCCATCCCTCGACCGACGCTGACCCCGCTGCCGCCCCAAGCGCCGCCCCGCCGCTGCCGTCCCTGCCTCCTCCCCAAGCATCGTTCCCTCCTCCCCTCCGGCTGCTCCGCGCATCCACAGTCCAGCGAGGTAAGACTCCACCTCCCCTCACACATTTCAGATCCGAGATTTCATGTTCTGTTTGTTGCTGATTCAGTTGTTGTTGAACGCCTCCGTGCCGGCCTGGCTCCTCCACGCCGGCCTCCCCTCCCGTCTTGTCAACCCGCGGAGCCCTTTGTGCTGGCCTGGCTCCTTCACGCCGGCCTCCCCTCCCGTCCTGTCGACTCGCGGAGCCCTCCGTGCCGGCTTGGCACCTCCGCACCGGCCTCCCCTCCCGTCCTGCCGACTCCCTCCCTCGTGTCTCCTCCCCTCCCTTGCGAGATGGTCACGGGAGCAGAGCAAGAGAGCCAAAGGGGAAAATGTTGCAACCGTGGAAAAATTTGTTGCACACGCGTGGAAAATTTGTTGCACATGAGGAAAAAATTGTTGCATATCAATGCTGAGATGTTGCATCTTTGTTTTGGTACTTTGGCGTCCTCTGGATGTGTGTTGTGTTTTGATTATGAGAATGTTTGTTGTGTTTGATTTGTGAGAATATTTGTTGTGTTTGATTATGAGATTTTGAGAGAATATTGCATATGATTGTTTGATTTGTTGCAACAAGTGGGGGGAAATGTTGCAATGTTATTTCGAATGTATTGTATTGGACCGTACGGTGGGAAGCCTCCCACCGTACGTCCGAGCCGTAGTTCTTCCCTTTATATATACAAACAGACACTAAAACCTGCTAAAAGAAGGTGGAAGTCTACTCTCCCAGAATGGCAGACGCTAGGTATGCTACTCCCGCCAGACCCCATGCTCTTGCTTCCCTTTTTATCTTCAACGGAGTATTTGAGTGGATGTGTTTTTGTTTTTTTAACACCCTCTCATTTCGCTCCTTCCATAACTCCCACGTGACTAAGATGAGCACAATTGGGAAGGCCTTTTTATGTTCTTGTTGCGCCTTACACATTGTTTCCCACCACGCTAGGGTCGTGGTAGGAGGTTGCCATTGGGCCAGCTAGGGATCCACAAGGCCGAACCAAACATAAATCGAAGTCCACACACGGACGGAGCACCGACACGCTGTGAAAAGATGGATAGCTATTTTTGAGTGTTGGCAGCAAAGTGCGCACTGGCCATGTTTCGGCAACCCTCGCTATTGTAGACGGTCAGACGACTGTAGTCTATTTTGGATGGCGAGCCATGCAAAATGTTTACATTTTGGCGGTGCCCAAGTTTTCTATATTAACGCTTAGTAATTGGGGGCAATTGAGCCCAAGAATTGTGCCTTGTAGGCCGAGGTCGCCGAGTAAATGCCATCTATCGAGAACTTCCAGGCGATTTGGTCCTCTGTTTTCGGGTGTAAGACAACCTCATTGACCTATTCCCATAGAGATATGAACTCTTGTAGGTGTTGGGTCGTAACTTGTGCATGGAGGTCTATGTGTTGCATCCGAGCGTTATTTCAGAGCGTGAGGTGGACCATTGTCGGGACCCAAATATACAAATCTGGACTCTCTGTGTATACTGCACTAGTCAACATCGATGAAATATCATTTTATATGCAAAAATAACTAACACATAGGCAAATAACAATAATTATCAAAATAACGACCTTAAGATTAAAACTTACAATTAATACCTCAGAAGGCGAGTAACTCAAATAAGCTGCAGCGGAAGGTAACGGAATAACTTCAGTGAAGCTCATCCATATGCCCACAGGCAATCGACTGGGGTCAAGACCTAACGATCACCATCCTCGTAAAGCTCCTCCTCAAAAGCAGGTGACGATTCCTCCACTTTATCTAAATGATTTCAACAAGAATGAGTACTCAACAAGTTGTACGACAGAATGCAATTATAAATGATGGCTTATTACAAAGAAAAATGGCTTCTATGGAGCAGCATTTGCAATTGAATACAAATAATAGATTGAAAGCGTAATTCAAAACAAATAACAATAATAAATTTGAACAATTATTTTCACAAAAACTAAGCCTAATCAATTTCTTTCACACAGTCATATGAGTTAAATCACACAACTATCCCTTTCTAATTGTTTTATGAAAATCTACCCCTCGTGTGAAATCCCCGAGCATGTCCATAACCGACCGCAGACGTGGTTATTCGAATAGATTGATTAACACTCTGCAGAGGTTGTACACTTTACCCACAAGATGTAATCAACTTATACGGAGCTAGTCACAATAAAACCTTTCCGAAACATCATCTCGACAATGACTCTCCCGATCTGTTTTACCATTGTACCAACCCTAACAAAGCGCATTGATACAACATGCATCGTTGGACCTGGAAACGGTGAACCATCCATAAATGTGACCTACAAAGTAGTCCGCACCTCCATGCATCACTCAGTACCTAACCTACTTCCTGAGTTATTAGTGTCGAAACTCCATAACTTACTAACTTAGGCATGTCTCATACCAGACATGTGGTCGTACAGTTGTGGCTCAGTTCAATGGAGCACAAAGTTAAGTCCTTAATTGACCAAGGCGAGACTATCAATTTCTAACTAAATAACCATTTTTCTATTTCCCAATCACTAAGCTCCACACATATCACACAATACCATCCACTCGCCTCAGTCTAAATATTTTTCTACTCTATTGGTTAAGTGCGACACATACCATCAACGAGTAATAGCATACTGCACATAGTTTTACACAAGTTCCATAATCACTTAGTCAAGTTTATATTTGCAACTCAAATGATATCAACAACCCGTTGCATGGCTAAGCAGACTATTCGTATCTAACCACCCCACGTTGGTGCTATGATAATTCCAACTGTAATTAACTAAGCTAGGGTGATAAAAGATCATGATAATACAATAGGCAAGGTGTATATAATCAAATGGTGTGTAACTAATCCTAAAACATTTAAATAAATACTTATAGTAAAATACAATAACTTGAATCAAAGTAATTTTGGAAAACTGAGTTCAACATGGTTAAAGGTATAACTTGCCTTGCTATAGCAATGATGTTCTTATTTTATCTTCAATTTTCTACTTCCTTGACCTTCAGCTCTTTCGAACGATTTCGGAACTTCAACGTCTAACGGGAAAAAAAAGCGTGAAACATACAAAATTCAAAAGGACAAATAAAATAAACTCCAAATTAAAATTGAATGGTACTGGAAGGTAGATATTGAATTGAGGTGAATTTAGAAACTTGAATGGATTCAATCGGAGTTCGTATGAGGAAGAACGAGCTCTCAGAAGTTTGATAGGAAAGGAAAATGCTAAAAAAAGGAAAAGGAGGAGAGAAACTGATAGGTGAGGTCCACATAATATTCTTAGAATATTCTATTTCGAGGATATTCGTAAATAGCTAAGTGTATGACATGTGGACCTACTGATATTTATGGATTTTCAAGAATTACAATAATTCCAGAAAATAGGATTAGGGGTTGACATGTAGGCCACTGGTCTATGGACCAGGTCCACAGAGAGATGCTAGTCCACGGTGGACCAATCTTATGGAGCTAGTGTTGACCAAGGTTTGACTGACAGGTGGGGTCCACATGGAAGTGAGAGAGAATTGGATATATGGCTTGGATTGGTTGGATGACAAGTGGACCAAACTGTCATAAATAGAGAGAGAGATTGAGAAGGGTCTGGTCTACCATGTGGGCAATGACTAAGCTGACAAGTCATGGAGAGGAGATGAGGGAGTGGCAAGGTGGCATGGATGTGGCAGCTGACATGGCATGAAGTGGCAATGACATGGCAGATAGCAAGAGGGACCTGCACGTCAGAGAGACAGAGATAAAACCAGAGAAACAGATAATAGAGGGGCGTGTGGCGGTTCTGGCGCATGGCGGCAGTGACGGTCGGCAGCGAGGCGGCTCTGGCCAATGGGCAAAATAGAACGTTAACAACGAGGCGAAGGTGATGATGCGGGTACGGTGGCGAGGAACGGTGGCAATCACTGGCGGCAAGGGAAAAAGCGGTAGTGATGGCGGCTTGAACGGTGACGAGGTACTTCCGGCGATGTTCTGGGAAAAGGGAGGGGAGCATGGCGTAGAACACGACGACACGAACCCAACGGTGGTGAAGATGAAGGCGGGAGCTCAACGGTGGCGGCGCAATCGTCCAGTGAAGGAAGGTGGCCATAAAGGAGAGAGAAAGGGAAAAACTCGACACACAGTGGATGAAACTTGGATTTTAGGGATGGAAAAGATAGATCGGGACAAGGGACACATAATGACATGAACGGATTTTGGAGGAACTCACCGGAGCAGTGGGGAATGCGAAGAAACGGTTTTAGCGTCGTGGCTCGACAAGGTCGGCGGTGACTCGGTGATCTTCGGGTGATGGCGACGGAAGCTCGATGTAGAACGCGTCGAGGTGAACTCGATGGTGCAAATGGCTCGGCCGAAGGATGTCAGATGGCGGTGGAGAAGACCTTCAGTGGCGCATGGCATCTTTGCAGATTGCGATGAAACGAAGTCGATTCTGGCGAAACCGACTCGGGGTATTGAAAGAGGAGAGCGAGGCAATCGATATGACGTGGTTACTTTGCTTTTATATGCACCCGAGAGGGAGAGTTTGAAAGGGAGCCGGCAACGTTGTGTACGGGAGCTGGACTCTGCTCTCGGGAGGTATCCTAACCGAAAAAGATAGAGCTGACAACATGGGCCCACGCGTAGAGAAAGAAAAGGAAAAGAGGAAGAGAGGCTAGGCTAGCTTCGGCGCAGAAGGAAAAGATTCGACTGAAAGAAAATGAAATAGGCCGGCAAAAGGAATTGGCCAAAAATATTTTCTGGGATTTGAATTGATTTCGGAATTTAGAAAAATGCTGAAAATCAAATGATGCAAAATAAATAGAAAAAAACTAAAAAAATACAAGAAAATACAAAAAAATTCCTTGGAGCACAAGGAAGCCAAATAACACTGGTTTTGATTTAATTGAAGTGTACTTGAATCAGATTAAATTGTTTTAATTTCAGAAAGTCCCATTTAAACTTTATTACTTCAAATAAAATTGGTGAAATTTTTCAAGGACCTAAACTACTCAAAAGTTTTTTTTGAAACCCAAATTTTGGGACGTTACAACCGTCTTGTTTTTGCATGTTGAGATGTCATAGATTAACGGTGCAAATATTGTGTGGGCGCTTTTGGTTTAGCCAAGGCGCATTCCAAAAATTTTCCTTGCGGCCATTTCTGATCATCATGTGGGTGCAAGCATAAAAGAGTGTGAGATCCGTGTTGTCACATGGGCTATCAAAACCTAGCCATGGTTTTTCTGGATATTGCTAATGGGCCCAAAGCCATCTGAGCCGAAGTGCCATAGCGAATCATTGTAGGTGGAGGATGCCGAGGCCTCCTAGGCTTTTGGGTTGACAAACTCATACCCAATTCACTTTGCAATTTCCTCCCGAAGCCGAATCTTTGCCTAACCAAAGAAATGTCCTTCTCATGTTGTCAAGTCTTTTTAGGAAGTTTTTGGGAACCTTGATTGAGGTGAGAGAGTATGTCACATGGGAAGTGAGGACAAACTTCACTATGGTTGCTCTTCTCGCTGGGGTGAGCAGTTTTCCTTTCCAGGTTGCAGGCTTGGACATCACCTTATCCTCTATATACTGGAGGTCAGCACATCACAGTTTGCATAGGGATAGCGGAAGTCCAAGGTACCTCGTAGGGAAGCTTGATTGTGCGGCCGAAATTTTGCATGACTTGTTGGAGGTCTAGACTGTCACATCTGATTTCCAAGACCGAACTTTTTTGTATGTTTGTGACTAGACTAGTCACCTCCCAAAGTTGTGGAGGATGATAGATAGAGCATCAAGATCCTCTTTTGACGCCGGCGCCATGAAGATGACCGCATCATCGGCATAAAGAGATGTCCGGAGTATCGTGGCTCGGCATCTCACCACCTGAAGGGCGCCCCACTCAGTTGGTAAGTAAACATTTGGTCTCCAGTTGTGGTAGCAATCATACAAAGTTATGGTTGGATTGCACAATTTGACGAGTTGAAATAGCCAAACCAACCAAAAAATCGAGTAGAACATACTGTAAATCAGTAATACCCAAGTGCGAATTGGCACTTAATTGTAGTAGATTCATAGACGGCATATCGCGGCTAGATGCCTCGCGTGATAGAGCGAGGCGATCTTTTTGACCTGTAGCTAGCTAGGATGCCATTTTTCATGACTGGTGATCACTACAGAGATCACACGCGCACTTTCCTGTGGACGAGCAAACGTTCCTCTCTTTTCCCTCGAGGGATGCGCAATTTTTTCTAACCGTCCATACAGCGATGGTAAAGACTGACGATGTTGTTCGCAGCAGCTTACAGATATACTCATTTATTAATAGGTACATCACCATTTTGTGTTTCGTTGGTGCAATCGATCGTGAGCAAAGGCAAATCAGGCAGTGGAAACTAGATGAGTGCTTTGGGGACAACGGCTCATCTCACGACGGCCTAATGTGTTATTACTGCTCAGACTCCGCTCAGTTAATTTAGAACTTTACACCAACTTACCGAACCAGTTTTTGAAAAGGAACTTACTGAACCAGTCAGTCTTATGGGAACATGAATGCAGCCGTGCACCCGCCGCTCGTGTTAACCTGATCAACCGGCCTCGGTTACGTGCTTAGCTCTCTCGGTTGAACCTCCTTCCAACCACGGGCAAGTCAGTAGAAACACACGACATTTTGCGAACAGCAGATGGGCGCCGTGCGGAGCGTGGACTATTTATGGTGTAATGGTGATGCACCGTTGCATCGGGTTGGCAACAGTATGCTAGAATTTTCGAAGTTTACAAGGGAATCAAACCCTTCACACGCACCGAACGGCAGCATTTCGTCGTCCCTACATTGTTGCAGAGCGCAGACCACAGCAGGGAAACATTTATGCCCCCAAAACAATGGTCATCAATAGTACTACAAAGTAATGGGCGCAGAGGAGACGGCCTGCACGTCGTAGCCCGGCCACGAACCCCATACATATCCACTCGACATATTATTTTCTCGGGCTTGCTGGCTATTCAAAATCTCGCTAAATTCTTCGTTTGGCTGGCGGTGCAAAATCGTTGTTGGACAGCAGATCGGCAAACAAGAAGAGGTATCGCCAATCATGGAACATACAAACTATGCGAGCAAGCATGCATCAGAAACGGTGGATCATTTGTTCGTCGTTTGCGCTTGGACTAGGCAATTATGGAAAGTCATTCTGCGAGCACATGGTTTGGCGAGAGTGATTTCGCAAACTGCATCGTCTCTTCTCCAGGGAGCACTATTTTGTTTTGGAAAAAAATTTGGAGGGAGGCGAAATCACCGAAATTTTAGAATTTCGGTTGAAAATTTCAGCGGGTTTTCAAACTGGACGAAATTTGAACTCAAAATTTGTCCGAAATTTGTCCGAAATTTATCCAAAATCAAATGTTGCCAAATTTAGGATGTAATTTGTCTAAATTCAAATATTTTCAAATCTATTTTGAACAAATCATAAAAATTTCAGAGGGGGCGAAATCACCGAAATTTCCAAAATTTCGGCGAAATTGTTTTCCATGCTCTTCTCAACTGGTGGCAAGCAGCCAGGAAACAACTGCCAAAGGAAGATCGAAGAGGCTTTGATTCACTAGTCATCTTACTACTATGGTGTATCTGCAAAGAAAGAACGGAAGTGTTTGAGAACCAGCAGTCTGAGCTGCGAGAGGTCACCACCAGTCATCGATGATATCAACAGCTGGCGTCAAGCGTGCGCATCGGGGTTGCCGCAACGTTTGTGAGAAGTACCAAAAAAAACATTCAAAACTTTTAGTTTGTTTGATTTCCGGCTGAATTTGGATTTCTTGCCAAATCCGGAAAGTTTCTCTCAAAGCCCGCTTTCCTCTTTCGGAATCCCACCTTCCCAGCCAGAAAACACCCCGCACACCCGCCTTTGTCTCTATTCCTCCTCTCTTCACGTCGCACCACCGTTCGCCTACGCTGCACCGCCTCAGACCTTCATCGCTTTCGCCTGTGCCAAGCTGCACCAGCACCTCGCCACCTCATCGCTAGCTCACCTCACTGCAACCTAGAAGCCGTGTGATCGTCCACGCTACCGCCCACACATCGCGCCCGCCCACGCTCTGCTACTGCCGCCACCGCCTTCGCCACCTATAATGCCACTCAAGCGACTCCACCTCCACCTTTAGCCTCCCTGTAAGCCCACGAAGCCTCCCCTTCGTCCCCAATGCCAGCCCCCTCCCCTAATCGCCGCCGCGCTCAATGCTCCCTAGTGAGCCCCCTCCAACCACGTCACAGGCTTCGCATCCACACCACGAATCGGCCCCCGAGCACCAAGCCCACCATCCCCATCGCCGCCTTGCCGCCGCCGAGCTCCATCACCACGCCACCCATGGCCAACGGTGCCAGGCTATCTCAGACCTCCCCGAGCCCCACCACCGCTACCTTGGGCCACTCGTGCTCAAGCACTGGCCATCTTGGCCGGAGCATGCCCGTAGCGCCACCGCATTGTTCCCATGCCTCGGTCATGCCCCCACCGACGCTGCCAGCCCGTCATCGAACCTCCACGGCTCGCGTAAAAGCCCTAAATGGCCGGGTTGCGCAAGCCTCCCTAGTGCTCACCGCACCACCCGGTACTGTCGATTGCTACCACACACGCTTGGGACTATGGGAGCCGGACCGCATGCCCACGGGCCACCTTGGTAGGCCAAGGAGGCCAGCCTAGCAAGCCAACTGGGCCGGCCCAGTACTGTTAAGCACAGTGTGGCCCAATACTATTACAAGCCCAACTCGACGACCCAACAATGTACAACCCGTTAACACTAAGCCCAAACCCATACTGTTCACACAAACCCAACCAGCACTATTCACCAAAACCGTTATTGTTCCACCCGAACCCGATAGTGAATAGTACCAACATGGTACTGTGTACCCAAACCCGACATTGTTCATTCCAGACCCGTTAAGACATAATATGTCTATTTTGATCGTTTCGAGCCCGTTAAACTCATTTTCAACTCCGTTCAACCCAACCAAGCACCGTTTAAACTCTAACCACCCACACCATCTTTCTTTATAACTTTTTTTGGATTTAATTATTTTTTGTTCACAGCTTGCCCCCCTTGTTGAGTCCGGACTTATTTATTTTAATTTATTTTACGTTGGGATCCAACTTTGAAGAACAAGCTCCGGAAGACGTCGACCAAGACGTAGGAGAGGTACGTAGATCCAGCTGAAGACTTCGAACAAGGAAACATTATAATTACTAGTATTGTTACTTTCATTACAATATTTATGCTATTTATTTTTTAATAAAACAATAGTTTAGAATGTCATGATGAATAGTTAATTCCTACAACATAAAAACCCACCTATGCTCTTGTAGGCTATATTCACCTTGACAAGCATAAACATTATTTTATATAGATAAAGCCTTGCTATTGTCACGTAATGTTTTCACAAACACTGATAAGAATGTTTGGTTGCACATCAATAGATTTTGGAACGTGAGTTGAGAGTCGAGACCAAAAAGGTGGACAACCACGAGTGGGTTGGGAGTTCATCTCCTCACCCAATAGACTCAGAAAAGTAGGTTAGGAGTTGAGACCAAGAAGGTGGACAAACACAAGTTGGTTGAGAGTCTATCTCCTCACCCAATAGACCCTGGAAAGTAAGTTGAAAGTGAGACCATGAAGGTGGACAGCCATGAATTGGTTGAGGGTTCATCTCCTCATTTGAGACAAATAAGGACTAAAACATTGTGCCAAGTAAGAGACATAGAACTCACTCAACCACAAGTTTGATATACCCAACCTAACTTAGTACACTGCTCATTCCGATCAAATATCTACAGGTGGTAGTTGTCCTGGTGGTAAAGGGCAGCCGCATGTGAAAAAGGGTGGGATAGGAGTGGATCTAAAGGGTCACTCGGTGGTCTACACAACAGTAGGTCCACTCAGCATCGGTCCATGAATTCCACCATTGGCTGGTGGTCTCACGATGTCTGTTTGACCAAGAACCTACCGGGTAGAGATTACAAAGGGAAGAGATGTGAAAAGGCTTTCTTATCTCAACTCAATCTGATGAGGACATGACCTCTATGGATACAACCATATTTGCTATGTTTACTGTTCTAAGTACAAGAGCTCGTACGCTTCACTTAAATTATCAGGTGAGCTTGTTTTTAGGAGTGTCTTTATATTATATGAACTATATGATGCTACCTAATGATGAAATATATATATGTACAGCACGATGTCACTTTTGGTCCAAGACAAGCAAGCAGTTCAAGCTGGACCCGTTTTGGAATCCAATTCGGCCTCCGGAATCAGCCTGACAATACCAACTTAAAACAGGCATAACTTTCACATACGGAGTCCGTTGGAGGTCCACGAGTACTTGATTGAAAGCTTATTTCGTCTTTTTCCAACGGATCCAGCCTCACCTACAAATTCATTCTGGACTGATCGCAATCATCAAAAGAAGACGTTATATCACTTGTTTGGGCCAATCTGGGCTTTGTAATCATACTGAACTTGGCCCATCTGCCGACGGCCCACCTGGGGGTGTGGTTACTGTTCACATGAACAGTCACCCACGAGATTAGTCCCTCTCCGCTAGTTCCTTTAGATTTGTGGCTTCTTGTTCCCTATTTAAGGAGGACGCACCCCCTCTAGTTTTCTTGGATTTTGTTTAGTTAAAAGTTAGCCTTGTTGCAACTTCGTGTATTGGCTTGTGTCGACTAGACCAACCATAATACCACTTCAAAATTCCAACTCAATTCAATATTTCAATTCCTATTTGCAATTTCAGATTACTTTATCTTTTTCTTGCGTGCTTCTTCGGTGTATGCAGGAATCGACCTTCGTGGTCAGGTCAACCGGGTATTCGTGCACGGTTGATAACGACTTGTCAATCAGTTCAGCGATTGCATGGTTTCGAGCCTTGCGTGTTCATAGCCAGGATCGTGAGAGTTGAGCGACGCCTACCGAACTTATTGTTCTCATCGAAAGATCGGGCCAACAATCGGACCTTCGAGTTCATCACAATCGCACGCGAATATATTGCGTGTTCATAGCTTGGCAAGTTGACATTGTGAGTCTGAGATAACTTGTAGGTAAAGTTGGGCAACTCTACAGAATATAATTAATGGTATTCGAATACGTCGTGCTTTCGGTTAATAGAGCTGTGTTCATGGGTGATTCCAGTAAATGAGGCATAAGTAGATATTTTGTGATGTTAAGATGATAAATACAGATGTTGAAAACCTCATTTGATAATATTATTATGGTTTTACTGTTTCTAAGTCAAAATGATTTACCTCAAAAGAATGCATCCACACCCATACTGTGGTAACACCTCAGTAGTCAATTGAAATCCTGGCAACACTACTACAAAAAGGTCAATACTGGATGCCTCATCACAGACGATTGACCAAAACCGTCTGTATTACATGCAATCATAGACGGTTTTGGTTTAGAGACTGTCAACGTTACTGGTTGCGCTAAAAACCGTCTGTGAAGAGATAATTTTTACAAACGGTTCATATTTAAAACCCTCTGTGAACTATTACAAATGGTTCTTAACATGAACCATCTGTGATAATTGTATATTTCACATACGGTTCTAAACATGAACCATCTGTGTAGACTTCACGGATGGTTTTTAACTATAATCGTCTGTGATAATATCGCTTCAGCTCCCCGATGAGTTTCTTCGTTCGCTGTCGTCGCCAATGCGTCTCTTCGCTCCCCCAAAAGTGGCCGAGGGACTGCGAACAATATATATATATATATATATAATATACATGATGCTGGTTTTAAAGGCACAAGCAGCCACTGCTTACAGACTTTATAGAGAAAATTCATCACAAACGGTTTTAGCTACAAATCGTCTATAGAGAAAAGTCATCACAGACGGTTTCAGCTACAAACCGTCTGTGATATATGAATCATCACAGACGGTTCTGAGTTAATAATCGTCTGTGATAGTATGCATCACAGATGGTTTCATCACTAATCCATAAACTCAGACGACTCACGAAACCATCTGTGATGATATTTTTGAACCATCTGTGAAGATCTTTTCTGTAGTAGTGCAAGTAATTAAGTAGCTTTTCTATATGGCTTGTTGAGTACCCTCTGTACTCAAACTTGCTTAATTTTCATCAAAAAGGTGTTACAGAGGAATAAAGGTCACATTGGAGAACGTGTTAGGGTTACGACTGTACTCAAGCTTTCCTGTGGAAGCTCTTTGGCTCTTCTAATTGTAAGTTAAAGTTTTTGGCTTGAATTGCCCACTCAACTGTTGCAAAGTAACCGTTAGATAATTTAATCAAATTAATACCTTTTTAAATGCTCGAGGTCATGTATGATGTCGTTTCTGTTTGCAACTAAAATCCTGAGCAGTTACAAAAACCGGAGTGACCCTGTTTGAAAAATAGGGTCGTTTCAGTTTGCGAGAGATTGCTTAAGTCTTGTGTAGCTTGTAGCGCGCTTTGCTACGTTGGGAGGGAGCACCTTCAGTCCGTTTTCTCCTATCTCTCTCTTTTTTTTCACGATGTTTCTCTCTTCGCCTTTTGGGCTCTTGTATTTGGATCCTCTGTATTGTTTGTTTTCTTCCTGATACAATGGTGTGCAAATCTTTTGAGCGTCCTCGGAAAAAAAGCAAAATCCATTGCCAAGATGGCGATATGTTATGTACCGAAGCTAAAGAACAAACTGTAGGCACTACCAGAAAGCGGTATTTTCCCAAGTGTCCAAAACACTCGGGAAAATACGAAAAACACTTGGGAATAAAGTTCCCAAAGGTCGGCCGTCGGGAAAAGGCACTCGGGATCATTTAGTCGGGAGAAAAATGGTTTCCCAAGTGTTCCCGAGATTTACACTCAGGACAAATAACTTTCCCGAGTGTTCGATCTTACACTCGAGAAACAAACAAACACTCGGGAGAATAGTTTTCACAACGGTTTCACCCACCATAACGGAATACTTTCCCGAGTGTTTACGTCCTAAACACTCGGGAAATGTTTTTGTTTCCCGAGTGCCCCCCGAGTGTAAACACTCGGGAAATATAGCCACGTAGCCAACCTTTCCTAATGCCGTCATGAAAATGTCCCCGAGTGTATGCAGACCTGGAACACTTGGGAAATTTAATTTTGCACTGATTTTGCAATAAAATAAACCATAATTCCACAGCAAGAAAAATACCACAAATTATTACATATATAGATTGAACAACATTGACATAATTCCCAAGCTCACAATATATATATATATATATCCACTACTACAGAAAAGGCCTTCATAGACGATTCAAAAACGTCATCACAGACGGTTTCGTGAGCCGTCTGAGTCTATGGGTCAGTGATGATGTGGTCATGACAGACGATTTTCAAACCATCTGTGATGCATACTGTCACAGACGGTTATTAACTCAGAACCGTCTGTGAGAGTTAACTATCACAGATGGTTTCTAGATGAAACCATCTGTGATTATGGACATATCACAGACGATTTGTAGATGAAACCGTCTGTGATGATGGATATATCACAAACGGGTTTTAGATGAAACCGTTTGAGATGATGGATATATCACAGATGGTTTTTAAATGAAACCGTCTGAAATAGTTACCTATCACAGACGGTTTGTAGATGAAACCGTATGTGGTGACTTTTCTCTATAAAGTCTCCAAGCAGTGGCTTCTTGTGCCTTTAAAACCGACATCATATATATATATATATATATATATATATATATATATATATATATATATATATATATATATATATATATATATATTGTTCGTAGTCCTTAGCCACTTTCGGGCGATCGTCCACACAACATGAGGAGGATGAGACAATAGCCACAAGCAACTTCATCTAGCGCATGCAAGTTTAAGAAGCATGGCTGCCAAGAGAGCGTCAGGACATCCAATTACCTGGATATCAACGACATCCAGCTAATTGGATGTCCTAACGCTCTCCTGGCAGCCATGTTTCTTAAACTTGCATGGGCTCGATGAAGTTGACCATGGCTGCTATCTCATCCTCCTCATGTTGAGTGGATGACCCCCCGAAAGTGGTTGAGGGACTACGAACAATATATATATATATATATATATATATATATATATATATATATATATATATATATATCGGTTTATAAATATATAATATGATGTCGGTTTTAAAAACACAAGCAGCCACTGCTTAGAGACTTTATAGAGAAGTGATCAGGAATGAAATGGTAGGACGTACCTGGCAAAGGTGGACCATACAAGAGATTAACCCTACTCATGCCCTTTCCTCCATTTTTTTTCTTGTTCAAAAGGGACCGCCCACATGAACTAGATATTTCACAGAGAGCTCAGCTCAGCTCATCCCATAACCCACAGCCATATCATCATCCCCCAAAATCATAAAACATTAGCCCTCAGGGCACATCACAGAAGCATAGTTGATAGCTCTCAAGATTTATCACTGAGCAAGGGGAAGGGAAAGGGCTCATCCATATCGTCGAGGGAGTATATTCAATATTCAGTATTCAGCAATACTTTAATATTCAGTATTCAGCAAGCAGTATATTCAGTTTAGTTCAATATTCACTTATTCAGCATTCAGTATTCAGTTCATCAACAAGTATTCAATTCATCAACAAATGTAGGCATTAGGCACAGCAGATCAATAAGCAAATCAGTTCGGTTCATCAGTTGATCACAAATCACAAAGCACAAAGCAGATCAGCAAGCCTCCACAATATTCAGTTCATCAGTTTAAAAATCACAAATTAGTCAGAGGAGGGGGAGCTGCGGTGCGGGAGGGGGGGCAGAGAGGGGAGGGCAGTCGCGCGGGAGGGGGAGCAGAGGGGAGCGGCGTACCTCGATTTGGCGGCGTAGATGGCGGGGCGAGCTCGATTCGGCAACGTAGATGGCGGGGCGAGCTCGATTCAGTGGCGTAGATGGCGGGGCAAGCTCAATTCGGCTACGGCGAGGTCGAATTGGCAGCCGGGGGAGGCGCGATGCGGGAGCCCAAAGTTCCGAACCCTAGTGCGCGATGGAGAGGGGAACGGGCGAGAGTAGGGGCACTAACCCTAGCGCGCGATCTCTTATTAATAAAGGAATATCACAGACAGTTCTATTATGGAACCGTCGGTGATACTTGTCACATACAGTTCCATAAAAGAACCGTCCCTGATATGTACAATATCACAAACGGTTCTATTATGGAACCGTTTGTGATTTTTTTTTTTGTATTTTTTTTGTAATTTTTTTATCTATTTTAGAAAGAGACAATATGGGGCATAGAATATTGATCTAACAGTGAGAAAATGTGAATGATGGATAAAGAAATTTCAGTCACCTGAAGGATAAAGAAATTTTATGGCAAGTAGTTTAACACCTCTCCAAAGAAATTGACATACTCATGCCTAATCCTGCAGTCATCGCTGCAGAAGACAGCGTAGTCGTCCCACCTTTCCACACCGCAACCGGTGCTCGTGCACCGATGACCGTTCTCCGACAGCGCCCACACCCGGCCCAGTGGCCCGACCATCTTCCCCCATGCCACCGCCTGGATCATGTCCGCGGCGACCCTCTGGCACCGCCTGCACTCCCGGTTGGTCCTCTTGGCCGTCTCGCACCCATCGTCGGCCGGCTCGCCCTCGACCTGCCTGATGTAGTGCTTTCCAACGTCGTGTGTCTCGTCAGTCGTGTAGAGGAGGAGCGCGAGCACGTAGGCCGCGCGGCCTTGTGGCTGGCGACAGTCGCCGAATCAAGGAACACGAGGCTACGCTGCATGTCTTGGGGCGCGAAGACAAGCGCGAGGCCGACGATGAAGCAGGCCTCCGGGTTGTCGGTGCCGGCCAGGTGGTTGACAACGGTGAGATAGTGCTCGTTGTTATGCCACTTCATCGTCTCCTCCTGCTCCAACGCCACGCACCTCCCCATGAGCGCTTCTTAGACGCCATGTACATGGCTTTGCAACTAAAATTCAAGATGCATGGCAAAATCTTAATAAAAGAATTAATTAATCTATAAGAGAAAATTAAAAGGCCAAATTATGGTTGTTGTTGCTAGTCAAATTCAGTTCGGATCATACGTGGCTCGTAGGTTGCAGAGGTCAGCCATGGGCTGAGGAGAGATCATGGCCATGAGGCCAACGATGTGGATGACGACATCGTCAGGAAGAGCTAGGACGGCGATCGCCGACCTCCTTGCCAGCTTGGTCCTAGTAGTCATGCTCCGCATGCTCACCATCATGTACGTACGTACGTATAATATATTCAATACTTACCATAAAACGTCAAAGAGGCGCATCGTACGTAACGTCAGCGCGCGAGACGAAGAGACGCATCATATCGCCCGTCGGCGCAGGAGACGAAGAGACGCATCGCGCGGGAGCCGAAACGTTTAATTATCACAGACGGTTGTTTGTTGAAAACCGTTTGTGATAGTTCTAAATATCACAGACGGTTCGTGTTCAGAACCGTCTGTGATACTTTACAGACGATTTTCAATATGAACCGTCTGTGATATTACCTCTTCACAGACGGTTTTTAGCACAGTCAGTAACACAGACGGTCTCTAAACCAAAACCGTCTATGATTGCATGTAATACAGACGGTTTTGGTCACAAACCCTAGCGCGTGGGCTGTTATTAATAAAGGAATATCACAGACGGTTCAACATATAATATAGCAATTCGATCACCTCCAAACTAGATTTTTTTTCATTTTTGGAATTTACATATATATGACCAAACAGCGTGGCTAGTCGTTTCTTACAAAGATTACAAAAGTAGAAAACTAAATAAACAATGTTTTTCTAGTGGCAGAGGTACGCTGCTATCTCCGTCTTCAAAACTTCGTAGGCGGCGGTGTCGACATCGGACGGTTCGTGACCATTAGCCCGAAATGCATCCACCCGCTGACACGCTCGTTCGAGTGTCTTCCGAAGACCCTCGGACTGTTGAATCAAGAAGAATTGAGCCCATAGGCTCTCTTCCCTTGCTTGAGGGGTCTCGGCATGGTCGACTCGGTCGTCTGCCGCCTCGATTAAGCAGGCCAAGTGACGGTGAGCCGCCTGGAGATGTGCAACATCATTGTGGAGGACCACGTCGATGACGCGGTAAGCTTGCCAGAAGTGGGAGATCACTCGGAAGACACGGCGGAGGAGGATGTCAAGACGACGGAAGGTGGCCGCCACCTACTCTGGCAAATCCTTAGGCAGAGGAGGGAGGACACTGTTGGAACAGTGTACTTCCGCCGCATCGGCCAATGTATGGACGGAGAGGTACTCGTACAGTATGGCCAGGTAGACCATCAATGCCGGCGACAAGAAAACAGAAGAGGGAGCCATATATTTCTGCTTTAGAAGTATATACAGTATAGTTATATGTGGGGATGATGATTATCTTCGATGGTGGATGATCTTTTTTATAAAACAAGGAATAAATTCGACGCGTGAGACAAAAAGACGCATCGGGGAGCCGAAGCGGCATTGAAGCGGCGAAGAAACTCATCGGGCGACGAACAAATATCATAGACGGTGTTTAATATGAACCATCTGTGAAGTCTACAATTATCACAGACGGTTCGTGTTCAAAACCGTCTGTGATACTTCACAGATGGTTTTCAATATGAACCGTCTGTGATATTACCTCTTCACAGACGGTTTTTAGCGCAATCGAGAATACGATTTCATCTCTAAACCAAAACCGTCTATGATTGCATGTAATACAGACGGTCTCTAAACCAAAACCGTCTATGATTGCATGTAATACAGACGGTTTTTGTCAACCGTCTGTGATGAGGCGTCCAATATTAGCCTTTTTGTAGTAGTGATCGGACATCCACAACATTCGAGTTCAAATTCAAAAATCTAGGCATTAGGCATGATACATATAATAGTTCCAAGTACTAATTTCATTACATATATAACCATTTTCTTCAGAAAATAGGATGTTACATTCACATTCAATTGCTCCAGCTTCTCAATATGAGCAACATATTCCAGCTTCGGCAAGAGATGTTCCAGCGTCAGACTACGGTTCAGTTGGAACTTCTGGTCAATTGATATGCTCGACTCTGTAGGATGAAATTGATTTCAATTGCACACATATGATCAAGTGGTTTGACATAATTTGCTTCACTTTGTAACTAAAATTGATTCTACCAAAGATACGCTCATAGCAAACCTATTCAAACTTATCGAGTCATTTTGGTTTTATTCCAAGCAAGGGGCACTGATTTCACTACGAGTTCCAGTAAGATTGAAAAATATGGCATATCTCAAGAAAAACCTTAAAACTTCCACAAATCAAATTGGCAAAATGTAGGGAACAATGAGAAGGGGAACAACCCACCTCCATACAACGATTCCAAATCAGCATCAAACCTTAACATTAACTCAGTAAGCCACTGGAAACACCGACCAATTCATCCCCCAATCACCAAATCCATGCTCACATAGCACGCCAAATCGTGCAAAACCCTAACATCGAATCACCTCACATCGAATCACCTCCAAAACCCTGGGTTAATGTTAAGGTTCAAAACATTGATATATAAATCGTAGTATTCTAAGCACCTGAAATCTAATCTACCAGGAATCAAAGAGGCCAATCACAACATAATTGCTCATGGACAAGCAATACGCCAACTTTCGCAATAACGAACTATGAGCTCATATCTTGTAAGCAAAACAGCGAACACTTCGCATGCGAGGCGCCGACGACCAACCAAACACTACGACTCGCCGCCTCTGCTATCATGCTGCCATGACACTCCGGTCCATCAGGCTGGTAGCGATCCCACAACACGCTATAGGTTGCTTCCCAGACCTAAGAACATCACCCCCAACCCACACACAAAATCACCATTAGCCGCACCCCCTAAGTCCTAACCCACAACATCTAGCTAAACCAATGTACGTATTTACTCCACTTGCAGTTGGACAAAGATGAGGTGATTTCCAGGTCAAGTTATTGTTGAAGAAATGTACCTTCCGAAGCATTTCTTCTTTGGCTAGTCCTCGCATTGCAGGCTGATGAAGTAAGACTGGAGCTCACATGCGGGGAGGCAGGGTAGCAGCGTGGCCTCCAACGCCACCATACACGCCATCATGTCCTCGCTCACAGCCCCTGCGGATGTCTGCTGCTATTGCGCTGTGGCTGTTGGAAGAGGGAGGCTAACGATGGAGGCCGGCGGCGTCAGGTGCGGGGAAGAGGGAGGACGGCGGCGTCGGCCGCGGGGAAGAGGGAGAGAGGGCGCCGTGGCTGGTGGCGGAGGCGGCGACGTGGAAGAAAGGAGAGGCGGCGAGGCGAGAGAGATGTGACTCGGGAGTGGTTACCGCAAAAGAAGTGGGTGGGTGGGTGGGGGCAGGGGTGACGTGATGCGAGCGGTTGCTCGACAGGGAGGCGCGCGCGGTCGTGAGTCCCGGGTGAGGGTGAGGAGGTGGGGCGGACGATCGTCCGCTGGTGCGGGGTAAACTCCAAATTATAATAGTTAAGAAAAAGGGGAGGAAACCACAGAGCCAGGAGGCGCAGGGAGGAGCTGGGCGCACCGCATGCGAGCCAAAGGCGAGGCCTGGCGGCGGAGGAGGAGAGGAGACCGGGGAGGGGGGCGGGGTCAGGTGTGGCGGCAGGAGAGAAGGGGGAGGCGTCGGGATCGGCCAGGGGAGAGGAGGAGCACGGGGCAACGGGGTCAGGTGGAGGATGGAGGCGGTGGGGTCTGCAGCAGTGGAGGAGGGGGGCAGATGAAGACGTAGAAGGTGGAAGAGGGGCGGGACGTCGATGTCGGGTGCGGTGGCGGCAGACAAGGAGGCCGGCGGGGCGGGATCTGAGAGGGAGGTGGAGGGAGGAGGGGGAAGGAGGAGCCAGATCCGAGGAGGAGGTGGGGCACCGGGGGGGAGCCACGGGGCGGAGGAGCCAGATCTGGGGGGAGGTGGGGCGCTAGGGGGGAACAGGAGGATAGAGAACGGGGGAG
Organism: Ampelocalamus luodianensis; assembly: GCA_036346255.1. Lineage (NCBI taxonomy): Eukaryota > Viridiplantae > Streptophyta > Magnoliopsida > Poales > Poaceae > Ampelocalamus > Ampelocalamus luodianensis. The sequence goes on from CM070625.1 coordinate 26,345,602, forward strand.
GCGACTATGGGAACGGGGGGTTGTAGGGTTAGAAGCAAAAAATGGCGCGACGTTGAAAAAAAAGGGCACGGTGGGGGAAAAAAGGTCATAAGTGTTTTGTTTTTATGCACTCGGGATTATATTTGCTCTCCCGAGTGCTACGAAAAACACTCGGGAAAGTTATTTCTACCAAGTGTTTAATTTCCGTCCCAAGTGTCCTATGAAACACTCGGGAAGGTCCCGAGTGTTTCTGTCCAGATACTCCGGAAACATATAGGTAGTCGGGAAATAGCTAGTTTCTGGTAGTGAGAAAAGAACGCATTGTGATTTGGACTACCTGATCTTGCAATGGATGGTTCAACTAACAGGAGTAGTTCCTTATCGTAGCAACGAGACTAGACAATGAGTAACGAATACCCTTTGTCATGGTAGAACCAAGTAATGGGAAGAGCCGAAGGCGAGCATGGTGTGTTATGATTGTGGAATGAGGGAACCTGCTTACAAGCCCTTAGGGCCATATATATATACGAGAGGAGCAAGAAGGGGACGGAGCAAGATTTGACCTTTCCACGATGGGCTGTATCTAGGCCATCCGATTTTGATCCGATAACCTATAGTTATGTCCGTACTCCGGTCTGCGGTGTATTTGAGTACTACTAATTTCATGCAAGGGGTCACCTTAGACGAGCATCTATGCGCCAGGGATGTGCCGTGCTGTGAAGCCGACCGTCGTTTCTACCTGTAATCCGTTCAGGATCCGCTCGCAGCCACAGACACTGATATCGTACTACCGTCTACAAAGACATTAAGATTCCTGTGTACGTATACACGATCACACGTGGACCTGGCCAGGGCCAGTGGCCTCTGCCAGGTAGTATCATCGCAGGGAGTACCCGAGGGGCTATCACTCATGTTCATGGGCAATTGGGCATGCTAGCTCATAAAAACTCATACCTACCTACCACTCGACCAACCTCCAATACTCCATGCACCTACGCTGTTTCTGCCTTCAATAGGGACGTGTACGCCACTGCCTGGATTTAGTAGTCGTCAGTATCCAAAACACCGCTCGAAAGCTCAAAGTACTGCTCTAAGAAATACTACTAGACTAGTACTAGTAGTACGATCACTACTATTAGCGTTGCTAGACGATAAGCAGCACGCAAAGAAGTATTAGCAGTTCGTTTCTCTATCGCCAAGAAGTATTAGCAGTTCGTTTCTCTATCGCCCGCATATAAAGAAGTGAAAATTGGTTCGGTAGCGTCGCTTTCGGTTATATTTAGATAAACGACATCACTTTTGAGACACACTGCAAAATGACATCACGAATACTTGAAAATAATAGGAAAAACATTGCCGTCAGTTTGGTACCTGTTAGTTGACGTTGCACAGATAAACAGACAAGTATGCCCTCCTGAAAAAACGGTGGCCTCTTCGTAAAATGCATCTCAATTCTGCCTATCCACCCTGTCGACGGCCTCCTCCTCACCTCCCACCCGCGCCGTCACCCCCTCTCCTTCCCGCTCTTCCTCCCCTCCCTCCTCCACCTCCCCATTTCCGCTTCGTGCTGCCTCCTCGCCTCTGTCCTCCCTAGCCGGCAGCCTCCTCCTCTCCTCCCACCCGCGGCACCACCCCGTCGCCTCTCCCTCCAACCCCTCTCCTCCCCTTTCCCTCCTCGAGCCTGCTTCCACGGTGGCGGTGGCGAAGATGGAGGCGATGTAGATGGACGGCTTCTTCGACGATAGCACTGCCTCTTCAACGGCTTTGTCGAGCTTGCTCCTACGGTGGCCATAGAGACGAAGGCCGCTAGATCCCACGGCGGTGGATGCAGGCAACCTCCTCCTCGGCCCAACGACTCCCAACCAAATTGGCGGCGGCTTCCTCGTCCTCAACCTCAGATCCGGCAACGGCAGCGGCTCCTAATCAGATTCCGCGGCAAGGAGGAGGCGGTGGTGGTAGTGTCGGAGTGAATGGAGGGGTGGAGGACTTTCATCCGGTCGACAGCCTCCTGATCATCGACCTCGCCCTGGTTGCGGCAGATAGGCATGCCACTTCCTCAAGCTTGGCGGCGCCCTCCTAGATCCCGCTGCAGCGCTCATGCCTACATCTAGATGTGGGTATGTGGACCCCCCTACCTCGAGCTCGGCCTCGGGTAGGCCAGCGGGCCAATGGTGTGGATGGGCACGGTGGGCGTGAGCGTGGCGCACATCGCGTTGAGGGTCTCCGGCTCGATCTCGTCAAAGGTGTTGAGGATGACTGTGTCCGCCTTTGCCAGCTACTCTGTCATGTGGCGCTTGAAGTGAGGGAGGCATTGAAGTGGTGCATCGACGAGCTCGTGTCTATCGAGCTAGCCACGGCGGGCGACGGCGAGCCCAGCAAGCCAGTGTCGACGTTCATGGCGCTGGGTTGGACGACATTCGTATGGTCGAAGGGGCTGGGCGTGGCTTGTGTTCCTTGCCGACCTACAGTTTGGCCTTGACCCGCCCATCGGCGAGGGCTTCCTTGGCAAGTGCGTCAGGGTGTGCCTGGCGAGCTGCGACAACGCAGGAGATGATGAGAACATCAACCCTAAGGATGCAACCACTGCTTCGACCCACTGCACTGCATCCTCTACTTTAACCACATCTTCTCTGATAGGATTTTTGGCTACTGCACTGTTATATTCCCAAGTTAGACCGAGCTACGTCTACTCATACGAGCCGAGCTTCGTCTACATGCCATGGTGCTGCGTCTACATACCATGGTGCTACGTCACCAATTGTTGGCCCATAAGATTTGTAATGAATGAGCTGATTTGGCCCATATAGCCCATATGGCCGGCCACCTAGGGTTTGTGGTACTGTTCATGTGGTACTATTTACATGTAAACAGTGCCACAGCCGTCCTTCCTTCTCCTATACATAGTGGCCGCTACCCCTCTAGTTCCGTGGATTTTGTTAGATTAAACTTTAGCCTTTGTTACTTTATCCTTTGCCCTCTTGTTCGACGAGATCAACAGCGATATTGTTCTTCAGAACCCCACTTATCAATACAATTTCAATTCCTATTCGTAATTTCAGATTGCTTATCTATCTTGTTCTTTGCGTGCTTCTTGGGTGTATGCAGGAATTTATCTTCGTGATCAGGTCATCCGGATATTCGTGCACGGTTGATAACAACTTGTCGAGTAGTTCAGCGATTGCGTGGTTTCAAACCTTGTGAGTTCGTAGCTAGAATCGTGAGAGTTGAGCGACTACTACCGAACTTACCTTCTCATCGAAAGATCGGACCAGAACAGGACCTTCGTGGTTCATCAGGAGAGCTCCTCGTTGAAGCTGGTCTATTGCACGCGGCACGGACGGTGCAGGTGGCTGTGGTGGAGATGGAGGTGGCGCCGCTGGCCAGGAGCGCGACAAAGGGACGGCACGTCCTGGGATGGTGGCGAAGAGGAAGCCCGCGAGGCCATCGAGAGCACCAATGCCGCGAGAGTGGAGCTGGCGGCGGTTGAACTCAAAGTTGACGAAGGGTAACACAGACATTAAAATTATATTATCTCACATCATACCTCTTTGCTGTTAAAGATTGATGAAAAATATGATGGCAATATCATTCTTAATATTTTAAAGTGTTCGCAATGTCATTCTTATTATTTTATAGTGTTCGTAATGTCATTTTACTATTAGTCTCCAAATCAATGTCGTTTATCTGACCGAAAGCAATATTATCGAGCCAATTTTCCTGTACAGAAACCTATGCATGCAGACGGTAACATAAAGGCGACGCCGCGACGGACGGATGGATGGAACGTCACATCCGTGTCCGCGTCCAGCTCCATGCATTTCCGTGTCCCATGGGCAAATACGCCTCTGGCCCGCCTGGCCGGCCCCCGGAGCACAGATTCCGTGTAGGGACGTCGCGTCGATCGTCCATCCCTCTCGCACCCAAACCCAACGTGAGTGCACGTGACGGCCGAGCTGACTTGGATGACAGCCAAGCGCGCGTCATCGATCCGTCACGTTGGAATGCGCTGCGCCTGCGCGCGCGGTCGATCGGACTCTCGGGCGGAAGGGCCGGCACTCGTGCCATTGACTCAACCGCTGCTGCTCGCGTGGTGGCCACGGTGCGCGAAGTCAGTGGCCGCGTGAGCCACCGGCCGGTCGAACCCCACTGTGCCGCACGCAACAAAAAGGGCGCAGCGCGCGGGGGCGGACAGTTGATCACACGGCACGGCACGGTCGTCGGTCGTGTTGTACCCCCGGCCGCGCGCGTACGTACGTACGTACGTACCTGGCGCCTCTTGCAGCCTTGCAGGTGCGTGCCGGGCGCGGTTGGTTTTCTCAGCGGCCACGGCCGTGCATGTGCCGGAGGAAATACATAAGTACGTACCGGTTGGACCGGCCGTCCAGTGACGGTGACTGTGAGAGGCGATAGCTAATCACTCGAAATGTCTCACGCTGTATCGATCACTTCATATCACAATGAGGGTAGTGTGTTACTTGAAATTTTCAATGTAAAAAAGCGATAGGGTAAAGCTTAAAAACCAAACAAACAAACATCACGCACGTGGTTTCCCAAACTCTGCCCTTCATCATCACTGCTAGCTTCTGGTCAAGTTAAAGGTGAGGAATCCAACGAAGGAAAGAGATTGCAAAGGTGAAATAGATGCTCTGCATTTATAGTACTATATATTAGAAGTCGATCTTCGTTCGATCGAAAATTAAATGATCAGATCAATTGCTATAGTGTTTTTGTTGTAGTGTTTTTCGTTATAGTAAATATTTCATTGTTTCTACAATAGTAACACTGAATACTGTTCACCCCTTCATAGATCACTGTTCATACGGTGATCCTCTGCGTTACAACAGAAAATTCAGATCCTTACAGCCGTGTCTGGCATGGAAACTGCCAGCAACTGCAAATGGAGGTAGTCCTACTAGTAGTTAATACCACTTGACTATTAATGAGAGTACCTATATATCTATTGTAACATCACAAATCTTGACTTGTGTTCAAATGTAAGAAAATGTGAAGGAATAAAAACTTTTCTTGCATTTGGTTGTTGTGTGAATGTTCTGAAAATTCTTGTATAGGAATTATAGAAATTCAAAATCATAAACCTCTTTTAACCTAAATCTTGACTCTTTGAAAACTTTTCCGGATAATCTTGTGATCATCCTCTAGAAATAATTTTCCATAGTTCTAGGGATATTGTGTGACTCCTCTAAAAATTTCATAATTTTTAGAAATTGTTTAAATATTTTAAGAGGCCGGTCAAACCAGTTTGACTTTGGGTCAAACCCTAGATCAGTACCTTAAGAAATTTTTGGAGAAAAATGATTTGCATAAAAACCTCTGAAAATTTTATACAAGGTCAATCCTGGAGTTGGGATCCTCCTATAAAAATTTGGGAATTTTTGGAGTTGTGTAGCTCCATTTAAAAATTTCTCAAAGTTTCAATTCAATTCTAAAACCTAGTCAAAGTACTGTTTGGGTTTAAACAGTTTGAGTCAGACCCGGGTCCTTTGGATGAGCCCAACCAGGTAAAGCGCACCAAGGCTCTTTAAAGTGGCGCATTTCTTTTCAACCGTTGGATCTCCTTTCAACCGCTGAGATCTAAGTGAACGTTCGGACCACTCGAGATTGGGTTTCAATCTGAGCCATTCATTTTAGATCGGACCGCTGGGATTTCTTTGAACGTTCGGAACCTCCGAATGTTACTTTCAATCTGAGCTGTCCATTTCTGATCCAACCGTCACGACCTCCTGATTCGATCTGTGGTCTAAACCTAACCCTCCCATTCATTTCTTTGACCCAAGCCACTTGTTTCTCTCGATGACAGGTGGGCCCTCAAGGTCCTGGTCACCTTCTTCTTCCTTGCGCACGTGGTATAGGACAGGACATGGGAGAGCCTTTGTCAACTTTGTGTGTCACCATTCAACGGCTCCTTATCCTTGGCATTTAATGTCGTTAGTGAGTTTTCACCCTCAAGGTCGTCTTTCTCAGCTGCTCCCAACCTCTCCAGCTCATCCATGGCAGTGTGTGAACCAAGTTCACCGTGGGCTTCGTTTTCAAGTTGCCCGTTGGCCTTCGGCTATAAAAATCCTTCGAGCTCCTCCTGGTGTTCCTTTACAGCACCACTTTGTTTCCCTTAGCCTCCTTGCTGTTCTTTGAGCTCAAACCTCAGAGAACACCTTTGTCATCATTGTTGGCCGTGGAGGACCTCGTTCGGCACCAGCGCCCTAGTGGTTCTATTACCATTCTTTTCGCACCACCTTACTCTCCTTATCACCTCAAGCTTTTCCCCTAACTCAATCTTGGATTGCATTATCAGGAATCATCTAATTTTGGGTTTGTTCTGTTGTGGTGAAGTTCACCCCTTCGTCCCCAACTCCGGTAAGGACCTCTGTTCTTCAATTCGTTGCTCATGGACCATCTATGAGACCTATTGAAGTTGTCCTTACCCTTCTTTTACCTTCGTTTTGCTCAGGACCTCTTCTCCTCGTCGTCTTCTTCAACTACGGTGAAGGTTTTCGTCACCAGAACGTCTCCGACCTTCTTTAGACCTCTCCTGTGCTCAGGTAGCTTCTTGTTAGTCCTTAGTTGCTTGGGCACTTGCTTCTTTGGACGCTGCGAAGCTCGTTGTCATTTTTCGCTTTTGGTCGTGCTTAGCACCACCACCATTTTCCGACTCGCCATTTTAGGCCAGCCCCGCCGTTGAGATCACCTAAGTGAGTTGCGCAATGCTCGTTTTAGCCTTTGGTTTGCGCCGCCGTGGCACGTAACGGCGGCAAGCCGCTGGGCAAAGCGTGCCGGACGTAAAACCCTGTTGTCGTAAGCCTTAGACCACCCCCTGGTCTTTTTACGAAGACCACCCTCTCAGACCTCCCCTAAGACCACCCTCAGACGACCTTCTGTGTTTTTGCAAAGACCACCTCATTGGTCTTTTGCAAATACAACCCTCAAGACCACTCTCAGGGTCCTCTATGCAAAAGACCACCCCTTGGACTTTTATAAAGAGAACCCTTAGGACCTCCTCTAGTAAATCTTGGCCATTCAAGACCTCTTCTTGTAAATCTTGGCCGTCTAGGACCTCTTCCTATAGATCTTGAATGTTCAGGACCCCCGATAGGTTTTGAAGATTTTTCTAAGCACGAGAGTGATCCTCTGCAGCAAGACAGTGATCTCCAGCAAGGCAAGCAGATGTAGCATTCATTTGATCATATTGATCCTATTATTTTCAAAGTCTAATATCTTATTTGCAAAGTTTATGTATGCATGTGCTATTTTGTTGTTAAACTATTGTCGGTTAGTTGATCCTTTAGATGCATAATGTGTAGGCAAATATTCATTCTCTACTACTGAGCCTAGGATTATGTCCTCTGTGATTTAGGGTTCGTTGGATGAGTTCTTATCACTTAGCTTGTAAGTCTACGAGTTATTGTTGCTTAAAAATGCTTAGAATGGTAGAATTAGGCGGTTATCGACTTAGTCAGTAACCTTGATCACACAAAAACTTATTATGACTTTATGTCTAGTACCTTGTGCTATGTTACTTTGAGAAACTAAAACTGAAAATAAAATATTTTAGACTTGGGCACAATGGTAAGGTGGTGTGCTTTTGGGTGTGAATGATTGGTGCTCGAGTCAACAAGGACCGAATTACTTGCGTCATTGATCCAAGAACTTTTGTATGCTAACCACATGAGAGGGATATGAGACCTCTCTTGACTTAGTACTATGGTGTGTGTTGGCTCCGAGTCGCAGGAGGATGTTGTAACATCCCAATCTTGGGCTTGTGTTCCAAATGTAAGAAAATCAGTAGAAATTAAAACTTTTTCTTACACTATGTATTTCCTTGTGTGCCAATCAATTCTTGTACAAGGAATTATGGAAATACATTGTCACAAGTCTAGTTGATCCAAACTCTTGATATTCCAAAACAATCTTGTCAAAACTTATGATCATCCTCTGAAATATTTTCCTAAGTCTCTGTAATGGTATGTGACCCTCTGAAAAATTTCACAATTTTTAGAAATTGTTTGAATATTTTAGAGGCAAATAAACCTGTTTGACTCTCAACAAACATTAAAACAGAGCCTTGCAGAATTTTTGGAGATTTATTCACGGTATAAAAATCTCTGAAAATTTTACACAAGGTTTATATCTGAGTTAGCAAGCTCCTGTAAAAATTTCATAATTTTTGAGTTAATTTGCTACCTCAAATAAATCATTCAAAGTCTCGTTTCTAATTTCAAAGTCAAACCTCGGTTTTACTGCAGCGTCGGGTCGAGTCGACTAGGCTCGAGCCAATTGTTTTGGTCCACCAACTAATCGCACTGAGCCACTCTTTAAATCGCGTTGAATCTCAACCGTTGATCTAAATCGCACGGCTCATGCACAGATAAACATTCGACCTTCCGCTGTAAGTTTGATTGTCAACCGTTAGATCTCCATCCAACCGTCGAGATGCGCCAAACCTTCGGACTCTCCGCTGTATTCTTAAACTGAGCCGTTGGATTAAGATCCAACGCCGCGTGTTCCTTCGTTATAAAATGAGTTTGCGGCGTGGAGCAATCGAGGCCGCTCATTTCTAATCCTAAGGCTCGCAATTTCCCGTTGTGTTTTGAACCCGGAGGCGTGGCGCTTTAGCCGGCCCGATGATCGTGGGGCTCCAAAATCGCCCGAGCATTTTTCCCTCGTCTTCTTCAACCTTGAGCCGTGCGAGCACAAGGGGGTATTTTAGACTTGGGCACAATGGTAAGGTGGTGTGCTTTTGGGTGTGAATGATTGGTGCTCGAGTCAACAAGGACCGAATTACTTGCGTCATTGATCCAAGAACTTTTGTATGCTAACCACATGAGAGGATATGAGACCTCTCTTGACTTAGTACTTTGGTGTGTGTTGGCTCAGTTTATTATAAAAATGGAATTAAGCATCGCAGGAGGATGTGTGTGTTTGAGCATGTTCATAATTCAGTGGTAAAATAAGGATAACCCTGTGTTTATGTGTTGACCTTAGACCATTCTCGAAAATTTCGCCATGAACAGGTTAATTATTAATTAGGTGATATAGGAAAAGAGCATCATATCTTTTGCATGTTAAGTCCAAATTGTATAATTCTTGATCCTGCCACTTTAGAAAATCATTCCTAGCTGTTGTGTAGATTTTATTAGTTTTGGATGTGTTTTGTTGTTGGGATTTATTTGGTGTTCTTCGTTCTATTTGCTTGTCGCTTTTTCAAGTAGGTTCCAAGACAATATTATTAATCTTGATATTGAGCCACACAGAGCCCATCGATCCTCGCACTTCACCATGATAAGGCGGATGTAGCATTCATTTGATCATATTGTTCCTACTATTTTCAAATTCTAATATATTGTTTGCAAATTCTATGTATGCATTGCTATGTTGTTTTAAACTATTGTCGATAGTTGGCCTACTAGATGCATTATCGTGAGGGGAAATGTTTATTCCTCTACTAATCAAGCCTAGGTTGCTTGTCGTGATTTTGGGTTCACTGGATGGACCCTTGTCACTTAGTAGTTTACGTGTTATTATGCTTAGCCATGCTTAGTTGTTTGTAGAAATGGGCTGTTATCGACTTGTCGATAACCTTGATCACACAAACCGTTATAATATGTATATTTCAGCCTTGTGCTTTGTCTAAATTGCAAAACTAAAACTGAAAATGAAAACAATTTAGACTTGGTCACAATGGTAAGATGGTGTGATCTTTTGAGTGTGATTGGAATGGTGCCCGGTCAATTAAGGACCGAACTACTTGTGAGTATCTCATATCCGAGCATTACAAAGCGTGCAAGCAACCACACTAGAGGGATATGGGACCTCTTAGCTGAGTACTTTGGGTTGTGTTAATTAATGAGTCGCGTGGTGGGTTGCATGTTTGATTATATGCAACATGGACACGCTTGTAGGAGGAGAACACCCGCCGAGGCTGGTGTATCTTGCTCCACGATGGGTCCTTGTGATCCATATTTCGCTTGGCAGATCACTAAGGATTAACCCCATACGTATGCTCTCTTGATTAGCATATTCCATTGGAAAGGGTGTTTACTCCGTTATTTAAATGCTTAAAAACTGTCATTGCTCAACTTATTACAATATTGCAAATGAAACTTGCTTTATGCGCCCAAAGAACCATATAACCACATTCTTTTGAATACAAACTTTCATGTAGCTATGTATAGGCTAAAGTACATAAGGATGAGTGTTTATGTGTTGGGTGCATCTTATGGCAACTTTGGAGTGGAATCCTTTCTAGGTTCTCCACACCGAGGGGTATTGTAGTTGTCCAGGTTGCTTTACCCTATATGGGTAGTTGACTCCCGGCTTTACAATGACTCCGATGCAACATATGGGTTTCTATCCATACGGGCGACTCGTAGTTGATACACAATATTAGAAAACGTCCGTAGGATTTAGCCGTGTTGGCATACCTATGGAAGTGTGCTTAATCTTGTGGCAAAAATGGTTTGACATGTGGGTACATTGGTACACCCCTGCAGGGTTAAATCTATTCGAATAGCCTCATCCTAGGTTACAGACACGCTTGGTTATTTCCCGCAAGAATTAGACTGTAACATTTTCGCTAAAACTTGAATTGGGTGGTACGAATGGGAAATTCGTGCTATGTTGTGGTGGCTATTAGGTTAGTCACTTCTAGGTTGTTACTTATGCTACTTATTGTTGTCTCGCTGTTATTTCAACAATTAAAAATAGAAAATTGCCTTCAATCTATTACATTATTGCAAATGAAAATTGTTTCATGCGTCCAATGAACCATATGACCATCTCCTTTGTTTCAGCTTGCATATAGCTATGTATAGGCTTGTTACTCGTAAGTCTTGCGAGTACATTTTTGTACTCATTTGCATTGCTTAATTGTTGCAGAGGAGGTTGATCCCCAAGGGATTGACTTTTGTGAGTTTTGCTGCGGTGTGGACGACTAGCTTGGCGGCCCGGTCAATTGTCTTGTGGAAAGTTGGCAAACCGGTTGGCTTTTGTTATCGCCATCTTATGGCACTTTTGCTTCCGCTGTTTATTCTGTTACTTTGATGTCATTTGTCCAGTTGGCCCTTGTTGTAATAACTTTATATTATGTATATCTTTTGTTAGACTTGTACTGTAAGTTGTATGGAAATGATGCATGATTTTGTAAAGGTGTATGTGTACTGCATTTCTGGGAAGTACATGTTCACCGAGGCTTAAGATATTTGATTGGTAATACTAGAACCATTTGGAGGTTATGTATTACGAGTTGAATACCCCAGGTCCTCACATCTATATATAGAAATACTACTTAAAAATTCGAGTTGGTAGTAGTTCGTTTTCACTGCTTTGCTCCCCATGAGCCCTTTCGGTTGAAAACTGCCTCGCAACCTTACCCGTTTTGGCGTCTTTCCATCTCTCCCCCATACCAGTCAGTTGCTATTTTCTTCAAGACTTCAACTCCCCTGCTTTCTCTCCATCTTGATTCTCTGCTATGTTGCACGGTCCGCACCATCGCCGTCCGAATCGTTGCATGGGCAATCAATTTCTCCGCAGGCAACCATCGCACCGGCGAGAGTAGGAACGGTGATGAGGTGAAGGTCAATCTTGACTCACAACGTCGAGTGGACGGCGACGGGACTCCAGATTCGAGCAGCGAGCGACGGCGGTGGCGGACCGAGATTCTCGGTGGCTGCTAAGGTGTGTTAGACCCGCTATCCAATCTCGATCTGCCTCGTCCAACTCACTTCCCCTGTCTTGACAACTTGGTGATGTCTGATTGGGGCTCCGGTGGTGGTAGGCACCACAGCAGCACGGGAGCAATGGTGGATGCAAAGGTGGCATGTTACTAGGAGTAGACATAGCTGGTGCAATGTCTTGTGGAGGCCGCCCTGCTTGGGGGCACCATGGCTGTGGATAGGTGCCTTGCCTCCGCGGATGCAGTTGCGCCTACCGCGAGCTGCCACACACCGTCGATTCTCCTGGTCGGTAACTGGAGGTGGCGCTGCGTGAGGAAGCGGCTGGCAAGGTGGTTGTGGAGGCGTGGAAGCTCATGAATGGTGTCTCACCACTCCTCATTGCCACACACGCCGACTATGTCGATGTTGTCTGCGGTTGTTCAGTAAGGATGCGTTTGGTTGGTGGGGATGAGGTTGAATGGGATAGGATGGTACAGGTAGGGTGGGATCATCCTATATGAAATGATACAGTCAGTCTGTTTGGTTGATTGTATATGATGATACACAAATGTCTTTGGTTGGTTGTATAGGACGGTACATGACTGTGTTTGGTTGAGATGATGAGGTTGATTCAGTGAGATTACCTCTATATTATTTTTCTTTTTCTTTCTTCTTTTTCTCATTTCCCCTTTTTCTTCCATCCTTTTTCTTTTCTTTTCTGTCTCAGAAGTAAGAACGAGGAGGCGCCAGGTCAGCTTGAGCGGCGCACAACGCCAGCGAGGGGGGCTTCGGCGGTGACCGTGGGTGGGCAAAATGGAATGAGGAGACTGAGGCGAACCCATTGGTGGTGGCGTCACGGCCGGGCAAACACCTGGGCGGGCGCATGTTGACGTGCGACGGCTGGAGCCATGGGAGGAACGGGGCGGCGGTGCTAGAGGGAAGGAAGGAAAGAGAGAGGGCACACACGTGCATTGGTGATGTATGAGGAACCGATCGGAGACGTCAACGGCGGCGAGGAGGAGCCGTGGCAGGCCGGCGGTGTGAGCCCGAGGCGGAACGGGCGATGGCAGCAGTTTTAGCCGCACGTGGGGAAGACGAGGCCATCGGCAAGCTGTGGTCGACAAAACCCAAAATTAGTTGGGGGGAAAGATGGAGGAGGGCCTAGAACATATTTTGACGCGAGTAGCTCAAGAAGGGAATCACCTTGTTGGCTGGAAGGGGGGGGGCAGCGACCGCGGACGAGCTATCGTCGGACGGAAGGGAGAAGGGGCATGTCCTCGGTGCTTCGGCTGTGAGCACACACTGCATGGTTGAGGGGGGCCGAGGTGACGCTTTGGAGCATGTTGGCGCGGGTCGGCCCTTGTCGGAGCGGCTGTGCTAGCTCGGTGGTGGCGTCAAGGCAGCAGGGAGCTTGAGGGGGGGAGGTGAGAGTGAACGGCGTGGTTCGGCATATTTTATCGAACGGGGTGATACGGCATAAAAAGAAAATATTCTCATTTTTGAATCATCTCATCCGGGATGGTTTAGTACCATCCAACCAACCAAACACCTGAACATACTTATTTCTCGAACCGAATCATCCCGTTCAACATGATATATCCAACCAAACGCACCATAATAGATCAATTTAAGCTTTAACTCTTGTTCTGTCCATCTACTCTGTGCCCTCGTACGTTGTCAGTAGCTGGTGACTTGGAGGAACTTTGATTTATTTAGAGCCTAATATGGGTTTCAAATGTATGACAGGTCTGAAAAAGTTTTGTTCTGTTAAAAAATTGGTTGGCAGTATTGCTCATTTTTGCACCAATGTGAAATTTGATACGTTGTGTTAAGCGAATCAAACAAAAATCTTTTTGAGTGATTTTTTAAGTAGTACCGAGATGTGATTTTTTAAGTAGTACCGAGATGGATCAAAACCATGAGCAATGATTTAAGGGGTTGTTCTTTATATATGCAACAGCTGGTCAGCAAGAGGCGTCTCATCTCTGCCTACTGCAATTTTAGTATCCTTTATGATTTCTAGATCCTTCCCGTATTGATATGGACTAAATGACTTGAAATTAATTGTGTGCCCTTTCTAAAGGGTTCCTGTGTATTCTGTATCACTGCGCTCAGTTCGTCCCTGGTTTTTCTTATAGCAGAAAAATAAATCATAGCAACAAAATAATGCTTTGTTTGCTAGCTGCAGTTCAGCATTTTTCATTTTTCCTTTTCAAAAGAGCATATCTTGATGTACCAGATTAGATGTTTTCCACTACACGCGACGATGTGATCACCAAGTGGATCATTGGAGCACAAGGGGAAATGAAAGAGTTGCTCCAAAAGGAACATACAGATAAATCCTCCTTATAGAAGAAACGGTTCGAGAAAGGCACCCCTTTTAAAGCTCATGTAATCCATTAAAATTAAGGTAGCTTACGAGAGTCCAACCCGATTTCATCCTTCATGACGTTGAAAGGGTGCTAAAAGGTACAATCACCAAAATGTGTATATGATCATAGCATGTATAATAATAATATAATCTTAGTTATCAAAATTTATTGAGAGGTATGCATGAAAGGTGGTTATGTAAGCATTCTGCCATGGACCACCATGTTGCAAGATAAGTCTCATATATACTCACCACTAAGCAAGAGGGTAGATGCTTAGTAACCTTTGGCAATTTGATAAATTGTTTGATTTCATATCATACTTACTGTTTAAGAATTTCCTGTCCTGTGAACATATCCCATGAACATGGGAGCTTTGGTGGACATATACATATACACGATCTGACCCATCGATTCACAAATCAACGGCCGAGATCGACGATACAATCCCACCTCCCACTTAAATTAAGTGTGTTTCAATCAGGTGGGGGGGGGGGCGGTTTCGCAAAAGTGCATTTAAGTGGGAGGTGGGATTGCATCGTCAATCTCGACCGTAGATTTATGAATAGAGGGGTCAGACCGCGTATGTGCATATGTCCACCAAAGCTCCCATGTGCACTAGATATGTTCTCCAAGTTAGTTATCTTTGTTTGTTTGGGAAGGCTTCCTTGGTTTAGCTAGACTTTTTTTAGGAGACTCTTTAGCCAGATGTTAATGCATTGCAATGTCTTCATGTTGAAAATCATACCATGTCTTTCTATTGCATTAAATCACTTTTCATAACGATTTAACTTCTATAAAAATATAACATAAATGGTTTATGGTTACTGACGTTGGCCAAGAGCGATTGAAGAGAGGATAGGAAGGCGACAACAACAGTGTGATTAGGGGAATGGTGTGGAAGGGAGGGTGGATGGCTAGGATCGGGAGGTCGGGCTGACTGCGGCGGCAAGAGTCACTACTACAAAAAGGCACATACTGGACGTCTCATTACAGACAGTTGACCAAAACCGTCTGTATTAGATGACATCACAGACGGTTTTGGTTTAGAGACCGCTCGTGTTATCGTCGCGCTTAAAAACCATCTGCGTGAATGGTAATATCACGACGGTTCATGATAAAACCGTCAGAAGTATCACGAGCGGTTCAATAATAACCGTCTGTAATATTGCTACATATCACAGACGGTTTTATGTTGGAAACCGTCTGTGATACTTCACTGACGGTTCTTATTAATAACCGTCTGTGATAATTATCCCATCACAGACGCTGTGTCGTTTTGCTCGCTTACTTATCATCCGTTGCAGTGTACTCCTCAACAGTCTTCTTCTCCATCTCTAGTGCTACGGTGAGTCCATCGGCACCACTCCGTGCCCGGTTTTTAGTATCGCCTCACCTCACTGAGCCCACTCGATCGATCGTGTGGTCCATTTCAGCTATTGTCGCCCACGCCGAGCTACATGTCACCGCCGCCGACATCGACGCCAACTCTTCTCCGGTGAGTGCTCGACCCCACCAAGGTCGATTTTTCCACCTATATGTCCCCCTAAAGTTGTGCATGTGCTTCGTTTCAGTTTATTTCCACCGAGAAGACCTGTCACCGAGGAGCTTGCCGCCGTCGCTTTTGTTCACCGACGACCAGCCGCCTTGGACCTTCCCCGGCCGACTTCATTGACACTTTCCTCGTGATCGAGGTGAGCTACTGGAGCATAAGCATCCTTTAATTTGAGTAGTTTGGCGTTTATGCCGAAATCGCTAGTGAAGCCCATGGTCACCCTTTTTTTATTTTCAGGGTTTTCAACACAAACTCTGTGATAGACCGAAGCTAGACGTACGCTAAGAACCGTGTGAGTGAAGAGTACATTAATGGCGTGTGTGCTTTTATAAGAGCTGTCGAGAGGGATATGTTGAATAAGGGGGCGGAATATATGTACTGTCCATGCATTGACTGCGAAAATCTGAAGATGTTTGACAACCAAGTGCAGATCCAATCACATTTGATTCGAAAGGGGTTTCAAAAAGGGGTATACACGTTGGACCAATCACGGTGAAGAGCAAAATTATACAATAAGGTAGTAATATCGACATCGCCGACGAAGTCAACGATATGCCGTCGGATGATGTCGATTATGGTTCCGATTCGGATAGGCTGCACGATGACAATCTGGATCGGATACTTCGCGATGCAGAAGTGAACTATGGTGAGAGAGAGCTTGGTAAATTCGAGGGCTTGATGGAGGACTCGGAGAAGCCTTTGTTCCCGGGCTGCAAGTCAAAATACACAAGGTTGTCATCCATACTTGAACTACTGAAATTGAAGGAAGCAACGGTTGGTCCGACAAGAGTTTCACGGCGCTATTAGGTCTCTTAGCGGACATGCTTTCGGATGGAAACGAGTTGCCCAAAACCACCTATAGAGCAAAGAATGTTCTTTGTCCATTGAGAATGGAAGTAGAAAAAAATACATGCATGTCCAAACGACTGTACCCTCTACCATAAAGAGTACGCAAACATGCATGTATGTCCGGTGTGCAACGCATCCCGATACAAGCGTAAGAATCAACCAGATGACGGCGAGGGAATTGAGGTGAAGAAAGGACCTCCTGCTGAGGCGGCGTGGTATCTTCCTGTTATTCCCCGTTTGCAGCGGTTTTTGCGAACCCAAAGGAGGTAAAACTGCTACGTTGGCACTCGGAGGAGCGTAAGCAGGATGGAAAGCTAAGACACCCTGCTGATTCCACCCAGTGGAGAAACATCGATAGGGGATTTGCGGACTTCAAAGGAACCGAGGAATATAAGGTTTGGATTGAGTACAGATGGAATGAATCCTTTCGGTAACATGAGCAGCCGACATAGCACTTGGCCCGTGACTCTCTGTATGTACAACCTTCCCCCTTGGTTGTGTATGAAGCGGAAGTATATTTTATTGATGATACTTATCCAAGGGCCGAAGCAACCTTGGAATGATATTGATGTGTACCTAGCACCATTGATTGAAGATCTAAAAATACTGTGGATCGAAGGGGTACAGGTATAGGATGCATACAAACGAGAGTACTACACCGTACGCTCCTTGTTGTTATGCACTATAAATGATTATCTCGCCCTTGCTAACCTGTCGGGGCAGAGTACAAAAGGGGCCAAAGCATGTACTCACTGCTTAGATGATACAGAGAGTGTGTGGCTGAAGCACTTGTGCAAAACCATGTACATGTGTCACCGTAGGTTCCTCCGGAGGGCTCACCCATACCGCAGGATGAAGAAACAATTCGATGGAGAGAAGGGGACAATTCAGCTCCAAGGCATTTAAGCGGAAAAGAGGTCTATGATATGGTTAAAGACTGCATTGACGTTATGCATATAGAGAAGAATATATGTGACAGCTTGATTGGTCTCTTACTGAACATTCGTGACAAAACAAAGGATGGTGTGAATGCACGACTTAACTTGGTTGATATGGACATCAGACCTGAGTTAGCACCGACAAAGACCGATAAAGGACGAACGTACCTTCCCCCTACTTATTACACTCTGTCCATGGCCGAGAGAACTGAACTGTGCCAGTGCTTGCATGGTGTGAAAGTTCTGTCCGGTTACTCTGCCAACATGAAGAAACTTGTTTCGATGGAAGATTTGAGGTTAATTGGCATGAAGTCTCATGATTGTCATGTGCTGATGACACAGATGTTCCCTGTTGCAATTAGAAATATTTTGCCGATCAAGGAACAAGAGACAATCACGAGGCTGTGTTATTTCTTTAACACAATTGCTCATAAGGTCATCGATCCCAAAGGACTAGATGCTCTGCAGGACGAGGTGGTGACGACTCTATGTCATCTTGAGATGTATTTCCCTCCGTCATTTTTCGATATCATGGTCCATCTCATTGTTCACATTGTGAGGGAGATAAAGATGTGCGGGCCCGTGTTCCTACGTAGCATGTACCCGTTCGAGAGGTTCATGGGAATTCTCAAGTCCTATGTATGGAATCGATCTCGGTCAGAGGGAAGCATCATCGAAGGTTATGCAACCAAAGAGGTCATTGAGTTCAGCGTCGATTACATGGCTCATGTCGAACCAATAGGTGTGCCTCGATCTCGCCATGAGGGGAGGCTCCAGGGTATCGGGACCATCAGAAGGAAAATAATCACTCCAGAGATGAGAGTGTATGCTCAAGCCCATTTCACGGTCTTGCAACACATGACTGAAGTGTCCTCGTATATCGACTAGCACAAGGACGTGCTTCGGCAACAGAATCCAGAGCGGACGGATGTTTGGATCACGAGACAGCACAATAGTCGGTTCAACCAATGGTTGAAGGAGCGACTCGCTAGGAGATCGTCAAGTGATATGCTGACATGGTTGGCAAAAGGGCCAACATTTACAGTTCTGACCTGGCAAGGATACGACTTAAATGGGTACACATTCTATACGCAGGCTTAGGATATAAAGAGCACTAACCAGAATAACGGTGTCCGCATAGATGCATTTAGTACCGATGGGTTGAGGAGCTCCTACTATAGGTTCATAGAGGAGATTTGGGAGCTCGATCAGGCAAATAAGAAGCGCCACGTAGTTCTTCATGGAAAAAAGAGGATTGTCGGAGTTGAGAATGTAGTGGACGAGGAAGAATACAATCAATTTGACGAGTTGCCTCCTTTCGGAAATGGCATAAGGGTCAAGGAAGAACGATGTGACGAAACTAGCTACATATGCGTCGATCATCAGGAAGGGCTAATTTTTAAAGGAGATAAGCAAGTGGAATGATGAATGAAATGTTTATGTGTCATATATTCTGAATTTGCATTTGTGTATATGAGAATGTGTCATATGTGAATTTGTATTTATGTATATGAGAACGTGTCATATGTGAAATTTGCATTTATGTATATGAGAATATGTCATATCTGAATTTGTGAAATGGATGTGCTTGTTTCTGAAATGAATGTGAATTGGATGTATACATGTACTTGTTGTGTTTCTGCTTGTTTCAAAGGGCATATGACTAGCATTTCCTGAGGCTAGCCAATAGATAGAAATGGATTTAACAGTACAAAAGAATATCACAGACGGTTCCTTAGAACAAACCGTCTGTGATTATATATCACAGACGGTTCCATGTAAAACCCGTCTGTAATAAGGCGTATATCACAGACGGTTCCATATACAACCCGCCTGTGATAAGGCGTATATCACAGACGCCTTATCACAGGCGGTTCCATATACAACCCGTATGTGATAATGCAGATATCACAGACGGTTTCATATACAACCCGTCTGTGATAAGTCATATATCACAGACGGTTCCATATACAACCCGTCTGTGATACAGATATCGCAAATGGTTATTTATTGGAACCGTCTTTGATGTCCAACCCTATTTACATTCAGACTTAGGGTTTGCCGTGCCCCTACTCAAACGATTAAGTTTCTCTAACATCCCTTCTTCCCCCGAGCCCGTTCGCCTCCTCCTTGAGCCCGGTGTGCCTCCTCCCGTGAGCCCGCCGCCTCCTCCCCCGAGCCCATCGCCTTCTCCTTGAGCCCGGCGTGCCTCCTCCCGTGGGCCCGCCGCCTCCTCCCCGAGTACGAGCCGCCGCTTTCCGAACCCGACGCCCCTTCGACACCGCCCTACTGCTCTTGTGCTCCGTGAGTATCACAACATTGCTTGGCTTTGATTGCCATCTGCTTCATGAGTATCACAGTATTTCAATTTTATTACCCCTTTGAATTTGATATGTTCATATTGAAATGTGGTGTAGTGGGCTTGAGAATCTTATGATAATATGTTGATTTGTGACAGAACCTCTATTTCTCGTGAAGATGTCGTACACTCATTCTTCGTCGTCGT
This sequence comes from Ampelocalamus luodianensis, assembly GCA_036346255.1. Taxonomy (NCBI): domain Eukaryota; kingdom Viridiplantae; phylum Streptophyta; class Magnoliopsida; order Poales; family Poaceae; genus Ampelocalamus; species Ampelocalamus luodianensis. Next base: position 26,365,464 of record CM070625.1, read on the forward strand.
CGCCTCATGTGTCTGATGTGCCGTCCTCTGGAAAATCCAAGCGCAAGAAAAGAGGAATATCGAAAAGGCCGGAGGGCCGATTTACCATCACGAGAGTCCATGTGTTTGGGGCCCCTCTGAGTCCTCCCCGAGCAGTGTCCGCATTTCGGACAACGGTCGGAGTAGTTACACACGAACGGGTCAAGATCACCTATGATTCATGGAAGGAGTACACCAAAGTTAACAATCACAAAGCTGTGCTGCTGAAGGAAATTTTTAAATCATTCGAGATACCAGAAGAACACAAGGCCTCCGTGCAACGATACGCGTTGCTAGCGGCGTGCAAAGCGTGGAGGAACTTCAAGAGCACGCTTATTAAGGATTACATGGAGAAGGATTTGATGCCTTTCCAGAAGTATCCGTTTGTGGAGGAGTACTGGGAAGACTTTATGGCGAAGAAGAAGACAAATGATTTTAGGATTCAAAGTGAGGCGCACAGGGCCCTCCAGGAAAAAAACACACACCCCCACAGACTCGGCACCGCTGGGTATGCGGGTAAAATCGCGCAATGGAGGGATCATAACGAGCGTGCACGCCAGTTGGACACCTCCCCTCCATTTGCCAGCATCACTGATGAGCGTTCCCGACAGTGGCTAAGGGCGAGGTTAACTACCTTGTCTTCGAGGGTCGTCTCCTTTCCAAACCCCGCAGATGTAGAAGTGTTACGACACATGGTAAGATATCGAACTACCTAGTTTGTAATTACTCGATAACTTCATAGGAAGTGAAATAACATGTCGGACTCTTGCAGAAAGAGCTAAGTACTGCACAATCTTCCCAAGGCTCATTCCAGGCAGACAGGGAGAGAGATATACTCTCCACGTCCCTGGGAAACAAGGAGCATCCGGGTCGCACGAGAGGCATTGGTCTTTATGTTGATTGGAACAAAGGATTCTCAAAGGACTCCGAGACGCACCGGAGTAGGAAGAGAGCCAAAGCCGAGCGCGAAGCCGAGATACGAGAGGAGATTCATGCATCCCTTAGAGAAGAGATGTGGGATGTCATACGAGAGGAGATTCGTGCATCCCTCACAAATCAGTTGGAAGCCCCCGCCGCTACTGTGCTAGCTAGCCCCCCAAACGTCCGAGTAGTCACAAGATCCAACCATAACTTAGAAATCGATAACAGATTTCCTGTTGATGACATCCTGGTAATAATTATTATCCCTGGAATGCTTGATCCATTGATAGGCCTGTTGGAGTAGCTAATTTTGTATCGTTATGCAGGGGGCTATGAAGTGCAAGCTCCAAGTGAGATGTGGCTCCATTGCCCTGGATGCTGCTTGGGGCCAGGCATATCCATCCAGTGTCGGAGCCTTGCTGGACGGTGTAAATATAGCGTCGGGTTTCGCAAAAGTGAATGTGGACGGTGTTTATACCAATTTCGAGGTCGTCCAGCTAGAGAAGCCCCCAAACAACGAGGTCGTGACTCTAGTGGCCCAAGAGAGACATCTGCCTGGAGCTACCTGCACCGGTGCCAACTTCACAGGAAGTATTTGTACCGGAGCTGACTACATCGAAGCGGCAAGGGTCCGGTGCATCAGGTGCATCTACACCTCATGCTTAGTCGACTCTCGTGAAGTCGACCTATACAAAGCGAGGCAGGAAGGGCAAATCGAAGACGGTCGACTCCTGTTCTGATGTACCCTTCTTGCCATTGGCCCGAAAATTCGTGCTAGGCGAGCCGTTGGTCGAGAGGTTAGACAGCCCTACCATAGGATTGTCTTGCACGAGATTGAACACATGGTACATGGAATAGGCCAACAAGACGGATGAACAACGACGCTCGGGTGTCACCGTCAAGTTCAAGAAGGATCATTTTAACCACGAGACTCTAGACTGTGTCTTCACAGTGATGTTCGATGACTTGTTCAATCTCTTCAACCTCGACTCCTTCGACGTCTCACTCATGCGATGCTAGACACTGTAAGTGTGTACAATCACGGTCAATGTTCGTGTTACCGATAAATGTTATATATAACTCCTTGCTTTTGTGTGTGTGTGTGTGTATACATGATTTCTGAAGCCGAAGTAAGGCATTCACCGGTAGGTTTCCTCGACCCACACATGGTTTGCGAGCAAACCATCAAGGAGAATGCACAATTCGTCGAGGATTACGTGGTGGACTCATTGCTGACTCACCGCAACAAGCAATTCATACTTTTGCCCTACAACTAGGAGTAAGCTAGTGCTGCACTAGTAGCTATACTTGTTGATTTGTACTTTATAAGCAACACCAACTTAGGTTTAATGACCATGACGACATACCTGTGTAGGTTCCACTGGATTCTAATTGTAATTATATCAAAATGGAACTTGGTAATATACCTAGATTCTCTAAAGAGGGCCACACACAACTTCACAGTTATCCGAGAATTAATCAACATGTAAACACATTTCCTCCATAGATAACTCTATTGTACAATCTTTCCTTCCTTTGCAATGGTTAAGGCTAAGTTTTTGGAATCACGTAGATCGTTCAAGACGTACTATCCAAAAGGAGAGATATGCAAGGGAGGGACCCTGCGACATGATCTAAATTTCCCGGTATTCCTAGTACACATTAATCCTATGTAACACTTCATAGTAATGCCTCTCGAACCAACCAATTCTATTTTTGCAATGCCACTAGCAGCTGTCGGCCTGCAACCTCTGTGGATTCTATGTTTGCCACAACATGGAACTACTCATCGGTTCCGCGATAACCAATGATCCTCAGGTTTGTCAATCTTAATGCAATAATTATTTCATACTTATCAATTTATATATGCAGGAATTTAATCTTTGTAGCGACAGGTTGTGACCATCGCGGAAACTGCGTTGGAACAGAGCCAGCTCATAAAAATTCGAGAACACCTTGCTGCATTCTTAAACCGTGAGGTTATAAATCCAGATGGAAAGTTCTACAATGTAGATTGAACTTGATTGGGATAAGAGATATTGAACTTAACCGTACATATGTGTAAATGTACATGAATGGTTAATTTTAGTTAATTGATTTGTGAATTGGGTGTGCTTGTTTCTGAAATGAATGTGAATTGGATGTGCTAGCTTGTTTCTGAAATGAATGCGAATTAGATGTGCTAGCTTGTTTCTGAAATGAATGCGAATTGGATGTACTTGTTTCTGAAAAGAATATCACAGACGGTTCCTTAGGACATACCGTCTGTGATGCATCATCTCTCACAGACGATTTAATCTACAAACCGTCTGTGATGCATCTTATATCACAAACGGTTTAATATACAAACCGTCTGTGATGAAGCAGACATCACACACGGTTTCATCTACAAACCGTCTGTGATAGTCGACTATCACAGACGGTTCTGAGTTAATAAATGTTTGTGATAGTCGACTATCACAGACGGTTTTAAAACCGCTTGTGATGACTCATGTCATCACTGACCCATAGACTCAGACGGCTCACGAAACCGTCTGTGATAGCGTTTTTGAACCGTCTGTGAAGACCATTTCTGTAGTAGTGAGTATCACTGTGAACTTATAGGAATATGTGGATAACGTGTATTAATTTGCATCATATTTTATTGATCTTTTCGAACAAAACTTCTACTAATTTTAAAAAGTTGTATGTGCATTACTATATTGTGGTGGGACAAATGTATTGTGCAGGCGTTTTGGATTTGTGATCGTTTCATAATTTGTATACAGAGGAAACAAGTACTATTACAATTTTATAAGTTCTTTATCTTAGAAGAACATTCATTGTTCTAGAGGGTGTTGAATCGTGGATCCCGTGACAACGCACGGGTATTTAACTAGTATTGACAAATGTGACATTCATGTGCACGTGTGTCCTAACTATTGTAGCACCAAGCACTAGACCGAAGGGGACTACTACTAAACAATCTAAGGCTGCTCCCAATGGGTGATTTCTTATTACAGTTTCTTATTGCATGAAAGGTATTTAGATACCACTTTCCCAATGCATTGTATCCTAGAGTGTTGTATCTTATGCTTTTAATATAAATATCTTTACCACTATTTCTACCTAGGATACTGTGTATGAGTGGTATCTAAATAAGATACTAGGCTGCTCTCTCTCTTCCTTAATTACAGTGCTACATCAGATTTTTGCTTATGTGGAGCCTTAAGATACTTGCCAAGGTGGAGCATTAGGAGTAGCCTAAGCTAGCTAAAAAAAGTACAAACACATAGGGTATGTTTCGTTCGTATACTAAAGTTGTTAAAGTTTGAAATAATGTTTTGCAAACTCATCTAAGGTTAGGTCATTAAAATTGAAGCCACACTTTGGCTAGCAAAAGAATCTTACTACACTTTTTTAAATCACTAACCTGTTAACCTGGTTGACAGAAAAGCAACATTGCTATAAGTGTAGTGTGGCTGCAAACTAAACATGCATCTAACTCGATTAAATATAACTTGGAGTACGGCAAAGCGGCAAAGTTTAGCTAGGAACCAAAAGGCCCGTACTTTCAATTACTACTAATACTTTCTGGAAAGACCGGATCAAACCTTTGACAATGCGGATCCATGCATGTGGTTTCATGTCACGGGGCTCAAGGAGGACAATAGAGATTGCCATGCACACATCAAGCTTGCACTAATCATGACAAACTCCACACGCGTACGTACTACAGTACAATAGGAGCATCTAGCTAGCATAGAATTTTTTAAAATAATATTAATTTAAAAGATAATTACAAAAAAATTTGTCAATTTTTTTTTAAGAAATAGGTTACTGTCACCATTTAACCTAGTGACAAGCTCCTGTCGCTATTTTAAATAGCAACGGTAACCAATTTACTATCAGTCGTTGTTCGAACTGTCTGTCGCTATTTCAACTAACGATTTGCATTGAAGAGTGCGCAAATCGTCATTTGAACTAGCAACCGAGGCTTGCTATATATACCCTAAAATTCAGTGAAAAAATCATTTTAATTCTAAAAAAAGAGAATAGAGAGAGAGGATGAGAGGAGAGAAGAGACGTAGCGAAGCCGTACCAGTTCCAAATGGAGGAGAGAGACAGAGCAGCAGATCTGGTCGTCTATTTTGCAGGTAAATGTTCTTGCAACTTTGTACATAAATTCGAAACCTTGTATATTAGCAAATAAAATAGCGATATAGAATTCAATGGATTATATAATTTTAGCTACATTATTGTTTGATGTAGCACATCATTTTAGCTGTGTATAGTTTAGTTCATCGTATAGATATTATTTTTGTTATAGTACTCGAACGATTTAGAATAGATCTGCAAAAATACTAAGAAAACTTTGTATGTTTTGATTTTTACACAATAAATATTTTATTAAGGTCGAAAATATTTTTTAAACCAGTAAAATAGGAAGACATCTCTAAAAATTCTATAAGAAATCCAGAGTAGGTACATAGGGTATGTAGAGCTGAATTAAAATATTGTGAACTTAATTTTTATTTTTATTTGTACATGGTAAATATTTTATAAATACTGGATACGCTTTTTAAACAAGAAAAATAGCAAGATATCTATTAAAAATCTATAAAAATTGAAGAGTAGCTAAATAGGGTATGTAGAGCTTAATTAAAATAATCTCAACTTAATTTTGGTTTCCATTTGTGCCCGGTAAATATTCTGTTAATGTCAAAAATACTTTCTAAACTAGAAAAATAGTAAGACACCTCTAAAAATTGTAAAAAAAAAAATCCAGAGTTGCTACATAGGGTATGTAGAGTTGAAATAAAACATTATGAACCTAATTTTTATTTCCATTTGTACACGGTAAATATTTTATGAATACCGGAGACAGTTTCCAAACAAAGAAAGTAGCAAGATACCTATAAAAAATCTATACAAATTACAGAGTGGCTAAATAGGGTATGTACAGCTTAATCAAAATAATCCCAACTTAATTTTTGTTTTCATTTGTGGCCGGTAAATATTCTGTTAATGTCGCATCTTATTACTTTTTGTATATGTTTTGTAGTACTTACTATTTATGCACTGAATTTTCAAGTATGGCGGACCTAGGAGACGCTGCGTAGTGGTCGTACGAGTTGCTTGGCCCGGCCATTAATGCGCATCACCGTAGCCACCTCAGTACCATCCTCCCCCAGGAGGGCGAGGCGGCAATTGAGATTGGCGCGTTGCGGTTACACACGCCCATGATGGCATGGAGGGTGGACCCATGTTGGGTTCCGAAGTACGTATAGTTGTGACCTTCGTGTACTTAATTGCAGTCTTAGTACATTGGGTGGACTCACATTTGCTCTTAATCCTTTTGATGCAGGTTGAGCGGCATGCCTCCTTCCACTAGCAAGGATGGTGGAGACGACGTGGGAAGACGACCAGGACTGCGCGGGCGGTAGTCGTATCTCGAGGTGCATTCCGTACGACCGGTGCCTCCTAACGTCACTGGTTGATCGGTGGAGGCCGAAGACGCACACGTTCCACCACCAGTGCGGGAAGATGGCACCAACGCTTCAGGACATGACCTTCCAAACCAGGTTCACTGCGCGAGCTTCCCCCTGGCGGCGCATGACATCCCGGCCATGTGGCGCACAGAGTTCCTCACGAGGTTCCAGGAGGTGCGGCTACAGGGAGTTCAGCAGCACCCACGGGCAGTCATTGAAGTGGATCTACCAGTTCTACATAAGTTTTTATAACTCTGGTCCTTCCGCTTCAATTACTTTTGTGCAACTTAGTGATGTGTTTCTATCTTCTAGCAGCTGGAGTGTATGGCAGAGGACGCACCTGAGTACACGGTGATGAGGCACTTCGAGGCATACTTACTGTGACTGTTTGGGTGGGTATTTTCCTAGGGTACCAAGGTGATAGCATCGACAAGCACATGATCTGGTACGCACGTGAACTGTTAAACATGGAAGTGGAGACGATCTAGCCATACGCTTGGGGCCAGCGGTGCTACACGATGTACCGCGCCCTGTGCGACATGTCCCACTAGGTTCGGGATAGCTCCATCCTCTCTGGATGCCCGCTGCTTCTTTAGTTGTGGTCCTTCGAGCGTTTCCAGATCAGACGACCACAGCTGGACCTGGGAGCCTACACTGCCACCATGTACGCTGCCGATGATGATGTGGACCGGCCGACCATGGGTACGGTGTGGTGTCACCGACAGGTAAGTTTTCTAAATATTTATTATTTTGCGTAATGTAATTCTAATTCTTGTGCTAAGTTTTTGTTGTTCTATTCTATAGGTCACATTCACTCCTATCACTACGCACGCATCCTATCCATACTACGTTGTGATGTTCGATTAGTTGATGAATGATCGCGTCATCTGGACACCGCACACTCCTGACAGGATGTATGTGTATGCACCCCGAGGCCTGTTGAGCCTGTGCACGTGAGACCACGTGTACTGGTACACGCGGAGGAGCTTGGTGCACGATGTCTTCGTGGAGGAGTACCACATGCACCGGGTGATATGCACAAGTTCGGTCTGCGATAGGAGGTCCCAGTCCCCTAGGGGCAGCGCTTAGCGCCAAACGTCTATGGGTATGTTCACATTTTATTTCTGTCGTACCATTTGCCTTACGTACCTACGAAATAATCGTTTTGCCTTTCATAGGTACACTAGGAAGGGAGTACCTGCTTCGACTTCCTGGGCGAACAGGATGCTCCCTTGGGTTAAGGGCTGGCTCCACACCTTGGAGGATGTCGTCCAGGAGGATGCTCCTTACGATGTCGGGACGTACGTTGAGTACATCGAGTGGTACTCCAGTCGGACGAGGGTTCGTTGCATCAGGGTTGTGGACGACCCACCACAACACGAGACCGCGACGTTCGACACGTACCCCACCCAGCCAGACTCGGCATTCCATCACGTGGTATGTATTAAACGGTCCATACACATTATTTGTTTCGCATGTTTTCAGTTTCTAACTCATTAATTATGTGTACAAGTCAATCTACAATGGAAGATGCACGAGTTGGTGACCTCCGTTTGTCGTATGATGTTCGGGTAGCGCTTCAGCATGACAGTACAAGAGATTGGAGAGGTCATGGACCAATTCATCGAGAAGACGAGGCGAGGCATCTAGCTGGTGTCTTGCAGTAGGCCGAAGGAGGTGGTGGACCCACCTGTGCGTGGACGGGGGGTGAGCCGTGGGGCGTGATGTGGCACCGTGCTAGGAGTACTCCGGCACAATTCGCAAGTCAGCATGAAACACTCACGTCTGGTTGTTTATTTCAAACTCCACTAATTACTAATGATAATTTTCTCTGACAGATCCTGAGTTCCACCCGTACATGGGGCAGGAGTACGCGGAGCCATCCGCTACCTTTGTGCGACGAGGTATGTTTATCTTGTTTGCATGCATAACATACTATTTCATTATTTTCGCCAAGTTTACATGCATATATAACGTACTATTTCACAGCTCGTACACCCCTTTGTGACGAAAAGGTGGTGTCACACAAGGAGTCACGCTCCGGGGACATCACGTTCGAGTAGGGGTGGACACTACGGCGACCGGGCGGTGGGCCTTCGCACGGCGAGAGCAGCACGGTCTCCATTGGGGCTTCATAGCTGCATGGTGTGCCTGGAGCGAGTCAGCTGACGCAACACCCTCTCGCGATACCCTCTCAGGCTACTCACGTTGGTAGGGTGCCTCGACCGCCTGAGGCTTTGACATACTCGTACCAGTGCCCGCAGCCGCCCCGGACGAGGCCAGGAGCCACACGTGGGTCGGGTACACCCCAAGAGGACCCGCGAGTAGATATTTGTTTTTGTAAATATCAATCATGTCATGTAAATATAAATTTCTATACAACTTACTTTATGCTAGTCTCGTGTTTCAGTACTGTTTGTTCTTGTCTGTACAAGTAACCATGTGAGGGAGTCAGCATCGCGACACCCCACCTTTTCAGACTGAAAAGACTGCACCTGATCATGCCACACACTGCCACTTTTGCAGACCGAGATAACAACCCACTTCACTGCTACCTTTCTACACCGAAAAGACTAAACTCCGCCACACCCCCTTTTCAAACCGAAAAGATCGTACCCGGTCACACCACACACTGCCACTTTTACAGACTGAGATGACAACACACTTCGATGCTATCTTTCCACACTGAAAAGACCACACTCGCCCTTTTTAGACCAAAAGGACCGCACCCTATCACGCCACATGCTACCATTTATGTAGACCGAGTTGACAACACACTGCGACGCTACCTTTTCAGACCGAAAAGGCCACACTCTGCCACACCACCTTCAGACCGAAAAGAACGTACCACGACACGCCACACACTGCCATTTTTGTAGACCAAGATAACAACACACTACAACACGACCTTTGCAGACCGAAAAGACCACACTCCGTCACACCACATTTTTAGACCGAAAAGACTCATTGTAAAAGGAGGGAGAAGAGAACTGGAGGAGAACATTACACCACCGCGCCCAACATTTCACCAGAGCTTGGTTCACACAACTGAGAGGAGGGAGATGTCGGACTCGTCGGCGAAGTTCTATGCGAAGATATTACGGAAGCGCAAATGACTTTCCGAGAGAACTAAAGTCTACCTGGATTGTTTTATGAAGGATGCACTGATACCACCAGAGTTCCTACGTCGCAATGTGTGTGCGAAGAACTAGCTAAGATCATCCAGTCGACACACCCGACGATCGCCCCCCCTCCGGACGTACTACACGTACAGGAACATCCCCGTAAGCAAATCTTATACACACATAGATTTTTCAAATCTTACGTTATATTCCACAATCCCTGACTACATCTGCACATAATGGCAAGCGAAGATGCAATGCAATTTTTTTCAATGGATCGACGGCCCAGACATGTACAATAAATTAAACTATACGATGCAAATCAAGACCTTTAAACACCGAAAACTTTAGGTACCCAACACTATCGAAGAGCTAGCAGTATATCAGCGAATCTTGCACATTACCGCAAATTAGCAAGTACTATTCGATTAGGCCAGCTAATGAACCAACCAGGCGCATGCACGCCACCCTGTGATCATCGATCGATCCACGACTATTTACACGTCACGTCGATGAGTTTGTACTGAGGCGCGAATAGTAACACGCTGACAACTAAAGTTCAAAAGCGGCCATGTTGGAGGTGACATCGTCACAGCACAGCCCAGCCCAGTTCCTCATTTCCTCGATGGAGTGCACGTCTTAGCCTAGCTAGCAATCGCCTGCACGGCTACGGCGTAGGCAGCCTTGCCTTTTACGGGCCACGGCCACTGTGCCGTGCATGTGCCCGTGCGACGTCGCTGTTGTGTCAAAATGATGGAGCCGCTAGCCTTCTAGTAGGGGCAGGGCAGGGCAGCCCTGCACGAGGGGGCAAGAATATTTCCCAGTACGGCTGGCCTCGCCAGGACGGGAGGGAAAACATGTGATGTCTTGTATGCATCGTACGTGAGATGATCGGCGAAAGAGAATCCAATCCATTCCATGCGTGTAGCTGAGCAGATTACGCCCATGCCCTTTCTCTTTTTGATTTTTTTAAAAGAGATTTTCCTTTTTGAGCTGACCATGCCCTTTCTAAAGGTGGACTATCTACTATGAATGGGGTGGCACTGGCCCAGCCCAAACAGAAAGAAGTGCGACGAGGCCCGTGAAAAAGTGGTGAAACGAAGCCCAGCGCGTAGCCAGACGGCTCCCCACCGCTCGGCGCAGCTGCCAACCGCGCGCGGCACGGCGCCTCCTGCCACTAAACCCATCTCCCCGTGTGGCACAGCTTCTCGCGGCCGAAATCCACGCGCGAAGGCCCGTTTGTTTGCCCGCGCTCCGACAGCCCGAATGCCTTCCTGCCCACCCGGCGCGCGTGCAGCCCATCTACTACCGCGGAAGGCCAGCCAAGTCCCCTCTCGCAGCCCAACGGTAATAGAACATGGGCAAGGTTTCCAAACCCAACTAACTTAAACTACTACTCTAAACCGATATAAAAAACAGCTTAAACTAGTGCTGATTTCTGTTCCCAAATCCAGTGTACCTGCGATTAAACACATTCGAGACAATGTGCCCACCCCCACCACATTGTATATAGCAGATATAGATACGTTTTAGCCCATGTCTCCGGGATAGATTAATGATTAATCGCTTCTCCCATTAGGGCATGAGCTCACTCACTACCAAGTGGCGCGCATATAAAACGCAACCACATTCTCTCAGCTGCGCCAATGGAGTAGCGAGCCTGATTGGTATACTATATCTTATCTCATCGTCTCGTGGATATGTGTAAACCTGTTTACGTAAACTAGTAATCATGCAGTGTGATGTGAGTGTGAGATCTTGATCCTTGAACAATTAAATAACTGTTCATGGAGGAGCTGGGCATATGCTGGGATAATAAGATATCTAATAGCAGCATCTTCTGGTAGCTGTATCCCCAGCAAGAAGCATCCATTGTCTCTGTATGCATGCATACATACTGATCTACAAGATTTTGGTGCGTGGGTGGGTGTGATGATGTCCTCAGAAGTCAGATCATGTGAAGCTTCCTACTTAACTATGCAGGATACAAGAAACTCTATCCTAGAAAATTAGAAGTTTTTTTTTTTTTGCAATGTAGCTATCCACTGAGTTAGAGATTGCACGTTTCTTTCTGTAATTATTCCTTCTGTCTACCTGTCCAAATGAGCCTAGCCCGTCCATCACTTCACTATTTATGCGTGCATCCCTTCCGATTGGTAGGTTGTTAAACTGCCAATGGAGGAAGCAAGGGACGCATGGCATGGTCCTTAGAGTATTATAACACCAGTTGCTTAACATCTAGAAGAATATTTATATCTTGAGCCGACAATAAGAGCATGATCTTACAACAAACAGTACACCAGTACAGCACTAAGCAACTGGATGTGCGCCTGACGCGGCACATGCATCATTAGACAGTTTCCCTGACACTACTTGTACTAATACAGACTGAATGGGTAGCAAAAATATAGTATACATCATAACTAGGAAGTAGATCTTCTGATTTCTGAGGCTATCACTGCAGGTGGAGTACTAAAAATTTGTTGGCATCTTAGCTTGTGCCATGATGTGATTAACCATATGTTGTCTAATAGTTTTTTTTCCTTTCTTTTTTCCCGATTCATCTCCTATTGAAATAGTAAAAGCATTTGCAGCTTATATTCTGTGGCCTTTGGTGAATAAATGTTCTTGGCATTACTATATCGAAATTCCATGTAAAAGTGATTCGTTGTTTGGAAAATGGAGTTGTTATCTAGTTGGGAACTTGAGTCAACAGCAAACATCCAAAGGTGATGTTGTCATGCAAGAAGACTGACCTGAAGATTTTCTCTCTCTTTACCACCCATTTTCCTTTTCTTTTCTAGAAGAAGACAATTGTGGATAACAACTCCATCTTGTCCACTAGTCCCCTGACTAATGAACATCTGGAGCCTAATTCACCATCATTGTATACATCCCAGATTTAACCATCTTGTTACTTCAGTTAAACTCAACAAAAAAATAGACAGAAAATTAGCTCGGTTCCATCGCAAAGATGTACATATTGGAAAATATCATAGCATATGAGGCTGACAAGTGGGCCATGGGACACATCGATAACATTTCCAACTCGAATGGTTTTTGTGATGGCACGAAACAATTCGCAAAAAAAAACAAACAAAAACAAAAGTGAGAGCTAATCCAAATCCTTCACCAAGTGCTGTCACTGTTCGCTTCACCCCCATAAGGACCATTTGGAAGTGTGAGAAACAAACAACACCAGAGACTGTCCAGTCCATGAAAGAGCTTTCAGCCGCTTGTGATAATGGTGACTAGTAATTAACAACTGCCAACCAAACTGGCAGGCAGAGTGGCCAGGGCTAGGCATTTAGCTCCCAGTCAACTTTTTATCCTCTTCTCTGGAGAGATGAGAGCTGCACCAGCCTTTGGACTAAACTACCATGGATTATCAGTAAGGGAATGTTACTTTTTCACATCACAAAGCAGGATGTTTGTTCTAGTTTATTCCCTCCCAAAACCTAAGTGAAAGCTGGTGGTTGCCGCAGTTTGACCGGACCTCACTTGTGCGTGAAATTTTGGGCAGACAGAATATCAATACAGAAAGCTACTATCTCCGATCCAGGCCCTCCATCAAACGCCAATAATCCAAGGTTAGCCATTGCAAAATGCGATCTGGGATAAAATTTCGTTAGATCAGAGTGGCATGATTTTTTTTTCAGAAGTGCACATTAGCACGTTTACTTTTAATTTTGATAATTTAGTGTAAACGAAAACATGTGTCCTTAAAAATATTACTCAGTAGATTTGAGAGAACAGGAAGGTAACTAGGATCAGTTTGTCCTATCTGAAAATTCTGCTGTTACTGGAAACATGCGAAGAGGATAGAAGAAATCAAGGTTTGGGGGTAGATGATTCAGTTGTGTCACATCACAATACGTTGTACAGGCAGCTAAACGAACAAATTTGTGGTGTCGAACCATCATGTCCTTCTCACTGAATAAAATGGAAAGAATCTGAAGGTCGCCATCACCGAACAAAATCGCTGTCATTATGCAATCTCCATGCTAGTTGATAGCTCAAAATCTCCAACTTCCACTTGTTTATTACTGCCAAAGAAGGCCACGGCATGATTGTTAATCAATCCATGGCTTTTCCGAACATGAACGCCGCTGTACCTACAGGGGTTTGAAATAAAAAACCATGGTTGATCTCTAAGAAATTGTAATCAATTATGGTGATGGTGATAAGGAGGAACAAAGGATCGATGACTTGTCCAAATAAATATTATTTAGGATACAAGGGAGAAAGAACTTGTATGCTGGCTTGTTTAATCAAGGGGATAAGATTCGACGTCGACCGATTTTGTTTTAGGGCATGATGTGCTTGAAGTTTGGAGGGAAATATATTTGATTGATCAAATAAAAATTTGTGATTGGATTCTTTTCTAGAGCCAATACTATATCTTGTAATTGGAACCTATTAGATCGATCGCGTTTGATCTTTTTTTTTTTCGGGGGTTGACCCTAATTCTTTTTCGCTGTGCGTTTCCTTCTATTCTTGAAAATATAGTTCATACTATTCTATGCCCCTAACTAACATTGTTGTTATAACCTAGTAAACAAAAAACGTTGTCTTCTGAAAATAAACTATAATTTGTCTTACTAGAAGAATATGCGAGTCAAACCACTGGCATGTTGAATAGTCGGATGCACTCAAGAAGTTCCAATACACTGTATCTGCGGAAAGAGCTCATGTTTAAGCTCCAATACAGTGTATCTGCGGAAAGAGCTCATGTTTAAGACTTCTGTGAACAGTGTATGATAGATGGGCCGGCGCACAAGATGCAATTTAGAAGGTAATTTCCCCAATGGTTTGATACAAGCAGGGGTGTGGTCGTATGCTCTCCGAGTCACTGCCAATGCTAATGCTTTCGATCCACCCGGACCACCCCCTCTGTGCATGTGAAGCGTCCATGTGTCTCTCGATATCCACTCCTCCACACCAGGGTTTAGTATTTCGTTTGGTTCAAAAATTTGAGACCCACCGAAATTGGCGAAACTTCAAATATTTCGTTCTCAATTCATCCAAAAAGCCGAAATCAGCAATTGAAATTTGGCCGAACATGTGGTACAGGCACGACGAAAGGGCAAATTCAAATGAAATCAAAATTTTTTAACCGAAAGGCCCAAAATTCGGGTGTGAGCGAAATTTCAACAAAATTTGGAACCTGCTGGACACATCCATCAGGCGTTCAAGTGGCTCTTGAGAGCTCAAAACACCATACCACTTACGGAAGCAAGAACATTCCAACGGCGGTCATGTCCGTCCGTCCATTCCCATATTCCATGTGTTGGATGCGGCCAGTCACGTTGGAAAAAGCCTATGAAAACCATCTCAGTGTTGGGGATAAGATGGCACAGTTTCGGAACTTATCGTTGGTGCCAGTATTATCCGGAATAGGCTAGCACCAACCATTTACAAGAGCGATGCTACACGTACCAACGGTTTCAATTCTGTACATTGTTCACTGCCGCTAGGCGCCCGCGGAGGAGGCGGAGATTCAGAGAGGCCAGAATGACAGTGACTCATACGAACTGCCGCACAGATAGATTCGCTTGTACATGTAGTCTTTCTGTGACAAGAAGGCACCAATTTGAGGTGCCACACATTATGAGCATGCATGTACTTGGGGTCTTGGCGCGTGCTCAGCTTTGGGTGATGATGGATTGGTAGGGCAAATGGCGACTAAGAGAGCAAGGGTGGAGCATGAACTGGGCTGCACAACGCATGCTGCTGATCCGCATTTCCTTTTCCATGTCATTCTTGCCCCCAAGGATCATGGGATTTAACCTTCAAATCTACATCTTGTTTTCTTTTTCCCCAGCAGATAATGATTAGGAGTTGATTTGGTTGCTGGCCCTCTTCTTTTCCCAAGAGCATGCCTGGCTGCCTCTTTTTCACCAAGGCCAATGTTTTGTGAAAAGGAGAGGTATAAGGTTAAGAAAAGGGATGCTGGCCTATAGTGCTAAAGTTGATCAGATATTCTATGGGCTATCATGCTGTAGTACCAAGAACAATGAGAAGGAACAGATGTTTGGTTCGGTACATATCTGAAGGATGATATCTGTAGTTGACATGCAACTGTTCTGGTTAGTACTTGGTGCAAATCTTGAATGCCACACTGACATCATTCCCCATATTCACATGTCTAAATATATTTATATTAGTGGGAATAGTATGGCCCTGGCTCTGTATGGAAGGTGTTGAAGTACCTGCGGATTTAGCAAATGTTTTAGAATAATTCCAGAAATAAATAAAGATAGAAAAGCACGATTCTAGCAAGCTTTATACAACATAACATAGAGATGACTTTAACATCACAAAACTATTGGTTATAACATATAAACAGGAAAACATGCCCAAGAATTTAGAATTATGGACAATATCAATTAACATAATGCACATATTGATATTTAGCCCTTTGCTCTCAGATGTCGGTTGCTCTAGTGATGAACTAGGTCTTCTCGACATCATTGGATTGTTTTTTAAAAACAATTAGAGTGATAATTACTTGACAATAGACTAAGTTTTAAGCTTTGCTTCTTTATCAATATAAAAGTAAAAAAATGTTTAAGTAACTCAGATAGAAAACATGTGACTTTTTCTAAGTGAACAAAGCTAGTAGCACTACTGCTAACAATATGCTTTCTGAATTTGAATTTGAATGCTATCAACGATTAACTGAATCACTGAACGAGATGAGATTGACTCAATGGTACCACTGTAAGATTAACAAATCACTAGTTAAGTGTCCATGCATTGCAACGAAAAATCACATTTGTATGATGTGTAGTGTTGTAGTCTTAAGTTTGCTTACTTGAACTAATTGAATTATGTGTTCGAAGGAGTTGTAATTTGCAAGCTATGGTCTAAATGCCGATGCTCATGTACGAAAGTTTTCTCATGCCCACAGGTATAATTCACTTGTGCATCTTCTACCATGGTTCTAATAAAATGAAAGAAATAGCTAAGGAATTAAGTGACAAGGAATAAACAATACCATCGATGATTACATGAGCAATAAAATGGAATAAGTTCTGTTTTAGGAATGACAATAGGATAACAAAGCAAGAGGAACAAGATGATATAATATTTCATTTACCACACTATTCTACAATTTCTGCATTCAAGATTCAGCCATACTTATGTTTTAAAAAAATGCCTCTGAAGATCTTGGTACAAAAATGAAGCCTGCGTTTCAGCCATTCAGGTTGTCAAATGAATCATAATCACAATTGAAATAGTTGAGAAAGAGATATGAGTTAGTATATGTTCTAAAGTTGCAAATAGCATATGGAGAAGGTCCCATTACAAAATTGGAAAATTCAAATTGAATCCATTTTCGTACATCAGTCCATAGTTGCTATTCAAACATATGGTCATTGCAACTCTAAATACCATCCTAGCCTTGGTGATAGCGTTCTTCTCCCTCGAAGTTTCAAGTTCCTCGATTTCAGTTATCCTACCATCAAATATGTGTTAAAAGACAATAAACGGGTATGAACAACACATTTCTTAAGCTAACACCTTATATTTCCAAGTTAAGTCAAGCATGGTAAACGACGACATATATATTACCAAGTATGTACTTCATTAGCGGAACATGCATACCTCTGCTAAAAAACATCGTAAAAGGTAAGGAAGAACTGTGTATGTATATTGCTCTCCAAATTTTTCCACATTCATAACATGTTATTTGATGTATATACCTCTCTCTGTTTTTTCTTCTTCGTCGTCTTCTTGTTGTTCTTCTTCTTCTTTTTCTTCTTCTTTTGTGGGCATGTAAGCTCATTTAGATCATCTTTTCCTGCAATAACAGAATACAAAAACTAAAGAGTGATAATGATGTTCACCGAGCTATATTATTTTTAAATTGTATAAAATTGGAAGGCACTGCACTAAATCCACTAAATAATGTACACATGTATATCTGTTATATTTGCTCTGTTTCTAAATTATAGCCTATGTTTTATAGCTCTTTGTTTCTTCACACTAACCACCAAAAGTTTGCAGCACATCCATTGATTTATTCCATGGTTTAGTAAAAAGCTGAACTATAGGCTAGAGAGTTGGCTCAAAATTATTATCACATTCTATATCCAACTTAATTGACAAACGAACAAAGAAAACTTCTAATGAAATCATGAGTTTGTTGTGTTTGATAAATTCAATCCATATCTAGTATGATAAATAGGAAGGTGTAATATGAGAATACTTTTCTAACTCATTCAAAATAATAGTAAAATTCTGATAATTAGGTGTTCAACAAACTATAACATTTTGTGATGCATTTTCATTTAAATTATTGTAGTGTTTCTCAAACTTTCCATCTATTAAACTAATAGCTAAAAAATGTGAGCTGTGCAAGTATGAGTAAAAATAGATGCAGCTTTCTCATCAACATGGGGCTACATGCACTAAACAAAGGATCTATACCTGCACATATCTAATTTCAAACAAAATATGGAAGAGGAATAGTACAACTTAATTTTGGATATCTAATTTCACCCCGTGTCTAATGCATTTGTCGTCGCCAATATGCCCAAGATAATGCCAAAATAATTAGGTACTTTTTCTAAGCTTATTTATCTGACAAAACCTCTCATATACTTACAGTATAAGTATTATACACATAACCAAAAACCACCAGAGTTGGCCTCAGATAGGTTGATTAGATAGCAAGGCCCTACAATGAAAATAAGGAGCGACTAATCTATAAAGATGCATCATTAATAATTATACGAACATTACTTCGACGGTGGACAATGTACTTCGACGGTTCCTTGAAGCTCAAGGGCTCGGGGGCTGGAGTTGTCTTGATATCTCCTACTAGAGAACACATTAAATAGGCCATTCAGCTAAACTTTCCTGCTATAAACAATGTGGCAGAATACGAAGGTTTACTAGCAGGGCTCTAAGTAGTCAGAGCACTCGGGGTTCACAGATTACTAGTGAAAAGCGATTCTCAACTAGTAGCGAATCAAGTAGTATCAATGCTCAAGTACCAAGATGTCATCTTATTTGGCGGGAGTACGAAAACTCGAAAAGCACTTCTTTAGTTTACAGATCCAACATATTTCTAGAAAGAAAAACTTTATGGCAGACCAATTGGCACGAATGGTGGCCATAAGGTTACGCATCCCGCTCAGAGTTTTCCTCGAGCAACTCGATTAACCCGCAGTAATCGAGCCATCCGAGGACTTAGATGCTCCTTTGGAGGTCGTGCAAATCGACCCCAATAGTAATTGGATGGCGTCGATCTACAATTATCTTCAGCATGACATTATTCCTGAAGATGATGTAGAGGCTGATCGTATAACTCGAAAAGCCAAATCATACACTCTGATTGAAAGTACACTTTATAAATGCGGATCTCACGAAGTGTTGATGAGATGCATATCTCAAATAGATGGTGTTAAGTTGCTATCCGACATTCATCGAAGAGTTTGTGGAGCATATCATTCCTACATAATATTGGTCGGTAAAGCCTTCAGCCAAGGATACTACTGGCCAACTACCCTCTATGATGCAAAAGAGCTCGTGACGAAGTGCATACAATGACAATTATAGTCGATAAGTACATCAACCAGCACAAGCTTTGCAAACAATACCTCTTTCTTGGCCTTTTGCAACCGGGGACTAGACATTCTCGGACCTTTCCCAAGAACACCCGGGGGGCTTTAAATTCCTTTTCGTCATGATTGACACATTCACAAAATGGATAGAAGCTGAGCCAATTGTGTAAGACCAGGAGGTGTTTGGCCATGTTATTTGATGATGAACACATTGACAATAAGGAAGACTTAGTTATGGTGTTTAAATATTGATTACATTGTCTCTGGAACATGCTTGTGCTCTTAGTTGCTGACCTGTGTTTTTGAGTTCTGTTGAGTTCTGTCGAAAATCAGCGTTTGGCGAGTTTTGCGGTAGTACTGGCTCTGTGTTCGCAGAACTATCGCTAAGAGGAACAATCGCACAATTTTTGGCGGTAGTACCAGCTCTTGTGTTTTGATTTTGAATTTCTTGAGAACAGTAGTTCCGACTTTATATTTGCGGAACTACCGAACGCTTGTGAAGGCGGTAGTACCACGTTGTCCGGTAGTATCGTTGGTTTGCCGGCGGTTGTACCGTGCTTGGTTTTTCAGAGAGAGTGTTTCTGACAATCACTGTTTGTTTCTGACAAGCACTGTTAAGTGAAAACGGTAGTACCGTTGCTGAGGAACGGTAATACCGCAGTTTGAACGGCGGTAGTACCGCACAAAGGTATGACCACAAGATTGCGGTATGGATTTTCCAGAGAGCATGTTTTTGGAAGTTTTCGAGTTTTCTCAAGGAACGGTAGTACCGCAGTGCTTTGAGCGGTAGTACCGCGTTGTGCGGTAGTACCGGATGTTTAATGGTGGTAGTTCCGATTATGCTCTGTTTTTCTGTCATTTTGGGGATTTGACTTAGGTTAAGTTAAATTCATAAGATTTAATGTGTTGCATGATGCATGATAGTGTTTATGGGTGTGAGTGAGCTAATGGATGGTCAAGTTGGAGAACTTGTGCCATGGTTTTGGTTTCTTTGGTCTTTGCATGTGCAGGCTGAGCGTGAGGATGAATCACAGTCGGTGATGAGGTGAACTCGGACTAGGATGGGGAAGAATCTGAGGTCTTGGAGGTCGTGGATATCACGCGGTGGTTTTGGATCACGCTGGAGAACAAGGAGATCAAAGTGGATCACGTTGGAGCTATGGGAGGCGGTTTCCTGGAGGCTTACGGCGTGGATGTTATGGAAGGTTTTAGAGATATGGAAGGAGGTCTATATCTGGACGTGTTTAGAGATAGAATCCGTGTGCATGTCATGTAAAACACGGAGAGGACCCTAGGATATAAATAGAGGCTGGTTAGGAGCTAACCCGAGAGTTTTTTTGGTGCGGCTTGCGTACGAGTTTTTACGAGTTTTAGGGTTACGGGCTGTTTTTGCTGTGGTTTAGAGGTCCTTCGATTGGAGGTTTTGAGGGGTGCTTGCTGAGCGCTTTGTAGACACAAATCAAGTTTGATATATAAAGTTCAGATTCGTTCAACTTTGATTCTTGATTTAGTGTTCTTGCTGTGCGCTTGAGGGTGTCTTTGCTGTGAAGTTTTTGCACACAAGGAGAAGTTGGAATTCAGGGGTCAATTCGATGCAATCATTTAACCCCCCTTCTGATTACCATTACGATCCTACAAGTTGTTAAAATAATAACTGAGGCTGCCAAGAGGTTTCTCACAAAAAAATGTGATCACACGATTTGGTATACCCAATCATATAATCACAGATAACAATTCCCAATTCTTGAGCGGCAATTTCAAGGAATTCTACAAAGATCTAGGTATTAAGATACATTTTGCTTTTGTTGCTCATCCAAAGAGTAACAGAGCAGTCGAGGGAGCTAATGGTATAATAATGCAAGGAGTGAAATGCCGAGTATTCGACCAGTTAACAAAACGGTCAGGAACTTGGGTTCAAGAACTTCCTTCTATGTTATGGGCCATTCGAACCATGACCAGTCGTGCGACTGGAGAAACACCATTTTTATGGTTTATAGTGCTGAAGTCATGCTTCCTCCAAAACTAAAAATTGGTTCCACTCAAACTGATCGTTTTAACGAAAGTGATGAAGAAGAATGACGACTCGACGATATCAATTTCCTTGAAGAACAACGAAATCAAGCCCTGATAAGATCAGCAATCTACCAACAAGCCATGAGAATGTACCATAGTCGTAAGGTGCAAACTCGCAGCCTAGCTGTGGGTGATCTGATTCTTAAAAAAATTCAGAACCAGACGAATCGCAATAAACTTTCTTCCAAATGGGAAGGTCCATACACTGTGGTCGAAGTCACCTGACCAGGTTTGGTACGACTAGCTATGTCAGACGGGAGTGCCTTGTCTAATTCTTGGAACATTGATTAATTGCGTAAGTTTTATGTATAGTTGTTCTTTTTCTTTTATTCAATTTAATAAAGATGCATCATTCCTTTACTTTCCAATGAGCGCTATTGTTTATATGTTTATTATCTATCATTTGGCCACATACTATTATTGTTTAACTGGTCGGAGAAGACGTATTTTTCTCCGATATCCTTCCAGAAGGGTCTCTTTTACTTTGGCCTTGACATAGTTGTCAAAAGCTATCGAGGTCCTAGTCGCGACCATCACCACAAATGGCTCTCACACGCGACCATTCACTCTTTTCTCAAAGAAGCAAACAAGTAGAGGAGCATAACACAGACAACTCGATATAGTTATTTACATACTTAGAATTCAAAGACTAGCCTTCTTCATTTCAACATTCTATTCTACTCTTGTTTTAGCTACTGGTCGAAACACGGAAAACCTCCTAGTCGAAATCTCTCCTCTCTACATGTGGTCCTGCCCAGTGGAAGGAGTTTTCTAGCGATGGTCCTTTTCTTACGATCTTCATTGCCAGTCAAAACTTAAGCATGAATATGTTTCGCGAGGTGTTTCTTATGTCTTGGGTTCTTAGCACCCTTCACGACCAGTTTGGATAATGCATATAAATAAACCCACTTATCGTTTTTGCATACATTTTTGCATGATTTCTTATCATCAAGCTAAGTCTAATAGCATCTTCCTACCACTTAGTGTATTGTACAAGTATTTCGATTATGAAAATAGATCTAAAGCTAGTCAAAATCATAAACTGGTTCCGACCAAATTGATTTCCTAGTGCTTAACTAGATCATTTTATAACATAATCAGCACACATTTTGTACCATGGTCGTAGCTTTTGCTCTTTTTCTTGGTCTACTGCTTCTTTACTAAGTTCTTCTATTAATACAAGTAGTCGAGGGCTAAGAAATATATGAGTACTTAGCAAAGTGGAAAGATAAACAAAGACTTTATTGATGATAAAAAGGTAAGTTTTTACATTCATAATTCTAATTTTACAATCATCTACTTCTCAGGGCCACCAGACTGGTCGCTGCGAGATGGAGACCCAACCTCCATTTCCTCTGTGACCTTGTTTCTGAAAGGCCTTGTTTCCTCGAATAACTTGGTCTCTTTCTCACCCGAACAGTTAAAGTCTTTTTTAATGGCTTGGAAATGCATAGAGGGGTCAAAAGCTTTAAGCTTTTCCAAAGCAAAGCTGACTCCGTTCGTGATGGCTTCTTTCATGGTTTGGGCATGGTTCTCCCGAGTAGTTTTGAGCAGATCTTTGAGATCTTCGAGTTGCTAGCCAAAGTAGTTTATCTTCTCCGCGGGATCTCCTAAAATGGGCAGTTGCGCTCCTGATCCCATGTTGAAGAGCATCTTGTTGAGATCCTTGACCTTATCGTCAAGACTCCACTCAAGTCCTGCCCTCTGGCCAAGCTCGAACTTAAGATCTTTCTCTTCTCTGGTCATCCTTTGAGTTTGCTCTGCACGAGTATACCAAAGATAAATACATATAATTAGAAAAGATAGAACACTGGTCAAGTTTACGACCGGTTACCTTGATTCTTCTTCTCGAAAGTCTCAATGACTTCCTTGTGCCTGGTCGTCAAGTATTCGATCGACCGGTCTTTTGCTTGGCATTCTTCTTCAAGCTTGGTTAGTGTGGCTTCCTTAGCCATGATCTCTTTTTTATTTTTTTTCCAAATCTATCAAATATGACAAGGGGAGAAATTAATTAACACAAGAGAACAAGACAAAAGAAGAATGAGAGGAGAAGTCAGTACTTACTTTCTATCTCGGAGTTTTTCTTCTCCAATAGTTTTTTTCGCTCGATCATTTCTCCGATCATTGCGAAGTTCTCCACCATATGCTACAAAAATAGCAAATTTCTTCAAGTTTTTGATAAACTTTAAGGAAAAGACTATAAAAGTGGTCGTGGATGTTTACCCGAATTGCCACGTCATTATATTTGGCAAAAATGGTATCATGACTCATCTCTGCTTGACGGTCCGATATCCTCCCCCAAGCCTCATAAAGTTCTTTATCATTAATAAATCGAGGGCAATGAGGGAACTTGCTAGCCTGAGGAGACTCCCTAGCAGAGGTCGAAACCTACTGGGACCGCTCAGGAATCTCTACCTCCCTCGGCAGAGTCAATAGCCACAGGTTCCTGAGCAGGCACTGGTGCGGCTACCTGCTCGGGGGCTTGCTTGACCACTGTTACCTTAGGAGTTTCATCCTGAGGGGTGCTCAGATCAACCGCGATCGAAACACCAAAAGGTCTATCAAAATGAAAGAAAGGAAAGTCAAGATTTCATAGACATTAAAGGTAAACAGTTACATAAGCTTCTTTTCGTGTACACGAACCTGGTCGTTTTGGTTTTTATCTTGAAGCGCGCTGGAGCAAAATCCGTGATGGTCACCTTTCTTTTCTTCACAACCGATTTCACCGGTTCCGAACCGGTAGGGCTGGTTAAACCCCTCACATCCATCGACCTGATGTCGGAAGAAATGTCCTCGACCAGCTGGTCGAGAACAAGATTCCTAACCATCTGGTTGGAGGGTGTGGTCTCGTCATCCTCTAGGACAGTCGCTTCGGTAGCAATTGTCAGGTCGTGAACGACCATTCTGGGGGCAATGACTACCGCAGCTCCAAGTTGCGGGTTCTCCTTCTCTCCCACCTAAGTCATAAATTCAAATTAATTAGGTGGTGAAATTTTCCATCTAAAAAATATATACTCCTTTTTTCAATACTCTCTTTACCTCCAGGAGACCATCATCTTGAGTGGTTGCCGAGCAGGAGCCGGTTGGCACAATGGTCAGAGTAGAGCCCTTGTTAGACTCCTTTTCCCTTAACCCAACCATCTGGTATTGGAACAAATTATATACTGTTCAAAAAATATATAAAAGGTGAAGAAGAGAGGAAAAAAATTATCTACCTTGAGTTTTGCAATTCTCTCCTCTGCGGAGATAGCAACCAAAATATAGGGAAACGCAGCCTTAACATCAGGATCCCCAGCGCAGATCATTTTGATCCGCTCCTTGAGTTCCTCAGGGGAAAGGACTTCAAAAGAGTAAAGAGATTTCAAGGTTAGAAAATATTCAATTAAATAAACCATGTTGATCAGGATTTTCCAAGTCTTACCTTCCCTAGAGTCCCTGGTCGCATTGTCACGACCGATGTACCAAAGCAGGGAACGTGACTGAAACCTTAAGGGGCTTATCCGGCGCAAGGAAAAGTCCCTCAAGACGTGCCAGGAAGTCAATCCCTTGGCACTGAGGTCTTTGATGGCTTCAATGCACCTTCTAACCCTTCCTTCTTTCTTCACAGTCGACCTTCACCTTGGATTCTCGTTGGCCACCTTGCCGGCGTAGTAAAGGTCGTCCTCTTTTGTGACCGTCATATAAAACTAACTCTTCTTCCATGACAACCACGAGGACTTGGAGTACATTCAAATGTACTCGTCTACCCTCCCACCGTGGAGGCGTAGCGCGCACTCCCCAGGTCTGGTGTAGATTTCCCCGTCCTCGCCATCTTGTAAAAGTACCTAAAGACCTTCAGATTCAGTCGGATCCCTATGTATGCCTCGTAGAGGTAGACAAAGATGCTAAGATTGGCAACTGAATTGGGGGCTAGGTTCACCAATTCCACTCCATAGTACTCAAGAACTTAGGAGAGGAATTTGTGAGCCAAGAACCTAAGCCTGCACTCAATGTAGGCAAGGAAGATAGAGATTTCCCCATCTTCACCGCTTGAAAAATGCTCTTCAACCGTTGACCTCCACTTGATTAGATTCTTGTCAAGAAGTATCCCGATCTCTTCTACGACCTTGAGCTTCTTCCCACTCAGATCAGAGACCAGCCACTTGGTGATCGAATCCGACATTGTGAGGGTTTTTGGTGAATGAACAAGTGGTCGGAGGAGGTTTTGAGTGAGAGAAATAAAAGAGGTCAGAAGAAACTCTTCAGCAAGGGAATTCAGGGAAAGCTTGAGAGAGTAAAAACCCTAAAGCCATGCACAATGGGGGTCTACATATCTGCATTTCCTTAACTACAAAGAGGTACCCAAAAGTCCAACGAACACAAACATTTTCAATGTCCAACAGACACAGGACTCTTCAGTTCCCTAGATTCTTTCTCAACTTTAAAGTGAATACATGCCACCTCACTTATTGCGCTATTAAATGAAGGTCTGCCTGATATGAATTTCATCGAAGAATAGTTCACATGATATATTCATTTAAAGTTGGGGGGCTAACTAACGAGTATTAAAATATCTAAATATTCCTTTATTTAGTTAAAGATTGCACGTCCTTCATGGTCGTAACCCCTAAGGCTATCGACCCCGTGGTCATAAGGATTCCAGAGGTTACATCATGGATACCCTAGTAGGATGAGGTTCTATACCCAATCCCCAACCAGATGACTCCTCGTAGAAACAATGAACTAGCACTTGGACCCATTCCAAGTATATCTTTTCCGTGTGACAAATGGAACATGTGCCTTATTCGTTCCAATCCACACGAAGTTCCATAACTTTAAGTCACTGACACTAACCACCATATGGTTATGTCTTCCACTGGCATCAACTGTCGAACGGTTGATACATTGTCAACTGTTGTCCTCCTCCGACCAGTCACGACGCTTCCAACAGGCGCTTCTTCAAGGAGTAACTATCACCAGTTCGTCAACTATTTAAAGGAGATAGATGGTAATCCAATGGAGGAGATCAACAGACGATTGAATTTCATCTGAAGTATTAGCATAGTGATTAGTACACCAAGTGTAACTAGGGCTAGTCTACTGCCTCGTCGAAGGCACCCCTGTAATCACCAGTTCATAGAAATAAAGAGCAGTCCCATTATCTCCTAAGAACTCTTTGTCATTTTTCTCTATTTATTTCATAAGATCGGCGACTCGATCGTCAACAGGGAGTGAGAGGTTCGTTGGCGTCGAGAGCTGATGATCCGGCCCCACATGTCGGCGCTTGTTGAAGGTGAGGTGGGTGGTGGGAGGGGAGGACGAACGATCACCAACTCTAATTTTTAAGTAGTAGAGATAACTTCAGTAATCAATGATGTTTTAGCCAGATTAGCATTTCAGTATCGCAACAATCAATGATATCATTGCAAGATCAATAAATCAGTATTGCAACAATCAATAAAATTACTGCAACTACTCAATGATATTACTACAGGCACTTAATGATATTACTGCATGACTAACTAATCAGTTCTGCACTACTCAATGATACTACTGCAAGATTAACTAATCAGTTCTCCATCAATAATCCAGTTCCAGCTCAAAGCCTAATCTATGATTCAATATTATCAAAATAATTTACAAGTCCAAAATCATCACTGAGCATTCGCAAATAGCCCACAATCTATCATACAACTCTCCCAATAATAAACAAATAACAGAAAGGAACAATTGCAGGAACACTAGTACAACACATTGTGCAAGATAGATGAATTGAAAACTAGAGATAATCATAGAACCGATGGCAATCAAAGCTGCCGAGAAGGAAAGGCACGTCAATAGGACGCTGACTCAGAAAACCTATTGCCACCATTACACCAAGGTTTCCTGGCAAGGCCGTCAGAAATACAATGCCCCCATCGTGAATCCAAGTGTACAGAATCACGGGATCGAGGTTGGGGAATTACCGCACAAAGAAACAAAAGAATCATGCACTAGCCAATCACATGAACCAACAACCAATAGACGCTGGATCAAGTGTAAGACTCACCGTGAGGCAAGTCCTAGAAATCAGTTGGGTTAAGGTGCTTTTTAATCTCAGAGAGAAAAGAAGAAAGAACTTTTGTCCGCACTATCAAAAGAGGAAAGAGGGGGAATATATAAGGTGGAGGACAAGGTGCCACTACCAAAATGGCATCCTGAGTTTCTCGTGGAAGCCATGGCGTGTGTATCAGATCGATCCACATAACCTCTTCTTCAGGCTCTCTCTCTTAACAGAATAAGGCCACATGACTCTTATCCGCTAACTCTCTCTCTGACATATGTGCGCCACAGGAATAATTGGTAAATTCCCAAAATTCCCCTGGTATACAACAGTCCCGACCAATTTCTCAATTTGGTGTTAGGTGCACAAAAAGAATTTCTTTGTTTAATATAAAGTTGTTTGACTATGAGTACCTTGCGGGTTTGAACCCAAAGTCTAGCAACAGGAACTACGGCTCTGCACGAACATAGGAGGACTCTGCCTTAATCCAATGCATTGGTGTGAGAGTTTTTGCTTGAGTTGCACTCTGTACAGGGCGGCTTGCCCTTTGCTCTTGGGTTGGAACGTTACGGTCATGTCACAATATCTTTCTCATGAATACTTAGGGAAGTATATCCAAACTTCCTTTGATCACGACCTCATGATCGTACTCACATAGGTGAATTCTTGAGAGAATCCTGTAGGATGATTCCCTTTGACATATATGTTATTAAATTCATTAAGAGCTATTGCTCAACTTGTCATACAATTGGAGTACTGCAGCCAATGGGACCCTTGAGTGTACTCTCTATTTCCACACAACTTTGTTATGCTAGAGTCTAATTCACGGGATTTCCGATTTTCTAGTATAGACATGAACTATTAGAAACCACTATAAGGGTGAGCCCCATTCCCTTAGATGCTGCAAGGATGACTTTGTGATCCATTCCTTTAGTGAAAGGACCAGCTAAATTCCTTTCATACTAAATGTATTCTACAGTGATTACACCCATCTCTCTAGCATGCCAAACTGACTTAAGTGGTCTCTTTATCTATTTTGAAGACTTCATATTGTCTTTCCTACTTTTCACCTTAACCAGAACGGTTTGGTTACCACAATAGGTCAAAAAAGCTAGAATTGGTTTTTTCATCACAGGTAGGTTCGAAAGAATATCCCTGACCCATTCCGCCTCTACAACAGCTGAGTCTAGTGCTACTAACTCAGGCTCCATGGTGGACTGTGTAAAGATAGTCTGTTTAGAGGACTTCCATGAAACAGCACCACCTGCTAGACTGAAAACATAACTACTCGTAGCATTCATATCATCTTAGTCACTAATCCAGTTAGAATCAGTGAATCCATCCAAGACTATCGGATGGTTAGAAAAATATATTCCCAAATTTATGGTCCCCTTTAGATACCTAAGTATCCTTTCTAGTACTATCCAATGATCATCTCCAGGATTGGTCGTATACCGACTCAGTCTACTTACATCATATGAGATGTTAGGTCTCGTTGCACTAGCAAGGTACATTAAGGACCCAATTATTTGAGAATATTTAAGTTGGTCTTTTGCATATCCAGTGCTTTTATGTAGCTTAGCAGGGTGCGGCTACTGATTTACAGTCCATGAACCCAAATCGGATTAGGACTTTGTCCACATAATGAGATTGAGATAGAGCAATCCCATTCTCACCCTTTATAATCTTCACGTTTAAGATAGCATCAACTTCACCCAAGTCTTTTATATCAAAGTTCTGGGAGATGAAAGACTTTGTTTTATTAATTGCATCTATGTTGGTCCCAAAAAGTAATATGCAATCCACGTAGAGACAGAGAATGATACCTTCACCCCCATTAAATTGATAGTAGACACATTTATCAGTTTTGTTTACACAAAAGCCAACCGAAGTCAGAGTACTATTAAATTTATCATGTCATTAATTGGGGCCATATAAGGATTTAATCAAGCGGCATACTTTCTTCTCTTATCCTTTAGCCACAAAACCATCCGGCTGCTGCATATAAATATCTCCATCCAACTCTCCATTAAGGAAAGAGGTCTTTACATCCATTTTATATACATGGAGTTTGTATGCGGCAGCTAGTGCTAAAAGCATTCAAATTGTAGGTAGACAAGCTACCAGAGAGAGTGTGTCAAAGTAGTCTTCACCCTCTTTTTGCGTGAAACCCTTAGCCACTAAACGGGCCTTGTACTTTTCCATAGTACCATCGGGTCTTCGCTTTTTCTTAAAGATCCATTTGTAGCCCATTGGCTTGCATCCAAGATGGAAGGTCTGTAACATCCCACGTTTTGTTAGCCATGATGGAATCCATCTCGTTACGGACTGCTTCCTTCTGGTACTCCACATCTAGAGATGCGTTATATGACCCTGGAGGAATAAAACTTTTGTTGCCTCTTCAAATCATTTGGAAGTTTTCCAAATTTTCCTAGCAATTTCAATTTTCTAGAATTAAATTCTTGTGAATGGAGATTGTTGTCGTGAGTTCTTAGCTTTCACACTTGTGATCATCCTCTGAAATTATTTTTCCTACCATCTTGATCATCCTATCTACCTCCTGAATTATTTCACAATTTTTAGATTGTGTTTGCTATTTCATATGGCCAAGTCAACTCTGTTTGAAATCTGGTCAAACTCCTGTACAGCAGCTTGTGAATTTTCTCTAGAACAATGCATTGCATAAAAGTTCTGGAAAAATTATACAAGGTTGTCCTCTGTCCCTAGTAGCTACCATAAAAATTTCTGAAATTTTTGGAGCTCAGGAGCTACCTCTAAAATTCCCAAAACCTTCTCTGTCTTTTAAATCAAATTCTAAAGTCTTCGTTCCTCGGGCCAAACCAACTCGGGCTCGAGTCCGGCTACTTACACTTGGTTGGTCGCGTCAACTAATCGCACCGCCCGAGTCCAATTGATCGCGACCGTTCGATGCCGTCGAGCGATCCACGTCGCGTCGCAACCGACTGTCGAATGCATACATCGATCTCGGTAGTCAATTCGGATCCAACGGTCGACACATTCTGATCAAATCAAACCACCGGTTCGCACCGCTTTTGAGTCGCGGATCGGTGGACCCCGCTTGTCGACCGTCCTCGTCCTCTCCGCGTCTCACGGAGCGCACGGCGATCACGCATGTGTGCCACGTACCTCGTCGCTGCCACCTATTTGCCCTCGTGTGCGTCAGTGGAGCATCGCGAGCTTTATAACCTCACGCACTCACTCATTCATCGTTTCCTTCGCTATCTCACTTTCTCGCCCGCTTCTGTTTGTGGCGGCGAAGAGGGCGAGCGCGCCACGTGTTAGCGCGCCCTTGATCCCGCAACCACACGCCGTGATCCACGCTCGCGCGCCTCCATTTTGCCCAACCGGGTCCTTGGCGTCGATGGATCACGAAGCGATATCGTCGTCTCCGCCTCCGGTTGCGGCGGTCCGCGAGCTTGCTAGTTCTCGGTGAGTCTCTAACCTCGTCACTTGGTCCCTCGTGATCGCAATCCTCCTCACGAGTCTAACGGTGGGCTCGTTTCGTCTTTCGTGCATCGTGGAAGTCGTGCGGGTGTTTCTTCCTCGCGCGCGGTGTTCGCCGCCGTGGCAATTCGCCGCTTCGGACCTTCTTCTTCGACTTTGTCTTGTGCTTATTGCTCACGGAGTCGGCGATCGGTGGCGCAACTTCTCGAGCCTGCTCGAAGTGCATGGCGCCTTCTCGCGAGCCGTAGCTTCTTCTCCGCCTCCGACCGTCGTGGGCCCATCTCCGGCGACCATTGGGCTCCGTCATCGGCATCAAGTTCGTGGAATCGGTGCACCGTCGTGCCATCCCGAGCTCGAGCCTCGGCCATTCTCGGATCCCCACCTCGCGTCGCGCGCGTGTGGAACTCCGTCGAGCGCCGTAGCTAAGGTCTAATCCTTCTTAAGCTCTAATCGTCTTTTAGTTTGTATCTAAACTTGGGGCCCTTGCTGTTAATCACGTTTAGAAATCGTTTAATCCAACCGTTGCATTTCACTTTGTGTCTCGTCATGTGGGCGGAATGTCGGTTGGGGTTGTGTAGTGTTATTAATCGTTTTCTCGCTCGGCAGCGTATTTCTGCGTGAGTATATGTTAGAAGTACACTTTGATATGTCAAAGGCGTATTCTTAGAATGCTTCTCACGCCGTAAAATGCATAACTAATTCAATTTTTATCCAAACCGCGTCACCTTATTTTAAATGTACTATTTAATAAAATGAGTTTCAACCTTGTATCTGTAGCTCTGGTCGAATCTCCAAATTAGAAAATGCATATCTCTTTCAATAATTGTCCAAATACAAGCGGGCCTATTAGGATAGGTTTTACACTGTCGATGGTTAAGTAATTAACTAGGGCTAGCTTAGAAAATTCATAGTGCGTCGTTATATCTTGTTAGAATGTTTGAAGTATTAAGTGCTTTAGTATTTATTGAGCAACAAGAAATGCTTTTATCATTTGCCTCTAATATTTTGTTAAATCAATTAAACTTGTAAAATGCATAACTAATTCAATTTTTATCCAAACATGCTTAGCATGAAACCAGTCTAACCTTGTTAATTTTCATTTTAAATGTACTATTTAATAAAATGAGTTTCAACCTTGTATCTGTAACCACACTAGAGTATATGGGACCTCTCTTGAAAATCTGTTAATTAATTTAATGTTGTAAATCGTAATCTCCAAATTAGAAAATGCATATCTCTTTCAATAATTGTCCAAATCTGACGAAACCCAGTATTGGGATAGTCACTTCTAGGTAAAATCTCATTTTCAGTATACTAACTATTAGGATAGGTTTTACACAGTCTGTTTCTTGCGTGTACAAAGACAATCTTTGTACTCGTGTGCTTTGCTTAATGTTTTTGTTGCAGAGGAAGAAGGTGAGCCTCGTGGCCTCACTTCGTGAGTCGTCTGTGTGGGTGACGACTAGTCTTGGCGGTCCGGCCGATGCCTTGTGGGTTGAAGGCACGCGATTGGCTTTGTTTATAGCCATCTTATGGCACTTTTGCTTCATTGTCGTTTTGTCTATTTGTGTATCTTGTGGCCTGCCGGCCTATGTCCGTAATATTGTTACTATTTGTTTATCTTCCGCTTTGTAGTGTAATGTTTGGACTCTATGTTTTGAATGGAGTTGATGTCTAATTTGTAACGAGGTGCGATATCTTCGGGAAGTATACATATCTCGGATCGATTTATTTGATTTGTGATGCTAGGACCGTGGTTGGTTAAGCATTACAAGCCAAATAAACTGGGTCCTCACAAAGTTGGTATCGAGCCATTCTAACCGTAGTAACGCATAGCCGTCCTAGGATATTTTGAAAGTCTTATTTTCAAATTATAAAAGGTTTATGAAAATCTAGTGCATTCTCGATTTTATTCCTTACCTATCTTAGCTTTCTACTCTCATCTTACTCTAATTTAAGTTTTGAAACTTGGTTTCTCTCTTCACCTTTCAAAAGATAGTTACTACCGGTGGAATTAGTTTGGGGAGAACCATGAAGTTTAATCCAACTAAAACTTGTGGGGATAATAGGGTAAGATGTAAAGGGAGTAGTTATGTGTCCGATTTTTTTACGAACTTTATCCCGCCTTGTGTTTGTTTCTGGAGTGCTTTCATGAATTTTGGGCTTTCTTGCTCTTAAATTTGTTGCTAACTTGTCTTAGTAAAACAGGATGGCCGGGAGAACGCGTGGCAGCCAGACATGGTCATGATGAGGAGCTTCCCCCTCCTCCGACCATGGCTGAGGTGCTCGCCCAGATCGAGCGAAACCGCATGGACCAGACACGCATCTTGGAGGTTATTGCTAGGAATACCTCCACTCCTGCGCGGTGGCGGCCACTACTCACTGGGACTTGCAGAGTTCCTCCGCACGCACCCGCCGACTTTCTCCCGCTAGGACCCTCTCGATGCGGATGATTGGTCGCGCATGGTTGAGCGAAGCTCAACATAGCTCTGCCGTGCACGGACAAGGCACTTGGGCCCCACCGGCTTGAGGGCGCAGAGACTTCATGGTGGGAGAACTATCTCGCATGCAGCCCGCGGCCATGTGGTCGCGTGAAGAATTCGATCGCTTTCACGCCCACATCTTGAAGGCTGAAGAAAAGGAGTTTCGCGCTCAAGCAAGGGCGCAAGTGCGTGACCAGTATCTATACGAGTTTAATCACTTGGCTCGTTATGCTCTTGAGGTGGCCTCGATGAGGCTAAGCGGAGAAGTTTATGGATGGCTTGTCCGAGGAGCCGCAGGACAAGCTATCTATTGTGGACTTCTCGCACTTTCGTGCCTTGGTAGATAAGGCCATTGTTGCCGAGCATAAGGCAAAGGTGTCGGGCGAGTCCCGCAGCGCAAATGGGAGGCACATCGTCTACTCACGCCACCCTCGCTCGTCCTCGTCTTTGGCCAGCACCGATGGCCCGCTTCTTTTGCTCCACCGCGCCGAGACCATCGCACCAGCCTCCTCGCCCACCGCAGCCGTGAGTTTCAGCCACGCGCGCCGCGATCAGCAGCAGAGCGGCCTCAATCCGGCGCCGAGGTTACTTGTTTTCGTGCCACAACAAGGGCCATTACGCGAATGCACGCCTCGAGTGTTGCAGTAGCCCTCGTCCTAATGGAGGACGCGGCAGGAGTGGTCATCCACCTAACTGTAAGATGATCCGAAGCCCTGTGGTGCGAGCAATGTCGAGTCAACCACCTTTCACCGAGGAGGCTCGGAGGCGCGGATGTCGTGATGGGTACACTTGTTAATTCTCGCCCGCCAGATTATTTCATTCTCGAGCATCACATTCTTTTATTTCAAGATCATTTGTGCTAGTGGTCTTCGGTTGTTTGCATGCCTTTGCTCATCCGCTCCGGGGAAATGAGAGCCGACTGTTGTCGGATGTTCCTATCATAGTCAAAGGAGTGGGATTTTTGGCAAATCTTATTCTCGCTTCAAAGAAGCTCGGATGTGATTCTTGGCATGGATTGGTTGTCCCAACACTTGGGGCGATCGATTGCGTGAAGATTGTCTATCTCACCGCCTTCGTGCAAAGTAGCAGTGTATTTTCGCACGCATTAGGGCCACATCTGCATGCAGAAGCAAAGCGCCACATGCATTCGTGGATGTTCCCATAGTATCCGACTTTGAGGATGTTTTTCCGATGATTTGCCCGATGCCTCCGGTCGAGACTGGAGTTTGTCATCGAAGGCGTCGCCCTGCATCGCCCCGATTTGCAAGGCGCCAGATGGATGCCTCCCAATGAGCTAGAAGAATTGAAGAAGCAGCTTGGTGAGCTCCAAGCAAAGGGTTTCATCCGCCCCAGCCATCTCCTTGGGGCTGTCCGGTGATCTTTGTGAAGAAGAAGGACAAGACTTTGCGCATGCGTGGATTACCGCCCTCTCAATGAGGTGACGGTGAAGAACAAATATCCTCTCGCCCGCATTGATGATCTTTTGACCAGCTTGTCCGAGCTGTGTTCTCCAAGATTGATCCGAGATCGGGCTATCATCAAGTCCGGATCGTATCGAGGATATTCAAGACGCCACTACTCGTTATGGCCTGCATTTAGTACACCGTCATGTCTTTTGGTTTGACCAATGCTCCAGCCGTTGTTCATGAACCTTATGAATTCGTATTCATGGAGTATTTGGACAAATTTGTGGTGGTCTTTATTGATGACATTCTTATCTATTCCAAGATCTGGCCATGCGAGCATCTAAAGATTGTTTTGGGCAAGTTATGGAGCATCACCGTATGCAAAGTTCAGCAAATGAGAGTTCGTTGAAGGAAGTGGCATTCTTGGGCCATGTTCTTTCACCGGAGGCATAGCCGTGGATCCCAAAGAAAGTCGGCGATGTTCTATCTTGGGGCCACCAAGTCACCAGCGATGTGCGGAGTTTTCTTGGTTTAGCCGGCTACTATCGCCGCTTTATCGAGAACTTCTCCAAGATCGCAGTCGATGACCGAATTGCTTTTGGGTGGTCCTCCGCTTGTGAGGAGAGCTTTCAGAGCTCAAACAATTGATTGACTTCACCCCCTACTCTTCCCGATATCCACAAGAGCTTCGATATTTATCAGATGCCTCGCGTCGGGACTCTGGTGTGTTCTTATGCAGAAGGCAAAGCAGCTTGCCTATGCATCTAGGCAACTGAGGCCTCATGAGCTTAACTATCCCACCCATGATTTAGAGCTTGCGCAGGGTTCATGCACTCAAGATTTGCGGCATTATCTGACGCAGAATCGCTATGCAGGTGTATTCCATCACAAGAGTTTGAAATACTTATTCACTCACCAGATCTGAACCTCAGCAGAGGAGATGGCTAGAATTGATCAAAGATTATGATATGGGTATTCATTTGGCTATTGGAAAAGTGCTTCATTTGTCGTTCTTGTCTATTTGTGTACACCCTCAGGTCAAACTATGTCTTATTGTTGGGTGGTACAATATTCGTGTTATACTATTGTGTTTTGCTATTATTATCCTTTAGGCGTTTATGCAAATGAAACCTACCAAATTGGCCATTTGTGTATCTTGTGGCCTGCTGGCTATGTCCTATGAGTTTATCTTCCGTTTGTAGTGTAATGACTCTATGTTTTGAATGGAGTTGATGTCTAATTTGTAACTGATGTCCTCACAAAGTTGGTATCGTTCTAACCGTAATAACAAGCATAGTGGTTGTTACTACAGGTGGAATTAGTTTGGGGAGAACCATGAAGTTTAATCCAACTAAAACTTGTGGGGATAATAGGGTAAGATGTAAAGGGAGTAGTTATGTGTCATGGTCGAACTTTATCCCGCCTTGTGTTTGTTTCTAGAGTGCTTTCATGAATTTTGGGCTTTCTTGCTCTTAAATTTGTTGCTAACTTGTCTTAGTAAGCAGGATGGCGGGAGAACGCGTGGCGTCAAATAGCGGGGTCATGATGAGGAGCTTCCCCTCCTCCGACCATGGTGAGGTGCTCGCTTCAGATCCGAAACCATGCATGGACCGACAGCGATCTTGGAGGTTATTGCTAGAATACCTCCACTCTCGCGGCCACGGACTCATGGGGACTTGCAGTTCCTCCGCACGCACCGCTTTCTCCCGCTCGAGGACCCTCTCGATCGTGGTTGCGGATCAACATAGCTCGGCCGCGAGCATTGAGGGCGTGCAGTACTTTGATGTGAAGAAAAGGAGTTTCGCGCTCAAGCAAAGAAGTGATGCTCGGGTCCTCGGATGAGGCTAAGCGGGAGAAGTTTATGGATGGCTTGTCCGAGGAGCCGCAGGACAAGCTATCTATTGTGGACTTCTCACTTTCGTGCAAAGGTTTGGCGAAGCGCAAATGGGAGGCACATCGTACTCACGCCCGATCGCCTCGTGGCCGGGCACGATGGCCCGCTTTTGCTCCACCGCGCCGAGACCATCTGCACCAGCTCCTCGCCCACCGCAGCCGTTGTTTCAATCCCCCCGGCGAGCGGCCTCCGCAATCCGGTTACTTGTTTTATTTGCTCAACAAGGGCCATTACGCGAATGCTCGCCTCGAGTGTTGCATAGCCCTCGTCCTAATGGAGGACGGGCGGGAGTGGTCATCCACCTAACCGTAAGATGATCCGGCCCGCGAAAGCGTGTCGAGTCAACCACCTTTCACCGAGGAGGCTCGGAGGCGCGGATGTCGTGATGGGTACACTTCTTGAATTCGTCTGCTGCGGTATTATTTCATTCTGGA
Source organism: Ampelocalamus luodianensis (assembly GCA_036346255.1). Lineage (NCBI taxonomy): Eukaryota > Viridiplantae > Streptophyta > Magnoliopsida > Poales > Poaceae > Ampelocalamus > Ampelocalamus luodianensis. Next base: position 26,402,348 of record CM070625.1, read on the forward strand.
GCATCACATTCTTTTATTTCAAGATCATTTGCTGCTGCTAGTGGTCTTGGATCCTTTGGCCCTTTGCTCATCCGCTCTCGGGCGGAAATGAGAGCCGATTCTGATGTCGGGATGTTCCTATCATAGTCAAAGGAGTGGGATTTTTGGCAAATCTTATTACCTCGATTCAGCCCTTGGCATGGATTGGTTGTCCCAACACTTGGGGCGATCGATTGTGCTTGTCTATCTCACGGCCCTTCACGAGCGAGTTGGATTTTCGCGCGACATCATGCATTAGAAGCAAAGCCACCTGCGATTCGTGGATGTTCCCATAGTATCGACTTGAGGATGTTTTTCCGATGATTTGCGGGCCTCCGTTCGAGACACGGGTTTGTCATCGAGTTTGCGGCTTGGTGAGCTCCAAGCAAAGGGTTTCATCCGTCCGTTGGGGCTGTCCGGTGATCTTTGTGAAGAAGAAGGACAAGACTTTGCGCATACATTACCGCAATGAGGTGACGGTGAAGAACAAATATCCTGGCATTGATGATCTTTTGACCAGTTGTCCGAGCTGCTCCAAGATTGATCCGAGATCGGGCTATCATCAAGTCCGGATCGGTAGGATATTCAAAGCGGCTACTACTCATGGCCTGCAGACGAGTACACCGTCATGTCTTTTGGTTTGACCAATCGTTGTTCATGAACCTTATGAATTCGTATTCATGGAGTATTTGGACAAATTTGTGGTGGTTTTATTGATGACATTCTTATCTCCAAGGTAGCGAGCATCTCGAGCATCTAAAGATTGTTTTGGGCAAGTTATGGAGCATCAACAAAGTTCGACAAATGTGAGTTAGGTTGAAGGAAGTGGCATTCTTGGGCCATGTTCTTTCAGTGGAGGCATATCAAGTCGGCGATGTTCTATCTTGGGGCCGGCCAAGTCGACAACGATGTGCGGAGTTTTCTTGGTTTAGTCATCGAGAACTTCTCCAAGATCGCAGCCGATGACCGAATTGCTCAAGAAGGACAAGAAGTTTGGGTGGTCCTCTGCTTGTGAGAGAGCTTTGGGGAGCTCAAGCGGCATTGACTTGACTCAGTCCTTACTCTTCCCGATATCCACAAGAGCTTGATATTTATTGCGATGCCTCTCGTCGGGACTGGTGTGTTCTTATGCGGGAAGGCAAAGCGGTTGCCTATGCATCTAGGCATTGAGGCCTCATGAGCTTAACTATCCCACCCATGATTTAGAGCTTGCTGCGTGCACTCAAGATTTGATTATCGATCATGTAGCAGATTGCGTAGGTGTATTAGATCACAAGAGTTTGAAATACTTATTCACTCGGCAGATCTGAACCTCGAGCGAGGAGATGGCTAGAATTGATCAAAGATTATGATATGGGTATTCAAGATCATCTGGCAAGGCCAATGTGGTTCTTTGATGCACTTAGCCGAAAGGTGTATTGCAATACTTTGATGATCCAAGAGCGACAACTCACGGTTCCCTTCGCCACGATTGTGCAACCAACCTTGGTGGATCAAATCAAGTCGACCACGAGAATCAAATGTTGGTGTGGCGAAATCAGCGAACATCGAGGATGGTTCATTAAATGCTTTCTGAGAAGATGAGCACGGTGTTGTGTGGTTTTGGGCGTCTCGTGGTCCCAAAGGTCCCGAGTTGCGGATTTGATTCTTCAGAGGCCCATGATTCGCCTTTGTCCATCCATCCGGGCTACCAAAATGTACCAAGATCTGCGTGAGAGATTCGTGGACTCGCATGAAGCGCGAGATTGCCGTGTTCGTTGTCGGTGTGACATATCTTTGTCGTGTCAAGGCCGAGCATCAACGTCCAGCAGTCTTCTTGACCCTTGCCCATACCAGAGTGGAAGTGGGATTCAGAGGCATGGATTTCATCACTGGTCGCCCGCCATCTAAGGGAAATGACGCCATTTGGGTTGTCATTGACAGCTAACTAAAGTGGCGATTTCCTTAGGTCAAGAGTCACCCGTGTGGAACCTCTAGCCGAGCTCTATGTATCAAAGATTGTGAGCTTGCATGGTGTACCCAAGACGATTGTGTCCGACTGTGGTATTGTTTACCTCTCGGTTTTGGCATAGTCCGCAGGAGGCCATGGGAACTCATCTTACTTTCAAGACGGCCTATCATCCTCGAATCGATGGTCGAGGCGGAGCGCGCCAATCAGTGCTTGAAGATATGCTCCGTGCTTGTGTTCTTTCCTATGGGAAGAATTGGGAGAAGTGCCTACCGCTTGTCGAAGTTCTCCTACAACAACGGCTTCCAGCTAGTCTCGGTATGGCACCGCTTGAGGCTTTGTATGGGAGGCGTCGTAACCCCATTGAACTGGTCGAGACTGGGAGAGCAGTTCTTTGGCCTGATTCCATCAATGAGGCCGAAAGTCAAGTGCTGATTGATTCGTGAGCACTTGCGCGTGGCTCACCCAGCGAAGAGCTATGCGGATCGGCGTCGCCGTGAGTTGAGTTTCCACCCAATGACTTTGTGTATCTCAAAGTCTCACTCCGAAGGACATCGCTGCTTGGTGTCAAGGGCAAACTAGCTCCTCGATATGCCGGACCGTATCGCGTCGCCAAGAAAGTGGGAGCCGTTGCATACCGCTTGGGTTGCCGGCTACACTTGAAGGGTGCATGATGTTTTCCATGTCACAATTGAAGAAGTGCCTCCGTGTTCGGTTGAGGAAACACCATTGGAAAATATCGATGTGCGGAAGATCTGTCTTATCGTGAGCGTCCGCTCAGATCCTCGAAGAAGGCTGAACGAGCGAGGAACCGTGTGATCAAGTTCCTCAAAGTTCGGTGGTCAAACCACTCCGAGGATGAAGCTACGTGGAGCGGGAAGATCGCCTCCGAGCAGATTACCCATCATTCTTCTCCAGTTGATCGAGAATCTCGGGCGAGATTCTGTAAGGGGAGATTTGTAACAACCCTAACTTAGGGTTTGTATTTCCAATGTAAAATTTTGAGGAGGAATAAAAACTTTTGTTGCCTCTTCAAATCATTTGGAAGTTTTCCAAATTTTCCCTAGCAATTTCCAATTTTCTAGAATTAAATTCTTGTGAATGGAGATTGTTGTCAGCAGGTTCTTAGCTTTCACACTTGTGATCATCCTCTGAAATTATTTTTCCTACCATCTTGATCATCCTATCTACCTCCCTGAATTATTTCACAATTTTTAGATTTTGTTTGCTATTTCATATGGCCAAGTCAACTCTGTTTGAAATCTGGTCAAACTCCTCAGACAAAGAGCTTGTGAATTTTCTCTAGAACAATGCAGTGCATAAAAGTTCTGGAAAATTATACAAGGTTGTCCTCTGTCCCTAGTAGCTACCATAAAAAGTTCGAAATTTTTGGAGCTCAGGAGCTACCTCTAAAAATTCCCAAAACCTTCTCTGTCTTTTAAATCAAATTTAAAGGTACTGCTCGGGCCCAACCCAACTCAGCTCGAGTCCGACTCGCACACTTGGTTCGGTCGCACAACTAATCGCACCGCCCGAGTCCAATTGATCGCGACCGTCCGATGCAAATCGAACGATCCACGCCGCGGCGCAACCGACTGTCCGAATGCATACATCGATCTCGGTACCGGCCCAATTCGGATCCAACGGCCGACACGCTCGATCAAATCAAACCACCGGTTCGCACCGCTTGTGAGTCATCGACCGTGGACCCCACTTGTCGCCTTCGCCTCGCCCTCTCCGCTGCCTCACCGAGCGCACCGGCGATCACGCATGTGTGCCACGCACTCGTCGCCGCCACCTATTTGCCCTCGTGTTCGCCCGTGGAGCATCGCTGAGCTTTATAACCTCACCGCACTCACTCATTCATCGCTTCTTCGCTATCTCACTTTCTCCGCCCTTCTCGCTTTGCCGGCGAAGAGGGCGAAGGTAGCGCCGCGTGTTAGCGCCGCCTTGATCCCGCAACCACACCGCCGTGATCCACGCCGACGCCGCCATTTTGCCCAACCCGGTCCTTGGCGCCCATGGATCACTGGGGCGATCGCTGCTCTCCGCCTCCGGTTGCGGTCCCGCGAGCTTGCTAGTTCTCGTGAGTCTCTAACCTCGCCACTTGGTCCTCGTGATCGCAATCCTCCTCTCGAGTCTAACGGTGGGCTCGCTTACGCCTTTCGTGCATCGTGGAAGTCGTGCGGGTGTTTCTTCCTCGCGCACGGTGTTCGCCGCCGTGGCAATTCGGCGCCGCCGGACCTTCTTCTTCGACTTTGTCTTGTGCTTATTGCTCCCGGAGTCGAGGCGATCCCGTGGCGCAACTTCTCGGCCGCCGATGCAGAGCGCCTTCTGCGAGCCGTAGCTTTTCTCCGCCTCCGGCCGTCGTGGGCCCATCTCCGACGACCATTGGGCTCGCGTCATCGGCATCAAGTTCGTGGAGCCGCGTGCACCCGCGTGCCATCCCCGAGCTCGAGCCTCGGCCATTCTCCGCATCCCCACTCGCCGCGCGGCGCGGGGAACTCCGTCGAGCCGCCGTAGCTAAGGTCTAATCCCTTCTTAAGCTCTAATCGCCTTTTAGTTTGTATCTCCGGCTTGTGGCCCTGCTGTTAATCACGTTTAGAAATCGCTTAATCCAACCGCTGCATTTCACTTTGTGTCTCGCCATGTGGGCCCTAATGTCGCTTGGGGTTGTGTAGTGTTATTAATCGTTTTCTCCGCCGGCAGCGTATTTCTCGTGAGTATATGTTAAGTACACTTTGATATGTCAAAGACGATTCTTAGAATACGCCGACGCCACCTTATGCGCATCGCCTGCAGTCAATTTTGCAGAGCCGCTGTCGCTGGTCGGGCTAGCCGTGCGTCGGTAGAAGAAGTATTAAGTGCTTTAGTATTTCAAAATGCTTTTCACAGTTGCCTCGTTAAATCAATTAAACTTGTAAAATGCATAACTAATTCAATTTTTATCCAAACCGCATGAAACAAGTCTGTTAATTTTCATTTTAAATGTACTATTTAATAAAATGAGTTTCAACCTTGTATCTGTAGCAAAAATCTGTTAATTAATTTAATGTTGTAAATCGTAATCTCCAAATTAGAAAATGCATATCTCTTTCAATAATTGTCCAAATACAAGAAACCCAATTCTGTAAAATCTCATTTTCAGTATACTAACTATTAGGATAGGTTTTACACACTGTTTCTGCTTCATGAAAATTTGTTAAGTAATTAACTAGTGGCATGTTGTGTTTTTAGCTTAGAAAATTCATAGAAAATTATTAATAACTTAAAATAATTTGTTCTCTGTTTCTAAAATTTTGTTATATCTTGCTTAGGTTGCTGTGTGAGTTTTGGCTTGTTTTGGTGTTGTTGTATGTTTGAGTTTTGTCGGTGTTATTCGTTCTATTTGCCGTTATGTTCGATCGTTAGGCTTCGATATTTGCGGCAACCACGAGGACGATCCTCCGCAAAGATATTGAGCAACAAAGATCCAGCAAGCGCTTTGATCATATTTATCCCAGATTTTAAAGTCTAATATTTTGTTTCAAATGTATGTATGCATCGCTTAATTTGTGTTAAATTGATTAGTTAAATCAGAATGCATATCCTCGTAGACAAAATATTGATCTCTACTACCGAGCCTAGGTTATTTGTTTGTGATTAGAGGTCTGGATGATCTCTTGTCACTTAGTAGATCCGGTCAACTTGCTTAGACATGCTTAGCTATCGGTAGAATCAAGCGTTATCGACTTTAGTCGGAACCTTGATCACACAAAATCTACTATAACTTTATGTTTCAGCATTTTTGCTATGTTTAATTGCAAAACTAAAACTGAAAACCAAAAATGATTTAGACTTGGGCACAACGGTATGATTGGTGTGATCTGTGGGTGTGATCGAATGGTGCCCGAGTCAACAAGGACCGAACATCTTGTTACACTGAACTAAGCATTTTGCGTGCTAACCACACTAGAGTATATGGGACCTCTCTTGACCTAGTACTTTGGCGTGTATTGGCTCCGGTCGCAGGAGGTCGCAGGAGGATGGAGGTGGGAGCATGGTAGTTGTCCAAAAGCTTTATCCTGAGTGGGTAGTTGTCTTTCGGCTTTACCATGTAAGCGTATGGATTTCTATCCATACGAGCGGCTCGTAGTTAATACACAATATTGGAAAAAGTCTCAGAGGACTTAGCAGTGCGCACGCATACCTTCTAAGTGTGCTTTGGCTTAAAGGCGGTCTCAAGTGTGGGTACATTGGTACACCTGCAGGTTCAAACTATTCGAATAGCCTCGCCCTAGGTTATGGACACGCTGGCAAGGTCTTCCAAGAGTTAGACTACAACATTTAAATTAAAACTTGTTGGGTGAGTACGAACTGGGATTCGTGCTATTGTGGTGGTGACTATTGGGATAGTCACTTCTATTCCTCGAGGATCGGAAGGGTTTATGGTTCATCATCCACAAGGTAGGTGACATAGTCATTGCCTAAGGACTTTTCAGTTCTTTGTCTCTTACTCCTCATCAACTCCAATTTAGGAGCGATGTTGTCCATAATAGGAAGAATAGAGCGTTCTAGAGAACCGTTAGGAACAATGACTTCATTAGCTCTCACAGGAAACACATTCTCAAAGAAAGTCACATCATGAGATTCCATAAATGACATTTGTAGCCATGTCATTCACCTCGGATTTGACCACTAGAAAACTATAAATTGTGCTATTTTTAGCATACCCTAGAGCAACACAATAAATAGTGTTAGGACCAAGCTTTATTTTTTTTGGTAATGGCACCTACACTTTTGCAAGGCATCCCCAAGTTCGAAGAAATAATAAGTTAGGTTTCCTCCCCTTCCATCCTTCTTAAGGTATTTCCTCTTGATTATGAGGCAGAACCATATTTAGGACATAATTAGCTATGTGACCTGCTTCACCCTACCAATAATCTGACATACCTGAACTCTGTAACATGGCATTGACCAAATCACAAAGAGTTCGGTTTTTTTCTTTCGGCTATTCCATTTAGTTGGGTTGAGTATGGTGGAGTATTTCATGAATTAGTCCACGTTCTTCACAGTAGTGAGAGAATTCCTTATAAACATATTCACCACCTTAGTCTAACCTTACCTATTTGATTCTTTTGTAGTTGGTTTTCCATTTAGGCTTTAAAGATCTAAAAATACTATAGTGCTTCATCTTTTGACTTAAGTAAATAAAGATAGCAATACTTAGTTGCATCATTTATGATAGTAAGGAAATATCGTTTGCCACCTTTAGTTAATATTTCATTTATCTCACATAGATCATAATGTATTAGCACAAGTGGTGAAGTGCTTCGCCCCTCAACGCTATGAAAAGGTTAGTGGGGTTGCTTAGCTTGCACACACACTTCACACTTAGAGCCCTTCTCATAATTAAAACTTAAAATTAGACTTTAAAGTTAACATGACACAACCGAGAATGCCAAATATCATGAATTTAATTGTAGTAGGAAATATTAAAAATGTTTACATGATTGAAATCAAGAATAGGTAAGCGGAACATGCCTCCGCTGTCATAGACTTTGCCCACGAAATTATCAAATTTGGTAACCCGACCTTATTGCACTAAAAAATAAGCTTTATTCCTTGCCTACATATCATAGACCCACTCAAAAGATTATGAGTCGTTGTAAGCACGTACAACACTTCTTTCAGGACGAGTGTCTTGCCTAAAGTGAGCACCTTCACCCTAAAATGAATAGAAACATGATTGTTCAACACATATATGTCTAGTTGGGCTAGCATTAGTCTGTCAATCAATAGATGGACTTGCCATAAAGGCCTGAGATGCATACCCATCTGAACTGTAGCTAGCTGGTGCGACATTGACTTCGGCCTTGTGGCCTTTATGCTGCCAGGAGAAGGACCCCACCTTTACAATTACGACAGTGATTGACTTTATGACCAACCACTCCACAAACGTAACATACAATTTTCTCCTCCTTCTTCTTCATTTTCTTGCATTTGAGATTGCTTTTGGGCTATTTCTTGAACTTATGTTTTCCATTACATCCAACATTCTTGACCTCCACCTGATGAGATTGAACTGGAGTCTTTCGTTCACCGTCACTGGCTCTGGCACGCTCTTCGACATTAATAACAGCTGACAACTCAGTGAGAGTCCTGCACTCCTTTATATGTTGGCGAGCGGTCACAAAGTCATGCTACGAGATGACAACTTAGCTAGAGTGACATTCACTTGAAATTTCTCTATTAGGACATAGTCGTACAGACTTAAGTCACATACATGGAGCCAAGGCAGAATTATTTGTATCACCCCATAGCGCCATAGCTGTGGTTTCTAGTGGAACACTGGAGGATTCAAAATGACCTAAAATAGTTTGAGGTCCGTTAGCCATAACTTAGACTTAGTCTGCCAATGCTTAAAGTTAACACCGTCAAACACTTTTGGCTTAACAACGTCAGAAGAGGAAACCATTTCTTCAAAAATATGTTTTTGGATTGTTGAAGTAATTGCAAATTTAGCAAATATCATAGAATCCAGAAATAAATAATGACCAAAAAAAATATAATTCCAGCAAGCTTTATATAATATAAACAATAGAGATGTCTTTCAGATAACAAAATTATTGCTTATTACATATAAACAGGAAAACATACTCAAGAATTTAAAACTACGGACAACATCAATTAACATAATGCATAGATTCGTATTTAATCCTTTGCTCTCAGATGTTGACTGCTCTAGTGATGAACTAGGCCTTCTCGGCATCATTGGATTGTTTCTAAAAAATAATTAGAGTGATAATTACTTGACAATATATAAGGTTTTGTGCTCTGCTTCTTTATCAATATAAAAGTAAAAACTATTTAAGTAACTCTGATAGAAAATAGAAAGTGACTTTCAGTGAGTGAACAAAGCTAGTAACACTACTGCTAACAATATGCTTTCTGAATTTGAGTTTGAATGCTATCAACTATTAACTGAATCACTGAACAAGATGGGATTAACTCAATGGTATCACTGTAAGATTAACAAATCAGAACTTCAGTAATCAATGATATTACTACAAGACTAGTAGGATGCTCGTGCGTTGCAATGGAACTCCAAAACTTACAGAAATAATATTTTTCTTTAACACATAAAGCGAATCAAATAATTAAATGATGATGATACGTATGAGCTACATGAAGTGATGAGGAGCTACATGACATTCGCATTAGTGGACTGGAAGTGTGGAACCTATACTCAATATGACATTTGTTACCTAGGACGACTAGGTTTCTCGATGTTTTGGTTATCGTAATGAACATTTGCTAAACCTTACTTACAAATTGACGTATGGCATATCATGGACAATCTACTGCAAGAATTTCAACTTAAGCAAACATACTATATGTACCTGTCATACATAAATAGATAAGCATACTGGAAATAGCAAGGTAAAGAAGAAATATCCATGTCTTACTTCAGTATTTCCAGAAGATCACCATGGCACATACACAATGAACAGAAAAGGGTTTCTTCGATTCCTGAAACACTAAACAGCACGCATTATATTTAATATCCATGATGCACCTCTAAAATTTCTCTGTGGAGTTTACCAACAATATGTTCACAATAGATATCATCTTTTCCTTTCAGTTAACCACAAACAGAATAGTTCTTTACATTTCATCTTTTCCTTTCAGTATTCAAATTAGTTAAGATAAGATTACATAAACTTGAGAACCCAGGAGACACAAAATGTCACCCAGAATACCATGTTAACTACATGTGTATATGCCACGGCCTAAGGATGTATAACATAGAAGCTATTGGATTAGATCATTGGTGAAGTGTCATAAGAGAAAGCCGAACCAACCGTGGTATAAAAGGATGAGTTGAAAACATAACTTGCATTATTGAAGCCATATAGCAACTGTAAAGGAGGAAAAGATATGTATCAGTATTACTTAAGAGAAATTATTAGAAGGGAAAATAATCTCATGTAGTCAATCCATGCTACCTATTTCCAAGGTTTACAAGGCCAGTATAACCGGGTCCGTATAAAAGTTCAGCATCTTTGCCACTTTCTTGTATTCTATTCCAATCAAAATTTGTGTTGTGATCAAGTTCTCTTTCAGCAGTAGTCATCTCAGTCTGCAAGAACAGAGAAAAAGTCGGTTCAAATAAACATAGCCCCTAAACAATAAACCATATAGCCAAGCATATAAAGGAATGGGAATAAAAACTGTACATTGATGCATTACTGGCTGTAACATATTTTCATTTTATTTCTATAAAAATATCGCAGCCACTGATCTCTTATTCGGCTTTTTTTACAATAATTCCTAGAGAAATCTTTTATTTCATAGTTAAAAATCATACCAGGCATCCACTTGAGTTTTTTTATACAAAAGTCTAATCATGCAAAAGTCCTTGGTATCAAGCACTAAATGTTGAATATTGCAACATATCAATATCTAACTCCAATAGGATTTAAGCTCGAAGTTTAATGTAATTATGCAATAAGTGTAAAATGAGGTGTTAGAGCATATATTTGCCATGAAAAAATTCCATCTGATTTTACCATATTTTTAATCCATAGTATGTAGAGCTAAATTATCATAGGTAAATGTCATAAAATAAAGGATAGCAAATCACCTTTTGGAGTGAAGAAAAATCAATACCAAAATGTGAGAAGTGCTGAGCTAATAATGGATCTTCAACACTATCATCTTCCGAGTATGAGTAAACGTCTGAGTTGTCACAGAAAATATAGTATGAATAAGTGTTTTAACAAAAAAAAAATGAAAGAAATGATGAGAGCAACCTCTGCTGCATGTGCTCCTTGATAGGAAAGGTCGCATCAAGAATACTCTGTGTTAAACTTAAAAGGGTATGCAGGCAAATACCATTATATGAAAAGGTAAAAAAAATACCAGCAAATTACTTCTATTATATGAAGATATATGAGCTATGTGGTATAAACCACATAAGTAAATAAAATAACTCTGGAAGTTTAAAAGAACAAATCAGACACCTTCAGGCACTTAACTAAAAATTGTATCTTCAATAATGGTAGCAAAATACTCCTTCCCGTCACCATTTGTTTACATTTTCAACTTTTTTTGTGCCTCCAAATGCAACTGTGACCATTATTTTTATTATTAAAGTTATTAAAGCATAATGTTCCAAGTACCTTTATGTTGAAGCTACTCATGTCATTTTCATATGACCAATGTAAATATTCAAAAGGATACTATTAGTGAGAGATCAAAAAGTTTGACTGCAAGTTGCACACAGTGACATAGTATTGTCACTGGAGTTAGCAGTAAATATAAAACGATGAAGTCCAAAAATGCAAACGTTCAAGAGTAGCATTACCTGCTGCTTCCAAATCAGCAGTAATTGTTCCAAGCTTTACCGCAAGAGGATATTTAGTCTGTTGGTAGTGTTTGTTAGAGATATATATATGTATAGTTTGTAATTCCCCATTGTTATAAGGGGTTCTTTGCATATTCACCGCATGTACCTGTGTATATATACTGGCCCATTGGCCTCATATTGAATACAAGCGCTATTCATAACATGGTATCAGAGCGGCGAGGGTTTCCGTCGCTTCGCTTGTCGCCGCCGCCGCCGCTGTCCTCGGATCCAGGTGGTCGTCGCCTTGACGTCATCTTGACGTCTCCCGAACGGAGAAGCTGCCTCGGCCTTGAGTCGGTCGCCGCCGCTCGTCGCTCCTTCAGCTTCCTCGTCGCTCGGATCGTCCGAGACCACCACGTGGTCGTCGCTCTTTCGGCTCCCTCCCCGTCGCTCTAGGGTTTCCATCACCCAGATCATCCGAGGGGGTCGCCGCCGCGGGGAGCTGCTCTACCCGTCGCCCGGATCGTCCAAGGGGTCACCGCGGGAGCCGCTCACCGCTTCACCACCGTAGCCGCGAGGGAGCCGCCGCTTCCTCCGCTGCCGCCCGATCGGATTTGGCCGCAATCCGACCGCCGCCGCCGCCGTCCTCGCCGCCGCCGCCACCGCCGCTTCCACCCGTAGCTCTACCGAGCCGCTCGCCCTCCACCCGCCGCTGCTCCGGTCGGATTCGGCTGCAATCCGACCGCCGCCGCCGCGCCCGCCGCGCCGCCGCTGCGCCGCCGCCGCCGCCGCGAGGGAGCATCGCCTGTGGGAAACCCTACGCAGCGTGTGCCGCTCGGCTGTGTGTTTGACTCGGGCGTGCGCCCATAAGCAATGCAAACAAACCAAAAACGCTCGGTCTAACCGCCACGCTGCTCGCCGTCGCTTTAGACTTTGTTGCCTTGGTCGCCGCGCCGTCCAGCGCCGCCTACCAATGGGTACCGTTTCCCTCCCTCGTTACCCGGTGATCTTCGATGGTATTAATTACACCGACTTCGTGTCTCATATGCGCATCCACATGCGTGGTCTTCGTCTTTGGGGCGTCCTCTCTGGCGATGTCACCTGCCCGCCTTGCCCTACATCTCCGACGGAGCCTATGCCTGTTGCGCTGCCCCCAATAGCCGACAAAGCTGCTGCTGAGACCGCTCACCTTGCTGATGATGAGGCTATCTCTGCCTACCAAGAGGCTCTGGACTTCTACAAGGATCGCCAAACCGCCTACACTCAGTGGTACGACGACGACGCTCGGGCTGCTGCTGTCCTCATCGCCAGTATCCAGCCTCAGTTCTCTTCTGAGGTTGTGGGACTCCCTACTGCTTTTCAGATGTGGACTCACCTTCGTCAGCGCTACGAGCCCTCCGGCGATGCTCTCTACCTGTCCGTGGTCCGCCAGGAGCACTCTCTTCAACAGGGTGATGCTACTGTTGATGCTTTTACTCGTAGCTCGCTATCCGCATCACCGACTCTCTCCGCATCTGGCCGCCGCCGCTTGTCGCTTTGTCGCACGTGCGTCGACCGAGTTTCAGCGGATCTACGAGTTCCTCACTCGCCGCCCCGAAGTTCGAGCAACGGCGCGCCCGCCTCCTGCACGCCACCCTCGTGTCACTCTCCTGGAGGCTCTTACCAAGATACGCGCGGAGGAGACTCGTCTAAGTGGTGCTGGCCTACTACCACTCCCCTCCGTGCTCGCCGCCCACCCACCTGCTACACCGACGACTCCACGCGCCAAGACATCGCTTCCTCAGCCGCCACCACGGTGGTGGCGCGCCTCCATCCGGCGGTGGTCGCCCTCATTGCTCATACCGCAATAAGGTCGGCCACATTGAGTCCCGCTATAAGAAGCGCCGCATCTTTCTTGCCGTTCTTCTACTAGCACCGCATCGTGCTTCTACATCGACGCTGCGATCGACTTCTTCAGCTTCTCTCACTAAGGTGAGATAGCCATACTTCGGCGCCGCTTGTCGCCTGTGTTCTCCTCGATGTGTTCTCGCAGCTCGCCATCGACTCTTCTGCACCGAGAAACCACCTTCTACACAAATGTACCTCCTGTGGATTCTTGATTCTAGAGCATCTTTTCACATGACTCCGATCCTTCCACTGTCTTTCATTACACCCCTTGATTCTCCCGCCGTTGTTCTTCTGCGATGGTACATCTCTTTCTATCTCTGGTCAAGCCCTCTTAGCAACTCATCTTTTCATGTTCCTTCATTGCTTATGTTCCTCGCCTTACCATGCGCTTCTTTCTCACGGGCGACATCGATCTTGGTTGTCGGGTCATTCTTGACTCGACTCTTGTTGTGTTCGGGACGCGCATGGGAGCTCGGTTGGTTCGGCCTCGCGCCTTGACTCACAAAGCGTCTCGGGAGCTTGACGCTTCACCTTCCTTCCACGCCACCGCTGCCGCCGCCTCTCGGCCGCCACTTCGCCTACCAGCTCTTTCCGGCAGTGGCATCACCGTCTTGGTCATCTGTGTGGATCTCGTATGTCGTCTATCGTTCGTCGTGGTCTTCTGGGGTCTGTCTCAGGAGATGTGTCTTTAGATTGTTAGGGCTGTAAGTTAGGTAAACAGATTCAGCTTCCTTATCCTCGTAGTGAGTCAGTGTCTCAGCGTCCTTTTGATCTTGTTCATTCAGATGTTTGGGGTCCGGCTCCCTTCGTTTCGAAAGGGGTCATCGATATTATATCATTTTTATAGATGATTTTTCTCGCCACACTTGGATATATTTTATGTCTTCTCGTAGTGAGGTCTTATCTATCTATAAACAATTTGCCACTATGGTCCATACACAGTTCTCCACCCCTATTCGTGTCTTTCGTGCTGACTCCGCTGGCGAGTACCTCTCTCGTTACCTGCGCAGCTTCCTTATCGAAAGGTACTCGCCGCTTCTCCGTCCCGTGCTCATGCTCGAATGGTGTTGCCGAGCGCAAGCATCGCCATCTCCTTGAGACGGCTCGCATAATCGATGATTGCCGCCTCTATTCCACCTCACTTTGGGCCGAGGTCGTTTCCATCGCCACCCATCTTAACATCCACCCTCTTCTCGCTCTTCGGTGCGATTCCTATTGAGCGCCTTTGTGGTCTTCTTCCGACTACTCGCCCTTCGTCTGCTTGATCGCTTGCTATGTTCTCCTCGCCTCGAGAACGTAATAAACCGATCGCCACCGTTGAGTGTGTCTTTCGGGATACAGATGTCGAGCACAAAGGATATCGGTGCTGGGATCCTGTTGGTCGATGGATTGCGGATTTCTCGGGATGTGACTTTCGACGAGTCTCGTTCCTTCTACCCACGTCCTCCCTCTCCTTCGGTTTCGGCTTCCTCTGTGGAATCTCTGTCCTTTTTGACCTTTCCAGATACACCTATATCTGTCTTGCCCTTATCCACCTGTCCCACTGAGTCTCCACATATTTCTCCTATGGCCTCTCCGCCGTTGTCGCCGCCTGCTTCATCTCCTGCGGCTCCTCAGGCTCCTCCCACTACACTCGTCTACACTCGTTGACCTCGTATTGAGGATCTTTCAGATGAGCCATCTTCTTCTGATGTTCTCTCTTCTCCTGATGATCCATCTTCCCCTGATGGGTTATCTTCTCCTCGCTACGCTCTCCGCGATCGCCAGTCGATTCGGCCTCCCGCCTGCTTTGGTTTTTTCCGTGCACTACTCTTGAGCTCGTCTCCTATCGGGATGTTGTTACTCATCCCGAGTGGCGCATGCTATGGCCGAGGAGATTGCGCCCTCGAGTGTATCGGTACTTGGGATCTTGTTCCTTTTCCATCTCACTCGTCCCATCACGTAAGTGGGTCTATAAGATTAAGACTCGCTCGATGGCTCTCTTGAGCGCTATAAGACGCGCCTTGTTGCTCGTGGCTTCCAGCAGAGCATGGTCGTGACTACGACGAGACTTTTGCTCTTGTGGCTCACATGACCACTGTCTGCACTCTTCATGCGGTGGCGTCTGTTCGCCACTGGTCTGTTTCTCAGCTTGATGTCAAGAATGCCTTTCTTAATGGCGAGTTGCGTGAGGAGGTCTACATGCTTCCGCCACCGGGTATTCTCGTCCTCGAGGGCATGTTCGCGTCCTTCGCTGTTCTCTTTATGGCCTTAAGCAAGCCCTCGTGCTTGGTTTGAGCGCTTCTCCTCGTGGTTACCGCTGCTGTTTTTCAACTAGTGATCATGATCCTGCGCTCTTTGTCCACACTTCGCCTCGTGGTTGGACTCTTCTTCTTCTCGTATGTTGATGATATGATCATTACGGAGATGATTCTGAGTACATTGCCTTTGTCAAGGCTCGTCTTAGTGAGCAGTTTCTTATGTCGGATCTTGGTCCTCTTCGCTACTTTCTTGGGATTGAGGTTACTTCCACTCTAGATGGTTTCTTTATGTCCCAAGAGAAGTATATTCAGGATCTTCTTGATCGCGCCTCTCTCACTGATCAGCATACTGTTGAGACTCCCATGGAGCTTAATGTTCATCTCCGACCCTCTGATGGCGAGCCTCTTTCTGATCCGACTCGCTATCGTCATCTTGTTGGGAGTCTTGTCTATCTTGATGTTACTCGTCCAGATATCACTTATCCAGTCCACATTCTGAGTCCAGTCCACATTCTGAGTCAGTTCGTATCTGCTCCCACTCAGGTCCACTACAGCCACCTTCTTCGAGTTTTGCGATACCTTCGTGGAACTATCTCTCGCTGTCTTTTCTTTCCAAACTCCACTCGTTATGACTTCAGCTTATTCGGATGCTACTTGGGCCGATCCTCTAATCGCGGGTCTATCTCTCGCATCGTGTTTTTCTTGGTGGTTCTCTCATTGCCTGGAAGACGAAGAAACAGACTACAGTGTCCCGTTCGAGTGCAGAGGCTGAGTTGCGCGCTATGGCTCTCTTGACAGCAGAGATTACTTGGCTACGGTGGTTACTTGTGGATTTTGGTGTTTCTGTCACTACACCGACTCCTCTCTTGTTCGACAGTACATGTGCTATCAGTATTGCCTGAGACCCTGTGAAGCATGAGCTTACTAAGCATATTGGTGTTGATGCTTTCTTCATGCGGTCTTGTGTGCATGACCAGGTGATTGCTCTTCAGTATGTGCCTTCAGAGCTTCAGATAGCGGATTTCTTTACGAAGGCCTAGATTCGCGCACAGCACGGTTTCTACCTCTCCAAACTTAGTGTTGTTGATCCACCATGAGTTTGAGGGGGGGTGTTAGAGATATATATGTATAGTTTGTAATTCCCCATTGTTATAAGGGGTTCTTTGCATATTCACCGCATGTACCTGTGTATATATACTGGTCCATTGGCCTCATATTGAATACAAGCGCTATTCATAACAGTGTTCAACTGCATGATTATTCCCACCACTTCCATCCCAAAGCCACCTCCCGCAGAGGATCATACCATCAGTTAAATTTAACCAGAGATTCTCAGTTTTATCACATTTGCTACACTTCCATCCAGTAGGAGGCACAATAACACCATTGTCTAGTTATGCAGCTCCATAGCATATGAATTGATGTTCTTCTTGTCGAGAACCAAAGAAGCCGCTTGTTTTCTATCATCACTTTCAAAGTATAACTCTATCAACCGCAAGCCTAACTCGCAGATTTATAGTATAGTAAATAACTATGCATATGACAACTTCAATCTTTTACATAAAACATGAAATTTACCTTCTCGGCAAGTCAACCGATGGAAACGGAGAGATAAATTCAAGCAAGATAACGATTCCAAAAGTCTCATCATATTCGTGTTCTTGATCAAGAAACCTCCTCCACTCCTATCAATTGTACAAAACTCATTAGTGAAGATGGTAATTGCTTCAACATATAAAGTGATCGTAACTAATTGCGCAAAGTTATATGGTAATTGCGAAATAATATTAATTAAATGACACGATTATCTCTCGAATTGTCGATACGATATCTCGCTTTATATGATAATTGCTTCAACATATAAACCGACCGTAACTTATTGCGTCGGTTTGATCAAGAAACTCGCATATTCCATCGTAAGCGTGGTCCATGCATTCGAGATAATTGTAAGCGCCGGCGAGGTTGGGCATAAGCAAAACAGAACAAGGGCAATGAGGTAACCTCGCGGAGGCGGTGTCGTGACTTGGCACGCACTGCATGCGAGCAGAGAGCATGGCGGCGCCGTTGGGAGGAGAAGTGGCGACGGCGCCAGAGAGAAAGAGGGGATAAAAAGGAGTGAGCGTGGGCAAGAGAGGAGTTGAGGAAGCTCACCCAAGGGGACAGTGGAAGCCGAGGGGACTGGAGGTGTAACATCCTAATTTTCTGAGCTTCAAAAAACCTTTTAAATAGTTAGTAGGGAGAAAGTCACCATTTGGTTCTATTTGAATTTAATTCAAAAGCTTAATATTGGACTTTAGAATCAAAAGCATTTAACGTGAATAATCCCAACATGAACAATAGTCAAAACTATTTTATTTGGGTTCTACGTGCTTAGATATATTTTCTAGATTTTTCTAGAATTTTCCGAGTACATTTGCTATTTTCTATTGCTTATTTGAATTTCTGGTATTTTACAAAATAGAAAAGGATATTTAAAATCTCAGAAAAAACTTTGGGCCGAATTCTTTGAAGCCGCCCACCCTATTCCCTTCCACCCAACCTCGCATGCACTTCAGCTTGCTCGCGCTCATGTTGCCTCACCGACATGCGGGCCCGCACCCGCATGTCAGCCTCTCCTTTCTCTCCGCGCACCCACGCTGGTCCCACCGGTCAGCCTCACCCGCGCCGTTTCGCACGCGTCCGCGCTCGAGCCGCCGTCGCTGACGTGTGGCCCCCGTATCTCCCGTAGCCGCCCCGAATCCGCTAGGATTCGATCGCCGCCGCCAGCGTCGCTTTTTTAGCGTTGCGCCACGGACTCTCCCGAGCCTCCGGTATAAAGGGAGAGGAGCCTCGCACCGCAACCCAAGCCTAGCCGCCTTAGCCTCGCGCCGAACCCTAGCCGCCGCGGGAGCTCGAAGTTGATCTGCGCCGCCGCCAACTCCGACGAGCTTTTCCGCCGCAACCAGAGCCGCTAGAGCTTCGTGGTGTGCACCGCCGACATCGCACGGAGCCGCGCTACCTTGTGGTGGCCTCCGTTTCGCTGGAGTGTCACTGTAACCCCGATCCCGTCGAGCCCGCGCGTCCACCGCCGCCTAAACCTCGCTGCCGGCCATCCCAGTCGCCCCCATGCACCCGTGAGCACCCCGTCGTGATCGCCTTCGCACCCTCTTCATGCCGGTACCACCCACCACCGACGAGGAGCCGCCATTCGCCGGGACCCTCGGTTCCCGAGCCTTCGCCGCCTTCGCCGCTACCGCATCAGCGCCACCTCGGCGCCATGTCAGCAACCCCGCCTACGTGTCGCGTGCATGGCGTCCAGTCAGCGTCCACGTGCACGCATGCATGGCAGTCCACCGGTCTCCAGGTTCCGAGGCTCGGTAGACCTAGTCTACCGTGAGCCGTGAGACTGACATGTGGGTCCCACATGTCAGTATTTCCTTTTTATTTCTTTTAATTTTTGAAATCCCTATGCTGACGTCATTCTTGCGTAATAATCTGATTTTTCTATTAAGAAATAATTCGAAATTCCAGTAAATCCAAAATTAGGGTTTCTTTTAGATTGAAACTTCCAGAGCCCATAACTTTTGCATCCGAACTCCGATTGAGCCCATTAAAATTCCTAAATTCATCTAAATACGAGATCTATTTATCTGATATTTTTATTTAATTTTTGGAGTTTTTTATCTCTGTTATTTATTTGTTTTATTTATTTGTTCTGTTTGTAAGTAGACGTCCATACGTCGGGGAATTTTGGAGAATAAGGAGCACCTCAAGATCAAGACCAGTACCTAGACCATTTTCAAGGCAAGTCATACCTTTGATCATCTTGAACCCAGTTTTCAAATTACTTTGTTCCAAAGTATTGCATCCTACTTCAATTATTTATTTAATTGCTTTTGGGTATAGTTATTATCCAATTTGTTATAACACCTTGGCTTTGTATGTCATAATCCCTTGTCACCTTAGATTGGTTTATTAGTTGGTAGTATTGTAGCACCAACGTGGGTTGGTTAGATGCGAGTACAACTGCTTAGCCATGCTATGAGTCTCATATCTCATTTGAGTTGTAAATATTAAACCTGACTAAGCGACTATGGAACTTTGTGTAAAATTATGTGCTATGTGTTATTACTTCGTGATAGCATGTGTTGCACTAAAACCAACTGGGTGGTAAAGGGTTTGGACCGAGGCAAGTGGTGGATCCTGTGTGATATGGTGGACTGTGTGAATGGGAATGATAATCTTTGTGACATAGTTAGAAAATAGAAGTCTTGTCTTGGTCAATTAAGGACTTAACTTTGTGCGCCATTGAACTGAGCCTTCCTGTACGACCACATGCTTGATGGGACGGGCCTAACATAGTAGGTTATGGATTCTCGGCATTGATGTTCAGGTGGATAGGTTAGGCTGTGTGACAGGGTGGAGGTGTGACTACATGGTAGTTGCATCGCGGGACGGTTCGCCGTATCCCTGTCCAGCGGTGTGTGTCAGACTAGAATTCATTGTGGGCTGGTCTGGCGGTAAAGCACATTGGGAATGTCAATGTCTGAGATGAAGTTTCTGAACTGTTTTGTTATGATTGGTGCTAACTACACTATTGTATCTTGTGGGTAAAGTGTACAAACTCTGCAGAGTGTTAAATCAATCTATTTGAATAGCCGCGTCCGCGGTTATGGATATGCTTGGGGATTTCACACAAGGGGTAGTTTTCATAAAATGTTGGGATGGGAGCTATGTGATCTAAGTCATATGGCTATGTGAAATAATCTGTTAGCTTTGTGCCTTGGTGAAAACAACTGTTAAATTAATATTGTCTATTTGTTTTGAATTACATTTCAATCTATTATTGTATTCAATTGCAAATATTGCTTTCATGCAAAAGAACCACAGAAACCTTTTCTTTTGGAATAAGCCTGCATTTATAAATTGCATTCTATGGTATGATTTGCGAGTATGGTTGTGTACTCATGCTTGTTGTAAAACTTGCCCCCAAACCTACAGAAGAAGAGGAGTCTACGCCTGCTTTCGAGGAGGAGTTCGCGAAGGTTGCTGATCGTTAAGGTCTAGATCCTAGTTGGTTGCATGTGGTGAATTGATGGGATCTACGCTGAAGTTGTTTCTGTTTCACTACTATTTTATTCTCTGTTAGCCCTGCGTGGCTCAATAAGTGTAAACTCAACCATAAGGTCAAAACCAATATTTATTATTCAAACTAATCGTTTACTTTATTTATCGCTTGTGTGGATCGATGTTCACCTATGTTGACACTGTGTGCACTAGTGTGATCCTGGACTAGTGCATTATACACAGATGGTCCAGAATCGTAATTTTGGGTCCCGACAGGAGGCGTCCTGGCGATGGGAGCTGAGGGCGATGCGGGCGGCTCACCGTGGAGGCGACGACCGGGTGAGAGAGGCTTCGAATTTGATGCTTGGGAAGGAGGAAGGAGGTGTGAGGGTGCTCTGGTAGGATGTAATTTGGGGGAGAGACTCACCGGAGCAAAGATGGCGGCGATGGCAGCAGCTCCGGCCGTACATGGGGAAGAAGGTGGCGTGCGGTGCTCTGGTGGTGGAAGATCGAAATTGATTGAGGGGGAGGTGTCCTTGAGGGCTAGAACGCGTCATGACGCAGGTGATTTTGAGAGAGCTTACTGGGGTCGTCTGGAATGCCATGTAGAAGCGGCGGCAGCGAACGGAGAGGAGGAAGAAGATGGTCACGCTCCAAAGGTTCGTCTGCATGCAGGGATAAAGAGGGATAAAGAGAGGTGATGCGCGAGCTTGATGGCGCGGGCCTGAGCTCACCAGAGCTGCGGCGCGTGGCGGCCGAAACAATGGTGGACGGTGGCTCGGCTTGGTTCTTCTTCATGGACGCAAGAGAGGAAGAAAAATGGGAGGGGAAGAGGGCAAGAAGGTGAAGGCCGGCACCACGCGGTGGTCTTTACGAAGGATGGAGAGAAGAGCGAGATGATGCAAGCAGTTCGTGGCGATGAGGGCGACGGTTTGGCGTGGCGTGTGATCGGGCGGGACGATCGTCCCTGCGGTGGTTTACTCGTACGTGGGGCGGGGTGGGAAGATGAGGTGGGACGATGCGGGTAAACTCTGAATTATATTACTACAAGATTAACAAATCAGTACTGCAACAATCAATGGTATTACTACAAGATCAATAAATCAGTACTGCAGTAATCAATGAAATTACTGCAAGTACTCGATGATATTACTACATATACTCAATGATATTACTGCACGATTAACTAATCAGTTCTTCAACAATAATCTAGTTCATGCTCAAAGCCTAATATATGATTCCAAATTAACGCAATAATTTACAAGTCCAAAATCATCACCGAGCATTCACAAATAGCCTACAATCTATCATGCAAGTCTCCCAATACTAGTATAAACAAATCACATAAAGGAACAATTGCAGGAACACTTGATGAGGATTGCCCCATGTTTATGATATACATACCTACACATCAAGATTCGAAATACTGTCACAAGGTTAAAGGTAAACTTAATATTTATAATTATAGTTTGCTTGAAAGGATACGACTATGGCTTTACTTATGTGAATGTAGGTATGCTGGATGCCCTAAAATAGTATGGACCAAAGGGAGGAGAGGGAGGCAAGACCAAGAGAGAAGAAGAAGACAACAGAAGAATACAAGCCCATTCGGCCACAAGAGGATGCCAAGGTCCTCCATGCAACCAACAAGGAGGAAGGAAGCCAAAGGGACCCATGCGTGTGGTTGAATTGCAGGAAGATCATCTCCACTTTGGTTGTGTTCAAGTGGAGCTATCATAGCGTGTGGTTCATCGAGTTCATACGTCATAGGTCGTTGCATTAGCATCAATTGGCCTCGTCGATTCGTTGGGTTTCACGGTGTATCCCAGATTCTAAGTCATGAAGATTGGGCACCCCGTATCAACACTAGTACAACACGCTATGTAAGATAGATGAATTGAAAACCGTAGATACTCACAGAACTAATGGCAATAAAAGTTGCTGAGAAGGCAAGGCGCGTCAGTAGGACGCTGACTCATAAAACCTTTCGCCGCCGTTACATCATGGTTTCCTGGCAAGGTCATCGGAGATAGAATGCCCCCACCATGAATCCAAGTGTACATAATCACGGGATCGAGACTGGGGGATTGCCGCACAAAGAAACAGAAGAATCTCGCGAAAAAAAATCCTTTAAAATTCCTTAAATATTTTGTTGTAGTCCCATTTGATGTATTTTAATTTGGAAATGGAATGCTAGAGTAGATGGTAAACGAAATCCTAGCCCCTCCTCTCATACTCTCCTTCCCATTCTAACTCCACATTTCCCCAACTAAATTCAACCGAGCCTTAATTTTGCAATAATACCACCATCAATCCAGTCCAACGGATACTTCTCTCCCCTATCCTTGAGACTCCAGCTGCCATGACGTGAGGTGAAAGTAGAAACAACAAAAAAAACAAACATCAAGGCCTCCAGCCAAAACAGAAACCAGAAACCGTGCCCCAAAGTAAATGCCATATAAAAAATTGAACATAAAAAAAATGAATGCCCTCCTCCTTGACTTCTCATTTCTTAATAATCAGTACAGCATCAGATTCATCAAACCAAATCCTACATTCCTAGATGCTCAATGCCTGTACTCACACCTAGGTACGTAGTACAACAAAATCCAGCCCTTCCCTAGATCCATGATCCGTCCATCCATCCAGCAATGTGATGAGCGATATCCACCTCGAAGATACACGAGCCAATCCAGGCCCAACCGGGCGGCACGAGATTCCCCCCACGTTCTAGAGAGAGATGTGATCCGGCAACATGCCCACATGAGGCCAAACCGAACTCCAGCTAAGATATCATCGTCGTCTCTCATCCGATCCCAACTGAAGTGTCCCCAGCTGAACTCCAAGAAAGAATCCCACGCTTTGTAATTCCCCTCCAACTCCAGGTCCCATCTCGGTGCTAGTACGATCCTACTCCTCCCCTGCAAGATCTCCTCTTTTCTGAGCTTTTCTCTTCTCCTGCTCTCCTCTTGGCCTGGCAATCACCACTCTCTGTCTGCCCCGAAATCCCGGAAAAAAAAAATCGCTGGATTTATCTTTGTTTCTCCCTCTAGAGGGGAGGGAGGGAGGGAGGGGAGAGAGAAAAAGATAGAGGGGAGGGAGAGGATCACAATTCGGGAGCCAACAAGCGAACAAACATACAAAGGAACCAAGGATAGCACAAAAATAGCTTTAAGGCTGGCTGGCTGGCAGGCAGGCAGGCGTCCCACTAATTAAACTACACCACCGCACCACTCCCAAACTCATGAGATACTCCCTCCTTCACTCATGAGCCTAGAGAGAGAGAGAGAGAAAGGTGTGAGATAGGATAGAGAGAGAGGAGTGGGGGGGGGGGATATCATAGATAGCGCAGCAGCAGTAGCAGCGGGAGCAGAGGAGGAAAAGAAAGGCCCAAACAGGAGAGAGGAGAGAGGAGGAGGAAGAAGAAAGCTTAGAAGAGAGATCCACCTCGAAGTAACCCCTCCTTCCTCCTTCCTTTCTCCTATCTTCCTTCCTTCCTAGCTTGCTTGCTGCTAGTGGAGGAGCGGTGGTATTGCAAGTTTACTACCACCGCGGGAAGAAGGGGACAGCAAGAATTGCTCTGCTTTTGGGCTGAGCTGAGGAGAAGAGGAGGATGAGGGAGGAGGAGCCGAGCTGGTTCGCGCGGTGGGAGGAGCAACTGCCGGCGCCGGAGGAGCTGATGCCGCTGTCGCAGTCGCTCATCACGCCCGATCTCGCCGTCGCTTTCGACATCACGTCGCACGGCGGTGGGGCGGACGGGGTGGTAAGCGGGGGTGCGGGGGTAGCCGGGGGCCTGGACGGCGCCGCTGGGGCGGGCGCGCCCGAGATGAACTGCGGGGCGTCGTCGGCCGCAGGGTCGAGCGGCGGCGGGGGAGGGGGCGCCGGAGAGGAGCCGGCGCGGACGCTCAAGAGGCCGCGCCTGGTGTGGACGCCGCAGCTGCACAAGCGGTTCGTCGACGCGGTGGCGCACCTCGGCATCAAGAACGCCGTGCCCAAGACCATAATGCAGCTGATGAGCGTCGACGGCCTCACGCGCGAGAACGTCGCCTCCCACCTCCAGAAGTACCGCCTCTACCTCAAGCGCGTGCAGGGGCTCGGCAACGGGGCCGGGGGCGCCGGCGCCGGCGGCGGGGGAGGCGCCGGGGGAAGCCACTCCTCCGGTTCGGTCACCGACGCCGCCACCGAGCACCTCTTCGCCACCGGGCCCGTCCCCTTCCTCCCGTCCGGCCGCGCGCCCGCCGCCGCAGGCGTCGACCCGTATCCGCCCTTCGCCTCCATGGCGCACCACCACCACCACCACCCGCCGCAGATCGGGCACTTCCACCACCCCGCCGCGCGCCCGCTCAGCCACTTCGGCGCCGGGCCCGGCGCCGGCTTCGACCACGGGTTCTTGAGCCGCGCCGTCGCCGGGGGCGCTCCGCCGGTCGGCCCGCCCGGGATGCACCGCATGGTCGGCGGTGGCGCCGCGATGGGGATGATGACGCCGCCGTCCTTTGCCGACGAGCTGGAGCTTGGATCCCGAGGCGGCGGTGGCGGGGGCGGGCGCCGCGAGCTGACGCTGTTCCCGACGTCCGGCGACCACTGAGGCTGGCCATCGACGGCGACGGGCATCGGATGGCCGACGACCTCCGTCCTCGGGTATATAAAATTCGTTTGCTCCCTGTTCCCCCTCTGCTGCTATTGCTGCCGCCGCCGCTACTTCCCAAGATCGGCATAGAAATCGAGCAAGGTTCCTCGCATCATAGAGTCCAGGAATTCTTGGGAATTAGCACTCTGTGTCTCCATCCACCCATCCATATTGCTACCTATCTCTTCCCCCATTGTTGCTGCTGCTCCTGCTTCTGTTCCTGTGTCGCTGCTACTGTATGTCATTGCTCTTCCACTTCTCCCCTTCCCTAGTTCTTGCTGTTGATGACATAAACTTAGCCTTAGAGAGGATTATTTAGAGGGTAAAAAAAATTGTGACAGTTTGGTACTTTCGTGTTCGTCGTCGAAGAAAAACTCAAGTCTTTGCGGATTGCGCCGAGGATACAGGGGTCAAATTTGCTCTGCTCATCTTGGTGACAATCACTTGGTTCTTTGAGTGATGCAACCATTGCTTGTGAGCCTGTGACCCCTCCAAAGAAGTGATGCAATCAACTACCATTGCAGATTGCATAGGCGAGTAGTGATGATATAGTCAGGGTTGAATAAGGGCAAGGACCCACCCTGGAGATGAATAAGTTTGCATTGGCATGATGATAATTCGGCCTTCCTGTTTAGCTCAATCGTCTGCGAGGCCAAAGAGATCCATAGCTTAATTTAGCTCCCTATCTATCTCTCTGTCTTCTTCTTCCTCGCTCCTCCTTCCAGGGAGGGGAAAGAGTATGTGTAGTAGCAAGGGTTGCACTAGCTCTTACATTCTGCTATGCTGCTGCTGCTGCTGAGAACATGATCAGAGCAATTCGAATTGGAGTTTGTTTGTAGTAATCACTTGTAAATCTGCCTGCGCGACCTTAAAAGCTTCTTGATTTTCTTGTAGCCGTGATAAAAAAAAAAAGACCTTCTTGAATTGTGCTAGTACAGCGGTGCTTAATTGTGTTCTTGTACATGCTCTGCATCACGCCCTCGTCTGCTCCCACTGGATGTATGTGTGATGTGTCACTGCTAAAGTGATAAGCAACTAAGCAAGAGAGGCAGCTCATCCATTCCTAAGCTGATAGGATACTGAATTACTGATGCTTCTTTCTCCATCTGAATTAGCAGTAATTTGGTGGTAGGGCAATTTTAGTAGTAGTAATAGCATCTGGCACACTTGCCAATCGATTAAATTAGTAATACCACACCACTGTTCACCTGGTCTGGTCTGATCTGATCTGATCTGAATCTTCCATGGCATTTGCATAGGCATCTAGTAGTCTAGTATCTCCATTGGCGTTGACGAGCCCAAAGATATATATTTATATATAGATAGAGTCAAGAGATGCTGCTGCAATGCTACTCCGTGTGAGAAGAGAAGGGCAGAAGGGCATTAATTTCCGAGGACAGGGGCATGCTGTTGTTAGGCATGACTAGGCATTAAGTGATGTGACCACGAGAGAGAGCGACCAAGGCGTTAATGAGGAAAAATCTAAGCGAAGCGGAACCCAGCTGCGCAGGCGAAAGCGAGGTATGTGGATTTTGTTCAGGTGAGCGAGAGGCTTGTCCTGTCCCCTCCAGTTCCAGCCTTGGGACACGAAGGAGAGCATTGCTTGCATGGTCTTCCTTCCTTCCCCCCCCCCCCTTTTTTTTTTTTTCTCTTTCCCTCCCATTTATGATTCTGATCTTTGCACGAGCTGGTGAATGAATCAGCACAGAGCTAGTAGTGGCAGGGATCAGCAAACCGGTACCGGACCACTTCCCGCTGGCTGACTGGGAACGGTAACCAGTCGGTTACTGTTTAAACCAGAAAAATCCCGGATAAAAATCACTTGAATTTGATTAAAAACCAACCGAATTTCAAAAAATAAAATTTGAACTTACAAAACCTGAGAAAACCGGCTGGAATTTTGGATCCCAGACCCTGACCGGTAACCAGTAACCGACCGAGATTTTTTTTTTCCTGAGTAGTGCTACGTGTAGCAACTGCGTCTGTCGAGATCGTCGGATAAAGCACAGTTGAAAAGTGGTCAATTACCCTATTTGATTGTCTTTTTTTACCTAGACCGTTGATTACACGATCAAACGATTGGAGAGCCGTGTAGCTCTAACTACGTTCGCCGTGGCTCCACTTCCGTAGTGTTCCCTGGATTGAGCATGATGGCACAGGATAATGTGTTGGGCATAACCATATGAGCATGGTGGCCCAAATTTGCGATTGATATTCACTATGTTTTGTTTTCTTTCACCACGATTGACCTTCACAACTGAGGGGTGAATTTTTAAAAGGAATTATCAATTAGCTATCACCAAATGTATCCCCCTACAAAAAATTTGCTGTGCTCCAAACTGGGGCGGAAGTGCGTCATGAAATAGAATGAGCGCATCTTCAACTAACGGTAGCTCGAGGAGAGAGCGTGCTCCACGTCATGAATAAGTTCTAGTGGATTAGATCCTCACAAGTCGCAAGTCCTGGTGTGTCTTCTTTGATCAGTTCAAACCATCATCATCATCACAGTCACAATTTGGTCCAGGATCGGCAACATGGCAACATTGCACCAGACTTAGACAAGCATTAACTCTTGAGTCTACAAAATTAGTTAAGGAGGCAAGAGTACAGCAGGGGCTAGAAACGAGTCGAGCTGAGCTGACTCGAGCCAGACTCCCTCAAGCTCGGCTGAAACATTGGCTCGGCTCGTAAAGACAACGAGCTAGAAGGTTGGCTCAGCTCGCGGGTAGGCTCGAGCTGGCTCGCGAGCCAAGCTGTCATAAACCGCTTAGCACTCTTCGGGCCCACATGTTATTTAAAGAGAGAGAGAGTAATATATATATATATATATATATATATATATATATATATATATATATATATATATATAGAGAGAGAGAGAGAGAGAGAGAGAGAGAGTAGAGGAAAGAGGGAAGGGGGCAGAGCACGCACAGGAGACGCTCGCCGGGGGCGAAGGGGCCATGGAGAGGGGTCAGAACCTTGAAAATGGGTTCCCGTGGGGGAGAGGGGGCTAGAGGTGGCGGTGTTGTGGGTAACAGTGCCGAAAGTGGGTTTGTGGTGGCACATGGCGGCCGGAGGTGAGGGAGAAAAGGGACGACTACACTGGAGGGGGAGAGGGGAGAAAAGATGGCGCGCAAAAGCATCTACAGGTGATGGGGACCTCACCAGAGTAGTTGGTGATGACGGGGGTGCGCTGAGGTGGGCTGGCGGCGGTGACCCGAGGCGGCGCGGCTAGCTCCTCGTGGCGACGGGGGCCTGGAGAGGGAGGCTTCAAATTCGAGGTTTGGGGAGGAAGAGGGAGGTGTGAGCGTGCTCTAGTAGGACTGTAGGAGGGAGTTGGAGAGAAGCTCACTGGAGCAAAAATGGTGCGGACGGGCGGCGCAGAGGACGAGGATGCTGTGGAAGGAGGGGGTGACGGAGGAGGACGAGGGGCGGCGGAGGAGGAGGATGGGGCGGCGGCGCAGGGGATGGGGAGGATGGGGCGACAGCGCGGAGGACAGGGTGTTGCCTACTGTGGAAGGAGGGGGCGGCGGCTGAGGAGGATAGGGCGGCAACACAGAGGGCGAGAGGGCGGGGGTGGCAGTGCGTGTGGACGGTGTGGTGTGTCAATGGGATTTGGGGGCTGAGAGGATTGGGAATTTGGTATCAGGAGTTTGAACAAAGTCTAGAATTAGTGTTTGTCTCCTGGGCCTTCGTGGGCAAGCAAGGCGGCATGAGCCAAACGAGCCACGTGAGCTGTTTGATTTTTTTTTTTGCGAGCTAGGCAAAGGCTCGACTCGATTCAAAAATTCACGAGTCCAAGGTGAGCCGGCTCGCAAGTATCTTCTGGATGGCCCCTTGTTCTTCACTTCTTTGCACGACGTATTGACTGCTCTGTAATAGCACTGCGCGACCAACAGCCTGAACATTCAGATTGGTGGAATGTTGTCACAACAAACACCTCCAAGAAAACGAGAGAAACTGATTGCATCCTTTGCAGTTTGCACTGAGATGGTAGTAGTACTTCACTAAAATTTCACACGATTTCTCCAATCGTTCTGATGTTCTCCTTTTCACCTTGCACTGCTTAGCAAAGCTACAAGTTAGTACTAGTAAAAGGTCGCTGTAAAATAGTAAAGAAAACCAAGAGAGTTCCCATCTCATCTGTGCTACTGTGGCAACTGCATTATTGCTTCTGTAATAACTGGGGTAGCAAAAGACCACTCGGTAGTTTTTATTCACCCAATCAACTTTTGTTCCTTTTCCTGCAACCTTTGCCCCTCTCATGTGCTCTGCAGAAAGGCCAGTTTGATAGTTCTGGAGGAAAAGGGATCGCAGCGCAGCAAGGACAAAAGCTAGGATCTAATGCGCAGCAGCAGATTGCTGCCATCGCGTTGAATGAACAGGTGCGCCTATGTATCCCAGCTCCTACTCATCAAATGATCAAACGCCAACTGGCTGATCCGGCGCAGGGGAATGTGCTGCCAAAAGCTAGCGATCCAACGCCTTTTTATCGGCCCCAAGGGGAATTTTTTTATCCGACGGCTGACGACGAAAGCTACCGGCATCTTGGTTCTTGGGCGATGAACCTCGGCATATGATGCTTCTGATGTCGATGGGTTTTCAGTTTTTTCAGATCTAGTGGGTTTGTTTGGTCGAAAGATGTAATTATTTTTAGTCATATAAGTTGATTTTTATGGAATTATTATTGTAAGTATTTGCTTGTAAGGAGGTTTAAGATGAGTTATACTTGTCAACGATTCATATATCATTTTTTCTTCTAAAGAGCAGGACATACCATAAATTTACAAATAGTAGTCCTCCCTTTACGAACAAATCTTACTGCAACCGCAAATCAATATGACAAGAGTCTTGATATGTATTGGCTAGCAGGGTGTAGTGCAGGGTGTGTGTAACAATTTCGTGTCGGCACCAAAACTTTTCGTTAGCAAGTAGGAGTATTGTGGTTGGTAGGAGGGAATTTGGTGCTTTATGAACGGCAGATGGATCCAACCAAGATTGTTTGGGCAAAGCTGGAAATTAGCACCGGATAGGACAACTTTTTAACCATAATAGAGGCATTTCCAGGAGTATCAAATTGCTGAACTGAGCCCTGACTTGTCGGCATTGAAGGAAGAGAGGCTGTCTTTCATGGTGAATCTTTATTTCTAGAGCTCCATGTGCGGCCAAAAGGGTCAAAACACCCCAAGGAAGAACGGGGACATTAGAATGAGTTTAGAGGGCCTAACAAATTGACATTAGATCAACCCAGTTGCATCGGATGGACCTAGTTTTGGTAATGACACGATCCAATTATCATGGCAATTTGCAAAGTGCAAAATTCAGGTACAAAACCATCAACTTACAGATACGGAACTTCACTGTGACGGCATGTTGGTGGTTATTGGGGATTCTATATTACACTTTTTTGCTAGTTCCTTCTCAAACGGGCTTAAATAATGTGCGTATATATGTACAAAGGATGTCAATTAACAAATTATAAATAGGTGAGACATGTTATAAATAAGATGTTTATAATACCCGGGTTATGTCTGATTCGGGGTTAAGATTTAGTTTAGGTGAGACCACTAGATTAGGCACAGTTTAGTTTAACACGGTCAAAAGCACTTCGGCATATTTTGAAATATACCACTCCCCAGTTTGTGATTTTGAAATATATCACTCCTCAGTACAGAGAAGAGTGACATATTTCAAAGAAAAAACTGAGCAGTAACATATTTCAAAACCACAAACTGAGGAGTGACATATTTCAAAATTCGCCTTTAACTTATGAATCCAACCTAACCTACGACAATTAATTACTTGTTCATGGTGTACCTGTTATATTTCTATTATTTTTAATTATTTAGAAAGGGAAAGTATAATGTTTTATCTACAATGAAGGATTGAAAATATTGGAAGTTCTGGGCTCAAATTACAGCACCATAAAATTATCTAATCTTTAGAACAGAACCTACGTACAGTTCAAATTTCTTCTTGTGTCTTTCTAAATTATGTTCCCGTACCAGTGCGCGATCCGTCATCCTCGTGGGCTCGTGGCTATTTCTTTGATCTGATGTATTGTTTTGTCCGGAAATGAATGCAAAATCTTTCTTTCTTTTGTTCTAAGAAACACATGTGTATGAGTATGACCAGCCAAATAAGGTCCACAAGAGCTGCTACTATTCTATGGAGTTGTCTCCATTCACGCTATTGTTTACGTTAAACTTCCATAACTAACGTGTATGGCATACTTTTTTTTTTGGAGAGACTTCTCTATCAGGGAAACTTCAGCTATAGACAAATGATTGTTATAGATTGCTTCTACTTGTGAGCTAAGCTATATATATGCACGAATAAAGTTAAAACACACTGAGCAACTTCGAAGTCAATCAGACTTCATTACTGGTTTAGTTTCAGCGTCAACTTATTAACCCATAAGCTAGAATGGGCATCTTAAATAAGGTTAACCTTTTTGCTGGGAGCATGAGAAAAATTAAGACAAATAGGCCAAAAATATTTACCCAAACTTCCTCCCGTGAGGCCATGACCAATCGGTCAAGGGATGGATTGAGATCCTCGGCATTGAAGTATTCAATGCGGAGGATCTATAGTGATATAGTATTAGGAGTGATCTTCATCGTCTGTTCAAAAAGTGAAGCTACCTTGCACGGTGCCGCGCTTTTTCCTATTTTGTGAGTACTGTTCACTTTCTCACGAAACACTGTTCACGCACGGACTTCTGATACGGTAATGCAACTGGATCATCGAGGGATAGTGTAACATCCCTAATTTGCAAGTTTTGAAGTTTCAAAAGTTTTTAAAAGCTAACATTTGGTTTAAGTTGCAAAAAGCTTAAAATTAAAATTTAGAAATCAAAAACCCTTTTAAATTGAAATATTCCAACTCCAATTAAATTAAAAGTTATTTATTGGAGTTTCCTGGATTTTATTTGAATCTTAAGCCTTTATTGCATTTTCTGGATTTTAATTTGGCTTATTCCTTTTTGTTGGAAACCAAAATCTATTTTGTTTGCAAAATTAAAAAAAACTAAAGTATAGCTAAAAGTATTTTTATTAAGTTCCATTTAATTCAAGGATCTTCTGTGAATTTTCCTAGAATTTTTGGAATGTTGTAGCTATTTTCTAAAAGTGTTTTTGCTTTTTCGGGATTTCTTTAATCGGAAATCATTTAAAATCCTTAAACCCCCTTTGGGCCGAATCTTTCCGGCCCATTCCCCACTTCCTCCCGCGCGGCCCACTCTGCCGACCCGCTCCGTCCGCAGCCGCGCCCCTCCCCTTCCCCGACCGTCCGATCGCAATCGGACGGCAACCCCGCAGCCACACCCCTCCTTCCTCCCCGACCGTCCGATCTGAATCGGACGGCCGTCGCTCGTCGTCCCCGCGGCTCCGTCTTCTTCCTCCGGACTTCTCTCGCTGCGCGCTGTGCGCGCGTCGCGCGCTGCGATCGCGTCGGCGCCTCCGTCCTCCTCGCTCTTCGCGCGCGCGACGAGCGCGGCGTGCTCCACCGCACTCATTGCCGCCTCCTCGTCCCCGTCCCGCCCCTTTCTTCCCCGCTTTTCGCCGCCATTACGGCCGGGCAAGCCCTCGCCGCTCTCCTCCTCCGGCCCCGAGCTCTATTTAAGAGAGCCCGGATCGCCTCTCTCTCTCTCTTTCCCTCTTCTCCCGCCTCTCCGCTCTCCTCGGCCTCAATCGCCGTTCTTGCCGCGCCGCCACCGGGGTCTCGCCGCCTCTAGCGCGCCTCCGAGCATCCTCCGCCACCTCAGACCTCACCCCGGCATCGCCCGACTCGCCGCCTACCTCGTGCGCACCTCGCCCCCGGACCGCCACGAGCATCGCGCCGCCACGACCGCCGCCACCGCGCTTCCTCGCCGCCGACGCCTTCCGGTGACGCCGCCCTCGGGCAGGTGAGCACCGAGATCGCCTCACTCCCATCTAGCCTCGTACCGCCGCCGACTAACCTCCGGCCAACGCGGCGAGCCCTGCCCGAGCGCCGCCGCCGCGTGCCGACGCGTGCCGCCACCTCGGCGCCACGCCACGCCATGCCACCTCGGCCTACGTGGCTGCCCACGTGGAAGCCCATGTGGCACTCCCTCCTCCTCTTTTCTAGAGCTCTGTGAGACCCACCCACCATGCACTCTCTCACCGACAAATGGGCCCCACATGTCGCTTTCCTTTTTTCTTTAATTATTTCAGCCGAAAATCCTCGATGACGTCACCGGCGCAATAATTTGAATTTCCTTTGAAAATAAATCGAAAATGAGGAAAATCTTATTTTCTTCATTTCATGTGTTTTCCAAACTTCTAAGGTCAGAATTTCTTCGCTCGAACTCGATTCGAGTGATTCAAATTTCTAAATTCATCTAAAATCCCCTCTTGCTGTTAGTGCTAGTTTGGTATTTATTTGGAATTTATTTGGAGTTGTTTTATTTATTTTGCTCTTTGCACACGTGTAGAAACCGGCTTTTCGGAAGATTTCTCGGATCCGACGACCGAAGCACCTCAACTCTTCATCGAAGGCAAGTCATAGATCTTTGACCATATTGAACCCATCGTTATAAAACTATGTTGTTTTATATATACATGCATCGCTAATTTTATATTAAATTGTTTCGGGAGTAGATAAATGCCTAATTGATGTATATCTCCTTGATGAATTGCAAAAGACATGTATCCTTGAATGACATGAACCCTTGGACACCATAGGATGGTTTATTGTAGTTGGACATTGATAAATCATCAACATGGGTATCGTTATATGCTTAGCCATGCTGTAGTGTACGTCGGGACTCATGATCACTTGCTTATGAATAAACGTGACTAAAGGAATTATGGAATCGTGGCGCGCCACTTTATTAAAAGATGTTGTGCCAAGACTAGGGTGGTCTTTGGCCGGCTTAAACCGAAAATGTTTTATGCTCGGGCGAGTGGATGGTGGTAAGTGTGGGTGCCGTGCGCACATCGGACGTGGATTAGTCTCGCCGAGCAACCAAGTAAGGACTTAACCTTGAATCTTTGATCCGGTCATATCGTGCAACCACATGTCCGTGATGGGGTGGACTCGCCAACTAATTAGCAATGCTTTGAGTCGGTTCTGTTTGGGTGATGAGCGGCGCAAGAGGGAGCCCGTAACGCGAATCCTTAGCGAGCGTAACCGAGTCAAAATGAACTTTGTAAAGCCTTGTCACGTGCTCTAGATCGCTTACCAAGGTAGTGAGCGGTGGTATCGACGGATGCCAAACAAACTAGAGAAGTCGTGTCTTGTGGGTAAAGCTGCACAACCTCTGCAGAGTGTATAAAAACTATTCGAATAGCCGTGTCCCGGCTATGGACATGCCCGAGATTTCACGCAAGGGTAGATGTTTTCTTTAAAATGGTGGAATTGATGGTTTGGATGGAAAGGTTGGGTTGATCTCTAGTTGTTTCAAAGAACTGAATTACTTATGTACTAATCTTTAAAATTGTGCCTTCAATCTACTTATTGTATTTATCACAAAATTGCTTTCCGCAAAATAGCCATAAAGCTATCCTGGTCTAGCCTCGCATGAATAATAGTTGCATACATTTCCCTATGACTTGCTGAGTACATTCCAAGTACTCACGGCTTGCGCCCTGTGTGTTTAATCCCCACAGAAGAACCCGGAAATTCAGAGTATTATGGAGAAGAGTATCCCAAGACTTTATAACTAGGTCGCGTCCTCCACTTGATTGCCTGTGGGCATGTCGAATGGCCTCCACGAGATATTTGGTTTCACGCAAGTTGTATTCTCATTGGCTAAGCCTCGTGTGGCACACTCTGTAAGACTTGACCATAAGGTCCCTTTTGCTACCTATTATTATTAATTTGTCCGCTTCATCGTTATTTTGTTGTATGGTTGTGATTGCACCAATGTTGTAACTGTGCGAGCTAGCTACTGATCTGGGACTAGTTCAGAGTGCACAGAGGGTCCTGGGGTTGCATACCCGGGGTCCCGACAGATAGGCTACGGAAAATGAGAAGTCAAGCATTCTCGATATTTCTAAATTCTGCAAAGAGAATGCACCACCACTAATAGTCCGGGATCTGTTTGGAATTTCTGGATGATGAGTTCCAGAGGAATGGACTTGTCTCCGATAATATTCATGGCTTTCCAATATGCCTCTCAGTGAGGATAAATATTTTGCTCCATAATTACTACTAAGACACTTTTGGATATAAACATTCCCTTCCTCTGAAATTCGAATCACACCTAGAAGAGATGCAAGTATATGATAAATGTGTCGCAACGCCAACACACTAAGGGCCTGTTTAGTTTGTTACTAACGTAAATTAAACCAAATTTTGGTAACGTCAATGAAAATTGGCTATCTTTGGTTTGTTACTAATATTTGGTAACGCTAACAAAAATTGGTAACGCTAACGAAATACAATGTCACACCCTGGCAATCTAAGGGTGAGAAAATCGTTTACCAAAATTTTAATAATCGCAATCCAAACAATGTGCATTTTTCCAAAATTTGGCTTTGCCTAAGTTTTAGCTATGTTAAATTTTGATTTAATTCATTTGGACATGAAGAAAAAAAAACCTAATAGCCCAGCCGTAAAAAAAAAAAACATCCATCGTCACAAGCTAGATCTGCAGATAAACATGGCCGATGCCAACGGGATTGGTAGCAGCAGCAGCAGCAGGAGGAGGGTGCGATAGATAGATAGACAAGCCGGTGGGGGCCACCTGTGAGGTCCCCGATTTATTTGACTTGTAATGCTTAGCCTTCCATTGACCCTAGCATCACAAAACAAATAAACCAAGCCTCGAGATATGTATATGCTTCCTAGAAATACAGCATACACACCCCGTTACAAAATCATGCATCAATTCCATACATCACGATATAACAATTCTGGCAAGAGACATACATAATATAAAGTTATTACAACAAGGGCCTGACTGGCCAAATAACAACAAGTATCATTAACAGCGGAAGCAAAAGTGACATAACATGGCTAAGACAAAAACCAACCGATTAACCACATAACCACAGGGCAACCGACCGGGCCGCCAAGCTAGCCGTCCCAACGGTAGCACAACTCACAAAAGCCGATCCCATTGGGGATCAACCTCTTCCTCTGCAACAATTAAGCAAAGCAAATGAGTACAAAAATGTACTTACAAGACTTACGGGTAACAAAACCTAGTTACTACTATATGCAGGCTTTAATCAAAGGAGAAGGCTCAAGGTCAATTTTCAGCATAAAGCAAGTTTTATTTGCAATAGATAATATGTTGAAGGCAATTTTGACAATCTGAATTTTATTTGCATAAATAACAGCGATACCATAAGTAATAATGTAACAACAACCTAG
Source organism: Ampelocalamus luodianensis (assembly GCA_036346255.1). Classification (NCBI taxonomy): domain Eukaryota; kingdom Viridiplantae; phylum Streptophyta; class Magnoliopsida; order Poales; family Poaceae; genus Ampelocalamus; species Ampelocalamus luodianensis. The sequence goes on from CM070625.1 coordinate 26,438,788, forward strand.
AGATGACTAACCCAATAGCCATCACAACAATAGCACGAATTACCCATTCGTACCACCCATTTCAAGTTTTACTTAAAAAAGTTGTAGTCTAACTCTTGAAAAGCTTACCCAAGCGTGTCCATAACCTAGGACGAGGCTATTCGAATAGTTTTAACCCTGCAGGGGTGTACCAATGTACCCACACTTCAGACCGCCTTTCCACCAGCCACGGTTAGCATACTTCCTTAGGTATGCAGGCACGGCTAAGTCTAACAAGACATTTCCAATATTGTGCATCAACTACGAGCCGCTTGTATGGACCGCAGTCCATACGCTACATTGTAAAGCCGTAAAGACAACTACCCCTTGGGGTAAAGCTTTACGGACAACTACAATGCTCCACCTGCGACGCGTAGCCAACACACGCCAAAGTACTAAGTCAAGAGAGGTCCCATACCCTCTAGTGTGGTTAGCACGTACCAAAATGCTCGGATAACAGGTACTCACAAGTAGTTCGGTCCTTAATTGACTCGGGCACCATTCCAGTCACACCTACAAGCACACCATCTTACCATTGTGCCCAAGTCGAAATCATTTTGTTTTCAGTTTTGGTTTTCACAAATAATCAAAGCACAGAGGCTGAAATCACAAAGTCATGATAAGTGTTTGTGTGATCAAGGTCATCGACTAAGTCGACAACCGCCCAATTCTACCGGTATCTAAGCATTCTAAGCATGACACCGAAAAGACAATGAAAGAGCCTAATTAAATCACCAGGCTCTAATTCACCAGCGATATTAATACTTATGTTTTGTGGCAGGGGATAAACAATTTAAGGGCAACCATGCAATGGGATTAGCTACCTCTAAGCGACAAAATAAATCTTGACACAAGAAGCATGCATACTTAGGTTTTGCAAACAAAATATTAGAATTTAAAAGTAGTAGGAGCAATATGATCAAATGATGTTACACTACTTTCCTTGTTGTAGATCACTTTCTTACTGCAGAGGATTCACTCATGTAATCAATAATTCCTTCGGAACCTAACGCGAAAAGGCGATAACCAAATAAGAACAAGAACTCTAAATAAAATCCAACAGCAAAGGATAACCAACTTTCATGAAATTTATACAGCGGCTAGAGGATGATTTTAGACAATTTTAGGAACAAGAAACAGGTCAATTGGACTTAACATGAAAAAGTTATGGCTAAAATAATTTCTATCAGCCTGATAATTCAATTTAATTCCTATCTGTTACTGTTCATGGCATAAATTTCTAGAATGAACTAGAGTCTAAAATTTTTATGGTAGGTAGGTTAAGACATTCTAAGAACAGCAAAATTGAGTTTGCACAATTTGGAGTTAAAATGAATTAATTATGATTTTTTAAGTTGTAAAACTAGTATATCCTAAATTTCAGTGGGAAAGACTGTATTAAAACCTATTCTACACTAATGTACATTACTAGAGGATTTTTGTCAGAACCCGGGAATTAATACTCCCAGATCCTCTGTGCATAACTGAACTAGTCCCATGATCAGTAGCTAGTCCACACAGTAAACAAAATGATAACAAATTCATATCACAACTTTATTAATAATCAACAGAGTTTATTACAAAAGAGGCTTACAGGCCAACAATAATGAACACAGCGGAAGACGAAGAAGTAGTAGAGTCCAGCAATCTGCCACATGCAATCGACTGGGGTAGCGGCCTAGTCGTCGAGATCCACACGGGTAGCAAAGTCCTTCTCCTCTGAAATTTGTTTGCATAAAGCAAGTATGAGCACAACTACCGTGCTCGCAAGTTACACCCGTCAAGTAACAGAATGACATGCATATATGGATGTAACAAAGGATGGCTTATTGGTTTATTTGCATAAAGCAAGATTTCCTTTAAATATCGGTACTAAGTTCCAAAGCGCTTATTTTATAACTAAAATTCTTTTATAAATTCTCAATTTTATAGTCGATAACGTTCACACATGAATGGTGAAGGATACCCTCCTATCACATGGCTTCTGTCCAATTCCCATTTGGATAAACCGGTTTAAAGAAGTCTTTTCAAACAAAACCAAAGTCTAACTTTGAGTAGTTCTCGCTAGCATGTCCATAACCGCGACACGGCTATTCGAATAGTTTTACACTCGCAGAGGTTGTACGGCTTTACCCACATGACAAGACTTCTCTAGTTTGTCCAAGCATATATCTATGCCACCGCTCACTACCTTGGGTGAGCGGTCTAGAGCACGTGTCAAGGCCTTTACAAAGCGCCATTCCACCGTAGTTACCCTCGCTAAGGTTTCCACCACCCCTTTGGAATAAAGACCTCCTGTTCGGCCCCTCTTGCGCTAGGTGGGACTAACATAAGTCGTAACATGACTACCCATTTCATCTCGAGGAACGACCACGGTGGAACATTGCAGACAATTAGCTGTGTCCTACTCCCCATACCGAGGACATGTGGTGGTACGGTAGTGGCATAGCATCATGCGCTCGAAGACCGGTCCTTAACTGACTTGGGCAACTTTCCAACAAAACCCATGGGCCTCAACCATCCCCGATTGAGCCCGTGCATAAACTTGCACCCACCGAACATCCATTATGCCCAAGTCCAAACCATTTTTATTTATTTCATTTTTCAAAGTCATAAACTTCCATAACATACCGATGTCATGGATACAATTCGAACAACAATTGATTTATGGCTGAAATTTCCCAAAATAAACATGTTTGGTCTATAAGCATGGCTAAGCCTGATTTTTCTCAAAATATTCTAGTTCATACTATCGTATCAACCAGGGTTTACCTATGGTGACAATATGTTTGCTTCAATTATCAAAATTGGCTATACAAAGGAGTTTAGGCATAACTATACATTTAAAACAGGACTTTAAATTACTGATATAAATAAGCATGCAGTAATAATTTAACACAGAATATAAATAATTTGAAATAATGGGATCAACATGATCAAGGGTATAACTTGCCTTGCTTGATGAGGTGACGTTGTTTTTCTTAACAGATCACCTTCACAGAACGTCTGGTGTTGAGGTGACGTTGTTTTTCTTAATAGGTCACCTAGTACTCACAAGTACTATCTTCAGGTAGTCCAAGTGTACGATTACGATGATCATACAGTAAAAATCAATCCTCTTATGTTGTTCTTCAATCGGCGTTGAAATCTGATTCTCCGAAGTCGTCGAAATCTAATCGTGAAAAGAAGCCAAATTCAAACTAAATTCAAATAACAATTCAAATGAACTCCAAATCAAAAGATTTTGGTTTAGATAGCTAGATAATAATTTTATATGAATTTACCAACTTGAATCACCCAAATCGGAGTTCGGATGCAAAAGATATGAATTTTAGAAGTTTGGAGTTGCATGAAATGATAAGTTAGGGTTCAAAGGAATCATTGGACAAATGAACTCAAAATAAAAAAAAATTGAGTTAGATGGCTAGATCTTGATTTTATATGAATTTAGGAATTTGAATCGACGAAATCGGAGTTCGTATGAGGGAGAACGAACCCCGGGAAGTTTTAAATCTAAATAAAACCCTAAAATCAGATTTTATTGAATTTCTTGAATTATTTTTCTAAAGGAAACTTGATTTATTGCGCAAGGCTGACGTCAGCGACTGATTTTCGGAATTTAAAATACTTTCTGACATGTGGGCCCCTCGTGTCATAGACACGCTCACGCGGATCGTTTTCACAAGCCGAGGCGTGCGGACGCGTGGACTTGCCACGCGGCGCCGACTTCGGCGTGACACGCGCGGAAGGTCGACGTGGCGCTGACCTGTCGCCAAGGGGGCGAAACATGGCGCCACGCTCGGCGCCGGACGAAGCGGCTTCGGGTTCCAAGGAACCGGCGACTGGCGGCGTCTCGTCGGCGGCGAGAGGTACCAAATGAAAGAGGAGGGTTCGGGGATCTTGATGCTTACCACGGCAGCACGATGGCACGGAAGGAACACCGGCGGTGAGGGCTTTGGCGGCGGCGAAGTTCGGGTCCACGGCGGCGGCGAGCTCCGGTGGCTCCCGAGGCAAGAGGAGGTGCGCACGGGGTAGCTCCGGTGATAGCGATGCCGATGGTGGCGGCGAGAGGCGAGCGTCGGCGGCGGGCGCTAAGGCGGCGAGCTGCGGCCGCCGCGAGGAACTCGAATTCCGGCGAGCCGAGAGGGGTAGAAGAGAAGTGGGCGCCGGGAATGGGATGAGGGAGGAAAGGGGCACCTCGTGCTCCCATTTATAGGGGCGAAGGAGGCCGGAGGCGGTGGATCGGGCGCGGAGGTCACGGCGGCGATTTTTGGACTCCGGTGATTGCGCGCGAAATGGAGGGGGAAAGTGGCCGGAGATGGGGCGGCGGGACACGGAATTGAATGCGCGACCGTGCGGAGGAGGAAGGCGAAAATCGCGGCGTTGATTGAGCTCTGCGCGCGAAAGGGCGGCGGCGGCTAGAGGAGGAAGGAGGCGCGGGGAGGAAGAAAGCTCGCGAGCCGTTGGATTTGCATCCAACGGTGCGGGGAGGTAGGGTGGCGTGGAGTGGTAGTGGCCGTCCGATGGAAATCGGGCGGTGAGGGGGTGAGTGCGCGGGAGGAGCGGGTTGGCTGGGCCGGCGTGTGGAGGAAATGGGCCGGACCATGGAGGTTTCGGCCCAAGAGGTTTTTCTGAATTTAAATGGTTTTGCTAATTTAAATAATCAGTTAATTCCTTTTGGCTTTTAGAAAATAGCAAATTAAATCCAAAAATTATGAGAAAAATCACAGAAATTCCCTGAGGCATTTTGGATTTAATTAAAATAGTTCCAACTTAAAGTTGGCTATAGTTTTTTGCAAATAAATTGTTTTTGGCTTTAAAATAGTTAGGCAAGAGCTTTTAAAAACTCAGAAAATTTCAGAAATTAATTAAATTTTTATTTTTCAGATAAAGGTAGGTAACACTTCAAGAACTTCAAATAAATTTTGAATTTTGATTTTTTAAAACTTCAGGAATTCAGATAAAGCAATTAAACTCTGGCAAATTTCAGAAAATCCAATAAGATAATAACTTTATTTATTTTTATTTTGGTAACAGCACTTTGGGATGTTACAATTTTAACAAAGTTTAGTTTGCTCAGGTTGGAACTACAAAGAAGAGGTTATGCATTTTATAACTTTTAATGAGTTTCTAGACAACATTTTAGGTTGAAGCAAGTTAACTCAGCTTATATCATTTTCTGTTGCCGAAAAGAGACTAAAGGCATCCTCAGATTATAATTCATTTTATTTCGGAGCTAATGAAATTTGAATCAATCAAAAAGGAGCTAAAATGACAAAGTTATGCACTTTAGAAATTTAAAACACTGAGATACTTTGAAAATTGGAGCTTTCGGGGAGGTCCAAAAGAACTGGAGAGAACGGGGAGGTCGTGGCCGTTAAGATCAGATCTAACGGTCCCGACGAGATGGGATCACAGTGCACGCAAGAGGAGCTCCTCGCGCACCTAGGAGGTCGTGGCCGTCAGATCGAGATCTGGCGGTCCCGAGCACTAGGGGAGGTCCTAGAACTTCGAAACCCACGGAGGAGGTCTGGACGGTCAGGATTTCTCGGGGGAGGTCCTGACGGTCTAGATCTACAGGGGGAGGTCCTACGGCTTAAGTCCACCGAGGAGGTCCCGACGGCTAAGATCTCTCGGGGGAGATCTTAACGGTCACGATCAAGCGAAGGAGGTCTGAACGGTGAGATCTAAAGAAGGGGAGGTCTTGACGGCTAAGATTTACCGAGGAGGTCTGAACAGCCAAGATCTCTACCGACAGATCTAAAGCGCTGAGGAGGTCTAGGCCGTTAGATGAAGATCCAACGGTCCAGAGCTACGGGGAGGTCCTCAAGCGAAGGATCTAATCGGAGGAGGTCGGGACGGTCAAGATCTACTAGGGGAGGTCTTGAACGATCTAGATTTAATCGAGGAAGGTCCGATGCGACAGGGTTTTAGCGGGAGGAGGTCTGGACGGCTCAGATGGATCTGGGGAGGTCCTGAACGGTCCAGATCGAGGTGGGGGAGGTCTAAAGCGATAAGGTTTTATAGAAAGAGGTCTGGACGGCTACGATCTCCATGGGGAGGTCTTCAACGGTCCAGATCTGCCCAAAAGAGGTCCTGTGACTTAGATTCTCCGAACAAGGACCAGTGGGAGGTCTTTTTGCAAAGAGGACCCTGAGGTGGTCCTGGGGTGGTCTTTCCAAAAATGACCAGGGGAGGTCTTTTACGAAGAGGACCTAGGTGGAGGTCCAGGGGGTGGTCTTTGCAAAAACTGACCCGGGTGGTCTTTTTGCAAAGAGGACCTCGGTGGAGGTCCAGCAACTTAACGTTTTCGTAGAAAGGGTCATACGGCACGGATCTAACCCGAGGTGATCTTAAACGGTTGAGATTTAACTGCGGGGTGGACCTGGTACTTAAGATTTTTCGGAACAAGACCTGAGGCCCAGATCTAATTCTGGAGGGGTCGTGAATGGCTAGGATTAGCCCAAGGAGGTCTGAGGACTTGTCGAAATTCCGACCAAGGTACAGACCACCGCGATCTGCTCGTCGGCATGTCGCCGACGACCATGGCCACGGCGGCGTGCAACTATGGTACCAAAACATGCGCAATAGTATTGCGAACCTATTGGTAGCCCCCGTGACGGCGGAGCAGGCCTCAATCGCCGGCGAGCCAGAGCGGGGTGGAGGATAGCTTTCGGTGAAATCTGAAAACGCGAAAAAAATGATCACTACGACTTAATCTGACTAGTGCTTAAGCTCTATGGGTCTCAAGTAGTCTCACCTGGGCCCAGCAGAGGTCCACGGGAGGCCGAAGAAGTCCCAGCGGCGGAGACCGACGCCGGAGGCGAAGAAGACGATGACGGCAAGGAGCTCGGAGCTATCAAAGGCAAGGTTAAAGGTCAGGAAAGATTCGCAAGAACGAAGAGGTGGTCCAGGACCATGGAATCGGACAGAGGAGACCTTACCGGAGTGGGGAATGATGGAGACTCCTTACGGCCGCGAAGACCTAAACTTTAAATTCCAGACGTTCCTGAGAAATAGACCAGGCACAAGTTAGAAGGTACGCTCCAGGTGACCAGGGGGTCCAGGCGATAAGCAAAGAAACTTGAAGAACCACTGGAGCACCCAGATCACCGGAGGAGCTTCCACGGCAACAATGGCGGAGGGGAGCACTTACTGTGGTTGGGTTTAACCGCAACGAAAGTGAGTTGGGGTGGTAGGTGAGAAGGGAACCTGAGGAGGGCCTGGGCTTTAGAAGCTCACCGAGCACGACACAAAGGCAATGGGGCCCCGCGGTGAGCTACGGCGAGCTCTCGGCGCGCTAAAACTAGGGCTAATGAAATAGGCGTGGCAAAGACGGCTTGCCGAAAGCTCGACGTGCCACCGTCCCCGGCTGTAGGCGTTGATGAGGCGGCAAGATTTGACAGAGCCACACCACAAGATCGTTGATGCGCCTGTGCGAGGAAGAAGAAGACCAAATAAAGGCTAGGATGATTGTGAGCGTTAGATTACACCTGACGGTCGAGCCTTCCCTAGAGCTCTGAGGGTTAAAGGCGGGGAGATCGTGGTCGTTGGATGTAAATCCAACGGCTCGGCTGTGTGCACGCCCGAGTGCGGTTGAGTGGACTCGGTCCAACCAGTCGGTGAGCGGGCTCGGGCTCGAGCCTGAGTCTGACACAAGTTAGAGTTTGGTTTAAGGGTTTTGAAAAGAGCTGGGCTTAGGGAATTTATTTGAGGTAGCAAACTAACTCCCATTTTTCTGAAAGTTTTACTGGAGATTGCTAACTCAGATATTAACCTTGTGTAAAATTTTCAGAGGTTTTGGTGTTGCACAAATTCCCCCAAAAATTCTACAATACTGCTGGACCAAGGTTTGACCTGAGTTTAAATTGGGTTGACTTGCCTCCAAAGTGTTCAAACAATTTCTATAAATTGTGAAATTTTTCAGAGGGGTCCCACATCAATCCTAGAATTTAGGAGAAGTATTCCCAGGAGATGATCAAAATGTTTGACATGAATATTTTCTTGGAAGCTCAAAGTTTGGATCAAAAGATTTGTGACTTTGTACTTCCATAACTTTTGTACAAGAATTGTTTGGTACAAGAGAAAATACATGATGTAAAAAAATTTTAATTTCTAATCATTTTCTTACATTTGAAACACAAGTCTAATATTGAGATGTTACACCACCACTCGTGTGGGCCCCACCCTGGGTGTGCGATGTGGTGGCTGATGAGACAGAGGAGCAGCAGCTGGGAGATCAGAATATGAGTTTGTCCTTTTCTTGCCTCGCCCGTCCGTCAGTCGGGCTGCAGCCCCATGACCATGCCCCACGCGTGTTTGCTTGGATTGGTGCCCCGAGTCGTTAGCTGTCAAGGAAAGATGCTTCCATCCATCCATGGGGAAAGGAGGAGGAAAAAACAGAGCGCCTGTGCCTGTGGGCGATCTGATCGCGCACCATCACTCGCCTTGGCGCTGCAGCTAGCTACTCGCGCCCCCGCCTGGACCACAGCGCGCGGCAGCAGCAGGCGTCGTCCTGTGCTGTGCGGTGTACTCTTAGTCTGTTGGAGGAGGTGATGGCGATGATGCGGTGGGTGTCCCAGAATCTCTCTGTCTCTGGGGCCGGAGGGGAGTGGGGAGGTGGGGCTGGGGCTGGGGCTCAAAATTTACCCGTGTTTTGAGCAGCGGTTTTGTACGACCGCATGTGTGTGTGTTTTAATGTTGTTTACGCACAATTTTATTGGCCGTAATCGTCGGATTTGCATGATGGAAAGCCAACGATGCTTATCCTTCGGCCAAATGAGTACTAATAGTCCTGTGTAATGATCGAATTGATGGCTTGGAAGATAGGCCATGGAGGAAAAAAAACCACTACTTCCACTGGATATGTCTCATTTTCGCCCCCATGTTTCAGCGACGGCTTCTGTCATTTCAAGGACGCATATCGTCACGAACACACACGCATCAAGTACACAAATAATGACGATCCCCTCTGCGACCACGTACGCCGGGTCGATGCTGATATAACCCGATCGACCTGGTCGCTATCCACTACGTACGCAGCTCGTGCAAAACATGTGACGGACACTGTTCGCCCAGTACGCTGTACGCTGTCAGCCTTTGAGAGTTATTAATTCACGGGCAGGACAAGAGCTCTGTTAGGCCGGAGCGGAAGGCGAAAGCGAGCGTTCAGTACTGACCATCGATCACATACGCTGCTGCTGCTGCGATTGCATGGGAGGCGTCGGCGTCCCGCGCCCTGTTGGAAAGCGCCGCCTCGGCCGATCGAATCGGGCTTTTTTTCGCTGCGCATGCATGTGGTGTGCTGTGGCATGTAGGTCGTCGGTCGGAGCACTGGGATCGCGGGAGTTATTGGCGTTTGGAGTTTTGTGTGGGTCGGATCGACGCGATCTGGGCTTCTGATGCGTCGTTTTCTGCTGGACGTCGAGACATGGAGTATACTCTCGTGGCGTAGTCGCGTAGAGGGTAGCGAGTAGGTTTTGACGAGCTGAGGCATGAGGAGCTCTCGATGAGTACGTGCTTGGATCGAGTACAACGACGGTTCAACTGTCTTCATTTGATTGTTATCCATTAATAATCCGTAAGGCCATCTCTAAAAAAGTCCATAAGGTCTTGCCAAAATTCCAATTATGCCTAGTTTAACAAAGTTGTTAATTTGGAATTACCTTTTAGTAATGAAAAAGATGATAAAAATGATGAGCATGATTACCAAAAAAAATCAGTCGGCTTTTACTAATGATGACAAACCGGATTTTTTTTTTTGAACAAGTAAAGACTTTCATTGACAGCAAAGTTCACATCAACATCCATAAGTACGACTGTACAAGTCTAGTAGCCAAGTCCAGCCTGATGGACATTTCGTGGGCACTAAAGTCTAAAACTATGGGGCACGAGCCGAACAATAGCCCATTGTTGGAAAATGGTATGAATCGGGCTTTGTAACATCTCTAATTTGCATACTTTTTGAAAATTTTCAAAATGTGAAAATAACCATTTGATTTTGTTTAGTTGCAAAAGCTTTAAAAAAACCATTTAATTTGAATTAATCAGACTTCAATTAAATTAAAAAGTTAGTTTATTTGAGTTTTCTGTATTTTACTTGGATTTTAAGTTTTTTCTTGCTTTTTCTGGATTTTAGAAAATAGTTTTTCCTTTTGTCCGAAATTAAAATATATTTTGTTTGCAAAATTAAAAGTTAAAATATAGTTAAAAGTATTTTTATTAAGTTCTAAATAATTCAAGGGACTTCTATGAATTCTTTTAGAATTTTTAGACATTATTAGCTATTTCCTAAAAACCTTTTTCTTTTCTATGATTCCTTTAATCGGAAATCCTTTTTAAAACCCCCTTAACCCTTTGGGCCAAATTTCTTTCTCGGCCCATTTTTCCTCCGCGCCCAAGGCCCAGTCCGCGCGGCCCGCTCGCGCGCGTAGCCCACCTCCCGCCCGTCCGATCGCTCCGTTCATTATGGACCGTCCAATCAAAATCAAACGGCTCGATCGTGTCGCACTTTCGGAGGTCCGATCGATCCACTGGTTGTGAACCGTTCGATTGAAATCGAACGGCTCACCTTCCCAGCCGCTCCGCACGCGCCTCTCTCTCGCTCTCGTTGACGTGTGGGCCCCGCCTGTCAGCGCCTCCACCTCCAGGTCGTCCCCTACCTCCCGACACATCGTCGCAGCACCTGTGCCGCGCGCACGTGCGCGCATTTCGCGCGGCCGCACCTGTCCCATCCTTGTCACCTCGCCGCGCGCATTAAGTGTGGCGTGCTCCGCCGCACCCCTTGCCGCCCGTTGAGCCGTCTCCCGCGTCCTGTCGCCGCCCCGCGCCTGCCCCTGTCCCTCGCCGAACCCCACCACCGCAGCATACCGTTGCCCAAACCCCTCCCTCCTGCCTCCCCGCGCCTATTTAAGGCGAGCACCAGCTCCACCTCACCCTCCTCTCTCTTTTCCCTCTTCTCCCTCGCTCATTCTCGCTCTCCTTCGTCCCCAATTTGAGCTTCTCACCACCGGCCACCGAAGAATGTCACCGCCTTTTGGCGCCACGCAGAACCTCCTCCACCGTCCTCGTCACCACCTTCGGGTTCACAAGCCCGAGGGGCACCTCATGCGTGCCTCCTCGTTGCCAGAGCCCCACAGGAGCGCCTCGCTTCACCCTCAACCGCCGCCGCTTCTTCCTCACCGCTGATGGTCTTCTCGTGCCGCCGCGTCCTCGAGACCGTGAGCACCAGCTTCGCCGTGTCGCCCTCTTCCTCTGGGTGCCCTCGTCGGTCACCAAAGCGCCGCCTAACGCCGGTGACCATCGGGCCATGAGCGTCGTCGCCGCGATGCGGCGTGGCGACCCACGTGGCGCCACTCACGCCACGTCGACCACCGAGGTGGCAACCGTCGGCCGACATGGCTTTTGCCGGATTTTCCTTTGGAAAATAATTCGGTTCGAAATTAAAACCCCAGGGCTGACGTAAACTGACGCAGTAAACCGAATTTACTTTACAAAAATAAATCAGGAAAATCCCCTTTTCTTGATTTCATGTAATTTCCAACATCCGGAGGCCATAACTTCTTCATTCGAACTCCGATTCGAGTGATTCAAATTTCTAAAATCATCCTCTTGCTTTTAGTGCTAATTTGGTATTTATTTGGACTTTATTTGAAGTTGTCTTATTTATTTGGCTTCGTTCGAACATGTAGATTTCGGCGTTTCGAAATATTTCTCAGACCCGACAACCGAAGCACCTCAACTCTTCAACGAAGGCAAGTCGTAGACCTTTGATCATATTGAACCTATTTTACAAAATTATATTGTTTGATATAAACATGCATGGCTAGTTGTATAAAAAATAGTTTCGGGAGTAAATAATTGCCTAATTGATGTATGCCCCTTGAAAAATTGCTATCGACATGTACCCTTGAATGGCATAAACCCTTGGACACCATAGGATGGGTTATTTTAGTTGGACATTGATAAAATATCAACACGAGTATCGTATTATGCTTAGCCATGCTATAGTTGTATGTTGGGATTCATGATCATGTACTCAAGGAATGATTGAATATGACTAAATGAAATATGGAATCATGGCACGACCACTGTTATTAAAAGATGTTATGCCAAGGCTAGGGTGGCCTTTGGCCGGGTTGAACCAAATTGATTTATACTCAGGCGAGTGATCGTGCAGTAAAGGAGATGATTTTAAGATGTGGTTGCCTCGCCTGAGTAGCCAATAAGGACATAACTTTGTGCGCCATTGATCCGGGTCATACCGTGCAACTAGAAGTCTATTATGAGGGTAGACCTAGCCAACTAATTAGCAATATTTTGATTTGGTTCTGTTTTGAGTTGATAAGAGACGCAAGAGGGGGCCTAGAATGGCGAATCCTTAGCGAGCAGAACTGGGTCAAAACAGAACTTTATAAAGGCTTTGTCACGTGCTCTAGACTGCTTACCTAAGGAAGTGAGCGGTGACATAGATATATGCCAAACAAACTAGAGAAGTCGTGTCTTATGGGTCAAGCTGTACAACCTCTGCAGAGTGTAAAACTATTCGAATAGTCGTGTCCCCGGTTATGGACAACGCCTGATGATATCACACGAGGGGTAGATTTTCATCAAAAATGGTGGAAATGATGGTTTGGGTGGAATGGTTGGGAGGTTCACTTGTTGTTTTCCAAGAAATTTGTTTACTTTTGTATTTGACGAGGATCTAATAATCCTCATTTTATTACTCCATAACCATGTAATATGACGTCACATGGCATACCCCTTAATATTATAAGGAAAGAGCAAGTCAGGTAGTCGTAAGTTCTTCTACGACTACCCCCTAGTCGTAAGCACTTCAACGACTATAGTGTAATCGTAAGTCCTGCTACGATTACGTCCGGTCGTAAGTCTTTCTACGACCAGTACCAAGTCGTAAGCATTTCTACGACTACCCCCCTAGTCGTAAGTTCTGCTATGACTAGCTCTGCTACGACTTCCTCACGACCAACTGGGTCCACTTGCCAGAAGGCCTATTTAATGGTGGGAACCCAAGCAGTCAAAATACGTAGTTATGCCTGACATAACTACAGATAATTCTTCCACTATCTCTGACTGATAACCGTTTGACAGCATAGGGAGGTTACTACTCCAGCAATTACTCTCATTATTACGCAATAATGAGCGACTAATTAGCCTGGAACGACAATAGCCACCACTGCATAGTATAAATACGTGTCTTTTGGAGATAGAAAGGAGAGGCTTTTTTGGGAGACAGTTAGTAAGACCCTCAGCTGATTTTAATCCAGATACCCAATACAAGATACACAGGAGTAGGGTTGTTATTCTCACCTGAGAAGGCCCGAACCTGTATAAAAATCCCCGTGTCTCTTTCGTCTGCGTGATCAATTGTGGAGACCCCCCGAATCAAACAATCTTTACGTAAGATCGGTTCTAAAATACCGACAGTTGGCGCCGACCGTGGGGATCTTCTGGTAATTCCTTGTCAACGGTTCTTTCTTTTCTCTTTGATGCTACCATGGCAGGAGAATGGAACGAGGAGAATTGGTTCAACTTGGCCGATTACGCAGACGTCGACATGGATGCCGGTTTCGACTACGAACCGAGTATCGAATCTTCGGCGGTGTTGCGCCTGCGGAGATCTTCTATCGATCTCGGAGATCGAATCACTACCGAAGTCGAGGAGGGATCCTTATCCCCCACGACAGTACGCTCAGTCGAGGAACCAACTTCCTCGGGGGGCAAGGGTCAACTTGACCAACAGCAGGACTGCATTGGGGCAAATTCACAACACGACGAGAGTTTTTCCTCCAAGTGTTCGAGTCCCCCCAAGGCAGTACGACTTAGCAAGACAGGTTTTGGAAGCCATCATTCCAGAACTCTATCGGCATCTGGTGGTCCTCTCTCTTCGAGTACTTCCGCATGGAAGAGGATCGAACACGCTGTTCATCCAAATCCAACCGTCCCGACGCAGGACCCACCTGCAGACGGAGATGGTTATAATTCGGAGTTCCCCTACTTGGAGGGGTTTACTCCAAGTCGCCAGATGGTGTCGCTCGACTACTCCTCAAGTGAGGAGGTCTCGAGCACAAGTGGAGGTCATCGAAGGGAGGTCTTTGTCCTTCCCTCTGATAAGGATCGTTCTCCCAGAGGAAGGATTGACGATGCTTCCCGACGGGCATACTCTACACCACCTCGTCGCAATGGCAAGGACACCACCGCTGGCGAACGAGACGAACACTTTAATGAACGTGCGGGACATCCTCAACATTCTCGCACTCCATTAAAACCAACTTAGGGGTCTGAAATAGGCCATTCTGAGATGACCCGACGGAGGAAAATAGCGGCTCAGAAAAACCTTTCTGAGCGTGCTTATTTCCAGTCGAAGGAGGCTCAAGAACTCCAGCGCATCAATGACTTGCTGGAAAACCTGACTCAAGAACTCGCTCGAGCGCTAGGATATAATCTCTTTGCAGAAGAGATCACACAAAGGCTTCGCGACACGATGGCCAAGCTTGAGCGTCTTCGTCGACCACAACCAGGAAGTCGTAACAGTACGACTCCATCTTATGCCAGTCGTTCAGATAACTCGTTGCATGGAAGGCGACATGATCTTCATTCACGTCGTTCTCCCGACGTAAGGAAGACACAACAAGCCCCCAGGAGAGGTGATCTTTCACCACTTCGGCGACGGGATGCACGGCGGCAAACCGAGTACGAGGAGTATTTCCCTCGTAAAGCTGAGACCTATCATAGGTCCAGCCCTCCTATGGCTGGGTATCGACGAGTACGATCACCCGACGACATTAACCCTTCTTTTATGCAAAGAAGGAGGCAAGAGGTTATCTCGGGGTGTCGGGCGTTTTCACCTGACCTTCGAGCAGTTCGCTGGCCACCTCGTTTTCGACCAGCGAATATGGAGAAATTCGATGGAACTCAGAATCCCATCGAGTTCCTCCAGATTTATACTACAGCTATCCGAGCACATGTCATGGCAAATTACCTTCCGACTGTACTCGAAGGATCGGCACGATCATGGCTTTTAAACCAGCCATTCGAATCGATCTACTCGTGGCAACACCTCTGTGATCTTTTACTGGCAAATTTCCAAGGCACTTACAATCGCCTTGGAAAGGAGGATGACCTGCACCGGATAAGGCAGAACGACCATGAAACGCTACGTCAATTCATCAGGCGCTTCAGTCAGGTTCGAAATTCTATTCCGAAAGTTTCTGACTCATTTGTGATCAGGGCTTTCAAGCAGGGAGTCCGTAGCAGAAGGATAACAGAGGATATCGCTTTACATCTACCTGCCACCGTCGCCGAACTCTTTTGAGATGGCCGATAGATATGCGATTGCTGCTGAAGCAGTCGAGTGGAACAATACTATCGATCGTGAAGACAATATTCCTCAGGAGGCAGGCGAAAGTGGCAAGAAAAAGGATAAAAAGGCTAGGAAATCTATAAAAAGGCAAAGAGACACAAATCTCCAGTTGCCGGTTCTAAGGAGGTCCTAGCTGTAAGCGACAAGGAGCCACGCAACCCCAAACAAAATCCCGATCGAGGCAAAGGTAAGCGCCAAGATCGGAGAAACGACAAACCCAGGTGGTGTCCCTTTCATAAAAAAGAAGGGCATGATCTTTGTAATGTAGGGTTTTCTTACGGAACTCAAGACTATTACTTTGGCAAGGGGCCACTTCCTACTCTTGAGCAGTAGGCCAAACAAGTGGATGTATGAGTCGGATAATGAGGAGATGCCGTTTCAGGATCCGCAGCACACCATTGATCACATCTATGGGAATCTTCGGCATACGAATCGCGAGACAAACAAAGTGTTGAGCGTGAGGTAAACACACTCGACTCCCCTCTTGTCAATAAATTACCGAAGTGGTCAAGTCACCATTACTTTTGAGAAAGGTGATTGCCCGATCCTTCGACTAGACCAGTCGATTTCGATAGTGGTGAACCCACCATCAACAATTGTCGAGTCAATCGAGTTTTAGTTGATGGTGGAAGCTCACTAAACATACTTTTTACGAGTACCTGGGCGAGATGCGGTACCGGACAAAGGTAAGGCGATGCGATATTCATTTCATGGAATCGTCTCGGGTCTTCGGCCAAACCAATTGGCCAAGTTTCTCTTCCTTTAACGTTTGGTTCACCAAGCAATTTCAGGACAGAGAAAGTCTCCTGTGATGTGGTCGACTTCGATACGACATACAATGCCATACTCGGACGACCTACTTTGGCAAAATTCTTGATAGCTACTCACTATGGGTATCAATGTCTTAAGATGCCAGGTCCCAAAGGAGTGATCACGATATACTGTGACAAGAAGATGGCGCACTCCTGCGACCGTCGCTCCCTCGAGATGGTTGGACAAGTACCAACTCGAGATGAAAGTCAGCCTTCGACTAGCAAGTCGAAGCCTAAAGCTGCACCTAAGCCGAACGATCAGGTCAAAGAGGTTCCTCTGGACGCGGGGGAGCCCTCAAAGACTGTTCGCATCGGGGATTCTTTCGACCCCAAATAGGAAGATGCCCTCATCACTTTCCTCTAAGCAAATGCTGATGTCTTCGCATGGCAAGCATCCGACATGGCCGGAGTCCCCAGGGAAGTGATCGAGCACAGGCTAGCTTTACGGCCTGATAAACTACCCGTAAAACAAAAGTTACGGAGATTTGCCCCTGATCGATGAGATGCTATTAGGTCAAGTTGCTTAAAGCATGCTTCATAAGAGAAGTCAACCACCCCGAGTGGTTAGCCAACCCTGTAATGGTTAGAAAGTCGAACGGCAAATGGTGTACGTGCGTAGACTTTACTGATCTTAATAAAGCTTGTCCAAAAGATGATTTCCCTTTACCTCGTATCGATCAGCTGGTTGACTCTACTGCAGGATGTGAGATGTTGAGTTTTCTAGATGCGTTTGATGCAAACGACTTTTGCTCCTCAACTAGGCCGAAACCTGGAAGCCTACGTTGATGATCTAGTCGTAAAAAGCAGTAAACGACTCAATCATATCACAGACTTACAGGAGACTTTCGACAACCTCAGAAAACACCACTTGAAACTTAATCCCGAGAAGTGTGTGTTCGGGGTCTCTTCAGGAAAATTACTTGGATTCCTGGTCTCTGCACGAGGAATCGAAGCAAATCTGAAAAGATAAAAGCCATCACTTAGATGCGCCCCCCCCCGACCACGAAGAAAGAAGTCCAGAAACTCACAGGATGCATGGCGGCGTTAAGTCGTTTCATAGCACGTCTGAGGGAAAAAGTACTGCCTTTCTTCAAACTTCTAATGAAACATGAGGGCTTCGAGTGGTCGGAAGAGGCTAACCTAGCCTTCGAGGAAGTCAAGAGATATCTTACGAGTGCTCCTATTCTGGTTTCCTCGAAACTAGGAGAGACGCTCTTAATTTACCTAGCTGCCACGCCACAGGCAGTGAGCGCAATGCTGGTCATAGAACGTGAGAACATTCAACGACTAGTCTACTACGTCAGTGAGGTTTTACACGGACCTAAGGAGTGTTACCCTCAGGTTCAAAAACTTCTATATGCCCTCTTCATGTCTTCGAGGAAACTGCGACATTATTTTCAGTGCACAAACTAGCTGTGTCGTCTGAGTTTCCCTTGGGAGCGATCCTCCGGAATAGGGAAACAATGGGGCGCATGGCAAAATGGTCGATTGAATTTGGGCGTTCGACATCCATTTCGTATCCCGAACGGCGTTAAATCCTCGTGTCTTGGCGGACTTTGTTGCGAATGGACAAATCACGAACTGCTCAGATCCCGATCGATTCCCACGACCAGTGGACGATGTACTTTGACGGGTCACTTACGATAAGTGGCTCGGGGGCTGGGTTGGTCCTTGAATCTCCTCCCGGAGAAACCTTAAAGTATGCCATACAATTAAACTTTCGGGCCACTAATAGCGTGGCGTATACGGGTTGCTAGGTGGTATACGAGCCGCAAAAGCGCTCTCGATTCGACGACTACTTGTAAGAGGAGACTCCACTAGTCGTGAATCAAGTCGGAAAAAGTACGATGCTCTAATCCGACCATGTCCCAATACTTATCGGAGTTCAAAGTTAGAAAAGCACTATTTGGGCTTTGAGGTACAATTTATCCTCGAAGGATAATTTCCTCATGCACCAACTAGCTCGTCTAGCTTCTTCTCGATCTTTGGTACCGAAAGGGTGTTTCGAACGACTTCAAAAGACGTCTATAGTCGAAGAACTAGAGACGCCTCCTATAAACGACCTCTCTACATGCGAAGATACATGGATGGCACCCATCTACGAGTACCTTCGACGGGTTTCCTGCGATGACGATCTAGAAGCGGTCGATTATCGAAAGGCCAAAATGTATACTTTGGTCGAAGGTGTCCTTTATAAAAGAGGAACCTAAGGGGTGCTCATGCGATGTATTCCACGAACGAAGGATTAAAACTCCTTCACGACATACATGGAGGATCTGTGGAACTCATGCTTCCTCTGAGCGTTGGTCTAAAAGCCTTTCGACAAGGTTTTATTGGCCAGCAGCCCTCCACGATGCCAAAGAGCTGGTTAAAAAGTGTGTACAGTGTCAGTTTCATAGCCGGCAAATACACCAACCAGCTCAGGCGTTGCAAACAATTCCTCTGTCTTGGCCTTTTGCAACCTGGGGTCTTGATATCCTAGGACCGTTACCCAGAGCTCCAGGAGATTTCGAGTTCCTTTTTGTGGCCATCGATACGTTCACAAAATGGATAGAAGTTGATCCTGTGACTGGGATAACAATGGAAGCGACAAAATGGTTCATGATGAGATGCGTGATCACTCGGTTTGGAGTACCAAGTCGAATTATCACAGACAATGGCAAACAATTTACGAGCGCAAAATTTCAGGCATTTTGCGACGAGTTGGGAACTCGTTTGTGTTATGCTTCTGTTGCCCACAACCAAAGCAACGGGGCGGTCGAAAGAGCGATTGGCCAGATAATGAAGGGAATCAAGATCCGAGTCTTCGATCAGCTTGTCAAGCGCTCGGGGGCTTGGGTACAAGAATTACCTTCGATGATTATGGGCAATTAAATGCGACGACGCTAGCCGAGCTACAGGAGAAACACCTTTCTTTCTAGTTTTCGGTGTTGCAACCATGCTTCCGCCAGAACTAAAGATCCGGTCAGCACGGGTCGACAAGTTTAACGACTCCATTCAAGAACAACTTCGAGCGGACGACATTAACTCGCCGAGGAAAAGAGGACGGGCCTTAATCCGTTCTGCAGTCTACCAACAAGCCCTGCGCAGATACTACGATCGTAAGGTCCGACCTCGCAGCCTCGCTGTAGGTGACTTGGTATTGAGGCTTATCCAATCTCAGTCTAATCGGAACAAACTTTCCCCCAAGTGGGTAGGTCCTTACACTATGGTCGAAGTAACGCGTCCAGGATCGGTACGACTTGCAATGGAAGACGGCTGTGTTCTCTCAAACTCTTGGAACATTGACCAGTTACGCAAATTTAATGTGTAACAAGCTTCTACGGCAATAAAGTATCAAGTTCTCCCTATCTTTTTTGTCTCTTTTTTGAATTTCTCTTTAATTTTCGACCATTTTTCATATGCTCATTCCTCCTGTACACTGGTCAGAAAAAGGACAACACATCTAGTCGAAGTCTCTCCTGCCTGCATGTGGTCCTGCCCGCTGGAAGAAACTTCCTAATGTCACTTTGTTCTTTACAATATAACCAGTAAAAAGCTTATTGAGCTCAGAAACATGGTCGAAAGTTGTTAAGCAAATTCATGTCACCTTAGCTTATTTTGAAAAAATAATCTAAGAAGAGTGCACCATTTGAGATGTGTTCGACTACTTTTCAATTAACTTGATTGGTTTTTACTGGCCGAAGGAAGAAACACACCTAGTCGAAGCTTCTCCTTTCTGCACGTGGTCCTGCCCACTAGAAGGAACTTCCTAGCGTCGTTCCGTTTCCTACTTTTGCTGCCAGGACAAATTCGTCAGGAAAAACAAAAACAATCGGATGAATCCTTAAGGTCCTCTAGATGTTTGTTTTGCTCAAGTTGTCGTTATTGATTTGATTAATCTGGTCGGAGATGGTAACATCACCTAGTCGAGCCTTTTTTCTCTGCACGTGGTCCTGCCCACTAGAGGGAACTTCCTAGCGTCGATCTGTTTCCACTCTTTCGACTAGTGCAAGATAGTCGATACTCGAAAACTATAAGTGGAACAAACCTCTCTGTTTTCATAAACCCTTTCTTTACTACTTTCTTAGTTTATTCCTAATAAATTAAGTAAGTAGTCGGGGGCTAGGATAAAGTTATAAACATGACTTCATTTCTTAGTCTTAGTTTTTCCGAGTTATCATCTTACGAGTTACTAACTACTCTACGAGATGATTCGCAGGGAAAATGAAGGAGAAAGGAGGAATCACTCATATCTGGTCTGATTATTTCTTCCTTTTTCATTATCTTACGAGTTACTAACTACTCTACAAGATAATTTGCAGGAAAAAAGAAAGGATCTTATATTTATGCATCACAACCAAAAAGACTTGTTTGTACAAGAATGTATTACAAGACTACTCTGTTAAAGGAGATTCTATTTGCATCTCCTCTGTGACCTTCTCGCCAACCGACTGCATCTCTTCGATCAGCTTCTCTGCTTCAGACTCGGTGCAGTCGAAGTCAGCTTCAACAGAATGATGATTAAGGTTAGGATCATGGGCCTTGAGTTTTGCCAAAACAAAGCTCACAGCTCCTTTGACCGCTTCCCTTATCGAATTATTCTGGTTGGTCTTCAGAGTAGACACCAACTCTTGCAGAGTATCGACCTGTTCCCCAATGGCACTCGTATGAGTAGCCATCGTGTCGTCGCGAGGAGCAACCCTCCCGGCAAGAAGCCCATCGAGTACATTGTTCAGAAGTGAGAGGTTATCTTGAAGATTAATCTTCACTGATTTTGTCTCCTCCTGGGAATAAGTCGAAGCCTCGTGGAGTTGTTTTATTTCAATCAGTTGATCTGGAAAGAGTAAAGATTGATTAAATGAAACAATTCTATGAGAAGATAAATCAAATCAATAGCGGGTAAAAGTTCTTCTTACCAGCTAATTGAGAACCCAACTTCTCAATTTCTTAATCTTTCTCCTTCGCAATGCGGGAGGTCTCGCGGACAACTAAGGACTTCTCCTGGACCTCAACCCGGAGAGACCCCACCTCGACCTGAAGGGCCTTATTTTCGACTTCTTTTTCTGCAAAAGAATGAGAAGTTAAGAAGATGGAGATCAAGATCAAGAGCGATGTAGCCACACGCATCGCTTATTTTTCTGCAACCGCTTAGTTGCAGAGTTAGCCTCCTGAAGCTTCTTCAGGAAGTCAGTGGCTTTATCCCTTAGCTTTTTCGACTCAGCTTTTTCAAAGTCGAGTGAATCAACCATGGTCTTTTCGTCACTCTTAAACCTGAAAGGGTAAAGGGAAGACATGAACACACTTAAACAAGCGGTCGTAAGTATTTCTATGGCCCATGAGTGGTCGTAAGTTATTCTACGACTACTCCCTAGTCGTAAGTTTTTCTACGACTAGTACCAAGTCGTAATTTTTCTACGATAACCTCCTACGAGTACCGAATAAGAAATCAGAACGATTACAAGAATCGGTTACTCACCATCTCTCTGCTTGCTCGCAAAGTATGGCCTTCTCTTGTCGAAGTTTGACAAGTTGTCGATTGTATTCGCAAATCGTAGCGACTTGCTCCACGGCTCTCTACAAGGGAGAAAAACGATAAGAGAAAGAGATAAAACCATAAGTGAGTATCGATGAATACTTACGTTCATATTTGACCAAGCAAACATGGAAACTATTCGTGATGGATCCTTCAGCCCATCCATCTCCTCGACTCGTTTCCACCAGACCCCCTCGAGTCGTTCATTGTCAAAGACATCCCCACAATTGGGAATGCTGCTGGGGTGTGGAACCCGGTCGCGAGATCGGTAGGCAGAAGATCCTACGATAGAGTCAGGGCCAAAGAAATCAGAGCAAAAGTTAAAGTACTCTTCTTCCTTTGACTCGGTGACAGGAACACCACCTGGAGGGCCGGAAGGAACGTCCTCGACAACCTCCTTACCGGCACGACGGTCAGCACTCTCGCTGCCACCGACCTCCGGTATCTCCCTCGAGGTCTCTGCCGCCTCCTCTTCGGTCTCTTACCGTCGTGGAGGTTCAGACCGCAGCTACCAGCAATCCTGGCTTGACGAGCCATTCCGTAGTAATACTGGAAAAGCTCGAGGTCCGCCGGAATCCCCAGGTAGGCCTCACACAAGTACACGAACACGCTCAGCATCGTGATGGAATTAGGATCATATTTCACTAATTTCACCCCAAAGTGCTCGAGCACGAGTGTGAGGAAGGGGTGAGCAGGCAATCGGAGGCCACACTCATAGTACGCTTGGAAGACTGGAATTTGGTCTTCCTCTCCCGACGGCCAATGCTGCTCATTCGCCGCAATCCACTTCACGAGAAGTCCCTTAGGGATCTTCTCAGCGGCGACCAGAGCGGTCATCTTGGCATCATCCATCTCTAACTCAGCCCACTCAGAAACAATCCTAGCCATTTTCTCTCAAAGGCGGGAAGAATTGGATTTGGGAAAAAATCCAAGCAAGTGTACGGAATCACCGGCGGCGGAAGAGACGAGAAATCAACAAACTGTTAGGTGAAAAGGTGAGAACCCTAAGTGTTACCTCCATGGCCCATTTTATAACCACGCACTTGGAACGAAACGCCGTGGAATCCCAACAGTTTCCACCGCTTCGGGAATTGCTCCGACGGACAGGCTTTTAACCTGCCCGTTCGAAAGTCCCAAGACACTTTTCACACCTCAAGTGAAATTACCATCTTGACCCCCGGGTCAAATGAAAAGCCGATCGAAAAGTTTTGCTTCCGGTCATAAGGCCACGATTGCTCCAAAGTCGTAAGATATTCTACGACTATCCCGCAATCGTAAATATTCTTAACAAATTACCTCGATCAAAGCATATTTCTGGTCGAGAGAAACATATGTTGAAGAGTTTTTCCTTCAAACGTCCTTCTTACGACCTCCTGATGGTCAAAAGATCATCTACGACCCTTCGGTCGAAGTAAGCTATTTTCACTTGAAGCTGGGGGGCTAGATGATGAGGATATAATAATCCTCATTTTATTATTCCATAATCATGTAATATGACGTCACATGGCATACCCCTTAATATTATAAGGAAAGAGCAAGTCAGGTAGTCGTAAGTTCTTCTACGACTACCCCTAGTCGTAAGCACTTCTACGACTATAGTGTAATCGTAAGTCCTGCTACGATTACGTCCGGTCGTAAGTCTTTCTACGACCAGTACCCAGTTGTAAGCTGATGAGAACATGACCCCTATGGATACAACCATATTTGCTATGTTTACTGTTCCAAGTATAAGAGCTCGTACGCTTCACTTAAATTATCACGTGAGCTTGTTTTTAGGAGTGGCTTTATATTATATGAACTATATGATGCTACCTAATGATGAAATATATATATGTGCAGCGCTATATCACTTTTGGTCCAAGACAAGCAAGCAGTTCGATCTGGACCCGTTTTGGAATCTAGTTCGGCCTTCGGAATCAGCCTGACATGACCAACTTAAAATAGGCATAACTTTCACAAACAGAGTCTGTTAGATGTCCATGAGTACTTGATTGAAAGCTTATTTCGTCCTCTTTCCAATGGATCTGGCCTCACCTCCAAATTCCTTTGGGCTGATCGCAATCATCAAAATAAGACGTCATATCACTTGTTTGGGCCAATTTGGGCTTTGTAATCATATTGAACTTGGCCTATCTGCCGGCGACCTACCTAGGGGTGTGGTACTGTTCATGTGAACAGTACCCATGAGTTTTAGTCCCGCCCCTCTATTTCTTTTAGATTCGTGGCTCCTCATCCCCTATTTAAGGAGGACGCACCCCCTCTAGTTTTCTTGGATTTTGTTTATGTTTAGTTTGCCTTCGTTGCAACTTGTATCTTTTGCGTGTGTCGACTAGACCACCCAATTAAGATCCTTATTCAGAATTCCAATTCAATTCAAATATTTCAATTCATATTTGCAATTTCAGATTGCTTATTTATCTTGTTCTTGTGTGCTTCTTCGGTGTATGCAGGAATCGACCTTCGTGGTCAGGTCAATCGGGTATTCGTGCACGGTTGATAACGACTTGTCGAGCAGTTCAGCGATTGCGTGGTTTCGAGCCTTGCGAGTTTGTAGCCAGGATCGTGAGAGTTGAGCGACTACTACCGAACGTATCGTTCTCATCGAAAGATCGGGCCAACAAACGGACATTCGGGTTCATCAGGTGGTATCAGAGCTACAGTTCATCGGTGAGAATTTTTTTCCTACAGTCCACAAAGCCATGAAAATCACAAAAAAATAGGTTTAGTTCATCATCCAAACCAATCTATGCCTTTGCAATTTTTGTTTCGGTATTTTGCTTGTTGAATTTTTGGTTGCATCGTCGTGTCAGTTGCTGATTTCTAGTTTAGTTGGAGTTTAGTTCGTCATTGTCTAGTTGCATCTCGTGTTCCTTTGCGTAGCTTCATTATTGTGTACAACTTCGTGCCAAACAGTATCCGCCGCTGACACTTCCTGCCGCGGCAACCAAACCGCCTGCCATCGCTGCCGCGGCAACCAAAACCTCCTGCCATCGCTGCCGCGGTAACTACAATCTCTGCCTCTGCTGCCAATCCTGCCGCGGCACACACAAAAAAAAGGCCTACCGCCGCCGCCTCTCGCTGCCGCGGCACGCATCTTGTCGCCGCTACCGCTCCCTCCCGCGGCACCAAAAACAGCCTGCCGCTGCTGTCACGGCACGCATCTTGCCGCCGCGGCACCCATCTTGCTCTGCCACTGATTCCTCTCGCTGACCGTGGCAACCATAGCGCCTGCTACTGATTTCCTTCCGCTGTCGTGGCAACCACAATCTCTGCCGCTGCTTGATCTTCCCTACCGCGGCAAGCACTTGGCCGTGGCAGCAAAACTCCTGCCAATCACTGCCGTGGCAGCCAAAACGTCTGCCGCGGCAGCCACCAGCGCGCACAGCCGCCACTGCTGCAAATCTCTGCCGTGGCAGCCAAAACGCTTGCCACGGCAGCCGAAACACCTGCTGTGGCAACTAAATCCTTGTCAGATTTGTTTTCGCTTGTGCAAAGGAAGGGAAAAAAAAGGAAAGTTGAAATTGGTTGTGCCAAAGAAAGAAGAGAAAAGTGAGTTTTATTTCAGGAACAAGTGAAGAAAAAAAAACAGGAGAAAAAAAAACAGGAGAAGCAAAAGAGAGAGTCCATCCTTTCCGAAAGTTGAAAACCTGATCAAACCTTTGCCAAATATAGTGAAAATTGGTGGAGCCCTTCTTTATACATCCACAGGCTGCCACAAAAAATTTGAGCACGTTTGGCTCACGGAATCAAAAGTTATAGCAGCTTCAATTTGAGGCTCAAACGAATTCGAGTCCGTTTCCGATACACCTTCAGTAAAACGGGCATAACTTTTGCATACGGTGTCCGTTTTTGAGGTTCTTGTACTCGTTTCGAAGATAATGATGAGGCGCATCTTTTACATGTAAGCCACTAGTCTCCCTCCAGGTGCCCCAAAATCGGCCATCTTCGGCCCCAAATTCGCGTCGCAAGTTTTTGTTTATATTTTTGGCGATTCTTTCGGTCTTCCCTTCGGAATTCGGAGTTCGCCTCAACTGCAAAGTTGTAGATCTCGTCAAAACCTTTCAAATAATTATATATAAGCCATATAAAACTTTGTTTTTTCATCATTTGAGACTAGCTATTGTTTCTGATCAATCTAGAGGGTTGTTTGCATTTCACCGATATTGTTGTCTTTTGTGCTCCACGTCGTGCGAACAATCTTGTGCCCTTTACAAAAGTTTGAGTAGTTGGCTAGCGTCTCTCCTAGCACTTGTTTTGAGGCTTTCCTTTGCTTGCATCAAGTCACATTGATCGTTGCGTGTGCGTACATACACTTCTCTGCATAGGGCTTTGATTAGCTAGCTTTGATTAGGCTAGGATCAGCAACATTGGCCAGTACTTTGAACAATTTTTCAACTTGCATTAACTGATTTGATTATTGATAATCCTTGCTACCATATTGAAGCCTTCCAAGCTCCACTTCCTACTAACTCAACAGGTGTTGTTCCTCGCAATCGTTTGGTTAATCGCAAGTGAGAGTATCACGAACCAGTCACCGGTTGTACCACTTCCTTGCGATATTGATAAGAACTTGTAAGAACTTGGTATAAGCTTGAGTGTGAGTGATTTGATTTGAGCCTCCAAATCCTAGTAGTTGATAGGAACATATACTTGTGATTTGTTTCCTTGTTTTCTACTAACTATGTCAAGTTCACGAGATAATTATAAGATAGATCCACGTCTTCTTCGAGCCATTGAACGGGAGCGCAAGAAAGTCCACGAGGAAGATGCACGCTTGAGACGCGATTATCCACCACGGGAGGTACATGAATGTGATAGTACATCTAGTAAAACTAAACTCACTGTGTCTTCTTTTGCTAGTAAATTTGATCCTGATGCCTATATTGACTGGGAGATAGCTTTAGACAAAGAATTTGAATATTATGATTTGTCTGATATGCAAAAGATTAAAGCTGCCACTAGTGTTTTTGTTCAAGATGCAATACTTTGGTGGAAGCATTTATGTAGACATGGAAGAGTGCCTCAAACTTGGCATGCATTACAGAAACTTTTGAGAGATGAATTTGTTCCTAAATATCATGCCGATTATTTGTTAGCTAGATTACAATATTTAAAACAACGTAGTAGAACTGTAAGGGAATACTATCATGAATTGAAAACTCGTTTGTTGCGTTGTGGCTTAGAGGAACATGCTGAAGCTACAAAGAATAGATTCTTAAGTAGGCTTAATCAAGAAATTCAGGACATTCTTGTTCACAAAGAATATAATTCTCTCCCTCATTTGTTTATACTTGCTTGTAAGGTTGAACGTCAGATTGAGGAAAAATTGAGAATGCTTGATGATAGGGAATATGAGAACAAACCTATGTTTGTGTCTTTTTCTGTGACTAACAATTTGCAGAAAGTTGAGAACCAAGCCAAAGAGGAGAATGAGATGACTGAACCATCGACTCTATTGGTTGAGAAGGAAGATGAGGAGATGGATACACCTACATCATCTGAGGAGAGCCAAAAAGGTAAAGATCATGGTGCTATCATCACTCAAGGTGAGTATGTTTGTGAAGAACTACAATTGTTCACTGTTCATGCTATTTTAGAGCAAAAATTAGTGAAAAACAATTCTGATATGCACATATTTCAAGTAGAGAATATAGACTGCATTGATTTGAGTGCACCATATGATAAAATTGTTGATTTACCAGCCGACTTGAGTGCACCATGTGATGAAATAATTGAATTTTCTGATGTTTTGAGCGATTCATGTGATGAGTTAATCACATATAATGATCACGTGGAATTGGTTAGACATAAAGAACTCTTGACTAGAATTTCTCCTACTAATTCTTTGTGTTACATTATGTTGGATTCACCTATGAAATTGTCACATGCTATGGAGAAAGTTTCTGAAATTGCATGTTCAATATGCTTGTTTAGTGCCTACACCCCTGGGTATAAGTTTAATTTGATTGGAGATTATGGTGTAGACAATCAAATTCTTGTTTATCGAATATGTATAACTTGTGATTACATGGATGAATTGAAGCTTGATGTTTTGAACAACAATTCTTATATGCCGAATCTTGTTTATTATGAGAGAATTTAGTGATCATTCAATGCCCATGTATTTATCTCTTATTGCATCATCTAGTATGGACAATCTGTGTCAAGATGTTGAAGTATGAAAGAATTTACACATCCTTTCACCCTTGCTAGATGAATTTGCTATTGCTCGATTGAAATCTGATAATATGGATGAACTTTGTTTAATTCCAAAAGTTGTAGATTTGCTCATATGTGCGACCACTACAAGTTTACGACTTCAGAGAGTTGAATTGCATAAATACTTCATTTATATTTGCAAAACTAGTTGCAATAATTGCTATGTGAGAAATTTTGTTTTGCTCATTAACATATATTATTATTCTTAGGATAATAATACAATGATCTTTTATGATCGCTGCTATCGTCTAACATTAATTGTGCAACAACGAAGAACCGTTAAAACAGATGACATATACATATACCATGCATACACTTTGGCTTCTTTGTTACCCTATTTTCAGCTTATCAAACGCCGAGGACGGCTTTGTTTTCAAGAAATGGAGGATGATGAGGACATGACCCCTATGGATACAACCATATTTGCTATGTTTACTGTTCCAAGTATAAGAGCTCGTACGCTTCACTTAAATTATCAGGTGAGCTTGTTTTTAGGAATGTCTTTATATTATATGAACTATATGATGCTACCTAATGATGAAATATATATATGTGCAGCGCTATATCACTTTTGGTCCAAGACAAGCAAGTAGTTCGAGCTGGACCCGTTTTGGAATCTAGTTCGGCCTCCGGAATCAGCCTGACAGCACTAATTTAAAATAGGCATAACTTTCACATACGGAGTCCGTTAGAGGTCCACGCGTACTTGATTGAAAGCTTATTTCGTCCTCTTTCCAACGGATCCGGCTTCACCTCTAAATTCCTTCTGGGCTGATCGCAATCATCAAAATAAGACGTCATATCACTTGTTTTGGCCAATTTGAGCTTTGTAATCATACTGAACTTGGCCCATCTGCCGGCGGCCCACCTAGGGGCGTGGTTACTGTTCACGTGAACAGTACCCATGAGTTTTAGTCCCGCCCCTCTATTTCTTTTAGATTCGTGGCTCCTCATCCCCTATTTAAGGAGGACGCACCCCCTCTAGTTTTCTTGGATTTTGTTTATGTTTAGTTTGACTTTGTTGCAACTTGTATCTTTTACGTGTGTCGACTAGACCACCCAATTAAGATCCTTATTCAGAATCCCAACTCAATTCAAATATTTCAATTCATACTTTTGTATTTGACGAGGATCTAATAATCCTCATTTTATTCTTCCATAATCATGTAATATGACGTCACATGGCATACCCCTTAATATTATAAGGAAAGAGCAAGTCAGGTAGTCGTAAGGTCTTCTACGACTACCCCCTAGTCGTAAGCACTTCTACGACTATAGTGTAATCGTAAGTCCTGCTACGATTACGTCCGTTCGTAAGTCTTTCTACAACCAGTACCCAGTCGTAAGCCTTTCTATGACTAACCCCTAGTCGTAAGTTCTGCTATGACTAGCTCTGCTACGACTTCCTCACGACCAACTGGGTCCACTTGCCAGAAGGCCCATTTAATGGTAGGAATCCAAGCAGTCAAAATACGTAGTTATGCCTGACATAACTACAGATAATTCTTCCACTATCTCTGACTGATAACCGTTTGACAGCATGGGGAGGTTACTACTCCAGCAATTACTCTCATTATTACGCAATAATGAGCGACTAATTAGCTTGGAACGACAACAGCCACCACTGCGTAGTATAAATAGGTGTCTTTTGGAGATAGAAAGGAGAGGCTTTTTTGGGAGACAGTTAGTAAGACCCTCAGCTGATTGTAATCCAGATACCCAATACAAGATACACAGGAGTAGGGTTGTTATTCTCACCTGAGAAGGCCCGAACCTGTATAAAAATCCCCATGTCTCTTTCGTCTGCGTGATCAATTGTGGAGACCCCCCGAATCAAACAATCTTTACGTAAGATCGGTTCTAAAACACCGACAGTATTAATCTCTTAAATTGTGCGTTTACAATCTACTTACCGTATTTACTGTCAATACTGCTTTCTGCAAATTAAACATAAAGCTATCCTTGTCAAGCCTAGCATGAATAATAATTGCATACATTTTCCTACGGCTTGCTGAGTACATTCAAAGTACTAACGGCTTTATACCCTCTGGTTTATCAGTCACTGAAGAAGACCCAAGAAGCTCGGAGTTCTATGAAGATGAGTACTTCAAGAATTATGTGAACTAAGACACGTCCTCCACTCGATTGCCTATGGGCATGTCGGTTGACCACCACGAGATATTTTGGGTTCCACTGCAAGCTATCTTTTGTTGTTAAGCCCTACGTGGCAACTCTGTAAGACTTGACCCAAAAGGTCCTTTTGCTACTAAGTAATATTAATTTGTCCACTTCTTCATTATTTGGTTGTATGGTTATGATTACATCGATGTTGTAACTATGCGAGCTAGCTACTGATCTGGGACTAGTTCAGAATGCACAGAGAGTCCCGAGGTTGCATACCTGGGGTCCCGACAGAGGTGGTATTAGAGCCATATCGACTGTAGGATGTAACCATAGTTAGCATGGTTGTTTAGTTAAAATTTTCAAAAATTATTTTGTAAATCAAACCAACAAATTAACTTGAGTAGTTATTCTTCCCTTACCTTATTCTATTCTTTTCTCATCTCATTCTTAGATTCTTACATCTTATCTATTCTGAAACTTTGTTTTCAAATTTAAATTGATCTTTCTCACCCCGGTAATCTCGATAGGACCGAGAATTGTTTCGAGCCGACCACCCCTATATGTTAGGTTAAAGGTGCTTCAGCGAGTTACCCTCCTAGTTGTAGTATCGTTTAGTTTGTGTAATAGGACCTTTGGCTTGAGTTTTGTTGCTTCTTGATAGCTTTCCGGCTATATGCTCCTTGAGTTTAACCGACTTTCCCCTGTTAGGTTGCTCTGTCTTTCCCTCTTGATCTTTCTCGTCTTTTGTGCTTTTCCATCTTATCTATCGTGCTTTCTTCCTCTCATCTATTAAACATAGAAAGATTTGTGCAGATGGTTCATACCGCAACATTGCAAGCCAAGTTGACCTTGTGGATCTCAATACACTACCACCACCTCCTCCAACAGCCGCAATAGATCAGAGTTTGGGTCAGTTCATGGCAACCCAGACTTAACTGATGAATAGAATGATGCAAAAATATGAACCAGACAATGACTCAACAGAACCAGACCGCTGCCGCTCTTCTCGCAATGATGAACCAGAACAACCAAGCGGCTGCCGTGTCACCGCCACCACCACCAGCTTTCCCTCAACCAAGGCTGGCAGAATTCATAAGGACTCATCCACCTACATTGTCTAGCTCCTCCGAGCCATTAGACATAGATGACTGGCTACGCTCAACTGAAAAGAAGCTTCCCATTACCCAGTGTGACGACTGTGAGAAAATTCTGTATGCTGCACACTAACTTGAAGGTACCACCGCATAATTGTTGGAGAACTACTGCGCCGCCCACGAGAACCACCAGAACATCAGTTGGGCTGAGTTTTCTGAAGCTTTCCGCCACTCTCACATCCCTGATGGAAAGGTGGAAATGAAGAAGAATGAGTTTCACAAGCTAAAACAAGGAAACATGTCTATGAGTGAATACCTCAATAAGTTCACTCAACTCTCGCGATATGCTCAAGAGGACGTCGCCACCGATGATGCACGTCAGAAGCGCTTTAAGAGAGGACTCAACCCTAGCTTGAAGGTTCAAATCATCGGCAACGACTATGCAGATTTCCAGCATCTAGTGAACAAGGCCATGCTCAAAGAACAGTCTCGCCGCGAGCTAGCAGAGTCTCATAAGAGGAAGATGATGCAGCATCGTGCTCATCAAGGTCATTCACAGAGAGTCAGGATGAATGTGCAACACCCTGCCCGTTTTGCTCCTCCTGTCACATTCAAGACCTCAGCGACAGCACCTCGCCCGACTACTCCAGGATTTCGCAGTCCCAGCAACAACAGCACCAACAACCAACAGCACAGAAACACCAATCCTGCCGCAGGAATCATCTGCTTCAACTATCAACAATTGGGACACTACGCTAGTAATTGCCCGCAGAAGCAAGGCCCTTCGCCTGTCAGATTCAAATTGGGAGCTACTCCAACCAGAACCCCCATGCCTAGAGCCGGACGTGGAGCACCTCAGACTCCAGCTGCGCCAGCTAAGACCCCTTAGCCTTATGGGAGAGCCCGTATGAACCACATCACAGTGGAGGAAGCCCAGACAGCCCCGGACGTCGTGCTGGGTAAGTTCCTAGTAAATTCAGTACCTGCTACTATTTTATTTGATTCTGGAGCTTCGCATTTGTTTATTGCTTAGAGTTTTGTTGCAAAGCACTAGCTGAAGGTTTTGACTCTTAAAAATGCTTTATTAGTTCAATCGCTTGGTTCAGAGTTGAGTGCGAACCAAAGGTGCCCAAAAGTTAAAGTAACTATAGGTGGGGTAGAATTGTAGTCAACCTCATAATTATTGACGTCAAGTCCTTAGATGTGATTTTGGGTATGGATTGGCTTACTTATCACCAAGCAGTTTTGGATTGTGGTGGTAGAAGCATCACCTTGATCAGCCCAGTTGGAACCAAAATAAAATTTGAAGCCTCCATGGAAAAGCATGATGGAGCCTTAATCTGCAGTGTCAAGACTATATCTTTGAAAGATGCGCCGGTAGTCAGAGAATTTTCAGATGTCTTTCCTGATGAATTACTTAGAATGCCACCAGACAGGGACTTGGAGTTCGTCTTCAACCTAGTTCCAGGAACTGCACCAATTTCCAAGCAACCCTACCGTTTGCCTGTTGACGACCTAGTCGAACTAAAGAAGCAAATTAAGGAGATGCAAGGTAAAGAATTTATCCGACCGAGTTCCTCACCTTGGAGAGCCCCAGTTATCTTTGTTGTAAAGAAGGATGGTACCCAAAGGATGTGCGTGGATTACCGCTCACTCAATGAAGTCACCATCAAGAACAAGTACCCCCTGCCTAGGATCGATGATTTATTTGACCAGCTGAAGGGAGCCGGAGTGTTCTCCAAGATAGATTTGAGGTCAGGATACCATCAGTTGAAGATCTGTCAGGAGGATATACCCAAGACAGCTTTCTCAACCCGATATGGATTGTATGAGTTCACGGTCATGTCTTTTGGACTGGTCAATGCCCCTGTTTACTTTATGAACTTAATAAATAAAGTATTCATAGAGTATTTGGATAAGTTCAGCATTGTCTTTATTGACGATATTCTAGTATATTCTAAGAGTGAAGAAGAGCATGAAGCACATCTTCGCTTGATTCTGACTAGGCTTAGAGATCATCAACTCTATACCAAATTCAACAAGTGTGAGTTTTGGATGAAGCAAGTTACTTTCCTAGGACACGTCATGTTTGCAGAAGGAGTCGCCGTCAACCCTAGTAAAGTCAAGGATGTAGTCAATTGGGAGTCACCCAAGTCAGTACATCAGATCAGAAGTTTCCTTGGTATGGAAGGATACTACCGTCGGTTTATAGAAAGTTTCTCCAGGATAGCAACACCCCTCACTCAGTTGTTGAAGAAGGAAAAGAAATTTTCTTGGACGCTAGAATGTGCGTAGAGTTTTCGAGAATTGAAGAAGCGCTTCACCACCGCTCCAGTATTGACCTTGCTAGATGTCCAAAAGGATTTTGAGATTTACTGTGATGCATCGCGACAAGGTCTCGGTTGTGTCCTGATGCAAGAAAGGAAGGTAGTAGCATATGCTTCACGTCAGTTGAGGCCTCATGAAGTAAATTACCCCACCCATGACCTAGAATTGGCTCCAGTCGTGCATACTTTGAAAATATAGTGTCATTACCTCATCAGTAATCGCTATGAAGTCTACACTAATCATAAAAGCTTGAAGTACATTTTCACTCAAGCTGATCTCAACATGAGGCAAAGAAGATGGTTGGAATTGATCAAAGATTACAATATCGGAATCCATTACCATCCAAGCAAGGCTAATGTTGTAGCAGATGCTTAAAGTAGAAAGGTCTATTGCAATACTCTGATGATCAAGGAAAGTCGGCCAGCACTACATGAAGAATTTCAGAAGCTCAAGCTTGAATTAGTTGAAGAAGGTTATTTGGCTGCTTTGTAAGTGCAACCCACTCTACAAAGTCGTATCAGAGAAGCCCAGATCGAAGATGCAGATATCAAGGAGATCAAGAGTAACATGAAGAAGGGCAAATCCCTAAGATTTTTAAAAGATGAACAAGGAATCATTTGGTTCGATAGCGTATATGTGTGTTGGACCAGAAAGAACTTAAGCAGTTGATACTCGAGAAAGCTCATGAAACTTTGTATTCCATTCACCCCGGAAGCACTAAAATGTATCAAGATCTTAAGGAATTGTATTGGTGGCCTAGTATGAAGCGAGAAATTGTTGAATACATAGCACAGTGTGATATTTGCAGCGAGTTAAAGCTGAGCATCAGAGACCCGCTGGACTCCTACAACCCTTGTAGATCCCTGAATGGAAATGGGAAGAAATTGGCATGGACTTCATCACCGGTCTGCCAAGAACAAGAGCTGGTTATGATTCTATCTGGGTAATTGTAGATCGCCTAACAAAAGTTGCTCACTTCATCCTAGTCAAGACCACCTACTCAGGAGATCGACTAGTAGAATTGTACATGAAAAAGATAGTATGTCAACGTGGAGAACCAAAGAAAATCATCGAGGATCGAGGATCTCAGTTCACCTCAAGATTCTGGCAGGAGAAGCTGCATAGCGTCTTAGGCACTAACTTGAATTTCAGTACCGCCTACCATCCTTAGACAGATGGACAAACAGAAAGAGTAAATCAAATTCTAGAAAATATGTTGAGAGCCTGCGCTCTAGAGAACCAGACTAGTTGGGATCAAATGCTACCTTATGCAGAATTTTCCTACAACAACAGTCATCAATCAAGTCTGCAAATGTCCTCGTTTGAAGCCCTTTACGGAAGAAAATGCAGAACACCCTTGTATTGGACGAAAACAGGGGAAGGACAAGTACTTGGACCTGAAATTTAGAAATCAAAAACCATTTAATTTGAATTAATCAGACTTCAATTAAATTAAAAAGTTGGTTTATTTGAGTTTTCTAGATTTTACTTGGATTAAGTCTTTTCTTGATTTTTCTGGATTTTAGAGAATGATTTTTCCATTTGTCTGAAATTAAAATCTATTTTGTTTGCAAAATTAAAAGTTAAAGAATAGTTAAAAGTATTTTTATTAAGTTCTAAATAATTCAAGGGACTTTTGTGAATTTTTCTACATTTTTTAGACTTTATTAGCTATTTTCAAAAACCTTTTTGCTTTTCTGTGATTTCTTTAATCGTAAATCCCTTTTAAAACCGCTCTTAACCCTTTGGGCCGAATTTCTTTCTCGGCTCATTTTTCCTCCGCGCCCAAGGCCTAGTCCGTGCGGCCCGCTCGCATGCGCAGCTTACCTCCCACGCGTCCGATCGCTCCATTCATTGTGGACCGTCCGATCAAAATCAGACGACTCGATCGTGTCGCACGTTCGGAGGTCTGATCGCTCCACTCGTTGTGAACCGTTCGATTGAAATCGAATGGCTTACCTTCGCAGCCGCTCTGCACGCGCCTCTCTCTAGCTCTTGCTGACGTGTGGGCCCCGCCTGTCAGCGCCTCCACCTCCAGGTCGTCCCTACCTCCCGACGCGGGGCCGCTGCGCACCTGTCCCATCCCCGTCACCACTCGCCACGTGCATTAAGTGCGACGTGCTCCGCCGCACCCCTTGCCGCCCGTTGAGTCGCCTCCCGCGTCCTGTCGCCACCCCACGCCTGCCCCTGTCCCTCGTCGGACCCCACCACCGCAGCGCACTATTGCCCAACCCCCTCCCTGCTGCCTCCCCGCGCCTATTTAATGGGACCACCAGCTTTGCCTCGGCCTGCTCTCTCTTTTCCCTCTTCTCCCCCGCTCATTCTCGCTCTCCTTCGTCCCCGATTTGAGCTTCTCGCCGCCGGCCACCGAAGAACGCCGCTGCCTTTTGGTGCCGCCGCAGAACCTCCTCCGTCGTCCTCGTCGCCACCTTCGGGTTCACAAGCCCGAGGGGCACCTCGTGTGCGCAAGCCCGAGGGGCACCTCGTGTGCGCCTCCTTCACCCTCAGCCGCCACCGCCGCCGCTTCTTCCTTACTGCCGATGGTCTTCTCGTGCCGCCGCATCCTCGAGACCGTGAGCACCAGCTTCGCCGTGTCGACCTCTTCCTCTGGGTGCCCTCTTCGGTCACCGGAGCACCACCTAACGCTGGCGTCCATCGAGCCGTGAGCGCTGCCGCCTCGGTGCCGACGTGGCAACCCCATGTGGCGCCAGCTCAAGGGCCACGTCAGCCCTTCGCTGAGGTGTCAACGCCGATGTGGCTTTTGTCGGATTTTCCTTTAGAAAATAATTCAGCCAAAATAAAACCCCAGGGCTGGCGTCAGCTGACGCAGTTAACCGAATTTCCTTTATAAAAATAAATCAGGAAAATCCCTTTTTTTCTTGATTTCATGTAATTTCCAACTTCCGGAGGTTGTAACTTCTTCGTTCGAACTCCGATTCGAGTGATTCAAATTTCTAAATTCATCTAAAATCCTCCTCTTGCTGCTACTATTAATTTGGTATTTATTTGAACTTGTTTTATTTATTTGGCTTCGTTCAAACGTGTAGATTCCGACGTTTCGGAAGATTTCTCAGACCCGACGACCGAAGCACCTCAACTCTTCAATGAAGGCAAGTCGTAGACCTTTGATCATATTGAACCTATTTTACAAAAGTATATTGTTTGATATAGACATGCATGGCTAGTTGTATAAAAAAATGATTTCGGGAGTAGATAATTGCCTAATTGATATATGCCCCTTGAAAAATTGCTATCGACATGTACCCTTGAATGATATAAACCCTTGGATACCATAGGATAGGTTATTTTAGTTGGACATTGATAAACTACCAACACGGGTATCGTATGATGCTTAGCTATGCTATAGTTGTACGTTGGGATTCATGATCACATACTCAAGGAATGATTGAATATGACTAAATGAAATATGGAATTATGGCGCAACCACTATTATTAAAAGATATTGTGCCAAGGCTAGGGTGGCCTTTGGCCGGGTTGAACCAAAATGATTTATACTCAGACGAGTGATCGTGCAGTAAAGGGGATGATTTTGGGATGTGGTTGCCTCGCCTGACTAGCCAATAAGGACTTAACTTTGTGCGTCATTGATCCGGGCCATACCGTGAAACCACAAGTCTATTATGAGGGTGGATCTGGCCAACTAATTAGTAATGTTTTGATTTGGTTCTATTTTGCGTTGATAAGCGGCGCAAGAGGGGGCTAAAAATGACCAATCCTTAGCGAGCAGAACTGGATCAAAACATAACTTTGTAAAGGCTTTGTCACTGTCGTAGTAGAAAAAGGCTAGACAGTAAGAGAAGAGGGGAACCCCGGCGTCCACAGGAGGGTCTGGGGTATCCTTAGACAGGGAACCGGCTGTTAGGAAATGAATTGAGTATATTTCTGAAAACTTTTCCTCTCCCCCTTTACATGGGGGGAGGTGGCTATTTATAGCCATACCTCCTGGTACATGAGATTACAGGTTTACCCCCTACATGGCCCTATCTAAGTAGGGGCTGCAGCGTCTTTTCCTACCCCTAAGTGTAGCCTTTGGCCCTTGGTGGACCGTTTTGGTTCCGGTTCACCAGGCTGGCGCACCTGGTCCAGCAGGACTGTTGCACTAGGAGGATGCGGGATATTCCCTCCGCGCGAAGACCTTTGGGCGTCTGGGCGGCTGAGACCCTCGGGACCCTTCGGCCCCCTTCGGGGCGTTTGGCGGGGTTGCAACGCATGGGTGCACGCCCGGTCGTGGGGGTCGGTGGGCCGTCCTTACGACAAGCCCCTCGCGGTCGAGGTCTTGCTTCGTCATGGCTGAAACCGTGCCTCTTCCCGGAGGGTGCAGGTACACCGTCCCCTTCGGCCTGGCAAAGCATTCGTGCGTGCCTCCCGCCTGGTTGTGCGGGGCGTACTGGTGGTCCGGCGGTTGGCCGTGGTGTGGCGTGCGGTGTTGGCTTCCGCACGCCATGAATGGGCGTCACCCGACATCGAGCGACGCGCGCTATTGGCTTCCGCGCGCCATGATTGAGCGTCATCTGACATCGGGTAACGTGGTGTGTTGGCTTCCGGGCCACATAAATGGGCGCCGCCCGAGACGCTTTGGGTGTTGTGCGGCGCTCGCTTCGAGTGCGTTTCTGGATTCGTGCGCGCCGTTATGTACATCGCGTTGTACCGTTAGGTTGCCACAAGGCGTGCGTTGTTTGGGTCGCGACTTCTCGATTCCCGTGCGTCACATCATTTCCTTTCCGCTGGTCTATAAATGGGCAACCTGGTGCATGATTCTGTTGTTCTTCCGCCACCTGCTTTATTTCCCCTCATCTATTGCCCTCGGCGCTTGCGATGACAAAGCGGAACAAGGACGGAGGCGGTGCTGTGGTGTACACCGATGAGTTGGGCCCTTCGACCGTGACGCCTGTTGTCCTGCGAGCCCTTCATAGCGAAGGGAAGTTGACGAAGCTGGAGGACGCCCGCGCCCCCGTTTCTGAGGCTGTACCCGCGCCTCGGGAGAATGAGACGATCCTCTTTGTGGCTTTCCTGGATGCGGGTCTTCGCCTGCCGTGCGCTACCTTGTTGTTCCAGGTTCTTCAGCTGTACGGGGTCGACTTGGCCCAGCTGACCCCCAACTCTATCATGAAGCTTGGTGTTTTCGAGTGGGTGCTCCGGTCTGCGAGGGTTGGCACCGGGGAGTCAAGGCTCTTCGCGTACCTCCATGACGGGAGGTGCCAGCCGAAGAAGAAGAAAAGCACCAGTGAGACACTGAACTTTGGCAGCATCAACTTCCAGATGAAGGGGCGGCTTCTTCAATACCTACCTGTTCCGGCAACCAGGAACCGGTGGGAAACGGATTGGACTCGTCGTTGGTTTTATCATAAATGCGGCCCTGAGGCCGGTCTTTGTTCCTGCAGGGGTCCCATTCAGCTTATTTCCTCCCCGACGATCCGCTTTGGCGAGGGAGGATCTTGGCGCCTAGTCTTTGTTGCTCGGCGGCGCGGAGGATGTCCACCCGGGACTTCGTGGAGGAGTTATGCGCGCTTCGCTTGTGGCCGCTAGCGCAGGGCTGGGATGTTGAGCCGTGAGCGGAGGGATGGTGTCCCCACGTTGGAGCTTGGGGACCGTTCAGGTTTGAGTCTATACTTAATTTCGTTGTTGGGTCATTGCCCTTCTGACCGCCTTGCAGTGTTGTCTACTGACGAGGCCGAGCATGCGGCGGCAGCTTCTGGGCCCGTACACCGGGGAGGAACATGCGAGACGGGGGCAGGTGGTGCGCGAGCCTCGGTTAAATCGCGCGTACGCGGAGCCGTCCGTTCGCCTGGCGGAACGCTTGGACCCCGACGCGGGGAA
Source organism: Ampelocalamus luodianensis (assembly GCA_036346255.1). NCBI lineage: Eukaryota > Viridiplantae > Streptophyta > Magnoliopsida > Poales > Poaceae > Ampelocalamus > Ampelocalamus luodianensis. Next base: position 26,478,118 of record CM070625.1, read on the forward strand.
GAAGAAGCGGGCACGCGGCCCCGATGAGCTGGAGACCCTTGGCCCGATTCGCGTGGCGCCCCTGAGGGCTATTGAGTCCGGTGGGGCTGGTGGCTCTAGCGTTGCTGAGGGGATGGTTGGCCCGTCCGCGAAGAGGGTGGCGGTGGCTTCCGAGGTGCGGCAGGAAGCAAGCAACTCTTCGGCGAGCTCGTCCTCGGAATCAGTAGCGGCTGTCGCGCGCCGTGAGGTGGTGGCCAGCTCGTTCGCGATAGCGAGCTTTGCCCCTGAAGAGGTGTCTGGTGGGACGCCCTCGCAGGTGTACGGCCGCGGATCGCGGATACCCGGGTGGAGGAGCGCGTCCTTGTTCCTCCGTGTGGCGGTTAGTCCGGAGCTTTGCCACTCGGGCTTGTTTTGTTTTTTAGCTTTGGGTAACTTGTTCCTGTGTTGTGCAGTGTCGGCCGTCGAGGTAGACAATGTGGACAAGTATGCTTCGGGGGACGGGGGGTCCGCTGGGTTCTCCGGCGCTAGGGCGCCTCTTGCCGGTCCCGACGCCGGGGGGCCGGTGGTTGCCAATCGAGGGGGGATGATGGCTCTTTGGGAGCCATCGGATCTGCTGGCGTGGGCGCTCTGCGCACTGTGGACTTCAAGCTGAGCCCCAGCGTGGCCTCCATTGGCGAGGAGGTGGCCCGCTTCCGGGCTCCGCCTTGCCTGGACGTGCTCTTCCAGCGGGTTCCTGTCGACCAGATGTTCCGTAGCATCGAGGCAAATGCAGTGAGGGTGAGTGAATATATCCACCCTTGCACCTCGGTGTTGTAGTGACTTCTCTTCTTGGGCAGGCCTTGATGGTATCGCATGCGCTTGAGCGGGATATCCAACGCGGCTACACGGAGATCCAGGATCGGGTCGACGCGGAGTTTGCACGGAACACGGTGCTAGCTGCCGAGCGTGCGGCAATTGTCGATGAGGTGAAGGAGCTGGAGGCGAAGGTTGCTGAGCTGGAAGGACAGCGGTGTAACATCCCAATTTTGGACTTGTGTTTCAAATGTAAGAAAATGAGTAGAAATTAAAACTTTTTCTTACATCATGTATTTCCTGTATGTTCTAAACAATTCCTGTAAAAGAATTATGGAAATACAAAGTCATAAGTCTTTTGATCCAAAACCTTGTCTTCCAAAAATATTCTTCTCAAATCTTGTGATCATTATTTGGAAATATTTTTCCTAAGCTCCTGGGAATGTTTGTGACCCCTCTGAAAAATTCCACAATTTTTAGAAATTGTTTGAATATTTTTAGAGGGCAGTCAAACCTTAAATCAGAGCCTTGCATAATTTTTGGAGAATAATGCACTGCATAAAAACCTCTGAAAATTTTACACAAGGTTAATATCTGAGTTAGCAAGCTCCAGTAAAAATTTCATAATTTTTGGAGTTGTTTTGCTATCTCAAATAAGTCCCCAAAGTCCCAGCTCAATTTAAAACCCAAAACTGTTTTCAGCATGCGTTGGGTTGAGTCGACTCGGGCTCAAGCCACTTGACTTAGTCGATCAACTAATCGCACCGTCCAGACTTAAAAGCGCGCTTTCAATCTCAGCCGTTGGATCCTTATCGATCGGCCCAAGTTCGCGTGAACATTCGAACGTCCGAATGCAATCTCTCATCATGGCCGTTCATTTCTGATCCAAGGATTCGCGATCCTCTCTGTTGATTCTAACCTCCGGAGCTTTGGGCGAGCAGCTGTTGGATTAAAATCGGACCGTCCGCGTAGCCAGAAACGTTCGGACTTCCGATTGTTTTGTTCGATCTGAGCCGTTGGATTAAAATCCAACGCTCACAATCTCCTCCGTTGTGTTTAAACCTCAGGAGCTTCGAGAGATCTGAGCCGTCCATTTCTAAATCCAACAACTCACAGCGTCCTTGCCTTTTTCTCTGGTCATCTTCAACCTCCCGCCGTGCGTGAACAGAGAGAGGCATGGCGCTGTCAAATCGTGTTCCTCTGGCAACGTCTCCCTGGTCGGCATTAAGTGCTTGCAGGTGCTTTCGGTCGAGAGGCATGCCCTACTCCTACATCTCCATCATTTTGCTTTTCGGTCCATGTTTGTGTCATGAACTTAGCTCACCCGAGAGGCTCCTTTTGCCAAACCCTAGTTTTCCAAGCGATATAAAGGTCCCAAAACTCCTTCCTGGTGTTCTTTTACACCATCCAAAGCCCCTTCTACATTGTTGGAGCTTAACACACCAAAAACACCAAATCACCATTGTTGACCTGTGGAGCTCCATTGAGGATCATGAAGCTCCAGTGGTTGTTCTTCAAATATTCTTGTACCATTTTCAACTCCTTATTGTCCTAATCATTTCCCCACACTTAATTTTGGGTTTTATTCACAGGATTTGACAAATTTGTGGTTTGTTCAAATTTGGCCGAAACCATCCCCTTTCTTCCTCAGCTCCGGTGAGTACTCCATTTCCCAATTAATTGCTCATGAAGTTTCTATGGGCTATTCTGTAGCTGTTATGACCACCCAGTGGTGTTCATTTTGCTCAGGTTGTCTTGTTCGTGTCATCTTCTTCAACTCCGGCGGGTTCTTTCTCTGTCAAGGCTCTCCGGCCATCTTTGAAGCTCATCTCGGTCAAGGTAGCTTCTTATTAGTCCCTAGAGGCCGTGGCACTCGCTTCTTTGGACTGCAGCGGAGCTTTTTAATATTTTCGCTTTTGGCAGTAAAAGCTCCCATCTTCATTTTCGGCTCGCCGGTGTTTAGAGCCATCGCCGCCGGTGAGGTTACCACCATCGGGATCGCAAGGCTATTGCGAATCCATTTTAGTCTTTTGGTTGCGCCGCCGTGGCCGGAGCCACCAGTGGCGAGCCATTCTTTTCGCTCGGGTTTTTGCCGGACGGGACTCCCTCTGTGCCATGGTCGTTAAGACACATTTAAGGTCTTAATCATTGGTAATCATTGGGAGTAATTAAGGTGTCTTAAGCCGTCAGATTGTGTCACTGTCATGTGGGTCCACTCATTATACTCCTCCCAGCGCTTTAAACCCACGTGCGTGAGTGCGTAGCGTTTTGATGATCGTGGGATGTCGATCTTGTGATCAACGACCCAGATCTAGAGAAACGTTGGACCGTCCGGTTTCCTAATCATTCTGGATAGTCCATCGCTCGATCTACGGCTGCGATCGCGAGTGCATTAAGACTCCCCGAAGGGAGGTGCGCTCCGAGCCGTTCATCTTGAGATCTGCGGTTGTGGGTGGTCGAGGCATTCTCTCGGTCCGAATGTTTCCCTCCACGTGAGCCGTTGGATCTAGATCCAACGGTGGTCTCCTTTTGGGAATCGCGCGCGTGCGCTATTCTCCGTGCGTGTGGCTCGTTGGATTTCACATCAACGGCCCACGAGCGTCCACGTCGTTTATTTCTGTTAGGATTGGTTTTATTTCAGTAAGCATTTTCTTATCAACTGAAAATTGTATTAAAACTTTAAAAACTCATAACAAATTCATTTTAAATCCTTTTTAGATGTTTCCAACTTCATTAAATTCATGTTTCATTATAGTTTAATTTAAAAATATATTTAGACTTGTTTTTGCAGTAGAAAATGACATAAGCTTTATTGATTCATTTCTGCCATTATTTAAAATTCTTGTAATTCTAGGAAAGCTTAGAAAATGTATAACTAAATTGTTATAATTCCTTTTTAGTTTATTCCAGTTGGGATAAATTCATGTTTAACCAAAGTCTAATCTAAAAATGCATTTAGGTAAGTTTTGGTAACAGAGAGTTTCACAAACATTAATAACTTGATATCAGCCATTTTAAGAATAGTCCAAAAAAATGAATTTAGATCTTGAAAAATGCATATATTTTCCTGTATAAATCCAATTTGTGCAAAATCAATTTTGTTAAATTCCTCTACTAGTGTACTATAATTCAAAATAGGGTTTTGAACATGGTTATATTTCTGTAAAGTAACATGTGCTAGGTTTACAACTTAGAAAAATCATAAGTAAATCATTATAACCCCAAATTTAGTAAACTCAACTTTGCTGACCTTAGGATGTCATAATCTACATGCTATAAAAATTTCAGACCTTAGATTATTCTAGAAATTTTCGCCATGAACAGTACAAGTAATTAATTTAGTTGAATTAATAGGCTGAGAGAGCATATTTTGGCCATAACTTTTGCATACTAAATCCAATCTGCATGATTCTTGTTCCTAAAATTGTCTAAAATCATCCCCTAAATGTTGTATGAATTTCATTAGATTTGGATGTATTTTGTTGTTGGAGTTATTTGGTGTTCTTCGTTCTTATCGATTTTATCGTCTTTTCGCGTTAGGTTCCGAAGATAATATTGATATCGATTCTGAGCCACAGCCATCAGAGCCTGCACTCCAGCAAGGCAAGCAGATGTAGCATCATTTGATCATGTTGGTCCTACTATTTTCAAATTCTAATATATTGTTTGCAAATTCTATGTATGCATTGCTATGTTGTTTTAACTACTGTCGATAGTTAACCTAGTAGATGCATTACTAGTAGGCAAATGTTTATCCTCTACTACTGAGCCTAGGTTTATCTTGCTGTGATTTTGGGTTCATTGGATGAACCCTTGTCACTTAGTAGTTTACGAGTTTGTTGCTTAGCCATGCTTTGCTATCGGTAGAAATGGGCGGTTATCGACTTGTCGATAACCTTGATCACACAAACTTATTATGATCTCTATATTTCAGCTCTGTGCTATGTTCAAATTGCAAAACTAAAACTGAAAATAAAAACAATTTGGACTTGGACACAATGGTAAGATGGTGTGATCTTTCGGGTGTGACTGGAATGGTGCCCTAGTCATTTAAGGACCGAGTTACTTGCGCCACCGTTCTGAGCATTTTGTGCATGCTAACCACACTAGAGGGAATGGGACCTCTCTTGACTTAGTACTTTGGCGTGTGTTAGCTTCGAGTCGCAGGTGGGCGTGCGTGTGTTGTGTTGTGGTAAAATGAGGGGGTTTATGTGTGAAGCATTGTAGTTGTCCGAAAGCTTTACCCCTATAGGGTAGTTGACTTTCGGCTTTACAATGTAAGCGTATGGGTTTCTATCCATACGAGCGACTCGTAGTTGATACACAATATTGGAAATGTCTCATAGGACTTAGCCGTGCCGGCATACCATAGGAAGTGTGCTAAATCATGTAGCTTAAAGGCGGTCTGAAGTGTGGGTACATTGGTACACCCCTGCAGGGTTTTGAACTATTCGAATAGCCTCGTCCTAGGTTATGGACACGCTCGGAAACGCCCCGTGAGAACTAGACTACAACATTTTATGTAAAACTTGATGGGTGGTATGAATCAGGGATTCATGCTATGTGTGGTGGCTATTGGGTTAGTCACTTCTAGGTGGTTACTTGATAATTATTGTTACTCGCTGTTATTTCAATGCTTAAAAACTGATTTGTTAAATTGCTTCCAATCTATTACATTATTACAAATAAAACTTGCTTTATGCGTCCAAACAACCATATAACCAACATCCTTTGATACAGCTTTCATGTAGCTATGTATAGGCTTGTTACTCGTAAGTCTTGCGAGTACATTATTGTACTCACATGCATTGCTTATTGTGTGCAGAGGAAGAAGGTGAGCCCGAAGGGCCTCACTTTTGTGAGTTGTGCTGTGGCAGTGTGTGGGGCGATTAGCTTGGCAGCCCGGTCGGTTGCCCTGTGGTGTTATGTGGCTGACCGGTCGTCTTTTGGTTTAAGCCATCTTATGGCAACTTTTGCTTCCGCTATTACTTGATACTTATGTCATTTGGCCGGTCGGGTGTTCTGTAATAACTTATATTATGTATGTCTTTTGCTAGACTTGTTATATTATGTTGTATGGAAATGATGCATGCTTTGGTATGATGTATGTGTGCTGCAATTTCTGGAAAGCACATGTCCATCGAGGCACGGGTTATTCTATTTGTGATACTAGAGCCAGTGGAAGGTTAAGTATTACAAGCTTAATAAACCGGGGTCTCACAAGCGGGGCAGGATTGCTGAGCTGGAAAGTCAACTGCTCGCCTTGAGGGATGAGGTGGCGTCTTTGCGAAGCGCTAACTCCTTACTTGAAGCGAAGGTCACGACGGAGCGGGCGCTTTCCGCCAGCGTAGCGCAGGCTACATGGCGGGCAATGGAGCACATGGAAGGCGCTATGGTTGACGTCGGCGCTGTGCCGCCCCCGCGGGGACATACCGTTGATCAACTGGATACGACCCTAGATCATCTCCATCGCGCCGGAAAAGTGTTCGTCCGGCGGCTCGCGCCTACGGCAACCACTGTGCGAAGACGGGGTGGACAGCGGCCCTCTTCTCCCTGCAGCGGGCAGGGTGTGCGCACGTCGATGGACTTGGGGACGGCTCCGTGCCCATGGCATCTGTGGCCGAGGTTGCCGCTGGCCGCAAGATGGTACGTCGGGCTAGTAACGCTCTTTTCAGCAGGTTCTGGTCCTCCTTCGGCCGGGAGGCCACGATGGAATCGCTCCGGATGGTTCTAGCCCTGAGGAACAAGGGGAAGAGCGCGGCGGATGGGTCCGGAGCAGCGGAGCGGGGGGCACCACCGGAAATCAGGTGTGACCCTCCGCTCCCTTCTGAGGTAGTGTTTTGTTTAGGGTTTTTAGCTTAGGGTCCCCCCTTTGTGTTTTTGCTTGTCCGCTCCAGTGGCGCTGCGCGTTCTGGGGCAGGACTGAGGGGGATATGACTTGTAATGACCTTTTTATGAATGAACCTTTTTTATGAATGTAAAGTGGTTCTGGTTGCGCGGGGGCATGTGTTTGCGCTGGATGTTTGCTTTATGCTTGATTCTACTTTGCTTAGGGAGGACGGATGCTATCCCGTCGCTGCGCCCGGCGCAGGCCGCGTCCACCGGAGGGGCGGCGGGTGAAGACTGTGTTGATCTTAATCTTGTTGCGTTCGAATCAACTTTGTGTTTGCTTCAGCTTAGTTTTTACGTTGTGTTTTGTGTGAATAACCGAATTGAACTACATTCAGTTTGGGTTGTCTGAAGTTTGAAGTTCCTACAGAACTTCAGAACGTGGGTGATTATGTTGTGTAAGTAGTGTTGGTTCATGATCCGAAATATCAGGATCATGACTGAGTCTTAGATAGAGTAGTGGCTTAGAATCCGGACTGGAATATGATAGTTCGTGTGTGTGTGCGTTTCTCTGAAGTTGGTAGTCGTATTTGTTCAGAGTATTGTAGCTTGTCTGATAATTGAGAAATAACAGAGAGCAGAAAACCCGGTGCAAGTAGTTAGCACCAAAACGCCTCTGTTTCCATCTTCGTTCTGAACTCCGGTGAAATCATCTCGCTGTGAGCGTGTGTCCACTGAGTCGCGTGTGTTGTGAGAGCAATCTGGGCCAACATTTGGTATGAGATCCGAGGGGAGTGCATGCCAAAGATTATGCCGAGGAGGAGCAGCGAACTCTCTGACACCGCCGGCAGTTCTGGTGTAACGCCCGGCGCTGCGCCGGCGAGGGAGAGTGGTGGCGCATCACTCCAGTATCCAATGCTCTCGAGAACCAACTACGCTGCGTGGGCGATGAAGATACGGGCGTATATGCGTGCTCAGGGTGTCTGGGATGCCGTTCAGCCCGCAGACCCTGAGACGGCCGTGGAGACAAGGAAGGACCAGATGGCCGTGGCGCCATCTACCAGGCAATTCCCGAGGAGACGCTGCTGCTCCTGTCTGGGAAGGAAACGGCGATGAAAACGTGGGAAAAACTAAAGACCATGTATGTTGGCGCAGATTGCGTCAAGGCGGCGAAGATCCAAACTCTGAAAATTGAGTTTGAGGTACTCCGGATGAAGAAGTCGGAATCGATTGACGATTTCGCTGTGAGATTGACAACGCTTGTCAATCGCATCCGTGGTCTTGGCGACGCAATGGAAGAGTCTCTTGTCGTCAAGAAATTCTTACGTGCTGCTCCGCCAAAATTTCTGCAGATTGTGTCAACGATCGAGCAGTTCGGCGACCTGGAGACGATGACGGTCGAAGAGGTAATTGGACGTCTGAAGGCGTTCGAAGAGAGGGTCCGAGGCGCTGGTCAAGGCGACAATGAAGATGATCATCTCCTGCTAACCCGATCTGAGTGGAAAGCAAAGAAGAAGGAGTGCACAGTGGGCTCCTCATCGAAGAAGAGCGGTGGACGTAGCCGTGGGCGAGGCCGCGGGCACGGCCGTGATAGTGGGCGCACCAATAATGACCGTGAAGGTGATCAAGGCTACAAAGAAAAGAAGTTTGACAAGAAAAAGCTTAAGTGCTATAATTGTCAAAAATCCGGCCTCTTTGCAGCTGAATGCAGGTCGAAGAAGAAGGAAGAAAAGGTGCATATTGCTGAAAAGGAAGATGATGAACATGTTGTCCTCATGGCAGAAGTATGTGAGCTAACTCAAGTCACAGAGGAAATGGGTGATCAGGTCATGCTCAATGAAGATCAACTCCATCCGTGGCAGTCTGGTGATGTAAGGTACAAAAAACACTCTTGGTACCCTGACACTGGGGCTAGTAATCTTATGACGGGAAACAAGTCAAAATTCACAAATCTTGATTCATTTGTGAAAGGGAAAGTGAGGTTTGGCGATGGTTCTTCGGTAGAGATCTGTGGCAGGGGGACAGTGTTGTTCGAGTGTCTCAATGGAGAACACCGTGCATTATCAGAGGTATATTACATACCAAGTCTTACAAGCAATATTATCAGTCTTGGTCAACTAGAAGAAAATGGTTGCAAGATGGTGCTTGAGAATGGACACTTATGTGTGTTTGATCGTCAGTCAAAACTATTGGCCAGAGTCAAAAGGTCCAGAAATCGCCTCTATGTTCTGAATCTTCATATGGCTGAACCTGTGTGTTTGTTGGCAAGCTTCGGTGATGATGCATGGCTGTGGCACGCAAGATACGGACATCTGAATTTTTAGGCATTGCGTAACCTGGCTAGCAAAGAGATGGTGGAAGGACTGCCACACTTAGATCACATTAATCAAGTGTGTGACGGTTGTCTAGTTGGCAAACAACGTCGAGCATCCTTTCCACAAGAATCAACCTATCGTGCTGACAAGCAACTCCAGTTAGTGCATGGGGATCTCTGTGGTCCTATCTCACCGCCAACAGCAGGAGGTAAAAGGTATTTTCTGTTGCTAGTTGATGATTTCAGTAGATACATGTGGATAGTATTACTGAAAAGCAAGGATGAGGCAATTGATGTACTGAGGAAGATCAAGCCTGGTCTGGAGCTAGAAGTTGACAGAAAAGTTAGAGCCATTCGAACAGATAGGGGAGGAGAGTTTACCTCAGCTGAATTCGAAGAATACTATGATAAGCATGGCATCAAGCACTTTCTCACCGCACCATACTCACCTCAGCAAAATGGGGTGGTTGAGAGGAGAAATCAAACCGTCGTTGCAATGGCTCGAAGTCTGCTAAAGAGCAAAGGAATGCCTGGTATGTTTTGGGGTGAGGCTGTTACAACGGCAGTGTATCTTTTGAACCGAGCTCCAACAAAAAGTGTAGTTGGGAAGACTCCATATGAAGTCTGGCTCCAAAGAAAACCCAAAGTGCACCACTTGAGGACCTTCGGCTGCATTGCTCATGTCAAGCCAGTGAAACCACATTTGGGAAAACTCACTGATCGCAGCATTCCAATGGTGCTAATTGGGTATGACATGAGGTCAAAAGCATATCGTGTGTATGACCCTGCTACTAAGAGAGTTTATGTGTCAAGAGATGTCATTTTCAAAGAAGGCAGACAATGGGATTGGAGTTCAGTCTCTAGTGTTGAGGAAAATGTCAGTGAGGTATTTATTGTACAGTATCCAATTGAGGATGGTGCAGGTGGAGATCAAGCAGACCCAACTCAAGTTGATCCACCCTCTTCGTTGGCAAATGGAGGGCAAGATGATGGGAAGCACACAGGTGGTTCGACTCCTCTGAGCTCATCAGCATCAGCATGTGCCGCTACAACTCCAGACGCTGCTGGAAGCCCTGCTGCACCCTCTGCAGCAACCTTGGTAGGCAATAACTCTAGCGGTATCACTGAATCGGCAGGATCAAGTTCAGGTACATCATCTGCTGTTCAACTGCATTTTCGATCACTGGATGATTTGTATGATGCTACAACACCAGTACAGCTTGATCTTGATCAACTTGGTTTGTGCCTGCTTGGAGCTGAGGAGCCCACGGGCATTGATGAAGCAAAAAGGCATGCATGTTGGAGAAAGGCAATGGAGGAGGAGCTGACATCCATCCAAGATAATGGAACTTGGGAGTTAACGGAATTGCCTACATGAAAGAAGCCAATTGGGATTAAATGGGTTTTCAAACTCAAGAAGAACCCCGAAGGTGAAGTGATCAAGCATAAGGCTCGGCTTGTTGCGAAAGGGTATGTTCAACGCAGGGGGTGGACTTCGATGAGGTTTTCGCACCTGTGGCAAGGCTTGAAACAGTGCGGTTGATCCTTGCATTGGCAGCTCAAGAGAAGTGGGAAGTCCACCACATGGACGTCAAGTCGGCTTTTCTCAATGGAGAACTCCAAGAAGAAGTGTATGTGCTACAACCCCCGGGTTTTGAAGACAAGGAACAGGCTCACAAGGTGCTGAAACTCAAAAAGGCACTCTATGGGCTACGCCAAGCTCCTAGAGCTTGGAATTCAAAGTTGGATGTCACACTTACTTCACTCGGTTTTGAGAGAAGTGCTTATGAGCATGCAGTCTACAAGAGAAAAATTGGCAATACAAGGCTGTTAGTTGGTGTATATGTTGATGATTTGGTGATCACAGGGAGTTGCATCAAGGAGATCATGTCCTTCAAGAAGCAAATGAATGACATGTTCAGCATGAGTGGTCTGGGTCTGCTATCCTACTACTTGGGGATAGAAGTGACACAGAATTCTCAAGGAATCACACTGAATCAAACAGCCTATGCCACAAAACTACTTGAGAAGACTGGGATGATAGATTGCAACTCTTGCTTGACACCCATGGAACCTAGAGCAAAACTCGGCAAAGAAAGTGAGTCCTCATTTGTTGACCCAACAAATTTCAGAAGCATAATTGGGAGTCTCAGGTATTTGTTAAATACAAGACCTGATTTGGCATTCTCAGTTGGCTTGGTAAGCGGTTCATGCAGAGCCAAGGTGCGAACATATGGCGTGATCAAGCGGTTCGAGATACATTTGAGGTACATTGGACTTGGGATGCTGCTACAAGAGAAATGATGGACATGCTGGTTTGATCGGCTACAGTGACAGCGATCTTGCCGGAGACAGTGCAGATCGGAAAAGCACAACTAGGGTTGTGTTTTATCACGATCAAAATCCTATCACTTGGAAGTTGGAACTCTCAGAAGCAAATAGTGGTTGCTTTGTCGTCGTGTGAGGCAGAGTATATAGCAGCCACCACAGCTGCTTGTCAGGGCATTTGGCTCAGCCGGTTGCTAGCAGTCGACAGGAGGTGAAGTGCAAAAGGTGTCTCTCAAGGTGGACAATAAATCAGCAATAGCACTTTGCAAGAACCCTGTTTATCATGAGAGGAGCAAACATATTGACATTCGATACCACTTTATCCGAGAGTGTATTGAATCTGGTAAGATTGATGTGGAGCACGTTAAGTCAGAAGACCAACTCGCCGACATCCTAACCAAAGCTCTTGGGCAAGTGAAGTTTCAGGAGATGCGTCGGAGGATTGGCGTGCAGGTAATGAAAAGAGGTGAACAAGATTAAGGGGGTGAATGTTGATGTTAATCTTGTTGCGTTCGAATCAACTCTGTGTTTGCTTCAGCTCAGTTTTTACGTTGTGTTTTGTGTGAATAATCGAATTGAACTACATTTAGTTTGGGTTGTCTGAAGTTTGAAGTTCCTGCAGAACTTCAGAACGTGGGTGATTATGTTGTGTAAGTAGTGTTGGTTCGTGATCCGAAATATCAGGATCGTGACTGAGTCTTAGATCGAGTAGTGGCTTAGAATCCGGACTAGAATATGCTAGTTCGTGTGTGTGTGCGTTTCTCTGAAGTTGGTAGTCGTATTTGTTCAGAGTATTGTAGCTTGTCTGATAATTGAGAAATAACAGAGAGCAGAAAACCCGGTGCAAGCAGTTAGCACCAAAATGCCTCTTTTTCCATCTTCGTTCTGAACTCCGGTGAAATCATCTCGCCATGAGCGTGTGTCCACTGAGTCGCGTGTGTTGTGACAGCAATCTGGGCCAACAGACTGCTAGTTGTCACCATGGGTCCAAGGACGAGCGCAACTTGATCACCAAGTGGCCTCTATGGGTGTGTTATCGAGGTGTGGTGTGTCACGGCGCAAAGTGGCAGCGCTGGAAGAAGGCGAACCCGGGAGGCTCAATGAAGAGGTTTTTTCGTCTACACGCCCGGAGGGCCGCTAGGGCGTTCGAGGAGGTGCAGGCTTTCTGGAAGGCCCATGGGGCTACGGGCCCACTTGAAGGGCTCGTGCTTCCCCCTGATCTGCGTGAAGTATCATCCAGTAGCTCCTCGGGTGATCCTGACGAGTGGGCTGCCGAGAAGGAATACCTCCGGTTTGTGTCTACCTGGTCGTCCGATGAAGAGTTATTGGCATGGGTGTTGCGAACGGAACCTGAGGAGTTTGCGCCTCCTGGGTACCCCGATTACCCGTGAAATGGGTTTCTAGACTTGTTGTAGGGCTGGGTTGCGATGTTTTTCCTGTTACGGGCCTACCTGGTTGGGTTCTGCGTGGTGTGCATTTCTGTGATTGTGCTTTGTACTATGAGGCGACGAACAGTGCGGTTGTTTCATTCGGCTGCGGCTTTGGTGTGCCTCCTGTTTTTTCCTGGTTGATCGCTGGGCTGCTTCGTGGCGGTGTTTTACTTTTTGGCAGGTGTCTCCCCCTTTTTTCGAGAGGGAGGCGAAGCCTCGCGCCGTCCCCCATACTTTTTTAAATAGGGCTCTGTTGGAGCCCTCATGTTTTTGCAAGGGGAGGCGAAGCCTCGCCGTCCCCCATACATTTTTAAATAGGGCTCCGTTGGAGCCCTCATGTTTTTGCGAGGGGGAGGCAAAGCCTCGCGCCGTCCCCCCATACTTTTTTAAATAGGGCACCATTGGAGCCCTCATGTTTTTGCGAGGGGGAGACGAAGCCTCACGCCGTCCCCCATACTTTTTTACATAGGGCTCCGTTGGAGCCCTCATGTTTTTGCGAGGGGGAGGCGAAGCCGTCCCCCCCCCTCCCCGTGTGCTTTTGGTTACCATACCAAGGTCGCGCCAGGGTTAGCCCTGCGCGGCGTCCTCGCCGTTCCTCGGGTTCATGTTGTTGGTGCTCTGCGTGGCTCGTTGAGCATTCGTGCCCCTGGTGTGGGCCATGCGCGATATCTTTTTATACCCTTCACATGCCGGAGGGTGTGCTAGTGTGCACCAGGGCTCGAGGGCCGTGCGCGGTGTCCTATTTATACACCCACAGGTGTGCATCGGGGCTCGAAGGCCGCGCGCGGTGACTTTGTTTATACACCCGCAGGTGTGCACCGGGGCTCGAAGGCCATGCGCGATGGCTTCGTTTATACACCCGCAGGTGTGCACCGAGGCTCGAAGGCCATGCGCGGTGACTTTGTTTATACACCCGTAGGTGTGCACCGGGGCTCGAAGGCTATGCGCGATGACTTGTTTATACACCTGCAGGTGTGCACCGGGGCTCGAAGGCCATGCGCGATGACTTCGTTTATACAACCGCAGGTGTGCACCAGGGCTCGAAGGCCATGCGCGATGACTTTTTATACACCCGTAGGTGTGCACCGGGGCTCGAAGGCCATGCGCGGTGACTTTGTTTATACACCCGCAGGTGTGCACCGGGGCTCGAAGGCCATGCGCGATGACTTTTTATACACTCGTAGGTGTGCACCGGGGCTCGAAGGCCATGCGTGGTGACTTTGTTTATACACCCGCAGGTGTGCACCGGGCTCGAAGGCCATGCGCGATGACTTTGTTTATACACCCGCGGGTGTGCACCGGCTCGAAGGCCATGCGCGATGACTTGTTATACACCCGCGGGTGTGCACCGGGGCTCGAAGGCCATGCGCGGTGCCTTTGTTTATATTTAGGGGGGCAAAATACCGGGAGTACATTTGCGGTTATACATTCCCCCGCCGTTCTGCGGTGGGGGGGAGTAGATACCCGGGCGCAACCGGTGTTTGCAGAACCTAGGGGTAGAACTTATGGAGGCTCTTTGAGTTCCACATGTGGCCTAATTGTTGTCCCTCTGGTGTTGCGATGTAGAAGGAACCGGCCCGTGTGGCGCGGGTGATGATATAAGGCCCTTCCCATTTGGACTCCAGCTTACCCACTGTCGCGGGGTTCGCGACTCACTTGAGGACCATGTCGCTGGTGCCAGTGGGCGTGGTTTGACCTTTTTGTTATATGCGCGCGCAACGCCCTCGGTGTACTTGGTCATGGTTGATATGGCCTGGACGTGTTGTTCTTCGAGGAGGTCGAGGGAGACCTCCCGCTCCTGCGGGTCAGGTTGTGTTGTTGCCCGGTGAGATTTGGTGGCGAACTCTCCCGGGGTCATTGCTTCGTCCCCGAATAGGAGCTTGAATGGGGAGAAGCATATGGCTCTCGTCGGTGACGTCCTGATTGCCCACAGTGATTTCTGTAGTTCTTCGGGCTATAGGCCCTTAGGGAGGCCTACGAGGTGCTTTTTTAGGCCATCTAGCAAATTGCCGTTAGCCCGTTCGACGGCTCCGTTGGACTCGGGGTGTCCCACGGAGGTGAAGCATATCGTTGTGCCGAGATTTTGGCAAAAAGCGCGGAACGCCGCAGAGTCGAACTAGGTGTCGTTATCAGTGGCGAGTTACCTTGGCACTCCGTACCGGCAGACTATGTTTTTCCACATGAACCGTTGGGCAGCCGCGGCGGTTACTTTGGCCACTTGTTCGGCCTCGACCCACCTGGAGAAATACTCGATGGTGACGAATGCGAAGCAGAGGCTGCCATTGGCTGTTGGGTATGGGCCGATGACGTCGAGCCCCCAACGTGCGAAGGGCCAGACGGGGGGCAAGGGTTGCAATGGTACCGCGGGAGCTCGGGGGTTGCGGCTGGTCTACTGGCACCCCTAGCATTTTCGGACGAGCTCTTGTGCGTCACCGAGCGCGGTTGGCCAGTAGAAGCCTTGGCGGAAGGCCCTTGCCACCAGTCCTCGCGGCGCTTGGTGTGCGCCGCAGAGGCCCTCATGTATTTCCTTCAGGAGGGAACGGCCCTCGTCTTGGCTCACGCACCGGAGGAAGGGGTTGCACACGCCCCCTTTGTATAATTCCCCTCCTACGATACGGTAATTACTGGCCCTATGCCTTAGTCGTCTTGCTTTGTTTGGGTCTTCGGGTTCGTCACCCTCGAGGTACTTGGTGATTGTTTTTCGCCAGTCGTGGGTGACAAAGAGGACTGGGTGGCTTGGCCATTGTGCTTCGAGCGCAGCCCCTTGAGCTTCGGGAGCAGCCCTTGTGGTACGGAGGGTGCGCTAAGCACTTCGTAGAAGATCCCAGGTGGGGGATTCTGTCCGGAGCTGGCCAGCTTGTCCGCGTCTTCGTTGTCACATCTTGGTATTGATTGGACAATGATGCCGAGGAAGTCCGTCGACGCTGCTCGCAGCGTGGCCAGGTAGCTGGCCATTTCGGTGCCCCTTGCCACGAAGGATCTGTCGAAGTGGCCCGCCACCAGGCGGGAATCGCTTTTAACGATCACCCCCTTTGCCCCGAGGGCTTTCGCTTTTCGGAGGCCCAATAGTAGGGCCTCATACTCCGAGGCATTGTTGGTGGTTGGGAAGTCGAGGCGTGCAGCGTGCGACACGCTCCGCCCATCTAGAGCGAGAATGGCCGCCGCACCGGCTCTGGCGGCGCACCATGATCCGTCCGTGTACATTGTCCATGCTGGTTCGATGCTGGTTGGCAGCTGGCTTGCTTGTGGGGTCCACTCGGCTACGAAGTCTGCTAGCGCCTGTGATTTTATCGTTGTTCTTGCAGCGAAGGTGATGTCGAAGGGCGCCAGCTCGGCCGCCCACTTTCCTATACGTCCCGAAGCGTCTTTGTTGCGTAGCATTAGCGCTAATGGGTATGAGGTTGGGACGGTGATGGAGTGCGCCTGGAAATAGTACCTGAGCTTTCGCGAGGCCATGAGCAGGGCGTACGCCAACTTTTCGAGCTCTGTGTATCGGATTTTGGCCCCCTGCAGGGCCTCCGAGACAAAGTATACGGGGCGCTGGCCATTGCTTTCTTGAACGAGTACAGCGCTCACCGCCGAGTGTGAGGTTGCGATATATAGTAAGAGGTCGGCGCCCTGTTCTGGGCTGGTCAAGCTTGGCAGCTGAGCGATGTATTGTTTGAGGTCTTCGAACGCTTGCTGGCATTAGTCCGTCCACCGGAATGGTTCCGCTCCCCGGAGTGTTTTGAAGAATGGTAGGGCCCTCTCGGCCGAGCGGGACAGGAAACCGCTAAGGGCGGCGAGGCGGCCCGTGAGCTTTTGTACTTCGCGGGTGTTATGGGGGGCTTCATCTTCTGGATGGCCCTGATTTTCACGGGGTTGGCTTCGATGCCCCTTTCGAAGACGAGGAAGCCCAAGAGCTTGCCAGCCTTTACACCGAAAGTGCACTTCTGCGGGTTGAGCTTTATTCCCTCTGAGCGGAGGTTGGCGAAGGTTTCTTGCAGGTCCTCCACGTGCGTCTCTCCAAGCTTGCTTTTTACCACAATGTCATCAACGTACGCTTCTATATTGCAGTCGAGCTGGGTCACCAGCACCTTCGAGATGAGGCGGGTGAAGATCGCCCCCGCGTTCTTGAGGCCGAAGGGCATGCGGGTGTAGCAGTAAGTACCGACGGGAGTAATGAACGCGGTCTTCGGCTCGTATTCCTTGGCCATGAGCACCTGATGATATCCGGAGTACGCGTCGAGGATGCTCATGAGCTCACAGCCCGAAGTAGCGTCTACGAGCTGGTCAATGCGAGGCAAGGGGAAGTCATCTTTAGGGCACGCCTTGTTGAGATCGGTGAAGTCGACGCACATGCCCCACTTGCCTACTTCCTTTTGCACAAACACGGGGTTGGCCAGCCACTCCGAGTGTTTAATTTCGCGGATGACCCCCGCCTTTAATAGCTTCGCAATTTCGTTTTTGGCCAGCACCAAGCGCTCGGCCGACATGCGTCGCAACTTTTGCTTCTTGGGTAACGCATCGTCACGGAGGGCCAGGTGGTGCTCGGCTGTGGTTCTTGCCACACCGGGGATGTCCTCCGGTCCCCAGGCGAAGACATCCGCGTTGGCGCGGAGCACTTTGAGGATGGCCTCGTGTGCTGCCGACAGCAGCTCCGCCCCGAGGGCTACCGTCTTTTCTGGGGAGGCGTCGCTTAGGGGGACCCTTTGGAGCTCCCCATGCGGCTTTGGCTTCGGGGCCCACTTGGCTGATGGCGCGGTTGTCTGGTCGGCCCCGTCCGGCTCGACGGTGTGGACATGTCGTGCTGGCGAGATGGTTTCCAGCTCTATGTGCCTTGCGAGGTCCTGATCGCCTCGCACTGTGACAATGCCTTCCGGTGCAGGAATCTTCATGCACATATAGTTTGGTGGGCGATGGCGCCGAAGGCGTTAAGCGTAGCCCGGTCCAGGATGGCGTTGTACTGGTAAGGCATTTGGACGACGTCAAAAGTGATGACCTCGGTGTGGGACGCGAATTCATCGTTGAACGTGACGGTCAAGTCGATCGGCCCGAGCGTCATGGTCCTTCCACCGAAGCCTATGAGGGGTATGCCCGGGGGCGACAGGCGGTCGGGGGGAATCATCATTTTGTTGAAGGCGTCGGCGAACAGGAGGTCCGCCGAGCTTCCTCCGTCGACGAGGACGCGCCTGACCTCGAACTTCGGCGATCTTTGGCGAGGCAGCGAGGATCTTGGTGTGGGAAGTACACCCCTCGGGCGTCCTCGGGGCCAAAGGAGATGGGTATCTCGGCGTAACGAGGCGGGTTGGATACGGGATATGTTGCGAGATGGTGGATTTGGCGAGTGTACGCGCGGCGCTGCCTTTTGGACGAAACGCCGAGCGAAGACCCCCCGGTGATCATGTTGATGATCCGCTGATGGTGGTCTCCCCGGCCTTCTTCTATGCGGGGTCTTTGCGATGGGCGGAATCGATTGCGGTGTTGCCCGGTCATCCCGCTTCGGCTGCTTGGCGTGTGAGGACCGGAATATTTAACTAGTAACACTTAACCTCCAAATGGTTCTAGCATTACTAATTAAACATTCTAAGCCTCGATGGACATATGTTTCCCAGAATTGCAACATATGCGCATCATCACAAAATTACACATCATTTCCATACAACAATATCACTAAGTTCAATAACAACATAAAGTAAAGTTATTACAAAAGAGAGGCCAGGCCAAATAGAATAATATACAAGAATGACAATGAAGCAAAATGTGCCATAAGATGGCTAGAACAAAAGTCGGCCAGGTTAGCCACACACCCACAAGGCAACCGGCCAGGACGCCAAGCTAGTCGCCCATAAACTACCACAACACATTCGCAAAAGTGAGGCCCTCGGGCTCACCTCCTTCCTCTGCAACAAAACAATTAAGCATAGCATCCGAGTACAAAGATTGTCTTTGTACCATAAGAACGACGTGTGGAATAGCGAGACCTATTCATAAACTACATGCAAGCTTATTTAGGTGGAGGTTGTATGTCTCATTTTGCATGAAGCCAACTTTATTTGCAATAATGTAATATATTTCAAAAGCAAGTTTGCAAATCTGTTTTGCTATCAAAGTAACAGATAAGTAAAGATACATACAAGTAACCACAAGTGACTATCCCAATAGCCACCACAACATATACGAATCCCGATTCGTACCACCCATCAAGTTTTAATTTAAAAGGTTGTAGTCTAACTCTTGAAAGACCTTGCCAAGCGTGTCCATAACCTAGGGCGAGGCTATTCGAATAGTTTTAACCTGCAGGGTGTACCAATGTACCCACACTTGAGACCGCCTTTAAGCCAAAAGCACACTTCGTAGGTATGCCGGCACGGCTAAGTCCTCTGAGGCGCTTTCCAATATTGTGTATTAGCTACGAGCCGCTCGTATGGGTAGAAACACCATACGCTTACATTGCAAGCGAAGACAACAAATCCCATCCGGGTGAAGTCTTTCGGACACTACAATGCTCCCAACACCATCCTCCTGCGACCTCCTGCGACCGGAGCCAATACACGCCAAAGTACTAAGTCAAGAGAGGTCCCATACCCTCTAGTGTGGTTATGCGCTAAAATGCTTGGTTTAGTGTAACAAGATGTTCGGTCCTTGTTGACTTAGGCACCATTCGATCACACCCGAGAATCACACCAACATACCATTGTGCCCAAGTCTAAATCATTTTGCTTTTAGTTTTAGTTTTCATAAGTAGACATGGCACAAGGTGGAAATCATAACTCATAATAAGTTTTGTGTGATCAAGGTTATCGACAAGTCGATAACCGCCCATTTCTACGAAGCTAAGCATGGCTAAGCAATTAATTCGCAACTACTAAGTGACAAGAGCCCATCCACGAACTCTAAATCACAGCAAGTAACCTAGGCTCATGGTAGTAGAGGATAATCATTTGCTAAGGAATGCATCTACTAGGCCAACTATTAAAACAAAGTAGCAATGCATACATAGAATTTGTAATCAACATAAATACTTAAAATCTGGGATTAACATGATCAAACTGCTTGCCTTCTTCTTTGTTGCTCAATTGGTTGCGGAGGATCGTTCTGGGATTACCGCAAATGTCGAATCCTAAGCGAAGAGGCAAAAGAACCAAGAACAACCAATAAGGCGAGCCACAAATAAACCAATGAGCAAGCAACAATTATCCAAATCGACGAAATTTATACACAAGGTAGAATACAAATATACCTAGTCATAGAAACTGGAAAAACCTAATTTGGATTTGTGGTGCAAAGATATTGCCTAAAAACACATTTTCGGCCATAATTAGCACTGTAGCAAAAATATTTTCTAGAGAGATTTTGAAGCTGGAATTTTTATGGTAGCTACCTACTGGTATAGAGGTAACCCATATAAAATTTCAGGTCATTTGGAGTTAAAATGATTTAGTTATGATTTTCCTAAGATGCAAAACAAGCATAATGCACTTTCGAGAAATATAAACATGTGCAAAACCTATTTCACATTATAGTATGATATGAGAGGGATTTCCTAACATCAAATTTCTATTTTTAGGATTTCTGAGAATTATGGTGTCTATTACCTCATTAAATGAATTTTTAATTGCTACTAATAAGGTTAAATCTACTAACATATTTTTAAGTGTGATATAGACCTTCCACCATTTTTAGATTAAAGTTTAGTTAATGACAAATTTATCAAAGTTAAAATCATTCACTTAGCGAGATATCTGAGAAAAGATATGCATTTTCCAAGTTTTAATACAATTCGGAATATATAAAAATAGCAGAAAACCAACTATTAAAGATTACAGAATTTTCTACTACTGAAGCATAGCTAAAAGCATTTTTATATTAAACTATAGGGAATACAAATTTATTGCAATTTGGTTTCATGTAAAAGGATTTATCTAGAATTAGTTATGAGTTTCTAAAGTTTTTAGATCATTTTAGGTCGATAAACAATTGCTTACGAAATACAGAACAATCCAATAAAAGGAAATGGCGTGGGCGCCTCGGCAACCCTTGATCGACATCCTCGGCTCACGCCGCCGAAAGCAGCGCCGCGCGCTCTGAAACCCTAACGAAACCACCGTTGGATCAAGATCCAGCGGCTCGCCGAGTGTATGCAACCGGACGGTGCGGTTGCTTGGGCCAATCGGCCGCGGATCGGCGGATGGGCGGCCCGAGCGCACCAACAACCGGATTGTCCGATTGCACACACGATCTCGACCATTGATCGCAAGATCGGCGGCCCGAGCGGCGAGGCCGGATGGTCGAATGCATGCAAGATGCGGGCGCGGATCACAAAATGGGCGCGCTATAGATCGAAGTTCAAAAAGGGTGCTTGGCGAGTGGGACGCATGTCGGTGACTACGAGTCACGCACCGCAACGATTTAACCCACGCCTGACGGTCTGCATGGGCCCACAAGTCGGCGACGAGAAGGTTTCCGCGGATTAAGTGCCGACATTTTTATTAATCAATGATTAAGCATTAATGATGTCGGAGCGATGCGAGTGAAACAGATATTGATTTAAGGAGATTGGGCCCACCGTGGTGGCCCAATAATAATGATTAAGACATAATTAACGGCTAATGATTGGTAATTAATGTGTCCTAATGATCAGCAGCAAACGGAGCTTACGTGCGGCAAAACCCGAGTGGCTTTGACGGCTTGTCGCGGCGACTCGGTCGGCGGCGCCACAAACTATCAAAATGGGTTGCAATAGTGTTGCGGACCAACGCGGTGACCTCGCGGCGGTGGAAGTGCAGAACGCCGTGAGCCGAAAACAAAGATGAAGGCGACACGGCAAAACACGAAAATAGCAAATGCTCATGCGGTCCAAGGCGAGTGCCATGACTTCTAGGGACTATATAGGAGCTACCTTAGCAGAGAGGAGCTCCAAAGATGGCGGGAAGACTTGAACACGATGAAGTCCACCGGAGCGAAGAAGATGAAGTGGGAAATGAGGTTACGAGCAAAATGAGTGGAACCACATCATTACCACGACTTCATTATAGCTCAAAGAGGCTCCAAAAGCAAGTAATTGCAAAAGAATCACTTACGGAAATGGGAGAAGAAAGGGGTGAAACCAACTGAAAATCTCCAAACTTAAAATTGAGTGATTCTGTGAATGCAACCCAAAATCAAGTTAGGGAAATATAAAGGAGGTTGAGGAGTTCAAAAGGGTGCAAGAAATGTTGGGGATGAACCACTTTGGACACCAAGGCCGCCATTGGAGCTCTGACCAACAATGGTGTTTTGAGGGTGAGGGTGTTCTTGAGCTCAAACACAGAGAATAGCTAGGTGTGGTGCAAAAGAACACCGGGAGGACCTAGGGAGCCAATTTATAGGAAGGGGATTAGGGTTTTGAGCAAGAACATGAGCCCATGGTGAGCTCGGTTCATGGCGCGTTGTAGACCACGAAATGATGGGAGCAAGTGAGCATGGTGACAATGGAGGAGAAAGCTTGTGCGCATTAAATGCATTGCGAGAGCGTTGACAAAAGCAACGTGGAGGTGACACATCAACGCCGCCCGTGCCTCTCGCTCTCTGCCATTGCCGCCGTGCGCTCGAAGAAGCGAGAGGAGGAAGAAGAACGAGAAAACGAGCGGTGACCGTCGGATCGAAAATGGGCGGTCACGATTAAACAAGTTCGCCGGACGATCAGATTGCTCTCAAGGATGCGGGCGGTTGGATTGAGATCCAACGGTCCCAAATGATTAACGCAGCGGAGGGTCCGAATGCTCACATGAGCGTGGGCGGCGATTTGAATCAACGGTGATATTGCAGCGCGTTTTAAACCGCGGCTCGGTGCGATTAGGTGGTTCAACCGAGTCAAGTGGCTCGGACTCGAGTCCGACTCGAACCCAATGAATAGTGAATTTGGTTTTAGGTTTTTAATTAAGCTGAGACTTTTGAGGATTTATTTGGGGTAGCAAAATAACTCCAAAATTCTGAAATTTTACAGGAGCTTGCTGACTGAGACATTGACCCTGTGTAAAATTTTCAGAGAGTTTTATGCTGCGAATAAATCCCCAAAAATTCTGCAAGGCTCTGTTTTAATGTTTGGCTGAGAGTCAAACAGGTTTGACTACCTCTAAAAATATTCAAACAATTTCTAAAAATTGTGAAATTTTTCAGAGGGGTCACATACCACCACAGAGACTTTAGGAAAAATATATCCAGAGAATGATCATAAGATTTGACAAGATTGTTTTTGGAAGAACAAGACTTGGATCAAAAGACTTGTGACTTTGTACTTCCATAACCTTTTGTACAATACTTGTTCAGTACACAAGGGAAATACATGATGTAAGAAAAAGTTTTAATTTCTACTCATTTTCTTACATTTGAAACACAAGCCCAAAATTGGGATGTTACATGGCGGTTCTGGCCCATGTAGTATTTCATGGCCGGGATGATGCGGCACTCGGTGGTCCTGTGCGATCCTTCGCCGTGGAAATCGCAAAATAGCAGCAAGCGTCTGGTGCCGGTACGCCCCCCGGGCTGCCGGCCGTCGTTGTGGCCTCGCCCTTGGCCCCGGAAGCGGCCTCCTCGGGCTACCTGCCTTGCGCCCTCTGGGGTGGGCCGCCATCTACGTGGTAGACGCCGCACCCCTTGTGTTTGTAGTCGTTGGCATGGGTTGATGCAGATGGGGTCCTTCGGGTGCTGTCTTCTTCTGCCCTGGCGTACTCTTCCATTTTGTCGAAGAGCTCTGTTACCGTGCGAATGGGCTTGCGGGCGGCCTCTCGGCGGGGGCCTTCAGAGCCCGCGGTGGCTGCGTTTATGACGGTTGTTTCGTTGACGCCCCCCACCTGGCACTTCACCTCCTCGAATTTCCTGAAGAAACTGCGGAGGGTTTCGCCGGGGGCCTGCTTCACCGCGAACAGGTGCCCGGCGTCCTTGGGCTCCGTGTAGTTTCTCTGAAAGTTGTTGCAGACGAGGTCCCGCAGTTGTTCCCACGCGTATATGGATCGGGGGGGTATGGTGAAAAACCATGTGAGTGCCACGCCCTTGAGGGCGACGGTAATGTTTTTCGCCGCGTCTTTATCATCTCCCGCCGCGATGGCGGTCTCGTATACCCTTAGAAATTCGGCGGGTCGTGCGCCCGCCGAATGGCGCCACCAGGCATCTTGAAGCCGAGTGGCCAACGGCGTCTCAACCCGGCGCTCGGAGTTAGGGTCTCCCGGGCGGGCGGGGCGGTGCAGGGGTGGCAACGGTGCCGGAGGTGGCAGCGGTACCGAAGGTGGTAGCGGTACCGGAGGTGGTAGCGGTGCCGAATGTGGTAGCGGCGCTGAAGTCGACGGGACGACCTCCCCTTCGGCCGTCGGCGATGCTTGGGATAGGACCGCGAGGGTCACCACTGGCGAGCGCCGGAGGACAACCATCTCCCGACGGAGATCTGCCAGCTCCAGCTGGAGCACCTCGTACGACCGTTGGTTGGTGCCCCCCGCATCGTGCGTGGAATCGTTCGCCTCCTCTTCCGCGGCGCCCGCAGGGGGCGTCGCCGCCGAGGAGGCTCTACTCAGTTTGGCCTTGGGGGGTCTCGATTCTGCGACCGCTTTGGCCCTCGTTTTGGGAGCCATGCTGCGTCTCGAAGTTGGGCTTCGTGACTTTCCTATCGTACCCCACGGACGGCGCCAACTGTCGTAGTAGAAAAATGCTAGACAGTAAGAGAAGAGGGGAACCCCGGCGTCCACAGGAGGGTCCGGGGTATCCTTAGACAGGGAACCGGCTGTCAGGAAATGAATTGAGTATATTTCTGAAAACTTTTCCTCTCCCCCTTTACATAGGGGGAGGTGGCTATTTATAGTCATTCCTCCTGGTACATGAGATTATAGGTTTACCCCCTACATGGCCCTATCTAAGTAGGGGTTGCAGAGTCTTTTCCTACCCTTAAGTGTAGCCTTTGGTCCTTGGTGGACCGTCTTGGTCCCGGTTCACCAGGCTGGCGCACCTGGTCCAGCGGGATTGTTGCACCAGGAGGATGCGGGGAATTCTCTCCGCCCGAAGACCTTTGGGCGTCCGGGCGGCTGTGACCCTCGGGACCCTTCGGCCCCCTTCAGTGCGTTTGGCGGGGTCGGCACGCTTGGGTGCTCGCCCGGTCGTGGGGGGCGGTGAGCTATCCCTACGACAGTCACGTGCTCTAGACTGCGTACCTAAGGAAGTGAGCGGTGGCATAGATATATGACAAACAAATTAGAGAAGTCATGTCTTGTGGGTCAAAGCTGTACAACCGCTGCAGATTGTAAAACTATTCGAATAACCGTGTCCCCGGTTATGAACAATGTCTGGTGATATCACACAAGGAGTAGATTTTTATCAAAAATGGTGGGAATGATGGTTTGGGTGGAATTGTTGGCAAGTTCACTTGTTGTTTCCAAGAAACTTGTTTACTTTTGTATTAAGCTCTTAAATTGTGCTTTTACAATCTACTTACCGTATTTATTGTCAATACTGCTTTCTGCAAATTAAACATAAAGCTATTCTTGTCAAGTCTAGCATGAATAATAATTGCATACATTTTCTTACGGCTTGCTGAGTACATTCAAAGTACTCACGGTTTTATGCCCTCTGGTTTATCAGTCACTGAAGAAGACTCAGGAAGCTCGGAGTTCTATGAAGAGGAGTACTTCGAGAATTATGTGAACTAAGTCACGTTCTCCACTCGATTGTCTGTGGACATGTCGGTTGGCCACCACGAGATATTTTGGGTTTCGCTGCAAGTTATCTTTTATTGTTAAGCCCTGCGTGACAACTCTACAAGACTTGACACAAAATGTCCTTTTGCTACTAAGTAACATTAATTTGTCCGTTTCTTGGTTTTTGGTTGTATGGTTATGATTACATTGATGTTGTGACTGTGTGAACTAGCTACTGATCTGAGACTAGTTCAGAATATACAGAGAGTCCCGAGGTGGCATACCTAGTTCCCCACAGGCTTCCAACGCATGTCAGCTCGCCCTCTTTTTCAATTTCAATATCCATTAGGCCTAGAGTAAGACATACCTTTTTCCTTACCAATCAGATAGAGCTGAAATGTTTGGACAGCTGTATTTTCAGTCTGCATCAGTCCCATTGTCCCGTGGATCATCTGCATGACTTTTCCTTGGTGGTGGTGGATTTGAGTGTTCCTGGTGAGAGTTGGTGACTCGATTCACTTGTAAAATCCCCAAACCGAGGCAATCAGGCGAGTGATTCGAGTGAGTTTGCGACACCATCGTTCGTAAAATCCGCCATAGGAACTCTCGAATGAATGGCGCGTTCTACGGCGGGCTATGGCGGATTAGGGCACATGGCATATTCATCCCCTGGATACGGCAGCTTCACCACCACAGCTTCCTTGGATGCAAGGGATCGCGGTACTGGTGGACTGCCATGCGACCTGCACAAAGGAAGCTGAATTTGCTTGAATCAAATTCAAATTCTGCAGGAATAGGATATGTACAAAGGTACCATTTTAAATCTAAATCTAATTGTACGTAAGCTAATCATCGAGGCCAAAGAAGATTTGAACTCGTAAGCCTGCCATTTGCTCTCTTTTTTTCTTTTGAACGTTACCATTTTCTTTATGGAATATGGGGAAAAAAACAAGGATGGGCTGAGAATTTAGTCCTCCCAAAGAAGACCTAAAGGTTCCTTGCAACAGCGTATGGACCGGTACAAAACCAATTGCCGCTGGCAAACTAGCCATGAACTCGTACAGTTAACTAGCCAGCTAACGGTTCCCGGTCCAATACTGTTTTATAAACCCTGGATCGATGCTGTTACTGAGAGTAAAAGAGCACCAGACAAGCACCACTGTTTGTAAATTAGTCTTATCGAAATTGGAATTCTTATACAGCTACCATCGACGCTACACAATAGTCCCACAATAGAAAAAGTTCGACTCCAAAATAGTCTTCACTAACATATGACAACACAACATAGAGAAGTTTTAACAAATTTCGTTCCCAACATTCCAGCAAGTAGAATCTCCTAGCCATGGTTGAAGGACTGGTACACCGGAACCTGCAACAGAAACAGCATATCCTGGTCATTCAGAGAGAATATATCCAAAACGAATGAAACTGAAGTGGATAATCTATACCAAATTGTGCTACTCTTGCAAAATTAGAAAATACGTTCATACAAAATACATCCGAGTACTACCCTTGCAAGGAACATCTTAACTAGGATATTATCCTTTTAAGTACTGAAACTTACAAATCATACGCAAGGTCATCCAGTGACAGGCTCACCTGAGAAATCATATGACCAAGATTGTCATAGCAATGGGGATACATCATTGCCGGGGTAGGCCACTGTGGGTAAACAGCAGTTCCAGAAGAGGATCCCATAGATAAATCAGGTTGACCAAAGTACACAGAAGGTTGGTTTCTCGACATGCTAGCAGACTGCACATAACCAACACTATACTGCATAAACTGAGGCACAGCAAAATTGAAGGCACCTGGGCTCACACTGAAGTCAGGCACTGGGCCTCTAACATACCTGCAAAAGTAAACATGTTTACTGCTTTGTTGTCTCATCATTAAGATTCACTAGTGGCAACAGAATTTAACAGATGAATATGCTAACCTTTTGTAGTTACGATCATAGTCAGGGTCACTACGATCTTTTTCAGCATCCTTAAAAACAGCAACCCTGGAACGGCTGTTCATTGTGCTGACCTTGTTCTCATCAACAGAAGGCTCAACATTCACTGGTTCATCTCTGCCAACAGACAAAGCTCCCAAATCACTTATATCTTCAATATCTGCAGGAATGGAACCATTGAAAATGCGTGCTCGTGCTTTATTATATTCCTCTATCCTCTCTTCAACAGTTTTTACAGCATCATTCTTGGCTCCAGCACCAGCTGCATCATTTTGGGACGCTTTGGGCCTTTGACAGATGACAAACTTAAGCTTCTCTGCTGTCTCATGGTCATTTCTTGCTTGTTTGCTGGGAACTTCTGACAAAGCAATAACTGGATATTTGCTTTCAGGTGTTTTTCTTGCAACTATCCTGCTAACCGAACCATCTACTAAGTTATCTGCTACTGTAGTCTCTAAACCATAATGTTGTGCAACACGATGAGCAGCACAGCGGAGGTAAGAAGTTGGAAAGTGCTGGAATTCAAAATCATGCAGTTGAGGATTCTGCATAAATTTCTGTATATCCAATTCCATCCGCAAAACTGTAGTACAAGAGAAGAAAAATGATTATACAGCAATAAAAGACGAAATATGAAGAGCTATGTAATAGCAAAAAAAAAATCAAATCTAAAAAAACAATTGCAGAATAGCTGAATCACAAAAAAGAAGAAAACAGTGCAGCTTAATTTGTAGAAATAAAACCATTATAAGTGGATCTGAATTGTATCAACCAGCAAACATCTTAGAAACCGAAAATTGACTCCATAAATCAAAATTCAATAACGTACTTATACCAGTAGTTCTACTCTATTACAATAACTGTTTTACAACCCAAAACAATTTATTTCCATTAGTTACACCACCCAGTCAGCTCCCATAGCAAGATATTTTCAGGCGAGGATTCACCCAATCGGTTATTCCATTTCCTTCTTGTAAATACCATTTGAGAAAACGACAAAAAAGAACTGAACAACAATTTGCAAGGACCTTAAAAAAATAATTAAATACTCGACTTCTATGGTACAATTTCAGGTAGATTTTTGCATAACTTGTTGTTTGATGTAGATATACACAGTGCTGTCAGAGATGCAAAAGGCACATGCCTAGGCATTTGGGTGAGACGCGGCGAGACAAAGCACCTCAAGCGGCACCAGGTGCGCCTTAGGTGAGGTGTGCACCTTCTGCTCATGGCAGGAGGCACCAAATCGCACTCCTCACAGCAATGTTCACCTAGGCGCTAGGCGGGAGGCAGGCTAGCGAGGTAGGCGGAGAGTGGCCGCCTAGCGCCTAGCCCGCCTAGGCGGCCGAACAGAATCAGCAGAGGGAGCAAGGACGTGGAGAAGAAAAGGATAAAAAGAAAGAAAAAAATAAAAGAAAGCCATACTGCTGCTGCACGATCCGGCTAGCCCATAACTGTTGATGCACGACCGGGCCGGCCCATAACGGTTGATTCTCTCTCTCTCTCTCTCTCTCTACCGCACTTCGAACGTTCGGCCGACGCTTGCCCTTATCCTCTTCGGCCTTCGCTCTTCCCCTTCCCTCCTCGCTCTCTCTGCGACGCGCCGACGCCGACGCTGCATGGCCTTCCTCATGGCCGCATCCCCTCTTCCCGCAGCGCATGGACGCCATCCTCTTCCCCTTCCCGTCCTCTCCCAAATCCAGTTTCCCTCTCCCGTCCTCTTCCCTTCCTCCCCTTCCTCATGGCAGCAGGGTGGCGGAGTCCAACGGCAGGGATGGCGGATCCGGCGGCGAAGGCCGATTTAACCGGTGGAGAGCCGGAATCGGCGGGGATGAGGTAAGTTCTCCTCTCCTCTTCTCTCTTCCCTACCCTCTCCCGTCCTCTCCGCCGCCTTGGACGGCCGCGCCTTGCCCGCCTAGCTCCGCTGGGTCCGGGCGGGTTGAGTGCCCAGGAGGGCAATTATGCCCGAGTCGCGGCGGCCGGTGTGCGCCCAGCGCCTAGGCGGCCGCCTAGGGGAATGCTGCCTCACAGCCAAACAAGGAATAGGACAGAAAAGTGGAAATAAAAACCAAGGGCAAAAGGTTCTAGGCCTAAAAAAAGCTGAAAAACATGAGTGATAAAAAATATCATATTCTAGGGTTTGTTTCAATCCATCACCCACACAAACTTGAAAAGAGAGGAAAAGGGAGAAGATAAAAGTGTAAAACAGCTGCAAGTGAAGGAAAGGTCAGCTGCAAGTGAAAGCCACTCATCCTCATCGCCTCATGGAAATGTTGAGATTAAGCTCACCGGTCACCATTCTACCTCCCTTTTTCTAGTTGCGACAATATCGAAAAGGTATATTGGTATCACATTATCTGTATCCTGAAGGGGATATTGGTGGTGTATCAAGCTAGGATGCACGGACACGGACACGCGGATCGACACGTATCGGATCTGCTGCCATTTTCTAAAAATGCCAAACAAGTATATATGTATATCAATATATGTATTATTGAACTAGGATCCTAATTCTTGCACTCGGAAAAGTAATCTTATCTTTATCGGGCAAGAACCCAACAATGCAATGAGCACATAAAAGCAAAGCGGAATTATTCTTCAAAACATGCCCAAAAGTCAAGAACTAACAAAAAACTAACCATTTTCTTTTAAAGCTTCATATGTTCGTCAATTTGTACAACTGCGATACTACGGCAACCTAAAGAGTTCGATTAGTCCATTGAAATCCCAAAAACTAGAGGACAAGAATCAAACCTCACACCAATTGAAAACAAATCTAAGGAATAAATTCCCAAAAGCTACCAAAAAGCTACAAGTGATCAAGAAAGAAATCAGAACGTAGCAAGTGAGAGCCATTGAGTTAGCATAGGTTAACATGGGGTGAATAGTTGGGATTTTGGGCTCAATCGGTCACCATTCTATATGTGTGCGTCGTATCGGATTTTGTTTTATTTTTTTGCAGATTGCAATTTCAGAAATATATGGTATATTGGTATCACATTATCTGTATACTGAAGGGGATATTGGTGGTGTATCAAGTAACTAGAAAGGCCTGATTGGAAATATATCTTCCTAACTGATCCAAACCACCAAAATAGCAGTTACTTGTGGAATTCAGCATAAAATATTTTCATTCAACACTAATTCACTAATTGTCATTCGAGTAGTGGAACACGGTAGGTCTGAGAATGAAGAACAAGTATACACAGGACATTCCTCAAGAAATGAACAATAACTGGCCATCAATACATAAAATGTAAGTTATCATTCATATATTGTTCAGAGATATTGACATTTAAAAGCCTGACATGACCTTACAAGTTCAGTTTCATGACACTAGCAGAATGACGCCCATGAACTTCAACTAGCCTTTCACCGCCTTAAGAGTTTTAACAGGTTCAAGCGCAGCCCATTCAGCCAACAGAAAAGTCATTCATACCACCAATACTATGAAATGATGAATTTAACTTATGCTTGATTGAAACTATAACCTAACTCAATGTCAGTCATATATACATCCCTAATTCATAAGAGTCCATCACTTTCCCCTTTTTAGTAAAATACCAATATCCCACGGTAATTACTAAAACATCAGCGTGGCCCCCATCATGGTTATCAAGTCGTCGACTAGTCGACAAGTCGCCGAAGAAGGACCGACTGGAGGTGGCGATTCGACTTGCGCCGGCAAGTCGGGCGACTGGTCGACTAATCGTCGACTTGCCCGTCGACCAGTCGACCAGGCGGAGGCAAGTCGCCCAACTTGGGAGGAGGGATGTGGGGCCGGCTGTGAGAGGCAGTCTCCAAGAGATAGAGTGAGGGAGGGAGGGCAGACCAAGTCGTCGGCTCGTCGCGAGCTCGGTCAGAGCGCACGCGCATGACTCGATCGAGCTCGAGATCCAGTGGGCCGCCACCTCGAAGCGGCTCACGCGCGCCACCGCCTTCGCCCCGCCCGTCGAGGCGATCTAGTCGTCGCCCTTCCTCCTTGCCCCTCGGAGGCAGACCAAGTCGTCGCAGTCGCAGCTCGCCCTTTGTCGTCGCCCCTCGGCGGCAGACCAAGTTGTCGCAGACTCGCAGCTCCGTCGCCCTTCATCTTCGCCCCTTGAAGCATCGGCCCGCCACCCTCGGTCGCCGCTCCCGTCGCCCCGGTATGCTCCTCTCCTCTGTTCCTCTTCCTCTCTGTTTCTCTTGATCTCTTCTCTGTTCCGTGGAGCTGAGGGGGAGGGCTCAGGGAGGGGAGGAGGGATCTGGAGGACTGGAGGTTCTGGAGGACTCCTTGTTCGTGGAGGAGTGGAGGTTCTGGACTCTGGAGGTTCGACGAAGGGAAGGGAAGGGAGGGGATAATGGGAATTGGGATTGCACAGAGGGCAAGGGAGGCGATATGCACTATGCAGTCATATGAACAGTACCACCGACTAGTCGGCAAGTCAGTCACTAGGAGAGTAGTGTCGACTTGCCGACTTAATAACCTTGGCCCCCATCAATTAAAGCTCTAGGCGACAATAAACAAGCATATGTTCACCATTATCAGCAATACTCAGATACACTAAGCCAACACTAACTAGAGCAAAACTACTGGGAGCATTAGTATGGTTCTGTCGCTCATAGGTGTGCACAACAGCGGCATAATCAGCATTGTAGCAGTTAGCAACAAGGAAACTACGCAAGCCACCACGCTACAAGCTTAACAGATAGACATATTGGCGAAATTCGATTAAATTTCGCCAGGAATTCCAGAACATCAATTATTTCATTCCTCTCGGAGCTACCTCGAACAACAGGGGCTTCCAATCCCCAATTCCACATCTAGAATACACCACGAAGCAAAACCCTAGAAGTAGAACACGAATCCGCACGCACGTCCCACCGCCCATCGACACGAACCCACCGCAAACGACACATCCATGAAGAAATCACCCCGCGACACCGAAAACCTAGCCGCGCGAGATGGATAGAGAGCTGGAGAAGAGATAAGGTGAACCCGTACGTACCCACGAGGCGATGGCGAGGGTTGTCGAGAGCCTCGACAAGGAAGGGGTCCACGTGGGAGGCGACCCTCCCGTCCACCTCCGCCACCTCCCTCGGCCACCCCTCGTCCGCGGCGGCGGGGGGGGGCGATGACGGGGGCGGCGACGCGGCGGAGGAGGAGCTCATCGTGCGGCGGCGGGGGCGGGGGCGGGGGTAGTATGGGGTACGCGGGGGCGGAGAGAGGGAAGCTGCGGCCGGGGACGGCGACTCGCCTGCCTCTCCCTTCCCCTCCGCTTCCCGATCCCGAAGTGGCTGCGGGCTACGGCCTTGCGGAGAAGGCGAAGCGGAGCCCGAGAGAAAAAAGAGGGGTTCCCAACGCCAGCACGGCTCCGGATTTTTAACGCCGCGTGGGATCTGCGGTGAGTTGTGCGGTTGGATGCTTGGACCGTTCGTGTGAGATCCGACGCTTAGAAATAAGGATAGGACTATTTTAAGATGGAGTTCGATTTGTATTCGTTCCGGACCTTCCGGTCGGTGACTTGGATCTTCTTCTATCACGGTCTGAACAGGATTATATAGAGAGAAAATATACTATTTATCATCGAATAACTCTATCTTCTATAATTTACCATCGAAAAATTCCTTGTTCATTCTATACCATCAGGTTTCAAATTATTGTTATTATAGGATTAAGTACATTGTTGGTCCTTGAACTCTTGACTTAATTTAATGTTCGTCCCTCAATTGTAATACCAGATAAAACACATACTCCAAGTGTTACAATACAAAAAAAAAACTGTCATTCATTCATTTGGACGACTGTTTTGTCCCACGTGGAAAAAAGAAATATTTTCCCCTGTCACTAGGGCGTTCACATCATGGGTGAAGCAAGAGCTTCTTCCCGAGCTGCAGGTCCATGAGGAAGCACATGGCCCCATGCACGGCTTTGTTGTTGTTCATGTAGTGGTCGAAAATCGAGGTTGAGGATGAATGGCGCGTTGGTCAGCACGGTGGACATGCGCACCCGCGAGTTCATGGCGCTGCTCTTCTTGTGGTAGTTGTACCGTGGCCGCTGAAGAATCTAGATCCGTCATTATGAGTTAATGGAGTATTTTAATAATTAATGACAAATCTATATGTGAGACTAACTCTCTTGATTAGTATGATATTGTTTAGTCTCATTTGGATGAAAAGGTGAAAATCAAAGAGGTATGCATTCGACGTTATATTCCTATATCTTATTGCATTCCTCGGATCTAAAATATAAGTTGAACTCCATCAAAATATTAACTTGAATATGTGCATATGTTCTTATTACATATTCGTGTATGTACACATTTAGAGAGGGTTCATTTTATGTTTTGTGGTTTCATTAGTATTGATCCATATTCTTTATCCATATATATTAAAGATCTTTACTTTGAAATATATCCTTGAGTATATAAAACTTGTGTAGTTCATATATGTTCATTCTTTACATTCAATTATTTGTAATTGTGATGGTTGTCATCAATTACCCAAGAGGTAAAAGATTGAAGTATCTTGTCCCACCATTATGAGTTAATGGTATATTGTTGTAATTAATGACAATTATATTGTGGAACTAACATTTTTCATAAGTTGGATGAATAGGTTATGTTCCATGGTGATGAATACTTTGGATGACATCATGAGTTGATCGTCATCAAGTCAAGAGCTTGGAGTAAAAGATACATCATGTGTTGATGAGTATCAAGATCTCGAAAAGGAGATGATCATGAGTTGATTATCAAGTCAAAAGAAGACTCATCATGTGTTGATAGAGATCAAGTGGATGATGCATCATGTGTCGATGCATATCAAGACTCGAGATGAAAGATGTCATCATGTGTTGATGAGTATCAAGTCAAGATCCCGAAGTAAAGAAAATAATCATGTGTTGATGCTTATCAAAGTCAAGACAATGACCCGAATTAAAGTGAAGATGTGCGTCATCAAGCTTCAAGAAGGTGTGCAAGGCAAAGGTATGACTAGCTAGAGCTAAGGATGTGTTTCTAGTCTTTTTACAGGTCTCGGTGTTTGGTTGAAAGACCGGATTGCTAGTATAGGTTATCGTACTATTAAGAGAGGTCTTGACTAGTAGCTTGAGAGTGTCATGTGTTGATAGCTCGTTGTGCTTACTCTAGCTCTTGTTAGCATGTTACTAATATTTACGAATGTGTTTTGCAAATAGTTGAGGCTTATGCATAATCTTTGTAGTATGTGACTTTAGTTTGCGAATGTGTTTTGCAAATGGTTTAAGTCCATGTACCTTATTCCTTGTGGTATGATTATAAAAGTTGGTAAATGTGTTTTGCAACTTGTTGAAAATCTTGCTTTTTATCCTTGTTTGCATCGCACATCAACTGGCAAATATGTTTTGCAAATTAAGTTGAAGCGGAATGCAATCTCTATTGTTTCTTAGCCCTAGCGGTCTGATCGGACCCCTGGGTCTTGGACCCGGTCAGCATTTTCCATAGAGTGTGTTTTCTAGATTTGCTGGTTTCTCTATGGAGCGGTCTGACCGCAGGCTTGTCGGCGGTCTGACCGGACTCCCGTCAGGGTCGTGCGGTCAGCATTTTCTAGAAAATATGTTTTTCTGGATTTGTTGGTTCCTCTGTGGAGCGGTCTGACCGTAGTTGTAAGTCCGGTTTGACCGGACCTCCGGGTCTTGGACCCGGTCAGCTTTCTAGAGAATGTGTTTTTCTAGTTTTGGTTGGAACGGTCTGACCGGCATGTGTTGGGCGATCTAACCGGGTTGGCGCGGTCTAATCGGCCATTGGTTGGCGGTCAAACCAGATGTGTCCAACGGCTAGTTTTATAGCCGTTGGAGCAAGTGCGGTCTAACCGGCCTTGTGCCTGCAGTCTGATCGGCCTTCCTGATTTTCGACAGAATTTTTTTCAAACAGCTAGTTTTTGTGTGTGGGATATAAATACCCACCTTGGTCGGTTATAGGAGAGGTTGCTGGTGCTATATACATTCCCTTGAGCAAAGAGCAAGCTCTCTACACTCTTTTTGTGTATGTACTGCACTTAGTGGGCTTTGAGAGGCAAATCCTAGTACATGTGTTGCATTTTGTAGTGGATTGGGTATCCATTAAGCTTAGACACTTGATTCGTTCAAGTGAGCGTCTCCGACTTGTTACTCTTGGTGTTTGCCAACACCTAGACGGCTTGGAGGAGTTGCGCCGGTGATCTTCTCAAAGAAGGTTGTGTGAAAACCCAGGCGGTTGTGAGTAGTTTGGTGCTCGTCATCTCTGGAGTGGAGGAAGAGCAACTCTGAGTGGATCGAGGTGTTGGTTCGGTTTGGAACCGGTCCAAGTGGTTGGACTTATCTCAGAGGTGTTGGCTTAATTGTGGAGTCGATCCAACGTGGTTGGGCTTACCTCACCGTGGATTAGGGGAGACTGGCAAGTCTCCGAACACTATAGTAAAACATCGTTGTGTCAATGTGGTTTGCATTCTTATGCCCTTACTCTATTGCAATTTACATTCCTAGAATTAAATTGCTTACTTGTATTTGTATGATTGTTATCTTGTCAATAGTCTTAATTGTGTTTGGGCACTTAGTCGAAACTAGTTGATTTATGCTTTAATTGTGCAAAACCGTTTTGTTATTAGCTTCCGCATTAAAACTCGGTTTTAGCCAAATAAGTTTTAAAAACCGCCTATTCACCCCCTCTAGTCGGCCTCCTCGATCTTACAGCCGCTTCTCAAGGGAGGCATACACCAGCCGCGGCAGCTCGTTTCCCTCAACGTCTAGCGCCCCCCTGGCTGCCAAGGTACACCTAGATCATCCTCGGGTGGTCGCGCATGTTGTTCTCAGGGCATGGCTTGCCGTCCTGCATCACCCACCCCTCCTCCGGCTTCTTCTGCGCCTTCGACACCAGCGCTGCGATCCGCACCTTGAACTCCTCGTACTCCCTCTTCATGGCTCTCCGCTCCTTGACGAAGGTGGGCGGACCTTGTCCTTGAGGTAGTTGATCTTCTGGGAGAAGTAGAACTCGGGGCGCAGGGTTCGATGGTGAACTTGCAGAAGGGCACCCAGTGTCGCGCAAACTCAGCGGTCTTAGAGAGCATGTCGAAGAGGAGCATGGAAGCACCATTTTCGGACACGTAGCAGCTGACGCGGTCGACGAGGTAGTCCACGCGAGGATGGACAGCACGGGTGGCCATGATGATGGGCGGCTCCTTGAGCGGGTCCACCGTGCTGACAAAGAAGTCGATGGGCGCTAGCCGGCATGGCTCGCTGTCGCGGTCGTACCGGAGGGCGAGGCGGTCCAGGTATGTCTCGCAGGTCACCAGCGACCACTTGGGCAGCTAGTCCAGGATCCACGAGAGCATGAACCAGAGCTCGCAGATGATAGACACCAGCCACAGTGGCACCGCGTCCATGGGTGGCGTCATGATACAAAACTTGAGGAAGAAGCAGAGCACCACAAGGCGGAGCACGATCACGATGTGGTATGGGTTGATTGCTCGACGAGATAGTCACCTTGCGCCATAGCGGCTGACATGCCTCTGCCCGGCCGCCACTTCTGCGGTGGCTACTCCCCGTTCTCCTGCAA
This sequence comes from Ampelocalamus luodianensis, assembly GCA_036346255.1. NCBI lineage: Eukaryota > Viridiplantae > Streptophyta > Magnoliopsida > Poales > Poaceae > Ampelocalamus > Ampelocalamus luodianensis. The sequence continues at coordinate 26,514,939 of CM070625.1, forward strand.
GACAAGTTTTGCCTCAGTTCACAGTTCAGAGCACTTCGCAATGTTTTAGAAATGTGCCGATTCAGGTAAACTCGTAAGCATTCAAATCTCACCGATTTGATCGCATCCTTGGGCCTCCTGGACTTCGCGGTTGATCGCATCGGCGGTGTCCACGGCTCGGTCACCACGGAGCCAGATGGTGGCGTGTCGTGGCCGAGAAAGAGCGGAGGAGCGTATCTTCATCTTCGTCCCAAATAAATTGATTCCTTTCTCCTTCCCGTTTCCACCCAAAGCAACTAAAGAACCGGAGGAGTCCATGCTATGCAAAGTTGTGACCTATCATGTCGTCCATTTCCTCTTCCTCCCCAATTAATCCCCTCCCCTCGCCTTTGCCTTCTAGATCCAAGAATCCTTCCCGTCCCCAATTCTATTAACTTCCTTTTCCCAATTTCCAACCAAAATGGACACCATCTCCATCTTCTTTCACCCAGACGGCGGCGTGTTGCATCTGAGAAAGAGCGGCTGGGAGGCGGGCTTCCTGTCCCTTGCGGCAGAGGCGAAGCACCTCCGCGCGGAGGCAGCCTTGGAGGGGAGGAGACCCCGCATGGCGTGGATGCTTGCAAGGCAGATCTCGCAGGTGCCACGGCATGACGATGGTGGGCGGCGGCGTCCACATGGCGGCGGGGACGCTGGTGTTGGAGGCAGTGGAGCAGTGCGTGGTGGTGGCTGTGGATGCTCTCCTGCATAGTGGCGCCGACGGTTCTGGCCTCACCATCTCCCTCTCATCCATGAATGGTTTGGCTTGGTTCGTTTCTTGGCCTCACCATCTCCTGCACGATGGCGTTGGCGGTTCTGGCCTTACCATCTCCCTCTCATTCCTTATGTTAATACCTCTATGATGCATGGAGAAGCAGAGGGGGGGGAGTAGACGAAGAAGGCGTCACCCATGACGTGGATGCCCTGGTGGCAGGGGAAAATGGTTTTTTCCACGTGGGACAAAACAACCGTCCAAATGAATAAATGACGGTTTTTGCACAGTATTAACACTTGGAGTATGTGTTTTATCTGGTATTGTAATTGATGGACAAACATTAAACTAGGTCAAGAATTTAGGGACCAACAATGTATTTAATCCTTTATTATATATATCACTGTCACATGTCCGTCACAGCCCCTCCGTTAGGCCTAGTGATTTTTCAAAATTGCCCAAAATGCCCCTGTTGCAGCCCTCTGTTTCCATCGCTTGGCTGGTAGGCCCACCTCCCTAGCTCATTTCTCTCCCCCAAGAAGAGCCATGGAGACAAGAGATCCCACAAACCCTAAATCCCCAAATCAGGAGACCCGATTGGATCCCTCCGACGGTGGCCTCCCGCCAGTAGCGCTTTTCCCCTCGGCGGCATGGTCTCCTTAGCGGCGCATTTCCCTCTGTTGGCGCGGCAATGGCCGAGTGTGGTGCAGCCCCTACCAACTCCTACTTGGTGACGACGCTGCTTGTGGAGGACGACGCGGCAACAGTGATGGCCTCCCCTAGCGACGCGCCAACAACGATGGCCCTCCCGAGCGGCACCCCTATCGGTGTCCTTGCTTCCACTGCAAAGCCAACGAGGATCGACACATCTTGGGTGCCCGATGGATGTGGGTCTGAAGAAATATGAGGAGGAGCACCACCATCAGACAACCCATCCAGCTGTTGGTGATGCCCTAGAGGCAATCATAGAGATGATTGCATCACATCTATGTTTATTAGTTATAGAATAAATGTTATTTATGTTCCTCCCATGAATTATCATTCATAAAAGATTAACAAGTATGTCACTTGTTGGTGAAGCTCTTGAGCTTATATGATGACATTCTAAATATATTCCTGGTCAGATGTAACTAGTCGAAACACTAGTGACTTATCGATCAACACATCCATTGATTGATGAACATGTTTCACCGGTCATGGATATGGGGATATCGAATCAATAATGTAAACACATATTAAAGAACATGGTATTGTATTGACTCACCTTGAGACACTATTAAGATTGGTATGATTTTATGTCATCGGTTGATCTCAACAATGATGATATATAATCCTTAGACCTGATATCAGTATGATTTCTTACATGTGTAATAGTACACTTAGGAGTTGTCAAACTCTACTTCGTAACTGGGTAGTTATAAAGATAGTTTTTCGGGTATGCTATGAAACATGCGGAGGGATGTGACTGGTTGGATATGTGATTTGTCCCTCCTAACATAATAGGAGATATATCTCTGGGCCTCTCGATGTGGTCGGATAAAGAAAGTGCATGTTCGTGCCACTAGTGGTCGAAGAGTCGACCACATGAAGTTATCCATCACGAGATCGAGAAAAGGATTGAACCGTCTATAGATGACATATATATCTCACCTGGAGTTCAATCAGATATCGTGAGGCAAGGGGAGAATACGCAAACATGTCGTTCAGACCGACCAGATACGAACTGATCATATGAAGATACAAACTGGTCGTATACTGGTCGAACATGATCACTAACTGGTCGTAAGGAGTTACAAACTATTCGTGACTAAATATGACTGGTCGTATAGAGATACGAGCTAGTCGTAAGTGATAAAGATTAGGTCGGAGATCATATTGCATAAGGTTCGTCCAGTATAATATTTATGTGCGTTTGAGAATCGTTGTCCTGCTAGGAACTGTTAACGACTCTTCGTCAGAAAGGAGTTTTCGAATTGCAACCGATTACGCGTGAACCTACAAGGTCACACACTTAACGGGTTGGAACAAACGAGTTCAGATAGGATCCGCTATGGGCTCTTTATAAGGGGATGCATTGTAACATCCCAAAATTTCCAAATGCAAAAATACAAGATTTTTAAACTTTTTGTATGATTATCTGTTGTCGTTCAGTTTGTCTGCAATTTGTGAGTTATTTGATCTGCATTTCTTTTGTCGATTACAATCATATGAAATGAAAACCCTAAATAGAAAACCCTAGAAACATAAAATTGTAAAGTAAAAGAATCGATACAATTAAATCATCATAATAAAATTAACTTAGACATTGCCCTGTAAAATATTACTAAAAATAAATCCTAGGTCAAAGACCGCTTTCGTAACCTAAAATCTCTGAATTTATTTCGCTAACCCTAAATCCAAATCCTAACCCACGTATTGTTCCTCCGACCGGACCACTTCGCCACTCGGGTCTGGCCGAGCCAGTTCGCACCAAGCGACGTCGCACGCATGTGTGCCACGTTGAGCCGCCGTTCCCCTCGCCACCCATGCCGCTCTCTCTCTCCCGACGACAGCCTCTGAACCTCCTCGCCACGTTGCACAGCCGCTCTGCCATCGCCGTGTGCATCGCCCCACCGGCAGGCCATCTTCTCTACGTATCCGCCCAAGCCTGCGCATGCACTCGCCAAAGAAGACATCGCCGCCCGGGTTCTTGACTCGCCATGGTTTCGCCGGCCACCCACGCAACCTATTTCTCACCGAGCGCCTCTCATCGCGCAGCTCCTCGTGCAGCAGACGCCTCTGTGTTCGGCTTTACCTTCTGGCATCTCTTCTCCATCCTCCTCTCTTCTCCAAAGCTCGACTGCCGGGACTCGGGCCGCCACGTGCCTATCTTGCAGCCTCGCACTCGGCGTGCATGCGCGCCAGCGTAGCCTCACCGCCCCTGGTTTGCTCGGCCGCCCGTGGTATGCCCCTGCCCTTGCCGTAGCTCACCGTGGGCATCGCCCTGCCGCATAGAAAAGGCAGCGCCGCAGCCCCGCCCTCCTTCCCTGCCATTTCTCCTCTCCCTTCCTCCTTTTCTCCACCGAAGGCAAGCACAGCAGGCCCTTCCTTCTTTTCTCCACCGAAATGGAGCCAAGCTCCTGGCCCCTCCTCCACCGAGTTCTCCGCCGCCACCCTACTCGCAAAGTCGCGCCACCATGCCTTTCCCTCTCTCTCAGCAGTGGCGGCTCTCTCTGTACCACCACACCCCGAGCACCCGGCTCCTTTTCCTCGCGCCTCCGGCCGTGCACCCGGACCGCCCGCCCGTGCTCCTCCGCTGCCGCCCACGCCGCCATGGAAGCACTCGCGAGCCCCACCGCAATTCCTCGCGGAGGAGTACCGTGGTCTTCCCAAGGCTTCCCACCTCGTCCGAGCTCTTCCCACGGAGATCGCCCCACGGCGAACCCGCCGCGCCGCCGCGAGCTTGTGTCGCCGGGCCACCTCGACTCCTCCCCACCACCATCAACCGCGCCGGTGAGTTCCTACCACTCCCCTCATGCTTATGCTCTCCTTAGTTTCCTTTCTTCCTCACCCGAGTGTCGGCGCACTTCTCCCTCCGCAGCTCCGGCCGCCGCATGCTGCTGCTCGGCCGCCACCGGCCACCTCAAGCCGTGAAGCCACCATCCGCTGGGATTGCCTCGACGCCTCGGACCCGTTTTTGTCATCCGCAGTCACCGCCATCGTTTCCATCGTCGGCGACATGCGCCGCCTCCAAACGGCCCGAGCTACCCCTGTTATGTTCCCTATGCATCTCTGTGTATGAACTTCTGTCACTAAACCTAGAGGTTTAGAGTGGTTAGCTAATCACGTGACTGATTTTAGAACCACTAAAATGAGTTAACAAAGATTTAAAGTTTGAATTATCAAGGAGTTATAGTTATCAGTACCTCAAATTAGGGAAAACTGCTTTAAAGGAATGTAGGAGCTGAGAAGGCAATCTGAATGTGATTGGGATTGTTCTGTAGGCTAGTGCCATCCTAATATAAGTTCTGAGAAAGCCTCTGATTCAATTAGTACTTTAGCCAAGGGTTGTGATTAGTTAATCACTCAAATGGTTTAACCAAATTGAAGTTGAGTTTTGAAATGAGTTTAATCTCTGAAACTAATTTCACTGTTTTGACAAGGAACTGATAACAGAGAAAGTTTAGCTTGTCAGTGCAACGAACTCCCTTTTGTTGAAGTGTGAAGCAGCAGAGGCAGATCAGTGCTGTAATTGGCTTTTGGATCAATCAAAACTTGCTTAACACATGGGTATCGGAATTTGTTATGTTAGCACCAACTCAAATCAAACCTTTTTCCTTTATGTGGATGTTTGAACAAAGAACAACTCTATGAATCTCATAATGATCACAATGTTAGTAAACCCTTTTGCCAGACCACCCCTTTTCTTCCTGCTAACTAATGTGATAAATGGCAACTAGGACTATCAATTAAAGTAGCTAGTCTGTTAGTGGAAATCCGAATGAAGTAGCACTTTTGTTCAATTAGTTGTGTAGATGTAGGGTGTGAAAACATTATCTGGCAAACTTCAGAGTTGATGAAAGATTAAAAACCTGTTTGATTCTAGTAGTTAGTGTTGTCTGTTGCGACCAAATCTGGAAACTATTATGGAAGTGAGCGTTGATCGAAACTATCAGAGAGCAATCAAACTGGTTTCTGCATTAATGATCTGAGAAAACAACTTCATGAAAAATTGAAATGAAAGTGAACTAATGGCATTTCTGATTCTAGTTCTTAGAAGGGTTATCGGTACAATTAGTCTTACAACATCTTAAGTTTTCAATACAGATCTTGTTAGAGGCAAGTCTGTTTTAAAAATTAAAAGGGTTAAAGTAAACAGTGAGTCCTTTTGTAAAATCAACAGGCTAAAGGTGCCATATTTTAGTAATAACTGTCATTTTTTATCGCCATAGGGAGCTATCCAAATGAAGTTTGAGTCTTGTAGGTCTAAATGAACTTATCACAGTAGAGGTTACATAGAATAGTGAGCTATTAAAATGTGGTAATTTGCTGCTTAGCTAATAGATGTGCACACAATCACCATCAAAGTCTGCCGAAAAAGGAAAACATATAAGAGGGTTGATTTTGACTGTATGATTATCGTGGAAATAAGTGAGTTTGGAAAGATCAGTAATAAGAAATCCTATATAATTTAAATAATCTCCGATTCAGCTAATTGTTGTTCCTAGAATTCACATTCTATCTTCTGTGTTTTTTATTTTTGGTTACCTTTCGGCTTTCTGGTATTTATTCGCTGTTTTTCGCTTTGGCAGTTTTTATCGTTAGAGGGCGTTGATATCGAGAGTGATCCTCTGCAACAAGTCGATTATCTCATACAAAGCAAAGGCAAGCAGTTTGATCATATCCAGTTCATTCCCATTATTTTCAAGTCTAATATTTTGTTTAACTTGTATGTATGCATGCTTTTGTGTCAAAGTAATTTTGTCGATTAGAGGTAGTTAATCCCATTGCACGGCTGTTCCACGAAAATTGTTCACCCTCGCCACTACCTTAGGAATATTATTCTCACTGGTGAATTAGAGCCGGTGAATGATTTAGGCCTTTTATTTGTATTTACGATATGATGCTTAGCCATGCTTAGATACTGCAGTAGCATTGGGCGTTATCGACTTAGTCGGTAACTTTGATCACACAAAATATTATATCTTTACCTTTTCACCTTCGTGCTATGATATTTGTGAAAACTAAAAATAAAACAAAATGATTTGGACTTGGGCACAATGGTAAGTTGGTGTGCTTTTGGGTGTGATGGAAAGGTGCCCAAGTCAATTAAGGACCGAGTTACTTGCGCCACCGTCATCGAGCATTTTGCGTGCTAACCACACTAGAGTATATGGACCTCTCTTGACCTAGTACTTTGGCGTGTATTGGCTCCGGTCGCAGGAGGTCGCAGGAGGATGGAGGTGGGAGCATGGTAGTTGTCCAAAAGCTTTATCCCGAGCGGGTAGTTGTCTTTTCGGCTTTACCATGTAAGCGTATGGATTTCTATCCATACGAGCGCTCGTAGTTAATACACAATATTGGAAAACGCCTTGTTAGACTTAGCCGTGCTCGCATACCAAAGGAAGTATGCTAACCGTGGTGGTGGAAAGGCGGTCTAAAGTGTGGTACATTGGTACACCCTGCAGGTTAAAACTATTCGAATAGCCTCGCCCTAGGTTATGGACACGCTGGATACGCCCCAAGAACTAGACTACAACATTTAAATTAAAACTTGATGGGTGGTACGAATCTGGATTCGTGCTATTGTTGTGGTGACTATTGGGATAGTCACTTCTAGGATGTTTTATCTTTATTCTTTTGTATTATTATCCTTCTCATTATTTCAACATTAAAAATGAATTGCTATCTTGCCTTCAAACCGTATTACATTATTGCAAATAAAGTTGGCTTTCTCAAATGAACCATATGGCCTCCACCGATAAGCTCTGCATGTAGCATATGAATAGGTCTGCTAGTTCACACGTCAGTCTTGCGAGTACAAAGACAATCTTTGTACTCAGATGCTTTGCTTAATGTTTTTGTTGCAGAGGAAGAAGGTGAGCCCCAAGGGCTTCCCTTTTGTGAGATGCGCTTCGGGTTTGACGACTAGCTTGGCGGCCCGGTTGGTTGCCTTGTGGGTTAAGGCACACTAATTGGCTCTTTTATTTATCGCCATCTTATGGTTTTTGCTTCCGCTGTGTAGTTTGTTATTTATCTTGTAATTTCAATCTGTTGTATATTTGTAGTTTTGATAGTGTATCCTCTCGTGTATGGTTTTGATGCATGATTTTGTAACGGGGTGTGTATACTGCATTTTTGGGAAGTATACATATCCTGAGGCTTGGTTTATTTGAATTGTGATGCTAGGGTCAATGGAAGGCTAAGCATTACAAGTCGAATAAACTGGGGTCCTCACATGCATGAAGCTGTTGGTACGTAACAGTTTTTCCACCGAAACCCTAGCCGCCATCTTCCTGAAGGTCTTACCGTGCGCATTGGTGCTAGCACACTGATGTACAACGTTCCACCCCTGGATGTGTGGATACCGTAGAGGTGCTGCTACGCTTACCAAGGATGATCCATAACCTACACAAAGAACGTAATAGGTTGTTGGAGAAGACGATCGGTGTCGAGAATGTTAGACTAATACATGTTCATAATCTTGTATGACATAGATATGCATAGCTAGGATGGCAAATAATAAAACTACAATGATGACAAATAATAGAACATTGAAATGTGACACCCGAGGACGAAATGATCTTTTCCACATGCTTAACGGAGGGGGTGTAAACAGACAGGTCACGACAATGATATATAGTAGAAGAAATTTGGATCTCGATGGCATAGAATGGACAAAGACTTATTCGATGGCGCATAGAATGGACAAAGATTCATTCGGTGACGAATAGTAGAAGAGTGAGTCGTTCGATGGCAAATAATAAATTCTCTCTGGTATATACTCGTCTAACTTCTCTGTTCCGATCTGGATAGCTTTAAAAAAAAGCTAAGTAACTAGTGTGTAGACGTGGCGATAGCGACACATAGATCAGACACTTATTTTACCAAGAATTTGTTTGGGGAGTGATAATCAAGAGCTGATATAGTTTGCCTAGTCCTCGTGCCTGCCACGCAAAGAAAAACTGAAAAAGGATCCAACGAGGAATGTTACCGACCATGCATGGATATGTAGCGCGATGTCTCAGGGAATGAAAATGCGTTACTAGTACATCCGATAACACACAGAGAAAATGGTGAGGAGAAACCAGAGCCAGCTTGGCCTTCTTAGTTTACTTATCTCAGAATTAAACCAGCAATTCACGTACGAGAGCATCGATCCTTTCTCCTCATCACAAATCAACGCCAATACAGAGAGAAGGGCGAGAGATCCTTTGCCCTGGCGACGTTTTACTTGTTGAACAAACATCGCGAAGCAAGCAATGGAGAGGTAGACGATGACACGAACGCCGGAAGTATAATTCGGAAAGACCAAACCGCAGGCAAGGGGCAACACGGGAGCGCGTGGCGAGGGACTTCTCCGCAGGCAAGCGATCCTGCGAATTCAGGCCGTATTTTTACCCAGGTCCTTAGCTGCACGACAAAGCGGCGGACGGACGGTGCCACTGCCACGGGAGTATGCACGCGGCCGCGGCATGCATCACGGAGAACGAACCGCGTCCACACTACCGTTCGCAGCGTGCGTGTGCTTCAGACCGCCCTGGACCGTCGTCACTCGTCTGACAAGTCCGATACTTTCTGAGTGAGCTGAAGACGTACGTCTCGCGGCCGCAGATTTGGATCAACAACGGTGGGTGGGGTTAAGCCGCAGGCGCTGCTAGCGGATGGCGTTCGGTGCGTCCGGTCTCAAATTCAGACGGTGCGGATCAATTACTTGGAGTTGGAGCAACCTTAGATCGCCCGATCTCGATCCAACGGGTTGCGCTAGCATGCAGTTAGGTTACCACGGTTGAATCTAAAGGAAGATCACCGCGCACCATTAGTTGCCGTCTGCTCTCTGCTGTAGGCCCCTTTCTGTCCCAAGTATATAGGTGTGTTTGGCTGGTGATTGTCGTGCCAATTTTTGATGAAAATTGGATTATCAACATTTGGTCATCAAATTGATTACCCATGAATTGACAAAGTTTTGGCAATAAAATGAATCAGAGAGCCAATGAAAAACGAACCTTACAAAAAATTTAGCAACAGACGAAAAGAAAGCTAAACCTGGTCATAGTTACCCAATATTTTGTAAAGACAGACTCCGCGTTTACGTGCTTCAAACAAAAACCTGCTGGACTCTTTTACGAGGACTAAAGTATATACTTTGCTTACGTGAGACAACAAATATGCCTGGTTACCATTTTCTACGATGTCAAAGTTCTTTGTTCCTTTACCAGCTTACCTCATTGAACAGTTGAGCTATTAAGATCAACTACTGGGTTTGGAAATGAAGCCCACATCGTTCCTCACAACCTCTTTCGGTCAAAATCCCAACCGGATTTTGGAATAGCAAAAAATCTTCTCAAACAGCACGCATTGAATTGCCTCACTGTCATTGTGGTAGCTATCACGTGTAGTTACTGTTGCTTTGTTAGAGTGCATTTACTGATGATTTTTTGTTGTCTCAGATGATTGCGACTTTACCATATCCGAAAAAAATTTATATAAACATATTATCACAAACACATCGTAAAATCGTTGCAAACTGTCACCGAAAGATAAGCTTCTTTCGAGTTCCTCTCAGTTGAAGTCCACGCTAATTTCGTGCGGTCAAAAAAAACATTTTACGCTGTGTATGATAGGATAGTCGCTGAAGATGGGGAAAAAATTAGGGAAGGAAAAGGAAGTGGGACGGGAATATGGAGAGACAATTGGATATTTTGGATGTAGGGATGCTATGTGTCGTACAAGGTTGACCCGCTCGCCAGCATATAGAACGTTATATAGGACTACGGGTTCAAAGTTCAAATACTTTACAAAGGATTAGCCCAATTACATGGCCCATCAGCCGAGCGTAGAGTTTTGAAGCTTTCAACAATTATCTATACTTTGTCAGATATCACTTCCAGCTTCTGTTTCCATGCTCATCTTTTCTGCTCATGGCTCCTCTGGGACGCATAGCCTATGATGGCCATGGGTTTATCTTAGTCATGTCTAGTCTCTTTTTTTTGCCACCAGTAGTGTCTTGTGAAACTAGGTCTACCAACGAAGTCAACATAATCATTTCTTTTCTATTCGAGAAAATAATTTTTTCTTATATGTAGCCCGTGCAAAAAAAAAAAGGTACAATACGCACTAAAAGTTAATTTAGTTGAGCTTACAATATCACAAATATGTACATAATTTTGTAGCCTGGTCCTAAATTGAACATAATAATTATGTTTCAGTCTAGCCAAAATTGGAAAAACTAGTAAATGCGCCACCACCCCACCTGACCTTTACACCTTTGGCTTTGATGTTCGTTTTCAGACTACCCTTTGATCTTTGTCTTGCTTCTACGCAAGGGAAAGCTCAGACCGAAAATGATGAAGCCACGTCTAAGGCACGCAGTCCTCAACCCATCCCAGATAGGTGATAAGCTCCCATGCATGTTCCAACCTCCTTCCATCCACACGTCCCGATAAAGAAAAGTGGAGTAAGAAAGAAGTTTTTTGCGGATACACCCTTCTTTGTCACTAATTGTTTTTTCAGGTACATTGCACCATGAGATTTTTTCCTGAAGAAACCACCATAAGATTTCAAGGTGTTTCCTTCAACTTGATTATGTATTCATGTGCAAGAAGCCTTTATTTATGGGTCTGCACTAGAATTTTGTAACCCATATTTTCTCGATAGGCAAAGTTAACATACTGCCATGGAGTGGTTGTATATATCCTGTAACATCCAAAACATACTAACAATATACTAAGCAGAAAGGCTAAACAATTATTTTTTGAACGGCAAGTAAAAGAGAGCTTCCTAATTTATCAGTAGAACGGCCGGCAAGCATAAGGGACGATGATGATTTTTTTTTTGTTGCAAAATGTAAAAACTACACATGAGACCATTTTTTTTTTAAGATAATGGAAGGGCAAGCCTCCCGGAATCTGCATCATACGATGCACACAGCTATAATTTATTATAAACGAACAAATCGGTTTACAAAAAACAGACCAAGAACAAAATGACAAACAAATTGTCATGTTGTGGCCAGCATCAAGAACAACCCGCCGCCGACGACAGCTAGCTTCTCCTTCAACCAACACATCCGAATAGTAGTTGTGCAATAAGGTGCTTGAGGCGAGGACAAAGTTAAAAAGATTCAATTATAAAGCAGACAATTGCGGAAAGGCTGCCCCAATAAGGCTACGACCATGTCCGTCATCCTAATTATCTGGAAGATCTGGAAGGAACACAACGCAAAAATTTTCAACAGCAAAGCCACCGCACCGCAGGAACTCATATCGAAGATCAAGGAGGAGGGTAGATCGTGGTCCCATGCGAGGGGTAAGTGTATGGAGCGATTCAATCATCTGTAATTAGGCTTGGACTTAGAATTTGTATCTAGCGAATGGATTCCACCTCTCTTTGTTAATATAATAGGCAGCCTCCTACTAGTTTTTCAAAAAAAAAAGCAGACAATTGATAATACCAACTTCCAACTTTGCCCATATTAATTTTGCAAGCCACATATTTAGTTGAAAGCATGGAACTATGAGTACAAAATCTTACTGGATAAGTGTACAACAACCTAAATACAGTTTACAAAGGATAGAAGTGATAATAGGCAAATCTGACAGGATGAATATGGATTATGGAAACAAATAAATTAAAATTGCTTATCCAAAAACAGCCACATTTGCTGCACCACCCACCCACCAGAACCTTCCCGAATAAACCCTTGTACCACTTTTCTTACCTTCCTTGTGCTTACCCACGTCCGCTACACCTAACAGAAGCGGGCCCATGACCCCCCACCCCCACATACTAGTCCACAGTTCCAACTTCCAAGCGTCTTAACTTCTGCGTTACTCGCGTCGTTTCCTCCACCAACGGCAACACTAGATCTAGCCACTCCCCACACAGTTACACTTACCACGACAAGTACATGTCCCAATGACTTATGGGCCAGTGTTAACAGTGGGTCCCACTCGTCATGGACAAGAAAGAATCGCGTTTGGGAAACTATGGGCAGGGAAATCCGGATCCCCACGTCCCGAGCACGACCTCGTCAACCCCCGACTCCGTCCACCTCCACCCCCGAGTTGCGAATTCCAAATTCCTATCACTCCTGTTCTTACACCTCGATGCCAAAACCCTAGCGCGACGAAGTGACGCGCCATGGCGGAGCCGGCCCTCATGGACCCCTCCCCCTTCGACCTCCGCCACTACCCGCCCCACCTCTTCGACCCGGACCTCCCCCTCGCCGGTGTCGATTTCCCGCTGGGCGACTTCGCTGGCGCCGGCGGCGACTGCGACGGCCTCGATTTCGACCTGCCCGTCGATTTCTCCGTCGACGACTTCCTCCTCCGGTCCCCTGACCGCGACGACTCCGGCGACGGCTCCGCCGCCGGATCTGGTCCCACCGCGTCGTCGTCCTCCCCGACCACCTCCGCCGCCAACTCCGCCGTCGCCAACGGCAGCTGCGAGGTCAAGCACGAGGACTCGGACGAGGGGAGGAGCGGCAGCGCCCCCAATTGGGGCCTGAAGCGGAAGCAGGCGAGCCCTGGCGTGAGCTCGGACGCGGCCAAGTGCCGCCGATCCGGGGATGGCGTGGTTTCTCCGTCGGCGTCGGCGTCGCTGGCCGCCGTGGACTCCGACGAGGGAGGCGAGGTCGGCGAGGAAGAGGACAAGCGGCGCGCGGCGCGGCTGATGCGGAACCGCGAGAGCGCGCAGCTGTCGCGGCAGAGGAAGAAGCGTTACGTGGAGGAACTGGAGGAGAAGGTGAAGTCGATGCACTCGGTGATAAATGACCTCAATTCGAAGATCTCCTTCGTCATGGCCGAGAATGCCACACTGCGGCAGCAACTTTTTAGCGGCAGTGGGAATTGCCCGCCACCTGGGGTGTATCCACCGGCGCCACTGCCCGGTATGCATTTCCCATGGGTGCCTGGGTATGCGCTGCGGCCTCATGGTTCCCATGTCCCTCTTGTGCCAATCCCCCGGTTGAAGTCACAGCAGCCCGTGCCTGCATCCAAGGTTGTAAAGAAACCAGAGAGCAAGAAGGCTGTGGAGAACAAGAGCAAGAGCAAGACCAAGAGCAAGACCAAGAAGGTGGCAAGTGTTAGCCTTCTTGGTTTGCTGTTTGTTTTGCTTGTCTTTGGTGCTTTCGTTCCAGGGTTCAATCACAGTTTTGGAATGACAGGGGGGAGTGACAACGCAATGTTTAGGAATTTTAGTCAGTCTCATGCTAGGGTGTTGAGTGTCACTAACCATGGTAAAGGGCCTAAAGGTGGTTTAAACAATAGTGACATGATCGGTGTTGATCTCGGAAAGATGATGGGCAATGCTGACAGAGCTGAGCAGAAACATCAGCCTGCACATAACTCAAGTGAGATCCTGCCAGCTTTGTTGTATGTGCCGAGGAATGGAAAGCATGTTAAGATCAACGGCAATCTGATTATTCATTCTGTGCTTGCAAGCGAGAAAGCAGTGGCACATAGAGCTTCAGAAGGTAGTAGTGATCAGGCAGGTGTTGACCACAAAGAGACTAGTGTAGCCATAGCTCGTTATCTGTCACCGCCTGGAAAGGATATGAATCAACAGGAGAAATCCCCGGCAGATGGACCACTGCCACAGTGGTTCCGTGAAGGAATGGCAGGTAAGCAGAGCAATTGTTACCAATCTTGTTTTCTTGTTTATTGTGGTACCGCAATTATGAATTTCATTTCCTCTTCTGCATTCACACATTGTGATATGATATTTTAGTCAAGAAGGTTCTTGCATTTGGTATTTAAGAGATACGGTATGTAAATCGTAACGCAATCGATGTAGTTTCTTTTTAACATACATTCATTTCCTCCATATATCAAATGTTAAGATTAAAGTATATTACCAAGTTAAAAGTACAATTCAAAAGACCGATGTGATTGTCCATAGGTCATATAGAAAAGTAGCATGCATGTTATATAGGGAATGGGCTACTTCATATGCCAACAAATAATATGACATCGTAACTATTCAGGAAACGAGAACTCTATCTATATTTATGGTTGCCAACAAGTAGCATGACACTGCAACTAGCCAGGATGGGAACTATATCTATATTCAAGGTCGTTTTTTAGCAATCACATAGGAATTAGCTCGGTAAATAGTAGTGATTTTGTTGCCTTCCTTTTGGAAAAATGTCTTATAATGGTGATAACCATGTCTTATGGACTTTGAAGAGCCTTTATGTTGTTAATCCTTAATTTTATTAAAACTTCTGTGGTCATGTAAATAAGAGTACAGAGGAATTGGTAGATCTCCGGTTTCTATGCAAAAAACAAAAGAGGAATTTCAGCTTGGATAGTTGGATTGGGTGACCTATATTGTTCACTGTTTTTGCTCTTTGTGACTGGGGACTTCACTCCACTCCTTCCTGAAGCTGAGATCAGTGCTTAAAGTTGTTGCCTGTACAAACTACATTTACAGCCTATGCTAGCAAAATCTTAGAATCATGATGTGTTGCTTTAAGCACACTATAAACTTGTGAGCAAAGTTACCGCATCTTTCAGAATTGGAGTTTTGACTTCATACATGAAGTTTTGCTGTATTAGCCAAAGATTCCATTGTAGCTGTTGCTTTTCTTGGGAAAATAAAACTCTGCTAAATCCTCACTAGCTTGTAGATTAACAAGTGTGAACTTTTGAGGATGAACTTTGTGTTCATTTTGTACTGTTCAGTGAAATACTTAGGTAGATATTCTTGTTTTTTGTTGACCGGCATCTCTTATAGGAAACTCAACTTTCTGATTGATACTCCTTGAGTGTTAATACATAGTCTCTTACTCTGTTATTCTTATGTAACAATTTTCAGGGCCTATATTAAATTCTGGAATGTGCAGCGAGGTATTTCAGTTCGACATTTCCACTGCTTCTACCAATTCTGGTGGCATTATACCTGCTTCTCCAATTGTGAACTCCTCGAGTGTTAATGCTACTCAAAACATTCCAACACCTGCTCCTGCTTATCATGGCAAGCTGAAAAATAGGAGGATCATGTATAACGAGGCGATTCCACTCACTGGAAAAACAGTGAACAACACGGAGCCTTTTAACAGGCCTTCTGAAAGCAGCAAGTTACCTGATAGCAAGCAAGTATCATCAGTAGTTGTCTCTGTGCTAGCTGATCCAAGGGAGGCTGGTGATGGTGACAGTGATCCTAGAATATCTCAGAAGCCCCTCTCCAGGATATTTGTTGTTGTTCTTCTTGATGGTGTCAGATATGTCACTTACTCCTGCAAGCTTCCTTTCAAGAGTGCCAGCCCTCATCTTGTGAACTAACCAATAACCACGGGGTCAGTGTAGTATTCTGGTGCTTTAGCGGCTGGGTATTCACCAAATCTGACGGTCGATAGATTTATACAATGATCTGATGCTGTGATCTAACCAAGGACTAAACTTTCTATACACTCGGCCTGAGGTAATTCAAGTTTGTCGAAGGTTTGAAGTGTGACGAGTGAAATGTTGTTCTGCATGTTTACTTAACGCGTGCAGTTTGTGCTGCTGTGATAATCGGGTTCTTATGCTGTACTACCTCTAGCTGTAACGTTGATGTAATCATGTAATACTGTTTGATTGCTGGAGCAGGAAAATGTAAGAGTTAATGGGGGGAAGACGGGAACTCGAGTACAAAATATATATGTAGTTTTTTTACTGTTGGATGGATATACTAAGTTCTTGCAAATTTGTTCCTGTGTTATCTTAGACAAATCAACCTCAGGTTAATTGAAAACATTTGTTTAAGCTTTGGTTTGGATAAACTTTTTAGGTAAGCTTGGATGAAAATTTCTACTGAAATTTAAAAAAAATTGTACTGATTTATAAAAAATACTTGTGTTCTTAGCGATAAGCTTGCTAAAGAATAACGGCTTTATGAAAAAGCTCGACAAATTTATCCTGAACCTGAACTTTTTGAGCTCATGAGCTCATCTTGTCATCCATATATCTGTTTGTATTTTTAAACGAAACTTATTTGAAATTCCCCACCTACTAATGCATCTGATGTAGAATTTGAATTTCCAATACAATTCACGAAATGTATGAGACAAAAAATAGCCGTTACACATAAGAAACTCGTGGAACAAATGATTGCCATCTCATATAAAAATGGCCCCGAAGAAACAGTCCTGCACAGGCTAAGGGCCTGTTTGGAACAGCTGTGCTTTTCTGAAAAGAGGCTTCGGTTGTCTCAGTAGCGCTTTACAGTCAACAAATTGAGGTTTTGATTTGATGTTTGGTTGTCTGACTTTTAGATAGACTGACTGCAGCTTCCGAGATAAGAAATGTCTAAAATACCCCTGAGAACAGTAACGGTTTGTTTGATGTCGTTTAACGCTATTAACAACATTAAACAATATTTAATAATATTTGACGATATTTAACAACAATTAATGACATTTAACAACAACTATTACAATGAATAAATATTACAGTAAATAATTATTAAAACAATTATTACATAAAATAATTTATGCCCCCTCCGCTTTTTTTCGGGCTTGGGACCGGCATCGGCAGTGTTAGGCACACCCACCCTCACACGTACCCTCAAAAATAAAGAAGTAACAATTCACAGCAATACATCATTCACAACAGGGAAGATCAAAGGGTTATTTAAAAATCTCCAATAGGCTAATCCATGTTTGGCCTCATTAGACAAATGTTTCTATTTACATTTGACACTTGTAAAACTCAGTTAGTAAGTTATTCACATAGACACAAACATTGAACATTGCAATAACAATCAGTGAAGGCAATTATAGACAATTTGTACCAATTTAGTTGTATATGTATTATGTAACAAGAACATGAATTAATGGAGATAATTACAATAAGAGTAACCGAACAAATTTCTATAGATGTTGAGACATCCAGAGTTACTTCATAGTCATTGTTTAAAGGATTAAACTTCTTCTGAGCAAGTTTCACTGATCCATTTATGTTCCAATATACACTCTAAAAAATGCATGGTAGAGATCACAATTCACAGCAGTAAATCATCAAAGTAATTTACAATGTAGCATCTACTCACAACAATGATGATGCAAATATTATGTTCAACTTTGGCTTAAAAAAGATATGTTCCCTACTATAGCCAATCAGAGATGAACCACAGGACAATAAACCCACGAGATTGACTGTAGACTTCCATTATGTATATTTGATGTCAATATTCATATATCTTAGCAAGTTAAGATGATCAGCAATTCAACATGCATGAAGAATAAACATACACATGGGTCACAACAAGGTCCTTCCCTTCCCCAAATCCAACCTGAATCTGAATTGCCAAGCATATTTTATCCTTTAAACATATTTCACAATCTTATTACACAGAAAGCAATGACTGGAAGCAGATATATGACAAGCCAAATGAACCAAGAATGAACAAATGATAAAGCAAAAGTAAACATGACATCAACAATAGAGGTGGAAAGAACTAATAGAAATTGGATGTAATAATTTCTTTTGATCCAAGATGACCACAAAAAACCAAATAGATGACTAAGGATGCAACCACATCATGCATATAGCCATATACACATGTAAAATAGAAACAAACCTGGCTCAGCAGATTATCATTAGTTGGGAGTCTACGCTTAGATTTAACACTCAGTTAAATGGTAAATTGCTAGAATCATTATTGAATCATGTCTGTGTTTGCTAAGACATTGCTCAGATATGTTATTCATCATTGGAATGTTGTCAGTTCTCTAGCCTAGCTCAATTTCATCCGGATAACTTCACAAGGACCTCCATGCTATTGTGATCTGTTTGTTCAAATCATGATGCAGTGAAATACTCTAGCAAGAATAGTGTCAAATGCATTTCTAGTTCATCACCTAGTACCATTGTGAGCATGCATGCATACATTTTGGCTTCATCCATCCAGCTCCAATATCCATCACAGCACAACACATGCACAACAATCCCTACAAGGCAAAACCACCACCGTCAGCCGGCCAGAGGGGGGCACAGTGGCCAGCCGGAGTTGGCTCGGTGACGCGGGAGCCCAGAGGAAGTTCACCGCCGCGACAGTCAATTCCTGCAAGGCAAACAAGAAAAAGATCGAATCTTTCAGTAAAATGACAAGGCGCGGATCCAGGGGAGGAGGAGGAGCCGGGGAGGAGGGAGGAAGTGGGGCGCCGGCGCGGGACGAGGAGAGAGGAGGGCGGCAGGGAAGGAGAAGGGGTGCGGCTGGGGAGGAAGAGGGGCTCAGCCGCGTGGGAAGGAGAAAGGAGGGGCGGCGCCGACAAGGAGGATGAGGAGGAGGGGCTCAGGGCAGCAGCAGGGCTCGGGGGAGGAGGGTGCTGGGGAGGAGGGCGCTGGGGGAGATGCAGATCTGGGAGGAGGGCGCTGGGGAGAGGAGGGAGGAGGACGCGGCGGGGCAGCGGTGCGGGATGATGAGGAGGGAGGAGGATGCGGCGGTCCAGGCGTAGGAGCAGGAGGGAGGAGATGGGCACCGGTGGAGGGGGGAGGAGCGGGCGCAAGGGGAGGAGGAGATGGCGTCGGGGGAGGGTGGAGGAGCGGGCGCGGGGAGAGGGCTAGGGTATCGGGCGCGACGGGAGGGAGGAGAGAGGGGTTTTGTTGAATGGCAAAGAGTAGGTAATTACTTCGAACTTTAAGGCTATTTTAGTTGATGGAGCGGCAGAAGCGGTGGAAAGCCTCTCACAACCAGCTTCCGACTTTCAGCTTCTACGCGTTGAGAACGAAAGTGACTTCGAGAAAAGCAGCTGTGAAAAATCGATCGTTTGGAACGGCTTACGATTTTTTCGACCGAAAGCCGATCGAAGCTGTTCCAAACGGGCCTAAAACCCACATTATCCGCAAGGGCGCACACGCGCTCTCCCTTGTCCGGTTCTCCCCTCCAGCCCAATCCGCCATGGCGCTGGCCGCCGCCTCCAGCCTCAAAATCCCACCCTTCTTCTCCCTCCCGCCTCCCCACCCCCTGGGCCCGAACCCTAGCCGCAGCAGCCTCGCCGCGACCAACGCCTTCCCGCGACGCCGATGCGGCGCGCTCGCTGCCGCCGTGCGCTGCGCGAAGCGCACGGGCAAGCGTCGGTACCCGTCGGAGAAGAAGCGGCTAGAGCGGCGCCACAAGGAACTACTCCGCCAGGCGGCCCCCGAGGAGGGCGGCGGGGTTCGGGAGGCGGGCTACTGGCGGCTTTCCAAGCTCGCCGTGCCCGCCCGCGAAGACCCAGGCAAGGACTTCTCCGGCGTCTCCCCGCCGCTTCTCCAGGCCATCGCCAAAGCCCTCAAGTTCCCCGTACGCTAATCTACTGCCTTTTCGAAATAGCTGATATGGTGGCAAAATGCCGTGAATTCGCGAGGTTTTAGGTGAATCGTCAGCGTGTTGCTGAAACAGAGGTTTTAGGTGTGTAGCGTAGACTTAATACACTCCCATGAGTCAATGCTCTGGATGTTAATGCTGGTTTATCCAAGAAAAATGACTTAGCGCGTGCCATTTAGTTGACGAGATTACCCTAATTCCTCTTGGCGAATGACGCAACTGTTGAGTTGTGTTGCTGGTAACATCCTTCCTCAAGGATTTGAGTGCAGTTTGCGTGGTGGTATGGGGATTGAGGTGTAATTTGTTACTTTTGTGTCGAGGAATAGGTCTGAATTAAGATACGGGTTTCAGTTGAATTAACAGCGGCTGCCTCTCCGTTTCCTACATGTTTTGAACAATGTTCCCAGTTGTGTGTCGAATCATGCATAGGATGCGTGCATTAGCCAGAATGATTAGTGTTGTATGCACACAAACTTGTTATCCAAATGGCCGCTTGCCTGGTGCAACTTCAAATGTTAAACTATAATCTTTAATGATATGCCTTGGAGCATACGCTGGCTTTATATTTTGATTGCCCATCTTTGTTTTCATTTGTTGTTACTGATGTTATATCCCCTGTCCTTGTAAGTGTTGCTAATCTCGCATTTTTTCATTTCGTTGTGCTCATCTTTTATGCTGTTGATGTTGCTGTTAGACTTTTCCTATAATTATGGGCCTCTAATCTATTCTCATGTGCTGCAGGTTGCCTCTATGCTTCCTAAAGAGGCCTTCTCTGTTATCCGCAAGTCATTTGATGCACGAAAGGTTCAGTCCATCATATCGTCTCTATCTTATTTAATATTTATCCTCCTGCCTAGAGATGGGATGGCAACTTAGTTGTAATCACATGCTTGCTGTTGGAACTGCTGAAATGATGCAGACAAATTGGGTTAACGTTGGTAAAAAATACTCATGCAGTTAAAAAGAAAGCCAATGTAGTAAGCTTCATCCTTTATTTGCGTAATTGCACCCTAAGTTCCCAACAGTTCTAGACAGACACATACCGACAATTCGTGGAGTGCCAGAATCGTTTTATATGGTTTCAGAAAAAAATTGTGAAGTTGGAATAGTGACAATTTTTATACTTGATATTGTGTTCAGAATTGTGGTTTTCTATGCTAGATCCTTTCCTCTTGACGTTCTTGCTTTGCTATCATTTTTTTGTTTCCTTTGCTTAGTTATTCTTTTGTTCCAGAGAGTGTAGTCCTGCGTCATGTCTCACAGACTAGATCCAGTCAGCAGTCACAGTGTTTTGCTTCTGCTTGTGCACTTGTGTTCCACACTAGCTGTATTTATTTATGTTGTCTGATAACTTTAGTTTACTATTTATCTATTTTGCAGGCTTTATATTGAAGTTATTTTTGTTGTGTAGATTTTCTTCTAAATTGAACGAACTTGCGATTTTGTGAACTTTCCTTATTGCAGCAACTGGTTTATTAGTGTGGGGTTATCCAATCCTAGTTATATTTGATGATATCTGGAATTTATCATAATAATTGTTGGTACACAAGCCTGTGTTAGTGTTACTCGATTTGCTTCATCTGCGTTGCACCTGTAATCATATGTTGCTTCTACTGGTGCTGATTGGTTTATCACTTCATCTGCATTATTTCTTTGTGACTAAAGAAACCATGTTTTGCACCTACAGGTTCTGAAAGAACCTCAATTTGTTTATACTATTGATGTGGATGTTAAGAAGCTTCTGCATATGGAGCCAAGGACATGGGATTTTATTGCTAGATTGGAGCCCAAACTTGGAGCTGTAGAATACATGCCTGATGAGAAGGTAGCAGCTGATCTGGTCAGTATGCTTAATGTTCATAAGAAAGGTTCCAATGACGAACTGGGAATCAGGGATACTGTTAATAATGGCTTGATCTGTCCTCCACAAAAGAAACCAAGGGTGGCAGTTGTAGGAAGTGGACCATCCGGTTTGTTTGCTTCCCTTGTGCTAGGTGAACTTGGCGCAGAAGTCACCTTATTAGAGCGTGGTCAACCTGTTGAACAAAGAGGGCGCGACATTGGTGCACTGGCAGTTAGACGAGTTCTCCAATCAGAAAGCAACTTTTGCTTTGGCGAGGTATACTATTGATTCCTATTTTGCTACCAAGACATCGCCGAATAATCACAGAATTGCCTTGAACAGTATTCGTATCGGTAGTTTGTTGACAATATAAGTGAATTATTTATGAGATGACTATATATCTTTTTAGTTAACATACATTGGCTGTCATGTCATTTGGGTACATGTATCTTTGAGAAAAAGTGTTTTACTATTTGATGTTTGTACATGAAATAGCATTGGGATTTTTTCTTTCTTGGATACATCATACATGTTCCAATCAGCTGATATTAGCTGTTGGATGGACTGTTGCATCCCAAGAAAATGATTGTTTACCCTAATTATACAATGTGAAAGATGTACAGACATATTTTAGACTTAATATGCATCTCGAATAATTTGAGGATGCTTCAAATGAACTGAGTGAATTATGTAGAAAATATTGTGCAATAATCATCATATTTATTTACTGCAGATAAATTGATAATTTAAAAATTAAATTTTACTGAATAATATGTGCGAATTGTGAACTTCTTTCTTGATTATTTGAGCTCTGCTTTTTATGGATTATTGTGACTTTTGAAAGGTTATTTAATCAAATGATCTTTATAAGTTGGACTGATGGCATACGGTAACACCTATATTTTTGGAGTATCAATTACCCACTACGGAACTGGAAGGATTGATCAAACTACTAATCCATGTTCCTTCAAAGCTTAAGCCCATCCATTATTAATCTCCTGTTCTTAATCATAGCAGGGTGGTGCAGGTACATGGAGTGATGGAAAGCTTGTAACCAGGATAGGAAGAAACACTGATGGTGTTCAGGCTGTGAGAATTTCCCTGTTCTACCTCAATAAATGTTTAGTGTAAAAGTTCGCTGCCAGCCATTCTGTTTGCTCAAGAATGCATTACTTTTTTTTTTCCTGAATGGAAAAACTTCAGTGTTCCCCTAGGTGCCCACCTAAGCCTAGGCGCTAGGCGTGGCCCTCCCGCCTAGGTCGCCCCGCCTAGGTGGCGATTAGACGCTAGGCACTGGTCTGCCGCCCGCCTAGCGCCTAGGGGAGCACTGAAAAACTTAAAAATAAAAAAATCACAAACTCTCATACGAAAGTTTATTTTGTAATTATTGATGCAATCATGCAAGCATTAGTATTGCCAGTCAGTTACTGGTCATGGATAGTATTGCCTGTTTCAGCCGATATTTTGAATTCATAGTCATCTAGAAATAGAAGAGCTTGTATTGCATAAAATAATACCATAGACTTCCTATTCAAAGTTGACAATTTTTGTGTGTTTAAGCTATTTGCTGTGGGGTCTTGGATTTCAGGTTATGAAAACATTTGTTCACTTTGGAGCCCCTCCAAGCATTTTAGTTGATGGGAAACCTCACTTGGGTACAGATAAACTTGTTCCCCTGCTGCGGAGTTTCAGGCACCACTTAAGAGAGTTGGGTGTGAGTTGAACATATCTGTATTCATTACGCTTAGGCATTCTTTTGTTCTGAAAGCTGTCATGCATTGATGTATTCTGTTTTATATTTGTTTTACAGGTTGCCATAAGATTTAATACTAGAGTAGATGACCTTGTAGTGGAAGGTGGGCAGGTCAAAGGAGTTGTGGTTTCTGATTCAAGGCTGCAACCAGGTTCTGTTGACCAGAAACTATCATTTGATGCAGTTGTATTGGCAGTTGGTCACTCAGCTCGTGACGCATACAGTATGCTTCTGAGGCATAATGTAGATATAAGCCCTAAGAATTTTGCTGTAAGTTTTCTTATGCTACTTAAAGCAGTTCCTACTTTGCTAGTACTTAAGCTGATCATCTGATGGTCACATCGCAGACAGGTTATAGAGAGGAATTTAAGGCCATGTTTGGGTTGATATTATAGTTACATCAGAGGCACATTAGTCTTTGAACCAACCAAAAACAGACATATCACATCAAATCGATAAACCATATGACTTAGACAGAAAAAACAGTATATGCTTCGAAGTAAAAACTAATAAACGATTTAACCTTTTAGCATGTCATATCAATGCTTGGTATCAGGGAAAAAACTGCCAGAATCACGGTTCATGGCGATTACACGGATTTACGGTGTAGCAAGAACGGAAAACCGGCCGGTTTTTCCGGGTTTTACGAGTTCAAAATTTGAATTTTGGTTGGTTTTTAAGCAAATTCAACCGAGTTTTTTTTCCGGGAAATCCGGTAACCGGCCGGTTTTTTTTTTCCGGCTGACGACCGGGATTACCACCGGAAACGGTTTTTGGATCCTTGCTTGGTATGCCAACAATATCTTGCTACCCTATTTACTCTCCTTTACACCACAAACATAACATTCAAAAGTTGGCGTGTTGATAAAATAATTTAGTAGGATTGTTAAGTGTGTTGTACATTCTCTCACTCTTTTGGCCCATGTAGCCCACGAGGCCTATGTAACAATGTTTATTTATACCCTCTTAATAATGAATAAGATGCACAGTTGTGAATAACAAAATTCCTCTTCCTAGATTTCTAACATGGTATCAGAGCTATTCCACCAAAACCCCAACCCTAACCCTAGTCCCTTAAACCGCCGCCGGCGTTGTTGCTAGTCCACCCTTTCGGCTCGGGCCCGCGGGCCTGAGGCCTGAGCCATTCCTCTGCTCTGCCGGCTCCTCCTCTTCCTCTCCACCGGCTTCTCTTCCTCCGTCCATATCCACACCCGACGCCTCATCTTCCCGACGCCAGTATCATCCTCCGTCCGGATTCACACTCGACGCTCGACGCCTCATCTTCTTGCTGCTGCCATCCGGATCCGTCGCCTGGAGGTTGTCCTCTGCTGCGGCTGCGGAGACGACGACGTCGCCTGGAGGTTGAGCGTCACCGCCTCATCTTCACCACCCGTCGCCGACTTCTCGCCGCCATCCGGACCGCGGGAGGCCGCCTCTCCATGCTCGGGGCCGCCCTCGCCGCTCGGCGCCGCCGCACCGTTGGATCCGTGCTCTCGGCGCCGTGGCACCTCGCCCTCTCGCCGCCGCGCCGCTCTCTACTGTTCTCTCTCGCTGGTACTTGTCTCTCGTGTTGGTTTGCTCTTCTCGCTTGCCGTCTCTTTGTTTTGGTAATATTGCTCTACTGTGGCCCTCTCTGTTGATATTGTTGCTATGACTATTGCTCAGTCATCGCTATTGTGCCGCCGCTTGCGTTGTTCCTAGCGGCGCCTAGGCCGCCTAGGCATCTGGCGCATGCTCTCCGCCGTGACTTCGGGCATAGTCGCTCGCCGCCTAGTCGTTGATCGCCGGCCCAAGGCGACCAGTGAGCTAGTGCGCAAGCGCGGCGGTCCAAGGCGGCGGAGGGCGAGAGGGAGAGGCAGGAAGAGAGAGAGAGGAGAGAACTTACCTCACCTCGCCGATTCTCGCTCGCCATCGGCCAAATCGCCCTCCGCCGCCGGATTTGCCATCCTCGCCGCCGGATCCACCTTCCTGCTGTCGAACTCCGCCACCTGCGCCATGAGGAAGGGAGGAAGGAAGAGGACGGAGAGGAGACCGGATCTGGAGTGGGAAGAGGGATGCGCGGGAGTGTGGAGGGTAGGTGAGTGTCGACGCCACACGTCACGCAGAGGCGAGGCGAGGCGGGAGCGCTGGCGCGGCGCAGAGCGCGCAGAGCGAGGAGGGAGCGTCAGCGCCGGCAGGAAGAGCGAAGAGCGATAAGTGGCAAAGCGTCGGCAGCTCGACCGAACGACATTGCATCAGAGTAGATAGTAGAGAGGCTATGGGCCGGCCCCATGGTGAATCAACAGTATGGGCCAGCCTGATAGTGAATCAACAGTTATGGCTTTCTTTATTTTTTGTTTCTTTTTATCCTTTTTCTTCTTTTCTTCCCCACTTCCTTGCTCCCTCTTTGATTCTGTTCGGCCGCCTAGGCCCCGCCTAGGCGGCACCTAGGTGGGCTAGGCGCTAGGCGGTCACCTTCCGCCTAGCGCCTAGGTGAACACTGCTGCTTGGTGATTGTGGTCCATCAAGATGGCTGAGTCTTAACTCGATGTTTGGGGGCAACTCATCTTTGGTGTTCACGGGCATCAAGCTCGACGGTTTGAACTACCGAGCTTGGGCTTTCCTAGTCAAGACTACTCTTAGGGGTTATGGTTTGGCCTGACATTTGACTGACGATCCTTCTGATCCGAAGAAGGTTGATGCTGATGCAATAAAGGCTTGGCAGAGAGGACGATCGTGTCATGATTGGTCTTGTCCTGAGTGTTGATGTTTCTTTGAGGATGAGTCTTGAGTATCATACTTCAACCAAGCAGATATGGACATACTTTGAGAAGAGATATGTTCAGTCCAATGGTGCTCTTCGCTTCACAGTCTTCCTGAGTTATAGTCCTGAGCATATGGGCTATTGTTGCTACGATTCATCAGCACGTCGCATTCATATCTCTTGTGATGTGACCTTTGATGAGAATCGACCCTTCTTTTATCATCCTTCTACTTGTACCACTTCTTCCACAGATTCCACCTCTTTGTTGTGTCTACCTCCCATTCCTTCACCAGACTTCACCCTTCTTTTATCAGCACATCACATTCGTATCTCTCGTGATGCGACCTTTGATGAGGATCGACCCTTCTTTTATCATCCTTCTACTTGTACCACTCCTTCCATAGATTCCACCTCCTTCTTGTGTCTACCTCCCATTTCTTCACCAGACTTACCTTCTCCAGCTACACTTTCTCCACCAGTTTCTGTTTCACCTTCTAGTGTGTCTCCTCCACTAGGTCCACTAGTTTCTGACACTTCCACTTTTCCCTTTTACTATAGTTGTAGACTGAGAGTTCCTTCTGATCCTCAGTCCTCCTCTCCTCCACTTGACCCTTCGGCTAGTACTACTGACTCTGATGATCGTTCTACTACATCACGGTATGCCTTACGTGATCATTCTTCTATTCAAGCACCAGAGAGATGGGGTTTTTCTCGTGCAGGTGCAGTATCTGAGCCGAGTAGCTATCACGAGGCTACCAGTATACCTGAGTGGCAGTTGGCTATGATAGAGGAGTTTACAGGGTCTTGTTCCACTACCATCTGGAGCTGTTTTTATAACTTGCAAGTGGGTGTACAAAGTAAAGAACAAGTCAGATTGTTCAGTAGAGCGATACAAGGCTCGTCTTGTCGCAAGAGGCTTTCAGTAGGCTTATGGTTGAGATTATGATGAGACTTTTGCTCTAGTTGCTCATATGACCACAGTCCGTACTCTCATTACTGTTGCAGCGGTACACAATATATCTTAGATGGATATCAAGAATGCTTTTCTTCATGGTGATATAAACGAGAAGGTCTATATGCAGCCACCCTTAGGTGTTGAGGCTCCTATAGGCTATGTTTGTTGCCTTAGACGTGCTCTATATGGTCATAAGTATGCTCCTCGTGCTTGGTTTGAGCATTTCAGTTCTGTGATTCGAGCTGTTGGTCTCCAAGTGAGCATGACCCTGCCTTGTTTGTTCATACTCAACGGGGTTGTACTTTGCTTCGCTATATGTAGATGATATGCTGATCACAGGAGACGACATGGATTATGTGACTTTTGTGAAAAGGAAATTGAGTGAACAGTTTATGATGTCCGATTTGGGACCATTGAGCTATTTTCTAGGGATTGATGTTCATTCTGATGGTGATGTATACTACCTCTCTCAGCATCACTACGTTCAGGATCTGCTCGCTCGCTCTAGTATGACTGATACAAGCAACGCCGTCACATCCATGGAGCTCCACCTACAGCTTCGACCTACAGACGTTATACCACTGACAGATCCTTCCCACTATCGCCAGCTTATTGGGAGCATTGTTTATCTCACTGTCACCAGGCCAGAGATTGCTCATGCTGTTCATGTGCTCAGCCAGTTTTTCAATGCTCCCACCTCAGTCCACTATGGTCATATTCTTCGTGTGCTAAGATACTTGAAGGGGACTGCGTCCAGACATCTGTTCTATACCAATTCGAGTTAGCTCCAGCTCCACGCTTACTCTGACTCCACTTGAACAAGTGATCTTGCTGATCGCCGATATATCATTGGCTACTACATTCTCTTGGTACTTCGCTCATTGCCTGGAAGTCCAAGAAGCAGACTGTGGTGTCACGCTCTAGTGCAGAGCCTGAGCTTCGAGCTCTTGCCGCTACCACCTCAGAGATCATTTGGCTTCGATGGCTCTTGACTGATTTTGGTGTTCATTGTGATAATCCCACACCTCTGTTTTGTAACAATACAAGTATCATTCATATTGCCAGTGATCCAGTCAAGTATGAGTTGACAAAGCACATTGGTGTTGATCACCCTTCACACTGTCTCATTGTCAGCAGTCGACCATCGCCTCAAGAATATACCCTCAGAGCTTCAAGTTGCAGATTTCTTCACTAAAGCTTGGACTTGAGAACAACACGGCTTCATCTACTCAAACTCAGCATCAGATCCTCCTGATCCACCTTGAGTTTGAATAGGGGTGTTAAGAGTGTTGTACATTCTCTCCCTCTCTTTCTTGGCCTATGTGGCCATGTAGTCCATAAGGCCATGTAACAATTTCTATATATACCATCTTACTAATGAATAAGATGCATAGTTGTGAATAGCAAAATTCTTCTTCTTAGATTTCTAACAAGCATAAACTTGTTAGAAATGGGGGTGTTAAGAGTGTTGTACATTCTCTCCTCTCTTTCTTGGCATATGTGGCCCATGTAGTCCATGAGGCCATGTAACAATTTCTATATATACCCTCTCAATAATGAATAAAATGTATAGTTGTGAATAGCAAAATTCCTCTTCCTAGATTTCTAACAAGCATAAACTTGCTCGGTTAGACATTTTTAACTGGTTAAATTTTATTCTTTAATCAAACTTGGCCTAAAGTAGGACTTGGGCGGTAGATTACTGAAGTGCAGAGTGGTTGAACATTTCCCCTTCTTGTAGCATTATGTATTTCGCCACTTTATCTTTTCAATTACTAAATTGTTTATGAGGAAATAATAGTAAATTACTTTTCTCTGTAGTCCATGTGACTGACTTAAACATAGGTTGTTCTTACAGGTTGGCTTAAGAATTGAGCACCCACAAGAACTGATAAACAACATCCAAGTAAGACATTTTTCCTTTGTCCACATCAATGTTTTTCTGAATGACACTCACCTAACATGATTAATTTTATTTCATTCATGATATTTGATTTTCTGTAATTTAGTGTTCCTCCATTCCGTGAACTCCTGTTAAAGGGAAAAAATGAAAACGACCACTCGAGGTTTAGGATGTTACTGTGACATTATGTATTGGAGCAATCCATTTGTAAACTGTGGAAAAAAAGAGAGGAGAAACTGCCTGTTGTTCAAGTTTTATGATAGAAATAGCAGCAAAATCGAAGTAGCCAGTGAACTATACCCTGATGAGGAATTCATTTATAAAAGCATCGCACTGACCTCGCTTGCTGGGCTGTGGCCAAGGGCGGCCCAGCACTTGCGTCCACCAGTGGTTTTAGGACATGGATGCTCACAAAATCACTGTTTATGATGCGATAACAGTGATATTTTGTAGTACTTGTAAAATCTTTTGTAGAGGTTTCAGGTTTGTGTAGTTGCTGCTACCAGGCTCATTTGATGTATGAACCTATTGAGGGTTTAGTAATCATGTCGTAAGCACTCGCTTATTTGCCAGCTTGATACAGCTACAACATCTATGAGTAGAAGTATCATACTGTATTTTCACATTGTGTTGGAAATCACATGTACTGTATTTTCACGTTGTGTTGAAAACCACCGATATGATGTGTGCTATTGTCATCACTAGCAGTACTCTGAATTGGCTGCTGAAGTACAAAGAGGACGTGGGAGGATACCTGTAGCAGATTACAAGATAGTGAAGTCCGTTGGTGAAGGAGATGCAGAGAATGATATAGAGCTATTGGAA
This sequence comes from Ampelocalamus luodianensis, assembly GCA_036346255.1. Taxonomy (NCBI): domain Eukaryota; kingdom Viridiplantae; phylum Streptophyta; class Magnoliopsida; order Poales; family Poaceae; genus Ampelocalamus; species Ampelocalamus luodianensis. Next base: position 26,544,678 of record CM070625.1, read on the forward strand.
CAAAATCGCAGTTGTTACTCGTTTTGCATGTGTCCTGGTGGACAGGTCAGTCAGTTTTTGTTGTTTTACTCTCCCCTCTTTTTTTCAATATATTATCGAGTATTGCAATCCTATTTCTTCAAATACTGAGGCATGCCTGCAGGTTGTTCTAACTAGCACAAACCCATCAGAATTGTGCATCAATGGCATGTCATTTTCACGGCGTGCATCCAAGTGGGCAAACTCGGCTCTTGTGGCCACTGTGTCATCTCATGATTTTAAACCATTTCAATCCCACGGTTCTCTTGCAGGTGTTGAATTCCAGGTACTTGTTACAATTCTCTTAGATAACAACAAAAATACTTCAATAATTGCACTGCTATCACCATGCACAATTGACTACACTAACCCTCTGGATTATGTGCCTTAAAATTGAAAGGTATGCAATTACGAATGGTATCATAGATTTACAAAGGTATGCAGGATGCTGTAGATAATGTCTAGAAGACAACCACTTGCATGGCAAGAGTATAAATATATCCACCTGGACATAATTGGTTCCTTTAGGGTTTGATTCTTTTACTTTTTCCAATGTTAGGTGCACTGCTGCACTGGTTCGGAACTATATAAGGTGTTCCCTTTGTTGCTTTGAATTATGAAAATACGTAGATTGCTGTTTGACTTTTGGGAAAAATAAGCTAATCGTCTGCCTTCGACTCATGTTATTGCCCATTCCAGTACCCTTGCCTAGGTAGGTGAGCCTAACTGCCGCTGCATTATGTATGAGCTTATTATAGTCAAATTGGCTAATCTAGCAAACAATGCTAGCCTTTTCTGATTCTGCTAAACATTTTTTTGGCCTACAAAGGCTAGATGAATATGTGGCACAATAGCAAGGGTTTTGGTGTAGCGTGATGTGAGTTGTGTGACTGCGTAGTCTGTAGGTGCGGACTGAAGATGGAGGTAGGCCCAACAAGATATGCGCATAGGATTGGGATTTGCGTAGTCTGTAGGTGCGGACTGAAGATGGAGGTAGGTCCAACAAGATATCCGCATAGGATTGGGATTATCTTTCTAGTCATGCCAACACTGTGCATGGGTAGTGCTTGTAGTGATAGCAAGGCAAAATTCGCTACAGGATATCATAATTTCGTGTCATTGGCTGTAAGACACTCAAATTTCATTTTTGTCGAAAGATACTATAATTTTATGGCTCTTTGCTGTGGGGCACTGAGATCAATATAATATTATTTCCGGGCTGAAGAGGAGAGAAGGCTAGTGAAAAGTCCATTTTGCTCTTCCAGTCGGATCCGGTTTGTAGTTGGCTCGGTCGAACCATGGCAGCTAGCAGAGAGTCGTAGTTGGCTCGGTTGGACCATGACAACTAAAAGAGAGAGAATAGAGGAAGCCGAGGTTATGGCGCATGTTAAGAGTTGTGCATTCTCTCTCTTTGGCCCATGTAGTCTGTGAAACCCATACAACCCTATGTCTATATATATCCTCAATAATGAATAAGATGCACAATTGTGAATAACAAAATTACTCTCAACTATTCTAACATAGTATTAGAGCTTCTCTATTGCAGACCCTAACCCTACTTCTCACCGCCGCCATCGTCGAATCCTCTTTCCCCCTCTCGCAGGCCGGCGGCCTTGAGCCGCCGCTGCATCCGCATCAACTCCCTCCGCTCCGTCTCCTCTCGATGATGTGCGACACCGCTGCCTGGATTTGATGTCAAGGATCCGGCATCGGCTCTGCTGCCTGACCTCGTCGAAGATTGGTGCTGCTGGATCGAGGCTACGCGACATCGCCACGCGACACCACCGTCGGATCTCCGCCTGGATCTGGCGACTCTGCTCTATGCTGCCTGAGCCGCTCTCCTACTCCGCTCCATCTCGACGCCGTGCGACACCGCCGTCTCCTACTCGACGCTACGCGACATCACCGCCGGATCGCCACCACGATCTAGCGCCTCTGCCTCATCCACCTCGTCTGCCTCACATGAAGTTCGCCAACTCCACCCCGAAGTGCTCGAGCACGGTCGTTAGGAATGGGTGATCTTAACAGTCGAAGGCCGCATTCGCAGTGTGCCTGAAAGACAGGCATCCTTCCTCCTCCGATGGCCAATGCTCTCCTTCAGCATTAGTCCACCTCACCATGACGCTCTTCGGAATCTTCTCCGTAGCAACCAAAGCCGTCATCTCCACAACATCCATCTCCGATCTCTCCCACTTCGACATGACTCCGGCCATGTCTTCAAGGGTTTGAGTCGGATTCGAGGAGATTTGTTTTGGATTTGAAGATTTGGGGGAAATTGCGATTCAGGTGGAAACAGAGGAAGCAAGAACTCAAGAGATTGGAACTATTAGGGAAAGTAAAACCCCAAGTCTACCGTCCGAGAGTTATTTATAGCCGCTGTTTGAGTAAAAGATGGTGGATCCCAACAGTTGCAAACCTCTTCGGAACCGCTCTCAACGGATAGAAATTGTAAGAAACAGTTGGCATTCTTTATTCTGTCTATTCGGAAAAGGAGTTTTATTTTTACAACTCAAGTAAAAATACCTTTCTTGACCAAGATAATTTCTGGTCAAAAGAAAAATTAGTCGAAGACACTCAATTTTCACCATGATCCTACGACCTCTCTTCTAAGTAAGTCATTTTCACTTGAAGTTGGGGGCTAGATGACAATGATCTAATAATCCCCAATTAATTAAATTATTTATCTGTAATATTCATTATAGATAATAATATTTTTATACAACCTTCAAAGGTACCCTTAATATCAACAATGAGGGATTATAAACACCTAGTGGTCGTAAGCTATTCTACGACCACCCTATATGGTCATAAGTCATTCTACTACTACTTCATGATCGTAAATTCTTCTACGACCACCTATTGATCGTAAGTCCTACTACGACCACCTTATGGTTGTAAGCTTTACTACGACCAGTCATTCACGACCACCCTATGGTCGATAAGAACTACAGACATGTGGACCCAATCGACATTACACAGAGTAGCTAATATGTGCCGTTGTTCTATGATATAACTACACATATTAATCTCTGTCTATGGCATAACGGCAAGGCGAATGTGGGGTGTTGTCTCTCTGACAATAACTGCCATCAACGTGCGTATTTCATAACCGTTGAGATGCCTTTTGACATAGACAACTGCCACCCCCTCAGACATTATATAAGTGATAACGCCAGTAGACAAAGACAAGGAGGAAAGCAACAAAACAGACATGAGTCATTAGTCTTAGCCTTCGGTGACTTCTCTCTTGTTGTAAACACAATAAATACAAGAACACAGAATTAGGGTTGTTATTCTCTCAGGAGAAGGCCTGAACATGCCCTGTGTCTCATCCTTGTGTAGTCTCGAGTAAGGAGATCCCCTTTCTATCATTCGTTTCATAAGTTCGATATTGAAACATCGACAAGTACTCATCCTTGTGTAATCTCGAGTAAGGAGATCCCCCCTTCTAGCATTCCCCCCTTCTAGCATTCATTTCATAAGTTCGATATTGAAACATCGACAAGTATGTACCCCTCAGAGCTTCAAGTTGGCGGCTCGGAGGACAGCGACAGCAGTCTTCGGCGGGCAAGATTGAAGAATAATGAGGGCTAGCTCTAGCATGACAATACACACCTCGTGACGTGGTTGGCGAGGTGAGAAGATAACGGAGAGGACAGGTCGACGGTGGCAGTGATGAGGCCTACACGGCAACGGGCGATGATTGCGACTCTGGTGGTCTCTTGACGTGGCAAGGGCACTGGCGCACTGCTAGGATTGCAAGGGAGTTAGGAACTCAAGGGTGACTTGGAGACGACGATGGCTTTGGCGATGGCGTTGGTGACCATGGCGCGGTGGAATCGCTAGCGGAGAAAGGATGATTAAGAATAAAAGGAGGGTATGATGTCATTTTGTATTGTTTCTCTCTCCAAAATAGCTAGAAATGATATTGTAATCCCCTCGGTGTCCCACAGCAAAGAGCTACAAAATTGTAATGTCTTTTGGCAAAGACACGAATTTTGGGTGTCCACAACCAATGACACGAAATTGTGATGTCATGTAGCCAATTTTGGCTTGTAGCAATGATGTATCCAAAGTGGGTACGAAGGAGGGTATTATTAACTATTATTGCAAATAGTGTGTGAATATATTTAGATTTTAATTCAAAAGATGAGTATTTGAATTGTTAACGGTTTTGGAAAGGGTATGAAAGGATTCCGTTTAGACTTTAGATGGTCAGATTTGGCACTTTTCGTTATGGAATGTATTACCAAACTATCTTGTTAAGTAGACCATCACATTAGTCGAACAAAAAATTATGGCGAAATTGGCTACATGACACTGATATTTTGTGGCATTTGCTCCAGGACATCGGTTTTTTGTGCCTTTTCTAAGACACTGCTAAATTGTGGTTATTTGCTGAAACACACTCTGGCCATTAAAATATCATTTTCGGCCGAATTGGAGAGAGAATTTTTTCAAAATTACTTCCGATTCTCTTCCGGTTTTGTTCAACCAAGTAGCTTGACTTAGGTCCGAACAGGTAGCCTAATACCCTAAAAACCCTAGTTCCCATCCCAAAATCCCCGCTCGCCTCCCTCACTTCTAATCAACACTCGTGGATCCGTATCGAAGGGCAAGATGGGCTCGCCAACTTCTATCTCTCTTTGGCCAGAAATGATATTTTAATGGCCGGGAGTGTGTTTCAACAGATAGTCACGATTTAGTAGTGTGTTTCAGTAAAGATACAAAAAACTGGTGTCCTGGAGCAAATGTCGCAAAATATCAGTGTCATCGTAGCCAATTTTGCCAAAAAAATATTGGTAACAAGATGCTGATCTTTTTTATGTATCTAATTCAAAATATACAAGTGGATTAAATAAAACAGATTTTCTCTAAAATATGACTAGTAGATTGGCTATGAGTATGAGTCATGGTAGATAAGGCTGTTAGGCTTCAACGTACGATATTAAAGAGGTGAATAAATATATGTGGAGAAAAAGAATCTGCAATGCAATCGATGGAAATACCAAAGCTTACATCAGTGTGACGTATGATAAAACCTTACCATGCTTGTGCGCTGGTACATATCTAGTTACTCATAAATGTGAGATGCCATGTCTTTCTTTAGCTCAACAACACTTTTGTTTGTTTGTTTGTACTGCACGTTGATGACAGTTTCCCCTTCTGTAAGCTTACAAAATATTTGTACATTTGAAAACAGAGAGAATTTGAAAAAGAGCGGCTATGATGGGGGGAGGGAATTTTGTTGTCCCTGCACAGTGTGTCACAGATTTTATCAGTAACAAATTGTCAGGTACTAACGGTATGCTAAGGTTTTATCGGGTAGTAATGATACATATTTATCTTTTATTTACTTTGTCATTTGTTCCAGTTACAACTCTCCCACCATCAAGCTACAGGTTGGGAGTTCGTCCATCCAAACTCCATGAGTTATTCCCTCCTTACATAACTGAAGCTTTACAACAATCGATAATAATGATTGACAAAGAGGTTTGAAATATGCTATTTTTTTTCCTTTTACGGTTTTAAATTAGAAATTTTGGCTGCGCATCACTGAAATATCACGAATTTGGCCAAATACGACCAAAACATCCCTATTCATTTTAGTACCACCAAAGTTTTGCCCCATTCCTCTATTTGCAAAAGTTGGGACTTTTCGGTGCTATACATCCATTTTTTCCTTTTAAATTTCATCTGTCCTGACCCATTTGCAATGCAATATTTTCAGCTTCCAGGCTTTGTTTCTAGGGAGGCCTTACTTCATGGTGTGGAGGTATGCAATGCAATAAGCTGAAAGTTTTTTTATTAATTTATTTTCATTTTTTTTATATTGCTTCACTTGATGAATTCCTAAAAACAATGTAGTTAAACATCAGAAAGTCTAGTGCTAGTCTAATCCCACCAATGCCATGACCATTGGTGGTAGCTGAGCTAGTCCGATAGCAACCTGTTTGTATGTTTGCAAATTTGTGGCCCGCTAGGTGCAAAAACAAAAGGAATAAGTCCATATTACACCCCTGAACTTCGACGAGAGTCCAAAATACCCCCTCAACTCCAAAACCGTTTGGTTTACACCCTCGAACTCCCAATACCGGTCACTCAACCCCCTTGGGCTGAAACCATCCGGTTTTGGATGACGTGGCATCACTAATATTTTGATTTTCTTGATTTTCAAACTTCCGGAGGCCATATCTTCTTCGTTCAAACTCCGATTTGAGCGATTCAAAATTTTAAATTCCTCTAAATTCCTTGTCTTGCTGTTAGTATTTATTTGGTATTTTTTTGGGATTTTATTTGGAGTTATTTTTATTTATTTGGCTTTGTTCGCTATAAATAAATAAACTCCAAATAAAATCTCAAAAAATTACCAAATAAATACTAACAGCAAGATAAGGAATTTAGAAATTTGAATCGCTCGAATCGGAGTTCGAACGAAGAAGATATGGCCTCTAGAAGTTTGAAAATCAAGAAAATTAAAATATTAGTGATGCCACGTCATCTAAAACCGGGTGGTTTCAGCCCGAGGGGGTTAAGTGACTGGTATTGGGAGTTCGAGGGTGTAAACCAAACGGTTTTGGAGTTGAGGGGATATTTTAGACTCTCGCCAAAGTTCAAAGGTGTAATATGGACTTATTCCAAAGCAAAATAATGGAACATGCTTTCTCTGAAAGCCCTTGTTCTTGTCTAGTTAATTATAATAGGGCAAAGCCGGCGATAAGGCCATTGATGCATTGCAGTTGAGTTTGGGAAATGGAGAATCGTAGTTTTAGTTCCTCAGAAGAGCCCACAGAACAAGGTTAAATTTGTAGTTAACTGGTGTCAGCAAGGTGGCCTGTTAGTGCAGCTGGTATCTGCTGATACACTGCAGCCTGTGAAAGTTGGTGAGATTGGAACCTGTTAATTCTAGCTTGATGCAAAGACAAAATAGTTGAGGTATGCTTTCTCTGAAATGCCTCCTTTCTGGTTAATTATATCTGGGCAAAGCTAAGTTAGGGCTGTAAATCCACCACAACAGTGTTTATGAAATGGAAAGTTCTAATTTTAGTTCCTTTGGGCCTGCTGAGCCAGGGTAAAGCCATAGGACCTGTAGCAATTCCGGGAATAGTTGTGTGTTGTCTCGCAGGACCCTCCACACCCTTTATTTATAATCCGACTCTAATACAACTTCTATATTAGACTTTAATATGAACTCTCCAATACTCCCCCTCAAGATGGGTCTGAGATAACAATCATATCTATTTTGTTATATATTGCAATACCATTACTAGATCTTACAAAACGCACCATCGACTCTATAGCTAATACCCCAATAAAGACCAAAAATTGCTCACCACCAATACTACCAGGGGCGTCACCAAATCTATATCTACCATCTATCAGCTGCCCTGACCTTAACCTCATCTTCCTCTACCCTCATGCCCCCAGCACCCCTGGCCTCCACTACTCTACCCACACGCCCTCAGTCTCGGCCCCCACCACCTTTACCTCTGTCACAGACCATTACGCTTGACTCCAGTCTCAAGCCTCCTTTCTTTTCTACCACTTCTCCGACTGTACGGTCTTCTTCTCTGTTATGGCTGCATTGGCCCTGGAGCCACCTCTTTCTCTACCTCCACCTTGACCTCCTTCAGCAGATCCATTATTCCCACCACCACCTCTACTAGGGCGAGATGCCCCACGCTTGTAACACTCAGTTCTTCTTACAAAGTTCGAGTTGCCGCATCTAGCACCACGACAAATCCAATCACCATCGCAACTTCCAGTTCATGAGAGGACACGCCCAACTTAGGTGTCCTGTTTGCCTACAGTTGTAACACTCTCTATCATCAGCTATGACATACACTGATCTTATAGGATTGCTACCCATCATCACTCTCTGTCGAGTTTTCTTGACAACCATAGCTGAAATAGCCTCCGCTATAGTTGGCAATGCCACCTAATAACATATTGAAGCACTCCTACTCTCAAACTCAGGGTCTAAACCTTTCAAGAAGTGAGTGACCCTCCTACGTTGCAGTCCACGCCCTACCAAACTCAATATCACCAGCACATATCAGTTGCAGTGGATCATATGATCCAAATCTGCCCACAACTAATGTAGCTCACTGGCATATTCTTGAACGTTCTTCTCCCCCTGTTTCAGAGTTTCTACCTTATGTCCCGGAGTACATGTTCCCCAGTGTTTTCCACATCACCGTTGCACTTAGGGTCGCCTCCACCATCCTAGCAATGGACGGGGACACCGAAGTCAACAACCATGCCATCACCACAGAGTTGGTGGTGTTTCACACCCTCCAATCGCATTCCCATATCCACGAGAGGGTGCTCGACGCTATTCCCCCTTCCTCAAGCACATCTGTAGGACTATTTCTAGTCCCTACGGATGTAAGACTTCATCTAGAGCACACCGATTAGTCATGTATCTTTCTCACCGACCTCACCTAATAGTTACATGACTTTCTCACCGACTGCTCGTGCATTCTTTCCATGATGCAAATGCACATGTCCAGTGTCAATAACATGTTTCATCGATGTCATCATTAACAAGGTAGCATCATTACTCACCTCGCCTCATCATTATTGCCATCAACATGTAACCATTATCATGTAAGCATCACCATATAAACATTATCATGTACGCATCACCATGTAACCATTAGCATGCAAGATTATGTAAACATTTCCGAGTAAGCATCATCATGTAAACATTTTCATGTAGACACCACCACGTAAGCATCATTATGAGAACATCATCATATCACGCGATCATCACATTCTTTCTAGCACTTACAGTTATCGCTTTTATGCACTTGCTCGTTAACCAAACGGAGCGTAGTGACGTGCGGACGACGCTGCTCTCGAATTACAACATGTCTCCTATAGATAGTGCTCTACGCCCTTCGTCTTCAAAATTAACTGAGCCCTCCTGGACTAACTCAAGTAATTATTGCTCTCTTCTAGCTTCACATCATTCAGCATCAATTCCAGCTTCAACTCTGATGATCTCGTTTCACCTGGACCTATCAAACCCATCGCGATGAGGTCCTGCAATATACCTCTTATCTCACCTTTTGTGACCAAAGAGGATTCTTCTCTTCCCCCATCTATGGTCACAATACTCTTCTCCACAGCTTTTCGCATAGTTTCTTTCTCAGCCTTTCTTGCAGCTTCGATCTCCTCAGGATTCATCTCCTACTTTCAACACCGATGACACACCCTTGCTAACTCGTCCTCCTCCTGTCTATTGCTGTGTGTATTGACGATCACGATAACCTCTTCACGCATCAACAGATCGCGACTCCACGATCACCAACACAATCGCCAACACCTCTTGAATCATCCCGAAACCAGCAGCCACACCAAGCCATGCAAGGAATCTACACCAAATCCTCCTAAAAAAACCACACCGGATCCTATCTCCACACCGGATCTAGATCGGATCTCTACCTCCCCAATTCACTTCCTTCTCTCGACTCCCAAGCATCCACTTCTTCCTCCCCTGACCCGATTCTCTGCCCCCCCTCCCCCAACACAGCCTCCTCTCCCCTTTCCCGGCTCTCCACCTGCGAGCCGCAGCGGGATCCTCCTCCCACGATTCTCCTTCTCCACCTCTGACCCGCCCGCTTGCCCGCAAGCACAGCGCAGCCTGAGCGGTGGGCGGCGGATCTTGATGGTGGTGGTGGCGGATCGAATCTGAGGTAACTTTAAGGCTCTGATACGATGTAGCAATTTCAGGAATAGTTGGGTGTTGTTCCACAGGACCTCCACATCCTTTATTTATAGTCTCAAGATACAATTTGACTCTAATACAACTTTAAATCCGACTCTAAAAACAACTTCTATATTAGACTCTAATACGAACTCTCCAACGGGACCTTAGCAATTGAGTTTACGAAATTGAAAACCCAGATTGTAGTTTTCTGAAAGATAGCCCGAAGTGGTCAATTTTTGTTTGTTTTTCCAGGATGCTTATTCATATTCCGCTTTAAAATAATCGCAATCATCTAGACACTGCAATCATACCTAGGTTCTAGGCTTCTATCCACTTGATTCACTGTCCCTAGATTGTGTCCTGTACTTATTGAAAATGTGCACCTCTCCCTCCGACTGAGCTGCATCCACCTTCCGCTCAATTTTCCCACTCAACCTTCTCTGGTCACTTCGGTTACCATATTTGCATCTACCCCTGACCTTTATTCAACATTATGTCATTATCCTTCATTCCTTCTCCATATTCGACTCCAATGCTATGAAAATCCCTACAACTCCTAACTCCTGTTGCCACAATGATTTTAGAATTTGACAGAACCCCCTACACCAAGACAAATGTAAGTAAGTAGATCTAGTCTAAGTGAAAAAAAATCAACATCAACCTGTCGTCGGAGTGCCCCACCCTCTAGGGTCGTCGGGAATACTTAGTATGCCCTAGGGAAGTTATACATGTGTATAGCCTAAGTACATGTGGTGTATCTAGGGAATGTACCAAAGTCCCCTTTTCTACATCAATGTAAGGTTGTGTCGTAGCATAAAAAGACTAGACAGTAGGTACATATATATTATCCCTTCTTGCTCCTCTATTGTTATGAACCTTAGTTCATAACGGGAGGATAGCCGGGTGACGTCGCTGCTAGGGGAGAGGGAAGACTATAGATTGGAGAGACGAAAGGGAAGACTATACTGCTATCCTCCCTGATGTTTACTCTCATATATATATATATATATATATATATATATATATATATATATATATATATATATATATATATATATATATATATGAAGCCTTTTCCTACTCCCGTGAGTAGTTACTCCTATTCCGTATCTCACATATCTCATAACGTAGAGAGTATCTTGCGCAATATCTCACAATGTAGAGAGTATCTTGCGCAACTGAGAGTATGTATGTGTAGTATACGAGTATATAAGACCATATAGGTGGTATTTACATATTTTCAGAGGTGGTATGTACATTTTTTAGACATACTCCTTTTTATGTGCGAATATGAAGGTATTTACAAAATATGCTAAAAACTATGGGGTCTCTTGCAAATTTTTTGTGTGGTTCACATTGAAGTATCTTATAATTAGTATATGAGTATACCCAAAGTGATAATGGAGTATGTCAAATTCTTTTAGGTGGTATATCGAGGTGAGAGTAACTACTCTCGAGAGTAGAGAGTATTTTCACACACACACATATATATATATATATATATATATATATATATATATATATATATATATATATATATATATATATGGCCCCAAGGGTACAAAAGGCGGGGGCAAGAAGGGTTCCCTCATTCTTCTCTCATATACAACACATTCACTCATAGCTTTCAGCTTCTCAATCACTTGGTCCCTCAAGACAAAGGGTACTATGTACAGTACCCACTGTCTTGTTTTTTTATGCTACAACACAACCAAAATACATTCTGTTTCTCTTGATGTTCGCTGTTATGTGTAAATCATCAGTCTTGTGGTCATATTGGGTTCCCTTTTTTCAAACTTGCTCAGCGCATTATCTGCTATTCTACTGCACGAAAAGATGCAGTGTCTTCTATTGCATCGGTGGTACTGTCCTTATCCCCCCTTTTCAGTATTGAACTGTTGAGTCCACTGCATATGTTAATTTATGAGAAAACACTCATCAGTATGCTATCTTTCGTCTTTTCTTCTTTTTTAGTGGTTGGACTTTATATCTTGTTGGTAATCTTATCTATAATGTTATCTTTGCACCCGTCCTTTCCCTTTATTTATTGCATTTTAATGCCTGTTCCAGACTAGAACAAGCTCCCCCTTGCAAATTTCACGACATAGTGAGACATACGAGAGCACATCACTGCAAGGGTTGTATCCTATTGGGGAAGGTGCTGGCTATGCAGGGGGCATATTAAGTGCTGCTGTGGATGGTATGTATTGCGGTTTTGCTTTAGCCAAACAGCTTTCTCTATTCCCTGGTGATATAGAGTCACTTCTTGGCAAAGCACAAAAGCAAACAGGTTTTGCAAAATATTGAGTACGGATGCCTATTCATACTTCATAGGTCCCAAATTTTCATATATTTTTTCCACCATGCTAGCAAATTGTATAGGAAAATTTTGTCATGGAGAAAATCTGTGATAAGTGAACTCATAGAAAACTTTGAGCCCAATTGATGTAGAAGAGGAGAGCAGGGTTGCTATAGGAGTTTACGACATGAGAAAAAAAATAGTGAAAGTTGTGGGCTTGATAGTAGGTACTTTATAGCAGTTAATGTAAATTTATTCCTGTCAGGATGACATCTTAATCTTGAGGAGCTTGAGTACTTCTGTTTTGGAAGATAAAAGATTTTACTCGATCTTGTTTTTGGTAAAGCGCGTCTACATTTCTAAGTTATTCGTGTACTGCTATTACACTTTATTGCTTTTGACTACTATGTCGTCGACATAGGCTTCGATGTTGTGGCTGAGCCGCAAGGCCAATACTTTCGCAATTAGCCTGGTGAAGGTTGCTCTCGCGTTCTTGAGGCCGAAAGGCATGCACATGAAGCAGTATGTCTCGAGAGGTATTAAATGTCGTTTTTGCCTCGTCCTCCTTTGCCATGAACATTTGGTGGTTGCCGGAGTATGCATCGAGGAAGATCATTAGCTCACACCCCGGATGTGGCATCTACCAGTTGGTCTATGTGAGGCAGTGGGAAGTCATCCTTCAGGCATATACCTTATTTGGACCGGTGAAGTCCACACACACATGCCATTTGTCGTTTTCCTTTCGCGCGAGCATGAGATTGGCGAGCCATTCGGGGTGCTTGATTTCCCGCATGACATCGGCTTTGAGTAACTTTGTCACCTTAGCTTTAGCGGCTTCTTGATCGCTGCGGACATGCGTCGTAGCTTCTGCTTCCTTGGCTTTGCGTTGCTCGTGACTGCGAACTTGTGCTCGATCAGGCTACCCTTGGTATGTCCTCCGGTCCCCAAGCGAAGATATCTTCATTTTTGCGGAGCAAGTCTATTATCGCGACCTTTGCTTCTGGCGTGAGGTGAGCGCTTATGGCAACTGTCTTGGTCAGGGACCCTTTGGACAACGGGACCCTCTTCAGATTTCCTTCTTGTTTTTGCCTTAGGAACCCATTTTGTTGCCGCGGGTTTTGCTCCACCGCGTGCAGGGCGGATCCAGATCTCGGGCTGGGTGGGCTGTAGTCTGAGGTCTGGAAATCTTAATAGTGTTAAAGCCCACGAAAATCTCTTGAAAAATCATCACACATTCGAGTTCGACTCAAGACCAGTTGGCCCAGCCCAAGGTTTGTTGTCGCAGGCCCCACCCCTGACCACGTGGATGTGCCGCACTTGTGCCATGGCTTCTAGCTCTGCGTGGCGGGTGAGGTCTTGGCCACCCCGGACCGTGATGATGCCTCTCGAGCCGAGTAACTTCATGCATAGATAGTTGTGATGTGCCGGCGCGTCAAGGCGTTGAGGGTGGTGTGGCCTTTGATGGTGTTGTATTGGTAAGATATGTTGACAACGTCGAACATGATGTTTTTTGTTTGAGCCGAAGGGCCTTGATCGAACTTGACTGATAGGGTATATTTGGCAGAGGGCGACCACTAGCTTGCCTTCGAAGCCTACGAGGAGAATGCCCCGGGGCAACAACATGCTTCGAGGGATTGTCATTTTGTCGAAGGCCTCGGCGAAGAGTACATCAGCGTAGCTTCCCCTGTCTACCAATACACGCTTCACTTCAAAGTCTGCAATGGTCGCCGAAACGACAAGGGGGTCATGGTGTGGAAGAATAGTCCCTTCGCGTCTTTAGGGCCAAATGTGATGAACACTTCGGAGTATTTTGGGGGTATGTTGTCGATAAGACGCGATGTGATGAATTTGACGAGCGTAGGCGTGCCGCTGCCTCTTGGATCCTAGATCCAGGGAGGATCCCTCGGTTATGGTGTGGATGACCCTTCGAGCATGATCCCGTCGGGGGCTTCGATGCACAAATGTTGTTGTGCCAAGGGTTGTGGATTGTCACGATGCTGCCTCTGTTCATGTAGCCCTCATGGTCGCGATAGTGCAACATTCTTTGGTGGGGTGGGACCCTTTGCCATGCAAGTCGCACCACTGTGCTGGTGCATCGGTGCCATGTTGTGGGTCATGCCATCGGACACCCCCTTCAACGTGAAAAATGCGTCGGCCCCTCCTCCTCAAGTGATTCGGGTGATCATCGTTGGCGTGGGTTGTCGCACCCTCTGTTTCGTCTGGCGACTGTCGGTCCGTCTTTGCTGAGGTGTCGACCTTGCCCGCCGCGTCTGTTATCGTCTTGTCTACTGTACGCACACTATCTTCCTCCACCCGTGCGTACTCCTCCATTGTGTCGAACAATTTCTCCACCCTATGGATGGGCTTCCGGGCCATCCTCTCCACCATAGGGCCCGCTCTGAGCCCACACCTAGTGGCGTTAATGATGGTGTTGTCGATGATACCCTTCAACTGGCACTTGACCTCTATAAACCTCTTAAAGATGCTTCGCAAAGACTTGTTTGGCCCCTGCCTCATGGCGAACAGATGTCCCTCGTTCTTCGGCTCCGTATAGTTGCCCTGAAAGTTGTTACGAAGCTGGTCCCATAGGGCGAAGAACCATGTCAATGCCATCCCCTGAGATCGAGGGCGATGTGTTTTGCTTTGGTGGTGTCGTCCCCTCTAGCTTCCTTAATGGTTGTCTCATACACATGAAGGAACTCCATGGGCTCGTCCCCCCATTGCTTTTGATGCTTGGCATTTTGAAGTCTTCGACCATCGTGCTGCTTTGAGGCTCACGCTTAACAGAGAGCTCAGATTTCCTCTAAAGATTTGCCCCGGTCTAGCGGCGAGTGGTGTGGCCGCCACCGGCGGTGCGACTGGGGGTGCCACCGCCTGAGGTGACGCAACGAGGGATGCCGCCTAGCACGACGAGGGATGCTGTCGTTGGAAGTGGCGCTACTAGGGGTGCCACTGCTGGAAGTGGTGCGACTAGGGTGTCGCCACCGGAGCTAGCGCGACAAGGGATGCCGTTGTTGGAGGTGGGACGAGTGCCGCTGAGGGGTGACCGTGCAGTCCCGCACTCTTGACAAAGGTTTGCCCATCCGGTCTCATAGGCTCCCGCCCATCCTCTCGATGATCTCCCGACGTCCCCTTCGCTTCGCCGAGGTATCCTCGGGCGCGCGCCACTGGCGCGCGCGCCGTGCGACGAGACCTTGGACACTTTCTTCCTTCTAGGTGCCATCACAATGTTGCTTCATTGCACGGACGGCACCAACTGTTGTGGCTATAGACCCAATAGTTGAAAGAGGAGGGCCTCAGGGCCGCTACCCGCTGTGAAGGGGTAGGGGTCCCAAGGTCCCCGAAGTATGGAAAGCGGTATAGAGGAACGAATGGTATTTTATTTATGTGTCCAAACAATGCACCTTGTCTACTTGATACACATGAGGGTCTATTTATAACATTACAAATTGGAAAGTAGAAAATTACAACAATGCCCCTATAAAGGCCCTGTGACTATAAGGGCCTCGTGGTCTTTTCTCCCTTCGTTGGTAGCTTCAGTGCACGGTGGACTTCCGTGGGTGGTGTCTACCACGTTAACTTCCTTGTTCTATACGGGGCTTCGACCTCCCCTTTGTCATGCTTGAAGACCCTCTTCGGGTCGGGGAACCCTTCGGGCAAAGGCCGAGGTGGTGGACCGATTGGCTGAGGCATCGAGGTGACATCTCTTTTGTAACTGTCACGGGCGGGTACTGTTCATGGCATGAACAGTATAGATGCTACTGTAGCACCACACGCTATTCACGCTAGGCCCTACGGGTGCATTAGTTAGGAAATAAAGATAGAATAGTTAGTTTCCTTATTAGTTGGGTTTACTTCTTTAGAGATATATTCCATCTAATAGGGATAAGTTTCCTTAGATATAGAGATTGTTTTTTAGGGGTCAAGTCGGGTCATTCCTATAAAAGGGATAGCATGCATCCATTATGAAGGAAGCAAGCAAAGATGAATAGACAAGTTCCTAGTCCCTAAAGTCCAGCTGTGGTTATTCCCTTGACCGGCTATTCTAGATCTATTCCTCCCCAATCGGTGCCTTCCTTCACCTAGCGCCGTTCTACCTCAAGTCGTCGTCGTCCGACCTCCCGCCGACGGATGTTTACCCCATTATGAACTATGGTTCATAACATTTGGTATCATAGCCACTCATTATGGCTTTCGGTGCTGCACCATTTCTCTTGGAGAAGTTGAAGGCTAACAGCGAAGAGCAGAGGGTCTTACTCGACAACATGATTGTTGTTCATTGGAGCTTCGTTGATCCTCGTCCACGTAACGCGATGTCGTCATTGTACCCTCTCATCAACATGGGCCACCAAGGACTTCAATCGTGACCACCATCGCAGCTCGAGGACGAGCTGCCTCGTCGCGAGGGGTGTAATGTCACGGGTGGGTACTGTTCATGGCGTGAACAGTATGAACACTACTGTAGCACCACACGCTATTCACGCCAGGCCCTACGGGTGCATTAGTTAGGAAATAAAGATAGAATAGTTAGTTTCCTTATTAGTTGAGTTTACTTCTTTAGAGATATATTCCATCTAATAGGGATAAGTTTCCTTAGACATAGAGATTGTTTCTTAGGGGTCAAGTCGGGTCATCCCTATAAAAGGGATAGCATGTATCCATTATAAAGGAAGGAAGCAAAGATGAATAAACAAGTTCTTAGTCCCTAAAGTCCAGCTGTGGTCGTTCCCTTGACCGGCTATTCTAGATCTATTCCTCCCCAATTGGTGCCCTCCTTCATCTAGCGCAGTTCTACCTCAAGTCGTCGTCGTCCGACCTCCCTCCGACGGATGTTTACCCCGTTATGAACCAGTAACCCTTCGCACGATGCGAATGGGCTAATTTCCGACTTTTTGCCTGGCCGTTGGGGACGGTGGGCCGTCCTTACGACAATAACTTTATCGGCTTTGCTATTTGTAAGTTGCTTGATTTTATTTGTTAACTCTTTTAAGTTTTTGTGGCCTCCTAGGTTAGCTTTGAGGTGTTTGTATGTCATATTCTAGATTGATCCAATGGTTATACTTAAGCAGGCATAAGTCAACTTAGAAATAAACATCCCCTAACTTTATTACTTCATACTAATATGAAGTTACAAAAAATAACGTCAAAGCCACATCTCGGAGATAGTAAAAAGAATAACATCAAATTAAAAAGAACGGAGTGAGTAGTTAGCAGAATCTGATGCATACTATAAAAATAACCGGGGATCATCCGTACTTTCTAATATAATACAGACATAAGGTATTGAGGTGGCTCATGGTTTTATCTGAGGTAGGCCTGAACCTGGTCTCGAGCATATCCTGGACAGTTCCTATTCGAGGTAGGCTTCGATCCATTGGGTGTTTGCTAATACATTGTTAGTCCATCTGCTTATTACATTGATCAATTAGTTACGCATTATTACTGCAGTTTGTTTGACCAATCAGGGCCGCTACCCGCATTATTACGCATTATTCCCTGCCCGTTTCCATCCCCACGAAAGACAAGCCACACGCACCTCGCATTGACCTGCCCATGTAAAATCGACTCTGGCTTCGCCGCTTCGGTGGGCTCCTTCCATTGGAGCTTTAGTCAAGAGTTGGATTGTTTGATTCGGTAACTTCAGCTCTGGAGTCTCGACCTCTGGCAGCTAGGGGCAGGAGCCCAGCCAAACGACTCTTTAAGGACCCCAGTTGGAACGTGGTAATCTTCCAATATTCTTACATAAATTGTACTATTTTTTTGGGTGAAATTCATGGGAAATTTCTGCATTCCAAAAGGCCCGTGAGCTACTCTTCTAACAAGCCAGCCAAAATTCTTCTCTTTTAATTTCGGTCTTGATGTATACACAATTTTTGCGTCAAGGAAATTTTCTTTTCAAAATTTCAATTTCTGGTTCCCTCTGTGTCAGACTCTCTTAAGTCTATAGATATCTCTTAAGTATACACAATTCTTGCGTCAAGGAAATTTCAATTTCAAAATTTCAGTGAAGGCTGACAACTACAATCTCTCTTAAGTCTATAGATCTCTATGCGTCAGACTCAGATCAGATGATAGCAGAGGTTGAAGCTCTACATCTTTTTCATTGCTTCCTTTCTCATCTCTCTCCCTCGTGCTCTCTTGATCAACTATCTCTAGCTTCTTGTAGGTGTACAGCTGCGCACAGATAACAAAGTACACAACGTTAATCACCTGCAGTGTCACCACAAGCCAGTAGTAGCAATCCAGCTTCCCTCTGTTGAGGTTGTCCTGGAGCCACTCCCCTTCCCCCTTGGTCTTTTCGTGCACCACCGTCACGAGCAACGTGCCCATGTAGCTCCCGGCCGACATCGTCAGCCAGTAGAGCGCCGCGGCCGTGCTCCGCATGCTCTCGGGCGCCTGGTCGTACAAGAACTCCATGCGGCCGACGTCCATGAACGCGTCGGCCACCCCGTGGATGGCGTACTGCGGCGCCATCCAGAACACGCTCATCGGCACCGTCGCGCGAGGGCTGTCCAGGAGACCGTACCTCGCTGCTGCCCGCTTCCTCTCCCCCTCCACCATCGCCGCTGCGACGTTGCTCAGCATGCTGATGGTCAGGCCGATGCCCGTGCGCTGGAGGTGCGTGATTCCGGTGGGCAGCCCCGTGAGGAGCCGCAGCCTGGGCACCAGCACCCGGTCGTAGAGCGCGAGAGTGGCGAGCATGGCGATGCTTGAGAAGATCAGCATGGAGGCCGGTGGTATCTCGAGGTGCGCCGCGACGCGCCGGTCCATGGTGCGCGCCTGCTGGATGGCGAAGCTGTGGTTGTGGGAGGCCGTCGTCACCAGTAGGATCCCGGCTCCCCAGATGGGCAGCATGCGGATGATCGACTTGAGCTCCTCCACGCGGTGCACCGTCGACAGCCGCCATGGCCGCGGGACGCCGGTGCTCGGCACGTCACCGTTTGTCACAACTGCAGCCCGGTCAAAAAAGCTAACGGAAGACATGCACACGACACCTTTTAGCATACGCGCGTTGGCACGACATGCCATATAGCTGATGTGAATGGGAAGACGACTTACGTGAGTTGGTTCGTGTGGAGCAGCCGTCCGGTGGTGGAGATGCCAGCGTCGAGCTCTTTGTCGTCGTATAGCAGGCTGGCATCGTCCGGCACGATGACATTTCTCTTCCGGAAAGCAGCGACGGCGACCTGGGCCAGCCGTGTCAGCGGACTGCCCCCAGTAGCCATCTTGACGTAGAGCGGGTAGCCCGACACGAACGCGGTGACCGCGGCGAGCATGGCGATGGTCGGGACGCCGAGCCCCCAGCCCCACCCCACGTTCTCCTGGATGTACACCACTGCGGTCACGGCCGTCAGCTTGGCCAGCTCAACGCCGAAGAAGTAGAGGTTGAAGAAGCTCCACCTTGGCGCGGCGGCCTCGCTGTGCCGCGGCTTGTCCAGCTCAAGCTGGTCGGCGCCGAATGCCATGATGCACGGCCGCGTGCCCCCGGTGCCGATGGACGTGCAGAGCAGCGACAGGTAGAGGACGAGCAGCTGCCAAGCGGACGCGCGCTGGCAAGCCTGGCCGGCCTCGCCGCTGCAGGGCGGCGGGCGGAGCGCTGGCAGGAGCGCCGACACGGTGAGGCTGACCATGCCGAACTGGTAGATGACGGACCCGCGGCGATGGTCCAGAACCGGCCGGCGAAGGAGTCGGCGATGAGGCCGCCGATGATCGGGGTGAGGTTGGACGTTCCGTGGAAGTTGGTGAGCGTGTTGGAGGCCTGGACCAAGGGCAGGTGCAGCTCCTCCGTCAGGTACGTCATCAGGTTGGCATTGAATCCGATCGTCGCGAACCGGTCGCAGAAATCGTTCGCTGCAGCACGCAAATCTTAGCTCGACTCCAGGCAGCACCACATTGTCACTCGTGCAGCTATCTGAATCATCTGATCGACAAGAACATACATAGGCTATAATGGGTAGGGAAGAACACTTCACCTAGAATGAACGGCATAGTCTTGAGGCCGCCCTGCCTCGTCTGCTCGCCTGCATCTTCTTCGCCATGTCTGCTCACATCTTCCGACATTGCTGGAAGGCAAGGAGAAGATCCAGATATCTCTCGGAGATGGAATGGGGGGAGAAAAAGGGGAGGTCAAGTTTTGACCTATCTGGGTTAATGCCTCCCCTGCTTCCGTTCGTTCTGGTCACAATTTCCTTCTCTTGGTCCTTGTTTTCTTCTGTTCGTTTGTTTTTTGAATTGCTTTGATTTGCACAACGGCAGGTGGTACACCGATCTACATCTCCGGGCACAAATAATAATGCAGAAATCAGTATCATAATCTGACCTCTTAGACGTAGAGTAAGACTTGAGAACTGAGGAGGCAATTCTGCTATTTGTGCAAGAAACTGGAGCTAATGCCTTTAGCAACGAGTGCTGTGCTGCTTATGCAAGAAACTGGAGTTTCCTTCCATATGTTGTATACCAGCCGAGAATTGTCTATTCATAAGGTGACTGAAATTTTATTAAGTATGAGTCACATGTTTTATCTATTAGATCAATATTCAATCATATGACATATCAATCTCTATCCAAATCCAATAGTCACAACAATTAACTTAGACTTAAGAAAATTTCAAGCGACTTAAAAATAGCAAATCTATAAAACATAATATAAGTTATAAACTTAGAAAACCAATATACATAAGGTAATTATTCTTACAAATGAAAGTTTCATACATAATTTTTATTCAATCAACAAGCCACATATAATCTTATCACAAACCACAAACACAGGTAATCTAATTATTCACAGAAGATTTTTTTAAGTATCTTATACATACGTACACATATTTTATACATAAAAGATCCCATCAACTTAAGAGGAGGTAGATAACAGACTCACTACTACCACCAAATCCTTCTTTTATAATAGTAAAGATAGTCGGACCAACGACATGCTAAAAGTAAAATCGGCGGTTTACTTTACATGATTTCATATGTTTACTTTTTACTCATGATTCTTTTATTTGTTTAGTATTTTAATCATTGCTGGCCATGGATATGCACCTTTTATTGTTTGCCTCGCAAAAAAAATGTATTCACCTTATTTTTCCCATGTACCATCATTTCTAATCGAAAATGCTATTACGCTGTTGTCCGCAGGAAGCTCCCGTTCGCGCCGTTCGATTTGCACCTAACGTCCAGTCCAATTTTGTCGGCTAGGGTCTTCTCCCAATCCGGTTGTTCCATGCCACCTCGCCGGCGATTGAACCTTGCCGCCTGTGTCTCCTCACTCCATATTTAACCCGTAATTGTTCCTCAGCTTCACCGAAAACCTAGCCTACCAAAATTGTGCCACTGTTGGTCAATCTGAAACGGTCTACGAGAAATTCCTAGTGCCTCCTCTCGGCATGGGAAACTTGCTTTTGCTCCATTGAGAGACGCATCGGGTGTCACTGGACCTCGATGAGGGCTCCTGGGCGCCGATGTGGTTGTTCAAAGTTCTTTAGTGGAAAGTTGAAAGTTGAAAGAATTTCACAATCCAGGTGAAATATTTTTCAATCCAGTTGAAAGTTTGAAATGGGAAAGTTCCCTCAATACAGTTTAAAACTTTTAAAGTTGAAAGTTCTATTGAAATGTAGCAAAACACATCCAAAGTGGTGTCCGTGTATTTTCCCCCCATTTTTAGTTGATTTTATTATATCGTTGCCGAGTGCTCACACTACTTGTCGGCAGGATAGGGTTCTGAGTTTGCCCTAGAGTTGGAGAAATGTACCCCTTTACCACATATATAATACCAAATCCCACCGGCGCTGTCGTCCCAGTTTCCCTCCTCCTCCCGCACCGCTGCCATCGCCCCAGCCTCCCTCCTCCTCTCGTGCCGCCGCCTCGGCTTCCCTCCTCGTAAATTGTTGTTAATTGTGGTTAATTGCCGTCATTTACCTTATAGGCATTTCAAACATTTCTCAACCTAGAAGCTCCAACCAACCTATTTAAAAACTAGACCATTAAACATCAAACGTTTTCAGCTCAGCTGTTCAACCTTTTAGCCCAGTCTTTATCTACCCAAACAACAGTCATGCCAACCAGGCTCTTTATCTACCCATGCAAACCACCTTGCATCTTCCTTACGTCATAGAATCCACGTGGCATCAGCATACGATGCCACGCCATGTCAACTCCTCTCCCCGTGCTTCCCTGCTGCATCAAGAAACGGGCTAGTAACCGGTCTCGATCTGGCAAGCGATTTTGGACATCATACCGTAGCCCACCCATCGTTATCTTTCCACGTCTCCAGCATCTGAACGCATCAGATCGAGTCGTGGGACGCGCACTTTTCCTCGTCGTTGGCTGCTCCTGCTGCTCGCAATGGTCCTCCTGTAGGCACCAAGTGGTGGTAGAAAACATGTCCATTCCGGTATTTGTCTTGTCACTTTAGCGGTCAACTATATCTTCACCGGTGCTTTGTAGATTATTACGCGTACTGTTTAGATGAATGCGACGTATAACTGAAGCAAGCATGACACAACTTAGCCGGGCATGGCATGCCATATTTACCATACTTAGAGAGACTGTAATGCAATCGACCAAGCAGAAGCTCTCAACATAGACCTACGTACTTCCTATGAAGATGCTTGGGCAATCATGTACGGTTTGTGTTAGCTTTGCTTTAGGATCTCCTAGGGTTTAGATCTAGCGGGTTCTTTTGTTCGGGTTCGTGAGAGAAACAGAGAGAGAGAGCATAAGGGAAAAGAGGTACCAACCGTCCGATGTAGAGGAGGAGGAGTTGGCCATCGCGGTTCGTCGGTGAAGCCTGCGCGCGGGCAGCGACGGTCGGGGAAGAGGAGCGGCGTCTCCATGGCGGGCAAGAGGTTTCGCGGGCGGCCGGCGATCTGTAGGGAGGTAGAGGTGGCGGTGGTAGATCCGTCATTGGGCGCCCTCTTAGATCGGGTCTAGGGTTTTGTCGGTGGGGTTTGTGGCGCACGGTGAACCTTGGTCTCTGTGCCGCCCGCCCCACCTCTATTTATGTGGCGCGGCGACAGGGCCCACCACCTATTAGGCCGACGCCCCGATCGTATGCTGAACATGGGGCATTTGGCGTTGAGCCAAATGCCCCGAGATCATTCTAACATTCTCCCCCTTGATCTCAATCTATACTTTATCTTTAATTACTTTTGCCTTTACACATTTCATTACAGATTAGTGCATAGAACATGTCTCATCGTTACGGTCAATCGCCGATAGATTCAACAGCAACAATACACCTCTCTGTTCTGAAATAGTTACTTTAATCTTTTGGGCCATCTTTTAGTCCAGGAATCATAGGCTTTCCCTTAAACCCATGCCGGCTACATGTTCTCTGAACACGTTGGGTGGTAAGCCTTTAGTAAGCGGATCCGCTAGCATCTTTGCGGTACTTATATGCTCAAGACTTATAATTTGATCCCGAACTTTATCTTTCACAACATAGTACTTTATGTCAATGTGTTTGGCAGCACCACTTGACTTATTGTTGTGGGCATACGTTCTGCGGGTTCATTATCGCAGACAACTTAAGTGATCTATTGATGTCGTCAACCACTTTCAAACCGGTATGAACTTCTTTGCCGCCCACCGCCCGTAGCCTCATAACATGCTACAAACTCGCATACATTGTGGACGATGTAGTGACGGTTTGCTTTGAGCTTTTCCACGATATAGCTCCTCCAACAGAGTGAACACATATCCGGATGTAGACTTTCTATCATCTCCGCAAAATCGAATCAGATACCCCACTATATGGAGTGAATCGATCTTCAGTATGTCATCATGAGGCCTTTTGTTCCTTGCAAATAACGCAAGACTTTCTTTATCAATTTCAATGTTCTATTCGAGATTGCTCGAATCGCCAAGTAACCTGTAACAAATGCTAAGTCGTATGCGTGTGCATACTTGAGCATACCGTAAGCTTCCGACAATGAAGCATATGGAACCGCTTTCATTTGATCGATCTCATACTGGTTCTGGGTATTGAAAATCCCCATATCTGCCGCCCTTGACTATAGGTGTAGGTGAAGGACTACATTTATGCATACCAAATTTCTTTAAGATTTTCTCTATGTATGTCTTTTGCGATAGTCCCAATGTCCCTTTGTTTCTATCCCTGAATTTCGATCCTAGAACGAACGAAGCTTCACCAAGATCTTTCATATCAAAGTTTGAGGATAAAACTTCTTTGTCCCAAAGAGTGCACTAACATCACTACTAGCTAGTAGGATGTCATCCACATACTGTGATTAGGAAGATAAACTTCCCATCTTTAAACTTTGCATAAACACAATTGTCCTCTACATTTTCTTTAAACCCAAATTTTCTTATTGTACTGTCAAACTTCAAGTACCACTCTCTTGAAGCTTGTTTTAACCCATAAATCGATTTCTTTAGGCGGCATCCCATTCTTTCATTTCCTTCCACGACAAAACCTTTCGGTTGTGCCATGTAAACATTTTCCTCCAAATCCCCATTAAGAAATATCGTCTTTACATCCATCTGATGTAACTCTAAATCATAATGTGCTACTAATGCCATTATGATTCTGAAGGAATCTTTACATGAGACTGGAGAAAAGGTCTCATTGTAATCAATCCCTTCTCTTTGCGTAAAGCCTTTTGCCACAAGTCGCGCTTTGTATCTTTCTACATTCCCTTGGGAGTCAAGCTTTGTCTTGTAGACCCATTTACAGCCTACTATTTTGGCTCCTTTAGGAATAATTTCCAAGTTCCAGACTTTATTAGCCTTCATGGACCTTATTTCCTCTTCCATGGCCTCAAGCCATTTTGAAGAATTTTCGCTTCTCATGGCTTCTTCAAATGAGGTGGGATCATCCTCCATTTGAAATTCCTCTGTATGATAAATCTGATAATCATCAGAAATAGCTGATCTTCTTACTCTTTGAGACCTCCTCGGGGCCTCCTCATTTGGTACATCTTACTTTGAGGCTATTGTTGCTCCCCTCATCCGTGGCAATGGGTTCTATAGGATCTCAAGAGCGAGTTCCTCATTCTCATTCATTGTTGCCACAGAGGAACAATAACAGTCTTGGCACCACGATGTCTTACACCGTCGGTGCAATGACATCGTGTAGTGTGAAGAATGGCTCTTGAATCATCGGAGTGGGCGCATACACCCGCTTCTCTTCAAGGTCAATCTCACGAGCTACCATACTTCCTCTCATCATTTCATCCTCTAAGAAGACAGCGTGTTTCGTTTCTACAAACTTTGTATATCTGTCTGGACAGTAGAAACGAAAACCTTTTGACTTTTCAGGGTAGCCAATGAAATGGCAACTTACTGTTTTGGGATCAAGTTTCCCAAGGTTTGGGTTAAATACTTTAGCCTCAGCAGGACTTCCCCACACACGCAAATGGTTTAGTGAAGGAATTCTTCGTGTCCACAACTCGTACGGTGTTTTGGGCACCGACTTACTAGGCACTCTGTTGAGAATATGAATGGCGGTTTTCAACGCCTCCATCCATAGACTCAATGGCAGTGTGGAATAGCTCACCATGCTTCGCATCATATCCATCGAGAATGCAGGTTGCGTCTTTCAGCTACTCCATTTTGCTGAGGTTCGCCCGGTGTAGAATACTGGGCCACTATACCATTTTCCTGTAAAAACCTTGTAAAAGGTCCAGGAACTTGTCCATATGGGGTATGTCGACCGTAGTACTCCCCCCCGCGGTCAGATCGGACTATCTTAATCTTTAAATCGTGTTGGTTTTCAACTTCAGCCTTAAATATCTTGAATTTATCCAAGACTTCATTTCTTTCTTTGATTGGATAAATATATCCATAACGGGAGTAATCATCCGTGAATGTTATGAACGATTCATATCCATCCACACTTTTACAGAAAAGGACCACAAATGTCCGTGTGAATAATTTGTAGAATTCTGTGCTTCTTTTGGCGTCTTTCTTAATTTTCTTTACATATTTTCCTTTAATGCGCCTCTGCATTGTTCTAAGTCCGAGAACTCTAATGGAGGAAGAATATCATTCTTAACTAGTCTTTCTATTCTCCCCTCGAAATATGGCCTAAACGACGATGCCATAATTTCGACGACGCATCTAGAGTTCTCTTTCGTTTCTGCTTACATTCGTGAGATCGAGGATTCATTTTCTCGCACGCGACGTTCTCATTTTCAAGATACGACATTCACATCATGACATAATGATAACAAATAAAGCTCATTTTGTAAGATGGCAAGACCAACATATTCTTTATTAAATATTATTTCACACTTGCCATTTCCAAAATGACAATCATAACCATCATTGTCCAAACATGAAACACTAAACAAATTCCTCTCAGAAAGAGGAACATAAAGAACATCTCTAAGTAAAAGAGTGAAGCCATCAGCTAGCTCTAATGAAAGATCGCCAACGGCTTCAACTTTAGCTTGGACTCCATTTGCGACTTTAATGCATCTTTCTTTTCTTTGCGTATTCTTCGTCAAACGGAATCCTTGCATATTATTGGCAACATGAATAGTTGCACCTGAATCAATCCACCAAGTAGATTTTGAATATTGTACATACATGGACTCATTTATGAAGGTAATAATGTTCTCACCTTTCTTTGCCATTATCATCTTTAAGTAATCGGGACAGTTCTTCTTGTAGTGTCCCATCTTCTTGCAGTGAAGACACTGATCTTTGTCTACTGCAAACTTATTCTGTTGAGGCTGATGGACATGGGCTTTTCCCTTGTTCTTTGAGAAGAAATTACTGTTGAAGTTCTTTTTCTTGTTGTCCTTCACATAGTTGATAGAACCACCATGTGAGGATTTAAATCTTTCCTCCTCTTGCACACACATAGCTATGCAATTTTCTAAGTCCCATTTCTCGGGCTGCATGTTGTAGTTGACAACAAAAGTGTCAAACTTTTCCGGCAAGGAAGCAAAAATCAAATGAATAAGGAACTCATCCTTGAGAGCCAAGTCCATTGGTTTAAGCTTGGATGCCAAGTTGCTCATCCTTAGTATGTGTTCTCTTATGCCACCGCCACCACCAGAGTACCTTTCATCACAAGTCGCTTAATCACCGGGTAGCATATGTCTTTGAAGAGCCGATAACCGACTCTTTATTTTCTCAAGGTACTCTGTGATGAGTGTCACACTCTGCGATTGAGCCCACAATTGCGAGCTCAATCGTGTTCTTTATCACACCAAACATTTCTTGTTGGCGGTGACCTTTTTATGATCAAGATCATATGCCATTTTATGGGAGCATAGTCCTCTGCAGTGCCGCGACAAGATCGGCCTCATTTTCATCCTCACCGGTGCCACAGCTCGTGGGACACGGTGTGGTGACTACCCATCCACCTCACCAAGATGAAGGCGGTCAATCTTTTCTTCCATTCACCGTAGTTATCTCCTTTGAGAACCGGGATATCCCTGATGTAGCCCATCAAGGAGTATCCTCCTGAAAACATAATTCATATTCAGTGAGAACATTTAAACATAATAACAAAAAATTATATGCCTTATTTCCAACGTTGGTCAAAATACGACATACAATTTTATCTATGCATTAAATCTACATCACCGTTGGGCAGAAATAGAAATAATGCATAAAATCATCAAATAGAAATTATAATACTGTTATTATCAACGTTGGTCAGAAATAACAATATCATAATTCACAACAATTCTCAAAAATTAAATTCTCCCGTTGGTTCGAATTTAATTGAAAGAGTAATCAATATTAACTTTTGCAGCGGAAACAAGAAATTATTTTAAAATAATTCATACTCAGAAGCATTATTACTGTACTCATTTAATCTCTGGAAAAATTAACACGTTGGTGCAAAAATTTCCAGAAATTTGATTCAAACGCATTCAAATTCATCAAAAATACTTCAAAATCATTAAATCTCTTTTCGGATTCTCGCTCAAAATGCCAATTCGGCTGCTCATGCGGCCCATAGCCCACGGCGGCCCGCTCAAACCGAAGCGCCGCGCTTCGCTCCCGCATCTGTGCCGCAACCTGGGCACGGCAAAAGCCAAACCCGCTTTGGGCTAAAAGTGGCCCGAGGACCACGGCGAGATCTCGGCCGTTGGTCACCATCCGACGGCCGAGCGGCGTTTTCGCCCGATCAAAACCCCGCGCGCGGCGGACGCCCCTCTCCCCTAGCTCATTCTCTCCTCTCCCTCTCCCCTCTTGACCGACGCCGAGCGAACGCGAAGCGACGGCGGCGCGCGACTTCGCCCACGCCGTCGGAGAAGGAGAAGACGGCGCCATCAGGCCCCTCTCGCCGGCGCGCGCTCCCGAGAGGGAGCGCGCGCCGCCGGCGGCTCGTGTTAGCGCCGTCCCGCTAGCGTCGGCGGTGGCCCGCAAGACGTGGGCGCCGGCGAGCCCAAGGCTCGGCCGGTCTCCTGCACGCCAGCGACGACGACGGCCCGGCGACGACGACGGCCCGGCGACGACGGCCAGGTAAGTGTCTTTTCAGATCTAGGGTTAGGGTTTTGACCCGTTCCCCTTTCTGTTCTTTTGCCATTTTCTAGGGTTAGGGGGGGTTCGTTCTCTTTTCCTTTTCCGTCTAGATCGACTCCTAGGTGGCTCTGATACCATTGTTAGCTTTGCTTTAGGATCTCCTAGGGTTTAGATCTAGCGGGTTCTTTTGTTCGGGTTCGTGAGAGAAACAGAGAGAGAGAGCATAAGGGAAAAGAGGTACCAACCGTCCGATGTAGAGGAGGAGGAGTTGGCCATCGCGGTTCGTCGGTGAAGCCTGCACGCGGGCAGCGACGGTCGGGGAAGAGGAGCGGCGTCTCCCTGGCGGGCGAGAGGTTTCGCGGGCGACCGGCGATCTGTAGGGAGGTAGAGGTGGCGGTGGTAGATCCCGTCGCTGGAGCGCCCCCTCTTAGATCGGGTCTAGGGTTTTGTCAGTGGGGTTTGTGGCGGCACGGTGAACCTTGGTCTCTGTGCCGCCCCGGCCCCAACCTCTATTTATGTGGCGCTGGCGACAGGGGCCCACCAGCCTATTAGGCTGGACGCCCCCGATCAGGGCGCGAACAAGGGGGGACATTTGGCCGTTGAGCCAAATGCCTTGAGATCATTCTAACAGTTTGTACATCGAGTGTTTGAGTGGCATGCCATAGCTAGGGGCGTGTTTGGAACGCTGGAATTTTATAGGAATTCCACAGCTATTTTGCACGAAAACGATTCAGCCTCCGTTTGAAACATATGAATTTCATAAAACTTTTGGTAGGAATTGCACTGTTTATTGCGAAGTTCCTACATTCCAAAACTATTCCTTTCGTTCCCACAGCAAACAGCCCCTGCCAGCTCTCCACTGGTTCCTACTTCACAGCCAGGGTCTTCACGCATGCAGTAGGCAGTAGGCACGGTAGGAGCTCCTTCGTTCGCTTGATCTACTGCTCATGCATGAGACGTTGCGAGAGAGAGAGAGACTACTAGCTAGTGCTGACTGCTGACACCAAATGCTTCTGGGTCATCCATTCTGAGGTGCATGTTACATTTGAGAGAAAGTGTCAACAACTGTGCTGTCCTTATTCTCATCGTTGTCGACTGTACCATTCTATCTCTCCCTAGCTCAGTGGCTAGATATTTCATATCGCTTGTGGCTTGCTCCCCTTTTTCTGTACTTACCGACAAGGTGTAGGCTATACTATGGTTGAATAAACCAGTGGATGACGTTAGAGATCGGTTCATGCTGTTTGAGAGGAATTTACAAATTGAACCCAACAAAACCAGGTTTCAGGCTTTACCATGTTGCTCTAGACAGCTAGACAAACACCAACACACAGAAAAGGGGCTGAAGCTGGCATGATACAAAGTTTTCTATCTGCATAGTCAATTAGAGTGGTAACTTGCTGATAATGAAGGGAAAAAAAGGATAAGAGTACAGAGTACTTCAGGTAGTACTGGGCAATTAAAGTGCGCCATTTGTGCCACCAGAAACGCTGCAGAAATATCTTTGCTTCCCATCATTGGTAACCCAGTTTCAACCACAAGAAAGTGGTAATAGAGTGCAAAAGGGAGGGAGCGCACGATGCCGAGGACCATGTAGCAATTGATAGGAGCAGCAAGTAGCAACAGTGCCCGTCTCTTTTTTCTGTACCAGCTGAAAGTGCAGAAAAATAAAAGATCACGCAGTCGCTGCAGTGGTGCCGCCACTGCGCTCTGACCTGCCGAGCCGTCGACGTCGCCGGTGGTGTGCAACGACCGGCGCGTCAATGTATAGGCCATGGCGTTTCTAAGGCAATGTCGTTGCTTCCCTGAATGAATGTGATCTGCACGCATGCGCGCGCATCCTTTGGAAACTCGTTACAGGGGAGCCGGGTGCGTCGGACATTATTACGTGTGTACACGCGTGTTGATATATACGCGTTGGGTTTAAGCAAGTTGCGTTTTGATCGGACGCTGATGCAAAAATGTTGATGCGACCCTTGCGGCGATTAGGTGTTTGCGTTCTATGCACCAACCAGTTCACCGAATTAGTGTTAAGCTGCTAAAGAAAGGTTGGTGATCTACTCATACCGCTACACGAGGTGTGAGGTTGAAGTTCATTTATACTAGGTATTTGTGAATTGTGATCCAGCCTGAGCTAGAGTTCAGCACTTCAGTGGCCCGGGCTAGCCTCTTGAGTTTGGCATGGTACCTGGCTTTAAGAAACAAGATAAACCATTTACAGTAGTTCAGTTGAACGGGGAATTATAGGGTACACCACTTTTATTGTGAGCCGTTAATTTCTCACGATCCAATGGTTGATATAGCTATTGTTGGATATTTTGAGGGCTATTTGGCAATTTCTTATTTTGAGAAAAGAAGAAATAGAAAGAAAAGAAAAGAAGTTGTGGGGCCCACCTGTCATTGAGATAAAGGGAAGGATAAGGTTGGAGACATTGTCTCCAACCCTATCGAGTGAGGCAAGCGGCTTGGCTCCTGCGACTGGCGGCGACGCATGTGACTCGGGCGGGCGGTCCGGGCGGATTGCACGCCAGCTGTTGGCGGCGGCAGCCTGGCCTTCTTCTACCCCTCCTCTTCTTTAAGTGGGAGGCTTCTCCTCTTTTCTTTCACCCGAAAAATAAGTGGCACAGCGCTTGTCTCGTCGTCGTCGGCTTTGAGGTTGGACTTCTCCTCCTTGCACACTCCCCGTTCGGTTCCTTGCGCCATCTCCCTGTTGAGGTTGCGGTGAGGAAATTTGGGGATTGCTCCACTGAGGCTTGAATCCGCCGACTCGGGATTGGTTTGGAAGAGAAGAACTTGTCTTTGGAGCTTGATGTTTCGAGTGCACTCGGCCGGTGCACTTTTGTTGGGTCTTGAGCGGCATTTTTTGTACATTGACTTCACAATTTTTATTGTGTCCCGAATTGTGGATTGACATTGTATCTCCGACGACCTCGTCCGTTCAAACACGGTACCGCGAGACGATTGGTTTTCTAAGAAAGTGGGATTTGTGTGCCTTGCCCGATTTTACTCGGTGGCTTTGAGTGCCACCCACACCGTGAGTATCGTTGATTTTATTTTGTGCATTACTTTACCAAAGTGTGTTGTGCTAGTTGATTCTGTAAATTTGACTAGTACTAGAAGACTTGGTTTATCACTGTTGTAGGCTCGGATTATTGCTCGATGAGGAGTTGGGTCACTGTGAGAATTGAATACAACAATTTGATGTAAATTGGTCTTGAGCTTTAGATTACTTGCTGTCTGTTTATTGTGTCATATATGCCTGTCTATTCATTGTGATTAATATTTTGTTTCTGTTCACTGTAATCTTTGTTTAGTCCCTGTTAACTATGATTGTTAGATCAATTCTGTTCACTGTGTTATACTTTGGCTACTGTTATACCTTACTGTCAATTGATTCCTTGAGTGGTAGAATCAATTAACTGCAATCTAGCGAATTCAGATTTGATGATTTGCATTAAGTGACTAAAGTAGACTAGCAAGATTTTATTTGAGCTCAAGGCCTAATTTATTTGAGAATTGTTATATTTAATTTGTGATATTATTTTGACCCAAGTGGCGAGGAGACCAAGATTTAATCTTGAGCAGCCCGACATCTGAGAGCAACATACATTCTAAATCTGAGCAATATGCTGATTTTGTATGTTTTAATGTTTTGTCTTTTAAGCATGTTATCCTGGTTATTTGACATGAAATTTTTGCAAGCTTTTGGGCTATTTCTGTCATTTAAATGCTGTTGGAAATATGCTTTAATTGTCATAATTTATGTTAGAATTAATTCTGAATATTTGCTAAAACTGCTAATTTCACAACAGCTATTACCCCTTAAGAGGTGACAGATTACTAATAATCATACCAGGGTTAGTAAGGACTTTCTACCGCATACAAATAGGGAAGCATACGAGGAAGACGATATATATTGATTCTAATTAATGTTAGGTTTATTTCCTAAATAAATGTTATCCTATTTGTAGTAGGGTTCAAGATCTGGCCTCCCCAAGTTCACATGAACTCTTGAGTCCTAGGACACGCCGACAAGGTCATATTTGATCTTTCCATTCTTTAATCCGCAGGGACATTTTCAGAGCTGCTAGCTACTACATGAAATGTGATAAGTGACATTATATATGATCGCGATGTATCACGATATCTAAAGCAAAAATAAACCCATCAGATTGCCTTGAGTGAAGCTGGACATGAAAGATCGTTCGGAAAACGGTCCACGCTGACTGCACATTTCCTGTCAGATCTTCAGAATCTGGATTAAACGACATAATAATAACACACATATATGGTTGAGAAAATCAGGAGTAACTGGTGTTGGAAATTAATTTAGACTTGCCAAGTAATAGGATGTTAGGATCCTAATGTAATCAATATCGGATCAAATTAGTTTGTTTCCTTTGTTAGGCTTTTCATGTTTAGTTTTTGACTTGGTTAGTAAGTTGATTAGCTAGTCCTTAAAAGAACGTGTAATCAGATGTATTTTAATGAGAGAACAGAGAAGAAAGAAAAGTTGTAGGCAGTTGTGCAGCACAAAAAACTCATCTGTGTTCATCTTGGTGTGTACGTTCTAGAGAGGAAATAATGAGCGAGTTCTCTCCAGAAGCTGGGCCAACATTTGATATCAGAGCGGGGTTGTGCCGCGTGTAGCGGTGGATCGGCGAAGCCGCGTTCCGGCGGCAAGCTCGGTGGCACAGCGGCACATCGGGCGTAGGCGGAGCATGCGGCTCCGCGATGAGGAGAGCCAACACGTTGGGAGGAGGTGTACAGGGCACCGGTGACGAGGCCGGCTGCAGCACCGTGTACTAGGAACGTGACAGTGGAGGTCTGCGCAGCCATGGCGAGGCCAGTGCGGTGCGCCAGAATCACACGTGACGTGCGCACTGGCGGTAGCAACGTGATCACCGCGGAGTAGGCCGACGACGACAGTCTCCACCAGAGGTGGAGGTCGGCGGCGGCAAGGTGAGGCGGTGCGAAGCCGCTGGGAAACGAGTCAGCATAAGGCCGACAAACGACGATGGCATGGAGGCCGTCATCGCAAGAAGAATTGGAGGTCTGAGTCGCCCGGTGAGTCGTGCCACCGGCGACGAAGTTGTGGCGGCAAAGAGATAGCGGTAAAGAGTGGAGGCGGTATGTCTCCCAAATACCTACTACCAAGGAGCGTCGTCGATAACCGACAAGGCAAGATGGCATTGGCGGTCATCTCCGTGTCTCCGGGAGAAGAACTGCCAGGTGCATGGGCTGCGATGGCGCTCATGTTCACAGTCGCTGATGATGAGGGTGAATGTATTGTACCTCAAGAGTGATCGCATGGCGAGGACGACTGTATTGTCCCTCAAGTAGTGCACCACATGGTAGAGAAGCGGCTGCGTTGGTTCAGCGACACATAAAGGGAGCTTGTGTTGGTAACCCGTACCGAGTAGAAAGGGAGAACTTCTTGGAGATGCGTCAGAAGATCGACCTTCGAGATGTGAAGAAGATACAAGTCTAGATTAAGGAGGAGATTGTTGGAAATTAATATAGACTTGCCAAGTAATAGGACATTAGGATCCTGATGCAATCAGTATCGGATCAAATTAGTTTGTTTCCTTTGTTAGCCTTTTTATGTTTAGTTTTTGGATTGATTAACAAGTTGATTAGGTAGTCTTTAAAAGGACGTGTAATCAGATGTATTTTATGAGAGAACAAGGAAGAAAGAAAAGCTATAGGCAGTTGTGCAGCATAAAAAAACTCATCTATGTTCATCTTGATATGTGCGTTCCAGAGATGAAACAATAAGCAATTTCTCTCCAAGAGCTGGGCCAACAACTAGTAACTACTAAATAGTGGTGTCTATCTATTATATTATTAAAGTGATAGAAAAAGAAGCTACTACATTTACTCTTAAGGGTTAGAAATTTCCATGTTAATCGGTGAAAAAAGAGAAACATCTACACCATTGATTATGGTGGGTCCAGATTATAACAATCTAGACTAAACGAAAGAGTCCATGTTAAGTACAATGTAGAAATAAGAGTCATCTCAAGCACAAAAAATAACTAAAATTCGGAATAAAAAATAAAATAAAATAAAATTAGCAATTTAATTTTTATATGAATTCCTAAGTAAAATCACTAGATAAACATAATTCAGAATAAAAATTTTAAAAATAGTAATTGGATTAGTATACTAATTCTAACAAAATAACTAGAATTCGTAATAAAAAATAAAATAAAATAAGCAAATTGATTTCGATATGAATTCTAAAGTAAAATCACCAATAATCAGAATTCTTAATATATATATATATATATATATATATATATATATATATATATATATATATATATATATAATGTGACTTGATTGAAAAATTTCATTGAAGACCTTTATTTTGCTATATACCCTTTTTCATATATAAAAAGAAGTATGTACACAAATATTGCAATAAAAGGTGGGCTTTAATGATTTTTTTTTCATAGAACTCACTTTGGAGTACCTTATAATCATTATTAGAGTATACTCAAATAGATAAAGAGATATCATCATACGATTTAAGTGGTATATGAGAAGCGGGAGTACATACTCCCAGGAGTACCATACCATTTTCCTATATATATATATATATATATATATATATATATATATAGCAATTGGATTAGTATACGAATTCCAACAAAAAATAATTAAAAATTAGGATAAAAAATAAAATAAAACTTACAATTTGATTTCCATATGAATTCCAAAGTAAAATACTTAAATAAATAACATTCAGAACAAAAAACATCATCAATTTTATTTTCATACAAATTCCTAAATAAAATCCTAAATAAAAAGTAAACCAAAAATAGTAATTTGATTAGTATACGAATTTCAACCATTTTTTCTTGGAATAAAAATAAAATAAAATTAGCATTTTGATTTCAATACAAATTTCGAAGTAAAATCTATAAATAACTGTAATTTGGTATAAAATTTAATAAAAAAAATAATTGGATTAGTTTACAAATTTCAACAAAAAATAATTGAAATTAGGGACAACAAATAAAAGAAAATTTACAATTTGATTTCCATGTGAATTCCAAAGTAAAATATCTTTATAACTAAACTTTTGAATAAATTAAATATAAGTTAGAATGAGGATATTGTGAATGGTGTTGGAGGAGACCACGAAAGAGTGCAATGACGTCGATTTGTCCTACAAGAGGACATTGATCCACAAGGAAGCAAATAGCCAAAGCAGCGGCAATGAAGATGAGAACAATTCCATGCTGCCCACCTTAGCTGCTTGACAAGGACAATGTCGTACTGCTCACTGAAGTCGTTGAAGAGAAAGACTAGAGTCAAAGGAGCTAAATGCTGTGATGGTGAGCATCAGTATTGTTGAAAAAGTCAATAGCCAAAGAAACTCGATAATAGGGAAGACATAGCAGAGAGGAGATGGAACTTTGGATTAAAGACGAGCTATCGACGATATGTCGTCATTGGGTAGTTAGGAGCATGCCATCGTTGATGAGTGATATGGTATCACCGACGATGGTGAGAAGATTCTTCCTATCGTTAGACAACGACTAAGGCAGACATATCGACATCAATGAAGATGGGAGGTTGTCGCAATTAGTAAGGAAGCCACATTGTTGAGTTGAACAACATCGAAGAAGAGGAGCAACTGACACAGGAGAAGAAGACATCGAGCATGTATAACATCGTGCATGTGTATATATATGCATGTATCATATGAATAGAAGTATGGCGTATAGAAACAAAGGAGCAAAAAGCTCGAAGTAGAGATAGTGCAACGATAAGGTATAGGCTTGTGACCACTGGAGAGAGTACGACGGGTGTTCCGGTAGGGATCAACGATATTTGCATGCATATACGTGTAGACGTCACAACGTTCATCATTAAGCGATAATTGAAGAGAAGTAGAAGATAACTATGTGGTAGAGTATTACATTGGAAGTTGTAGAAGCTGAGAGATATCAATCAAGAATTGGGCTTTGCTCTTGGAGGTTGAAGTAGAAAAATTATGACAGGGAGAAGAGATAGAAGATACACGGTTCGGTGGAGCTACCGATGTAAGGGAAGATAAGTTCAAGGTAGGTTGCCTATGGTGTATCGGTGTATACGTGTGTAAGGTACTCTAATGCCATATAAACTAATAAGATAATTTTGTTGCACACATAATCAATGTGTTGCTTGAGATTAACAGAGGTACATGTGCATGCAAATATTTTGAAAAAAGAGTTAAGGGCATGCAGTTACATGATGTATACATAATGGAGAGTGGTTAACTTGTTATACTTATGATTTCCTTTCATCAAAGCTCATACTTCGATTACATTACTCAAGTTGTATTTTCTTCAAGTTTCTATTGTTATTTTTTAATGTTTATGATATCTTAAAAATCTAAATTGTTATATGATACGTAAATAAATTCTGAAGCATCTAAGTTATATTATTTATCACTACAAACTTTAAAAACAAATCTAGCCGCACAAATACGCAACCACCTGCTAGTTACTCTTAATTAGAATCGATCAAGATTACCAAATGGTAGCCTCATGCCATTTTGATCTGACTGCAGTGGATGCAGATCCTGCACGGCGTCACATCCCAATCATCCTGTGGTGGAGCCTGGCCCTGCTGGATGCCTCGCATTTCTGGAGACTTTTCTGGGGACGGACATATCCAAATCCGATCTTAACCTTATGCCTTTTTAAAAGCGTGCGTACAAGACATCTCCATCTCCATTTCTCACACACGCAACGAAGGTAGCCAGTGCCTAACCATAGCTCTCCACTGTTCCAGTGGAGAGAAGCTCCTGCAACGACTGCGGGCCTTCTTCTCTGAAGAAGGAGGAGATCAAGAACAATGGCTGAGGATGGAAGAGGGGAGAAGAAGGATGTGGCCGAGAAGAAGGCAAAGCAGGGTGGTTTCAGGACCATGCCGTTCATCCTAGGTGATTGATCCCTTCATCCCTTCCTAGCTAGTTCCTGCTACTATTAGCACTCCATTTTTCTAATCTGTTATGTTTTCTTGAAACGCTTAATGAAGCTATATTTGCAAGTAAGGTTAAACGAAGCTCCTGCTAATTAAGCTTCATATAAATGATTCTCTTTTCTTCCACAGATAGATTAACTAGTGGTTTACCTTAGATTCCTGGTGTTACTCCACTAGTTTTTTTTATTTCCCTTTTTGTTTCTTGGGCTGGGTGCCTGAAGATAGTTCCACTTTTCCAAGCTTTATGATTCACTGGAGGCTGCCCATATAACAAGTTTGTGTAAAATTCCATAACAGTTGCTGATCTTTTGCGTCACCTATCAGCGAGTATTTATAAGCATCTGATCTGTAAAAATTGCAACACTCCCATGATCTAGAGACTAATAAGAATACTAGTTCTTATTTTGTTTAGAACTTAATAGGAAAACTACCGCAGTTTCTCATTTATAGTGTATTTCCGATACAAATCCCGATATACCACCTTTCGAATTTGTAGCGAAAAAGAGCGCTGCATGTCTGAACATTGCTCAAAAATACCCAGAGCACATCAGTCTATGGACATGAGATACTCGTCTCTCCAGATTAATTTGATTTAGTTATTGTTTCTGAAAAAAATCAACAATTTTATTTTGGTACGCTGCCTTAATAATATAATAAGGATATTAAAGAATGATAGTTTTTGTTATTTACCATTTATAGTTTTATACCTGCTTAAACGGATGAATTCATCTGTATTCTTTTTTAGAGGTAACTCATTACTAGCGAGTAGTATCTATATATTCTGCTGGCAATGCATGCCCAGCTCACAGCATACAGCCTACAAGTAGATGCCAACACATGCAAGGCCCTGCTCACATGTAAGTGCATATCTGCCCATCTTCGAACTAAAACAATTATTGAAAAATAAGGCAGTGCTGTTCTTTCCAAAAAAAAAAAAAAACAGGCCGTTCTTCTGAGTTGTGGCACAAGAGAAGATGATGAGATTAATTTCTATCAAGGCTACGCGATAATGCTGCTTTCTTGAAGTCAAACCAGTCTATTTTGCTCAAAACGACATGCCAAGACAAATTACAACGTTCCATGCATGCACCTAATAGGTAACGAAAACTGACGTTTTTGGAACTACGCCCACGAACTCGACCTGGCGAACAGTATCAAGGATCGCCTTTCTGAATAGTGAAATTCTAAACTGCCAAACTGTAGCTCTCATGTGGTACCAACCATTAGCGACCTTGTCAAACAATAACAATACCGTTGGTACATGCAGAATCCGATCTACGTACGGCAAACTTTTATGACGACTCTGGCTGGTAGCTAGGTGAGTTTAGATGTCGAAAATAAAATTCAAGTAACCTGTTTTATCAGTGAAGGGCTAAATTGTAACGTAGTTTTTCTCTGAATCTTGAATCTTGAACGTTCCTTCTTACCTTGTCAGGAATTTTCATTTTAAACGGGTAATATGTGGTCTGTTGGTGACATACACTGCAAGTCTCTAAACTACCCCACAAACACCCTACAAACACAAACCGGTACAAATGAAATGCCCTTTCACCAGGTACACACGAGAAAATAGAGGGGACACCAGAGTTGGGACTCTCCTTTTTTTTAGAAAGAGCTACGTTGAGGAAGCACAGCACAGGCACACCACACTCACGCCACGTACACACGTGCACATCCACTACACACTAGAAATTTTGCGGAGGCTTCAGAGCCTCATGAAGCGCAGCATATGATTTTCACTTAATGTGCACGTGTGTGTACTCTGATTAAATAAGACACACCGTGTCGATCCTGAGGGTTGAACCTGGGTGAGTGAGAACAAACATCTTCACTCTTACCACTGGATCTAGCCAGCCCTTTCAGAGTTCAGACTCTCAACCTCCCTTTGCGTGGATCAGCATAC
Organism: Ampelocalamus luodianensis; assembly: GCA_036346255.1. Lineage (NCBI taxonomy): Eukaryota > Viridiplantae > Streptophyta > Magnoliopsida > Poales > Poaceae > Ampelocalamus > Ampelocalamus luodianensis. Next base: position 26,584,044 of record CM070625.1, read on the forward strand.
ACTCTATTATGGGGTATTTGGTTTGAATGACCGGACAGTGAATGGATCATCTGATTCTAACTCCAAATCTAACCCACTTGTTTGGTTTGAGAAATAGAATAGGTTAGTCCATCACCACCTCATCCCTCATAATGATAAGTTTAGTACAAAAGAGAGATGATGTTAGCCCACCAAATTTATAGTATGATCTTATGATGGACCAATCTATCCCTCGAACCAAACACCCCATGACGATCGAGTTTTTTTGTGCCTAATTTAGCCACTTTTTTATTCGTAATAGCAAAAGTAGCTTCGCTCGCACTAAATTACAAAAATGGCACCGTAGTAGATTAGGCAGGTTACCTGCAGCGCTCTTGGACCGCTGTGGGTTCCTTCCGCGCTCTCGGAGCGCTGTAGGCGCCTCCCGCGTTTTCTACTTTTTTTTGTCCTTTAGTGATTAGGGGGTTTGTCCTGTAGTGATTAGTGTGTGTGCTGTGCATTGCAACCTTTCCGCGGACTGAGTCTGCTGCAGGTTCTTGTAGCGCTTGGGGAGCGTAGTATGTGGCCATGTGAACGGGCTGCTGTGATCCGGAATGTGTGGCAAATAGCTTGTCACGGATTAGGAGCACAGTAGGGGACACATGCCGTCTGACTAGCCTATCACGTTGTCAATTTTATCATTTCGGACGAGTGAGGCTATATTTGCTATTTTGTTTCAAAAGTGGCTAAATGAGAAAAAAACTCCTAGCTATCCAGATACACATATAAGATTTGAATATTCTTCTTGTCTTGCAATATGAAAAAGGAGTCCTTGTGCACTTTTTTGTCGTACGATCAAAGGCGTTTAATGGCTAAAGCATTCCCTTTTGAGCCTCGCGATATGGAAGATCTATAGATATCTCAAGGTTGTCAACTTGTCAACCGTTACCATATTATCCATATGCATTAACATTTCTTTTCTTGATATGAATCACAATCACCTTTCAAATTTTCAGACCATCTGCATGTATCCAAAATAAATTAATGATCATGGTTCTAAAACCAGTCGTATCAAAAGTTACCCGTCCCTAACTCTATTACCCCCTCAAACTCTATTACTCCCTCAGTTCTTTTTACTTATCCGAAACTTGGGAATCCATAACTTTGATCACTAATTTCTATCTCTTAAAGTGGATGGAATTGGTGAGTTCTCCGGAGCTCTGGCCGTCTCGGCTCTTGTGGTCAGTCGGATCACGATTGTGCGGTCGGGACCGAGCTAGAACAGAGCCGTCGATCGCACGTTTGGAACAGGTGGTCTAGATCTATTCGGCCTGTGTCCACACCCCCAAAACCCTGGTATACGTAAAAGTATTTAGATTTATCGCACGAGATACTAGTAAATTTTTCATTAAAAGTACTTTCATATCATTATATTTTCAATAATTTTTACCAACTTACAATTAGAAATAGTAAGGATCAAATACGTGTATATTGCGGACTATATCGTTGTCCAAAATAATGAATGAAAAAGAACGTATGGAGTATTACTGTCTACTAGCGATGGCAGTAACCGGCAATTTTTAAGTAACATTTTCCCGCCATGTTTGCGCACGATGACAGCGAACGACTTCTGCGACCGGCTTGCGACGGTGGGGTTCAGCTCGAACCTGATCACGTACCTCACCCTGCAGCTGCACCTGCCGCTCGTCGACGCCTCCAACACGCTCACCAACTTCCACGGCACAGCCAATCTCACCCCGCTCGTCGGAGGTCTCATGGCCGACTCCTTCGCCGGCCGCTTCTGGACCATCACCTTCGGCTCCCTCATCTACCAGCTCGGCATGGTCTGCCTCACCCTCTCCGCCGCGCTCCCCTCGCTCCGCCCGCCGCCCTGCGCCAAGCACGCCGCCAACTGCCAACGTGCGTCCTCCACCCAGATTGCGGTGCTATACGCCTCGCTGCTCTGCACGTCCATTGGCGCCGGGGGCACGCGCCCCTGCGTCATGGCGTTCGGCGCCGATCAGCTCGAGCTGGACGCGCACAGGCGCCGGGGCCGCGGCGGCAAGGCCCCCAAGTGGAACTTCTTCAACCTCTACTTCTTCGGCATCGAGCTCGCAAAGCTCACGGCTGTCACCGCAGTCGTGTACATCCAGGAGAACGTCGGGTGGGGGTGGGGGCTCGGCGTGCCCACCGTCGCCATGTTCGTCGCGGTGATCGCTTTCATCTCCGGGTACTCGCTGTACGTCAAGATGCCGCCCGGCGGCAGCCCCCTGATCCGGCTGTCGCAGGTCGCGACCGCTGCGTTCAAGAAGCGGAAAGCCGTCGTCCCGGACCGGAGCCTCCTGTACGAGGACAAGGAGCTCGACGCTGGCATCTCCACCACCGGCCGTCTTCTCCACACTGACCAGCTAAAGTAAGTTAAACTCGATCCGCAATGCGATGAAATGTCCGATAGTTTTAGCTGCACGAGCTAACTACTTTGTTCTTGATAAGGTTCTTTGACAAGGCGGCCATAGTGACTGACGGCGACGTGCTGCCGTCCGGCCAGCCGAAGTTGTGGCGGTTGTCGACGGTGCACCGCGTCGAGGAGCTCAAGTCGATCCTGCGCATGCTGCCCATCTGGGCGGCCGGCATCCTCCTGGTCACCTCGGCGTCGCACAACAGCAGCTTCGCGATCCAGCAGGCGCGCACCATGGACCGCGACATCACGCCGCATTTCAAGATCCCGCCGGCCTCCATGCTCATCTTCACCAACCTCGCCATGCTGCTCACCCTCGCCTTCTACGACCGCGTGCTCGTCCGCGTGCTCCGCCGCTTCACCGGCCGCCCCAATGGCATCACCCACCTCCAGCGCGCCGGCGTCGGCATGACCATCGCCATGCTGGCTAACGTGGTGGCCGCGGTCGTCGAGCGGAGGCGCAAGTCCGTGGCCGCCGCGAGCGGTCTGCTCGACGACCCCAAGGCCACCCTGCCGATCAGCGTCTTCTGGCTGGTGCCGCAGTATGCCATCCACGGCATCGCCGACGCCTTCATGGACGTCGGCCGCATGGAGTTCCTCTATGACCAGGCGCCGGAGAGCCTGCGGAGCACCGCGGCGGCGCTCTACTGGCTGACCATCTCGATGGGGAGCTACCTCGGCACGCTGCTGGTGACCATCGTGCACGAGAAGACGCGGCGGAGCGGGCAGTGGCTCCAGGACAACCTCAACAGAGGGAAGCTGGATCACTACTACTGGCTCGTCGTCGGGCTGCAGGGGCTCAACCTGATCTACTACTTCGTCTGCGTCAAGTACTACACCTTCAAGCCATTGGAGACGGTCGGGGACGAGGAGGAGGTCGAGCTCTACCATGGCAATGGCAATGGCACCGAGGACGCCAAGAAGGGTGCAATCTTCAAGTAGTTAGAATGTGTGTTTCGATCTCTATCCCCAGCTAGAAGAGTTGAGTTGGGATGGAATAATGGTATGATTAGACGATGTATCTTTCTTGCCGTAATATTGCCGATATTTTAAGAACAATCATGCTATTTTTAAATCGTCTGAAATTTTCTTAAGTTTAAATCACTTGTTGTGACCATTGGATTTGTATAGAGATTGATATGTAATATGATTTGATATTGATTCAATGGATAAAAAAAGTGCCTTACGCTTAAAAAAATTTCAGTCACCTTATGAATAGACATATCTCTGACACATAGTGTTTTTGGGCACGTAATTGTTCAAGAAATGTATATGTCCATGTCCTAAAAGGATTCTATGCTTGATATGGGTATGTAATATTTATACATCACTTAGCGCACAGGGGTATTAAGGCCATATGCAGTATGAGTTTAAGCCAGTTCAAACGGAAGAGGGAGAGAGAGCATCGAGTTGATTCAATACGTTGAGGGCTATCAATTCCAACAAAAAAATATATCATAGAGTCGAACCCTCTTCTTGAATCAAACCCAAGAAATAAAAAAAATCAAACAAGCCCCAACTGTCGGATGCACCTAACAGATTGTCGTTGTTGTGCACGCAGCCGTCGTCAAGGCCGATGCACTAGGCTCTCCAAAGCTTCCGTACACAGTTGTCGGGCCGCTGGGCGCCGCCGTGGGTCATCACGCCAAGCTCTCTGTCACTCCATGCCATTGTCTAGGTCCGTCGTTGCATCCAGATCTAACCACCTCGTTCCGCCATGGGGCGCCGCTGGAGAGAGAGAGAGAGAGAGAGAGAGAGAGAGAGAGAGAGAGAGAGAGAGAGAGAGAGAGAGAGAGAGAGAGGGCGGCGCTCGAATTGGATGGAGAGAGAGAGAGGCTGAGAGCGGTTTTTTTAGATGGCAAAGAGCGATGTTGTAACATCCCAAAATATGCATTTTGGGAATATGTATTATAAATTCACTAGGAAAAATACTTTGACCATTTTGCATATAAAATATACCCATGTTTGAATTTGGCTTAGGTTTAAAAATCAAAGCATGAAATAGAAACAAAACATGTACTCAAAAGAGATTAGATAAAACAAAGTAAAAATATTTAAATGAGAGAATTATTTCGGGCATAATTTCCCATGAATAATTCACCAAAACTTTTATGTGAAAACTTGTTAAGAAAAACAAATACAAAACATAATAACAGAAATTTACACGAATTTTAGAGAAATTCACATAAGGTCAAAACCTCTAAAAAATGTACAGGAGAAATCACATTAGGTCAATAGCCCTCACAAAAATTTCATAAAATTTTGAGGTCGTTTGCTTAGTAAATAAATTTGGCTAATAAATGAGCCGAAAAACCCTAAATCTAAACCTAATCTACCCTCTCCCTCTCTGACCGGTGGGCCCCATGCGTAGGACACTTCCTCCACCTTGTGCTCACTGCGCCAGCTCATGCCTGCGAGCACATCACCACCCCGCTAGCGGTTTCGCCTCGCCGCCCTCGGGTTTTCCCATTGGCCAACCTACCCTGTCACCTCGCCATCACTTCGCACCCATCCTTGTCCCGGCTGCACCCACTCCTGCCCGTACGACCGAGAAAACTCCATCGCTCTTCCCGTGGTTGCATGAGATCTCCCTCACTGCCTCTCGCCCCATTGCCTATAAAAGCATGTCTAGAGCTTCCTCTCTTCTTTTCCTCACCCGTGCGCACTTCCCCTCTCCTTCTCCTCCACTGACTTGAGCTCAAACACTCGAGCGCCCTGAGCTTCATTTTGTTCGTGCGTCGCCACCACCACTCCGGCCGTTCAAAGGGTTTCTTGTCACTCTTCTCACGTCACCTCATGTTCCAGAGCATCTTGATGCTTTCCCCTCACTTGATTTCACGTTTGATCCACAGGAACGGCCGAATCGACCTCTCTTCTTCATCTCCGGTCATTTCCACCACCGCAGCCGCCGTTGGAGATTCGCTGAGCCTCAGACCAATTGGCCACGCCAGGAGCATCGCCAGGACATATTCAACCTTCTCCAAGCATCCTCAAGCTCCCTCATTACCTCCAGTTCCTTCTCCACGTGAAGCTCACCTCACTGCCTCGGCTCACCGTCGACAACCCACCTCCGACCACCTCCGAGCTTCCTATCGCTTCCGGTATGACCCTAGTAGCCTGTAGATGCTCATTGTGAGGCCTCCCGGGATCGGATCCGTTTCAAGTTAAGTAATTACGCTAAAAACGCAATACTTAATGTGAGACGAAAACGATTCTAAGTGCCCGGATATGTGTCTCATGTTAGCTCTCAAGGATTAGTGGCTAACATGCACATATCCTAATACAACATTGCAATCACATCCATACACAATCATACAAGAGAAATAGAAACTTTGATACATCTTCAACATATAGAACCTTATGGTCCCAATTTTACATAACAGGGCCAATCGGCCAAATCTAAATAACAATAACACAAATAAATCGCAGCGGAAGATAAACTTAAAGTAAAAAAGGGAATAACCGAGTTGGCATGCCCACAATCCCACAAGCAACCAACTGGAGTTAAAGCCGTTGCGCCCGTCATCCTTACCTAATCAAATAGACACTTTTCAAGTACAAAGTTGTACTCGCGAGACTTTTCAAGAAAAATAAGGATGCATGTAAGTATCAAAGGAAGGCTACTACACTAGTCAATTTTCAGTATAAAGCAAGTTTTGCATAGAGATAAACAATATAGATTCAACTTGCCATTTGTAAAACATTTAGAAAACATTTTATGACAGTAAGTAATGATCAACAATGGTATAATCTCCAAATATAATCAACACACGAACATCCCATTCGTGGCAACATAAGATCTAAACAAACTAGCATAATGATGTAACATTTTCAACCATAACCCAAACTTAATTTCCCAAAAGCTAACGTGTCTGCTTTCCCACAAGTGATGTCCATAACCTAGGACGAGGCTATTCGAATAGATTTAGTTACTCTGTAGAGTTGTACAGCTTTACCCACACGATATGCATTCCTCTTAATGTTGGCCAATGCACTCTTCCATAGGAGTGTGACTGAGGTAGCATAACGAGGCCTTTACAATGTCATGTCCTAACTATCAATCCACCCGAGGAACAGAAACCCCGTGAGATACAAAATGCCTCCTAACCACAGGTGAACCTCGTTACGTAAGTAAGTCCCTCTCAACAAGAGACCCTTAAGAGCAAGTAAGGCGACCCTTAACATGCCCCTACCAGATTGACAAGAGAACAATTAAAAAAAACAATAACAATTGCCAACCTGATTGTGTTCTGATAGCTAACACACAACAAATTAGTTAGCCAAGCCTTCATCATTATCCCGGCGTGTGGTTGCACGTAAGACTTGGTTCATCACACCACAGATCGGTCCTTAAACACTCAGACGGGGCTACACAATTCCATAACAACAAACAACAACCATAATTCATCATCACCCTACACCCGTCCAAGTTAAGAACATAAAACCCATGCCCAACATGTCCACAAACCCCAGATGCGAAGATCTGGATACATTCCTCAAATCCAACATAATCCAATCCATAAAATCCTCGAAGTTCATTAAGATTCAATTCGATCCATCGGCCGATGGACTAGCTCCATCAACCGCTTTCGGCTATAACTACTAGCATGGCAAAGCATCGTTCTACAAACTAGCAAACAACCCATATAACATATATCCTTAATCATTCAAGAAAAAAGGGGTAATCAACATTCAAAGGAGGGCTAATGCAGCAATTAGGAGATTAACTACTTGTACCCATAAACATACATTTCAAAATAGCATGCAATTGCGATAATAAAACTCACACAAAACTTTTAAAAACCACTGGGAGCAATATGATCAAGAGGAGGGTGCTCGCACCTTTGCTGGTACCACTTGTTCAATCTCAGGTTACACTCAATTTGATCTCACGAATATAACGGTATCGTCGAAAAACCTAATGAAAGACGATATTGCAATAAATATCGAATAAAGCCAAAATTCAAAATACTAAAAAATGCATGAAATTTATACATTAGTTAGGTCATGATTTTATATTAATTTAGGTGAAAGAATTATTCTATTTGGATTTAGTATGTGAAAGTTATGGTGGTTTGAATTTCAGATTTCAGGAAAAATCCAATTTAATTGTAATCTCTTACTGTTCACCGAATTAAATTCTTTGGTGAAAATTTGCAGAACATTTGTGGACATAAGGGGTACATAGGTAATTAGAGAGGGAAAAAGATAAGATCAAAATAATTGAGTTGACCTCATTTGGAGTTTCTATGAATTAGTTATGAATTCCTAAAGCTATCAGCCTTTTTCTTTTGGAAAATAATGGAGTTAATGGATCATTATCCAAAAGTACATCCTCTGCTATAGAGACATGTTTGAAACCTATTTTAAAATAAAGTTCATTTTAAATGAAAAATAAAAAAATTGGTTTCACTATTTTTGGAGTTAAAATGAGTTAGCTATGTATTTTATGAAATTGAAACTATAGCAAAAAGGTCTACTTTTTTTTGACATGTAAACATCCTAACTTCATGTCTTCTAAAAGGCTTCACTACTTAAGATTGAAATACTATTGGCCAATCACTAAAGGAGGTTTACTTACAGACCTAAGCATTTAACAAAGTTTTAGCTCCCAGCTCTTCTCTCAAATAGCCTTCTAATTTCTTAACAAGTATATTTAGAAGAAAAAGCTTATTTCAACATCTTAATAACTACTGTGACAACTAATCACTTATAAATGAAAAGACAGAAGCTTCCTAAATTTTTCACTTGGCTAAGCTTGTGGACCTCATCGCTCTCGAGGTTATGAACTTCTAATCCCTTGTCTATCCACAAGGTTGAGAGGCTATCAAATAATGTCAAACCTATTTGAGTACAGGATTTAATTAACATCAAGAGGTTTGAGATTTTGAAAACTCCACCAAATAGTAAACCTCATCGACCATCCTTTTTCCGGATGCAATCGCTCTCTCTTCTATTCAAACAACCTACAACAAACATCTTATATAAGTCACTAATTCTTAACTATTTAGCCTCTGTCAAGACTTATATTGTCGATTTGACTACTACTAGAAGACAAAAGTTCAATCGACCAAATGACTCAAGAGCATTTCTAACTCTCTGCTATACCAAGACAAAAGTCTCATTGACAAACTAAAAACATTCAAAGCTCTTTGCTCGTGCAACCTACAACAGAACATTAATCGAGATTGAGGTGTTGTCAACACATTTTCTCTCCGAAATCACAGGTTCAAAAGTTAATTAGTTTGAGTAAACTACAGGTTAATCAAAAGGCTAGCAAAAATGGATTCAGCTTGTTCTTCTTGACGGCACTACTACACAAAGAGAGAGTTGATTCCAGAGATAAGAACAGAGGTCGAGACTGGAAAAACTCGGGCGGCTTGGGTCAAGGCTCATCGCCGGCGGTGTGATTCTTGGTGGCGTGAGCCCAGAGCAAAAATGGGATCCCCTTGCCACAGATAAACCAAAGGTGTCGGCGGTGAGTGCTCAGGTGACGGGTAACGGCGGAGCAACGCGGAGGGGCAGCGAGGCTCTACGGCTATCATGACAAAAAGCAAAACAAGGTGGCCAAACTAGCGTACGCATGAGTGACCCGGAGGCTCAGGGATCTCACCCAGATGACACGGGGTCCGAAAGGTCGCCGGTGTCGCGCTCATGTTGGCCGGAGGCGGAGATGACGGGGCGACGCTCGTGAACAAAATGCTCTGGACAGCGAGGGAGCTCGAGGAAGTGCTCGTCGGGATCCTTGCGATACCAGGAACACAAATCTGAGCTCTATGAGGGCGGAGCAGCACTACGACGCTTGGGACAGGGACGACGGCGGCGCGGCCGTGGAGCTTCACGGCTACAGCTTGAACGATAGCACCTAGGGCGTCAAGGAGTGACCCGTGAGGTTGTAGAGGTTGCATGCAAGCTTACGGGACACCGAAAATGACTGGGAACCTACCGGATGAAGGAGGATTGCAGCGCCGTGGAGCTTTGGCCGGAGGTGGAGAAGACAACAAAAATCAAGCTCCCGTCTGCATCAAACTGAAATTAAATGATACAGTGAGTTCAGCGTGACGGTGCGATCACGAGGGACAAGGTGAGAGGTGTAACAGCCCAATTTTCAAATTCAGTATAAATCAAAATTTATTTAAAGATTTGTGGATTTTTCTGGAAATTTTGAAAGCTTTTATAATAATTTTAAAGTCAAGAATAAAATTATTTGCAAAGTTAAAAGCCAACATAAAGTTGGAAATAATTTTATTAAGTCCAAAATAAGAATGGGAATTTCTGTGAATTTTTCCATAATTTTTGGAGTTATTTTGCTATTTTCTAAAGCCTAAATGAATTATCAGAATTTAAACAAATAGAAAATCAATAGAAAATATAAAACCAGCTTTGGGCCGAAACCCAACGGCTCCGGCCCAAAAGCCTTCCCACAAGACGCGCCGCGCCGCATCCGCCCACGCCGCGCGCTTCCCTCTCTTCCCCGTCTGATTCAAATCGGACGGCCCTCACTACTCCACACCACCCACTCCTCCCTCACCGTCAGATCAAAATCCGACGGCTCACACTCGTCTTCTTCCCCGCCTTCTTCTCCGCACGTTCAAAGCCCACGACCGCCATTATCGCACGCGCCCGAGCTCCGCTAACGGCCATCTCGAACGTCCCGACACTTCCGCGACGTGCGCACGAGATCCACCTCGTCGCTGCACACGACTCGCACGATCCCCACGCCTCTCCCATTCTCGCGACGGTTCCACCCACGCACCCAAAACCGCCGCCGCACACCCCACGTCGCCCCGCCACCTCCGGCCTCCCCTTGCTCTATAAAAGGGAGCCCCGTGAGCCCCTTCTCCTCCTCCATCTTCTACCCGCACTCACTCTCCCTCTCTCGCACTATCGTCGCCGAATCGCTGATCAAGCTTCTCGCCGCCGCCTTCTTCTCCGATTCCGCGCCTCCATTGAAGCCGTCCTCTCGTCACCACTCGGCATCGCCAGCGTCCCGCGAACCCGGTGCGCACCACCTCGTCACCAGAGGACCTCAGGAGCACCGACTTCACCGTCACCCGTACCACGCCGCCGCCAAACCACCCCGCCGACGACCATAAGGCCTCGCCCCGCCGCCCCGAGGTAGCGCATCAGGAACCCCGTAACCCCCTCTCTCTTTTGGTACCATCCGGGCCCCTCGCCGGAGGCCCTAGCGCCGGCGAGGTAATCACCGAGCCGTCGCCGGCATTGGGCTGACGTGGCACTGCCACGCAGTCGCCACCTGTGCGCCACCTCGGCAAAACGTCCCGCGTGGCACCATGTCATCGCCACGCGAGTGCCCATGTGGCCGGTTCACCGCGCCAGGTTTTCCTTAGCTCGGTGGGCTTGGTTCACCGTGAGCCGAGCCACTGCCACGTGGGGCCCGCATGTCAGAAATCTTTTTAATTCTTTTAAATTCCGAAAATCCCTCGCTGGCGTCAGCATTGCGCAATAAGTAGATTTTTCAGTAGAAAAATAATTCAGGAAATTCAATTAAATTTCAGATTTAGGTTTTAAACTTCTAAAATTCATAACTTTTGCATATGAACTCCAAATTGAGTGATTCAAATTGCAAAATTTATATAAAATTATAATCTAGCTAACTAAACCAAAATATTTCAATTTGGAGTTAATTTGAACTATGTTTTTGAATTTATTTGAATTTGAATATTGAATTTGTCGTATTTTCGCGTATAGAATTCGACGACTCCGGAGAGTTCGATCAAACTGAAGATTTAGAATTCCAAGACATCGACCAAGGCAAGTTACACCATTGACCATATTGCCCCTAGTATTTTAAGTTATTTTTAGTTTTTAAATTCTTTATCGCATGCATATGTTGTTATAAATATTTTAATATCCTGTTTTACATATAGTTAATTCCATGTGTCATTGTATGGCCAATTTGAATGTTGTATCTGACTACCTTGATACCATAGGCAAGATATTAGCAAAATTAAACATATGCTTAGCCAAGCTTAGTTCACACTTACAGAATTTGGGAGGGTTTACACCAAATTTCTACAAATTTGTTTTAAACTTGATATTGTGGTATTGTCTTACCACATGGGTTTATAAATGGAGTTTTATTCAAAATACAATAAAAAATGGGTTTGGACTTGGGCGAAATGGTCGGAATGGTGGGTGCAGGTTTATGCACGGGATTGATCTGGATAAGATTAAGGCCCATGGTTTGATGGAATGACACCCAAGTTAATTGAGGACCGGTCTTTGAGCCGCTTATTGCTATGCCATATCGTACTACCACATGTCCTGTATGGGCAGGATTTGGATAATTAATTTGTGATGTTCTAGTGTATTTATGTCATGTGATTATGTGGGTGTCGGTTAGACGTTTTATTCCCACTTGGCGCAAGAGGGGGCTTCCGGAGGATGGTTAGTCCGAAGGGGCGAAACCTTAGCGGGCATGAATATATTAGGACAGAATATTGTAAAGGCCTCATGGTAATTGCTCAGTCACACGCCTACGGAAGCGTGAATTGGCCGACATAACGAGCATGTCACCTCGTGTGGGTAAAGTTGTACCAACTCTGCAGAGTAGAAACTATTCGAATAGCCGCGTCCGCGGTCATGGACATGCTAGCAGGGCCACTTAAAGTTAGAATTGTTTTTGGTTTTTAAAACACTTTATTAAATGCTGAGGATGGTCAATCCTTATGAAAATTTGGGCGGGAAGCCAAGTGTTAGGAGAGGATCCTTCACTTTATTATTGGAGGTTATCCACATTATCTCATTGACATTTTAAAATATGATTTTAGTCATAGCATGAAACTGCCTTAGAAATTACTATGTCTATTTAAACTGAAAGTGCTGTTTATGCAAAACAACCCCAGCCATACTCACTTGTTTCCCTATGCATGCATTTAAATTCAATATTGGGTGTAACTTATAGCACGGAAGTTGTGCTTATCCTTCTTTGAATAAATCTTATTCAGAGAAGATCTACCTTGACGGTGAGGACCCGAAAGAGTAGGCCTTTTGACCCAGACGATTGCCTGTGGCGCATCGTGTGGCTCCCACTATTATTATGTTTCTGCTGTGTTTATCATTTGACTTTTGATATTGTTATTTAGACTCATTGTATTAAACAATTATTTAATTAATGTCATTTACGCTTTCGTGATATGAATGTGATATCCTTTTTGTGAGACTGTGTACGCTGGAAATCCTGGACCGGTGTTTGAACACAGAGAATTCGGGATCTTTCGTTCGGGTTCGACAAAAGTGGTATCGAGCCATATCGATCAGAGGTCGTGGCCACGGTAGAATTGGTAAAACCATTAAGGACTATTTTCAAAATTTACAAATTATTTACTTGTCTTCCGTCTTACTCTTCCTTTCTCTCAAAAAGATTTCTAAACTCTGTCTCTCCTAAAAATTGTAGATGGCCGAGAGATCAGGCCGTATCTCCCATGGAGTCTACGCTGGAGAATGGGCAGATATCCTATGGAAGATGATGCGAAGATCCGAGTTTCACGAAGAGACCCACATACTGAAGGATACAAGTATATCGTGGGACAGCAGGAGCGCTGGAGAGTGGAGGTTATCCTCTACTCTAACTTGGCACCGGATACGTCATTCCACATCTTTGACGCCCCAATGCGTCGGGAGACCTTCGAGGACGGCATCCAGGACGCAGCGAGAGAAGCCGTCCGCCGACTTCGCTACACCTACGACGCCCACTTTCGGGATACTGCATTTCAGTACTACCCCATGCACATCCCCACCCGGCTAGGCAGTGCCTTCAGCTCAGTCGAGAATGAGGATATACCGGAGATCACCCACCAGGTGGAGTTAGCCAAGGCGATGGATTACGCCTATGGCAACACCCTGGACGAGCTGTATCTCGTTCAGGGGAGGCTAGAAGTCACAGAGGAGAAGTTGAAGGCGGCCGAAGCTGAATTGGCTCTGTACAAGAAGGGCCAAGGCAGTACCTGCAACTCCCCTGATTACACCCCATCCACCCCATAGATATTTAGTTTTCCTTCCACAGATATTTGCTTTTTAGATATTTGCTTTTCCCTTTAGTTCGTTTGTTAGCCGCGAATTATGAGCTACTAACCTTCTGTGGTAGTCATAATCGAATGAATAAAATAAAGAACTACTTCGAAAAAGGAAAAAATTTGATGCTCTTGCCTTGTGTTTGTGTGCTTTTCGGGCTAATACAAATTTATTTTCCTTAGTACCATCCTCTTCTTTCCTCTCCTAAGCCTTTTAGAAAATTCAGCAGATGGTGAACACCCGCACAGGAAATGGCAAAGATCCAGGTCGTAACAACGGAATACCGACAACCATGAACAAAGATGTTCAGCAGCCTCCCCACGCCGTGTGCAGGACTGGGCGGCAATGATGATGGCCAACCAAACCCATCTCATTGAATTGCTGGCCCAGTCGCTCAACAATGCTCAGAACAACCAGGCCGCGGCAGCAACTACCGCCGCAACTCAGGCACCAGCACACCCTCCTCAGCGGGTGACCATGTCGGAGTTCATGCGCATGCATCCTCCGACATTCTCCAGCAGCACCGAGCCGATGGATGCTGACGATTGGCTTCGTGCCATCGGGAAGAAGCTGGACATCGCCCAGTGCACCGATCGCGAAAGGGTTTTGTTCGCCTCCCATCAACTCAACGGACCAGCTTCGGAGTGGTGGGACAATCTCTGCATCTCCCACGCCAATGCCCAGGCAATCTCGTGGGACGAGTTCGTCAGAGCCTTCCGTCATGCCCACATCCCTGCCGGCATGATGACGTTGAAGAAGGAGTTTCATGCGCTCCGCCAGGGCAATCGCTCAGTGAGCGAGTACCTCCACCGGTTCAACCAGCTGGCTCGCTACGCACCAGCTGATGTAGCCCAGGACGAGGACCGACAGGAGAGGTTCATGGAAGGACTGAACGACGACATCTCCGTCCAACTAATCTCTCAGAACTTCACCGACTTCCAGCAGTTGGTGGACAAGGCAATCCGCCAGGAGGCCAAGCACCATGAGATGGAGAACCGCAAGCGGAGGATGGCAGCCCAGAGGTTCAATGCAGGAGGCCTTTCCAAGCCTCGATTCATTCAGCCGCAGCCACCGCAGCGTGGAAAGTTCCAGTCTTCCACCTCCCGAGTTCCAGTGCATAACCAGCGCCCCAACTCCTCCAACTTCCGCAGCGCAGCAACTGGAGGGCAATTTCAGCAGAAGAGCTCCGCTCCCTCAGCTGCAGAAGTGACCTGTTTCCATTGCAACGAAACAGGGCACTACGCCAACAGATGCCCCAAGAAGCGTGCAGGCGGCATCTTCCAAGCCAAGACCAGAGCTACACGCCATCGCGGCATTGCAAAGCCGTCAGACAATTTATTAAGGGCGTGTGAACCACGCCACGGTGAGAAGCCAGCGCGCGGATGTTGTGCTTGGTATGTTTCTTGTTAATTCAGTACCAGCTTCAGTGCTATTTGATTCTGGAGCTTCGCATTCTTTTGTATCAAATAAGTTTGTGGGCAAAAATGGGTTACCTATATCTCCTTTGACCAACCCCATGATAATCCATTCTCCGGGATCAAAAATGAGAACTAGTTCTCTGTGCCCGAACCTCACTCTTGAAATATCCGGAGTATCCTTTCTAGCGGACTTGATAGTCTTGCATTCCCAAGGTTTGGATGTCATTCTCGGAATGGACTGGTTAGCCAAGAATCATGGACAAATAGACTGTGCCAATAGGTCTATCACTCTCACTAATGGAGAAGGAACTTCAGTCGAGTTCAAGCCCAAGACTTGCACCAATGGATGTTCCATCCTCACCAGCATGAAGGAAGTGAAACTTGAAGACATCCCGGTAGTCCGAGAATATGCTGATGTCTTTCCTGATGATCTACCTGGCATGCCACCGGATCGGGACGTAATGTTCTTAATTGACTTAGTCCCAGGGACAGCTCCAATATCGAAACGACCCTATAGAATGCCAGCCAATGAATTGGCAGAATTGAAGAAACAGATTGAAGAACTGCGAAGCAAAGGGTACATCCGACCCAGTTCATCACCTTGGGGAGCACCAGTGTTGTTCGTCAAGAAAAAGGACAATAGCATGAGGATGTGTGTTGATTACAGATCACTCAATGAGGTGACGATCAAGAACAAATATCCTCTACCCAGGATAGATGATCTGTTCGATCAGCTGAAAGGAGCAAGTGTCTTCTCGAAGATTGATTTGAGATCCGCTATCACCAATCAAGATCGCACGTAAGATATTCAAGACGACCTTCACCACCGGATATGGATCGCGAGTTTACAGTAATGTCTTTCGGTTTGACGAACGCCCCTGCTTATTTCATGAATATGATGAACAAAGTGTTCATGGAATTCTTGGATAAGTTTGTGGTTGTTTTCATCGATGACATTCTCATCTACTCGAAGGATGAAGAAGAACACGAGAAGCATATCAGAATGATACTGGACAAGCTCAGAGAGCACCAACTCTATGCCAAATTCAGCAAAAGTGAATTTTGGCTAAGTCAAGTAGCATTCCTTGGACATATTGTGTCAGCAGGAGGAATTGTAGTAGATCCTACCAAGGTTGAAGCAGTGTCAGATTGGAAGCAACCCAGGACAGTCACTGAGGTGAGAAGTTTCCTTGGACTAGCGGGTTATTACCGAAGGTTCATTGAAAATTTCTCTAAGATTGCAAGACCCATGACTCAACTTTTGAAGAAGGAAAAGAAGTTTGAATGGACAGACGCCTGTGAAGAAAGTTTTCAAGACCTGAGGAGGAGATTAGTCTCAGCACCTGTGCTAGTCTTACCCAATATCCGTAAGGATTTCGAGATTTTCTGCGACGCATCCCGTCAAGGTCTCGGATGTGTGTTAATGCAGGAAGACAAAGTAGTGGCTTATGCATCCAGGCAGTTGAGGCCCCATGAAGGGACTCACCGAAGGGGAAGTCGGCTCGGCGCGGCGGTTTTGTCACCTCTAGAGCGCGCATCGATGGTGAAGAAGACGCGTCCACACTCCGAGCGCTACAACGCGAGAGAGGAGCTCGGGTTAGCAAAAATGGAAGCGACGTTGAAGGAGAAAGAGAACGGATCGGTCGCGGTGGTGCTTACCGGGACGGAGGAGAGCTCAAAGCCTCCTTCTCTCCCACGGCAGAGGAGAGAAGTGAGGGGAGAGAGAGGCGTGCGAGAGGTATTAAGCTCAGGGAGATGACGGGTTGGAGGTGGCGTGGCGGCGGTGCTCGTGGATTGGTCGACGAGGCGGTGGGTCACGGCAATGTCGGGCGTGGCGAGCATGGCGGCCTCGTGGCACTCGGTGCTGAGCGATCCGCCGAGGTTGAAGCGGCGCCGCGAAAGGAGCTGGTGCGGGCGAAGGCGGTTGGGTTGCACCACGTTGCGTCGGGCTCGGGTCGGAACGATGCGGTTAAGTTGGACCACTCGATCGAAAATGGGCGGCTCGGATTGTGTGGCGATCGGGCTGGTCCGATCGGCCCAATCCGTTTGAGCCCTCCGATCTTGATCCGATGGCCTGCATGTGAGTGCTCTTAGGCAGTACGGTCCAGTCAGTTGGCGCAACGGGTTCGAGCCAGGGTCCGGTTCGAGTCGGTGCAATAGTGCACGGGTTTGAAATCCAATTGCACTTTGACCAAAAAGAAGCAGATTTGACCAAGGCTTTAAAAAGAGAAATAAAATTCCTAAAAATGTGAAATAAATCACAGGGGTTACTGGGACATCCTAGTGTTCATAAAAATTATTAAACTCACTGTTAATAATATAATTTGTATAATATAAATTCAAACTTAGTCTAGGTATTTTAATGGTGTTTGAATTTTCTTAGGGTTTAAACCAGTTCCAAAAATTTTAGAAAAATTATATTTATTCATGATAATTAATCTAGTATTTGAATAAATTATTTTTAGATGATGTTCACAAGTTTTTGTTGTTGTTTGTAGTTGGAGTTCAAATTTGAAGTGTAGGTTTAGAATTTGTTTGATAATTTCCAAGTGCAAAATATTATGCAATTATTTCAAAAACACTATGCATGTTAATGAGATGCATACTAATTACCATAATTAAGTTGGGGATGTTACACTCATGCACACACCATTTCGTTGTGGGCGTTGCTGGTTTGAGCATTTGCTCGTTGTCGTAGCAATGTCGCCGCTCAACGTCGTTGCGCCACCTCAGGCCTCACCATCGGTACCAGCAGGTGCGCAAGCGTGCGGGGAATCCATTTTGGGCTTTACCAAGCATCGCCGAGCGCCACCGTGCCGGCGACAAGCTCGGGCGCGAGCGACACCGCGTGGCTCTGTTGTGTCCGAAATGGACCAACACTATAGCAAGGTCATTAAGACCAAATCACTGTCGGATTAGGACACAACAAGGTTTAAATAATTAGTTAGTTATTGATGAGTCGCTGACATGTGGGATCGAGCTAAAGATTAAAGAAAAACTTAAAAAACATTATTCACTAATGAGTCGCTGACACGAGGGACCCACAGCTTAAGTGCACAGTGTGCTCTGGTCCATGGACCGGTGGACTGAGCATGTGGACCCGTGGTCCATGCGCTATGCTCATGGACCGAGCCACTGACACGTAGGACCCACTTGCCATTTTAAATGAAAATCAAAAGAAAAATAAAAATATGCCTTTTGTTTTGAGGAGAATATGCTTTTCCTTATGGAAACCGTAAACCTCATTAGTGCATGCGCGAGATTACGCTTTCTCTATTGGAAAGTGTAGTTCTCATTTTCTAACTAAAACTGAAAATAAAATATTTTAGACTTAGGCACAATGGTAAGATGGTGTGTTTTTGGGTGTGAATGGTTGGTACCCGAGTCAACAAGGACCGAACATCTTGTTATACTAAACCAAGCATTTTTGCGTGCTAACCACACTAGAGGGATATAGGACCTCTCTTGACTTAGTATTTTGGCGTGTGTTAGTTCCGAGTCACGGGAGGTTGTGTAGGAGGAAAGGTGTTTGGGAGCATTGTAGTTGTTCGAAAGCTTCACCCCTAGAGGGTAGTTGACTTTCAGCTTTGCAATATAGCATATGAGTTTCTATCCATACGAGCGGCTCGTAGTTAATGCACAATATTGGAAACGTCTCGTAGGACTTAGCCGTGCCGGCATACCTTTGGAAGTGTGCTAAATCATGTGGCAAAAAGGCGGTCTAAAGTGTGGGTACATTGGTACACCCCTGCAGGGTTAAATCTATTCGAAAAGCCAAGTCCTTGGTTATGGACACACTTGAGGAGGTCTTTCGAGAGTTAGACTATAACCTTTTCACTAAAACTTGAATTGGGTGGTACGAATGGGGAATTCATGCTATGTTGTGGTGGCTATTGGGTTAGTCACTTCTAGGTTGTTATTTATGCTACTTATTGTTGTCTCACTGTTATTTCAACCATTAAAATCATATTTGAGAAATTGCCTTCAATCTATTACATTATTACAAATAAAAATTGTTTTATGCGTCTAATTAACCTTTAGACTATAGGCTTGTTACTCGTAAGTCTTGCAAGTACATTTTTGTACTCATCTGCATTGCTTTATTGTTGCAGAGGAGGAAGTGGATCCCCAAGGGATCGATTTTTGTGAGTTTTGCTGCGGTGAGTGTGACTAGCTTGGCGGCCCGGTCGGTTGCCTTGTGGGTTATTGGCTAACCGATTGGTTTTTGTTATTGCCATATTATGACACTTTTTCTTCCGTTGTTTATTATGTTACTTTAATGTCATTTGGCCGATCGGCTCTTTTGTAATAACTCTATGATATGTATGTCTTTTGCTAAACTTAGCTTTGTAAGTTGTATGGAAATGATGCATGATTTTGTAAAGATGTATATGTGCTGCAATTCTGGGAAGCACATGTCCATTGAGGCTCGAGATATTTAATTGGTAATACTAGAACCATATGGAGGTTGAGTGTTACGAGTTAAATACCCCGGGTCCTCACAAAGTTGGTATCAGAGCCATACTGACCGCAGAAACCCCTAGCTTGTTCGCTCTTAGGATGTTTTGAAAAACTTAGTTTCAAAATATCAAATGGTTTATGAAAACTTAAGTAAGATCTCAGATTTTACTCCTTATCTATCTTAGTTTGCCCACCTTACCTTGCTCTGTTGAGTTTGAGAAATTATTTTCCCCTTCTCTTTCCAAAAGATAGTTGTTATCGATTACTTGTGGTTTTGGGAAAATAGTGAGAGTTTAAAATGAGAAGTGTGGCTGCCTTTTGGTGAAGATTTGAAGCTATTGGAGTTGGAAATTTCTGCTTAGAGCTTGGATGTAAAATCTAGACAGCAACCACAAATTTCTGGACAGCAAGCTTTAGTCTCTTTTAAAATTGAAAATGAGAGGATAACTTAACTAAAACTCATAGGAATAAAAAGGGTAAGAGGTGATATTAGTTGGTGTGTATAGCACACCCTTAGATGGTTTTTTGCTTTACTTGGTAGGTGTGTTAGAACTTGAGTGTGTTCTGAAATTTATCTTCCTAACCGATTGCTCGTTCCTTCAATACGAGTTAGTCGTACCGGGAAGTTGATCTTGTGACTAGAGGCCTTGTGCTGATTTTGTGTTTGTTTTTGAGCCTTTGGAGTTCGTCTCTTAGTTGTGTTAATTGCTTTCTTGTCTTCAATTTTCGGGTTGTTGCTAACCCATTTTAGTGTAACAGGATGGCTGGATGAACTCGAAGCGGTCAGAGTCAGCCAGTTGGTCATGATGAGGAGCTCCCGCCTCCTCCGACCATGATTGAGGTTCTTGCTCAGATCGAGTGAAATCGGATGGATCAGACACAGATTTTGGAGGTTATTGCGAGGAATACCTTCACTCTCTCTGGTGCCTCCGGACCAGGGGGAGGAGGTGGACATCAGTCACGGGGGGGGGGGTACTCTCGGAGTTCCTTCACACCTAGCCACCCACCTTCTCCCGGTCTGAGGACCCACTTGACGCAGACAATTGGTTGCGTCTGGTTGAGCGGAAGCTCAACATTGCTCAATGCTAGAATTAGGAGAAGGCACTCTTTGTATCCCATCAGTTGGAGGGTTCAACACTTTTTTGGTGAGAGAACTTTCTCGCCATGCAGCCCGCAGGCCACGTTGTCACTTGGGAGGAGTTCCGTACTGCCTTCCGTCGGGCTCATGTTCCCGCCGGCTTGATGAAGCTCAAGAAGAAGGCGTTTCTTGTGCCCAAGCAAGGATGCAGATCTGTGACTGAATACCTGCACGAGTTGAACCACTTGGCTCGATATGCTCCCGAGGAGGTGGCTACCGATGAAGCCAAGAAGAAGAAGTTCATGGAGGGTTTATCCAAAGAGCTGCAGGACAAGATCTTGATCGTTGACTCCCCGACTTTCAGACCTTGGTCGACAAGGCCATTGTCGCCGAGCACAAGGCGAGAGCGCTGGGGGAATCCCGCAAGCGCAAGTGGGAGGCCCAGAAGTCTGCACGGGCCAACCTTTCTTGTCCTCGTGTTGGGCCAGCCCCGGTAGCCCATTCTCAGGCTCCACCACCACCGAGGCCGTCGGCGCCAGTTCCTCACCCTCCGCAGGCCGTGTTTCAGCCACATGCACGTGCGGTCCACGTGTTGTTCAGAGTTCAAGATGAGCTGACGCCTAACGACGCGTTCTTTGCACCCGAAATAGGTGGGTTCAGTGACGGGTCTACTTAGGCCTTATTCCTTGTCGGTTGCCTGCGGGATCAGCTGGGCATGCTGCTGGAATTTTGCTACTTCTATCATTTCTGTCACTGCTATATTTTTACTCTAATGACTGCTTTTATTTGGCCAGTCGACCGTTGTTGTAATAATTTATAATCACTTAAGTTAAGTACCCTTTGCTTTACTTTTATATATGATTGTATGGATGTGAATATCAAATATTGTGAATGTATGTACTAGCCACTGATCATGGAACTAGTACAATATACACATAGAGTCTTCGGGTATTCTACGCCCAGAGGTCCAATAGATGTTGAAAGGTTGAAGTGGGGGATTGGGGAGTTTGTTGCTGACTTGCAAACGACGTGGGACAGAGAGAGATATGTTTTTTTATTTATCACGTGGCCCCCTTAAAGGTAGGAGTCCATTCAACCCATTCCAGAAAAATGTTATCTCCTGTAGATACTTATGTGGCATGTCTATGAATTTGGATTGATTCAATACACTAAAGATGTATGAACTTAGAATGATTCAATACACTAAAGATGTATTAAGTAATACTTCAATACATGAACAACTAAATTGCCTATTTACATTGAATAATATTTGCTCACTCAAAACGTAGTACTCTCGTTTAACCTTTTTGGGCTAAATGAGAACAAAAGCTCAAGCAAAGTGCTAAGCATGTTTGTCCGTCCCATGTGAGGGGGCTACGTGCAATTGGACCGCAAGGTGTTACAATTGAACAAAGAACGCAACTAGCGTTTGGACGTACGATCGAAAGCTTTCCATCGTATGCTCCGACGTAATATCTGGACACAACGTTTGCAACAAAAATAAAATATGTGTGCAACAAAATACGCAAAATGAGGAAAATATCAAGTTCTCACCGAAAATGCATGAAGCCATTAGTATAGAATATTGTTGTGCTTTTAAAAACTAGTTCAAATATTCCAAAATAAACAAAATTTGATATTACAACATTGCAACATTTGAAAATAACAATGGAAGCATCCGAAAATAATTATTGCAACATCAATAAATTTGCAACATTTGAAACTTACTTATGAAACATTTTGATTTCATGTGTGCAACAATCAGCGATAATAGTTGCAACAAAATCCTTTTCCTATAAATTTTTAGGAAGATGTATTGCAACAAACTAAATCACTTTCTGCAACAATGGACGCTTTGTTCTTTGACCTGGCGTGACGGGGGTTAGCCGTCCGATCTCAGCACGTTTTTTCTTCCTCCCCGAAGCAGACAAAAAGGACTTATGAAAAAGCTCCTTCTCCCCCTGACTTGGCCATCGAGGTTAGCCACCGGTGCTGTACTGGCCATCAGATCTTCACAACATAAAGCACAACATGGTCATATGCTAGGCACAACAAAAATAACATGTTGTCGCAACAAAAAAACACCCAGACACAATAAGTCTGAACCTCCCTTGACACAACAAGCACAACAAAATTATAACTCTTTGTGAAACAAAAAAAATCAACTCTAATGCAACAAAAATAACAAACCACTGCAACAAAAAACACCTTCAAAAAGAAAAGTGCAACAAACCAAAACAATTGGCACAACAATTGAGCAAATGGGCTGCAACAAAATTAGATAATGCTTGCAACAAAAATACCTTTTCTACATTTCAAAAGTATTGTGCAACAAAAACAAACACTTGCCCCAACAATTGGGCAGAAGCGCTGCAACAAATTGAGAGAATGCCTGCAATAGTCTACCAGTTCGGGGGAGGAGGTGAGGTGGCAAGGCAGAGGGCTATGCTATCCGTTGTTAACGAGGAAGGCGAGCCCTACCGAGTCCCATTTGCACAGGCACTACTGCTACCCGATGCAAACTCCTAGGCCACTTTCAATCCGCGCCTACGGGCCTTGGATCTAGCTGTTGTCGCATCTTGCCAGCCTCACCCTCAACGATGGCGTAGACGCACTCGACCTTTGGCTCTGGACAGCACAACGACCGCAACGGAGGAGGTGGCCTGGCGTGGAGGAGATGGCCCAAGCCTGGTGCGATGGCGACCGGGCGCAGGGAGGCCGGGCGCCCGGGGCGGCGGGGCGACTAGGCGCGAGGAGGCCCGGTGCATGGAGGGCGACTGATTGACGTCGATGGCATCAAGGTCACGCTCTCTAGCTCCTCCTCGTGGATTCATTGGTTGCATTGTTGAGCTAAGAGGAGAGAGGAATGGGGATTGGGGAGACAAAGCTTGGTAGGTGGGGTTTAGTAAATGAGTTGTCGTTGAGTTACGTTGTGGGAGGAAGGACGAAGCATCCATTTTTTTTTATCTGGCATCAGACGTAAGAGGCGTATCGTTTCCCTTGAACAAATCCGAAGGCAGTACAGCAAGCACTAGATCAGTACGTAATAGTAGATCAATCGCTCATTTTGCTTTAAAAATTGTGCCTTCTCACTTTCAAATTTAAAGGAGAGTGTTGAGTGACAGCTAATCTATCTTTATATCATTAAAACGATAAAAAAAGAAGTCATCGTGTTCGCTTTTAGGAGCTAGAAATTACCATGTTAATAGAGAAAAAGAGAAAGATATACACCATCGATTTTTTATAGGTCTAAATTATAACAATAGAGATTGATCATATAAATATTGAAACTCATTAACGAATACTACTCAATATATCCTAAAAGAGTCCATGTACATGGATCAGGAAAAAAGAGAGTTCATGTACAAAACGTTACATCTTATATGCATACGAATCATGATTTGCTTTAGTTGGTCTTTTTTCTTTGTTGTCATAAAGCATACGGTGCTATGTTGTAGGATTGATTGGTCATTTGTAGAAGGCACGAAAAAGTTACGTGATTTGAAAATCCGTTTAATTGAAGGAAGAAATAATCTGGCCATAGAACGTGACACCTCACGGCGAGAAGAAAGAAAGTGTAGATTAATTGGGCTAGATACTATAATTCAACCATGATTACAACTCTATCTTTAGACAGAACTACTCTTAGCATGTTTCAAAGTTCTATCCGCTAACATCACTTATATTCTCAATAAAAGTATAAAATTCCAACCTTTAATAAGAAAAGAGAAAAACAGGATGATGCATACAACTATTCATACGACAAAGCGTCGTATCCTGCGACGATTATTTATTTCTTTTACCTTTTGATTCCTACTACGCATGGCGACGTCGAGCTCCGGTCTTCATGAAAATAAATTTTATAAAACGGGGTCTCAGCGAGAGCCTCTTCCCAAAGGGGTGGGGAGGATCCAATGGCGGGGGGAGGGCCTCTCCGTGAGGCACTCTTCCAAAAAATTTGCTTCCGGTTCCCATCATGCCTCCGTCGCCGTGTCATCTTCTTGCTCGCGGCCCCAATTCCTCAATGAGTGCGGCGATGGCTGGCTCAGAGAGCAACAGCCTCTACCTGACACCCTAATTAAGCTAACTCTGCGAGTAAGCGGCATTATCCTATGCTCATCACTACGGCCAGATAGTCACCCAGCTGTGGCGAAGATCAAGTCACCGAGATGTATATGTGATTAACCCAAAACTACCTGACACCCTAATTAAGCTACTCTGCGAGTAAGCGGCCTCATCCTATGCCCATCACAGCCAGAAAGAGTCACCCAGCCGTGGCGAAGATCAAGTCACCGAGATGCATACCCAAAAGTATTTAGCATTAGAACTAATCCATCTTGGCATGGTTCAACGAGTATGGGTTGCCCCTTGATTAATTAGACTTCTGTTGTTTCGATATATGATTTGCCTTCTTGAACATCCGAAAAAAAAAGTAGTCGATTCTTTTACCGCATTGGGATATTTCGAATTCTTGAATAAACCAATTCGAGAACAGTTGGATGCCAATAAAATCATCAAAGATTGGTATTCTTTATTTCAATTCAATAAGATGTCAATGAATAAACCAATTCGAGAACAGTTGGATGCCAATAAAATCATCAAAGATTGATATTCTTTATTTCGATTCGATAAGATGTCAATAGCTTCTTCATATTGCCAAAGTGATTGAAACTTCGCATTGGAATAAATGGAATCGGTATTCTTCTAGGGCTAAAAATAGTGTATACATTAAAATACCAATATTATTAAGAGGACAGCTCGGTTCAATAACTGGTCGATTTTTAAACTATGTTCACCATTAGAAAGATGTTTTTTAGCCTCTAATATGTGTGCTTCAAAACTATTGTCGGAACCAACGAGAAAGTCATGACACAAAACAGAGTTAAAGCATCTACTCCCTCTGTTTTTCTTTATTTGACGTTGACCAATGAAATTTAGTACTATAGGATGTCTATTAAAAAAAACGGAGGAGTATATTTTTTATGTTTTGTTTTGTGCCGCTAAAATAGGAATATTCGGGCCATTTGTTTATATAGTAAAACCATACTAAGATAGGACTTTGTTACGGATACAACTCTAATATTCATCTAACGGTTTTGCTAGTTTTAAGTTACCTGAAATTTTCTTAAGTTGAAGTTACTTGTTGTGACCATTAGATTTGTGTAGAGATTGGTGTGTCATATAATTGGATATTGATCCAATGAATGTCATATGATTGAATATTGATCCAATGGTCACAACAAGTGACTTAAACTTAAAAAAATTCATGCAACTTATGAATAGACAGTCCCTTCATCTAATAATGTTAGGCTGGGAGATTTTTTCATCACATAGAGTTCTAATATTGCAAGGATTAATTGCTAGAATTTCTTTATATAAGATGCACAGGAAGGATAAATTCAATGTATGAAATCAAAGGAAATATAATCACAATCTGCTGAGAGCCATCATGTTCCATGCTGCCACACGTGGTAGCAAGGATTCTCTCTCGTGGTACGGCTGTACACGGACAAAGTCATTCTAGGTAAGGTTGTCAGAATCGTGATTTTGAATCGAATCGGAGACGTTCCGATGAGATCACTGTCGTAATAACAAAACTAGATAATTGGTACGGGTACCCTTTAGTCTTAGGAGAGGACCGAACAGAAGAGGAACCAAAAGTATGAGAAGGGTGAGTATATTGTATTTATGAGTCTGAACGAGGATCCCTCTTTTACATGCTCTTAGGGGCCATCTTGCTTTTGTCTTACATTGTGAGAGAGGATGACATTTAGATACATTTATGTAGATACACCACATGGACTTAGTCCATACACATGTATGACTTTTCCTAGGGCATCTGAGTATTGCCAACGACCCTAGGGAGCTGGGCATCTCTTGAAGCCCTCCTCCGACAATCACATTTTAGGATCGAATTGCAGAATCTAATATTCCACCTGATTCTATAAAATACATTATTTTCCATTTTACAGTGTATTTCAAGAGTGATATGAGTGTTTATTTGGTCATTTAGCATCTAATTTGAATAATTATATCTATCGTATTCACGACTAGAATAGTGATTTTGATTCCACGTTTTTTTGGAGCTACCACTAGAATAGTGATTTTAATATCGTTGCCATTACCTAACCATTTTACACTTAAAAGGTAAAAGAAATAAATAATCAAATTAATTTTTATTATCCCAAACCTCTAGATCTTGATGTATAAACTATTAATCCCTTAGTACTTACCACACAACTTGAATTGAATGCTAGGACACCAACAAACACCTAAGTGTTTTATGAACTGAGAAGATGCGTAATCCTACACGATTCTATTATGATTCTACACTATTATACGACTAGGATCGCGGTTCTATTGTAATCCTACCAGGCACAACTCAAGGTGCGATTTTAGTCGTATTGGTGTTGGTGGGGTCGTACAATTCGACGACTAGGATGGTGATTTTAACAACCTTGATCCCATGCATAGCATGATCTCGCATCCATGCTTTAATTACCACTGCGTGCAGGCTATATCTTAGAGTGGCTGGAAATCTTGGGCGGGCCATGTAGAGAGCATTTTGTCATGTTGAGCTCCCTGTGCTTCTAATCACACCAAAGCACAAAGCACACCAGCTGCAAGCTGAACTGATCCGCGTTAGAAACGGGTCCGAGTAAGAAGCTATGGTTCGGAAGGAAGGAAGAATCGACGTGTAGAAGCTTGACAAGCATGCACACCATGGAAAGGAGGAATGATACATTACCTAAATCACGGCATGTGCAACAACATGATGTGAGCTATCTCTAGCATTATCACCTAGGATTTTTTTATGATGTGGAGGAGAGAGATGGAAGCATGGAGAATTAAACTGTCTCTCATGTAAGAGATCGCTGAGCACAGGAACATATGTGGCGTAGATAGAGAACTAAAAATTGCATTGTGGTGGAGGTTCTCTAACATATGATAGGATTGTGTAACGGGATATGGTAAAAAATAGATAAAAGGTGATGTGGACTGTATAGGGGTTAGTGCTAAAGGATGGATCCGGATCCTCTGCTGTACTGCAGAGAAGCATAGTGTGAACAGTGACATGAGTATAGGTGAACAGTTATCTGTGGTAGCACTGTAGAAACAACGTTTTCACGCGCTGTACCGGAAAAGTAAAGCGATTTTTTACCGTGGCTTGGTATTGTAGCTTTTTATATGAACCTTTGGTTTTCGATCAAACGGTGAAGTTCGACTTCTAATGCACAACACTCTGCATCCTCTGCATTTTGAACCTTAATGCAGAGGATCTGTTTCCCTAAAGAACAAATTCAAGACAATGTATTGTAGAGATTATCTGTTATGTTGTCTATAGATGAAATGGATGGGTATTATAGACAACAGTTGGAAATTTTTGCATATTTGGCCCTGTAGCAATTTTGAATTTCAAAAATAGCCCCCTTCAAGCGAAAATTTCAAAAATAGCCTCTGCACAGTGCACGTATCACAGTGCAGGGGCGGCGACCACCGCTGGCCCGGCGGGCAGCAAGCCACACTGCCCAGCGCGCGGCGCGGCCCACCTTCTGAATTTTTTTAAAAGGAAGAACATCTAAAAAATTCTATTTTAAAAAAAAAATAAATAAAATTTGAAAAAATTAGAATTTTTTTTAAAAAGGAAGAACATCTAAAAAATTCTATTTTTTTAAAAAAATAAATAAAATTTGGAAAAAATTAGAATTTTTTTAAAAATATTAAATATATTATTAAAATAAAAATAATTTTTTTTAAACGAGTCTTTGCAGTCGCCTCGCTCACGCGCCGCTCGTCTTTGCGAGCAATGAGCGACGCAGGCGAGCCCCCTAATTCGCGCAGCAATTGCATGCATGCACTGAGCGGCGTTTAGCTCGCGCGCGTCGGCTTTCCACCGAAAGCAAAAAGCGTTTTTGTTTTTTCTCTTTAAATCACGTCGAAGTCACATCGCTTCACATCAGGTCATTCGTTGTCTGTTTTGCGCTGCGTATATGAACGAACGCCCGTGGCGCAGTCGTTGGAGGCGCAGCGCGCGTTCTGACGTTGTGATTAGATTAGGTAATGACGTATTTACATTTTTCTCTTATTGCAGTTTGTAGCGTTAAGTACGTACTTAAATTTCACTAACTGTTGGTTGTTCTCTATTTGTAGCAATGGCACATACTCTACCACCCCTACTCGAGGAGGCATGGGACGCCCAGCATCGCTGTCACGGTTGGATCGGTGGCAATGGACCGCCAACTCTGGTGACACGAGGACCGATGGAGACTTGGCCGTTGGACGAGCGATGCGTTCGAGACCGTCAATGGACGGGTGATTGCGTTCGCTTGATCTTGAACATGGGGCAAAACCTCCGATTGATGCCCGCTTCTTTACGCCTGGTTGATCGTTGGCGGTCGAGACCCACGTTCCACTTCGGTGGGGAGATGGCCGTGACAACGCAAGGCGTCGGCTTCATTACCGGGCTACTGCTTGCGAGGCGTGCGGTTGTTCCCTTCCGAGGTCGGTGGGTGGAAGGCGCGTCCCCATCATCGCCGGGCATCCTATCCTCGAGAGGTCTAAGGCGTTCAAGCGGTGGATGCGTCAATTCATGCATTGCCGAATGACGCAACGGAGGAGGTGGTCCGATGCCACCTAATTGCATATTTGTTGTTTATTTTCGGGTGGGTCATGTTCCCTAGCACGCAGGAGACATGGTGTACCCGAGTTATATTCACCTTGCGGAGTCCATCGTGGACGCCGACGATGAGATGTGTCGCGATGCGGTTGGGGTTCACATCTTCGTGTTGTACGTATCTGCAAGTGGCTGTGGATATCATGGGGATATGCTCATGATCTTAGGATGATGTGACAATTGGCAATGACATTGAAGGTTTGCGAAAACACACAAGTTTTAGGGCGACCGCTTGCGGCAAAGTTCGATTCTGTCGTTAGTCTCGATAATTTGTTGTGTTTGTTCGATCGGCCGGCTATGGTGGCGGGGATCGGATCTTAGGTCTGTCTTGGCAATGACATTTTTGCTTTGCAAAGTAGCGGTGGCGATCTATGGTGGCGGCCGGTCCGGGGCGGCGGTCGGACCGGCGATGTGTGCGATCGGCCAAACCTGGCGGCGGTCGACCGGTCATTAAGTGAAGTTTGGATTTTGGAGCTAGGCCAAAAATAGAGGTGTAGGCAAGAGAGAAGGTTCTACTACTCTTGGTCCCATAATTTTGGAGTCTCGGACAAAAGTTCTATTCGTTTGAAATTTCCGGAGAGGTTGCGGATTTGAGTTGAAATTTTGGCTAAGTCCACAGGTGGCGGTCGAGCCGGCCTTACGTTGGCGATCGGGCCGGCGATGTGATCGAGCCGACCAAGGGTGGCGATCGGCCGGTTTTCACTAACTCGTCGGCCGTGTGGCGGCGATGGTTGCTGTTAGGTCAATCTCATGGGTTTGATGCATATGTGTTGCATGATGCATGTTTTGACTAACGTGGGTCAAGTTGTGAAGAACTTGTTCCGGTTCGATTTGCTTGTCTATTGTTGTGCGAGTTGCTTGGTGGTCAACGGCGGTCAGCGGCGAGGATGATCGGGACTAGGCTTGGAGGCGAGGTTGAGCGATCGGCGATGCGGGTGAAGTCATTGGACTCAAGTATGGTGCAAGATGGACAAAGGTGACCGAGCAGGCGATTCGGTGCGGCCCAGTTGGATCAAGCGGCGCGGGGTGGTGCAAGTGCCATGGTGGTTTCGGTGGGAGCGGATGGGAGAGACTTGCCGACATGATGAGAGCCGTTGGATCAACCTACACGTGGCGAACAGCGAGTGCCGCTGTCTGGACTCGGTCTTGGAGAAGGACCGAGAAGAGGTATTTGGTAATCTTACCAAATACCGCCTTGGTGACCTTTTGCTAACCCGCGGCGCAAGACGGTGCGTGGAGAAGCGGATTAGGTCAAGAGGAGATGAAGACGGCGCTTTAAAATGCGTGCGTGTGTGACCCGTTTGTTTTGGGCCTTAACGGGAGCCCATTATGGAAACTCTTCTAGAAGGTCTAGGCCTCCACTATAAATAGAGGAGGGAGGTGGCTGCACCCCCTTAACCCTTTCATTACTTGTAAACCCTAGTTTTTGCTTGTGTGCTTAGGGAGTTGATAGTTGGAGGTTAGGGTTCTAGAGAGTTGGATTTGATTTCGTGCTCATGTATTGAGTCTTTGTCCTCCATTGATGGAGTGGCTGTAAACCAATACCATATCAAATCAATCCAAAGAAAGTTCTCTCAAAGATGAGTTCATTTGCCTTCTTTCTCTCTATTTGGTGATTTTGAGTCTTTCTTTGATCCGTGAGTTTTTGGTTGGTTTCTTGCTATAATCTAACTTGCTGCAACATGTGGGAACCCATCTAGGGTCAACTTAGTCATCAATCACCCACGAGCAAGTTTCTAGATCATATTTCGTTCTTGACTCGGTTTTTGACCCACCTTCACTCAAACGGGAAAAGGTCTGAACTTTGGCAAGGATCTTCACGATCGTTGCTTGGAATAGGTTCTGACATCCTTAGGAAGGTGTGTGTCAAGTTTCACGAAGTTTGGGCGCACGAATCAAAAGTTAGATCAATTTGCGTTTTGGTTTTTGGTGATTTCACTATTCATTGGCACGGAGGTCGACCGCCATGTATTGAGAGGTCGGACCGATTTCAAAGTCGAGACGATTTCTAGTTGGAGGTCGGACCGCCCAACTCATTTAGGTTTTGAGTTTTATGTTTTTGAAGATTTTGCTTGGGGTTTTGATTGGATTCAATACAAGTCTTCATTGTGCATGATTGATTGATCTTCATAGCTTTCATAGCTATTGGAGTGAGATTCATATTGAATTCAATTAGGGAGAAAAGAGATCGTGCTCCTATTCACCCCCTCTAGTCGCCTTTTCGGTCCAACAAGTGGTATCGAGCCGGTTAGTTCAATCTTGATCTTAACGGTCACCGAACTTGGCGATGGATAAGTACTCCTCCAAACCGCATATCTTCAATGGGCACGACTATGCTTTTGGAAGAACGCATGCGTGTCTTTCTTGAGAGCGAACCACGGGGTATTTGGGAGGCTGTTCGTGATCCGCTCATCTTGCTGAGGTTGCTCACGCGGCCAAAGCCCTCTTGGCTAGTGACCGTAAGGCAAAGAATTTCTGTATGGTGGGCTTGGTAGACGGGAATATGATAGGATTTGCAATCTCGAGATGCACATGAGATTTGGAAGACCCTCGAAACCTATCATGAGGTTCTTCCCAAATCAAACAAGTGCGTCGGCAGTCTATAAAGAGAATATAACAAATTCGAGATGCGTCTGGTGAGAGCATCGATGACATTTTCGATCGCTTTAACACGATGATAAATCGGATGAAGGTTGTTGGTATTGAATTTACGATGCGAAAATGCCATCCATCTCTGGCTGCAATCAACACCGGGAGTGGGAGATAAAGGCTACCGCCATTCGGAAAATGTCAACTTCTCGATCGACCTTGGAGCTGCTCTATAGCAAGCTCGGGACTCATGAGATCGAGAAAGTGACCATTCTAAGAAGGGTAACATGGCTTTAGTGCGGACCGCTCAAGAGAGCCTCGATGGGTCGTTTGAGTCTTCTTCGGAATTTCTCTTGCTTCTTTATCGCAATCCAAGAAGAGGATCTTGAAAGTATTCTGAGCCGAGATGGCACTTTTGATTAAGAAGTTCACAAGGGCCTACAACAATATGAGGAACAAAAGAGAGCGGCCTGTGACTTGTTATGAGTGTGGAGAGCTCTATCATATCAAGACAAATTGCCCTAAGTGAAAGGCAAGAGCAACCACAAGGAAGAGAAGCCGACTTGGAAGAAGCCTCAAGGGTACAAGTCCAAGTTTGATCTTTGCCAAGCTTAAGAAGGTTGTTCACGGGTCTTTGCCGCTCTTGGAGAACAATCCTTGAGCGATGTGGACTCGGAGTGAGGAGGACAAAGAGGAGGAGCTTCCTCAAGACAAGAACAAAGGGAAGGCTAAAGATTTTACGGTATGTGCTTCATGGCGACTCAGTCGACATCAATGACAATGAGGTACCTCCTTCCTATGATGATCTTTACGCTAGATGTGATAATCTCTTTGAGCAACTCTTGAGTCGGGATAAGGCTTTAAAAACTACCATGGCTAAGAACAAGGACTTAGAGTCACAAGTGGATAATTTAACTCTAGAACTTGTAAATGCTAAGACTCTTGAATCGATGAATGTTCATCTTGCCATGTTACGCACTCTGAATTCTCTAAATTGCAATCTGCTCATGATGTTGCCTTGCATCAACTTGAAAATGCTAGAACGAGCTAATTGAATTTAAATCTACTCCTTGTGATAAATGCTCGAGTCCGACAAGTTGGATGCTTACGGTAATGTGAAATCTAGCTTTGCACTTTACGCTTAGACGTGAAAATGAAGTCAAAGATATCTTAGAAGCGATTAGAGCTAAATATGCCAAGCTTAAGGGCAGTGTTGAGACTTCTACATGTGCTTTATGTCCAGCTCTTAAGCTTGAGGTTGCTAGTTATAAGAAGAGGTCTATGGCTAAAACTTGTGATTCATGTGTTAACTTTAGAAAAGAAATTGCTTACCTTAATGATACATTAGAAAAATTTTCTAAAGGAAAAAAGCAGATTAAACATGATCCTTGATCAGTCAAAGACTCCTTATAAGAACCGGGGTTAGGATACAACTTTGCACATGACAAATCTAAGGGCATTCAAATATTGAAAAATGGCTTAGTTGAATTCGATACCCAACTGCGAAGATTATTTTCAAATCTGCGAGTTTTGCCCAACCATCTGTTCGATCAAAGGTGCTTCTCCCGGTGGTACCAAGTACCATTGCACCTATTGCAAGAAGGATGGGCATTTGATTGAATTCTGTTGGCGTAGGTTGAAAACGCTAAGAAAAATATTGCTAGGATGTCATCTAATCAACCTAGAGCTTTTGTGAGACATGGTAATTTAGAAAGGAAGAAACACGGTCTAGGATTTGCTTCACATGCTTCTAGGCAGGATAATTCTCATGTTAGAGTTACCATTGCTCACAACAATTTCAAATAGAATCAAGGATAGCATACGCTTTGCATACTACTCATGAGATATGTGTCTCGATCTTGGGTTCCCAAGTCATGTTTAACTAACTTGATGTTGAGACACATCGTTCTTCTGTACCTTGATTTTCGGGATCGCGCGGAAGGAAGGACACGTG
Source organism: Ampelocalamus luodianensis (assembly GCA_036346255.1). Taxonomy (NCBI): domain Eukaryota; kingdom Viridiplantae; phylum Streptophyta; class Magnoliopsida; order Poales; family Poaceae; genus Ampelocalamus; species Ampelocalamus luodianensis. The sequence continues at coordinate 26,617,671 of CM070625.1, forward strand.
GTTCGTCGACTCATTTATTCACGCCACATGACCGGAGATTCAAAATGGTTCACCTCCTTCACGCGATCGTGGTGATGTCTTCATCACCTTTGGAGACGAGACTCAAGGGCGGATTGAAGGAATGGGATCAATCGGGGTGAGCGATAATTTCATCCTAAAAGCGTCGCCCTTGTGGACAAGCTCGAGTTTAACTTACTCTCTGTCTCACGACTTCTTGATGATGGCTATGAGACTATATTTAAGAAAAATGCTTGTCGGTACTTGATTGGTTGGTGAGCTTGTTTTTGGGATTTATAGAGTGCTAGGATCTTTGGGTGACTTTTACGAATCTCTTCTTTGGTTCTCTTAAATGTTTGATTACATCTTCTTACGAGTTACGGCTTTGGCACCGACGGTTGGGGCACATTGGGTTTGATCATCGGCGAGTTAGCAACCTTGATCTCATGAGAGGTTTGCCCAAACTCAAAGTCGTCAAGGATCTTGTATGTGCGCCACAGTAGGCATGGCAAACAAGTTGCCGCCTCACACCCTTCGGTGACTATGGTCATGGTAGCGGACGGGGCGAGTTGCTTCATATGGATCTTTGTTGGTCTGCTAGGGTTCGGTCAATTGGTGGTAAATGGTACATTCTTGTCATAGTCGATGATTTTTGAGATACACTTGGGTGTTCTTTCTTGCTTGAAGGATGAAGCTTTTGGTCATTATCATGATCTTGTTCTTCGTTTGGCTTCGAACTTCCGGTGCCTTAAGAGCGATCCGCGATGACAATGTACGGAGTTCAAGAATGCCTCGTTTGCCTCTTTTGTCTTTGGCGCGGAATTGAGCATCAGTTCTCTTCTCCACACGTCCCTCAACAAAATGGCGTTGTGGAAAGGAAGAAACAGAACCTTAGTCGAGATGGCTAGAACGATGCTAGATGAGTATAGCACAGAGGAGGTTTTGGGCGAAGCTATTGCTCTGACTTGCCATATTGCAAATCGTGTCTTCTTGAGACCATCTTTGGGCAAGACTCCTTATGAGCTTGATTTGGTAGAAAACCCTCTGTTTCTCACTTTCGAGTTTTGGAGCTAAGTGTTTCATTCTTAAGGCAGAAATCTAGATAAATTTGAATCAAGGACTTTTGATGGTTTATTTCTAGGTTATCTGCACATTCGAGGTTTTCGGGTTTTAATGTTGAAACTAACATTGTCAGAGACATGCAATGTCACTTTTGATGAGACTAGCCACGGAGCTAGATCAGAGCGTTTGGTGATATACAGTGTGAAAGCATTTTTGTGGAGGAAGATGATGGCGGCGAGACTTGTCCTCCACTGCTGCTGTTGAGGCTCTGTCCAAACTCGAACACCTCGACTACTTCACCTTCACTTGAGGCTCTGCTGCATCTTCATCATCGGTAGTACTGCGGAGTCGAAGAGATGTTGTCTCCCAGCGCTCCACTTCACATTGGGCGTCATCCTCGGATCGGATGATCGGTAATCTTCATGGCGAGTCACTCGCTCCGGTATCACGATCAGAGTCTCTACTCCCATTCTGCGTTTGTTGCTTCTTTGAACCCGCGATATATCACATGCATTATCGATTCTAGTTGGGTTAATGCCATGCATGAGGAGTTAGAGAACTTTGAGAGGAATAAGATGCGGAACCTAGTAGAACCTCCTAGTGGTCATAATGTGATAGGAACCCGTTGGGTGTTCAAAAATAAACAAAATGAGGATGGTTACGTGGTTAGAAACAAGGCTAGGTTAGTAGCTCGGGGTTTTAGCCAAGTTGAGGGTTAGATTTGATGAGACATTTGCTCTGTTGCTAGATTGGAAGCCATTCGTATTCTACTTGCATTTCTTTGCTTCTAAGGGCTTTAGATTATATCGGATGGATGTCAAGAGTGCCTTTACGAATGGTTTTATAGAGGAGGAAGTGTATGTTAGGCAACCCCAGGCTTTGAGAATCCCAAGCATCCACATCATGTTTTCAAGCTATCCAAAGCCTTGTATGGTCTTAAGCAAGCCCCTAGAGCACAGTATGATAGACTTAAGACCTTTACGCTTAAGAATGATTTTGAGATGGGTAAGGTAGACAAGACCTTGTTCATCCTTAGGCGTGGCAATGACTTCTTGCTTGCTCAGTTTATGTAGATGATATTATCTTTGGTGGTTCTTCTCATGCTCTTGTTTCTAGTTTTTACGAGACCATGTCCGAGGAATTTGAGATGAGTATGATGGGAGAACTCAATTACTACGGGGCTTCAAATCAAGCAATGCAAGGAAGGGATCTTCATCCATCGAGACGAAGTACACCAGGATCGCTCAAGCGCTTGAGATGGGTGGCGCAAGCGATCGCCACTCCCATGGCGACCGGCGATGCGGATCGGATGAGGAAGGAGAAGCCGTGGATCAACGCGAGTACTGCGGCATGATCGGCTCCCTCACATGCTGGCGGCCTCAAGGCCGGACATCCACTTCGCGGTTTGCCTGCATGCGAGGTTTGAGCGTCTCAGAGGACTTCCCATCGCCAAGCCGTTAAGCGCATCTTGGTATTTACACTCTACCCTCCAATATGGCATTTGGTTTTCTGCTCTTCGTCTTTGTCCATTCGGGGTTTTGATTCGATTTTGCGGTGTCGGCTAGATAGGAAGAGTACCTCGAGCACTTGTCACTTTTAGGCACTTCTCTTGTCTCTTGGTCTTCTAGGAAACAATCTTACATTGCACAATCCACTCTTTGAAGTGAATATGTAGCTGCTTTGCTAGTTCTTTGTAGTCGATTTTGTGGATGGTGTCCACTCTTAAGGATTTTGGGTTGGCATTTGATAGTGTTCCTCTTTTACGTGATAACACTTCTGCTATAAACATTGCTAAAAACCACATGCAACACTCTAGGACCAAGCACATAGACATTCGCTATCACTTTCTTAGAGATCATGTCGAGAAGGGTGATATTGTCTTTGCATTTCGTGAGTCAGAGGCTCGGTTGGTGATATCCTCACCAAGCCTTTAGATCCAACTAGGTTTGCCTCCTTGAGAAGTGAGTTAGGGTAATTTATCCTTACGGTTTGGTTTGAGGGAGTTGGCTCTGTTACGAACTTTTCTTGCTCATTTGAGCTTTTACATTTTCGATACCTTCTTCTAGTGGTATTTTCTTTTGATCTTTTGATCTTTTAGGCTCTTTAAGTTTTGTGCATCTCATTGTTTCATCTGCATTCATATGAAAAACCAAAAGATGCATTGTTATATAAGCTTTTACCTTGTCTTTTAAAATTGATGAAGCTTTGCTTATTACCCTTTTGAGCTTTAGTATTTCAATTCTGCTCAATGTCATGTCTAGTTCTTTGACTTGCTAGAATTATCATGCTTTCACATGTGTAGCTAAGTCTTTGCTGAATGAGCTAAAATTTTAAGACAACTTGAACTAAAAGCGCAATTTGTGGATGTTTTAGCTAGTTGCGCAATTAGTGCTCATACGTGACATTGGCCTGTCAAAATTGCGGTGTTAGCTCTTGAATCTAGTATTGATCATTGCTTGAGCTTCTTGTTCTTTTAAGAATCTAAATCTGCTCTTGTGGAAAATGAAAAATCAAATTTAAAGATTGTCTTGTGCGTAAAATGTGCCAAACTATTCTCTCGAGACTGCATGTCATAGACATGAACTTGGAGATAGTTTGATGATCCAGACGATCTCATGGGGATTGCTTGTCACAATTGACATGAACCTCAAGATTTGTCATACAGTAGAAGCTTAGGAAGAGTTTGTGGATGGCTCCTAGTCCAGGATCTTCTTCACTAAGATATACCTTTAATCAACTTCAATATTCATTGAAAATGAAAAACCTGTTGAAAAATGGGCGGTTGAGAAAAATTGAGCAAAATGATTCAATTCGGGACTGTTTGTCTCTTAATGTGGTCATTGTTAGCTTCTTGATCTCACATTGACATTTTGACATGGCGATATCATCTTAGGATCCTGTTGATGAACTTGCTAGATTTGAAACTTTGCTTAAAATGCTAAAATTCATTGCTTTACCTTAAGCCTTCTTGCTTAGCTTTGTTATATATGTCTTAACATGATCTTGCTAGCGATAGGCTTGATGTGTATTGAGTGTGATTAGAAATGCTAGCTTACTCTTCTTGGGTAATCTCCAAAGCTTCTTGTAATCAAAAATTGAAAAATTCAAAAATATGAAGCCACTCCATTGCATTTCATGCATGCTCAGTCTTATGCTTTTCCTCATTCTGCACTTGTTATCTCGGGCGAGAGGAAGGCGTGATTCCTTGATGACTCCATTGTCAAAGGGAGAAGATATTTGAGATGTGTAAAGGGAGAAGATTTAAAAGTATTAAAGGGAGAAAATTGGAGAATTTGAAATTTTAAAAAATTTGAGGATCATTGTGAGGGGAGTTTCTTATTTGCATTCGTTTGATCGTATTGCCATTTCTGAACGTGAATTGCAATTCTTGAGCCTCACGATGATCAAAGGTCATATCGAACAATTGTTCTTTCATATGGACCTTAAGTGAGATTTTAACTCTTTACGGAAAATGAAGCTTTCTGCTTTCTTTTACCTTATCTCACTTGCCTATACTATTACGAAGCCGACTTGGTCATTTCCATTGCTTTCTCTTGCATATGGACCAAGTTGTGCCTTTCTTGTAACGTCGAGTTTTACTTTTCAAACCTCAAAATTTGCATTTGTTGGAAATTGCCAATGTGTTCATCAAGGGGGAGATTGTGGATATCATGGGGATATGCTCATGATCTTAGGATGATGTGACAATTGGCAATGACATTGAAGGTTTGCGAAAACACAAGTTTTCGGCAAAGTTCGATTCTGTCGAGTCTCGGCGATCGGCCGGCTATGGTGGCGATCGGACCGGTCTGTCTTGGGCTATTTCTTTGGTAGCGGTGGCGGTCGGCCGGCCCGAGGCGATCGGACCGGCGGTGTGGCGATCGGCCAAACCTGGCGGCGATCGGACCGGTCATTAAGTGAAGTTTGGATTTTGGAGCTAGGCCAAAAATAGAGGGTGTAGGCAAGAGAGAAGGTTCTACTACTCTTGGTCCCATAATTTTGGAGTCTCGGACAAAAGTTCTATTCGTTTGAAATTTCGGAGAGGTTGCGGATTTGAGTTGAAATTTTGGCTAAGTCCACAGGTGGCGGTCGAGCCGGCCTTACGTTGGCGATCGGGCCGGCGATGTGATCGAGCCGGCCAAGGGTGGCGATCGGCCGGTTTTCACTTAACTCGTCGGCCGTGTGGCGGCGATGGTTGCTGTTAGGTCAATCTCATGGGTTTGGTGCATATGTGTTGCATGATGCATGTTTTGACTAACGTGGGTCAAGTTGTGAAGAACTTGTTCCGGTTTGATTTGCTTGTCTATTGTTGTGCGGGTTGCTTGGTGGTCAGCGACGGTCAGCGGCGAGGATGATCGGGACTAGGCTTGGAGGCGAGGTTGAGCGATCGGCGATGCGGGTGAAGTCATTGGACTCAAGTATGGTGCAAGATGGACAAAGGTGACCGAGCAGGCGATTCGGTGCGGCCCAGTTGGATCAAGCGGCGCGGGGTGGGTGCAAGTGCCATGGTGGTTTCGGTGGGGCGGGATGGGAGAGACTTGCCGACATGATGAGCCGTTGGATCAACCTACGTGGCGAACAGCGAGTGCCGCTGTCTGGACTCGGTCTTGGAGAAGGACCGAGAAGGGTATTTTGGTAATCTTACCAATACCGCCTTGGTGACCTTTGCTAACCGCGGCGCAAGGCGGTGCGTGGAGAAGCGGATTAGGTCAAGAGGAGATGAAGACGGCGCTTTAAAATGCGTGCGTGTGTGACCCGTTTGTTTTGGGCCTTAACGGGGCCCATTATGGAAACTCTTCTAGAAGGTCTAGGCCTCCACTATAAATAGAGGAGGAGGTGGCTGCACCCCTTAACCCTTTCATTACTTGTAAACCCTAGTTTTTGCTTGTGTGCTTAGGGAGTTGATAGTTGGAGGTTAGGGTTCTAGAGAGTTGGATTTGATTCGTGCTCATGTATTGAGTCTTTGTCCTCCATTGATGGAGTGGCTGTAAACCAATACCATATCAAATCAATCCAAAGAAAGTTCTCTCAAAGATGAGTTCATTTGCCTTCTTTCTCTCTATTTGGTGATTTTGAGTCTTTCTTTGATCCATGAGTTTTGGTTGGTTTCTTGCTATAATCTAACTTGCTGCAACATGTGGGAACCCATCTAGGGTCAACTTAGTCATCAATCACCCACGAGCAAGTTTCTAGATCATATTTCGTTCTTGACTCGGTTTTGACCCACCTTCACTCAAGCGGGAAAAGGTCTGAACTTTGGCAAGGATCTTCACGATCGTTGCTTGGAATAGGTTCTGACATCCTTAGGAAGGTGTGTGTCAAGTTTCACGAAGTTTGGGCGCACGAATCAAAAGTTAGATCAATTTGCGTTTTGGTTTTTGGTGATTTCACTATTCATTGGCACGGAGTCGACCGCCATGTATTGAGAGGTCGGACCGATTTCAAAGTCGACCGATTTCTAGTTGGAGGTCGGACCGCCCAACTCATTTAGGTTTTGAGTTTTATGTTTTTGAAGATTTTGCTTGGGTTTTGATTGGATTCAATACAAGTCTTCATTGTGCATGATTGATTGATCTTCATAGCTTTCATAGCTATTGGAGTGAGATTCATATTGAATTCAATTAGGGAGAAAAAGAGATCGTGCTCCTATTCACCCCCTCTAGTCGCCTTTGTGGGAACTATTGGCCCACAAGTAGGGTGTCGCATCGGTCCAACAACTATCTTATTCCTAACGACGTGCCTATCGAACAAGCTGCCGAATGTAGCGTCATAGCTCGAGCAAATCGACGTGTGCCAGGTTGGGAATGTTAAGCAAGACACGTTGTGTAACAACCCCAAAACTAGGGTTTGTATTTCAAATGTATAAAAGTATTAAAGTTTAAAAAACTTTCGTTGTATCTCTTGGTCATGCTCTTGGTTTTATACAAACTTGTGTGCAATTTCAAACTTTTGAGGTTTGTATTAAAGTTTGTGTTGAGATTTCGAATTTTTAAACTTAAATTCCATTGCTATTTGAATTCCAGAAAAATGTGTGAATGAAAGTTCCTGAAAATAATTTATTCAAATACTAGATTATTTATATTGAATTGTAATTATTTTTACCAAATTTTAGAAGTCATTTTACCTTCACCAAAATTCGAATCAAATCATTAATGCGATTTGAAAACAATTTAATTCTAACAAATTTTAATGTATAAAATGTTTAAAATTATTTTCCTAAGTCCCTTGAACCTCAGAGTGCCCACAAAAATTTTGAAGTTTTGAATTTTATATCTATTTCAAGCGCTAGGTCAAACTCAATTGTTTTGGTCAAAATTGAATCCAAATCCTAAAACCTGTTACTGTTAAGCCAACTCGAGTCCGACCGAACCCCGCGCCACCCGGGTCTGACCGCACCACCTCGCCTGAGCCACTTTTTCCTCTCTCTCTGACAACCCGACCCCACCGGCAGGCTTCCTCCTCCACGCGGCGCGTGCGTCCGCGCCAGCTCGCCAGCCCCGTCGCCGCATGCATGCCGCCACGTCTCGCCGCCCATGCCGTCTTCACCTCGGTGCATCCGCCTTCTCCTTCAAAAGCCGTCGAGAGCCCCACCTACCCCGGCTTTTCCCTTCCACTCCTCTGTCCATTTTCTTCGCCGAACACCAGGAAGCCGTGAGCAGCGCCGCGCCGCCTCCTAACGTTCCGGTCACTCCGCGACTCGATCACCGCCGATCGCGTCCGTCGCGTGTCCTCGCCTTGAGGAACAAAACCCCTCGGTCTATTTGGAGGAACCGCCACTGAGGAGCTGCGCGCACGGCTTCTTCCCCGACTCCGGCCTCCACCGCTTTCTCCGCCGCCGCGTCCCCAACAGCGAGCTCTAGCTCAATTCCTCCCTCCTGGAGCACCCTCTAGGCTCCCTTGATCTTCCCCGATCACTCACTCGCTCTCTCTTTCTCTCCAGGAACCCCTCCACGGAGACCACCCCGCGCCGCCGCACGCTCTCGTCGTCGGGCCACTCCGGCCACTCTCCGTCATTGTCGATCACTCCGACATGCTCCAGGTGATCCACTGGTGCCCATGCGCGCTCTAGTTACCATCCTCTTCATCCCCGGCGCTGGCGCCCCGTTCCACCTCCACGGCCGGCCGCCGCTCGCCATCGCCGCGCCGCCACCGTGCCTCTCCGGCCACCCCGAGACCACCCCTAGCTTCAGTAACCCCCTGGCAACCCATTTTGGCCATCGCCACCACCTCCGCACCACTCCCCTCGCCGGCGACGACCTCAGCTCCACTTCGGCCAGAGCTCAGCCCGAGCTTCCCCTGTTCTTCCTTGAGCTCCCTGTTGCTGATGTGGCTGACAGTGGGGTCCACTCACTTAAGCCAAACCATTTGCTGCTAATCAACCATGTGAATGTCCATTAGTTCACTCAAATGTACTAACAAATTTGAAGTTGAGTTTTGAAAGAAGTTAGACATTAGTTCTTTGAAGCTTTTCTCTGTTTTTGTCAGTAAACTGAAGATCAATTGTTAGGAGGTGAAATGCTTTTGCTAATAGATTTTGTTAGTACTTGATAAATCCCTTAAGAAGCAGTGTTTAGCAAATAAATTATTTAATTAGTAGCTCTAGATTTCAAACTCTTGTTGGAATGAATGTTCAGAGAAGTTGTTGAGTTGAACAAGTGGTATTGTCAGTAACCTGGAAACTATCAGGTTTGCTAAATAAGTTTATGACCTTGTTAGTGCAATAGTTAGAAAGGTCCTTGATTTAATTAGCCCTTGGGCAGCTTTGTAACATAGTAACCAAACCTAAAAATCAATGCTAGAGATGAATTTTGAGAAAGCAGCAGTGAGCTATCTTAGTGAAGTTAAGTGTTGTAGGAAGTATGGCTGTTAGTTTTCCTCTTCAGTAGGGCTTTTTGGGTGCTTTTTGCCTTTAGAAGTTTGTTTGTCGGTTAAATCCTCCAGTGGGTTAGCAAAATTTGAAAGTTTGAGTTTAAGGAGGATCAGCTAATAACATCTAGGTTCAGAAGGACTTGTTCTTAGAGGTGCTTGAGTAGTAACCAATAGACAACTAGTTTTGTCAATAGAATTTTGTCTCTGTCATTGCAGTACCTAAAATTTTGTTCTTGAGTCTTTTAGTCGGAGTCCTTTAGTCTGTAGAGCATTTATCTTCTAGTAGTAGTCAGTGGGAAGATCAATTGACTAAAATGATAATTGAGTAAATGGTTAGGCTAGAATAGTTAAGTAGGTAACTAGAAACCATCTGTAGCTAATAGATGTGCACACAATCACCATCAAAGTCTGCCGAAAGAGGAGAGCATATAAGATGATTGTTTTGATTGCATGATTATCGTGGAAAATAAGTGAGTTTGAAAAGAACAGTAATAAGAAATCCTAACTAATTTAAATAAACTCCTAATCAACTAATTTGTTGTTCCTAATTTCATAATCTATCTTCTGTGTTTTTAATTTTTGGATTCTTTTGGCATTACGTGTTTATTATTGTTTTAGCTTTGGCGCTTTTATTGTTAGATGACGTTGATTACGAGTGATCCTCTGCGACAAGTCGAATATCTCAAACAAGGCAAAGGCAAGCGGTTTGATCATATCCACTCAATCCCATTACTTTTAAAATCTAATACTTTGTTTTACTAAATGCGTATGCATGCTTTTGTGTCAATGATTAATTTTGTCGATTAGAGGTAGTTAATCCCATTGCATTGTTGCCACGAAAATTGTTCACCCTGCCACTACCTTAGGAATATTATCTTCATTGGTGAATTAGAGCCGGTGAATGATTTAGGGCCTTTTATTTGTCTTTGCAATATGATGCTTAGCAATGCTTGAATCTGGTAGAATTGGGCGGTTATCGACTTGGTCGGTAACCTTGATCACACAAAATTATTATAACTTGATATTTCAACATTTTTGCTATATTTAATTGTGAAAACTAAAAACTGAAAACAAAATGATTTCGACTTGGGCACAATGGTAAGATGGTGTGAATTTGGGTGTGGTGGAATGGTGCCGGGTCAATTAAGGACCGAACTACTTGTGAGTACACATTATCAGAGCATTTTGGTGCGTGCTAACCACACTAGAGGGTATGGGACCTCTCTTGACTAAGTACTTTGGGGTGTTAATTAATGAGTCGCGTGGTGGGTTGCATATGTGATATATGCAACATGGACATGTTTGTGGGGAGTGGAGCGCTGCAGAGGCGGTGTCTCTTACTCCACGTATGGGTCCTTGTGATCCATATTTCGCCGGCAGATCACTAAGGGTTAACCCCCATACGTGCGGCTCTTGATTAGCATTTTCCATTGGAAAACGTCTTGTTAGACTTAGCCGTGCCTGCATACCAAAGGAAGTATGCTAACCGTGGCTGGTGGAAAGGCGGTCTAAAGTGTGGGTACATTGGTACACCCCTGCAGGGTTTAAAACTATTCGAATAGCCTCGTCCTAGGTTATGGACACGCTTGGGTAAGCTTTTCAAGAGTTAGACTACAATCTTTTAATTAAAACTTGATGGGTTGGTATGAATGGATGTTAATACTATTGTTGTGGTGACCATTGGGATGGTCACTTCCAAGTTGTCTTTATTGTTATTATTTATTATTGTATCGCTGTTATTTCAACAATTGCTAATAGTTTGTCAAATTGCCTTGAATCTATTACATTATTGCAATGAAAACTCGCTTTCTGCTAAAGGTAAGTCGAGAGCCCCCTCCACTTAAATAAAGCTTGCATGTAGTTAATTATAGTTCATTACCCTTACACGTCGGTCTTGCAGTACAAAAACAATTTTTGTACTCGGTTGCTTTGCTTAATGTTTTGTTGCGAGAAAGAAGGTGAGCCCCAAGGGCTTTCCTTTTGTGAGTCGTCTTTGCGGGTTTGACGACTAGCTTGGCGGCGGTTGGTTGCCTTGTGGGTAAAGGCACACTAATTGGTTCTTTTGTTTATCGCCATCTTATAGCTTTTGCTTCCGCTGATTAATCGTTATTTAGTTGTTGTTTTGGCCGGTTGGCCCTTGTTGTATTAAATCTCTATATTGTATGTCTTTTATTAGACTTGTTGTATGGAATTGATGCATGATTTTGTAGCAGTGTGTATCGCATTTGGAAGTATACATATCCTGAGGCTTGGTTTATTTGAATTGTGATGCTAGGGTCAATGGAAGGCTAAGCATTACAAGTCGAATAAACTGGGGTCCTCACACGTTGGCAGCTGGACAAGTCCACTCCGTCTGGACCGGAACGCACGGACAGGGAGGCACCTCAGAAAGAGGGGAATGATCGACCGAGTGTGTGTCCATGCGTTTATATAGCCGAGCACGGGAGACGCAACGATAAGACCACACGGGGCAGCTTTGCACATCGACAAGACCACACGGGTCAGCTTTGCGCAGCGACAAGACCACACGGGGCAGCTTTGCGCAGCGACAAGACCACACGGGTCAACTTTGCACAGCTTTGCGCAACGACAAGACCACACGGGGCAGCTTTGCGCAGCGATAAGACCACACAAGGCAGTTTTGCGCAGCGACAAGACCACACGAGCGACTTTGCGCGGCGATAAGACCACACGGGCGGCTTTGCGCGGCGACAAGACCACGGGCGGTTTTGCGCGCGACAACACCACGCGGGCGCTTTGCGCAACGATAAGACCACACGGGGAAGCTTTGCGCAGCGACAAGACCACACAGGCCAGCTTTGCGCAGCTTTGCGCAGCTTTGCGCAGCGATAGGACCACAAGGGGCAGCGTAGGACTTCGTCGCCAAGCGCGCGTTGTTGCTGCGACGTCGACCGACGACCGCAACGCCGGGCGGGCGGGTTGGGATCATTGTGTATTGTGTGCAGCATGTCATGTTATGTGATTTACATTATGATTTATATGTGGACAGTCCGCGGCAAGGGCAAGGGAAAGGATCGTCGGGCGCTTAAAACGGATAGTGCTTAAAACGGTTTAGCTTTGCGCAGCGGCGACGTGACCCGATGAGTCAGCTTTGGGCAGCGACGTGACCCGACGAGTCGGTAACTTTTCAGAAATACAAGACAACACTCTGCCTCGTCAGAAACTTTTTAGAAAGACAAGACAATACTCTGCGTCGCCACAAACTATTCAGAAAGACAAGACAATACTCTGCCTCACTAAAAAACTTTTCAGAAAGACAAGACAATACTCCGTGTCGCCAAAAACTTATCAGAAATACAAGACAACACTCTGCCTCGCCAGAAACTTTTCAGAAAGACAAGACATCACTCTGCCTCGTCAGAAACTTTTCAGAAAGATAAGACAACAGTGTACCTCGTAGGCTACTCACCAGAACTTAACCATACCGTGACCACCCCTGGGGGCTTATAAAAGGGGGTGACCTGCTCTGGGAGAGAACACTACACAACCAAACCCAACATTACACGAGAGCTTCCTTCACTACGTCGGGATGGACAAGAGACAGAAGAAACAATGGGACAAGATGACAAAGTAATGGGATGAGATCCGCGGACTAGCAAGGGCTGCTGGGGAGCGGGACGACCAAGCAAGGGCTGTTGCGGCCCGGGTCCAGCAAGAGGCGCTTGCTAGGATGGCAGCTCTCCGTAGTGACCCCGTAGCAAAGAACCCCATCACGAGCGTTCCAACCGGCGTTCGCGCGGCACCGCCCGGAGGGAGACGCCGCCCCTCTGCTGGTGCATGGACCCATGCAAGTTCTTCAAGTCTAAGCACAGGCTAAGCCTGAGCATGCGTTACTGGGGTTGTGCGAACTACTCCTGTGACTATCACGACCGCCGTTGGGACATACGCACTATCGGCGGCCGTAAGATCGATTCTGATGATGTTCTTATACGCTTTCTCTTTCGAAGTATGCACTAACAACCTCTCCCATCTACCCGTAGTCCCCGGATCCGCTATGTGGCTACCGCAAGTGGATCAACCACGAGATCCACCCACATGACCAGTGGACTCTCGACTTTGAGGAGCGGGATGTCAAAAGGGCCCGCAAGATCCGGGAGGACGAGCGCCGCAACGATGAGCAAAACGAGCATATACGTTGGGAGACAAAAGCTCATCTCGAGGCGTGCAATCGCAGTCAGCGCGAGGCTCGCGAGAGGAGCGCGAAAAAAGAGGGAAATAGCAGCCAAGGCCAAAGCAGGCGGCGAGGAGTTCAACGCCGAGCTCACAAGGAAGGGAAAATGGCCGATCCTCGCATGAGGTCGGGCCATTCGTAGTAGTCCTTCGTCCTACCCGCCATGTTTTTACTATCCCCAAAGGCATGTATACTTACATAGTCCGGATGCTTGTGTCGCACTGCATGCAGTAGTAGTAGCAAGGATGACTCAAGCAATTAGCCGAACTAGCATGCCATGTGACCACGTGTAATGTGCCTCTGTCTTGATTCTAATGTAGTTACGGTTCTGCAAGCCCATCTTCCTCTTCTCCTTGAACCCAATTGCAATTTAGGCACGGGCTATATATGGATGGTTTGGCTGCCATTCACTCACTCTTCACTTCCTCTTCTCCTTTCTTCCAACTCATATCTTTGCGTTGGCGACGTGACTGACGAGTCGGTTTTTACGTGATGATGTGACCCGACGAGTCGGCTTTGCGCATGATGTGACCCGACGAGTCGACTTTTGCTATAGTCATGTGACCTGACGAGTCAGTTTTTGTATAGTGATGTGACCCGACGAGTCGGGACAAAATCTAAAAGACATCACGCAACACTGCCAAATGATTCCTCCTCAGGCCAGCTACCCAATTGCAATTTAGCCACAGGCTATATATGAATGCTTTGGCAGCCATTCACCTCACTCTTCACTTCCTCTTCTCCTTTCTTCCATTCTATAACAACATGTCTTCGGCCTCATCTAACTTTCGTGTGAGCAGACAATTAGAATCGCTGCGACAGCACCTCGTGTGCCCTCGTTGCAGGGATCCGGCAAATGTGTTCACCTCGCATACGCCAACGAATCCATCCCGAGTGTTCATGAAGTGTTCAAATCTTACGGTAAGTAGTGCCTAATCATCCCAAATGAATTCCATTCGAAATAGCACGTTCTTTTTTTCACTTGAAGCTGCAATTCCTTTTCAGAACACAACATGTCGATTTTGGCGGTGGTGATGAAGGCCCCAATAGTTCGAGATATTGCAATGCAAATTGTCGCCTTACAAGAAGACACGTGGTGTTGCTTGCATTTCGCCCAATGGCTCGACCCTCCGATCAACCAATGCAAATGAAGCTATGACTTAAAAGATGGATGAAAGGATGGAAAGGGTTGAGAAAATGCTTCAGAAATTACTTCACATAGTTAGTTTTGCGGTATTTCTTCTATTATTTCTTGTTCTTGCCAAGTAAAAGTCCAGTTGTAATAAGATTGTAATGTCCACTCTTTATTTATGTATCGTAGTCCTTCATAAATAGATCAACTGTCGTGTATCCCTGCATTACATGACGTATGCCTTTGCGACATTGTTGTACTTTGGCGATACGGCGTTCACAAAATATTATTCCGAGTCTAACAGATAGTTTTCCAGAAGTATGGGAAAGTATAGCATATTTGGAATATCCCACAACCTCCTCTAGACCGCAAATATACCTTGTTATCAAGACTGCAAACCCTACTTTTTTTTCATTTCTGCAAACCCTAATCGAAATGACTGAAGAAAATTGTGCAGTGCATATAGAGTATGGAACCACAACATTTCTGGCCCCCAACATTTCAATGTACTGTTTTAGGCTATCTTCATAATCACAACGAGCGTTCTCAACCCCTTTAATTGTATTTTGTAGAAGCTCCATAAAGTAATATACTTTAACTCGTCATTTTTAACAAGCGCATCGTAATATCACTTACCTTCCTCCTTACGACTCATTACTATCTTAATCGTCCTCGTAAAATTTCTACGAAAATAACAAACAGACCAACCAACGTTGTCACCACACTTTTATTTTCAAAAAAATAATAATATCATACAATAGATTATTTTAACAAAATTCGAGAAGTAATGTGATCAACAACCGCAGCAATCAAGATATTATTTCTCTTCAGTTTTCTCTTTTTCAGAGTCTTTGAAAGCTTCAAAAAATTAAAATAAACCATTTCTATTTTAGTGTATCAATTAGAGCTTAATTGAAAATTTTAGAAAATTAAAAATAATTTAAATGAGTAAAATACACTTCTATTAAATTCAATCTTTTTTAACAATTTTTTTTGTTTTCTCCTCTATTTTTCCTTTATTTTCCTTTTTTCCCAACCATCTTCCTTCTTTCTCCCTATTTCCTCTCTCCTTCGCGCCACGTGGCGCGAGAGAGGGCAAGGTGCTGCCAAACCCCACGGTAGCACCTTGCTCATGCTGTCCCACACGGCAACAACTTGGCTGTTGCCCAACCATGCGACTACTTTAAATTTAATTTTTAATTTTTTTAATAATATTTAATATTTTAAAAAAATCTAATTTTTTCCAAATTTTAACAGGGGGGCCTGCTGGCGCGTCGCTCGGTCTGCGACGCTTGCGCGATGAGCCGGCGGCAAAGACTTCGTTTCAAAATTATTTTTTAATTTTTTTAATAATATTTAATATTTTTTAAAAAAATTCTAATTTTTTCCAAATTTTATTTAATTTTTTAAAAAAATTTAAGATTTTTTTTACATGTTCTTCCTTTTAAAAAAAAAATTACGAAAAGGGGCTGGCCGTTGGCGGGCGGTGGTTGCCGCCCTCGGTACATGATGCGTGCCTTGTGTGAGAGCTATTTTTAAATTTTCGCTTGAAGGGGGCTATTTTTGAAATTCAAAATTGCTACAGGGCCAAATATGCAAAAATTTCCAACAGTTGTCTATATCACTATACATGAGCTGGAATGTTCAATACAATTAAATTGATGTAGTGTATTGGAAGAGATGAGCGAAGAAAAATTACATTCAAGCAATAGATAGCATGCACATTCAACTTAAACTACTGGACAGCGAAGATATTTTCAAACTTGCATGTGTTCGAAACTGTATAATTTTCTCACAGAAATTTTACAGAGAGCTCTATAATTCATGTATAAATCCTACAAAATTAATTCATGTGTTCCAAACATAGTTTAAGTCCAAACTATCACATTGTTTACTATGCACACACAGAAGAATTTACAGTTTGGAACAAACATGCTTGAAAATACCGATTAATCCAATAAGCAAACACATTGGCTACCGAAGCATATTTTGGTGAAAAAAATAACAGAATAAGAGAAAAAAACAATAGATATTTCTTGTGCTAGTTGGATTTAGAAAGGGAGAACTAAGAAATAAAGCGAGATGTGAGATGCGGGAATTAGTTTATTGTTGTTATGTTTACTATCAATGACGTGGTCAACGTCTGAAGAAGCTGAGCAAGAGTTTATGGCCCTATTTGTTTGGGTTTTTTCTTTAGCTTAAAAGCAGAAAAACCAAAAAACAAATAGAGGGGTGGCTTTTCTACCGGACTTTTGGAAAAACCTAAGCCTCTCATATAACTATAAGCCAAAAGCCAGCTAAAGAGAGTTTTTTTTTGTTTTTTGGTTGTAAGTAGCCTTTTGCCACTCAAGTTCGTTGAAATTGCCCACCAAATGTCATTGTATATAAACTCCAAAATCACTCATCTTCTCTTCATTTCTCCTCCCCTCTCCAGGCCAAACGGCTGTGGCCCTCTTGCGCAATTCGTAGCGTTTGTGTCGCGACTCTCCACTCGCCTCCTCACCGGCGGCCGGTGCCGGCGACCCTTCTCCTGACGCCGTCTTCCTCTATGTTTTCGGTAGTGGTCACACCAAACGAGCATGTAGCATACCTCGTCGCCGCTAGACCCATCCTCTTCGTCGAGCGGCATGACATGAAGACAACGATGCAGATCAGGCGTGGCGACGAAGCCGAGGTGCAGCACATGCTAAGCATGGGAGTGGGGGTGCGACGTGGGCTACAGAGGATCATGTCCAAGTGGAGTGATAGAGCCAAAGTTGTGGTGTAGGCCAAGAACAGCACCGCAGTGTAAGATGAGGGTCTGGACGAATATCTATCAGGTGTCATGGCGGAGCCAAGGGAACAGCCCAACGTGTTGGGTTATATGTTTTTTTTTTATAATCCGTAACAATGCATGAGCACTCCGCTAGTTTTATTATAACAGTGATTGTGGTGTTCAAAGCAAATGGTCATGATTTTGCAGTGTCACTCGGTCAAATATGACTTTTACATTGTGTTTTGACATATGACACAGAAAACAGTGCCGAGGAGCCAATTTTGCCTAATGGATTCCATGCAAATATGCAATGCCAGATTGCCAGCTCGGTTCTCAAATCTCAATACAAGTCCTCACCAAATCACAGTACACTGACGTTAATTAATTGCTCCCTAAGCTTACACCGTTACACGGACACACGGTGCCTCCACCATTTCTTGAAGTCCCAACCTGGCCGGCACAGAGCTCAGCCTCCCGCTCTCTACTTTGCCACTCACAGCCATCTTGCCGCCGTTGCGTCTCGTCTCCAGCGTCTACCTCGAACGACTTCAAGGTGTAGAAATGGAAGCAGACGATATAGTACACAAGGTTGAGCACCATGAGGAAGGTCACGAGCCAGTAGTAGTAGTCCAGCCTGCCCCTGTTGATGTTGTCCTGGAGCCACTCCCCTTTGCTGGCGCCCTGCACCACCGTGACGAGCACCGTGCCCAGGTAGTTCCCGAGGGAGCCGGCGAGCCAGAACAGCGCAGCCGCCGAGCTACGCATGCTCTCCGGCGACTGGTCGTACAGGAACTCCATGTGCCCAACCGTCGAGAGTGCGTCGCCCACGCCGTGGAGCGCGTACTGCGGCACCAGCCAGAACACGCTGACCGGCACGACGGTGTTGGGGCTGTCGAGTAGCCCGTGATCGGCCGCGGCCGCGCGCCGCTTGGCCTCGACGAGCGCGCCCGCGAGGACGCCGAGGAGGGAGACCGCCAGCCCGGCGCCCATGCGTTGGAAGTAGGTGATACCCGACTGCCGGCCGGTGTAGCGGCGCGCGACGGGGACGAAGACGCGGTCGTAGAGGGCGAGGCTGACGAGCATGGTGAGCGTGGTGAAGATGATCATGGTGGCCGGCGGGATCTGGAAGCGCGGGGTGAGGTGGCGGTCCATTGTGCGCGCTTGTTGGATGGTGAAGGTGAAGTTGTGCGACCCGGCGGCGATGAGCGTGATGCTGGCCGCCCACAGGGGCAGCATGCGGACGATGGACTTGAGCTCCTCAACGCGGTGCACCGTCGACAGCCGCCACAGGTCGGGCTCACCGGAGCCGGCGAGGTCGGCCGTCGTCAGTATAGCCGCTCGATCCAAGAACCTTCACGTGGGGGCAAGTACAAGTCAAAATAAACAAAGAACCACATGAGGAAAAAGACAAACACACACAATGATGCACATGGAGCCTACTCATTACTCAAGATCGATTACTCGCCTAAGCTGGTTGGTGTGGAGCAGCCTCCCGTCGGCGGTGATGGGAGCATCGAGCTCCTTGTTCTGGTACAGCAAGCCGGCGTCCTCCGGCAGGGCCTCCTTCCTCTTCTTGAACGCCGCGACGACGACCTGCACCAGTCTCTTGAAGGGGCTCCCTCCGGGCTTCACCTTGACGTAGAGGGGGTACCCGACGACGAACGACAGCACGGAGACGAACATGGCGATGGCGGGGATCCCAAACCCCCAGCCCCACCCGACGTTCTCCTGGATGTACACCACCACCGTCAGCGCGAGCAGCACGGCGAGCCCCATGCTGAAGAAGTAGAGGTTGAAGTAGCTCCACTTCTGCTCGCCGCCGGGGCGCCTCCCGCCTAGGCTGAACTGGTCGGCGCCGAACGCCACCACGCACGGCCGGATGCCGCCGGAACCGAAAGCGGTGCAGAGCAGCGACAGGTACAGCATGGTGAGCTGCCCGCCGTCCGCGCGCTGGCACGGGGTAGTAGTACTAGTACCGCACGGCGCGGGCCGGAGGGAAGGGAGAAGCGCGGACACGACGAGGCCGAGCATGCCGAGCTGGTACAGCAGGCCGCCAGCGGCGATGGTCCAGAAGCGGCCGGCGAAGGAGTCGGCGATGATTGCGCCGAAGACCGGGGTGAAGGCCGCCGTGCCGGTGAAATTGGTGAGGAGGTTGGAGGCCTCCACCAGCGGCAGGTGCAGCTGCTGCGTCAGGTACGTGATCATGTTCGCGTTGAAGCCGGCCGTGGCAAATCTGTCGCAGATTTCGTTCGCTGCGTTGCATTGACACACAGAATGTAAATCATACGCTTGAAAGGTGATTCCATTGAAAGAAATTAGATCCCACAAAAGCACCAGCAATCACCTAGTATGAATGGCATTGTCTTGAAGCCGCCCTGCTTCGTCTTCTTCGACGATCCGTCTTCATCAGCCGGTGCTGCAGCCGCCATGGTAGATGTAAACCGTCCTTACCTCCGTACGGCTGCTCTAGAACTCTAGATACGAGTACTGAAGTAGCAGTGGGAGTGTGGGACACAGAGGGCTAAAATAAACACTACAGTGGCCAGTGCTATCTTGGCAAATGGCAAATGGCAAGTGGCAATATATCTAGACTGCAACGCTGCAACCTTCGGTAGTGTGTCAGTGAACCAACTCAACGTGGCTCGCATTGGGAACAGCGAAGCATGCACCGGAGTCAAACAACCAAACGTTGCGCCGGAACCCGGAGGTGCAGTGCAACTGTGCAATCAGCGAGCTCAGACCTTCAGATCTGACGACAGATCGTAGTTGATTTATATAGAGATTATGAAAGACTCGAAGTATCGCAGTCAACAAGTCAGTTCGTCTTCTTCCAGTCCATAGAAGGGATCCAATGTTGTATATTTAATTAACAGTGGCAGGTAACTACATTATAAGTGAGCATCGCACACTTTTTTTAGATGGAGCATCGCACAATTGGTCATCTTTTTCTTTTTAACTACACAGTTGGTCATCGTTGATTCAATGATTTTTTTTCTAGAGGGAGTTCAGTGACAGCCCATACCATTCTAGCTCAACTGAAGCTAGACCAACTCGTCGACTGGGCTCGAAATAGCGATACGGCCATACGGGCCACTAGCTAGGCCCTTTTTATTCGGGGGAACCAATGCGGTGAAGGGATGGACCCGGGGCTCAACTGAAGCTAAGAGGGTCACGCACACACGCTCCATGGCCCGGCCTGGTTCTGGAGCTTCGTGGGCGGACATTTAAATGGGCGGGCTGCTCTATCTTTTGGGTTAGGGGCAGCCTGGCCTACTCGCAAATTACATCATCCAAGAAAGGTGTGTGACACTGTGACCTCTCCATTCTCCAATGCCAACTGCTTAGGGATGAAAACAAATATGAATTATCCGTATTATGCCACCTTTTTCATTCGTTTAGCAATTTCTCTCCTATTCATATTCGTATTCGAAATATCACAAAAAATATGGATACGAGCATGGTATGGAATTTTCCCGTCCGAATTGCTATTTTATCAAAACTATTCATATTCAGATTCGACAAAGCAATATAAGTATTTTATTACAGTATATCTAATTAGTTAGATAAGTTTTTTTTAGATTCAACACGAATTCATGTTCCTTTAGGTGGGATAAATAGATTAGAATGATTAAGTGCGACTATACAACGATAAAGCGATACTAACATCTTCAAATTACATAAGTTACAAGGATATCCGGATTCGACTGAATTGAGTACATATTCGATTTGAATTCGTATTCGTTATGACATTTGATTCATATTTGTATTTGAGCATATTTGAATTTGAAACCGTTTAAAAATATGAATGCGAATATGGTTTCACCACTATTCGATTCGTATTCGATCCATTTTTACCCCTACCTAGGCTACCGTCAAATATAGGAGAAAGATGGCTGATGTATGAGGGCACTCCTGATGCTCCTACATCAGCAATGTCTAATATTATGTCAACTAGGATTGATGTTTAGGTGGAGGGGAAATTAAAGGAGAGACAGAGGGAAGTAGTGTTTCATGCGAGATATGCCTTGGGCACACAATTCAACACATAAGAAACAACAAAAACTTGCATTGAGAAGGAGAATTGTGTCTAAATACACTATTTATGGCACCCACCACATTAACCCCGTACAACTATGCCCATGGTTACGCCGTCGGGCCACCGGCATCCACTAGCCACCACCATGGTGATCGAGCTGCGATCGTGACCGCCTATTGTTGTCACTAGCCCATATTCCATGAGAATTTTCAGATACAATATATGGATAATATCGGATGCAGATCGAGACTAAAAAATGGTATTCCAGATGTATTTTTTTCTAGATACAGCATCGGATAGAACGGGAATTATTCGTCCCGTTTTCACCCCTGCTATAGCTTTCATTTGAAATGACCTGATGATAGTTTTCAAGGCTTGTTGGTAACTTCACATAGCTTAACTCGGGCTCATTCGGCTCGTCTCCCACCCAAGGACATTTAATGGGAAAAAAGTTGTTCTTGCCGCCTTTTATGTCTTAACGCGCTGTGCTAGTTATGCCATCGAAAGATCTGTCTTTTTTTTTGGATTAAGTATATTGTTCGTCCCTCAACTCTTGCCCTAGTTTAATTTCTGTCCCTGAAGTTCAATACCGGGTATAACACGTCCTCGAACTATCAATACCACGCAAAAACCGTCCCTTCATCTGTTTTAGAGCGGGTTTGACCGGGTTTGACCCACGTGGCTTTCTGATTGGATAAAAAAATGCCAGCACATCTCCTCCCCTACTCTGCCATGCTCGCCCCCGGCTGCTTCGACGAGCGCGTCTTCAAGGTGCTGGACCGGGTGGTTGCGGAGGCGGCGCGGCACGTCGTGAGGCTGCTGCTGAGCCTGGCCAGCAACCTGGAGGCGTATGGGGGCTTCTACCCCGGCGCTTCCCTCCCCCTACGGCGTCTCCTCCCCAAGGCACAGCCACCGGCGCTGCGTGCTCCTCCTCGGCTCCCGCCTCCGGCTGCTCCACACGCCCCCCTCTGGTTGGCCCGCGACCGGCCTCCGGCTCCTAGCAGCTTCGCACCTGCGACGACGAGTTAGACTACGAGACGACGAGCTTCGAGATCCGTGCGCTGGAGCAGAGATCCTCTTGCTTGGCGTGACGCCGCAGCCGGCATAACACCGTGAAAGGAGGCTCGGTTCACAAGCGACGCGGCCGCGCCGGTGGTGGTCGTGCAACGAGCCCGGTGTCCGGCAATGCATTGGCTCCATGTGGTGGGCTCCCGGTGGTGCGCCAAGAGGATCCTACGCGTCTTTGCGAGGCCGCCGTGTTCGGAGGCACCCACCGTCTAGGGCAAGTGCGAGCGACGGAGAGAAGGTGGACAAGAAGCGTTCACCAGCGTGGACGCCTCCTCCGCCTCTTCCTAGACGCCTCCTCCGGCCCACGGTCGGCCACCACCCGAAGAAATCGCCGGAACCACCATCCCTTTCACCTCCGGACGATTTAAGCTCCACCGCCGCCATCTTCTCCTCGGCGCCCCTCGGATCAATTCCTCCCGTCTGGAGCACCACACCGACACCCTGACGCCTCCCCAACCGCCGGCCGAAGCTCCCCACCGCCCTAGGCCACCGCAGCCGTGAACCACCCCGCGCCGCCCTAGCCTCTCGTCGCCGGCCTCCTCCAATGCTCCCCCGCCTCCTCGGACATCACGGTGAGCTTCCATGTACCTCTCTCGTGCTCATGCTCGCCTCCTTCCTCTCCTCGCTCCGGCGTGCCGGCGCTTGTTCGGCGGCTCGCGCTGTCGCTTCGCCGCCGCGGCTTCTCCTCGCGCTGCCCGGCCGCGCGATGCGCCTCCTCGACCTCCTCCCCACCCCGGCCACCCGTTTTGCCACCCTCGCCGGCTCTCCGGCTGCTGCTCGACGCCGGCCAGCCCGCCGCCTAGCGCCCCCTGGCTTCCTTTGTCGGCTGAGCCTCCCTCCTCTTTTCTCTTGTGTGCTCTGCTCTCTGCTCCCTCTTAATCCCCCTCTCACTCTTGTGTGCCAGCGTGGACGCCCGGTGGCAGGAGAAAATATTTCTTTTTTCCACGTGGCACGAAACCACCTTTAAAAGGAAAACATGACGGTTTTTGCACGGTTTAGAAACTTCAAGGACGCGTTATACCCAGTGTTGAACTTCAGGGATGGAAATTAAACTAAGGCAATAGTTGAAGGACGAAGAATGTACTTATATATTTTTTTTCATCGAAAGTTTGCATTACATGTTGTTTTTGCCGCTGTCGACCTCTGTCAGTTGACAGAGTACAATTGGGTGTTTCACCTTCATTTGTACATCTGATATTAGAAAGACCGAAATGCCTATATGAAGACGTGGGTCCCATTCGTCAGTTCTTTGCCCTGACAAACTAGAACAATACGATTTAGCCATGAATGACACTTGACTATGATACTGACACGTATTGAAAGAAACCAGTGCCAGTAGTAGTCGATACTTGACATGACAGATCAATCAAATGCCGAACTGGTACAGTGTTCCGCGGACCGCCTTGTCACAAGTGGGCTACCCCGCGGACCGCCTTGGGGTCCTGCCGGACGCCACCAATTTTGTCCCGCCCCCCCGCGCGCACGCCGCGAGCCCAACAACAGCAACGTTTCCTCGAGCGCATCCGCGCGCGAGGTGCGGTCAAGAAGCGGAGGGAGGCCTCGATTCGGCGTGCACCGCCCTGCCCGGCTGCCCCCTCGCCAGTCGCCACGCACGGCACGCACCAACGTTAATAAGCTATCCTCTCTTTGCAGCTGGAGCGAATCGGCGAAAAATGCCACCCGAGTCCGTGCGCCGAATCTGCGCGCCGTAGCCGAACAAGCGGGAAGGTCCGGGTGTCTGGATACTGGACGAGATCATGGGGTGCGGTACAGCACTACACTGCGTTGAGTACTGCAGCTTGCGATGTTAACCCTGTGCACTTGTAAAGCGAATTACGTGCGGTCCAATCATTGAGAGCTTGTGAACGGAACCGGCCCATCGAGATGACAAGAAACGTTGGACCAGCGTGCGTGCCTTCCAATCTCGCTCGGCGTATCGCATTGTCGCTGTCGCTGTGACGCGCTACTAGTACTACTGCCTTTGATCGGTAATTTGGACATGGCTGCCGCACCTGCGTGGATATACATTGATTATCCTCGTGTTGGGGAATGATTGCCTGATTATTGTCGTGTGCAGACTACAAACCATGTTTGGATCGGGTAATATAATACCAGTAGAAGATACGATGATGAGCACACATTAAGATACAAGATGAGATAAGATTTGTCACAACATTAAATTTGGACCGGAGGCAATAGCCGCCGCTTGACAACCATCTTTGCATTACGAGATTTTCTCCTGGATGCCAGGTCGGAGGTCGGACTAAGGTTCAGTTGCTGACCAGCACGACTCCAGCTGCCGACCTGCCTAATCTAAGAATGGCCGGGCTAGCGACGCCGAGCAATGCGGCATGGGCAGCAAAATCAAGCCTGAATGGGGGCGTGCTGGTAGCTTGAGCTCGACGGCACAAATTTGCTGCAGACCTGCAGTTAAGACTAGATCGACAGAAAAATGGGAGAGGCGCCAGATTGTTGACAACTTCGAAACGCATGCAACGCTCACTCCCAAGAACGGAAAATTAAAGACCAACACAACCATTGATTCCTCGTTCCTGATACCAAGTCTTGCTTTTCGATGCCACTTGATGTGAATAGAACATGGGACTCAAGGCCGTTTGCCCAATAGAGAATGATTTGTCGAGCATCGAGTGATGGCAACACCCATGTAAATCATAGACAAATAGCGAAAAGAACCAGCAGGACTATCACACACAGGGCACATTGCAAATAGCGAAAAGAACAAGCAAAGTAGCAAACAGAAGTTTGATTGGAACTAGATCCATTAGATAACAAGCAAACAGAAGTTTGACTGGAACTAGATCCAGTAGATTCGTACATCTTGTGACTGGAGATGGTAACGAAAAATCCAAACACTAGTACAATTTCATGTAATCTAGGCGCGATCCAGACTGTTGACGGAGATCTGCACGCCAAGGCATACGCAGGACAGGCTTCATTGCCGGTAAATAAGCTGTCCTGTCAGTGCATAGAGTACAGGATAACTTGTCCCAATACAACTCCATTTGTTTCTTTAATGATTCGGTTGGTTTGCTCGTTATGCTGCATCAGTCAATCTTGTCATACTGCGATAATTTACACATTTTCTCTCTCGTGGTGTGTGCTTAGTGTGGATATGTGCAACTGAACTTATCATTCATCTCTTTTCTTTCTTTGCTGGACCAATAGAGCTTATTAGTAGTAATTTTTGACTCAGATGCCAATAAACAAGTGCAACTTGCAGTTAATCACACAAAAATGTTTGGAAGTGTCTCTTCTTGCAGTACACCACCACTGTTGGCTGTTGTTGCCTGGCAATCATGATCCTTGTCAAGGTTTACTGATTGGTACGCAGAAGACAACAAATATTAATAATAGTTAGCATCAGATTGTATTGATAACGACGTTTTTTTCATTGTGCGTTAGTTTTAAAGATCTTTTCATGACTAGCGTTTCTTGTCATGGTTCGTGAATTAGATTGTCGCTGACGAAAGCTTTATTTAGAATCGGATGGAAATATTGAGAACGATATTTTTCGTTATTGAATCAAATTGAGAACTACTTATTGGCGCCACAAGTTGGAATTTCAATGATTAGTTCTTGTCTTGTTGCGAAGTGCAGAACCAGCAATCATTTACGTTATAGCATAAAAATGATCTTTTAGCCCTTAACATTTCTGTGAACTGGTGAAAATTGACGATCCATCGTCTGCAACTTATTCGTCAGGTGAAAACAATAATCAGTATCTGCAACTAGGCATGGCACTTGAACTGTTGCAACTGTACTGGCCCTTAATTTTTTTTTGAGGGGACTGGTCCTTAATTTAAGGCTGTAACTAGGCATGGCAATCAGCAAATAGCGCCAGTCTGCACTGCTTCAGTGACTGGACTCGCATTTTTTTAGTCAAAGTACATGTGAGTACCTTGCATTCTTCTACAGAGCAATAAACACAAAAATAATATCTACAGTCCCTTCTTCTTCAAGAAAATATAGATAAGAAATAAGGTTAATATTTCACTTGGGTTCAAAACAATCTAGGCTCCGTTTGAACGTGCTCAGAAGAATAGTATAGTCCAATCCAATTCACATACTAGATCTTTGGTTCTCTTTTGCATTAGACTAGTTTAGAATCGCACCTGTTCTGAACTCATCCAATCGAAACCTGCGTTTACAGGGATGCGTAACAGGCAGTGACCCACCGTGGTCACCCTTGGTTCCATGCTGTTATACGCGACGGCGACGGAACGACGAAGTAAACAAGATCAATCGCAGAGAGACACGAGATTTAACGTGGAAAACCCTCTCAATGCGAGAGGGAAAAAACCACGGGCGCCAGCCAGCAACAATCTTCACTATATCGGGGTGAGGTTACAACGCTGGGGATTTACAACTCGATTCGATATCCCAAACAATGCTTACGAAATATATATATATCGAAACCCTAATTCGACTAGGATCCATACGCGGGGGCTTCGCCCGCCCCACCCCCGCGCCCCGGGTGCACGGGCCGCTCGCTCGCCCTAAGCCTCAGACTCCGCTACGCTCCGTCCGAGCCGCCTAATTGATGTATAGAATTTGGATCACAAATCAACATACTCCACCTTGAGACAAATTCCTTCCTGTAGCATAAATCAATCCTTCACCAAACACAACAAAGAAAGAAATACTTTCGCGCCACACACCTCTTGGGCTAAATCAGACACCAACTAAGCTTGAGCAAAGCTCAAACTTAGCAACAGAACTGACTTTGTGAACATATCGCAGGATTTTCATGAGTGCTAATCTTGCATACCTTTAGCTTACCCTTTGCAACAATATCTCGACATAATTATATTTAATCTCAATGTGCTTTGTCCTCTCATGAAACATCGATCTTTAGTGAGATAAATTGCACTCGTGTCACAAAACAGATTAATGCAAGAATCAACTCCGGCAAGCTCAAGAAAACAAACCTTTCAATAAACCGACTCTTTACTTGCTTCACAAATAGCCATATATTCTCGCTTCATGGTGGACAGCGCAACAACATCCTCGCAAATGTGCCTTCCACTCACAAAGACAACCTCCAATGGTAAATACATAACTCTGTGAGCGACCTACGCTATCCAAATCACCAAAGATAATCTGAATCAACATAGCCAACGAGTTCCTTTTCAGTCCTGCCAAACTTCAAACAAGCATCCGATGTGCCTTGCATGTACCTGAAAATCCACTGAACGGCCTTCCAATGCTCTTTACCAGGATTAGCCATATATCTACTGACCAAACTCATAGCATAAGATAAATCCGGACGAGAGCAAACCATGGCATACATCAAAGACCCAACAGCACTAGCATACGGAACTTTGGACATGTACTCAACCTCCTCATCAGTGCTAGGACATTGTGAAGCTGACAATTTAAAGTGAGGTGCAATGGGAGTACTAACAGGCTTTGAATCATGCATGTTGAAACGATGAAGCACTTTCTGAATATAATTTTGCTGACTAAGAAACAATAAACAAGAAGCACGGTCTCTAGTAATTTCCATACCTAGAATTTTCTTAGCAGCACCAAGATCCTTCATCTCAAATTCATCGCTCAATCGAGCCTTCAATGCGTTGATTTCTTTTTGCTCTTGGCAACAATCAAGATATCATCAACATATAACAACAAGTATATAGGTAATCCATCAATAAATTTGATGTAGACACACTATCATAATCGGATCTTTTAAAGTTATTTGATAACATAAATGAATCAAACCTCTTATACCATCGATTTAGGAGACTGTTTCAAACCATATAAGGACTTCTTCAATTTGCAAACATGATCCTCCTTACAGTGCACTATGAACCCTTCCGGTGGGTCCATGTATATCTCCTCCTCAAGATCTCCATGCAAGAATGCTGTCTTCACATCTAGTCGCTCAAGCTCAAGATCACGCATAGCAACAATATCAAGAATGTACGGATTGAGCTATGCTTCACAACCGGGAGAACACATCATTGTAATCAACACCCTAATCGATCAAACCTTTAGCTACTAACCTTGCCTTAAATCTTGGAGGCTCACTAGGAGATAGACCCTCCTTCCTCTTGAAGATCCATTTGCAACGCACGGTCTTCTTATTCTTAGGCAAGCGCACCACGTCCCATGTACCATTTTTCTCAAGGGACTGCATCTCTTCTTGCATAGCTGAGATCCACTTCTCATGATCTCCAGAAACAATGGCTTGCATTAATGAGTCGCTCATGAGTGTTCTCCACCTGTTCAGCACAACTAAGAGCATAATGAATCAAATTACACTCTTCAATTAATCGGGATCGAGGACCACAACTCCTCTTTTCTCTGCGAAGTGCAATAGGCTGATCGTCTTGCTGCAAAACAGGAGATAAGTGCTGAACAGTATCAATGGTATCATCAATAAATTCATCTCCCTGATCATCCACGTGCTCCACCTGCACGCTCATATTCTCCTGCTCATCATCGATCATGCGTACAATATCTATGGGTAAACTGTCATTAAACATCACAGATTCATTAAAAACAACACTTCTGCTCATGAAAGTCTTTCTTGTTTCAGCATTCCATAGCTTATATCCTTTTACTCCAGAACCATAACCAAGAAACAGACACTTAATAGCTCTAGGCTCCAATTTTCCATTATCAACATGAGCATAAGCAGTGCAACCAAAAACTCTCAGCTGTGAATAATCAGCAGATGTACCAGACCATGCCTCAATGGGAGTTTTCTTGTTGAGTGGAATAGAAGGCGACCTGTTGATCAAATAGCATGCGGTGTTGGCGGCCTCTGCCCAAAAACGCTTGCTCATCTTTGCGTTGGACAACATGCAACGAGCCTTCGATATGATGGTTCTGTTCATGCGCTCAGCCACACCATTCTGCTGCGGAGTGTACGGGATGGTGTGATGCCTCACAATGCCTTCCTTCCTGCAATAATCATTAAACTCATGCGAGCAAAATTCACCACCATTATCAGTACGAAGCAGCTTTACCTTCTTCTCAGTTTGCCTTTCTATCATTACTTTCCAATCTCTAAAAGCAGCAAATGTATCATATTTACCTTTCAGAAAATAAGGCCACACTTTTCTAGAGTAATCATCAATGATAGTAAGCATATAATTTGCACCACCATACGAGGTCTTACGAGAAGGCCCCCACAAATCAGCATGTACATACTCAAGTATACCTTTGGAGCGATGTACCGAGGCATTGAACTTTACCCTCTTGTGCTTACCAAAAATGCAGTGCTCACAGAAGTTCATCTTACTCTGAGTGCAGCCATGCAGCAGGTTCCTCTTCATCAATTCTGCCATACCAAGTTCACTCATGTGTCCAAGACGCTTATGCCAGAGGTTAGTATTATTATCAGAGACAGTAGCAGCCGTAGCGGAACCACGCAAAGTACTTCCTCTAAGCACATATAACTTGGCAGAATTCATATCACCAACCATGTAAATGAGAGAACCTCTTGATACCTTTAAAACTCCACCTGAAGCGGAGTACTTGTCCCCATCATCATCGAGTGTCTGAGGGAGATGAGATTTCTTGCCATCCTTGGTATATGTCGCACATTGTCCAAATGCGAACCATGCCATCATGTGTCCCGATCCAACGGATCCAATGCCCACGATCTCACATGGGTTGTCATCTCCCATGCGAACGACATCTCCACTCGCATGCACTTATAAGAACTAAACCATTCTCTGTTAATGCAGATATGAAACGAACATGCCGAATCGAGTATCCATTCATCATGACCAAAGAACACAACCAAAGAAACGACAAGACAATCTCCGAATCAATACTATCAAGACCAGAGACAACAGAGGCATTACCTTGATTTATTTTTCTCATGGTATGCAGCATTCCTCTTCTCCTTATTCTTTACCTTATAGCAATCCTCGATGAAGTGGTTCGCTTTCTTGCGATGCTTGCGAACTTCTTATCCTCGGACTTTGAACGTCCTCTACCATGCGGCTCTTGTCGCGATTGTTGTTATCATAGGACTTCGCTCATATCTCCCTCGACACGCAACGCCTCGCCCTTGGAGGACGGCGACTCACCTGCACCATACCTTTCATCTTCTCCTTACTGGAGCGCCTCATAAACCTCTGCTAGGTTAGTTCATCACGGAAATTTGAATATTTGAATATGGCTGGCGGTGAGCATAGTAACGAAGACCTAAATCCTCATCATCAAATTTTAACTCCATGGATAACAGATCGCCACGATCTCCTTAAAGACCGATATGTGGTTCATCACCGATCCTCCTCCTCGCAACTTGCGAGAACAACTTCATCTTCATGTGCATCTTCATGGTGAGATCTTTTGACATGCAGATCGATTCCAGTTTCAACCAAAGTTCTGCAGCAGTTTTCACCTGCAGCACTTCTTGCAAAATATCATTAGAAAGATGAAGTTGAATGAGCGACAGAGCCTTACGATCTTTACGTTTCTCCTCAGGAGTCCATTGATCCTGCTCCTTCTTCCCGAAGCAAACTAGGGCCTCATCCAGATCCTGTGATTGGGCGAGTATCGCCCTCATCTTCACTTGCCACAGCGAGAATCTCGTCTTGTAGTCGAGTAGCGGTAGATCAAACTTCATCGACGCCATCGCGATGCCCGATCGAAGAACCTCACTCGATACCACTTGTTATACGCGACGGCGACGAACGCGAAGTAAACAAGATCAATCGCAGAGAGACACGAGATTTAACGTGGAAAACCCTCTCAATGCGAGAGGAAAAAACCACGGCGCCACCAAAGAACAATCTTCACTATATCGGGTGAGGTTACAACGGGGATTTACAACTCGATTCGATATCCCAAACAGCGGCTTACAGAAATATATATATATCGTGAAACCCTAATTCGACTAGGATCCATACCGCGGGGGCTTCCCCGCACTCCCCCCAGCGTCCCGGGTGCACGGGCCTTGGGCGCCTCGCCGCCCGCCCTAAGCCTCGACGCCGCTACGCTCCGTCCAGAAGCTGGTCTAATTGATGTATAGAATTTGGATCACAAATCAACACATGCCGTCGAACTAGGCAGCTAGCTTGTACTAAACCTGCACAGAGGAGATACAGTATCAGGACCAACCCACTGGCCGTATACTGAGGTGTACGCCTGTGTGGTACCAGTACCACACTGCCGTGAGCTGTGGTGTGTCCGGCAAACACAGACTGACACCAACACGTACCACCCTTCCCCGCGACATGACCTACACGGAGACGGTAAAAATAGCGCAGCCGTGCGTCTCCATCGCCGTGAATGCATAGTTTGTGCTCTCTGCTCTTCGGTGAAGTTGATGTGTGCGTTCCATTTTAGCTGCCGGTTTTTTGTATCGCTTCCGGCCTTTATTGCCGCAAAGCCTTGGAGGATATACGGGACGCACTTTCGGCTGGTGTTAGTTCAGCCAGGCCAAGAAAGGGAACGGCCGGCACCAATGGATGTCCGGTCGATGTCTCAGACCATCTGACTCAGATGATAGAGATGGCTGCAGCCTACTGATGAGGGCAACATACCTGGTGCACGTAGAGACACCGGTGGACATGTGAACATGAACGATCTGAACCATCCAATACGAAATGCGCGACCGAGATTGGCTGAGCCAGCACCCACCTCTCCCACTCGCTGCACTTTTGTGACCCCCCCTGAAAGTCATCATCAAATCGCCCCCTACGCAGGTTCTGGCCCTCCATTGCACACCGCCCCCAGTGCTACGCCCGTGCGTGCTAGGGTTTGGAGGCCCAGCGCCGCACTATCCTCTGCGTTGCGCCCAGCGCCACGCCGCCGCCTGTGCCTCTTGTGCACCGGTTTGGAGCCCAGCGCTACGCCGCCGCCCTACGCTTCACCCAACACCGCGTTGTCGCCCCAATCGCCGCCCCCTACGTTGTGTCCTCGTGCCCCCCTCTGCCGTGCGTAACCCCTCGCCAGATCCAAAGATACGAGGCGTGTATATTCTCAGGGCATCCTTCTTTCAGTTGAGAACAAAATATGAAATGAAACAAGAAAAATAGCTTTATGTTCCTTGCACAGTTTATTTGTAGTTATGTACATGGACATTTTTATGGGCAGACGCATGGATTCAATGGAAGATGTGAGCAGCTCCGTGCGGCCACTAGCTTTGCTAAGTTCCGAAATAGCAGATTCACACTCTCTCGTTGCGAGCTCTCTGTGTAAAACTCCACAGAAGGCTACCAGTATTCCGTTCTGTGTGAGTGTACGTACATTGCAATTTGTTAATTTGAATGATTAACATCGTTCTTAGGCGAAATCATCCGTACTACTGTAGGGTTCGTCGTCCACATCGGTAGTTAATGAGGACTTGAAGCCTGCCATGGGGATGATTTTTGAAGTTGAGGACGCAGCCCTCGAGTTTTACAAATCATATGCGCATGTTGCCAACTTCACTGTTCATATTGGACAACGGACGATTACCAATGGTGTTTTGCAATGGAGACGGTACTATTGTGGTAGATGTGGCTGGAAGGAAAAAAAGGTAAGGAGTGGTTGGAGGTAAAAAAGAAGAGGACATGTGAGTCTAAATGGAGTAGGTGTGGGTGTGAGACCCTGTTTGGTATCAAATGGACTAAGGAAAATAAGTTCATATTAAAGACATTCGTGGAAGTGCATAACCATAGTTTTGTCTTACTTAGTAAGCAGCACTTGATACATTCTAATAGACAAGTAAATGAGAAGCCTAAGACTATACTGTTTGCATGCCATCAAACTATCATTGGGACATCTAGGGCATTTAGATATCTTCATGCAAGTGAGGGTATATTTCAGAATGTAGGATGCACAAGGAGGGACTTGTAAAATTATCACCGTACTTTGAAAGAGTATAAAGTCATCAGATGCTTAGATGTTCATTGATAATCTAATTAGAAAGAACGAGAACAATGCTGTATTTTATTTTGACTATGTCATTGACTGCAAGAGTAGGTTAGTGCATGTGTTTTGGGTGGATGCAACCTGTAGGAAGAATTATGTTTATTTTGGCGAGTTGCTCTTATTTGATACAACATATAATACAAACCAATATGACATGATATTTGCACCATTCATGGGAGTGAATAACCATAGATGATGTGTCTTATTTGGGGCTGCATTGCTACTCGATCAGACGATTGAAACATTCAAATGGCAAACCATTATATCCGATATTTGTGCATTGCTCAACTTCCCACGACATTCTTCTTTTTTCTCCTGTTCCATGAAATGCAACCCAACCAGATGGATCAAGTATTGGTCTTTCCACATGAAAGTGTTGCAATTGATGGAATATTTCTGCACCAAAATGAAGCAACAATTTTTGGAAATCAAATTGATAATTCTGTAACCACCGGCCAATAAAACAAAATCACCATCAAATGAAGGGAAATTTCCTTATACCATCGTTGTTAGGGCATTTATAGTACTCTTTTCCTTAATTCTTCGAGTTCCCAGACACCGCCCAAATCATCTATGCATCATATTTTGGGCATGACACAAGTAGTAGGCTCCCACTTGGTCTCGATGCTAACTACTCGAACTACGCTTTCTTCTTCTCTATCAAGTGTCAACTATCGAAGTATAAATCAAAGTGTAAAGGGAGACAATAGGAAGGAAAATCGAAGTGTACATAAGAAATTAAATTCACATGCGCCACAAACCGGATCGAGTAGGGGGAGGCAAGCGGCGCAGTCGAGCAGGGGGGCAGTGTAGAGGGAGGGGCACTGCAGAGGGGAGCACTTCGACTGGGGAGGGGCGACGCGAGGGGGAGGGGCTAGGCGCAGGCAGGCGGCATAAGGCTTGGCACGGGGGGGGGGGGAGGGGTTGTGCAAGGGCTCAGGTGGGCGACGCAGGGGGAGGCGCAAGGCTTAGTGTGGGGGCGGGGAGCAGCGGCTTAGGGGCTCAGCACAAGCTGGCGGCGCAAGGGGCGGCCCGGGGGGCTCGGTGCCCGAACCCTAGCACGGGTCGGGGGTGGGGAGGGATGCACGGGTGTGCAAGAGGATGAGAGCAGGGGAAATGAGAGAAGATTTCATTCGGGTAGGGTTTTTTTTTTACAAAAGTGCAGCAAGTGGGAGGTGGGTGCTGGCTCAGTTGATCTCGGTCGCGCATTTCGTATTGGATGGCTCAGATCGTCCATGTTCACGTGTCCACCAATGTCTCTATATGCACAAGATATGTTGCCACTGATGAGTTAGCTAAAGATGTATTTAGAACACAATAATTTCATAATAAATATTTTTGTTCTAAAAATGTGAAAAGATTCTTACATTTTTTAAAAAAGACCTAAACAGGGCTAGGGAATCATTTGGGCCAACCTTGGGCCTACCAACTTGAACCAGGCTGAGCCCACATTTAGGCCCGGGCTAGGTTTGGATGTTCATGTTTGGTGGCCGAGTTTGGTTGGGTCTAGCATTGCTCAATTCTGAGGAGTTTTTGCTTATTTGACACTATTTGGCCTCGTAAGAGCAAAACTAGTCCTCTCCCACGCAAAATGGCAAAAATAACACCACGGATGTGCTGGCAGGCGACACGTGGCGCCTGCCATGTGCCCACTGCCCAACATTAGTCTGCCGCACCATGGGCGCATGGACCCCCTACCGCTCGAATCCTGCCCCTGCCACGCTGTGGCGACCCAGACCACAGGTTGTCGCATCATGGCCGGCTGGATTCGCCTCCCTATCCCCCAGCCGCCCCCTACCACGCGCCCACCGGCTGGATGCCCATGGAATTAGGTTTCTACTCTAGCTTGAAACCCTAATTAGGGTTTTCGGTGGAATTAGGATGAAGATGGAATTGAAAAATTGCAAAAAAAGAAAATCTTAGGATGCCAGTATTAAAGAAAAGGTTTTGATTCTCATTGTTTTTGCCATTTCGCGGTGGAGTTTAGGTTTGCACTTGTGCGGTTGTCAGGAATGTAGTGTTTGCACAACCAATTTCTTTTGAAAAAAGAGAACGAAAATTTAAATAGATGAAATATTTAGGAATTAAATTTGGATGACTTCGTAATGTAGTTATGAATTACATGGCGCTCAGGGTTTGGTTACGTGCATTAGAAATAACAGTGTGCATGAATCATCAAACCGATCTACACCTAGGATACATATGTGCCTTTTTGGAATCAGGAAAATAGGTGGATTGGAATGAAGCTAGCCTTGAGGGCCCATTGGTGTCTTCCTCTTGTCTGTTGGAGACCCGTGATCATGGCCAGCCCCGAAGGCAGTTCTGTATTGCGAGATGGGATAAAAGATGGAATGATGTTAGCAGAATGTAAGTCAAAATAATTAATCAGGACGCGAATTGAACACAATTTACCTCTTCGATCCGCAATGTGCCCGAGCGATGGGGAGCGCTAGGACGACCACTGGTCTCACTAGAAGGAGCCTTCTCCTTGTTCATCACGTTCTTGGCCCGGCCGTCCTCAGCGTGCAGTTCCACGCTCCTGGGCTCCATCGTCGTGTTTCCCTTGTCTTCCCTACTGTGAGTACGTAAGGTTTCCAGCGGGTGAAGGTCTTGGGTGGCAGTGCGTAGTTGAACATGTACTTCTGCTCGATTAACGCCCTTTCGTACTTGTCCGGGCTGTCAATCCATTGGAAGAAGAAGCAATGCTCCTCCGGTTGCCATTTATGCATGGATAAAGTTAGCGATATGTGGAATGCAATGTAAAATATGAAAAATCGATGTATGTGTCATATTCTCTTACACAGACCACACGTGTAGTACGCTCGAGCGGCGGTCACCAGCTGTATGGACTGAATTATCCAAGCGGGTTTTTGCAGTCGCACTACAGTTGTGGAAACTCCGGTGGTACGGGTGCATCCTTCACCGAACAATTCGGGTAGGTTTTCGCCTTCCCATCAAGCCACTTGCACTTCCGCAGCATGTCTGCATAGCCCGACATCTCCAAGCCTGACCTTTCTCTCTGCTGTGTGAAAATAAGTTGGAGTAAAGTGTTGGCTGTGGTGGTGTAGCATTCTCTTTCAGCTCTCTTCTCCCTCTTTTTATAAGTGGATAGGGTGTAGTACTTAGGGTGGAAATTATGACGAATGGTAGGATGGGATTGCTGGTGACTGGTGTGGACCCGTG
The DNA here is from genome assembly GCA_036346255.1 of Ampelocalamus luodianensis. NCBI lineage: Eukaryota > Viridiplantae > Streptophyta > Magnoliopsida > Poales > Poaceae > Ampelocalamus > Ampelocalamus luodianensis. Next base: position 26,653,864 of record CM070625.1, read on the forward strand.
TTGTTATTTCGGTATGAAAAGGTGTGATGGCAGGGTGTGGTCAATTCGTTCTGAAAGGTGGGATGGCTGGTGAGTTGTGTCTATTCACTGCGAAAAGCTGGTCCGGGTTGTCAATTCGGTCTAAAAAGGTGTCTTGACAGTGTGCAGTCAATTCGGCATGAAAAGGTGGGTCGACTGGTGAGTGTTGTCCACTCACTGAGAAAAGCTGGTCTAGATTGTCAATTCGGTCTGAAAAGGAGTCCTAGCAGTATGCTGTCAATTCGGTCTGAAAAGGTGTCTTGGCAGTATGCTGTCAATTTGGTCTGAAAAGGTGAGATGACTGGTGAGTGTTGTCAATTTGGTCTAAAAAGGTGGGATGGCTGGTGAGTATTGTCCACTCACTGAGAAAAGTTGGCCCGAGTTGTCAATTCGGTCTTAAAATTTGTCATGGCAGTGTGCGATCAATTCGGTCTGAAAAGGTGGGACGGGAGTGTGCAGTCTATTCGTTCTGAAAAGGTGGGATGGCTGGTGAGTGGTGTCTACTCACTACGAAATGTTGGTCTAGGTTGTAGCTTCGGTCTAAAAAGGTATCGTGGCAGGGAGTGGTCAATTCTTTCTGAGAAAGCTGGCATGATAAGGTTTGGTCAATTCGATCTAAAAAGGTGCTATAGGTTAGGACGAATGTGGGTTGTACTGTTCTGGTATTGTGATGTGAATTGAACCTAGTTTGATAGATTAATTTTACTTTGGTATTGTAATGTTATGGCACTGTCATGTGAATTTTGGTATTGTAATGTTATGCCAAATATGGTACTTAGACTCAGGCCATTGAAAATTTTGGTGAGTACTGCTAGGTTTTAATCCATTGGAATCTTGCTTGCTTGCTGATCCAAAAGTTTCATTTGTGTTGCTTTATTAGAGTTATAACCCTCAAGTTCCATATTTGTTTTGCTCTTCTGTTGGTATTCTGAATTTTTTTTTTCTGAATTGCACTTATATTATTGATAGCCAATTCTATCCTTTGCGAACACTTTGCACCTAAATTAAAGGCTAGATTTTGAAGTATTGCTTGGGCTTTGCGCACTTGCTATTCTCTCCAAAGATTGGCTTAGAATATCGTCATATTTTTGCATGTTATTTTAATCTTTATTTTTGGCCATAGTACCAAAAAAAGAAAAGAAAAGAGAGGAGCTAAGAATAAAAAAAGCAAAGAAAGCAAAAAGAGCAAAGAAAGAGAAGATAGCTTTGGCCAATAATATTTTCTATATATCAGTTTCCATTGCAAGAAAGTAGGAATAGCTTGTGATACTGGTGTGAAATCCATAGCCCATTTTGAAATTGCAATCAAGCTAGCGCTTTCTTACGACTTGCGCAACACGAGCTATGTTATTCTTCATTTATATCTTCTAATATAGCTCATTCCTTTGGTTTCATTCAAGTTACAATATCTTTGCCTGTGAGTTGCTATAATCTTCACTTATATCAAAAGATCAGTAACTAGGCATTGGACTCTAGTTTGAATTATTACTTAACTTTACAATATCTAGAATTTCAATTGCATAGGAGTATACTAACCCTCTAAGCTCCACAAAAATAACCCCTATCATTTATAGTACTTGGACCTTGATTCACTTAATCCATCACCTTCGTATTGTCTACTATCATCGAAGTACGCGCAATTCTTCAATCTGTGAAGCAATCATAAGAACTTCAGTAAGCAAGAGATAAGGTTGAGTGACTCCACATAAATTCCACATATATTCTTGTTGTTTTTTTTTCGCTACTAATAATGGTAGGTTATGAGTATGTGGAACTTTCCTTCTATGGAAGTAATGATCCAGAGGAGTGCTTTGAATGGGTAGAACAAATGGACGAGGAGCTTAAAATTCAGAAGTTGTCCCAAGCAAATGAATTAATACGAGCTACTATAGAATTTGAAGATTACGCAAATTATTAGTGGAGATTATGCAAATTATTGGTGGACGCAATATCCAAAAATGCGCTTTATGAAAACTTGAGAAGAATTGAAGAGGATCATGAAAAACAAATTTGTACTATATGATTGGTGTAAAGTAAAGTCAAAATCTATGTTTAGTCTTAAGCCACCAATCCAAGAGAGCAAATTAAATTCAAAAGCCATGTTTACTCTTAAGCCTCTAATCCAAGAGAACCAAGAGAAGTCTAAAGCTAGCTTTAATCTTAAACCGTTAATTCATGAGAAGACGATCGAGCATGGGACTTCCCCTTCGACCAAAGTGTTGAGTAATGCTATCCTGGTACTACCTGCAACACATGAGGAAGTCATGGTTGATGGTGGGTCATTGGAGGATAAAATGCATCAAAACTCACACAAGGATGAGTGCCACATAGCCAAACTGAGTGAGAGTGCTAAAAATAATAAGCAGTGTCATTTCACCATATGTGAGTTTAAGTGCATCCGAATTGAGAATGAGAGAGATATATACAAAAAGAAATAAGAGAAGTAGATGATAGCAAATGTGAGGTTATTTCTGAAATTAACAACTTATTCCCTACTTCTAGTTGTGTTTCTCTTAGTGTACAGGTTGATGATGAAGTTGAGGAATTGAATGAAAAAGAACCCACACTAGTTGAAAAGAAGGACGAGGAGACAATCATAGGAAGATATAGAACACTTGCTGCCCCGTGGTTGGATCATGAAGAAATATAACCTATAGCACCTACATCATCTGACGAGGTTGAAATAGGAAACAATGGTACTGAATTGGTTGTTCACCAAGAAAGGTGAGTAAATGTGAGAATTGTTATGCTCAATTGGAAATTGCATGTTCTGAATTTTATATCCTAATTTACATAATGTGGAGAAGATCACTCATAAGGAAATTCTTAGTAGAATATTCATAGATGATTCATTATATTATATCAAGTTTGATCAACATATTGAACTATATAGGATATTTGCAAAATTTTTGAAAGTAATGTCCTTGAAGTGTTTGCATAGAAACTACTACACCTACACATACAAATTTTATTTGATTGGAGATTATGGTGTAGACAACAAGTTCTATGCGTACAGAATATATATCACTTGTGATAATCTTGCCAACTTAAAACTAGAACTAATGGGCAAACAATCTTCTATGCCATGTTTTGTTTAGCTTCAATCAAATCTAAGAAATAGTGCTTATATTATAGAACAATTTATATCGCCTACTTGTTCATCCTTTGCATCACACACACACACACACACACACACACGTATAAGCAATCAGAATAGCACAGTTGATGCATGGAAGGCAATTTATGATCATATGAGTCAATTGTGTAATTTAGAACAAGCTATGATGCTACCTATGAGTAACTTATTTACATGCTTTCAGAAGTTGAGGACGACTTTTTCTCATAAGAGGAAGAATGATAAGAATGCCAGTACTAATTACACATACATATTATATATGTCATACGACTCTTGTATTTATGGCTTTTGTTCTGCTAATCACGATATGCAAAACAAATGGAGAACTAAAACAGATGATAAATACATCTACCATGTATATACATTGTTCTCTTTATTTAGTACACTTTTAGGCCATCAAAAGCCGAGGACGGCTTTTCTTGAAGAAGGGGAGGATGATGAGGAGACACCTAGCACATGTACATCGTCTCTGTCTCAAGTTGTTGCATTAAAATTGTGTGCACTCCCTGGTGCATGTAGCCCCATAGCCACAGAAGACCATCATAACTGTGATGTAAGCGCATATGTTATCATAGCCACAGAAGATCGTGTAACCACATAAGATCATCATGAAGGGGTCATTGCACGTGTCAGCATACTTTGCCATGAAGTATATGATGTCACACACATAAAATTAAAGGAAGAGGTGAATCTTTTCCTCAATGAGTTATACATTGATTTCTATAAGAATAGATTGCTACCTAATGCCTCTACTTTGCTTGTTATAAGGTTTTATGAAAAAAGCTTTGGAAGCAAAGGAAAATAGGCTACTACAACTTCAAAAACAAAGAAACCAACACGAAGAACAAAAGTCAGTCTAACCTGTTTATGAAACACTGGTCTAATTGAGAGGAAATCAATCCCAATTTTTATTGTTGTCAAAAGGTGTGCTACCAACTAGCTTGCACACTACACAAAGAATACAATATATATAGGCTGAATACTATAGCAACCGTTGTACTTTAGTAACCGCCGACTGTAGAACCGCCATACTGTAGTGCCACTGTAAAAAACTATATAAGGAGGGGTACCCCCTCCCATGTGAGAAAGAGTTGGAATTTACATAAATATGAACTTCTTGTTCTAATGTTTGTGTGAGCTATTTTCACCCTTTAGAATTGGGAATTATCTGAGAGTTCTTATCTCCGTTGTTCTTGTGGTTGCCTCGGTGATTGCTAGAACGCGTTTACTCCACGTGAGTGAGTAGACAAAGGATCGAAGCGTGTGGTTGGGTGAATCGAGTGCCGCAGGTTGCTGTAATAGCGACGGTGGTTGGCGGTATCATTCATCAGTTTGTACAGGTCCAGTTATCCATAATCCAATATCGTGAAGATCGGGACAACTCCCCCCCCCGGCGGCATTAGGTAGAATCAATTAACTGCAATCCAGTTAATTAAGATATGATGATTTACATTAAGTGACTAAATTAGACTAGTGAGATTTTATTTGAGTTCAAGGCCTAATTTTTTCAAGGAATTGTTATATTTAATTTGTGATATTCTTTTGACCCAAGTGGTGAGGAGGCCAAGATTTAATATTGAGCAGCCCGGCATTTGATAGCAACATACATTCTAAATTTGAGCAATATGTTGATTTTGTATGTTTTAATATTTTCTCTGCAAGTTTTTATGTTATTTCTGTCATTTAAATGCTGCTAGAAATATACTTTAATTGTCATAATTCATACTGAAATTAATTCTAAATATTTGTTAAAATTGCTAATTTTACAACAACGTGTGGTAGGCCTCCCTGCCTCCCTTGACCTGAAGTGCCTATATATACGTGGCTCCATCCTCACATCACATGTAGATGTAGGGGCATGTGAAGGCCCCGGCAGCATCTGGCCTGCTTGCAATCCTGCATGCTCTGCTAGAGCTCTGATCACCACCACACTTGATTCGGTGTAGCAAGGAGTGGGTGCCTTTGGTCAGGATTAGTTCTCTGCCATGGCAACCACAACGGTGGACATGGATAGGGATGGAGATGAAGACCAGAGGAAGAGGAAGCAGGGAGGCTTCAAGACCATGCCATTCATACTAGGTGAGAAGTTTATTTGCTTGAGCATTTGCTACCTGAAGATTCTGAACAAATTGAGGAAACAAGCTAACACTATGGAGTTAATTTCTTGGATAAAGATAGTTGCAATCTGATATAAATTTTCCATTTTGGGCGGTAATTAACTTCAGTACAGTCCAAAGCTAGCTGTACACATCTAGCGAAGATTACGAGCTATGCTTTGCCCGTGGTTTGCATTTTATATGTTTTGTTTGCACGAAGACGTACGCTCTGCTGTTGTGGGAAATCTGGATCCAGTGCCTTGTAGTTTGTTTCTTTCTAGCTTTTAAATTCCTTTTTCTTTCTTTTGGCAAAAGGAGCATCGCTGCATCATTTTTCTCATCCAATCTTATTGTCACACTCGCACGGTAAACAAAAGGTGAATGATGGCTAATTTGATCACAAAATGACTTGACAAACCAGAAATGGCTAAACTTGACGAAGCAAGCAAAGAGTTCTACACCAGTTACAAATCGCTCACTCCACAGAGAGAACGAACAGATCGATCGTATGATTCTTGCCGAGAATCTCTCATGACGACTTGTACATGTTGCAGTGAACGAGATCTGCGACAGATTCGCCACGGCCGGGTTCAGCGCGAACCTGATCACGTACCTGACGCAGCAGCTGCACCTGCCGCTGGTGGAAGCGTCCAACACGCTCACCAACTTCGGCGGCACGTCCAGCCTCACGCCCATCCTCGGTGCGCTCGCCGCCGATTCCTTCGCCGGCCGCTTCTGGACCATCATCGCCGGCTCCCTCTTCTACCAGCTCGGCATGCTCGGCCTCGTCGTGTCTGCGCTGCTCCCTTCCCTCCGGCCCCCGCCATGCTCCCCTCCAACCGCCCCGTGCCGCCGCGCCACAGGGTGGCAGCTCGCCGTGCTGTACCTCTCCCTGCTGTGCACGTCCATTGGCTCCGGCGGCATCCGGCCGTGCGTGGTGGCCTTCGGCGCCGACCAGTTCGAGAAGCAGAATAAGAACAGCGGGGGCGGGGGTGCGGAGGCGGTGGCGGGGCGGAAGCGGAAGTACTTCAACCTCTACTTCTTCACGATGGGGTTGGCCGTGCTGCTGGCGCTGACGGTGGTGGTGTACATCCAGGAGAACGTGGGGTGGGGGTGGGGGTTCGGGATCCCGGCCATCGGCATGTTCGTCTCCATCGTGGTGTTCGTGGTCGGGTACCCGCTCTACGTCCGGCTCAAGCCCGGAGGCAGTCCGTTCACGCGGCTGGCGCAGGTCGCCGCCGCGGCGTTCAAGAAGAGGAGCGCCGCAGTGCCGGAGGACCCCGGCATGCTGTACCAGGACAAGGAGCTCGACAAGCTCATCTCCACCAACGGCAGGCTCCTGCACACCAACCAGCTCACGTAAGCTAATCTTTTCGCCTCGCTCCTGTATGTTTTGCCGTATCATTTCCTTCTCTTGAGTCTTGACACCGTAAAACATAGTAGCGTGCTCGTGATGTGCATCGGCGTCTGCGTGCATGAATGGGGCATGTCGTTCGGTTACTTTTGGTGGTGATTACATTATCAGTGCACAAAAGAGAGAACAAATTAAAGCGAGAGTGCGTGTTACTTTTGGTGGTGTCTCTTTCTTACCAATTTTTGTGTAGGGTGGGGGTGATATCTGAAGCATTGGATCTCCATCTGATGGCTCAAAAAGTGACTGATTTTCAAGAAAAAATCAGTCGCATGTTGTATAGACACTCCCTTTTTTTAACTGGTGTGCAATGCGCGCGCGCACACGCATGTGAATCGATTCAGGTTCTTCGACCGGGCCGCGATTGTGACGCCGGGGAACATCGCCGGGTCCGGCAAGCTGTACCTGTGGCGGCTGTCGACGGTGCACCGCGTGGAGGAGCTCAAGTCCATCGTCCGCATGCTGCCCATCTGGTCGGCCGGCATCCTGCTCTCCACCGCCGGCTCGCACAACAACAGCTTCACCATCCAGCAGGCGCGCACCATGGACCGCCACGTCACCCGGAGCTTCGAGATCCCGCCGGCGACCATGTCCATCTTCACGACCACCGCGATGCTCGCGACCCTCGCGCTCTACGACCGCGCCTTCGTGCCCCTGGCGCGCCGCGTGACTGGCCTGCCGTCCGGGATCACCTACTTCCAGCGCATGGCCGCCGGGCTGGCCATCTCCATCCTCGGCGTCGCCACGGCCGCGCTCGTCGAAGCCATGCGCCGCGGCGCAGCGGCCGACCACGGGCTTCTTGACAGGCCGACTGCCGTGGTCCCCCTCAGCGTGTTCTGGCTGGTGCCGCAGTACGCCATCCACGGCGTGGCGGAGGGCTTCTTGTCGGTGGGGCACATGGAGTTCCTGTACGACCAGGCGCCGGAGAGCATGCGCAGCACCGCCGCCGCGCTCTTCTGGCTCTCCATCTCCCTCGGCAACTACATGGGCACGGTGCTCGTTACGGCGGTGCAGCGCGCCACGCGGGGCGGCGGCGAGTGGCTCCAGGACAACATCAACCGGGGCAGGCTGGACTCCTACTACTGGCTCGTCACCTGCCTCATGGTGCTCAACCTTGGCTACTACCTCCTCTGCTTCCATTTCTACACCATGAAGCCATTGGAGGTGGCGGAAGATGACGATAACGAGAAGGGGTGCGAACTCTCCTCCGTCCACAAAAATGGCGCCGGAGCCGGCGGATTGGTGTAAGATCAATTAAGTAGAAGGGTAATTAATTCGGGTGGATGTTGTTAACAATTACCCCATCTGTTTTTTTTTACTTGACATAATTGACTTTTTATAGTCAAATTTTCTAAAGTTTAACTGTCAATAGGTTTAAAACTATCTAGATTTGCTATATGAAAATTATATCATTAGAATTGTCATTGAAAATACTTTCATAATATTATAGTTTTATTAGTACATCTTAATGTAAAAGTTATAAAAAGTTGTGATCAAAGTCACATCTCAAAAACCGTGAAGTATGTCAAGTAAAAAAGAACGGAGGGAGTAATTACTTAGCCGCACATTTGCATGATGGTTACTACTACTAAAGGGGATTAGTTTCTTGGAGCTAGTATTGCAAGCATCCTGTGACAAGATCCAAGTGTTTTTTAGATAATAGAAGTACAACTTCCGGCCTCTGCACTAACTAGGGATGCACACAGCCATTATACCACTATCAGCTAAAAGCTTAAAACAAAAAACAGCCAAAAGCCAACAATAACAAACAAATTGTCATGCAAAGGCTAGCCTAAAAAAACCACCTAGCCCCCCTCCAGGACCAACCAGGAGATCGTCCACATGCGAACAACAGCTGCATAGTAAAGAGATGATGATGGGCCAGTCTCCATAGCGACGCCTCCAAGAAGTGATACGACTCACGTTGTCATTGCCGAATCCAACCAACGAAGATCAGATCAGGAGTTTTCACTCCTGAGCTTAGGTACTGATTCTCCAAAGCAACGCCTTCAAGAAAATAACGCCGCTCAGGTCGACGTCGTTGCTGGATCCAACCAGCGAAGGCCAAATCAAGAGTTTTCACCCTAGATCAAAGGTATCGGCGCTCCAAGACCACGCCACAATACAACCTCGTAGCTGGATCCAACCAATCAGGGCCAGATCGCCAAGATGACGTCCGAAACATCCCCAACGGCCAACCGCTGCCAACCCCAAAGGAAGATGATGTCCACTGCAGCCCACACATCGGCCGGTTAACACTTAACAACCATCTGTGTGCATAAACTGAGGCTAATCTTGATCTAAACCATAGCTCAATGAAGAACACCTAGACTAATCCTTAGTGCGAAGCAAGAATTACATACCCGAACTTGCAGATGCCATTAGATTGTAGATCTGGTCGGTGTAGAGGTGTCAGTGGTCGTAGAGGTGGTGCCCATGAAGATCGGATCTGTTTGGGGTTTCTCGTAGCCTAGAACCTCTAAGATCAAGGCCTGCCGAACCCCAGTTTATTTAACGCTAGGCGAACGGGACCGAAACCAAGTGGCATTGGTTGCGCCCCCGATCAGGGCGCACATGGGGCGTGACCCCTTGAATCTCGGAGGTAGTTAGCCTAGATCAACCCAACATTTTTCCCTTTGATCGTAAGGCTAACATCATAAATTCATTCTCAATAAAATAGCATACCAAGGTAATGCGTCGTATGGCCAATGAAGTGATATACAACCCCCAGTACCTATAGTGTACTATCCTATTTTGAAATAGATATTCATTATATTTAATGGAAGTTGGTTTGCTTTAAGGTTCTTTTATCCAGAATCAGAGGCTTTCTCATAAACCCATACCGGCAACATGATCACGAAAGATATTGTGTGGTAAGCCTTTAGTAAGCGGACCCGCAGGCATTTACTTAGTACTAATTTGCTTGATACTAATGGTTTGATCCTGGATTCTGTCTTTCACAACATGGTACTTAATGTTAATGTGTTTGACAGCACTACTTGACTTGTTGTTACTTGCATAAAAGACTGTGAGTTCGTTATCGCAGTATAAGGTGAGTGGTTTAGAGATACTGTCTACCACTTTAAGTCCCGGGATAAAGTTCTTAAGCCATACAGCCTGCCCGGTAGCCTCATAACATGCCACAAACTCAGCTTGCATCATTGAAGATGCCGTAAGGGTTTGTTTGGAGCTTTTCCACGAGATAGCTCTCCCAGCGAGTGTGAAGATATAACTTGATGTGGATTTCTTAGTATCAATACATCCCGCAAAGTCTAAATATGAATAACCAAGAATTTCAAGGTTACCAGAATTCTTATATGTGAGCATGAAATGCTTAGTAGCTTGCATATAGCCCATTCTTAACGGCCTTCCAGTGGTCCGGTCCTGGATTTGACTGATATCTGCCAAGCATCCCGGTTACAAAAGCTAAATCAGGACGCGTGCAAACTTGAGCATACATAATGCTTCTGATAGCTGAAGCATAAGGAACCGACTTCATCTGATCAGTTTCATATTGGTTCCTTGGACATTGAAATGTCCCAAACTTATCGCCCTTAACAATAGGAGCAGACGAGCTAGAGCACTTATGCATATTATATCTCTTCAGTACTCTTTCAATGTATGCCTTCTGAGATAAACCTAATATTCCTTTAGACCTATCTTGGTGAATCTCAATGCCAAGAACGTAAGAGGCATCACCAAGATCCTTCATATCAAAATTAGATGAAAAGAATCTTTTGGTCTCAAACAGCGTATCCTTATCACTGCTAACCAATAAGATGTCATCCACATGAAGTACTAAGATGGTGAATTTACTCCCCTTGAACTAAACATATATGCGGTTATCAACTTCATTTTCCTTAAATCCAAAATTCCTTATGATCTTATTGAATTTGAGGTACCACTGCCTCGACGCTTGCTTTAAGCCATAAATTGATTTCTTAAGTCGACATTCTATATGCTCCTTGCCTTCCACGACAAAACCTTCCGGTTGAGCTATATAAACGTTTTCTTGTAAGTCGCCATTAAGGAATACCGTCTTAACATCTATCTGATAGAGGTCTAAATCATAACGAGCTACAAGTGGCATAACGATTCTGAATGATAGGAGAAAAAGTGTCATTATAGTCAATCCCCTCTCTTTGTGAGAAGCCTTTTGCTACAAGCCTTGCTTTGAATCTTTCGATATTTTCCTTAGAGTCATTGCTTGGTTTTGTAGACCCGTTTACAACCTATTGTTTTCACTCCGTCGAGAATTTCTACTACGTCTCATACATCATTAGTGCTCATAGACTTTAGTTCATCCTTCATGTCATCAAGCCACTTAGGAGAATGTTCACTCATCATGACCTCCTTATAAGAGGTGAGATCATCTATCTTCCCTATATCATTAATATAATCATTCATATAAACAACATAATCATTTGGGATGACAAATCTTCTCTCCTGCTGTGATCTTCTAATAGGTTCATCAGCTATTGCAGGAGACTATTGAGGCTCATCATTAGGCGTGACATTAGGAATTTCAGAGACCTCAACAGTGGGTGCAACAATAGTATTCTGTACTAGAGATGCAACCACCTGAGGCACAGGAATAAAGGTCTCTGGGATCAGCGGTGAAGGAACATAAACTCGCTTCTCCTCAAGATCTATTTTCTTGGACTCCAGGTCCTCGTCATTCTCTAAGAACATAGTGTGTCTTATTTCTACAAACTTAGTTATCCTATCAGGACAGTAAAAATGACACCCTTTGGATCTCTCAGGGTACTTAATAAAATAGCAACTTATTGTCTTAGGATCTAACTTCCCAATATGTGGATTAAATATCTTAGCTTCAGCACGACAATCCCACACATGTAAATATTTTAAACTCGGTTTCCTCCCAGTCCATAATTCATAAGGTGTCTTAGGCACTGATTTACTGGGAACCCGATTAAGAATATGTGCGGCTGTCTTTAGTGCTTCCATCCACAAACTAGTTGGTAAACTTGAATAGCTAAGCATGCTCCGTACCATATCCATAAGTGTACGGTTGCGTCTCTTAGCTACCCCATTCTGCTGAGGTTCACCTCGTGTAGAATACTGGGCAACAATGCCATTTTCCTGAAGGAACTTAGCGAAAGGGCCAGGAATTTGCCCATAAGAGGCATGTCTCCCATAATACCCCCCCACGGTCCGATCTTACCACTTTAATTCTTAGGTTATGCTGATTTTCAACTTCAGCTTTAAATATCTTGAATGTGTCAAGTGACTCAGATCGATCTTTAATGCGAAAGATATAACCATAACGGGAGAAATCATCATTGAATGTGATGAAGGAATCAAAATCATCCACTGATATCACAGGAAAAGGACCACAAATATCAGTATGAATTAATTCTAAGAGTCATGTACTGCGAGTGACTCCCTTCTTTATTTGCATTACATATTTTCCTTTAATGCAATCAATGCAGTGGTCTGAGTCAGAGGAATCGAATGGGTGGAGAATTTCTTCCTTAATGAGATGCTCTATTCTCCCCTTCGAAATGTGGTCTAAACGACAATGCCACAGTTTCGAAGAAGTCTCATCATTCCTTTTACGCTTAGCATCACACACATTCAAACATACATAAGATTTATTAAGAGAAAGCATATATAGCTTGCCTTGTCTAAAAGCAAGACCAACATTATTTAAATTAAACATAATAATGCATTTATTGTTACCAAAATTGCATTTAAAACCATCATCGTCCAATAAAAAAACCGAAATCAAATTCCTCCTGATGGAAGGAACATAGACTACATTATTAAGACGAAGTATAAAGCCGCTATCTAAAACTAATGAAATAGATCCAACTGCTTCTACTTCGACTTCTTTTCCATCTGCGACTCTAAGACTTCACTTCCTCTTTCTTAGTGTTTTCGCGGTAAGGAATCCCTGTAAGGAGTTGGTAACGTGCACAGTTGCACCTGAGTCAATCCACCAAGAATTAAGGGAGAAATCAACATAAAGAGTTTCATTAATGAACGTTATTGTATCATTACCCTTTTTTACGAGCCATTTCAGAAAACTGACACAATCCTTTTGGAAATGCCTTGGCTACTACAGAAGTGACATTCACCCCCATTAAGTGCTCCAGTGGGAGCAACATGGGGCTTAGGTGCATTGTGCACCTTAGGCCCCCTAACTTATCTGAATTAGAGGAGAATTGCAGCTTTTTCTTGGATTTGAAGTCCCCTTGGAACTTCTTTTTGTTAGAGCCGTCAACTTGAAGTGCAAGATCTTTCTTTTCAGTCCTTATTCTTTCTTCCTCCTGGACACACATGGCGATTAAATCGCTCATGCTCTATTTTTCTTTCTGAGTATTGTAATTTATCTTAAATGTTGTGTACTCAGAAGGAAGAGAAGTCATAATAAAGTGTATTAGGAAACCATCAGATATCTCCATGTCCATGCCCTTGAGCTTTCCAGCCATATCGGTCATCATCATAATATGCTCTCTTATGCTGCTGGACCCGTCATACTTAACAGATAAGAGTCTCTGGATCAAAGTACTGGCATAAACTTTAGTAGAGCCTTTGAATTTCTCCTTAATTGAAGCCAAATACTCCTTAGCATTTTCAGAATCAGGGATTGCTCCCCTGATCCCAACTGAGATAGAGGTTTTCATAATCATTAGTGACAGGCGGTTGGACCGCTCCCATTTTTCAGCATTAGCATCGTAAGTATTCTTTTTCTCATCATAATTATCCTCACCTTCGGTGGGGGGAACTAGAGCGGTCACCCTTAACGCATAGTCAAGGTCCAAAACTCCAAGGACAACATGAATTCTTTCTTTCCAAGTGGGGAAATTGCTTCCCGTGAGCTGCTCAATATTGTCAATTGTGGCGGCAAAATTTGAAGCATTTATTGCTAAGTATCAAAATACAAGGCAAAATTAGAAATAACATAAAGATGTATTGCATGCAATTAACCTTATGTTGGTCTGATTAACAACATGCAAAACTACAGTTATAATTCATATCACCGTTGGGCAAAAAATGAAAAAAAAACTTAACAATTTAATATAGCGACACACGACTACAAACAACGTTGATCAGAATGTAATTATGTGCATACATAATGCCAAAAATAAAACATAAAATCTCTAATCAAAATATCTCATTGGTTCAATTTTAATCAGAGATAAAACATAAAAATGAGGTAATAATACATTGTTATTGGGCAACAAACACTAATTAAATCAGTGCATAAAATAAAAAACTTAAAAACATAAAAGAAAATACACTGGAAAAAGAAAAGGCCCACTATTACAGGCCTCCAAAAGACTGTACGGCCCATCAGTCCACGCGCACGCCCCATAAGCACTCAACCAGCCTGGTAAAAGCACCAAATCATGATAGCCGTTAGATCTGAATCGGACGACCGAGAATCAGCCACCTTAACGCCTTTCGTCGGCCCGCAAAACCACGACCGTAGGATCTGATCGGACGGCTTGAGCGTTACCCTGAGCGACATAAAAGCTCCCAAAAACCTAACCCTAACTTCATTCTCATCTTTCTCCTCGCGGAAAAAACAGAGCGACGGCAGCGGCGTGCACGTGGGGAGCAGCACGCGTGATGCGGCGTTGGCAACGACGCACGCGCGGGGAGCAGCAACGGCTCCACCAGCGACGGCGTAGAGGAGGATCTGAGCGCAGAGCGGTGGCTTAAGGCAGCGCGACATGAGGCGGCGCCCCCGCAACCCTTGCTCGTCAGCGTGCGCATGCGATCGAGATCGCGCACGCAGCCATCGAGTGGAGCTACGATGGCGCCCGTGACCAGAGAGACTCCGGAGATCTCCAAAATTGTAAGTATTCGCCGTATTTAGGGTTCGGATTTGGGTATCACCACCGCACTTTAGGGTTTTGAATGAGTTCAAAAGCTTAGGATTTCCTTAAGATTTCTTAAAAATTTCTTAAATCCCCTCCTTCTAAACGCTAAACCGAGCCACTAAACTTTAGATCTAGGCATGAACAAGCTCGGTGGGACTAAAAAAGGGTTCAATCGAGACTAGGGTTGGCTCTGATACCAAATGTGTGCATAAACTGAGGCTAATCTTGATCTAAACCCTAGCTCAATGAAGAACACCTAGACTAATCCTTAGTGCAGAAGCAAGAATTACATACCCGAACTCGCAGATGCCATTAGGTTGTATATCTGGTCGGTGTAGAGGCGTCAGTGGTCGCAGAGGTGGCATCGGCGTCAACAGCGGTGTCGCGGTGACAGCAGAGGCCTTCGGTCTTCGCCCACCCCAGTGCCCGTGAAGATCGGATCTGTTTAGGGTTTCTCGTAGCCTAGAACCTCTAAGATCAAGGCCTGTCGAACTCTGTTTATTTAGCGCTGGGCGAACGGGACCGAAACCAAGTGGCGTTGGTTGCGCCCCCGATCAGGGTGCGCATGGGGCGTGACCTCTTGAATCTCGGAGGTAGTTAATCGAGATCAACCAAACACCATCCACCGGGGAGGTGTGGAGCGTCGCACAAGCCACCGCCACCAAGACGTCGCGATCTCTACCAAATGTGCAAAATCTGGATCTGCACCGCGCCGCCTCCGTCGTCATGCCATCGACGAAGCTGTGTTGCCGAAAGAAGCTGACGAAGAAGGGTCCCGGATCGCCACCCCTGAAGATGAGCCGGCGGAGAAGGGCCCCAGATGCAACCCCGACGAAAATCCACACATTTGGAAATCGGAGGACAGACATCGGGCGTCGGGCGATGCAGATCAGGCGCCACCACCGAGAAGAAGCCCCGCCGCCGCCACTGGCCTGCCGGTGGCCACCGACGGCGGCGGTGAGAAGGAAGGGAGGAGGAGGAGGAGGAAGGGGAGTTTTAGGTGGCGGCTCCTTAGATTTTGTTTCAACAAATAATCATGTGTCCCTTACAAGATCCAAGTGTGATACGATCATGATCATGAAGCAAAAAGTAACCATGATAAATAGAGTATATATGTATAATGTGGCCATGTCTGGATCGTCGTTTTTCGCTTTAATTATTGGAGTACGCTAATCCGCTCGCAACCGGCTGAAAGAAAGAGCTAGAGAATGTTTTCGATGCTGAAAAGAGTTTGTGCTATTTCACAACAGATATTATTTGTTTTCAGATCAGCATTTGGAGACAGCTCACTTTGAGATAGAAGAATCTTAATTTGCGTAGATGAGGACTTCGTGATGCTATTTCTTGTTCACGTACGTAGCATGTTTACACGTAATTGCGTGCGTTGGTGTGAATTATTAGAGCTACCAGCGAAGAGAGAAACAGAATCCAAGGATCGCATTGCTTGGATATGCTAAGAACATGAACTCGTGGAGAAGTTTATTTATGATATATAATTGCTGTAGTTTTCACCGACTTAAATCCCGAACATTGTTTCTCTCTTTCCAAATACTGGATATTCAATGTACACCATAACACACCTCTATTTCTAAACAAACTAGCAAGGTGGCCCATGCATTTGTGCGGCTAGATTTATTTCGAAGTTCGTATAAATGCTTCAGAATAAATTTATGTATCTTGTAAGCTAAACATTGGAAATGACAATACAAACTCAAACGAAATTACAACCTGAGGAACATAATTGAAGTATGTGTTTGGAAGAAAATTATTGAGTATAATAAGTTATTGGGGTTCTTAGAAACTAACCACTCTCCATCATTCATAAATCATGCAGTTGCATGCTCCTATTCTTACTCTGTTAGTTTTTTTTTCAAAATTGTATGCATGCACATGTGTCTTTATTTAATCTCAAGCAATACATTGATTATGTGTACGGCAAATTATCTTATTAATTTATATACACATACACCAATACACCATGGGCGATCTACCATGAATGTAACATCCCAAGTAAGGGTTTGTGTTTCAAATGTATAAAAACATGAACTTCTAATTTTTTTTTCATGCGTCTTGTTGTTATTTGAATTTTTGGAAATTCGCTCCAAGGTTTTGTGCATTTTGAAAACCTAAAGTACTAATGCATGGAAGCATAACCCTAAAAGAGATACAAAACAAATCACATAAACAGTCCATGGAAATATTTTTATTAGGTTCTGGAGTACCTTAGAAACTCACCCTAAAAATTTCACAATTTTTTAGACTTTATTTGCTATTTTAAAACTGCCAGACAAAACAGTTATTGAAAAGCCAAACAGGAAATACAGAGGCTTGAAATAATTTTAGGGACAAATTTAGTGCATGAAAAACTCTGGGAAAATTACAAAATATTTTTCATAGTGTCAGTAACCTTCCATGAAATTTTCATAATTTTTTGAGTTTATCCTCTATGCCTGAAAATTCCTTAAATTCTCAGCTTGATTTTCAAATTTCAGTCCAAAACATTGTTGGACTCGGTCCGACCGAGTTGACTCGGTCTGGCTCGACCAACCCGACCGGACCAAACCCGAGCCTTACCCCTTTGGCTGATGTGTGGGGCCCTCTAGCCTGTTCTTCGTCTCCACGTCGCCAGCGCTAGCTCGGCCGCGCGCGCCGAGGGCAACTCCCTTGCCCATGCCGCCCAACCACTCGCCCATTGGTTTTGACGCGCGCATGTGGTTCGCCCACGGTTCCGCTCCCTAACCTGCCCCCATCGCCTCACCATCACCTCCCTATCGCTCGGCTCGTCCATAGCAGTGCTCCATGAACCGAGCTCAGCGTCACCGCTCCTCCTCGCGGGCCCTCCGCCTTAGCCCCTATAAAAGCTCCCCAAGAGCGTCATCTTCTCCTTTTCGACACCACCAAGCAATCCCTTACATCCTTCTCCCTTCTCTTCAAGCGAGAGCCCAAGGAGAGCAAGCTCTCATTCTCAGCCGAGACGCCACTGTCGTGCCCTCGCCGCTCCAGTGCCGCTCTACTCTTCCTATTCGCGTCACTTTGCGTTCAAGAGCACCATCACCTTTTCCCCTCATTCAATTTCTATTTTGGATTGTAGGAATTTTTGGATTTTGAATTCTCCTCAACTCCGGCCGAAAGCTCGCCTTTCGTCCCCATCTCTGGTAGGGTGTTCCATTTCCCAATCACTCACTCTGACACCATGTCCTTAACCCTTTTTAGCCTCCTCTACCCTCATTGTCCTTCCTGATGAGGACATGACCCCTATGGATACAACCATATTTACTATGCTTATTGTTCCAAGTATAAGAGCTCGTACGCTTCACTTAAATTATCAGGTGAGCTTGTTTTTAGGAGTGTCTTTATATTATATGAATTATATGATGCTACCTAATGATGAAATATATATATGTGCAGCGCCATGTCACTTTTGGTCCAAGACAAGCAAGCGATTCAGTGGACTGTTTTGGAATCCAGTTTGGCCTCCAGAATCAGCCTGACAACACCAACTTAAAACAGACATAACTTTCACATACGAAGTCCGTTGGAGGTCCACGAGTATTTGATTGAAAGCTTATTTCGTCCTCTTTCCAACGGATCCGGCCTCACCTTCAAATTCCTTCTGGACTGATCGCAATCATCAAAAGAAGACGTTATATCACTTGTTTGGGCCAATCTGGGCCTTGTAATCATACTGAACTTGGCCCATCTGCCGATGGACCACCTGGGGGTGCTGTTACTGTTCACGTGAACAGTAATCCATAAGATTAGTCCCACCCCCTTAGTTCTATTAGATGTGTGGCTCCTCATCCCCTATTTAAGGAGGTCGCACCCCCTCTAGTTTTCTTGGATTTTGTTTAGTTAAAAGTTAGCCTTGTTGCAACTTCGTGTATTGGCTTGTGTCGACTAGACCAACCATAATACCGCTTCAAAATCCCAACTCAATTCAATATTTCAATTCCTATTTGCAATTTCAGATTGCTTTATCTTTTTCTTGCGTGCTTCTTCGGTGTATGCAGGAATCGACCTTCGTGGTCAGGTCATCCGGGTATTCGTGCACGGTTGATAACGACTTGTCAATCAGTTCAGCGATTGCGTGGTTTCGAGCCTTGCGTGTTCGTAGCCAGGATCGTGAGAGTTGAGCGACGACTACCGAACTTATCGTTCTCATCGAAAGATCGGGCCAACAATCAGACCTTCGGGTTCGTCACTACCTCTTTCCTCTGATCGACTCCTCCCCGTTGAAGCATCGCCACCGCTACTAGTCGTCGTCGCCGGACCATCACCATCGAGCTCCGTCCTCCTTCTCGGCTTCGGTATGCTCCTAGACCTCTACTGATGCTCGTGCGCACGTTAGATTGCAGGAAGCATTGCTGTTTTCCCGTAGCTTCTCCTCCGTTCCACCTCGTCGTGCCGCTGCTTCAGCTCGTCTTTGGCAATGCTCCGGCCACCATCGGGTGCGCAATAGTGTAGTGATCCCATTTTAGCCCATGGTCCGCGCCGCCATGGCCTCCTTCGCCAGCGATTAGCCGGAGAAGTTTGTGGGCGGGAGTGCTCTCTGCTGTCCGAAAATGGACACACTCTGTAGCATGTCATTTATTAGAGTAAATATCTATCCTTAGAGCATGTACAATGGGTTATGTCATCCATCTATAGCATTTGCCACATAGGATTTTTGCTGACGTGGATGAAAGAGAACGAAGAGAGAGAATATTGTTGTCTATAATCCTGCAGCCGACTGTAGCACCAAAACCAAGAAAAGCAATAAAGATTGTGTGTTGTCTGTAATCCTATAGCCAGCTGTATTATCACAACCCATTGTATGAGTTGTCTTTAGTGTTGTCTATAGGTGACATGGATAGTTACTATAGACAGCAGCTGTCTATACCATTGTACATGCCCTTAGGGCCTGAGGGATCATTAGCTGTTAGTTATTGTGGTTAAGTTTCAATAACAGGTGGGTCCGGGGAATAGTTAATGTGGGGAGTTAAGAACCAGCTTTGCTTTAGAGTCTTTGACACGTGGGACCGGGCTGCACAGTAACCGCACTATGGACCATGGACCAGTGAAGCACTGTGCTATGGACGTTGGTCCACGTACTATTTCTTAGACCGAGTCAATGGCAGGTGGGTCCTCCTTGTCAGTAACAATTTAATTCAAAAAATTAAAAGAAAAGGAACCCTGTTGCATAGGGCCCTTTGTCAGTGGCAGAGGCTAGCTTAGCTCGGGTATAAAAAGTATTAAATACTTTTATGAATTCCAAAATGGTTTATTTATGTATTGGAAATAGGTTTAAACTTCACAAATTCATAACTAATTCATTTCAACTCCAATTTGAGTGCAGAAATTTTTTGCTGGTTTAGACTTTTATTGTACTTTATTTTGATATAGTTTTCAAACTTGTTACTGTCCTATAAAATTTTGTTAGTAGAATTATTTTCGGTAAAGCATTATTGTTACATTGAAAATGTATTTAACTTCAAAAATTCATAAGTATTTCATATTAACTCCAAATTGAGTAAAATCAATTTTTTTGGTTTTCATTTATAATGTACTTTCCCATGGTATAAGTTTAGAACATGTTACTGTCACTGAAAATCTTGCTATTCAAACTATTTGTACACTAATGGCTTAACTTTGAAAATTCTTAGAAAATTCATTTGAACTCCAAATAGGGTGTTCAATTTTATTGTTCATAAATTTTTATGCTCTATCTACCATAAAAATATCATATTCACTACCTTTCTAGAAATTTTCATGAAATGTTAAGTTCGGATGAACAGTAACTGAAACCCTGATTTCTGGATTTTCTCTCCCGGTAGAATTGTTTAGGCTATAACTTTCACATGCAAAATCCAAATCAAATGAATTTTATTTCTAAATTCATCTATAATCATTCAATTCCTACTGTGTAAATTTGATGCATTTTGGATGAAGTTGAATTTTGGGGTTTTATTCAACATTATTCGTTCTTGTTCACTTTTCATGTTCAATCGGTAGGTTTCGACAATTCGATTACATACGAAAGTGATCCTCGAAAGCAAGGGGATTCTATCCAGCAAGGCAAGCAATCCCTCCTTTGTTGCATGTTGATCCTATTATGTTCAAATGCTATTATCTTATTTGCAAATGTATGTATGCATGCTATATTGATGATTAAATTCTCAATTAGAGGTAGTTAGTCCGAATAGATGCATGAGCTGTTGGTAGATATTTCCCATTGCCACTGAACCTTAGTTATATTCTTGCTAGTGATTTAGAGCTCGATGGATCGGCTCTGATATATATATATATATATATATAGTATACGAGTTGATTTCGCTTAGCAATGCTTAGAATGGTAGTATGGGGATCATCTCTTTGGTGGTGGTCATTTTATCAACAGTCTAATTACTTGAGTCGGGGGTACTCATGTATGTATTATATGTGAAAAACTAAAACTGGAAATAAAAATATTTAGACTTGGACACATGGTTGAATGGTGCGTTTGTCGGGTGTGTGGCTGGTGCCTAAGTCAACAAGGACCGAACATCTTGTGTCACACTAATCCAAGCATTATTGTGTGCATCCACATGAGGGTTATATGGGTCCCCTCTTGACTTAATACTTTGGGGTGTGTTAATTAATGAGTCGCAGGTAGTAGATGTTAGGAGAAAAATGTTTAGTTGTTCTGTTGTTGTTGGGATTGTGCTAGGTGGGTTCTGGGAAGGTTTCCTTGCCCGAGGAGCATTAGTAGCTGCTGAGGTTTTGCCAATGACTCCAACACAACATATGGATCCTCCGTGGGAGTCTAGGACGGGTGGTTCACGGAGAGTTAACCCCCATATGTGCGGCTCTTAGTTAATGCATACCATTGGAAAGCGTCTCGTAGGTCTTAGCTCTGCCGGCATACCTTCGGAAGTGTGCTAAATATCTTGGCAAAAGGGCGATCTGACATGTGGGTAAAGTTGTACACCCCTACAGGGTTTAATGTATTCGAATAGCCAAGCGCTTGGTTATGTACACGCTAGATTAGGTTTTGCAAGAATTAGAATCAACGTTTTCGATAAAACTTGAAGTCAGGTGGTATGAATGGGTAATTCGTGCTATGTTATGGTGGCTATTGACAAGTCACCTCTAGGATGTTAATTATGTTTATAAATGTTGTATCGCTGTTATTTAAACAAATAAAAATAGATTTGGTCAACTGCCTTACAATCTATTACCGTATTGCAAATGAAATATTGCTTTGTGCTGAAAATGAACTCTATGGCCTTCTCCATTGATTCAAGCTTGCATATAATTATGTATAGGTCTGTTATTTGTAAGTCTTGCGAGTACAATTTTGTACTCAATTGCATTGTCTATTTGCTACAGAGGAGGTTGATCCCCAAGGAATCAACCATTGTGAGACTGACTTCGACTTCGACGACTAGTTCGGCGAGTTTCCGGTCGGTTGCCTTGTGGGTAAGAGTAGCCGGTTGGCTTTTATTTATCGCCATCTTATGGCTTGTTATTTACGTTGCAACTTTAGTTCTTTATCTTGTCATTTGGCTGATCTGCCCCATTTTTGTAATATGATCTTTAAATATCTTTTGTGTTGTAAATTATGAAGACTCGGTATTGTAACCACTTGTGTATAGAATTGAAGCTATATTTTGCGAGTGTGTTGTAAATTATGAAGACTCGGTATTGTAACCACTTGTGTATAGAATTGAAGCTATATTTTGCGAGGGTGTATGTGTACCATTGTCCTGGGAGGTACACAATACACCGAGCGGGGAAATTTGATTTGTAATGCTAGGACCAATTGGAGGGTTAAGCATTGCAAGTTAAATCGCCTGACAACTCACACAATGAACCTACCTTCCCTCACACGCTAGTTGCCCGACCAAACTGTGTGGCTCCTATATCTTCTCGTCATCATAGCTTTTTTGCTTCAACCTTCAATAGTAAGCCCAAACCTTGATCGATCCCTCTCAGCTGCTACCATTTACAATGCAATACTTTACCACATAGTTATCTTCTACTTCTCTCTAATTATTGCTTAGTGCTAGCCATTGTGACATCAACATGCATACACATGCAATCGTCGCCGATCCTAGCTGGGGACACATGTCACGCTCTCTCCAGTCACCCCGAGCATATTCCCTATGATTTCTACTCCAAGCTTGTTGCTCCTCTACCTCTGTATACCCGCGCTTCTATTCGTACATAATGCATACATTATGTTATACATGCTTGACGTCCTTTTCTCTCGTGTTGGTCGCTCCTCCTCTTCGACGTTGGCCAACTCAACATTGTGGTTTCCTCACTAACCACGACGACCTCCCATCTTCACTAATGTTGGCTTGTCTACTTTAGTCATTGTCTAACGATATGGAGAATCTTTTCACCATCGTCGGTGGTGACATGTCCCTCACCAGTGATGACATGCTTCTAGCTACCCGATGGCCTCATATCGTCCATAGCTCATTTTGAATGCATAGTTTCATCTCCTCTCTGCCAAGGCTTCCCTATCATTGAGTTTCTTTGTCCACTAACTTTTTCAACAATACTGACGCTCATCACTTGTCATCACAGCCCTTGGCTCCTTCAATATTGGACTTTCTCTTCAATGGCTCCGACGAGCAGCATGACATTGTCATGATCTTCACATCGCCGGCTCACCTCTTCGCTTTCCCATAGGTCAATATCTTCTTGCGGGATAGATCGATGCCATTGCACTCTTTCGTGATCCTCCGACACCATTCGTGTTATCTTCGTTATAACTTGTATTTTTAATCAAAATTTCAGTTATTTTTTATTTGTATTCCATAGGAAGCAGCAATAGAAACACGTGACGTTGAGAGCAAACGTTGTGGCCTTTTTTTGTGTCTCCTTTGACACTATTCGTGCCATCCTCGTTATTAAATTTATTTTTATTCAATATTTCTGTTATTTTTAATGGAGTTCGTACACAAATCAAATTGCTAAATTTATTTAATTTATTCCAAATTTTCGTTATTTAGGGATTTTACTTTGAACATCATATGGAAATCAAACAACAAATTTTCTTTTATTTTTTATTGTAAATTTCAATTTTTTTCTTGTAATTCGTATCCGAATCCAATTGCTAATTTATCTTTAATTTTTATTCCAAATTACAGTTATTTAGGTATTTTTACTTTGGAATTCATATTGAAATCAAATTGCTAATTTTATTTTGTTTTATCCTGAATTTTAGTTATTTTTTGGTTGGATTTCGTATATAAATCTAATTGTCAATTATTGTTTAACTTTTTTCTGAATTATAATTATTGGAATTTGTATCAAAATCAAATTGCTCAATTTATTTTATTTTTATTTCAAATTTTAGTTTTTTTTGTTGGATTACGTATACAAATCTAATTTCTATTTTTTTTTTGTATTTTAGCCTGAATTATGATTATTTAATAATTTTACTTAGGAATTCGAATGGAAATCAAATTACTGATTTTATTTTATTTTTATTCTGAATTCCAGTTTTATTGTGAGACATGTACTCTTTTACTTAGAAATTTGTATGAAAATCAAATTGCTGATTTTATTTTTTTATTCCAAATTTCAGTTTGGTTGTACTTGACATAAACTCTTTCTTTTAACTTATACCGTTATAATCTGGCGCCACCACAATCGATGGTGTATATTTTTCTCTTTTTATACCGATTAACATGTGTATTTTTAGCCCTTGAGAGCGAATATGCTGGCTTCTTTTGACTCCACTTTAATAAGATAATAGATGTTGTTTTACACACATTGACATAGGCTTGGATACACAGCTTTGACCATTATTTTATTATTATATGTAAGTACAAACTATAAAAATATAATAATACAGAAACACTTGTGGTGAAAAATTAATATATCAAATTAATATACTAATCTAAAACGTGAAGTTCTTGACTTTTTTGTGTTCGAAATTTGCAAGAAACATCAAGTTTTCATGTGAAGCTCGCTTAAAACTTGATTTTTTGAGAACTCATACGAAACCTGAGTATTTTTGGTATGAAGCTTCAATATTTGGTATGAAACTTGTCTAGAACTCCTTCGAAACTTGAATCTTTGGGCATGAAACTTGCCTGAAACTTGAAGCTTCTGGGGCGTGAATCTCACGTGAAACTCTATGAAACTTAAAGCTTAGGGGATGAAACTAGCGTGAAACTCTGTGAAACTCGAAGACTCATTCCGAAAACTCACATAAAACTCTTTGAAATTTGTAGTATAGAGTTTGGACTAAATTTTTTTGAAACTTCGTGGAACTTCTTTCAAGTTTCAATTTTGAAATTTCATGAAACTTATTGAAATCAAGTTTTGGTTTCCTTAAACTTGCTGAAACCTGTTTTGTTACTTGAAACTTGTTCTCAATTTTTCTCAAATTTTGAAATCTTGCCCAAACTTTTTAAAAAGGTTTCTTGAAACCTCATGAAACTTGCTTTTGTTAAACTTTCCCTTTTAATCTTGGTTTTCTGTTGAAACATCACACATTCACCTAAAACTTGCATTTTGGAACATGAAAGCTCTTGAAACTGACATGAAACATGCATTTTGGAACATGAAAGCTCTTGAAACTTGCATTTTGAAACATGAAAGCTCTTGAAACTGACAGGAAACTTGGAGGTCGGCAGCGAGGTTTCATGCACACTCCACACAACCATGATGGAGGACTTTGGTGGGTCTTGCTCGCAGTCTGCATGCGCGATGAAGGACGGGGGAAGTGGCTCGGCGTGGAAGGTGGAAGGATACTAGGAAGCGACATGCCGTCAGATTAATTTGCATTTGACGGCCAGACCATATCTCGTTAGGTGTGATCCGGACGGTATAGCATGGTGCAACCTCGTCCTTTAAGATTGTGCAATTCAACCAAGGCACGTGTAGAATGACCAAATCGCTCTCCTTTATTAGCTCACTTATTGCTCTAGGATGGTGTGTTACTTTAATCTGTAGTAATAAATAACCTTAGGAATAATGAATGATAGGAGCATAAAAAACGGTTAAAAGTTGTCACAAAGTTGTAGAATGACATGTATTTCAAACAAAATTTGAAAGCTGGAATAACATGTATTCAAGAATGTAAGGAGTAAAACTTTCCTAATGTTGGTCACTTACATGTACTAACTACAAAACTATTTAGATTGACCATCCGGGTTCGAGTCATTCTTTGACTCGAATTTGGGTGTTTTTTATGCTTTATTACTAAGACATGTAATTCCTTTTACATGTATGTTACTTTTTTTATTTAGCTTGATCATGTCAACATGATATTATTAAATTTGTTATGGAAAGTACTTTTATAATATGTTTTTGCAAACATTTCATTGGAAAACTTGATATACGTATTAAAGAGTGTCCAAAACATCGTACATATCTGAAGTCTGAACAGGGCGACGGAATCATCTTGATTTAAAGCAAAGTGTTTTTTTCCACTTTTAAAGCAAATTACTTGCAATGGACCGTAGGTGCACAAAAAGCATGGACATTCATACAACACATGACATAGCAAATTCAACTATTTTGTTTAGGAATCCAATTTCAACTATTGGATGCATAGAATCTCTGTAACATCCCAATTTCGGGCTTGTGTTTAAAATGTAAGAAAATGAGTAGAAATTAAAACTTTTTCTTACATCATGTATTTCCCGTGTGTACTAAACAATTATTGTACAAGAGCCATGGAAATACAAAGCCACAAGTCTTTGATCCAAATCTTGATCCTTCAAAAACAATCTTGTCAAACCTTTTGATCATCCTCTGGAAATATTTTTCCTAAGTTCTTGGGATGGTATGTGGCCCCTCTGAAAAATTTCACAATTTTTGGATATTGTTTGAATATTTTTAGAGGGCAGTCAAACCTGTTTGACTTCCAGTCAAACCTAAAGCCAGTACCTTGCAGAATTTTTGGGGAAAAATGCATAGCATAAAAACCTCAAATTTTTTTACACAAGGTCAATATCTAAGTCAGCAAGCTCCTGCAAAAATTTCAGAATTTTTGGAGTTATTTTGCTACCTCTAATAAATCCTCAAAAATCTCAGCTTAATTCAAAACCTAAAGCTGATTCACTGTTCCTTGGGTTGAGTCGGACTCGGGTTCGAGCCACTTGACTCGGTCGAACCACCTAGCTGCACCGAGCCGCGTTTTAAAACGCGCGTGCAATCTCAGCCGTTGGATCTTAATCGCTCGGCCCACGTTCGCGCGAGCATTCGGACCGTGCGGTTACACTATTCAATTGGGACCGTTGGATCTCAATCCAACCGTCCAGATTTTTGGGAGCAATCGGACTGTCCGGCGGATCCTTTTAATCATGACCGTCCATTTTTAATCCAACGGTCGTCGTATTCTCTTTCTGTTCTTCGTCCTCCTCTGGCTCGCGTGCGGCAATGGCAGAAAGAGAGAGAAAGGGGCAGCTTCGCATTGTCTTTTCGAGCTTGCTCTCGTCAACGTCTCTCTGTGGAGCATTAAATGCACCCTAGGCTTTCGGCTCCTCCATCCCGAGTCTCACTTGCTCCCATCATTTCTTGGTCCATGGCCGCACCATGAACCGAGCTCACCGTGAGCTCTTGTTCTTGCTCAAAACCCTAATCCTTCCTCTATAAATAACCCCTTGGTTCATCCTGGTGTTCTTTTACACCACCCCTAGCTCTTCTCTGTGTTTGAGCTCAAAACCACTTCAAATCAACTTAGCACCATTGTTGACCCGAGGAGCTCCAATGTGGATCTGGGTGTCCAGTGGTTCAACTTCAATATTTCTTGCACCCTTTTGAGCTCCTCAACTTCCTTTATATTTCCCCTAACTTAATTTTGGGTTGCATTCACAGGAATCACTCAATTTTAAGTTTGGAGATTTTCGGCTGATTTCATCCCCTTTCTTCTCCAACTCCGGTAAGTAGTTCTTTTTGCAATTGCTTACTTATGGAGCTCGTGGGAACCTTAATGGAGCTATTTTGGTCACCCATCGGTGTTCACTTTGCTTAGGTTGTCATTTTCATATCATCTTCCTCGGCTCGGTGGACTTCATCGTGTTCAAGTCTTCCGGCCATCTTTGAAGCTCATCGCATTAAGGTAGCCTCTTATTAGTCCCTAGAAGTGTTGGCACTTGCTTTCGTGGACTGCAATGAGCATTTGCAATTTTCATGTTTTGCCGAAATTGGCTCTATCTTAGTTTTCCGGCTCGCTGCGTTCTAGACCTCCACCGCCACGAGGTCATCACCTTTGGGTCCGCGACACTATTGCGAACCCATTTTGATATTTGTTGGCACCGCCACGACGAGAGTCGCCACGACATGCCGTAGAAAGCACTCGGTTTTGTCGGTGAGAGCTCCCATTTCGTCGATTATTAGGACACGATTAATGCACAATCATTGTCAATCATTAGAAGTATTAATTGTGTCTTAATCTGGCCTAAATGTCTCACTGACATGTGGGTCCAACCCTCTGTAATCGCCCACTGGCGCTAACTGATGCTTTCGGACATCATTAATGCTAATGATTATCATTAAATCCCTGTCTTAGCATTAATGTGCCCGAAATGGTCTTTGGGTCAGCGGCGTGTGGGCCCGTGAGGCCTTAAACCTCGATCTCGGGGTCATTAGGACTAATTTCTGAATTCTTTAAATGTTAATCATTGTTAACATTTAATTGGTCCTAAACTGTCCCTTTGTGCCGCTGCCAGGTGGGCCCCCAATCAGTTAAATCACCTCTGTTCAAAATCGTTAGGACTCATTGATTGCTAATCATCATTAATCATTGGTCATTAGTAATTAATTAGCTGTCCTAAAATCCTCCTTAAGTCGCTGCCATGTGGGCCCGAGCCACGTGCACGTGGGTTAAAGCTTGCATGTGTGACTCCGATCAGCGACATGCGACCCACATGTCAGCGCTTCATTTTGAACTTCGTTCTTTGGCCACCGTCCATTTTGTGATCTGTGGCCCAGATCAATTGGGCTGATCGGGTCACCCGATCCTCCCATTCGTCGTGGGCCGTTCATTTGTTGATCTGCGGTCCTGATTCTTACGCCGATCGCGAAGTCCGAACCTTCCTCGCTCTTGACCATGTGATCTTCGATCGGCGGTCGCGATGGTTTGGGCGTTCGTCGCTCGCGCACCTCGCGCGCGCCGTTAGATTCCAAATCAAGGGCCCATGATTGTCCACGTCGTTTCTTTTCTGTTAAGTGTTGTTTATTTCTGTAAGTATTTACTTACCAACTGAAAATTGTATTAAAACTTTAGAAATTCATAACTAATTCATTTTAGATCCTTTTTGGATGTTTCCAACTGTAATAAATTTCTATGCCTCTGTAGTTTAATATAAAAATGCATTTGGGCATGTTTCTGTCACAAAAAAAATTGTAACTCAAATAACTTGATTTTTGCCAACTTTGAATATCCCAAAAATAGAATTAAAGTTGTAAAATGCATATCTTTTTCTGTATATATGCAAATTGAATGGTTTCAACTTTGTTAATTTTGTTAATTACTAAACTTTAATCTAAAAATGGGTGTAGGCCTTAATCAGCACCAAAAAAATTGTTAATGGATTTAACCTTATTGGTAGCATTTAAAAATTTATTTAATGTTGTAAAAGACACAAGTAATTCCCTGTAAATCCTAAATATATAAAATTGATGCTGGAAAATCTCTCTGTTGGCATACTTTAATATGAAATAGGTTTTGCACCTGTTTATGTTTCTGAAAAATATAATGTGCTAGGTTTACAACTTAGAAAAATCATAAGTAAATCATTATAACTCCAAATTTAGTAAACTCAACTTTGCTGTCATTAGGATGTCATAATCTACTTGCTATAAAAATTTCAGAGCTTAGATCATTGTAGAAATTTTCGCCATGAACAGTACCAATAATTAATTTAGGGAATTTATAGGTTGAGAGAGCTAGTTTTAGCCATAACTTTTTCATGCTTAGTCCAAATGAAGTGATTCTTATTTCTAAAATTGTCTAAAATCAACCTCTAACTGCTGTGTAAATTTCATGGGATTTGGATGTCTTTTGCTGTTGAGTTTTGTTGGTGTTCTTCGTTCTTATTGGTTTTATCGTATTTTCGCGTTAGGTTCCGAAGAGTTTATTGAACCTGAGAATCCTCCTCTGCAGCAAGAGCCAGACCAGCATGGCAAGCAGTTTGATCATGTTAATCCCAATATTTTAAGTATTTATGTTGTTTACAAATTCTATGTATGCATTGCTAGTTTGTGTTAAACTATTGTCGCTAGTTGACCTAGTAGATGCATTTCCTTAAGACAAATGATTATCCTCTACTACCGTGAGCCTAGGTTATTGCTGTGATTTAGGGTTCGTGGATGAGCTCTTGTCACTTAGTAGTTTATGATTAATTGCTTAGCCATGCTTAGCTTCCTAGAAATGGCGGTTATCGACTTGTCGATAACCTTGATCATATAAAACTTATTATGATTTATGATTTCCACCTTGTGCCATGTCTACTTATGAAAACTAAAACTGAAAAGCAAAATGATTTAGACTTGGGCATAATGGTAAGATGGTGTGATTTTCGGGTGTGACTGGAATGGTGCCCGAGTCAATTAAGGACCGAACATCTTGTGAGTACCTGTTATCCGAGCAATTTGTGCGTGCTAACCACACTTGAGGGTATGAGACCTCTCTTGACTTAGTACTTTGGAGTGTATTGGCTTCGGGTCGCAGGGGGTCGGAGCATTGTAGTGTCCGAAAGACTTCACCCGTGATGGGATTTGTTGTCTTTCGGCTTGCAATGTAAGCGTATGAGTTTCTATCCATACGAGCGGCTCGTAGTCAATGCACAATATTGGAAAGCGTCTCGTAGGACTTAGCCGTGCCGGCATACCTTCTGAAGTGTGCTTTGTGGCTTAAAGGCGATGCAAGTGTGGGTACATTGGTACACCTGCGCAGGTTAAAACTATTCGAATAGCCTCGTCCTAGGTTATGGACACGCTTGGGTAAGCTTTCAAGAGTTAGACTACAACCTTTTAATTAAAACTTGATGGGTGGTACGAATCGGGGATTCGTGCTATGTTGTGGTGGCTATTGGGATAGTCACTTCTAGGTGGTTACTTGTATTTATCATTATTTTCGCTGTTACCTTCAACATTAAAATTCAGTTGTAAACTTGCTTTCAAATGTATTACATTATTGCTAATAAAGTTGGCTTTATGCAAAATGAGACATACAACCTCCACCTAAATAAGCTTGCATGTAGTTTATGAATAGGTCTGCTATTCCACACGTCAGTCTTGGGAGTACCTTTGTGTACTCAGTTATCTTGCTTAAATGTAATTGTTGCAGAGGAAGAAGGTGAGCTCGAGGGGCCTCACTCCTGTGAGTTGTGCTGTGGTAGCTTGCGAGGCGTCTAGCTTGGCGGCCCGGTCGGTTGCCTTGTGGGTGGTGTGGCTAACCGGTCGACTTTTGTTCTAGCCATCTTATGGCGCCTTCTGCTTCCGCTGTCATTCTTGTTTATTGTTCTATTTGGCCGGTCGGCTCTTTTGTAATAACCTTACTTTATCTATGTCCTTTACTAGACTTGTTAATATTTGTTGTATGAAAATGATGTGTAATTTTGTGATGATGTGCATGTGCTGCAATTCTGATAAGCATATGTCCATCGAGGCTTAGAATGTTTAATTAGTAATGCTAGAACCATTTGGAGGTTAAGTGTTACTAGTTAAATATTCCGGGTCCTCACAAAGTCCTGGAACTACAACGGAGTTTTTACAGTGACTTAAAATAGTTGAGTTGTTTGATCACGAATGCTATAACACGTGACCTAGGTGACATCAAGGTTGTCACAATCGCAACATGGATTGTGAGATCATACAATCCTACGATCATACCACTACTACAGAAAACGTCATCACAGACGGTTCGGAACCGTCGGTGTTTTTGTACGTCTGTGATAACTGGCGGTTATCACAGACGGTTAAAAAAACCGTCTGTGATAAGTCACAACACAGACGGTTCTAGTTACCAACCGTCTGTGATATGTGATATCACAGACGGTTTATAATTAGAACCGTCTGTGATATGTGGATATCATAGACGGTTCATAACTAGAACCGTTTGTGTTGGTAATTATCACAGACGGTTCTTGTTCAGAACCGTCTGTGATAGATTTTTTGATTGCAAAAAAAATACTGTCATTTCATGGATACACTCATACACATACACTGTCATTTCCCAAGCCTCCCAAACATGGATTCATTGATACACATACATGGATTTTAAGTCCCAAGTCTCCCAATAAATTTCTCAAGCTATGGATTCATGGATACACTCATACACTCGATCATATACATGTACCAACATAAGTAGAATCTGGAGGAGAATCTAACAGAAATATGGATATGAATCTAACACAAATACCACAAGCACATACATACAAATCTGGATCTGAATCTAACAGAAACTCATATACAAAAGTACCAACAGAACCTCATATACCAGAGACGTCGGCGTCGGAGGAGGACTAGAGGAGGTCGGCGTTGGTGTCAGCGTCGACTCTTAGCTGTTGGGGAGGAAGACCACGTCGAAGGTTGGGGACTGCGGGAGCAAGGGAGGACCGGAGCGCGGAGGAGTAGTGGGGGCCGGGAGCTGCAGGAGGATTGCAGGAGCAGCGACCAGCCGGAGCTCAGAGGAGGACTGCGGGAGCAAGGGAGGATCGAGCCCAGAGGAGGATCGGGACTGCAGGAGTGCGAGACTGAGCGCCCAGAGGAGGTCGGCCATAATATATAAAAACACCAAAATATTTTGCCTCCCGCGTACGCATTAAAAATTTCCGAACTCCCGCGCTGCGAATCACAGACGGTTTCATATAAAAACCGTTTGTGACAAGTATCTCATCACAGACGGTTCGTATTAAGAACCGTCTGTGATGAGATACTTATCATAGACGGTTTGTATTAAGAACCGTCTGTGATTTGGATTTTACTATGGCTTAAAATTTTCTTTACTATCTGATTTTACCATGGCTTGAAATTTACTCTCTGATTTTACCATGTTTCAAGCCATGGTAAAATCTAAGTCACAGACGGTTCTTAATACCAACCGTCTGTGATGAGGTCATTATCACAGACGGTTCATACTAAGAACTGTCTGTAAAGTATCACAGACGGTTCGTGATACGAACCATCTGTGATATATGACATTATCACAGACGGTTCGTACTAACAACCGTCTGTAAAGTATCACGAGCGGTTCAGGTAATGCGACCGTCTGCGTGATATCTGACATATCACGAGCGGTGTGATACTTCACAAACGGTTTTTAATACGAACCGTCTGTGATAATGACCTATCACAAACGGTTTCAAAACGAACCGTCTGTGATAAGACAACACAAACGGATCCAAACGAACCGTCTATGATGAGGCGTCTATTATGACCTGTTTTGTAGTAGTGTACGGAGCTAAAATGACACGGATCGGTATATGGATAAGAATTTTAAAAAATTCCGATCCTTAAGGTAGGATCACATAGAATCAGGTAGGATTGCTCGGGATCGGGTAGGATAGTGATCCTGATAATAAACTATATCAACGTATAAAATTTGTTTTTACCTATTGCTAATTTAGCTTACAACAATTTAATTTGCTTTGTTTTTATTGTTTACATGTTGTTTTAAAGGTAAAAAATATTATCATCAATATATTGGATTATAAATGATTAGTTTACTAAAAATAATGAAAAAGATTAAAAAAAACACGCTCGTCCACCACCACCCTACGGCTCGGCGCAACGACGGCCGCTTGCTGCTGCTGCGTCTCAGTAGTGGCAGTGGCCATCGTTGGTGCTGTAGCTACAACCGTGCGTGGCTCACACGGCCGGAGTAGAGCAAGTGCGTTCCTTGTAAGTGATGTGATGCGCGTGCGGGTCTGCGTGTCGGGTGCGATGGTTGGACGGAGCAGCGCGGGTGGTGGGGTTTTATAGGCGCTGGCAAAAGGACGGGTAGCGTGGTGGTTGCGTCGCGGTTGCTGCTGATTTGGAGGGAAGTTTCGCAGGGAATAGCAGGGCGATTTCAAGCAGAATACTCGCGGCGGCGTTGGAAAGTCGTGTGGACTTGTGCGAAGCGACCAAGGAGCGGACAAGTTGGTCACACGACTCGGTTGCAAGGGGTCTTACGTCCTCTTGTTTCAAACACTGTGGGATGGAAGCATCTTCCCATATGAACTAAGGTTCATGACCGTGGAGGCGTGGACGTCGGGTCGGGTCGGGTCGGGGATACATGTCAAGTATCATGCGAGCTGAATCATTGCTTATATTATAATTAGGCGTGTGGGAACGCCACTTTAGCCAGGTCGAGTAAGTCGTGTGTGCGCGCAACTGCTGCCTCTTTGGGGTAAGCCTGGGACAGATGATCACGCGGAAGGATTGAATCCTCCTGAACTCTTCAGATTCAATCACGCATGGGGCGGACCAGCAGCAGGGTTTAGTGGAGCTACAGTACAAGTATCATATCAGCTAACCTACTGTATATGGCAGTAGAGTGCGTGGTTCATGAGTACCTGCGTCTGGCAAAATGGGTCCTGTCAGCCGGCTCAGTCCGAAGCATAAAACTGTTTATCCGACCCATGCACGGCACGACCCGTCACTCAAACGGGCTGTGTCGGCCCGACCAAATGAGCCGTGTTTGCCAGGGTCGCGAGTCGCGACCTCGGCTCAACTTGGCCCGGCACGCAAAGTATTGTGCTTGGCGTGGCGTGGTACGGCACGACCCGACCTGGTCCGTTTAGGCACGGTGTGTCGGGCTCATTTCGCCACCTCTGCAGCCACTGCTTGCCGACGCATGCGGCCTCGAGCCAGACGGCGTAGAGCCACAGCGAGGAGGGTGGGTTGTCCCATGGGAGGCGACAAAGCAGGGGAGGAGGTGGAGGTCGACGGGCGAGAGACCGAGACTGGAGGCGGTGGAAGTGGGGAGGAGGAGGCGGTCAGCACGCGGTAGCGGCTACCGCCGTGGTGGTGGTGGCGGCGATGACGAGGTTTTGCATAAGGCTGGTGACAAGGATTTAATGATCCTCAATTAATTAAATTGTTTATTAGTAATGTTATTATAGATAGCAGTACCTTCATGTTATTCGTAAGGATACCTCTTAACATTAATAAGAGAGAAGTTTAGCCGAGTAGTCGTAAACCATATTATAACCACCCTATATGGTCGTAAGTATTTCGACAACTACCTAGTGATCGTATGATTTCCTACGACCACCTCATGGTCCTTACTACGATCAATTCATGGTCATAAGCTTTACTACGACCACCCTATACTCAACAAAACTTACAGGCATATGGGCCCAATCGACTAGTGACACTTATACGTTGTGTTTAATACACACAATAGTTAATATTGAAGGGATACAGGTAGACTACACTAGCTGGCCATTCAAAAATTCTACAACGTAAACCAGGAAACCATACAAGCAAGATATCATAGATCGTTACTACCAGACGCGCAGTGCAGTGAAAGAAGAGTTGAAGCAACTTAATTCAACGTAGAGCGAGTTGATGAAGTGGTCATAGTCGATCGTCCAATGTCCTCAACGTCGATCGTCTCCTCCAGTAGCCAATCGAGTTCTTTGTGAAGACCGCGGACCATCCTTAGGCGCAACAGCAACCGCAGTAGCGCCTCTACGGTATCCACACGTCCAGGAAAGGAACACCGTACGCCGGTGTGCTAGCACCAACTCGCGCGGCAAGGCTCTCTCGAGAAGATGACGGCTAGGATTTTTGTGGAGCGACTCAGTCCTCTTGTGTATCATGTATATCTCCCAATAGCCTCATGCATCCTCTTATATAGAGCTCATGACGGATCCTATCCGAACACTTTTGTTCTAACCCGTTAGGTGTGTGACCCTGTAGGTTCACGCATATTTAGTTGTGACTCGAAAATACCTTTCCGACCATGACTCGTTAGCGGCTCCTAGCAGGACGTAACGATTCCCGAACACACATAATTATATCGGACGAACCTTAATGCAATATGATCTACGATCAGATCCTTATCACCAATGACCAACTCGTATCTCTATATGACCAGTTCATATTTAATCTCAACTAGTTTGTAACTCCTTACAACCAGTTTTTAACCACTTAATGATTATGCTTAACTAGACTACGACCAGCTCGTATCACCATACAACCAGTCTGTATCTTGTCGAACCGAATGACCTATTTGTGTATTCTCGTTTTGCCTCACGATATCTAGTTGAACTCCAGGTGACATAGATTGTCATCCATAGATAGTTCAATACTTTCTCGATCAAGTGACGGATAACTTCATGTGGTCGAACTCTTCGACCACCAGTGGTATGGTCATGCACTTTCTTTATCCAACCACATCGAGGGGTCTAGAGATATCTCTCCTGTTATGTTAGGAGGGGCAAATCCCATATCTAATCAGTCACATTCCTCCGCATGTTTCATAGCTACCCGAAAGCTACCTTTATAACTACCCAGTTACGGAGTAGCATTTGGCAACCCCTAAAAGTGCTATTACACATGTAGACTTCGTTTATACACCCGCAGGTGCGCATCGGGGCTCGAAGGCCATGCGCGGTGGCGTTCCGCGGCGGGGGGGGGGGGGGGGTAGATACCCGGGCGCAGCCGGTGTGTACAGAACCTAGGGGTAGAACTTACAGAGGCTTTTTGAATTCCACGTGTGGCCTAACTGCTGTCCGTCCGGCGTTGCGATGTAGAAGGAACCGACCCGCGTGGCACGGGTGATGATATAAGGCCCTTCCCATTTGGACTCCAGCTTACCCACTGCTGTAGGGTTTGCAACTCGCTTGAGGACCATGTCGCCTGGTGCCAGCGGGCGTGGTTTGACCTTTTTGTTATACGTGTGCGCTACGTCCTCGGCGTACTTGGTCATGGTTGATATGGCTTGGACGCGTTGTTCTTTGAGGAGGTCAAGGGAGACCTCCCGTTCCTGCGGGTCAGGCTGCGTCGCCGCTCGGTGAGATCTTACGGCGAACTCTCCCGGGGTCATTGCCTCGTCCCCGAATAGGAGCTTGAATGGGGAGAAGCCTCTGGCCCTCGTCAGCGACGTCTTGATTGCTCATAGTGCCTTCTGCAGTTCCTCGGGCCATAGGCCCTTAGGGAGGCCTACGAGGCGCTTTTTTAGGCCGTCTAGCAAATTGCCGTTAGCCCGCTCGACTGCCCCATTGGACTCGGGGTGTCCCACGGAGGCGAAGCATATCGTTATGCCGAGGTTGTGGCAAAAAGCGCGGAACGCCGCGGAGTCGAACTGGGTGTCGTTATCAGTGACGAGTTCCCTTGGCACGCCGTAGCGACAGACTATGTTTTTCCACATGAACCGTTGGGCAGCCGCGGTGATTGTTTTGGCCACTGGTTCGGCCTCGATCCACCTAGATAAATACTCGATGGCGACGAAGGCGAAGTGAAGGCTGCCCTTGGCAGTTGGGTATGGGCCGATGACGTCGAGGCCCCGCCGCGCGGCGGGCCGAGACGGGGCGGGGCTGCAGCGGCATACGCGGAGCCCATGGGTTGCGGCTGGTCCACTGGCATCCCTGGCATTTTTGGACGAGCTCCTGTGCGTCGCCGAGCGCGGTCGGCCAGTAGAAGCCTTGGCGGAAGGCCCTTGCCACCAGTCCTCGCGGCACTTGGTGCGCGCCGCAGAGGCCCTCGTGTATCTCCCTCAGGAGGGAACGACCCTCTTCTTGGCTCACGCACCTGAGAAAGGGGGCGCACATGCCCCCTTTGTACAATTCCCCTCCTACGATACGGTAATTCCTGGCTCTGTGCCGCAGTCGCCTTGCTTCGTTTAGGTCTTCGGATTCGTGGCCCTCGAGGTACTTTGTGATTGTTTGCCGCCAGTCGTGGGTGACAACTAGGACTGGGCGGCTTGGCCCTTTTGTTCCGGGCGCGACCCCTTGTGCTTCGGGCGCAGCCCCTTGTGGCGCGGAGGATGCACTAAGCGCTTCGTAAAAGACCCCTGGTGGGGGATTCTGCCCCGAGCTGGCCATTTTGGCCAGCTTGTCCGCGTCTTCGTTGTCACATCTTAGTATTGATTAGACGGTGATGCCGAGGAAGTCCACCGACGCTGCTCGCAGCGTGGCTAGGTAACTGGCCATTTCGGCGTCCCTTGCCACGAAGGATCTGTCGAAGTGTCCCGCCACTAGCCGGGAATCGGTTTTAACGATCACCCTCTTTGCCCCGAGGGCTTTCGCTTTCCGGAGGCCCAATAGCAGTGCTTCGTACTCCGAGGCGTTGTTGGTGGTTGGGAAGTCGAGACTTGCGGCGTGCGACACGCGGTGACCGTCTGGTGCGACGAGGATGGTAGCCGCATCGGCTCCGACGGCGCACCATGATCCGTCCATGTACATTATCCATGCTGGTTCGACGTTGGTTGGCATGCTCGCTTGCGGGGTCCACTCGGCCACGAAAGTCCGCTAGCGCCTGCGATTTTATCGTTGTTCTTGTGACGAAGGTGATGTCAAACGGCGCCAGTTCGGCCACCCACTTTCCTATGCGTCCTG
This sequence comes from Ampelocalamus luodianensis, assembly GCA_036346255.1. Lineage (NCBI taxonomy): Eukaryota > Viridiplantae > Streptophyta > Magnoliopsida > Poales > Poaceae > Ampelocalamus > Ampelocalamus luodianensis. The sequence continues at coordinate 26,691,858 of CM070625.1, forward strand.
AAGCGTCTTTGTTGTGCAGCATTAGCGCTAGCGGGTACGCGGTTGGGACGGTGATGGAGTGCGCCTGGAAATAGTGTCGAAGGTTTCGCGAGGCCATGAGCAGGGCGTACGCCAGCTTTTTGAGTTCCGTGTATCGGACCCTGGCCCCCTGCAGGGACTCCGAAACAAAGTATACGGGGCGCTGGCCACCGTTTTCATGAACGAGAACGGCGCTCACCGCCGAGTGCGAGGCCGCGATACACAGTAAGAGGTCGGCGCCCTGTTCGGGGCTGGTCAAGCTTGGCAGCTGGGCGATGTACTGTTTGAGCTCTTCGAACGCTTGCTGGCACTGGTCCGTCCATCGGAATGGCTCCGCCCCCCGGAGTGTTTTGAAAAATGGTAGGGCCCTTTCGGCCGAGCGGGACAGGAAACGGCTGAGGGCGGCGGGGCGGCCCGTGAGCTTTTGTATCTCGCGAGCGTTATGGGGGGCTTCATCTCTTGGATGGCCCTTATTTTGACGGGGTTGGCCTCGATGCCCCTTTCGGAGACGAGGAAGCCCAAAAGCTTGCCAACCTTTACCCCGAAAGCGCACTTCTGCGGGTTGAGCTTTATTCCCTCCGAGCGGAGGTTAGCGAAGGTTTCTTGGAGGTCGTCTACGTGCGTCTCTCCGAGCTTGCTCTTTACCACGATGTCGTCGATGTACGCTTCTATGTTGCGGCCGAGCTGGTTCGCCAGCACCTTCGAGATGAGGCGGGTGAAGGTTGCTCATGCGTTCTTGAGGCCGAAGGGCATGCGGGTGTAGCAGTAAGTACCGACGGGAGTAATGAACGCGGTCTTCGGCTCGTCCTCCTTGGCTATGAGCACCTGATGGTATCCGGAGTACGCAATGAGGAAGCTCATGAGCTCGCAGCCCGAAGTAGCGTCCACGAGCTGGTCGATGCGAGGCAGAGGGAAGTCATCCTTAGGGCAGGCTTTGTTGAGATCGGTGAAATCGACGCACATGCGCCACTTGCCTATTTCCTTTTTCACAAACACGGGATTGGCCAGCCACTCCGTGTGCTTAATTTCGCGGATGACCCCCCGCCTTTAACAGCTTCGTAATTTCATTTTTGGCCAGCGCCGCGCGCTCTGCCGACATGCGTCGCAGCTTTTGCTTCTTGGGCACCGCGTCGCCCCGGAGGGCCAGGTGGTGTTCGGCTGTAGTTCTTGCCACGCCGGGAATGTCCTTCGGCCCCCAGGCGAAGACATCCGCGTTGGCGCGGAGCACCCTGAGGATGGACTCGTGTGCTGCCGGCGGCAACTCCGCCCCGAGGGCTACCGTCTTTTCTGGGGAGGCGTCGCTTAGGGGGACCCTTCGGAGCTCCCCGTGCGGCTTCGGCTTCGGGGCCCACTTGGCTGGCGGCACGACTTCCTGGTCGCGCCCGTCCGGCCAAACGGTGTGGACGTGTCGTGCTGGCGAGATGGTTTCCAGCTCTATGTGCCTGGCGAGGTCCTGGTCGCCTCGCACTGTGACAATGCCCCCTGGTGCAAGGATCTTCATGCACAAATAGTTGTGGTGGGCGATGGTGCCGAAGGCGTTAAGCGTAGCCCGGCCCAGGATAGCGTTATACTGGTAAGGCATTTGAACGACGTCAAAGGTGATGACCTCGGTGCGGGAGGCAAATTCATCGCTGAACGTGACAGCCAAGTCAATCTGGCCCAGGGCCGTCACGGGCCGCCCGCCGAAGCCTATGAGGGGCACGCCCGGGGGCAACAGGCGGTCGGGGGGGATCATCATCCTGTTAAAGGCGTCGGTGAACAGGAGGTCCACCGAGCTTCCCCCGTCGACGAGGACTCGCCGGACCTCGAACTCGGCGATGCTGGCAGAGACAACGAGGGGGTCTTGGTGTGGGAAGTACACCCCCCGGGCATCCTCGGGGCCGAAGGAGATGGGTATCTCGGCGTAACGAGGCGGGCTGGATACCGGGTACATTGCGAGATGGTGGATTTGGCGAGCGTACGCTCGGCGCTATCTTTTGGACGAAATGCCGAGCGAAGATCCTCCGGCGATCATGTTGATGATAAGATGATGGCGGTCTCCACGACCTTCCTCTATGCGGGGTCTCTGGGGCGGGGCGGGGCGGGTAATGCATTGCCGGTGTTGCCCCGGTCCTCCCGCTCGGCCTGCTGGCGGTTCTGGCCCATGTAGTACTTCATGGCCGGGATGGTGCGGCACTCGGTGGTCGTGTGCGATCCCTCGCCGTGGAAATCACAAAATAGCGGCGGGCGTCCGACGCCGGCGCGCCCTCCGGGCTGCCGGCCGTCATTGCGGCCTCGTCCTCGGCCCCGGGAGCGGCCTCCTCGGGCTGCCTGCCTTGCGCTCTCTGGAGGCGGGCCGCCGTCCACGTGGTAGACACCGCGCCCCTTGTGTTTGTAGTCGCTGGCATGAGGCTTGGCGGGCGATGCGGGGGTGTGGGTCGATGCAGACGGGGCCCTTCGGGTGCTGTCCTCTTCTGCCTGGGCGTACTCTTCCATTTTGTCGAAGAGTTCCGCCACCGTGCGAATGGGCTTGCGGGCCAGCCTCTCCGACAGGGGGCCCTTCTGCAGCCTGCAGGTGGCTGCGTTTATGACGGTTGTTTTGTTGACGCCCCCACCTGGGACTTCACTTCTGCAAATTTCCTGAAGAAACTGCAGAGGGTTTCGCCGGGGGCCTGCTTCACCGCGAACAGGTGCCCGGCGTCCTTGGGCTCCGCGTAGTTTCCCTGAAAGTTGTTACGGACAAGGTCCCGCAGTTGCTCCCACGCGTATACGGACCGGGGTATGGTGAAGAACCATGTGAGCGCCACACCCTTGAGGGCGAGGGTGATGCTTTTCGCCTTCGTGCTATCGTCTCCCCCCGCCGCCTCAATGGCGGTCTCGTATACCCTTAGAAACTCCGACGGGTCCGTGCGTCCTTCGAATGGCGCCACCTCCGGCATCTTGAAATCGAGCGGCCAGCGGGCCACCTCTAACTGACGAGCGGGAGCTAGGGTCTCCCGGTAACGAGGCGATGCGAGGATGGCACCGGCGCCGGGGGTGGCAGCGGTACCGAGGGTGGCAACGATACCGAGGGTGACAATGGTACCGAGGGTGGCCGTGCCGAGGTTGACGGGATGGCCTCCCCTTCGGCCGTCGGCGATGCTTGGGGTAGGACTGCGAGGGTCGCCATTGGTGGGCGCCGGAGGATGGCCATCTCCCGGCGGAGATCGGCCAGCTCCTGCTGGAGCGCCTCGTACGACCCCCGGTTGGCGCCCCCCGCATTGTGTGTGGAATCGTTCGCTTCTTCTTCCGCGGCGCCCGCGGGGGGGCGTCGCCGCCGGGGAGGGCCTACTCCGCTTGGCCTTGGGGGGTCTTGATTCCGCCGCCGCTTTGGCCCTCGTTTTGGGAGCCATGCTGCGTCTCGAAATCGGGCTTCGTGACTTTCTTGCCGGTCCCCACGGACGGCGCCAACTGTCGTAGTAGAAAAAGGCTAGACAGTAAGAGAAGGGGGAACCCCGGCGTCCACAGGGGACCGGGGTATCCTAGGACAGGGGACCAGCTGTCAGGAAATGAATTGAGTATATTTCTTCTGAACCAAAAAAAAGGCCACACCTTTTACATGGAGGGGGATGGCTACTTATAGCCATTCCTCCCGGTACGTGAGATTACAAGTTTACCCCCTACATGGCCCCATCTAAGTAGGGGCTGCAGGGTCTTTTTCTACCCCTAAGCGTAGCTTTTGGTCCTTGGTGGACCATCCTGGTCCCGGTTCACCAGACTGGTGCGCCTGGTCCAGCGGGACTGTTGCAGCAGGATGACGCGGGGCATTCCCTTCAGCCGAAGTCCTCCGCGCGTCCGGACGACTGCCCCCCCCGGGCCGCCCTTGGCCCCCTCCGGGGCCCTTCGCCCCCCTTCGGGGCCCTTAGGGGCCCTTCGGGCCTTTTGGCGGGGTTGACACGTTTGGGCGCTTGCCTGGCCGCGGGGGCCAGTGGGCCGCCCCTACGACACTTGCTATATCTGATTTCCCAATGTTTTAGGGTATGTGTTTATGCGAATATTGAAGATGAGAAGTTGGCAAAAGGTTGTGTTGTTTTTTTGTGTGAGCAAAAGACCAAAGGTAGTATTGTCCTCCTTTCTTTAGAACTATATCACAGATGTATATGTTTCCATGGTTTTGCATTTACAAGTTTTTTTTTTCCCGTTTGGAACAGATGGTTCTCCTGGTTTTGTATTAGTGTATATTTTATCCCTAGTTTTGCATCAGTGTCGGTGATAAATATTTCTGTTTACTTATGAAGTTTATCCCTATTTCCAAATTCTTTTTTACCCATCCTTAACTCTTTAACATTAACATCTATACGTAGAACATGATCATTGACACTTAGGTTTCCGCGTGCTAAAGCGCGGCAGGCACTAGTATGGCATACACTACCGCGTACTTATTGAAATAGCTACAGCAACTAACAGGCCCGAATACGGTCAGGCCCGGTCCAAAGGCTGTGCGCGCGGGCACATCATTCACACGTAGGTCCACCACCTCAATGGATGGCAGACGCACAACACAACACAACACAACACAAATAGGCAGCGTGGCGCGTGCGAGATCTTGTTGTTGCACTTAATCAGTGGCGGGCGACGAAGCGCTTGATGGCGTCGACGAGCTCCTGGGCCTGCTCACCGGTGGTGGGGTCCATCTCGACGGCGTATTTGTTGAGGTAGAAGGAGTGGCTCATGCCGCGGTTGATAAGAACCTCCACCACCTTGCCGGCGTCGCGCAGCGCGTCGCAGTACTCGAGGTTGGTGTCGCGGATTAGGTCGTTCTCGGCCACGGCCACCAGCATCGGCGGCAGCGGCACGGACTCCAGCGGCGGCGCGTGTGGGCCCATCGGGCACGTGTACGGGTGGTCCTTGGTGGCGCCCTCCGGCAGCCCCATGGCGAGGAACTTGTCCAGCATGTCCAGCGTGAAGAACACCGAGTCCGGCCTCGCCTCCAGCTCCGACTTGCTCCGGGTGGCGCGCACGAACCCCGGGTGGATCGGGATGCCGCCGGCGACGCGGAGAGGCGCCCAGTTGCCCGCGCCGTCCTCGCCGACGCGCGCGGCCACGAGGTGGACGAGGTTGCCCCCCGAGCTGTCCCCGATGAGAAACACCCGGGAGAAGTCCGCGGTCGAGCGGAGGAGCTCGGCCGCCGGGTCGTCGAGAGCGCCGGCCTCGGACAGAGCGATGGAGCGGAGCCGGCCGAGCGCGGCGACGCCGGTGTCGATCTGCGCGGGCATGCGGCGCTCCGGAGCTAAGGGGAGCTCGACGGCGACCACCACGGCGGGGAGGGCGCACGCGAGGCGAGCGTAGAAGTGGTGGTACATGAGCCAGGACGGGTGGGAGATGCAGAACCCGCCGCCGTGGAGCTGCACGACGACGGGGAGGCGTCGTCCGCCCTCGGCGACCTCGGGGAGGTACACCCGGAGGTTGGGCTCCCCGGGGAGGTCGTGGAGCGTGTGCCCGTCGCGTGGGACGGCGTAGGGCGGCACCGGCTGCATCAGCGGGAGCGCCTCCGGCGGGCCGGTCCACGTGCGGTCGACGGTGCCGTCGTCCAGCACGCGCAGCCACCCGGACACCTCGTCCACCACCCTACGGCTCGGCGCAACGACGGCCGCTTGCTGCTGCTGCGTCTCAGTAGTGGCAGTGGCCATCGTTGGTGCTGTAGCTACAACCGTGCGTGGCTCACACGGCCGGAGTAAAGCAAGTGCGTTCCTTGTAAGTGATGTGATGCGCGTGCGGGTCTGCGTGTCGGGTGCGATGGTTGGACGGAGCAGCGCGGGTGGTGGGGTTTTATAGGCGGTGCCAAAAGGACGGGTAGCGTGGTGGTTGTGTTGCGGTTGCTGCTGATTTGGAGGGAAGTTTCGCAGGGAATAGCAGGGCGATTTCAAGCAGAATACTCGCGGCGGCGTTGGAAAGTCGCATGGACTTGTGTGAAGCGTCCAAGGAGCGGACGTGTTGGTTACACGACTCTGTTGCAAGGGGTCTTACGTCCTCTTGTTTCAAACACGTGTGGAACGGGAGCATCTTCCCATATGAACTAAGGTTCATGACCGTGGAGGCGTGGACTCGAGTATTTTGCTGGTCGGGGAATACATGTCGAGTATCATGCGAGCTGAATCATAGCTTAGAATATAATTAAGCGTGTGGGGACGCCACTTTAGCCAGGTCGAGTAAGTCGTGTGTGCGGACCAGGAGCAGGGTTTAGTGGGGCTACAGTACAAGTATCTTATCAGCATATATACCATGACAGCTAACCTATTGTATATGGCAGTAGAGTGAGGTGGCCAAATGGGTCCTACCAGCTGGACCGGTCTGAAGCATAGAACTGTTGGTCCGGCTAGGCATGGCACGATCCGTCACCCAAATGAGCTGTGCCGGCCCGGCCAAATGAATTGTGTTGTGCCAGGGTCACGACCTCGGCCCAAGCTAGGCCCGGCGCGCAAAGTACCGTGCCTGATGCGGCACAACACGACACGGCAGGGCTTAGTCCGTTTAGTCACAGGGCGTCGGGCCCATTTCACCACCTTTGCCGCCACTGCTCGCCAGAGCGTGTGGCCTCACAGCAGACGGCGCAGAGCCACAGCGAGGAGAAGGGTGGGTCGCGCCCATGGGAGGCGACAAAGCAGGGGAGGAGGCAGAGGTCGACGGGCGAGAGACTGAGACGCGGACGCGGTGGCGGTGGGGAGGAGGCGGCGGTCAGGACACGGTAGCGGCTACCGCCGTGGTGGTGGTGGCGCAAGGCACAAGTAGCGATGATGAGGTTTTGTAGAAGGATGATAGCAACGACGGCGAGGTGGAACCATCGGCTGGAGAAGCTGCCGCCGCCGGTGAGGGAGTCGGCGGTGAGGAGCTGCTGCCGACAGGGAGTACCTAGAGGTTGGAGCAGAGGAGCCAGCGGTGGGAGAGGTGAGGCTTCTTCTTTTTTTCCAAGTGATTTTGTTGGGGTTCTTGGCTTCTCAGACCAAACGGGCACGGGGCGGCATGACATAGCCCGTTTAACATGCCAAGCCATGCGGGCCATGCCTGAACAGCCTATGTCATACCATGCCGTGTCGCCCGTTTGGACACCTCTACCTGCATCCTAGGGAGAGGAGCATGATCCAAACTTATTTTTTTGATCTGCACATCAATAGTATCTTTTTAATAATAAAAATAAGAGAGTAACTATGGAACACACTTCGTATGCATGCGAAGTATGCACTTTGTACTCCATCCCTTACAAAATACATGGCACTTTCGGCTTTTTACGATCTCAAAAGTTAAACTTTACGGTCTCAAAAGTTAAACTTTGACTGTTAATTGTAGGCAAAATTGGCTACAAGACACCAATATTTTGTAGCATTTGCTTGAGGACACCGATTTTTTATGTCTTTACTGAAACACACTACATAATGCTATTTTTTGAAATATGCCATTTGTCGGTGATCTAGAACCGATCTTACGTATGATTGTTTGATTCAGGGGTCTCCAAGATTAGAACTACACAGAGAATGACACAGAGAGTTTATACAGGTTCAACCCTTCTCTGGAGAGAATAATAACCCTACTCCTGTGTGGCTGTATTGAATGTGGTGATTACAATTAAGAGAAAGTCTAGGGCTTGTGCTCCATATTGTGCTTGTCCCTTCTGCCTACTGACTTTAACCTTTATATAGTGTACGAAGAGATGACAGTTCCTCCAAGCCAAGAGGCATCTCAACATTCCAAATAATGAACTGCTGGTGGAGGTTTCTGTTAGAGAAACAACTGCCCCACGTCGCCAAGTAGCTATTATCAGAGACATAGATATAAAACGTGCAGCTATTTATAGAGAATATGCAATTAAAATATAATATTCGGTTGCGGGAGGAGAGGAGAGAGAAGGTGGGTGACGAGGATTGAATAATCTTTAATAATAAAGATATTTATCTATAATATTCGTTATGTATAATAGTATTCTAAATAGCCCTCGGATATACCTTGGTCAGTTATACTTGCAAGGACCAAGGAAGGTTACGACCAGTGCAGGTTCCGACCATCCTATAGTCGGACGGTCAGTTACGACCAGGTCGAATCACGACCACTCCATAGTCGATAAGTCTCACAAACATGTGGACCACCCCATAGTCGATAAGTCTCACAAACATGTGGATCTTGTCTTATCGGCTAGGGACATTGTACACTACACTCGACAATGCGTGGTAGTTAATGTAAGACGTGTGTGTATATGTCTCTGACATAATCGCGCGCACCTCTCTTCGTCTCTGGCAATAACCGCTTGGCGAATGTGCAAGGAAACGTCTCGCTAACAACAACCGTTTGCGTATTCAAGCAACCGTCAAGACGCCTCTTGACACACAGAAATTGCCACCCTTTCAAATGCTTTATGAGGGGCGATGCTGGCAAATAGAGGAGAGGAGAGACAAACACCCAGACAGAAGCCATTGTTCCTTAGTCTTAGTTTTGGGTGGCTTGTTGTGCTTTGTAACCTCATGCAATACAAGAACACAGGAGTAGGATTTTTATTCCCACCGGAGAGGTCCTGAACCTATCTAAAAACCCCCTATCTCTTCTCGCGTAATCTCGAGAGCTGTGTCCCCAGCACTTAACTCATAAATATCGATAGTAATTTATCGACCGTTGGCATCGTCCGTGGGGAAGAATGGTGCGCATGGCTAAATGGTTGATCGAACTTGGAGAGTTTGACCTCCATTTTGTGTCCCAAATGGCCATTAAATCCTAGATCTTGAAAGACTTTATCGTCGAATGGACAAATCCTAAACCAATTCAGGAACCCGAGTACGAATCCCACGATCAGTTGACAATGTACTTTGATGGGTCACTAACACTTAATAGCTCTAGGGCTGTGGTGGTGTTGGTTTCACCAACTAGAGAGACATTAAAATATTCTATCCAGTTAAACTTACCTGGCACTAATAATGTTGCTGGGTACGAGTGCCTCCTCTTGTATAGTGTCGATCAAGAAGCCCTCGGCATTCATTTCATAAGTTCGATATTAAAACATCGACACATGGAATGATAGCAGTCTTCATAATAACGAGCCACATACTAAGGACTCTAAACAAGAGGTTTAGAGGATAATAGATCAGCAAAATCTTACAAATTAGCTGCCAGATTCATTCACGGATCATGAAGGAGTTACAAAGTCACATATACCAGTGGTAAAATTGCACCTGAAAGAGTAGAACCATTCCCGGTTTTGGGTTCTGTATTTGGCTCCACCACTCTTAGTAAGAAGTGGGGGAGACCTCCTCGGGTCAAATGATCTCAAACTGCAGAGACGTCTGCAAAAGAAATGTATTGAACAGGGGGAGAAACTCCATGAACCGAACATATTATGAGAAACGTCAGACGGACGTTACACCCCAAGTGAAGACACGATGAGTGGTCCCCCGTACAGGAGTAGAGGGGGAGGTGCCCCATGTTGTAGTACAGGGACATGTGACTAGTGAAGGGGAAACAGCACCTGCCGACACTAGGGCAACAGAACAATCAGACTCTGCCATTTTGGAAAATAGTGGAGAGCTGATAGATTTAAATAAAGTTTCAATTGAATTGGACAAAGAGTTTTTCGCAAAATATGTGGAAACATGAGAAGTCTTTTATGGACAAATGAGTGCTAATAGCAGATGCATCATCTCAAATATTGTCTTCCATACTGAATTGAATCCGGAACCAAAGACGATTGCGGAATACAAGAATCGTCAAGATTGGGATAAATAGAAGGAAGCAATCAAGAATGAACTAAACTCGCTTAATAAGAGGAAAGTATTTGGACTTGTGGTCAAGACACCTCATGATGTTATTCCTGTTAGACACAAGTGAGTGTTCATAAGAAAGGGGAATAAACATAATGAAGTAGTGAGATACAAAACAAGATTATTGCTAGCTACTAGTTGTGGTGTTGTCTTGCTTTGCATATGTTCATGATATTTGGAACAGTGAAGAAGAGAAAGAGCAGGCACAAGGGAGAAGCTATTGTACGTCAAATGCAGAGTGAACTTGAAGTCGCTAGTCTGAAGTGACCAGGCCGAAGTTGGGTTGAGTTAGAGATGAGTCCGGGACGATGAGGAGATGTATTTGCCATCCTGAGTCGAGTCCGTAGAGTTGAGTTTGAGACGATGAGGAGATTTTTCGTCGTCCTGAGTCGAGTCTATGGAGAGTCCGGGACGTTGAGGAGACGTGTTCGTCATCCTGTATTAAGTAACAGTTGGGCAAGTCGTAGTTGAGACCAACTGCCTTAATAAGTAAGTGCACAAAGATTAGGGAGTGATTTGTTAGTAATCCTTGTGCATATGGTATATCTAGATTTTACGTAGAGTTTGTTTACGTAGTCCTACAATATTTAGGCAGTATTCATTATGGATTCTAGAGTTTGTGTGATATCCCTTTAGGATATGTAGAATCCTTTCCGGATACGAATAGTTGTTTGTTCTCAATAAAAGGGCACCCTGTAATCAGATTTTGTGAACAGAAGCAATAGAGAGGGTTGACGCAGAGATCCAACATCGATTTCGATAAAACTTACTCTCTTGTAATAGATGGCACAATGTTTCGATACCTTATAGCTACGGCAATATAAATGAATTTGAAAATAAAACTTATGAGTGTTGTGACTGCATATTTAGGGCGTGTTTGGTATGGCTCTGCTCCACAGCAGAGCAGCTCCACTCCAAAACTCCAGGGAGCAGTCACTCCAGAACTCGAAACGTTTTTTTCTCTATAACCAGTGGCAAAGGTGGGTAATTACCTTGAAACTCCGTGTCTAGATTCATTTCGAGGATTCCTGGAGTGGGAAAAGAGGTGCTCCACCAAAATGAACTAGAGCTCTACCAACTTCACGAAGAGCAGCTGCTCCATCAATTTATGGAGTTTTGGTGTTTGGCTGGTTTCGGCCAACTCCCCCTTAGAGTTTTGGAGTGGAGCCATGCCAAACACGCCCTTATATAGGTCACTAGATTCTAAAATCTTCACGAAGATTCCAGAGGGACTAAAAGTCCCATGTATGAGGGAGAATGAACATCGTAGCATGTATAGTGTTACGTTGAACAAAATCAGTACATGGGTTGAAATAGTCAGGTCGTTTGTGCTACAACTAGCTGAGTAAATTCCTTTTACAAAAGGGATACATAAACAATGAAGTATGTCTGTGCTTGTTCATAAAGAAATCCAAGAATGGATTTTGCATCATGTCTGTGCATGTTGATGACTTGAACATAATCGAAAACATGGAAGAAATTCTTGAAGCAAGCTCATACTTAAAGGCGAAATTCAAAATGAAAGATTTGGGCGAAACCAAATATTGTCTCGGGTAGCATATTAAATTTTTTCCTAGAGGCATATTTCTGCATCAGACCACCTACATCAAGAAAGTACTATTTTATTCTTACCATTTTTTCCCACTGGGTTTTTGAAAGAAGTTTTTAATGAGGCATGAGCATAGCGTTGGCAAAGTGTCCAAGGGGGGAGTGTAGTATATCGGCCCATTTCTGAGGCCCGATTATGTGTGGATACTTTACCTAAACAAAGGCCGATTAGAGGGTTGTCAGACCACAAGATCAATTAGTTATTTTAGTCTCATATTGTTTATTCATAAATGAAGGGAGACCTCCTCTTCCTATATAAAGGGGGCGGGAGGCTCTTATTGTACACACAAGCATATGGACAAAGAGATCAATAAAGAGATAAGGTTGTTACTACATCTTTTTTTTTGTCTATTGTTTATTATTTGTGAGTTGAGAGCTTTATTTGTCGACAACGCTACCTCAATTATACAACAAGAAGCACTAATATGATGTTACCCTTAAATCATGTTTCGTGCGTACATGCCCCATGTGCGACACGTGGAGAAGGGAGGGACGTCCCAGGATATTTTCTTGAGTCATCCATGAGCGACACATGGGTGACACGTGGTTGGTTTTGAGACACAACTCCGAGGGTAGCCTCTTATCCACTTCTCCTCCTAGCTCGCTCTGTATCGCTCATCTCTTATTCTCTCTCTCTCTCCCCGAGCGAGGGAGCTCGCCTATCGCCATTAGCTTGCCCGCCGAGATCACCTGTCGTAGGAAGCTCGCTTACCGAGCTCTCGCAGCACTGCCGGGGAGACCGCGCACACGCCGGGCGCCATCATCGGGGACCGTACCGCGCTCCGCGTGAGCCGCTGCATGCCGCATCTCCTCCCTCAAGTTGAAAATTCCTCGATTTGAAATTTCTCGTGTTGAAATTATCCAAGTAGAATTTGATAGATTTGAATTTCCCCGAGTTTGAAAATTTTCCAGGTAGAAATTTCCCAAATTGAAAATTTTCGAGACTTCTCGAGTTGAATTTGTCTTGAGTTGAAATTCTGCATTTTGAAAACACCCTAATTGAAATTTTCTCAATTTTGAATTTTTTCGATTAGAAATTTTGTTTGTTTGTGTTGGATGGGAAGTAAGTGGGTGGGGTGAAAGGGGAGGAAGGAAGTCCTTAATTTTTTTCAGTTTGAGGCAATTCAAACTAGATGCACCCAATAAGTATTTATTACAACATATCTAACGACATCAATTTAATACGACCAATCTAAATATTAAGAGAAGCATTATGGATTAAAATTACAAAGTTTGACATGTCAAAGTAAAAAATGTCAAGTATTCTAGGGTTGTTTGGTTTGCAACCCTCAAAAGCCTTATCAAAAATTGATAATACATGTAAAATCTGGGTAGTACTTGGATATTTACCAATATTTGGCATGCCAAAGAAAATTTGGTAAGGCTTAGGAGTTGTTTGGTTGATGGCCAAAATGAGCCAACCCAAAATTTTGGCATAGCCAAAACCTAGGCAAAGACATTTTTTGGCAAAAAGAGCGTTGTTTGGATCGTGACCAAGCCAAATTTTGGCGTTATCAAAATTATGGTGAGCGATTTCCTCGCCTCTGGATTGCTCGCGTATGACATTGGATTTCATTGGTGTTACCAAATTTTTGTAGCAAACCAAACAACAGCCAATTTTTGTTAGTGTTACCAATATTTGGTTTGGACCAAAGAACCCCTTAGAAACATTGCTAAAACCAGGCATTTTTGCGGGCGAAGGATTTGGTCACCAAAATTTTGGCAGGGCTGCTGGGCATAACTTCGTTGAGGGAAGATTGGTAGCATCAAATGATCAAAAGCTTTAAATGACCATATTTCTTAAATCGGGTATATGATTTACAATTCGTTTAAACTATAATATTCTTAGTGATGAGATCAACAAATCAAGACCCTGATTGAGTATGTTAGCGATATGCGCACTTTTATGATTATTATAATTCCTAAAACAATAATCAATGCAACAGTAGCATATATACTACGCATATTTGAAACTTTGAACAGTAGCTTGATCATGAACTCAAATACATCTATCTCATATATATGCGCTAAAAAGGCAAAGCTTAGAACAAGAACACTACTAACACAAGTAGGAATCATCGTCATCACATGATTAATTTCTAGGAAGCAATACCTAGCCATATGAACTGATATCACCGCGACTTACAGAGAATCGCTCCGACGAAGATCGTGGTAGAGTCTGATGCGAACAAGACGACGTGAAGCGGATGATGGACGGAGGAGGAAGCCGTGAGCAGTCGCACGAACGCTTCCCAAAAACATGATTTACCCCAACCCGTGCAGGATCACAAGAGACGTCGGTTTCGGAGACACTACTCTCCCCACGTCGGTGCACTCCGAGGAATAGATGGACTAGCCGAGGTTACGCAGCACAGAGAAACAGGGAAAAAACCAAGTACTGCTATCTCTCTGTTCCAAGTTTGAGTGGAGACATCTCTCCCTCATATGGAATCAACGGCAAGAAAGAAGCAATAGCCCCACACCCAACCGGACACGAAATCGCCAGACCATTCTTCACACGCACGTCGCACGCGGGCAAGAGTGGCATGGCATGACGAGGCGAGCGAGCACGCGCGTGTTCTTCTTTTGCTTGCTTCAACTAGGTAGGACCTACTCCACCTTATAAGTTGGTCTCGACCCACATAGACTAGCAATATGGTACTAAACTTCATACTTTCCACCATGCATGAGTGGGCATTTGGGATTTTCCTAGGATATATGAAGAATTTTATTTGAGCCAAGCCCGTAAACTCCAACAATCCCCCACCAGATCCTAAAGCACCACGAATTTGCCCAAAATTTCAAAGTGTTGTTGATATACCAGTTTTTTGGTGGAGACCGGTTAAGGTTGAACATCCACCTAGAACCTCAATCTACACTTGCCCACAACTACACAATAGACTAAGCCTTGAATTTGCAGTTTTGTGCGGACAAGTTTCACCTAAGGCCTTGACTGATATTTGTCCGCCAATAGGCTACTCCTCGGGTGGAGCATATAGGTTATACTCATGTGTCTCTTCATGAGCTTCTTAGAGATCACCCACATCTCATGGACTGCGACCAACAGTCGGGCTCATATAGATGTGTTCTTACAAGAATACCCTGTAGGACGGTATTTTGTTATTAAGCCTTAGAACACATTAAGACAAAGTAATCCTGTCTTATAGTAATTAGAGTACTGCATCTCCAATGGAGTGAGATATAAAGTAAGAATGTACTCTACTGTTACCCAAATAGTTTATTTTTCCCAAGACCTATTTCATAGGATCTCCGATCACATAGGTTTGGGTTACCACTATGTGTAACTCACGTAGGTCACATTCCCATCTCCTTCGATGCACTTTCAATCACATTCCGTGATAGTCCCTTTGTAAAGGTATCTGCTAGATTTTTAGCTATTTAGATATAATCCACATCTATCACTCAGGAGTTTCTCAATTTTCTGACACACTTCAACCGTCTTTTCACATGTCTTGAGGATTTCATATTATCCTTTGCACTTGTCACCTTTATGATAACTGTTTGATTATCATAGTACATAAGGATAGCTGAAATTGGTTTTTCAACCACTGGTAAATCTATCAAGAGTTGTTGTAGCCATTCTGCCTCAACAGTGGTTGTGTCTAGAGCTATGAGTTCTACCTCCATGGTTGACCTCGTCAGTATGGTCTGTTTGCAAGACCTTCATGAGACGACAGCACCACCTAGAGTGAATACATATCTACTCGTAGCCTTTATCTCATCAGCGTCAGAAATCCAATTGGAATCACTATATTCCTCAAGTACTCCAGGATACCCAGTATAGTGAATTCTGTAACTCATTGTACCTTTCAAATAGCGCATAACCCGCTATAGTGTGCGCCAATGATCATCTCCCGGATTAGCGGTAAACCAGCTCAATTTGCTTATAGCAAAAGAGATGTCAGGACGGGTAGCACTAGCCAAGTACATGAGTGAACCAATAATATGACAATATCTCAATTGATCCTTTTTTGGTCTTCGATCCTTTCAAAGTATTAGACTAGGATCATATGATGTTGGAAAGGGCTTACTTTCGATATATCCAAAACGGCTCAAGACTTTTTCCATATAATGGGATTGCAACAAGGTAATCCCATTCACATCCTTGATCAACTTGATATTTAATATAACATCATTTCTCCCAAATCTTTCATGTCAAAAACTTTGGGATAAAAATGACTTAACCTCGTTAATCATATCAATGTTTGTCCCAAAGATAAGTATGTCATCGATAAGTATGTCATCAACATACAAACATAGAATTACTCATTTAACCCCACCATAGCGGTACTATATACATTTATCTGCTTCATTTACCGCAAACCCCGCAGATGTAAAAGTTCTATCAAACTTCTCATGCCATTACTTAGGTGCCTGTTTAAGGCCGTACAAAGATTTTAATAACTTACAGACATTGCCCTCTTGTCCAGGTACTATAAATCCATCATGCTGATCCATGTAAATTTTCTCATCCAACTCTCTATTGAGGAAAGTACTCTTTACGTTCATTTGATAGACAATAAGACCATGTGAGGCAGTCAAAGATAATAGTACTCGAATAGTGGTTAATCTGGCAACAGATGAGTAAGTATCAAAGAAATCATCACCTTCTTTTTTAGTATAACCTTTAGCCACAAGCCAAGCCTTGTATTTTTCGATTGTACCATCAGGCCTAAGCTTCTTCTTGAACACTCACTTGCATCCAACTAGCTTACAATCAAATGGACAATTAGTGACTTCCCAAGTTCCGTTAGCGATAATGGAATCCATTTTACTACGAACCACATCATTCCAGTACTCGCATCAGGAGAAGCATATGCTTTTGAAATAGATTTGGGAACATCATCCATAAGGTACACAGTGAAGTCATCACCAAAAGATTTGCAATTCTTTGTCTCTTGCTCTTTCGAGGAGCTACAACACTGTCATCCTCCTCATGTACATGTTTGTGTGTGTGTTCAGTATACTCAATTGGAGCGGTAGATTCAGGAGTTAAATCATTTGCTTGACTAGAAGAGTTATGTGAATTCTTCATAGGAAATATATTTTCAAACAAAATAGCATGTCGGGATTCCATTATCATATTGATTAGCATGTTAGATATCCCAAATTGAACTACTAGAAACCTATAGCCTTTCTATATGAGTATATCCTAGACAGATACAAACCACTGTTTTAGGTCCAAGTTTGCACTTTTTAGTTATTGGAACATTGATTTTCGCTAATCACCACCAAGTACGCAAATATAAGAGTGATGGTTTTCTCTCTTTTCAATCTTCGTACAGAGTTAGCTCCCTATTTTTAGTGGAGACTCTATTTAGGACATGACACACGATCAACACAGTCTCCCCCCACCATGCCTTAGACATACGCGCAGTATCTAACATGGCATTCACCATGTCAGTCAATGTGGAGTTCTTTGTTTCGGCAACCCCATTGGATTGGGGTGAATAGGGAGATGTCCTTTCATGGATAATACCATGTTTCGCACAAAACTGATTGAACTCATTAGAAAAGTACTCTCCATAATGATCGGACCTAATTCTTTAAATCTTTCTATCTAATTGATTCTCAACATCAGCTTTATAAGTTTTAAAGTAGTCTAATGCCTCATCTTTTGTTTTTAACAAATACACATAGCAGTATCTAGTAGCATCACAATTAAGATTATGAAATATCTTTTCCCTCCTTTTGTCAATATACCATTCATCTCATACAAGTCTAAATGTATGAGTTTCAATTTTGCCGAATTTCTTTCCTCCACAGCCTTGTGAGGCTTACAAGGTTGTTTCGCTTGCACACAAATTTGGCAACCTTTGACTATGAAAAAGTTTGAAATTAAATTTAAACTAAAAAGCCGAGACACACAACCAAAATTTATATGACATAAATGTGAGTACCACACATTGGCCTCACCCTCATTTGTAGAGTCATAAATATAGTTCACAACCTTATTACAAAAATTTGAAAGGGAAAAGAGGAACAAGCCTCCGCACTCATAGCCTTTTTCCAATAAAGAGTCTAAATTTTGACACGACTACTTTATTCGACTCGAAGACCAACTTGAACCCATCTCGACATAGAAGGGAACCGCTGACAAGATTCTTATTTATTGTATTGGTATGCTGCACGTTCTTCAAACTCATGATGTTTCTGTAACATCCCAAAGTGTTGTTACCAAAATAAAAATAAATAAAATTATAATTTTACTGGTTTTTCTGAGAATTGGCCAGAGTTTGATTGCTTTATTTGAATTTCTGAAGTTGTAAAAGTCAAAATTCAAAATTTATTTGAAGTTCTTGAAGCCTTATTTGGTTTTATCTGAAAAATAAAAATTTAATTATTTCCTTTGATTTTCTGAGTTTTTAAAAGCTTTTTCCTATTTATTTCAAAGCCAAAATAAATTTAATTGCAAAAACTATAGCCAACTTTAAGTTGGAACTATTTTAGTTAAGTCCAAAATAACTCTAGAGATTTCTGTGAATTTTTCTAGAATTTTTGGATTTAATTTGCTATTTTCCAAAGCTATTTCGAATTTCTGGAAATAAATCAATTAAGAAAACAATTTAAAATCTCTATTCCTTTGGGCCGAATCTCCTCAGCCCAACCCATCTCCTTCCCACGCTCGGCCCAGCTCGGCCCGCTCCACTCTCCCCCTCACCCGCTCTCTTCCCCACCGTCCGATGGGATCGGACGGTCACCAAGTCCCCCACGCCACCCCACCCCTCCGCAGCCTCGGATCGGCATCCAACGGCTCACGCCCTTCTTCCTCCCCCGTGTCTTCCTCCTCCAGCCGCTGATGCCGCCGCCATTTTTGCCGCGTGAGAGCTCCGTCAGCTCCTCAAATCCCGCCCCATTCTCCGTGCCCGCACGCGCATTAAAATCCCCGGATGTTGCCGCCTCTCCTCCCGGCCATCTTTCCCTCCCTCACGGCCGCAATCGCCGGAACCGCTCCATCGCCGCCGAGATCCCCGCGCGCCCGATCTTCTCCTCCCGGCCTCCTCCTCCCCTATAAAAGGAGGCATGGGGTGCCCCTCTTTCCACCGAAGCCGACGTCGCCACCCACTCCTCCCTCTCGCCCATCTCGCGGATTTGAGATTTTGTCGCCGCCGACCGCGCATTCGCCGCCCCTAGCATCGCCGCCGTTGCCGCCGCGACCTCACCGCTACCCCCATCGGCATCGCCGCGCCTCCGCCGACCCGGTGCTTGCGCCGCCTTCGCCGGAGCACCATGGTAGCTCGTCGCCGCCGTCATCCCCAATCGCGCCGCCGCTCTTCACATCGCCGCCGGCCATCGCTACATCCTCAGGTGACCAAAACGGACGCCTGCAACTCCCCGCACTCCCCTCTCCCCCTTACTGCCCTCATCGGAGCTTGCCGGAGGCCCCATCGCCGGCGAGCCCGAGGCCGTGGCACCGCCGGTCTTGTGCCACCGTGGCAGTGCCACGCGACTGCCACCGCACGCCACCTCACCATTTTTGCCGTCGTGGCCGCCACCTGTTGGCCTCGTCACGCCTGCGTGGACACACGCGTGGCAGTCTCCACTGTAGCATGCGCCGGGTCCATCGTGGTCGTTTGACCCACCCATGGACCCAGTCCATTGACTTGGGGGCCCACCTGTCAGTGAAATGAATTATTTTCCTTTAGGAAAATAATTCGGCCGGAAATTATTTTCCACTCGCTGACGTCAGCATGCGCAATAAACCGAATTTCCTTTAGAAAAATAATTCAAGAAATTCATAAAATCTGAAAATTAGGGTTTTTGATATTCAAAACTTCCCGGGGTTCGTTCTCCTTCGTACGAACTCCGATTTCGTCGATTCAAATTTCTAAATTCCTATAAAATCAAGATCTAGCCATCTAAACCAAAATCATTTGATTTTGGGTTCATTTGGTCAATAATTCCTTTAAACCCTAATTCATCATTTCATGTAATTCCAAACTTCTAAAATTCATATCTTTTGCATCCAAACTCCGATTTGGGTGGTTCAAGTTGCAAAATCTTTATAAAATTATTATCTAGCTAACTAAATCAAATTATTTTAATTTGGAGTTCATTTGATTTGTTATTTGAATTTAATTTGAATTTGGATTATTTTCACGATTAGATTTCGACGACTTCGGAGAGTCAGATTTCAACGCCGATTGAAGAACAACATAAGAGGATTGATTTTGATTGTATGATCATCGTGATTGTACACTTGGACTACCTGAAGATAGTACTTGTGAGTACTAGGTGACCTGTTAAGAAAAACAACGTCACCTCAACACCAGACGTTCTGTTAAGGTGATCTGTTAAGAAAAACAACGTCACCTCAAGCGAGGCAAGTTATACCTTTGATCATATCGATCCCATTATTTGAAATTATTCATATTATGTTTTAAATTATTACTGCATGCTTATTTATATCAGTATTTTAAATTCCTGCTTTAAATATATAGTTATGCCTAAACTCCTTTGTATGGCCAAATTTGATAATTGAAGCAAACATATTGTCACCATAGGTAAAACCTAGTTGATACAATAGTATGGACTAGGATCATTTGGAAAATATTGTGCTTAGCCATGCTTATAGACCAAACATGTTTATTTTGGGGAATTTCAGCCAACAATCAATTATTGTTTAAATTGTACCCTTGGCATTGGTGTGTCATGGGAGTTTTACAAATGACTTGAAAAGTAAAATAAAAATGGGTTTGGACTTGGGCGAAATGGATGATTGGTGGGTGCAGGTTTATGCACAGGCTTAATCTGGTCAGTTAAGGACCGGTATTCGAGCGCATGATGCTATGCCTTACCGTACCACCACATGTCCTGTGTGGGCGGGACTTGGCTAAATAATTTGTGATGTCTTAGTGTCATTTGTGCTATGTTGTTGGTATGGGTGTTGGTCAGACAGTAGACCCATCTGGCGCAAGAGGGGGCTTCCGGAGGATGGCCAGTCCGATGGTAGCGAAACCTTAGCGGGCATAAATACATTAAGACAGAACATTGTGGGTCCCACACGTCGATTCGTCGGGGAATTTTGTGGAAGAAGGAGCACCCCAAGATCAAGACCAGTACATAGACATTTTCCAAGGCAAGTCATACCTTTGATCATCTTGAACCCAGTTTTCAAATTACTTTGTGTTAAATTATTGCATTCTACTTTAATTATTTATTTAAATGCTTTGGGCATAGTTATTATCCAAATTGTTATCACACCTTGGCCTTGTATGTTATAATTCCTTGTCACCCTAGATTGGTTATTAGTTGGTAATATTATAGCACCAACGTGGGTTGGTTAGATGCGAGTACAATTGCTTAGCCATGCTACGAGTCTCACATCTCAGGAAAGTTGCAAATATGAACTATGACTAAGTGACTATGGAACTTTGTGTAAAACTGTGTGCTATGTGTTATTACTTCGTGATGGCATGTGTTGCACTAAAACCAACTAGGTGGTAAAGGATTTAGACTGAGGCAAGTGGTGGAAGCTGTGTGATATGGTGGACTATGTGATAGGAATGATAACCTTTGTGACTTAGTTAGAACATGGAAGTCTTGCCTTGGTCAATTAAGGACTTAACTTTGTGCGCCATTGAACCGAGCCTTCTGCATGCGACCACATGCCCGGTATGGGACGGCCTAACTTAGTAAGTTATGGATTCTCGCATTGATGTTCGTGGATAGGTTAGGTCAGTGTGACAGGTGGAGGTGTGACTACTTGGTGGTTGCATCGCGGGGCGATTCGCCTTCCCCGCCCAATGTGTGTGTTATACCAATTCTATGTGAGCCGGTATAGCGGTTTGTAAGCACACCGAGAACGCCAATGTTTGAGATGAAGTTTTGAACTGTTTTGTTACGATTGGTGCTTGCTACACTAGTTGTATCTTGTGGGTAAAGTGTACAACCTCTGCAGAGTATTAATCAATCTATTCGAATAGCGCGTCATGGTCATGGACATCCTCGGGATTTCACACGAGGTAGTTTTCATAAAATGTTGGGATGGGAGTGTGACCTCAATCATATGGCTATGTGAAATAATCTGTTTAGCTGTGTGTCTTTGTGAAAAACATTGTTAAATTAGTATTGTCTATTTGTTTTGAATTATGCTTTTAATCTATTATTCGTATTCAATTGCAAATGTCGCTTTTATGCAAAAGAACCACAGAAGCCTTTTCTTTGGAATAAGCCTACATCTATACATTGCATTCTGTGGTATGATTTGCGAGTACGGTTGTGTACTCACGCTTGTTGTAAAACTTGCGCCCAAACCTACAGAAGAGGAGGAGTCTACGCCTGCTTTCGAGGAGGAGTTCGCCGAAGGTGGTTGATCGTTAAGGTCTGGATCCCAGTCGGTTGCATGTTTATAATAAACAATATAGTTTTGTAAAATAGGTTCAATATGATCAAAAGTCTATGACTTGCCTTCATTAAAGAGTTGAGGTGCTTCGGTCGTCGGGTCCGAGAAATCTTCCGAAAAGCAGGTTTATACACGTGCGAAAAGAGAACAATAAATAAAAAAAAAACTCCAAATAAATACCAAATAAATACCAAAATAGAACTAACAGAAAGAGGAGGATTTTAGATGAATTTAGAAATTTGAATAACTCGAATCGGAGTTCGAACGAAGAAGTTATGGCCTTCCGAATATTGAAAATCAAGAAAAAGGAATTTTTCTGATTTTTGGAATTATTTTTCTAAAGGAAAAGGGATTTATTACGCCAGCTGACGTCAGCGAGGTGGTTTTATTTTTTCGCTGAATTATTTTTCAACGGAAAAATCGAGAAAAGCGACGCAAGCGCTGACGGGGCAGCCACACAGGCAAAGGAGGTGACGTGGCCGCCACGTGGTGCTGAGGTGGCCCCACGCGGGCTACCACGTCGTACCGGAGCGACGGCGCACTCGGCCCGATGGCTCGCCGGCGAACGGCTAGGCGGCGTCCGGCGGCGAGGGCACCAGCGGCAAGAGGAGCTTGCGGGGAGTCTGATGCTCAACGGTTTGGCAACGCGGCGCGAAGAGGTGGCCGGCGGCGAGGAGAAGGGCGGTGGCAGGGAAACGCGACGACGACGCTCCGGTGTGTTTCTGGGGTCGGGGAGGCGCGCGCGAGGTGCCCCTCGGTGCGACGATGCCGACGGCGAGGTCTGCGACGCCGGAGGAGTTGAGGTGGCGGGGAGGCGGAGCTCGGCTGGTGGCGAGGTTTCGCGAAAAGGGGGGCGAAGGAGGGCGAGGGAGAAGAGGGAAACGAGAGAGGAGAGGGAGGCGCGTCCGAGGGTGGCTTTTATAGGGCTCAGGGAGGCGCAGAGGCAGAGGAGGAGGAGATGGTGTCGGGTGGCCATGGCGGACGACGGGGTGGCTTGTCCGCGTGGAGAAGGGGAAAAGTAGGGCGCACGGGCGCGACGGAGGCGGGAACGGGCGGCGGCGTAGGCGCTAGGGCCAGGCGAGGGAGGAGCTGGGGTCGGCAAGATTAGTGGCACAAAACCGTACACGCTCGCACGGCGTGGCACGGAGGGAGGGGGTCCAGAGGTGGACGACGACGCGGGGACGAAGGGCGAGGGCCGTCCGATTTCGATCGGACGGTTGGCAAAGGAGGAGGGCGCGGCTGAGGGGATGCCGTTCGATTTCGATCGGACGGTGCACAGAGGGGAGGCACAGCGCGCGCGCGGGGAGCGGGCCGAGGAAGCGGGCCGAGGGAGAGAATTCGGCCCAAAGGCCTTAGGGGATTTTAAATGGATTTCCGATTAAAGAAATCCCGAAAAAGCAAAAAGGCTTTTAGAAATTAGCTAATAAAGTCTAAAAATTCTAGAAAAATTCACAGAAGTTCCTTGAATTATTTAGAACTTAATAAAAATATTTTTAGCTATACTTTAGTTTTTAATTTTGTAAACAAAATAGATTTTGACTTTAGGGCAAAGGAAAAACCAAATTAAAATCCAGAAAAAACAAGAAAAGACTTAAAATCCAAATAAAATCTAGAAAACTCCAATAAACTAACTTTTTAATTTAATTAAAGTTGTATTAATTCAATTTAAATGGTTTTTGATTTCTAAATTTTAATTTAAGCTTTTTGCAACTTAAACCAAATGGTTACTTTTAAATTTTTGAAATTTTTTAAAAACTCTGCAAATTAGGGATGTTACAAACCTACACCCCTTAAAGGGAATCTCGACCCCGAGATTCAGGCTAACTAGAGAATAAGTGCGGGAACTCGGCCTTCAAGTCCTCTTCACACACTCCCAGGTGGCTTCCTCTTCAGTGTGGTTGCTCCACTGAACTTTGCAGAAACGAAGGATTTTGCTTCTGGTTACACGCTCGAACACTTCCAAAATCTTGACGAGTTGCAACTGCTTCTAGCGGCATCTACTCTTCTGGCACACGCAGACATTTCTTCAATTGAGACACATGGAAGGTGTTATGCACATCTGATAGCTGGGGTGGGAGCTCCAATTGGTAAGCAACTTCTCCTCTTCTTGCTAGGATGGGAAAAGGTCCAATGTACCTTGGTGCAAGCTTCCCGCTTATTCTGAAACGATGCATTCCTTTGAGAGGTGAAACCTTTAGGTACACATGATCTCTGGGTGCGAAAGCTAAATCTCGGCGACGGTTATCAGCATAGCTCTTTTGCCTAGTCTGAGCTGTTCTCAACTTTTCTCTGATTGCCCGAACTTGATCTTCGGCTTCCTTTAGGATATCAGGTCTAAGTACTTGTCCTTCTCCTGTTTCAGTCCAATACAAGGGTGTTCTGCACTTTCTCCCGTAAAGGGCTTCAAATGGGGACATCTGCAGACTTGACTGGTGACTGTTGTTGTAGGAAAACTCTACATAAGGTAGCATTTGATCCCAACTGGTTTGGTTCTCTAAAGCGCAGGCTCTTAACATATCTTCTAGGATTTGATTCACTCTTTCTGTCTGTCCATCTGTCTGGGGATGGTAGGCTATGCTGAAATTCAAATTAGTGCCCACAACGCTGTGCAGCTTTTGCCAAAATCTCGAGGTGAATTGGGATCCTCGATCTGACACAATCTTCTTTAGCACTCCATGCTGACATATTATTTTTTCCATATATAGTTCTGCAAGTCTATCTCCTGAGTAGGTAGTCTTGACTGGGATGAAGTGAGCAACTTTTGTCAAGCGATCCACGATTACCCAAATGGAGTCGTATCCAGCCCTGGTTCTTGGTAGGTCGGTAATGAAGTCCATGCCAATTTCTTCCCATTTCAATTCAGGGATCTGTAAAGGTTGCAGGAGTCCAGCAGGTCTCTGATGCTCAGCTTTAACTCGCTGACAAACATCACACTGTACTATGTATTCAGCAATTTCTCGCTTTATACTAGG
Source organism: Ampelocalamus luodianensis (assembly GCA_036346255.1). Classification (NCBI taxonomy): domain Eukaryota; kingdom Viridiplantae; phylum Streptophyta; class Magnoliopsida; order Poales; family Poaceae; genus Ampelocalamus; species Ampelocalamus luodianensis. The sequence goes on from CM070625.1 coordinate 26,716,577, forward strand.
CCACCAATACATTTCCTTAAGATCTTGATACATTTTAGCACTTCGGGGTGAATGGAATACAAGGTTTCATGAGCTTCCTTGAGTATCAACTGCTTGAGCTCCTTTTGGTCCGGTACACAGATACGCTTATCGAACCAAACGGTTCCTTGCTCATCTTCTGTAAACCTTAGAGATCTACCCTTCTTCATGTTACTCTTGATCTCTTTGATATCTGCATCTTCGATCTGGGCTTCCCTGATATGACTCTATAGAGTTGGTTGCACTTCCAAAGCAGCCAAATAACCTTCTTCAACCAATTCAAGCTTAAGTTTCTGAAACTCTTCATGTAGTGCTGGCTGACTTTCCTTGATCATCAGAGTATTGCAATAGACCTTTCTACTTAAGGCATCTGCTACCACATTAGCTTTGCCTGGGTGGTAATGGATTCCGCTGTTGTAATCTTTGATCAATTCTAACCATCTTCTTTGCCTCATATTGAGATCAGCTTGAGTGAAAATGTACTTCAAGCTCTTATGATCAGTGTAGACTTCACAGCGATTACCGATGAGGTAATGACGCCATATCTTCAAAGCATGCACCATTGCGGCCAATTCTAGGTCATGGGTGGGGTAATTTACTTCATGAGGCCTCAACTGACGTGAAGCATATGCTACTACCTTCCTTTCTTGCATCAGAACACAATCGAGACCTTGTCGCGATGCATCACAGTAAATCTCAAAATCCTTTCGGACATCTGGCAAGGTCAACACGGGAGCGGTGGTCAAGCGCTTCTTCAATTCTTGAAAACTTTGCTCACATTCAGGCGTCTAGACAAATTTCTTTTCCTTCTTTAATAGCTGAGTGGGGGGTCTTGCTATCTTGGAGAAACCTTATATAAACCGGCGGTAATATCTGGCCATACCAAGGAAACTTATGATCTGAGGTACTAACTTAGGTGACTCCCAATTGAGTACATCCTTGATTTTATTGGGGTTGACGGCGACTCCTTCTACAGACATGACGTGTCCCAGAAAAGTAACTTCCTTCATCCAAAACTCACACTTGCTGAATTTAGCATAGAGTTGATGATCTCTAAGCCTAGTCAGAATCAAGCGAAGGTGCTCTTCATGCTCTTCTTCACTCTTGGAATATATTAGAATGTCGTCAATGAAGACAATGACGAACTTGTCCAAATACTCCATGAATACTTTATTCATCAAGTTCATAAAGTAAGCAGGGGCATTGGTCAATCCAAAAGACATGACCGTGAACTCATACAGTCCATATCGGGTTGAGAAAGTTGTCTTGGGTATATCCTCTTGACGGATCTTCAACTGATGGTATCCTGACTTTAAATCTATCTTAGAGAACACTTCGGCTCCTTTCAACTGGTCAAACAGGCCGTCGATCCTGGGTAGAGGGTACTTGTTCTTGATGGTGACTTCGTTGAGTGCACGATAATCCACACATATTCTTTGGGTACCATCCTTCTTTGCAACAAAGATAACTGGGGCTCCCCAAGGTGAGGAACTTGGTGAGACAAATCCTCTTTCTTGCATCTCTTCGATTTGCTTCTTCAGCTCGACCAAATCATCAACAGGCAGGCGGTAGGGTCTCTTGGAAATTGGTGCGGTTCCTGGAACTAGGTTGATGACAAACTCTAGGTCCCTGTCTGGTGGCATTCCAGGTAATTCATCAGGAAATACATCTGAAAATTCTCTGACTACCGGTACATCTTCCAAGGATAGGGTCTTGACACTGCAGACTAAAGCTCCATCATGCTTCTTCATGGGGGCTTCGAGCCAACTGGACTGACTAAGGTGATACTTCTGCCACCACAATCCAAAACTGCTTGGTGATCGGCAAGCCAATCCATACCCAAAATCACATCTAGGGATTTGGTGTCAATGATTATCAGGTTGGCTAGTAATTCTACTCCTTCTATGATCATCTTAACTTGTGGGCAACCCTAGTTCGCGCTTAACTTCGAACTGGGGGATTGAACCAACAAAGCAGTCTTAAGGTTTGAAACCTTCAACTGATGCTTTGCAGCAAAAATTCGCGAAACAAACGAATGCGAAGCTCCAAAATCAAACAAAACTGTAGCAGGTACTGAATTTACTAAGAACTTACCCAACACGACGTCTGGGGCTGTCTGGGCTTCCTCCACTGTGATGTGGTTCACACGGCCTCTTCTAAAAGACTGAGGGGTCTTAGCTGGTGCAGCTAGAGTCTGAGGTGCTCCACGTCCGGCTCCGGGCATAGGGATTTTGGTTGGAGTAGCTCCCAGGTTGAATCTGACAGGTGAAGGGCCTTGCTTCTGCGGGCAGTTACTGGCGTAGTGCCCCAATTACTGGAAGTTGAAACAGGTGACTCCTGCGGCAAAATTGGGGTTTCTTGGAGGTTGGTTGTTGATGTTGTTGTTAGGGCTGCGAAATCCTGGTGCAGTCGGGCGAGGTTCTGTTGCTGGGGTCTTGAACATGACAGGAGGAGCAAAACGGGTAGGGTGTTGCACATTTGTCCTGGCTCTCTGTGAATGGCCTTGATGAGCACTATGCTGCATCATCTTCCTCTTATGAGACTCTGCCAGCTCACGGCGAGACTCTTCTATGAGCATAGCCTTGTTCACCAGATGCTGGAAATCTACATAGTCGTTGCCGATGACTTGAACCTTCAAGCTAGGGTTGAGTCCTCGTTTAAAGCGCTTCTGACATGCATCATCTGTGACGACGTCCTCTTGAGCATATCGTGAGAGTTGAGTGAACTTATTGAGGTATTCACTCACGGACATGTTTCCTTGCTTCAGCTCACGAAATTCATTCGTCTTCATTTCCACCTTTCCATCAGGGATGTGGGAGTGGCGGAAAGCTTCAGAAAACTCAGCCCAACCGATGTTCTGGTGATTCTCATGGGCGGCACAATAGTTATCCCACCATTCTGTGGCAGTACCTTCAAGTTGGTGTGCAGCATACAAGACTTTCTCACGGTCATCACACCGGGTAATGGCAAGCTTCTTTTCAATTGAGCGCAGCCAGTCATCTGCGTCTAATGGCTCGGAGGAACTAGAGAATGTAGGTGGATGAGTCCTCATGAATTCTGCCAGCCTTGACTGAGGGAAAGCTGGTGGTGGTGGCGGGGTTGCGGCAGTGGCTTGGCTGTTCTGGTTCATCATTGCGAGAAGGGCAGCAGCGGTCTGGTTCTGCTGAGTCATCATCTCGTTCATATTATGCATCATCGAGCTCATCAGCTGTGTCTAGGCTGCCATGAACTGACCCAAACCTTGATCTGCCATGGCTGCTGGAGGAGGTGGTGGTGGCGATGTATTGAGATCCACAGGGTCAACTTGGCTTGCAGAGTTGCGGGTCTGAACCATCTGCACAAATCTTTCCAAGTTTAATAGACGAGAGGGAGAAAGCACGATAGATAAGAGGAAAAGGCACAAAAGACGAGGGAGAACAAGGGGGAAACATAGAGCGACCTAATTGGGGATGTTCGGTTAAACCCGAAGGACAGATATCCGAAAAGCTATAAGAAGCAACCAAACTCAAAGCTAAGGTCCTATTACACGGGCTAGACGATACTAAAGCTAAGAAGGGAAACTCTACTAAAGCACTTCTAATCTAACTTATTTGGGATGGTCGACCAAAAACAAGGTTCGATCCTTTAGAGATTTTCTGAGGTAAGGGACATTGATTAAGATTTGGAAACAATGTTTCAGAATAGATAAGATGTAAGAATCTAAGGAGATGAGAAAAGATTTAGAATAGGCGAGAAAAGCACAGAATAAGGAAAGAGGAGAATAACTATTCAAGTTAACGGGTTGGTCTAATTTAGAAAATAAATTTTTGAAGTTTTTGACTAATTGACCATGCTAACTATGGCTACGCCCTACATTCGATATGGCTCTGATACCACCTCTTGTCGGGACCCCGGGTATACAACCCTAGGACCCTCTGTGCATTCCGAACTAGTCCCAAATCAGTAGCTAGCTCGCACAGTTACAACATCGGTGTAATCACAACCATACAACAAAATAACGATAAAACGGACAAATTAATATTTCTTAGTAGCAAAAGGGACCTTATGGTCAAGTCTTACAGAGCGCGCCACACAGGGCTTAGCAACAAAATACAACTTGCAGCGGAAACCAAATATCTCGTGGAGGCCATTCGACATGCCTACAGGCAATCGAGTGGAGGACGCGACCTAGTTCGCAAAGTCTTCAAGATACTCCTCTTCATAATACTCTGAGTTCCCTGGTTCTTTTGTGGGGATTAGTCACACAGGACGCAAGCCATGAGTACTTTGAATGTACTCAGCAAGTCATAGGGAAATGTATGCAATTATTATTCATGCGAGGCTAGACAAGGATAGCTTTATGTTTGATTTGCAGAAGACAGCATTTACAGAAAATACAATAAGTAGATTGAAAGCACAATTTAAAAGATTAATACATAAGTAATTCATTTCTTTGAAACAACTAGAGATCTTTCCAACCTTTCCATCCAGGCCATCAGTTCCACCATCTTAAAGAAAACATCTACCCCTTGCGTGAAATCTCCTAGCATGTCCATAACCGGGGATACAGCTATTCGAATAGTTTTTACACACTCTGCAGAGGTTGTACAGGTTTACCCAAAAGATACAATTTCTCTAGTTTGTTCGGCATCCGTCGATACCACCGCTCACTACCTTAGGTAAGCAGTCTAAAGCACGTGACAAAGCCTTTACAAAGTTCTGTTTTGACTCGGTTCTGCTCACTAAGGATTCGCTTCTGACGGATCTTACTCTCGCCAGATTCATGCCCCCTCTTGCGCTGTTCTCAACCAAAACAGGATCGACTCAAAGCATTGCTAATTAGTCGGTCAGGTCCACTCCATCCTGGACATGTGGTTGCACGATATGACCTAGATCAATGGTTCAAGGTTAAGTTCTTAGTTGGCTGCTCAGGCGAGACTAATCCATGTCCCAATGTGCGTTACGACACCCACACTTACCACCATCCACTCGCCCAAGCATAAAACATTTTTGGTTCAACCCGGCCAAAGACCACCCTAGCCTTGGCCCAACATCTTTTAACAATAGTGACCGCGCCACAATTTCATAACTCATTAAGTCATGTTTCATCATACGAGCATGTGATCATAAGTCCCAACGTACAACTATAGCATGACTAAGCATAATACGATACCCGTGTTGATAATTTATCAATGTCCAACTAAAATAAACCTTCCTATGGTGTCCAAGGATTTATGTCATTCAAGGATACACGTCATTTGCAATTTATCAAGGAGGCATACATCAATTAGGCAATTATCTGCTCCCGAAACCATTTAATATAAAAACTAGCAATGCATGTTTATAACAAACAATAAAGTTTTGTAAAATGGGTTCAATATGATCAAAGGTTTATGACTTGCCTTCGTTGAAGAGTTGAGGTGCTTCTGAAAAGCCGGTTTCTACACGTGCAAAAAGAGCAAAATAAATAAAACAACTCCAAATAAATTCCAAATAAATACCAAACTAGCACTAACAGCAAGAGGAGAATTTTAGACGAATTTAAAAATTTGAATCACTCGAATCGGAGTTCGAACGAAGAAGTTATGGCCTTCCGAAGATTGAAAATCAAGAAAAAGGATTTTTTCTGATTTTTGGAATTATTTTTCTAAAGGAAAAGGGATTTATTGCACGAGCTGACGTGAGCGAGGGGGTTTTATTTTTCAACGAAAAAATCGAGAAAAGCCACGCAGGCGTTGACGGGGCAGCCACGCGGGCAAAGGAGGTGACGTGGCCACCACGTGGTGCTGAGGTGGCGTCACGCGGGCTACCACGCCGACCGAAGCGGCGCTCCCGCTCGATGGCTCGCCGCGAACGGTCACGACGGCACCGCGCGAGGGCACCAGCAGTAAGAGGAGCTTGCGGGCAGTCTGATGCTCAACGGTTTGGCAACGCGACGCGAAGAGGTGGCCGGCGGCGAGGAGAAGAGCAGCAGCGGCGGCGGGGAAACGCGGCGACGGCGCTCCGATGGGTTTCCGAGGTCGGGGAGGTGCGCACGAGGCGCCCCTCGGTGCGGCAATGCCGACGGTGAGGTCCGCGACGCCAGAGGAGTTGAGGTGGCGGCGCAAAAGGCTGGGAGGCGGAGCTCGACCGGCGGCGAGGTTTTGCGAAAAGGGGCGAAGGAGGGCGAGAGAGGGGGAGGGAGAAGAGGGAAACGGGAGAGGAGAGGGAGGCGCGTCCGAGGGTGGCTTTAATTGGGCTCGGGGAGGCGCGGAGGCGGAGGAGGAGGAGATGGTGTCGGGCGGCCATGGCGGACGGCGGGGTGGCTTGTTCGCGTGGAGAAGGGGGAATGTGGGGCGCACGGGCGCAGTGGAGGCGGGAACGGGTGGCACGAAGTGGGCGGCAGCGCAGGCGCTAGGTCCAGGCGAGGGAGGCGGCGGGTCAGTGAGATTCGCGGCGCAAAACCGCGCACGCTCGCACGGCGCGGCACGAAGGAGGGGGGCGGTCCGGAGGTAGACGACGACACGGGGACGAAGGGCGAGGGCCGTCCGATTTCGATCGGACGGTTGGCAAAGGAGGAGGGCGCGGCTGAGGGGATGCCGTCCGATTTCGATCGGCCGGTGCACAGAGGGGAGGCACGGCGCACGCGTGGGGAGCGGGCCGAGGAAGCGGGCCGAGGGAGAGAATTCGGCCCAACGGCCTTAGGGGATTTTAAACGGATTTCTGATTAAAGAAATCCCGAAAAAGCAAAAATGCTTTTAGAAATTAACTAATAAAGTCTAAAAATTCTAGAAAAATTCACAAAAGTTCCTTGAATTATTTAGAACTTAATAAAAATACTTTTAGCTATACTTTAGTTTTTAATTTTGCAAACAAAATAGATTTTGACTTTAGGGCAAAGGAAAAAAACAAATTAAAATCCAGAAAATACAAGAAAAGACTTAAAATCCAGAAAACTCCAATAAACTAAATTTTTCATTTAATTGAAGTTGGATTAATTCAATTTAAATGGTTTTTTATTTCTAAATTTCAATTTAAACTTTTTGAAACTTAAACCAAATGGTTACTTTTAAAATTTTGAAATTTTTTAAAAACTCTACAAATTAGGGATGTTACACCCTAGCCGCCATCTTTCTGAGAGAGCCCCACCGTGTGACTTGGTGCTAGCACACCGGCGTTCGGTTGTTCCTACCGTGGACGTGTGGATACCGTAGAGGCGCTACTACGGTTGCTGTTGCGCTTGAGGACGATCTGCGATCTTCACAAGGAACATTACAGGTTACTGGAGGACACGATCGACTCGCGAGGACGTTGGACGATAGACTATGACTCTTCACCGACGTGCTCTTCGTTGGACCAGGCTGCTCCAACTCATCTTCCGCTGCACTGCGCGTCTGGTGATAACGATCTGTGATGATCTACTTGCTTGGCATCCTAGTAGTTACGTGGTAGAAATTTTTTGAATTGTTGCTATCGTAGCCTACCCATATCCCTTCTGTCGTATTAGAGCCATCCTGCATAGTTTTTTATCTAGATCGGTCGCATATACTGGATATGTGGCAATAGTATATTGGATCTATTACTGGTTTGGTCTGATAACCTAGATTGGTTCATATGGATGGAACGATCTAGGCACTGGTCGATAGGATCGATCAGTGTTCGACGATAGATGGGTTTTTCGAGGAGGCACAAGTTAAGAGCACCAGATGATTTACTCAACTTATTTTCGACTGTCTTACATAATACTCCTACCGGTCGGGATTCCGCCATCGGAGTGTGCCGCAATGCGTGATCATATCAAGGCAGTGATCAGATTGGTTCGAAATAGGGTTAATATGATTAATCCGATGATTTTCAAGGCTCGGTTATGTGAATAAGATTCATGTCTCGGAAAAAATTTTCGAGAGGGATGCCCTCGACTAGCGAGGGACCGCCGTGTTGGGTAATCATATCGTGCGTTATAGGTAGTATGTGTTCATGTCGCCCGGTAGAATTGGATTCTATGCATAACTCGTTTTTGTAGGGTTTGATGTGAATAGTATGGCCAATTCTGTATGTGATGCATGAATGGATTCCTCATGGCCTACATGCCATGCTGTGAGATAGCCATCGAGCTACATATTATTGTATAACGGTCTGCGTACCGACTTGTGATGAATGCAGTCGGAGAAAAGGAAGCATGGTGATGGAGATTATCTGTGATTTAAGGGCCATACTATTTCATTGTTTAATTTGATTATCTGTGAATGTTTGTGTTTATTCTTGTTAAGCTATTTTATCATGTTTTATCATTAGATGTTTTAACATGATAGAGTAGTATCCCTCAAGATAAATTAAGTAAAATTGATGCATTTCCAATTGATGCGCCTATCACGATTTTGATCGTTAATTGGCAGGTCTACCAAAGTAGGGTGCCATTAATTATGTTAATAAGATGGGGTGGATGTCGGACACCCACATGCATAGTATTGGTTTTACTTAACAAGGCTATCAAAACAGTTTTGGGTCTTGGGGCATAGTGTTGGTCGGAAGTGCATGGAGATATCACCGATCAAAAAAGAGTCATATGTGATATGATTAGCAAAGGGTTGCTTACCTAAAATCACTAAGTTTCTAACAGTGATGCCAAAGCTCACTAGGACTTAATAATTTATGGATCTCGAACTCACTATATGTTGTTTGAGGGAAACATGGTTTATAGTGGGAGTATCTTTTATTAAATTGTTTAATAGAAGATCTTACATAAACATAGTGCTGAATTTTTGCATATTCTGTTGTAGATAATGGCACCTACTACTTCTTCTACACCTACCTTTAATTTGCGATCTATTTTTAAGAAAGAAAAGTTGAATGGTTCAAACTTCATTGACTGATTTCGTAATCTGAGAAATGTTCTCAAATAAGAAAAGAAGTAATATATTCTAGAGGGTCCCTATCCCGAGGAACCGAGTGCCGATGCACCTCGTGCTGAAAAGAATGCTTATGAGAAGCATTGCAATGATGCAGTCGATGTGCACTACCTAATGCTTGCTACCATGAACTCTGAACTTCAGAAGCAATATGAGACCACAGATGCTTACAATATAATTGTGAGTTTGAAGGGTATGTTTCAAGATCAAGCAAGGTCAGAGAGGTTTAACACCTCTAAGACATTGTTTTCTTGTAGGCTGTCAGAAGGTAACTCGGTCAGTCCTCATGTGATCAAAATGATTGGTCTCATTGAGAGCTTGGAAAATCTTGGTTTTCCCTTTAGCCAAGAGTTGGCTACTGATGTGATTCTCCAATCGCTCTCTGCGAACTTTAAGCCTGTCATATTGAATTTTCATATGATTGGCATGGATAAGTCAATAACCGAGTTGCATGGCATGCTTAAGGGTGCTAATGAGAGCATCAAGAAAAGTTCTAATCATGTGATGATGGTTCAAAAGACTACCAGCTTCAAGAAGAAGGGTAAGTCAAAGGGAAAAGGTAAAGGCAAAGGAAAGACTCAAGATGAGATTGAGAGTCTCAAGGCTAAGCTTAAGAAGCTCAAGCTGGGTCCTCAGCTTGACACAGAATGTTATCATTGTCATGAGACTGGGCATTAGAAGAGAAATTGCAATAAGTACTTGGCAGAAACGAAAAAGAACAAAGGAAGTAAGACTTCCAGTTCAAGCATAAATGTTATACAAATTAATCTTGCCACTTCTCTATCTAGTTCTTGGGTATTTGATGCCGAATCGGTTGCTCATATTTGTAATTCGATGCAGGGACTGATAAGGAGTAGAAGCTTGGCAAGAGGAGATATTGATCTTCGGGTGGGCAATGGAGCAAGAGTTGCTGCATTAGCTATTGGCACTTTACCATTAACTTTACCTTCAGGATTAGTTATGGAATTAAATAATAATTATTATGTTCCAGCTTTAAGCAAAAACATTATTTCGGCTTCTTGTTTAGGAGGAGAAGGTTATGAATTCAGAATAAAGAACAATTGTTGTTTAATTTATTTTGAAGATATGCTTTATGGCCATGCTCTATTGATGAGTGGATTGTATGTTTTGAATCTTGAAAATATGTCTATCTATAACGTTAATGCTAAGAGAGATCGACCCAATGAAATGAATCCCACTTTTATTTGGCATTATCGCCTAGGTCTTGTAAATGAGAAGCGCATGATGAAGCTCCATAAAGATGGTCTTCTAAACTCATTTGATTTTGAATCATTTGAAACAAGTGAATCTTGTTTACTTGGCAAGATGACAAAAGCACCTTTCATGGCTAGAGGTGAGAGGGCGAGTGACATGTTAGCCCTTATACATTCGGATGTATATGCACCAATGAGCACTTCAGTCAGAGGTGGTTTTCAGTACTTCATAACTTTTACTGATGATTTCAGTGGATATGACTATGTCTATTTGATGAGACATAAGTCGGAATCTTTTGAAAAGTTCAAAGAATTTCAGAATGAAGTACATAATCAACTTAGCAAGACAATCAAATGTCTATGATGTAATCGTGGAGGTGAATATTTGAGCCATGAGTTTGGTGATCATCTAAAGAGGTGTGAAATTGTTCCACAACTTACTCCGTGAGGAACGTCTTAATGGAATGGGGTGTCAAAACGACGGAACCGAACATTGTTGGACATGGTTCGGTCAATGATAAGCTAATCTGATCTTCCATTGCAATTCTGTGGATACGCTCTAGAAACGGCTGCTTTCACTTTAAATAGGGTTCCATCAAAATCAGTATCGAAGACATCATATATGATATGGACCAGGAAGAGTCCTGAATTGTCTTTTCTCATAATATGGGGTTGTGAGGCTTATGTCAAACGTTTGACGTCTAACAAACTCACACCCAAGTCTGATAAGTGTTTCTTTGTGGGATATCCTAAGGAAACTAAAGGATATTATTTTTATAATCGGGTTGATAACAAAGTGTTTGTTGCCCGTAATGGTGTCTTCTTGGAGAAAGAGTTTCTTTCCTAAGGAGTCAGTGGGAGCAAGGTGGAACTCGAAGAAATTCGGGAACCATTTGAAAATGTTTCAACATCTACTGAACCTCTACAGGATGAACAAAATGTTGTTGAACCTGTAGATGATGCATCAGCCCAACGTAAATAAAAAAATGCCACGTCAATTGCCTATAAGGTATGGGTATGTCATTTTATTATTGAATAATGATGAGCCTAAGACTTATTCGGAAGCGCTGGTGGACCTAGAGTCTGAGTCATGGCTTGAGGCCATGAGATCCGAGATAAAGTCCATGCATGATAATCAAGTTTGGAACTTGGTTGATCTACCTGATGGTGTTAAAACCATTGAGTGCAAATGGATTTTTAAGAAAAAGATAGATATTGATGAAAATATTCACATTCATAAGTCACGATTGGTCGCGAAGGGTTTTAGACAAATTCAAGATGTTGATTATGATGAAACCTTCTCGCCCGTCGCTATGCTCAAGTTTATCCAGATTATTCTAGCTATTGCTGCATATTTCGACTACGAGATATGGCAAATGAATGTCAAAACAGCTTTTCTAAATGGAAACCTAAGTGAGGATGTGTACATGATACAACTTAAGAGTTTTGTCGATTCAAAGGAAGCTAGAAAGGTATGCAAGCTTAATAAGTCCATCCTATGGATTAAAGCAAGCATCTCGGGGTTGGAACATTCGTTTTGATGAAGTAGTCAAAGGGTTTTACTTCATCAAGAACGAAGAAGAACCTTGTGTTTACAAGAAGGTTAGTGGGAGCAAACTTGTGTTTCTGATATTGTATGTGGATGACATACTACTGGTCGAAAACGACATTCCTATGCTTGAATCTGTTAAAACTTTATTGAGAAATAGTTTCTCTATGAAAGATTTAGGAGATACAACATATATTCTTGGTATACGAATCTATAGAGATATATCTAAGAGGCTAATTGGATTAAACCAAGATGTATACATCAACAAGGTGTTGAAACGGTTCAACTTGTAAGATTCTAAGAAAGGTTTCTTGCCCATATCACATGGTATTAATCATAGCAAGACTCAGTGTCCTACGACCACTGATGAGCGAGACAAAATGAATAGAATCTCATATGCTTCGACTATATGATCTATCATGTATGCCATACTGTGCACATGACTAGATGTGTCGTATGCTCTAAGTGTTACGAGCAGATATCAGTCAGATCGAGGTGAAGGTCACTGGAAAGCAGTCAAGAATATCATTAAGTACTTAAGAAGGACTAAGGATGCATTCCTTGTATTTGGTGGAGAGGAAGAGCTGGTCGTAAATGGTTACACCGATGCTAGTTTTCAAACCGACAAGGATGACTACAGATCGCAGTCTAGGTTTATGTTTTGTTTGAATGGAGGAGCAGTAAGCTGGAAAAGTTCCTAGCAAGAAACGGTTGCTGATTCTACAATAGAGGCCGAGTACAATGCCGATTCGGAAGCTGCAAAAGAGACCGTATGGATTACAAAGTTCATTAATGAACTGGGTGTAGTTTCGAGTGCTTTCAGTCTAGTGGATCCCTATTGTGATAATAGTGGAGCCATTGCACAAGCTAAGGAGCCTAGATCGCATCGAAAGTCCAAACACATACTTCAACGATATCACATCATTCGTGACATCGTTGAAAAAGGTGATGTGAAGATATGCAAAGTGCACACAGATTTGAATATTGTTGATCTGTTGACAAAGCCTCTCCCGCAACCTAAGCATGAGGAGCACATAAGAGCTATAGGTATTCGATACCTGTACGATTTACTCTAGTACAAGTGGAAGATTGTTGGTGATATGCCCTAGAGGCAATCATAGAGATGATTGTATCACGTCTATGTTTATGAGTTATTGAATAAATGTTATTCTGTTCCTTGAATGAATCATTAGTTATATAGATCAACAAGTATGTGACTTGTTGGTGAAACTCTTTAACTTATATGATGTCGTTCTAAAAGTATCCCTGGTCGAATGTCACTGGTCGAAACACCAGTGACTCTACGACCAGCACATGTATTGATTGATTACCATGTTTCACCAGTCATGGATATGTGGATATCGAATCAATAATGTGAACGTATCTTAGAAAACATGGGGTTGGATAGACCCACCTTGAGAAACTATTGAGATTGTTATGATTCTATGTGTCATTAGTTAGTCTCAAGCAATGATAATGTATAATCCTAGGATCAGAGATCGGCATGGTTCCCTACATGTGTAATTACACTCTTAAGGGTTGCCAAACGCTACTCGTAACTGGGTAGTTATAAAGGTAGCTTTCGAGTATGCTATGAAACATGCGGAGGGATGTGACTGGTCAGATATGGGATTTGCCCGTCCTAACATAACGGGAGAGATATCTCTAGGCACCTCGAAGTTGTCGGATAAAGAAAGTGCATGGCCATGCCACTCGTGGTCGAAGAGTATTGAACGGTCCATGGATGACATATATCTCACTTGGAGTTCAAACCAGATATCATGAGGCAAAGTGAGAATACACGAGTAGGTCGCTTAGTTCGATCAGTTACAGACTGGTCGTATGGAGATACGAGCTGATCGTAGACTAGTCGAACGTAATCACAGAGTGGTCGAAACCTGATCGTAAGGAGTTACGAACTGGTCAAGACTAAATACGAACTGGTCGTACACAGTTTCAGACTGATCGTACTTAAGTACTAACTGGTCGTGAGGAGTTACAAACTGGTCGTACTTAAATACGGACTGGTCGTCACGAGATACGAGCTGGTCGTAAGAGATGAGGTCCTAGTCGTAGATCATATTGCATTAAGGTTCGTCCGATATAATTTGTGTGTATTTGAGAATCGTTATGTCATGCTAGGGACCGCTACGACTCGTGGTCGGAAAAAGGGTTTTTCGAGTCATAACCGATTACACATAAACCTAATGGGTCACACACTTAACGGGTTGGAACAAAACAGTACAGATACGATTCGTAAAACGTGTTCGGATAGGATCCGTCATAGGCAATATATAAGGAGATGCTTGAGGCTATTGGAATACATGACATGCGAGAGACGTGAGTTTCTCCACCGAATCCCTAAAGAGCCCCACCGTGTGACTTGGTGCTAGCTAGCACACCGGCATTAGGTTGTTCCTGCTCTGGACATGTGGATACCGTAAAGGCGCTACTTCTGTTGTTGTTGCGCTTGAGGACGATCCGCGATCTTCACAAGGAATATTAGAGGTTGCTGGAGGAGACAATCGACTCGTGAGGACGCTGGACGATCGACTACGACTCTTCACCGACATGCTCTTTGTTAGACCAGGCTGCTCAAACTCACCTTCCGCTGCACTGCGCGTCTGGTAGTAACGATCTGTGATCATCTACTTACTTGACATCCAAGTTTACATGGTAGAAATTTTTTGAATTGTTGCTACGTAGCCTACCCGTATCCCTTCAGGAACATGCTTAATCAAAAGGACGTAGTAATTAAGTTTTCTGTCTTTTAGTGATTAAGTTTTTTTTGTCATTCAATGACTAAGCATGCATGCACTTCCTTCTACAGGGCCATGCGGTAAGTGGTCTCCTCCGCACTACGTGGTCAATTCTTGCTAAGGTCTGAGAGCACTGTAGGTAACACATGTTATCTGTCTAGCCTATCGCGATGTTATTTTTGTAATTTCGTGTGAACGTGACACTTTTGCCATTAATGAGTTCAGCCAAAAACTCTGTGATAAGCTCTAATAAAATAAATGTCTAAAAACATGAGTTGTGCTTTTCAGTTAGAGAGAGAGAGAGATGGACAAGAGGACAAAAACTCTTTTATCTTGTCAACTTCACGCAGACAAGTACGACCAAATTTGCTCGTGTAGCTTGTGATTCTCGTGCCTGTGCCGTAGCGTGTGGTTCTTGGCTTCTTGCACTCACTCAAACGGTTCTACAATACGTGAAAGGTGCTTCTTACCAAACAGGCTAACAGCACAGACTGCATAGTAGTGTAGTACTAACAGATACAATTGCATCTCGTCTCACGGTATACTACTCGACTAGTTGAAACAAAAGATTCATCTAGAAACCTTATATTATTGTAGCCTAGCTGTTACCATCTAGGCAGACCATCCCAGAATTGAATAGTAGAAGAAAGGGTCACGACAACTATATGCGCACTTTTACAATTAGTTTAATTCCTAAAACAATAATCGATACAATAACAGCATATATACTAGATATATTTGGAACTATAAACAGTAGCATGATCATCAATTCAAATATTTCTATCTTTTATATATATATATATATATATATATATATATATATATATATATATATATATATATATATATATATATATATATATATATATAGACACACACACGCTAACAAAGCAAAGCCTAGAACAAGAACGCTACTAACAGAAGTAAACATCAATATCATCACATGATTTATTTCTAGAAAGCAAGGCCTAGTTATATCAAAAGATATCACTGCAGCTTACAAAGAATCGCTCCGGTGAAGGTTGCGGTAGAGTCTGATGCGGAGAAGACGACGTGAAGCGAATGATTGAGAAGGAGGAAGCTGTGAGCAGTCGCGCGAACGCTTCTCAAAAACCTAATTCGCCCCAACCCGTGCAGGATCACGAGGGACGCCGGCTTCGGAGACACTACACTCCCCACGTTAATGCACGCCGAAGAAGGGATGGAGAAGTCGACGTTGCGCAGCACAGAGGAAACGGGCAACAAGACGATATTGTTTCTGATTATGTTCTGTTTCTGATAGGTTCTCTCTGTTCTAACCATCTGAGAGGAGCTCCTTTATATAGAATCAGTCACAAGAAAGAAACTGAAGCAATAACTCTGTATTAAACTCAGTTAAAGCGCGCCATAAAAAGCCCTATTGAAACAATGTATTCAGTTTTCAGCTCTAATTCGAATGTATGGTTTTGAGGTGCAAAAAGAAGTTGCAGCTCTACAGCCAACCGGACATGAAATCGCCAGACCATTCATGTGCACGTCGCGCCCGGGCGGGCGATGGCGTGGCGAGCGAGCGTGCGCATGTTCTTCTTTTGCTTGCTTCAACTAAGTAAAACCAACTCCACCTTATGTATTGGTCTCCTCCCACCCAGATTAACAATATGGTACTAAACTTCCCATATTCCACCATACATGACTGGGCCTTTGGGATTTTCCTAAGATTTAATTATAATATTGAATAGGCCAAGCCCAAAACTCCAACAATCCCCCATAAGATCCCAAAAGCACCACAAATTTGCCCATAATTTCAAAGTGTTGCTGATATACCAGTTTTTCGGTAGAGATCGGTTAAGATTGAACATCCACCTAGAACCTCAGGCTACACTTGCCTACAACTACATAGTAGACTAAGCCTTCAATTGACAGTTTTGTATAGACAAGTTTCACCTAAGGCCTTTGATGATACTTGGCCGTCGATAGGCTACTCCTCGAGTGAAGCATATAGATCACACTCATGTGTCTCTTCATGAGCTTTTTAGAGATCACCCACATCTCATGGACTGCGACCAACAGTTTCACCTAAAGTGCGATTCTTTCTTTCGGCAACCCCATTGGATTGGGGCGAATAGGGAGGTGTCATTTCATGGATAATACCATATTCCACACAAAACTGATTGAACTCATTAGAAAAATACTCTCCACAACGATGAGACATAATTCTTTTAATCATTCTGTCTAATTGATTCTCAACCTTAGCTTTATAAGTTTTAAAGTAGTTTAATGCCTCATCTTTTGTTTTCAACAAATACACATAGTAGTATCTAGTGGCACCATCAATTAAAGTTATGAAATATCTTTTTCCTCCTTTTGTCAATATACCATTCATCTCACACAAGTTTGAATGTATGAGTTCCAATTTTGCCGAATTTCTTTCCTCCATAGCCTTGTGAGACTTTCGAGGTTGTTTTGCTTGCATACAAATTTGGCATTTGAAATATTTGACTATGGAAAAGTTTAGAATTAAATTTAAACTAGAAAGCCGAGACATACAATCCAAATTTATATGACATAAATGTGAGTGCCACACATTGGCCTCACCACCATTCGTAGAGTCATAAATATGGTTCACAACCTTATTACAAAAATCTGAAAAGGAAAAACTGAACAAGCCTCCATATTCATAGCCTTTTACAATAAAGAGTCCAAATTTTAACACAACTATTTTATTTGACTCAAACACCAACTTGAACCCATCTCGACATAGATGAGAACCGTTATGCATGTTCTTCAAGCGCATAATCTTTCCTGAAATTAACTTCAGATCTACCATACCAACACCAAGAACAGAAGTATGTGACCCATTCCCCATTAGGATGGAAGAACCCCGTACAACCTGATAAGAAGAAAACATAGATGCATAAACGTATACATGAATATTAGCCTAGGTGTCAATCCACCAATCAGTTGATTGACATGCCGAAAAGACACAAGATAAATTACTATACTTAAACATCCCAAATTTTGATTTGTTTTTCAAGCTTTTAAAAAATAAAATTAACAATTTGAATTTTCATGTTTAAGTTCCAGCTTAATGTGAATTTTCATAAATCAAAACAATTTAATGTGAATAATCTAAACTTCAATTAAATTAAAAGTTATTTTATTTGGGTTCCTTAAGTTCCAAAGAATTTTCTGGAATTTTCTCAGAATTTTTGGAATTAATTTGCTATTTATTTGAGCTTGGTTTTATTTAATTAAATTTTCTGAAATTCAAAAATCTTTAAAATCTGGATTTTCTCTTTCGGGCTAAAACCTTTTCCTCCGGCCGTTTCCTTTTTCTTTTCTCCGTTGGTCGATCCTTCTTTCTCTCGCGCGAGACAACCTAGAAATCTCCATCACTTTTTCCTTTTTCTTTCACTACCGTGCAGGCCACCCTTGTCAGCATGTTGCCTTCGTCTTCCTCCTCGATCCCGTTTCGGTCTCCCGAAGCCACACACTGCTGCCGCGGTGCGCTATGCGAACACTCCTGTACCCGTCACTATATAAGGTCGGCCACCCATGTCCATTTGCTCGCCTTGATCTCCTCTTCCAAAACCCTAAAGCCCTAGCCCCGATTTCAATTTCATCGTGTTGGAATTCGTCAAAGGCTTCTCTGCCTGAGTTGTCTTCACCTTCGAGTTCGCGTCGACACATTCTACCCGGTGCTCCATTCCTCTTCGCTCGAAGATAACCGAGACGTTGTAGCACCATCTTCTCCAAAGCCGACCGCCGCCGCCCGTCCACGATCTCTCTCTGGTGAGTTTACTTCGTCGTCCTAAATGCATCATGTTCCAAGTTATTCTCCTCTGTTTCCCTCTCTTTTATCTATCTCTCCGCCACTGTGCCACCTCGGAGTCGTCGCCATTCTTCTCCGACGCCAATCGTCAATCCGTCGCCACCTCTGTCCTTTGGCCACCCCGAGCATCCCATGGTGTTTCCCATCTCCTCATCGAGCTGATGCTCCTCTTGATTTTCTTCGGATGCCACCAAAGCACCAAGTTTGCCGCCCACCCGAGCTACCTCCGCCGCCAATGTCGCCGCCGCTACCGCCTCACCGCCACCTTTGCTAAGCCACTACCACCCGAAGAACCGCCTCGTCTTTGGGAATCCGTTTTTGTCTTCGGCCAGACCTGCCTCGCCACAGTTTGCCATCGCCACCAGCACCTTGCCGCTGGCCATCTTCCTATCATCTTCCTTCTTTGTCTCACTCTCTGCCACTTCACCTCCACTTCACCCTCCACCTGCGCCACCTCAACCCTGCTGCCTATGTGTCGTCTGTGCGGCATTGCTCCAAAACTCATAAACCCAATGACAGGTGGACCCCGCTTGTCATCCACTTAAAAGCTATACACCCAGTCCACCATAAACCCGAAGCAAGTCCATGGACTTGGTCCATACCTTTTCCTTTAGAAATTTAATTCAGTCAAAAATCAAAATATCTACTGATGTCATGCTAACACAGTAATATGGAATTTCCTTTTGAAAGAGAATTCTAAATTTTAGAATAATCTTTTCTCTCTCACTTACAGATGGACCCCACTTGTCAGTTTTCTTTTCTTTTTCTTTTTCTTTTCAGCCAAGAGAATATTCTCTAGAATATTCTCTAGAATATTCTCTTCTCTCTTCTTTTTCTTTTCCGATAAATCTTTCGAAAGTCTGCTTCTCCGTCTGAACTCCAATTCAGTCCATTCAAATTCCTAAATTCATCTAAAATTGAGCTCTTTCTTTTAGAGTTGGTTTTACTATTTTTAGATTTAATTTGAATTTATTTATGTTTCGTCTGTTGTTTTCTCTCTCGTTAGACGATCTGTTTCACGGAGCAAGAGCAGAAGCAAACTTTGAAGATCCAAGTGTGGTAACTGAGCAAAGCCAAAGCTAAGGCATGTCGTAGTCCTTTGATCATATTGAACCTATGATTTCAAAAGTATATTGTTTTATATCAATTGCATGCTATCTTTATATCAACTATTTTGGGATTAGTTAATCACCTATTGTCATTATGCCTCCATTGAACTTTTAAATACCTTGAATCCCTTGTCATCACAGGATGGTTAATTTTAGTTAGACATATTTATATCACCAATATGAGTATCGTATATATGCTTAGTCATGCTTAGTTACGATGGACTCATGATCACATGTACAATAATGTTAAATTTGACTTAATGAGATATATAATTGTGGCAGGTAGCCACTGTTATTAAAATTTATGTACCATAACAGGGTATGTCCTTGGTCTTAGTTGAACAAAAATAATTTCTGCTTGGGCAAGCGGTTGTGAAGTGAGGGTGCGGGTTAGCACGTTGTGGGTTTGTGATAGACTCGCCTAAGTAACTTGTCAAGGACTTAATTTTGTGCGTCATTGAACTTGGTCTTACCGTACAATCACATGCTTAATGGGACGGGCCTAACTTAGTAAATTGTGGAGTTTTGACGTTGACTACTCGTGTAGTAGGTTTAGTATGGGTGGAGGTGTAGACTAGTCTGAAAGTCACATCGATGGGCGGTTCGCTGCTTTCGGGTCCAACGGTGTGCATCGAACTAGCGGTGAGGTTGGGGTCAACTTTATGCACATCGGGTGAGTCAATTGTTGAGATGAAACATACGAAATGTTTTGTTATGATTGGTGCTAACTACACTGGTTATATCGTGTCGGTAAAGTGTACAATCTCTGCAAAGTGTTAATTAATATATTCGAATAGCCGCGTCCGCGGTTATAAACATATCCGGGGATTTCACACGAGAGGTAGAGTTTCTTCATAAAATGTATCGAAGTGTGAATGCGAAGTTCACCTGATGAATATAATGTTCGTTTGGTGAATGAGTAATTCACTTAGTGGTTTGGTTGGGAAGTGAATAGCAAGTTCACTTGTTGATTTCAAAAAAAATGTTTACTTTATTTAGTTATTGTCTTTTAAATTACGTATTTCAATATATTTATTGTATTTATTGTAAATACTGCTTTCTACAAAAAAACCATACAACTATTTCTTTGTTCAAGCCTTACATGAATATTAATTGCATATTGTTTCCCTACGATTTGTTGAGTACTTTATGTACTCACGACTTCAAACTTTGCTGCTCAGTTGAAGAATATCAAGCTGCTCGAGAGTTCTACGAACAGGAGTTTTGTGAAGGCTTTGCGGATTAGGATGTGTTCTCTACTCGATTGCATGTGGGCATATTGAATGGTCTTTCTAAGTTTTTCCGTTCCGCTGCAAGAGTTTATTTGTTTCTTTAGCCATGCGTGGCAAGTTAAGTAAACATTGACCATAAGGTCCGGTTATTATTACTATTTGTTATTTTGAGATCTTTTTAGTTAAATCGATAAATAGATAGTATTTCATCAATGTTTTCTGTGTAAGCTAGCTACTTATCTGGGACTAGTTCAGAAAACACGGAGGGTTTCAGATGTGTAAATCCGAGTCCTAACACATACCCAAATGCTTCGCCTACCAATAATCACATATTCACATTACCAGACTTCTTTTGCGCTGGATGATTTAACTTGCCCATCTGTTTGTAGCATTTCTTGGCGCAATGACCAATCTCACCACAAACAAAAACAAGTAATATCATTCATATTCATTTTTTTTCTTACTGTTGTTGGTCCTTTTGAAGTTGGTAGTCGAAAAAACCTTACATTTCCCTTTGTCAATATGTTGCATGATGTTTGCTCCAAACATGTCCCTCTTGCACCATTGATGCCACATCCTTTGTCCGAGCCTTCTCTTCAACATCAAGACCAGCAACCAGATCCTCGACATAAATGTTTTGCTTCTTGTGTTTCAGAGATGTGGCAAAATTCCTCTAGGTTGACGGCAATTTGGCAATAATGCTCCCAGAGCCACAAATTTCTCAGGCAATTGACAACCAACGTGGGCGAGTTCCCTCAACGAATTGTTGTTCATGAGCCTACTCGACTACAGAACAGTTATCAGCCATTTGTAATCCTGATATTGCTCCATGACAAACAATTCATATCCAGCATATGTGGCAACGAACTTCTGTTCGAGTGCATGTCACAAATCCGCAGCGTTCTTCATGTGCATATACACATCACAAAGCTGGTCAGACTACACGCTTAGAATGCACCCGACAAATATTGTCGTAGTCGTGTCGTACTCTGGTTGTTGTGGAGCAGCACGAGGTCCTGTAGGACCTGGTATCACGACCCAATATACATTCATAGCTGATAGCCACAATTAGACCCTTGTCTGCCATCTTTCGAAATTCACCAGTGAATTTCTCCGGTTTCATTGCCTCGACAAAACCAGCCATCACAAAGTGCCAATAGGGTTTTTGGATGGTTAGGTATATCCACACTTGTATGATTAGTTTAATTACTAAAACAATAATCGATGCAACAACGGCATATATACTAGGCATATTTGGAACAATGAATAGTAGCATGATCGTCAATTCAAATATTTTTATCTCATATATATACGCTAACAAGGTAAAGCTAGGAACAAGAACACTACTAACAGAAATAGGCATCAACATCATCACATGATTTATTTCTAGAAAGCAAAGCCTAGCCATATCAAAAGATATCACCACGATTTACAGAAAATCGCTCCGACGAAAGTCGTGGTAGAGTCTGATGCGAAGAAGAAGACGTGAAGTGGATGATGGAGAAGAAGGAAGCCGTGAGCAGTAGCACGAACACTTCCTAAAAACCTGATTTGTCCCAACCTGTGCAGGATCACGAGGGGCGTCGGCTTCGGAGACATTGCGAGGTGAGGGAGCGCGCACGTTCTTCTCTTGCTTGTTTCAATTAGGTAAGACTAACTCCACCTTATATATTGGTCTCCTCCCACCTAGACTAGTAATATGGTACTAAACTTCCTACCTTCCATCATGCATAAGTAGACCTTTGGGATTTTCCTAGGATTTGATTAGAATATTGAATAGGCTAAGGCCAAAACTCCAATACACTTTATGCAATTGCACATGCTTTTCCAAACACTTTATGCAATTTTGAAAGCCAAATGCATTATGTATGCAATTTGATGGGAAAAAACAAGGTGTCTCACCCTTAAGAATCTTTACTATGATAAAAGAAGCCCTTGGTGGTAGTGGTGATGGTGCCTGTCATCTACCTTCCCACCTCTTGAGTTGGTGTGACGTTTTGTGGATAGATATATGCATATGTTACTATAAGGATTTTCTGTAGACAATTAGGTCATCTAAGCATGTGGTTTGTGATAAGATTTTTTGTGACTTGTTGATAAGATGCAAATTATGCATACAACTTTTCAATATAGAGATAATTACCTTATGTATATTGGTTTTTCAAATTTAAAACTTATATATGTTTATTTAAGATCCGTTACAACGCACCGACGTAGGCTAGTTTCTCAGTACAAATTAACATCTACCGAATCACTGTTCTATTGACCAACCCTTTCCCCGAAAAGATGGGGAAATTGGATGAGAGGCTAAGGTAGGCTGAGTTAGTACTGGTCAAATGCTCGATAGTAAAAAATCGAAAGAAGATGGAACGTGTCTGAGGCTGGATGCTTGTTTCTGGTGAAAGGAAGAAGACGCTGAATTGACTTCTTTATCACCTTTTTCAGAAATAAGCTAATAGTCTATGTCGCTTCATTTTGCCGACAGAAATATTAGTTTAATATTTATTTTTGTTAAATTAAGAAATCCTACATGTCCTGTTGTTAGGCTGATCGGTCTTGTGATTTGTTTGTTTTCGGTTTCTAAGAGAAGTTGCTCGGTAAATCATATGAATGAAATACCAGGATTGCCATCAACATGTCCAAATCTGAACCACAATTACCAATTTCTAAAACGGTGGGTAACTGAAAGGGTTTGTTGATCTATGTCAATGCGCAGAACACTGGCGTGACAAAGAAATGAAAAGCTTGTAATTCCGAGTTCAATTACATACCAGTTGGATGTTGCTTCAGAAGTTCATCTCGAGATCTGACCACCGTATGGATAGTAGAACCATTGGTAATGACAAGTATTACTATTCACTGTTCAAAGGTTGTAAGCTGAGCTGTTACGCGCCGATGCCTCACGGAATTGTATAGTATATTTAAGAGTCACCTGATACTTTGAACAGCAGCAGAGTTGATTAGTTGAAACCTAGCACAATCTCCATAAGCGACCGCGTCAAAACATAGTTAATAGAACCCACTAGAGCCTATCATTTTCTCATATCCTATTCCATTGCGTAGAGCAGCACTTTGGACTCAGAAAATTCATCTCCTGTCCCATCGCGTATGAGAGCACTTTGGGCACAGAAAATTGTACCAGTGAATAAGCCCTATCGTTTTCTCCACTCCCAGTAAGTACATTGGCATTTCCTGTGAATACATGACCGAGCTTAGTTAAAACTTGCTGGTCAAATGTCCACATATTTGGGAATCATCTTGTCGGTTTCACAAGCTACTTTAGCCCCCACTGCAACTCATCAAACAAGAGCCACATATAGTGGACCGTTTCTGTTCTTTCTTTTATTAAGGACATGCAGGAGAACTCTATGCTTCCAATATGTAATCATCATGATTCTCTTTTATCAACCTTTGTCCTTATCGGCTCGAGAAGTGGCTTCCCCACATTTCTTGAGAGCACCAAGACAGTCACTCAAATGTTGAGTTGCCAACACATCTCATGTGCTCTTTACTTCAACTAAGCACCTCTGTTTTTCCTCAAAGCACATACTGCACCAAGTGTATGTCACCAGACTGGCTCAACTGCTTAAGTACTTCAAAACCCGTTGCTCGTTATATCATATGAAACTAATTATCCAGATTTTGATTCAGACACAGTAACATCTAATTCAACTGAACTATATCCAGGAAGCTTGTCGACTTTTACTTCCTTCATGAAGCCCCTTATTCTCTCCGCATCAACATACCTCCCAGCATCTGAATATATGTTTGCCAAGCTCATGTAGTAGCCGCTCTTCGCAGGAGACATGCCCATCAATCTCTTTGAAATCCGTTCAGCAGCTTCCATTTCACCATGCACTCGGCAAGCTGCTAATACACCTCCAAGCATGGCCTCGTCAGGTTGGAAAGCCATTTCCTCTATGAGCTTCACTGCCTCAACAACACAGCCTGCCCTTCCTAACGCATCAGCCATGCAAGAGTAATGCTTCAGCTCAGGCTCAACACCGCACCGTTTCATCCCCTCGAAGAGAGCATACGCTTTGTTAACCATTCCTGAATGCGCACAAGCTGACAGTGCCCCGAGAAAGGTGACCGAATTCGGTTCCACTCCTTCGGCCTCCATTTCATCAAAAAGCCTCAACGCAACATCAGAACGCCCATTCAAACCATGGCCAAGGATCAGCGCGCTCCACGAGATAACATCCCGCCTGGGCATCCCCGCGAACACCCTCTCGGCAAATGCAAACTCCCCGCACTTGACGTACATGTCCACAAGCACATTCCCTAGCGACAGAGGCATCCCCAGGAATCTCCGGACGCAGCACGCGTGCACGCTCCTCCCGTGGAGGCGCCAACCGAGCTGCCCGCACGCGAGCAGGAGACTGACCATGACCACCGCGTCCAGCTGCACCCCGGCCGCCACCATCCCCTCGAAGAACCGCAGCGCCGCCTCGGGTTTCCCGCCCTGCGCGTACGCGGACAGCATGGACGTCCACAGGACGGCGTCCCTCTCGCGCATTCCGTCGAACAGCCTCCGCGCGCCGGGGAGGTTGGACAGGCCGGCGTAGCAGAGCACCAGCGCAGACGCCACGAAGGGGTTTCCGTGCGCGCCGATCTTGACAGAGAGCGCGTGGGAGGATGCGGCGAGGGCCGCCGAGCTGGTGAGCGCGCAGGAGCGGAGGACGGGGGGCAGGGTGAAGTGGTCCGGCGGGACGCCCCGCGCGAGCATGTCGCGGAAGGTGCGCAGCGCCTGCGCGGGACGGCCGGAGCGCGCCAGCGAGGCGACGAGGGCGTTGAAGGAGGCGAGCGTGGTGGGGCCTGGCATCCGGTGCGGCCGAGCGGTTGGCGACGCCCGTCGTCGTCTCGTCCGGAGCACGGAATTTTGCGTGACGAAGGAAGCGGGCGGGGAGGTGGGCTTGCAACGCGCCACTGGCCGTGGTATTATTAATTTATTAGGATTTCGGCCCCTGTGGGCTTGGGGAACCGAGTGGTTTTTGCGTATTTCTATGATAGGCCTCAATAAAGCGGGCTGGATGTCCCATGTGCTGGCCCAGAAAACCGATTGGGCCAGTTGTTAGGAGGAAGTGATCCAATTGCCAATTCGACAGTGCAGCAATCCCCTAGGAGACCTTACAAGGCACATGAAACAAACTGAGACGATGACCAAGGCCCATTATACAAACTGAGACCATCCTATTACTTTTATGAGTTAGTAGATGTTATGTTTTATCTTTTTATTTTCACCCACTAA
Organism: Ampelocalamus luodianensis; assembly: GCA_036346255.1. Taxonomy (NCBI): domain Eukaryota; kingdom Viridiplantae; phylum Streptophyta; class Magnoliopsida; order Poales; family Poaceae; genus Ampelocalamus; species Ampelocalamus luodianensis. The sequence continues at coordinate 26,742,387 of CM070625.1, forward strand.
GGATTAATCTATTAGGCTTTGTTTGGTCCAATGTTAAGGGGTGGGTCAGTGGTTTTAACTTGCCAAACACATGTGGGCTAAGAAGGGTAAATTTAACCCAATCAAAGTGTTTTAGCCCCCTAACTCAAGATTAAGTTAACCAAAAAAATTGGAATAAACTAAGTCACCCTAACTAACCCAGGGAATCTGGGCAAACAGTATTTGACTAACCAGGTTAGTTGCCAACACAAAAAATTGGGTCAAGCTAACCTAGCGTGCCTAGGTATGCTACGGTTAACTAACCTGGTTATTTTAACTCGAATCAAACGCATATCTCTTCTAAACAACTAGTGGCTCGATGAAACTAAAGGCGTTTTAATAATACTTTAACCAGCCCATGCCGTGCCCCTTTGCTGGCCCGCCGTACTTCTCCAATTCTGCTCGAAATCCTAGAATTTCTCTCGTTAACCAAGGGAAAATTTTAAAAATCTACACCGTTTAATTATTTTATGGAACTTGGTTATTAATTAACTATATATATGTGATTAATCCATGAAGTCCACTAAATTTGTGCCGTCGATGCCAACAAGCGTATCCTACTGCCATCCCTTCTGTAGGTTCATTTAGGCCACTTAGGATCCAAAACCTTTGCAAGCATGCAGATCCCAGAATTTAACTTTGCGGCTTGCAGGAGTCTTCAACTCCAATCATCACCAGCAGCCCCGCCCAAGATGGTCGCGCTTTGTAGGCGTACGACATCTCTCTTTTTCATCTCCAACTTTGCGCACAACAGTGTCTAGATTCATCGTTCGCCAGGGAGAAGCAACGAGCTCGCTTTAATGGAGGCAAGCAACAGGATGCGACATGAAGCGGTTCCGTCCCTGTCTGATCCTTACTCCTGCATGTGCCACTTCGCCCGCGTCGTCCACCGTGCTGCGCTTGCTGTGCTCTCCTTTTCGTCCAACGACACACACACACTGCAGTGGTGGTCTCTTTTGCTCCTCTTTGCTCTGAACACGACATCGAACTTTGCTTAATCGCATTCGGCTTAATTCTATACGCTTGCAATCAGAACGGAAGCTCTGTTTAGTCTCACGTTGAGCTTGCGGACTGAACCGTCCTTCCTAAGTGTCGCTGTGAACTCTTTCTGGGAGATGAGTTACCATAAAATGTACAATAGTAAAAAGCCAAGACGTTTCTTTTGACGATGGACATCTGCACATCTGTTCCAGTCATGAACCTCAGAAAGATCGCAGTACTAGACGGAGGATAATTTCAGAACTTTCCGCGTTTACGCCCGCTGCTGAAGACAAGCTCCTAACAAAACATAAGCATTTCAAGCTGATTCTTGGAAAGTGTTGAACTGTTCTTTTAAGCATGATATATTAAAGCCTTATATAAAAAGCTTTTCATCTTTCTTGAAAATTTTCAGTTGAATGTTGGCACTTAAACTCTTCAGTCTCACACGAATAACTCCAATGATCAAGTGCTCTTTATCGCTGCTTAAGCTTTACATAATGCACGAACACAACGACTAGTCAACCTCAATTTGTCACAGACCATTTATGGGCCTTTTCTGTGACAAGGAAATAATGAAACCAATAGTTTATCTCAAATGGAATCAGAGAAGCCAATGGGCCCTTTCGATATGCACCCTTCTTTTGTCTGATGGGTCTTTGCTCGCTTTGCTTTGCTAGGCTTGTCGCTTCGGCCTATAGCTAATGTTGGACCAACACCTGTACATATTTGGACCACCATGGTGTGGTAAGCTCCACTGAATATAAAGCCTTTTTTTTTGCACAAAAAATGTTCTTAGGCAATGTAGGTTAGCTCATAGCCTGTTGCATTAGAAGACTTGTGCCTTAAAGAATAAGGGATGTGCATGCTTGTGCCTAGCTAGTGCTGATTCATGCCACTGCAAATTCAGAACGAAATGCATCTAATGGAAGCCAACTAACTAGACATTGCAAAATCTAGAGTTTTCTTTCTGTTCATGGAGTTTAGTTTAGAGAAAAAGGAAGAGCACCATCTCACTTGAGTGGGAGCTTGATTGAACGTAAAGATCCAAGCTTTTTGGCAAAGTTGAATCTCTGACCAGGGATTTGAATATGTATTCTGCATGAGCGAGTGAGCAATCAAGACGCCGATGACGATACGGCGCAAAGGGAAAGGCGTGACCGCGTGAGGACGCACTCATACTGTCTAGCTCGAACAATGGCGCAAGAAAGCAGGCAGGCAGGCAGTGCAAAAGGGATTCATCCATCAATGGGGGCATCAAGGACGCAAGGTATGGTGGAGGCAGAGCAAGGATTTGATTTGCATTGTTCAATCATGCTCACTCTGTAAGTGTATTCAAGGACATGATAAAACCCATATCATATTAGCATTGCTTCATGGCCATATAGTGCTGAGAGGAGAGCTGAAGTCCACTGAGGAGAGGAAACAAATAAGGCCGTGCACTTTACATGCGGTAGGGACTTGTCGCCCAAAGAGCTGTGCATACATGGGGAGACATGAGATGGTGGATGACTTCATAGATGTAATGTTGAAAGAAGTAGATGTTATGCAAGTTATCGCCTTAAGCTTAATGATTAGATATTGCCAGTAATGATACAGTAGAAATGATTAAAAGTAATTGTTGGAGAGTTCGTATTAGGGTCTAAATTCCGAGTTGTATTAGAGTTGGTCTCTACTTCGAGACTATAAATAAAGGGTGTGAGATCCTACAGGAGACACACAACAATTATTCCTGAAAAAACCACATGGTGTCCGAGCCAAACCCTAGTTCCTAGACTTACCCACAGTCGTCGCCACCCGTCCACAGTCGTTGCCGCCACCCGTCCACGCCACCCACTGCTAGGGCCACGTCGTGCCACGACTGCGCCCTACGGCCGTGCGGGCCGCTGTCACCTCCGCCACGTAGGCCGTGCTACGTGGGCCGCCCGACGTCGCTCGGGAGCGTGGGCCGCTCAACGCTGCTCGGCTGCGTGGAGGTTGCCATTGCCGCACCGCGCCTCGCGAGCATGAGCCTTGCTGTCACCTCCTCTAGGGGTGGCCGCTAAGGAGGAAGAAGGGGAGGAGAAACCGACGGCTCGGAGGAGTTCTCCGTTCGGTGCGAAGATGGCCAGAGGAAGAAGCGTCGACCAATTTTGGAGGAAGAAGGCCAGGAGCGGCCGAGCTCTATTCAAGAAGGGGTTCGGTTGAGAAGGGGTTCGGTTGGAAGAGAAAAAAGTTACAATTATGTATGATTAGGTAAAGGTAGACATCGAGATTCGACGGAACGTTGATGCGTGAAGGGTTGCCGTGATTGTGGGAGATACGCACGGCATATCTTGATAGTGATTTGCATTACTCCAGTTGTTTGAGGAGATGACCCTTGAGGAAATTGAGACTGCGATGAAGGAAGAGGAAGAAGCCGCAATGAGGGCGGTAGAAGAGAAAAGGAAAACAGTTGTTGAGACTACTTCCCAGCTAGTAACTCAAGGTGATATGAGAAGCATGTTACAGGACCACTTCACGGCGGATATAATAGGTCCGAAAGCTGGTGCAGGGTCATCTAACATAAAGCTAGAGTTGATGTCGAATTATGTAAAGTTGGAGGGAAGTAAGAATTATCTAAGTTGGTCTAGAAGAGCTCGGCTAATTCTGAGGATGAAGGGGGTGGAGCACTACCTACGGGAGACTTGTGTTGAGCCTGCGGACAAGGCGAGCATGGATTGGAGGATGTGGAACACCACTAACTCTGTGGTGGTAGTTTGGTTGCTAACTTCGATGTCTCCATTCATAGCTCGGATGGTGGAGATGATGCAGAGTGCACCGACGATGTGGAAGACGCTAAGCAATATGTACTCTAGGGTAGGAAATGTAATGATGATGGTGGAGGCTCAGGGCAAGGTGAAGGCCCTGAAACAAGAGAAGAAGAGCGTCCAGGAGTATGCTAGTGAACTGCAGCAACTGTGGGCAGATTTAGATCACTATGATCCACTGCAGTTAACATGTGCTGGTGATATTGAGGCTAGCAGGGTGTGGCTGCAACACAAACGAGTTACACACTTTCTAAAGAGATCGAACCCAAAGTTTGATAGTAGAAGAGTTGCGATGTTTCACTTGACGAACTTGCCTACTATGGAGGAGCCTATTTCGACTATGGTACAGGAGGAGGTTCGACTACAAGTAATGGGGGACAACAACCCGGTCAGATCCACATACGCCATACCAGATGATACAGAGTGCTACAATTACGGAATGAGAGGGCATCTGAGCCGTGCTTGTCCTTCTCCACAATATGGAGGTTGTGGTGGTTATGGAGGCCGGGGTGAAGATCGTGGTGGTCAAGGAAGGGACCGAGTTGGTCCCAGGGCTAATGTAGCCCTAACAGAGGAGATCACGTCTATTACTCTGACAGGCGAACAAGCTATGTAGTGGGAGAAGTGGCAACAGGGAAAGGCATTGGAGACTTCTTATGATTCCACCTCCTTTGGTAACTTTGCAATCTACGCCCACGTGGGTGAAGGTACTCAGGCACATACACTTGCATCCACATATAAGCATTCTTATATTGATTGGATCATAGATTCAGGGGCATCCAAGCATGTCACAGGTTCACTTAGTGCTTTCGCATCTTACACCCCATATACTCATTCTGAAACTATCCAAACAGTTGATGGGACCTGCTAGCTAATTCAGGGTGTAGGATCTGTAGAGTGCACACCATCCATTGCTTTATCCTCCGTTTTGCATGTTCCCTCCTTTCCAGTCAATATTCTTTCAGTTCAGTTCTATCATTGACCAATTTAAATCCACTGTCACATTTGATGAGAATTCGTATTTGTTCCGGGAGAAGAGAACTAAGAAGAGGATTGGACTGGAATAGGGCATAATGGGTTGTGGTACATTGATCAGGTTGACGCGGCATTGGCTGTCACCATAGAAGGTTTATTACATCATCTTCACTTAGGACATCTATCATTTGAGAGTTTAAGTCAGTTATATCCTGATTTGTTTAAAATGGTAGACAAGAGTAAGCTTGTGTGCGATGCTTATGAGTTTGGAAAGCATACACGGTCTACATATAGTAGTATTGGTCTTTGGAGTTATAAACCTTTTATATTAATACATTTGGATGTTTGAGGTCCGTGCTCAGTTACTTCTGTGAGTGGTTTTAAGTGGTTTGTTACATTTATTGATTACTATACTCGTATAATTTAGATTTATATGATGAAACACAAGAGCGAGGTCCTTCGATGTTTTCAAGACTTCTATAGGATGGTTGCTACTAGTTTGACGCAAAGGTTCAGATTCTTCGAACAGATAATGGAACTGAGTATGTTTACAAGAAATTTACAACGTATCTCTTAAAAGAGGGGATGCTTCATCAAACTACTTATCCAGGAACCCCACCTCAGAATAGAGTAGCCGAAGGGAAGAATAGACATTTGTTGGAGGTAGCACATTCACTCATGTTTCAAATGAATGTGCCAAAGGGATTATGGAGCGAGGCAGTGATAACGGTTGCATATCTCATCAATCGCATTCCGTTTCGAATACTTGGGATGTGGTCTCCAGCTAAACTTCTTTTAGGTTAGCGGGAGTTTAAGGTGCCTCCCAAGATGTTTGGTTGTGTGTGTTTTGTACGAGATCACAGACCAGCAGTTGGCAAGTTGGATCCACAGGCATTGAAATGCATCTTTATAGGCTATTCGTCAAGTCAGAAGGGCTATAGATGCTGGAACCCAGTTGAACGAAGGTTCTTCGTGAGTATGGATGTGACATTCCGGGAATTTGAGTCTTACTACATGAGTAGAGGTACTCTTTATCAATATTTGGAGTTCTCTCCTATCCCTGAGGATGACAGTCGAGAGGAGGAGAACAAGGAGAGTGTCAACGAGAACAAGTTATTGTAGGAACAATTCTATGCCCAAACCTAACGGAATATGCGAGAGATGTGATAGCCCCAAAAGTATTGAAGGTTTATCAGCAAAGACGCTTTGGAAAATAGGGGAGAAGCCGAGAGACAAGCAGTCAGCACCTGATCCACCAACAACAGAGCTTTCTGAATAGCCGACATTGCCACAACCTAAACAACCTTTTGAACAACCTTCCTTGCCAGTTAATCTAGTCCCAAATCCCTCCTCGGGTCTCTTTCCATCAAGTTCCTTGCCTTCTCTTGGGGTGAGTGGTAATGTTCATTCTAATCACTCCTATCTAGAGGTACCACTTGCACAACATAGGAAAACTAGAGCTAATGCAGAAAACCTCCAGCCCGGTATGGCTTTGAGCATGACATTGCAAATTTTATCTCATATTCTCATATCTCACCCACATACAAAGCATTCATTGCATCTCTTCAGACATTGCATGTTCCAAAGGATTGACGAGCTGCTAAGCAGGATTCTAAGTAGAAGGATGCTATGAAGGAGGAACCTAGTGCACTTCAGAAGAATAAGACATGTGATTTTGTTCCACTTCCAGCGGAAAAAAAGGTAGTAGGATGCAAATGGGTGTTTACAATTAAGCAAACTCCTGAAAGTAAGATAGAGAGATACAAGGCACGGTTGGTTGCAAAAAGTTATAGTCAAACATATGAGGTAGACTATGATGAGATCTTTGCACCGTGGTAAGATGAGTATGAGGCAAAGATGAGCATGGTAAGAACATTGATCTCCTGTGCAACTAACTTTGGATGCCCCTACATCAGTTGGATGTGAAGAATACTTTTCTACATGGTAATTTACAAGAGAAGATATACATTGAGATTCCTCTAGGCTTCGAGAACATACATACTGAGAGAAAGGTGTGTAAATACAAAAGTCTTTATACGGTCTGAAGTAGTCTCTAAAGGCGTTGCTTGATAGATTCAGACGTGCAATCTATAGTATGGGCTATTCTCAGTGCAATAGAGATCATACTGTGTTTTATAGGCCTAGAGGATCACATATCACCATATTAGACTATGTTGATGATAATGTGATTACTAGAGATGATGTCGAGGAAATCAAGTCCTTGAAGAAAAAACTGGGAGAGGCATTTGAGATGAAGGATCTTGGACCTCTTCGATACTTTCTTGGGATTGAGATTGCTCGTTCTTCGAATGGTATAGTTCTCTCCTAGAGAAAGTATATCCTTGATCTATTGGTAGAAACAGGTATGCTTGGGTGTCACCCTATTGCTTCACCTATTGATAGGAATCACAAGCTATGTGCTGAGTCGGGAGATCTAATCGATAAGGAAGCTTATCAAAGACTTATTGGGCGTCTCATCTATTTGTGTCATACAAGACCTGATATTTCATATGCAGTGAGTATGGTTAGTCGATATATACATGACCCCAGAACATAATATATGGATATTGTCTATCGAATCCTACGGTATTTGAAGAGTAGCCCTGGGAAAAGTCTTTGGTTCAAAAAAAAAATCAACATCTGAATGTAGAAAGGTATGGCGATGCTGATTGGGCAAGCAATATGGATGACAAGAGATCTACCTCTGGATATTGCATCATCTCCACCATTCGAGCAATGGATGGAGACGTCAAAGTTAGCAACAAACTACCACCACAGAGTTGGTGGTGTTCTACATCCTCCAATCCATACTCGTCTTATATGCAGGTTCAACATAAGTCTCCCGCAGGTAGTGCTCCACCCCTTCGTCCTCAGAATTAGCTGAGTCCTTCAAGACCAACTCAGGTAATTCTTACTTCCTTCCAACTTTACATCATTCGGCATCAGCTTCAGCTTTAAGTCAGATGACCCTGCACCAGCTCTCGGACCTATCATACCCGCCACGAAGAGGTCCTGTAACATGTTTCTCATGTTACCTTAAGTTATTAGCTGGGAAGTAGTCATTAACAATCAAACAGTTGTAACCTTCTTTCGTTGGAAAACTTCCAAAATCTATCAATGCATGATTACTCGAGAAACAAAGACATCTGAAGACAGAAGATAATAGTAGTCATTTTTTCTTCCTTTTATCGAAGTCCCTACTTTCTCCTTGAGTCCGTCAGGTCGCGCTTTTGTCAATTTTCCTTTCCTATAAAGTGGTAATCTCCCCGGAGTTACGTGCTATCTGCTCGACTGTTGACGGTAACCGATCCCGACACACCGGAGTAAAGTTCGATTCCTTCTTTGTGCTTTCCACAGAGGAACTAAAATAGAGGCTCCCAGTAGATCTTGCCTAAATAATATACTAACAGTTAGCTAGAAAAGCCACCGAGTTAATGGATCTGTTTGGTGGACACTGTGGCCAAGCAGAGGAAGAAAGAGCATGTCACAAGCCACAACCGACACCGGTAGCATGACATTCAGTAAAATGCAACAAAGGAAGGCGCACGTTGCAGAAATGATTGATCACTCCAATTGCTTCTTTGCTTTGCCAAGGATATATTTTTCAGAATGTATTATGAAACCAGGAATTCTGGCAGATATGAGTACTTTGCCAATGCGAAATGTATGTCTTGAATGATGATTAATTCCTTCTTGTACTCCGATTGGAATTGTGCTCCTTAAAGTAGCAGATATAATTGACGTAAAAGTATTTTACTTTGGTCAGTCTGGTGAACACGTGGCAACCATTGTGAACCAAAGGCACGTCCAGATCATCCATAATTATATTTGGTTCTTTGCTTAATTATCGCCCTGGACGGTCAAAAGAGCCAAGAAAGCCAAGCGCTTTTGATGGAAAACTATGTTTTTGGCGAGTTCAGAGAGACCGAATTTTTTTCAATTTAGCCCTTTTTTCGTAAAAAATGCACATTTATACAGTGCTTATTTGTTTTGGACTAGAGGTCGGCGTCTCGGCGCCGTGAGTCATGGCGCGAGGTCCCGAACCCCAGCCCGGTCGCCACGCCGCTGCCCGGTGGCTTTGGGACCTCGGCGCCATGACTCACGGCGCCGAGCTTCGGCGCCGTGAGTCACTAGCACCCCTGGGTCCAAAACTGAAATAGACTAGCAGGTATAAATGTGCTTTACTAAAAATAGTTAAATTGAAAAAAATACTGTCAGAGAGAGGTGTTGTTAAAAACTTTGGAGCAAACAGGCAACCAACCACCTACAAGAACTGTAGTTTTCTCAACAATAGTAGCTGTGCTTCGCAGTTCTACGCTTCACGTAAAGCAGAAATGATTAGGAGAAAAGTGAAAGACTGACAGAGGGAAGCCTTGAATCTATTTAACTTTTGGTAAACTTATGTAAACCTTTTTTTTAACTTGGACTCTAAACTAGTCTTGTCTCCAAACTTTGCAGAAGAATTTGCGACCGTTCCCGATCATATATAGTGGAGTGCAATATGTTCACTGAACTTGTGAACTTAACTTCCATGATTAGGATTGCCTATTTATCCTCCTACCTGTATGTTTTCCATCCTGCAGTACGTATGAGTTTCAGGACTCAACTGGGATGCGTACGACGCATTTTCGCTAGTCTTGTACAGGATACAATTAGCCGCCGTGCATGTGTTACTCCAAGATTTGCGCTTTCAACTTTCGTTTTCCTCCGAGATTGCCACATATTGGGGTAGATTTTTTTATTATTTAATTCTTTTTTTAATTTAATTTTAAAGTTAACCACTCGCAAACTTTATTTCCAATTCTGACCCCTTTGGTCACGCCACCACCCGTGGCGTGACCAAACAACACTGTCACGTCAGCCCATTTCTGGTCAAAGTCTTGTCACGCCACTGGTGGTGGCGTGACAGTATTGTTTGGTCACGCCACCACCAGTGGCGTGACAAAAAATGCGATTTTAGGGACTTATCCTGTGGCGTGACAGTGTTGTTTGATCACGCCACGGGTGGTGGCGTGACCAAAGGGGTCAGAATTGGAAATAAAGTTTGCGATGTGTTAACTTTAAAAATAAATTAAAAAAGGATTAAATAATAAAAAAAAGTTCAATATATGCTGTTGAGAAATAGAGAAAAGTTGACACAAATTTTTACATGAAAAATTTTTGTGGGAAAAAACCACAGACGCATAATACGTAAATTATTATATGAGAATAGATTACAAGCACGAGACGACATACCGTTTAAAACGTGCAACTACAGAGGTGTGTGTGTGTATATATATAGAGGACGAGAAATAAGAGTTCTGAACGGAAAAAGAAACCGAATAAGATGTTGAATATATAAGCATTTTTTGAATTACTTTAATCCAGAAATATGATAGATAAATCATGGAAGTTACTCTAGCCATTTTCACAAAACAAGTAAACAAGAACATTATAGCCATATTAAGATCCAGAAGAACAGAAACTAGCATACCTATCTCAGTGTTCAAGTTAACAACAGATAATAAAACTAACCAACAAATAAGTGCGAGATAGGCATACCCAGATCCAGTGGAAGGAGCAACGAATGTGGGAACTCGGATCCGATGAGCGGCGCAGGAGTCTTGGCTAGGTCGTCGTTCGTTATGGTGTAGTGGACGTCATGGTAGTAGTCGTGCAGTTGATGTAGACGTAGCAGAGAATCGAATGAAGAGGAAGCAGCGAGCAGTCGTGCGAACGCTCCCAAAAAACTTTATTCGTCCTCTCTCGTGCAAGCCTTCGAGGACGGGGGTTCCGGAGGCCTGCTCTCCCGGTGCGATCGTACACACGCCTTGCCGGGATGGAGATCGCCAGAGACAACAACAAAAACGTAGAGTACTGTCTAAGTCTTTTGTATGGAGATCCGTTTTTGAACCAGTGCTCTGTTCTTCTTAATAGCAAAAAAGAAGAGGCCAGAACAGTGTTAACTGCAGCCATTACTCAATAGTAACTGCAGCCATTATTCGCTAGTAACCTACAGTCATTACTCAATAGTAACCGCAGTCATTATTCACTAGTAACCGCACCGTTACTGCCAGCCGTTCGTTAATACCATTTACTGACCGCACGACACAGCACGGCTTGGCTTGGCTCAGCTTGGCACGGCATGGCTCGGCTCGGCGAGGTGTGGTGAGGCGAGCGAGCGCGCGTGTGTATTGGCTCTCTCTAATTCCACAAGGGGGCTACCACGTTCTACCTTTTAAAGTGGTATAACTCTCATTCAACTCTCTATATGGGACTAAACAGTTTTAGCACGTGCACATGGGCCTTTGGGACTTTTTCAGAATTAATTAGAATTAAAATTGGGCCCAGCCCGTATTAATTCCAACAATTCCCCACCAGATCTCAAGGGCACATGTCAAATGCCTTGATCCATAGTATTGTTTTGATATACCAGTGTTTCGATGGAGACCGGTTAAGGTTGAGCATCCACCTAGAACAGAAGCTACACTTATCCACAACTACACAATGGACTAAGCCTTGAATTGACAGTTTTGTGTGAATAAGTTTCACTTAAGTCCTTAACTGATACTAAGTTGCCAGGCAGCCCCGCGGGTTGGAGCATATAAGTCATACTCCTGGCCTATTCATGAGCTTCCTAGAGATTACCCTATCTCATAGACTATGACTAGCAGTCGGGCTCATAGGTGTGTTCTTTCAAGACTGCTCTGTAGGACAACATTTTTGCTTAAACAAGCCACAGAACACATTAAAATAAAAATTAACCTGCCATACAGATTTAGGAGAGAATTGCATCTCCAATGGAGTGGATCTATAACGGTACTCTCCTTCTAGTTAACCAATAGCTTATTTCGCTAATCCTACTTCACGGGATTTCCGATCATATAGGATTGGTTACCACTATGGTATAACTCATATGGGTCTCAAACCCATCTCCCTCGATGCATTATCTATCACATTCCGTGATAAACCCTTTGTGAAGGGATCTGCCATATTCTTAGCTGTTTGGATATAATCCAAAGCTATTACTCCGGAGTTTCTCATTTTTCTAACAGACTTTAGTCTTCTCTTCACATGTCTTGATGCCTTCATATTATCCTTAGAACTGTTCACTTTGACGATCACGGTCTGATTGTCACAGTTCATCATAATAGCCGGTACCGATTTTTCAACCACCGACAAATCCATCAAGAGCTCACGAAGCCATTCGGCTTCAATAGTGACAGTATCTAATACTGTGAGTTCTGCTTCCATTGTTGATCCCGTTAAGATGGTCTGCTTGCAACTTTCATGAAACAGCGTCACCCCCAAGTATGAAGACATATCCACTTGTGGCCTTAATCTCATCAGCATCAGATATCCAATTTGAATCGCTATAACCCTCTAGTACTCTGAGGTACCCGGTATAGTGAATGCCATAGCTCACAGTACCATTTAGATAACACATTACCCTCTCAAGAGCATGTCAATGATCATCTCCTGGATTGAAAACAAAACGGCTTAGTTTGCTCACAGCAAACGAGATGTTAGGCCTGGTAGCGCTAGCTAAATACATGAGCGAACCAATTATCTGAGAATATCTCAATTGGTCTCTGGCTATTCTCTGATTCTTCCTAAGCAACACGCTAGGATCATAAGGTGTTGGAGAGGATAAGTCGTCGCTATAACCAAAACGACTCGGAACCTTTTCCACATAATGGGATTGCAGCAATGTAATCCCACCATCACACCTCTCAATAGCTTGATGTTCAAGATAACATCAACTACTCCCAGATCTTTCATCTCAAAATTTTGAGATAAGAAATCATTGACTTCCTTAATCACATTAAGGTTGGTCCCAAATATCAGTATGTCATCAACATACAAACATAGAATGACTCTCTCGCCCCCACCATGGCTATAATACACACATCTGTCAACTTCAGTCACAATAAGCCTACAAATGTTAAAGTTCTATCGAACTTTTCATGCCACTGCTTAGGTGCTTGTTTAAGACAATACGAAGATTTCAACAACTTACATATCTTTCCTTCTTGACCATCTACTACAAATCTATTTGGCTGTTCCATGTAAATTTTCTCGTCCAACTCTCCATTTAGGAAAGTCGTCTTAACGTTCATCTGATGAACGAGAAGACCACGTAAGGCAGCTAGAGATAGTAATACTCGAATAGTGGTCAATCTAGCCACAGGTGAATAAGTATCAAAGAAATCTTCGCCTTCCTTTTGGGTATAACCCTTGGCCACAAGCCGTGTCTTGTACTTCTCAATAGTACCATCAGGCCTAAGTTTCTTTTTTTAACACCCACTTACACCCTATAGGTTTACAACCATAAGGACGCTCAGTGATTTCTCAAGTTCCATTAGAAATAATAGAATCCATTTCACTACGGACTGTTTCCTTCCAGTATTCCGCATCTGGAGAAGCATATGCTTCAAAAATGGTACTTGGAATATCATCCATAAGGTACACAATGAAATCAGGACCAAAAGACTTTACAGTCTTTTGTTTTTACTCTTTCTCAGAGTTTCATTGTCTTCCTCCTCAGGAATTTGCTCAAGGGTTTGCTCAAAATATTCCATTGGAATAGCAGGTTCAGAAGTTTTATCAGGTTCTTGACTCAATGAACTAGGCATATCTTTCATCGAAAAAATATCCTTAAAGAATGTAGCATCTCTGGACTCCATAATTGTACCGACATGCACATCGCATACTCAGTTTTACAACTAGAAATCTATATCCAACGCTATGGTGAGCATAGCCTAGAAAGACGCAATCCATGGTTTTTGGTCCAAGTTTACGCTTTTTAGAAATTGACACATTGACTTTCGTCAAACAACCCCAAGTGCGCAAGTATGAAAGTGATAGTCTTTTCTTCTTCCATCGTTCATATGGGGTTATCTCTTTATTCTTTGTGGGAATCCTGTTTAGGACATGACATGAAGTCAATATAGCCTCCCCCCACCATGCTTTGGAAAGACCATTGTTTCTAACATGACGTTAACCAAATCGGTTAGAGTGCGGTTCTTTCTTTCAAAGAACCCGTTTGATTGGGGTGAATAGGAGGCGTCCTCTCATGGATTATACCATGTTCCTCACAGAATAAATTCTCTACCTCTCTCCACCTCCATTGCTGCTGGCCAAAGAAGAAGAAGCTCCATTGCACCGCCATGGAGGAAGAAGAAGGGAAAAGAAGAGAAGGAGAAGAAGAGGGAGAAGAGAAGGAAGAGAGGAGAAGAAGGAACCTCTTCGGGCCTGTTCGTCGTCGTTCAGCACGTCGTCAAGGGTAACGACGGGTTTCTTGGGTTGTGTGATAGTCATTAGAAGCGATTGCTATTAGATCGATTGCATCGGTTTAATTCTGTTCTCTGTTCAATTTTGACCAGTAGCTTGCGCGGCCGATTTCATGTGGTTAGAGGCAGAATTAGGAGTTTGGATCTCCTAGAGAGTTGTAGGTTATGTTCTTAGCTTTCGTTGGCGCCAAGATCGCCCAAATCCGATTAACGGTCTGGGAGATATGAATTTTCTAGTGTTGCTGTCCTGTGGTTCTGTCAGTTTCGGCAGTCTGTAGTAATTAGGTTATATCTGCTATTTAAAAGGAGAATCAGAGGATCTCAGAATAACGACAAATGTGGGTAATTTCTGTACATTTTCGTAGAGTTAAAGAACATGAGATTTGGACTTTCGTAGCAAAAGTTATGGTGGTTTTAGCGTACTGTCCAGAGAACCCAACGAGAATTCTGTCGTCTGATGTTTGGTTTGATAGGGGAAATTAGGGGCAGAATCAAGAGGGCTCCTCAACTAGGTTTATTTAGGTAATCCAATTACCTTTTCAGAAAGTCTAAGAGCATCTTAATTGGACTCCAGAGCAGGAAGTTATGTATTTTAGAATTTGGTTGTTTTATTAAGCACCAAAACGATCGCTAGAAATTGGGGTTTTGTTAACACTTGAGAGTTAGCGAGTTTTGTTGTGTTATTATTTAAGCGTTTGGTCCAGCATGTTGGTCTTAGATTGGGGTACCTTTGTGTTCAGTGGGAGCGCGGTTCCAGGAAGCACCCTCTCTGGCTATTCTCCGATTCTTCCTAAGCAACACGCTAGGATCATAAGGTGTTGGAGAGGATAAGTCGCCGCTATAACCAAAACGACTTCGGAACCTTTTCCACATAATGGGATTGCAGAATGTAATCCCACCATCACACCTCTCAATAGCTTGATGTTCAAGATAACATCAACTACTCCCAGATCTTTCATCTCAAAATTTTGAGACAAGAAATCATTGACTTCCTTAATCACATTAAGGTTGGTCCCAAATATCGTGATGTCATCAACATACAAACATAGAATAACTCTCTCGCCCCACCATGGCTATAATACACACATCTCACAACTTCACCACAATAAGCCTACAAATGTTAAAGTTCTATCGAACTTTTCATGCCACTGCTTAGGTGCTTGTTTAAGACAATACGAAGATTTCAACAACTTACATATCTTTCCTTCTTGACCATCTACTACAAATCTATTTGGCTGTTCCATGTAAATTTTCTCGTCCAACTCTCCATTTAGGAAAGTCGTCTTAACGTTCATCTGATGAACGAGAAGACCACGTAAGGCAGCTAGAGATAGTAATACTCGAATAGTGGTCAATCTAGCCACAGGTGAATAAGTATCAAAGAAATCTTCGCCTTCCTTTTGGGTATAACCCTTGGCCACAAGCCGTGTCTTGTACTTCTCAATAGTACCATCAGGCCTAAGTTTCTTTTTTAACACCCACTTACACCCTATAGGTTTACAACCATAAGGACGCTCAGTGATTTCTCAAGTTCCATTAGAAATAATAGAATCCATTTCACTACGGACTGTTTCCTTCCAGTATTCCGCATCTGGAGAAGCATATGCTTCAAAAATGGTACTTGGAATATCATCCATAAGGTACACAATGAAATCAGGACCAAAAGACTTTACAGTCTTTTGTTTTTTACTCTTTCTCAGAGTTTCATTGTCTTCCTCCTCAGGAATTTGCTCAAGGGTTTGCTCAAAATATTCCATTGGAATAGCAGGTTCAGAAGTTTTATCAGGCTCTTGACTCAATGAACTAGGCATATCTTTTATCGAAAAAATATCCTTAAAGAATGTAGCATCTCTGGACTCCATAATTGTACCGACATGCACATCAGTACTCCAGATTTTACAACTAGAAATCTATATCCAACGCTATGGTGAGCATAGCCTAGAAAGACGCAATCCATGGTTTTTGGTCCAAGTTTACGCTTTTTAGAAATTGGCACATTGACTTTCGTCAAACAACCCCAAGTGCGCAAGTATGAAAGTGATAGTCTTTTCTTCTTCCATCGTTCATATGGGGTTATCTCTTTATTCTTTGTGGGAATCCTGTTTAGGACATGACATGAAGTCAATATAGCCTCCCCCCACCATGTTTTGGAAAGACCCGCTGTTTCTAACATGACGTTAACCAAATCAGTTAGAGTGCGGTTCTTTCTTTCAGCAACCCCGTTTGATTGGGGTGAATAGGGAGGCGTCCTCTCATGGATTATACCATGTTCCTCACAGAATAAATTTGTAATACTCTAGAAGTGTGAGAAGCCAATAATCGGGATAAATTAATTTAATCGGTAGAGATTAACTAATCGGGGGAAAGTTTAATTAAAATCATCAAATCAAAAAAGAGAGGGGTTTTCAATCAAGAAAAGAGAGGGGTTTTCCGCTTTTTCACTCTAACCTGGCTCGGCTTTGGCCCAAAGTGGGCTGGCCGGCCAGGGAGGGTGCCACCCCCAAACCCTAGCCGCCTCCTCACCCTCCTCACGCCCCACCTGTCCCCCTTGTGGCCGCCACTTTCTCCCCACCTCCTCCACCCCTCCTGCGCACCTCCCTACCTCTCTCCACCTCCATTGCTGCTGGCCAAAGAGAAGAAGAAGCTCCATTGCACCGCCATGGAGGAAGAAGAAGGGGAAAGAAGAGAAGGGAGAAGAAGAGGGAGAAGAGAAGGAAGAGAGGAGAAGAAGGAACCTCTTCGGGCCTGTTCGTCGTCGTCCAAGCACGTCGTCAAGGGTAACGACGGGTTTCTTGGGTTGTGTGATAGTCATTAGAAGCGATTGCTATTAGATCGATTGCATCGGTTTAATTCTGTTCTCTGTTCAATTTTGACCAGTAGCTTGCGCGGCCGATTTCATGTGGTTAGAGGCAGAATTAGGAGTTTGGATCTCCTAGAGAGTTGTAGGTTATGTTCTTAGCTTTCGTTGGCCGCCAAGATCGCCCAAATCCGATTAACGGTCTGGGAGATATGAATTTTCTAGTGTTGCTGTCCTGTGGTTCTGTCAGTTTCTGGCAGTCTGTGGTAATTGGGTTATATCTGCTATTTAAAAGGAGAATCAGAGGATCTCAGAATAACGACAAATGTGGGTAATTTCTGTACATTTTCGTAGAGTTAAAGAACATGAGATTTGGACTTTCGTAGCAAAGTTATGGTGGTTTTAGCGCACTGTCCAGAGAACCCAACGAGAATTCTGTCGTCGATGTTTGGTTTGATAGGGAAATTAGGGCAGAATCAAGAGGGCTCCTCAACTAGGTTTATTTAGGTAATCCAATTACCTTTTCAGAAAGTCTAAGAGCATCTTAATTGGACTCCCGAGCAGGAAGTTATGTATTTTAGAATTTGGTTGTTTTATAAGCACCAAAACGATCGCTAGAAATTGGGGTTTTGTTAACACTTGAGAGTTAGCGAGTTTTGTTGTGTTATTATTTAAGCGTTTGGTCCAGCATGTTGGTCTTAGATTGGGGTACCTTTGTGTTCAGGTGGAGCGCGGTTCGGGGAAGCACCTCTTCAAGGCCCACCGCTCGCATCGGCTTGAGGCAAGTATTCGGGCTATTATATGTGTATGCTTGTTTGAAGTGTTTGTGATGTATCGTGATAGTATAGCCATGCTTGCTGTTATGAGATGAGTACCATTTACCTTGATGACATGCTAGTATGGTTAAATGGATCCATCAGATGTCGTTATTGATTACATGTCAATGAGAATTTGAGGTATTCTTGCTTATGAATATGTTATCATGGTGCATATGTATGTTGTGGGCATACAGGTGCCTTGGTCACGTGGTGACCAAGCACATACAGTTGAGGTCCCCGTCATGAAGATGATGGGCTTGAGGTCCCCACATTCGTGGAATGTGGGCTATGTAATAAAGAGGTCCCCATCATTAAGGGATGGGCAAAGGTCCCTATACATGTGATGTATAGGCTCTTGGTCCCTGTGCCAGAGGGCACAGGCAAGGGTATACAGCGACGGTTGTATACCCCGCATTACCGGTAAAATGCGAAAAGAGATAAAGTTTAAAGAAGTATTGCATTGGTTGCATATCATGAGATAAATGGCTATGTTTAGTATAATGCTATTGTGGATTATCGATGCTATGTTTGAGTTCATGTTTATAGCCTTGTTGGTACTTGCTGAGTCTTTGGGCTCACTCTTGCTTTAATGTGTTTTAGGTACCAGTGGCAGGAACAACATGCATGGGAGGGAGTAGAAGTTGATGCACTCACTACCTCACACCCTTAAGGCGTTTGCCACTTAGCTTCAATTTATAAACAAATAGATTGTTCGATTATCACCCATAGATGGTTTGGTTTGAGATTCAGATTATTTGTAATAATGAGATCGCCAGTTTTGGTTCATTCATTGGTTATCATGCATGATTGAGTAAGTTTGATTATGAAAATTTGTTATATGCCATGATTTAATGTTGAACTCTCGATCTAGCTAATTAAACAAAGAAGGCTCTGCCGAAAATTTGTAGGTTATGCTAGAATAGTTTAGTTCCAGTAGCATTCCAGGCTCATTGAGAGTTGGGGTGTTACAAAATTGAACTCATTAGAAAAGTACTCGCCGCCACGATCAGACCTAACCCTTCTAATTTTCTTTTCAAGTTTGTTCTCAGCTTCTGCCTTATAGATTTTAAAGTAGTGAAGAGCTTCATCTTTAGTTTTCAAAAGATACACATAGTAGAACCTAGTGGAGTCATCAATCAAAGTCATGAAATATCTATTACCACCTTTTGTCAATACACCATTTATCTCACACAGATCTGAATGTATGAGTTCTAATGGTGCCAAGTTTCTTACCTCCGCAGCCTTATGAGGCTTACGAGGCTGCTTTGATTGCACACAAACTTGACATTTAGAACCTTTGGCAAGGGTGAATTTTGGGATTAACTCTAAACTGGCTAACCGTGTTATGCAACCAAAATTTATGTGACAAAGTCGAAAATGCCAAATAGTAGTCTCATTACCACTGCAAACATGGTTCACAACATTATTACACAAATCTGAAAGAGATAGGTGGAACAAGCCTCCGCACACATAGCCTTTACCAACAAATTGTCCACACTTGGACACTACAAATTTATTGGACTCAAATACCAGTCTAAAGCTATATCTACCCAGAAGAGATCCGCTGACGAGATTCTTATTGATAGATGGCACATGATGCACGTTCTTCAGTTGCACAATCTTCCCCGAAGTAAACTTCAGATCGACCGTGCCAACACCATGAACAGTGGCATATGACATGTTCCCCATTAGAACGGCTGAATCCCGTGTGACCTGATAAGAAGTGAACAATGAAATATCAGCACATACATGTATATTAGCACCAGTATCTATCCACCAATCGATAGATTGACATACGGAAAGAACAGTAGGTAAATTACCATACCCTGATGTTTCCGTCTCAGTAGTACCAACAACAACATTAGCAGACTTGGAATTCTGTCATTGCTGATTCTTCCCACCCTTGCGTTGGCTGCAATCCTTGGCCCAATGACCAGGTTCGCCACACACAAAAAAATGCCATCCTTTGTGTTCTTCTTCTTCTTCTTCTTGAAGCTAGTTGTTTGTGCAGTCTTGTTCTTGCCTTTGAACTTTTGAGCTTGGCCATTCTTCTTCTGCACCACATTGACACTAGAATGTCCCTCATTACCTCTAATGTGTGTATCTTTTTCCCTCGCCTTCTTTTCAACATCAAGAGACCCAATGAGATTTTCAACAGAAAACTCTTGTCTCTTATGTTCCAGAGAAGTAGCAAAATTCTTCCAAGAAGGAGGAAGCTTGGCAATAATGTCTCCCACGATAAACTTGTCCGGTAACACACACTTGAAGTGCTCAAGTTCTGTGGCCATAGATTGTATCTCATGAGTCTGTTCAACTACAGAACGGTCATCAACCATTCTATAGTCATGGTATTGCTCCATGAGATACAATTCACTGTCTACATCTGAAATCCCAAACTTGGCCTCGAGTGCATCCCACGTCTCTTTCTCAGTTTTAATCACCATGTACGCATCAACTAACTTCTCACCAAGAACGCTAACCACAACACCTTTAAAGAGGTTATCAGCAACCTCGAACGCTTGCTCCTGTTCAGAAGTAAGTATTCCTTCAAGCTTGTCCTTTGTCACATGAAAAACGTTCATGACAGTTAGCCAAAGCACCATCTTGGTGCACCACCTCTTGTAGTTCGCGCCATCGAACTCAGAGGGTTTGAGCGCAGCAGCAAAGCCTTGGCGAAAAATGCCTAAGGTAAGGTTTTTAGATTGTTGAATATATGGGCATTTTTTGAATTACTTTAATCCAGAAATATGGTAGATAAATCATGGAAGTTACTCTAGTCATTTTCACAAAGCAAGTAAACAAGAACACTATAGTCATACTAAGATCCAGAAGGACAGAAACTAGCATATCTATCTCAGTGTTCAAGTTAACAACAGATAATAAAACTAACCAACAAATAAGTGTGAGATAGGCATACCTAGTTCCAATGGAAGGAGCAGCAACAGTAGGAACTCCAGATCCAGTAGCAGCAGCAGGAGTCTTGGCTAGGTCGTCGTTTGTCATGGCGTAGTGGACGTTGTGGTAGTAGTCCTCGTGCAAGCCACGGCACGGCTCGGCTTGGCGAGGCGTGGCGTGGCGAGGCGAGCGAGCGAGCAAGCATTCGCGTGTATTGACTCTCTCCAATTCCACAAGGGGGCTACCACGTTCCACCTTTTAAAGTGATGTAACTCTCATTCAACTCTCCATATGAGACTAAACTGTTTTAGCATATGCACATGGACCTTTGGAATTTTTCAGGAATTAATTAGAATTAAAATTGAACCCAGCTTGTATTAATTCCAACATAAGAGTCGGTTGCGCTAGGTCAACACCATGTCTGGTGTGGCCCACGCCTAACCCTAGCACCGATCATTCCACGTCTGGCACAAGATGGTGCAGTGTTCAATACAAACACCATACAAATTCGGATCAGACTTCAACGTATGCAGGCTCGAATCAAACCAGCAGTAGGCAGATAAAAAATAAATATATTCGAGCACGAGTAAGAAGCTATCCCAGTGCAATGTACTAAGCGGATACTGTCTACTAGCTTGTATGCAAGATATGCTTCTTCCCGGCATCTGAGAAACCAATGCAAGTAGAGGAATTACAGCGACAGGCAAGAACAACTATTGCAGGGACGACAGAACAGTTACTGCATGAGAGGCACATAAGTCTCTGAAAAGAGATACTACAAATTGCATCGCGGCACAGGCCTTGATTTGCTCCTCACCAAGTGGAATCTTACGAGCCCTCGCGCGTTTCCCCTCAGAGACCCGCGTACTCACTGCTGTCTCCGACAGCCAAGCAAGCAAGCAAGCAGCATTCTCAAGTTCATCTGCGAAAGCTTTTGCGGGTTGTTTTCTTCTGTTTTCTTAATACATACATGTGCAAAGCTTTTACGTGTTCTCAGAAAAAAAGCTCATCTGTGAAAGAAAAGAACGAACTACGTCGGCCGTAATGCTAAGGATTCTTCTGTCCATGTATCTATCTGGTTTCCTATCTTGATAAGCTGCTAAGACGTTGTGACGTGACAGCACTGGCTCAAGCAACTGATCGGGTTCTTTTCAAAGCCTCATCCCCTTAAGGTTTGTTTGGATAGTAAGAGATTAGAATCAATCCTTTCAGATTGAAAAAATTTTAGTTTAAATTCGAATCAATCTGAAAGGATTGAGTCGGATCATAATATATCCAAACAAGTCCTAATCAGTACACCTCGGACCGAGGACATTTGAGTGATTGATCGCAGTGGTAACTAGGATTGAAGCAAGTGTTGTACATGTTTTAGACCGTACGTCCGATCACGCAAGCAATTGCCACCGGTTTCTTTACTAGAGCTTACTCTCCCGACTACATGTTGAATGTGTTATTTGTGTGAACTTTTTATGATTCGTTTCTGTTAACCAACACGCCTCTTTTCGAAAGAAAAACACAATATGCAACGCCGTGGATTTCAGAGCGGAAAGGTCAAGTCCGGGCCGGCTGTCAGGGATCGAGTGTCAATGTGGGAAAGGGATCCGCTGCAGTGAAGGCTAAAATAAAAAGCAACTGCAGTAATATGCATTAGAGACATGTCTTCTGGTACAGCCGGCTGCTACAGTAGCATACGAGCAATACTTGAACAGTGTTTTTGCAGGACCAGTGCATCTGTAGCCTTTGATTATTGATCTAACGGTTGAGTGACTAATGCATAGTTAATGCATAGTAAGTGCGAATTTTGTTTACAAACTACATATGATTCTTTCCGTCGTTGTGGCCTTGTCGGTCCATCTATCTAAGATGCTACGCAGAGTAGTATCTGCCTATGGCTTAGTAGATGCCCATGACGCATGTATGTTTGTGGTTGTTCCCAAGTCCTAACTAGCTAGTGCTGCGGTACGTGTAGATTCACGTCATATTGCCGTCCACTTGGAGGTCACGAAAGGGATTCGACGAATATTTGCTCGCTTTGGAGTCGTCAGGCGTCAGCTACAGGTGTGCGGCAGGGCAGGAGTATCCGCCGTGACGGAATGTGTTTAGCGCGTGTAGAGAAAGAAAGGATCCGTTAGCATTATGATTTTCCCCCCGTCAAGCTTGGTTGGGAAGTCTCTGTAGATATTTGGTCCCGGATGAGTGGCGTCTAACTTATTTTAGTCTGGTCAGCTATAAGTTTTTCTACAATATATATCATGTGCTAGTTCAATTAAAATGTGCTAGTTCAATTAAAATCTCTCCCGACCTCTGCATCAAAGATGCACACAACCCAACTAAAATGTTGCATGTGTAACTAAAACAATGCGAGAACCAGCCTAGTTAATTTCGTTATTTCGAACTCTGGCTGATTCATCCCCACCCCCCAATTGATCCCATTCTTCCACGGTATATTATTGCTTTTAGGATATATCTCAAACATTAAAGATCTAAAAAAACACAAATTCAAAATTCATCTAACTAAACCACCCGGTGCTTTTGTCGAAAAAAGTTCCGGTTTTCGATCTAGTTCCAGTATCTGAAATCCTGGGTCAGATTCATTTTTTCAAGTAAAAAATTATTGCTATTTAGTGCTAGTTGTTAGCATTGGAGCATACATCTGAAATGAACAGTAATGTTTTCTAGTCTGTAGGAACATGACCGCATGCAGGATCAAAAGTTCTTTCGAGACAAGCGATGCATTTGCCCGGCCCCAAGCCTCTCTCACTCGACATCGGCGTCCTCGAGTATCAGTCACCCAGGACCCTCCATCGCCGCCGGTTTCCGGAGTATCCCCGTCGCCCTCATCCCCTGCAAACCCGCAACAGTTTTACTATCACCCTTCTCACCTCCGGATCCAGAGCCCCTCGTCTGTCCTCTCCAAATTTGTCGTCATTATCTGCCGCCTCCCCCGGTGTTGTTCGTTCGTCGGCCAGTGTGCTTGCGGAGAGGGCCCTGGCATGTTGCATTGTGGGGGGCGCTCTTGTAGGCATGTCCTGAGGAGTAGATGGCCAGTCGTTGAAGAGGCCCAAAGAGTCGGGCAATCGCTCTTTCAGTCGTCGTCCTGCGCCGTCCTAAGGCGTGGGACGACTGTCATGGAGGCTTGTGTATTGTAGCTGGTCTGGGTTCGAGAGCAAGGAGGCCATTGTCAGTGAGCAACGTGATGAGTCGGAGCTGTCGTCTTCTTCTATGTGTTGTCCACCGTCATTGTCGAGCGGAGAGACCGCTTCTTCACCCACTTCATCTGAAGTTGCTTGTTGGTTGTCCTACCAGTGTGTGGTGCTTGCTGTGGTCCTTTAGCCATGGAGAAGCTGTGGTTCACCCTGCCTTTGCTTCTATTCTTCTTTCTCATGCTTCGCGCAATGATGGTCCTCTACACTCTGTCTAAAAATCAGTTCGAAGCTTCAGCTTGTTAGGTGATGAGGGTGTTGGCCTTCCCTTGGTTGTGGTGTCGTTTTGAGTGCATGAGAGCTGGTCGGTGCTATAGCGTTTGCTAAATGGTGTTTGCCTCTAGCCTTGGTGTTAGACCGCTGTTAGGTGCTCCGGATGGGGTTTTCTCATCTATGGTGTTTCCCCGTTGGGGCTGGTGTTCTGTATTTTTTTACTCCTGCTTTATCAATATAAAAGGTAGTTCTCCTGCCTTTTCATGAAAAAAAAGAGATAATGTCGACAACCCTGTACTAATCCAGCGTGCTACTACTATAGCCCGCAATGCATTTCCATCTTTCTCTCACCGCAATCATGCTCCACCGGCAATGTTTTCTAGGACAGTTTGATTGTGTCATTTGCCCTCCAAGATCTTTGGTAAAGCACCAAAGCCTATTGGAACCTAGGCAAGAGCTCCACTTGCCATTAGGCCTCCCTACGACCGTGTGATCTTTACTAACTAACAAGGTGCCCCGCACAATTACGCGGCTAGATTTGTTTCAAAGTTCGTATAAATGATTAATAATATATTTACGTATCTTGCAGGCTATTTAGACTTTTAAGATATCTTAAACATTAGAAACAACAATAGAAGCTTAAAAGAAATTACAACTTAAGGAACGTAATTGAAATATGTTTTTTGATGGAAGAAAATTATTGAGCATAATAAGTTGTTGGGGTTCTTAAAAACTAATTACTCTTTTTCATGCATAGATCATGTAGTTGTATACCCCTATTCTTACTCTATTAATTATTTTTTCCCAAATTGTATGTATGCACATGTACTTCTATTTAATATCAAGCTATACATTAATTATGTGTGCGGTAAATTATCTTATTAGTTTACATGGTATAATGTATTAGAGTATATTGCTCACACATACATCAATACAGCATGTGGCTTTTATCCCTTCTTACTGTCACAGTTTTTTTTCTTCAACCTTCAACAGTAAACCAAAATCTTGATCGATCCCTCTAAGCTAGTATCCATTTCAATGTAGTACTTTATCAAATAATTATCTTCTACTTCTCCTTAATTATTGCTTAATGCTAACTATTGCGACATCAACACGTATATACATGCAACCGTCGTCGATCCCAGCTAAGGACACGTGTCACGCTCTCTTCGGTGACTCTAAGCATATTCCCTACGGCCGTATCATCTCTACTCCAAGCTTTTTGCTCTTCTGCATCTGTGCTTCTATTCGTATGGATGTATGCATATATATACGCATGCATGATGTTATACATGCCCGATGTCCTCTTCTCTCGTGTCAGCCGCTCATCTTCTTCTACGTTGGCCAACTCAATATTGTGGCTTCCTCACTAACCGTGACAACCTCTCATCTTCACTAATGTTAGCATGTCTTCTTTAGTCGTTGTTTAACGATATCAAGAATCTTTTCGCCATCGTCGACGACAACGTGCCTCTCACAAGTGATGGCACACTCCTAGCTACCTAATGCCTCTATATCATCCATAGCTCGTCTACAATGCAAAGCTGCATCTCCTCTCTGCTAGGGCTTTCCCGTCATCGAGCTTCTTTGGCTAGCTACTAACTTCTTCAACAACGTCTACACTCACCACTTGTCATCGCGGTCCTTGGCTCCTTCAACACTGAATTTTCTCTTCAATGGCTCCAACGAGCAACACGATATTATCCTCATCTCTATCGCCACCGCCTCGACTCTTCTCTTCCCTGTGGATCAATGTCTTCTTGTATGACAGATCAATGCTATTGTACTCTTTCATGATCTCTCCCGACACCATTCATATTATCCTCGTTATAATTTGTATTTTTAATCAAAATTTCAGTTATTTTTATTTTTATTATATAGGAAGCAACAATAGAAACATATGACCTCGAAAGCGAACGTGATAACTTCTTTTGTGTCTCCTCCGACACCATTCGTGTCATCCTCGTTATAACTTTTATTTTTATCAATATTTCGGTTATTTTTTTTAGAGTTTGTATACAAATCAAATTGTTAAATTTATATAGTTTATTCGAAATTTTAGTTATTTGTAGATTTTTATGTTGGAATACGTATGGAATTCAAATTACAAATTTTCTTTTATTTTTATTCTGAATTTCAGTTCTTTGTTCTTGGAATTCGTATCCAAATTCAATTGATAATTTGTATTCCAAATTATAATTATTTAGAGATTTTACTTTGGAATTCATTTTGAAATCAAACTGTTAATTTTATTTCAATTTTATGCAGAATTTCAATTATTTTTTGGTTGTATACAAATCTAATTGCCAATTATTATTTAATTTTTATTACGAACTATAATTATTTGAATTCATATTGAAATCAAATTGCTAATTTTATTATATTTTTATTCTGAATTTAGTTATTTTTGTTGGATTTCGTATACAAATCTAATTGCTAATTTTTAAATTTCTATTCTGAATTATAATTATTTATAGATTTTACTTAGAAATTCGTTTGGCAATCAAATTACTAATTTTATTTTATTTTTATTCTAAATTTCAGTTTTGTTGTACTTGATATGGTCTATTTTACTTACGAATTCGTATGGAAATCAAATTGTTGAATTTATTTTATTTTTTTATTTCGAATTTTAGTTTTATTTTACTTGACATGGATTATTTCTTTCAATCTAGACCGTTATAATCTGGACCCGCTACAATCGATGGTGTTGATCTTTCTATTTGTCCACGATTAATGTTGAAATTTCTAGTCTTTCCGAACGAACTGATGACTTCTTTTGACTTTACTTTAATAAAATAATAGATAGACCCACTTGTGGTTTGAAGTTTCCACAAGAGCATCAACCCAATTTAAACTTCGTCACGCACTTTGTACGTTTTCGAAACTGTAGCGATAAATTCGAAATTTACAGGCACCGATGGTCGGTCCAACCGGTGCGGCACCTGCGTAACTGTGTTGTCTGGTTGGAGTCCAAAGTTACAGTTTCACTAGATGTATGCTTGGAGGGTTTAATCCCATGATTTTTCGGTCGCAAATCCTTAAAGATAACTCTAATAACAAACTATGTCATTTCTCTTCTAAAAAAACTGCACCCTTCTAAAAAAATAGAATTTATAATCGATTTCATAAACCTTTTTAGTTTTCTCCTTTATCTATTGTTTTAAAAGGTTCAGATCCCAAAAAAGTTATAGTGAAAAATCTACACAACTAAAGACCCACCTAAATTGCAGTCGGCAAGAATCGTTAGGCTACGCCGCCCATTCTTCAAGTGGTGTGTGTTTACACCGTATCTCACGTATCGAATCCAAGATGGAATTTTGTCCCATCAAATTACACGCGACATCATAGCTGAAAATCTTAGACGGCTCCATGTATCTGCATGCACGGTTAAGGCCACAACTACTGTCAAAGTGTCAAATGCATGCTCCGTCAGCATCGAATCCGACGGGTTCATCTAGCTAGGAAACAAACATCGTCTCCCACAAAGTCCAGAGCAGCCGAATCTATTCCTGGCAACATCTGACAGGGGATCCTCCTCTCGACTTTTTTTTTATTTATTTTCTGGCGAATAATCAACGTGTATGTTGCAAAAGAGTATTAATTCGCTCGCAGATTAATAATTTCAGCATTAGTATGTGCCGTATATATGCACGCCGTCAGTGTCCAACGAGTCCGACGTCTCCATATGAAACGATTCATTCATTCATTATTCATCGAGGAATGCAGAAGGGGTTGTTAATTTTCCTGGAAGCTAAGTGATCTGGGAATAATACGGTTGCGAGGAATTTTCCTGTGGGATCTGTGAGGCTCAAGGATAAATGTGTGGCCCACGTTGTGCATACCTGTCCATGCAGCCACTGGATTCAAACATGCAAGTGCAAGAGGATTGTTAATCTTTTGGAGAAACTTTTGGCACCAAGAACCAGGCAAATTGCCGGATGAATCGTAGTCGAGCTCCATCAATTACAGATGTCTAGTTAGATAGCATCGGTCGTCGCTGGTTATTAGCCATTAGCAACGGCTCCACGCCAGCCGGAACAAGCATCATGACACGTCCTTGTATTGTTTCTCAAGTTGAATGTTTAATCTCACGGCTGATTGGGAGGGCTTAGCTTCTGTACAAGGTCTCTGATAAGCTATATATGCTTCTCATATTAGGCTATTAGCGAAGGGCTGAGGGTTTAAACCTTCTATGATTTTGGTTTAAAATACGGTTATGGTCTTTGGGTTCATAGAAAGCACACTAACTAATGGCACTGCAATTTGGCGAAACCACCTGCAAATTGCAATAATACGTGTACATGGGTCGCATGCGCGGCGCAGGCGCTGAAAATAGGTAGAGGATCGCTGCGTCACCTCGGCATGCAGCCAATGCCGCGCCGACACACGAGCAAAATGTAAAGCCGCGCGCGGTGCGTCACGGCGCACCTGAGAGCATCTATAACAGTCTATATCAGCTGTTACTAAGGGGTTGCCACATCAGCATTTAGGTGACGTGAGGAGAAAAGGTGAGGAGAGAAGATGATGTTGTTTCTAGATGAAAAAACTATCAAATTGTTAATACCAAGACACAAGAAACAACTAAATAGTCTATTAGAGACTTATTTGTTACCTAAAAACACGTTTTATGGGTTCTACTATCTTAAAGCAAAATATCCACCCAATCATTTGTGCAGTCTGACTTTATTATTGATATGATAAATAAGCTAAAACATGTAGACCACAAAGTTGTACTTCATTATTGATCATCAAGAATCATACACATTTGTAGTAATTAAAGTTTTAGACACAAACTCAAGAAATAATTCATTAAAAAACTTGTTTCTTTTTATTAGATTGAGTACTCTCTTTCCTCTTAGTAACAAACTAAAAAACAAACTCTCGGCGCCCTGGTTATTCGCCGACACGCGGATATGCAGCTCTCAAGTCCCCCACGTATCCAATCCACATGCGTTTTCCATATTATCTATGTCCGATTCAATCGAATGCTTGCGTGCATGTTTAGAAGAAAAAAAAAATCACATCCATGTACTGCTACTACTCATTTGGATAGTGTGTAGCAAAATCACATATGCAGTCAGATAAAATGTAGAATGCTCTCCATATATAATTAGTCGCTCTATTTTTTTTACTGGCAACCGCATATTATTTACTGGCAACCGCATATTACTGCTTAACATTATTATGTGCGTAACATTCCTCTACCTATTTGTAATCTGTAACTCCAAACTAAAGTGATTAATTGACCAATAGGGTCTCTCCTAGAGAAAACCACAAATTGTGGTAGCACACGCTTAATCTTTCATGTGCACTTTCTAAGAGTTCAGAAATGCCACTTCCTTTCACTATAAAAGTACGTTGCATTTTATGGCTGTTAGGTATGCTTGGAGACATGTGTTTTTTTAGTTGTTAGATAACGAAAATTTGTCTTATCCCTAACAAAAAGAATAAGACGTCTGATCGATGTACAAACACCTTGATGTATATGAAGACACGGAAGGGGATAAGTGAAATTTCCATACATCGGAGCAACATCCAATGGCTGAAGTACACACATGTCCAAACACATCTGACGGGCAGAAAATGAAGTTACATGCGTAAGTTCAGCTGATTCACCTTCTACATGACCAGATGCAGTAGCAACTAGTCGCCACTCACCAGTGGCACTGTGGCACACAAGCACTTGCATCAGTGTATCATGCCTTTCGACCTTTGCAGGCGAGCATCCATGCAGAGACCGAAGCCGCCCGGAGCCCGATCCGCTACCACGAAAGAATCATGCGCGCCGCGCGCAAAACGGCTATAAATACACGAAGCGAGAAGCGAGCACACCACACCACTCCCCGCCCGGACACCCGCCGCTAGCTCTTGCCTACGATCCGATCCCTACTAGCCTGTGCGCTCGCTGTTGAAACCGACGCGTGCCAATGGCGGTGCAGCAGAAGGGGAGCGATCCGTCGTCGTCGTCGTTGATGCACAAGTGCAAGCCGTACGTGGCGATGATCTCGCTGCAGTTCGGCTACGCCGGCATGAACGTCATCACCAAGGTGTCGCTCAACCACGGCATGAGCCACTACGTGCTCGTCGTCTACCGCCACGCCTTCGCCACCCTCTCTATCGCGCCCTTCGCGCTCATCCTCGAGCGCAAGGTCAGGCCCCGGATGTCCTTCTGGGCCTTCCTCCAGATCTTCGTCCTTGCCCTGCTCGGGTGCGTATTAACCCAGGAAATGGAGACTCTGTTTCTTCATATTCTGTTCTGTTCTGTTCTGGCGCTGTGACCCTGCGAATTAATTAACCGGGCTCGATGTGGTTGTGTGCAGGCCGGTGATCGACCAGAACTTCTACTACGCTGGGCTCAAGTTCACCTCGCCGACCTTCTCCTGCGCCATGAGCAACATGCTCCCCGCCATGACCTTCGTCATGGCCGTGCTCTTCAGGTACATACATATATACTGGCCTAGGACAAGCAAGAACACAGAACGACGAGATTCAAAAGAAACAAACACGTCTAGTTGTGGATCGGTTATGTGAGTTGGTGGCGTTGACGAAGAACGAACGGAATGTTGTTTGACAGGATGGAGAAGGTGAACCTGAAGAAGGCGAGGTGCGTGGCCAAGGTGGTGGGCACGCTCGTGACGGTGGCCGGCGCCATGCTCATGACTCTCTACAAGGGCCGTGTCGTCGAGATGATCTGGACCAAGCACATGCACCTCCACGGCCCGCACCAGGACGCCGCCGCCGCGGCCGCCGCCGACAAGGACTGGTTCAGGGGTTCCATATTCCTCATCATCGCCACCTTCGCCTGGGCCTCCCTCTTCATCCTCCAGGTATGCATATATGGCTGGCCACCATGGCGCCATGCATGCTTAGCTCCCAGAACGCTGGAGCTTCAAGTCATAACATTTTTTTTTTCTCGCAGGCCGCGACGCTGAAGAGGTACAACGCGCCGCTGACCCTGACCACGCTCATCTGCTTCGTGGGCACCCTGCAGGCCATCGTGGTCACCTTCGTCATGGAGCACAGGACCTCCGTCTGGAGTATCGGGTTCGACATGAACCTCCTCGCCGCCGCCTACGCCGTCAGTCTCGCAACAACCTTCCTCTGCTCCGCTAGCTAGTACCAATTATGGCATGATACTGATCAAGAATCTCTGCATATATGTATGTACAGGGTATCGTGACATCGAGCATTGCCTACTACGTGCAAGGGCTGGTAATCCAGAGCCGGGGACCGGTCTTCGCCTCGGCCTTCAGCCCCCTCATGATGATCATAGTGGCCATCATGGGGTCCTTCATCCTCGCAGAGAAGATCTACCTCGGAGGGTACGTGTTTGAACACCATGAAACAGAGTTTTCAAGCTCAAACTCAAACTCAGAGGGCGCATGGTCACATTCTTGCTGTTTCGGGTTTCCAGGATCGTCGGGTCCGTGCTGATCGTCGCCGGCCTGTACTCGGTACTCTGGGGAAAGCACAAGGAGAACATGGAGAAGAAGGAGACCGAGGCCATGGAGATCCCCGTGGCGATCAAGGGCGTCGAGGGCAACGGCAAGATCATGGACATTGTGGAGCTGGACGAGGTGCAGCTGGAGAAGGTCCAGGCCAACGGCAAAGCGGTGGCGCACGAGCACGCCGCGGTGGTCACCGTCACGGTCCCCGTCGACGAAGTCCGGATGCAGGGCAAGGAAGAGATTTAAGCTAGAAATAGGCTGATTAATCAGTGAATCTTGCGTCATTCTACCCTTCGCTTTCTCGCTTTTGTTCAGCCCCATGATGTTGTAGTGGGGGGTGGTAGCAGTAGTAAACTAGTAGTAGTAATATGGATTGGAAGCTGAGGATGCAATGAGGGAGAGTTTTGTAACCTCTCTCTAGCTAAGCAGATGCTTTCAGTTTGGGATAGCCATCTCTTGTACCATCTATCTACCCCTTCTATTAATGACGAGATATGATCATATGAACAATTATGCCTCAGCTTCCAATCCTGTGTCAAGCAAGTGTTTGATCATGTTAGTTACCCTGCTTCTTGTGGATATGTTTCTCCTCCTATGCAACTAACTGCTAGGTAGTGCACAAAGAAATCATATTCTTCTATGCAACTAACTGGTATCTAGTGCACAAAGAAATCATAGTCTTTGAGCTCATATGATTGGGTGTGGGCAGACAGCACTCCTGAAACTCTGAAATAGCAAGAACTTAGCACACCTCAAAAGTAAATCTCTTTCTGCGTTGTTCATTTTTTCTATGACATCATTTCATTTTTAATACGTAAGCGCAATGTCAATGTGCGTTTTCGCTACGCATCAACCTGATGCCGCGGTTGGCGCATCGCCATATATTTATTATTCAACAATATTTTTTCCATTGCATCTTAAAAAAACAAATAAAACAAAATGCTTCCACTACATGTGTATATGCTATTGGTGTATGTCATGGTAACATAACTAAACAGTAGAGAAAGAGGATCCCGAGGATCCTACAAATGCGAAGGGGGCAACCTGAGGATCCTCAATAGAGGGGACCTGTGTCAAGAGTGTATTAATATATCTTTATTGTTTTGAAAAAAGTCATGCTATTACATGGGGAAAGGGTCTATTTATAACCTCCCAATTCGGGTACATAAGATTGCAACTCTACCCCTAGAAAGGTAATGTACCCATAGGGGCTGTAGGGCCTTCTCCTCTTCCTAGACGTAGCCATCAATGCACGGTAGACCCTCCTGGATCTGGTCCATCACGACCGCGCTCTTGGTCCACTGGTAGTGGCCTTCTTCCTTCTTCCCCCCTGTGGGGCAGGCCCGGAGCGAAGGCCCCTCGCTTCATGCGAGGTAGCCCGAGGAAAGGGTCTTTGGGGATCCTTTGCTCTGGGCGTCTAGCATCCCTCTGGCGGGGCTACCTTCGGTAGCCTCCCAGTGCCCTCCTCTTGTGTGAAGGGATGCCTGACACCCCCGCCTAGGTCGGGGTAAGCCGCTAGCTCGATGCCCTTGGCGGTCTTCTTTTGCCCTTCGGCCATCCGAAGGTGTACTAGGTACCCTTCGGTGGAGCCGGAGCGTGTCTATGGACTGGCGCCCTTGGAGGTCTTTTTATGCCCTTCAGCACTCCGAAGGTGTACCTGGTACCCTTCGGAAGTGCCGGAGCGTGCCTATGGACTAACACCTTTGTAGGCCTTCTTGGGGCCTTCGCCAAGTCGTTGGAGGCAATGGACGCCCCTACGACAAACCCCTCATGGTCAAGGTCTTGCTTCGTCATGGCTGAAACCGCGCTTTTTTCCCAAAAGGTCCAGGCACACCACCCCCTTCGGTCTGGCGAAGCTTGCAAGTTGTGGTGCCTCGAGTTCCAGGCGGCAAATTGCGGCCATTACTGTGCCACGTCGGGTGGCATGCGCCATGATGCTGACAGTTGGCAGGCGCACACTGTAGTTAATGGGCTGGTGTGAATGGGGCACGTGTCCGGTGGCCATTGGCTCGTGGCTCTTTGGATTCTCCCCCTTGTCGAGTTGGACGCCTTAGCGCCTATAAAAGGAGGGCTAGCCCCTCATTTCTCCTTGTGCCTTGATGTCGCAATCGCAAACCCTAGACTTGTCCTGCCTGCGCCTCGTATACCCCCCCCATCGCCATGTTGTAGTTGGTGCTCTGTAGTCTTCAGGGTCGGTGAGATGACGAAGTGAAGCATGGCTGGTGGTGACGGAGGTGGCGAAGTGACATATACCAGCGACCTTTGAAGCTCGATGGTGACGGAGCGGGTGCTCCGCCTTCTTGTGGAGGGGGGAAGGTGGCGAGCCTTGACGAGGTGTGTGCGCCCAGGGCGGAGAGAGTAACAGCGCCTCGGACGAACGAGGTCGTCATCTTTGTGGCCTTCTTCGACATGGGCCTAAAGCTACCAAGTGTCCAGCTGGTTACGTGTGTGCTCCGGCTATATGGACTGGAGTTGGCGCAACTAACGCCTTACTCCTTCGTTAAGCTGGGGGTCTTCAACTGGATCATGAGGTCCGCCGGGACGAGTGGCGAGGAATGCCTTTTCATGTACCTACATGACAACCAGTGTTAGCTAAAGCGCAAGAAGAGTACCAACAAGACTCTGAACTTTGGCAGTGTCAACTTCCAGCCAAAAAATCGAGACTGATGTACATGCTAGCGACTGCCGTGTGGAACCGGTGGGAGACAGATTGGACGCAAAGGTGGTTCTACCACACATCCCCACCGGGCGGCAGTCTTCGCTCCACCGAAGGACCCATCGACCACACCACCTCCCCAGAGGTCGTCCTTATTGGGAGGAAGGAGTCACTTCTACGTCTGCTATTAGGCGTGACGCGGAGAATCTCCACGAGGGATCTCGTGGAGGAATTTTGCACTTTTAGGGTTTGGCCCCTTGTGTAGGGCTAGAGCATCTCCGTTGGGGGGTTGAAGGACGGACTCCCCACCATTGTTGTGGACGGGTGCGAAGGTTTGGGTTATTATTATTATTATTATTATTATTATTATTATTATTATTATTAATGGGTTTGGTTGTTTTTGCTGCAACTGGGCTGATGACAAGGTTGTTCGAAGCACAGAGGTGCTTCTAGGCCCATAAACTACTAAGGACCACGCCAAGCGCGGGTTGGTTGTGCGGGAGCTTCGCATCAACCGCGCATACCAGGACCAAGGGGTGCGCTTGGCGGAGCACCCCGATCCGAATGAGGGGAAGAAGATGTTGGTGATATACCCTAGAGACAATCATAGAGATCATTATATCACGTCTATGTTTATGAGTTATAGAATGAATATTATTATGTTCCTTAGATGAATTATCATTTATAAATATTAACAAGTATGTGACTAATTGGTGAAGCTCTTTAACTTATATGATGTCATTCTAAATGTATACCTAGTTGGATGTCACTGGTCGAAACACTAATGACTTATCGACTAGCACATGTATTGATTGATGACTATGTTTCACCGATCATGGATACGGGGATATCGAATCAATAATATGAACATATGTTAGAGAACATAGTGTTGGATTGACCCACCTTGAGATACTATTGAGATTATTATGATTTTATGTGCCATCAGTTAGTCTCAAGCAATGATGATGTACAATCCTTAGACCTGATATCAGCATAATTTTTTATGTGTAATAGTACACTTAGGGGTTGTCAAACGCTACTTCGTAACTGGATAGTTATAAAGGTAACTTTCGGGTATGCTATGAAACAGGCAAAGCGATGTGACTAGTAGGATATAGGATTTGCCCCTCCTAACATAACAGGAGAGATATCCCTGAGCCTCTCGTTGTGGTTGGATAAAGAAAGTGCGAGGTCATACCACTAGTGATCGAAGAGCCGACCATATGAAGTTATATGTCACTTGATCGAGAAAGTATTGAACAGTCCATGGATAACAAAATATCTTACCTGAGTTCAACCAGATATCGTGAGGTAAAGGGAGAATACGCAAGCAAGTCGTTCCGTCCGACCAGATACGAACTGGCCATAAACTAGTCGAACATGAACATTATATTGCATAAGGTTCATCCGATATAATATTTATGTGTGTTTGAAAATCGTTATGTCCTGCTAGGAACTGCTAACGACTCATGGTCGGAAAGGAGTTTTCGAGTCACAACTGATTACGCATGAACCTACAGGGTCGCACACTTAATAGGTTAGAATAAATAAGATCATATAGGATCTGTTATGGGCTCTTTATAAGAGGATGAATGGGCTGTTGGGACGTAAGAAAATTGCTCCACCGAAAACCTAGCTGCCATCTTCCCGAAGGCCCTATTGTGTGCATTGGCGCTAGCACACTAGCGTATGACGTTCCACCCCTAGACGTGTGGATACCGTAGAGGCGCTGCTGTGGTTGTTGCTGTGCTGATTGAGGACGATCCATGGCCTACGCAAGGAACATGATAGGTTGCTGGAGGGGACGATCAGTGCCGAGGATATTGGACGATCAACTACGACTACATCGACACACTCCACATTAGATCAGGCTGCTCTAACTCTTCTTCCATTGCACTACGCGTCTAGTGATAACAGTCTATAATCTCTTGCTTGCATGGCTTCTTAGTCTATGTGGTAGAATTTTTTAATTCTCAGCTAGTGTACCCTACCCATATCCCTTCAGTGGTTGTAATATATTGGATCTACTACTGTTTTGATTTGGTAACCTAGATCGGATCATATGGAGGAACGGTTTAGGCACTGGCTGATAAGATCAATCGGTTTTGGTGGTAGTAGATAGGTTTGCAGGAGGTATGAGTTGATAGCACCAGATGATTAACTGCACTTGTTCACGGTCGCATTGCATGATACTCCCATCGGTCGGAATTCCACCATCGGGGTATGCCACGATGCGTAGTCATATGAAAGCGATGATTAGATTGGTTCGGAATATGGTTAATATGATTAATTTGATAAATTTCCAAGGCTCGATTACATGAGTAGGGACCTCCATGCTATGTAATCTTTGTCACGTTTTATAAGTATTATGTGTTCATGTCACCTGATAAAATTGGATTCTATGCATAACACCTTTTGCAGGGATTGATGTGAATAGTATGACCCATTGTGTATGTGATGCATGTATGGATTTTTTATGCACTGCGTGTCATGCTGTGTTAAGTCATCGAACTACATATTATTGTATAATAGTTTGCATGCCAACATGTGATGCTTGATATTGTCATATGTAATGTAACATCCTAATTTTCTGAGCCATAAATTTTTTTTTGAATAATTAGTAGGGAGAAAATTCACCATTTGGATTTATTTGAATTTTAATTTAAAAGCTTAATATGGACTTTTAGTATCAAAATCATTTAATGTGAATAATTTCAACATGAACAATTGTCAAAACTATTTTATTTGTATTCTATGTGCTCAGATATATTTTCTAGAATTTTCTAGAATTTTTTGAGTTCATTTGCTATTTTCTATTGCTTATTTGAATTTCCAGTATTTTCTAAAATAGAAAAGCTATTTAAAATCTCGGATTAAGATTCGGGCCGAATCTTTCTGGCCCAACTCCCTTTTCGTGCGTGTGGCCCGCGTAGCGGCCCAAACGAGCGTCCAAGCTAGCCTGTTCGCCCGCGTCGCTCAACCCAGCTGACAGGTGGGGCCTGTGCCTTCGTCGTTGCCATGTCGTCTTCAACCGCTCGCGCCCTAGCCGCGTCTGCCATTGGAAGCTTCCAAGCTCCGTCCGACAACGGGACTCTCCCAACTAAAACCTTCCTGATTTTGTTACCAAATTCTATCTCCGTTTATCCCGCGTCCATATCTGTTGTCAACCATCCCCGAAACTAACTCTATCTCTTAGATCCAATGAACCCGAATATATCCCAAATTGGGGATTTCTTATCTCGGCCAAATCCCAGGCTATAAAAGGCGTCCCGAGGTTCGTCCTGCCCTCCGCAACCCAAAGTCGCCATCCACTTCACCCCGATTGCCCTAAAGCTGTCGCGATTCGAGTTTTGGGTTCGGTCACCGAAACCCTAAAAGCTTCAAATCCACCGCCACCGGTGACGCCCTACCTCCGTGGACTACACCTTGGACTTCCTCATCGCCAAAGCTTCCTCGGACACCCCTTCATTGCCCTGGAGCCTCACCGGAGCAGTCGTCCGACAAAACCCGAAGGTCTACGCCGCCAAAAGCTCGTCGCTGACCACCACTGTCCACCTCGACCACCATTGAGTGCATCAACAGATGCGTATTAGCCTCCTCTACGTGTTGGTACCATTCACCGGCGACGGAAAGCCGCCGTTCGTCGTTGTCAAGCGGTCTAGAGCGCCGCCCATCGCCGTCAAGTCCACGTGGTGTCCATGTCAACCATCCAGCTTAGCCCAGCGCCTGCGTGTCATCTCGTGTCAGCGCTAGATCAGCGCCACGTGCGCGTGCACACCACCTATGCCGAAACCCAGATCTAATAGCTCGGTGGGCTTAGTCCACCGTGAGCCGTGTGACTGACTTGTGGGTCCCACATATCAGATTTTCTTTAATTCTTTTAAATTCTGGAAATTCTTTGCTGGCGTCAGCATGCACAATAATCCAATTTTTCTGTTGAAGAATAATTCGGAAATTCCAGAAAATTCTAATTATGGTATTTTCTTTAGATTTGAACTTTCAAAGCCCATATCTTTTGTATCCGAACTCCGATTGAGCCCATTAAAATTTCTAAATTCATCTAAATTCGAGATCTATTTATCTAATATTTTTATTTATTTTTTTTGAGTTTTTTGGCCTATATTATTTATTTATTTTGTTTATTTATTTCGTTTGCGAGTAGACGTCAATACTTGGGAAGATTTCGGAGAAGGAGTCCAACAAGACCAAGACCAGTACCTAGATAAATTCCAAGGCAAGTCATACCTTTGATCATGTTGAATTCCAGTTTTCAAAAGTACTTTGTTTCAAAGTATTGCATTTATTTTAAGTAATTATTTAAATGCTTTTGGGTTTAGATATTAATCCAAATTGTTATATCCACCTTGTTTATTGTTAGGCCATGATCATTTGTCACCCTAGACTAGTTCACTATTTAGTTGGTATTATCATAGCACCAACGTGGGTTGGTTAGTACGATTAGATTGCTTAGCCATGTCACGAGTCATCATTTCATGTGAGTTGCAATAATAAACCTAACTAAGTGTAACACCCCAGCCCAACATGAGCCTAGAATGCTACTAAAGAATCATTAAACAAATCTAAACTAGGACAATTTATCAAATTTCGGCAGAACCTCCTTTGTATAGTTAACTATACAGAGGTTCCCAAAAGGTAAAAGTATATCATAGCTAAATATTCCAACATCCAAAATCATCACGAAGCATTAAAATTTGCTATTCAGCTAGAACATAATCAAATATAACCAAAGTATGTTACCCATCATTATTACAAATAATCTCGGTGCATGAGGCCTAACCATAATCATTACTTAAGCAGTTCGCTTAATTATTAATGGAAACTCTAAAAAAAATTATTCATTATTAAAGATGTGTGGCAGTGTGTGACTCCAACTCAAGTATACTCCCTCCCATGATTGTCGTTCTTGCAAAAGGTACCTAAAACACAACAAAAGCAAGAGTGAGCTCAAAGACTCAGCAAGTACCAATAATGAAACATTAACCTCACAATTACAGCATCAACATTCAATTCCAAAACTTTACTCGGAAACATATCTCATGTGTATGAATGCAAATGTGCAATGCATCTTTTCTCTTTCACTCTTTTCGCATTTTATTGGTAATGCGAGGTATGCAACCGTCACTGCATACTCATGCCTGTGCTCGCAAGCGCAGGGACCAATTGCCCAATACTCCGCAAGTAAAAGGGACCTCAAGCCCACACTCCACAAGTGTGGGGACCATAAGCCCATCGTTTTCATGATGGAGATCTCTTTTCAATGCCTATATTCCACGAATGTGGGGATCTCAAGCCCGTCATCTACATAACGGGGACCTCGAATATGCATACTTGATCACCACGTGACCAAGTCTTATGTATGCTCTCATTGTGCACATGAACAATTACAATTTCGCAATAATCATGAACAACATCAACACCATACATGAATAACAATCATTCGTATCATAAGCATTCACCATCCTTAATCAACATATCACACTATCAACCAAGTATAGCTAATATGTATCAAAATGCTAGCACTCACTGTCAAACAATTCATAATTACTCTATCAAATAGAGTACTTGCCTTAACCGCGTGAGAGCAGAGGATGTGAAGAGAGTGCTGCCTTCAGGACCAATCCCCCACCTAAATTCATTTAAAAGCATACTAAGACAATATTAATAGACCAAACAAACTATATAAGCAAACACGAACTCGCAATAGTTTGTAACGCGATCCCAACTCCAATTCCTAAATGTTGATTTGTCCCCTCTGTGGACAGTCATGTTCTAAAATTCATATCTTTTAGTACAGGAGTTCAAATTAGGTGTTCTTGGACTTCCTTGAAAGGTTACCAATTTATCCAACTAAACCTAGTTGGTGGGCCTTCCTGATTCGGCCATCTAATAACCCTACCAAGCTAATTAACAGAGCATCAATTTCACGTCAAGTTCTCTGGACAGTATACCAAAACTACCATAACTTTCAGTAAGTTTGTCCAAATTTAATGTTCTTGAGCTTCCCTGAAAGCTACAAAAATTATATACAACTTTTGTTATAGTGAGATCCTCTAATTTTCCCTTTAGCTGACCGTTCAAGTCAGATTACTAAAACCTATCATAATACCGACAGATTTGCAGAATAGTCGCACTAATAAATTCATAACTTCTGCTATAGAGGTCCAAATAACGCGATCTAACACTTCATCGAAAGGTGGTGACATCCTCTACAATACTCTAGGAGATGCCCATGACTGAATCCGCACTTAACTACATCAAAACGACTGTCTAACGAAATCTGTCTTGAGCAGACCATAATACCGACATTGCTACAACTATTAAATGTGCATCTAATCGGGGGGAAACTGGGGTTACCCTTGGCGAACCGCTGTAGACTATGATGCAGCCCATGAACCTTCCCCTTCCCTCTCTTCTTCCCTTCTCCCTTCTCCTTCTTCTTCCTTTTTCTTGGCCAGCCACCATAATGAAGAGGCACCGGAGGAGAGGGGGCACCACCATGGAGGAGAGGGGCTGCTACAGTGGTCGTGCTACAGTGGAGACGGTGGTACTGTAGCACCCTAGGGTTCCCTCTCCTTCTTTAGTTGGTTTCTGGTTTTCTCATGGGCCATGGGCCACTATGCCTGTTTTTCCCCCACTTGACTATGGGCTGCGTGGCCCATTCCTCTCTCAATTTCTGATTTTTTTCTCTTTTAATTATCTTAATTCCCTCTCTAATTTTTATTGCATCCACTAACGACAAACGGGATATTACACTAAGTGATTATGGAATTGTGTGATAAAACTATGTGTACTATGTGTTATTACTCGTTGATGACATATGTTACACTTAACCAACAGGGTGGGAAAGGATTTATACTAAGGCAACTGGTGGATACTGTGTGATATGGTGGAACTGTGTGAATGAGAATATTAATCTGTGTGTCATAGTTAGAATTTGGAAGTCTTTCCTTGGTCAATTAAGGACTTAACTTTGTGCGCCATTGAACTGAGCTTTACTGTACGACCACATGCTTGATGGAACGGGCCTAACTTAGTAAGTTATGGATTCTTGGCATTGATTACTCAGGCTGTAGGTTAGGCTCTGTGTAAGGGTGGAGGTGTAAACTACCAGGTAGTTGCATTACGGGACGGTTCGCCGCTTCCCTGTCCAACGATGTGTGTGATGCTAAACCTCTATGTTTTGGTTGGTATTACGGGAAAGCACACTAGGAGTGTCAATGTTGAGATGAAGTTTCTGAAATATTTTGTTATGATTAGTGCTAGCTACACTGATTGTATCTTGTGGGTAAAGTGTACAACCTCTGCTGAGTGTTATTCAATCTATTCGAATAGCCGCGTCTGCGGTCATAGAC
This sequence comes from Ampelocalamus luodianensis, assembly GCA_036346255.1. Taxonomy (NCBI): domain Eukaryota; kingdom Viridiplantae; phylum Streptophyta; class Magnoliopsida; order Poales; family Poaceae; genus Ampelocalamus; species Ampelocalamus luodianensis. Next base: position 26,783,825 of record CM070625.1, read on the forward strand.
ATGCTCGGGGATTTCACACGAGGGGTAGATTGTCATATCTTTGGGAAGGGACAGCTATGTGATATAAGTCATATAGCTGTGTGAATTAAACTGATTAGCTTTGTGTGTAATAGAAGATGTTACATAAACATAGTGCTAAATTTTTGCATATACATATTTTTTGTTGTAAATCATGGCACCTAGTATTTTCTCCACACCTACCTTGAACTTGCGATCTATTCTTGAGAAAGAAGAGCTGAATGGAACAAACTTCATTGAGTAGTTTCGTAATCTGAGAATTGTTCTTAAACAAGAAAGAAATGAATATGTTCTAGAGGTTCTCTATCCCGATGAACCGAATGTAAATGCTACTCGTACTGAAAAGAGTGCCTATGAGAAGCATTGCAATAACATAGTCGATGTACACTACCTTATGCTTGCCACCATCAACTTTGAGCTTCAGAAGCAATATGAAATTACGAATGCTTACAATATGATTGGGGGTCTGAAAGACATATTTCAAGACCAAGCACGGGCAAAGATGTATAATATCTCTAAGGTATTGTTTTCTTGTAAGCTGTTAGAAGGTAGCCTGGTCAATCCTCATGTGATCAAGATGATTAGTCACATTGAGAGCTTGGAAAAACTTGGTTTTCCACTTAGCCAAAAGTTTTAATCATGTGATGATGGTTCAAAAGACTACTAGCTTCAAGAAGGGTAATGTCAGACCTGGGTGTAACACCCCCAAATCCTCTGTGTATTTCTGAACTAGTCCCATGATCAGTAGCTAGTTCACACAGTAAACAAATATGGTAACATTTATAAATCGCTCAAAACTTTATTATTAAATATCAGAGTTCATTACAAGAAAGGATTACAAACCAATAATAAAAACAACAGCAGAAGATGAAGAAGAAGTAGTAGAACCCAGCTAATCTGCCACAGGTAATCGACTGGGGTAGCGGCCTAGTCGTCGAGATCCACACCGGTAGCGAAGTCCTTCTCCGCTGAAATTTATTTGCATTAAGCAAGGGTGAGAACAAACAAACGTGCTCTGCAAGTTACACCCAATAACATATTATAATACATGCAGAGATATATCCAAGGAAGGCTTATAGGGTTATTTGTGCAAAAGCAATATTTGATATTTTAAATACAATAGATAAGTTCAAAAAGCTCAAGTTTTACAATATCTAAATTCAAATATCATTTTTATTCATTAATTCTTGAGTGTAGGATAAACCTCCATCACAAATAGTGAAGGATTAACCCCCTTACACCACGCATCCTGCCCAAATTTGCCACATGGAATAAACATCCAAAAAATCATTTTTGTTAAATCATTTAAAAACAAATCCATAGTCTAATCCGCAAAAGGCTTTGCTCAGCATGTCCATGACCGTGGACATGGCTGTTCGATAGATTGACACTCTACAGAGGTTGTACGATTTTACCCACAAGAGACAATCAACTTTTACTGTCCAGTCACACACTTCCGTAGATGTGCGACTAAGTGATTATCACAAGGCCTTTACAATACGCCACCCCAAAGTAGTTATGCCCACTAAGGTTTCGCTACCGTAGGCTTCACACCAAACAATAAACCCTCTTGCTCCATGTGAGTATTAACAATAAGTCTTCACGACACCCACACAACCAGATGGCACAACCACATTGAAACATTGTAAATTAGTTAGCCAGGTTTGTCCCACTCCAAACTTATGATAGTACGTAAAGGCTTTACAATACACAGCTCACAGACCGATCCTTAATTGACTGGGCAACTTCCAAAGCAATCCCTGGGCCTCAACTATTCACTGTATTGAGCCCGTGCATAAACCTGCACACACCAACTATCCGTTTTGCCCAAGTTCAAACCAGTTTTTGATTTTATTTTGTTTTCTAAAATTATTTGCAAACTTCCATGGCACACCAATGCTATGGATACAATTTAAACCACATTTGATTTTTGGCTGAAATTTTCCAAATCAAATATTTTAGGTCTAAGCATTGACTAGACATAATTGTCCAACATGCTCTAGTTCATACTAGTGTACCAACTATATTTTTACTAAGGTATCAAAGAAGGGTTAAGTGAAATGACAAGATTGGCTATACAATGGAATTGGGAATAACTATACAACTTAAAACAATAATTTAAATTACTTGAATATAAATACGCATGTAGTAATAATTTAAAACATAATTTAAATAATTTGAAATAATGGGATCAAACATGATCAAAGATGTAACTTGTCTTGCTTAATTAATCGATGTTCTCAAACGGTGTCGAAATCTGGTTCACCGAAGTCGTCAAAATCAATACGCGTAAACGAGCCAAATTCAAATAACACTCAAATAAAATAAAAAAACTATAAAATAAATACTACAAGGAAGATATCGACTTTATATGAATTTAGAAATTTGAATCGACGGAATCGGAGTTCGTATGAGGGGGAATGAACATCTGGAAGTTTTGATGTCACATGAAATAATGAAGTTCCGAAAATGGACAATTCATGAATACATTGTTTCGGTTTGACTGAGCATATTGCACACGTGAGATGCTAGTGGAAGAAATATATAAAAAGATGAAAAGATTGACAAGTGAACCCTTCTTGTAATAGACTTCAAGCAAAAGAAAGAAGAGAAGAACCATAGCACCTTACAGAGTATGGAGTAGCGCATGGACATGGCCATGGCGCCAGTGAGGGGCTGCACGATGGCACTGGCCAACAGCCAAATGGAATGGCACAGGTTTTGGGAGGATGTAGGACGTGGCGGCACGGCGGACGGTGGCCGGTGGCGGCAGCGGTGGCCATGGAGGCGCACGGTGGCGGCGGGCACATGGGGCGGCGGTGCTCCGGCGACGATGTCGGTGAGGGGAGGGGAGCACCGCAAAGAACGTTGCAAGGTGAAGCTAAGGGTGGTGGAGATGGCAGCAGAGCTCCACTGTAGGGGGCGCAATAGTCGTCGGAGTGCCGTTCGACCGACGGAACAAAAATATTGATTGTGGAGAAGAGAAAGGGAGGGAGGACTTGAGATTTTCGGGGATGGATGAGGATGAGAAGGGGCACCCAGGGCTCTCTTTTATAGGGGCTAGGGAGGTCGGAGGGAGGAGATCAACCGGCGGGAGGTGCGGTGGACGTTATGCGTTCAGGCATAAATGCGCACAAAGGAAGGAGGGAACGGCCGGGAATGGAGGTGTCATGACGAGGGGAGTTCAATGCCTTTGATTTCGCGAAGAATCGTTGAGGAAATCGTAGGATTGAGAAGCTTCTTGATGGTCGTTCAAGGTGGACATGCGTGTTGTGCTCGTTCTGGACAATGGCAACCAGGGAAGAAGAAAGGAAAAAGGAGGAGAGAGAAAGAAAGGAAAAGAAAGGAAAGGAAAGGAAAAGAAGGAAAAGGAAAAGGGGAAAAAGGAAAGGAAATAAATTTTGGCCAGGAATTGAAATGAAATTTAAAATTTTCATTCAGAAAAAATTAAAATATTTTCAAATTCGGCTGAGATTTGGATTTGAGATGAACTTAAAACAAGAGTTTGAATCCAGGATTGGCCGCCAAGATATTTGATTTTTGAACAAGGTTTTGAATTGAAACTCAGATTTTGGATAGGTCAACGGGATCAATCCATCCGGGGTGAACTCATCCAACGAAAGGGAATATTCGCCCGAAATGCTATATTGCTTGGGGAGTCAGGCCGAGCTACTTCAAGGATAAATAGAGAATAAAATTATAAGAACAAAATAACTTGGTTCAACTCATTTGGAGTTTAGAAACTTTTTCTATGAAGTTTCAAAGTTAAAAGCATTTTCTAGTGTGAAAATAATTTAGTTAAGGATTAATTTCCAAAAACTATATTTTTTGAGACACAAACAAGTTTGAAACCAATTTTAAAATAAAGTTCATTTAAAATGAAAAATATCAAAATTGGTTTCACTTGATTTGGAGTTGAGATGAATTAGATATGAATTTTTGAAGATAAAAGAATTTTCAGCAGAAAAAATAATAAAAAAAAAGATGTTCGAACGGTCCGATCAGCTCAAAGTTGATGCTCGGACCGGTCCAAATGGAATTTTGATTTTTTTTTAATTTCAAAAAAAACTATAAATCAAATAGTTTTTTAGAAAATAGCAAATTGAGTTCAAAAATTCTAGAAAAAAATCACAAAAATTCCTAGAATTATTTTAAACTTAATAAAAATAATTCCAACTTAAAGTTGGTTTTCATTTTTGTACAGTAATTATTTTTATTTTCTAGAAAATAGGAAAAACCTTTTTAAATACCAGAAATTAATTAAAATTTTATTTTTCACTTTAAATCCAATAAAATCCCAAAAAATTCAATAATTTTTTTTTACTTTAAAACAAAGAAATTAAATAATTGATTTTTTTCTTTTAATATAGAAAACTCTTTTTAAATTACAGAAAATTAAGAAAATTCTATGACAGCCAGGAAGTCCAATAAAATAATAAGTTTATTAATTTTTATTTTGGTAAAGAACTTTGGGATGTTACAGGTAAGCCTTGGTGAAAGGGAAAAGGCAAAAAAAAACTCAAGCTGAGATCGAGAGTCTCAAGGCTAAGCTTAAAAAGTTCAAGCTAGATCCTAAGCATGATATAAAATGCAACCACTGTTATGATACTCGGCATTGGAAAAAGAATTATAAGAAGTACTTGGTAGAGATGAAAAAGAATAAAGGAAGTAAGACATCCAGTTCAGGTTTAAATGTTATATAAATAAATCTTGCCACTTCTCCTACATGTTCTTGGGTAGTTGATACCAGATCGGTTGCTCATGTTTGCAATTCGATGTAGTGACTGATAAGGAGTAGAAGTTTGGCAAGAGGCGAGGTTGATCTTCGAGTGGGCCATGGAGCAAGAGTTGTTGCATTAGCTATTGGTACTTTACCATTAGTTTTACCCTTGGTATTAGTTATGGAATTAAATTATTTTTATTATATTCTTCCCTTAAGCAAAAATATTATTTCCACTTCATGTTTAGGAGCAGAAGGTTATGAGTTCATAATAAAGAACAATCATTGTTCAATTTATTTTGATGATATGTTTTGTGGTCATGCTCTATTGGTGAATGGATTATATCTTTTGAATATTGAGGATGTGCATGTCTATAATATTAATGCTAAGAGATTTCGACCTAATGATTTGAATCCCACTTTTATTTGGCATTGTCGTTTAGGTCATATAAAATAGAAGTGCATGATGAAGCTCCATAAAGATGGTCTTCTAAACTCATTTGATTTTGAATCATTTAAAACATGTGAATCTTGTTTACTTGGCAAAATAACAAAGGCGCCTTAACAAGTATAGGTGAGAAGGCAAATGACTTATTGGCCCTTGTACATACGGATGTATGTGGACCAATGGGCACTTCCGCCTGAGGTGGTTTTTAGTACTTCATAACTTTTACTAATGACTTTCGTAGATATGGTTACATTTACTTAATGAGGTATAAGTCTGAATCCTTTGAAAAGTTCAAAAAATTTCACAATGAGGTACAGAATCAACTTGAAAAGATAATTAAATATCTACGATCAGATTGTGGGCGTAAATATTTGAGCCATAAGTTTGCTGATCATCTAATGCAATGTGGAATTGTTCCGCAACTCACCCCGCCGAGAATGCATCAATGGAATAGGGTATCTGAACGACGGAATCGAACATTGTTAGACATAATTCGGTCAATGATGAACCAATTTGATCTTCCATTGTATTTCTGGAGATACGCACTAGAAACAATGGCTTCCACTTTAAACATGGTTGCATAAAAAACGGTAGAGAAGACACACCTATGAGATATGGACTGTGAAATGTCCTGGATTGTCTTTTCTCAAGATATGGGGTTGTGAGGTATATGTAAAATGTTTGATGTCTAATAAACTCACACCCAAGTTAGATAAATGCTTCATTGTGAGGTATCCTAAGAAAACTAAAAGATATTACTTTTATAAGTGGGATGATGACAAAGTGTTTATTGCCCGAAATGGTCTCTTCTTGGAGAAATAGTTTCTTTCCAAAGGAGTCAGTGGAAGCAAAGTGTAACTCAAAGAAATTTGAGAAATATATAAAAATATTTTAACTCCTATTGAACCTCTGCAGGATGAATAAAATATTATAGACCCTATAGATGAGGCATCAGCCCCATGTAGATCTAAAAGGACACGTCAATTGCCTATAAGGTATGGGTATGACATTTTATTATTGATTAATGATGAGCCTAAAATTTAAGAGGAAGCAATAATGGGCCTAGATTATGATTCATGGCTTGAAGCCATGAGATCCGAGATAAAATTCTTGTATGACAATCAAGTTTGGAATTTGGTTGATCCACCTGATGGTGTTAAAACCATTAAGTGCAAGTGGGTTTTTAAGAAAAAGATAGATATATGTGGAAATATTCACATTCATAAGGCACGATTGGTGGCAAAGTGTTTCAAACAAATTCAAAGTGTTGATTATGATGAGACCTTCTCGCCTATCAAGAATATCCTAAAGTACTTAAGAAGGACTAATAATGCATTCCTTGTTTATGGCGGAGATGAAGAGCTGGTCGTAAATGGTTGTATTCACCGATAGTGACAATTTGTTCTATAGCTTTCTGCAAAAAGAAAGATAGTGAGAAGCGAGAAAAAAAACACATATGTAAATATTTGGAATCAGATACTTACATTAATACTCGTTCGAGTGAACAAAGAAAATACATTGGTGGGGTTCTTCAGTTCACCGATCTCTTAGACTCTATCCCACCACACCTTCTCGAGATGCTTATCGTCGAAGATATTCCTCCTATTAGGAATGTCCTTAGGGTGAGGGACTCGATCACGAGATCTGAATACACCAGACCCAACAATGGTTGCAGGGCTAAAAAAACCGGAAGGGATGGTTGAAGAAGTCTAACTCTTCTTCCTCTTCATCCATGGTGGCATCGGAAGCCTCTTCTTGAGGACCAAGAAGGACGTCTGCGACGACTTCCTTCCCGGTGCGACGGTCGGATGACTCATCACTGGCTTGTTCGAAAGATTTCACCGCTACCTCCGCTGTCATCGCCTCTGCCTCCACGACCACCCTGGCGGTCGTGGTAGTCTCAGCAGTAGCGACCACCTCAGTGGTCATAGTCGCCTTAGAGGCAACCGCCACCTCGGTGGATGCAATAGCTCTGGCTGTAGCGACTCCTTCTCCCACTGGAGCTGTGGTCGATTCCTCGACCACTCCCACTGCCATCTCCTCGACTACAGAAGAGGAGGCAGTAGGCTTCTCGATAGAGATGTCCATAGGGGCTAGAGGGGTCAGGCTAAAATCACAGGAAGGGAAACAGGTCAAGTTATAGAAAGCAAAAGGTAAATGTTGTTCTTACACTTTTGTCTTTTTACATACATACCTTGATTTCCTGGACCTGACCTTGAATTGAGAAGAAACCTTCCCTAAAGAAGATTTCTTCAACTTCTTCTCTTCGACCACGCCTGGTCGGAACTCGAGTAGGGGAATGGGGTCAGCCATGACCACGTCTGGTCATGGGTCTTGGATAGGAGTCGACACTCCTTGAGCTTTTTGCTCCCCCAGGTGGCCGAGACCAGTCTCGACTACCCCAAGATCAGCACTTCCCTCGACCAAAGGCCCTGCTGGCGCAGCAGTTTCCTTCACAAAAGATATAAAGCTTTTATAGTTCTCCTTTTCTAGTTGCTTGACAAAGCCATGAGAGGCAGAAACTGTGAAAGCCTCGTTGTCGTAGTAAAAGGGTACCTTGGTCTTGGGGGCTTTGTGCTTGAGAGATTTGGTAGCTTCGAATGCCTTTGCTTTTTCTACAGCAGCCATGTCCGCAACAAATTGCGCAAAGGGCTTGAATGGAAAAGCAGGGCTCGAGCCTGCGTCACCCTTGTCGGCGACTTTCACGAGCCGACGCTTTTTGGCCGAAGGACCTTTGGCTTGCTCCGCCTCCTCCATTGCTACAATGACCACCAATTTGACCTCTGTATCGTCTTGGTGGTCTTCCATGTCTACTTTCTGCAAGAGTCAAAAAAGAAATATTACTAAGTGGTCGTAAGTACTCCTACGACCAATTTCTAGTCATAAGTTTTTCTACGACAAACCCCTGGTCGTAAGTATTTCTACAACTACAAGATCCTAAAGATGAAATCGGTTTCTGATTACCTTTAGGCGTTCTTCCTTTTCCTCGGCGGATACGACCGCTAGGATTTGAGGAACCACCACATTTGGTGGTGGAGCTTTCTTGTAGATGAGCTTGACGCGGACGTCAATCTCCACTTGAGAGAGATTTGTGCAAGCAAATAAGACATTCAATAGACCAGTTTGAGATTAACCAAAACGAGAGCCAAAAGTAGAAATCTTCTTATCGTCCTCGTTGATGTGAGTGTGGACCGATCTTCCGAAAAGTATTGATAAGTTGATTGTGGAGAACACGACGTTCATGATCCAAAGGCTCCGACCGAAACAGATCGAACCCCTCGCAATCACTACACCACTGCTCCATTGGTTATCAACCGTACCGAACGCGGTTGACCTCGCCAAGAAGGCTATCTCCTGCAAGCGAATCGAGAACACAAGCAAGAGAGTAGAAGATGCAATCTGAAATTATATTGCGGATAAATGTTTAAGCTCACAAAGTTAGGGTTTCTCAAACCGGACAAGCGGAGAAACTACTAAGCAGAATAATCTCAAAGAAAAACCCAAGGAAAACTAAAGGGGTGGGGTCTCCTTAAATAGGAGAGGGGGAGCCTCACATAGCTAAACAACTAAGGGGTGGTACTATTCAAATGGTACTGTTCACATGAACAGTACCACCATGAATAGTGCGGCCCAAGGAGGGGGATGGCTAGGGAGATGGGCCCAAGGATTACAAGGCCCAAATTGGCCCAATTAGGTGACACAGCACCTTATTTTGGCTATTGTGACGCGTATAGAACGAATTTGGAGGTGAGGCTAGATCCGTTGGAAAGACGACAAAATAAGCTTTCAATCGAGTACTCGTGGACCTCAAACGGACTCCGTATATGAAAGTTATGCACGTTTGAAGTCGGTGCTGTCTCCGGAGGCCGAATTGGATTTCAAAACGTATCCAGCTTGAACTCTTGCTTGCCACGTGGAGTAGCACCATGGCATGTAGACGTAGCACCATGGCATATAGATGTACCACCATGGCATGTAGACGTAGCACCATGGCATGTAGACGTAGCTCGGTCCAACTGGTGAATATGGCACTGTAGTGGCTGAAAGTCCAATTGGCGAAGATGTGGTTGAAGTAGAGCAGCGAGTGCAGCGTGTTGAAGTTGTGGTTGCATCCTTAGGGTTGATGTACTCATCACTCGTAATCCCTGATCGAGTCTTTATCCCCCGAGTACCTCCACATAGGAGGAACTCGTTTCTTCAGGGGACTAATGCGGCGCGTGATGAAATCTTTCACCACATGCCATCCGGTAAACCCCTCTTCCTTCAAGTCCTTGATGGCTTGAATATAGGGGGCGATCCGGCCAAGATCCTTGGAGTTGAATCCCAGGAGGAAATCTTCTCGGCAGCATTTCCTACGAACCATCTCTTCTTCTATCCCGGCCACGACGGCCGGGTGAACATATGAATGTACTCCCTCAACTTCCTGTTGTGGAGCTTTAGACCGCAGCTTCCAGCAATTTCAGCTTATCAACCCATCCCGTAGTAGTACTGGAAGAGCTCGAGGTCTGCTAGAATCCCCAAGAAGGCCTCACACAAGTACACGAACACACTGAGCATCGTAATGGAACTGGGAATGAGATTCACCAATTCCACCCTGAACTGCTCGAGTACGAGTGTGAGGAAGGGGTGAGCAGGCAATTGCAGGCCGCACTCGCAATATGCCTAGAAGACGGGGATTTACCCGAGTTCCCCCGATGGCCAATGCTGCTGTAACATCCCAATTCTCAACTTGTGTTTCAAATGTAAGAAAATGTGTAGAAATTAAAACTTTTCTTGTATTTTGAAGTTTTTGAGCTTTTCTGTAATTCTTGTAAAGGAATTATGGAAATACAAAGTCACAAGTCGTTTTGACCTAAACCTTGTCCATCAAAAACTTTCTTGTCAAACCTTGTGATCATTCTTTGGAAATATTTTTCCTAAGTTTTAGGGATGGTGTGTAACCTCTCTGAAAAATTTCACAATTTTTAGAAATTGTTTGAATATATTTGGAGGTCAGTCAAACCTATTTGAATTTTAGTCAAACCCTAGCTCAGCACCTTGCAGAATTTTTGGAGAAAAATACACTGCATAAAAACCTCTGAAAATTTTATACAAGGTCAATGTCAAAGTTAGCAAGCTCCTGCAAAAATTTCAGGATTTTTGGAGTGATTTTGCTATCTTAAACAAATCCCCAAAGTCCAGCTCAATTTAAAACCCTAAATTCTAAATCTAGGGCTGAGTCAGACTCGGGCTCGAGTCAGACCCGAGCCCAAGTCATGGACTCGATCGAACCAAGCCACCTAATGCACTCGGGCGCGGACTAAGTGGCGCGGGTGATATCAAACCTTGGATCTCCATCGGGTGGCCCACATTTGTGAAAACTTTCGGACCTCCCGAGAGCCGCCTCGAATCTAAGCCGTTAGATCTTCATCCAATGCTCATGACCTCCTCTGCCATTTTAAACCTCAGGAGATCTTGTGTAATCGTACCCGTCCGTCTCAAATCGGAGCACTCGCGACCACCCCGACCTCTTCCTCTGTTCTTCTTCTTCCTCGACGCGCCCGTACGCGCGTGCGAGCCATGGCAGTGAGTAGTTGTGCCTTGTCACTTCAAGCTCGTCCTCGTCAACGTCTCTCTGCTGGGCATTTAATGCACACCAGTGCTTTCGGCCCGAAGTCGTGCTCCTCACTTGTCCCCATCATTTCTGTTGGTCCATGGCAGTGCTGTGAGCCGAGCTCACCCTAGGAACTTGTTCTTGCTGAACCCTAGTTCTCTAAGCTATATAAAGCCTCCGAGCTCCTCCTCTGGGACCTCTTTGCCACTCCTTACTCCCCCTTTGTTCTGTGAGCCATCGCTTAGCTGCATAGATCATCCCTGTACCTTTTCCTTGTGCAAAGCTCCTGGTCCTCATTGTCGTCTCCAACTCCGACGTCGGTCTCCGCCGCCAGGACTTCTCCGATCTCCTCTGGACCTTCCCTGCATCCAGGTGTGTTCGCAATAGTCCCTTAGAGCTCAAGCACCCGTTAGATTAGGTCGTGCGGCTTTAGTCTGTTTCGCTTTTTGCCAAATCGCTCCTCCGCCCTCTCCACCGCCAAGATTCTAGGCCAGCTCACGCCGAGAGTGCCTCCTTTAGGTTCGCATTAGTATTGCGCACATTTTGACACTTTAGTTTCGCGCCGTCGTAACTGTGGTCGCTGGCGACGAGCCGGCGGGCAAAGTGCAGTGCTCTGTACTGTTGTCGGGAGTTTGACAAGTCCCCGGACCTCCCCGAGATAATCTTAGCCGTCGATGACCTTGTAAGGTTAACTCTTAGCCGCAGGATCTTTCTTGGTAAAACCTTAGTGCTAGGACCTCCCCTCTTGGTTAGATCCTAGCCGTTTAGGACCTCCCTGGCTTGATCTTAGCCGTTAGGATCACCCCCGCACACAAAAGACCACCCTGTGGTCGTTTTTACAAAAACCACCCTCGGAACCTCCCTTGGGGTCCTCTTTGCAAAAGACCACCCCTTGATCTTTTGCAAAGAAAACCTCAGGACCTCCCCCTCCGCAAGTCTTAACATTTATGACCACCCCCGGGTAGATCTTGACCGTTCAGGACCTCCTAGTGGAGATCTGAGCCGTTAAGACCTCCCTTTGTTAAGACCTGGTCGTTGCGGACCTCCTCGTGTAGATCTTGACCGTTGAGATCTCCCCATGCGAGATCTTAGTCGTCAGGACCTCCCCAATCTAGATCTAGGCCGTCCAAGACCTCCTCTGATAGATCTTGGCCGTCCTAGACCTCCTCCGTTAAATTCTTAGCCTTAGGACATCCCCGTCAGCTCTAGACCGTCAGATCTTAATCTAACGGCCTAGACCTCCTCAGCACTTTGAGTGTTCTAGCGAGTCATGTCCTCTGCTGCCATTCATTTTAAGATCTGTGGCCAAGATCTGGGGAGGCATTCGGGAAGTCTGAATGTCCCAACCCATGCGGACCGTTGGATCTAATCTAATGGTGAGTCGCGTGCGGCGCTATGCGCGTTCGTTCGGCCATGCACTTGGGCCGTCCGATTCGCGATCTGCGGCCCACGTTGTTCCACCTCTTTTCTTTTAAGTTGGATTTGTTTAATTATGGTAAGCCCTTATTTGTCAACTAAAAATTATATTAAACTTTGAAAACTCATAACTAATTCATTTTAATTCCTTTTTAGATGAATCAAACTGTGTTAAATTCTTGTTTAACTAAAGTTTAATCTAAAAATACATTCAGACATTGTTCTAGGCCAGAAAATCTTGTAAACAATATTAGCTTGTTTCAGCCATCATTTAATATTCCAGAAATTCAAGTAAAACTTGTAAAATGCATAACTTTTTCTGTATAACTCCAAACTGGGCAAACTCAAGCTTGTAAAATTCCTATGTTAGTGTACTTTAATATGGAATAGGTTTTATTCATCTCTTTGCCTCTGAAAAATGATATGTTCTAGTTTCACAACTTAGAAAAATCATAAGTAATTCATTTTAACTCCAAATTGAGTAAACTCGGTTTTGCTGTTCTTAGAATGCCATGTTCTACCTACCATAAAAATTTCAGGTTCTAGATCTTTCTGGAAATTTGTGCCATGAACAGTAACCAAAATTAATTTAATTTAGAATTTCTAGGCTGAGAAAAATTGTTTAGACTATAACTTTTTCATGTTTAGTCCAAATGACTTGATTATTATTGCTAAATTCATTTAAAATCATACCCTTGCTGCTGTATAAATCATACCGAGTTTCTTTCGGTGTTCTTCGTTCTTATTGGTTTTATCGCGTTTTTGCGTTAGGTTCCGAAGAAATCATTGAACCTGAGTCTGATCCTCTGCAGCAAGAGCACTACCAGCAAGGCAAGCAGATGTAGCATCATTTGATCATATTACGCCTATTATTTTCAATGTCTAATATGTTGTTTGCAAATTCTACGTATGCATTGCTATCTTGTGTTAAACTATTATCGATTAGTTGACCCATTAGATGCATAAACTGTAGGCAAATGTTTATCCTCTACTACTGAGCCTAGGATTATTTGTTGTGATTTAGGGTTCGCTGGATGAGCCCTTGTCACTTAGTAGCTTACGAGTTAATGTTGATTAGTCATGCTTAGCTATCGGTAAAAATGGGCGGTTGTCGACTTAGTCGATAACCTTGATCACACAAACTTATAATGACTTTATGATTCATCCTTTGTGCTATGTTAATTATGAAAACTAAAAATAAAAATAAAATATTTTAGACTTGGGCACAATGGTAAAATGGTGTGCTTTTGGGTGTGACTGGAATGGTGCCCGAGTCAACAAGGACCGAATTACTTGCGCCACCGTACTGAGCAATTTGCGTGCTAACCACACTAGAGGGAAATGGGACCTCTCTTGACTGAGTACTTTGGGAGGTGTTAATTAATGAGTCGCGTGGTGGGTTGTATATTTGACTATATGGAACATGGACAAGTTTGTAGGGAGGGGAGCACCCGCAATGGCTGCATCCTACTCTACGAATGGGTCCTTAGTGGGGGTCGTGAAGGTGGTCCACTAGGTGATAACCCCCATACGTGCGGCTCTTGATTAGCTCAATCCATTGGAAAGCGTCTCGTAGGGCTTAGCCGTGCCGGCATACCAAAAGAAGTGTGCTTAATAGCTTGGCAAAAAGGCGGTCTAAAGTGTGGGTACATTGGTACACCCATGCAGGGTTAAAACTATTCGAATAGCCTCGTCCTAGGTTATGGACACGCTCGGATACGCCCCGTAAGAATTAGACTACAACCTTTTCATTAAAACTTGATAGGTGGTACGAATCGGGAATTCGTGCTATGCTGTGGTGGCTAGTGGGTTAGTCACCTCTAGGTTGTTACTTGTGCTATTTATTGTTACCTCACTGTTATTTCAATGCTTAAAAATAGATTTGATAAATTGCTTTCAATCTATTACATTATTGCAAATGAAAATTGCTTTATGCGTCCAAATAACCATATAACCATTTCCTTTGATTCAACTCACATGTAGCTATGTATAGGCTTGTTACTCGTAAGTCTTGCGAGTACATTATTGTACTCACCTGCATTGCTTGTTGTGTGCAGAGGAGGAAGTGGATCCCCAAGGGATCAACTTCTGTGAGTTTTGTTGTGATGGAGGCGACTAGTTGGCGGCACGGTCGGTTGCCTTATGGGTTATGTTGGCTAACCGGTCGTCTTTTGTTCATAGCCATCTTATGGCGCTTTTGCTTCCGCTGTTACTTGTTACTTTGGTGTCATTTTGCCGGTCGGCCCTTTTGTAATAACTCTATATATGTATGTCTTTTGCTAGACTTGGTACTGTGTGATGTATAGAAATGATACATGATTTTGTAAAGATGAATGTGTGCTGCAAACCTGGGAAGCACATGTCCATTGAGGCACGGTGTATTTTGTTTGTGATGCTAGGGCCAATGGGAGGTTAAGAATTACAAGCTAAATAAACCGGGGTCCTCACAGCTGCCCAGCAGCTTCAATCCACTTCATGAGAACCTTCTCAGGAATCTTCTCAGCCATGACCAAAGCCTTTATCTTGGCCACATCCATCTCCGATTCAGCCCATTGGAAAGCGGTTCCGGCCATCTTTCTCAAGGGGGGAATTGGATGTGGAAAGGTTTCAAGGGAGCGTACGATTTGGTCGGCGGTGGAGAACGCGAGAGCTTGATGAACAGTTGGAGCAATTTGGGGAAAAGTAAGAACCCTAAGTCACACCCATGGTGACTTTTTATAACCGCACTCTTGAGTTAAAGACATGGCAACCCAACAGTTGCCACCGCTTCGAGAACCGCCCCAACGGACAAGACTGTGAGAGTCGATTGAGATTCGTTAATTCATTTGTTTGGGAAAACCGAGATTGTCTTTACACCTGAAGCGAATTACTTTCTTGACCAAGTCTATTTCTGGTCAAATGAAATACCTAGTCGAAAAATATTTCTTTCGACCATCATTCTACGACCATCTTATGGTCGTAAAGATCATCTACTTGACCAAGTCTTTTTTTAGTCAGAAGAAATACCAGTTGAAAAGGTTTTACTTCTGATTACCATACTACTACCACTTTGCAGTCGTAAGGTTTTCTACGACTACCTTGTAGTCGTAAGATTTTCGATAACCTTCTTGACCAAGTATTTCTGGTCAAATGAAATATTAGTCGAAGGGTATTTCTTTTGACCATCATTTTACAGCCAACATGCGGTCGTAAGGTCGTCTATGACTCTTTTTTCCAAGCAAGTTACTTTCGCTTGAAGCTGGGGGGTTAGATGACGATGATCTAATAATCCTTATTTTATTATTTATCTGTAATTCTTATTATGAGTAAATATGTCTTTGTATAGTCCTTGAGTATACCCCTTAATGTTCATAAGGGAGAAGCCAACCAGGTGGTCGTAAGTCTTTCTACGACCACCCCTATAGTCGTAAGTTCTTCTACGACTACCACCTGATCGTAAGTTCTTCTACAATCATCTTCTGGTCGAAAGTTCTTCTACGACCAATACTCAATCGTAAGTTCTTCTACGATTACCTTATGGTCGTAAGCTCTTCTACAACTAGGTCAACTACGACCACCCCATAATCAATAGAGCCTACAGACGAGTGGGTCCAATTGATTAGAGAATCTATACAATCAATGTGCACTGTTATTCTCTGGAATAACTACATGTAATGCGCCACTATCTCTAACAAGTAAACGTCAGGCGATGTGGAGAGGTTACTACTCCGATGATTACTACCATCAATATGCCCATTATATGAAATGATGAGGCGCCTCTTGACCTGGAGAAACGACTACCCCTTCGCACACTTTATAAAGGTTGTAGTCAGATGACAAAGGCACGGGGAATAGAGACAAGCAATTGGGAAGACGACAAGCACGATCCATATCACAAGTCTTAGTTTTTTTCCTGATTGTAACCACTATACTCAATACAATACACTCAGGAGTATAGTTGTTATTCTCTCCGAAGAAGACCTGAACCTGTATAAAAATCCTTGTATCATTCTCTCTGCGTGATCAATTGTGGAGACCCCCAAATCAAATAATCTTTACGTAAGATCGGTTCTAAAACACCAACAAGGCTTATGCATAATCCTTGTAGCATGTGACTTTAGTTTGCGAATGTATTTTACAAATGGTTTAAGTCCATGTACCTTATTCCTTGTGGCATTGATTCTAAAAATTGACAAATGTGTTTTGCAACTTGTTGAGAATATTGCCTTCATCCCTTGATTACATCGCGCATCAATTAGCAAATGTGTTTTGCAGATTGAGTTGAAGCAAGGTGTGAAATCTATTTTCAGCTTTGGTGGTAGTGGGCGGTCTGACTGCCCATGTCAATCGGTCTAATTGCCATGTGTTGGCCGGTCTGACCAGAACGTTCGGACCGTCCGAACATACTCGGATGAACGTTTGGACTGTCCGAACGTGTTTTCTTGAAACCCCAAAACGGTATGACCGCATTTTTTCAGTGGTATTACCGCAAGGCGGTAGTACCAAAGTCTTTATGGTGGTATGTTTATTCTAGAGAAGGTGTTTTTCTGAAATGACCATTTGTTCTGTTGAGCGATCCAACCGCCCCTCTGGTGGTCTGACCGGCTTGGTCCAATTTGACTAGCCATTGGTTGGCGGTCAAACCGGTTGTGTGTCCAACGGCTAGTTTTATAGCCGTTGGAGCAGGGGCGGTCTGACCGGTCATTGGTTGGCGGTCAGACTGGTTTATCCCTTTTTTGTAACTTTACCTCCAATGGCTAGTTTTTTTCTGTGGGTATATATACCCCCTTGTGGCCGGTTGGAGAGTGGGGTTGTTGATGTTGCTAAGGTTGTTGGTGCCATATTGATTCCCTTGAGCAAAGAGCAAGCCCTCTACACTCTTTTGTGTATATGTTGCACTTACTGAGCTAAGAGAGCAAACCATAAGTGCATGTGTTTCTATAGGTAGTGGATTGTGTACCCATTGAGCTTAGACACTTGATTCGTTCAAGTGAGAGTCTTCAACGTATTACTCTTGGTGTTTGCCAACACCTAGACAGCATGGAGGCGTGTCGTGGTCCGGTGATCTTCTCAAGAAGCTTGTGAGAAGGCCCGACGTTTATGAGTGATTTGGTGCTCGCCATCTCCGAAGTGGAGGAAGAGCAACCCCGAGTGGATCGAGATGTTTGTTCGTGTTGGAGCCGGTCCAACTGGTTGGACTTACCTCGGAGGTGTTGGTTCAATTGTGGAGCCGGTCCAATTTGGTTGGGCTTACCTCAGCGTGGATTAGGGGAGACCAGCAAGTCTCCAAACACCACGGTAAAACATCGTTGTGTCATTGTGGTTTGCCTTCTTGTGATTTACTCTATTGCAATTTACATTTATAGAATTAAATTGTTTTATTCATCTTTGTATGATTGCTATTGTTATCAATAGTCTTATATAGTTGGTGCACTTGGTCAAGACTAGTGATTTTAGGTTTTAATTGTGCAAAACCGAATTGTTTCATAATTCCGCATAAAACTCAGTTTTAGCAAAAAGATTTTAAAATCATCTATTCACCCCCTCTAGTCGGCCTCCTCGATCTTACACTAATGTGCCTTCTATGCGGGGCCTCTACTGTGGTGCGGGCAACTGGTTGCCCATCCCTCGTTCTTCTTTGCGTTCAGCATGCTGCAAGGCCACGATGCATGTAATCCCGCATGGCCGCAATGGTGCGGTAGTCCTTGGTCATGTGTGACACTTCGCCGTGGAGGTCACAAACGAGCGAGGGTCCCCCGGTGCCGCCTCAGGCATCCAGGTGGCAGCCCCACCGTGACCGTGGCCTCCACAGTCTCCTTGCTTTCCCCCTTCGAGGAGCTACCCGTTTTCCACGTGGTAGATCGCCCGTCCCTTTTGGCGATACTCGTTGGCGCATGGCTTGGCCACCGCCTCTACTGTGGTGGCTGCAGGGTCTTCCTTTTTCCCGAGTGGACCGCTCGGGGTTGGCACCGGTACTGTTGGTGTCGAGGTTTCAGCCCTCCGGGTACTATCTTCTTCCGCCCTTGCGTACTCTTCATTTTGTCAAAGAGGTCCACTACCGTGCGTATAGACTTACAAGCCAATTGATACGGGGGATGTCTAATCTTCACGACGTAGGATCATTGATAACTTTAGATTCGTGTAACCTGATGAACCGATGGCGCCAACCTCTATTAAAACAGCAACCTGCGATAAAAGAATTCACCCAACCACACGCTCGTGATCCCGTCTACCCGACCACACAAAGTAGACGTGTCGCCGCTTCTGCAAAACACAAGAAATCACAAGAACAACGGGGTTGAGAACGCCCAATTCCCCTCTAGGTTGCAACATGTGTCAAACCCTAAAAAGAACAAGCATATAGCTCTCTCTGAAAATAATAGATTGATATTCGTGGTGGTCTATACATGGAGGTTGATGGGGTATTTAACTCCCATGCACAGCAAGGCCTAGGGCCGGCCACAGCCAGTTCGCAACGGACTCAACAAATAAAAATATCCAACCAATTTATTTCGGTTCGGCGGGCCAATACGCGCAATACGCGCAGGCCACGACTCAGTTTCCTTTTGCCTTCACGCGTAATCTGGAGGACTCCTTCCTTTCTTTATCGGATGCATAGTATTAGGAAACCGGGCCCAGGACCGGGAGTCCTGGCCCAAGGTGGGCTCCTCATCCCAAACCCTAGCAGGGTCGTAGCCTATAAATAGGGGGTGCTATTCATTGTAAAGGATTGATCGATGGATGAAGGAATAAAGAGAAGCAAGAAGTCCCCCTATATCTCTGTGTTCAATCTCTTATTCTGTTCTTGATTGTTCTTGTGTTCATGCATTGTTCTTACGATTCTACGCTTGTCTACGAGGTAATCGCTCGGACTGGACTCGCCAGCGACGGTTCCTCAACACGTTATCAGCACGATCGACTCTCCTCGCATCGGAAAGGTAACCGTCGATGAACGACACTCGTAGATTGAATCGTTTTCTAGATCGCTTTCAATTCTCGAATTGTTGCTTTCTAGATTAGTTTTCTACGGTGCAAATTCACTCTGACCTACCGCGAGCCGACTTGAAGTCGCCAGCCAAGCTGATCGGTAGATCGCATGAAAGAGAGGATGTTGATTGCACTGTAGATTGTTGTATAAATAATGAACAATTGCATCGCGTAAATATCAAGCGCACACCGCCCACATGCACCATGCGCGCCGCGCCTGGAGCTGTGCGCCGCTACCATGACCGGCTTGAAGCCAGCATGAAGCTACAGCCCCCGCATGGGTTCCCTGCCACATGCCTGTAGCACCGAAGGCCTCCGCGCCGCACTTGAAGCGCCTGAATCACCGGCCGGCAACCGGCAGCCCGCGGCGCACGAACCGCCCGTCCTCGTGCCCGAAGATACGCAAGTAGCGCACCGCCGTACCCCATGGCCGCGTCCGGTCTCTAGACGCGCCGGCGTCCTGAAGGCGCCACCCCGCACAAGCACCCGGAATTCCTCCCATGGGCGCCTCGCATGGCGCCGCCGCCGACGGCATGAAGCGTCCACGGCCGGCGCCGGCACAAAAGCATGAAGGAAAAGGGGATGGCACCCACGCCCGCGCCGCTGCTTGAAGTGCCGCTCGCCCGGTTGAACTACGCCGCGCCGTCGGTCGCCTCCCCGCACGTGGTTGGAGTCACCGCTCCGGGCTACGCGCCGCCGCGCGCGCCCCTCCCGACCGGCCGCCGCGATGGCCGCCTCCACTCCGCGCCGCCGCTGGCCGCCCGAGCGCCACTCGCCTCCATGGCCTTGCGCCGCTTGAAGCGACGCGTGCGCTCCTCGACGCCAGACAGCCGCCACGAGCTTTCCTCCGCCGCCTGGCGCGCTTTGCCACGTGGCGCCGCCTCGGCGTCGGCCGCTTTGTAGCGGCGGCGCCACCACCGCATCTCCGTCGCGCCGCCGTTGCGGTGCCGCCCCGTGTCGACCTCGCACCACCGGAACCCGCCGCCACCGCATGGCCCAGACGGCCGGCCGCAGCGCCGCCTCCATGCGGCTTGAAGCCGCCGCCGCCACCGGAAGAACAGGGTTAGGGAAAACCTAACCCTGCCCCTCACCCGTTTGAACCGGTAATTGGGCCGGCATTTGGTCAGGAGATAGACCAAACGGGCCAAGGGAATGGCCATTGGCCTGAAAAAAACATGAAAATGAAGCAAAGGCCACATGGGCCGTACGGGAGAAAAGGCCCATACAGGAGGAAGAAGAAAAAAAAAGAAATTCTGGATTTTGCAAATAAGTCCTCGGATTTCATGAAATTGCGCAGCATTTTTTTCCTCGAGACTGAAAAATAGCGCTTTAGCCCCCAGAAATTGCAGAGTTCGCCGAAAATAACTTTTCCAGTAGAAAAGGGCTTCGGGAATTCATTTTTTTTAATCGATTTTTGCATTTGAAGCATGTTTAACTTTGTTATTGTTATTTCTATGCAATTTATTTATTGTATTTACTGTTTTTTATTATCTGTGATTATTTATATTGCTTTTAATCACTGAAAATAGCAGTAAAATATGAAAAATGCATAGAAAAATACGGGATCACGAACCAGGAGTTCGAAGAGCAGTGTGAGAATTTTGCAACCATTTTTATGCAGATTACTAGCATTAATCCTATGAATTTTTGCATGAATATGAATATGATTGGCATCACGAATCAGAATTCAAGAATCGACGAACATGGCGGATTTTGTATAAAATTAATAACAATCTTCAATTCTGTGGTAATGTAATCAAGGATGAGCAGAAGATTGAGAAGACTCTCTGCCTTTCACCCGAACGCGGTGCAATCCGCAAGCAACTATCGTCAAGCCGGCTACATGAAGTATGCCGAATTAATTGACGTCATGCAAGTTGCAGAAACTCAAGATGATATTCTAAGAAAGAACTTCATCTTGCAACCACCCCAGTAGCAATGTTGGCCATGAAGCCACTTTGCGCCAGCGACTACAGGTGATGAAGCCTCTCACGAATGAGAGGAACAAGAAGGGTAAGGTCGTGCGTCGCACATTATTGATGCTTTCCAAACAAAGAAGAAGCGCAAATGATAGCATGAGGCATACCTCGCCATTGCAGGCACAGAGGATCCACATTCATTAGCTGCACTTATGAATGTGAACAGCCCAGTAGCAGCCCCATCATCCCTCCTTTGGATATCGCAGCGGCCGCAGCTGTAGCTACCCAAAAGGAGAAGATCGCGCATGGAGACGATTGAGGCAGAAGTTCCTGAATACTTCGCCGATTCGATCTAATGCACGCATTGCACTTGGATCTTTTATAGAAACTTGCAGTTTGTAATTGAAGCAGAATTTTGAATTATTGAATAATGGTTGCAAGCTCTAGAAGAGCAAAGCATTAAATTCTTATTATGAGTCCTGCAAGACTTATTTTCCCGTCTTTATAATAGCAAGTTACGTTCTGATATCTGAAGTATTTTTTTATGTGTTGCTTGCTTTCTGCTACATATTAATAAAGTACATTATATTAGAACACGTGTGGCGCCCTATGGAGGAAGTGTGCTTAGCATGTAGCGGCTCAACGAATACCATCCTGAGAGAAATGAAAATTTTTCCACCAATCGAAGAATCTTTGGTAGTCTTACGACAATCGCAGGCAGCGATACTTGTATAATAGGCTTAGGAAGGGCCATAATTATACTCTCAACGGGCACAACTTTGGTCATTGAAGAAGACTTGTTGTACCCAAAATTGACTAGAACTCTCAAGGATATTTAGATAATAGTTTCCATGTAGAGATCGAAGAAGAGTACGATGCATGAATACCCGCTCATTACAAAGCGTGAAGAAAGTGAAAATGACATTAGAATGTCTTCCTTCATATGAAATCAAGGTTATACTACACTAATATTAAGGCACTGCACCTATACGCCTTGAAAACCGTATTTAGAAGCTCAACTTATCTATCTCTGGCATGATAGATTATGCCGACTAAGTCTTAGGATAATGAGAGATATTATTAACAATTCACAGGACATAATATGAATGTAAAGAATTTTCCGAATCAGAAGATTTTGTGTGCCCCGCATGTGCCACCGGAAAATTAATTACTAGACCTTTCACTCAAAGCAAAGAATGAAGTCCTGCATCCTGGACCGTATCCAGAGAGAACTTTATGCGGACCTATCATACACTCGTAAGGGCCATTTAGGTATTTTATGGTGCTCATCGATGCCTCCTCGAATGGTCGCACAGATGTTTATTGTCTACGAAACCATGCTTTGCAAAGCCAATCTCGCAGATAATTAAAATTAGAAATATTTTCCCGATCATCATGAGAAGTCCACCAATGGACAACGCCGAGAACTTACTTGAAGGCATTTGATGATTATTGCATGAAAATGGGAATTAAAGTTGAGCATTTTGTACCGCATGTCCACACCCAGAATGGACTAGCAAAACTTTGAAGAATTGTAATTTACCAACTACATGTTGGGGACACGTAGTCCTGCCCGCAGCAGCTCTTATCAATTCTAGACCGTCGGCCTATAACATCCATCCACCTATGCAACTAGCGCAAGGGTCAGCACCGAAAACTACTCATCTTCGCAGGTTTGGTTGCAATGGTTATATACCTATACCACCACCACAGCGAACTGCAATGGGTCTTCTCCGAAAGTCTGGGATATACGTTGGTTATGAGACAGCATCCATAATCAAGTATTTGGACCCTATGACTGGAGATTTGTATAATGCCCGATTCGCTGATAGTACATTAGATGATGTTAGTTTCCCGTCATTAGGGGAGGAAATCAACCCTTGATGATAATGTCGGGAAATAATGGAAGTCTAGAAGACAATTGAAGTCCAGAAGATAATTGAAATCTATGCATATGACCCGCGCACTAGTGAAGCAAATAGAGAAGTCCAGAAGATAATTGCGATCCGTAAGATAATTGAATTGAAGTCGAAGACAATTGAAGTCCGAAGATAATTGATTTGCAAATATTAGCGAATCAGCTGTCAGACCACTTTTAGTGATTTGAAGAGCGTGACCAAGTAGCATTTGCCTGCACGCAATGCACCGGAGAGGGTTGAAATACCGATGAAGGTATCCCTAATCCCGTCCTAAGGCCTCTGAAAGGACGAGAACTCCGGCCCCTCGAATCCGGTAACCGGGACGCTGGTGAAAAAGGATAAGAAGGACTTGACACAGCCGATCACCGAAGTGCCCCAGAATTAGAAGGGGAGCCAGTTGAGACCTGGCATCGGTATGGAACCTTCAGGAAAGGCATACCAGAATTGAACATCCCCATGAAGGGAGACATCAGCATGAATGTGTGCGCACACATCGGAGCCGAAAACTAAAGGACTTGCCCGCAATTGGAAGCAAAGGTGAACAAGTAGAAACATTAAAAGAATCGCCCCTTGAAGAAATAGCTATAAGCTTTATGACCTTAGGAGAATATTTGAATATGACAACACCAATGTCGACATTTACTTTGCAAAGAAACTTGCCACAATCATCAATCTTGATTCGAGCTGCATCGCGTCATTGAATGAAAGAAAATATCAGATTGAGAAGATTGAGAGAAGGCAATAGAAATCGAATTATTCTCTCCGAATAAAGAAGAGCGTTTGGGCACGTAAGTCGCACGCCTCCTTGTGCACCCGTAGGGCATAAGTGGGTATTTGTTTGAAAGAGAAATGAAAAGAAGCAAGGCTCGTTGTACAAGTTTTCACCGGACATCCGTAAGATGATTATGAAGAAACCTATTCCGGTCATGGCGGAACTCCCTTTAAATATTTATCTCAATGGCGATGAACTTGAAGTTAGAAGCGAAATTGATGGATGGGATACCAAGATACCTTTATGAAATATTGATTCGGACATTTATATGAAGATACCGAATGTATCAACGTCCGAACCAAAATAGAGCAAATAGAAACATGTACATGTGAAACTCGAGAAAGTCATTGTACGAACCTAACAATCGAGCGAGAATGTGGTATAATCGCCAGCGACTTTCTATGCATGAAAGGCTACACGAACAATGAGAATAATCTCAGGTATTTATCACGACGATCCCGAATGGATTTTGTATAATCTTAGAGTATGAAGATGATCTGAATATCATCGGAACCCTGAAGGATATTAGGAAAGCAAGCTCTTACCTGGAGTCGGAGTTCGAAATGAAAGATTTGGGTAAAACCAAATATTGCTTAGGCTTGCAGCTTGAGCATGCCCCTGAAGGGATATTAGTGCATCAGTCAGCCTACACTCAGAAGGTGTTAGAAAGGTTCGATTTTGCAAAGACATACCCATTTGAAAGTGTCAATGGTCGGGAGATCTTTGCAGCAAGACAAAGACACATGCATGCACCTAAAGAAGAGGGGAGGAAGTCACGGGACCGAATTCCCACTCAAGTGCAAAAGAAGCACTAATGTATTTTGCAAACTGTACTAGAACGGACATTGTATTTGCCGTGATCCTACTAGCAAGGTATAGTGCAGAACCTACCAAAGGCATTGGCAGGGAATAAAGGACATCTTCTGATACCTCCAAAGAAGCAAAGAATTTAGTCTGTTCTACAGAAAGAACCAAGACCTAACTATGAATGGCAATACAGATGACGAATGCACTGTAGGACCCGCATACACCAATCGCAAATGCACTATGAACTTCTATGTGGTGGAACTGCAATTCCATGAAAATCGTCTAAGAAATATCTTGTATCGACTTCGACGAACCACTTGGAGATCATAACATTGTACAAGGCCTTACAAGAATGTGTTTGGCTTCAACGGATGATTCACCACATCCAGGAGTCATGTGGATTGAATATTGCGCAAACCCCTACTTTTGTATGAAGATAATGCGACTTGTGTTGCACAAGTCTGAGATGGGTTATGTGAAGAGTCCTCTCACAAAGCATATCAACCCCAAGTTCTTCTATGCTCATGAATTGCAATAGATGAACGTAATCAAAGTACTGCATACTGAGTCATGTGAAGAATCATGCAGATTTGTTCACTAAGTCACTTCCAGCATCTAGCTTTGAAAGGTGCATATGTGGAAATTGGAATGATGAGACTTAGAGAAGTGCAGAATTCAGGGGGAGAATCTTCACAAACTCATTAGTAAAGCTTGATCACGAAGATCGAGTACCCAAAGAGCAAATCCTGAAGATTAAATGAAATTAGGTGGATTGTACTCTTTTTCCCTTGACGAGTTTTCCTGAAGTTTCTCGGCTAAGGTTTTTAATGAGGCAATTCATGCAGCATAGCAGAACATGGTTCATGTACTCTTTCTCCAAATTTTTCCCACTGGGTTTTTATGGAGTTTTGACGAGGCATGGGCATGAAGGATGAGTGCCCAAGGGGGAGTATTAGGAAACCGGGCCCAGGACCGGGAGTCCTGGCCCAAGGTGGGCTCCTCATCCCAAACCCTAGCAGGGTCGTAGCCTATAAATAGGGGGTGCTATTCATTGTAAAGGATTGATCGATGGATGAAGGAATAAAGAGAAGCAAGAAGTCCCCCTATATCTCTGTGTTCAATCTCTTATTCTGTTCTTGATTGTTCTTGTGTTCATGCATTGTTCTTACGATTCTACGCTTGTCTACGAGGTAATCGCTCGGACTGGACTCGCCAGCGACGGTTCCTCAACACATAGCATTCCTTTCCTGCGCAAGCTGTGCATGTGTCCAAGCATGAGCTCCTTCCTTCCTTGCGCATGATGTTGTTTCTAGTCGATATTAATGCATGCATGTTGCATGCTTCGGTTGCATGCATGTAGCAGCACCAAGTGCTGCATAGTTCGGTTACATGCATGTAGTATCCTCGGTTGCATGCATGTAGCAGAACCAAGATGAACAAAACTTAACATTTGTACACACCATCAAACATAGGTTTACAATAACAACAGCATCTTCTCTCCTCTGGCCTGACACGGTCTCCAATGCTTCTATACATATAAAACTACACACACAATATGAGACTATAGACAGTAACATATATTCATTAGAATCAAGATTAAAATTAATTAGGTACGAGTTCACCTGCTGATTAATTAATTTAGCCCTTGCTCGTATAATCGGTTCAATCGAGATGTCCTCATCACCAGCCTCTCCGACAGGGGGCCCTTCTGAAGCCCGCAGATTGCTATGTTCATGACGGTGGTCTCGTTGACCCCTTCACCTAGAATTCGACCTCTGCGAACTTCTTGAAGAAGCTGTGCAATGTAAGGACCCCGAAATTGGATTTATTTTCAAGTCAAGAGGTTATACCAAAGATATAACTCTTAACAGAAAACAAACTCAATTCCAAGTTCCCGGATATGTGTCTCACATTAGTTCCCAGGATCCGAGCCTAATGTGCACATATCCTAGTCAACATTTGTACAAAGTCATACAAAGGCTATATATTTATAACAGAGATTTTCAACACCAGTTTTCAGTATATAGATACATATGAGACCAATCGGTCGACTAAAAATAAAAGTCTGCAGCAGAAACAAATATAACATCAAAAGGTACCACCAAGTGTGCCCCATCACCCTCAGGCAACTGAGTGGAGGTAGAAATAGCGTATACATAACCGTCCGCACCTGCAACAAGTGGTTAAAGCACCTGAGTACAAAAGGTACTCGCAAGACTTACACAAAACTACTAAAAGAAAGTGTTTAGTAGGACCTAACCAAAGGATTAGAATTTGTACATGCTTAAGGCTGACAACAGGAAGGTTGTAATGGTATTAATTTTGCATAAAGCAACACATCTTAATCCTACACTTCTAGTTTCCAAAAGCCATTTAGTAAACCAAGTTTTTGGACTACAAGAATTTTGAGTGATAAACAGATAGACATATATCAAACAATACCAAAGTGGCAAACCCACTTTGATAAACTATCGATGCATGACAAACCGGTCATGACGACACCCAAATGTTCCCATGTCAAATTTTAAATTTTCAGTCTACAATGGTGACAATTAAAACCAAGTCGTCCATAACCGTGAACACGGCTATTCGAATAATTTTACCCTGCAGGGGTGTACATCTTTACCCACATGACTTGACTAGCCCGTAGCCTCATGAATAACAGCACACTTCCTTTGGTATGCTGGCCGGGGAAATCAAGATTTGGTAGTTTTCAGCAAGTTGACATTATTGAGTTGAATCACCCATGTGGACCTGATCCCGCTTAAAACAAGTTTCTGATAGAGCTTGCTAACCGGGGGTACACATGTTGTATCGGGAGTGCCAACCCAATCGACAGAAATTAAAAGACAGAAATTAAAGTTGTGCTCACTGCACATAATAGATTGCAGTTGAAGCCCTAAGAACAACATGATCATACACATGTGTCCTTACCCTTAAGAACATATGATATAGATACGAAATCAAACACATATATCCTTATCCACCTGTTTTCCAACTCAATAACATCATCCCCTTACTTAACCAAGCGACGCCCATAATACTGCATGTGGAAGTACGAGTGATACTTGGAGTAACCGCCCAAAAGCTTCGGTCCTTACTGATCCAGACAAGACGACCACATACTCAATTCTCGTGCACGAAAGCACCCACACTATCCATCAATTGTCTAGATCTAAATCATGTTTCAAAGGTCAAAATTTATACTAAAACCTCATATTCAAGATCTGAACAAAACTTAGAAACATAAAATGTTCAGTGTTTCCCTTGATTAACGAGATAAGCCCGTCAACCGAACTAACGTATCTAATGACTTGCAAGGCTAAGCATTCTAACAAAGCATAAGTACGATCACAATATATCCAACTTAAGTTCAACTGTATGGAATGATTAAGGATAAACCACAAGCATTAGGATATAGCTAATCTAAACTCACAAGTTAAAAATATAGCAAAAATAGCATGCAAGCAATTATTATTGCAATTCAAAATACTAAAGTACAAAAGCTGGGATCAAGATGATGCAAGAGGATGCTTGCCTTGTTTACAAGTCCACTTGTTCACTCTCGTAGGCGTAAATGTTCACTTTGTGCAAATCAGAATCTAGAGAGAAAACACGATAACAAATAAACACCGATAAAACCGACAATACAAAATGCTCAACAATGCATGAGAATTACATATTAGTGATATTATGATTCTAGATGTATTTAGGTATATATTTTAGTTTAATTGAAATTCATATGAATTTCTTATGGACTTTTGAAGTTAATTTAATTTCTAGTGTAATCATAATGACGGACGATACCTAGAGCTTAGGTGATGTTGTTTTCCTTAACAAGACACCTAGTACTCACAAGCACTCTCTCTAAGCATTCTATGTATATATCCCTAATGATCATACAGTCAAGATCAATCCTCTTATATGCTCTCCTCTTAATTAGTCTTCTAAAATCTAACAAGTATCCAAAAGAATAGCTTACTTCGTCACCTTACTAACTATTATGACAACTATCACTTATAATTGAAAAGACAGTAGCTTCCTGCCTGTTTTGAACACCAATATTTGGTTGTCATCTTGGATTGCTACTGCTAGCTTAAGAGCTAATTGAATCAATCACTTTTTAAATACATTTATTAGGATTTGATAGAAGCCTACTGTTATTCTTAGTTGCATCCTAATTTCTTTCCCTGTTCAAACATCCTTAAGGGAAAATGTGTGAGTTGATTTGGTGTTAACTAATCTTTTATGCAAATCCAAATATTCGTTCGTCAAGCAAGTTTTGAGGGATCTATTAATTAAATGTGGCACTTAGCACTAATTAGCCTCTAATGCTCATACAACCTCCAAAAAGGATAACTCTAGAACTGAAAGACTACTAGCCAATTTCACTTATGGCATCTCCAATAGTTAGAGACAACACTGTCTCTAACATATGTTACATCATCTTTAGAGATAATATCTTCAATAGACAGTCTCTAGTACACTCTCTAACATTTAAATTTTATACTTTTTCTTTAAAACGGGCCTACATGTCAACTAGAGTAGATTAATATATCATGGCTTGTTTTGCGTGCACGACCATCTCTTCAGGAAGAGACAACATGTTCTCTCTCTTTTCCCCCTCTCTCATCCACGTAGGATTTTGTTGATGTGGCAGCATAGCTAAGAGACAACAATAAATGCACTATTGGAGATGCCCTTAGATTACAACTTTCAGATTAGCTATTTTAAGAAGTGACCTAAGAGCTAAACACAGCTTAAAGCATTCAGTCTTCCTTTATTGTTTACATTCAACAAAAGGAGTTAGCTGCCTTCTGCTATTTTCTAAAGATTCATCTCCAATGGATTTTCAGATTTGGCTACTTCTATCAGATAGCTGCCCAAAAATTAATTGGGTTAAGACAACTCTAACTACTGCCTTAACAAGGTTATTAGCTCAAAGACAAAACTAATACTTTCCAGATTACTGTTCATGTAATCTATAACAGCTAACACTTTCTGAACTAAAGTGACATTAGCTACCTTCCTTTAAAATTCTACTTTCAAAGTTGTGAACTCACTTAAGTGACCTAATTGTCATACACAACATTATCTAACAGAAAAAGTGATAGATCTAGTCAGTGAGTTTATTGGCAATCCAAATTCTCATCAGAACCTTTTTCTCTGATCATATAGAGGAATTTGCTTTGTATGAGAGCTTATTATCTAAACTCCTTACTGATTCCAATACTCATTTGCCAATGATCATTGAGTTATTTAAAAGTTAATCACAAGACTTACTAGCATATGTGTTCAGTTGTTTTTGTGAGACGGAGAGGAGCTCACAGGGAGCACAGAGAGAGAGAGGCCGAGCGGTGGGTGGTGCTCATCGTCGGTAGTTGGAGTGGTGGTGAGGCAAAGACAACCTCAAAAATGGGTTCCCAGAAGACTAATGAAGCTAAGGGAGGTGGCTACGGAACTCGGGCAGAGCTGTGGCGTCGCGGTGATGGCAAGCGGCGGCCGACTGTGGGGGTGAAAGGGTGCGACGGCGCCGGAGTGGCAAAGCAGCGAAATTAGGAGAAGCATGGGCACGAGTATGACTCAGTGAACTCACCGGTGTGGTTGGCCACGATAGGGAAGCACCGAGGAGGGCTGGCGATGGTGACTACGGCCGGCACGATGAAGCTCTCGACGGCAACGACCTGGGGAAGAAGAGAGAGCGGGTGAGTGGTTGGGGAAGGTAGAGGGAAGCCATATGATGCTCACGGAGAGGAGAATCGGAGAGAGTCTTCAGAGGGGGACATAGTGGCGAAAATGGCGGGGCGGCCAGAACCGGAGAAGAACCCGTGTGCGTAGCTCCATGGTTGATGGATCCCAAAATTGGTGGAGGGGATTAGCTCCTAGTGATGTATGGCACACCGTGATGCGGTCTAGGGCGGCCGGGGATTGCCGGAATGGCCAGGACAACGGCGAGTGGGTCGGCGGTTGGGCGGCTCGGTACTGGAGCTTGGTTTGAGCCGAGAGAAAGAGTGAGGATGGAGAGGGAGGGTCAAGAAGATGAAGCCAGGGCACTGAGTGGCTTGAGCGACGCGAGCGCAAGGAGAAGGACGTGTGCCCCTTGCACTGGCTCGGTAGAGTAGCTGCGTGGCCAGCACTGGCTCAAACTCGGGCAAGGACGGCGCCGCTTGAAGAAGAAGGTGCTAGAGAAAAGGGGGCCCGCTGGTCATAGGTGGTGAGGTGAGGCGAGGTGGTGAGGTGTGGTTAGGCCAAAATAGTTTGGGTCCAGTCGGAGTTGAGGTTAGGTCGAACCGATTCAACAGTAATTGACTTTTAATTTATAAGTTTGACTGGTTGCTTAAAAATACTAATCTAATTCTAAAATTTATGTTATTTTGCAGGTGAATTTCTTAGTTGTTCTAGAACCTAGAAAAATTATTTCCAGGCACTATTCACAAGATTTGTTTGTATTTTAATTTCAAATTTAAATGTGACATGCAAATTGAAAAGAAACCAAATACTCCTCCAAAAATTCTAGAGAATTCAAATAAGCAAAATAGAGAGGATAAAATCCAGCAAAAATATTCCCACACTTGAAACCTTTTTAGTCTTTCCCTAATTCAAATTGAGCTTATGAATTGGAAAAGAAGTATAGACTTTCTAGGTTTAATGGTAGTCTTCAAAACCAAAAGATTTTCAACATAAGATATTCAATCAAATCTGAACTAGGTTTCAAGATCTTGTCAACATTTCATTTTTTTTTTTAGAAACTTCATTTCAAAGATTTGGAAAAATAGGTTTCCAACCTATTTGCTTTGCAATAAAAAGTTTTTAAAGAGTCCAAAATTTCACAATTATACATTAGATGCTTAACTAATCCAACTTAAGGATTTTGGGCTGTTACACACAGGGACTCGCCCAGGGCCTATTTGATTGCGAACAGGTGCCTCGTGTCCATCAGCTCAGCATAATTCCCCTGGAAGTTGTGGTGTATGAGATCCCGCAATTGTCCCAGGCGTATAACGACCGGGGGATGGTGAAGAACCTTGTCAACGCCACTCCCCCGAGGGCGAGGGTGACACTCTTTGCCCTCGTGGTGTTGTCTCCCCTAGCTGCTTCGACGGTGGTCTCGTATACCCGAAGGAACTCCATAATGTCTATGTTCCCTTCATATGCCCTGATGTCTGGCATCTTGAAACCCGTGGGCCAAAGGGCAGCTTCTAATCCTGCGCTCAACGGAGAGCTTGGGTCTCCCCGGAGTACTGGACCCGGCTACGGTGGAGTGGGCCCTCCCCCCTCCTCCTCCTTAGTGGCTTCTCCTAGTGCAAGGATCGTGAGCTAGGGCGAGGGCGCAAGTGTCGTCGCTGTCGATTGCCGGAGGCTTAGCATCTCTTGACGGAGGTCCACCAACTTTTTTTGCAGTGCCTCGTACGCTTCCTGGGCTACGCCTGAGGTGGCAAGAAGAGGTGGTCCCGCCCAACAGTCCTCGAGCAAGGACACCCCGGTGGGCCGGGTGTCACTTCCGATGATCTCCCAGTTCGTGGAGTTATTGGCTTCCTCCTCCGCGGCTTCGGCGACAGCCGCCGCGGCAGAGGTCCTGCTTCGCTTGGCCCTCAGGGTGCTTGGGGGCGGCCTTTGCTTTAGCCGCGGAGACCTTAGGTGTGCTCCTCTTCCGAGGTGCCATGACTAGAGCCTTGCCTGGGCAAAGAACACTTCGTGACTCTCCTGTTGTTCCCTATGAACGGCGCCAACTGTCATAACAACAGAACTAGACAGTAGAGAAAAGGGGACCCCACGGATCCCATGAATGTGAAGGGGGAAACCTGGGGATCCTCAATAGAGGGGACCGGTGTCAAGAGTGTATTAATATGTCTTTATTGTCTTGAAAAAAGTCCTGCTATTACATTGGGAAAAGGTCTATTTATAGTCTCCCAACTAGGGTACATGATATTACAACTCTACCCCTAGAAAGGTCCTAAACCAATAGGGGCTGCAGGGTCTTCTCCTCTTCCTAGACGTAGCCTTCGGTGCACAATGGACCTCCTAGAACTGGTCCATTGTGACCATGCTCCTAGTCTGTTGGTGGTGGCCTTCTTCCTATTTCCCCCTCGCAGGACAGGCCCGGAACGAAGGCCCTTTGCTCCATGCAAGGGGGCTCGAGGCAAGGGCCTTCGGGGATCCTTTGCTCCTAGGCGTCTGGCGTCCCTCTGACGGGGCTACCTTCGACGGCCTCCCTGTGCCCTTCGCTTTTGCGAAGAGGATGCCTGGCACCCCCGCCAGGCAGGTTAAGATGGCGACTCGATGCCCCTGGCGGTCTTCTTACGCCCTTCGGCCCTCTGAAGGTGTACCTGGTACCCTTCGGAGGCGTCGAAGCGTGTCTGTGGACAGGCGCCCTCAAAGGCCTTCTTACGCCCTTCAGCACTCTGAAAGTATACCTGGTACCCTTCGAAATCATCGGAGCGTATTTGTGGACTGGCGCCCTTGTAGGCCTTCGACAGGTCGTTGGGGGCGGTGGGCCGCCCCTACGACAGTGTACTAGGCAGCACTAATGGTGCGAGAAAAAATCCTATAGGATCTGGTCCACAACTCCATCAATGTAGATCAACTTCACAGCGTGACATGTGTCTTTTCACAAATCTCAAAACACACAGCCCCATAAATTGCTGATGTGAATTTTTACGAATTAAATACTGAAGGCTAGCATATCACACTTTGATATTCGTGAAAAGACACATGTCACGCTGTGAAGTTGATCTACATTGATAAAGTTATGGACCAGATCCTATAAAAAAATTCCCAATGATGTATAGTGATTCCAAGGAACCTATCTTAATTGGCGAGGATAGCTCCAAAGAATCAGCATTAAGTAGTGATGGAAGTTGGAGGAATAATTCCCCAAAAGCAATCTTACTTAGCATGCACTTGCAAGATTCAGTGTCAGGCCTAAACCAACATGCATCTCTTTAACTGAAATAAAATTTCCAATCTGAGGTCCCATCTCCAACTACACCAGTGCAGTGGGCAACTTGGTGCCATAAAGCCCAGGGCCAGGAACAAAAACAATACCTGAATTTGATGCCCCTGCCCCTCCCTCCCAAAAGAAAATTCTTATGCTCTGTCTTTTCTCATTCTAAATCCTGGGCATTTATCTGATTGATACGCGAATTCGATAAGCTCTCGTAGGTTCCCTCCCTGGCTTCCATTGCTTCAGGGAATATCAAGTTGAAGATGTGCGAATGCAGCATTCATACATGACAAGCGGTCGGTACTTGTAGCAAGTTAATGGATTCTGCATCACTCGCTACTTGAGACTGAAACACGTTTCGCACAGCAGTTGTGCAAGGTCATGCATATCATGCCCTGGTTCTTATCATGACGCAGCATAGCTTATCTGGGACTCGCATTACCGATCCTTAGCTGAATAATCACAGTAGAATGACAAGTTTCTAACAGCGCAATAAGTTGTAAACATCTCGCATCCCGAGCAAATTTCATCTCACAAATGCAAAACAAAAAAACTGGTGATGAGTTCCTGATCATACAGGTGACTCATAGGGCTCTGCCTCATTAGCTATTTGAGAAACGTTTCTTACTGCAATTCTTTCTTTAAGAACATTTCATACTGCAATTCTGCCTCTTCTTTTCTTGGCATATAGTCATTTCAGATACCTGAGCACAAAAAAAGGCACAATTGTCTACCTACTTACCGTGTAAGATGCTAGAGTCCATCCAGCACTTATCCCCTAATCAGGCAGAAAAAATAAAGTGCTTCCACTAAACATGTGTCAACATCTTGGGAATAACAGAAAAGCATTGTATGTGTATAGCAGCAATGGTAACATAAAGCAAACCACTCACAAAATTAGTGTTTCCACACTCAGCCTGCATACATTCGCTTAATCTTGTCATTCACTCCAATACCCATGCAATTTTGTAGTATGGCAACCTCAGCAAAATGCTGTAAACATGAGCATAAATGTTAATAATAAGTCTTACGCAAGATCGTAATCTTACTAAAATACCCTCTTCCAGACAAGAAATGATATGGCATGGGCGTAAGCACGATTTGTGAAATCATGCAGCCAACAACACGCAAAAGGCCAAACCATGTTGCTACCTCAAATTGCATATATGTCATTCCTGTAAATCCGAATCGCCTTCTTTTCCAGGAGCATATGTTTTTGTCTCTGTGATGTCCTTGATGGATAAGTCTCTGTGTCGGCTTTCTGTGTCGGCTTTTTGCTTTTGTAAAGGACAGCATCCTTGACTGGTTGTTAGCATCTCTATGACAGCATCTTGACCAGCATCTAGGACAGGTTGTTAGCATCTTAGAGGACACAGCATCTAGGACAGGTTGTTAGCATCTTAGAGGACAGCATCTAGGACAGGTTGTTAGCATCTTAGACTAGCATCTTGGCATATGCTTGGCTGAGTAGCAGCCTATAAATATGTATACACAACCCCTCAGGTTGGTATGGCATTGTGAAGAGAAATAAACCAAGAAAAAATTACCCTATCTCCAAGTGTCATCCTCTCCATGAGAGTAAGGATCTTGCTATCACCAAGAGCAAGAGTCCAGCGTGTAACAAGTGGTATCAGAGCTATACTATCCTGTAGCCTGAGCATCTCTGCTCATCTCCTTCTCGGCCTCGCAGCGGCCCACCGTGCGGCAGCGGCTCGGTATCCCACGCTCACTCCTCTCGGAGACGGCGGCGGCTCGTCGAGCGGCCCTCTCCACGCAACACCCCCGATGCGCGCCATGTCCGCAGGCGATCTCGGCCTTCGGTCGCCTCGAGCATGCGGCGTCGTGACGGCCGAGCTTCGCCGCAGCGAGCGGCCACGAGAGCAGCGGCGAGACGCTGCGGCGCGCGCGAAAGGGCGTCGGTAGCGGCGGCGGGCGGGCAGCAGCGGCGGAGGTGGAAGCGGCGGCGGCGGATGCGGCGCGTCGCGGCGCAGCGAGGTCAAGGTTCGCGCGCGGCAACAGCGCTCCATTCTGCGATGGCAGCGACGCGGACCTTGAGCGCCCAGAGGAGGCGGCACGAGGGCGGCGGCGCGATGGGCGGCGCGCCGCCACGGCGCGGCGGCAGCCCAGACAGCGCGGACGCGCGACGGCGCTCTGGAGGAGGCACGCCGCGGCGGCGGCGTGCGGTCGGCGGAGAGCGCGGCCTTCACGAGCGCGGCTCTCTCCCGGTTGATGCCGTGGTCACCACGAGTACGGTATCGTCGAGGGCGTCGGCTCGGCCGCGGGTGGCCTACCCTCACCAAGTCCAACTTCGTCGAGTGGGCTGCGGTGATGAGGTAAAGCTCAGTGCGGCATATGTGGGATGCGATGCACGGCGGCGTCGACTACAACCAGGATCGGCGGCGCTGGATGCTCTCATCGCTGCGATCCGCCCGAGATGCGATTCGCTACCAACAAGCGGATGCCAAGGAGGCTTGGGACGCCATCGCTGCGCGCGCGGCGGCGGCGAGCGCCCTCAAGTCCACACTGCGAGCGCCGCGCGAGTGGGAGAACGGCCTTCAAGCCGGTGAGGGCGTCGATGACTTTGCTCTCGTCTCAACACTCATTGCGGCGGCCGTGCGATTTGGCGATGACACCTACGATGAGAGAGAGCTGTTGAGAAGCTCTTTCGCTGCGTCCCAGAAGTACAAGCGGATGGCTCGCTCGATCCGGTCTCTGCTGACCTCTCCACGATGTCGATCGAGGAGGCGGGTCGCCTCAAGGTCGTTGGCGATGAGTCACGGCGTCTCGGGACCCGTCGCCATTGGCGGAAGCTCCTTCTCACTCGGAGCGATGGGATGCTTGCCAAGGTGACGAGGAGAAGGGGAGTCCTCTTCCCGACGGTGATCGTAAGCACGGCAAGCCGCGCAAGGTGCGCAAAGGCGCCCAGGCCGGGACGCGAGGACGTGCCAAGGGTGATGCTCGCAGAGACGCCCAGGGCGGCGCCGCTGGCAAGCAAAAGCCGACGCGAGCGACTCTTGCCACAATCTGCGGCAAGCTTGGTCATTGGGCGAGTTGTCGGCGACCACGGCGGCGCCGAGCTCACGTCGCGCGGCGGAGGAGGAGGAGCAGCCGGCTCTGTTCATTGCTCATGCGAGCATCGAACTACCTCCAGCGGCACCGGCCGCAGCGGCTCTCCTCCACCTTGACGATCCAAAAGCACACGCCCTCCTTGGCGACGGCTCTGGCAACAACAAGACCGACGGGTGGTGCCTCAACACCGGCGCCACCCACCACATGACCGGGCGGCGGGAGTTCTTCTCCGAGCTTGACTCTAGCGCCCGAGGCTCCGTCAAGTTTGGGGACGCCTCCGGCGTGGAAATCAAGGGCGTCGGCTCGTCATCTTCACCGCCGTGTCACGGTGAGCACAGCCGCTCACCGGCGTCTACTACATCCCGGATCTGCGAACTCCATCATCGGCTTGGGACGGTGGATGAGAACGGCTCGCGTGTCGAGATCGAGCACGGTGCTGCGGTTTGGGATCTTCGCCACCGCCTTCTTGCCAAGGTAACGAGGCGGAAATCGACTCTACATCCTTCATGTGCGGTGGCACAACCCCTGTCTCGCCGCTCGTCGGACGACGGCGTGCGATGGCACGAGCGCTTTGGGCACCTTCGCCCGAAGCCACAGGCGGCTCGGTGCCACGGAGATGGTGCGAGGCTGCCGAGCCTTGACCATGTGGAGCGGCTATGCGGCGTCTGCGTGTTGACGGCGGGCGACTCCTTTCCCAGGAAGCGAGTTTCCGAGCCAAGGAGAGGCTCGAGCTCGTGCGGGACTTGTGTGGCGGTGACACCGCCACACCGGGAGGACGACGCTACTTCCTGCTGCTCGTCGACGACCTCTCCCGCTACATGTGGGTGATGGTCCTCGGCGGCAAGGAGAGGCTGCGGGCGCCATCGAGCGCCACGCAGTCTGCTGCGGAGGCGAGTGCGCCGCAAGCTGCGCCACGGACAACGCGCGAATTCACGGCGGTGGTCGCGTCATCTTGTCTTGATGAGGGCATTCAGCGCCACTACTCCGCGTCGTACAGCCCGCAGCAGAACGGCGTCGTCGAGCGGCGCAACCAGACGGTTGTGGGGATGGCTCGGGCCCTCCTCAGCGAGAGGGGATGCGGTGTCTTACGGGAGAGGCGGTGGTGACGGCCGTCTACATCCTCAACCGCTCGCCTACCAAGGCGCTCGACGGCAGGACGTCGTACGAGGCTTGGCATGGGCGCAAGCCGGCGGTCTCCCACTTGCGGGTCTTCGGCTCCCTCGCGTTCGCCAAGGAGCTTGGCCACATCGGCAAGCTCAACGACAGGAGCACTCCGGGAGTGTTCATTGGCTACGCAGAGGGCTCGAAGGCCTACCGCATCCTCGACCCTGTCACACAACGCGTCCGCATCTCGCGTGACGTTGTGTTCGACGGCGGCGGGCGTGGGACAAGGCGGTGGGCGGCGGTTCGACTCCGACTCGTGGACCGTTGTCGACTACGTCCTCTTCGAGAGAGCTGGGGGAGCTAGCAGCTCGTCTTCACCGAGCTCGTCCACCTCGACACCTTGCTCGCCACCAGCTCCGGCGAGTGTTCCACGCTCTTCTGCACCGGCTCACCACTCTCCTGCAC
The DNA here is from genome assembly GCA_036346255.1 of Ampelocalamus luodianensis. Lineage (NCBI taxonomy): Eukaryota > Viridiplantae > Streptophyta > Magnoliopsida > Poales > Poaceae > Ampelocalamus > Ampelocalamus luodianensis. Next base: position 26,821,985 of record CM070625.1, read on the forward strand.
CAGCGGCCACACCACCGGGATCGGCCCCAACGGCCGGTCCACGGCGAGCGGCGCGCGGTGGAGTTCGCTACTCGCCGTCCCACGACGAGATCGCGTCGGCGCTACCACGACGGCGAGCCTCGCGCTACCGTACCATGGACAATATCCTCGGCGGCCGCCGTCCACGATCGGCGCGGACGACCGAGCGGAGCGCACTTGGCGTGCGACGACGGCGAGCCCGCTCCTTCGGCGAGGCGGAGGAGACGCGGCGTGGCGTGTCGCGATGAAGCAGGAGATGGACGCCGTCGAGCGGAACCGGACGTGGGAGCTGGCGGATCTTCCTGCCGGTCACCGCGCGATCACCCTTAAGTGGGTGTTCAAGCTGAAGCGGGATGAAGCCGGCGCCATCGTCAAGCACAAGGCTCGCTTGGTGGCACGAGGCTTCATGCGGCGGGAGAGGTCGACCGGCGGCGCCGCACCGTCGCGCGCATGGAGTCCGTTCGTCTTCTCCTCGCACTTGCAGCCCAGGAGGGTTGGCGCGTCCATCACATGGACGTCAAGTCCGCCTTCCTCAACGGCGACTTGAAGGAGGAGGTCTACGTTCGTCAGCCGCCGGGATTCGTCATCCCCGGCAAGGAGGGCAAGGTCCTCCGCCTGCGCAAGGCCCTCTACGGCTTGCGGCAGGCACCACGAGCCTGGAACGCTAAGCTGGACTCCACCCTTCTGCAAATGGGGTTCGGCGAGAGCGCACACGCAGGTGCGGTCTCACCGGCGGGGCAAGGCGGCAACGCCTGGCGGTGGCGTCGTCGGCGACTTGGTGATCACCGGCTCCAAGGAGGCCGAGTCGGCGTTCAAGCGAGATGAAGACCGCCTTCGGATGAGCGACTTGGGGCTCCTCTCCTTCTACCTGGGGATCGAGGTCCACCAGGACAGCTCCGGTATCTCTCTTCGCCAGACCGCCTACGCCAAGCGCAACATCGAGCTGGGCGGGCTCACCGACTGCAACCCAGTCCACACTCCTATGGAGGAAAGGCTGAAGCCGAGTCGTGAGAGTGCGGCGGAGGAGGTGGGCGCAATGCGATCTGCGCGCATTATGGGCGCCTTCGCTACCTTGTCCACACGCGGCCGGACTTGGCGTTCGCCGTCGGCTCGTCGGCCGGTTCATGCGGATCGGCGACGGAACACCAAGCCATGAAAAGGATCGCCGCTACGTCGCGGGCACCTCCGACTACGGCTTGCACTACCCAAGGTGCCCGGCGCGCGCACTTCATCGGCATGCAGCGGCGGCGACCACGCCGTGACATCGACACGAGCAAGAGCACTAGCGGACGTTGTTCTTCCTCGGCAAGTGTCCGATCGGTGGCGATCGGTCAAGCGGCGGTAGTGGCTTTGTCTAGCTGCGGCGGTACATTGCAGCCACTACCGCTTCTACTCGAGCTCGTGGTGGCACGGTGCTGGCGATCTCCTTGACGAGACGCGGAGCGGTGGAGCTCGGGTGGACAACAAGTCCGTCTTGGCCTTGGCGAAGAACCACGTCTTCCATTAGCGCAGCAAGCACATCCGGTGAGGTATCACTTCATCGGTTGCTGGATGAAGGGAGTATCCGCCAACTACATCAACACCCAAGACCATTTCACCGACTTCGACCAAGTCTCTTGGGCGGATCAAGTTCCGGAGTTTCGCGCCGGATCGGGATGGCTCGATTCCTCACAAGGAGACACACAAGACTTAGGGGAGAATGATGGATAAGTCTCTGTGTCGGCTTTACGTGGTCGGCTTTGTGTCGGTTTTTGCTTTTGTAAAGGACAACATCCTTGGTAGTTGTTAGCATCTCTAGAACAGCATCTTGACCAGCATCTAGGATAGGTTGTTAGCATCTTAGAGGACACAGCATCTAGGACAGGTTGTTAGCATCTTAGAGGACAGCATCTAGGACAGGTTGTTAGCATCTTAGACTAGCATCTTGGCATATGCTTGGCTGAGTAGCAGCCTATAAATATGTATACCCAGCCCCTCAGGTTGGCATGGCATTGTGAAGAGAAATAAACCAATAAAAATTTGTCCCATCTCCAAGTGTCATCCTCTCCATGAGAATAAGAATCTTGCTATCACCAAGAGCAAGAGTCCAGCGTGTAACAGTCCTAAACTCTAATATGTTATAAACATGATATTTTGCAGCATGAATGCTCTGAACAGTAAGTTTAGCTGTTGTATTATAATATACAGGTTGAAGCACGGCTTCAGAAGTGCTAAGCTTTGGATTCCATCTATTATTGAGGACCTGAGGTACACCCAAACCAATAAAAGAACAGTTTCATAGATGACCAATTAAATATTCAAACAAGGATAGAAATAATAGGAGCTTTGATACTTTAAGTATCAAAATCAAATAAATCTGTAACATTTAACTAACACTTAATTTTTTATCTCGCTAAGTAACATTGTCTACCGTAGCAAACCTTGGTGATTTAACTTTATGAAAATGACCAGCACACCTTATGCTTGCTGCATTTGAGAATTGAGATTAGTACTTTTTGTTGAATATTTGTCGAACGACAAACATCACCGTTGTCTTTAGAAAAGTTGGTACTGTAGTTCAGTTGTGTCGTTTTGCAAGGGAAGTAGTAATTCCTTCCGACTTGTTGAATATACATTGCACTATTTTACAATTCACAAGACAGCAGAAGTGACAAACCAAGTCTGCATCTAAGTTTAGAATAATAACTAATCTTGAATGTTATTCTTTAATCTGAGGTCACATTTCATTAAAGTTCTCACTAGAGGAATGCTCATGACTTAGACTCGAATGTAGACTAGATAAATGTTACTTTGGGATCGAATCTTGGGGGCTTATATCACTAAATTATTTACCTAGAGATTCACTGTGACTACCTGTTGGATTAGCAAAAGAGCAAGGAGGAAAGGGACATGAAGCACCAAAACTGCCTTTGTGATCAATGGAATGACCAGGCGAGGCACACTAACATATAGTATGGTTGAGTGAGATCATCTCCAATGACACTAGTAGTACTGACTAGTTCCTACCGATTATAGGCAACTAATGGAGAAGGTTGTGTTTGAGGGAACAGAGACATGACTCAAAGACAATGAGATTGTTCTATTCATGTAATGACAAACCTTATTCACCTATGTTTTAGAAAATTTGGGTAGTTGCCGGACCTAAAAAAAAATCTAATTGTTTTAATAGTTTAATGTAAACACCTTGATTGATATTTACAATTTGGAGCAATTGTCAAAGACTGAAAATGTAAAAGAAAGCATTTCTAAACCAATAGATCTTTTTGGATAAGGTAACAAATTACATCAAACGATCCTTCAAGTAATCTCAAGTAAATCAGCATATTTTTCTCGTACAATAATCTATGGAATATGTTAAAATGTTCCTGACTTGCTTAAGCTGAACACAATATAAATGAGGCAGAAGTTCTCATATCCCACAAAAGCATGGCTAAGCGCTAGCAATTCCAACGGCTCTAAAGAGAGTACAGAGAATTATATGTGGTATAGAAATTTGTAAGTCTGAAAGGTTTAGCATCGGAAGTTGAGGTCACCGAACTAAGTATTAGCAAGCAGCTAACCTACCTAGATCAAGCGAATGAAAAGTAAAGCAAAGGTCCGGGCTAAAGGTCCCGACTTAGGTGGTGATTACATTTTCACATGGAAGAATTGTCTGAGCAATCCTTGGGAAGGGCAACATAGTTTGCTGGTATAGAAGCAGCTGTCTTGCCAACCTCCTTCACTTTTCCAGAAGACAAGCCTCCCTTGCGTGACATTGGGGTAGAGACACGCCGGATGTTCGGTGTTCCGCCAACGATGTTGGCGTTAGAGCTCTGTCCAAGAGGCTTCCTTGCCGAAACAGGACGCATAGGGCTTGGCTTCGTTCCAAACAATGCACCGTGTTCTGCTGCAAACTGTTCTTGTAATTTCTTTAGCTCCTGAAAATAGTGGAAACGTCCAACAACCCATTAGACCTGAAAGGCTGAAATGTGTAGCAGGAAAGCCCACCTCTCCTTACATGGTACCAACCAGGGATTGGCTAACCGTTTCCGGGATGTTTCCCGCTGGCTGGCCAGGAACGGTAACCGGCCGGTTACCGGAAATCCCGTTTTTTTTCGGGATGAAATTCGATCGAATTCGCTTAAAATCCGTCTAAAATTCGAAATTTGAATTTTGAAGTTGCTAAACCGGACGTTGTAGTTCCGATTTTGATCTTCCCGGAGGGGGTCCGGTAGCCAGTTACCAGCTGGGAATTTTATCTACTACCAACACCCCCACCTATATCTCTTTTTAGCTCTCCAAATCATTCGTAAAAATGAATCGTGTAGAAGAGGATGAGACATTTAGCTGGCAGTATTGCAAATGACAATGCTGCATTCGATAAGGAGCAATCTAAAGTATCTTAATCATTGAACAGCTCAGCTGTTTGAACTGTCAACTATTGTATCATTTGTATTCTTGGAGCTGGGCCAGATTAGCATTCATCTCCACAAAGCTTAGCTCTAAAGAGAACATGCTAAAGAGGAAAACTACAATAACCGAGCACAGTAGTGAATGTGACCAGGATTGAATGGGACAAAAGACATGGAAAATAAGAACCGACCCGCAATCGACGTTTTTCCTCTTCCTTTTGTTGTCTTACTGAGGTGTATTGTTCTAAACTATCCAGCAGCCTCATCTGTAAGTGAACACAGCAAATCTTACATAAGCAAGATGAAATCGACACAGATAAGCCTTTTCATTTGAAAAGAAGAGCTCTGAGTAACTAAACTTGCCTTATTGTACATAAATGGAAGGCCCTTCTCCTTTTCCCAAGTTTTAATTTTAGCAGTTAAATTCTCCAGCAGAGCTGTAGAATAAAATAATTTGAAGTTGAAAATCATGTGTAATCAGTAATTAACTTCTGTTAGAGAAATCAAAGCTCAACATTAGTTGACAAAACTGTGGAAAACAACAAGGAAATAAGTGCCAGAGATGAAGTTAAAATGTTTGAATGAGTGGTAATTGTAAGTTTAACTTAAAACAGGGGGTGTACCAAATGACCAATAAGCATGTTTCCAGAAGAAATCACTTAATTGAGTTTTTTAGTAGAAATATTAGTTAAGGAATAAAGCAAACATCTCACCACAGTTTTAATCTAGATTAGATTAAGCAGCAGTTAAACTTTGATGTACTCATAGCTATCCTTACACAATCTGAAATCACAATCATGTGAGGGCAGTGCAGCATTCTCATAGTCATATGACATAGTCCTATAATGATGGGAGCTCATCCAATCATTAGATACTAGATAGTTATAGTAGAAGCACAAACAAATATACAGGCTTACATGGAATTTTGCTGACCAATATCCTTGCTTTCTCCGCACGCTTGAGATTTTTGTGAGCTCCTCGACCAGCATTATAACGGTTTTGATCCTGAAGTGGAAACCAAGGATATCACATTAAGCATTGGTATATGACAGATGTAGCATTGTAATACTTCAACTGAAGATATCTAGCTGATCAATTAACCGTTTGAACAAGTGAAGAGCATCTAGGGATACAAGAAAATTTCAAGTTACCCTCTCATATTCATCAAGCCAGCCCTCCTCTTCAGTTGCTAATGTCCATTTTTCAACCTTTTCTAAAATGTCCTTTCTGCTTATAGCATGCTCTCTTGCCTCTGCAATTCGGTCATCCATACCTGTAAGAAGCTCTGAGAGATCCGCTCTACCTGCACACCGAAGTTTATAATTTATCAAATTAAACAAATAGCAGTAGGAAACCATGAGGGAATAAACTAACAAAGAGCATATGATCAAAAGTTACTCATAAAATTCCATCTAGAATCAGTTAAATCCAGATGGAATTGAATATTGAATCATCAATCATCATGAAGACTAAGAGAGAAGCAAACAAGCTGTTATGATGGCTACGGACAATTTATAAGGAACAGAATTACACACTAATTTCAAAAATTGTGCTTGATGTGGGTCATCAAATCATAGAACAATTGCACAAAAAGCCTAATGTAAGAAAAGATCCCAGTGACAGAAAAAACTTAGTTATAGGGCATGCTATATTAAGAAACCAGAGAAACCAGCCTGGCAGTTTATACAAAACAGCAATTTCCTCATCCTACCATCCAATAATAAATATTCCTTTAATTGAGTCTATCCCATTTTTATACCAAGATTGGAGTCGAAATATTCAGATACCAAGATGAAACATAGTAGAAGACAAGAATTTCAAAGCCAGAGAACCTAATATAATACCAATGCATTTGACTAAAAAGTTCATATAATTTCAAGATGAGGTAGAAATGACAACATAGAAGTACCAGCAAAATTTTGAAAAAGGAAAACTGAATGAGAAAAAACACAATATAAGAAATAAATGTGTATAATAACTAAAGTAGTGAATTTTCAGGTTAAAAGGTACAAGGAAGAAGTGAACCAGAATCAATAAGATCATTGAGAATCCGCCGCTCATAATCACTGTCAATGTCCATGTGAACACTTCTGTAGATGTCTTCAAGCTCAGTCATTTTCTTTAAGACGAGCTCTTTCATTTTGCTGGCTTTCAAACGATTCAGTCTCTTAACCTCAACCTCTACCTAGACAAGGGGGGAAAGGATTTTTACATGAAAACTAACATAACTTGAAGACATTAGCTTTTATGGGAATTCAAAAAATAAAATAAAATAAAAGGAGGCAATCAGTAGTAACCTTCTCAATAAGGTCATGTGCAAGGCATCCTTGGGGCATCAGTGTATTGGGGGAGACTGAAATCAAAGAAGTAACATGGTCAAAGCATTTTTGTTCATCAATTGGTGTGTCCATGAGGTTCCATAACTCAATCAGTGTGCTGCCAAGATCTTGCAGCTGCAATAGAGAATGCAAATTTACACGATGTTAATATTGATACAGTCAAAAATCTCGAACAAAAAATAATGGTTCCTAAATTCATGAAATACTAACAGGGAAATAACTATAGTTATAAGAGGACTAAAGACTGCCCCGGGAGGTTTAAGTAGAAAAAATCTTTAGCAAACATAATGGTACATAAGTATATTACATTATTGTGAGAAATTCTATGAACAATAGTCAGTAACCATATACTCTGGACATGAATAATAATAAAGGGAATGACGATGAGTAAAAATGTGACAAAGTTAGGAAATAGGATGGTATGTGATTATATTATGATTGTGAAAAACATTGCGCACTGTACAATAAACAAATAGTAAGCCATCCTCTGTACAGGATAACAGGAATCATAATAGAGTGAGAAGAAGGAAAATATGATACTTGATTTCCATTACACAGTTCTGCAAAATTTCATGAAAACCATGCTTTCATAAGCTGAATCACATGATAAGGTCAAGGTCAATGCCTAGAGTACTGGAGGTCAAACAGTAGCAGAAAACAAACCAAGCTGAACACATTGCAGTAAGATACATGCAGACCCCTGCTTTTATGATATGATGACTAACTTGAACAACAAATATCAATACCTTCCGGAGCCTCTGTTTCTTCTCTTGATTTAATGCATGAACTTTTCCTGCGAGCCTTTCAAGTGTACTATCACTTATACTCAAGGATTTAGTTCTTCCCAACTCAACAAAGCTGGGATGAACTTCGTATAATGCTTTCTTAAGATCAAGAGACATCATGTTGCACATATCATCAATACATTTAATCTGGACATCGATCTTTTGCAGCCTGAGATTCTGAAAAAAATAAATACAGTCAATTTAAGCGTCAGAGCACAAGGAATGTGAATAGCACAGTTTTACAGCAAGCGCGCAACCTTTTCTGTCTGGAGCTCATTAAGCTGGGTCTTCAATTCTCCTAGTCTTCCTAATGATAAGTTGGTCTCATCCACCAAAGGAGTTGCGGTATCCCCATGATCAATAGTTCCTGAAATTTCCTCTTGTAGACGGACTATTTGCAGCTGAACAGTCAAAAACTCGTTTACGCACTCATCCCTCCTCCGTCTCAAACCTTCAAGAACTGGCTCTACTTTTGCAAGTTGTTCCATCAATGAACCCCCAAGCTTCTCTACCTGAACAAATAAAGAATATCAAGGCCAACAACAACACATGAGCGCACGCTATCAGCAACAAGCATGGATCATGAAAGCAATTCACAGACCCTAGAAAAGGATTCACACTCTCCAAGAGCAGACAGGATTTTATCTATGTCAGCTTCGCCCGAAGACAACGCTTGAAGTAGGTCTGCCTTTTGCTTTCTCGTTTGCTCTACTTTCTTTCTGTAAACATTGAGGCAATCCTCCTCTAGTTGCAATATCATCCTGTCTCTTTCCACTTCATCCTGACCAATTTCTCCCCATAGTTCCTGAATCAACAGTTGCAATCTTTAGTGTCGTATCAATAGCAGTGTTCCTCTAGGCCCCGCCTAGGTGCTAGACGCAGCCCTCCCACCTAGCCGATTTATCCCGCCTAGGCGGCCGCCCAACTAGTACCTAGGGCCTAGGGGAACACTGATCAACAGGTTGACAGTATATAAAGCAACTTCCATCCAATGCAATGCAGAAAGAAACAAAAGAAGCAAGAACATCTGGACGCTTGATACAAGCAGATACTGAAACAAACATGAACACAAAAGTGAAAACTTTCGACAATGATTTGTCACAATCATAATCACAGCCCAACGAACCACCACAATCCACACCAAAAGCATCAGTAAAAACCAAGAAATGCGACGATCGCAACCGAATACCTGAACTAAGAAGCAATCTAACCATCATTTTTTACCAAGAAAGCATCAAGAAACACAAAATCGACGCACAATTCCAACTCGTCCTTGGGAGCCAACACCAAGAATCACAAAACACAACAATCGGAGCTCGATCCCCACAAATCAGTAGCCCGAGCGCCAAACAACATCCATCCATTTCCGACAAATGGCAAACGAACCCGATTCCCTTCTTCACCAAGAACCGCCGTAGCCACAATTGCCGCAAACAACGCATCAAAATCACGGTAAAACCAAGATACGGTCGACCCATCCCCGAAAACTAGCACTAAAATCGCGCCCAAAAAATCGAATCATTAGGAGAAGGAGCGGGATCGGACCTGCAGTTCTTGGAGAAGAGAACCGCAGGAGACGCGCGGCGGCGACGGCGTCATCGCCATGATCGAGGAGGCGGGGACGATCCGGGGGTTTGGATTTGGATATGGATTGCGCCCTCCTTCGCCTAGGGTTTATAGAGAGGGAGAGGGAACTTGGGAGGAGAGTGATTTGAAAGGGGGAGAGCGGGAGGAGAAAGGGTAGCGAAGAAGGGATGTTATTATTACCAGCGGCGACAGCGAGAAGAGGGATTTGAAAACGGGTGCGCTGTTCTCGCCTACTTTGCTGGGTAGGTCTAGGCTCGGTAGATTTGAGGGAATTTGTTCAAATTTGGTTTTGGGGACTTTTTGCCTTTATAGATGCTAAATATTGGGATACTATTTTTCTTATCTCCAATGAGAAAAAGATGTCGGCACACTACGGTACTTTTACGAAAAAAAATTAAAATAGTATTATTTCAAAAAAATAATTACAAAATTAAATAGCCGGAAAAAAATCACAAAAAGTATGCCCCTATCGCCATTTGAAATTGAACTGGTGACAGGAGGGCTATGTCGTTTTTATTTATTTATGTCTAGAGAATTTTTAAAAAAAATTGTATTTTTGAAAAATTTGCTAATACGTTGAAATGTTTGCGTAGTTCGGAATGTAAAATCGGATAAGGCAATGTAACGTGAAGTAGAGAATGTGAGTTCGGCGACGTAATGACACAAACAGCCCCTTCGGAACGAAATGAAAAAAATATTTCAGTTTAGGGTTGCCATGTGCAATGTTGCCTCGATTGCATTGTTCGTGGAACCGATTCCTTCGAAAAAAGATTACGTAATATTTAACAGTCCAAATATTTAGGAGAAAGAGATGTAAGTTTGAAGGAGATCATAATTCAATTACGAAATACATGGCGTGTAGGGTTTGGTTACGTACATTAAAAACACCAACATGCACGAATAAACAAACCGAAATACACCTACGATACATATGCGCCTTTTTGGAATCCAGAAAAGGTTGATTGGAACAAAATCGATCTATCGTGGTGGCTCATCAGTCCCTTCCCCTTGTCTCTGGTCTACCCATGGCGGTTGCCAGTCTAAAAGTCAACTATGTTTTGCGAGACGGGCTGGACGATTGAATGATGTTAGCATAGCACAACGAATGATCAAATTAATAATCATGATGCAAACTGAGCATAACTTACCTCTTTGATCCGGACTGCACCCGAGCGACGGGAAGCGCTAGGACGACCGCCGGTCTCATTAGCAGAAGACTTCCCCTTGTGCGTCGCACGCTCGGGCTCCTCTTGTGCCTTTTCAGTAGGGTCAGGTAGGGTACGTAAGGTTTCCAACGTTTGAAGGTCTTGGCTCACATCGCATAGTTCAGCATGTACTTTTGCTGGATGAACGTTCTATCGAACATGTTCGGGTCGTCGATCCATTGAAAGAAGTTGCATTGCATCTCCGGCTACCATTATACGCGGATGTAGTTAGGGATTTATGTAATGGAACTTAATATGTGAAAAATCTATATGTGTGCAAGATACGCTTACGAGGTGGTGGCTGCATGTGTAGTAAGCTCGGGCGGCCGTCGCGGGGTGTGTGGATTGGATGATTTTTGCTGGTTCTTCGTACACACATTGCGGGTGTGGGAACTCCGGTGGTACCGACGCATCCTTTATAGAATTATCCGGGTAGGGTTTAGCCCTCTCGGTAAGCCACTTGCGCTTCGGCAGTATCCTCGTGTAGAGCTCGCCGAGTCCTCCATCTCCTTTCTCTCAGTTGTGTGAACCAAGCTTTGGTGTAGTGTTAGGTGCGCTAGTATAGTGTTATACTGTAACTCTCTTCTCCTCCACTTCTGTTCTTCCTCCTTTTATAAAAGGATTTTTTAGCCTCAAAAGGAAGCGCCCTAGTGTGGTCTTTTCGGACTGAAAAGGTGGTGTTGCAGTGTGTTGTCATCTCGGTCTACAAAAGTGACAACGTGTGGTGTGACAGGGTGCAGTCTTTTCAGACTAAAAAGGTGTTGTGGCGGAGTGTGGTCTAATCGTTCTGAAAAGTTAGCGTCGCAGTGTGTTGTCATATCGATCTGCAAAATTAGCAGCGTGTAGCGTGACAGGGTGCGGTCTTTTCAGTCTAAAAAAGTGGCGTGGTGGTGTAAAGTCTAGAAACAAGATGGTGTGGGGTGTCGCGATGCTAACAATCTCACATGGTCGCAGTGTTCACGCAAAAAAAATAAAAATTGAAACACGAGACTAGCATAATAATAGTTATACAGAAATTAATATTTACATGGCATAACTGGTATTTACATGAACAAATATCTACTCGCAGCCTCTCTTGGGCGTACCCCGCGTGTCGCCCCTGGCCCCGTATAGGGCGGCTACAGGCGCTGGTGCGAGTACATCAAAGGCTGAGGCAACCAAGGTACCCAACCGATGCGAGTAGCCTGAGGGAGTGTTGCGAGGGGATCCTGCATCGGTTGGCTCGGTCTGGGCATATCGTGTAGCTGTGAAACCCCTACGGAGACCTGGCTACCATGCTGGTCAAAGTCGAAGTCCCCGGAGTGTGATTCCTCGTGCGACACCACCGGCTCGTCCCAAAGCGGTGTATAGCCTGTCAAACATTACGTTGTGCATGTAAACATAGTGAAAACCAGAAAATAGTACGTTATTCATGCAAGCAAGATAGTCATACCTCGTCGCACAAGGCCAGAGGACGGCTCCATGTACACCTGCCCCGTGTACGGGTGGAACTCATGACCTGTAAGAGAAAATTGTTGTTAGTAACTAGTGGAGTTTGAAATAAAGAACCGAACGTGAGTATTTCATGCTGACCTACAAACTATGCCGGGGTAATCCCAGCACGGTGCCACGAGGACCCGCTCGCCACGTCCAAGTAAGGAGTCCTGAGGCATGACGCACCGTGGCTCATCCCCTCCCCCCCCCGATCCACGCACAGGTGGGTCCACCGGGTCCCTCGGCGTACAACAAGACACGATCTGGATCCCTCGTCTTGTCTTCTCGAGGAACTGCTCTGTGACCGCTCTGATGTCCTACGCCATCATGCTAAAGTGCTCCCCGAGCATCAACTGATGTATGGAGGCCGCCAACTCGTGCACCTCCCGGTGCAGATCGACCTGTACACATAGTTAACAAGTTAAAAACCAAAATCTTGTGAAGCAAATAAGAAGAATGGACCATTCAATACGTACCATGTGATGGAATGCAGAGTTTGGTTGGGTGGGGTACGTGTTGGATGTTGTAACCTTGTGTCGTGGTAGGTCATCCACAACCCTGATGCGGCGAACCCTCGTCCTACTGGAGTTCCACTCGATGTACTTCGCGCGTCCTGGGGTCGTAGGGAGCATCCTCCTGGACGACATCAGCAAAGGCGCTGATCCACTCCTAAATCCAAGGGAACATCCTCTCCGCCTAGAAAGTTATAGCATGTACTCCCTTCCTAGTGTACCTATAGAAGTCAAAATGATTGTTTTCTAGGTATGTAACGCAAATGGTACGATAGAAGTAAAACATGAACTTACCTATGGACATTCGGTTGTACCCGCTAGCCCTAGGGGGTTGGGACTTCCTGGTGCAGACCGAACTGGCGCATGACCTGCTACACCTGGTACTCCTCAACAAAGGCGTCGTGCACCAAGCACCTCTGCGTGTACCAGTACTCGTGGTCTCGCGTGCACAAATGATGCTATCATCTGTTAGTTGATCGAACATCGCAACGTAGTCTGGGTAGGACATGTGCATAGTGATCGGCGTGTAGGTGACATGTAGAATAGAACAACGAAAACTTAGCACATGAAATTGAATTACATTACGAAAAAGAATAATTGTTCAGGAACCTTACCCGTCGGCGGCACCACACCGTACCCACGGTTGATCGATCCACGTCGTCGTCCTCGGCGTACATGTTGACCGTGTACACTCCCAACTCCAGTTGTGGTCGTCCGATCTGGAAACGCTTGAAGGACCACAACTGAAGGAGCAGTGGGCATCCAGAGAGGACGGAGCTATCCTGAACCCGATGGCATGCATCACACATCTCGTGGTACATCACGCACAGTCCGATGCAAGGTTTCCAGCGTTTGAAGATCTCAGCTTGCATCGTATAGTTCAACATGTACTTCTGCTCGATGAACGCCCTATCGTACATGTCCGAGTAGTCGATCCATTGGAAGAAGTTGCATCGCATCTCTGGCTACCATTATACGCGGATGTAGTTAGGGATTTATGGAATAAAACATAAGATGTGAAAAATCTATGTGTGTGCAAGATTCGCTTACAAGGACATTCCCCATGTGTAGTACGCCCGGGCGGCCGTCACCGGGTGTATGGACTGGATGATCTTAGCTGGTTCTTCGCGCACACATTGTGGGTGTGGGAACTCTAGTGGTACTAGCGTATCCTTCATAGAATGATCCGGGTAGGATTTAGCCCTCTCGGCAAGCTACTTGCGCTTCCGCAGCATCTTCGCATAGAAGTTTACCGACGAGTCCGATATCTCTTTCCTCTCAGTTGTGTAAACCAAACTTTGGTGAAGTGTTGGGCGTGGTATAGTTTTCTCCTCCAGCTCTCTTCTCCTCCAGTTCTCTTCTCCCTCCTTTTATAATGGGTCTTTTAGGTCTGAAAAGGTGGCATGGCGGAGTGTGGTATTTGTGGTCTGCAAAGGTAGCATTGTAGTGTGTTGTCATCTCGGTTGGCAAAAGTGGCAATTTATGGCGTGTCATGATGCTTTCTTTTCGGTCTTAAAAGGTGGCGTGACAGAGTGTGGCTTTTTCGGTCTGAAAAGGTAGCGTTGTAGTGTGTTGTCAACACGGTCCACAAAAGTGGCAGCGTGTGGCGTAACAGGGTGTGGTCTTTTTTGTAACACACCAGCCTGACAAGGGCCTGGAATGCTACTAAACTAACACTATAACCATTTTAACATTGATACAATTCTCTAAAATCCGACAGAACCTCATTTGTTTAGTTACTAAACCGGAGATCCCAACTTTTAAATGTAACATAGTTAAATAATCCAACATCCAACATAATCAAGAGACCACCAAAACTATGCTAATCAACACTATATCATCCATAGCATGCTAAACAACTACAAGCATAAATAAAAGGACATCCATGATCCTCTAATCAACTCTATTACAAGTTATTCCAAGCAGAGAGAGTAATCATAAAGAATTCTTTAAGCAAGTTTCTCATCTACTAAATTATCATTCTATCAATTCAAATGTGTGTAGTTCATGCCATTGTGCAACCACTCTAAGTCTTACTCCCTCCCATGCATGCCGTTCTTGTAAAGTGATACCTAAAAACACAACAACAGCAAGAGTGAGCCTAAAGACTCAGCAAGTGCAATAAATGGCAATAATAACATAAACAACTGTAATCATCAACATCCATCTACAATCTCTATTATAAACATGTCATATGCTCATGCTATGCAAGAAGCTCAAGTGCACTTTCTCTTTCTCTTTTGTATTTTACCGAAATGCAAAGTATGCAACCGTCATTGCATACCCATGCCTCGTGCTCATAGCGCGAGGACCAATGCCCGATACTCCGCAAGTAAAGGGACCTCAAGCCCACACTCCACAAGTGTGGGGACCATAAGCCCATCGTTTTCATGATGGGGACCTCTTTCAATGCCCACATTCTACGAATGTGGGACCTCAACCCGTCATCCACATGGCGGGGACCTCGAATATGCATAGTCATATGATAGCATGATGCACATGAACAAAACTTTAAACCATCATAAATTTGTATTCACAACGTCATACATGAATAAACTTATTCATACTTCTAGCATTCATCATCGTTGACATTCATAGCATTCTAGCATCCATGAATAGCACATATATTCATAATACTAGCAAACATGAACAATCACTCATGAATAACAATTAATCATAGACTTCATAACTTTCAAACATCCATGAATAACACGTAACTCATATCACTAGAAGCCATGAACATTACCAATCATACCACCATAACAATCATGACAACACAAATTCTATAAGTATTTATCAAAGAATGACATTCAATAATTCCAATTATATCCATCATTATACTTGCCTTAACCGCGAGAGAACGAGGGATGTGCAGAAGGTACTGCCCCCGGGATCAATCCATCACCTAAATATATTTATAAGGCGTACTAAGACAATCATACTGGACCAAAAGCATAAATAATAGCATAACCGAACTCGCTATACTCTCAAGCGCATTTCCCAATTCCAACTCCTATAGATCGATATGTCCCCTCTGTGGACAGCCAACTTCTAAAATTCGTATCTTTTAGCACAAGAGTCCAAATGAGGTGTTCTTAGACTTCATTGAAAGGTTATCAATTTCCCTAACTAAACCTAGTTGGTGGACATCTCAAATTCTGTTTGTAAATGACTCTAATAGATCAATGAACAACATCTGTCCAGATCTGTCTAACACGTCTGGACAGCAGCACGGTAACGGACATAACTTTTGATTGGCTGAACCAAAATTAGTGTTCTTTAACAATCTGAAAAGCTAAGAACAAAACCTACCAAAGTCTAGTTGGGCAAAATTTCAGATTTTGCCACTAACAAAATTTGGCCCACGGCTCAAATCTGTTGGCAGAATTAACAGACAGAAATATTGGCTGAAATAAAATATCCATAACTTTTGTTCTACAACTCCAAATTGAACGTTCTTTATCAATCTCAAAAGCTTATAAAATTATCTACAATAACCTAGTTGGCATGACATTCATATTTTGCCTTTAACAAAAAGTGGCACACGGGTCAAAACTAATGATAGAAACTTACATACAATCTGGACAGCCACATTGAAATGTACATAACTTTTGAACCGTAACTCGGAATTAAGTGATCTTTACGCCCACTGAAAGCTAAGAACGAACCCCACATAACTCTAGGAGATGGGATCCTCTGATTCGGCTTCTAAGATCACGAAAACAGCCGCACAAACTACTGGACAGAACGCGATCTATTAAACCGACGAAAATCGATCTACCAAACGACATCAACCGCAACTACCACGCATCAACCAATGAAGAACACGCGACGTTACCCTTGTAGAATCGCAGAAAGATGAAGAAATCTCCCCGCGAAGACAATCTCCTCTCCTTTCTTCACTTGATCGGCAGCAGAGAGCACCGACGGCGAGGAAGGGAGGCACCAACGGAGGGGGGCTGCTTGGGGAGGGGAGGGTGATGCACTGTAGCACCGCGGCTACTGTAGCACGGTGGCGGCTACTGTAGTACGGGTTGGTACTGTAGTAGTTTTAGGGTTTTCCCCCCTTTTGGGCCTTGGTGCTGTGGGCCAAAAGCCCATAGCCCAGGTTTTGAAGAAATTTCAGAAAAAAAACCTTTAACTATTTTTGCTTTCTCTCTAACACGTTTCGGAGTAATACACCCCCCCTCTAAACTTCTGTTAAATCCATTTCCTAATTGGTTCTTCTCCCTAAATTATTTCTTCTCACTTAAATAAATTTGGGGTATTACATTTTTGGTCTAAAAAGGGGGCACGGTGGAGTGTGGTCTTTTCAGTGTGAAAAGGTAGCATCGAAGTATGTTGTCATCTCGGTCTGCAAAAGTAGCGGTATGTGGCATGACCGGGCGGGTGCGGTATTTTCAGTCTAAAAAGGGGACGTGACGGAGTGTGGTCTTTTCGGTGCGAAAAAGTAGCATCGAAGTGTGTTGTCATCTCGGTCTACAAAAGTGGCAATGTGTGGCGTGACCCGGTGCAGGCTTTAAGGTCTGAAAAGGTGGGGTGACACGATGCTGACTCCCTCACGTGATTACCCATAGACACAAGAACAAACAGTATCGAAACACAAGACTAGTATAATGTAAGTTGTACATAAATTTATATTTACATGACATGGCTGATAAATACAAGAATAAATATCTACTCGTGGGCCCTCTTGGGGCGTACCCCATGTGTGGCTCTTGGCCTCGTCCGGGGCAGCTATGGGCGCTAGTACGAGTAGGTCAAAGGCTCAGGCGGCCGAGGCATCATACCGACGCGAGTAGCCTGAGGGGGTGTCATGAGAGGGTGTTGCGTCAGCTAGCTCACTCTGGACGCACCATGTACCTGTGAAGCCGCTACGAAGACTTGACTGCTCTTGCCATGCGAAGGCCATCGTCACCCTAGTCGAAATTGAAGTCCCCGGAGTATGACTCCTCGTGTGACACCAGCTCCTTGTCCTAAAGGGGTGTATGACCTGTGAAAACGGTACGTTATGCATGTAAACCTGACAAAAATAATGAAATAGTATTTTGTGCATGCAAACAAGATAGACATACCTCGTCGCACGAAGGTAACGGACTGCTCCGCGTACTCTTGCCCCGTGTATAGGTGGAACTCAGGACCCGTTAGAGAAAATTATCGTTAGTAACTAGTGGAGTTCGGAATAAACAACCAGACGTGAGTGTTTCATGCTAACCTGCGAACTGTGCCAGGTTACACCCAGTACGGTGCCACGAGGACCCACCCACCACGTCTGGGTGAGGAGCCGTGGGGCATGACACACCATGGCTCACCCCTCATCCACACATAGGTGGGTCCACCACCTCCCTCGCCCAATGGCAAGACATCAATCGGATGCCTCGCCTCGTCTTCTCGACGAACTAGTCCATGAGCTCTCTAATCTCCCGCGTCGTCATGCTAAAGTGCTCTCTTGAGTGTCATACGACGCACGAAGGTTGCCAACTCGTGCATATCCCAATGTAAATCAACTTGTACACGTAATTAACAAGTTAGAAACCAAAAACTTGTGAAGCAAATAAGATGTACGGACCGTTCAATACGTACCACGCGATGGAATGCGGAGTCCGGCTAGGTAGGGTATGTGTTGAACATTGCAGCCTCGTGTTGTGGTGGGTCATCCACGACCCTAACGCAGCGAACCCTCGTCCAACTAGAGTACCACTCGATGTACTCCTTGTACGTCCCGGGGTCGTAAGGAGCATCCTCCTGGACGATGTCCTCCAAGGCGCGGAGCCAGCCCTGAACCCAAGGGAACATCATGTCCGTCCAGGAAGTCATAGCAGGTACTCCCTTCCTAATGTACTTGTAGGAGACAAAATGATTGTTTTGTAGGTACGTAAGGCAAATGGTACGACAGAAGTAAAACGTGAACTTACCCATGGACGTTCGGCGCCACCTGCTGTCCCCAGGGGGCTAGGACCTCCTATCGCAGACCGAACTAGCACATCACCCGGTCCACGTGGTACTCCTCTGCGAAGACATCATACATCAAGCACCTCCGCGTGTATCAGTACGTGTGGTCTTGCGTGCACAAGCTCGAAAGGCCTTAGGGTGCACACACGTACACCCTGTTGGGAGTGTACGGTGTCTGGATGACGCAGTCACATGTCAAATGATCGAACATCACAATGTAGTCTGGGTAGGACACGTGCATAGTGATCAGAGTGAAGATGACTTGTGGAATAGAACAACAGAAACTTAGCACAAGAAATTAAATTACATTAAAAAAATAAATGTTAAACTTACCCATCGGTGACACCACACCATACCTATGGTCAACCGGTTCACATCGTCGTCGTCGGCTTACATGGTGACTATGTAGGCTCCTTGGTCCAACTATGGTCGTCCGATCTGGAAACGCTCGCAGGACCACAACTGAAGAAGCAGTGGGCATCTGAAGAGGATGGAGATGTCCTGAACTAGGTGGGACGCATCACACAGGGCACAGTACATCACACACAGCACCATCGAGCCCCAGGCGTAGGGCTGGATCTCCTTCACCTCCCAGTCCGCTAGCTCACGTGTGTACCGGATCATGTGCTTGTCAACGTTGTCACCATGGGACCCTAGGAACATCACCTACCCAAAATAGCCACAGCAAGTAGATCTCAAAGTGCCTCCTCACCGTGTACTCGAGTGCGTCATCTACATATGCTCCGGCTGCAAGAAGATAGATACATATTAGTAAGTTGCACAAAGTAATTGAAGCGGGAGGACAAGAGTTACAAAAACTCATGTAGAACTAGCAGATCCACTTCAGCGACGGCCCGTGGGTGCTACTGAACTCCCTGTAGCTGCTGTTGGGCGGCAGCACCCCCTGGAACCTCGTGAAGAACTCCATGCTCCATGTGGCTTGGATGTCGTGCGCCGCTAGGGGGAAGCCCGCGCAGGGCAACCCGGTCAGGAAGGTTATGTGATGGAGGCGGGGTACCCGATCTTTCGATGAGATTGATAACTATCGATTTTGGTGGAGGTGACTCTCGCGATCCGACTACAACCGTACGACGACGCTTGCGCCTTAGCAATCGTTGAACCAACTCGAGATGTTATTGGCCGTGCTAGAAGCGCGATCAACTCGAACACGAGTTCAATTCCTGCGAGCAATCGAAGAACTAGCAAGAATAAAATATAGGCAATCGATATTGCGAATAAGAATGTAGCGTAGATGGTATTGAAAATCAAAGGTGGGATCCCAAGGTCGTCTTGACAGTGGTCGTCAAACACAATCAAGAAGCAGTTTGCACAATGGCTAAACCTAAACTCAACGAAATCCGAAGTTACGGCCGGGGAGCAGCGGCTCCTATATGGGAATACAACCAGGGTGGCGGCCGAAGTGGGCGCACGCCCTAGGGTTACAAGGCCCATGGGCCCAAGAGGAGGTGGCGCAGCACCCTTTTTGACTCGGACAAAAAAATAGACGTGAATTGTTTTGTTTATTGTGGCCGGCTCGGTTGGAATTTGAAGCTGAGGTTGGATCCATTAAAAAGTAGACTTGATAAAATTTCAATGAAGTCCAAGAACGTCCTAAACGGAGTCCGTATGAAGAAGTTACGTCCGTTTGAACTTAGTGTTGTTGCAGTAGTCCGAACTCGAATCCAGAACGAGCCCAACTCGAATTCTTGCTTGGCTCGGACCCAAAGTGACATGATGACCTCCATTATGCCTCCTATGCTTGTCCATAACTCCACATACCTCTCCTTGGTCCTTTCCCATATTTCTAAGCACAATTAAATCACTTGCATTAGGTAGCGATCTATTCTCAGTAATATATAAACCTATGAACGAATTCACCTGGTGATTAAGTTGGCGAGCACGAGCTCGAGTAATTGGTCCTTGTAACATTTGTTGTGGATCAGCTGTGTGTGTAGAAGCGGTTGTTTCCAAGTTAGGGATGTCCTCATCATTATGTCCTGAAGCGTCGGCGCCATCTCCTCGCACGGGAGGTGAAACGTGTGTGTCTCCAGCCTCCACCGGTCAACCAATGCCGACAAGAGGCACCGGTTGAAAGCGCCTCGACGTACGATCACCGCCCACGCGGTCCTGGTCATCCTCCCACGTCGACTCCACCATCCTCGCTAGTGGAAGGAGGCCTGCCGCTCTTAACCTATGTCGAAAGGATTAAGAACAAATGTGAGTCCACCCAAAGTAGTCAGACTGCAATTGAGTACACAAAGGTCACAACTACACGTACCTCAGAACCCAACATGGGTCCACCCTCCATGCCCTTAAGGGCGTGCGCAGCCGCAACACGCCAAGCTCAATCGCCGCCTCACCCTCCTAGGAGATGATGGTACTAAAGCGGCTCCGATGATGTGCGTCAATGGCCGAGTCATGCAACTCATACAACCATTGCGCAACGTCTCCTGGGTCTGCTATACCTAAAAATTCAGTGCATACATTGTAAATACTATGAAACATATACAAAAAATAATACGAAGCAATGTATCTAATTAATTTAATTATTGCACGATTAGCGACACATAGGAAACTGATATACACACAACTGTATCGAAATATAAATTTTTAGAGGTATCTTTTTGTGTACAGATGGAAAGTAAAATTAAGTTCACAATGTTTTAATTAACGTCTACATTCCCTATTTAGCTACTCTAGAATTTTCATAGAATTTTTATAGGTACATTGCTATTTTCCTTGTTTGCAAATTGTTTAGCATGCGCAAATGGAAACCAAAATTAAGTTGGGATACATATCCTATTTATCTACTATGTAATTTTTATAGATTTTAATAGGTATCTTGCTACTTTTCTTGTTTAAAAAGTGTCTCCCGCATTTATAAAATATTTACCGTGTACAAATAGAAATAAAAATTAAGTTCATAATGTTTTAATTCAACTCTACATACCCTATGCACCTACTTTGGATTTCTTAGATAATTTTTAGAAGTGTCTTGCTATTTTTCTAGTTTAAAAAATATTTTTGGCATCATCAGAATATTTACCATGCACAAATGGAAACCAAAATTAAGTTGGGATTATTTTGATTAAGCTCTACATACCCTATTTAGCTACTCTATAATTTTTTAGATTTTTAATAGGTATCTTGCTACTTTGTTTGTTTAAAAAGTATCTCCAACATTTATGAAATATTTATCGTGTACAAATGGAAACAAAAATTAAGTTCACAATATTTTAATTCATCTCTACATACCCTATATACCTACTCTAGATTTCTTAGAGAATTTTTAGAGGTGACTTGCTATTTTCCTAGTTTAAAAAGTATTTTCGACATTAACAGAATATTTACCATGCACAAATAAAAACCAAAAATTAAGTTGAGATTATTTTGATTAAGTTGTACTTACCCTATTTAGCTACTCTACAATTTTTACATATTTTTAATAGATATATTGTTATTTTTAGATGTGTCTTCCTATATTCCAAGTTTAAAAAGTATTTTCAGTATTAACAAAATATTTATCGTGTAAAAATGAAAACCTACAAAGTTTTCTTTGTATTTTTGCGGATTTATTCTAAATCGTTTGAGTAGTGCAACATAAATAATATCTATAAGATGAACTAAACTATACACAGCTAAAATGATGTACTACATCAAACAACAATACAACTAAAATTATATAATCCATTGAATTCTATGTCGCTATTTTTATTTGCTAACCTACAAGGTTTTGAATTTATGTACAAAGTTGTAAACACATTTACCTGCAAAATAGGCGACCATACCTGCTGCTCCGTCTCTCTCTCATCAGCTAGGACCGGGAGGACTTCGCTACGTCTCTTCTTCCCTCTCCTCCTCTCTATTCTCTCTCTCTTTTTTTTTCTGGAATTAAAATGACCTTTTCACCGTATTTTAGGGGTATATATAGCCAGTTCATGTCGCCATTTCAACTGGTGATTTGCACACTCTTCAATACAAATCGCTAGTTGAAATGGCGACCGGTAGTTGGAACGACGACCGATAGTGAATAGGTGCATGTCGCCATTTCAAATGGCGACAGGAGTCTGTCGCCATTCCAAATGGCGACATATATCTATTTTTGTAAAAAAAAACTATGTTTTTTTGTAATTATCTTTTAAATTAATATTATTTTGTTAAAAAAATCTTCAATGCAGAGGGTCCATTTCCCTAACGAGAGAGTCGATAACGATGTAGAGTGGTTGCTAGATGTACTATGGCAAGAACGGGAGAGGGAGAGCGGGAGGAGGGTGATAAGTGATAACATGCTAAGGCAGTGTAGCAAACTGTTGATGAACTAACATTAGAGCATATACAATGCAGGTGCTTACATAGATGCTTAGCAAATAAAAACTTATTTTTTTAGCCATGTAGGACAAATAAGTGTTTATTTTGTAGCATTGATGCTTAAGTAGGCACAGGTGCTTAACGAGTGTTTATGTATATAATTATATCTAATTAATAGATACATAACATCTAAACACCTATAAAAAGATGTTTGCATTGGAGAAAATGAATTTTACTTGGATTCTTGATGACATGACTATATTCTCTCTTTAAGACACTCATGTGTAAGCATCTTGGATTGTAAATACCCTTAGGGCATTTTCAATGCACCAAGTTGACAGGTGGTTGGAGGTTTTCTTGCCAGAGAGAATGTGTCAAAATTTACGCTTAGTTATGCATTTATGCTTGATTGGTGCTTGCGAGTTCGTGGAAGAATGTAACCACCCTCGAGAAGAGGTGCTTGCATTGGAGGGTTAAGTTTTTAAGTTGGTGCTTAAGGATATGGCACACTCACTTCTAAGCACTTGTTTAAGCATCTTTAGCATTGTAGATGGCCTTGGTATTGTTTGGCATTGCGGTTGCTTTGTAAAAACACTTATTTTATTTCTCCTTTTGGATGTCATAGCTGAAGCCATCTTTTCTGGAGCTGAAATTTCCTTGAAACTACTGGAACAATTGCGTTATAATGCAGTCTAGCATTCTGGATATACGGTTCTACTGATGTCTTAGTGACATATGACTATATGAGTCCGGATCCACACATCAACTGTGTTATAATGCAGTCTAGCATTCTGGATATATATGGTCCTACTGATGTCTCAGTGACATATGAGTCCAAATCCACACAATAGCCTCAGTGACACGTAGTGGATTCTCTCTAAATTTAAAGCACGATGTAAAGTAACAACCCATCCAGATGGTATGAAAAAGCGATACCGCACAAGCATAAAACCAGAGCTAGTTCGTTTCTGCAACACCGGATCAGCAGAAAAATCAAAACAACACATACGGCAGCAGTACGGTACTACCATACAAAGGCAGCAGTAATGCTTTATGTACATGCATTGAAATGAATAGTATGAAATATATAGGGTCCCCACGTTTCAAAAGAAATATACAGAGTCCAGATGTCAAAGCATGTCTTCTTAACAGCGTATTACTATCTAGGTATCATTTACTATAACAGTGGAGAGAAACTTTGCACAGGGTCCCGACCTTCACGCCTTCCATACTCTACTGGAAGCTACTGTCACACCGAGTATGCCTGAAATATGGGTTAAATTTTTTAGTCACAATGTGTTCACAAAAGGCAATAGAAGCAAATGCAGTATGCAGAAATAGATAAGAAGATGTTGGCCTTGGCATCGAAAAGGATATGTATGCCTCAACGTGTAAACAATGACCATATTTTTCTTGAGCTTAGTAAGGTAGTCGAGATGAACTCAAAATTATGATCAGGGAATCAGGGTCCATGTGAAAAGGATATGTATGCCTCAACGTGTAAACAATGGCCATATTTTTCTTGAGCTTAGTAAGGTAGTAGAGAAGAAGTCAAAATTATGATCAGGGCATCAAGATCCATGTAAGTATGCACCATTAAAAGTACAACAACACCCACATGCATGCTGACAAACTACTGAGGATGAATTTATTCTTATTTACATGAGTGCATGCTAACTAGTGAAGTTCACAAAAATTGGTATTAATTATTGCACAAAAACTTGCAAACACAGTGCATAAAATTCCTGTCGTATATCTAGCTCTCATAATGTTTTGTAGAGCAAACCAATCATGCAGTAAATCAAAGATGACATATTAATTGATCTAATATCAATCAAGTAATTTGATTTGTAACTATCAACAACAAGTTGTCATGCATGCTCTAGCAAGAGATCAAAACACAGAACAGAATTACATATATCAGCTTGTGTCTAAAACCAAACCTCTTGCTCATGATAGAAGTAAACACAGCACAACATATTAAAAAGAATACAGAAATCGTTGATTGGACATTCACTGGCTGCTGAACAGATTCCATTATAAATTAGATATTGTATTTACACACACAAAAAAAAAAGAACATCTTATCACATGCAAAAGCAATTACTCTCCGTTCCTTTTTAAATGATGCTATTAACTTTCACGTCTCCAAAATGTGAATTTGATTGTTACTTTTGATAACTCCATGTCAGTGTAAAACTGTAAAATAATAATATTGTAGAATTATGAAAATACTATTAGCTACAAATCTAGTGATATAATTTTCATAGGTTCAATCTAGATAGTTAAACGTATTGATAATATACCGTATTCTAACATATTACAGAATAGCAAATATTGCGAAATGCTAACTATATGTTGAGAATGATAATAGAAGGCTATAGCCCAAATTTCTAAGGGTACGTTTGGATCTGCATTAAGGACAAATCTAGCCTCACCAAGCGAGGACAGCCATTTGGTAAAAGCAAAAAATTATCGATTCAGATGGCAACCTAGCCAATGATGGCAAGGAAATCCTTGCCCCATGCGGAGAGCCGAATTGGTTCTCCCGCGCAGGCAAGCGAGCGTGGAGGAAAATACGTGTGCAACCATCACCGTGGACTTCGCTCAAGCACTAGAGTAGTTATACAACCAAACGAGGAGTCTGGCTTCCCTGGGATTAGCCCAAAGGAGCTAGTTGAATCTAGCCTAGCTAGGCAAAGTAAGCAAAAAAACCAAACATAACCTAACTTGCAAATGAAAGCTAGAAGTTGTAACCGGCTCACTGCAAGTCTCAAATGATGCCTTGGGTGATGCCTTGGGAGTGCCTGGTACCATGTTAAACATCCTTAAGAAATGTTTGGATGCTCATGAAAAAGTTTCCATGAAATTAAATCCCAACATAGTACTCGTCTAACAGGAAGTATCCAATGCAAACCCATGTTTTGACCTTGGGTGCTAACATGTAAAGTCCCACATCAGCACTAGAAACTTCCCACCCTAAGTGTGGTAAAATGAAAACAATTAAGAAGCTAAATAATATTCACAATTTTTTCCCATGATGTAGTTAAGCACAAATGTGAGAGATAATAGGGAAACAAGATCAGAATATATATTTAAGTGAGTTCCAGTGAATTGCAACATTTTTTGTAGTATGGGAATAAAGCGCACTTGTTGCAGCAAGCTAATTTGGGTCAGGATATTTGTCAAATGAACAGGATTAGCCTGCATCAGGATAAACCCTTATTTCTTACTACTGGGGCAGTAAATCATCAAATCTAAGCCACAGATTAACCAATTAAGATGCACTAAGAGTCCTTGACACTTCTGGTGATAGGTAGGTTTTACCAAACAGCAAAAGACTGGAAGTGGCATTAGTGATAAGTTGTGTGGGAACATGAGAGGGGGTGACCGATCAGACCTGAGAAGAGAATGACGAGGAGTCGACAGAGAGTCCATTGTTCTTAGTGCTGTGCAGGTGAGTCCTCGGTGCCACGTGGACTTGAAGAGGGAGCTCGGCAATAGCTGGGGGAAAAAACTTGTATAAGCAGGAAATATCTTTCTTCCCAATAGATTGAACTGGATAATTACCAAATACTGATCTTATCCAAAGAAATTTTTATACATGCATGGAATTCTTTTTTGCCTCCAGAGTCAAGAGAGTTTCCCTGCTGGATTAGGTCAGATCTAGCTTAACTGGACATGTTTTTAGCTTTTCAGAAGTTATTCTCAGACCATGCAGCAACAAGACCAGCGATTCATTTTCATACCAGCATTGAAATATTTTTACTTTCTATGTTCCTTTTAATTTCATCTCTCCTCAAATGAAAGCCAACTCCTTGAAATCCTAGCTAATCATTCATAAGGTACATCAAATATGTAATTTTTCGGACAATTATTCAACATTAAAAATATGCAAGCAAGATAACATACTATTGTTCTGGACCTCCATAGGATGTTTTGCTTCAGTGATATTATTTGGCATATGTCAAGGCACTTGATAACATTCAATATTATTGTCTTAGTTATTAAGAAAATGTAATGAGACCAACAATACCTTGCCCAGGGCTACCATCAGAAGCAATAGAAGACTGGGAAGAGTCCCCGACATGACGAAAGTCCACAACCGCCTTGAAATCTTGCCATGGCTTCACCCATACCTTGGCGCTATACAGACTTTTCTTTCCAGCATCAACTACCTCCAACCTCAGTTCATGCAAGGTCCCGGCCACCACCTGCCGCTTCGCCGTCACAACACGTGCAAACTCCAATGCAGCACCCTGCACAACAAAATTAACATCAGAAGAAACCAAGCATAGTATACTTCAATAAATAATTCACCCTATAAAAAATATGAGCATTCACCACAATATCTCATAAGACCTGATGATAAAATCTTAAAATTCAATTTCCCCTGAGAATATCTCAGGTAGCACCCAAACAACATGTCAGAGAGCAACTCAATCCACAACCGGCTACAGTCATAAGCGAATAAAGTGCACACACAATTGTGTGATCATCAGAAGATCCATTAACGGACCAAAGCTGTTCAAAACATCGGATAAATAGTAAATTGCTAAAGTGGCATATGTTTCTACTTAGTTCAACGAACTATGGAATTCAACAATTGGATCTCGAAACTTGCCGCTAGCTGTTTAAACCACGGGATAAAGAGTAAATTCCTAAAGCTGCACATGTTTCCACTTAGGTCAATGAACTTCGGAATTCAACAACCAGATCTCCAAACTTGCATAATTGGTTCAATTATCGTGCATATTGTCATTAAATTTGCAATGATAACCTACGCGAAGCGCTTTTGCAAGTTTAGGGACAACCGGACAAGATTTAGCTTCTTCGGCTCATGGACCAAAATACCAAACTGTAACACCATGTAGGGCGACAAAATTTACTCCGAATACAGAATTCATATCGACAGAATTTGGGACTCGAGGGGGGAGACGGGACCGCGGCGCACCTGCTTCTTGTTGTGCTGGGCGACGGCGAAGCGCGCGGCGTCCTCGGCCTCGGCCTGCTCGCGGATCGCGGCGAGCATGCCCCGCACGAGGCCGCTCTCGTCGCCGCCGAGGTGGAACCCAGAGGCCCCGGGGACCGCCGCCGCGGCGGCGGCGATGACGAGCACGGCGAGGGCGAGGGCGGCGCCGGGGCACCCGCGGCGAAGCATCGTCGCGGCGAGCGGCTGAGCTCTCCTCCGATCCCGAGCTTTCGATCGGTTCGCGAGTTCGCGTCGGCGTGTGGTGCTTGGTTCTGGTTGCTCGCTTTGCTCCTTGGGATGGGGAAAGCGAGTCGAGTGGGGCCAGGTTAGGTTGGTTTGGTTTGGTTGGCGTCGAGTGGGGACGCGGTTTGTCTGTGTCCGGCTAAATGTGCAGCCAAATCCAAAAGGCCCACGCGTGTATGCGCTGTGCCTTCTCTCTCTTCTTTTTCCTTTTACAGTTGGAAAAAAAATAGAGTATGATATATCCTTGCATAAATATAATCTACTAGAAGATCACCCGCGCCATTCAACGCGGACACGAATGTATCGTTTTGCCGAAGGTATGGACAGGCCTGCAGGCTACGGGCCCATTGGACACGCGTCACGCTATTTTGCCGAAGGTGTGGACAGGCCCGCAAGGCTACAGAGCCCACCAGACGGGCGTCCCAATAGTAGCGCAAGAAACGGACAGACGAACGGCCACAGATGCCTGCACACGCGATCGGGTGGGCGACATGGCCTGCGCGGCTGAGGTGGTGGTTTCTGTTGAGGAACCGTTGCTGGCGAGTCCAGTCCGAGCGATTACCTCGTAGACAAGCGTAGAATCGTAAGAACAATGCATGAACAATAAGAACAGAATAAGAGATAGAACACAGAGATGTAGGGGGAATTCTTGCTTCTCTTTATTCCTTCATCGGTCCATCAATCAATTACAATGAATAGCACTTCTATTTATAGGCTACGACTCTTCTGGGTTAGGGATGAGAGCCCACCTTGGGTCAGACTCCGGCCCCGGGCCCGGTTTCCTAACACTCCCTGGGCACTCATCCTTCATGCCCATGTCTCGTCAAAACTCCATAAAAACCAGTGGGAAAAATTTGGAGAAAGAGTACATGAATCATGTTCCGCTATCTTTGCACGAATTGCCTCATTAAAAACTTTAGCCGAGAAACTTGGGAAAACTCGTCAAGGAAAAAGAGTACAATCCACCCAATTTCATTTAATCTCCGGGATTTACCTTTTGGGTACTCGATCTTCGTGATCAAGCTTTAGTAATGAGTTTGTGAAGATTCTCCTCACACTCTGCACTTCTAAGTCTCATCATTCCAATTCCACGTGTGCACCTTTCAAAGCTAGATCTTTGGAAGTGACTTAGTGAATAAATCTGCAAGATTATCACATGACTTAGTATGTAGTGCTTTGATTACGTTCATCTTTTGCAATTCATGAGCATAGAAGAACTTGAGGTTGATATGCTTTGTGAGAGGATTCTTCACATAACCCATCTGTACTTGTGCAACACAAGCTGCATTTATCTTCATAGATAATAGTGGGGGTTAGTGCGACATTCAATCCACATGACTGCTGGATGTGGTGAATCATCCGCCGAAGCCAAGCACATTCTCGTGAGGCCTCATACAGTGCTATCATTTTCGAGTGGTTCGTCGAAGTCGGTACAAGACTCTGCTTAGACGATTTCTATGGAATTGCAGTTCCACCACATAAGAATACATAGCCTGTTCTCTATTTGGCTATATGCGGGTCCTACAAGTACCCGTTATTTGCATTGCCATTCATAGTTAGGTATTGGTTCTTTCTATAGAACAGACCAAGTTCTTTTGCTTCTTTGGAGGTATCGGAAGATGTCCTTCATTCCCTGCCAATGCCTTTGGCAGGTTCTGTACTATACCTTGCTAATAGGTTCACGGCAAATACAATGCCTGGTCTAGTACAGTTTGTTCAATACATGAGTGTTTCTATCACACTTAAATATGGGAATTCCGGTCCCAGGACTTCTTCCCCCTCTTTTCTAGGTCTGTACGGGTCCTTGTCTTACTGCAAAGATCTCCCGACCATTGGCACTTTCAAAGGGTATGCCTTTTCAAAGTCTAACATTTCTAACACCTTCTGAGTGTAGGTTGACTGATGTACTAATATCCCTTCAGGGGCATGCCCAAGCTGCAAGCCTAAACAATATTTGGTTTTCACCCAAATCTTTCATTTCGAACTCCGACTTCAGGTAAGAGCTTACTTTCTTAATATCCTTCAGGGTTCCGATGATATTCAGATCATTTTCATACACTGAGATTATACAAAATCCATTCTGGGATCATCGTATAAATACACAGGGTTTATTCTCATTGTTCGTGTAGCCTTTCTTGCATAGAAAGTCGCTTCAAGCGATTATACCACATTCTGCCTGATTGCTTAAGTTCGTACAATGACTTTCTGAGTTTCACACTGTACATATTTCTATTTGCTCTATCTTGGCTCGGGACATTGATACATTCAGGTATCTTCAATGTCCGAATCCAATATTTCATAAAGGTATGCTGGTACCCCATCCATCAATTTCAATTCTAACTTCAAGTTCACTGCCATTGAGATAAATGTCTAAAGGGGGTTCTGCCCATGATCGGGGAATAGGTTTCTTCATAATCATCTCCTAGATGTTCAATGAAACCTTATGCAGCGAGCCTTGTTTCTTTTCATTTCTCTTTCGAACAAATATCCACTTATGCCCTACGGGGTGCACAAGGGAAGGCGTACGGCTTACAGGCCCACACGCCCTTCTTTTATTCGAAGAGAATAATTCAGTTTCTACTGCCTTCTTTCAATCTGATTTTTTCTTTCATTCAGCGAGCGATACAGGCTCTGAATCAAGATTGATGATTTTGGCAAGTTTCTTTGCAAAGTATATGTCGACATTGGTTGTTGTCATATTCAAAGATTCTCCCGATGTCATAAATTTTATAGCTATTTCTTCAAGGGGTGATTCTTCTAATGCTTTTACTTGCTCACCACGCTTTCTATTGCGGGCAAGTCCTTTAGTTTTTCGGTTCCGATGTGTGCGCACACATCCATACGATGTCTCCTTCATGGGGATGTTCAATTTTAGTATGCCTTTTACAAGGATCCATACGATACCGTGTCTCAACTGCTCCCTTTTGGTTCTGGGCACTTGGTGATCGGTGTGTCAAGTCCTTCTTATCCTTTTTCACCAGTGTCCCCTGTTACTTGATTCGAGGGCCGGAGTTCTCGTCCTTTCTCGAGGCCTCGAGCGGGATTAGGGATACCTTCATTGGTATTTCAACCCTCTCCGGTGCATTGCATACAGGCAAATGCTACTTGGTCACGCTCTTCAAATCACTAAAGTGGTATGACAGTTGATTTGCTAATATTTGCAAATCTATTATCTTCTGGACTTCAATTGTCTTCTAGACTTCAATTCAATTATCTTCTGGACTGCAATTATCTTCTGGACTTTTCTATTTGCTTCACTAGTGCGCGGGTCATATGCATAGATTTTTAATTATCTTCTGGATTTCAATTGTCTTCTAGACTTCAATTATTTCCCGATATTATCATAAAAGGGTTGATTTCCTCCCCCCTAATGACGGGAAACTAACCTCATCTCATGTACTATCAGCGAATCGGGCATTATTCAAATCTCCATCATCGGTCCAGATACTGATTATGGATGTTTGCCTCATAACCAACGATATCCCGCACTTTCTGAGAGGGCCCATTGCAGTCCGCTGTGGTGTTGGTATAGGTACATAAACCTTGCAACCAAACCTTCAGAGATGAGAAGTTTTCGGTGCTGACCCTTGCGCTAGTTGCATAGGTGGATGGATGCTATAGGCCGACGGTCTAAAAATGATGAGGGTCTGCGAGCAGATCACGTGTCCCCAACATGTAGTTGGTAAATTACAATTCTTCAAAGTTCTGCTAGTCCATTCTGGGTGCGGACAAGTGGTACAAAATGCTCAACTTTAATTCCCATTTTCATGCAATAATCATCAAATGCTTTCGGAGTAAGTTCTCCAGCGTTGTCCATTCAGGTGGACTTCTCATGATGATCAGAGAAAATATTTCTAATTTAATTATTTGAGAGATTTAGCTATGCAGAAGCTTGATTTCTCGTAGATAATAAACATACGTGCGACCATTCCAAGGAAGCATCGATGAGCACTATAAAATACCTCAAATTACCCTTACAGGGGCTATATAGGACCGCAAAAGGTCTCACTGGATACGATCTAGGAATGTAGGGACTTCATCCTTTGCTTTCAGAGCAAAAAGGTCTAGTAATTAATTTCCCAATGGCACATGCGGGGCACACAAAAATCTTCCTGATTCGAGAAATTCTTAACATTTATGTCCCTGTGAATTGTTAATTATATTTCTCATCATCCTAAGACCTAGACGGCACAATCTATCATGCCAGAGATAGAAAAGTTCAGAGCTTCTAAATACGGTTTTCATGACAGTATCGGCTGTAGGTGCCTTAATATTAGTGTAGTATAGCCCAATTTCATATGAAGGAAGATATTCTAATGCTATTTTTCACTTTCTTCACGCTTTGTAATGAGCAGATATTCTGTACCATACTCTTCTTCAGTCTCTACATGGAAACTGTTAGCGCAAATATCCTTGAAAGTTCTAGTCGATTCTAGGTACAACAAGTCTTCTTCAATGACCAAAGTTGTGCCCGTTGGGAGTATAATTATGGCCCTTC
This sequence comes from Ampelocalamus luodianensis, assembly GCA_036346255.1. NCBI lineage: Eukaryota > Viridiplantae > Streptophyta > Magnoliopsida > Poales > Poaceae > Ampelocalamus > Ampelocalamus luodianensis. The sequence goes on from CM070625.1 coordinate 26,854,268, forward strand.
CTGAGCCTATTATACAAGTATCATTTCTGCGATCGTCGTAAGACTACCAAAGATTCTTGCCGATCGATTGAAATTTTTTGTTTCTCTCAGGATGGTATTCGTTGTGCCGCTACATGCTAAGCACACTTCCTCCATAGGGCGCCACACATGTTCTAATATAATGTACTTTATTAATATGTAGCAGAAAGCAAGCAACACATAAATAAAATACTTTAGATATCAGAACGTAACTTGCTATTATAAAGACGGGAAAATAAGTCTTGCAGGGCTCATAATAAGAATTTAATGCTTTGCTCTCCTAGAGCTTGCAACCATTATTCAATAATTCAAAATTTCGCTTCAATTACAAGCGCAAGTTTCTATAAAGGTCCGAGTGCAATGCGTGCCTTTGGATCTAATAGGCGAAGTATTCAGAACTTCGCCTAAATCGGCTCCATGCGCGATCTTCTCCTCTTTGGCAGCTACGGCTGTGGCCACTGCGATGTCCAAAGGAGGGATGATGGGGCTGCTACTAGGCTGTTCACATTCATAAGTGTAGCTAATGGATGTGGATCCTCTGTGCCTGCAATGGCGAGGTATATCTCATGCTATCATTTGCCCTTCTTCTTAGACTGTAAAGCATCAATAATGTGCGACATACGACCTTACCCTTCTTGCTCCTCTCATTTGTGAGAGTCTTCATCACCTTGTAGCTGCTAGCAGTGGCTTCATGGCCAACATTGCTACTAGATGGCTGCAAGATGAAGTTCTTTCCTAGAACATCACCTTGAGCTTCCGCAACTTGCATGATGTCAATTAATTCGGCATACTTCATGTAGCCGTCTTTGACGATAGTTGCGTGCGGATTATACCGCGTTTGGGTGAAAGGTAGAGAGTCTTCGATCTTACGCTCATCCGTGATTACATTACCACAGAATTGAAGATTGATACAAATTTTATACAAAATCTGGCCATGCTGGGTCAGTTCTTCGAATTCCTGATTCGTGATGCCAGTCATCTTCATATTCGTGCAAAAAGTTCAAAGGATTACTGCTAGTAATCTGCATAAAATGGTTGCAAAATTCTCATAATGCTCATCGAACTTGAGTTCAGATTCAGATTTTTCTATGCATTTTTCATGATTTACTGCTATCTTCAATGATTAAAAGCAATATAAATAATTACAGATAATCAAAACAGTAAATACAGTAATAAATTGCATAGAAATAACAATAACAAGAATAAATATGCTTCAAAATTCAAAAAAATATGCGAAAAATTGGATTCCCTAAGCCCTTTTCTGCTGGAAAAGTATCTTTTCGGCGAGAACTGCAAGTTTCAGGGGCTAGAACGCGAAAACTCAGTTCAGAGAGAAATTGCGCGTAATTTTCCTATTTTCGGAGGCCTTTCCTGCAAAGTTTCCTTTCTGCATGAAAATTTCGTGCGATATTGGAAAACCTCAAGGTCCTTCTTACAAAATGCCCCCCCTTTTCTTTCGGTTTTTTCAACCGAACCCCTTTTTTTTTCTCTCTTGGCGGTCGGGCCACCCTTTTTCTATTTGGGCCGCTTTCTTTCCTTCGGCCCATGGGCCCACCCGGCCGGATCAAAAAGGGGGGAGGACTCCCTTTAGGGTTTCATGACCCTCCATCCCGTCAGGCGGCGGCGGCGGCCAGAAGCGCCGCGAGCGCGACCGGCGGCGGCTCCTTGTGCCGAGGGCCGGCGGCGGTGGCGGCACGGCGGCGCGAACGCACGCCATGGCGAGGCCGGCGGTTCCGAGCGCCTAAAGCGAGGAGGCGGTGGCGCGCGCGCCGCCCACGCAAACGGCGCGCGCGCCGCGCTCGCGGCGAACGGGAGGCGACGGCCGCCATCGGCGGTTGCGGCGGCTTCTGCCGTCGGCGGCAACTCCTCCTCCCGCCCCCTTTTTTTTTTCTTTTCTTGGCACTCACGGCCGGCATGGTGGGAAAAACGCACGGCGGGCCGGAAAACGGCGGCCGGGCCGACGGGGCGCCGGAAGTGACGGCTCGAGAAGCCCGAGGCGGCCGGCGGGCCGCGGGATCACCGCTTCAAGGCGGCGGTGCGGTGCGGTCTTTCGCGGCCGGCGGGCGCGCGCGGTTCGGCCGCCGGCGCGGCGGCGGGCGGCGGCGGCGCGCGACGGCCCTCCATCCCCTTTTTTGATCTTGATGATGACGGCCGTGCCGGTGGTGGGGCGCCACGCGCGCTTAAAGGTGCGGCGAGCGGCGGTGCCACGGCCTTCAAGGTGGCGGCGGCGCCTGCAGGGCGCGCGGAAGGGGGGAGGGGTCCGTGCGGGGCCGAGTGCGGCGATGGCGCCTACCGCTTCTTCGTGGCGAACAACAGCAATTTTTTTCTTCAAAATTACTGTTCATCCATGTGTGTATGCAATGCGGCAGATGTAATACTGATGCAATTGACATCGGTTCTTTCATGCAACCACCGATCGGTTTCTTGGCGACTTCAAGTCACCGCGGTAGGTTAGAACAGATTTGCAATTTCAATCTACGGTACAATCGACATCCGCTCTTTCATGCAACTGTCGATCGGCATTGTGCTTGGCGACTCCAAGTCGGCTCGCGACATTAGAGCAAATTTGCATCAGAGAAAATAATCTAGAAAGCAACAATTGAGGAATTGAAAGCAATCTAGAAAACGATTCAATCTCGAGTGTCGCTCATCGGCGCTACCTTTTGATGCGAGGAGAGTCGATCGTCGCGATAACGTGTTGAGGAACCGTCATTGGCGAGTCCAAATCGAGCGATTACCTCGTGACAAGCGTAGAATCGTAAGAACAATGCATGAACAACAAGAACAGAATAAGAGATAGAACACAGAGATGTAGGGGGAGTTCTTGCTTCTCTTTATTCCTTCATCGGTCCATCAATCAATTACAATGAATAGCACCCCCTATTTATAGGCTACGACCCTTCTAGGGTTAGGGATGAGGAGCCCACCTTGGGCCAGGACTCCGGTCCTTGGGCCGGTTTCCTAACAGTTTCCACCTGGAATTAATATGAGTAACTAGAGACCGGGGCGCCACCAGTTCAGGACACATACAATCTGCAATTCGTAATCCCAAATCATAAAATTCATGCATGTTAGATAGGTCCATTGAACAACCATAATACACAGCAAAAAACTTTAATACTGGACTCCTATTATCGCGACACTCTAGAATAGCAGAAATACAGGACACATCATCTTGTTCATCGGCTACTTTAGGTCCTGCAAGTTAAGCACTTTTTAGCAATGATCAACCATCACTTTTGAGTGAGAAAACAGGGAATGTATTTTTCAATGCATTACCTTACCAGATTATACCATGTTCACCTTACATGAATCCACCGAAAAACACACAGAAAAAAGGCACTCGCAAGCCAAAATCCGCATTAATAAAACGCAAGGATGCATGGCTGTTTAATTGGAGGACGGCAAAGGCGTCGCTCCAATGGGGATGGAGGCCGCTTGCCTGGGGCTGGAGGAGGTGAGGGGGTGGGTTGGGTGGTTGGCAAAGTGACTGTTGGTGGGAGGGAAGTTCGATCGTGGCCGCTGGATTCACCATAGACGGGCAAGATTGGCCATGTGCACATATCCATAATTGTGGGCATGTGCACCAGATATGTTGTCAAATATGACCCACCTAAGGATGTAAGTACATTGTGTCCGGATTTCCAATTGGACCACAATGGCTTAACACTGCAGAGAGTACATGCTAGTATGCTACACGATCAACGGCTAAAAGTAACTGAGAATTATCATCTCATGCATGGGAACAATCAAGAGAAAGTATCGATGCAATTTTCATGCTAACAATTGCTGAGAAGCAAATATATAAAAGATAAACGAAGATATAATTAACTTTAGCCAGTGGATTTGATGTGTTTCATTCTGGATTACAGAATTGTCGCAGAAGCAGCTCACCGGCCCCCATGACCCGGCGAACAGCGGAGGCCCGCGAAGGAGGCCCGAAGGCCGCGTCAGAACCCCGAAGGGAGCCAAATGCCACACGAGCGGCCCGAAGACCACGAGGATCCTGAAGGGGTTCGAAGGCCACACAGGCCCAAAGAGGCCCCTCCCCCGAGGGCGTCGGCCGTAACCTCAAGGGGGGGGGGGCGAAAGGTCGCCGAGGCGCCTGAAATCCAAAAGCTAGGAATCCCCGGGCTCCTTCGGCTCGAGGGTGCCCAGGGTACAATCCAAGGCAGAAGCACCGGTGGACCGGGCGCACCAACCTGGTGGACCAGGGCCAGGAGGATCCACCGTGAGCCGGAGGCTACACGTAGGGGTAGGAAATGTCCCTATGGCCCCTATGGGCGTAGGGCCTGTTCAGGGGTAGTCCCGTAATCTCACGTACCTGGCCGGAAGGCTATAAATAGCCTCCTTCCCCATGTAATAACCTAGGCTGGGATTTTTGGATAATACATATTTATTCCTTGCATCCGGTCCCCTCCATGAGGATCCTCCGGTCCCTCCTCAGACATTGGGGTCCCTCTTTTCTACTGTCTAGTCTTTCTTCTATGACAGTTGACACTGTCCATGGGGAGCAGCAGGAAAGTCACAGAGCACAACTCCAGAGCATCATCATGCCCCCCCCAAAAGGAAGGCCAAGTCCAAGATATCGACAGCCGAAGCGGCTGCAGCACCTGTGCCCCCCAGCACCCCAAGAGCCAAACGAAGCAGAACATTCGCGGCAACGGCTCCACCGCCTAAGCCGTAGAGGAAGAAGCGAATAACTCCACGCATGGAGACATCATCGGGAGCGACACCTGGCCCACCGAGGCATCCTCCCCGGGAGCCACCTAGTGGGCCCACCGCCAAAGGCGACTGGAGTCACCCGGGAAGCTTATGAGACCCTCAAGCGGGAACTGGCGGATCTTTGCCAGGAAATGCTGAGCCGTCGGTAGCCAGCACAGGTGGCCCTCGCGATCCCACCCCAGCTCACGGTCCATACATAGGAACAAGCCACCACAACAGAGGTCGCCCCTGCGACACAAGTGGTCATACCCCCCCTCGCCCCACTGCTCCGTAGGGACCCCAACTCCCCGTTGAGTGCAAGATTGGAGACAGCCCGCTGGTCGCAGGGCTTCAAAATGCCAGAAGTAAAACCCTTCGAGGGGTCCACGGACCCCTCAGAGTTCCTCTGGGAATATGAGACCGCCATCGAGGCAGTCGGAGGAGACGACACCACTAAAGAAAAAAGCATCACCCTTGCCCTCGCCAACGTGGCGTTAACATGGTTCTTTACCATCCCCCTGATCCATATACGCATGTGAACAGTTACGAGATCTCGTACGAAACAACTTGCAGGGCAACTACGCCGAGCCAAAAGATGCACGGCACTTGTTCGCAATAAAGTAAGCCCTGGGCGAGTCCCTCCGCGGCTTCTTCAAAAAATTCGCGGAAGTGAAGTGCCAAGTGTGGGGGGTCAATGAAACCATCATCATCAATGTAGCCATGTACAGGCTCCAAAAGGGCCCCTTATCAAAAAGGTTGGCCCGCAAAACCATCCGCACGGTGGCGGAACTCTTCGACAAGATGGAGGAGTATGCTCAGGCGGAGGAAGATAGCGCCCAGAGGGCGGAGGCCTGGGCCCCCGTCGCCTTGACTTCAACTTCAAGTGAGCCACCCACGAAAGGACCCACGGCCCTTCTGACAAGGGCAACCGCCAAGCCACGGGCCAATGACTACCGCCAGAAGGGGCGGAACGTCTACCACATAGATGGAGGACAACCACCCAAAGGGGCAAAACAAGGAGGCCGAGGGGGCCAAAGTCGATGCCGCGGTGCGGCCGCAACGGTGGAAGGCAGCCAAACACTTGGGGGCTAGGGGGCTCCCCGCTGAATTGTGACCTCCACGGCGAAGGGTCACACACAACAAGGGAATGTCGCACCATCGCGGCCATGAAAGATTACATGAGCCGCGGTCAACAAGCCGAGCGCAAGGACAAGAGGGGAGCAGGCAACCAGCTACTTGCCCCACCATAGAGGCCCCGCATAGAGGGAGGCCACAATGAACAACATCGCCAAAGGATCATAAACATGATTGAAGGTGGATCCTCACTCGGCATAACATCAAAAAGGCATCGGCGCGCATACACTCGGCAAATCCACCATGTCACGACTTATCCTGCCTCTAGTCCACCTCGCTATGCCGAGATACCAATAACCTTCGGCCCTAAGGATGCTCAGGGCTTGTATTTCCCACACCAGGACCCTCTCGTCATCTCCGCCAACATCGAGGACTTCGAAGTCAGACGTGTCCTCGTGGATGGAGGAAGCTCCGCCGACTTGCTATTTGCGGATGCATTCGACAAAATGATAATCCCTCGAGATCGCCTATCACCACCGGGCATACCCTTAGTAGGCTTCGGAGGAAGACCCGTAATGGCTCTAGGCCAGATCGATCTGGCTGTCACATTCAGTGATGACTTCGCATCCCGGACCAAGGTCGTTACATTCGACATTGTCCAAATACCCCACCAATATAACGCCATCCTCGGCCGGGCCACGCTGAATGCCTTCGGCGCAGTAGCATACCACAATTACCTCTACGTGAAGATCCCCATGCCAAAAGGCATCATCATGGTGCAAGGGGACCAGGACCTCACAAGACAGGTAGAGCTGGAAGCACTCTCTCCAGCACGCCGCGTGCACACGGTCGAAGCGGACACTAGCACCAGAGCTAACACCCCCTCGACGAAGTGATCACCCAAAGCGAAACCAGAAGGATAACTCCATAGAGTCCCGCTAAATGACACCACGGCGGAGAAGACGGTGGCCCTCAGAGCGGACCTCCCGGGAAGCACACAACACCATCCTAGAAGTACTCTGTAGAAATGCAGACGTATTCACCTGGGGCCCAGAGGACATCCCTGGGGTAGCTCGAGGAACCATCGAGCATTGCTTGGCCCTCCAGAGCAACACAACCCCCCAAGAAGCAGAAATTGTGGCGCATGTTAGTAAAGCGATTGGAAGCGGCTAAGAAAGAGATAGCAAAACTACTGAATGCAGGAGTCAGTAGCGAGATTAAGCACTCCGAGTGGCTGGCTAACTCCGTCCTAGTACAAAAGAACACTGGCAAATGGCGTATGTGCATCGACTTCACCAACCTCAATAAGGTATCCCCGAAGGACGGCTTCCCTCTACCCCACATTGACCAGCTGGTAGACGCTATTTCAGGTTGCGAGCTGATGAGTTTCCTAGATGCCTACTCTGGCTATCATTAAATATTCATGGCCAAGGAGGAAAAACAAAAAACTGCCTTCATCACCCCCATAGGCACCTATTGCTTCATCCGCATGCCATTCGACCTAAAGAACACAGGGACAACCTTCACTCGGCTCGTCACAAAGGTGCTGGTCGGCTAGCTCGCCCACAACGTCAAAGCATACATTGATGACATCGTAATCAAGAGCAAACTTGCAAGCTCACACACGGAAGATCAGCAAGAAACATTTGCCAGCCTCCAGGCTGAAGGAATCAAACTCAACCCCGAGAAGTGTGCCTTCGGCGTAAAGGCAGGCAAACTTCTGGGGTTCCTTGTATCTGAGCGGGGCATTGAGGCCAACCCTTAAAAAACAAGAGCAATCCAAGAAATGGAGCCACCTTGTAGTGCTCGAGAGGTGCAAAGGCTCACAGGCCGCCTCACAGCCCTCAATCGGTTTCTGTCTGGCTCCGCGGGGCGGGCACTACCATTCTTCAAAACACTCGGGCGAGCCGTTCTGATGGACAGAGGATTGCCAGAAGGCGTTCCAAGAGCTCAAGCAATACCTCACACAGCTGCCAAGCCTAACCAGCCCGAAGCTAAGCACAGAGCTACTACTGTACCTCGCCACCTCCTTATCGGCGGTAAGCGCAGTCCTCGTCCAAGAAAGCAGTGGACAGCGGCCCATGTACTACATCACGAAGGCTCTCCAAGGTGCCAAGACCCGATACACGGAGTTAGAAAAGCTGGCATATGCCCTGCTCATGGCCTCATGAAAGCTCCGGCACTACTTTCTCACACACGCCATCACAATCCCAACATCATACCCACTAGCACTAATGCTGCAGAACAAAGATGCCTTGGGCCGAATAGGCAAGTGGGTGGCCGAGCTGGCGCCCTTCGATATCACCTTCGTAGCACGAACGACCATCAAGTCGCAAGCCCTCACCAATTTCGTTGCCGAATGGACCCTACAAATCGAAGGCCATCCACCAAGTAAGATCGAAGCACCATGGACGATCTACATCGATGGATCATGGTGCGCCATAGGGGCTGACTCCCATGCCGCCAACCCGCCATGGGCGAAGCATCTCCCACGCCGCTTGCCTCGACTTCCCGACAACAAACAATGCTTTGGAACATGAGGCACTTCTGTTAGGCCTCCGAAAAGCAAAAGCACTGGGAGCAAAGCGCATCATCATTAAAACTAATTCCCGCCTTATGGCGGGCCACTTCGACAAATCCTTCATAGCCAGGGACCCCAAGATGGCCAAATACTAGCAGCATTACGGGTGGCCTCGAAGCACTTCCTCATCATCACCATCCAAACCATCCCAAGAGATAGCAACACGGCCGCAGATGAGCTCGCAAAATTGGCCAGCTCTGTTGAGCGCCCCCCGCCCGAAGTATTCTACGAAATATTAAGGGCCCCATCGGCTGCGCTCGAAGCACAAAGGGCTGCGCCCGAAGCGCAAGGGGCGGCACCTGAACCACACGGGGCCGAGCGTCGAGTGCTCCTCATCAACGAGACCGATTGGCGAGATGTTATCATAAAATACCTCGCAGGTGGAGAGCCCAAAGACACCGCCGAAGCAAAACGCCTCAGCATAGAGCAAGAAACTACCACATGGTCAGCGGACAGCTGTATAAGGGAGGCGTTTGCGCCCCATTCTCTGCGGTGCGTATCCCGGAAGGAGGATCAATCCCTCCTAAGGTAAATCCCCAAGGGGCTATGCGGTGCACACCAGGCACCCCGCGGCCTCGTGGCAAAGACATTCCGCCAAGGCTTCTACTGGCTAACAGCCCTCCGAGACGCATAAGAACTAGTCCAGCGCTGTCAGGGGTGCCAGTGAGCTAGTCGGAACCCAAAGGCACCAACAGTCCCACTACAACCTCTGTCCCCAGCTCGCCCATTCATGCGCTGGGGCCTCGACCTCATCGAACCATTCCCGGTGGCCAAGGGCAACCTCCGCTTCGCCTTCATCGCCATTGAGTATTTCTCCAGATGGGTGGAGGCTGAGCCGGTTGCCAAGATCATGGCAGCAACAGCACAGTGGTTCGCATGGAAGAACATCATTTGCCACTACGGGGTGCCACGAGACATTGTCACTGACAATGGCACCCAATTTGACTCGGCATCATTTCAGGCATTTTGCCAAAACATGGGCAAAACAATATGCTTCGCCTCCATCGGACACCTAGAGTCCAACGGAGCAATCGAGCGAGCCAATGATAATCTACTGGAAGGTCTAACAAAGCGCCTCGTAGGCTTGCCCAAAGGCCTATGGCCCGACGAGCTCCAAAAGGCACTACGGGCAATACGCATATCACCAACAAGGGCCACGGGTTTTCCCCATTCAAGCTCTTCTTCGGCGATGAAGCCATGACCCCTGAGGAATTCACGCTAAAATCCCTCCGAGCGATAGAGGACAACAACCCCGTAGATTGGGAGATCTCCCTAGACCTCCTGGAGGAGCACCTCGTACAAGCCATATCGATCATGGCAAAGTACACCGCATGGGTCGCCTAGGCCTACAATAGGAAGGTCAAGACCCGTGTTCTAGTGCCAGGCGACATGGTCCTCAAGAGAGCCACAAATCCCACGACCTTGGGAAAGCTGGAGTCCAACTGGGAGGGGCCATACATCATCACTCGCAGCACAAGGGCGGGCTCCTACCTCGCAACACCCGAAGGACAATAGCTAGACCATACGTGGAACGTTAAAAGCCTATGGAAGTATTATCCTTAGGGTCATGTAAAAAGCCGGCTGCACCCGGACAATCGCCGCCTACCGTCCCACAAGCGGAAGGGGATGTACAACAACAAGTGTACAACTTTTGGCCATATTGTGACCCCGTCCAATAAAGCAAGTAGCGGGGGTCACACTCACTCCCTAGGAGTGTGAAGTGTGTAAACAGACACCGCGCATGGCCCTCAGCCCTAGTGCACACTGGCCCTCCACAGGCACGTGTATAAACATACACCACGCATGGCCTTTGGCCCTGGTGCACACTGGCCCTCCGCAGGCACGTGTATAAACATACACCGAGCATGGCATTTGGCCCTGGTGCACACTGGCCCTCTACAAGCATGTGTATACACACACCATGCATAGCCTTCGGCCTTGGTGCACACTGGCCCTCCGTAGGCACGTGTATAAATAGACACCGCACATGGCCCCCAGCCCCGGTGCACGCAGGCACGTGTATAAACATACACCGCACATGGCCTTCAGCCCCGGTGCACATTAGCCCTCCACAGGCATGTGTATAAACACACTGCGCATGGCCTTCGGCCCCGGTGCACACTGGTCCTCCACAGGCACGTGTATAAACACACACAACACATGGGCCTTGGCCCCGGTGCACACTGCCCCCCCCCGTAGCCCTATCTAAAAAGTATGGCGGACGGCGCGAGGCTTCGCCTCCCCCCTCGCAAAAAACAAAAACTAGGGCTCCCCCGAGCCCCATCTAAAAAGTATGGGGATGGCGGGAGGCTTCGCCTCCCCCTCGCAAAAAAAGCTAGGGCTCCCCTAGAGCCCTATCTAAAAATTATGGGAGACAGTGCGAGGCTTCACCTCCCCCCTCGCAAATGGAACAAAAGCTAGGGCTCCCCCAAAGCCCCATCTAAAAAGTATGGGGGACGGTGCGAGGCTTCGCCTCCCCCCTCGCAAAAGAAATGAAAGCTAGGGCTCCCCCGGAGCTCCATCTGAAAAGTATGGGGGACGGCGCGAGGCTTCGCCTCCCCCCTCACAAAAGAAACAAAAGCTAGGGCTCCCCTAGAACCCCATCTAAAAAGTATGGGGAATAGTGCGAGGCTTCGCCCCCCTCGCAAAACAAAGCTAGGGCTCCCCCGGAGCCCTATCTAAAAAGTATGGGGAACGGCGCGAGGCTTCGCCCCCTCCCCCCCCAAAAACAAAAGCTAGGGCTCCTTCAGAGCCCTATCTAAAAAGTATGGGGACGGCGCGAGGCTTCGCCTTCCCCATCGCAAAAAACAAAAGCTAGGGCTCCAGCACAAAGAAACGAAAGTTGGGGCACCCCCGAGCCCTCTCCAGAAAACCAAGGGGGCAATAATCAATTTATTCAAAGCCCCAGGCGGACAGTACATTACGTACATCGAAGGCTCGGCCCGCCCGAACAAAAAGTATAAAAAAAGAGAGACGGCGGCGTCACATTACATACAACACAAATAACACGACAAATGACCACGAGGCACAAGACGCACGATCACAACGGGCCACGGCGCCACATCTTGCACCTCTGTGCGCGTCACCCATTCGAGCAGTTCCTCATCGGACAGCCCGATAGTAATAAACTTCAGGTACTCCCTCGCCGGCCCCTAACTCCCCGGCAACCCGACGACCCCCCACGGAGCCCGTCACCGGCGGGGCCACGAATTCCGCACACAAGGGCGAATGGTCTTAAGCACCAATCACAATATAGCGCTGCTCCCAGAAGGCTCGTATCTCGGCGCGCGCCCTCACCATCTTACGCTCTCGAAAGGATCAAAACTCCTCCATAGAGCCAGTCGGATTTGTCTTCTTCCAACGCTGCCACTTAGCACCATGGTAGACAATGCCTCGATAACATAGCTTTAGAGGCCAGACGCACATAAGGCTGCGCTCGTCCTTCGACCCCCGCAGGGGGACAGTGACCTTGGTCATTTTCCCCTCAGCAAGACGGGCCCTCGTATGGTAGTACACCGAAAAAAGGGCAGCACATCATGCATAACACGAAACTAGCGCATAAACAATATGCGAAATAAACAGTGAACGCCAATACTACACTAGAACAACCTCCCCCAAAACCCAGCACGAAATGCGTGCAAAAACACGGTGGGCACAGAAAAGACAACCAACAACACCTAAACTAGTAAGCAATCTGAAGTTGAGGCCGCCTCAAATAAGCGGAGGGCCACACCTCGTCTCCGTGGGTGGCCCTCTGCTCCCCAGTCTCTAGAGTCGCCACCGGAGCTTTCCCTTTCGCCCTCTGTGCCTGGACCTCCATCAAGGATGCCATCGCTGCTTTCGAACCGTGTGGTGTCCAGAAGTCTTGAAGGAGAACGTTGCTACTCTTTCATGTCCGATGGTATGCGGCGATCACCTCCTTAGCGGTCACCACTGCAACAAAGCGGGCGACGAGGGCATCCATATGACCGCAGCCTGCCTTGTCGAGAGGCGAGTCGCCTACCAGGCCGCTTGGCGCAATGGTCCCCGTGACACGGGACCGCAGGGAGAAACACATCCTCACGCGTTGAAGACGCCTAGGTGACATAATCTTGCTCGCTTGTTGTTGCTCAATTTGTTGCGGAGGGTCGTTCTCGGGTTACCGCAAACGTCTAATCCTGCGAAAGAGCAAAACAACCAATAAGACGAGCAACACTTAAACGAAAGAGCAAGCAAAAATTATCCAAATGGACTAAATTTATACACAAGGTAAAATACGAATACACCTAGACATAGAAACCGAAAACCTAATTTGGATTTTGGTGCAAAAGATATTCTAAAACCTATTTTCGCCATAATTAGCATCTGAGCAAAAATATTTTCTAGAAAGATTTTGAAGCTGAGAGCTACCACTGGTATAGTGATAATCCATATAAATTTTCGGTCATTTAGTTACAATCGAATTAGTTATGGTTTTCTAAGTTCTAAAACTAGGACATCCTTTATATCAGAGCAAAGACCACTAGCAAATTGGTCCTTCACTAAAGTTCATCCCAAAGGAAATTAACAAAATTTAGTTCGCTCTATTTGGACTTACAGAGAACAAGTTATAGATTTTCTAAGTTTTTATAGCATTTTGGAATATTTAATAGGCTCTAAAATCGATTCACAACATTTCTCTGTCCTGGCATCCTGAAACATTTCTAGATTAATTTAGCCTAAAAGAAAATTAACACTAACAAATCACCAAAAAGATTTACAATGAAAAAGATATGAATTTCTAAAGTTTTAACAACATTTTTCAAAGGATAAAGCTCACCGAGGAATTTTATATCCTCAACCGAAAAGAAAAGGCGTGGCTCAACGTACCGCTGACAAAGATCCGACGGCCCGCGCGCACGACTCAACATGCGCGGCCGCGACTGCTGGATTTGATTCCAACGCCCGATCATCCGACTCCCAATTGCTCGCACAACCGGACGCTGATCTGCGGCGAAGGGTCGATTGAGGGAGCCTTCTGACAAATTCAATTGTTCCTACATCCCGCCACGATCCAACATCGAACTACCGAGGTTGATTGGGCCGCTTATGACGGAATGGCTACCGGACATCAGGCCCACCGGTCACGACGCAAGTCACATGCCGGTTTAAACGCACGCGCACGGAGGGTTTGAATGACGCCCACAGTGTCGGCCGATCAGGCCACGCATTACACGCGGTTTAGCGCACGGTGATTAAAATGTCGCCATGCAAGCTTGTAATCTGGGTTTAGACAACTAATGATTACGATTAACAATGATTAATACACGAACGCCATTATCGCGGTCCGAACGATATTACGCACCGCCGCTGTCCGACAACAAAACCGAGGCACCTCCGCTTGTCGCCATGCACCCAAGGCACCTGCAAGGAGCTATGCCAAAATGGAACCAAGAATCATTGCGCACCCATCGGGACCACCCACACCGCCGGGCGGTGTCCCGAACGGGCTAGCCGACGATGAGCGCGCGACCAAACGGGCCAAATGCATAATGACCAAAGCCCGCAATAACCCATCGCTTCTAGGCTACTAGAAGGCTTGCGGAGGTGCCGAGGAGGTCACCCGCGACGAAGAGCGCACGCAGACCGAAGAAGAAAAAGTGAGACGACGCCCGAGCAAAATGGGGGAGACGTCATCACAACATCTTCACAATAGCCTCGTAGATGCCACATGAGCAAGGAATTAGAAAGAAGCCTTACCGGTGATTCTGGCCAGGTCCCAAAATTGAGTCAGCCCCGTGAAAGCAAACCAATTAAGTTAGGGTTTTGCCCAAGGAGTAAGGGACACAAACCAAAGCAAAAGAAGGGAAGAAAAGCCACCGAGCGCTGGTTGCACCGAGGAGCTCCTACCAACAATGGCGTCAAAGGGTTCTGAGATTTGGGCTCAAGTGCTTGTAGTCGAGGATGAGGTAACATGCACATGCCCAGGGTGGACTTCGTCCACAAAGAACGCGGCGGTCGCCTGAGCGACGGAGCAGTAAGCTCGACGACTCGAGGGCGGTAATCGACGGCACGCCGCAGAGAGCCGCTTAAAGGGCCTCAAGGAGGTGACAAGGTTCCCTCTCTCATCGCCATGCATGGCGCATGTGCACGCACGCCGCGCGGAAGGAGGAAGATGACCACCGGGTGGCCCCACCCCGCCGCGACACAAAGTCTTTCATTAGATGCCGCCACGATGAGAGTTGAACGCCACGGCGCGATCGCTAATTGTAAAGACCGGCGGAACCGCACGGTCTCGGCGACGCTGGGATCGTGATCCAACGGCCGAGAATCGACAACCGAGTTGTCCAATGCTTACACGAATGAGAGCCGCTCGATGGAAATCCAACACCGGCAGCGCCGCACGGTTGAACCGGCGCGGCGCAAGTAGTTGGCCTTGGCGAGTCAAGTGACTCCGAGCCCGAGCCCCACTCGAGTCCAATGAACCATAACCCGCTTAAGGTTTGATTTTTAAACTCGAACTTTGGGGATTTAATTGAGGCATCAAATCGACTCCAAAATTTATGAGGACTTAAGGATTAACCTTCCTAAATTTCCAGAGTTTTTGTGCACTGCCAGAGGTTTGACTATGTTTGACTTGCCTCTAATATATTTCAATTAATTTCAAAATTATGAAATAATTCAGAGGTGTTACTAAGCCACCCTAGAACTGTGGAAAATCATTTCAATGGTTTGACAAAAGATTTGACTAAGGAGGTTGTTGACTTGATAAAGGAGGCTTGATTTTTAATTTTCCAAAATTCTTTTACAAGCACAAGTAAAAGGATGAAGGAAAAGTTTCAATTTACCTCATTTTATTACATTTGAAACACAAGCCAAAATGGGGATGTTACAAACCTCCCTTACAAAAATCTCGCCCCTAGATTTGGTTCACTTTAAAAGAAGGAGGGTAGTCCGCACGAGACGCATCTTCTCGCTCCCAAGCAGCCTCGTCCTCTAATGGTGACCACTGAACTCTAAGGAACTTGATGGTCTTGTTCCTTGTCCTCGTCACTTTCTCAGTATGCGAACAGGTGCTCGCGATAGGTCAAATCTTCCTCAACATCAAGAGTTTCCAACGAGCTTCTCCGCTGGAACATGGAGGCTTGACCTCGCCTCATTAATCGAGTCCGCCAAAGAAAGGTCTTTCACCGGTCTCGCACTCAGCCAACGGGTCCTACACTTTCTCCCGTATAAGGCCGTTGTTATAAAATCCCGCGAATGGCAAGCACTTCTCCCAATGCTTCCCATAGGAAAGGACACAAGCTCAAGCATGTCCTCCAAAACTTGCTGACCCTCTGCCCGACCATCCGCTTGGTGAAATGTGAGCCAAAGAAAGGCGAGTTCCCATAGCCTCTGCAGCTATGCCAAAACCGAGACGTGAACAACGAACCACGATCTCGACACAATTGTCTTTGCACACCATGCAAACTCACGATGCGGCTCTCCGTAAGACCCACCTGGTCGGGCCTTGCAGAAGAAAATGAGCCACCTTAGTCAATCGATCGATGACGACCCATGGCATCATTCTCTTTGAGACCGGGTAGACCGTTGATAAAGTCCATCCCGACCAATCCCACTTCCACCGGAATTGGTAGGGTCGAGTAACCACCGACCGATGTTCGCCTTGACACGACGGCACACGCCGCACTCTAAGAACTAACCTTGCGATCCCTCTTCATTCGGGTCCACCAAAATCGCGAAGATCCCGTACATCCGTGGCCCCGGATGAATCGGGCTTCGCGGAGGATCAAACGCAACTCCAAACCACGAGGCGCTGCCGAACCTCACGACACCAAGCTCATCTACGAGAAGCACTTGGTCGCTCCATGACATTTTCCTTGATGCCTGGTGGCCTTGCCCGATGGTAGTGAATACCCATGTCATAGTCCTGATCAACTCCAACCATCTCCTTTGCCGAGGTTCAGTCTTGTGAACAAATACTTTAAGCTTTTGTGATCCGAATACACTTCACAACGACACGATTAGGTAGATCTTAAGTGCATGAGTGATAAGGACACAACCGAGGCCCGACGAGAAGCCACAAAAGATATCGCTTCACTCACTACGGAGAACAAGAACGGAGCGTGGTCAATCGCTTTAAGCGCTGGAAACTTTCTCGCAATCACGACCACGCAGAACTTCTTGTCCTTCTTGAGCAACTCACATCGGCTTCGCTATCTTGGAAAAGTTCTCAATAAAGTGACGATAGTATCCCGCTAAACCAAGAAAACCGAACTGGTGACCGGGGTTGACTCGTGAAAGCACATCGCGATCTTGCTAGGATCCACAACTACACCTCCCGCCAAAGAATATGGCCTAAGAAGGCTACTTTCTTCAACCGTAACGCGACTGTCGAACTCGATACAATGGTGCTCACGGCTTGCCCAACACAAGCCTCAAAATGCTGGGTGTTCTCATTGCTCTGGGAGTAGATAAGATATCATCGGAAGACCACAACGAACCTATCCAAATACTCCATGAATACCGAATTCATGGCATCCGAGCATTGGTTGCTTAATGACATGACTCGGATACTCGCATGCTTAACGATAGAAAGCCATCTCCTCTCTGAAGCTCGCTTCTTCAACTCCACCAACTCAATTGGGTCCATCCGGTAGGGCCTCTTCAAACGCAAGCGCACGGAACCAACTTGACAAACTCAAGGTCTCGAATCGTGGCATCCCCGAAGGTCGCCGGAAGACATCCAAGTCACATAACCGGGACTTCACTAATATCTAGAGCGGCTTCGCTCGAGCGCAAGAGATGCGGATCTCGCATTCGCTAAAAGTAACTCGCCACGGACGATCGTGAGGTAGATGAGCCTAGCGCAATCAATTTGTCCCATGTGCCGAGACAACCAATCCATGCCTAGGATTACATCTAAGCTCGCCGATCGAAGGAGGATCTGTGAGCGCCACTACCCACGCCTGGGTAGCGACAACCTTCTCGATCCTCGGGAGACCACTTCCCGCTCGCCCTCCATTAGGACCAGGGCAACTATTGGCATAATGCCCTTCCGGTTGCATGACCCGGCAATGGATTGCGGGGCCACCTGGCTGTTCGCAGCGCACGTGATCGAACGGGCTCGAGTAGGCCCGACACGAGGACGGAGAGGCCACTGCGCATCGCTGGCCTCCCACTTGGCTCGCGACTCCGCCGCTTGGCCTTGTGCTCAGAACAATGGCCTTGTCCACCAAAGCCCGGAAGTCAAGAAAGTCCACAATGGAGAGCTTGTCTTGCGCCTCGCATAAACCTCCATGAACTTCCCGCTGGCCTCATCTGGCCACCTCCGATGGAGCATAACGAGCCATCTCCATCACTAACTCGCCTGCTTGAGCGCGAAACTCTTCTTCTTCACTGCTTACAGGATGTGAGCTCTAACGGCCCCAAGAGATGTGGCCGCGGCTGCATGGCAAGAAGTTCTCCCACTGTGAGAGCGCCTCTCGGCCGATGGAGGCAAAGAGTGCCCCCGTCCCGGTCCAGCATCGAGCAACGCCGAGCCAACTCCGACGCAGCCTGGGCCATCGCCCAATGGGTCTCACCGAGAACGTGGGGCCGAGGCAAGAAACTGCCAAACCCACGAGATCCTCTAGAGTCGCCACCGGAGCTTTCCCTTTCGCCCTCTGTGCCTGGACCTCCCTCAAGGATGCCATCGCTGCTTTCGAACCGTGTGGTGTCCAGAAGTCTTGAAGGAGAACGTTGCTACTCTTTCATGTCCGATGGTATGCGGCGATCACCTCCTTAGCGGTCACCACTGCAACAAAGCGGGCGACGAGGGCATCCATATGACCGCAGCCTGCCTTGTCGAGAGAGGCGAGAGTCGTCAGCTAGGCCAGCTTGGCGCAATGGTCCCTGTACACGTGGACCGCAGGGAGAAACACATCCCTCACGCGTTGAAGACGCTCTAGGGTGACATCCATCTCCGCCAAGTTGTGAGTCCATGGGGGAGGCATGGCGCCGAGGTTTGCCACGGTGCCCTCGAGGGTTTCCATCGCATCCTAGGTCGCACGTGCCACTATGTTCGATAGGTCCCGCTCCGCCTGGATCTCCTCCTCGAGCACCTTTCGGACACCTCACAAAGCACGCACGTCACCCTCAAGGGTGGTGTGCTCCTCCTCAAGCCCTGCCATGCGGGCCTGAAGGGTGGTGCGCTCCTCCTCAAGCCCTGACACCCAGGCCTGAAGGGTGGTGCACTCTTCCTCAAGCCCCATCACCTAAGCCTCCAGGGCAATCAACCTCCCGGCAAGAGTATCGCTCTCGGCGTGTAGGACCTCGCTCCGGCCATGCTCCACGTCGACCTACCTTGGGATCTTAGCGAGACCACGCGAAATGTCGTGATCAATCGCCCAGGATAGCATCAAGGTCTGCACATGCATCAACCCATCAAAAAAATATAGTATATAGCTACTCAACAAAGTGACCGGCAGGCCAACCTTCGCGGCGTTCACTTCAACGCCCCGGAGCATATCCTTGAGGGACATCTTCCGAAAAATCTCCTACACAATGGGAGGAGCGCCAAAGCGAGCAATCTCCTCAAAGACCCCCACAGCGCCCGGACGGACCTTAAAGTCCGCAGGACAGAGCGGACCCAAGTCTGCGAAACCCACGACAGCCGGAGCCACGGATGTCAAAGGTGCCGCCTCGGAACCTGCCGATGCCGAGCCACCATCACCATGGCCATTGGTTCGATCACTAACAACTACACCACACAAACAAGGGTCATAGCCGCACACTAGCACAAGGCAAAGAAACCTACTGAGCATACCAGTCGGCGCCGGCGGAGTCACAAGCGTAGTCTCGGTATCCTCAGCACCCCTCTCGTAAATGTGCGAGGGGTGTTGTCACCTGAGGAACCTTCCATCGGCAACCTCGCCAGGCCGAACAAGCCTGCTACGCCATCCGCCTCCGTCGCGACATGCTTGCCCGCCTTCGTCGTCACACTGGGCTCAACCATTTCAGTCGCTCTGTGCTCAGGGGAAGCAGCGCGTACGCCCGAAGAGAGGCTGCTAGACTCGGTGCGCTCCACCTACTCCGAGGCCTCTTGTGCCACCTTCTTGGCCGTGAGCCCCGCCACATCCCCCCGGCCACGGGAGGAGCCACCCACCTCGCAAGGGCCAGCGGTGCGCAGGGGCACCACCGCAATTGGCCCTATGGTGTCAACCTCAGGCGCACGGCACGTTTCTTTTTCCTCCCATCTGGATCCGGACGTTCCGCGAGCCGGACTGACGCAGTATACACCCAATTCAACTGGGCATCCCTCACCACCAACCCGTGCCTAGCATGCTCTTCGCCCTCATCCACGAGGGTTCGAGAACAAGATCCGTCACGGTGGACCTCCCGAGATCGCTCGTGTACGTAACCTCCCCACCGCCCTCCTTGCCCCGCCTCGCCATCACCAAAGCTCCTAGTAAGCTTCGCAGAAAAATAGCACAGGCACCACTAGGCCAAATAGGGTGAGCAGCTGGTTCCCAATAGTCAAGAGAGCGTGGGTAGGGGGGACCCCATATTTATACCTGCTAGAGCCCCAATCCAAGCAAAGCAGCGAGAACCCAAGCGCCACGACCCAGTTATTGCATGACACATGGCATCCAGACGAAAAATTGGCGCCTTTATGGCGCAATACCCAACTATCATGCGCGCCGTTGGAAGGGGCGAAGCCAGCACAAATCGGCGCCATTATGGCGCACATGAATAGATCGCCACACGCACGGCCCAAAGAGGCATCATCAATACAAAACAACGCTATTATGGCACACAAAACAAAGGCGTGGCCACACCCACGGAGCCAACCAACCGTTGAAGCACGGGCATATCGCACAAACACTTCGCCAGGTCGAAGGGGACGGTGTGCCTGGACCCTCTAGGGAAATTGCACGATTTCAGTCGTGACAAAGCAGAACCTCGACCGCGAGGGGCTTATCGTAGGAGTAGCCCACTGGCCCCCACGACCTGGTGAACAGCGTGGAAGAAGGCCCACGAAGGGAGGCCCAAAGGCCGTGTGAGGACCCTGAAAGGGGCCAAATGCCACACGAGCGCCTAAAGACCACGAGGATCCCGAAGGGGTTCGAAGGCCACACAAGCCCAAAGAGGCCCCTCCCCCGAGGGCGTCGACCATAATTTCGAGGGGGGAGGGGGCGGAGGGTCGTCGAGGTGTCCTGGAGGATCGCTAAGGTGCCCGAAGTCCAGAAGCCAGGAATCCCCGGGCCCCTTTGGGGAGAGTCGAATGGTGTCTGAGCCCTTCAGCTTGAGGGTGCCTGGGTATAGTCCAGGCGGGCTGCCGGTGGTGGCGCACCAACACGTGGACCAGGCGGGAGGATCCACCGTGAGCCGGAGGCTACACGTAGGGGTAGGAAATGTCCCTGCGGCCCCTATGGGCGTAGGGCCTGTTCGGGGGTAGTCCCGTAATCTCACGTACCTGATCGGAAGGCTATAAATAGCCTCCTTCCCCTATGTAATAATAACCCAGGCCGGGATTTTCGGATAATACATATTTATTCCTTGCATCCGGTCCCCTCCATGAGGATCCTCCGGTCCCTCCTCAGACATCGGGGGTCCCTCTTTTCTACTGTCTAGTCTTTCTTCTAAGACAAGAATATATCACTGCCAGATTTCCTTTTGACAGCAAGTGATACATGAAAGCTATCGTTTTTTCAATTTGTCTCTTTGATATTTCAAGCAGCAGATACAACAGGCGTACACTCAAGGGGTAAAAGAGTAGGACAGCAAATGCCAAAGCAGAATTAAAGTGAAGTATACAGCGGGCATACACCTTTTATCTTACCCTTGTGATCCATGATCACTTCAGTGTTACCTTTGAATGGGATTAACTTTCTAAAGTTGTAATGTGCAGTAACACTTAGCAGCAATAAGGATAGAGAAGAAAAATATTGCATATATATCATATTCATGGATTATACAAGAGCACTTTTACAGGCTAGATCAAGAAAACATCCATACAAAAAGGGAGGGTGGTTGTAGGCATGTAAACTCTTTGCATTTACTTTGGAATATGCAGGCATGCAGGGTTTGCTCCAGCAGAAAATTGAAGGGCCTCCAAAGTAACCTACTCAATAAAAAAACATCATTCTTGCATGACAAATTTAGGATGATATTAAACGATTTAACAACAGTTAAAGGATTTAAAATATCAGCCTAATTCATTAATATGACCCTAACAATGCAAGCTATATATGCGGTACATAAACCTACAAGACCAGGAATGAAAATTTCACTAATGTCAATCATCCACCGCAAGTAATATTTCTGTATTAGTTCACTTCCATATGGATAATAATCCTCAACTGCGCTTCTATCTGATAACTCTGGAATATACAATATTAATAAATTTATGTACCACAACAGTGTTAATCCTTTGACTGCACAGAAGAAAAATAAGCCTAGAAATAGGCATTAGGTAAGCACAATAAAAGAATAAAATAGAAACAGAAAACATGAATTACATACTCGCGATTCCATCCATCATGCCAGCAAAGGAGCATCAAATAAAGAATTTATTGTGATGAAGTTACAGAAGAAGAATGAGTTGACCTTCCTAAGAAGAAATTGGATCTAGCCGCTAAGTGTGAACACCAGTAAAGAGTATAGCAGAGCATCATGACACACCATCACAAGATATATATGCTTGAACTATTAAGAGTTAACAAAGGCAAAATAACAAACTGACAGGAAAGTGACCCTGATAGCAGAAATGGGATGTATGTCCCCCTGAGAAGCTTAACTTTTCTATTTAACTCCTGTAGATATGGGCCATATAGCTAACAAAAAACCTCAGTATAAAAAAACCCTGGGACGGCACCGTGTGAAGAGAGTAGCGAGAGATAGCAGTAACAAGGTGGCACGAATCAACGCCAGGGATGAACAAAGCTTTCTTCACACTGATTCTTCTGCATGTACTTAAATGACTAATCCTCACTTCGAGGGATCACTGAACACGGAGGCTCCGAGGTCAATTCTGTCACTTGGGGGAGGAATTGGGTAATGGAAAAAAAGAGACATGTTATGGAAGGCACTATCAAATAACCACAAGGAGTTGAATCAACTTATATTTTTAGTTAAGACATTGGTAAATTGGAGTACACCGTTGACAATTTGAATTTTGAAAGATCAAGACCTCTACAGAATATTGCATTAGCTTGTACAACTAGATGTCCACAAAACAGAAAGGAACAAGCCGTAAACAGGTTGGGTGAACCTGTTATGCACAGTACATATTGAGCATGCGCGAGGATGCACAAGAAATATTACCCCTTTTGCAGCCAAAGCTAAGGACGACAGTTCATTATTAACTTGCAGCTCTTTACATTAACAAGCTATCTAGGTTATGACTGTAACCTATTATACTCGCACAAAAGAGCTAAAGAGTGAAGAATCAACACAAAAAATCTTTGAAATCGAGGATTTGCACTCACCGGTAGACACCGGTCACAAAGCTAGCAACGCTGCAACGGGAGCGTTCCAAGTTGAAATAGATTTTGTAAAATTTGGATGCAGTGGTTGACAAAACAGCTCTGGAGAGGCTGAACGGCTAGAAAATAAAAACGGCATCCATATGGTACTAATCATCATTTGTATAATTAAGCTAAGATGTCCATATATACATATCATGATCAGCAGCATTTGAACTCATCTCAAATACCGCTCTGCTTTCGGTCATTGCCCCTCACTAAAGACCAAATGCTATTCCAAGACAATTTCCAGATTCATTTTAAATCCACTAAATTAGCTAACAGAAAACAAGGCGAGTAGACCGTTTATACATTATTATCTCTGGTTTGCTATTTATCAAGGATCCTCAGGCAACCCTGCCACTCTTGAACCATATTCAATTCAGCAAAATTCCCAGCCATCCTCGCCGGAATCCCGCCGCTTGCTATTGTCTTTATCAGTTATGTCAGAACCATCTAACACTTCAACCGTTCTCTCATTGCCTTCCGGATCCTCAACCACCGGACTAGCACCTTTGGTGACTGTATGTTTATCTGTAGACTCAACTGCTTCAATAGTCCTATCTGAGGAACTCCCACCCTTGTGAAGTGAAGAATGCAGCGAAGATGAGAGGCTTGAAATTGTTGATCGCTGCAGCTTGCTCCATGATAAGCGGCCATCCACTATTCGCTTGAGTTGCGACACATCCTCACAGATCACAGCCATCTCACCTCTGCATTAGGACAAGGATATGAATTACAATACTCCGTTTATAAATGTATACAACAGTTTCAACTATCTTCTATCCTTGCTATGAATCATTTAGAGTTGGCTGACTGGTATGTTACTGCAGACAAAATGCTAGAACAGCTATAAACATTACACTAAAATAATTAAAAATAATACACGATAATTATCTCATTCAAAATCTCAATCACTGTTTGGCTGAAAAGAGTATTATACAAGCAAAGCCCCATACTGGTGTTATAACCAAACTACATGGGCATTATTTTGATTTTTGAAGGTGTAAGAGCAATATGTTAGTGAGCATCTCCAAAGATGAAAAAAGATCAAATAGTCCAAAGTTCCAAATAGTCAAAAAATTATATTAATACTTGAGGGGTAAATAAGCTAGGACAATTTTTTACTGAATGAAACAGCTTAGCAATGTCAGTTGAAGTAGCTGAGATGAAATGAGAACTTACTGCAATGTATCAACAATTCGACCCCGCTCAACCAAGAAGTCCTTCAGCTGTCCATCCAACAATACACATAATAACATTAGTAATTGAAAATAATTTCAGTCTAATTCATAATATTGTTCCTTCTTAAACATGGGTTATTTTTACTTTTATCAGTGCTAAAAGCCAATATGTGCATAGATTCCTCAAAAGCAAAACTATCGGCACAACATTTTTATTAGATTGAATAAATAATGATTAAATATATATCAGTTGTAAAGTAGTGTCTTACAAAACAAGAAAAAACACAGACAAAATGGAAATACTTCAACTCATAAAAGCTGCACATTAATACCTTCAAATTCTCCTCTGCTTCTTTCTGCAGCTTTCTTGATTCTTCAAGAATAGAATTCATCTCCTTTTCCTGTTCATTAAGTAGTGCCTGAGCGGAAGCTTCTTTTTCAATATTTTCCTTCTCAGCTGCTTCCATTTCTTGTTGTGCAGCAACCAATCTTTCCTCAAGAGTTTGGTGTATCTATATAGATTAAATTAAAGATCACGTTTAGCTTCCATTCAACCTAAAATTGTAAATAATTTTTATGTAACTATAATACTATGTGTCCAACATCAACCAAATTACTTTAAATTATTAGCAATTTTTCTTTTCTAAGTTTTTTCATAAAATAAATTTGTGTCAGATTATAGAACATAACAATTGAAGACAACCAAAAAAAGAGGAATTGCAGATCATCCATTCCATGTTTTGGTAAGAAGCTTAGTCTAAGTAAAAAAAATTCGAACGTCTTCCACCATCCAAGAATTAACATCATGCCAACTACAAACTACGAGGGCCATTCACTTTACTTTTCAGTTTTCATGCAGGATAGTAGATATGTACTGAACACAGTTGGTATTAACGAAAAGATTAAGATAATACCTCTTCAATTACAACTAGATATTTATTCCTCTCATCTGACAGCCTCTGAAGTCGAGATTGAAGCTCTCGTGCCTCTGTGGTTAAAATAGTTTTCTCGCCAAAAACCTCACCAGCATGCTGTATATAGCACAATTGGTCAGATCCCATTAGGCTAGACAACTCAGAAGTTTCCTCTTTTATGAAATATTGAGTCAGGGAAAAAATAGGACAAACCATATCATTTGCTTCCTTTACATGATTCAACATTTCTTTCAGCTCCTCAACTTTGGTGAGAATGCCTGAACCAGCAACAGATGATTCACGCTTCGCCACTTTAGCCTTTTCTTCAAGAAGTTCCACATCCTCTATCATCTTAGTAACCAATTCAAGAGAGGGTAACAGACCATTCTGCATTGTATCACAGCACAAGAATAAGTATCCTACTTCAATAATGATCCGTGACTCAACCATTATAATATACAAGGTACATTTTACTTTTTAACTAAATTAGTGTTTACAGGTTTATAAAATTTAGTGTTAGAAAGAGACAAATGAAACAGATAAATCATGGCTGATTCAGTTTCTTGCACAGAAGTATTCAGGAAACTCATGCATAGTTTGTAGTTCTTTAGAAACTAAAGGTGATCATAACTATAGAAAATACGAAGTAATTGTAGGTAGAATACTGCTTGCATCAAGTTAGCCCAGCCCCAGGATGGCTCGAAGTGGCTCCTGGACAACAACCTCTTCTTGAACAAACTTACATTTTTTTTCCTTTTCTAGAAATTTGTTACTTCATCTTAAAGATACTAGATGCTAGTCAGCACTAGTACTCCTGCACATCCCTGAGAATGGCCAATATGCATTCACTGACCACTCCTCTTGACCATCCCCCGAAATGATTTCACTCAACCAACTTTACCCTGGTCTGACTACTGGCTACAACAAGCCAGTTAACACCAAAGACCCATTTGCAAACTACTATTACTCTCCTATAACTTCAAGAAGTGGCTATCGAGTTTTCCCACTCTCTTTATTCTACATCAAAATAATTTTGGTTAATATGTCATTATTCTTACGTCTCATTCTTGCTATCAACCCCATCGAAGCAATCAACTAAAATGGTACTTTTAAGATCATTCATCTTTTACTCCATTTTAGTACATGAAACATGAGATATTGAGGTTGACTTGTGTCTATAAAGCAAAAGCATTCTCTTTTAACTGTGTGCACGTCGTGCTTAATCTGCCGTTTCAATCCAAAATACTTCGTATTAACACACCATAACAATCATCCAAAATGGCTTTGTTTTTCATTCACTTGCTTTTAGTGAGCAAGTCATGAGATTGACTTAGATATGTAACAACCTAACCATGCAATTTTTCAAGATAAAACAAAACAGTGTCCACGCCAAATAAGAGGAAAGTGTGATCAATCAAATAAAGTGCAATCCACATAACCACAGGTGCATGTGAGTGTGACCACACACATGCAACGGTGCAAGCACATGGGAGTGAATTTACAAAAAAAAACATATACAGAGTTGCAGATAATGTTTCGAAAAGGCTAGTGCAGCGCAAGTTTTGGTAAATGGGGTACCTTATTGTTTTTGGCATCAGCAATGGAATCCTCAAGTGACTCAATACTAACAGAATGGCTTGAATAAGTTGAAGCCGTGGAAGCAAAGTGGTTCAAATTAAGATCAGGAAGCAAGTCAGTTTTAGAAGACAAGAATGTGTCACCATTCTCAACTGTATTCCCTGACTGCTGCTTGTTACAATCAATGCCATCACTGTTGGTATCCTTCTGTTCTAAAACTCCACCAGACCCAACAGAGGATTCACCGATATCTGGAATGGGAAAATTCAGCATAGGTGCAAAAGCATCTTTTTCAATACTGAGAATTCCAGTTGAGACTTCGTTGTTGGAAACACCAGCAAAAATCTTTGCCCAACAGGGATCATTGACGTCATTCATGTCCGCATAATCACACAGAAGCTTCAATGAATTATTATCCTGAGCTATGCAATCCCAAACTGGGATTGTGTTGTTGGAAAATCGCTCTTGGACTTGTGCAACATTAAGATCTATGCTGTCATTCCCATTTTCTCCAATAAGTGACTCAGCAAAATACTCACCTGGTAAATATCCACCATGTACAACTCCATTTTCTGAATGGTCCAAGTTTCTCTCAGAACAGGGATTTAAAATTCTATCAATAAGGTCGGAAGTCAAATCACATTGATTATCATTAAGTTCAGGGACAGGATGGGAAGGGAAACTTAGTTGTTCATTCGTCCCTTGGTATGTTGGAGGCCTTCCCACATCTGGTTCACCCACAGCATTTTCTTGCGTGTCAGTTATGACCTCTGTGGAAGATGTGCATTGTGCAGAATCAACACCTCCATTAACTTCATCAATACGCATATCATGCCCTGATGTGACAATCCACTCATTAGCATAAGTTTAGAAAATGGGTAAGGTAATAACTGACGGTATTAGGAGAGAAAATATGTTTATAATTCAATGAAGAAAAGGACTGTGTCCAGATTGGATCTAAATTAAAACAAGCTTGAGTTCAACAAGTCAGACAAAAAATTAAGGCAAGCGTAAGAAAGTCCAGCCTCACACAGCCTTGACTCATACTAAACATTGAAAACATCATTGAGCAACTTAAATCTCAAACAGTCACTGACTCACTGGTAAGTTACCCTAGTGACAAAACTACATGAGTTTGCTTTGGGCTCTCAGCATTATCCTAAACCCAGAAACACCACAAGACCACAAGTCCACCATCCCTACACAGGACTATCAACTATGCATGCCAACATCTTCAATTAGATCTATTTTACAGCAAGGATATAAGATATGTCAACAAAAGCACCCAAATGAAACACATTTGACACTAGGCACAAATTGGACCATAATCTCAATCTATGTACTCACCAGCAGATGATGAACTTCCTGTTTCATGTGTAACATGACTAGCAGAGGAAGTTCCAACAGAATCGGTAATAGATTCCAGGGCTTCATGAAGAGCGCAAGAAGCCTCGACCGAACCAGTCATTGACGGCATGACATCGTCCAGGACAGCCAACACCGCGTAATCAACATCCTTCGGGTGCTCAATGGCGACGGCCTTCAGTATACGAGTATCAACCTGCAGGCAAGAGGCAAAAAAAAAAAAAAATTACTACTCCGACGGCAGCCGTGGACGACACAAAACCCTGCAATGCGGAATTGCGAATTACCCATGCACATGACACACAACGCCCCTAAGAAAGAGTCAATCCCATACTACTACATTTTCCGCAAGGTCACTAAAATCGCATCTCGCCTCACCGCGACCGGCACCTCGTAGTCCCACTGGAAATCGCTATATCAATCTGTAACCAGTTCTCCCATAGGTTACACCACCAAGAACGCAAACCCTCGCCGCACAAAAAAATCCCTCTTTTCCCTCCCCCTTCCCATCCAAGAAACAGAGATACCTCCATGGGAGATGGAAGGAGAACCGATCGGTCGTACCTGGGGGAAGATCTCACGAAGCGAGCGGAAGACGGCCATGTGATCGCCCATCTCCGAACCCTAGACGCCGAGGGCCGGCGCAGAAGCAGACCCCCAAGAACCGAGTCAACGGAAGTACGGCTCCGACGGCGCGGAGGGAGAGAGATTAGGGTTTGGGGGGTTCCACCTCTTCGATCGCGCGAGGCGAGGTGTAGTGAAGCAGGAAGGCGAGGAGGTCGAGGGGAGGGAGGAGGAACCCGAGAGACCGACTCTGGGTAGACGGAGGACGGCTTTTACCGGGTCGCCATCGCGTCCTTTTTATGGTTCGGCCCTCCTAGTTTCTTTTTTAGCATTATTAGCTAGAGACTCACCACTTCGTAAAACTCGAGAATAATGAGTAGTTTCTTAAAAGTATGTTCCTCCGTGCTAAATTAATATACTATGTATCTCAAAAGAGATAATACTGCATTACACAATTCAGAGAAAGTATGTTCGTGGATTTGGCAAAAATTCTCGAATTGAGCATATATTTTTTCTATTTAGTAACTAGGAAAGTTGGCGCACTACACTGCGCTCGTGTCGAGAGTGTTAGAATTGTGTGGAAAAAAGCGTCATATATTTTTCGATTGTGTATTTGATAGAACATAACTATTTCTGTGAGCCTGAATGCTTTACGATTGTTTAAGATAGTAAATAAGGCTAGATGGATCAGGATAAATACAAGAATGCATACACCATGCTTCCACTTGCTTATATATATACGATTGATACAAAGCAGTCTTACAATACTATATTGTCATGCTAGGGCAAACACCGTAACAATAAGATATATTGTAGTCGTTAGTTGGGTACGGGTCCGAGAACCGAGGGTAGCGCACTCGTTCTCATCTAACCGTCAGCAGGGCTCTTCCCTGTCGAGGTAACAAGGCTCTGAGGCTTAGTTGAACTTTTGATTTCTCATTGCTTAGATTGATAATGGATACATGCTATCTCTTTTATAGAGACAAACCGACTTGACGCCTAAGAAATAATCTATAAGAAAACATATCGATCTAATCTAATCTAATCTTTTCAACGATTAACAATAACATTCATAATAGATAAGATCACACCCCTAACAATAACTTGATAGATAAGGAATCCCAAAATAACCTACATAACCAGCTATTTTTTATCCTAGGAAATCCATCAACCATGCACAAAAAATAACGCACTATGCTACAGATAGACATTATTCATGTGGTACTACAGTACTCGTTGCTGTTCACACGACATCTGCAGTCGTTGCGTCTTGCTCCATAACATTACACCCCTTGTGACGAGGCAGCTCATCCTCAAGCTACGGTGGTGGCCACGATTAAAGTCCTTAGTAGCTCCATGTTGACAAGAATATCCGGTACCAGCGTCGGTTTGCTTGAGAGCAAATCAACAACACTCCGACATATGACGCCCAAGGAAGAAACACCTTAGCATGGTGTGGCGTTGAGGAAGACGTTGGCGGCATGGGCAACCAACATGGGAGAGCAGTTATGCCCTTACTTCCATGGACTGTGACAATGGTGGGAAGGACGCGATGGCGACGGCGTCCCCTCAGTCGCTGCGCTCTGTATTGCCTATGGCGCAGCATCGGCCATCATGTGGAAAATATCATCGCTAGACAACAACACCCTTCCTCCAGCGGCGCCGCACGAGGGGTGCAACCAAGGGCAACGATGCCTACTAGGGTGGCGTTGATGGCGCTCGTTGAGGAAGGTGATGGTAGCATCGCCATTGCAATGGCACGCGACATATCCTCCTACTCCTTCAACTTGACCATTAATGTCCATGTTTCTTAGAGGATAGCCATCATGTTATCAATTGGGACTACTATCTTTTCATTGCCAGCCTTCAATATGGCGAAGGGAGATAGTTCAGCACCGAAAGCCATGGTGGGTGACTCTGATACCAAATATTGTGGTCGTTGGTTAAGTACGGGACTCGAACGACCTGGATAGGCAAACATCGAGAATGGTAGAGATGTGTTGTTGATTAGGTGGGCTGCAACGATGGAGGAAACAAAGGAGGCACGAGCAAGAGCGGTTCATCGGCGGTGCTAGCGACGATGGGGGCGAAGACAAAGAGGAGATCGGGAGGGGGAGAAGAGCGTGATGTGGGGGCATGGGCCTCGAGGCTGCTTTAGGTTTTAGTGGAATGGCTGCTCCAATGGATCTGGACCATTCGTTTGCGATCCCACGACTAGGAGAGCGCCGGAGCAGGAGGCCTAGTGTCGGGACCCAAAATTACGATTCTGGAACCTTCTGTGTATAATGCACTAGTCCAGGATCACGCTAGTGCACACAATGTCAACACAGGTGAATATCGATCCACACAAGCGATAAATAAAGTAAACGATTAGTTTGAATAACAATTAAGGGTTTTGACCTTATGGTCGAGTTTACACTTAATACGTCACGCAGGGCTAACAGAGAATAAAACGGCAGCGGAACAGAAATAACTTCAGCGTAGATCCCATCAATTCACCACAGGCAACCGACTGTGATCCATACCTTAACGATTAGCAACCTTCGGCGAACTCCTCCTCGAAAGCAGGCGTAGACTCCTCCTCTTCTGTAGGTTTGGGCGCAAGTTTTACAACAAGCGTGAGTACACAACCGTACTCGCAAATCATACCACATAATGCAATTTATAGATGCAGGCTTATTCCAAAAGAAAAGGCTTCTGTGGTTCTTTTGTATAAAAGCAACATTTGCAATTGAATACAATAATAGATTGAAATGCAGTTCAAAACAAATAGGTGATATTAATTTAACAGTTCTTTTCACGAAGACACAAAGCTAAACAGATTATTTCACATAGCCATATGATTGAGGTCACATAGCTCCCATCCCAACATTTTATAAAAACTACCCCTCGTGTGAAATCTCTGAGCATGTCCATGACCGCGGACGCGGCTATTCGAATAGATTGATTTAACACTCTGCAGAGATTATACACTTTATCCACAAGATACAACTAGTGTAGTAAGCACTAATCATAACAAAACGGTTCGGAAACTTCATCTCAAACATTGACATCCCCGATGTGCTTTCCCGCTAGACCAGCTCACAAAGAACTAGTATAACACACACCGCCGACGGGGATGCGCGAACCGTCCCGCGATGCAACTACCAAGTAGTAACACCTCCACCCTGTCACAAAAGCCTAACCTATCCACCTGGACATCAATGCCGAGAATCCATAACTTACTAAGTTAGGCCCGTCCCATACCAGGCATGTGGTCGTACAGTAAGGCTCAGTTCAATGGCGCACAAAGTTAAGTCCTTAATTGACCAAGGTAAGACTTTCAAATTTCTAACTAAATCACAAAGATCATTATCCCCATGCACATAGCTTCCACCATATCACACAATATCCACCACTTGCCTCAGTCTAAATCCTTTCCCACCTAGTTGGTTTTAGTGCAACACATGCTATCACGAAGTAATAACATACAACACATAGTTTTACACAAAGTTCCATACTCACTTAGTCACATTTAATATTTGCAACTTACATGAGATGTGAGACTCGTAGCATGGCTAAGCAATTGTACTCGCATCTAACCAACCCACGTTGGTGCTATACTGTTACCAACTAATAAACCAATCTAGGGTGACAAGAAATTATGGCATACAAAGTCAAGGGATGATATCAAATTGGATAATAACTATGCCCAAAGCATTTAAATAAATAATTAAAGTAGAATGCAATACTTTGAAACAACGTAATTTAAAAATTGGGTTCAAGATGATCAAAGGTATGACTTTCCTTGGAAAAGGTCTATGTACTGGTCTTGATCTTGGGGTGCTCCTTCTTCTCCAAAATTCCCCGACGAATCGATATTTACTCGCAAATGAGATAAATAAATAAAACAAATAAATAATAGAGACAAAACAAGCTCCAAAAATTAAATAAAAATCTCAGATAAATAGAGCTCAAATTTAGATAAATTTAGAAATTTGAATGGGCTCAATCGGAGTTAGGATGCAAAAGTTATGAGCTCTGGAAGATTGAATCTAAAAAGAAATCATAATTTGGATTTTCTGGAATTTCCGAATTATTTCTTAACAGAAAAATCAGATTATTGCGCAATGCTGATGTCAGCAAGGAATTTCGGGAATTAAAAGAAATAAAAAGAAATTACTGATATGTGGGACCCACATGTCAGAGACACGGCTCACGGTGGACTAAGCCCACCGAGCCTCGGGATCTGGAGACCGTGGACTGCCACGTGGATCTAATGCGACCGATCTTGGCGCGACACGTCGGGCGGCTAGCGGCGACCGACGCCGACTAGGCGTGCGTGCGAGGCTAATGGGGATGATACGCGAGACGACACGTCAGCACCGGAGCTGAGGTGGCGAGCCACGTGGACGGCCACGTCAGCTCGACGGTGACGGGCTCGGGAACCAACGACAACGACGAATGGCGGCGATCCACCGGCGGTGAGTGATACCGACGTGTAGGGGGCGCTATTGCGAACCTATTGGTGCAACGTTGGGTGCTTGAGGTGGATGGTGGCAACCGACGGCGAGCTCAGAGCGGCGGAGAGGTTCGGCTTTTGTCGGACGAGGGTTCCGGCGAGGTTTTGGCGACGGCGAGGGATCCCAGAGGTAGATCTGGCATCACTGAACCCGGTGGTGCACTCGATGATGACGCGGCGACACTGGCGGCGACGCAATTCAAGGTTTAGTCGGTGGCGGCCGAAACCCTAAATCCTGGATTGCGGCGGCGCTGAGGCGATTGAGGTGAGGTGAGTGGCGGCTCTGGGTTGCGGTCGAGAGGCGAACCGGGGTGCCTTTATAGGGGCGGGAGGGCTAGGGCGTCGTGTGGCGGAACCTAAAGAGTCCAGATGAACTCGCGAGAAAGCGGAGATAAAAACGGAAGCGGATCGATTTTGATCGGAAGGATGCGAGGAGGTTGGGATAAGATTCTACGCGTTTTCTAGAAGGGTCTGTTGGAAATCTCGTGTTGTCGTCTGAGCTTGAAGCTCGACCATGGCGGCGGCGCGCGCGCCGCGAGGATGAAGCCGGGCGCGGGGACGAAGACCTGACGTGTGGGGCCCACGTCGGCCAGTCTGAAGGCAGCCTTGGGTGAAGCTTCATGAGGAGATGGGCCGGAACAACGAAGAGATGGGCCGGAGGAAAGGAATTCGGCCCGAAGAGTTTTTTGATATTTTAAATAGCTTTTCCTTTTTAGAAAATACCAGAAATTCAAATAAGCAATAGAAAATAGCAAATGAACTCAGAAAAATTCCAGAAAAATCTAGAAAATATATCTGAGCACATAGAACCCAAATAAAATAGTTTTGGCTATTGTTCAAGTTGGGATTATTCACATTAAATTTTTTGATTGTAAAGTCCAATATTAAGCTTTTGAATTTAAATTCAAATAAATCCAAATGGTGAATTTTTCCCTACTAACTATTAAAAAGATTTTTAAAGCTCAGAAAATTAGGATGTTACACCTAGCAAGGGTGGCGACCATCCATCGAGTGGCGTGATGACCGGCCCACACATACCAACGACTGGTCGACCAGGAGAAGCGCTTGTGCACGACGTTTTGGAAACGAATGGTGCTATGTAACATCCCAAATTTTGGTTTTTTTTTTAAGTTTTAAAATAAAAGTAACCATTTGATTTTTTTGTTAAAGTTTAAGCTTAATTTGAATTTTCATAAATTAAAAAGATTTAATGTGATTAATCTAAACTTCAACTAAATTCAAAGTTGTTTTATTTGAGTTCTTGGTGTTCCAAGGAATTTTCTAGAATTTGTTTGGGAATTATTTGTTATTTATTTGAGCTTGGTTTTATTTATCTCAATTCCTAAATTCAGAAATCAATTTAAATCCGGTAAATCCTATCGGGCTCATTTTGTTTTTCTTGGGCGCACCTTTTTCCTTTGGCCCATCTCCTTGGCATGTTTTCCTTTTTTCCTTACGCAAGCCTGAGCCAGCCTCCCTTGCCTTCTTTTCTTTTTGTCTCACTGCTGGGTGGTCCCACCACCAGTGCCACATCCACGTTGTCTACCTCCTAGACTCCATCAAGTCATGTCCGAGCAAGACACGATAGCGTTGCCGGCTCCTTTTAGAACTCCTCTCCTCCGATCCTATATAAGGTCTCCCCTTTGTGTCAATTTGATCGCCTTGTGTTCCTCTCCCGAAACCCTAATTAGGTTTTCCGATTTGGTTTTTGTTGCGCCGCAATCAACCAAAGAACCGAGCCGCCGCCGTGAGCATTCATCGTTGAAGATCGTCGCTGACAAAGCATCTTTGGGCACGCCATCACCTCCGTTGGAATCATGCCGCGATGTTCTTCATTATGCTCTCACCATCTCCTCTCGGGCGTGATCGAATCGTCATCGACCCTATCGTCCTCAAATCTTGCCACCGTTCATCTTGCCGATCTACTCAACGGTGAGCGTACTTGCTATTTCAAGCGTGTCATCACCTGTTCTGAGATTCCCTCGTCCGATCCCTACCTCTCTCTTTCACTCTCGATCACCGGAGTGTCGCCGCCGCTCACCTTCCTCATCTCCGGACATCTTTGATTTGCCGTCGCTCCGGTCAACTTGAGTCCTCCCCAAGGTGTTCCTCATGTTCTCCTTGCTGTTGCCGTTATGGTGCTCACCGTCGTTCTCTTGAGCGACCTTGATTCGCTAAAGCAGTCGTGCCCGTGGTGCTCGCCGCTGCCGAAGCTGCCGCCTCCACCCAAAGAACCTCCTCGCTCTTGGGATCCCGTTTTGTCCATCCCCGCTGCTCTCCTCGCCTTGGTTCGCCATCGACATCACCTCCAAGCTACCGGCAATGGTGTCTGCTCCAGAGCTCTTCTCCCTTCCTCTCTTTATTTTCTCTCTATTGATGTGGCCTACAGCTCAACCTCCACCTTAGCTCTTTTGCCCGTGCGGAATAACCGTCAATGCTTGCGTGTCAGTGCCATGTGTCAAGTCCTAAAATTGAAGTCCATGGACCCAATTCACCATAAACCTACTTAATGCCATGTGGGACCCCTTGTCATCCTCTCTCTTTATTTCTTTCTCTCTCCAGCAAATTGGCCCACATGTCAATCTCTCTTTCTCTATCACTTACACCTTGGTCCCACTTGTCAGCCCAATTTCCTTTATTTTCTTTTCAGCCGACAAATCACTACTGATGTCATAATCTAGAATTTTCTTTTGAAGGGAAATTCTGATTTTATCATTTCACGTGAATTTCAATATTTCGAGAGTTCGTTCTCCTTCGTTCGAACTCTGATTCAGTCCATTTAAATTCCTAAATTCATCTAAAATTGAGCTATTTCTTTAGAGTTGGTTTCACTGTTTTTGGATTTTATTTGAATTTTATTTGTATTTATTTGTGTTTTCGTTTGTTGTTTTTGTCTCGTTAGACGATCTGTTTTATGGAGCAAGAGCAGAAGTCAACTTTGAAGATCCAAGTGTGGTAACTGAGCAGAGCCAAAGCCAAGACAAGTCATAGTCTTTTGATCATATTGAACCTATGATCTCAAAAGTATATTGTTTTATAACAATTGTATGCTATCTTTATATCAACTGCTTTGGGAATAGCTATCACCTATCGTCATTATGCCTCTATTGAGTATTTGAATACCATGTATCCATTGTCACCATAGGATGGTTTATTTTAGTTGGACATATCTGTACCACCAACATGGGTATCGTACAGATGCTTAGTCAAGCTTAGTTGCGATGGGTTCATTATCACATGTGCAGAAAAATGTTAATTTGACTTAATGAGATATGGAATTGTGGTGGTATTAAAATTCGTGTATCATAACAGGGTATGTTATTGGTTTTGGTTGAACAAAATGATTTCCGCTCTGGCGAGCGATCGCACAGTAAAGGGGGTGTAATTAGTACGTTGTGGGATGTGGTAGACTCACCTGAGTAACTTGTCAAGGACTTAATCTTATGCGCCATTGAACTGGGCCTTAACTGTACAACCACATGTCTAGTATGGGAAGGATCTAGCTAATTAATTAGCAATATTTTGATTTGGTTTTGTTTCGGTTGTGTTTAGCGCAAGAGGGGGCCCGGTAGGCGAAACCTTAACGAGCAGAACTGGATCAAAGCAGAGCTTTGTAAAGGCCTTGTGATAATCTCTTAGTCGCACACCTACAGAAGTGTGTGAGCGGACATTATAAGTTTACTATCTCTTATGGGTCAAGCTGTACAACCTCTACAGAGTGTTAAAAACTATTCGAATAGCCTTGTCCATGGATTTCACACGAGAGGTAGAGTTTCTTTATAAAATGTGTCAGAGTGTAAATGAGAAGTTCACTTGATGAATATAATATTCGTTTGGTGAATGGGTAATTCACTTGGTGGATTATGTCGATTGGTGAATTGGGAAATTACTTATCATTGGTTTGGTTGGGAAGTGAATAAGAAGTTCACTAGTTGTTTCAAAGAAATTATTTATTTATTATTCTTTTCAACTACACATTTTAATCTATTTATTGTATTTATCGTCAATACTTCTTTCTACAAAAGAACCAACAACTAACCTTTGTTTAAGTCTTGCATGAATATTACTTGCATACTATTTCCCTACGACTTGCTGAGTACTTTATGTGCTCACGACTTCGAATTCTGCTGCTCAATTGAAGAATATCAAGCTGTTCAAGGGTTCTTCGCCCAGGAGTACGATGAAGGCTTTGTGGATTAGGATGCGTTCTCCACTCAATTACCTGTGGGCATGTAGATTGGCCTTTCCATGTTTTTCATTCCGCTGCAAGTGTTTATTTATTTCTTTAGTCCTGCATGGCAAATTAAGTAAACATTGACCATAAGGTCCAGTTATTAGTACTATTTGTTATTTTGAGATCTTTTTAGTTAAATCGATAAATGGATGATATTTCATCAATGTTTCATGTGTGAGCTAGCTGCTGATCTAGAACTAGTTCAGAATACACAGAGAGTTCCTGAATTGCATTTTTTTGGTCCCGACAAGCTAACAGGGGCCAAGTGGCGGACAGGGATTGGAAGACTAAACGTACATAGCTTTCCTAGTAGTGCCATTCTCACCGCACTTAGTATTAGGATAGACTTGCTAACGAGAATAATTCCTTAGGCACGAAGGAAGGACACCCACTCGCTGCTTGGCTTGTATTTGGTCATTTAAGATGGTGATAGATATGTTGTCGTTGTAGACCGTTGTTGTTTCGACTAATAATTCAGTATTAACTTAGCAAAATCACACTCGTATCAGTAAATGTTTCTATCTACGTGATAGGGAATTGCATCCTAGCAAAAGGAACATAGAATTACCAATTTGCTGATGCCAACATAGGCACAATCCAATCACGTGATACATGCCAATGACATAGACATGGCAACATATCTCATGCACATGGTGGTATTGGTGGACATATGGACATAGTGAATCCCGGCCGTCCAACACGAAATCGGCAACCTAGATCGCATCGGGCCAAATCCCACCTCGCACTTAACACTATTTTGCGAAATCGGCGGCCTAGATCGCATCGGGCCAAATCCCACCTCCCACTTAACGCTGTTTTGCGAACCCCCCTATATGAATTTTCTCTCTCGCAATCACACCCACGAGTTGATCCCTAATTCCCAAGTGCCTATATGAATTTTCTCTCTCGCAATCACACCCACGAGTTGATCCCTAATTCCCAAGTGCCAAATCGCCCTTGGCCCCCAAAAAGCTTGCCCTCATCCCAAATCGCACGAGAGAGGCGACCGTGGTGGCACTACTACTAGGTTTAGGGTTAGAACCCTGCGTCGTCCACCACCCTTAGCGCCTCTCCGCCACTTGTGACCGTCGGCCCCGTGCTCCTCTGCCTCCAGAAAACGCCCCCACTAGGGCTCCCCTACCCCAAATCGAGGCTAGGGTTAGGCCCCGTGCTCCTCTGCCTCAACAAAGCTGCGGCTCCCCTGCTCCTCCGCCCTTAAGCTCCGTTCCGCCGCGCGTTGCTGCACTCCGAGTGGCCAGCGACAACGCCTAGTGCGGGGCTACCCTTATGCCATGCCC
Organism: Ampelocalamus luodianensis; assembly: GCA_036346255.1. Classification (NCBI taxonomy): domain Eukaryota; kingdom Viridiplantae; phylum Streptophyta; class Magnoliopsida; order Poales; family Poaceae; genus Ampelocalamus; species Ampelocalamus luodianensis. The sequence goes on from CM070625.1 coordinate 26,892,748, forward strand.
AAAGTGTGATGCAAAGATGATTTGGGCAGTGTTTGGGAGCTCGAAGAATCGAGGAAAAGAGTACTACAAATGCCCTAAAATGATGGTGTAAGAAACTTCCCTTTGATTTTGATGTTGAAATTTGGTTTTTTCTATTGCTGGCCGGTTGCACTATTGGCATTTTGATGATGAAATTTGGTACTTTATTTTGGTCCAGATATATTCCAACAGTTGCGACACTTTCACGTGGAAAGACCCATACGTAAGCCATCTGACTGGGTTGCATTTGGTGGAACAAGAGAAAAAAAAGAAGATTGTCGTGTGAAGTTCAGCAATGCAAAGGAAATGGTTTGCCACGTCGACGACCATGTCTGGTCACATTTAGCTAAGATGAAAACATCGTTGGACCAAATTAACAAGTCAATCCTAAAATTGGTTGCTGCAGATGACAAGTTTAAAATGGTTCTTATTGCTTTTTTATTCTTGCTTCTAGGAATTTGCATTGGAAAGATTGACAACTGAATGTGTAATCTTGTTATGTAATGAAATATTGTACTGTGTAATGATGTGTTTGTACTACGTCATCTTCATTCCGAAACTTGAGAGTTGAATACTTGATTATTCAGTAGTTGTCAAAAGGTTGGTCTCTGTTCTGAATACTTGTTATGTAATGTAGCATAAACCTAGTGAAGGATTCTTGCACTATGTTTTGGCCACTGCACTCTCTCCCTTGGTAAATAATTTGATTCTTGCAATTGAAGCTTACTTCAAGAAGAGCATTCCTTTGCATGCAAAATCATTCTGGAGCAGTGAGAAAGTTGGTGGTCTGCTTGCTGAATGCTGGCTGTTTTTTTTGTGCTTTGATCTTAGTTTCTGCTCGTTTGGACTATTGTAATTTGAAAGTAGATTGCGGCGGAACTTTGGTTATCTGCTTCCGTGTGAAGTAGAGGTAGGAGATGTAATGTCTATCTCGTTAATCCAAAAAAAATGTATGTGGCTTTCATTACATATGGATGTGAATGGCCTTCTGGAACTGTACTTCCTGCTTCCATGTAGTGTTGACTGTGTTGTGCCACGGTTGCATGTTTACTGCCTCCGAAACATCAGTTGTAACATTGTAGTTGTTTCTAGCAATTATGTGCAATTCACTCGCTTCCAGTGAAAATGAGCTAAGTTGCTCTGTTTGTTTTTGGTTTTTACTTAGATTTCCATTGCCTGTTCTACATCAGTTTCAGTTTTTTGTGATGTCCTATGCAATATTTCTTAAGTGATAGGACTGAACTTCCAGAGTTAACAAGTTCCATCATTCAATTAGGAGGATCCATATCAACACTTTAAGAATCAAGAATATCTTGGAAGCTATACAGCTTAACAGGTTATAATCAGAATGCCTCAGTGATAGTGCTCACTACCCACTGGTTGAGGTTCAGGAGGAGTCATGGTCTAACTGGGGGGGAGGTGATGCGACAAAGTGGGGTGACGACACAAGGGAGGCGTGGCTCAGAGAAGCGGTGAAGAAAACCCTAGCTCGGACGCTAGGGTGATTGGGGATTGGTGCTCAAGCTGGAAGAGTGGGGCGGGGCGAAATGAGAGAATTTAGGGGACTTTTGCAAAAGTGTGTTAAGTGGGAGGTGAGATTTGGCTCGCTTGATCTCAGACGCCGATTTCGTGTTGGACGGCCCAGATGTTCTATGTCTATATGTCCACCAAAGATCCATGTGCATGAGATGTTTGTTGCCCATAAACATCGATATATCACAGACTCCAAAGATGTCACAACAAAGCTGTCGACATCTAGGACTCTCGTCACAGAACGGACAAACAAGAATGTAAAAGGAAAATGGAGATTACTATCTATTCACCAAGAGATTTGAAATGGTGATGTGTATTGCAAAGAGTATGCTCTGATTACAGGAAAAAGACTATGAATCTCAATCTGAATTCGAGTCGGAATATCCTATCTCAAAGGCACATAGGCCAAGGCTATTTATAGCTTTACAAGCGTCGGCAGTTAGTTGCAGTAGTGCCTCTTCGCGCCAAGGATTGCGTCTCTTCACGCCAATCGTCACATCCCTTCGTGGTGACCGTTATAGCTGATATCTCCACATGCAGCTGTTATTTGCCACACGTGGGCAACCGCCTTCTAGGACCTCCTTTGTGAGGAAGAGGTTCTTGAGAGGTCCTCGAGGAGGTCTTGGAGAGGTCCTCCAGAAGAAGTTGGGAATGGTCAAAGAAAAGACTTGTAGGCCCACGTTCTGAATGCTTAGTTGATCTTAGGGCTAGAAAGCTAACTTGAGTCCAGCAAAACCATGCTTATTTATTAATAAGCAAATAAAGATATAATCGGATAATTGACTAGTCAACAATCCTCGTCAGCTAGCCCCTCAACTTCAAGTGAAAATAACTTATTTGAAGAGGTTTTTGACTAGAACTAGACTTGATCAAGAAAATAGTTCTACTTGAGTTGCTAATTACTATTTCCCTCAAGAAGCTGAAGCATCAGCCGCATATATTTATGAAAGCAAATTCTGAAGAGACGATTATGCTTTGGTCTTCAACAATTTATTAGGAACAAATTCTAAAAAATCTTATCTGTATTACTGCACATGGCTGATTTTATATACTAAATGATTTTGTATTTTCCGCCCGCAATAGTTACGGGATGAAGATAACTTTAGGAAAAGGAAAACAACTTTCTCAACTGCTTTTCTGTATACGTCTCTGACGTGAGAACGACCTCCTTGACCAGACGTGTGTTGTCATATCGCCGATAATCGAGGTGCAGTTGTTACATCTTTGAAGTAGTGGGTTTTAATGTACCAGGAGTATATATGGATCTTTTTACCTCTCCTTTGGTACATTTTTACCCCAGTCATTTTCACTTTCCCCATCCGCCGAGTACCTTTCGTCCTCTACGAACCTTCGAGGAGAAGGATCTTCATTCCACCATCGAATTGAAGCAATGGCGGGATGGAAATCGTCAATAATATCCACAGAATTCAATCCTGGTACTTAGCATTTTTTGCCCACATGTTTGAGGCATTTTTAGGGATAGCCCCTAGTTTGCGTCTGTTTAGGTTTTATTACCAAATCATTCGCAACAAGAAAAGTGCTAGTTCCTTAGGCTCTTTTTATTTTAAATTACAAGATGCCAACAAGAGGGTATTCCCTTTTTTGGCTACCAAAGATGCTAGCCAAACATGGAACAGGGAATGGTTTTATTCTGAAGTTCCAAAAGGAAGTAGGATTACATACAATCGTAATGCACCACTGGAGTGATCTTCAAAAAGACGAGCTGCTAACAAGGAGATCGAACTCTAAAATGATGAAAAGAGAGTAGTCCTGGTGATCAGCAACCTGGTAGAGGGAGGTCTAACTGGGCGAAAGGTTGTCCACAACTTCCTCAAAAACAAGATCTCCCCCTTCAAAAGAGAGATGTTATCCTGCAATCATGATATCCTCGAGAATGGTAATATCTTAGTTATCTTTTTTTTTACTTAAACTGAATTTTCATAGTTTAAAGTAAAATAATGTTGTATTATACTGCAGCTCTTTCAAATGATGAGGTCTTGGCTAAGACCTCAGTCCTATTAAAGGATCGGGTTTTAGAAAAAGAACCGACCAATGTAGAGGCGTAGCCCCCAAGCTTGATTGGGGCAACTTTATCACTTAGGAAGGATCGCACAGTGGTAAGTATTCATAGGGATCAACTAGGCATAAGAAGTGAATTTACTCATGTCTAATTTGTATATTTCTGGACAGACGACGTCAAAGAAACGTCCCATCTCAGATTCGGTGTAGGATCTTCTCCTTCTTTGGCAAAGAGTGCAAGAATTACTTCCAGATCTCCTGTCATGCCAAAGAAGACAAAATCCACACCGGCTTCGGTTTTAGCTTCTCCAAGACCTCTTGCTACAATTCCAACCCCATCAAGACCTTTCACTCGTGAGGTATTGAAAACAAAAGTTAATACTTCAGTTTTTGGATATGTCTCTAACCCCCAGCCAATATCTTCTATATCAAATTTCTTAGCTGGGGTGATTCAGGGTGAAGGATCGTCAAAAGAGTCCAGAGAGGAGGTCCCTCTTCAGAGGGTTCCAAGGCTAAGGACCTCCCTAGTCTTGGTTCCCTCCTTGCAAGAGCAAAGGAAAAAAACCCACTTTCACTGTAAATGAGGATTTTATGTCGCTTTTTAGCGAAAGTGGCTTCGAGATCGAGTAAATTCTTTGATTATAACTTTAAGGATTTTGCCTTTTTTAAAAAAAATAATCAATCCTCTCTTTTTTAGCCTTTCTTTACCATCGGAGCCACAAAGGGGACAATTGACAGCTCAGGAACAAATGTCGCCTCCAATTATATTGGCAACAAAGGAATCCTTGGTAGAAGAGATTCCGCTAGTGGAAGTACTTCCTCGGACCACTGAGGAAGTGGCCCAGGATGTCCTGATAACTACTGGGACATCCAAGGAGATGCCACAGGATATGGAAGTGCAAACTAAAAGGACCTCCCAAGAGGAGGTGGTCCAAGAGTCCACTAAAGCTCAAGATGAAGATCGTATCTTTGTAAGTTTCTCTTTATTATCTTGGTAATTTTTGCCTTAAATATACCACCATGAATCTAACTCATAAAATGTCTTAGGAGCCGCAAGGTACCTGTATTGACCCATCTAGAGGAGTTTTTCGTCTGGTTCAGTTGGATCAACCTGAGGATGAGATTCCTTTGGAAAGTACTCCCCCTAGAGCTGAAAATAGGACCTCAAGGACCTCATGACTTCTGTCAAAAGGTGCTGGAGAGTCAACATCGACATAGTAGAGGAGATTAAAACTTTTGCAGAGGAGAAAGAGAAGTGAGTACAGGAAGCTAATAATTCAATGGTAAGATTCTAACTAAACAATTAACTTATGCCTTTGTTTACTTGCGTAGGGAGTGTTTATTGGCAAAGGCCAAACAAGAGAATGCTGAGTCTACACTTCATACTCTCGAATTGAAATTGTCTGAGGCGGAAAAAGATCTGAGAGAAATGCAGTGGTCATGGTAGACAAAACCAAAGAAACCTGCCTCTTGACTCAAAAGAATGAAAAGTTACAAGAGATCCTGAACAGACAAGCTAAAGAAAGCCATGATCTCTTTGAACAAAACAATATACTTTTTAAGGAGAAGGAAGGTAAAGAACGTCTCTTTGTTCCTTACGGAGCACTCAATTTATAAAATGCAATACATGAATTGTATTCTCTTTTCTTTGTTCCTTTTTTAGAACTGAAAAGGCAAAAGAGGATCTTCAGAAGACCTGTGCTAACAAAGATCTTCAGATTCAAGACTTGAAGGAAGTGGAAGAACGGAGTCGTACTTCCGTGCAAGAGCTTGAAAAGAAGATAAAAGCCTTAATGAAGGCCAGCAAGGAAATTACCAATGTTACTGGGAACAATTTTCCCCAGATTTCATCTTCTCTGCGAGAGATCACAGAACATCTGAAGGCCCTGGTAACTCCTCTTGCGACAAAGATGTCCTTGGACGACCTTAGAAATGATATATGTACTCAAATCAAATATATTCAAACATACATACCTGCTATGAAGACTACCATATATCAATCTTTGACAAGAGCAATGAGTCAGGCTTTAAACCGAGTCTTGTTGAAGATTGATCTCCTTTATAGAGATTCTGTTGATCTTCAGAAGCTTATTCTTGCACCCAAGTTCAAGACAAAAGAAGTAGGTATTGTAGCTCAAGCCAAGATCACGCCAGTGGTGGAAGTGACCATTAGAAACATTAAAGCTAGGGCTCTTGCCATTTCCTCAAGTGTTCCTAGCTCAAGCGCACAAAAGTGACATTGTAATGATACATATGTTTTGTTTGAAATTTTATGGGATAATGATAAATTTTGGTGTATGATAATGATAATTCATTCGTCGAAAATTGACTAACTTGCTTTTGCAAATGTAGCATATTTTGCTATGCAGTAGCCCCCCGCCTGGAACACTGTGTCCAGCAAGGGGAGAAGTGTTTCGGGTGAACAATAGCATTGAGACCAGGATATCTGTTACAAAATCAATGATCCGGACTAGTATGTATTCAGGAAGATGAAGTCAGACTGTTGGGCTCTTATGCAATGAGAATTGGCTTATAGAAGAGGTCCCAAACAGTTGTCATTTCCCAAACGTATACTAATGACCATTTGATAAGTAAACACTTTGACCCATGAGCAAAATTGAGCAATTGTAAGCACTTTATAAAAGTTGATGATCATGTATGTGAAATGATACAAAAAATTTATGCTAAAAATGACAATCACTATGATATTGATAATCAAATGACAACTGAATTTATGACATATAAAAATATACTTATACATAGAATTTTCGAAGATGTTCAATGTTCCATGTGTTAAATAAAACACAACCATCCTCCATAGCTAATCTAACTGATCCTGGCCTAGCGACAGAGACTACCGTATATGGACCCTCCTATCTCGAGGACAACTTACTTAAGTTTGCTTGGTTCTGGATTCGTCTCAGGACCAAGTTATGTTCTGGATTCGTCTTAGGACCAAGTCACCCACATGAAGTGTTCTTGGACGAACTCTTCTATTATAGTAGCATCTCAGCCCTTGCAGATAGGTAGTCGATTTTAAGAGTGCTTGATCACGCCTTTCTTCTAGCATGTTGACGTCGTCTTCGCGTAACTCTTCCTGATTTGTTTGATCTAGGAGGTCTATACGCATTGAACCTAGCTGAATCTCGCTAGGTAGCACTGCTTCTGCACCATAGGCTAGTGCGAATGGTGTTTCACCAGTTGCTCTACTGGTGGTAGTATGCAATGCCTATAGGACAGAGAAGAGTTCTTCCATCCAATTCTTTGAGCATGCCTTAAGGCGATTAAAAACTCTCTTTTTAATACCTTGCATAATCTGACCATTGACCCTTTCTACTGCTCTATTGCTCTGTGGGTGTGCCACAGAGGCAAAGCAAATTTTAGTACCAATTTCGTCGCAATAATCTTGAAACACTTCACTAACAAACTGGCTCACATTGTCCGTGATTAGATGATTGGGTATTCCAAATCTTGTAACAATGCTTCGTAAAAAGAATTTCTTTGCTGCCGCAGCCGTTATGCGAACAACTGGTTCAGCTTCGATCCACTTAGTGAATGTATCAATGACCACGAACAAGAATTTATACCCATTGGGCGCTTGTGGTAGTGGTCCAACCATGTCAATACTCCAAGTCAAAAAAAGGCCATGACAAGGGAATGGTCTGTAATTGGTATGATGGCTGGTGCACTTGTCTGGCATGGAACTGGCACTGCTCACAGATCTTAACAAGATGCATAGCATCTTGCAAAGCGGTGGGCCAATAATAACCTTGCCGAAAAGCTTTGCCAACCAGTGTTCAATAGGATGCATATGTGCTACACATGCTCCCATGGATTTCTTTTAGTAGTTTTATTCCGGAGTCTTGGGATATGCAACGCATAAGAACATCATGTGCCCCTTTTTTGTACAATGATCCTTCGACCAGCTTGTATATGCGTGCTCTTCGAACTAACCTATCCTTCTATTGAGGATCACCAGGCAATGCCCCTGATGCGAGATAAGTGATCAATGGTTTTATCCACTCCGCATATTGCTCGATGACTCCGACCTCTGGGATGGTTGAACCCATTTCTATCGAAGATTTTGTAAGGTATTCGAGAAAAATATCTATTGGAACAGGTGTTCGTGAGGAACCCAGTTTTGACAACTGGCCCGCTAAGGAGTTTTCCTTGCGCGGTATATGTTGGACTTCGAAGTCCCTAAAGTGTTTTTCCAACTTCCTCACTTCATCCAGGTATTGCGCCATTGTCTCATCGGAACATCTGTTTTTCTTTGATACCTGGTTTACAACTAATTGTGAGTCTCCCTTCGCTAAATGCTGACGGACACCAAGGGATTTGGCTACTCGAAGCCCGGTTAGAGGTCCTTCATACTCTGCCACGTTGTTAGTGGCGGGGAACAACAACTGTATGATATACTGTAGTTGATCACCTTGTGGTGTTATCAACAAAATCCCAGCCCCCGAGCCTTTTAAGCCCGTGTGAGCCATCAAAATACAAAGTCCAATGGTCATCTTGCCTTGAACTTGCTTGAGGTTGGTCCGCAGCGTTCGTCCATTCAGCCACAAAGTCAACCAAGACCTGGCTTTTATGGTTATTCAGGCAGTAAAATGAAGATCGAATTCTCCAAGTTCTACTACCCACTTGGCTATGCAACCCGTCACTTCTTGGTTATGAAGTACATTCCCAAGAGGAAAAGATGAAGGTACTGTGATTTTGTGAGATTGAAAATAATATCTCAGTTTTCTAGAAGTCATCAAAAGAGCATAAATTAGCTTTTGGACCTCAGGGTATCTCTCCTTTGGTCCATGTAAGACCTCACTTACATAGTAGATGGGTCGTTGCAACCCTCCTCTTTCTGCAATAAGCACTACACTGAACACATTTGGCGTTACTTGCAAGTAAACTAGTAAATGTTCACCTTCTAAAGGCGAAACCAATACTGGAGGATTTGAAAGATAAGCTTTTAAGCCTTCAAAAGCCTTGCCAGCTTCTTCGAACCATTGAAACCCCTTATTGCTCTTGTGGATCACCTTAAAAAAAGGTAAACCACGTTCTCCTGATCGAGAAATGAAACGACTAAGAGCCGCCATTCGACCAGTTAAGGTTTGGACCTCCTTCACAGTGGAAGGTGGTCGTAATTGTTCAATGGCTCGAATCTTTTTGGGATTAACTTCAATCCCATGAGAACAAACAAGTAACCCAAGCAATTTGCTAGAATTTACCCCAAAAGTACACTTTTCGGGATTAAGTTTTATTCCTTGCTTATTCACATTTTCGAAGGTCTCTGTAAGATCCTTCAAATGATCATTTTTAGTACTACTTTTTACAACGAGGTCATCTAGGTAAGCCTCTAAATTGCACCCTAGCTGATTGCTGAAGGTCTTCTGCATCAAATGCTGATACGTGGCCCCAGTTAATCCAAACGGCATCTTGACATAGCAGTAGGCACCGAAGGGTGTGATGAAGGCAGTCTTCTCTTCATCTTCTTTCGCCATGCTGATCTGATGGTATCCAGAATAAGCATCAAGGAAACCCATCAATTTGCAATCCGTAGTAGAATCAACTAATTGATTAATACGAGGCAAAGGGAAGTCATCCTTTGGGCAAGCAATATTTAAACGGGTAAAATCTACGCACATGCGCCACTTACCGTTAGATTTCTTGACAAGGACCGGATTTGCCAGCCATTCGAGGTGATCCACCTCTCGAATGAAACCATCTTCCACCTCTCGAATGAAACCAGCTTCAAGGAGATAATCGAGCTCTGCTCAGATAGCTTCTTGACGATCTAGGGCGAAACGTCTCAGTCTTTGTTTGACTAGCTTTTTCTCAGGCTAAATGGCTAGCCTGTGCTCAATCACCTCCCTTGGGACTCCGGGCATATCAGATGGCTTCCACGCAAAGACATCCGAGTTGGCTTGGAGAAAGGTGAGGAGCTCGTTTTCCTATTTCTCACTAAGTCCTGCGCCAATCCGAACTGTCTTGGATTGGTCCTCGGGGCTGAGTGGTACGACTTTAATCTCCCCGCTAGGTTGAGAAGCTTTGACTTTCGCGGCCTTCCCTGTTTTATCCTATAAAGTAAGATCTTTCATAGGTAATTGATCGACAAGTTCTAATGACTTACGATCACATGAAAGTGCGACGGCCTGGTCACCTTGCACCATGATCACGCCTTTTGGCCCAGGGATCTTGATCTTCTGGTAGGCGTGGTGTGTGGCTACCATGAACTTCGTTAGAGATGGTCTTCCCAAAATAACATTATAGGCAGACTCAAAATCAACCACCTCAAAAGTGATTAACTCAATTCAAAAATTAGTAGTGGTACCGAAGGTCACTGGTAACACTACTTGCCCTATCGGTGTAACAGACATACCCAGCACTATCCCATAGAAAGGACTTGTCATTGGTTTAATCTTAAAATGAGGAATTTGCATTTCATCTAAGGTGTTAATAAATAGCAGGTCTAAAGAACTACCACTATCTACTAATACTCTTCCTGCTTATGATAGGAGAAACTACTAACGACAATTTAAGAGAAGTAGGCATACCTTTAGGGACGTCCTCCTTGGTGAAGATCAGGGAGGTCTCTGACCGCTTAGGGTATTCTGGACGGCCGGCGGGACCTCAATGTTGTTGACATCCCTCCATGTCGCCTTGTATTGCCGCTTGGAGGTGTAGGCTGCCGAACCCCTGTAAATGACATTGACGTGGTGATCCGTCCGTTGAAACGGCATCTCTGCGTCCTTGTCGTTGTTTTGGACCACTGGTGGTCCACCGTCTTCTGGCGGGACAGGCATTGGACCTTTCCCATCGTAGTAGTCATCCATCTGCTTCTGCCAAGTACAACAGTTACGGAGGTCATGGCTAGGAACTTTATGCAATGGGTACGAGCGCTCATTGCTTCCGGATGTATTCACATATTGTGAGGCAGTATGATCGTTTGAACGACCTCCTTGCCTCCTTTTGGTCCAATGACCTCTGTTTTTATCATAGGGTGATCGGTGGTCAACCACTGCGATCTCCTTGGTGGACTGCTTGGACCTCTCCTTCTCTTTCTTCTTGGGTTTTCCTTTGATGCTTGTGGAGCCTTCGGACCTCTTGAACTTCTTTTCCTTGACGTCCTCAAGGCCTGGCTGAGGAGGGGTGGTCCTTTTATCCATCATTCAATTCCACTCCACTGCCTCATTAGCGTTGGAGTAACGATCGGCCATATCGAAGAGTTCTAACACGGACTTTGGCGGGTTGATGTTGAGATCTTCTGTGAACCGTCGATATCTCACCGCCTATTTAAAAGCTCGAATCACAGAGTTGTCAGAAATATTTGGGATTGTATTACGGACTTCTATGAAACAATTGATAAACTGTCGTAAATTTTCCTCGAAAGTTTGGCAGAGTCAATGTAAATTATCATCTTTTCCCGGTTTTGCGTAACAACTTTTGAAATTATTTTACAAAGCATTGCAAAGCATCTCCCACCTATATATGGATCCTTCAGGCTGGTTGAATAACCAGGTCCTAACAGGACCTTTTAAAACTGTGGATATATAATTAACCATTACCTTTTAACGTTTGGGACTTTCGTCATAGAACGGACAAACAAAAATATAAAAGGAAAATGGAGATTACTATCTATTCATCAAGAGATTTGAAATGGTGATGTGTATTGCAAAGAGTATGCTCTGATTACAGGGAAAAGACTATGGATCTCAATTTGAATTCGAGTCGAAATATCCTATCTCAAAGGCACATAGGTCAGACTCTTTATAGTTTTACAAGCGTCGGCAGTTAGTTGTAGTAATGCCTCTTCGTACCAAAGGTTGCGTCTCTTCACGCCAATCGTCGCGCCCTTTGTGATGACCGTTATAACCGATATCTCCACGTATAGCTGTTATTTGCCACACGTGGACAACCACCTTCTAGGACCTCCTCTGCGAGGAAGAGGTCCTCTAGAAGTTAGGAACCGTCAAAGAAAAGACTTCTAGGCCTATGTTCTGAATGCTTAGTTGATCTTAAGCCCAGAAAGCTAATTTAGGTCTAGCAAAACCATACTTATTTATTAATAGGTGAATAAAGATATAATCGGATCATTGACTAGTCAACAATCCTCATCAAAAGCTTCCGAAGATATCACAGCAAGGACATGCCATATATTTAAGTGTCAAGCTTCACCTGACCATGACCTGACAAGCAAGATGTTGCTAAAACATGATAGGAGTTCCAATGGAAGGTTACAAAAGTACAGATAAAACCGCCAGGCTACACCATCTGGCTGTTTGACTCGGTTCAAAACAATGGAGCCACAGTGCGTTCATTTTAAGTGAAAAGTTTAACCTGGCTGGTGAACATTTAGAAGCTAATTGGAGCAAAAGATAGGAGCTAGTTAACCTAAACATGACTAATCGTCGTCCTGCTCAACCTTCAGGTCCTGCAACTTCGAGTCCAGACCACCATTGTCCTCGTCCCCATCCTCTTCCTCATCATTGTCTTCGGCCTCCCCCTCAGGATCGTTCTCATCTAGCAGGCCAAGCACATCCAGCGTGTTCTTACCACCCTTCAGAATCTCCTTCACCTCATCAATCCCTTCGTCAGAGATGAAATTCCCATTGATGTTCAGTTGCACAAAACCTGGTTTGTTTGTGATTGCTTGGGCAAAGCACCGGGCTCCAACCCTCTGCAACATGTTTGTGCTCACATCAAGCTCCTTCAGATCTAAGTGGCTATCTTCCAATACTTTTGCAATCACCACAGCACCATCATCCTTCAGTTCATTCTCAGCCAGGGTCAGCTTCTTGAGGGATTGCATTGCTGTTAGGCATTCTGCTAAAGCTTGGGCTGCTTCGGCAGTTATTTCATTTCCGGCCATTTCAAGGACCTCCAACTGAGGTGCTGACTGTTTCAGGGCATTGGCAATTGCTATTGTACCCTTATTCTCGAGATTGAGGTCACTGAGATACAGGTCAACAAGATCAGGAAGCTTTGGAAGGGTTTTGCTGAGAGATATCCCTGCCTCAACACCAAACAAGTTGTCCCTGAGATCAAGCTTCTTCAGACGAGTACATGTCCCTAATGCCTCAGACAACGCCACTCCACCATCAGATCCTATCCTTGTTGCCGAGCACCTAAAACTCTCTAGATTTGGAGAACGCTTAACCATCTCAGCAATTGACATAGCACCTTCATCTCCAGTCATATTGTTGTGGAAGTGGAGAACCTTGAGCTTCTCAGTTGAAGGAATAAGCTCAGATATAGCTTTTGCAGCTTCCTCTGATATACCATCATTCATCACATAGAGTTCTTCCAGGTTGTCCTGTGATTTCAGAAGCTCTTCAAATGCCCTGACACCCTTCTCACCTAAAGCATTGTCAGATATGTTCAGGTATCTCAGTACAGACCCCTCTAAGGCTTTGGAGAATATGCGCATCACATCAAGGGCTTCATCCTCAGGCCTCCCTGCAACAAAATCTGAGATATCTACCTCCGTGAGCTGCTTTTTGATTGATTCAAGAATTGGCCCAGCAATATTGGCAGCACCAATACCAAAGCTCCTGTTGCTGAAGCAAATCCTTTTATATGAGTTTCCTGGTTTGGTAAGCGGACTCAGAAGTTCCTTTGCTTCGTCCGCCTCAATAAAAGCACGCTTGCCACCAGATATATCAAACACGGTATCAGCAGGCTCAAGAGGTGTATCAACAACAGGTGCTTCTGGTTCTGCAGTTGTCCTTGGGCCCCTTTTCAGGACTTCCAGCATCAGCTTGCTAGTTTCCTTTGCATATAGCTGGACAGCAGAACTCCCATCACCATCAGGCTCCTTCTTGAAATGCTCATCTGCAGAAGCAAAGCACATCTCTTCAATCCTCTTAGCATTCTCATGAGCCTCTTCTTTGCCCAAAAGGCCGTACTTGCGAGAAAAGATTGACTCGGTGGACAGGTTCTTAGTCATCCTCTCTACAAGCATCAGACGAGTGCTTTCACTCGGTGGCCACAGCTTGATGGAAAACGTCCGGGGTTGGAAATCTTGAGCCGTTGAATCCATGAGAAAATATGGTACTTCAACAACCTAATTGTAGATCAAGTATTAGCATGATTGTAAATTGTAATTACAGAAGATGAAGCAATAGCTAATGATGCAATATTAAGTCAACAATGTAATTAGTGGAGCAATTGGAGTGCCTGTCCCAAAGGTACCAAACTTTCGTACCAAGAGGAATTAAACTAAACACCAGTTAGAAAAAAATACTTTAGACCTTCACTTTAGTAACAACATCAATCCATAAAGGCAAAGGTATTTTGCGCAAAGTGGTTTGAGTACAATCCAAATATCTCCTTCAGGAGATCAACAATTCATTTAGCAATTAATCAATTATAGAATAATGAGAATTTAACCCAACAAAAAAAGGAATGTATCAAGTTGTTATGTTATCTTCGAGGGTCTATATTATATGGCTTAACTGGTTTATGCTAGTATACAACCAGCAGTGCTATTGAGCGTATATTGCTACAGACCACAATAAGCTGATTTATCAGGAGCTACTGCAAATTTATAAGTTGTCAGTTCCCAAAGCCATGCGTTCACTTCAGCTTCTCTATATAAGGGCGGATTAAGATTTAAGATTATCAGTTTGGCTCAAACATAACTCAGATCTTTGGTCGTATATCTTAAACCTTATTTCAGCAAGAATCTGAAGTTTAAGCTAAGGGTCTAACTCCCATCACGAATCAGTTCTGAAATAACTAATCTCAGTTTGCAGGACATGACACATTACAAGCTTACGAAGTTACGAGATTGAAATAAAAAAGGCATAGGGAGCTCACCAAAAAACGAATGTGTAATATCACTAAACTGGGGAAATCAGGAAAACATTCTGTACAACTAAAGTAACCGAGACGAACAAATTAGGCATTATAACATGCATTTGAATAGCAATAAGTAATATGGTATCGGAAGTTTAGCAATATCACGACAGTAGCTTCACACAGAAACCAAAACTCCCAAAGTATCTGAATTATGGATGGAATCGACAAATTCAACACAACAGGAGTATCAAGGGAGACATATTCTTCCAATATTTAAGTGAATGAATCGCAGAACAAAGGCATGAAGCTTAGATTTGAGAAACATCCATTCTACAAATGAAACCAAACACTTGTCTTGGTATGACCTAAATTGCGAAGGGGGTAATCGTGTCTCACGGGTGGCTTCGGCCGGTAGCTCTGGCGACCTGGTGCCGTGATGGCAGCCCGGTGTGCACGGCAAGAGGAGAGGGAGATTAGGGAAACAGAGGAGAGGGAGATTAGGGAAACAGAGGAGACCGGGATTTGGGAATCTTCTTAATTCATTGCCTCAAACTAGATGCGGCTGCCTCTATTTAAATAGAGACATCCTCCCCTAACAATCATATCTAAATTAGGAACGAACACGTATCGAAGGACACTACTAATCTGAACATAACCAACTCAATCTCTTAATATCTAACTAACTCAATTTCTTTAATTAATATTAGCTCAAACTCTATTGCATTGCACAGGGCTACTGCTGGCCGAAATCTTGGCCTTGCGCGCCGTGTGCCACGCCAGCGGTAAGGGATCCCCCACATAACATCTCTTTCCGCCTCGATAAACTGCTCATCCTCGAGCAGAAATGTTATCTTGAAATCTTCGACTGGTTCCCAAGATGTGTCGGATGCATCACGACTAACCCACCGGACAAGAACATGCCAAACATCAAGACGGAGACACGCTTTCAAGACTTTGGCGGGGACAGGAAGTGCACAACCATGCTCAATGGGCGGTAGTGCTGGAGGTTCGGCCGAAGTCGGTAGGGTGTCGTGATATTTCTTCAGAAGGGTGACTTGAAACACATTGTGGAGACAAGTGCCCTCTGGAAGGTGAAGACAGTACACCACTGTAACAATGCGCTCCAAGACCTGATATGGTTCATAATATCGGGGACCCAATTTGCATGTATTGCGGTCAAGAAGGGAAGCAGCCTGCCGATGAAGAAGGCACAGCCACACCCAATCACCAACCTCAAAAGCAACAACACGATGGTGTTGGTCATAGTAGTGCTTGGCGTACTATTGAGCCTGAAGGAGACGATCACGTATGTCACCAAGAAACTGATCACGATCCTGAAGCTGAGCGTCCACGGCTACCACTTTAGCTGCGCCCGTGTCATAGGTCGCCAAAGACAAGGGGTTGCGACCATAGACCACTTTGAAGGGTGTATCACGATGGGTCGTATGGTAAGAGGTGTTATAGCAATACTCGGCCCACGGCAACCACTCAAGCCATTGTCGTGGAAGATCCTCAGTGAGTCAACGCATATACATTGCATTGGTTTTACTGACTGCCTTTGTCTGGCCATCTAACTGAGGATGGAAGGCGGAGCTCATGTGGAGGCGAACACCATTGAGACGAAATAAGTCCTAATAGCAAAGAGCACATGGGTCCCATCAATTGCACCAATGCAATCCTAATACACATGGAAGCAATTTAGGCCAGCACAAACCTCTCTACAAGTTGAGTGTAAACTGAAGGTTAGTTAAGTCTGTAAAAGTATATTTTTACCTTGAAGTTGGGATTGAACCTCCTATTTGTTTGGATTTTAGGGAGGATTTCAGTGGAGGGTGGCCGGATCATCTCGTTGTGCAACTCCCCAACAGCAAAGAGAACCTCGTGAAAGTATTGGCTTATGGTTTCAATGGATCTCCTAAATATTGGATGCAAAGCCCTAAACCTATGGTTGTGGCCAACAACTAGGAGAAACAAGGCAACTTGTTCCTCAACACAGGTATTAATGTTGTCTCGCAGCAGCTGTCTTGCATGAAACAAATTACAGAGATGGAAAAAGGAAGCCCTCCTCATCCTAAGCTACTCCAAACAATGTGTGTCATCTGAATTGTAGATCCAATGTAGGTTCGACTACCAAGTTGTGTCCCTTTCTACCATAGGACCATAAGTAATCACAGGTGTGGACTGTCTAACTCTAGCTCTTCTAATTATGACAAGCATGTAAGCACACATGACAGCAACTAGACATGCACCCCTCACAATTAGTTCTTGTTGTTTACGTGCCAAGTCATCTATCTACAAACCAAACACAATACCAATCCATCAGTATTCCATGATGGCGTTGTCACAATGTCATTGCAATCACAGTTGCATGCAGCAAGTTTACATGCATGTATGCCACAGCTGCGACATCCTGGGGATGCTCCTCCAGTGGCATACCATCATCGACCAAAGATACAATGCTCAGATAAAAATTGATGCTTCAGATTAGGGATGGCAATCGGGCGTGATGGGCACGGTAGTGCTCACCCATACCCATGCCCGCGACCCTGATTTCCCCCATGAGCACGCCCGCGAAGGACGCGGGCGAAGAACCTCACCCATGCCCATCGTCTGCAGGCATGCCCGTGTACCGGCCACAACATAGTTCATCAGTTCACATACAAGAGGGGGCAGAAAAAAAAAAGAGAACAGAATAGATGGCATATAGTAACATTACAGCTACATAATATGAAGCAAGAAACCTGCATCTGTACAACAATTGCAGAGAGGAACTCTAATGTTTAGATAACTTTAACAAACATACACCATACAAAATCATAATGTACTAGTAACGCAACAACTAAACACTCAAGCTCAATAAGCAATAAACAGGAAAAATAGCATGCTATGGACCTGGCCAATCTGAATAATACAGACACAACAAGATTACAGGTAGAAAAATATACAGTTATACACCTTGAGTAGGAGGTCGGGCGGGACGAGGCGGCTGAGCGTTGAGGTCCTTGAGGAGGCGGCCGGGCGGGAGGAGGGGGCAGCGGCTGGGCGTGAAGAGGAGGCGGCGGCCAGGTGTGAGGAGGGGG
Organism: Ampelocalamus luodianensis; assembly: GCA_036346255.1. NCBI lineage: Eukaryota > Viridiplantae > Streptophyta > Magnoliopsida > Poales > Poaceae > Ampelocalamus > Ampelocalamus luodianensis. Next base: position 26,910,195 of record CM070625.1, read on the forward strand.
ACGGGCGTTGGGGTCCTTGAGGAGGAGGTCGGGCGGGAGGAGGCAGTCGGGCGTTGAGGTCCTTCAGGAGGCGGGCGGGCGTGAGGAGGGTACGGCGGGCGGGCGTGAGGACGGGGGCGGTGGCCGGGTGGGAGGAGAACGAGGCGGCGGCCGGCCGAGAGGAGGAGGGGGCGGGACCGCGGGAGGAGTGAGGATCTGGATCTGGCCGTGACTCGTGAGCGCTTGGTGTTGGTGGCGGCTGGGACTGGGAATGAGTCGAGTGACTCGTGAGGCATTAGGGTTTCAGCGGTTTGCCAACTGCGGGTAAACAGGCGATACGGACGGTGAAGCTCATCTGTGCCCGTGTCCGTTTATTGGATGGGTTGATAATTGCTTTATTTTTGTGCCGTGGACAAAAAAAAAAATTCATACTTGGTATTTGCTTATGGACACGCGGGTAATATGACATAATTGTCATCCCTACTTCAGATTTAAATGAACAACGTCGCTGACGAGGATATAATAATCTTTATTTTACTATTTATCTATAATTAATATTAAGTATACCTCTTATAGTTTTAAGAGAGAAATCAACAAAGTGGTCATAAGCTCTTCTACGACCACCTTTATAGTCGTAAGTCCTTCTACGACTACCTCGTCATCGTAAGTTTTTCTACGATCACCCCTAGTCATAAGTCTTTCTACGATCAGTACCCAGTCATAAGCTTTTCTACGACTACCTCCTAGTCATAAGTCCTTCTACGACCAGCTCAGCTACGACTATTCCGTAGTTAATTGGGTCCACTTGCCTGTAGACTCAATTGATTACAGGATCTGAGCAGTCAATATACGTTGTTATTCTCTGGAGTAACTGCATGTAACGCACCATTATCTTTGACTAGTAACTGCCAGGCAACGTTGGAAGATTACTACTCCGGTGATTATTACCATTATTACGTCTATTATACGGAATAATGAGATGCCTCTTGACCCAGAATGACTACCTCTTCGCGCACTATAAAAGGGATTCAGTCAGAGAGAAGAGAAAAAGGAAAAGGGATACATGACAATCGAGCGTACACAATCAGTAGTAGAACAAGCCTAGTCTTTCCACTTATTGTAACCAGCATACACAATACAATACACACAGGAGTATGTTGTTATTCTCTCCGGAGAAGACCTGAACCTATATAAAAATCTCTGTGTCTTTTTGTCTACGTGATCAATTATGGAGACCCCCCGAATCAAACAATTTTTACATAAGATCAGTTCTAAAATACCGACAGTCGCATATAAAGTACATGCATGTGATCAGGGTACTCGTTTCCTTATCATTTCAACAAATCGAACTGAAATAAGTATGTAGATTACCAAGTATGACTGACAATAGGACTGAAATCATTTGAAAACAAGTGTTCTGACCAGCATAGAACTAGAGCAATTCATTGAACTAACAAGGGTGGATCATAGGTACTACATAGCAAAAAAACGACCATGTGTTAGGTCTGGCGGATTCGCAACTACCATCACGGAATCAACTAAAAAATTATAGATCTAAGCATTCAAGCATGCAAATATTCTCAACGAAAGCAGAATAAATAGGATAGTCTCCCGCCATGGTCCAATGTAAGATCTCAGCTAGATCTACAAGATTTCATACCCATCAAACAGACCAAAGAAACAGAACACCTCTATGTTCATCATGAAACTGAGAACTAGGAAGAAAATCACAGTACCAGCAATCTAGTACTAGCAATCTCCAACAAAAACGCACAAGATGGGAGAGGGGGAGGAATAGGAGGAGAGGGGGCACCGGGTCCTTGTAGCATCAGGTACCACGTTGGACCACTGTCCACCGGTCTCGGTGGAAGAAGGACACCGGAGGAGTGGCCGGGGAGGACGAGAAATGGAGGCGAGAGGGATGAGGATTGCGGCGCGAATGGAGTGAGTGGGGCCAGGGCGGGCATTCGATTTTATCAGTAAATTCAATTTGTTTTTTTGGTAAAAAAATTACTTCATTTTTCGATAAAAAAATACTTTGTCCATCGAATTAACCAAACAAAGACAGGAAACCGAACAAAAAAATACTGAAATAATTCGCTTCAGAGTTTCAGTTAATTCGCTTTACCGAAAAATATAGATCGACATCAAAAAATAATCATCTTGAACACAATCAATCGCTTCTTCTTTTTTTCTACATAATATAGATCTATCTAGGTTCTACAAATCCATTCAAAGATTACATGCGCACACACATAGATCCATCCTACGTTCTACAATCTACATGTGACTTACCAGTAGGAACGGAGGAGATGCACCAGCGCCTGACGACCTTGATGAGCTGGGGCAGATCGGGAGGGGCCGAGGGCGATGGAGAGGAGGCAGCAATGACCAGGACTCCGCTAAGAGGATGCGCCGCCGCTACGAGGGAAGAAGAGGGCCGCTAGGGAGGAAGCGACAGTGGGGTACGAGCAGGGGGGCTGTAGGATCAAGGATAACCAACTAGAGGGGGGTTGAATAGGTGGTTTCTAAAATTAATCGACTATTTTAAACTTTAAGCAAGATAGTTCTAACAAAACTTCCTACCACAACAAGATAATAGAACTACTATACTACTCAACACTAAAAGAAGCTAATGTCAATACTAGATGCAATTCTAACTAAGAAAATCAAGCACAATAGAATTGCTAGAATTGTAAATGCGAAAAAGTAAAGACAAGAGTTAACCACAATGAAGACAATGAAGTTTTTGTCGTGGTATCAAAGACTTGCCGGTCTTCACTAGTCCACGTTGACGAAGCTTGAACCAATCAAGTTGGCTCCACGAATTAAGTCTTCCCTCGATTTTACTAGTGGTTATTCTTCCTCCATTCCGGAGATGGTGAACACCAAACCACTCACAATCCGGCACTGGGCCTCTTCACGATCTTCTTGAAGAGATCACTGTGCAAACACCGCTAAGCCGTCTAGGTGTTGGCAACACCAAGAGTAATGAATCGCAATCTTCGCTTGATGGCAATTAAGTGCAATGGATCAAACTAGAATGAATGCACTTGAATTCGGCTTAACAACCTCACAATGAATGCAATTGAGTGTATGAGGTGTGGAGTGAATGCTCTTAGCTCAAGAATGTAAAAATGATAGCTCTTCTTCGACAAGAGATGGTGGAGGGGTATTTATAGCCCTTTGCAAACCGACCGTTGAGCAAACAATGAACTTTTCAAAGATATGTGGTAGTACAAGCGTTCATCGGCGGTACTCACGCACCTCCCAAAATATCCAATAACGGCTAGCACAGACGCATTAACTGCTCTGACAAAGCCGTTGAAAATTCGGCATGGTACTATCGCTAACTGTTATGCGGTAGTTCCATTTTTCGGTCATTCCGTTTTTCAAGTACGGTACAACCATTTCCTTCTGAGGTCTAAAAGTGGTCCTTACTGGAAATAATGTACCACTTGACAAAATTCAGTCATACCAGGTAGCGGTAGTTCCGCGTGTAGCGCACCGGTACTACCGCACCTCCAAAGAGCAAACAAACTCCAAGAAAACATCGTTATGTAAAAAAATGTACCGCCAGAAGATCGGTACTACCGTTATGCGGTAATACCGCTGAACACATGAGGTCATACCGATTGGTCCTCGACCAGGTCCTCGACCACTGTCTCTAACCAGAGTCTTCGACTACTGTTCACGACCAGTGTCCACGACCACGCAGGTCTACGACCACGAAGGTCTATGACTACTGCTCTACGACCACGAAGGTTTACGACCATTGTTCTTCGACCAGTGTCTACGACCACGAAGGTCTACAACCACAGTTCTCGAACAGGTCTACGACCACTGCTCTACAACTAGTGTCTACGACAACGAAGGTCTACGACCACTGTTCTTCGATTAGTGTCTACGACCACGGTTCTCGAACAGGTCTACGACCACTGTTCTTCGATCAGTGTCTACGCCCACGAAGGTCTACGACCATGGTTCTCGAACAGGTCTACGACCAGTGTCTACAACCACAAAGGTCTACGACCACTGTTCCACGACCAGTGTCTACGATCACAAAGGTCTACGACCACTGTTCGCGAATAGGTCTACGACCACTGTTCGACGACCAGTATCTATGACCACTGTTCTCGAACAGGTCTACGACCACTGTTCTACGACTAGTGTCTTCGATCACAAAGGTCTTCGACCATTGTTCTGGAACAGGTCTACAACCACTGCTCTCGGTAGAACCACACCATTGGCCTAGATGCTTTCAGGGGCGGCCTTTGGTTCAGACTTCAAAGTGGAGGACTGGTGGGAATGGGCAGCAGCTAAGGATTCAGATTTGGGATCTGGCTGTTGGAGTGTTGGCTGTTGCGGGCTGCGGCATGCGAAGGGAAGAATGAATGAGAGAGAGAGAGAGAAGTGTTAGGGTTAGGAAGGCCAAGAAGGCTCAGGCCTTGAGTGGCATTTGCGCGTGCGAATGGGCCTTGCTGGTTGTTGTGTCTTGGGCCTTGGACTCTTGGAGCCGGAGAGTTCTTGGAGTGCCACACTTCTAATTCCGTAATTCGGCATTTCGGTTTTTGAGAGTTGGAGGCCAAACCGATCACCGAATCCTACAGGGTAAACGAGGCGAAAAGGCCACATGTGGAAGCTAGACACATCGTCTTTTTTTCTCTGCCTATTTGATTCTGCCTCGAATTCCTTCCGCCGTTTGATTTGCCTGCGGTGTCATCGCGTGTCGCTTTCGTTCCCCATTCCCATGCTCGCTATCCTGCCATGTTTCCTTGCTGCCTTGCTGTAACATCCCTAATTTGTAGAGTTTTTGAAAATTGTCAAAACAAAAATAACCAGTTGATTTTATTAAGTTGTAAAAGCTTAAATTGAAATTTAGAAATCAAAAACCATTTAGATTGAGTTAATCCAACTTCAATTAAATCAAAAAGTTGGTTTATTTGAGTGTTCTCGATTTTATTTGGATTTTAAGTCTTTTATTGCATTTTCTGGATTTTAATTTGGTTTTTCCTTTTGTCCGAAAAGTCAAAATCTATTTTGTTTGCAAAATTAAAAACTAAAGTATAGTTAAAAGTATTTTTATTAAGTTCTAAATAATTCTTGGGATTTCTGTGAATTTTTCTAGAATTTTTGGACAGCTTTAGCTATTTTCTAAAAAGCTTTTTCGTTTTCTGGTATTTATTAAAATAAAAAACCCTTTCAAATCCCTTTTCCGGCCTTGGGCCGAATCTTTCAGCTCAGCCCATTCTCCCTCCCCCTCGCGCGGCTCACACCGGCCCATTCCGAGCGCAGCCCCACGCCTCCCTCCATTTGGCGCCGTCCGATCGAAATAGGACGGATCGCAGCACGCGCGCCTCCTGTTCCTCGTAAGCCGTTCGATCAAAATCAAACGGCCAAGATCTCGTGAAAACGTTCGGGCGTCCGAAAGATCAAACCTTTTTCCACCATCCGATGGGAATCGAACGACCCAGCTTCATCGCGCCTTTTCCCAGCTCCCGCTCCTCTCTTCTCTGCACGCGGGCCCCACTTGTCAGGCCCCCTTCTTCTTCCCCCTTGCCTTCTTCCTCGCGCGTTCGTGCACGCGCGCGCGCTTTGTGCCGCGAATCCCGCCGGCACCCGCCGCCCTCCTTACCTGCCCTAGTCGCCTCCCTCGCGCCGCCCGTCCCCTGCTCCGCCGCACCTGTGCGCCCCCGCTTTCCCCCTTCTCCACGTGGACAAGCCGCCCCGCCGTCCGCCATTGTCGGCCGACAACTCCTTCCCCCTCCTCCTCCTTCGGGCCTCCCCGAGCCCTATAAAGGCGAGCATCGGACGCGCCTCCCTCTCCTCTCCCATTTTCCCCTGTTTCCCCTCTCTCCCTCGCCCTAGATCGGTCGTATTCTGAGCTCGACCCGCCGCTGCCGAGCTTCGCTCTGCCACACCCGCCGCCGCCGTCGAGCCCCCTCAGCGCCGCGGACCTCACCTTCGGCATCGCCGCACCGAGGGGCACCTCGTGCGCACCTCCCTGTCCCCGGACCGTCCCCAGAGCGCCGCTTCCACCTTCGCCGCCGCCGCCGCCTCCCTCGCTCGCCGCCGGCCTTCCGGTGATGCCGCATCCTCAAACCCGTGAGCATCGTGTTCGCCGTGTCCTCCTCTAGCCGCTGGTGCCCTCGCCGCCGGCCACCGCCCAGCCGTTCGCCGGCGACCCTTGGGCCGAGCTCGCCGTCGCTCCCGTCCGACGTAGCAACCCATGTGGCGCCCGCATGGTGCCACCTCAGCGCCCATCACCCCCTCTAGCTTACGTGGCGTCCACGTGGAAGCCTGCGTGGCACTCCAAACCCCCCCTTTTCAAAAGCTCCATGAACCTAGTTCATATGCACCTTCTCATTGACAGTGGGCACCACGTGTCAATTTCTTTTCTTTTATTTATTTCGGCCAAAAATCCTCTGATGACGTCAGTTGACTTCATAATTATCTTTTCCTTTACAATATAAATCAAGAAATTCGGAAAATCCCTAAATCCATCATTTCATGTGATTTCCAACTTCCGAAGGTCATAACTTCTTCATTCGAACTCCGATTCGAAGGCCACTTTTATTAAAAGATGTTGTGCCAAGGCTAGGGTGATCTTTGGCCGGGTTGAACCGAAAATGTTTTATGCTCGGGCGAGTTGGCGGTGGTGAGTGTGTGTTCCATAACGCACTTTGGGACGTGGATTAGTCTCGCCTGAGCAACCAACTATGGACTTAACCTTGAACCATTGATCTGGGTCATACCGTGCAACCACATATCTAGACTGGGATAGACCTGGCCAATTAATTAGCTAAGCTTTGATGTGGTTCTGTTTGGGTTGAGAATGGCGCAAGAGGGGCCCCGTAACGGCGAATCCTTAGCGAGCAGAACTTTGTAAAGGCCTTGACGCGTGCTCTAGACTGCTTACCTAAGGAAGTGAGCGGTGGCATAGATATGTGCCGGACAAACTAGAGAAGTCGTGTCTTATGGGTAAAGCTGTACAACCTCTGCACAGTGTCAAAACTATTCGAATAGCCGTGTCTCTGGTTATGGACATGCCTGGAGATTTCACGGAAGGGGTAGATGTTTTCATCAAAAGGATGGGAATCGATGGTTTGGATGTAAAGGTTTGGTTGATCTCTAGTTGTTTCAAAGAAGTGAATTACTTATGTATTAATCTTTTAAACTATGCTTTTATAATCTACTTATTGTATTTACTGTCAATATCGCTTTCTGCAAAATAGCCATAAAGCTATCCTTTTCTAGCCTCGCAAGAATAATAATTGCATACATTTTTCTATGACTTGCTGAGTACATTCAAAGTACTCACGGCTTGCGTCCTATGTGATTAATCCCCACAGAAGAACCAGGGAACTCAGAGTATTATGAAGAGGAGTATCTTGAAGACTTTGCGAACTAAGTCGCGTCTTCCACTCGATTGCCTGTGGGCATGTCGAATGGCCACCCCGAGATATTTTGTTTCTGCTGTAAGTTATCTTTTGTTGTTAAGCCCTACGTAGCAACTCTGTAAGACTTGACCATAAGGTCCTTTTGCTACTAAGTAATATTAATTTGTCCGCTTCATCGTTATTTTGTTGTATGGTTGTGATTACACCGATGTTGTGACTGTGCGAGCTAGCTACTGATCTGGGACTAGTTCAGAATGCATAGAGGGTCCTGGGGTTACATACCCGGATCCCGACAAGAGGTGGTATCAGAGCTATATCGACTGTAGGACGTAACCATTGTTAGCATGGTCGTTTAGTCAAAACTTCAAAATTTATTTTTTAAATCAAACCTACCAATTAACTTGAATAGTTATTCTTCTCTAACCTTATTCTATTCTTTTCTTGCCTACTCTAAATCCTTTGTCATCTCCTTCTTAGATTCCTACATCTTATCTATTCTGAAACCTTGTTTTCAAATCTAAATTGATCTATCTTACCTCAGTAATCTCTATAGGATCGAGCCATGTTTCTGGCCGACCATCCATAATAAGTTAAAGTAGAAGTGTTTTAGTAGGGTTACCCTCCTAGCTGTAGTATCGTTTAGTTCGGCCTTTAGACTCGAGTTTTGTTGCTTCGTGGTAGCTTTCCGGCTATCTGTTCTTCGGGTTTAACCGAGCATCCCCCAAATAGGTTGATATATCCTTCCCTCTCGCTCTTCTTCATCTATTGTGCTTTTCCCTCTTACCTATCGTGCTTCCTCCCTCTCATCTATTAAATCTGAAAGATTTGTGCAGATGGTTCAGACTCACAACTCCGCAAGCCAAGTTGACCCTGTGGATCTCAATACACCGCCACCACCACCTCCTCCAGCAGCCATCACAGATCAAGGTTTGGGTCAGTTCATGGCAGCCCAGGCTCAGCTAATGAGTACAATGATGCAGAATATGAACGGATGATGGCTCGTGAGAACTGCATCGCCGATGCCCTTCTCGCAATGATGAACCAGAACAGTCAAGCCAAGCTGCCGCGCGACACCGCCACCACCACCAGCTTTCCCTCAATCCAGGCTGGCAGAATTCATGAGGACTCATCCACCTACATTCTCTAGCTCCTTCGAGCCATTAGACGCAGATGACTAGCTGCGCTCAACTGAAAAGAAGCTTGCCATCATCCGGTGTGATGACCGTGAGAAAGTCCTTTATGCTGCACACCAACTTGAAGGTACCGCCGCAGAATGGTGGGAGAACTACTGTGTCACCCATGAGAACCACGTAACATCGGTTGGTGAGTTTTACAAGCTTTCCACCACTCCCACATCCCTGATGGAAAGGTGGAAATGAAGAAGAATGAGTTTCGCGAGCTGAAGCAAGGAAACATGTCCGTGAGTGAATACCTCAATAAGTTCACTCAACTCTCGCGATATGCTCAAGAGGACGCCGCCACCGATGATGCACGTTAGAAGCGCTTTAAGCGAGGACTCAACCCTAGCTTGAAGGTTCAAGTCATCGACAACGACTATGCAGATTTTCAGCATCTAGTGAACAAGGCCATGCTCATAGAAGAGTCTCGCCGCGAGTTGGCAGAGTCTCATAAGAGGAAGATGATGTAGCATGGTGCTCATCAAGGCCATTCACAGAGAGCCAGGATGAATGTGCAACACCCTACCCGTTTTGCTCCTCCTGTCACGTTCAAGACCCCAACAACAGCACCTCGCCCGACTGTACCAGGATTTCGCAGCCCCAACAACAATACCAACAACTAGCCTCCAAGAAACACCAATCTTGCTGCAAGGATCACCTATTTAAACTATTGGCAATTGGGGCACTACGCCAGTAACTGCCCGCAGAAGCAATGCCCTTCGCCCGTCAGATTCAACTTGGGAGCTACTCCAACTAGAACCCCCATGCCCGGAGCTGGATGTGGAGCACCTCAGACTCCAGCTACACCAGCTAAGACTCCTTAGTCTTTTGGAAGAGGCCATGTGAACCACATCACAGTGGAGGAAGCCCAGACAGCCCCAGACGTCGTGTTGGGTAAGTTCCTAGTAAATTCAGTACCTGCTACAGTTCTGTTTGATTCTGGAGCTTCGTATTCGTTTATTTTGCAGATTTTTGCCGCAAAGCATTAGTTAAAGGTTTCAAACCTTAAGACTGCCTTGTTGGTTCAATCCCCCGGTTCGGAGTTAAGCACGAACCAGGGTTGCCCACAAGTTAAAATGGTTATAGAAGGGGTAGAATTCCTTGCCAACCTGATCATCATTGACACCAAATCCCTAGATGTGATTTTGGGTATGGATCGGCTTGCCGATAAGTAAGCAGTTTTGGATTGTGGTGGTAGAAGCATCACCTTGGTCAGTCCAGGTGGGACTAAAGTACAATTTGAAAACCCCATGAAGAAGCATGATGGAGTTTTAGTCTGCAGTGTCAAGACCCTATCCTTGGAAGATGTGCTGGTAATCAGAGATTTTCCTGATGTCTTTCCTGATGAATTACCTGGAATGCCACCAAACAGAGACCTAGAGTTTGTTATCAACCTAGTTCCAGGAACTGCACCAATTTTCAAGAGACCCTACCGGCTGCCTGTTGACGATTTGGTCGAGCTGAAGAAGCAAATCGAAGAGACGCAAGAAAAAGAATTTGTCCAACCAAGTTCTTCACCTTGGGGAGCCCCGGTGATCTTTGTTGCAAAGAAGGATGGTACCCAGCGGATGTGTGTGGATTACCGCTCGCTCAACGAAGTCACCATCAAGAACAAGTACCCTCTACCTAGGATCGATGATTTGTTTGATCAGTTGAAGGGAGCCGGAGTGTTCTCTAAGATAGATTTAAGGTCAGGATACCATCAGTTGAGGATCCGTCAAGAGGATATACCCAAGACAGCTTTCTCAACCCGATATGGACTGTATGAGTTCATGGTCATATTTTTGGATTGACCAATGCCTCTGCTTACTTTATGAACTTAATGAATAAAGTATTCATGGAGTATTTGGACAAGTTCGTCATTGTCTTTATTGAAGACATTCTAATATATTCTAAGAGTGAAGAAGAGCATGAAGAACACCTTCGCTTGATTCTGACTATGCTTAGAGATCATCAAATCTATGCCAAATTCAGCAAGTGTGAGTTCTGGATGAAGGAAGTTACTTTTCTGGGACACGTCGTGTCTGCAGAAGGAGTCGCCGTCAACCCCAGTAAAGTCAAGGGTGTGCCCAATTGGGAGTCACCTAAGTTAGTACCGCAGATCAGGAGTTTCCTTGGTATGGCAGGATACTACCGCCGGTTTATAGAAGGTTTCTCCAAGATAGCAAGACCCCTCACTCAGCTATTAAAGAAGGAAAAGAAATTTGCTTGGACGCTAGAATATGAGCAGAGTTTTCAAGAATTGAAGAAGCGCTTGACCACTGCTCCAGTATTGACTTTGCCAGATGTCCGAAAGGATTTTGAGATTTACTGTGATGCATCACGACAAGGTCTTGGTTGTGTCCTAATGCAAGAAAGGAAGGTAGTAGCATATGCTTCACGTCAGTTGAGGTCTCATGAAGTAAACTACCCCACCCATGACCTAGAATTGGCTGCAGTAGTGCATGCTTTGAAGATATGGCGTCATTACCTCATCGGTAATCGCTGTGAAGTTTACACTGATCATAAGAGCTTGAAGTACATTTTCACTCAAGCTGGTCTCAATATGAGGCAAAGAAGATGGTTGGAATTGATCAAGGATTACGATATTTGAATCCATTACCACCCATGCAAAGCTAATGTTGTAGCTGATGCTTTAAGTAGAACCGTCTATTGCAATACTCTCATGATCAAGGAAAGTCAGCCAGCGCTACATGAAGAATTTCAAAACTTAAGCTTGAGTTAGTTGAAGAAGGTTATCTGGCTGCTTTGGAAGTGTGACCCACTCTACAAAGTCAGATCAGAGAAGCTCAGATCGAAGATGTAGATATCAAGGAGATCAAGAGTAATATAAAGAAGGGTAACTCCCTAAGATTTTCAGAAGATGAGTAAGAAACCATTTAGTTTGATAAATGTATTTGTGTACCGGACCAAAAGGAACTCAAGCAGTTGATACTCAAGGAAGCTCATAAAACCTTGTATTCCATTCACCCTAAAAATGCTAAAATGTATCAAGATCTTAAGGAAATGTATTGGTGGCCTAGTATGAAGTGATAAATTGCTGAATACATAGCACAGTGTGATGTTTGCCAGCGAGTTAAAGCCGAGCATCAGAGACCGACTGGACTCCTACAACCCTTGCAGATCCCTGAATGGAAATGGGAAGAAATTAGCATGGACTTCATCACCGGTCTGCCAAGAACAAGAGCTGGATATGATTCCATTTGGGTAATTGTAGATTACCTCACAAAAGTTGCTCACTTTATCCCAGTCAAGACTACCTACTCAGGAGACAGACTTACATAATTGTATATGGCAAAGATAGTATGTCAGCCTGGAATACCAAAGAAGATTGTGTCAGATCGAAGATCTCAATTCACCTCGAGATTTTGGCAAAAGCTGCACAGCGTCTTGGGCACTAATTTGAATTTCAACACAACCTACCATCCCCAAACAGATGGACAAACAGAAAGAGTAAATCAAATCCTAGAAGATATGTTGAGAGCCTGCGCTCTAGAAAACCAGACCAACTGGGATCAAATGCTACCTTATGCAGAGTTTTCCTACAACAACAGTCATCAATCAAGCCTACAGATGTCCCCGTTTGAAGCCCTTTATGGAAGAAAATGCAGAACACCGTTGTATTGGATTGAAACAGGAGAAGGACAAGTACTTGGGCCAGACATCCTGAAAGAAGCCGAAGATCAAGTTCGGGCAATAAGAGAAAAGCTGAGAACAGCTCAGACTAGGCAGAAAAGCTATGCTGATAACTGTCGCTAGGAATTAGCTTTCGCACCTAGAGATCAGGTGTACTTGAAAGTTTCACCTCTCAAAGGAATGCGTCGTTTTAGAGTAAGCAGGAAGCTTGCATCAAGATACATTGGACCTTTTCCAATCCTAGCTAGAAGATGAGAAGTTGCTTACAAATTGAAGCTCCCACCCCAGCTGTCAGATGTGCATGACACCTTCCATGTGTCTCAATTGAAGAAATGTCTGCGTGTGCCAGAAGAGCAGATGCCACTAGAAGTACTTGTTTTGCAGGAAGATCTTACCTACAAGGAGCAACCCATCAAGATTCTGGAAGTGTCTGAGTGTGTAAACCGAAGCAAAATCCTTCGTTTCTGCAAAGTTCAGTGGAGCAATCACACTGAAGAGGAAGCCACCTAGGAGCATGAAGAGGACCTGAAGGCCGAGTTTCCGCACCTATTCTCTAGTCAACCCGAATCTCGGGGTCAAGATTCCCTTTAAGGGGTGTAGGTTTGTAACATCCCTAATTTGCAGAGTTTTTGAAAATTTTCAAAATAAAAATAACCAGTTGATTTTATTGAGTCGTAAAAGCTTAAATTGAAATTTAGAAATAAAAATCATTTAGATTGAGTTAATCCAACTTCAATTAAATGAAAAAGTTGGTTTATTTGAGTGTTCTGGTTTTTATTTGGATTTTAAGTCTTTTATTGCATTTTTTGGATTTTAATTTGGTTTTTCCTTTTGTCTGAAAAGTCAAAATATATTTTGTTTGCAAAATTAAAAACTAAAGTATAGTTAAAAGTATTTTTATTAAGTTCTAAATCATTCTTGGGATTTATGTGAATTTTCCTAGAATTTTTGGACGGCTTTAGCTATTTTCTAAAAAGCTTTTTCGTTTTCTGGTATTTATTAAAATAAAAACCCTTTCAAATCCCTTTTCCGGCCTTGGGCCGAATCTTTCAGCTCAACCCATTCTCCCTCCACCTCGCACGGCCCGCACCGGCCCATTCTGAGCATAGCCCCGCGCCTCCCTCCATTTGGCGCCGTCCGATCGAAATAGGACGGATCGTAGCACGCCGCGCCTCCGTCCTCGTAAGCCGTTCGATCAAAATCAAACGGCCAAGGTCTCGTGAAAACGTTTGGGCGTCTGAAAGATCAAACCTTTTTCCACCGTCCGATGGGAATCGAACGGCCCAGCTTCATCGCGCTTTTTCCCCGCTACCGCTCCTCTCTCTCTGCACGCGGGCCCCATCTGTCAGGCCCCCTTCTTCTTCCCCCTTGCCTTCTTCCTCGCGTGTCCGTGCGTGCGTGCGCGGCTTTGTGCCACGAATCCCGCCGACACCCGTCGCCCTCCTCACCTACCCTATCCGCCTCCCTCGCGACGCCCGTCCCCGCCTCCGCTGCACCTGTGCGCCCCCTTCTCCACACGGACAAGCCGCCCCATCGTCCGCCATTGTCGGCTGACAACTCCTTCCCTTCCTCCCCAAGGCCTCCCCGAGCCCTATAAAGGCGAGCGTCGGACGCGCCTCCCTCTCCTCTCCCGTTTTCCCCTGTCTCCCCTCTCTCCCTCGCCCTAGATCGGTCGTATTCCGAGCTCAACCCGCCACCGCCGTCGAGCCCCCTCTGCCGCCGCGGACCCCACCTTTGGCATCGCCGCACCGAGGGGCACCTCGTGCACGCCTCCCCGTCCCTGGACCATCCCCGGAGCGCCGCCTCCACCTTCTGCAGCCGCCGCCGCCTCCCTCGCTCGCCGCCGTCCTTCTGGTGACACCACATCCTCAAACCCGTGAGCATCGTGTTCGCCGTGTTCTCCTCTAGCCGTTCGCCGGCGACCCCTGGGCCGAGCGCGCCGCCACTCCCGTCCGGCGTGGCAGCCCACGTGGCGCCACCTCAGCGCCCCGTCACCCCCTCTGGGTTACGTGGCCGTCCACGTGGAAGCCTGCGTGGCACTCCAAACCCCCCTTTTCAAAAGCTCCGTGAACCCAGTTCATATGCACCTTCTCATTGACAGTGGGCCCCACGTGTCAATTTTTTTTATTTCGGCCGAAAATCCTCTGATGAAGTCAGCGACATCATAATTCTCTTTTCCTTTACAAAATAAATTAAGAAATTCGGAAAATCCCTAAATCCATCATTTCATGTGATTTCCAACTACCGAAGGCCATAACTTCTTCATGCGAACTCCGATTCGAGTGATTCAAATTTATAAATTCATATAAAATCCTCCTCTTGCTGTTAGTGCTAGTTTGGTATTTATTTGAAATTTATTTGAAGTTATTTTATTTATTTATCTCTTTTTGCACGTGTAGATTCCAGCGTTTCGGAAGATTTCTCGAACCCGACGACCGAAACACCTCAACTCTTCAACGAAGGCAAGTCATAGACCTTTCATCATATTGAACCCATTTTACAAAACTATATTGTTTGTTATAAACATGCATTACTAGTTTTATATTAAATGGTTTCAGGAGTAGATAATTGCCTAATTACTTGATAAATTGCTATCGACATGTATCCTTGAATGACATGAACCCTTGGATACTTTAGGAGGGTTTATTTTAGTTGGACATTGATAAATTACCAACACAGGTATCGTAATATGCTTAGCCATGCTATAGTTGTACGTCGGGACTCATGATCACTGGCTCGTATGGATAAACATGACTAAATGAATTATGGAATCGTGACGCGCCACTTTTATTAAAAGATGTTGTGCCAAGGGTAGGGTGGTCTTTGGCCAGGTTGAACCGAAAATATTTTATGCTCAGGCGAGTGGGCGATGGTGAGTGTGGGTGCCGTAACGCACTTTGGGATGTGGATTAGTCTCGCCTGAGCAGCCAACTAAGGACTAAACATTGAACCATTGATCTGGGTCATACCGTGCAACCACATGTCTAGACTGGGATAGACCTGGCCAATTAATTAGCTAAGCTTTGATGTGGTTTTGTTTGGGTTGAGAATGGCGCAAGAGGGGGCCCGTAACGGCGAATCCTTAGCGAGCAGAACTGGGTTAAAGCGGAACTTTGTAAAGGCCTTGACGCGTGCTCTAGACTGCTTAACTAAGGACGTGAGCGGTGACATAGATATGTGTCGGACAAACTAGAGAAGTCGTGTCTTGTGGGTAAAGCTGTACAACCTCTGCACAGTGTCAAAACTATTCGAATAGTTGTGTCCCCAGTTATGGACATGCCCAGAGATTTCACGCAAGGGGTAGATGTTTTCATCAAAAGGGTGGGAATCGATGGTTTGGATGTAAAGGTTGGGTTGATCTCTAGCTGTTTCAAAGAACTGAATTACTTATGTATTAATCTTTTAAACTGTGCTTTTACAATCTACTTATTGTATTTACTGTCAATATCGCTTTCTGCAAAATAGCCATAAAGCTATCCTTTTCTAGCCTCGCAAGAATAATAATTGCATACATTTTCCTATGACTTGCTGAGTACATTCAAAGTACTCACGGCTTGCGCCCTATGTGATTAATCCCCACAGAAGAACCAGGGCACTCAGAGTATTATGAAGAGGAGTATCTTGAAGACTTTGCGAACTAGGTCGCGTCCTCCACTCGATTGCCTGTGTGCATGTCGAATGGCCACCCCGAGATATTTTGTTTCCGCTGTAAGTTATCTTTTGTTGTTAAGCCCTACGTAGCAACTCTGTAAGACTTGACCATAAGGTCCTTTTGCTACTAAGTAATATTAATTTATCCGCTTCATCGTTATTTTGTTGTATGGTTGTGATTACACCGATGTTGTGACTGTGCGAGCTAGCTACTGATCTAGGACTAGTTCAGAATGGACAGAGGGTCCTGGGGTTACATACCCGGGGTCCCGACACTTGCTTCTTGTGCGGTGTTTCCTCGTTGCCTCACTTCTTGTGTGGCCCCCTCGTTTTCTCCCCCACCGCAGACGCTTCAGTCCTTTCTCTTCCTCACTATCCCCTTTCTCGGTTGTTTCGTCTTCTTTTGCTTTGCCTCCGTGCTCCCTTCCGCCTTCCATCATTTTCCCTTCGGTTGTCTACCGACTCGGGTTTCTTCCTTCCTACTTTCGCTTTCCTTGCCCGCATTTCTCTTCTTCACACTTATTTCTTGCTTTTAGGGAGGAGCTGTTTCCTCATAGATTCGTGTGTTCTCGTCTTTTTTTCCTATGTTGTTCTTCCGATTTTTTGCCGTTTATTCTTCCATTGTCTGCCACCGTCTTCTCCGTATTTTCATTCTCCCCGACTGAACCGCCGTTGCTTGTTCACTCATCTATCAGTTGGGTTCTCTTTCCCGAGGACCTCGCCTGGTTCTCCTTTTTCCCTTATTTTTCCCTAGTTCTTGTTTATGGGCATCTTCCTCTTTGGCTATTCACCGCCTCGGGTTTCTTCCCTCCTATTTTCACTTTTCTTTCACGGCTCTCTCTTTTTTCTGCTTGTTTCCTTCTCGTTTCTTGATTTTAGGGAGGATCTGCTTTGTCATACATCGATTCGTTTTCCTCCTTTTGTTCCCTGCTGCTCTTTTGATTTTCATTGTTCGTCCTTTGGTTATTCTCCACCGCAGTTCTCTTCCTTCGTATTTCTGATTCTTTTGCTTGGTTGTCCACATTTTTTTTTGCTTTTTCCGTCCTCGTCTAGTGCTTGCAGTGAGGGGGACGCTTCCTCATACATGTGCACGTTCTCATGCTCCCCGGCCTCTTGTCCGCGTTCTTGTTTTCCCCAGCCAAATCGCTATTTCTTATTCACTCGTCTGCTAGCTGGGTTGTCTTTTCCACGCACCTCGTCCGGTGCTCTCCCCCTTATTTTGTTTTTCCAGCTCTTGCTTATGGGGAGGGTTTGTTTCCCCGTACCTCTACACGTTCTTATTATCGGTGGCTTTTTTATCCCTTCTTTGGTCTTTGCAGTTTTTTTGCGGGACTTGTCCTTTCCGTTTTGGTGTTTTCCACCTTCGTCGGTTTCCATTGTTTTGTCGTTTCTTTTGTCTCTGCTCGATTCTACTTCTTATCATCCTCAGGACCAATCCTCGCCTTTTGCTATTGCTTGTCCGTTGCGTTGTTGTTTCCTTATCCTCTTCTTTTCTTTTCTCTTTACCTGGGTTGGATTTCACTGTAACACCCCAGCCCAACACTGAGCCTAGAATGCCACTAAACTATCATCTCAACTAATATTCTTGAACACACTATAAAATTTTAGCAACCAAAGCATTGATAAAATCCATCCACGGGTCACGATAGAACATGAATAATGGCTGATAAAGCATGAATAAAATAAGCGAGGGAAACATAGCCAGATAATAAGTCTAAAATAACACCAAACCAGTAAATCCAAAACCTTGGAACAAAACAGACTAGTCCAAAGCATTCACCTAAGCTTATTCAATTTCTAACATGTCCTAAAAGTAGTCCAGCAATAATGAATCAAATGGTTCTCATGGCAAATAATTATGTGTCTGAAGTATAAAACTATTCCATGTGCCCTAGTCCCTCTCCATCGTAGCGCCCTCAATGATCACCTAAAAGCAACAAAAGAGCAAGGGTGAGTCCACGACTCAGCAAATACATCAATAAACAACAAACAATGATAAAACATCAGTATTCAATAACTTCATTATCATCACATGTCCTTCTATTAATATTCTCATGATATTATTTCTTTTTTTTGTTTTCACACACATTCATCTCATAACTCAATGCAACTCTATTCTACATGTCCACATGCACTTGTTTCGCGTATACCGGTATAGCATGAGTGAACGCTCGCGACAACGTTCACTCTCAAGCCCGCTCCTCCTCGAGGATCGGGGTCCTCCTCCACTCCCGTGGAGTTGTGATCAATCATGATCACCTGCCCATATGCAAAGATGCTTATGAATACAAAAATGCATAATTTCATCATATTCATCATATCTCATTTTCCTCATGTTCGTCAACAAACTATAGTCATACCATTACATTGCTTGCAATTAAATACAAAGAAAAGCACAACGATAATGGTAATGAACGATAAAGAAATACAAACATCAATCATTGATCGCTGTCTACCATGCACTTGCCTTTACTAGTTGTGACGCATGGTTTGGCTAGAAGATGGCAACAAGCGCGACGTCTCACCTACAATAAACACTCAGATTTCAATACAAGCTACAACATCACAAGAACAATAATTATTTGACATCGCTCCTACACGTCCTCCAAATCCACAACGCTTTTCCAATACCGAACCGTCACCCTTGCCGTTTCAACGAAGCGACTAGCTCCTCTCTCTTTAATATTCGGAGAAACACATAAATACGAAGCATGCAACACTCACTAGTTAACATGCATGCATGCATAGAATGCTACGACCAAACGCTAGTTATCTACTAAATAGCATTATCTAATTAATCTCTCTCTCCCTACTAATCTAATTAATGAAGCACATGCACCCTATCAATTAATCTCTGTCCCTTGCGCATGCATGCATGCATACAAAGTAAACTTGCACTACTAATTGATTTTCTCGCTAGCGACCAAACCGAAAGGTATCACGGTTATTGTTCCAACATGCATGCAATTCTAATTAACTGATACATCAGCACTATCTAGTTTCTCTCTCTCCCTTAATTCTTCAATTGAATATTCATAGCAATTAAATATTTATAGCAATGCATGTGCACCCATTAACTATTGCGGCACTACCTAGATCCAATGAAACGCATGCTTGCAATTCTAATTAACTAATACAGCCTTATCTAATCCAATGAAATAATCAGCCATGCATCCCTATTTATCCCAATAAATAATCAAATTAGTACACCAATAACTAGTCACACTAATGCCAACCGTAGCATACATCAAAAGATGCTAGTCAAGCAGTGCAACAAGAATGGGGAAAAAGACAAAACCAATAACTTCTCACGTAGCAGCACTAAAGGATTCAGGGAAGCAAGTCACGGGAAGAGACAAACCGATTGATGTACAGGTGACGAGAAAAAGTAGGGGATGCACGGCAGCAAAGAAATCACACGACAGCAGCTCTCACGCGGCAGTCGTGTGCTGCAGGCAGGAGCTTCACAGGGGTGATCGCAAGCGGCAACAGGTGCTCGGCAACGGGCGTCCACGCGGCAGAGGATAGGAGGCGGCTAGCACGGTTGGCGGCGCTACGCACGCACGATTGAGAACGGCGCGCCAGAGGAAAAAATCGTGGACTAGGTTTAATTCTGGACTCCTCTCCTTCACGATCCTTTTATTACGGCACAAACTAACTCGGCTCCAAAATACCTGCTTTCACGTATCCCTTTTGTCTATTTATGCATTGGTCCTCGGAGGTTATTTATTTTTATTTAGAATATTGGACTAGGGTTTAAATAGAATTCGACTCCTCTCCCTTCTACACTAAAGAACCACAACAACTAAAATTAAACAACGAGTCACACGTACCCGATGTGAATAACTCCGGATATTGCTCGCGCATGCGAGACTCCAACTCCCAAGTCGCCTCTCTCTCGGTTTGATGTGTCCACAGCACCTTGACGTATACCAACGTCTTGTGCCTCAGCACTTGCTCCGACCTCTCTAGAATACGCACCGGACGCGACTCAATCGTGAGGTCTTGCTCAATAGTCAGCGACTCCAAAGAAATCTCATGCTCCGGGTCTCTCAAAAACTTTCTCAGCATCGAGACATGAAACACATTGTGAACCCCACGCATGGACTCAGGAAGGTCCAAGCGGTAAGCCAACTTCCCAATTCTTGCAATAATCGGGAACGGTCCAACGTACCTTGGGCTAAGCTTCCCTTTGGTACCAAATCGGACAATGCCTTTGGTGGGAGACACTCTCAAGAGCACCTAATCACCCACCGCAAACTCCAAGTCACGCCTCCTCACATCTGCATAGCTTTTCTGTCTGCTTTGAGCTGCTAACAGATTCTGCCTCACCATGGCCACACGCTCAACGGTCTTTTGTATCCAGTCTGGACCCAAAACTGCTTTCTCACCCACTGCATCCCAACAAAGTGGCGATCTGCACTTCCGCCCATACAGAACCTCGAAGGCGCGGCTCTAATACTGGAATGGTAACTATTATTATAAGCAAACTCTGCAAGTGGCAACTGATCCTCCCAACTATCCTTCCAAGACAGAACTCAAGTCCGCAACATATCCTCCAAGGTCTGAATAGTGCGCTCTGACTGCCCATCTGTCTGTGGGTGAAATGTTGTACTAAGACGAAGTTGCATGCCCAATGCACTCTGCAAACTCTCCCAGAACTTGGAGACAAACTTCACGTCCCTGTCAGAAATGATGGTCTTTGGCACTCCATGCAGTCTCACTATTTCACGCACGTAAATAGGAGCTAAATCACTTGCTGAACTTGTCGTGCGAATAGGAATGAAGTGCGCAGACTTGCTGAAACGATCCACCACTACCCAAACTGCATCCTTCCCTCGCGGCGAACGAGGTAACGCAACCACAAAGTCCATCGAGATATCATCCCAAGGCCACTGGGGAACCTCTAAAGGCTGTAACAACCCTGCAGGACGCTTATGCTCGGCTTTCACTTGCTGACAAACACCACAAGAAGCCACATAATTAGCAATATCCACCTTCATCCTTTTCCACCAGAAATTATGTTTTAGATCTCGATACATCTTAGTCTCACCAGGGATGAGCGATTATGCAGTACGATGAGCCTCCCTCAAGATGTCATCCTTGACCTCCGCCTTTTGTGGCACACAAAGGCGGCCTTTAAACCGCAAAGCACCAGATTCATCCATGCTGAAATCTCCCTCTTTGCCCTTATCCAGATGCTTTCTGACCTCCTGCAATAACCAGTCACTCTGCTGTGCCTCCCGCACACGATCTGGAATAGCTGACTCAAGGATCAACCGCGTCTCAACATGTGCTGTGCCCGCATAGCAATAGGATATCCCCATGCGATCAAAATCAGCAATGAGGCAATCTAGAGTAGCAGGAGTTGCCTTGCGACTAAGAGCATCAGCAACAACGTTGGCCTTGCTAGATGATACTGAATAGTAAGATCATAATCCTTGATCAATTCCAGCCACCTCCGTTGCCTCAAATTTAGATCCTTCTGGGTAAAGATATACTTGAGACTCTTGTGATCTGTGAAAATATCACAAGACTCACCGTATAGATAATGCCTCCAAATCTTGAGAGCAAAGACAACTGCAGCCAATTCCAAGTCATGAGTGGGATAATTCTGCTCGTGCCTCTTTAACTGCCTCGACGCATAAGCAATCACCTTACCATCTTGCATAAGCACACAACCAAGACCCACTCGAGATGCATCTGAAAAGACTGTGAAATGCTTTCCTGGCTCAGGAAGAGTGAGAATAGGAGAAGTCACCAACCTTTCCTTCAAAGTGCTAAAACTGCGCTCACACTCATTAGTCCACTGGAACCTCACACCTTTCTGAGTAAGCTGAGACATCGGCTTGGCGATGATAGAGAAATCTTGCACAAAACGCCGATAGTAACCAGCCAAACCCAAGAAACTCCTCACCTCCTTCACATTAGTCGGCCTCTTCCAATCCACCACTGTAGAGACCTTGCTAGGATCAACAGCAATGCCCTGAGGATTTATCACATGACCCAGAAAACCTACTTCTGAAATCCAGAACTCACATTTCTTCAACTTGGCATAGAACTTGTGTTCCCTCAAAGTCCCTAATACTAGCCTCAAGTGACGCTCATGATCCTCATTGGTCTTGGAATAGATAAGTATATCATCAATGAACACCACCACGAAGTCATCTAGATACTCGTGCAACATGCTGTTCATGGTCTCCATAAAAACGGCAGGTGCATTAGTCTGTCCAAAAGACATAACTTTGTTCATAATGCACATACCTGGTAGAGAAAGCTGTCTTCTCTACATCCTGCTCACGCACACGGATTTGATTATACCCTGACTGGAGATCAATCTTGGAGAACACCTGGGCTCCATTCAACTGGTCAAACAAATCCTCAATACGGGCAATGGATATTTGTTCTTGATAAATGCTTGCATTAAGCGCACGATAATCAATACACATCGCCAACTACCATCCTTCTTCTCTGTGAATAGAACAGAGCTCCCATGGCGAAACACTACGCTGATCAAACCTTTAGCCAACAAATCATCCAATCGCTTCTTCAACTCATCCCGAAACGGACGTGCTTCTTCAACTCATCACAATGAAGCGGACGTGCACAATCGATATGGGGACAACGAGATGGGCGAGTGCAAAGTCTCCCGCACGGAGTCTCATGCCTGCAGACCGCCCTAACAAGATCAATGACCATCGATTCGTGAACTTCTCCCCAACTCCACGAATAGCTAGCCCTCGAATCAAAGAGGACTAAAGCATCAAACGAATCTACTCGCGCGGTGGCATGCGGATCACCACACTTGAAGCAAAGCATGCCCTACCCCGGACAGACGAAGAGCCGAGTACCGCAAAGAACGAGGCGCCGAGGAAGAAAATGGCCTCGGCTTAGACTTGGAGGATTGTGGTCCTCCTTAAACTTCTTGAAAGGTGTCGGAACACAGCTCCTCTTCGATAATCACTAACCAGCTGCATCTCCAACTCCATACCCACGGCTTGCTCCACAACAGAGCCGAAGTTGCGTAGAATCTCCTCAATCATCGCAAAGCCACGCCTCTTCCCTGAACAAAAGTCGGGCAACCTTTTCTCAATGAAGGAGTAGGGTAGAATTTTGCCAAGAGCTAAGACAACAAGCCCATTTTCCAAAGCTCACCGCCTCCATGTAGCGCAACCACCGCGCTCGACCGGCGTGCTGACTCGTCAAACGGATCCAACCTCGGCCCCATCCACTCGGCGCCATCCGCGCCTCGAGGGTCGGTGGAGGTGCGGTGACCGGAAATAGTCCGGCCACGAATCTCTCCCACCAACTCTCTCAGCAGGTCTCGTCCCGCCCCCAACCGAGGCGGCTATCGCAGCCTTCCTCAACTATCGACTCATCGCTCGATTTCACAGTCTATTTTCATGTCTCTCGCCTGTCTTGTTTTCTCCTCTCTCTTTTTTGATTCGATCTCGTGTGAAGGAAGAATGAATGTGTGTGTGAGAGAGAAGCGTTAGGGTTAGGGAGGCCAGGGAGGCTCAGGCCTTGAGTGGTATTTGCGCGTGCGAATGGGCCTTGCTGGTTGTTGTGCCTTGGGCCTTGGACTCCTAGAGCGGGAGAGTTTTGGAGCAGCACACTCCTTATTCTGTAATTCGGCATTCCAGTTTTCTAGAGTTGAAGGCCAAACCGATCACCGAATCCTACAGGTTAAACAGAGGCCGAAACTCCACGCGTGGAGGATGGACACGTCGTCTTTTTTTCTCTGTCCATTCGATTCTGCCTTGAATTCCTTCCGTCGTTTGATTTGCCTATGGTGTCGTCGCGTGTCACTTTTGTTCCCCATTCTCACACCCCCTGCTGCCACGTCTCCTCACTGCCACGCTTCTTGTGCAGCGTTTCCTCGTTGCCTCGCTTCTTGTGCGGCCCCCTTGTTTTCTCCCCCGCTGCGGACATTTCAGTCCTTCCTCTTCCTCACTATCCCCTTTCTCGGTTGCTTCGTCTTCTTTTGCTCTGCCTCTGTGCTCCCTTCTGCCTTTCACCATTTTTCCTTCGATTTTCTGCCCGCTCGAGTTTCTTCCTTCCTACTTTCGCTTTCCTTGCCCACATTTCTCTTTTTCACACTTGTTTCTTGCTTTTAGGGAGGAGCTGTTTCCTTATAGATTTATGTGTTCTCGTCTTTTTTTTTCCTCTGTTGCTCTTCCGATTTTCGTCGTTTGTTCTTCCGTTGTCCGCCGCCGTCTTCTCTGCATTTTCGTTCTCCTCGGCCGAACCGCCGTTGCTTGTTCGCTCATCTATCGGCTGGGTTCTCTTTCCCACGAACCTCGCCCGGTTCTCTTTTTCCCTTATTTTTCCCCAGTTCTTATTTATGGGCGTTTTTCCCTTTGGCTATTCGCCGCCTCAGGTTTCTTCCCTTGATCATCAAGCTGACCTTAGAGTCGAACCCTTGCAGGGTGTAGCTGACGCTGTTGCGGGTGGATCGATAGATGGCGGCGATGTTGGGAAATGTATAGTCTTACCTGCAAGCCACACCGGTGGTAGGTAGTACATGATACAGAACTATCATGATGCAATTGTGATATGTCGTGTGTATGGTCCACCTGATTTATTCATTACTTTCATGTGCAATCTAAAATGGCCCAAAATTTACAATGCCTTACATTTTGAGCCTGGCCAGCGTAGCACCGATAGAGCTGATATTGTTGATAGAGTGTACAATATGAAACTAGAGGAACTTCTTGGCGATGGTAAGGATGGGAGTGCCTTTGGACCTATTGATGCATGTATGTCTCTACCAAATTCCTTCGTCCCTTTTCCTATTATATTGTGCACACCTTATTTTTTGTGCTTTCATCTTTGTCTTAACATATCGTTTCATTCCTCTCTGTAGTGTTGCACACTATAGAGTTCCAAAAGCACGACCTTTCTCATGCTCACATAATTGTTTGGTTGACTAGGGATACGGTTGAACCAACGTCTACTCTTATTGATTCATTTATACAGGCTGAAATACTCGACCCGAGAACTAATCCTTTAGGATATGCACTGGTTTCCGAACACATGATGCACGGCCCATGCGGATCTTTAAATATTTCCTGCCTGTGCATGAAAAATGGATCATGCTCAAAATTCTTCCCTAAGTCATTTCGAACAGAATCAACGATAGATAAAGATGGTTTTGCTCTTTACACACGACCTGATAATGGTCGGTTTCTTGTGAAAGGAAGCGTCCACTTCGACAATAGGTGGGTCGTTCCGTATAACATGTTCTTATTGAAAAAAATACAATGCTCATATAAATGTAGAGTGGTGTACTAAAAGTAGAATCTTAAAGTACCTCTTCAAATACGTCATTAAAGGTCAAGATTGTGCTAAAGTATACCTCCGTAGGCTTACAGGAGGTGAAGATGCTCCCTATGATCCTGAAACATCTACTATAAATGAGGTTAAAGAATATATAGACAGTAGATATATATTTGAGCAAGATGCGGTTTGGCGAATCCTTGGTTATGACATCCATAGACATTTCCCTTCTGTTGAGCGTCTTATTGTGCATCTACCTCACATGAATAATATTAGCTTAAGACCTAATGACAACTTGTCAAGAGTCGTTTCCAATTCTTTCCTTGCGAGAACACCTCTAACCGAGTGGTTAGCTACAAATGTAGATCATGCTGAGGCCCATAATTTATCCTGTTGTGACTTTCCTTCTCGGTTGTGCTGGGACAATAATACTAGATCCTGCAAAAAAACGCAGCGGGACGAAAATAAGACGATTATATTTTGTACACCCTTCTATCGGTGAGCGTTATTTTCTAAGAATGCTTCTTACAATTGTCAAGGGTGCCCAAAGTTTGAAGATATACATACGTTCAATAATATTACTCACAATACATTTAAAGAGGCCTGCGCTGCTCAAGGTTTGTTATGAGATGATACAGAATGGTTCCCAGCATAATACTTTCAGCCACTTCTTAGTTTGTCCTAACAAAGAAAAGTACAGATCCGTGGATACTAAGTACATGATTGAGCTCACATACTATACTCAGATTCGAGAGCTACATGATGTACCACTGGATTTTTTGACATATGCATACAATCTTATATCGTTTTGTGATCTTCCTGCGTATGTTGGCAAGACCAGATCTTTCGTAGGTGTATTTTTACATGTATATCTAACGCTAAACATTTCTTCTATCCTTTTGTGATTGCCTTGTATTTTGTCGTCCTATTATTCTTATCACTACATAAACGTTTTACAAATGTTGTAGATGTTATAGGTGTCGTTGTTGGCATCTCAAACGCTGCTTCGATTAAAGGTGCGAACCAAATTGTGCCTACAGTCAGGAGGATTGTTATCCTACAGAATGCTAGGTATGCCACACATTTTTTTTGTTTCATTCCATGTGTAATGACTATACTTCTAAGGAGTTCTATAAAAAAACTTCTAAGGAGTTCGACCTAATTTGTTAGTACTGTTCCTTACAAATTCATCCTGTATGCAGCAATCGTGAGGTCAAACTTACTCTTTGGGGTAAACGAGCTTCTGACTGCCCAATTAGGGTAAACGAGTAAGATAACCTTCATACAAGAGTGGTAAATGATACCCTTCTATCACATAGCTAACCGTCCAATTTTTCAATTGGATAAACTATCCAAAATCATTTGATAACATCTTTTGAAATCAAAACCAAATTCTAACTTTGAGTGGCTTTACCAGCATGTCCTTGATCGTGGACACGGCTATTCGAATAGTTTTACACTCTGCAGATGTGTACAGCTTGACCCACACGAGATAATCATCTTATAATATCCATCTGACACACTTCCGAAGGTGTGCGACTAAGCGATTATCGCTAAGGTTTCACTTCCTTTGGATTGAACCATCCGCTGGATTTAAGCCTCCTCTTGCGCCATGTAGGAATATATAAAAGTAGGTCACTTAGACACCCATGCAACCGGATGGCACAACAACGGTGGAATGTTGCAAATTATTTAGCCAGGTGCCTCCCACACAGGACATGTGGTTATACAGTGAGGCTTAGCAAAATGCGGCTCGAAGACCGGTCCTTAACTGACTTGAGCGACTTCCAATAAAACCGTGGGCTCGATCATAGAAATAAATCGATCCCATGCATAAACCTGCACCCACAAACATCCATTTCGCCCAAGTCTAGACCAATTTTCATTTTTGTTTTGCTTTTCAAAAATCATTTGCAAAATTTTTATGGTAAAACAATACCATAGTCTCATTTTAAATTATAATTGAACATTTGGCTAAACTCCTCAAATTCAATATTTTTGGTCTAAGCTTAAATTAAGTTTTTCAACAAAAGTATTTTGTCAATATTATTGTATTAACCAGAGTTTTATCTAGGGCGACAAGGTGTGAGGGATTGATATCCAAGAATTGTCAATTCCAAGGTTAGTAAGTCAACCATCAACATTAGAATCATAATGCAAATCCATCGATTATGACAAAATTATCCCACCCATTTCCACAAAGTTCATACATACTTCATGATTCAACTAATCTACCAAAATCCAACAATACTATATTCCTATAATCCAATATCCAACAATCATGTAATCCTATATTCCAATCTCCAACAATATAATCCTATAATCCAACTCCAACAGTCTAATATCAACAATAATCTATCTCTATAATCTAATATCCAATAATTATCTATTTCTATAATCCAACTCCAATAATCCAATATCAACCATAATCTATTTCTATAATCCAACTCCAACATTCCAATATCAACCATAATCTATTTCTATAATCCAACTTCAACAATCCAATATCAACCATAATCTATTTCTATAATCCAACTCCAACAATGCAATATCAACAATAATCTATTTATATAATCCAACTCCAACAATCCAATATTAACCATAATCTATTTCTATAATCCAACTCCAACAACCCAATATCAACAATAATATATTTCTATAATCCAACAATCCAATATCAACCATAATCTATTTCTACAATCCAACTCCAATAATCCAATATCAGCAATAATCTATTTCTATAATCCAATATCAACAATACTAAATTATATAATCCAATCTCCAACAATTATATAATTCTTTAATCCAATATTCAACAATTATATAATCCTATAATCCAATCTCCAATAATTATATAATCCTACAATCCAATCTCCAGCAATTATATAATCTTATAATCTAATTTCCAACAATTATATAATCCTATAATCCAATATTCAACAATCTAATATCCCACAATAATCTATTCCTATAATATAATCTTTTCAATTTCTAACTCCAAAATAAATCACACTGGGAATGATTCTGCATACTACCCATCTCAACAATAATTGGCTATATAGCGACATTAGGAATAACTATAAAGTTAAAACAGAGATTTAAATTACTTGAATTTAAATAAGCATGCAATAATAATTTAATAATAGAATTTAAGTAATTTAAAATACTGGGATTCAAATATGATCAAAGGATGCAGCTTGCCTTGCTTATTTAGTTGTTGTTCTTTAAGCGACATTGAAATTCGGTTTTCTGTATCTTCGAAATCTACACGTGAAAACGAGCCAAATTCAAATAAACTCCAAATATTATAAAATTAGTACCAAAAGAAAGATAACACTTTTAGATGAATTTAGGAGCAAGAATCGACAAAATTGAAGTTCGTATGAAGTAGAACGATCGTCCAGAAGCTTGACATCACATGAAATGATGAAGTTTCAGAAAAAGGAAGAATATAGTGAAAGATGCTGTGTTGATTTACAATATGCAAAACAACAGATAATGACACCTATGGCCCACTTGCAAGTGAGACCTAGAGAGAAGGAGAGAAAGGACTGAGAGCCAATGACATGAGGACCCACTGTCATTGTCTCAAAAAGAATACACACAGAACAACATAAAGAGGGAGAAGAAGAAGGCAGCAGGCAGCAGAGGGGAAGGCGCACAGGCAAGGGCAGCACCGACGAGGGGCAAGATGGCGGCGGCCGGGGAGTGCCAAAATGGAACCCCACTGGGATGGGGGTCCCATGGGTGGCGGTGGCGTGGTCGGCGGCGAAGCGAGGTGGCAGCAGCAGTGGAGGTGCACGGGTGCTCTGGTGCTGCGGTGGTGTTTCGGCGAGAAGAAGGGGAGCACAACGTAGAATGCGGAGTTGTGAATCCAGCGATGGGGTCGAAGGCAGCGGAGTGTCGTTGACGGCGCCGGGAACGGAGGAGAAAGCGCGTTCGGATGGTGAGAGAAGAACTTGAAACCCGACGAGGATAAAGCAAGAAAAGAGGGGGAAACTCGGGGGACGGGTGGAGGAGGTCGAGGGGCACATAGTGACGCAGCTAGCTCGCCAAAACGGTGA
Source organism: Ampelocalamus luodianensis (assembly GCA_036346255.1). Classification (NCBI taxonomy): domain Eukaryota; kingdom Viridiplantae; phylum Streptophyta; class Magnoliopsida; order Poales; family Poaceae; genus Ampelocalamus; species Ampelocalamus luodianensis. The sequence continues at coordinate 26,939,382 of CM070625.1, forward strand.
TCAAAGAGGGAGATCAAGAGGAGGGAGGAGATGGCCGGAGTTGGATAAGAGAGAGAGCTTCAGTTGGGAGATGCTTTGGGCATGGGGAGGGAAGAGAGAGGGGAGGAGAGGAGGAAGGGTAGGAGGAGGTGTGTGTGCACCGTCCTTAAATAGAGGGAGGAGAGGGCAAGGCGCATGGGGGCATGCGGGCGGAGCGCTAAGCGTGGAGCGGCATGGGCAGGGTGGCAGGAGATGGGCGCGGCTGCAGAGTGGAGCGGCACGGGCGTGTTGACAACGGCAGCGACGTGGCGTGCGGCATGGCGTTGGGAGCAACGTGGCACGTGCATGCAGAAAGAGCTGGCACGGTAGCGGCATGGGCAGGCTACCACAGGAAGAAGAACAAAAGGAAAGAGAAGAAAGAGAAAAGAAAAGAAGAAAAATAAAATAAATTCAGAAAATCTGAGAAAATTTCATAAAATTCCTTGGAAATTGAATAGATTAAATAAAATAATTGTGGATTTAATTGAAATTTATTTCAATTACTAAAAATGTTTTCATTTTCTGAAAATTCAAATTAAGCTTTAAATTAATCCAATAAATTCAAATGGTTCATTTTATTTTTAAAGCTTCGAAAAGACCTTTAAATATGGATGTTATTTTTGGAACTTATTAATATTATTTCCAACTTAAAGTTGTCTTTTATTTTTGCAGGTAGTTTAGTTTTAATTTCTGGTAAATAGGAAAAACCTTTTTAAATTTGAGAAGATTTAAGAAATTAATTAAAATTTTATTTTAACTTTAAATCGAAGATAAAAAAAACTCAATAAATTTTATTTTTGCCTTTTTAAAACTAGGAAATTCAGGAAAAGTAGGGAAACTATTTTGAAACTCAGAAAACTTAATAAAATAACATTTATTAATTTTAAATTTGGTAATATAACTTTGAGATGTTACAGCCTTTATAAGTACAATCCAATGCAGGCAACTTTTGTAGCAAGACTCTTATCAATATCATAAAACATGTTTACATTTCATGGCTTAGAGTAGGCATATAATCTTTAGCCTTTATTTGCGACAGGTTTCTCCTAGCTAAAGCTCGTCAGTCACACAATATATAGATATACATATGACACCCAATAGCTGCCGCATCAAACAAATTTCAATAATATCTTGTACGTATCCATTTTTTTCTTTTTTCATCTTGCACCTTTCTTTCTCTACATTATGTTTTTTTTTCATATATACCTGCCATTTTTCTTTGTTATTGATGGAGGATAGCCTTTGACACACCGACACTTATTTGTTCATACCTATAAGAAAAAAACACGTTGTTCTTTACATCTCCCTACTAACTGCATATGATTTTATTATGTCCTTATTGTTTCCCTATCACACCATGTTTCGTATACTTGTATATATAACACATTCTTCCCTCTATCCTTATAGAGGAAGAGGGACTTACTGGGAATGCAGCCTATCGCTGGTATATCTGTCCGCATATTCCTGAAACTTCACTGATCAAGTCTAAGTATGTAGCTAGATGTCTATATAGTTTGCATTATTTCTATTATTCTTCATGCATACTAATTTCCACTGATGAGCCATGCTCATGCTAAACACATACTAATCTACCTTGTTTTTACACTATATAGTCTACAATCGCAGTTTCAGTCGGTATATCGCATCGTTTTACAATATCACATTCCAGCCAGTGGTGCTACTGCTATCTCAACCGAGGTTGGTGAGAAAACACTGCAGGAGATCATAGAGATTAATCCTTTCGATTTCCCGGTTAGGCTTTTCCCTTCGGTTATTTCTTTACGCCTTATTATTTACCGTCTATAAGAGTTTACTTCTTACATAACATATATTTGTCTGCAGCGATCGGGTCTCATATGCACTGTGACTATTGCACGATTAAGTGCCGGACAAATGTGGTTTTTCTCGTGCAACAAATGCAGCAAAAATCTGTCCCAAATGGTGGTTCATACAGATGCTCTTCTTGTCTATGCAGAGCTTCTAAACAAAGGTACTCTTGTTATTTTTGCTTACATACTTGTTATAGATTTCACCACATAATTTCAGACTTCAATCCAGTTTGCATTGTTTACCTTTTTCTTACATGACTACCTCATACCTACAAATAACTTGTAATTTCCATTTGTTCTGCTGTACAGCATGCTAAAATGTCAAACAATGTGTTCCACAAGTTACTATGTGCCTTACCCTTGTCTTACTTGCTTTGTCTTGCTTCCGTAGTCTATCACATGCTTCATTCCATACATAACAATAGTTGTTAGTTTTTTTCCCATTATATTGTATTTTCGTACTGTTTCCCTACTCATATGCCTACTATACATGACTATCTATTGTAACATTTCAAAGTTCTGTCACTATTTTAAAATCAATAAAAATTATTATTTTGTCACTTTTTCTAAGTTGTAAACGAGTTTCCTTGATTTTCTGAAAATCTAAAAGGGTTTTATTGCTTCTCTTGAGTTCCCTAAGTTTTAAAATCCAAAAAGAAAATTTATTGAGTTTACTAGGTTTTAGTAGGTTTAAAGTTGAAAAGAAAAAAATCTAAGTATTTTCTTGGATTTTCTAGTTTTTAAAAGGGTTCTTCCTTTTCTCGAAAATAAAAAAAATATTTGCAAAAGTAAAAGTCCTATCTCTTTCTCCTCGATTGAGTCGAGCATTCGAATCCTTCTCTATCTTTTCTACCAGTGGAACCCCCTTTCGACCACCTGTAGTCAAACCCTCCTTCCGACCTTGTGATTTCAAGACTTCCAAGAGCTCGTTCTCCTTCGTTCGAACTCTGACTCGAGTGATTCAAATTTCTATCTTTATCTAAACCTAGTACCTTTCTTTTGATTCTAGCTTGGTATTTTTCTCTTTGATTTTATTTGGATTTTATCTGATTTTGGCTTGTTTTTACGTGTAGTTTTCGACGACTTCGGAGAACCGAATTTCGATGTGTCCCTGCTTTTCGATGCTGTTTAAGAACAATAGCTAACTAAGCAAGGCAATTTACACCTTTGATCATATTTGAATTCCAGTATTTTAAATTATCTAAATTTCGATTTTAAATTATTATTGCATGCTTATTTCAACTCAAGTAATTTAATGTCCTGCTTTAAGCTTTATAGTTATTCCCAATTCCATTGTATAGTCATATATTGTCAAGATCGACAGTATGGAGAATCGTACCGAGTGTGTTGTAGTTAGGGGTTAGGAATTGAAAGGATTGGACTATAAGAATACATTCATGTGGGACATTTGATTATAAAAATACCTTATTGTTGGATTATATCAGTGTTCGATTGTTGAAAGATTGGTTGGTACGAATGCATGATTCTTGGATTTTGATTTTAGAACTATACAATTGTTTATTGATTGGATTATGGGATTGAAAGATCGTTGGAGGTCGAATCATAGGATTAAGCTATTGTTGAATTTTGAATTGTTGGGGTTGGGTTCTGGAAACAGGCTAATGTTGGATATAGCATTGTTGGATTATATAATTATACCATTATTGGATTATTAGAAAATCAATTGTGGAAAGATTGGATGATAGGTAGTTGTGAGACCTAGTCGTGGGATCTGGTCATAGTCATGAGACCTTGTCGTAGATCCAGTCGTGGGATTTGGTCGTAGTCGTGAGACTTGGTCGTAGATCCAGTCGTGGGATCTGGTCATAGTCGTGAGACCTGGTCGTAGAATTTGGTTATGGATCTAGCCGTGGGATCTAGTCGTGGATCTAGCCGTAGACCTAGTCGTGGCTTTTTGATTGTTGGATGGTTGAAATACTGATCTCGTACTTAATAATTCTTAGATACTGAATCCCTCACACCTTGTTGCCATAGATAAAAATCTGATCGATACACTAGTATGACTAGAACTTTTTGAAAAATAGTATGTTTAGACAAAGTTTAGACCAAAAAATCTTGATTTGGGGAAACTTACAGCCAAAAGATCAATTGTTGTCTAAAGATTTTGACCATGACATTGGGTTGTCATGCAAGTTTGCAAAATTCTTTGAAAACATGAAATAAAATAAAAACTGGTTTGGACTTGGGCGAAATGGATGTTTGGATGGATGCATGTTTATGCACGGGATCGATTCATTTCTATAGTCGAGGCCCAGGGTTCTTTTGGTAGTCGCTCAGGTCAGTTAAGGACCGGTCTTCTAGTGTATTTTGCTACGCCTTATCGTACTACCACATGTCCTGAATGGGCAGAACCTGGCTAACTAATTTGCAATGTTTCACCGGGGCCGTTCCATCCAGTTGTGTGGGTGTTAGTACGGCCTACTTTTATGTATTCCCACCTAGCGCAAGAGGGGGCCTGAACCCTGCGGGTTTCTATCCAAAGGGGGTGAAACCTTAGCGAGGGGGACTGCAGTGGAATGACGCTTTGTAAAAGCCTTGTCACGTGCTCTAGACTGCTCACCTAAGGTAGTGAGCGACGGTATCGATGGATGCCAAACAAACTAGAGAAGTCGTGTTATGTGGGTAAAGCTGTACACCTATATAGAGTGTAAAACTATTTGAATAGTTGTGTTCACGATCATGGACATGCTAGCAAAGCCACTCTAGGTTAGATCTTTGGTGTTGTTTTCAAAAGACTTTATTAAATGGTTTTGGATCTCTATCCAAATGGGAATTGGGCGCGCAACCTTGTGATAGGAGGATATCCTTCACCACCTGTTGATGAATGTTATCTGACTAAAACTTGAGTTTTAGAAAATAAATTTTAGTTATAGAATATCTACTTTGAACTTAGTACAAGTATTTGGAAAGAAATATTGCTTTATGCAAAATCAACTCTATAAGCCTTCCTTTGTTATATTCATGCATGCATTATAATTCTAATACTGGGTGTAACTTGGGGGCATGGTTGTTTATGCTCACTCTTGCTTAATAAAATATTGTTCAAAGAAGAAGGCCCTTGTAGCTGCTGAAGACCTTGACGACTAGGTCGTTACCCCAGTCGATTGCCTATGGCAGATTAGCTGGGCTCTACTACTTGCTCTTCGACTTCCTCTGTATTCTGTATTGTCGGCTCGTGAGCCTTTCTTGTATTCAACTCTGTTGTTTATTAATAAAGTTTTTGATTATGGTTGTGATACCATATTTGTTTACTATGAGAGCTATCCACTGATCATGGACTAGTTCAAAAATGCACAGAAGATTTTAGGTGTTAACCCCGGGTTCTTACATCTATGTACTTACACATTCCACTTGCATCAAACTTCTATAAATTTTTAGTGGATACATCATGTTTTGAAACCATATTAGCAGAAATGACCACGGCGTGCATGTATTTGCAAAAATAGCACCGCTTGCCGCACAATACTGTGCGCCAATGACTCCCACACCGCCACATGGCGTTGGCGCACGACCACCGTGTGCCAACGTCGGAGCCGCCGCCACGTGCCCCGCCCACCCCACCACGTCGGCTGCCACCAAACGCTGGCGCACGGTGGGCTTGCGCCATCCATTGGTGCATGCTCACCATGTGCCAGCCAATTAGGCTAGTTAGTAATTAGGCTAGTTAGTTAGTTAGTTAGCTAATTAGTTAGGTTAGTTAGGTTAACTGAAATTTGGATGAATTTTAAAATATACCAAATGAGTCTAAAAAATTATGAATTTTTTTAGAGCCTCCTCACACCATGTACTTGCTTGTGTAAATTTTTTATAATTTTATTCGTTCAGAATTTTTATCGCTATTTTGTATAAGTGTTATGTTTGTACGAATTTGTAAATGTAGAAAATGAGCTCCAAAAATTATGAATTTTTACTTTGAAGGCTCCTCACGCAGTGGACTTGATTGTGTAATGTTTCGATAATTTTATATGGGTTCTGGTATTGTCTCGAAAATTTAGGATTTAGGTCTAAAAATTTAGGATTTAGTTCGCGAAAATTTCGATTTTAGGTTTCAGATATTAGGGTTTCATGATTTCATGTGACTTGGAATGTAGAAAATGAAGCTGCATTGCAACTCCATTGGAGATGTCGATATACAATGGAGTTGCAATGCAGTTAGGGTTATGGTTAGTTAGGGTTAGGATTAAGCTGAAATTTAGAAGAATTTTAAAATATAGCAAATGGGTCCAAACAATTATGTAATTTTTTGTGGAGCCTTCTGACATCGTGTACTTGCTTGTGTAAATTTTTTATAATTTTATTCATTCAGATTTTTATCGCTATTTCGTATAAGTGTCATGTTTGTACGAATTTGTAAATATAGAAAATGAGCTTAAAAATTATGCATTTTATTTTGAAGGCTCCTCACGCAGTGGACTTGATTGTGTAATATTTTGGCAATTTAATATGTGTTCTGGTATTATCTCGAAAATTTAGAATTTAGGTCATGAAAATTTTGATTTTAGGTTTCAAAATTAGGGTTTCATGATTTCATGTGACTTGGAATGTATAGAAAAAGCGCTACATTGCAACTCCATTGGAGATGTCAATATACAATATGAAAACACACATAACAACCAAAATACGCGTACATAACAACAAAATCGCATAACACGCGATACTATATGGCTCACTCGTCTGAGCCACTATTCTCTGCCTGCTGCAGCTGCGTCCGCATTGCGGCCTTGTTTTGCGTCGAGCATGACCCGTGGAATATGTTCACCGGTCCGGAGAATGCGTGTCGGTTCGGAGGGGGTACGGAGACCGTTGAGGTGGAGGTGGACCAATAGGTTGACTCTGAAGCAGAGCCTGGTAGGCGCGTACATGTCATCCTGATGAACCATGCCAACATGGGCACTTACCTCCCCATCGACCTGGCCCGCGGATGACCAACGGGGAACGCTACGACGCCTGCCGGACTCGCTAGGCCGTGGTGCATTGCAACTCCATTGTATATCGACATCCAATGGAGTTGCAATGCAGCTTCATTTTCTACATTCCAAGTCACATGAAATCATGAAATCCTAATTTTCGAAACCTAAAATCGAAATTTTCACGACTTAAATCCTAAAATTTTGAGACAATACCAAAACCCATATAAAATTGCCGAAACATTACACAATCAAGTCCACTGCGTGAGGAGCCTTCAAAATAAAATTCATAATTTTAGAGCTCATTTTCTATATTTACAAATTCGTAGAAATAGAATACTTATACGAAATAGCGATAAAAATTCTGAATGAATAAAATTATAGAAAATTTACACAAGCAAGTACACGGGGTGAGGAGGCTCCACAAAAAAATTCATAATTTTTTGAACTTATTTGCTATATTTTAAAATTACTCCAAATTTCAGTTAACCTAACTAACTAACTAGCCTAATTGGCTGGCGCATGGTGAGCATGCGCCTCCCATCGTGTGCCAGTGTTTGGTGGCAGCCGACATGGTGGGGTCGGGCGGGGTCGGCGGGGCACGTGGCGGTGGCTCCGGCGTTGGCGCACGGTGGCTATGCGTCAACGCCATGTGGCAGCGCGGGAGCCGTTGGCATACAGTGACCGTGCGCCAGCAGTACTATTTCTGCAAATACATATATGTCGTGGTCATTTCTTTCAAAACGTGTTGTATCTGCCAAAAATTCAACTTCTATACCCTACCCTGTTTATATAGTTGTTCTTCATTATACTGTCTACATCGTTTTTTTTTACATTATTCTATCGTACACCAGGTACACATGGCTGCTATATATTGTCCTGTTGACACTTTCACCGCTCTTCTATACGTTTCAGAACATATTTCCAGTTTTTAGCTTGCTCTATCTTCTGTCACTGTTTTCTTACATGGCTATCTACGTACTTACATACCATTTTTAGTTTGAGTACAATCATCCTATATTACATACTCGAAATGCCTAATGTCATGACACACAATCTGTTATCTACCTTATCATTATTTTACGTGCTTACAAATGCTTTAGAATTCCGTCATCCCTATTCTGTATTAGATGTTAAAATATCTAACGTCATTGTCTGCAACCTGTTATCTGTCTTATCATTAACTTATGTGCTTTACCCTGCTTACCTTATTTCTCACATGAGTATTTCCGTATATACCGATAATACACTCTTTTAATACCACCGCAACATATCACGTTATGTAAATAACTGTTTGTGCAGTTTCGATGCCTAGATTAAACTATATTTCTCCTCTATTGCAGATATAAACTTTGTGCCATTGGTACCAACGGAACAGTTGAGGCTGAGTTCATCTTATTTGGAAATGTTGGCGAGTCGTGTCATTGGTAAACAAGTCGGTGTGATGCTTAGATCGAACCGGGGAGGTGATGAAATACCTGTGGACATCGCTCAAGTTGTATGCAAAAAATTTACATAGCATTTCAGCATAACGGAAAGAAGTTTCCATGGGCCGAATAAGACTTATCAAGGAAATTGTACCATAAACCGCGCTAGGAAGACAGGCCTCCATTCCACGGATCTCCAGTTCGGTACACACCACACCATGCTCAACTGAAGCTGCTACTTCCTCTGCCGGCATTATTACCGTTCCTCTAGCTCGTCAGGTAATTCTATGCTAATTCTATCTTGCTTGCACTGCACTTTTCACAGTAGTACGTAATCACTATATTTACTTGTATAGTTATGATCCTTCCTTATATTGTACAGAACTAGCCATGCTTAGTTTGTTGATAGATTACAGATTCGCATTTTTTGCTTTTGTTATACCAGGACATACCCTCTGCATACCGTACCGTACTACAGGTTTAACAATGCATGTCTAAAAGTAGTGATACAAATAGTGCGTCGCTTATTTCCTACACTGCACATAATTACTACGCTTGCATCCTTTTTTTAAAAAAATATATACATTCTTGTTGTTTGCAGCCATTAATTATTCGTTACGTGTATAGATAACAGCACATGCACCACCTTCTCCACAACGCATATCTATTACCGAGAAAGCAGAACACCTGTTGTATGTTTCTATCATTTTGTCGTCATTATTACACCCTACAAGCTCAGAAGTGCATAAACCTATGTCACAACGTTTTCTTTTTCACACTGTTAGGTCAAAGGACGTCCACACACCACTTGTCTCTACTCGAAAGAGACTCTTTGAACCATCTGGTGTTCCACAACAGGTGCCCCAGTACAACATCTGTCACTTTTAGCTTTCCTTAACAATGTTGTCGCCTATATATGCATGTGCACAGTTTGCGAAGTTGACTAAACACAACTCTGAATATATTAGCATACTGTTTACACAAGAATACTTACATAGAGACTCCTTTGTAAATTTTCAGACTACACATCAGAAAGAAAACCCCTGCTGCACCGACGAACCAAGTTCTCCTAGACCTCCTGAAAAAAAACCCTAGTTATGTAAGTCTTCGACAGTATAGGGCTGCAGGTTATTTCGAATTATCATTTCTATCTTCTTTAATCTTTACTCATTTGTGCCCACCTACCCTCCTCAAATTCTGGTATTCTTCTACATACTATATTCCAACACAAACTATCCTTTTCTACATACCTACAATAGATTGTCTGCCCTTTTTTTTCCTATACACAAAACATACACTACTTATACGCAGAATAAAACTCTGTTGGTTTATTCGAATATCTTGTAAGCTACCTCTTTTACGAGTTCTATACGTACATTTCTAATACTAGATTCAGATTCGTTTCGCAAAATGCATAGTTTATAGATACAGAGATAGTACAGATTTTGAATATGTTCCTAATAATGTACACTCAGATGTGCAAAAGAGCTCACTATATAAATGTGATTACAGATCTACAGTCCCATCTGTACCCTCTATTGTGTTTCAGTATAAATCTTTTAATATTACCACTTAACTATAGTCATACTATATTCAAGAGGTACACACTCAACAGATCCCACTCTGCTTCTTAATCAACACATAAAGACCTAGGTCGCTATTTACTCGCATCCTTCTTCAAAGCCATGTATCAGCTATAAATGAACTTTAATCGCTTCTATTTAAGACTGATTATACAGCGCCCTTATTGTACAAATGTTACATTGTTCAGGTCAGATGTTGCTCCATCTAAGGACATTGCCGCTTCTACTAAAAAGATCACTCAGCCAAAAAAGACAAATAGATAGAGGTACATTTATCATACTCTTTTATGTAACAAATCCTTCGTGTTCTACTTTCTGTATATAATATCTTGCCACCGTGTTGTCTCTACTCTAAATTGAATCAACTGTCTCTACTAAAAATTAGAGCACCTATGTTAACATTTACTTAGCTCTACTTTGCACTAAACATACGTTTCCAGTTTTCGTGCCAGTTATATTGAACTAACACAACAAAATCATACTCTTTCTGCAGCTACTCCTACGAAATCTACTGCTACGATGCATCTTTTGTTTTCCTATAGTTGCGCCCAGCTGTATCGTTCCCTTCCTATCGGTGTCGTCGATGTTGCCTACTTTATGTTAGTACGATCCAACTATGTATTATATATATAGCTGTATGATGCTGCCTAAAGACAACTAGACAATATGTTCTACCTTGCACCTCAGTTGCACGTGCTCTCCTTTGACTAATCTCGAACACTTATGCTGTTAGTCAGCAAATAATCTGAGTTTTTAATGTTGCCTCTTTATAGGTGGTCTCATTTTGTTCCTACTTGTTTCATCGTGCTCAGTGTTCTATTTAGATGAAGCAAGCCGATATGTGCCTTTACTACTACAGTCATACATACATATATTGTGCTTACATACAAACCTATTTCGTGTTCAACCTTTATATACATATATCTAGATTTCGAAACAACGTGTAACACTTTTACTTTCCCGATACAGTAGCCCAGGTAGCTAATACACAAATACTACATCATTAGGCCACACTAACTACGTCGTCCCAGCCAACCTAATCATACATTTCTCTTTCGAATCTTCGAATTAGTCATTCCCAGTTATAGTCTATTAGTATCCTAATTTCACTCTTCGTCAATATCCCAGTTCCACTCTTTGTCGCTACTTTTCTTCGCTCCTGTATATAAGGAGCACACCAAGGCGCGCACAGATACCTAGTACGGAATAGAGCCACGAAATTTTTTGGCTAATTCGGGTTTGTTCGGTTTTTTGGTTTTGTTAAAAAAAAATGCGCACCCCTAGCCAGGGGTAACCCTAACACTAGGGTCATGCACGCGCAGGTGCATATCGTGTGGGCCTCGGAGCCGCGCGCGCCTACATGCGCGTAGCCTGGCTCGGCAGCGAAGCTTGGTCGGGGCGTTTCCCTCGAGCCAGGCCGGCTTAGCTCGTGCAAATATCCTACCCGGGCTTGGCCCGATATTGCATGCAGGCAACCAAACACCCAAAATATTGCATCTGATGGTGCGGACTAAGTCCATGCGGGCAACCAAAGACACCCCATGTGCATGAGATATTTGAGATATATGGCTTGAAATTCTTGCTCGATCAGCGGCACTCCACAATTCCCCAATATAAGTGGGTGAGCAAGCTATTTGGCTACGATTTTTCTTGCTAATTTCGTCCAGGACGACAAAACGCCACAGCTGATGCTCTGTCCCAGCGTGATGAGGAAAGTATGGTTGTTTGGATAATGTCCAGCCCCAACTTTACCATATTTGCAGCACTTCAAAACGAGGTTTCTTCGATCCCGGAATTGGTGGCTCTACGCGATCACGTGTTGGGCGGGACAGCAGGTCCAGATTGGACTGTGGTGGATGGATTGATATTGCACAAGGAGCACATTTTTGTGGCGGATTCATCAGTTCTTTGGGCTGATTTATTAGCAGATGTGCATGGCACAGGTCATGAAGGAATTCAAAAGACTCTTCATCGTTTTCGCGCCACTTTCTTCAATTCCGGCGCTCACAAGAAGGTCCGAGAATATGTCAAGGGATGTGTGATTTGTCAAAAAAAAAAAAAACATCTACATCCAGTAGAGCTTCTACAACCTTTAATAGTCCCCATTGCGATTTGGGAAGACATCTCATGGACTTTATTGAAGGGTTTCCCAAGGTGGGTGGCAAGACGGTTGTGCTTATGGTTGTTGATCGTTTTTCCAAGTACAACCACTTCATTCCTCTTAGTCATCCTTAGACCGCCAATTCAGTCACCCACGCTTTCTTCGACAACATTGTTTGCTTACATGGAATTCCCTATTCCATTGTCAGTGATTGTGATCCTGTCTTTACCAGAAATTTTTGGACGGAGCTCTTTCACCTTGCGGGTGTCAAACTTCACATGAGTACAGCCTTCCACCCACAATCTGATGGCCAATATGAGGTAGTCAACCGTACCATTGCTATGTACCTGCGTTGTTTGTCAAGTGATCAGCCTAAGCAATGGCTTCAGTGGCTTCCTTAGGCAGAGTTTTGTTACAATTCTTCCTATCATTCCTCGCTACCAACAACACCATTTAGTGTTTCCTATGGCCAGGATCCTCCCACATTATTAACATATCAACCAAATACGGCATGTGTGGCGGCAGTGGACAGACAACTGAGGGACAGAGATGAATTTTTAGCCGGCATTAAAGAGCGTCTACATCAAGTGCAAGATTACATGAAGCAACTCCATGACAAGCATCATCGGGCAGTTGAGTTTGAGGTTGGTGAGTGGATTTGGCTTCGTCTACAACATCGTATTGCGACCACTATCATCAATCATATGTGTTCCAAGTTAGCTCCTCGTTTTTATGGACCATTCTTGGTCGAGGAGCGCATTGGCACTGTGGCCTACCATCTTCATCTTCCCGCTAAGACTAGCATTCATAATGTTTTTCATGTTGCTTTACCCAAGAAGTATGAAGGACCTACACCTACTGCACCAGGCCTGAGTGGTTCCCTCCCCCTAATCTATTTTCCGCGCTTGCCTAAACCGCAACAATTGGGAGTTGTTAGGTCAGTGGATGGGTTTTTCTTCGGCCGACGCTACATGAGAATCATTGGGAGATTTTTGGCAGCACTATCCTCTATTCCGGCTCGAGGACAAGCTGCTTCGTGAAGAGAGAGGTAATGTTGTGGACACCTTTGTTGCTAAGACCTACCAACGCTGTCGGCACAGAGAGTCCTCAGCATAGGCGTTGGTTGCTAGCAGCCGTGACACTGTGATGCCCTTATGGCATGCGGTGATTACATATTAAGTACGAGATATTTGTTTAGTAAAGAGGTATGTTAGTTTCAATTTTAGAGATTGAGTTAGAGATTGTGTTAGTTATTTCCTTATCTTTAACTTCCAAATATATGTTGCCTAATCTATAAAGGCAGCCAGCTGTATAAGAGGGAATTAATCAAGAATTAAACTGAGTTCCTCACCTAGTTCGGCAAGATCAGAGCCTCTCCTGGCCAGGAGCAAGTCCCGCCGAGCTTGAGGGCGATCCTCGCCTCCGCCAGTTATCCTCGCCATTGCATATCCTTCCTCACCTTTCCCACGCCACATCAGTTTTTGAAATATACGAGCAATCAAATTGAGTATCGGTACAAAGTACAATGTATTGCTGCTGCTGCTGCTGAAGCAAAGAGATACTAAAATCAAACAAAATTGAAATACCCAATCAGTAGAGTAGAGACAAATAATGAAAACTTGCAGTATAGCACAACTGCTTTGAAACAGCAAATTTATTACACTGTTTCTCTTGCAGTGAACTTTGTCACATTGACATAAAAAAGAGAAGAGCAAACAATCCATTGCTTTCATTACGCTAGAGACCCGGAATCACGTCCCTTGATCCACATTCTTTTCTGCTCATCAAAACTACCAACGATGGCAGACTGTTTCATGGTATTGAGCAGTTTCGCAAACTCAGTGTAGTAAGCGCTTGCATCGAGACGATCTAATACCTTTACTAGCTTTCCGTTCGTCTTGTGGAGTGTCTGACCATCCATGCTCACATGACCAGAACTAACACTGATAGCCCTTTCAGTGATTGAGTGATTTAGATGTGATTGCTGAACGAAGAACACCGCACCAAGAAGCTCCCCAAGGAACATATCCTGCAGTTTGAGAAGAGAAAAAAAAGGAAAAATCACAAAGGTTTCTACTATCAAATCTTTTACTTGAATACGAACTGTTCAAATGAAAGATTTTGAGCAAGCATGGTTTCTTTCACTGCTATTGGCTATCATTGAATTATGATGCAGGATGAGACAATGTTGATGCCTTTATGGATGTGTGGAGGATGCTGAATCCAATAAGAATATAAGATCATCCAGATAACATTTGTATGTAAGTTATTGCCTGACTTGGAAAATGTATGTATAACGATACTATTTCTGGTTGTTCGCTGCATTTTTTCTTGTGAACTATTCCATTATGATTGTTAGAAGAACAAATCTGTAAAAACAACTTACAATGTGACGGTATGCTCGGTGCTTCTTTTGCAGCTTTTGCATCAATAGCAACAACCGATATGCAAATGATAATTCAGGAGTCTTCTCAGCAGCACGCAGCGATCTTAGAACTTTTTTGAAAGAAGCCACCTGGCGCTGAGCTCTCAGAGGAATGAGGGTGATGTCTAAACCAGATTCTACAACCGCCTTGGCAGCTTGAGGGTCAAGAAAGAAATTGAACTCCGCAAACTTATTTGATGGAACAGTGAACATATTGCCTTCTTCTCCATCTCCGTCAGCCAAATGACTGCCGACTATATAAATGTGCTGTGCACAAGCACAATGAAAAGGAAGGTTATAAAAAATTTGTAACTTTTTTTGGTCAAAGAAATTCTCCAGCAAGCGGAAGTAATGTAGCTAAGAAGCTTTCGAAACTAACCTCAATGGTTGATTTTGCTTTTATGTCAGATAGAATGATGTTAGCTATGTTTGTGAGAGGACCATTGGTCAGGACGGTTATCTTCTCAGTTGGTTTGAGTTCTGCTCTAATTTGTTGCCAAACTTCGAAAGCCAATGGCTGTCTGAGCTCAGGGTGAGCAGTATCCCTTGGAGCACCATATTTCACTGAATTTTCTGCTGTGTACCTGATAAAAAAATGAGATTAGCTACTACATCCCTGGCAAACTTGACTGTGTATAGTCATATCCACCTGTTCCTCTATGCATACAAAAGAGTTCAGTAATATCCACAGATTTGTTCTACAAGAAAACCAAGCTATATACATCTAAAGTGTTCACTTTATTTTGTTGAATTCGTGCATTTATACCTTCTAGGGCTTCTGGGCAACATCCGGGCTAGTCCAAAAAGTGTGTCAGTGTCAAGAAAACCCCCAGAACCATGTGGTATGGCCTTCACGTATTCACAGCTGAGGTCAGGAGTTCCTAGCGCAGTGATATTACCAAGTCCTACTGGAATGTCATCACGGCCCATCATATGAAGCACATCATAGATAATATCTATTGTTGCTGGATTTGCCCAGCCATTACCACTTATTAGTATCCCCTGCATATGTAAGAACAACAAAGGTATATCAGATTTATTGACTACATTGTTTTGCTTAAACTCTTTTGTAAACTGAATAACTGATCAGAAGGGGAGATGAGCACAGCTGATACTGACCTTTAGGTCAACTGCTTCTATAGGTGCTTTCAGGAGGCACAGGAGGGCAACAAAATCTCCAGGACTCATATCCATGTCAAATACGACAGGCTTTCCTCTAATCTGATGTTTGAAATCCGGTTTGTACATAACCTCTTTGTAGTGAGGGAATTGGTCGGTGAAGTTGAAGCGTCCAGAGTGTGCAGGACGATTCAGGACCTGCATGTGGTTGTGAGAGAAGATTGACTTAGAAACCTGGCAGCAGACAAAATGTTGACTGCAGGGAATCCTTTCTTGCACGATTGTTATTTCCCAACCTATTTCTTCATTGTTAATAGTTTATAGTACATCCATATTGCTCTTCTTAGATTCTTAATGGTGATAAAAACCCTTACATCTCGACTGCACTCCTACATTGTACAACAAGATCTTTGACCAAATTAAAACAAACCTTGTCCCCCACTACTTTTGTGAAGTTTGTTGCTGGTGATTTCAAGAACCATAGAACTTATCATGTACAAGTCCATAACATGAACACAAATGTAAGACTGTTTTCTCGGTCAACTTCAATAGTGAATTACTCCCTCCAGTGGGATACGTGCAGTTAAACTTTTAAAACTTTGGCTATCGATATATTTTTAAATATTTAGATTGGATACATAAAAATCGTATATATAGATTTGTCTCAAAAAATATTGTCATAATGTTATAATTTTATTGGGTGTTATAACTATATTACAGTAGAAATTAGTGATCAAAGTTGCGTTTTGGAGACCGTATCAATATCCAAAACGATATGTATTTGTGAATGGAGGGAGTACTAGGCATGCCTCAAGAGCTAACAATTTCACTGTATACAATTACAAGTGCACAACATGTACAGAAATGAAAGACTTTTTCTCAGTTGTCTTCAGTCATGACTTTTTCTAGGCATGGCCCAAGAGCTAACAAAGGTAATTTTAAAAATGACATTGGAGGTGGAGAGAGAGAGAGAGAGAGAGAGAGCATCAAATAAAAGGTAAACCAGCACTAAAGAAATAACTACCTCCAGGAAGTTGTTGAAAAATTCTCTATCAAGTGGGCTTTTAACATTTCTATTAGGTTTTGCCTTCACAGCAACAAGTACAGCAACCGAGTCAGGACCTTGCACTTCTTTGGTGTATCCATCCTAGCAAAATATACAGGCCCATCATGTTACGATGACATCTATCATCATATCTCCCAAGTGTTTAACTATATATGATTAGAAATAAGCATATAAGAGGGGTCCTTAGATCTTTTATCTTTATTCATCTATATTTGACTATTTGTAACTACCCATATATCTCTACAGGTTCTGATGTTATGTAATATATTTCAATTTCTGAATTACAGTTACCTGGCATTTCCCTTTGATGTTCCCTTTCAAAACACAAAATGGATCATCAAGTCCAGTCTGAACATGACCACTATGAACCCCACCCTTCACTAAGTCGAACTTTGGCCTTACATGTCCATCAAACAATGGATTTGATCCATCATGTACGCCATATGGTTCATTAGATGTAACCACAGTTATGTTCATCATTTCCATCTCAGCGAAGTAGTTCTCACCGTTCAGTTTCTCACCATTGCGCATAATCGAGAGTGCCACACCAGACATAAAAGAATCCCACATAAAGTAACTCTGCATTAAGCCAAATGGACAAAGTTAAACCAACAGAAAAGGAATGAATTCAGAATAAAACATCACCAAATGTACAAACTTGCCGTGTAGAATTGGTCGTCAAACCAAGTATCACGGGCAATCCTGAGAGATTGAAAGCAGTACTTTGCCTCATAAGTGCTTTGCTTCTCCTCAAATGCCTTGAAGAAGAGCTCAGTTATTGGTATTGTGTTGGTTGCATCAAGTGACACAAGGGTGATTGGGATACCAGAATGAAAGACCTGTAAAACCGAATGAAGAGGTAAGAATCTCCAGAAGCATTATAAGTTTATAACATAACTAGATGCTAAAATCTGGTAAATAGAAACAACTTGTGCTCATCAAAGTTACCTGATACGCGCCAAAAGGGTCTCCAAAGACGTTGAACTCAGCATATGGATCTTTGGTGTAAGCTGTAAACATGTTACCGTGGTCGCCACATTGTCGAGGCATGCACAAGGTGTCGTTCTTGGGGCAGCAGCCAGTGGGATTGTGCGACCTCACACCCCCACCCATTATATAAATGTGGTCCACGTTTTTCTTCAGATGCAGGTTGCTCATGAGGAACAGCCCAAAGTTCGTGTGTGTCCCGATGAGGAATACAGTCGTTGGGCCAGTGGATATGGTGTCAATCATCACTTGTTGAGCCGTCGGTTGTTGAAGAGGAGTGTATCTTCTGTTGCCCTGATTTAAGACAAAAAAGTCGAGAAATTAATGTTTTCCAGTTTGCAATTCCTGAATTAATCAGCAATGATGATTTCTGATCAACGATCAAGGCATTATTCTTTTTCTGGGTTCTGTACCTGAGGAAGAAATGCCCGTCGGATTCCATAGTTCGTATTGACATCCAACCGGCCACCTACTCCCTGTGGAATTGTTTGTCGGTACCGACATCCCCCTACTGTTGACATTTCCTGGAGAATTACAGTCACAAACAATTTTGTTACTGAAGAAATGGAGTCCACGGCAAAAAATATGGAAATCTAGCATTCTGTTGTGCATAAATTGCAAGGAGAATCGATTAGAGATACACAGTTTATTGCACCTGGTCAATTATTGCAAAATAGCCACCAACATCTGGATATATCCTACCATCATCTGATATACCACCCTCCCCTCCGACTCCCACTGCAATGTCGTCGCGGCCCATCATGTAGAGGAGATCATACAGTTGGTTAACAGCATGACCAGCATCAGTCCATGCGTTTGCGCTGATAGTGATGGCCTGTGTCAAGTGAAACACTGCCAAATTAATTTCTGAACTTCAAAGTTGATAGAATATATTAGAACAGAAGAAATAATGTATTTCAGTTCAGTTCGGTTGAGCTCAGAACCGTATGTTCACACATATGTCAGGTACGCCTATTTTGGAAGAAGAGCGCTACACCTTTGATTATTATTTTCAGCGGAAATTTCTATTATAACCACATCTGTTATACTACCAAATGAATTTCTGATCTACAAAGTTACTAGAATATTAGAACAGAATATATAATGTAGTTCGGCTCGGTTGAGTTCATAATTGTATGTTCTCGGATACACCTATTTTGACAAAATAACATTACAGGTTTTATTACTTGCTCAATGGGAATCACAGATAATAATAACCACATATGTTACACAAACGACAGTACGAAACCAAATTATCATAGTGTTTCTAGAGGAAAGTATCATAACATTGATCAATGGGCAAACAACTAGTACTAGCAAAGCTGACTTACGATGAGGGAAGCTTTTGAGCACATGAACCCAACAAAACCTCGCAGAGTCGCTCAAAGCGCATGGTAAAACTCGTTCAAGCATTTCATCGAGCGACATATGAGCACCCAGAGATACTACCACTTCTAAGACGCACCTGTCTCTAACGATCCACAACGAGTGTGGAGCAGATTGGTGTCACGGCACCCATCGACCAAACAAGCAAAGAGATGGCATGCGGCGGCGCGCGGCGGTCTTGACTCGTGACTGCCGTAGGGAGTCCACAGAATCGCATGCCGTCGGGCCATCTCTGTCTCAGCACTCAACCGCGAGGAAGAAAATACGGCCACCGGGGTCATCTCAGGCGCTAACGGACTGACGAGCAGCGTGGAGGCGGTGGCCCTGGTGTCTCCGACGGCTGCGCGACGGAGCACGGCCATGAATCTACAGTTACGGCGCGGTATGCAGGCTGACTGGCTGAAAGCGGGGAGCGGGCCAGGCGGCGTCGTGGAGGATGCCGGGCCGGGGCGCTCAGGCAACAAGCCTAGATACATCCAAGCCCTCCCCGACCGGGCATTAGGATTACTGAACAGTAATTGGGTTTCTTGGGCTGGGCCGCGGATTAGCCAATAAGGCCATGTTTGATCCGACCTAGACTTGTTTAAAACGCTGGAACTAAACTGTTTCGTGTGAAAAAACTGTAAAATTCTTGTGTTCCAAACATTCCTAAGTTCCTCCTATTAGCTGCTAGCTTTGAGACTTTTGGAACTAGCTTCTTGTAAAATCAAGAGAGAAATCGTGTGTTAACGGCCCTGGCAAGAAGAAAGCTCACAAACAGCTGTATTAAAACTTCAAAAATTCGAGTAGAAAGATTCATCAAATGGGGTTTGAAATTTGAATTTTTCAGACAAAAGTTTCAAAATTTTCCATTTGAAATTTTGCAAAGATCTGGTAACAACGACAAGCGGGGAGGCCGGTCAATGATTGGGACGGAAGCATGTGTGGGTAGTGGGTGGGTTTGGGGTGGGAATGGGTCGATCCAGTCTAATCCGGGCCTGCTCCGTGTGACCAGAGCTTTAAGTAGGGGCAAAGCAGTTGGTCCATTTTCTGGAACTCCCTTGACCCTAATGACCCACTTGGTCTTATGGGTTGCTCCGATGCTTGTGCTCTCTCCACCTGATGCGTTGGTGTTGTCTGGTGATGGGCGGCCTCTCTCCGTAAATGCTCTGGACGAGCTACCTCGGATGGCGGTGGTGTCGGGTCCACACCATCAAAGACAAACATCATCGAGCTCAAGAAGTTGCTCAAGCCGATCGTCGCCCCTACCACGTTCATCGCGGTCGGCGTCGGGATGCTCGGGACCTCACCAAAAGAATTTTGAAGCTTCAAACTCTGCTAGCAATCACAACATCACCAATGTCCATTTCAAAAAAAAAATCACAACACCAATTTCCCACAGAACAGGAGACAAGATGCAAACTTTGGAGTATTCGATCAGAAATTAAACAAGAAGGTAAGTCAAGCAACAATAGAAGTGATGATCTCAAAGAACTATGAAACAAATACTACATATCACCACATTAGAGAATCAGAATGCAGAGGTTTGCAGTAGCAGGTCTTTATGACAATGACAACTCAATGAAAGAATCAAAATTGGCAGCATCAAAATTGGAAGACATCTAATTAATAGCATTCATATGCTACCCCACAAGGAAATTTACGTATTCAGAGCATTGCTACTCTGCTCGTTCATCAACTAGACTTGCAAAATGACTCAACCTGCAAAAACCTACTAATTTCTAGTAAGAATTAGAGAACCAAGGTATTTACATGCAGTCCCATCTAAGAATCCTTCACAAAACTATGTAACCTACAAGAACTCACCAAGAACCACTCTCTAGAGCCAAGAAACCAGCGAGAGATCATCAAGAACGCTTCTTGATCAGAACCAACCGAAGAAATCATCAAGAACCAAGAACTAACCCATAAGAGATGGCGCGCCGCCCCATCTCAAGAATCCAAAGCAGCATTGGCCACCGCCAGCGAGGCCCGCAGTGATTGCAGCGTGGCCCAAATGTTGCAGATGGGGAGCCACCGATTGATGCAGTTCTCCATGAAGTTCCACACGACTGTTGCTCAGTCACCGCTCCGTCGCTGCTGATGATGCATCCACCTCAATTCTCGTCTGCCGGTTGTCTAGACCCTTGATGGAGCCCACAGCATCAGGTTGAAGGAGAGGTGTCGAGATAGCTGCGGTGTGTGGGAAGCGGACTGCATCGAGGGCGAGACAACCACGACGACGTGTTAGGGACGGTGGATCGTGGGCTGAGGGCGAGACAAACGAAGGGATTGGGTGGCGTGGTGTCGAGCGCATCAGGAGAAAGGGTTCAGGTTCGCCCACTTGACCCTTAGTGGTCGAATGGGATCTGATATTGTTGGGCCTAATTTATTTAGGCTATCTGTCTAGCCCATTGGACAGTTTTTAGAGGTGCGGGTCAATGGTCTAATGGGTCGACCTGAACCACTCCGCCCTCAATTTGGGAGTTGGAGGTCGGGGATGACGGTGAATGAAGCAATAGGCATGACGTCATCAGTCGGCAACGAAAACAATGGACTCTTGAGATGTAGCTGCTCTCCTTAAGAAATATCGAGGGAGAAGTTGAAAAAACCACAAAAGTCATTATCCAACACGAGTAAGGTTCAGCTTCTTAAAAAAGACCATTTGCCCCTTGATAATGCTTTGTATCATATGGTTGCACGTTAGAGCGATCATGCCACCATGCGCGTGCCGTCTGATACAGAGGGGGCCAGAAGAGATGTGTAATCTCGCTTAAGGGGAGAGACGCGGGCTTCACACGTGGAGGTTACCGGTTGCGACACGGGTGCAAGGTTTGACGTCAGCATTTCGTTTGTAGGTTGTGCATGTTCGTTGTTTTTTATGTAAATGGTCACATCTATTAAACGAGGTGTCCTTTTTGTATTCCATTTGAGCCGTTGTGTACTATATGACGAGCATAACAAAATAAGACCATATTGAATATGTTTTGAAGATATATTAAAAATAAATATTTCTCAGCTATCCACTCTAGGTGTCCGCTATTAGCAACTCTAGATAGTGCTCTTTTTTATGTTGGTTGTTAGCAAATCGAAATATCAAGTTACATGTAGAGTACAAACAACTAATGTATCAAGTAAAATATAGAACTAGTAACTAATGTAGAGTTGTTAGCAACTAATGTAGAACAACCCCTAGTAGTTGGTCACATAAAATCACTGATAATTATCATCAAGTAACCTATGCTAGCAAGTAACATATAGAGTTGCTAGCAACTAATGTAGCAAGTAATATCTAGCAACTAATGTAGCAAATACCATACAGAGTTGCTAGTAACTAATATATCAAGTAAAGTGTAGAGCTTACAACTAATGTAGCAAGTAATATGTAGAGCTAGCAACTAATGTAGAGCCACCACTAGTAGTAGATTGCACAAAATTGTTGATAATTGTCCATAATAGAGAGATGCTCACAAGTAACATGTAGAACTGATAGAAACTAATGTAGCAAGTAATTACATGTAATTTTTTATATTTTTTAAACGACTAGGCAGGAGAGATGCCTACTGGATTGAATTAGAGAAAGAGAATAAAAGGTTCAGTACAAATTTTATATACAAAGCAAGATTGAGTGGTGGAAGCCTATTCTCCCGAAATAATGGACGCTAAGCGCACCGCCCTGGCCATGCACCATGCTCTTGCCTCATCTTTTATCTTCGCAAGGAGCATTCATGGCATGGAGCTTTTGTTTCTAAAAACCGCTCATTGTGCTCTTTCCATATTTCCCATGTGACTAGAATTAGCAAGTTTGATACAACCTTCTTTTGCATCCCCAATGCGTTTAGCACGTTTTCCCACCATCCATGAGTTGTTGCCGGCTGCGACCATTGAGCCGGCTATAGACCAGGTAGGCATAGCCACGTGGAGATCATGTTCCAGATACGAATGAAGTACCTACATGTGGTGAAGATGTGTACCCCAGTTTCTATGTGGTGGTGACATAGGGCATTGACGAGGATCTAATAATCCTCAATTAATTAAATTATTTATCTGTAATTGTTATTATAGATAGCAACATCTTCATATTATTCGTAAGGATATCCCTTATCATTAATAAGGGAGAAGCTTAGCCAACTGGTCGTAAACCATTTTACGACCACCCTCTATGGTCGTAAATACTTCTACGACTACCTAGTGGTCGTAAGATTTCCTACAACCACCTCATGATCGTAAGCCTTACTACGATCACTTCAAGGTCATAAGCTTTACTACGATCAGGTTAACTACGACCATCCTATAATCAACAAAGCCTACAGACATGTAGACCCAATCGAGTACGGATACTTATGTGTTGTGTTTAATACACACAGTAGTTAATATATATATGTTATTCTCTGGAATAACTGCATGTATTAAGCATCTGTCTCTGACATAACAATAAGGCGACGTGGGAGGATTAGTCTCTGATAATAATAGTCACTAGACGTGTGTATTTCATCAAACGGTGATACACCTCTTGATACGGGACAGCTGTGTAACATCCCAAATTTCTTGAGTTTTTGAAAATTTTCAAAATTTTAAATAACCATTTGATTTTGTTAAGTTGCAAAAGCTTATCTTGAAATTTAGAAATAAAAACCATTTAATTTGAATTAAGCAAACCTCAATTAAATTAAAATTGGTTTACTTGAGTTTTCTTGGGTTTAAAAGTAAAAATTATTATTTTAAGGCTTTTATTGCATTTTTGGAATTTAAAAATGGTTTTTCCTTTTGTCTGAAATTAAAATCTATTTTAATTGCAAAACCAAAAGCTAAAACATAGTCAAAAGTATTTTTATTAAGTTCTAAATAATTCAAGGGATTTCTGTGCATTTTCCTAGAATTTTTAGAATTTATTAGCTAATTTCTAAAAAGGTTTTCCTTTTCTTGTATTTGTTCAAATAAAAATCTATTGTAAATCTCCTCCGGCCTTTGGGCCAAATCTCTCCCTCGGCCCACCTTTTTCTCGCCCGTGTGGCCCAGTCCATCGGCCCGCTCACCTCCGCGCTCCAGCCTGCGCGCCGTGCCTTCCTCTCTTGTGGACCATCTGATCAAGATTGGATGGCCTGATCAAGATGGGAGGTTCGAACGGTCCGAACGTTCCTAAGCGTTGTGGGCCATCTGATCAAGATTGGACGACCCAATTGAGTTGCACATTCGGACGATTGACCCAATCATTGTGAACCATCTGATCAAGATCGAACAACCTTCTCCGCGCCTCTGCTCCCGCTTCCGTTAACAAGTGGGACCCACCTGTCAGTTCCTTCTTCTTTCCCTTGTCTTCTTCCTCGCGCGTCCGTGCGCACGTTCGCGGGCTTAGCACCGCGTTTTTCGCCGACTTCACCCGCTTCTGTCGATTCTCGTCTCGTCGCTGCCTTCGCATCACCTCCCGCCTCCGCCGTGCCTGCTGCCGCCACCACTCCCCCTCCCACGCCCTCTCGCCACCTGCTCCTATCCTCACCGCCGTGAAGTCCGCCGCCACCCATACCTCCCTCTCCTCTCTCAGCCCTCCCGCCCCTATTTAAGGCAAGCCCCGGGTGCGCCTTGAGCTCCTCCCCCTTCCCCCTCACCTCGCCCCCCTCTCTCACTCTCCTCTAGCCTCAGTTGAAGCTCTTCACCGTCGGCCACCGCGCGACACCGCCGCCGTTTGCACCGCCGCAAAGCCTCCTCCATCGCCCTCATCCCTAGCTACGGCATCACAAGCTTTCCGTCGTGCTCGTGCACGCCTCCGAACCGCCGCCGGAACGTCGCCGTCATCTTCAACCACCGCCGCTCTTCGTCCTCGCTGCCGGCCTCTCCGCCACTCCCCATCGATGAGACGTAGCGCACCAAAATTGCTATGTCTCCCTCTTCGCGTAGGTGCCCTCGTTGCCGGCCATCTCCCAGCCAATCGTCGGTGAACCTCGGTTCCCGTGCCTCCACCCATCTCCCAGCCAATCGCCGACGACCCTCGGCTCCCATGCCTCCGCCGCCAGGTGCTGACGTTGCTGCCCAGGTGGCACCACCTCAACGTCACGTGGCGCCACGTTGCCCCCTTTGCTTGCGTGGCGTCTAGTCAGTTGTTGACGCGGTATTTCTGGGTTTTCCCGTTGAAAAATAATTCAACCAAAATAAAAACCCTAGGGCTGATGTTAGCTGACGTTGTAAACCGGATTTCCTTTAGAAAAATAATTCCAAAAAAACAGGAAAATCTTTTTTCTTGATTTTATGTAATTTCAAACTTCCGGAGGCCGTATCTTCTCCGTTCGGACTTCGATTCGAGTGATTCAAATTTCTAAATTCATCTAAATTAATTATCTATCTATTAGTGCTTTTTTTATATTTGGGATTGTTTTATTTATTTGGCTCGTTTCGCATGTATAGATTTTGGTGTTTCGGACGAATTCTTGGACCTGACGATCGAAGCATGGCAACACTTCAACGAAGGAAAGTGGTAGACCTTTGACCATATTGTACCCACTTTATAAAACTATATTATTTGATATAAACATGCATTGCTAGTTTTATATTAAATGATTTCGAGAGTAGTTAATTGCCTAATTGTTGTATGCTTGTTTGAATAATTGATATCGACATGTTTTATTGAATGACATAAATCTTTGGACACCATAGGATGGGTTATTTTAGTTGGACATTGATGAACTACCAACATGGGTATCGTATTATGCTTAGCAATGCTTAGTCACGTGGGATTCATGATCACATATTCATAAATGATTAATTTTGACATAATAATATATAGAATTATGGTGCGATACCACTATTGTGCAATTGTGGTGCGAGGTCACAGTTGTGTTAATCGTGGAGCGATGCCACTGTTATAAAATTTGTGCCATGGCGAGGGTCGCCATTGGTTTGGGTGGACGGAAATGATTTATGCTCGGGCGGGTGGTTTGTGGCAAGGGTGGAATGCGCGAGGCAATACGGGAGGCACATTACAGGGTGCGGGAGGCACTTATGTGTGCGAGGCACATGGAATGCAGAAAGCCTCGCCTGAGAAACCACTAAGGACTTAACTTCGTAAGCCATTGATCTAGGCCATACCGTACAACCACATGTCTAGGATGGGGTGGATCTGGCCAACTAATTAGCAATATTTTAATTTAGTTCTGTTTTGGTTGTTGAATTGGCGCAAGAGGGGGCCCAGAATGGCGAATCCTTAGCGAGTAGAACTGGGTCAAAATAGAACTTTGTAAAGGCCTTGTCACGTGCTCTAGACTGCATACCTAAGGTAGTGAGCGGTGGTATCGACGGATGTCAAACAAACTAGAGAAGTCGTGTCTTGTGGGTAAAGCTGTACAACCTCTGCAGAGTGTAAAACTATTCGAATAGCTGTGCCCCCGGTTATAGACAATGACGGGTGATTTCACACGAGGGGTAGATTCTCATAAAAATGTTTGAATGTTGGGTTGGATGGGAAGCGATCTGGTTAGTTTTGGGTGTTGGTTGGGAAGTGAACATGGTTATTTACTAGTTGTTTTAAACAAACTTGATTATTTATGTATTAATCTTTTAATTGATACTTTTCAATCTATTTACTGTAGTTATTGTCAATATCATTTTCTGCAAAATAACCATAAAGCTATCCTTGTCAAGCCCTGCATAAATACTATTTTCATACATTTCCCTACGACTTGCTGAGTTCATTTAAAGTACTCACGGCTTTAGACCCTCTGGTTGATCAGTCTCCACAGAAGAACCTGGATGCACAACGCTCTTTGAAGAGGAGTACTTTGAAGACTATGCGAATTAGGTCACGTCCTCCACTCGATTGCCTGTGGGCATGTCGGGTGACCACCACGAGATATTTTTGGTTCTGCTGCAAGTTTACTATGTAATCTTTAGCTCTGCGTGGCAAACTCTATAAGACTTGACCATAAGGTCCTTTTGCTACTAAGTAATATTAATTTGTCTGCTTCATCTTTAATTCATGGTATGGTTATGATTACATCAATATTGCAACTGTGCGAGCTAGCTACTAATCTGGAACTAGTTCAGAATGCACAGAGGGTCTCGGGGTCGCATACTCGGGGTCCCGACAAACTGCCACCCCTTAACACGCTATATAAGAAGTAAAGCCAGTTGACAGAGGCACAAGGACAAGGAACAACGACAACAAACACAAGACAAGAGAGAAGACAGAAATCATTAAGACCTAATTCTAGTGATTTATTCTCTATTGTAAAGCATAGTCAATACAACAACACATGAGTAGGGTTATTATTCTCTCAGAAGAAGCCCAAACCTGTATAAAATTCTCGTGTCTTTTTCTGTGTGGTTTAACTTAAGGAGAGTCTCCAACATTCATTCGTAAGATCAATACTAAATCATCGACAAGCACATTGCCTACTATTCAGCCAACCTCGACGCTACAGCCGGTCCGATGTCCAAATCCTGTCTTGGATGGTCAGTCATGTGAAGTGTTTGCATTTTGGTGGTGCCTAAGATTTCCATATTATGAGGTGAAAGTTTGTGCAGTTGAGCCCAAGAATTGTGCCATGTAGGTCATCCCCGCCATGTAGGTGCCGTTCGCCATGAATTTCCACCTGATTTGATCATCGGTTTGAGGTTCAAGTGACACAGTGCTAACTTGGCCCCAAAGGGAGACGAAGTCTTGAAGGTGTTGCACTGTTGGCTCTGCGCGAAACTCTATTTCTTTTATCTGGTTGTTATCAAGGAGTTCTATATGGGCTATAGTGTTTTCCCTTTTGAAATGGCGTGTATGGTGGGAGCAATGTCTCGTGGTCTCTTTTCATTCAACCAAACCGCATTCCAAAAACTCGCTTTTCAACCGTTTCCTAGGGTGATGCGGGTGCAAGCATTGAACAACGTCATATCCAATTTTTCACAAGGGTTTTCCATACTTGCCTAGGGTTTATCTGGTGTTGTCCATTGCGCTCAAGGCCATCGTAGCCTAAGTGCCCTAGCGAACTTTATTAGGTCAAGGATTCCAAGGCCTCCTAGGAACTTTGGCCTACAAACTCGATGCCAATTGACCTTGCATTGCCCTCCCGAAACCATTTCTATCCCGGCCACATAAAGGTCCTTCTCCTTTTGTCTAGCCTTTTCAGAATGCTTTTGGGAGCTTTAATGTATGTGAAGAAATAAACCACCTGGGATGTGAGGATGAATTTTGCTAAGATCGTCCTTCCTACCGGGGTGAGTAACTTCCCTTCCATGTCATAGGCTTTGCCACTGCTTTATCTTCGAGTTGTTGGAAATGGATGGGACACAACTTCTTAAGCCAGAGCGACAACCCCATATATTTCATAGGGAAATTTATTAGAGAAGCCGGGAAATTTTGCAGGATGTTTTGTATATCTAATGTGTCACATCTAATTCCTGACACAAAGCTTTTGTGAATGTTTGTGATGAGGCCAGTGACTTGGCCAAAATTGTGGAGGTTCATGGATAGAGTGTCGAGGTCTTGTTTTACTGGTGCTATGAAGATTGCAGCATCGTTGGCCTAGAGAGAGGTTCTAATTTTTGTTGCATGGCTTCTTAATTATTTAGGGTGCCCCGTTCAGTGGCTAGGTCCAAAAGCCGCTGGAGTGGGGTCAATAGCCAAAATAAAGAGTAGCGGGAAAGGGTTTCCTCTTGTCGTAGTCCTCTGTCGTGCTTGATAGGGGCATCCGGGATTCCATTTAGCAAGACTCGTGAGGATGAAGTTGATAGGAGGGTCGTGATCCAATCCCTCCATCTACTTGGAAAGCCTCTTTTTTGAAGGCAGTCAATGAGGTAGTCCCATCTTACAGAGTTGAAGGCCTTTGCAATATCTAGTTTTTGTTTTAGCAAGAGCGTCGGTGTCCTTGTGCGGTGGAATAGCCTGGCAAGGTTGCTAACATATATGTAATTGTCATGGATGCTTCTTTTTGTTAATGAATGCACTCCGGCTTTGGGAGACTAGGGAGTTCACGTGCAATGCGAGTCTAAGTGACATCACTTTTGATAAGATTTTTGCAAAAACAAAATGTGTTAACAGGTAGAGATTGCAATTAATGTAGTAAGTAACATGTAGAGTTAGCAACTAATGTAGAGCCACAACTAGTAGTTAATTTTCTAGGTTTCAATACCCTAGAGTTGGTAGTTACCAGAACTTTTAAAGTTGTTGGTCCATCATGTAGATAGTGAAACCTATAATTAGTATAAATAGAGAATCGCAAGCTACTAACACCTAGAGTTGCTAGTAACAGACATTAGAGTTGCTAGCTGAGAAAAAAGTTTATCAATATGTCTCCAAGACATATTCAATATCGGTCATGTTTTGTTAAGTTCATCATATAGATCACAACGATTTAGACGGAATGCAAATAGAACATTCTGTTTAAGAAATATGATCATTTAAAGAAAAAAAGTTTTAAGAAAATCGAACCTTGGCATTGTATGTTGTGGTTGTTGTGTTCGCGAAGGCACTCGCGAGTTGAGAGAAAGCTAGAAAGGAAAGAGAAGTCACGCGCTCTATGAATGTGTTTGGTTGTCTGCATGGGGTTGGCTCGCATAAGTAGATGTAAGTTTTAGGGTGTTTGGTTGTCTGGTCGGGTGGGTAAGCCTGGCTCAGCTCATGCAAGATTCCCTCTCAGGCCTGACCCAAGGGGAACGTTCGATTCGAGCTTCGCTCCTCAGCCAGGCTCAGCTCATGCAGTTGCTGGCCAAGTGCATTTATTCCACTCACCTCCCGCACCGTGCCCGCTCGCGCTGCGCTCGTGCATCCTCGCCCCGCACCGCCTGGAGCACCATCGCCGCTATGAGGAGCTTCTTCCTTACCGTCGGACGCACCCCCGTCTCGCCGTTCCGCCGCTCTGGACCATTTCTTGAACTTTTGAGCGCGTCATATCATGTTCTATACTTTCTTGAGTCATTCTCCTAAATCAATTTCTTGATTTCCATAACACATCACCGGATTTCGTCATCTTCTTCTCTGGCGAGTTCCGAGTTGAGTAGATCGTGTCATCACGTGTTCCCGACCTTTATCTATCGCTGCCATTCGGTCAATGCACCGCCGTGGAGTCCCGCCGCCGCCACCTTCTTCTCCGACGCCGGCACCGCCGTCCTATCGCCTCGGTCACCCTATGGCTTCCCCAAAGGTACTGACGTGACCCCCATGCTGTCGTCGTGCCCATGCTTACGCTGCTTCCCTTGGAGCGCCGCCACTCGGCCATGCGCCCGTGCCGCCACCGCCGCCACCACCACCTTCTTCTCTGATGCCGGCGCTGTCGTCCTACCGCCTCGGTCACCCTCTGGCTTCCTCGAAGGGCCCGACGTGATCCCCGTGCCGCCGTCGTGCCCATGCTTGCGCTGCTTCCCTTGGAGCGCCGCCACCTGGCCGTGCGCCGGTGCCGCCGTCACCGCCACCTCGGTGCCGCTCCGACTGCACCACTACCACCTGGAGGATCCCCGTGTCGCCGCTGTTCTATTTTGGTCGTTGTCGGCGTCGTGCGTCCGAGCCGTCGCCCAACTTCCCCTGTTTCCTTTATCTGTTTTCTTTCTCTTTGTCCCACTAACAATTGGACACCACCTGCCATTCTCCTTCCTTTTTCCTCTCTTTGTCCAACTCAAACATGCGTATTCTCACCACCCACTAGAAGAGGTGGGTATACTCCGTCAGATGCAGGCACGCAAACAACATATTAGCACAATTTGATCCAACAAAAACAGATAACCAAATAATCCACCATTGTATTCCCTTAACCTAGCTAAGTTCAGTGTAGATGATATATATGGACCAGCTTAGAGACATGAATGATACATATGAATCAGCTTAGAGACATATACAAGCAACCAAACACATCCGGTACGTTCGTGCGCGCCTGGACTATACATGGGAAAGCGCGTTGGCATCTTGCGGTCGGGATGCGACAGCACCTGGTAGCGCGATCGCACTACCGCGCGGCCGGTCGCGCGTTTGGCGCATCCTTTGCCCTTTGGCATCAGCTTCAAACTTCTGGAAGCTACAAGGTGAAGCCGAGCAATCAAATCGAAAGGACTAATAATTCACTCGGCACAGCACCACCACAGTCTGAAGCGTACCACGCTACTCCACCACTCTGCCGGTCTGCCCCAACCCATGCCCAAGGACCGACACGGCGACACATGTACACACTTTCACGTACGTCACACAGATAAAATGTGATCCCGAGACGCCACGCACTGCCAATTTGGTAGGCCAGCGACGACGCGTACACATGTATGGTCACGGCACACCCACTTAACTTTATTCATCTTATCCCTCTGATCCTATGTTCGTATATTGTTTGAGAAAATCACGCATTTTTGTCTCGTTTCGAAAAAAGAGGTTATTTATGATCTTTATGTAATGTTTCTTCTCACCGAAAGGACGCCCATACCTCAATATCTGCATTGTTTATAAGCGTCGTGCCCAAATGCATATGTTCAACCGTATGAATAATGGGGAATATATTATTACAAAGGAATACGTAAAAGATAAGGGTTCATTATGGACCGAGAATATAGTGACATGAGCAGAACTTTGTAGTGTGCTGTACCCAATAAATCTTAGCATAATAAGCTATGGTAAAAAAAATATGATCTTTCTTACATAATAAGTAGAGTAGTTGTGCTAGCCATACCCATGGTTCAATTTAATTTCCTCTCCCACACAAACTCGATGGTCCAACAACCAACGTCACAACCAGCTAGTATCTGAGAGAGAGAAACCTGGTCTCTTAAGGCCTGTCTGTAACGTATGAATTTCGAAATTTTCATGATAAATAATTCAACTCATGCAGAAATTTTATAAAATTATCGTGTTGTAAACAAAGCCTTAGGAATATCACTAACCGGACATAAAGGTGCTTGTATAGCTAGTACAATAAACCATTCCATACTGGCCTTGTATAGCTAGCCGGACGTACTTCTTTGCTTCTAAACTAGTGATTATGCCCACACATGAAGAATTGAAGATGGAAAGCTCCTTACGTTCTCGTTGCTCCGGCCATCGAAGTTATTCCAATTCCTCCAAGGTCCACTTACTGCTAAACTCCAGCTAATCCAGTCTATTCTCAAGTACAATCAGGCCCTTTTCCACTCCCCGCACAAAAGCAATGCTATCCGCTTGGGAAAGCGCACCACTGGCCACTCGGGGACAAAAAGGCGCGCGACCGGAACCGCGCACCTTTCTTCTTCTATTCTACTATTGCCGTCCAAATCACCGCACCGGGGAATAGAGCGAACGACACGAGAGAACGCAGAATCGATCCACCAAACCACGCCGAATGGCGAGCGGAATCTCTCCGTGCCCCGGCCGGCCGGTCATAGGAATCGATCGACCACGCCATGGCACTATTGCCAGGAATCGACCAGCTCCATTCATGCTCTGGATCCTTTTCCAGAAATGAAAAGGAGCAGGCTAGGATGCAGCACTGGCGATCTAAACAATGCGATCGAGCTAGCTGCAGGTATAGTAGTGATTACTGATTACCTTGAGGTCGAACTCCGAGCGGTCGTGCTTGAGGAGGTAGAGGATGGCGAAGATGTCGTCCGTGTCGACGTCGGTGTCCACCAGGATCCGCCGCCCGGCCGCGCCTGCCGCTGCCCTCGCCGGCAGCGGCATCGCCACGAGGACGAGCAAGAACAGCGTCCTCACCATTGCAAACCAACCCATTCCAAGCTACTGCTGCTCTTCTTCTCCCACGTGCGTAACTAAAGTGCAGGGTGAAGTGTGGCCTTAGTTAATTCCTCACTACTCGGGACTCAGCAGGAAGCTTTGATTGGCCATTTCGGTACAGAAGAGAAGGGAGAGCCGAGCGACTGTGCGTGTTAAATAGGAAATGTGCTGGGGATGGATGGTGCGAGGTGAGACAGAGTTGAAATGGAAAGAAGGGGCATGCATGCTGCGAGAAAACGCTTGACCAGTC
Source organism: Ampelocalamus luodianensis (assembly GCA_036346255.1). Lineage (NCBI taxonomy): Eukaryota > Viridiplantae > Streptophyta > Magnoliopsida > Poales > Poaceae > Ampelocalamus > Ampelocalamus luodianensis. Next base: position 26,972,140 of record CM070625.1, read on the forward strand.
TAGGATGCGCTAGCTAGTGCTAGTGAGTGTGGGTGTGGCATGCATTTCTTCTTGGCGGGGCATGGGGATTGGGCCTCTCCAAACCCCAATGTTTTGTTCTTATTCCCCACGCATGGAATGGGGGGAATTGGCGATGATTAAAGTAGTGAGTGATTGATAATGCGACACCTAGAGCAAAGATTCTATGGGTTAACATATGGAGTAAGTAACAAGCCTATATTTAGTTTCCTATACTTTAGCTAGGGCCGGTTTTCGTAATGCATTATTATAAGTACATCAAGTAATGCGAAAATACAAAAAATATGGTTTGTTTGGAACACAGAAATTTTATAGAAAATAGTTCAATTCTCACAGGAATTAGGAAATAATTCCACATTCCAAACGGGCCTTAGCGGTGGATTTAAGGAGGGTGATGTGGGTTTGTTATATACACCGCCTAGCTTTCGATCTTGTCATAATCATCCAAAACCTTGAGGGTCGAGGAACAAAATTTCCGATTATTCTCATTGTCCTGCTTAATCATGTTTGGAACATATGGATTTGGTAGAAAATGGTACAATTCCTCTAGATTTTCCATAAAACTCCAACGTTCCAAACAAAACTTGAAGATAACATGTACAACAAGCCAAATTAGTGGAAACTACGACTAAGTAAAAAAATATATATAATGGAGAAAGTGCTGGTTGATGCAGGCATGCATCGTAAGTGTTTGCATTAGAACACGGATGAGTTCCGAGGGTTGGATCTCCTCCCTCACACTTATTAGAGGTGAAAACACCCCTAGTCTAGAATTTTCCTCCTTTTTTTGTATGGACACTGTCCTGTCGTCCTGAGAAGACTTCACCACCAGAGTTCCAGCTAGCAAGGCTTTCATAGATTTGCAATGATCGGAGGCAACATTAGCATCCGAAAGACTTTTGTGTACTCCACGACAAAGATCAGCAGATCGCAGAACAGGCTAGACATCTTGTGGCCTTCATTAGCACTGCTAACCTGGATTTATTTTCGATACGGACGAATTAATCGCAGCAATCGTTGCAAATCAAAGAGGCTACCCTCGTGAAATACATGCATGTTTGTCGTTTGCCCCAGCCGACCGCTGCGTCACAGTGCTCACCGCAGTACTGCACGTGGTTCAAAGAAGTGGTGAAGTTACCATAAAGATAGAGGTGGTACTTATGTGTCGAAGCTAATGTAAGACAAATATATACAAAATGTATCTATCGGTCTTTTGCTATCCAAATGTATATGTATATAGAATGAAAACAAAGTAAAAACAATGAATACAATAAATGTAGTACCTGGCTAATAGAAGATGTGTTCTAAATGTCCGTAAATACGTTAGTACCAGGGATGGCAATTGTGCTCGATTACCCGTGTGCCTGTGGGTAAATACCCTAATGGAGTCGGGTATAGGCTGTTTTTTTTCCCACGGGTATGAATACGGGGAAAATTCTCTGCTCGTCAGGTAAACGGGCACGAGCACGGGTGAGCTCCACCCGTACCCGCCTCTCCCGTTTACCCGCGATATGGACTGACAGGTGAGTCACAAAAAACCCTAGGGTTCACTCAGTCACACACACACACAAATAAAACTCCCTCAATCCCTCTCCCCTCCGGGTCTCCCCAACGGCCCAACCCCTGAACCCTTTCTCCAGCCGCCACAACCGAACGCCCGAGTGCCCAACCGCCCGAAGCTGCCGCCCCCTCCTCCTCCCGGCCGGCTGCCGGCCCACCCTGCCGCAGCTCCTCCTCCCAGTCCCGGCGCACCTCCTCCTCCTCCCAGTCCCGGCGCCTCCTAGTCCCGGACTCCCGGTGCACCTCCTCCTCCCAGTCCCGGGCTCCCGGCGCACCTCCTCCCGGCCAGCTGTCGCCGCTCCTCCTGCCGGCCGCCTGCCGCCGCTCCTCCTCCTCCAGATCCGCCCCGTCTTCCTCTCGGCCAGCTGCCGCCCTCGCCCTGCCGCCGCTTCTCCTACAGGTACCGGCGGACCTCCTCCTCCAGATTCACCCCGTCCTCCTCCCGACCGGTGGCTGCCCCCGCCCTGCCGCCACTCCTCCCAGTCCCGGGCTCCCGACTGACCACCTCCTCTAGATCGGCCCCGTGCCCCCTCCTCCTCCCGGCCATTTGCCGCCCCCTGCCGCGCTCGGCGAAATCTTGAAAAGTATGACTATTCAAGTATTTGTGCCATTTGTATGCAGGATTTAGTCGAATGTAATGGTAGCTGAGGTGAATGTTAGATGTGTGCGAACAAACGCATCAAGGAAAGCTCCGATACAGGGGAGAATGACGGGAGATTCAATAAATAACTTAGATCTCATGTGCGCGTAATATTGATGCTGCATTGCATAACCTGTTGATTGTTTTGACATGCCTACCTATACTCATGTTGGGCGTATACTACATAGTGGTATGTTGCAATGGTCTACCTACAAGTAAATTCAAGAAAAATGAGAAAGGAAGTTTTCCAAGTAAGATGAGGTTGAAACTTTTGATTGTTTTGACATGCCTACCTATACTCACTTTGGGCGTATACTACATAGTGGTATGTTGCAATGGTCTGCCTTCAAGTAAGATGTTGCAATAGTGGCATTGTTTAACAAAGATATGTTTCTAAGAGATGTAAAGGAAGCTAGCACTTCATCAACTACATAAATCGTAAGTTCGAAACATGAGGCTAAGATTACATTACCACGGTATGAAAATTTTTGCAAGTTGGACTGATTCATGGAAATATGGATAATCTGCATCTGATATCAAATGAAAAATCTAAGAGCTTTGTTTGTTGCAATAACTAGCACTTTACAGGAGAATAAAATTAGCTTGGTACCATTGTAAAGATGTATAATTTGTTGAACTTAATTAGTTGTCTTGTTGAACTTGATGTGTGAATTGTGATGAATTTTATTAGTTGTTGAATGTGTGAATTGTGATGAATTTAATATGTGCATTGTTTGTATGACAAGCATGCTCGTGGGCGATGGGTACCCAGTTACCCATGGGCGACAGTGCATGGTTCGCGGGTAAACGGGCATGCCCGCGGGCGACGGGTACCCACGGGCGATGGGCATGGGCGAGATTCTTCGCCCGTCATCCTTCGCGGGCATGCCCGTGGGGGGAAATCAGGGTCGCGGGCATGGGTATGGGTGAGAACTACCCGTGCCTGTCGCGCCCGATTGTCATCCCTAGTTAGTACCAACTTGTAGATAAAAACATCAAGTTTAGTGATACAATAGTAAATTATGAATACTTATAAACAAAAAGCGAAATATACCACTAACGCACTAAATTTGATTACGAGGCAAATTCACCCTACGACTTTTCATGTCTTGAAAGCATCGAATGATTATTTTATTATCAAGGTTTCTAAATATCTCTCGTTCAGTGTAACACATCATCAAGTCATTAGACCATTCATCAGCTACCTAGTTGCGCAAATCTATCTTGATAATCTTCATTGCTAAGAAGATTCTTTCAATTGATGTCATTGCTATTGGAAGGATCAATGTCAATTCGATGAGGCCTCCTACGGCTGCCGCTTGTTGGTCCTCTACTCCTCCAAGCCGCAGCCGCCGCGCCCTCTGCAGCTCCGCCCTCGCCCTTTGCGGCCCGCGCCTCCCGCCTCATCACCACTGGCCGCCGCCGCCGCTGCTAGTCTCTTCTCCAGGGTTTGGCCGTGGCCCGGTGGCGGTGGCTTGGCACTTGGGGTCTTTGGGCTTCCACTAGACACTAAATCACTAATGGAGTAATGGGCCTCCAAAACGCCAGGACAAGATGGCTCAGCTGGTGGTAAGGGGTCCCAAATGTCCGGCCGGGGGAGCCTATATGATATACCAATATGGACGTTTGTGTCGCCACTGGTTCAAAGGATATCCAGCAATCGCGTGTAACTTGACTGAATACTCATCAGCACAAAGCGTACCAAGTCGATCGTGCAACCGGATTAGGAATTTAGGGTTAGTTTTCATATTAATTTGGTATAACAAACACAACGTGCAACAATGCAATTGTATGTCGTACATTGTAGTTTAGTTGTTTAGATCCATGCATGAATTTCTCTGTATTAATACATGAATTAAAATATTTATAGTAAAAATTTATGCATTCCAAACAGACCCGGTAAGCTAAGCGCATGTCTAAGTTTCTTCGCGTCACGGTTCTTTGGCTATCGTCCCCCTCTCAACCCAATTTCGTAAAGAAATTTGGCACCATCGCTATCTTAACTATTAAAGATTGGGGTTTACCTCCGCGTAGCAGGGAAATCATCCCATCTACCCGTATGACTGAGTTTACCCGTCCTTTCCACCGTGCTTTGCTCCGCATGAGTTCTTTCGGTTGAAAACCGCTCGTGATGGTGGTGGGGGTGGTACGTTCTTTCGCCCCCCCTCCCACCTACTCAATAGATTTCGTCTCCCATCCTCCGATTCCCAACTCGCACCACCTCTCCCCCTTCCTCCTTCTAGGGGTGAAAACGGATCGGAAACGGACGGATAATAGCTTTGTCATATTTGTTTTCATATTTTTTTCGAATCCGGATACAAATACGAATACCCCGGATATGAATACGAATATGAATAGTATCAAATACGAATACAGAGCGAATACGAATTGAAACAAATACGGTCACAGATATTTTTCGGAACATAAAAGCCCCTTAAATTGTATGCCAGAAATTAACGAAAATATATAACTAATTTATTTGATGTAAACATTCATGAATTGTTCATATTTTCAGCAACCACACATAATATTGGCACTAGCAAGTTACATTAACTAGTTCATCACAAATATAACACTTAGTTTACCATATTTAGCTCATAAGTCATAACTCACAAAGTCATCACGCATTCACACTTAGCTCATCATATACATAAAATTTAGTTCACACTAACATCGATTAGACTGGATGGTTAATCTATACGCAAATGATTGTAACATCTCAAAGTATGTTACCAAAAATAAAATTAATAAAGTTATTATTTTATTGGATTTTATGAGATTTAAAAGAGTTTTCCTGGTTAAAAAGGAAAAAAATAATAAAATAAAGTCAATTATTTAATTTCCTAGTTTTTAATGTAAAAAAATTTATTGAATTTTCTGGATTTTAAAAAGGGTTTTCAAATTTTTAGAAATTTAAAATAATTTATATACAAAAATAAAAACCAACTTTAAGTTGGAATTAATTTTATTAAGTTAAAAATAATTCAATGAATTTCCATGATTTTTTCTAGGATTTTTGAACTCTATTTGCTATTTTCTAAAAGACTATTTGATTTGTTGCATCTTCTAAAATTCGAAAATCAATTAAAATCCCCTTTTCACTTTTGGGCTGAAATCCTCTTTTGGGCCGAAATCCAGATATCCGGACTCCATCTTATCCGGATAATCCGAATTCGTTTTCGTATCCGCTGGATAGCATGCTTACTGTATTCGTTTCCATTTCCGACAAAAAAATCCGAATTCGTTTCCGATCCAAAAAATTATCCGAGACATTCCGAATTCGTTTTTGTTCGGATCGATCGGAAACTATCCGGTCCGTTTTCATCCCTACCTCCTTCCCACGCATCTCCACGCTACGCTCACCTTTTCTTGTCCACCGCCATGCAAGCCTCCCCCCTCATCTCTGCCTTCTTCTTGCGCATCTCTCCCCTCAGCGTTCGCCTCCTATCGTTCCCCGCTGCGCAAGCCGCCTCCCGTGCTCGATCCACGACCCACCAACACGGAGGCTTGAAGGGATCAAGACTGGGAAGAAAGGATGGAGATAGGAATTTGGGGAGAGGAGAGGTGACGATCACCGGGAACTTGGAGAGGTGGCGGTCGCTGGGAACTTGGAGCGGCGATACGATTTGGTGGAAGGCGATGGCGGTCCCCTCGCCCCTCACTCACGACCCCCTCGCCCCTCGCTTGCCCCTCGCCTCCGCGCCCGCCCCTCCCTCCCATCCGCGTCGCGCCGCCCTCGCCCACCGCTATGACCCCCTCCCTCCCATCCGCCCCGCGTGCCCGTTGTCGCAACCCCCTCGCCCGCCTTCCTCGCCTTCGTGACCGCCTCGCCTTGCCTCCCACGTCCCTCGCCACGACGGTGTGGTTCCTCTTCGAGTGCGCCAGCTACAGCTTCCGGTCGGTCATGTACAACGCCTTGCTCCTCCTCGTCACCATCCTCTTCTTCTGGTCCAAGCCCGCCTCACTACTCAACAGGTGGGTTACTCAGTTGCTCTAGAGTAGCATGTTTTTGAGATCTGATCTAGAAATCGTACCCTGCTTTGCGATAGTTTTAGGCGTGGTGTTCACTGATATATGCACACTATATATATTCTGATAAATTATGGCCAAAATTGGACTATTTTTCTTCCTAGAGATGTTGCATCTGATGCACTTCGACTAGGGCATCTTACTGCCGAACTGTTTTATGGATTGTTCGAACTAGAGTTGTCCATGGCCAGTAGGTTTTGCTACATTGAGAATTTATATAGGTAACAATTGCAATAAAAGTTGGGTCCGTAGCAGTTTGGAATTTGGATGTAGTCTGGACTGGAGTTAACCATTAAGAGATGTTAGATAGTGTTCAAGACTTGAACTGTCTGCTAACTATGCAGGGGATCCTCTAATGTACCCTTTTCTTAGAACATGTTTATTTCGTTTTTATTACATTAGTTATCATGCATGCACATGATTCCTTCTCTACAAAGTAAAGAGGTGGTTTTACTTTACAGCTAAGTTGTGATAGCAGTTGGATAATTTCTTCTGCTAGCATGTGCCATTTTTTCTCCATAGCTTGTAATTATCCTGTATGGTCTCTTCTAAAAGCAACCCATATGTGTTTCTATAGTTAATTTTTATTAAGTGCTCCATCTTTGTCTTTTGATATGGATTGTGATCCATAACCAGCTTCAGGAGCTTGTTGCACTTGGTCATGGGTTCCTATTAACTTGGTGGAATATAATTGCAAATTTTTAGTCATTCCATCTGACTTGATTATTGCCTAGAGTTGATTTGTATTTCATTTATGCAATGTCACATTGCTTGTTTGGCTAAAGTGCAAAAATAGTTTATTTTTGGATTTTAGTTGTTTTATATGTTGCATTGGGATTGACGATGTACTTATATTGTAGTCTGCATGTCTTGTCTATTCAAGGATGATACATTGAACAAGTAATGATGTTTGCAGGCCTCTTCCACCACTTCCTAATCTAGATGTGGTTGTTGAGAAAGCTGCAGATCAGGCTGTTGTATGGATCAACAGGGTATTGGTTGCTGGCCATGATATTGCCATCAAGAGAGATAGGAAATTTTAGCTACATCTCTCTCTCTCTCTCTCTCTCTCTCTCTCTCTCTCTCTCACACACACACACACACACACGCACGTGTGCGCCCACGCCCGCACACGCACACACACGTCTCTCTACTGTACCCGACTATGTGTGCTCTCTTTTTGTCCTCTGTTCTACTTAGTGCAAAAGGTTATATTGGTTTTATGGGTGGTTTCATACATTGGAATGCTCTTCAACTTCCTTACACTCATTTACATTGGTGAGTTCTAATGAATTTGCTTCTTTGTGGCTTCATGGACTTCTACAGTGGTTGGATCTACTTTTTTTTTAATAATTGCTCTTGTGTATACTAAGCTTTTTGGATTTCTTCTAGGCATAATGTTTTCTCTGATGGTTCCTTCGTTGTATGAGAAGTACCAGGATCATGTTGATCAAAAGGTTGGTGTAGCACATAGTTTACTGTCAAGGCACTTAGATACCATCATTAGCAAGACTGGAAAATCGACCAAGCAAAAGAAGACTGAGTAAAAGAAATGTTTTACCACATTTGGTATCTAATGTGACTAATCTAACTGACGAGGATATAACAATCCTCATTTTGTTATTTATCTATAATTCTTATTATAGATGGTAATACCTTTATGTTAGCCTTAAGTATAACCCTTAAATATTCATAAGGGAAAGACTTAACCATATGGTTGTAAGCCTTTCTACGACTACCCTATGATCATAAGCCTTTCTATGACCATGGTATAGTCGCAAGCCTCTCTACGATCACCTTGTGGTCGTAGAGCTTCCTACGACAAGGTTGGTTACGACACACTTATAATCAATAAAGCATGTTGACTTGTGGGCCTAGTCGGTTAGGGAGTCTTATACGTCGTGTTCAATACACACGACAGTCGATATGCGTCGTTGTTCTCTCTGATGATAACTACCCGACAACATGGGGGGGGTTATCTCTCTAACAATAACCTCCATCAACGGTTCATCACTTGGAACGTTCGGATGTCTCTTGGATTGGATGAACTGCCACCTCTTCATACCCTATATAAAGGATGAAGTCAGTAGACAGAAGGGTGAGCGATCAAGACACCAAGCAATCCGGAGCACAAGACATCACACATTAGTCTTTCCTTGATTGTAATCGATACTCTCAATATAGTATAACAGGAGTAGGGTTATTATTCTCTCCCGAGAAGGCCTGAACCTGTATAAAGTTCCTGTGTCACTCTCTGGATAGTACCAATCGTAGGAGACCCCCCTCGAAATAAACAATCATATGTAAGATCGATTCTAGATCACCGACACAAACTTTTCTTGTTTATGGTATACTACAAATCCAATGATCTAATCCAATAGCTTATGTATTATACATCCTTAGGCCTTAGCCTATACACATGTAGTTAACATGGTATTCTGGGTGACATTTGTGTTTCCTGGGTTATCAAGTTTATGTAATCTTATCTTATCTTAATCTCCGCTTACTTTTAGTGTTGCCAACACCTCCTACATGAGTTGTCGTTGCCTTCCCTGCACCCAGTAAACTCTCTCTTCTACACTCTTCCTCTCGATTGCTCTCCCTAGACAATTTAGGACATCTAAATAATTCACCCATCCAAAATGAGCCAAGGGTGGAATGGCTGCTGCAACGGCTGTAGAGATTGGAGAGGGAGGCAGAGGAAGAGGAGGCGCCCGCACCCGTGGTGGAGCTGCTTATGGGGCCAAGGTGCGGCGGCGCACGGCGGTGTATCGCGACTACAAGGGCGACTACATCGGCGTCTCCAATGACCCGTGCCTCACCAAGATCCTCTCCAAGCAAGGTGCCATCCGCAGATCCGCATCTCTTTCCGTATCTTCAAATAGTTCAAATCAGTATACTTTGGGACCTTGGGTATTATGATCTTATTGGAGATTGATTGGTTCGGTAGTTGTGCACATTGTGGTGGTTCTCTAAAAATGGATCTGATGGGTTGCTTGTTGTCACAAACATGTGATTTTTAAGGAAACTTTGATAAATGCCACTGCTAAGTGTCCGTATCAGAGAATTGCTATCGCTCATTTCGATATTCGAAAGATGCCATTGCAAACATCTTTTTCTCATAGAAATGCCACTGATCTACATATTTCACAAATATTGATGTTATTGCCACCGTCTTCTTCGATTGCCATGTCACCATCGCTTCTTCTTCAACACCGCCGCCGCCCTGGCTGCAGTCGGCCGCCTCCACCACCACCCCTGTAGCCGCCTCCGCCGCCACCTCTGTAGCCACCGCGTAGCCGCGGTCGCTCAAGTTGGGGACGCACACATTCGCACGAGCTCGAGATGGGGACGCACACGCCGGGGTCGATGACGAACTCGACACCTCCGCCACCGCCCCCGTAGCCACCTCCGCCGCCACCTCCGTAGCCGCCGCCGCCGCCGCAGCCGTAGCCGCAGTCACTCCCACCATCGTAGCTACCTCCATGGTCGCCTCCGCTGGGGCGGGAGCTGCCGGTGAGCGGGGCACCGCCGGCGCCGGGGCTGATGACGAACTCGATGGATTCGCCCTCGTTGAGGCTACGGAAGCTGTCGGACTTGGAGGACTGGTGCACGAAGAGGTCCTCGCCACCGTCCTCGGGGGAGATGAAGCCGAACCCCTTGGTGGTGTTGAACCACTTCACTGTCCCCTTCACCCTCTGACATCTTGCTAGCGGCGGCGGGGGCGACACCATGAGCGGCGGCGGGGACGACACCATGAGGGGAAAAGAGGGCGAGGGTGTAGGGGGTCGGGAGGGGGATACGAGGAGGGATATGGTGAGCACGGAGATGGTGGCGGTGCGGAGGAGGGTGAGCGCGGAGCCGTCGATGGAAGCGAGGGGGAGCCTGGAGGTGGAGCTGAAGAGGGAGACGGCGGCGTGGATGGAGGGGAGAGAAGAGGGCGAGGGTGCAGGGGGACCGGGAGGGGGAGACGAGGAGGGATGCGGCGAGCGCGAAAACAGCGATGGTGCGGAGGAGGGTAAGTGCGGAGCCGTCGATGGAAGCGAGGGGGACCCCGGAGGCGGAGCTGAAGAGGGAGACGGCGACGTGGATGGAGGGGAGATGTGGCGTGAGGTCTAAAAATGGGGAGATGCGGCGTGGAGCAGTGTGAGGAGTGAGGAAGGAGAAGGTAGGGATAATTTGGTCCAATACTAATAGAATACGTATATCAATGGCATTGGTAGGATGTTCTAAGCTTTGCAATGGCATCTTTCGAATATCGAAATGAGCGATGGCAATTCTCTGATACGGACACTTAGCAATGGCATTTATCAAAATTTCCCTTTTTTAAAAGTAATTTACTAAGTGCTTCTTTACACTAAAATAAGCTATCTTGCAATCCAGACCATTAATTAGGAAAAGGTTATTGCCATTTGATCTCAAAGATAGCCTCTTACATGTTAATCACTCTAATGGTTATCACTCTAATGTGTATCTTCAACTGCTTGTTATTGAGGATATAGATAAAAATCCTATTCCCACACAATTGCCTTTGCGTCAGGAAGATTCCACCTAGCAGCACCCTCCTTCCTGAAAACTCAAAATATTAGGAATGGATTGGTAAAGACTAAGGAGTATTTCCTAGTTGCTCAAGCTAAGTATATGGTTTGGCTTCTGGTAACCTTCAAGTTTGTGCCTCCATGTAGGAAATAGCCTGTAAGAAAATTGTGAACTGGGCAATATTTGCATTTGAGAAGCTTTTCATTACTGGATTATTAGAGGGGACAAGGTTGTTAAAAAAGATAGTGCATTTAGCTTTATCTTTTTTAGTTGAAATCAATGGCATAATCTCCATAATGTAAGGCTCCATGCAAGTTCCAGATAATAAATCACCATCTATGCTTGTTTGAAAATATAACATAGACACAACTTTAGAAGTTGAACCTTATATATTTATGTTACCTATAAAAAAAGAAGAATGGAACTTGGCAAGCTATCAGATATTGATACTCCTATACATGTTAAACTATCCACTGATATCTGTTTTTCAGTAAAAATAAATAAATTCATTACACACTGGATTAAGTTGTTGGAGATATGCCCTAGAGGCAATCATATTGATGATGATATTTCGTTGTATCCATGATTTAATAAATGTTCCTTGAATATTGCCTTTGTGTTGATTAACAAGTATGTGACTTGTTTGTGAAACTCTTTACTTGTATGGTTATTCTAAAGTTGTCCCTAGTCGGAGTTCATGTGAGGACACACGTGAATGATGGATTAGCACATATATCAGTTGATGACCATGTTTCACAGGTTATAGACATGGGGATGTCAAACCAATAATGTGGACACATGTTTAGAACATGGGGTTGGACCGACCCAACATGAGACATAGCTTTTATACTTATGATTCTCTCTACACAATGTGTACGCCTTGTCCTTAGACCTGAGATTGTCGCATGTACTTGAGATGTGAATCGACCTACTTAGGGGCTATCAAACGCTACTCAGAATCGGTAGTTATAAAGGTAGCTTTGGGTTTGTCATGAAGCATCTTTGCGAGGCATGGTCGGTCGAGATGGGATTTGCCCTCTCTACCGAGAGAGATCTCTCGGGCCTCGAGTGATCGGATCCAAAATGCATGGCCATGCTACTTAAGGTTAAGAGTTAACCTAGTAAGGGATTCCGGATCACAGGATCGAGAAAGAGTGGTCAGCTTGGAGCTCGACCGAATATCGTGAGGCAAAGGGATTGACATGTACATAACGTTGTGATGGTTCGTCCGATATGATCTTTACGTGCGTTTAGGAGTTGGCACGTCTTGCTAGAGGCCGCTACCAACTATTGACCAAGTATGTGTACTTGCGTCATGTCTAAACATACGTGAACCTATAGGGTCACACACTTGAAATTTGAAGCCTAATTCGGATTGGATCCGAATTAGACTGGGCATTGAGTCCTAATGGGCCTCTATTCGTAGAAGCCCATTATAAGGACGTCTATAAAAGGAGGGCAGGGGCGCACTGGTTAAGGGTTGAGTTTTTCGTGACATCCCCAAACCCTGGCCGCCACCCTTCCCACGCTTTAGTCGCTCGCGCGGATCTAGTAGTCCGGCGTGCGTCGCTTCCTCCCGTACGTGTGGATACCTTTGAAGGCGTTGCATCTGTGGCGTTCGGATGAACCGCAAGAAAGGAGTTGTACGTGGGACGCCACGACGAGGACGAGGAAGTAGTACGACTACTCCGCCTGACGTCGCATCGCATCAACTTAGTACAACTACATCGCCCGACGCTGCGCATCAACTTCCGCACTGCGCGTCTAGTGGTAAGACCGTGATCTATAATCTGCAGTGATCTTGGTTTACGGGTAGAATTTTTAATTTGCGCTAGTGTAGCCTACCCGCTTTCCCTACGATGGTATTAGAGTCGTTCTTTGTCATGTTATAGGTTCGGTGATTTGCATATGGCGATATGTAAATCGGTATGATCGATGTGATCGATTGTATAGTTACGTAATGGATTGATCGGTTTCGTGATCATGCCGCTAAGGTCGTGAAACAACATACCCCTACCGGTCGGATTCGCCATCGGGTCGCGGTGACACGTAAAACCGGTTGTGGCATGCGAAGATCAATATGATTGATCGAATTGGAACCTAGATTAATAATCGATGTACCGTGATCATGCTGCTAAGGTCGTGAAACAACATACCCCTACCGGTCGGATTCGCCATCGGGGTAGACAGTGACACGTAAAACCGGTTGCGGCATGCGAAGATCAATATGATTGATCGAATCGGCACAGTAGTCGATTTGTGGTAAATATGATTTGCCGATCAAAATCCTAAGTAAAAATTGCATAGATTGGATCTCTGTTTTTTTACGAATACGCGGGGGCGCCGCCTTCGAACCCATGGGGAAACCCCTCGACCCCCTATCCGGTAGATTGCGATTCTATGCATAAACTTATTTTTGTAGGATGTATGTGACCAGTATGGCCTAATGTGTATGTGATGCATGTTTGTAATATTTGCATGACTGCGTGTCGTGGTAGTGCAACAACTACCGAGCCATTGTGTTGTCAAAGTATTGTATTAACGACTGCGTGCCGACTTGTGATGATTCCTAGTATCCATGTATTTTATTACTAGTTGTTATGAGTAATAGCTTATATTAGTACTCGGAGGACACATCACTTGGAGGATGGCACACATGAACCATGGAGATGGAGATCATCATGGTGGGCCAGATTCTATGGCGATGGAGATCACCATGAGAAATTGGGCCATCTTGAGTCACAACCGTGTGAATGCTATTCTGTTGTTTTACTCCTATGCATGTTTGAATGGTAGAAGTATAGCGATCCTCACAAAATGTTAAGTTAAACATATGCCCTCCCAATTAAACTTTGCACCATCCCATGTCTTGTAAATTGATGGTGGGTCTATAAAATTAGGGCACCATCAACTTTCCTTGACTAGATGAGTTTTGTATCGGATAGTTACATGCATAAGGATTGGTGAACTTAACAAGGTTATCATAAAGGTTATAGGCCTTGGGGCATAAAGGTTGGGCGCCGGGGCATAGAGATGTCACCCAACAACAAGAGTCATATAGAGATATGATTAGCAAGGTGTTGCTTACCGAATTACCTTGTCTCCTAGCGGTGATGCAAAAGCTCACTAGTAGACTCGTTAATTGCGGATCTTGAATCGCTAAGAATCAACAGAGGGATGTTGATTTTAGTGGGAGTACATTCTATTAAATTTGTTTAATACAGTTTACTCTATCATGGTTTTATTTGTCTTAGTATTTTGCATTTCCTATTGTAGATCAATGGCATCTAGCAACCACGCACACCCTTTTGCTTTGCGATCGATTCTTGAGAAAGAGAAATTAAATGGAACAAACTATTCGGACTGGGTCCGTAACCTGAGAATTGTTCTCAGGGCAGATAAAAAGGAAAACGTTCTGGACACCCCAATCCCAGAAGAACCTGCTAACAATGCGTCTGCTGCTGTTAAAAATGCCTACAAGAAAGCATGTGATGACTCTCTTGAGATTAGTTGTCTTATGCTTGCATGCATGGAACCTGACCTTCAAAAGCAGTTTGAGGATCAGGAAGCGTATGATATGATCATAGCGCTTAAGGACATGTTCCAGACACAGGCCAGGACTGAACGGTTCAATGTCTCTAAGGCTTTTCTGGAATGCAAGTTAACAGAAGGTGCACCCGTAAGCCCACATGTGATCAAAATGGTTGGTTACTGATCGGACTTTGGATAAACTTGGTTTTCCAATTGGCCAAGAGTTGACAATCGATTTCATTTAGCGTCTCTTCCACCTAGCTATGGGCATTTCATTTGAACTACCATATGCATGGGGCGGATAAGGGCCTTAATGAACTTTGTGGGGTGCTCAAAACAGCAGAGAGTGACATTAAGAAGTGTGCGGGGCCTAGCCATATGATGGTCTGCGAGAACAAGTCTAGCTTCAAGAAAAGGGTAAGAAGCCATGGCCAAAGAATAAGGGCAAGGTTAAAGATATGATCTCAAGCCAACGCCTAAGCCTAATCTTTGGACTCGGAGCTAAGACAGTATGCTTCTATTGTAAAGAAATCGCCACTTGGAAGAGAAATCGCAAGAAGTACATGGATTGCGATGAATGCAAGAAGAAGGTGGAAGTAAGACTTCCACCTATGGTACACTTGTCATAAATGTTTTAGACATTTTTCTCGCAGATTCTCCTATTAACTCTTGGGTATTTGATACCGGATCGCTTGCTCACATTTGCAACTCGATGCGGGGCTAATAAGAAGTAGAGGAGTCGCAAGAGGTGAAGTTGATTTTGCGTCGGAAATAAAGCAAGGGTTGCTTGCGTTGACCGTCGGCACCATGCAACTTCAGCTTCCTTCAAGATTTATTATGGAATTGAATAATTGTTATTATGTTCCTAGCATGAGTCGAAACATTTTACCCTCCCCATGTTTTATGAGAGATGGTTATTCATTTGCAAGTAAAGACACTGGTTGTTTGATCTCTAAAAATGGAATGTTTATGGCTTTTGCGCCCATTGTGAATGGGTTATTTATTTTAAATCTTCATGATGCGCCTATCTTTAACATAAATGCTAAAAGACTTCGACCTAATGATTTGAATCCCACCTATGTTTGGCATTGTCGTTTGGGTCACATAAGTGAAAACGCATGAAGAAGCTCCATGTCGATGGTCTTCTAACCGTTTGATTTTGAATCATACGAGACATGTGAAGCTTGTTTGCTTGGTAAGATGACCAAATCACCTTTCAAAGGTTCTTTTGAGAGGGCGTCAGACTTGTTGGAAATCATACATACTAATGTATGTGGACCAATGAGCACGATGCTAGAGGTGGATTTCATTACTTCATAACTTTCACTGATGATTTTAGTAGATATGGGTATGTCTACTTAATGAAGCATAAGTCTGAAACTTTTGAAAAGTTCAAAGAGTTCCAAAATGAGGTTGAAAATCAACGTGCCAAGAAAATTAAGGCTCTGCGATCTGATCGTGGTGGCGAGTATTTGAGTCATGAATTTAGCAATCATCCGAAGAGTTGCGGAATTGTTCCACCGCTAACACCACCCGAATGCCTCAAAGAAACGGAGTATCCGAGCGCGAATCGGACCTTGTTGGACATGGTTCGATCGATGATAAGCCATCGATTTACCATTATCCTTTGGGGTTACGCTCTAGAAACGGCACTTTCACACTTAATAGGGTACCGTCTAAATCCGTAGTTAAGACACCATATGAGATATGGATAGGAAGAGTCACGCTTTATCTTTTCTGATTTGGGGATGTGAGGCGTTGTCAGCGACTCTGATCGGACAAGCTCACACCCAAGTCGGATAAATGCATTTTCGTGGATATCCAAGGAAACCTTTGGATATTACTTCTACAACCGACTAGAGGGCAAAGTGTTTGTCGCTCAGTGGTGTTTTCCTAGAGAAAGAGTTTCTCAACAGGAGACAAGTGGAAGAACGGTGCGGCTTGAAGAGGTTCAAGATGAACCAATCGGGAAGACTCGACGAATGATGCCCATGTGGCGTAACAAGTTGAGGAACCCATGGCAAAGGAAGCACCACCACCACGAAGGTCGGAAGGGCTCGCAATGCGCGAGATATGTTATTGTTAGACAATGATGAGCCTACGACCTATGCGGAAGCAATGATGGACCAGACTCGAGAAATGGCATAGTGCCATGAGATCCGAGATAGCATCCATGGGAGACAATCAAGTTTGGAATTTGGTTGACCTACTGATGGTGTTAAAACCATAGAGTGCAAATGGATCTATAAAAGGAAGATTGATATGGATGGAAATGTTCATATCCATAAAGCTCGACTTGTCGCAAAAGGTTTTCGGCAAGTTCAAGGAGTTGACTACGATGAGACTTTCTACTTTGTAGCGATGCTTAAATCAATACGGATCATTCTAGCTATTGCTGCATATTTCGACTATGAGATATGGCGATGGATGTCAAAACGGCTTTCCTTAATGGAAATTTAACCGAGGACGTGTATATGATACGCCCGAGGGTTTTGTCAATCCAAACAATGCTAGAAAAGTATGCAAACTTCAAAAATCCATTTATGGATTGAAGCAAGCATCTCGGAGTTGGAACATTCGTTTTGATGAAGTAGTCAAAGGGTTTGACTTCATCAAAAACGAAGAAGAATCTTGTGTTTACAAGAAGACAAGTGGGAGCTCACTCGTATTTCTAATCTTATATGTAGATGACATATTACCGATTGGAAATGATATTCCTATGCTCGAGTCCGTTAAGACCTCACCTGAAAAATAGTTTCTCAATGAAGGACTTAGGGAAGCGGCATATATTTTGGGTATTAAGATCTATAGAGATAGATCAAAAGGCTAATAGGATTAAGCCGAGTACTTACATTGACAAAGTGTTGAAACGGTTCAACATGGAGGATGCAAAGAAAGGGTTCTTGCCCATGTCTCATGGCATAAATCTTGGCAAGACTCGGTGTCCTTCGACAACCGATGAGCGAGATCGCATGAGTAAGATTCCATATGCTTCGCCATTGGATCTATCATGTATGCTATGATATGTACTCGCCTGATGTTTCCTATGCTCTAAGTGTTACGAGCAGATACCAGTGATCCGGTGAGAGTCATCGGACAATGTTAAAACATCCTCAAGTATTTGAGAAGAACTAAGGATGTGTTCCTAGTCTACTGAGGTGAGGAAGAGCTCGTTGTAAATGGTTACACTGATGCAAGCTTCCAAACCGACAAAGATTATTACAAATCGCAATCGGGTTTTGTGTTCCTTTTGAACGGTGGTGCGGTAAGTTGGAAGAGTTCCAAGCGAGGAGACTGTTGCGACTCTACAACGGAGGTCGAGTACATTGCGGCTTCAAGCAAAGGAAGGTGTTTGGATAAGGAAGTTCATAATGAACTAGGTGTGGTTCCTAGTGCGTGCGATCCTCGGATCTTTCTTTGTGATAACAATGGGGCCATTGCGCAAGCTAAGGAGCCGAGGAATCACCAAAAGAACAAACACATATCATGGCGGTTTCATCTCATTCGAGAGATCCTTAATCGAGGAGATTTAAAGATATGCAAAATACACACGATTTGAATATTTCAGATCCTTTGACGAAGCCTCTCCACACCTAAGCATGAGACACACACAAGAGCTATGGGTATTAGATATCTTCTAGATTGACTCTAGTGCAAGTGGGAGACTGTTGGAGATATGCCCTAGAGGCAATCATATTGATGATGATATTTCGTTGTATCCATGATTTAATAAATGTTCCTTGAATATTGCCTTTGTGTTGATTAACAAGTATGTGACTTGTTTGTGAAACTCTTTACTTGTATGGTTATTCTAAAGTTGTCCCTAGTCGGAGTTCATGTGAGGACACACGTGAATGATGGATTAGCACATGTATCGGTTGATGACCATGTTTCACAGGTCATAGACATGGAGATGTCAAACCAATAATGTGGACACACGCTTAGAACATGGGGTTGGACCGACCCAACATGAGACATAGCTTTTATACTTATGGTTCTCTACACAATGTGTACGCCTTGTCCTTAGACTCGAGATTGTCGCATGTACTTGAGATGTGAATCGACCTACTTAGGGGCTATCAAACGCTACTCGTGGCGAGTAGTTATAAAGGTAGCTTCGGGTTTGTCATGAAGCATATCATGCGAGGCATGGTCGATCGAGATGGGATTTGCCCTCTCTACCGAGAGATATCTCGGCCCTCGAGTGATCGGATCCGTAAATGCATGGCCATGCTACTTAAGGTTAAGAGTTAACCTAGTAAGGGATTCTCGATCACGGGATCGAGAAAGAGTGGTCACTTGGAGCTCGACCAGAATATCGTGAGGCAAAGGGATTGGCATGTACATGACGTTGTGATGGTTCGCTCGATATGATCTTTACGTGCGCTTAGGAGTTGGCACGCCTTGCCAGAGGCCTCTACCAACTATTGACCAAGTATGTGTACTTGCGCCATGTCTAAACATACGTGAACCTATAGGGTCACACACTTAAGTGAAGCCTAATTCGGATTGGATCCGACTAGATCGGGCATTGAGTCCTAATGGGCCTCTATTCGTAGAAGCCCATTATAAGGACGTCTATAAAGGAGGCAGGCGCACCGTTAAGGGTTGAGTTTTTCGTGACATCCCCAAACCCCGCCGCCACCCTTCCCACGCCTAGTCGCCGCACGGATCTAGTAGTCCGCGCGCGCCGCTTCCCGCACGTGTGGATACCTTTGAAGGCGCCGATCCGTGGCGTTGGGACGAACCGCAATAAAGGAGCTGCGTGGGACGCCACGACGAGGACGAGGAAGTAGTACGACTACTCTACCCCGACGTACTGCATCAACTTAGTACAACTACATCGCCCGACGCCGCATCAACTTCCGCACTGCGCGTCTAGTGGTAAGACCGTGATCTATAATCGCAGTGATCTTGGTTTACGGGTAGAATTTTTAATTTGCGCTAGTGTAGCCTACCCGTTTCCCTACAGAAGTTACTAATTGATTCCTTGTTTTTTAGGCTCTTTGAACGTGTCCTCGAAGTTAAAATAGTACTACATTAACAATGGGACGACTAAAATGCAAGGTGATAAATCTTGTTGTTATTTTACTGAGTGATCTTTGTATGAAATTTCCATGATTGCTCAAGGTTAATTGTTCCTACTTTATCCCTTTGGTATTGAAAAACTGAATAAGTGATTACATTTTGTACACCACCTTTCAGGTTTTCAAGCTGTATTTGCATGCATCTATTTTCTACCAGGCTGCATCACTTGGGTAAGAAATACTTGATATTTACAGTCAAGGTGTGCTAGACACAATATTTCGTATCTAAATCGCTTGATAGTTTGATACAATAAGTTTCATTTGTTGGGTACATTAGCATTCTGATTTGCCACTCTTTTGTAATGCTTTTAGGCATGGAAGTCCCCAATAGCAATGCGGTGTTTTCTCTAAAGAGGAAAACAAAGGTACACCAACTAGCCATGGCTTACTTAAGTTTAGTTTTATAGCTACTTTGCTGGATGCCTAATTGTCCTTCTTCATTGCGTTTAATAGCATGACATCTCTTCTAAACTGTAACAAAAGAAAGTTAATTACTTAGTGTATTCCCTTCAAGTTTTATACAGACTTAGTTAATAAGCTACCATTTTCTTTCTAACTGCTTCCAAATTGTTGTGTTCTCAATGCAAGGAAACAACCAAATATTGTTTCATTATTAATAGAGCTTAGATGCGGTATATTTTCCCCTAGGTTACAGAGATAGCTAGACTATGGAAGGACAATTTACTATCTTTCCTCTTATACAATTTAAGTTCTAATTAATTTTAAGCCAATGACACCTGATGAATGTGCTCCCAATTTGAGGATGATTCATGGAAAAGTGGGGTTTTGGCCATACTGGTACGGAAGAGTTCTAGCTATCTGAAGTATCTAAATTATTTTTTTGTTAAATTAGTGTTTGTTTCTTGTTTTCTTTATTTATGTAGTTCATATCCTCTTGTCAATTCCCAAGATGATTTGTTTCATTAGATGACAAAAAGGCGAACCTTTGCTCCAAATTGCACTTTGATTGTTTGTGTCACTGTAGTTGAAATTGATGTGGGGACAATATGTATAGAAATGCTAGGGCTCAATGAATGCAAGTGCTAACAAGGTATAATTAGGAAACGATGTTGATTTTGAGTCAATTCCTCGTCCTTCAGTATAGACAATCCGATCAATTTTCGCTCTGTTCAATTGTAGCCGGCTGAAACCTTGTGAATTTCCACTTCTATCAATGAAATCCACTCCTGCATTTTTATCAAAGAAATGGCTTGTGTCACTGTGGTATTAGTCTTTGATTTCATTAAGTGATCTTTGCATAGATTCACATCCTCGTTGGCTGGAAGACAGTAAAGGCACTATCTCTGTTCTGTTAGTTGCTAGTCTCTAAACAACTAAAACACAAAAGTAAAATAGGAAGCTACCTCAATTTTTAGTAATGAACTGATGCTCCATGTTTCAATAGACATTCTGCCGCATCTATTAGAATTTGTATAAGGTTATATAGGGCCAATAATCATTCATTTTGCATGGCCTACGATGGAATTGTCTGCAAGAAAAGAACAAACTGACCAGTATCAATTTTGTGGTTTTAGTACTTTAACCATAAGCATCGGAACAACAAAGATTTTATCAATAGAAGAAAAATGATAATTAGTAACTTGAGACTTTTACCCTAGAGGCACCTATGTGAGAAGAGCCGCTTGGGCAACAATGATAGTTCAAAGTAGAAGCAGTAGTGGGCAAGCAATTATGCCTAAAATGCTAATGCCAGGAATAAACATGATGTATACCGATGTGTGACCAATTTCGCCACACCTGCTACATACCTCCTGGTTCAGTAAATTAGTAAGGCCGCTGTGTGATTAGTTCTCCAGATCTTCCTTGCTTTATTGTCAATTGCAATGAGAAACAAAAGGGAAAATGACAAAAACACATTAGATATCTAAAAACTAATGGCAATAGATGTCAGTAACAACCTGGACCTCGTCATCAAATCTCATAGCTTTCATTGATCAACTGATAGAAGATACACAAAAATTATGAAACCTAAGCATATTAACGGACTATTCCATGAAATCTACAAATTAGAGGAAAATGTGGTAATTGGCTATTTTATGAAATCTACAAAGTTGCACAACAGAATTACCTCAAAATTCACATGACAATCTATATGCATATGTAAATACACAAAGAAGAATTCTAACCAAAATAGATGTACAACATGAATTAGACATCTTTAAAGCGTAAAAGCGGAACTCAAAGGCCTCATATTTTCAGAGGCATGAAATCAAAATATTTTTAGTCACCAGCAACATACCATGAATTAGGAATCTAATACCATAGCCATACTTTATGTTGGACCCCAAATTTGTAACTCAAAATCCACTGTGTAAAATTGTGTCATTCCTTGGATCGGTAGATAGCACACATAGATACATCATTGATTCATTCACATACATCACATTTATCTTACAATAGCATACTTTATTACACAAGTGGGCCGTACGACCAATAGTCTTACAGAAGGGGCTAAGTAGGCCAATATAGCATACATAGCACTTTAATACAGAAAGTGGGGATACTAACGGAAGCAAAAAGAAAAGGGGTGGATTCTTTTTCTCTGCCCACACGCAAGCGACTGGGGGTCCTGACCTAAGCGCCTCCATGATCTTCATCATCTGACCCAGATGCCACAAAGCATAGGGGTCTTGATCAAACGGCTCTGAAATATAATATTAAGTGAGCTTGAGTACACAACTATACTCTTGAGCCAACACACAAAATACAATTATTATAGATGCAAGACCAATCAAAGATATATTTAGTAAGCAAGTCCCAAGACCTAACATTTTCAACTAACACAAGTTTTATCAAATTGAGTTTTGTTGTAAAATACTAGTGGAGGCTCCAACCTCCTATACCGTTGAGTGGCTCCATCAACCCAATGCTCATATTCTTTCTCGGGTCACATCCCGTACTTCTCACTGGTCCCCGACTAGGCTATCTCAAATCTCTGAGCTCCAACCCACCTTTTTATCCCACCCACAAATTGTTTTATAAAAATAAAAGCTAATTCAAGTAAGTTCCCGGCATCGTTCATGATCATGGGCACAGCTTATTCAGATAGTTTTCTCACTCAGCAATGTTCGTACAGTTTACCCACAAGAGACAATCAACTTATAATATCCGTCTTTACACACTTCCATAGGTGTGCGACTAAGATAATTGTCACAAGACCTTTACAATGTCCTACATCAACACAACCCCACACCGCTAGGTATTACCTCGGGCCTTGCCCCCAGGAGGTCTCCCACTAGCGCTGTGTAGTTTCCCTATGGCTTCGTTACCCTCTACCCACGTCACACACCCACCAATGGTGAAGTTGCGAGAAAGCGAACAAATTAGTTAAACAGGTCGTGCCTATTATAGACTTATGGTTGTACTATTTTTACACGAGAAGGATGTTACAAGAACTCGGTCCTTTATTGACTTCGACGGTACATCCACATACCTACTCTGTCGTGGCTCCTAGCACTAGCCACTCTTTCCAGCCACCCTAGTCTAAATCTATTTTTGGGTTTTCACTTTTGTTTAGAAATACTTTTTTTAGTCCAACATACCAGCCAAGCTCCAACCTCGACTACTCAATCTCATTTTCAAATGTTTTAATAATGTCGGGGCAAATTATTGCCCACATATCAATATATCTAAGTAAGGCTAAGTATGACACTTAGATACAGACTTATTAACTAGTATGTAAACCATTAGTTTTAGGGTGACAAGGATAATGTTCAAGTTCAAATATGGAAATGCTATATTCAATTATCATTAATGTATTAACTATGAGTTAGATTAACATAGTTGTATGAATCGTAGCAATGCAATATTATAATTTAAAACAATATAATTGTATTTCAAAAGTAGGTTCAATATTATTAAAATATTAACTTATCTTGCTCTAGATACTGTAGATCATGGTCTTGATCAACTTGACGTTCTTCGAAGCTTCGACGTCCATATACGCGAAAATAACCAAATTCGGATACATCGAAGATCTTTATGTGTTGCGACGCACAAGTACCGTGCTAGTATGCTAAAAAAAAATCTCCCGTTAAACTGTTCGCCGCAAGCATCGACTAGACCTTACGTACGTTAGTCTGTAGCCTCAGGCAAAGTTCCATGTGATTTGCTGAGTTGCCGTGTACCATCACATCAGTCGGGGCATAGTGGTGCAGCCGTATAGACAGGCACCATGTGCTGTGTCATGCGTGTTCCCTTGATTTGGAGTTTCTCCGTGGGACACAACTGAGCATAAATAAGATTCTTCTTTGGTAGGACACTTTGTACAGTGCATTCCACTGGTGTGGGATAGTAACCTCAGGCAGTGCAGGTTGGAATTACACATTTATGCCTTTAGCATGGTGTCCCTGCATCGCTCAAAACCAACCCATGCGAGCTCGCTCTTGACCGAATTGCGTTCCCCGGGCCGCTCGTTGGTCGAGCTTCCATAGGCAGTCCACAAGAAATGGGCCGACCCATAGGAGGGGAAGGCAGAAAATCACTTTTTTTGTTCGAGAAATACACTCACAATTTTTATTTCTCGATGGCAGGAATTGCAACTTTCATTTATCCGAGTCTTCAGAGAAGAGATAATCCATTTAGAACCATCGAATTGTTTCCTTGCATTCAAGTTATGTTTATGCTACCACTATCCACTATATCGCCGAATGTAAAAAAGCTTGTCTTTCTTGATGAGGAACTTCGAATATAGGGAAGAAATGGGCAGATAACAGTATAACACTAGTTATGTCTAAAAAAGGTATAACACTAGTACACCACTCGTCGGAAAGTAACTATGGCGGGAAAACAGTACATCGCTCGTCGATCAAACATCAGACCTTCACAGATTTTCTATCGATGCGTACCACCACAGAAACGACAATCCTGCACCAAAGGTGTTAAACTTTGATCAGCAAATGAAAGGATAAACCTGACACTACACCATAATTCCCATTCATAAAGCCGCAAGCGGATCCATGCATACTAACGATGTTTACCTGCGGCAAGAACGGCCGAGCGAAGCGCGGCAATGGCGTCGCGCGTCGCGGCGGCGCTTGACCGTGCCGAGTCCGCCGAGGAGTCGCAGTTGGAGGTGGAGTTCCAGTCCCCGCAGAGGCACAGGTCGGCGTGGTTGTCCCCGTCGTGGCCGCACACCCCGCCCGTGGCACGGCACGCGCCGCAGAACCCCCGGTTGGCCTCCGGCAGCGCCCATGCCACCCGGATGCCGTACGCCCACCTGCCGGGCCCCGCGGCCCGCACCGGCGCCAGGCTGTAGGCGCTGCTGTACCCTTCGCACTCGAGCCGGCTCACGTTCACCGCCAGGATGGCGCCCCACGACACCGCGCAGCACTCGGGCGGCACAGCCGTCCCGTACGCCGCGCCGGCCGGCCGCCGCCCGTTGTCGTCCCACGCGGGGCAGCTGTAGTACTCCCCGCACCCCATCCCAGACACGTTCCGGCACGGCAGGTGCCGGTCGGGGAAGCCCTGGAAGAGCGGCGAGCTGGCGCGGCAGCCGAGGAGGAGGAACACGTTGTCCGGGTCGGGGGCCAGGAACGGCGCGCGCCACGGCTCGACGACGAATCCGTTGCCTCGCCCCCCCGGGGAGCGGTCGAGCGCGCGGCAGTCGGACATGGCCGGGTCGTGCAGGGTGAGGCCGCGGTACGCGTAGTCGATGTCGAGGACGCGGTAGGAGCCCGAGGGGAGGTGCAGCATGAGCGCGGCGTTGATGCAGTAGAGCAGGTCTCGGAACCCAGCGTGGCCGCACCCCGGCCGGAGCGCGAACGGGTAGTCCACCGTGATGTTGCCGCAGAAGGACCGGCACGTCGTGATCGGCACGTTTGCGGCGTCGGCGGCCTGCAGCAGCGCCATGGCGTACGCGCATAGAGCGAGTAAGGCGGCTAGGCGGGGACGTGATAGCGCCATTGCCCTGTTACAAGAAGACGATCGAAGTGTGTGCAACGCAAGCGTGGCAAGAGCTCAGTACATGCTAAGAGGGAGGGGGGGGGTGGTATATACTATGAACTGCATGCGACGAAGCAACAAAGATCGATTCCTTGCTTGCTTTTGGTGAAGAGCTGAGAGGCATCATTTGCTTTGCTTTTTCGGAGCTTTAGCTTTTGCTTTCTTTTGATTTTGTTTCCTTGGTCTTCGTGTCCAATGCTTTACAGTCTTTGCTCTCTTTTCCATCTTGTAAAACAAGTGAACACTGAAGTGGACACACGGTGGGCGGATCCATGCATATAGGCCTAGGGGGGCGCACATTACACCGGGGTGGTCCAAATCAGTTTTTCGGCAGCATCATCCTACGTGAACAGTAGTGCGCACCAGTTAGCCCACGACCAGTGACACCGACTCTCCACACCCAGTCCAGTCAAGCCGACAGCAAGGATTTGAAAAGCCCAAGCTAGCAGATGCTCGAGTGGCTTCAGCCTAGGCCGGGGGTGTCCAGCCTCCAGTGGCCTTGCCCATTGGTCTTTGCAGCGTTGCGTAGCTCTGATTGCTTCGCCTGACGGCGCCGACCGAAGCTATCGCCCATCGCGCCGCGTCAGAGCGGGAGGAGACACCGCCCTGCGCATCGCCCATCGCCAGAGAACTCGCCCGTGCGGCGGCAGCGGCGCACGCGGCATGATTCATTTATTTTATACGTGGGAAAGCACGGAGGTAGTACCGGCGTCGGCGTGTGCTATTTCCCCGTTGCGGCATACATTTGAAAACTATCACTACCAAACTGTGAAACGATGGAATTTCTCATCAAATCACGTGATTATTTACTACGCTGCCTATTCCTTCTGAGGAGCGGGCTGGTCCTGCTCTTTTGGGCCGGCCTCTCACCCAAGCAGACCGTGCCCAGCACACAGCTGGGCTGCACTAGGCCTATCTAGTGGACCGGGCCATCCCTTCAACCACTTTACACCAGTAGGTGTTCGTACGCTATATTTTTGAAGAAACAATTTCCATATCCACTAAAGCATACGCACAAAACTGAAGCTTTTTGAATCAGCTCTCACTAAAAATTTCAGTAGTCAGGAATGCAAAACAATTCTGTATTGCATTATATGGCTCAAAATTTGTTTGAACAAAATATACAAAATATCAAATTGTTGTTCAAAGCAAACAAAAAAATACATATTTATATTGAAAAATTATAGGCACACATTTTTGAATTTAAACCAAACAATTCTAATAGCTTAAGTCTGTTGGATTTAATATGGGCTAGGCCCAACTTTAATTCTAATTAAATCCTGAAAATCCCAAAGGCCCATGTGCATGCTAAACCTTTTTAGTCCCATATGGAGAGTTAAAGGAAGTTACACCAATTTATAAGGTGGAACGGGAGTCCTCTTGTGGAATTGAGAGAGCCAATACACGCGCGCCGCTCGCTCGCCTCGCCGAGCCGCTCGCCGCGGTCGCGCCGCGCGCGCGCGCACAGCGTGACGCAAAGCGCGCGCGCTTTCTTTATCTATTCGAAAATCGAAACGCACCGACTCGCAATAAACGGCCGCAATTATTGCGATCGCTTCGTCTCTTCATTTTTGCAATTAAAAGAACAGCACCGATTCAAATAATGGTCGGCGAATGCACTGTTGTCGCATTAGTGAGTAATGGCGACCGCTTCGCCTCTTGACTAGGCAAAGAATGGTCGCGCCTCTTGACTAGACAAGAATGGTTGCGTTACTAGTAAGTAATGGTGATCGCTTTCGTCCGTTGTTATATATAGTCATTATTTGGAACAGAGTGAGGTCTCCAATTCTTCCACGAAAGACACCGCAGCTTCTTTGTTGTCGCCTCCGGCGATCTCCATCCCATGAGGCGCGTACGATCGCACCGAGAGCAGGCCTCCGAACCCTCGTCCTGAAGGCTTGCACGAGCAAGGGCGAATAAGGTTTTGGGGAGCGCTCGCGCGATCGCCGCCGCTTCTCCATTCGACTCTGCTACGCCTACAACCGTGACGACTACTACCGCGACGCCCATCGCACGACTACTTACCACTACGCCATGACAAACGCATTTATCTCACAAAGACTCACCGCCGCTTTTCCACTATCGCTGCTCCTTCCACCGATCCGGTATGTCTATTTCATATGTATTTCTTGGTTAGTAATATTACTAGTTGTTACCTTGAACACCGTGATAGATATGCTAGTTTCGTTCTTCCGATATTAGTATGTCTATAGTGTTCTTGCTTACTTGCTTTGTGAAAGTGGCTAGAATATTCATCATGTTTTATCTACTATATTTCGATTAAAGTAATTCAAAAATGCTCTTATTCTCAACAATCCAAAACCTTATTGTAATAGGCATTTTTCATCAATCGCTTTTCGCGCGCTTAAGCCTCTCAATTGATGGTGCGAATTATAAGAGGTGGCGCACCAAGATGGTGCTTTGGCTAATCGCCATGAACGTTTTTCATGTGGCAAAAGGCAACTGAAGGAACACTTACTCCCGAACAGAGCAAGCGCTCGAGGTCATGATAACCTTTTAAAGGTGCCGTGATCGCCGTTTTAGTGAGAAGTTAGTTGATGCATACATGATGATTACAAATGGGAAAGATATGTGGGATGCACTCGAGGCCAAGTTTGGGGTTTCGATGCAAAAGGAATCGTATCTCATGGAGCAATACCATGACTATAGAATGGTCGATGGTCGCTTCAGAGTTGAGCAGTGCTCATGAGATACAATCCATGGCCAAAGAACTTGAGCATTTCAAGTGTGTGTTACGGACAAGTTTGTCGCAGAGGCATTATTGCCAAGCTTCCTCCTTCTTGGAGGAATTTTGCTACTTCTCTGAAACACAAGAGACAAGAGTTTTCTGTTGAAAATCTCATTGGGTCTCTTGATGTTGAAGAAAAGGCGAGAGCAAAAGATACACACACTAGAGGAAATGAGGGACATTCTAGTGCCAATGTGGTGCAGAAAAAGAATGGCCAAGCTCAAAAGTTCAAAGGCAAAAACAAGACTGCACAAACAACAAGCTTTAAAAGAAGAAGAAGAACACAAAGGATGGTCTTTGCTTTGTGTGTGCGAATCGGTCATTGGGCCAAGGATTGCGCCAACGCAAGGGTGTGAAGAATCGCAAGGGCGTAATTCCAAGTCCGCCAATGTTGTTGTTGGTACCATCGAGACGGAACTTCGTGGTATGGTAATTTACTCGCTGCTTTTTCCGTATGTCAATCTACCGATGGTGGATAGACACTGGTGCTAATATACATGTGTGTGCTGATATTTCATTGTTTTCTTCTTACCAGTCACTCGATTCAAATTGCTCTAATGGGGAACGGGTCACATGCCACTGCTCATGGTGTTGGTACTGGCGATCCAAGTTTACTTCGGAAAGATTGTGCAATCAAGAACGTGCATCATGTGCCATCCATCAATAAGAATCTCGTGAGCGGATCTCTTCTCGTAGAGATGGCTTTAGACTAGTATTTGAGTCCAATAAATTTGTAATGTCCAAATGTGGACAATTTGTTGGTAAAGGCTATGTAAAGCGAGGCTTGTTCCGCCTATCTCTTTCAGATTTGTGTAATAATGTTGTGAATCATATTTTCAAGGGTAATGAGACTACTATTTGGCATTCACGACTTTGTCACATAAATTTTGGTTGCATGACGCGTTAGCTTGACTTTAGAGTTAATCTCAAATTCACCCTTGCCAAAGGTTCTAAATGTCAAGTTTGTGTGCAATCAAAGCACTCGTAAGCCTCACAAGGTCATGGAGGTAAGAAACTTGGCACCATTAGAACTCATACATTCAGATCTGTGAGATGAATGGTGTGTTGACAAAAGGTGGTAAGAGATATTTCATGACTTTGATTGATGATTCCACTAGGTTCTCGCTATGTGTATCTTTTAAAAACTAAAGATGAAGCTTTTCACTACTTTAAAATCTATAAGGCGTGTCGAGAACCAACTTGAAAAGAAAATCAAAAGGGTTAGGTCCGATCGTGGCGCAGTACTTTTCTAATGAGTTCAATTTATTCGTGAGGAACATGGTATAATCCATGAGAGGACGCCCCTATTCACCCTACCAAATGGGATTGCGAAAGAAAGAACCGTACTTAACCGATTTGGTTAACGCCATGTTAGACACATCGGTCTTTCCAAGGCATGGTGGGGAGGCTATATTGACTTCATGTCATGTCCTAAATAGGGTTCCTACAAAGAATAAAGAGATAACTCCATTTGAACAATGGGAGAAAAAGACTATCACTTTCATACTTGCGCACTTGGGGTTGTTTACGAAAGTCAATGTGCCAATTTCCAAAAAGCGTAAGCTTGGACCAAAAACCGTGGATTATGCGCTTTTTAGGCTATGCTCACCATAGCGTTGGATATAGATTTTTAGTGGTGAAATCGAGTACTGACGTGCATGTCGGCACAATTATGGAGTCCAGAGATGCTACTTTCTTTGAGGATATTTTTCCGATGAAAGATATGCCTAGTTTATCGAGTCAGAGCCCGATACAACTCCCGAACTCGCCATTCCAATGGAATATTTTGAGCAAACCTCGATCAAATTCTCGAGGAGGAAGACAATGAAACTCGAGGAAGAGTAAAAGACAAAGGACTGCAAAGTCTTTTGGTTCTGATTTCATTGTGTACCTTGTGGATGATACTCAAGTACCATTTCAAGCATATGCTTCTCCGGATGCGAATACCGAAGGAAACAAAATCAGAGTGAAATGGATTCCATTATCTCTAATGGAACTTGGGAGATCACCGAGCGCCCTTATGGTTGTAAACCAGAGGATGTAAGTGGGTGTTCAAAAGAAGCTTAGGCCCGATGGTACTATCGAGAAGTATAAGGCACGGCTTGTGCCAAGGGTTATACCCAAAAGGAAGGCGAAAATTTCTTTGATACTTATTCACTGTGGCTAGATTGACCACTATTCGAGTACTACTATCTCTCGTCGCCTCACACGGTCTTCTCATTCATCGATGGATGTTAAGACGGCTTTTCTAAATGGAGAGTTGGACGAGGAAATTTACATGGAACAAACCTGGATGGATTTGTAGTAAATGGTCAAGAAGGAAAGGTGTGTTGTTGAAATCTTTGTATGGTCTTAAACAAGCACCTACAAAGTGGCATGAAAATTCGACAGACCTTAACATCTGCGCAGCTTTATTGTAAATGAAGTCGACAGATGTGTGTATTATCGCCATGGTGGGGCGAGGAGTCATTCTATGTCCGTATGTTGATGACATACTGATCTTTGGGACCAACTTTAATGTGATTAAGGATGTCAAGGATTTCTTGTCTCGCAATTTTGAGATGAAAGATCCGGAGTAGCTGATGTTATCTTGAACATCAAGTCGTTGAGAGGTGATGATGAAGGGATTACATTGTTGCAATCTCATTATGTGGAAAAGGTTCTGAGTCGCTTTGGTTATAATGCGATCGCAAACCTTCTCCAACACCTTATGATCCTAGCGTGTTGCTTAGGAAGAATCTGGAGAATAGCCAGAGACCAATTGAGATATTCTCGATAATTGGTTCACTTATGTATTTAGCTAGCGGTACAGTGCTCGACATCTCGCTTGTCGTGAGCAAACTAAGCCGGTTTGTTTCTAATCCGAGATGATCATTGGCATGCTCTGAGAGGGTAATGCGTTATCTAAAGGGTAATATGAGTTATGACATTCACTATACCTGCACCCTAGGTACTAGAGGGTTATAGTGATTCAAATCGATATCCGATGTCGATGAGATTAAGGCCACAAGTGGATATGTCTTCACACTTGGAGGTGGCGCTGTTTCATGGAAGTCTTGCAAGCGCACCATCTTAACGGTCAACAATGGAAGCGTAACTCACAGCATTAGATATTGCCATCGCTGAAGCCGAATGGCTTCGTGAGCTTTGATGGATCTCGCCGGTGGTTGATAAATCGGTACCGCTATTTCGATGAATCGTGACAATCGATCGTGATCGCCAAGGTGAATAGCTTCAAGGATAATATGAAATCATGAAGACATGTGAAGAGAAGATCAAGTCTGCAGAAAATGAGAAACTCCGAGTAATAGCTTTGGATTATATCCAAACACTAAGAATCGCGATCCTTCACAAAGGGTTTATCACGAATGTGATAGACAATGCATCAAGGGAGATGGGTTTGAGACCCACGTGAGTTATACCATAGTGGTAACTCCATCCTATATGATCGGAGATCCTGAAGTAGGTTGGCGAAACAAGCTTTTGGTTAATCGGGAGGAGAGTACTTTATAGACCCACTCCATTGGAGATGCAATTTTCCTAAATCTGTATGGTAGGTTGATTTTATCTTAATGTGTTCTGTGGCTTATTTAAGCAAAGATGTTGTCCTACAGAGCGCCTTGAAAGAACACACCTATATGAGCCCGATCGCTAGTCACACCTATGAGATAGGGTAATCTCTAGGAAGCTCATGAATAGGCCAGAGTATGACTTATATGCTCCAACCCGCGGGATGCTGGCACCTAGTATCGCTTAAGGACTTAAGTGAAACTTATTCACACAAACCGCCAATTCAAGGCTTAGTCCATTGTGCGCTTGTGGATAAGTGTAGCTTCGTTCTAGATGGATGTTCAACCCAACCTGGTCTCCATCAAACACCGATATATTAAAACAATACCGTGGATCAAGGAATTTGACATGTGCCCTTGGGATCCGGTGGGGATTGTTGATTTAATATGGCTAGGCCCAACTTTAATTCTAATTAAATCTCGAAAATCCCAAAGGCCCATGTGCATGTGCTAAACCTTTTAGTCCCATATGGAGAGTTAAAGGAGTTACACCAATTTATAAGGTGGAACGGGAGTCCTCTTGTGGAATTGAGAGAGCTAATACACGCTACGCCGCCGCCGCCGCCGCGCCGTGCCGCGCGGCGCGGCGTGTGCGCAGGCGCGCAGCGCAGCGCCGCAGACACAGCGCAGTCGCGCGTCGCGCGTTTTCTTTATCTATTCAAAATCGAACGCACCGACTCGCAATAAACTACCGCAATTATTGCGATCGCTTTCGTCTCTTCATTTTTGCAATTAAAAGAACAAAGCACCGATTCAAATAATGGCCGGCAGAATTGCCGCATTAGTGAGTAATGGCGACCGCCGCATCTTGACTAGGCAAGAATGGTCGCCGTTACTAGTGAGTAATAGCGACCGCTTCGCCTCTTGACTAGACAAGAATGGTTGCGTTACTAGTAAGTAATGGTGATCGCTTCGTCCGTTGTTATATATAGTCATTATTTGGAACAGAGCGAGGTTTCCAATTCTCCACGAAGACACCACGCTTCTTTGTTGCCGCCTCCCGCGATCTCCATCCCGACGAGGCGCTGTAACGATCGCGACCGGAGAGCAGCCTCCGAACCCTCGCCCTAAAGGCTTGCACGAGCAAGGGCGAATAAGGTTTTGGGGAGCGTCGCGCGATCGCCGCCGCTCTCTCCATTCGACTGCTACGCCTACAACCGCATTTGACTACTACCACGACGCCCATCGCACGACTACTTACTTACTACGCCATGACAAACGACGATCTCACAAAGACTCCACCGCCGCTTCTTCCACTCATCCGCTCCTTCCATCGATCCGCATGTCTATTTCATATGTATTTCTTGGTTAGTAATATTACTAGTTGTTACCTTGAACATCGTGATAGATATGCTAGTTTCGTTCTTCCGATATTAGTATGTCTATAGTGTTCTTGCTTACTTGCTTTGTGAAAGTGGCTAGAATATTCATCATGTTTTATCTACTATATTTCTGGATTAAAGTAATTCGAAAAATGCTCTTATTCTCAACAAAGTCATGCACACATTTATAGTCAGAATTCAGAACTAATGATGTTTTTAGGTAAACCAACCATAACATGTCCATAAATAAATTGATTCCCCATATCATCGTGTTCTAGTTAGATACTTGTGCGTTGCAATGGATAAAAAGAATCATACATGATATAGGACATGCTCCACAGGAGTGAGCAGAAGTGGGAGGAGTTGGGAACCGTGACACGAGAATGGGATGGGATGCACACGCACGACCAAAGAAGCGGCTGCGGTGGGAGACGAGGAAGGAGGCGACGCCGCCTCCTTCCCCGGCAGCCTGTTGTCGTCAATTAGGGGTTGATCCTCGTAGATCTCCCTAGGTGCAAGCAGCACGGATGACGTGATGCCGACGAGGTGTTCCCAGCGACGTATCTGGTCGATGTCGTCGCAGAGTTTTATTTAGCAGCTTTCTCTTGTCTTTCCTTAGCGAGTTTTTTAGGCCGAAAGGATGTGAGACGCACACAGGAGAGGTGGAAGGTGTCAGCGTGAGTTTTTTTCGAGGTGAGACTCTCAGCATAAGAGTAATCTCCTCCTTTTATTAATCGAGAAATCTGCCTTTTCCTCACCTTTTCCCAATTATACCCATCCATTCGACTCTTCCCCACCCGTTCCACGGCCGCACGGCGAGACGCAGGCGCTTTCCAAGGCCAACCCACACCACACTCCACACGCGAAACAGACCAGAGGCAGACCACAAACCAACCCAACCCAGGCAGGCAGGCAGGCAGGCAGCCCCGCCCGATCGGTTGATCCCCTCGTCCTCTCTCCAGTCTCTTGCTCGCTGGCTCGTTAGCTCTCGCCTCGTCGTCTCCTCCCCTCCCCACCCGCGTCAACCTAACCCTAACTCGCTCCCTCCCCGGCTCTCGGTCTCGCCGCCGCCAGCACCGCAGCCAAAACCCTACATCCCCCTCGCGTACGCAGCCGGTAAGCCCCCTCTCTTCTCCCTGTTCCCTCCCCCCCCCCCCTCCTTGATCCCTCTTCTGTGTCGATTCGATTTGGGCTTGGCGTCTGGTCCCCGCGGTTTGATCCGCGGGCGCGGAGGAATGCGACCGCTAGGGGGAGCGGCGGGCGCGTGGGTGGGCGGCGCGCCGCCGCGGAATTTCGGGGTGGGCGCGGGCGGTGTGGCGCCAGGGGATCGCGCGATTCGGCGGTGGGGGCGGGGTGGCATCGGAGGTGGCGGGTGTTATGTGGGTGCCTGGGCCCCGAGGAACGCCTCGTGTCGAGAAATTTTGTGAATTTTAGGAAGGGTTGGAGTGGTATGCTTGGATTGCGGGGCTCCTCTCCATTTCGCTATGGTTTGGGGTGAAACCATGGGGCTGTTGTGCTGGGGGGCTTCATAAGAGTAGAAAATTCCTCTCTTTTTTGCTGTCTGGTAATTAGGTATTGCAATTTAGAAGGGGATGGGAAATGCAAAAGCTGTTTTAATCATACATGAAGAGGGTTTCGGATTCTGTAATCTTGTAATGATTATATAGTGTGTTAGCTTTGTTGTTATGCATGGATGGTTGTATTCTGTTAGTTGATTATGAGGAGAACCAAACATGAACAATTTAATGTAGTTAGCATATGAGAAGGAGAGGTATAGATGGACAGAGACTGGTGGTCAAATGGAACTGGTGTAAAAATGTGTCTGATTTAGATGCTTTTGAGCAAGGGAAATCAGCAGTGGTTTTCGTGTAGCGAGCAAGTTAGCATGCATATGTTATCCGCTCACCAGGCCTCTAACTTGCTGTTACGTTAGCTATAATATAGTTTCTGGTGAATTAATATTTTTTATGTAATGCAGACTTGACTTTGCCTTGCTGTTTGGCATTTGTAGACTTGGTTAGATATACACATTTCTACACTTTAATTTTTTATTTAGTTTTTAGTTTTTACTTAGCAGTAACTGATGTCCTCAATTGATGCAAAGAAGATTAGTACTTTTCTCCCTCCATTATGTGCAAACTATAAATTTGTGTGTGTTTTCTATAATTCTATTCACTGGATAAAATGGAAATGGCTTTGTTGGATATGTAAGAAGAAAAATAAATAGCAATATTAAGGAATTAATACAGCTTTTAAAAAGCTCTCAATGAAATGAAATCTATTCCCTGTTCTTGAGTGAGGGCTTTTGTCCCCTTTTAGCTTTATCTATCTTCAGTCTTCAGGTATTCAATAACAAAAAGGAGCAAGACCATATGATTGATATATTATGAAATGC
Source organism: Ampelocalamus luodianensis (assembly GCA_036346255.1). Classification (NCBI taxonomy): domain Eukaryota; kingdom Viridiplantae; phylum Streptophyta; class Magnoliopsida; order Poales; family Poaceae; genus Ampelocalamus; species Ampelocalamus luodianensis. The sequence continues at coordinate 27,007,543 of CM070625.1, forward strand.
AAGTTGGTTCTCATTGTTTAATTTGTAGAGGTTTTGCTCTGCTGCAGTTGCTTTCATGAAAATTTTATATGCATGTACCTATATGAAAGGTGTTTTTAGTTGTTAATCATTGCCAGGAAGAGATGCTTAAATTGCACTAACTTGAAAGTTTCTGCTGTGCTTAAGAGAACAAACCTTTTTTATGCCCCGAATAGCTTGTATTTCATAAACTGCTCTTAGAAACTCTATTGGGTCATCTGAATTACAATTAGTGAATACTTTATGAAAGCAACTAGTTGAGCTATGCTGATCCAAGCACAAGCTATAATTTGTACTGATCAATATGTTGAATGTGAGGAGGGCTTGTAAATACTGGGTCAATTTTTAGCATCTTAATCTAGGTGTTTCTTGGATCTCTACCATCAACTTGTGTTCCACTTCCACGGTAAATCGCACTTACTCCACTGATTGGCCGGCAGACATATAGTGATATTTCAAATGGCAGCCTCTCAATTAAACTAATCCCAATGTCATAGTCATCAGGAAGTTCCATACACTATAATCTATGCAATTCTTTGTAAAAAGGCTTCTGTAGATGGGTTTATGTCATGATTATTTAGTAAAAGCTCTACATATGTTTTTCCTGGACTGATAATTATTTGGTTGAAAACTTGACTGCAGGTATACAACAGTGTGATCATTTGTTGAAAATGCCGTCTGCATCCAAATCCAAGTCAAAGGACAGGTCAGCTACAAAAGCAGCAAAAGAGCAACCTAAGGTTGCTGCAAAGCCAATGGGGAATGGTACAGTTGCAAGTACTTACAACAACCTCTCTGGAAAATTTCATCTTCTGGAACCGTCCTCCTCTTTTCTGGGTAGCCAGGGTAATGACAAATTAAGGAATACAGATGAAATAGATGAGCATTCTCGTAGTTCCCATGGTACAGGGGACTTCGATTGTGCCTCCAACAATGGTAGCTGTTCTGGTGAGTCAGAAGACCCAAAGGAAAAATCAACCAGCACTGCGCCTCGAGTGGACTCTGTTCCTGGATGTGATATTGATAAACGTGAGAAGATCAGGCAAAAGAATGAGAAGAAGCATCAAAGGCAGAAGGAGAGGCGTGCCCAGGAATTACATGAGCGTTGCAAGGGATACCTAATGTCCAGAAAACTGGAGGCACTCGCGCAGAAGCTTGTTGCAATGGGTTTCTCAGCAGATCAGGCAACAATGTCCCTTATACAGAATGAGGGCAGTCTTGAGGAGTCTGTTGCCTGGCTCTGCAACTTCGATGGCAGTGAGGAAGCCAAGCAGCAAGTTGCAGTAGATCAACAGTCTGGAGCTAATTTGAAGATTGATATAACTGATGAGATTGCAAAGATTGTGAGTCTGGAGGCGAAATTTAAGTGTACAAGGCTAGAGGTCGAAAGGGCTGTTGTTTCTTGTGAGGGTGATCTAGAAAAGGCTGAGGAGGTCTTGAAGACGCAGAAGCAAGAATCGACAACAACCTCTTCTAAGCCTGAAGGGTCTAGTGATTCAAGTGGCTTGGCTAACAAGCAGCAGGTCATGCTTGTGCAGAACCCAGCAAGGCCTCAAACTAATGGATTTTCGTTAGTAGGGGCTCAGCAAATGAGGAGAGATGAGAAGGACTTAAACTACAAGCTTTTGTTAAATGGTGGTGGTCTGAAGGAACCTGCAGTTAAAGGCTTTCAACCATTGGCTACACCAATTAAGCTAGAGATGGGCCGGCAACAATTTGTTCAACCCGAGAAGAGGCGGCTTAGTGCCAATTCGGTTCCATCAGTTTCTTATGTGATATCATCTCCTTTGCCCGTTGCAGTATCTCAAATGAAGTCAGAAACACAACATGTAGCAGCAGGCAATGAGGTGAGAAGTGCAATGCATAACGGAAGCTTGCGCGAGTCGGTAATTGTAATGCAGCGTCCTCAATCTGCAGCTGCCAAGCAAAGCCTACCATCCACAAGCCATAGCATGTTTGCATCTGAACCATCTTCAAGGGAATGGTACTTAAATGGTGCATCAGGTGTGGATATGATGTTGAATGGTGGTTTAGGGCATGGACTACGAAATATGAGTTTGGACAGCGTTAATTCTGCCAAGCAGTTCGTGCATGCAAACCATCAACAAAGTTTTGTTTCCAATCCTATAGAGCTGGCTGCTAATGGTTGGGGTGGTACCCGGGGTTCTGGAGGCACACCATCTTCCCTTGCTGTGGCGTCGTCACTTGGGCTGTTTAGAGGATGGAGCTCGTCCGAGCCCTCTTCTACCATATCTCATACTGATTGGAGAACCAATGGGCCAGCACCTTGTGACTACACCTCAATAGACTGGAGCCTTGACACAACATTGTTGAACCCCGCAGCAAAGAGCGAATGGCTGTCTGACACATGGTCAACAATGTTCATGGGTGGCAGATCCACAAGGCCATCTGGTAACCTTGGGTGCCGGCATCGCTGGGTTGCATGACGGCAATCTTCCAATGGAACCTGCTCCATCACCCCGACCTTATGAGTGGCCTTCTTTCTGCAGGGGAGGATCTTCCTAGTTTCCGTTACCCTGTAGGTAAGAAGCTATTGAATAAAAAAAGTAAAAGATGTCATTTATTTCTGTTCTTGTTTTGGTCTCAGTTGCAGTTGGTTGAAAAGTTTTACTTCTTGTGTATTGAACCGTGCTTGTGTATCTTTGACTGTTGACCGAGATAAGTCATCTTTCTATGAAATCGCTGTGCATGAAAAATGAAGAAAGAAATTGAAGATATCTTGGCTGAAATGGATGAATGCCCCCCTTTATCTCTCTAAAAAAAGCTCACTTAAGGATTATTGGTTATAGATTGGTTCATCTAAGCCCTGTTTCTTCTTAATGCAAGTACGGTTTCTTAATGGGACCATTCTAAAGAAGTTTAAAATGTTTTCCTGTTTTATTTGTGCTAATGGATTCTCTCTGACATTTGGATAAGCATCTGCTCTTATCTTCCAGAAACGAGGAAATGGTAGTGTTATGAACTGTAACTTGAGTTTCGTCCTCCTGCGCTGTTTTTATATGTGGTTTAAAATAATCTGAGGTCTATTGTGATTGCAAACCATTTAGGGCTCGTTTGCTTCTCGCTATAGACGCTCAAACAAGTTTTGAGATGAGTTTTTCCCCTCATCTCAATTTTTGTACCCCCCCCCCTTGGTGTGAGTAGCTTTCTTATCAAAGCAGAGTCTGCTAAAATAATTATATTATCCTATTAATGTTTTGCTTACTGCTGTAGACATTCAAACAAGTTTTGAGATGAGCCCCCAAATTTTCCTACCATTTTGGTGTGAGTAGTTTTTTTTTAAAAAAAAAAAATCAAAGCAGGGTCTGCAAAAATCATTATATTACCCTGTTAATGTCTTACACTATGGAACGTAATGAATTGCATCCCCATTTGGACTAAGGTGTGTGAAGACTCTACAATATTTCCTCATTCTAGAATTCTAGTGTGACGTTCAAGCATGTTTGATTTAATTAGCAAACCAGTCCTCCCATTGAAGTGGTGTTACTATTGTAACTTAGATGAGTAAAGTACACTATTGGTTCCTAAAGTTGTCTGGTTTGATCACTTAGATCCCTTATCTATGGAACTTTATAATTAGGTACCTAAACTTGTTTTAAGTGTGTCACTAGAGGTTCCAAAGTGGGTTTGCTGGGTTTGACCATTGACGTGTCACGTTGAGCAGTGCCAGCGTGGTGGCGGGCGCGGGGGGGATCCCATGCTGCCCTCCCCATCACCTTCTTCGACGCTGTTTGGCTCTTCACCAGCACTGTTGATCGTCTCCTCTTCTTCCATCACCCCAATCGAGCCTCCTCCCTCCCCCTCCTCCGCTCCTCCTCACTCGTGCTCCACTGCTTTTACTCGCTCGCCGGCACCCTCACCCACCTTGGCTCCCTTACATGCCCTTCCTCTACTCCTACTCCCACGATGACCCCATCGCCTTCCCCCTTACCTCCTTGTCAAGTCTGACTGCCCTGACGATTTTGACCACCTTGTCGCCAGGTCCCCGCCATGCAGGCCACCATCTTCCCGGGCCGTAGCCTTTGCCTCGGCGTCTCTGTCCACCATGCCGCCTGCGACAACGCCTCCGCTAAGCACTTCGGGGCCGTCTCAACGGTTTGGATGATCCCGAGGCCACGCTGTCGCTGACGGTGGAGGCTGACGCTGCCACTAGCTTGTCAAGCAAGCCCCTCGCTCCTATAAAAGGCATTCCCAAATTAGCTCTAACACTCACACCACTCCATCTCTCTCATTTCCTCCCTTCCATCGCCTGTGCGGCAATTCGGCTGCAACGCCTTCTCCTTCCTCTACCCAGGCTACGCCTGCCGATGCGAACCGCCGCCTCGGTTAGGATATTCACAATTCCTTGCGCTCACAACATCCTCACCATCAGCTTAACCCTTTCCCCTCAATTCCAGCTAGCATTGTCGGAGTACTGCCACCACGGACGCCCTCCTCCGCCACCTCGGGTTATCGCTGCAACCATCTCTGGTGTGTCTTTGTCCCTATTTTCTCCAAAAATGGACCCCTCTTAGCCTACTCGTACTCAGCCACCTCTTCCTCAGTCGATTTCCCCACCGCTCTCTCTGTCGTCCTCCATAGCTGCCGCCGCCTCTGCTCTCACCGCTGGCCATCCTGGCCTGTGGACTCGCTCCGACAACCACTCCCTAAACTCCCTACCCTCTTCCTCTCCCAAGCCTCGCCCCTGACTCGCTCCGGCGCGTGTGGGAAGGACGCCGCCACAGCCCTCTACCCCGCAAGCCTGGCACTAGTCAACATGACACGTTAGCGGTCAAACCCAACAAACCCACTTTGTGACCTCTTGTGAACACTTAAACAAGTTTAGGTACCTATTTGTGCAGTTTCATATATGTGAGACCTAAGTGATCCAACCAAAAAGTTTAAGGACACATAGTGTAGTCTACTCAACTTAGATCTTGGTTTTATAATTGAAGTGGTGCGTTTATACCGGCTAGGTATTGCCCAGTGCTTTTTTATCATTGAAATTGACCTGTGCATGCTTGCTTGTGTGTACGAAGTGAAGTGTGACTCTATGGACGTATGGTGGTGCTGTGCATAGCGGGGTTGTTTTTCCCTTATAAGCGGCGGCTTTGTTCTTGGATTGTTTATTGCCTTCGTTGATCAGTCTTTACCGCCGTACTGAAATATCTTGAACATGATTAGCTGTAACTGCCAAGCATTTGTTGCTGTGTCAATTATTTGATGCCCAAGTAAAATGGTCAAGAGTAATATTGAACAACCCGCTCGGAATTAAAGTTGCATGGCCCCAAGTGGATGCAGTAGCTGCATGAGTTTCTATAATAGTTCAATGTTGATGCAAATATGTGATCGCTCATTGATTTTTCTGGTTTCATCATTGTGGTATCTGGTATGGGAGATCTGGTTATTTTGGCTGGCTGGCGTTTTCCATTAGAGTGATGGACTGATAAGTGATAACTTGAATCAATCCTTCAGGGTTCAGTGAGACCTCACATGTGATTGGTTATTTCCTTGGAGGCTCACATCTGAACTTTGATGATATCGTTAGCATACTTGTTTCTCTTCTTTTCGAGCAGTTGGGATAAGGCTGCTATCTCGAATTCTGGAGTCTCGACCACTCTAGAAATACTTTATGCTGAAAGAACTTGCTGAATGATAAACATCAACGTCACTCGAGAATAAATTGCCTGGCCAAACATTCCGTTCGTTCAGCCAATCTTCTGCGGCAGCTGAAGACATCGGCGCATTTTCTTCTCTTGTCAACTTGACAAGACCACTTGCCGGATGCCCAATTTCTCGGCGAAGCGAAGCGAATGCGATGCATTGCTGCTGGTACATGTGCATCTATTTGGTTGGTGATGCCGGGAAAAATGTGTGCCTGAGAACGATGAAGTTTTTTCTGATTTTTGCATGACTAGACATGCTTGAAGATTCATTGTTTAGTCGGAGATCTGAGCCGAAAACTTAAAAGTAAAAAAGTACTTTGTAAATAAGAAAGTTGAATGTGCCCTACGAAGGAACGTCGTATGTATAACAGTTCTCTCCTAATATCTTTGCTAAACTTGCTGCTTGTGGCAGGCGTTCGATTTTGGACGCTGAGCCAGGCTAACTACGACGAGAGGGTCATCAGGCCAGGCTAGGAAGAAGAACGCTCAGGACAACAAGCTCCCAGCATCTCCGGCCAGGCCAATTCTCTCCAGTCCTTCAACCAAACAGACCATAGCGTCTAGCGCTCTTAGCTAGCTCACGGCCGTCGCTCATGGGCTCATGGTTCATTTTTTACTCGGAAATCCATGTTTGACCACGTTGCTTGGAATGGCGGTGTGGCAGGCACGCACAAGTGCGGTGCGCCTGTGCACGTCTTTTCACGTCTTGTTTCGACGTGCATCGATTCGTACTTTGTACGTGACTGGAAATGTCAGTGCTAAATATTCCGACGCCGTAGTGCTGAACCCCTGTGCAAAACGTCGCGTCGTTATTTCGACAGCTTATTCGAGCTCTATCAATTTATCCATCCCTCTGCGCAATCAATCTTTTCGTCCCAAGACCTGCCTGGATTTTTACAAAGATACACTCCTAATCTCATATGCGTTGCTCGGGAGCTTTTTTTTAATTTTTTTAATCCTTTCTCAAAAATTATTTTAAAGAACTTTATTTCCAATTCTGTCCTTTTGGTCAGGCCATGACCCAATGGCGTGATCAAACTATTCTATCACGTCACTGACTGCGGCGTGATCAAGCTGCACTGTCACGCCACCGACCCATTTGACGTGTCCGTTTTTTGGCTAAGTCCTGTCATGCCACTCCTCTTGCGTGACAGCATTCGTTTGCCACGCCGAGATCCGTGACGTGACAATATGTTTTTACCACGTCACGCGTTGTGGTGTGACCAAAGGGGTCAGAATTGGAAATAAAGTTAGGAATATGCTATATTTAAAATAATTTTTAAAAAAGATTAAATAATAAAAAAATTTGTTGCTCGAACACGGTGCGCAAACAACGAGACGAGCGCACTCTGCCCCGCCTCTCGGTAGGCACACGCAGCACACTGCCACCGCGGTGAAATTCACACAACCAAGCAGTGGAAAACTCGAAACGCGCTGCCTACGGCTGCCCCCCCCCCCCTCAACAGGACGCAAATCCTCTACCATTCTATGGCAATGTCATGGTAAACAGTGCTATAACATTGTTTTGTAGCCGTCAGATCGAAAAATAATAGATGGGATTGGGATCTGGCACTGTAGCATAAGCAATGTGCAAAAACATTGTAGCAATAGTGCTGTTCACGAACTCTGTGGCGAGATTGTAGCGATTGTTCTCATCCGCCGTTGTTTTTTGATCCGACGACTTAGATCCTAAGAATGTCATAGCAGTACTGTTCATTTATGACATTAGAATGTCAGAGGATGCAAGTCCCCCTAACACGGGTTACACGACACGGCCGGATATATACCTTCTCATTAACGATGTACCTTCAACGATCCATCTTTTACCAAGTGGACTACATGATTGAGTCTCTCTGGAGTGCTGGAGAGTCTAGTAAAACCTAGCTATGATGAGGAAGAGTAAACAAAAAGGACACGTACAAAGAACCTCCTCCTGATTCTGTGTCTCGCACAATGGTGGTACTCGAGAGCTGGAGCATGTTCGCCCCCATTCGAGGGCAGATGCTCGATCCACTAAAATCTTAGCCTAGGAGAACCGGATTTGAGAACCCAGCGCACACCACGTACATGGTACCTGCAGTCGTGCTAGCACTTGGTAGTTAATACGACAGCAAGGTAGTCAACCAAACACGCTTGCGCGCCTAACATTCGCGCTGTGGGACGGCGACCACAACAGTGCCGCGCACTCCCACGCACGCACGTAACCCCGCCCCGAGCCCCACTCTCTCGCAGTGTGGCCGGTGCGCGCCCGAGCGCGTGACGCCCTGACCCATCCGGACCGCCCAGAGTGGCACGGCACGACCGACCACCGTGCATGAGAGTGGACACGCATCGCGCCGTGACACATGCACGCACCTGCCGGCCGCGACCGCGACGTGCACCGCCGCCCACGCGCAACGCGGCACGACGGCCGAGGTTGCCGCCGCGCGCGTCCGCTCTCTCTCACCCACCGGTCGCCACCCGTCCGGCCGACGCGCGATGTATGTCGAGCGGTTGAGCCCCTGCATGCCCTGGAGCGCAGCATGAAATGGTACCATTGATCATGTGTGTGACATCATCACATCAAGGCTTCCTTTGGCCCCATCTCCTTTGGTATTTATCATAGGCAAGGGTATAACAGGAAATGGCACCAAACATTTTCATGGAAAGCTTCGAATATCATATAAGGAGTTCAAAACATCGTGTGTATATATAAAAATCTATGAACAAGAGAGAAATACATTTTTTAAGATAATGAAGAGAAAAATATACCCTTCAAAGATACACAGTCCATTTTATTTACGAGTATAAAGTATCAAACAAACCAAGATGTAATTATTAGTTTGCAGCCTTACAACCAAAAGACGATTAAAAATTAAACTCAATCATTGCAAATATTGTGGCTAAGCCTCCACCCATGAAAATTGAGGATTTGCTTTACCACAAACTCCAACCTTTGGCTTCCCTCCAACATAGACTCCTGCTAGGCTGATTTCTGCAGGTTTGCCCAAGTACCTAGTCAGTACCCACTAAATAAGATAACCTGCAACGGATTAGTTATAATCTTTTTATAAAAACAAATAGACCAACATAACGCACTAGCTCCCACCAGGAGTTGTGACTTTAGAATTTTTGGAATACCAGGTAACCAATTTCCAAACATGTTTGCTATGTTCACAGGAGGAGCTAAATTGAACGCATATTGAATAACCTACCATGCAAGACGTGCAAATGGGCAATCAAAGAAAAGATGCTGAATTGTTTCCTCTTTACTATAGAAACAACACTTTGTACTTCCCAATTTAGAAATGAAATTGATGGATGTGGTAACTGCATACCTTTATAGAAACTTGGATTCAGACATTTATATGAAGGTACCTGAAGATATCTCTGTTCCGAACCAAGATAGAGTAAATAGAAATCCGTACAGTGTGCAACTCAGAAAGTCACTGTACGGACTTAAGCAATCAGACATGATGTGGTATAATCGCTTAAGCGACTTTCTATGCAAGAAAGGCTACACAAACAATGAGGATTGCGGCTCAGACATGGCTGCATCACAAACGGCTCCACGGTGACTGGCAGGTGGGACCGGCACGACGCATGCGGGAGGAGAGAGGGCATGCGGGTTGCGGCGGAATTAGGGCCGAAAGCGAAAATAGGAATGTGCTGAAGGGGAAGTTTCGGCCCAAGAGGCTTTTTTTTTTCTGAGATTTTAGTTTAGTTTTTCTTGTTAGAAAATACATCAAATTCAAATATCAAATAGAAAATAGCAAATGCACTCGAATTTTTTTAAAAAATCTAGAAAATATATCCAAGTACAAAGAATCCAAATAAAATAATTTTGATAATAGTTGATGTTGATATTAATCACATTAAATTATTTTTTATTTTAAAAAATCCAGATTAAGCTTTAACTTTAACTGAACAATTCAAATGGTTATTTTTATTTTTAAAACTTCAAAAACAGATTAATTTTGGGATGTTACAAACCTACCCCTCTTAAAAGGGAATCTTGTCCCCGAGATTCGGGCTGACTAAAGAATAGGTTCGAACCAACCTTGCCTACTCTTCCCAAAGATTTCTCTTATAAGTAGAACAAAGCTGTAACTGACGTAGGTCTAACTTAAAGGCTTACCAGAAATGACGTTCTGAACTGGTTGAACTTCTTCTGCAGTGACATGATTCAGTCTTCCTCTTGAGGTAGTTGATGGAGTCCTAGTAGCTTGATTTGGAGTCTGAGGCATCTCTCTTCCTGCTCTTGGTAAAGAAGTTCTGGCTGGTGTAGCTCCCAAATTGAATAGAATTGGTGTTGGCCCTTGCTTCTACAGACACTTGTTATCATAATGACTTGTCTCATAGCAATTGAAACAAGTAACTCCTACAACATGATTGTTGGCCCTCTGAGGTTGATGATTATTGTTGTTGTTGATGCTGGGAATTCCTGTGTTTCCTGCATGAGACACTAGTGCAGGGGTTCTGAATTAGGCAGATGAATTATTAGAACGAAAAGGCTGCTGAGCATTGGTTCTGGCTCTCTGTAGCTGATTCTGATGAACTCCATGTTGTATTATCTTCCTTTTGCAAGATTTGTCCAATTCACGACGAGAATCTTCTATGAGTACAGCTTTATCCACCAGATGCTGAAAATCCACATAGTCCTTTCCAACAACTTGCAATTTCAAACTGGGGTTAAGTCCACGCTTGAATTGCTTCTGACGTGCGTTATCTGTAGAAACATCTTCTGGGGCATAACGAGAAAGTTGAGTGAACTTGTTGAGATATTCACCCAAGAGCATGTTTCCTTGCTGGAGTTCACGGAATTCATTATTCCTCATTTCCACAATACCATCTAGAACATGCGCTTGACGAAAAGCTGTTGAAAATTCCTCCTAAGTAATGGCTTGAGAATTCTCATGAGCTGCGGTGTAGTTCTACCACCATTCCGCAGCTGTACCTTCCAATTGATGTGAAGCATAAAGAACTTTCTCACGATTATTGCATTGGGCAATGGCGAGCTTTTTCTCCATAGAACGAAGCTAATCTTCTGCGTCCAAAGGTTTTGACGAATGAGAAAACATAGGCGGATGAGTCCTCATATACTCTGATAACTTGGAATGGTGATGAGTTGGCGGTGGAGCAGCTGTTGCTTGATTATTTTGATTATTTTAATTCAACAAGTTGACTATTGCCACAGCGGCCTGATTTTGTTGAGTCATCATATTATTCATATTTTGCATCATTGCACTCATGAATTGAGTCTGAGCTACTAGAAGTTGTGCTACACTTGGATCTGCGGCTCCAGGGGCTGGTGACTGGCCACTGGCATTGATATTGGCATTGACACTAGCATTGACATTGGCATCATCAAACTGTGAGCGGCTTGATGTGTTGCGAGTATCTACCATCTGCGATGATTCTCCACAGGTTTAATATGTAAGATAGAAAAGCAATATAAACGAGAGGGAATAGCACCATAGACGAGATAGAGAAGATAGAAACAACTTAATGAGGGAAAAATAGATTATACCCAAAGACAAAAGGCAAAGAAAACATAGCTGCAACGCTATGAAAGAACAAACACAAATAACTCTTCAAATTAAAGTCTTAGAGTGACTGCAACATAATACTTGACAGCAAAACTGCAGCTCCCACTTACACACAACCCGAATAAAGACCTAATACAACAACGATCTAAAATGCTACTAAGGACTCTAATAGGATGGCTCCCACTCTGGACTGGAGAACGAAGACTCTTCAACTTCTGGCTCTAAATCACTGTAGAACACCCCTGTGTTGCGAACTGCTGGCGGGGACTCTGGACGAACAACTATGACAAAGTGACGAAGATACTCTTGACGATTGCCGGTGATTCGACGCCTTTCTTCTGGACTGGGTGGAGTAGGTGACGACAGTGGAACTGGCGAAGGAACTAAAAATTCCCCCAACTCTTCTTCTGGCTCAGGAACAACTGGCACTAACGCTACTTGCATCACATACATCCTAAGTAACTTGGCCAAACTGATCCGGTGCAACCTGCAAATCCTTTGAACGACTTTTTGGGCAACTTTGACTGTTGACATGTCTTCAAGCTCATTGTAGCACTTTATACTGTGATGATGGATGTGACTTTCAAGCCTCACGATGAAATACACCCTTGTCTCGAATCCAATTCTGTGCCCCTTCACTCTCTTCTCCTTGGTGAAGTATGTTACACCTCTGCTTGCTCCCAAACTCTGCAACAAACACTGAAGAACTCCAGACCATTCTCCTCTTTGATCACGATACACTTGAACCATCTAAAGGAATTAACAGGACCAGAGGATCAAATTAAGATTACAAATCAAATTTCAGACAAGACACGAGACCATATATCTAGAACAAGGTGAGAAAGATTTAGAGTAGGTTAAGAGAAAAGAATAACCACTTAAGTCCAATTAAGTTGATTTGATTTAGAAAATAATTTTTAAAACTTTTGGCTAAACGACCAAGGTAACTAAGGTTGTGTTCTACAATCGATATGACTCTGATACCACCTTTGTCGAGACCCAAAAATACATGTCTGGAACCCTCTGTTTATTCTGAACTAGTCCTAGATCAGTAGCTAGCTCATGCAGGCAACAATGATGAAATACCATTATTAGATTTAACTAAAAATATCTCAAAGTAACAAATAATAATAATAATAATAATAATAATAATAATAATAATAATAATAATAATAATAACTGGACCTTATGATCAACGTTTACTTAACTTGCCACACAGGGCTAAAGAAACAAATAAACACTTGTAGCGGAATGAAACTCTTGAAATGGCTAATCAACATGCCCACAGGCAATCGAGTGGAGAACACATCCTAATCCGTAAAACCTTCATAGTCCTCCTAGAAGAACTCTTGAGCAGCTTGATACTCTTCAACTGAATTGCAGAAATTGAAACCGTGAGCACATAAAGCACTCAACAAGTCGCGGGGAAATGTATGCAAATAGTATTCATCTATGGCTTGAACAAAGGTTAGCTGTATGGCTCTTTTGTAGAAAGCAACATTTACGATAAATACAATAAATATATTCAAATGCGTAATTGAAAAGAATAGTAAATACACAAAGTAAACAATTTCTTTAAAACAACCAGTGAACTATCCATCCACTTCCCTAGACAAAACACCAAGTGAATTACCCGTTCACCAAACAAACATTATATTCATCAAGTGAACTTCTCATTCACACTCCGACACATTTATAAAAACTCTATCTCCCGTGTGAAATTCCTAGGCATGTCCATTACCGCGAACACGGCTATTTGAATAGTTTTACACTCTGCAGAGGTTGTATAGCTTGACCAACAAGAGATAGATCAACTTATAATGTCAGACATTTTACGTTTCCGTAGGCGTGCGACTAAGTGATCATTGCATAGCTTTTACAAAGCTCCTCTTAACCTAATTTTGCATGCTAAGGTTTCAACATTGAATGTCTTTCTGACCAAACAGGGCCCCTCTTGCACCACTGTGAGTATACGTTTCTCATAACTCACGCTTCCCACGATAGAACCGAGATTAAAACATTGCTAATTAATTAGCCAGGTCCCGCGCCATACAGGACATGTGGTTGTACGGTTAAGGCCCAGTTCAATGGCGCACAAGATTAAGTCCTTGACAAGTTACTTAGGCAATCTTTCCACAACCCAAACGTGCTAAACCCACACCCTCAATCCATCAACCTGCTCGCCCGAGCGGAAACCATTTTTGTTTAACAAAACCAATGACATACCCTATCATGGTACCCAAATTTTAACAAGAGTGGCTAATCACCACGATTCCATATATCATTAAGTCACATGTGATGATAAACCCATCGTAACTAAGCTGAACTAAGCATATGTATGATACCCATGTTGGTAATACAAATATGTCCAACTATAATTATCCAACCTAAGGTGACAAATAATTTGTGGCATTCAAATAATCAATGGAGACATAATAATAATAGGTAATATCATAGCATGCAATTATATAAAATAATATACTTTTGAAATCATAGGTTCAATATGATTAAAGGACTACGATTTACCTTATAATAAATCTTGAGATTGATCTTGATCTTGGTGAACACCCTTGCTCAAAACTTCCCGAAGTATTAACGTATACTCGTAAACAAGAAAATAAACCAAATAAATAAAAATAGATATAAAACAAACTCAAAAAATTAAATAAAACTTTCAAATAAATAGATCTCGAATTTAGATGAATTTAAAATTTTTAATAGACTCAAACGGAGTTCGAATGCAAAAGATATGAGCTCTATAAGTTTGAAATCACATAGAATCATGAAAATCAGATTTATGGATTTACTGAATTATTCTTCTGAAGGAAAAAGGAATTATGACATCAGCTAACATCAGTAAGGATGTTCAGACTGGACGAAGCTTCTCTGACAAGTGGATCCCACTTGGAACTGGCTTGGCGCACATAGACCAGGTCTACACAAAAACGGATATGAGGTTAGGATCTGGACTGTCGCGTGGATGCTGGTGTGGCCCTAACGCAATGCCACGAGGGCGACACGGGGATGACACGTCAGCACAAGGGGTGACGTGGCTGGTGAGCTGGCTGGACACGATGGTTCAACGATGGCACAACTGTGGTGAACATGGTCTCGGCGGCTGGAGGCTCTCCGGCGACGGCGGAAGCACACCACTGGACAAGGATGACATGGCGAACATGATGACACGGTCCAGTCTCGTCGGCGATGACCACAGCAGTGGTGGCGGCAAGAAAAGCGGCGGAGCAATGCGGTTGCATGACGGCGAAGCTCCACGGGGTTTCTCCTGAGACAAGGAAGTGCGCATCACGTTGGCCACGCAATGGCGATCTCGGAACTGACGATGATGAAGACGATGGCTCACCGATGGCTGAAAAGGTTTCAGTGGCAAGAAGCTTCTAGGGCACGATTCACCCAAAAGGCCGCACAACTCTAGATACGGGCTATGGTTTCAGAAGCGAGAGGTGGGCGTAGAGATTCTGACGCTCTCACGGTCCTTAAATAGGCATGGGAGAGGGGAGTTCGCGAGCAGCATGGCGCAACAAAACGGCTTAGACACAGACTGAGGAGTCCAGGAGGAGGATGATGAACAGTGTTTTCGCAGGGGCCTACAAGTCAGCGATTGCGGCTTAGACATGGCTGCATCACAAACGGCTCCGCAGTGACTGGCAGGTGGGATCGGTACAACGCATGCGGGAGGAGAGAGGGCATGCGGGCTGCGGTGGAATTTGGGCCAGAAGCGAAAATAGGAATGGGCTGAAGGGGAAGTTTCGGCCCAAGAGGCTTTTTTATGATATTTTAGTTTAGTTTTTCTTTTTAGAAAATACAGCAAATTCAAATATCAAATAGAAAATAGCAAATGCACTCGAAAAAATTCTAGAAAATATATCCAAGCACAAAGAATCCAAATAAAATAATTTTGACAATTGTTGATGTTGATATTAATCACATTAAATTATTTTTTATTTCAAAAAATCTAGATTAAGCTTTAACTTTAACAGAAAATTCAAATGGTCATTTTTATTTTTAAATCTTCAAAAATAGTCCAAATTTTAGGATGTTACAGCATTTGCCGCAAATCTATTAGCAAGGTATAGTGCAGAATCTACCAAAAGGCATTGGTAGGGAATAAAGGACATCTTCCGATACATCTAGGGAAGCAAAGACCTTGGTTTGTTCTTTGGATTTAATAATGATGAATTTGTGGACTACTCTTGGATTAAATTGCTAGTAGTTGTTTTAATTTATTGAACTCTATCCGTTAACATTGTGTCCATTAGTTGTTTTTGCTTCCGCTTATGTTCAGCTGTAGAGTGGGTTAGTGGCATTCCAGGGTAATGTGGGTCTTGGGGTGTTACAGTTGGTATCAGAGCGGGCTTCAGGTCCGTGGTAATTAAGTTATTAAAATGACACACTGTGCACAGTAGGTGGGGTTGGGTAATTCATTGCTTCCGTAATTCTATTGTTATGTTTCATCAGTTGAGCAATTGTTAAATTGCTTCTGTACTATCCTTCTTGCTGTTAATCTATGATATGATGTGATGTATTATATTTATGAATTTATTCTATGATTGTCATGAGATGATCATGTATATTCATAATTGATTATATCGTTTCGCGTGTCGATAATGGATGTTAAGAAGAGGAGATCGTGGTTGTTACTCCGATTCACGTGTTACACCACTGCTCGCGGTGCATGGGTAGGGGAGTAGTTACCCCGAGTATCATAGGGTCAGGTGTTAAGCGTGAAGTGCTTTAGAGAGTTGTTCTCTTCCTTGATTTATGAATTTGGCGATTCTTGCCCTGTGGTGGTTGATGAATTTCTTCTGGGTTCGTGGAACATGAAAGTTTATGCTTTTCAATAGATCCCTATTGGTTCTCTGAAACAATTATTGCTTTTCGACTGTTTAGTTGTTCTTACTACTTGTGATAGTTGTCAATTGGCAAGATTGATGTTTTCTGGTTGCTCCTTCTTTTCATTGGAAGAGAATGACTCATTTATTCGCTCGATAGTTTGGTTAATGAAGGTTTTCTATTGCCGATTGTTATCATGTGAAAGCTTTGGCTTTGTATGTATCTTTTGGATTACTTAGTATGTTTGTTTAAAGTCTCTCTTTTGAATGAAGGTGTCGAATCTTTTTTTGTGATGTCTTATCATGCTTAAAAAATGCGAAGCTATAACTAAACGAATAGATTGTTATGAGATGAGTTACCAAGTTAGGTCATTAGCATGGTGCAAATTAATGGTTCTTAACTACCATCCATGAAAGTGAAATTGATGAATTTGGGATGTCCTTGTATTTGATACATGGTGTATGTTAAATAAGAGATTGTCTATATCTGTTCAGAACCTATGGATCTTACATAGGTGCTAGATTTACCTTTTCCCTGATATGCTAAAATTATCGAAACCTGTACAAAGGACCAGATGGGTGCCGGTGTATCGATTCGTAAAATCCTGTTTATAGAAAATTAGGTTAGGGAATCGTTATTCATGTTTTGAAATGATTTCTGAACAAGGGTAAATGTTGAATCTATGTTTATAAACGGTTATGTGATTGCAATTGGAATCAGTACCGTATGTACCCCTATGATTAGTGCAATCATCAACTGTTAATGAGCGCTGATGGTGGTGTTGAGCAACACCAATAGTCGAATAGACGAATCTTCGTAAGTAGTCTTGATAGCGTGCCTTGTGAAATTGATATTGCTTAGCATAATCTTGATATAATAAATTTGTTTCAACCATGTGGTTTGTGTTTCCTTTAGGAAGTTTCAGGATGGAGTAATAAAGTTTGATGATTCTTGGTACTAGTGTATATTGTCGTTGTTATTAAGTCGTCAGAATGTGAGATTGATGTTAGTTCTCATAGTAATTTGATTACCTATGGTGATATTACTTAAACGAGAGTATTTTAAGTTTTGCTTTCATGATCTTTTGGTGTTCAAGATTGATGTGGTAATTGGGAGTCGTCGAATAAAACGACGGTCGCAAAGTTCTATTGGTTCTTAGGTGATTCACACGATTTGATCTTGATTGTCCGCTTGTTCTTATCTCATAAGGTTTGACAATCTCTTCCTTTGAGGCCTATGTCCTCAAGTGTGGTATCGTCTTATGTTTTCTCGAGTTTTGTCTAATTGATTATTTCTTTTGGTTCTATGTTCATTGCAGTGGTAAATAATATTCTGGTTAGTGAAAAATCGTTTCTATTTGCCTCTCCTTTTGAGAAAGAATCAACTCTTCATTTCACACGGGTCTTTCGAAGGGTTTAAAAGGGTTTTCTATTGGTTGTGGCGAGATTGATGTTAGTACTTGCAGTAAATTGGTCGCCTGGTGATATCGCTTACATGGAGTATTTCAAGTTTAGCTCTTGTGACCTTTTGGAGCTTGCAAATGCTCTGGTAACTAAAAGTGAAAGTATTTTAAATAAAATGAGATATTGGAATGTCCTATTGTTTCTTAAGAGATTCGTGTGATTTAGTATTAAGGGCTCTTTAGTTTGAGTTGGCAACGTGAGGTTGCACTCATTGAAAACTATGTTGGTTCGTTTAAGAGGAGATTAATCTGCTTATTTTACTTGAAATCTCGTAAAGAAAAAAAAATTGTTTTGAGTTTTTGTGGTTGGGATCATTTGGATATCATGTTTCTTGAATAGTTGAACTGTTCCGAGCAATTATGATGTGTTGAAGAAGTGTTTTGGATCTTAATCAGTTCTTGTGGTTATTTGAATCATTCCTAGACGTTGTGCGTTTTATGCACAAGAGATGTCGAATTACAATCGCAATATCTTTCTTATTGGTTGATATTTGCTATTTCTTTTTGTGAGTGGTCTGTGCCCTCAACTGTGAACTTAACTTTCTTTTTCTACGATCTTTGTTGTCAGATTTTTTTCTTTTGAGTTTCATGCTCGCTGTGAGGAGCAGCATTTTCTTGTGTGACGAAACTTGTCCTGGTTCGTCTCTTTCTTTTGAGAAATGTTCAACCGTTTTGTGTTGCAAAGTTTTACAAAGCGTTATTTGGCAACTGTTGGTGGTGGTTATTTAATGGTAGTGGTGAGATTTTGCTACCAAGCTTTGGGGGGAGTAGCAGAAGATGAATTGGTTTTGATCTGTACCTCTTGGAGGAAATTTGATTCACATGGAATGATTGGCTTCGAAGTAAATTTGAGTAGTGTTATGATTAAGTAGAACCTATGATATAGTGAAATTCCGGAACTTCTGTTCATGTTGAAAGGTTGGGGATTATCGAAGGTATGGAAACCTTGATTAATTGTATAGAGTAACACAATTAGACTGTCGAACCCGGGAACGAAGGATCCCGAATTCTCTGTGCTTATACACTAGTCCAGATTTCCGATATACACTATCAAAAGTGATAGCAAAATCATATCACGCTTTTATTAATATTATCTCGAGTTTTATTACAACCGGGCTCGAGGCCAAAAGAAAAGAAATAACACAATGGAAAAAAGTAGTAGTAGGCCACACGACTTGCCACGTGCAATCGTCTGGGACGTAGCCTATTCGCCCTGTGTCCTCACCGTCCCGATAGAGGTCTTCTCCGAATAAAGATTATTCAAGAAGAGTAAGCACAACTACCGTGCTTGCAAGTTACACCCAATATTGAAGATTAATGCATGCATAGGGTAAACAAAGGATAATGGCAGGTTATTTTGCATAAACAACATTTTCGATTAAATACCATTAATAGTTTTCTTAAGGCCAATTTTAATAACATACTTGAAATCGTGATTAAGATGACAATGAATCGTGGATAACCTCCAATAAATGAATAGTGAAGGATACCCTCCGACAATTTGGCTAACCGCCAATTTTACCATAGGATTATCCATCCTAAAAACATCTGTGGAAATCATTTTATAAACCAAAACAAGTCTAACTTAGAGTGGCTTTGCTAGCATGTCCATGACCATGACGCGCTATTCGAATAGTTTCTACTCGCAGAGTTTGTACAGCTTTACCCACACGAGATAATATGCTTTTAATGTCGCCAATGCACGCTCCAAGGCGTGTGACTAAGCAATTATCATGAGGCCATTACAAAGCAGATCTTAATGTATTTATGCCCGCTAAGGTTTCACTACCATTGACTAACCATCCTCCCAGCCCCTCTTGCGCCTGGTGAGACTAATGTCTAACCAACACCCACACATACAACATAGCATAAATATCACTAAGATACCACAGATTATTTAGCCAAATCTGTCCCATTCCGCATATGTGGTGGTACGGTAAGGCGTAGCAAAATACGCCAAAGACCGGTCCTTAATCGACTTGGGCGACTTTCCATTTAAATAAACCCATGGGCCGTAATCCTAACAGATTAGGCCTGCATGAACCTCGCACCCACCATACATCCATCACGCCCAAGTCCAAACCCATTTTATTTTATTTAGAGTGAAAACTCATAAAAAGCCTTCCGTGGTAAAACAATACCACCGAAATAAATTTAAAATCAAATTGTAAAGGATTTGGCTAAACCTTCCCAAATAAAAGTGGTCTAAGCATGGCTAAGCATATGACAAATTTTAATAGAACTTTGCCTAAGGGTGTCATGGTATTCATATTCAAAAATCAAATTGGCCATACAATGGAGATTGGAGTAACTATGCATAAATAGGACTTTTTAACAAGTATATAAACATATGCATGCAATAGTAATTTAAAACAGGAATTAAATAATTTAAAATACTGGGAACAATATGATCAATAGTGTAACTTGCCTTCGTTGAAGTCTTGAAATTCTAAATCGTCGGAAGGATCTAACTCCTGAGTCGCCGAGGTCTATACGTGAAATTACGACAAATTAACTCAAATTCAAATAAATTCAAAACTCAGCTCAAACTAACTCCAAAATGAAATATTTTGCTTTAGTTAGCTAGATTATGATTTTAGACAAATTTTGCAATTTGAACCACCCAATTTGGAGTTCATATGCAAAAGTTATGAATTTTAGAAGTTTAATACAAAATCTGAATTTAATTGAATTCTCGAATTATTTTTCTAAAGGAAATTCTATTTATTGTGCAATGTCGACGCCACCAACCAAATTTCAGAATTAAAAGGATTTAATTGAAATTCGACATGCGGCCCCACCGTAAGTGGCTCGGTGCTCATGGATCGAGTCCACCAAGCTCGGGCTCGGGCGGTGTGGTGTGGCACGCCGCGGCCGATCCGGCGTTCACGTCGGTGACACGGGCACAAAAGTCGACGGTCGGCGACGTGGCGGCCACGCAGTGCTTCAACGCCGTGACCACCTCCGGTTCGCCCGACAACGGCGAATCGGCAGCTCTTTGCCGTGGCGAAAAGTGCTATGGTTGAGACCAGAAGGCTAATGCGAACTTATTGACATACCTCCGGGTGGTCGGGGTGGACTGAGTGGCCGGCGGCGAGTCTTTTTGCGGCGGAGTCCTTCGGGTTATTCCGGCAACGGCGTCCCGGCGATCCTTGGCTCCGACGAGTGCGGCCACCAGGTGGGCGACGACGTGGCGATGCCGGAACTGGGGTCGGGGCGGCAATGCGGCTTGGTGGGTGCCGGTGTTGCGGAGCTCCGAGCTTCGGGGCGGCGGCGAAGGGCTCGGATTGCCGGCGTTTAGGGAGTGAGGAAGGGTGGAGGACTTGGGCTCGGGATTGAGGTGGAGGAGGCGCTCCCGTAGCCCCTATTTATAGGGCGCGGGGATGCCCGGGCTGCCGTGGAGGTCACGAAGACCCGAGGGGTTTCCCGGCGAGAATTTGGGGATTTTGGGCAGAGAAAGGAAGGGGATAAGGCCGGGATGAGTGCGACGTGATACGGGGTCATCAATGCGCGGAAGATCAAGGAAAGTCCCGGCGGATTTGGGCGAGTTTGGAAGGTTTCCTAATCCCGGCAATGGCGGACGCGCTCGGTGAGAAAGGAAAGAGGAGGGGAGGAAGAAAGGAAAGAGGAAGATGACGGGGGTTCGTCCGATTTTGATCGGACGGCGGAGATAGATCCTGCGAATCGGTAAGTGGCGATCGGGCGTAGCCGTTGGATTTTGATCCTGCGGCCGAAGTTATATCGTGTGAACCGGTAAGTGAGGGTGGAGCTCAGCCGTTGGATTAAGATCGTACGGCTCAGAGAGGGAGAGGGGTTTCGTGCGGGGAAAGCGGGCCGAATGGGCTGCGTGCGCGCGGGAAAGAAGCTGGGCCGAGGCGGTTTCGGCCCAAACGCTGTTTGAGTATTTTGTTTTGATTTCTGATTTAAATAATTACTGATAAATCAATTTGGCTTTAGAATATAGTAATTTAAGTCCAAAAATTCTGAGAAAATTCACAGAAATTCTCTGGAGTAAATAGGACTTAAATAAAATATTTCCAGCTATTTTGTGGTAATATATTTTGCACATAAATTTGTTTAGCTTTAATTTAATTAAGGAAAGCTTTTGAAAAACCAGAAAATCCACAAAATACATAAATTTTAATTTCTTCAAAATTTGGGTATTACAAACCTACCCTCTTAAAGGGAATCTCGACCCGAGATTCGTGCTTGGTTAGCAAAAAGATCAGTAGTAGTTGGCCTTGAGTTCGCTCTTCATTCTCCCATGTAGCTTCACTTTCTCGGATGATGACTCCATTGCACCTTGTATGATCCGATAATTCGCTTCGTAACACGCCCGCGACATCCGTAATTTTAATTGGTCGCTCCACGAGGTGAGATCTTCTTGAAGGTCGAAGCTTTCCAGAAGGTATGGTCTTCCTGCTCGCAGACATTTCTTTAATTGCGATACGTGAAAGACATTATGCATCGCGATGTGGCTTCGCAATTCTAGCCGATAAGCTACCTCTCCACGCTTGCCAAAATCTTGTATGGCCCAATATACCGGGTGCGAAGTTTACCTTTCGTCCCGAATCTCCTCACACTCGAGTGGGGTAACTCTGAGATAGACAACATCTCCTACCTCAAAGTTCAATTCCTCCGACTGTTATCGGATAACTCTTTGTCGGGATTGGGCTACTTTCGACGCTCCCGAATAGTTTTTACTTTACTTTCAGCTTCTTTGATCAACTCAGGTCCGAGGAGTTGACGCTCGCCCACCTGATCCCAAAGGAGCGGGGTCCGACATTTCCTACCATACAGAGCTTCAAAGGGAGCCATCTGCAAACTGGCTTGGTAGCTGTTATTGTATGAGAACTCTGCGTATGGCAGATCCTTGTCCCAACCTTTTCCAAAATCCAAGGCACAGGCTCGAAGCATGTCTTCAAGAATTTGGTTGGTGCGTTCTGTCTGACCATCGGTCTGAGGATGATACGCCGTGCTGAAGTTGAGTCGGGTTCCCAAGGCTTCATGCAGACTCTTCCAGAACCGGGAGGTAAACTGAGATCCTCGGTCAGACACAATCTTTTGGGTACCCATGCAAGCGCATTTATTCGGCCATGTACAACTCGCTAGCTTGCTACTCGTAGGTGGTCTTGACAGAATAAAGTGAGCTACTTTAGTTAACCTGGTCAATTACTACCCGGATGGAGTCATATCCCGATTGGGTCCTTGGAAGTCCAGTGATGAAATCCATACCAACCTCTTCCCACTTCCACTCGAATTGGTAAGGGCATGCAATGCATCAATGGTCTTTGGTGTTGTGCCTTGACTCTTTGACAGACGTCACAACGAGCAACGAAATCCGCACTTTCACGCCTATGCCGACTCCACCAATATTTTTCTTTAAGTCCCGGTACATCTTGGTGCTACCCGATGAATGGAGTATGGCGACTCATGAGCTTCTTCGAATCGCCTTTATTTTCCGGTGGTTGGGCACACGATGCGGTCTCCGAACCACACCGTCCCTTGTTCATCCTCGAGAAGCCTCGAGCCTTGCCTCTTCTCATATTCTTCTTGATTTCTTGGATGTCTTCATCTTCGATCGCTTTGTTCGATCCGATCCTCAAGAGTCGGTTGAACTTCTAAAGCGCGACGCAACCATGATTGACAATCTCAGCATTCGTGTGCTTCACTCTTCATACACTCTGGCCGATTTTGTTGCACTCGATGGTGTTGCAATATGCTTTTCGCCAAGGCATCTGCTACCACATTGGCTTTGCTCGATGATAATGGATTCCGAGATCGTAATCCTTTATCAATTCCAACCATCTCTCCGCGGAGATTGAGCCTGACTCGGTGAAAATGTACTTGTGCTTTTATGATCCGTGAAAATCTCACAATGGTTACCAATGAGATAATGCCGCCAAATTTTCGTGAGCATGCACAATTGATGCTAACTCTGATCATGAGTTGGGTAATTCCTTCGTGGGCCTCAATCGCCGGATGCATAAGCTACAACTTTGCCTTCCCGCATTAGTACACATCCGAGGCCTTGACGGGATGCGCTACAAAAGATTTCAAAATCCTTGTGGATGTCCAGAAGATTAACACCGTGCCGAGACTAGCCTCTTTTTCATTCTTGGAAGCTTTCACAGCGCTGACCAATAACTCTTCTTCTCCTTCTTCGAAGTTGAGTCATGGGTTTGGCAAGTTTCGAGAAACCTTCGATGAACCGCGATAATAGCCCACCACCAAGGAAACTTCTCACCTCGGTGATCGATCCGGGTTGTTTCACCCATTATCGCTCAACCTTGGCGTGGTCTCATCGCAATACCTCCCGCGGATACAATGTGTCCAAGGAATGCAACTTGACTTAGCCGTAATTCACTCTTGCCGAATTTGGCATAAAGTCGGTGCTCCTCGAGCTTGTCTAGGATCATTCGGAGATGCTCTTCATGCTCTTCTTCGCCCTTCGAATAGATGAGGATATCGCAATAAAGACGACTACGAATTTATCCAGAATTCCATGAACACCTTGTTCATCATATTCATGAAGTAGGCAGGGTATTGGTTAGTCCAAAGGACACATTCAGTAAATTCATACACCCATATCCGTGGTGAAGGCGGTCTTTGGAATATCTTCCGGTCCGATCTTCGATTGGTGATAACCGATCTCGATCAATCTTCGAGAAGACGCTGTCCTTCACCGATCGAATGATCATCAATTATGGGCAACGGTACTTATTCTTGATTGTTACTTCGTTGAGTGATCTATAATCAACGCACATTCTCATACTATTGTCTTTCTTCTTGACAAACAAGATCGGGCTCCCCATGGTGAGGAACCGGTCGAATGTACCCTTTCTCTCGCAGCTTCTTCAATTTGTTTCTTCGCTCGCTAACTCGCTGCGTGCATTCTGTAGGGCCTTTTCGAGATCGGAGCTGTCCCGGGACTAGATCAATTAGGAACATGATGTCCCTATCCGGTGGCATGCCGGTAGATCATCCGAAAGACGTTGGGATACTCGCGCTACGGGTATGTCTTCCGCCACCTCCTTCAAGTTGGTGAGCATGGAACTTCTCGGTGCGGACCTTGGGTTTGAATTCAACAGATAGGCCTTGGTCATTTGTGAGGGTGATGGATCTATTGGCACAGTCTATTTGACCGTGGTTTTTGGCTAGCCAGTCCATTCCAAGTATTACATCCAGGCCTTGGGAGTGTAACACTATCAGATCTGCTAGAAAGGATACTCCGGATATCTCAAGGGTAAGATTTGGGCAGAGAGAATTGGTTCTCATTTCCGAGCCCGGGGAATGAATTATCATGGGGGTAGCTAAGGAGGATACCGGTAACCCATATTTTCCCACAAACTTATTTGTCACGAAAGAATGTGAAGCTCCGGAATCAAATAAGACAGATGCTGGTACTGAATTAACGAGGAACGTACCAAGAACAACGTCTGGCGCTGCCTGAGCTTCCTCGGCGGTGACATGGTTCACCCGTCCCTTGGTGAACTGGCCTGCGGGTCGGTTGGTGCCGCCGGTAGTTGCAACTCCTGAGGTTGGCCTTGCTGGTGCCAAACCTTGCTGCTTCTTTGGGCATTTATTGGCGTAATGCCCGCCTCGCTGCGATGGAAGCACGTTACTCGGCCGAGGAGGTAGAATGCTTGCCGAAACCGCCCTCCGACGAAGCGCCACGGAAGTTGGAGGTTGGAGCGCCGTGGCGGTGTTTGAGTACGAGACGGGAAGATTGGAACTTCCCGCGTTCTTTGTGGCTGCCGTGCGATGAAGCGAGGTTTGGGCGCACCTCGGCGTTGAACCTTTGAGCGCCATCCTTCGCTTGCGGTTCTCCATTTCTCGCGTGTTTGGCCTCCCGCTCGATAGCTTTATCCACCAACCGCCAAAGTCGGTGAAATTCGAGAGATAAGTTGGGCAGAATGTCATCGCTTAGGCCTTCCAGGAACCTTTCCTGTCTGTCCTCATCTCTGGCTACGTCAGCTGGGGCGTAGCGGGCAAGTTGATTGAAGCGGTGAAGATACTCATTCACCGTTCGGTTGCCTTGGCGCAGTGCGTGGAACTCCTTCTTCTTCAGTGTCATCATCCCCGCCGGAATGTGTGCATGACGGAAGGCTTGCACAAAGTTGGCCCATGAAATGGATTGAGCATCATCATGGGCGATGCAGTAATTGTCCCACCATTCTGATGCGGGGCGGTCCACCGTGAGAGGCAAACGTAACCTCTCACGATCGAGCAATCGATCGATGTCCAATTCTTTCCAATAGCCCGGCCGCCGTCGGCGCCCATTGGTTCGAGACGCCGAGAACGCCGGCGGGCGATCTCATAAACTCGACATAGTCGACCTTTGATTATGCGGAGGTGGGCCGAACGCTCATCGCTATGTGGCGCTTGAGCATTCGCATTTTTGCGAGATTAGGCGAAGGTCAATCGATGGGTCCGATTGGCCATCCGCGCCAATCGGGTCCTTCGCGGTGGTGGTGGTGGTGGAATGTGGTTATTCGATGATCCGCCGATCGCTTCCTTGTCCTTCGGCGATCGCTTTGCTGCCGTTGCTGTTCTGCGGTGGTCACCATCTGCGGGATCCTCCAAGGATTTAGATAAGATGGTAGAGATTCTAAGGGGATAAATCTAAAATAGCCCAAGAACCAATAAACACACAACAAAGAACCAACTTTTCAAAATAATTCTTTTATTCATTTATTTTATTAATGGATTATGGCTATCACAAGGGTAAATGATAGCTCATAATTCGCAACTAACGTACGGACTAATGAAGCATCTATGGGGTACTGGGGGTATAGTCTATCTCATTGGAGCTACCCTCGCCAGCCTTGTAGCTAGCCAGTTCTGCTTCCAATGCCTTGATCCTTGCTTCGCGCATCTGCCGCCTTGAGCGCACGCAGTCCTCCAGTATTCCGTAGACGTAATCCAATGCCTTCGTTAAGTCCACCGTGCGTTAGCTGGAATCTTCTTCCTTGGCGGTCGCGGAAGACGCCGCCGAGTCCGGTCGGCAGATGCATCGGGTAATAGTGAAACCCGTGCCGCTGAGGTAGCGGTCGTAGTTGTGGCGAGTCGACGAACCGCTTCTCTTGTCGCATCTTGAATACCATCCGCGAAGGTGTCGCGTCCCGACGGTGCGTGGAAGGTGTGGAAGACCGTGTTCGGTGACAAAGTCGGAGTAAATCAGTATTTCCACCTCCGCAGGTGTCGCTTCTCCCACCTTATACCGATAGCCCCGAACGTTGGCCTCTTCTTGTAGTCCAAGTGTTGCATCACCTCCCGTAGAAGTTCACCCGAGATCCCGCAATGACTCGTGAGAGATGGCGCCCGCACTCGCCATCTACAATTTTGAGGAATAGATAAGTCAAGAACCGCTTTGAAGAGAAGGGTTGAGAAATGACTCGATAGACTCAAAATAGTTTTAGTTTTTGAAAATAAGTCCTTAGGACATTTGTGGGGCCACGACCTACAATCGATATGGCTCGATACCACTTTTGTCGAACCCGGAACGAAGGATCCCGAATTCTGCGGCTTATACACTAGTCCAGATTTCCAGTGTACACAGTCATCAAAAGTGATAGCAAAATCATATCACGCTCTTTATTAATATTATCTCGAGTTTTATTACAACCGGGCCGAGGCCAAAAGAAAAGAAATAACACAAATGGAAAAAAAGTAGTAGTAGGCCACACGACTTGCCACAGTAATCGTCTGGGACGTAGCCTATTCGGCCCGTGTCCTCACCGTCCCGATAGAGGTCTTCTCCCGAATAAAGATTATTCAAAGAAGAGTAAGCACAACTACCGTGCTTGCAAGTTACACCTAATATTGAAGATTAATGCATGCATAGGGTAAACAAAGGATAATGGCGGGGTTGTTTTGCATAAACAAATTTTCGATTAAATACCATTAATAGTTTTCTTAAGGCCAATTTTAATAACATACTTGAAATCGGTGATTAAGATGACAATGAATCGTGGATAACCTCCAATAAATGAATAGTGAAGGATACCCTCGACAATTTGGCTAACCGCCCAATTTTTACCATAGGATTATCCATCCTAAAAACATCCGTGGAAATCATTTTATAAACCAAAAACAAGTCTAACTTAGAGTGGCTTTGCTAGCATGTCCATGATCATGACGCGCTATTCGAATAGTTTCTACTCGCAGAGTTTGTACAGCTTTACCCACACGAGATAATATGTTTGTTAATGTCGCCAATGCACGCTCCGGCGTGTGACTAAGCAATTATCATGAGGCCGTTACAAAGCAAGATCTTAATGTATTTATGCCCGCTAAGGTTTCACTACCATTGGACTAACCATCCTCCGGAAGCCCCCTCTTGCGCCCGGTGGGACTAATGTCTAACCAACACCCACACATACAACATAGCATAAATATCACTAAGATACCACAGATTATTTAGCCAAATCTGTCCCATTCCAGACATGTGGTGGTACGGTAAGGCGTAGCAAAATACGCTCAAAGACCGGTCCTTAACTGACTTGGGCGACTTTCCATTTAAATAAACCCATGGGCCGTAATCCTAACCAGATTAGGCCCGTGCATGAACCTGCACCCACCATACATCCATCACGCCCAAGTCCAAACCCATTTTATTTTATTTAGAGTGAAAACTCATAAAAAGCCTTCCGTGGTAAAACAATACCACCGAAATAAATTTAAAATCAAATTGTAAAGGATTTGGCTAAACCTTCCCAAATAAAAGTGGTCTAAGCATGGCTAAGCATATGACAAATTTTAATAGAACTTTGCCTAAGGGTGTCATGGTATTCATATTCAAAAATCAAATTGGCCATACAATGGAGATTGGAGTAACTATGCATAAATAGGACTTTTTAACAAGTATATAAACATATGCATGCAATAGTAATTTAAAACAGGAATTAAATAATTTAAAATACTGGGAACAATATGATCAATAGTGTAACTTGCCTTCGTTGAAGTCTTGAAATTCTAAATCGTCGGAAGGATCTAACTCTCCGGAGTCGTCGAGGTCTATACGTGAAATTACGACAAATTAACTCAAATTCAAATAAATTCAAAAACTCAGCTCAAACTAACTCCAAAATGAAATATTTTGCTTTAGTTAGCTAGATTATGATTTTAGACAAATTTTGCAATTTGAACCACCCAATTTGGAGTTCATATGCAAAAGTTATGAATTTTAGAAGTTTAATACAAAATCTGGAATTTAATTGAATTCTCTGAATTATTTTTCTAAAGGAAATTCTATTTATTGCGCAATGCTGACGCCACCAACCAAATTTCAGAATTAAAAGGATTTAATTGAAATTCTGACATGCGGGCCCCACTGTAAGTGGCTCGGTGCTCATGGACTGAGTCCACCGAAGGCTCGGGCTCGGGTGGTGTGGTGTGGTGGCACGCGCGGCTGAACTGGCAGCCACGTCGGTGACACGGGGCACAAAAGCTGACGGGGCTGGCGACGTGGCGGCCACGTGTGCTTCAACGCCGGTGACCACCTCCGGGTTCGCCCGACAACGGCGAACGGCAGCGTCTTGCCGGCGGCGAGTGCTATGGTTGAGACCAGAAGGCTAATGCGAACTTATTGACATACCTCCGGGTGGTCGGGGTGGACTGAGTGGCCGGCGGCGAGTCTTTTTGCGGCGGAGTCCTTCGGGTTATTCCGGCAACGGCGTCCCGGCGATCCTTGGCTCCGACGAGCGCCACCAGTGGCGGCGACGTGGCGATGCCGGAACTGGGGTCGGGGCGGTAATGCGGCTTGGTGGGTGCCGGTGTTGCGGAGCTCCGAGCTTCGGGGCGGCGGCGAAGGGCTCGGATTGCCGGCGTTTAGGGAGTGAGGAAGGGTGGAGGACTTGGGCTCGGGATTGAGGTGGAGGAGGCGCTCCCGTAGCCCCTATTTATAGGGCGCAGGGATGCCCGGGCTGCCGTGGAGGTCACGAAGACCCGAGGGGTTTCCCGGCGAGAATTTGGGGATTTTGGGCAGAGAAAGGAAGGGGATAAGGCCGGGATGAGTGCGACGTGATACGAGGTCATCAATGCGCGGAAGATCAAGGAAAGTCCCGTCGGATTTGGGCGAGTTTGGAAGGTTTCCTAATCCCGACAATGGCGGACGCGCTCGGTGAGAAAGGAAAGAGGAGGAGGAAGAAAGGAAAGAGGAAGATGACGGGGTTCGTCCGATTTTGATCGGACGGCGGAGATAGATCTGCGAATCGGTAAGTGGCGATTGGGCGTGCCGTTGGATTTTGATCCTGCGCCGGGTTATATCGTGAACCGGTAAGTGAGGTGGAGCTCACCGTTGGATTAAGATCGCATGCGCTCGAGAGAGGAGAGGGGTTTCGTGCGGGAAAGCGGGCGAATGGGCTGCGTGCGTGAGAAAGAAGTCGGGAGGCGGTTTACCAAACGCCGCTTGAGTATTTTGTTTTGATTTCTGATTTAAATAATTATCGATAAATCAATTAAGCTTTAGAATATAGTAATTTAAGTCCAAAAATTCTGAGAAAATTCACAGAAATTCTCTGGAGTAAATAGGACTTAAATAAAATATTTCCAGCTATTTTGTGGTAATATATTTTGCACATAAATTTGTTTAGCTTTAATTTAATTAAGGAAAGCTTTTGAAAAACCAGAAAATCCACAAAATACATAAATTTTAATTTCTTCAAAATTTGGGCTGTTACATAGATAGAGTTGCAAGATTTTGTGGGTGATTTCTGACAATGTCAATGAGTAAGTATGTTAAAATTGTGGAAAGGCTAGAGATTATATCCGATGACTTCATTATCTGTTATAAAAGAAATTGTTGTAGGGGTCTTGGAGGTTAAATCTGGTATTTGCTTTTTTTTAGTCACACAATGATTTCGTGTACGGAAATTTGATAATGACGGTTCCTAAGAAGTGGAATGATCATTGATAGAACCCTTCGGGTGTAGTATATGAGCATGTGTACTGGAGATTCTGAGTTGTTATTATGGGAAATTGGAGGTAATGTGATTGCGTGGGACCTATATTTGTGAAGCTTTGAATGCCTTCTATCAAATTAATTTCGTCAGTAGGACGAGTTGCCTAGAGTACTCGATGGATTCAATAGAGTCTCTCCACCATGGTGTGGATGATGTATTTCAGTTTGAGCATAACTTGAGGATGTTTAGTGAAGAGGTTTGAGCTTGTGCAGTATGTGATGAACTCGAAATACAAGTTTTGACAGAAGTTTAATTTGTTAAGGGGGGAAACTAAGAAAAATGATGTTTCCTCGGGTACTGAATCATTTTCTTCATTCTCGTTTGAGTTTTGTGCTGTTGACTGGTGTCTTCTGCAATGTGAGTTGGCGCTGTGCTGGCATGATTGACTCCTTGCAATTCAGACAAGAAAAAAAAGGAGTATTTAATTTGGGCTTTCGAGTGGTTCCTACTTTGGCTTTCATGGTATTCAATTGTAAACTGCCCTTTTGGTGGAGAGTTAGTATTGCATGGTTGTGATGAGAACTCTCTATTTCCAGTTGGATTCTCCTGGTGGATCGATGGTTTAAGAACCTTTTACATTGTGTATTATTGTTTAAAGGAGGCGACCCTCATTAGATGAAGAGTTAGTTGTTGAGCATCCACCTTGCCGCTTGAGCGCGTGCGGGACCGGGGCGTGGGCATATGGCGCATGGCGCGTGTGGTCTGAAGTGGACATACGGCATGGCATGTGTGCTGCAAGATTTGGGCGCACGAACGTGTACCGAGGGGTGGTTCGGTTTTTGTGGTGTGTTTTAGTGCTGAAGGGAGCTTGGTTAAGATATTTTGGTTCGTTTTCGACAATTGTGGTAATTAGTAAGTTGGCGTGTCGCGTTGACCGCTTTAGTCCATACGCGACGTCGCAATGCCCGATTTGTTCGGTGTTCTTTTCAATGGTTAGAATTCGAGGTCGAATTCTGTTAAGGGGGGTAGAATGTAATACCCCGATTATAGTTTAGAGAGAAAATTTTCAAAAAAAGAAAAATTCAGAATCTAGGGTTTTAGGCCAGGCTAAACCAGCCTGGTGGCCGGTCATGAGTGGCCCAAGAGGGGGGGGGGGGCGCACCAGGCCCAAGCCCACGCGCCCCACACCTCCTCCTAACCCTAGGGCAGCCCCATCCCTTCCCTTCTCCCCTTGTGGCCGCCACAAGCACCCCTCCCTTCCCTGCGTCTCCACCTCCACCCCTCCACCTCTTGGCAGCCATCTTCTCCTCCTTGCTGCTGCCACCCGAAACAACAAGGAGGATGAGCCCGGGTTGCAACGTCCAAGAAAGAAGAGAAAGGGAGAAAGGAGAAGAAGAACTTGCGTGGGGATTGGTTCAGCAAGCTCTAGCGGCTCTTCAAGGGTAACGATATGCCTTCCCCACTGTTTGATCCGTAGTAGATGCGAGACCGATTAGAATTGTTGGATAAAAGTTTGGCTGCAGAAGATTCAATTCTGTCCAGTACCTTGCGTGGGTATTTTCGTGTATTTAGAAGCTGAATTTTAAGATTCCATCTCCTAGAGTTATGTGGGATCTGTCGTTATCTTTCAGTAGCCACCAAGATCACTCAATTCCAAGGTCTGAGTCAAAAGTTATGGTCGATTTAGTATCTGCTGCCAGAAATCTGACGAGAATAATCTGTCTGGATTTTTCCTAAAATATGAAAGGGAAATTGGTATAATCTGAAAGTTCACACAACTAGGTTATTGTAGATAATTCGATAAAATTTTCAGATTGATAAAGAACGATCAATTCGGAGTTACCTATTAAAAGTTATGGTCATCTTAGTATTGCTGTTCGAACGTGTAGGCAGTTTCTGTACTGAAAGTTCAAACAATGGTTAGACTATTTTATTGGCCGAATTGGATTATCGTGTCAACTAGAGTATTGTAGATTAGTCAGTTAAGAATCTACATAAATTGGGTTTACCTCTTTTTGACTTCTAGTTCATGAGTTATGTCAATTACCGTGCTGCTGTCCAGAAACGGTATATGGCAGGAAACGTTGTTTTTCAGTTTCAGCTTTGTAATCTCGACTTGAATCATCTGGGAAGCGGTGTAGAACGCCGATTAGTAGCGCTGGGTATATTATATCCTTATTGAAATTATTTTACTTGTTTAGGAGGTGAAGCCTCAGGTTTGGGAGTATCACCTTTGCCGGCTAACGCGTCGCATCGTGGAAGGCAAGTAATTGTAGCAGTGTTACTACTGTTTAATTGATTGTTCTTACTACATGCAATCTATATGATTCTCGTATTTTGAAGCGTTATGCCATGGTTGGTTGACTTACAAATGAGGTGATAACAACAATTAATAATTGAATGTTTTACTTCGGACATCTTGCGTGAAGTCATGAGGTGGTTGCTTTATGTGCCGAATGTGGATCATGGATATATTTTCCATAGTGGCTATGTGGTAATAATAAAAGTTAATCTTGTTGGTACCCTTATGAGGATGACACTTATGTGGTTTATGAGTATCATATCATTCATAACATATCATGACATTGCATTGTGGATGTCGCTGCTTATGGTCGCGACCGTACCGGTGCAGCATCGTACATTGCCGTAGTACGATGCACACTCTTACCTTGATGGGTAGGAGTGCAGTGGAGCATGGCATGCATTTGCATTAAAAATTGTGGATGGAGGAATTGCATACTTATGCCAATGTTTGAAATCTTATGAGGCTGGACTCATGTTAGTCCATGTGGTTTATTGAATGAGAAAGTGGAATGTGGTTGCGGTCATGCAATAATATAAATTGTGATGTAGCTTGCTTGTTATTTGAATAACACATTAATCAATATACTTGCTGAGATTTTATCTCACCCTTGTTGTTTCTTTCCCCTTTCAGTGATTCTTAAGCATTCTGGGATGGGTAGAGCGGCACTACAATTATGCACTCAATTCATCGATTTATGCTGTAATAAATTTGAGAGGAAACTAGCCTAATGACTAGCTATTCGCGAGTGTTCTTTGGATTTAATAATGATGAATTTGTGGACTACTCTTGGATTAAATTGCTAGTAGTTGTTTTAATTTATTGAACTCTATCCGTTAACATTGTGTCCATTAGTTGTTTTTGCTTCCGCTTATGTTCAGCTGTAGAGTGGGTTAGTGGCATTCCAGGGTAATGTGGGTCTTGGGGTGTTACACGTCCCCCCAACGAGGTGCCATCAGCCCTCGGAGATGGACATCACCTTCCAGCCCCTGAGCGCACTGGGGAAGTGTTTGTCCCAGCCGCGCGCGTATGGTGACCACTGCGCGAAGGCTACTTGGTCCGCGACACTCGCCTCCCTCGACAAGGCCGGCTGCGCCCATATTGATGGCCTTGCGGCTCGGGCTGTCGCGGTGGCGACTCCGGAGGAAACGGCGGTCGCGAGGAACCGTACGAGGAAGGCCGGGAGGGTCCTGCTTCAAGACTACTGGTCCTTGCGCGGTCATGACGACGCGGTGGAGTCCTTGCGGGTGGCCCAGACGCGGCGGGAGAAAGGGAAGGGCCCAGCGGCGGCCTCGGTGGAAGATGCACGTGTCGACAAGCGGGGGTCCACCCCACATGATAAGGTGTGACCCCCCGCCTCTTAGGTTCTAGTTAGCGTAGGGCCTTCGCAGTGTTTTTTTTTGTCGCTCCACTTTTTGCTTTTGCTGTAGGGAGCATTTTGTACGAGGGTAACATCTTTTTGTGTAAGACCCTCGTTTTAAATGAAATGTTTGGACAATGGCGTGATTTGTTTGTTTGGAACTGCGCTTCGTATACTCAGGGCGAAGGGTTACTGGTCAAGCGAGTCGCCGGGCGGGGTCCTCCTCCGTCCGAGGTGCGAAGTATTAAGAGGGGCGCTGGTCACCGGGGCTCGAAGGACGAGCGGGGCGTGCTGTCCGTTTGGCCTTTGCAATTGTGCTATCGGGGAGCCGTTTATCACGGCGCGAAGTGGCAGCGTTGGAAGCTAGCGAACCATGCTGGTTCTATGAGGGAGTTTCATCGTGCCCGCAAGAGGAAGGTGGCCGAGGTGCGCGAAGAGATTCGGGCATTCTGGAGGCGCCATGAGGTGATGACTGTCGTTGTCGGTGTTGATCCCCTTGCGTCGTGCGCCGAGTCAGCTCCTCCGCACGCTGTTTTTTCAAGTGATAGTTCCTCGGAGTCCTTGGATGAGCTCGAAGCAACGCAGAGGGAATTAGCGAGGCTGCTGGCTTCCGGGGCGTCAGACAAGGAGCTACTTGAGTGGGTACGCGCAAAGATGAGTGGGACTTTGTCCCGTAAGGGTATTACTATTGTAAATATCGGCGGAACGTTGTTGTATGTTGTTGAGATGGAACGTTGTTGTATGTTGTTGAGATATGCTAAATAAAGATCAACTATAATTTATCAGCTACAACTTGTGCCTCGTGAGGTGTTTAGATATGTTTTTATTTTATTGCGAGGGAGAGGGTACCGCGAGGAGGTAGGTGGGGTTTTGGGGGGTCGTCCCCCTACTTTCTTTTGATAGGGCTTCGGAGAGTCATATATATATGTTTTTATTTTTTGCGAGGTGGGGGCGAAGCCGCGCTCGTCCCCCTACCTTCTTTTGATAGGGCTTCGCAGAGCCCTATATATATGTTTTTATTTTTTGCGTGGGGGCGCAGCTGCTCTCGTCCCCTACCTTCTTCTGATAGGGCTTCGGAGAGCCCTATATATATGTTTTTTTTGCGAGGTGGGGGCGAAGCCGCGCTCATCCCCCTACCTTCTTCTGATAGGGCTTCGGAGAGCCCTATACCGGGGCCAGAGGCCATGCGCGGTGTCTGTTCATACACCCGGGCCATCGGGGGACCTCGGTGTGCACCGGGGCAGAAAGCCATGCGCGGTGTCTTGTTTTATACACCCGGTCCTCGGGGGACCTCGGTGTGCACCGGGGCAGAAAGCCATGCGCGGTGTCTTGTTTTATACACCCGGTCCTCGGGGGACCTCGGTGTGCACCGGGGCAGAAAGCCATGTGCGGTGTCTTGTTTTATACACCCGGCCCTCGGGGGACCTCGGTGTGCACCGGGGCAGAAAGCCATGCGCGATGTCTTGTTTTATACACCCGGTCCTCGGGGGACCTCGGTGTGCACCGGGGCAGAAAGCCATGCGCGGTGTCTTGTTTTATACACTCGGTCCTTGGGGCACATCGGTCCGCGGACCCCTCCGCGATTCTTTTTATATTGCATTGGCACAAAATGCGCAAAAAAGGTTTACACATGATCTTACAAACCCCCCCTTTGTTTCTTTTATGGGGTTGGGTTTTTGTCCGGTCGCAGCCGGGATCGTTACAACGCTGTGATCAGGGGTAGA
Source organism: Ampelocalamus luodianensis (assembly GCA_036346255.1). NCBI lineage: Eukaryota > Viridiplantae > Streptophyta > Magnoliopsida > Poales > Poaceae > Ampelocalamus > Ampelocalamus luodianensis. The sequence continues at coordinate 27,043,359 of CM070625.1, forward strand.
ACTTTCGGAGACTCTTGGCGTTCCATGTGTGATCGAGCTGTTGTCCTTTGAGTGTAGCTATGTGGTAGGATCCTGTCGTTGTGCTTTGTGTGATAATGTAGGGTCCTTCCCATTTGGACTGCAGCTTGCCGATTGTCGCTGGATTCGCCACCCGCTTTAGGACCATGTCTCCTGGTGCGAGGGGGGCGAGCCCGAACTTTCTTGTTATATGCCTTCGCGATGCCTTCTGTGTACCTTGCCATGTTTGAGATGGCCTGTACGCGGTGTTCTTCTACTGTGTCCAGGGAAACTTCGCGGCCTTCCGGATTGTCGGGTTAGCTTGCTCGGAGGGACTTAGTGGCGAGTTCTGCAGGGGTCATGGCTTCGTCGCCGAAGACGAGCTTGAAGGGGGAAAACCAGTGGCCCTGGTTGGCGAAGTACGGAGTGCCCACAAGGCTTTCTGTAGTTCTTCGGGCCATAATCCTTTTGGCAAGCCCACCAGGCGTTTGTTGAGACCCGCCGATATGTTGTCGTTTTCCCTTTCGACTGCTCCATTGGACTCCGGGTGTCTGACAGATGCGAAGCATATGGTGATCCCCAATCCTTCGCAAAATGACCTGAAGGTCGCGGAGTCGAACTGTGTGCCGTTGTCGGTGACTAAGTCGCGAGGTACTCCGTACCTGCAGATGATGTTCTTCCAGACGAAGCACTGGGCTGCTGCTGCTGTTATTTTTGTTATTGGCTCGGCTTCTATCCATCTTGAGAAGTATTCAATGGCCACGAAGGCGAAGCGCAGGTTGCCTTTTACCGCTGGGAAGGGGCCAATGATGTCGAGGCCCCATCTTGCGAAGGGCCATACCGGCGGTAAGGGTCATGCGGGTGGGGCTTCGGGTTATTGCCGCCCATTGGCACCCTTGGCGATCTTTGGGCGAGATGTTGTGCGTCGCGCAATGCCGTTGGCCAGTAAAAACCTTGTCAGAAGGCTTTGGCGACGATGCTTCGTGGGGCCTGGTGTGTTCCGCAGGCCCCCTCGTGTATTTCCCTGAGGAGGTGCTGGCCTTCCTTCTGTGAGATGCATCGCAGGAAAGGGGTGCAAACGCTGCCTTTGTATAGATTGCCGTTGACGAGGTGGTAATTCTTGGCTCGGTATTTGAGGCGTTTTGCTTCTATTGGATCATCTGGTTCGCCGCTTGTCAGGTAAGCGACGATGACGTTGCGCCAGTCTGTGGTGTCAATGTGTGCCACATGGCATGCTTTTCCTGGCGATGCCTTGGTAGGTTTAGCACCTGTTAGCTTGAGGGCACCTAGTGCTCCGGGCGGAGCCTTTAGTGCTTCGGACGGAGCCCCTTGTGCTCCAGGAGGAGCCCCTAGTGCTCCGGGTGGAGCCCCTAGTGCTCCGATTGGGGTAGTGGTCGCCTCGTCCGAGGCGGAAGGCTTGTTGAGTATCTCATAGAAGACTTCTGGTGGTGGACGGTCATTGGAACTGGCCATCTTTGCGAGTCGGTCGGCTGCTTCGTTCGCGCTTCTGGGTATCGCCTGGACGGTGATACTGAGGAATCCCTTGGCAATGGCTCGTACTGCCGCGAGGTACCGAGCCATTTCGGGGTCCCTTGTTTCGAATGTCTTGTCAAAGTGTCCCGCCATGAGGCGTGAGTCGCTTTTTACTACCACTCGCTTGGCTCCTAGTTCCTTCGCTCGGCGTAGTCCTAGGAGGAGGGCCTCGTATTCCGAGGCGTTGTTTGTTGTGGCGAAGTTGAGTCGCGCGGCGTGTGATACGCTCCGACCATCTGGTGCGATGAGGATGGCGGCCGCTCCCGCTCCCGTGGCGCACCAGGAGCCGTCGGTGTATAGTATCCATGGTGCGTCGATGGCATTGGCTGGCTGCTCCGTGTGAGGGGTCCATTCGGCTACGAAGTCAGCCAATGATTGGGATTTGATTGTGGTGCGTGGAGCGAACGTGATGTCGAAGGGCGCAAGTTCCGCGGCCCACTTGCCGACGCACCCGGAGGCATCTTTGTTTCGCAACATCAGAGCCAGGGGGTACGAGGTTGGTATTGTGATTGCATGTGCGAGGAAGTAATGGCGGAGCTTGCGCGAGGCCATCAGCAGGGCGTATGCTAGCTTTTCCAGCTCCGTGTATCTTATCTTCGCTCCCTGAAGTGCTTCGGAGACATAGTACATGGGTCGCTGTCCGTCTTTTTCTTGGACGAGGACCGCACTAACCGCGGAAGCGGATGCGGCGAGGTACAACACGAGCTGCGCTCCTGGCGTTGGGCTGGTGAGGCTAGGTAGCCAGGCGAGGTATTCCTTGAGTTCTTGGAATGCATGCTGGCACTCCTCTATCCATCGGAATGGCTCCGCGCCTCGAAGGGTCTTGAAGAATGGCAGGGCCCGCTCTGCCGAGCGGGACATGAATCGGATGAGGGCCGCGAGGCGCCCTGTGATCTTTTGTACTTCTCGGGCGCTACGGGGTGGTTGCATTTCTTGTATGGCCCTGATTTTCTCTGGGTTCGCTTCGATTCCTCTATTTGAGACGAGGAATCCTAACAGTTTGCCTGCCCTGACACTGAAGGCACATTTCTCCGGGTTGAGCTTAATTCCCTCTGCTCGAAGGCTGGCGAAAGTTTCTTGTAGGTCCCCGGGGTGGGAACTCGCGAGTTTACTTTTCACCACGATATCGTCGACATATGCTTCGATGTTTCTGCCGAGCTGTCCGGCGAGGACTCTTGTGACAAGGCATGTAAATGTTGCTCCTGCATTCTTTAGCCCGAAGGGCATGCGGTGGTAGCAGTAGGCACCGATGGGGGTGATAAAGGCGGTTTTTGCTTCATCTTCTTTGGCCATGAATATCTGGTGGTATCCAGAGTATGCGTCGAGGAAGATCATAAGCTCGCACCCCGAGGTGGCGTCCACTAATTGGTCGATGCGTGGTAAGGGGAAGTCGTCCTTAGGGCACGCTTTGTTGAGGTCAGTGAAGTCGACGCACATGCGCCACTGGCCTGTGCTTTTTTGGACGAGGACGGGGTTGGCAAGCCATTTGGAGTGCTTGATTTCGTGAATCACGCCTGCTGTGAGGAGGTTGGCTATCTCCTTCTTTGCTGCTTCGAGGCGTTCGGCGTCATGCGCCGGAGCTTCTACTTCTTTGGGATTGCGTTCGCTCGGATAGCCAGCCGGTGCTCGATTGTATTCTTGGCCACGCCAGGGATGTCTGTGGGGCTCCACGCGAAGATGTCGGCGTTGTCGCGTAGCACCCGGAGGATGCTACTGTGTTCTTCCTCCGTGAGTTCTGCTCCGAGGGCCACCATTTTCTCCGGGGCGTCGTCTCGGAGGGGCCCCCTTTGAAGCTGTCCCGGCTTCGCCTTCGGGGCCCATTTGCCGACCGGAGCCCTGCTTTGTTGCCCCGCGGTCGTCTCGACCGCGTGGACGCGTCGAGCATGCGAGCCCTGCTCCATTTCGGCCCGACGGGCGAGGTGTTGGTTTGCGCGTATCGTAATAACGCCTTTGTGCACGGGGATCTTCATGCATAGGTAGTTGTGATGAGCTATTGCGCCGAAAGTGTTGAGGGTGGCCCTTCCGAGGATGGCGTTGTACTGATATGGCATTTCGACAACGTCGAAAGTTATTGTTTCGTCGCGCCGCCTGCCGTTGCCAAACGTGACGGGTAGGGAAATCTGACCCAAGGCCGTGACGGGCCTTCCACCGAAGCCCACCAGCGGGATGCCCAGTGGTGACAAGCGATCTCTGGGGATCATCATTTTGTCGAAGGCTTCGACGAAGAGGAGGTCCACCGAGCTTCTGCCATCCACGAGGACCCGCCTGACTTCGCAGCTGGCGATGCTAACGGAGATAACGAGGGGGTCCTGATGGGGGAAGTGTATACCCCGCGCGTCTTCCGGCCCAAATGTTATGGACACCTCAGAGTAGCGGGGTGGCAGGGAGGCTGGCTGTGTGGCCACATGGTGGATCTGCCGCACGTACGCGCGGCGTTGTCTTTTCGATGCTAAACCCAGCGAGGACCCGCCAGTGATCATGTTGATGATCCTTTGGGCTGGCCCGCCGTGGACGCCTTCTATGCGCGGGCGTGGCGGTGGGGCTGGCAGTAGATTGCCCGCTTCCTTTCGATCTTCGTGCTCAGCTAGGTGCTGACTGCGATGCATGTAGTCGTTCATGGCTGCAATGGTGCGACATTCCGCTGTTGTATGTGACCCTTCGCCGTGGAGGTCGCAGTATGACGGAGCTGTTGCTGTGCCGCCTCGGGTGTCCTGGTGCCGCCCCCCGTGCCGGCCGTGGCCCCTACCCCGGCCACGATTTGCTCGGCCGCCTCTTCTTCCTGCTTCGGAGGGGTTCCCTTCGTCCAGATGATAGATGTTTCAGCTTTTTGCCGATAGTTGATGCGCGGTTTGCTGGTAGCCGGGGCGGTAGCTGCGTCCTCCTTAACTGGCCTGTCCGTCGGTGAGTTGCTTGAGGTGGTGCCGTTTCTCTGGGTGCTGTCCTCCTCCGCTCGGGCATACTCTTCTATTTTGTCGAAGAGTTCGGCGACCGTGCGTGCTGGCTTGCGCGCCAATTTTTCCGACAGGGGGCCTTTTGCAAACCGCAGGTTGCGGCGTTTATGATGGTTGTCTCGTTGACGCCTTTGACTTGGCATTTGACTTCTGCAAACTTTCTGAAGAAGCTTGGGCGGTCGCCGGGCTCGCTTGATCGCGAGCAGGTGTCTGCATCTTTTGGCTCGCTGTAGCTTCCTTGGAAGTTGTTACGTATGTGGTCGCGCAACTGTTCCCAGGCGTAGATGGAGCGGGGATGGTGAAGAACCATGTTAGGGCGACGCCCTTGAGGGCGAGCGTGATGCTTTTCGCCTTTGTTGTGTCGTCTCCTCCCGCCACTTTGACTGCTGTTTCATACACGCGTAGGAATTCCGAGGGGTCCGTGCACCCTTTGAAGGGTGTGACCTCCGACATTTTGAAGTTCTTTGGCCAGCGTGCCGCTTCAAGTCCTGCGCTCAACGGTGAGTTTGGATCTCCCCGGAAATGCAGGTTCGTGTTTGGTTCCTCTAGAATGGTTTGGGCTCCGGCCTCGGGGTGTTGAGTGTCAGGCTGCGGCTGGGTGGTTGCGAGGGTGCCTCCCGCCGCCTGTCGGAGGTTGAGCATCTCTCGCCGGAGGTCCGCCAATTCCCGCTGAAGTGCCTCGTATGATTCTCGAGTGACACCTGCAGCGTTCGGCAAGGATGCTTCGGTGGGTGGTGCATCGCCTCCTACGATGCCCCCATGGGTGGAATTATTGGCTTCTTCTTCCGCGGCTCGGGCGGCGGCAGCGGCGGATGCGAGCCGACCTCGCTTTGCTTTAGGAGTGTTCGGGGCTGCAGCCGCCGCTGCTGCCTCGGTTGCGGAGACTTTGGGTGCTGCCCTCCGGGGGGCCATGAGCTTTTCTGGGTGACTTTCTTGCCGAACCCCACGGATGGCGCCAACTGTCGTAGTGAGAAGACTAGACAGTAAGAAGTGGAGACCCCTCGTGCAGATGAGACGAGGGGGCTGAACAGGGGTTCGGTCTTTATTTTTCTGATGATCCCTCAGGTTACAGGGTAGAGGGCTATTTATAGCTTCCCGACATGATACATGAAAATACACACATACCCCTAACAAAGTACATTAGCCCTAGGGGCAGCAGGGTCTTTTACGCACCCTACGCGTAGCCTCTGGTGCACGATGCACCCTTGTGGACATGGTCTATCTTCAGGGGGTGCGCCTGGTCCACCGCTCTTGTGGACCCCGTACCCTCCGGCGGTCCTCTGCCACCTTCCCTGTTGAGTCTCTTCGGTCTTGCCGAAGGGTCTTCGGGATGCCTCCGAGGGGGCTTCGGGGTCCTCTGCGGGGTCTTCGGGATGTCTCTGAGGGGGCTTCGGGTCCCCCACGGGGGCTTCGGGATGTCTCCGAGAGGGCTTCGGGTCCCCCGTGGGGGCTTCGGGATGTCTCCGAGGGGGCTTCGGGGGCCTTCTCCGAGTGTGTCTTTGGAAGGCCCTTTCGGTGCAACCGTGCTTCGCCGGGTCGTGGGGCCGGTGGGGCGTCCCTACGACACGTATAAAAGAAGTATTTCCCACATCAAAGTACGGATGCTGGCTTGTTTTTGTTTATTTTTGGGACACCACAAGAATACTAAGGCTTCGTAGTTTTGGATACAAGTTATAACATGTAGTTGGAAGCATTGTTTTTAAGCCACAACAACAAAACCGCACGAAAATAAGAATTCTCATAACTAGCTAGATTCCACGGCGTGACACATCACATCAGGGCAACCACAAGCTGACCCTATTTGTAAAGGTGGAACTTTGTTTTAGGGAAAATGACTAAACTTTAATTCATTAACTACCGACATTTTGAAAGAGTTTATGTTACAAGAGTAACAACAAATTAAAAAAAACAAATGATGGTGGATTCCATCTACTCACCCCATTGTTGGGATCCGGATTTATACATCCAAAACCCTATGCATATTCTAAACTAGTCCTAGATCAGTAGCTAGCTCATATAAGAAACATCGATGAAATACCATCCATTTATCGATTTAACTAAAAATATCTAAAATTAACAAATTGTAATAATAATTGGACCTTATGGTCAATGTTTACTTAACTTGCTATGCAGGGCTAAAGAAACAAATAAACTCTTGCAGTGGAATGAAAATCTTGGAAAGACCAATCAACATGTCCATAGACAATCGAGTGGAGAATGCATCCTAATTCGCAAAGCCTTCAAAGGACCCCCTTCGTAGAACTCTTGAGCAGCTTGATACTCTTCAATTGAACAACAAAGTTTAAAGTAGTGTGTACATAAAGTACTCAACAAGTCATAGAGAACAATATGCAATTAATATTCATAGCAGGCTTGAACAAAGGAATAACTATATGGTTCTTTTGCAGAAAGCACTATTGGTTGTAATTACAGTAAATAGATTAAAATACGTAATTGAAAAGAATAATAAATAAACAAACAATTGTTTTGAAACAACCAGTGAACTTCCCGTTTACTTTCTAACCAAACCACCAAGTGAGCATCTCATCCACCGAGTGAACATTATATTCACTAAGTGAACTCCTCATTCACACTCCGACATATTTTTATAACGAAACTCTACGTCTTGCCGAGCGTTGTTCATAACTGGGAACACGACTGTTTAAATAGTTTTAACTCTGCAGAGGTTGTACAGCTTTACCCATAAGAGATAAATCAACTCAAAGTGTGTAACCACACTCCCGTAGGTGTGCAACTAAGTGATCATTACAAGGCCTTTACAAAGCTCCTTCTTAACCTATTTCTGTCCGCTAAGGTTTCAGCATTGAATGTCTTTCCAACCGGACAGGTCCCCCTCTTGCACCATTGTGAGTATGCGTCTATCCTGTAACTCATGCTTCCAAGATAGAACCGAAATTAAGATATTGCTAATTAGTTAGACTGTTCCATCCCATATTGGGCATGTAGTTGTACGATATGGCCCAATTCAATGCCGCACAAGATTAAGTCATTGACAATTACTCAGGCGAGTCTACCACAACTCACAATGTGCTAACCGCACCCCTTTACTGCACAATCGCTCACCTAAGAGGAAATCATTTTGTTCAACCAAGACCAATGACACACCCTATCATGGCACACTAATTTTAACAACAGTGGCTACCTGCCATAGTTTCATATCTCATTAAGTCAAATTTAACATTATTGAACAAGTGACATGAACCCATCGTACAACTAAGCATGACTAAGCATCTCTACGATACTCATGTTGGTGATACCAATATGTCCAACTAGTAATGATCATCCTATGGTGACAAATGATTTATGGTATTCAAATAATCAATATTGGCATAACGACTAATGTGTGATTAACTATTCCCAAAAGCAGTTGGTATAATGATAGCATACAATTTGATATAAAATAATATAATTTTAAAATCATAGGTTCAATATGATCAAAGAACTACGACTTGCCTTGACTTTGCTCAGTTACCACACTTGGATCTTCGAAACTTACTTCTGCTCCTACTCCTTGAAACAGATCATCTAAACGAGACAGAAAACAACTGGACAAGCACAAATAAATCCAAAAAAAATCAAATAAGATGGAAAAACTTGAAAACTAACTCTAAAAGAAAAAGCTCGATTTTATATGAATTTAGAAATTTGAACGGACTGAATCGGAGTTCGGACGAAAGAGAATGGGCTCTCAGAAGATTTGTGGAAAGGAAAAAGAAAGAGAGAAAAGAATATTCTAAAAAATTCCTTCAGCTAAAAGGAAAAAGAAACAAAATTGAAACTGACAAGTGGGACCAGTTAATTTTTTGAATTTCCAAATTAAAAGAAAATCTAAAAAAGCTAGAGAGGCTGGTGAGTGGGCCCTTGGTCTATGGACCAAGTCCATGGAACTGGCTTGGGTCTACGATGAACCAGGTGCACAAGCTAACATGCGGGTTGACATGTAGGCTGCTGACAAAGATGACATGTGGGCGCGAAGCTGATGCGGCTGCTGAGGTGGCTGACTCAGTGGAAGAGAGAGAAAGAGGGAAAAGCATGAACTGTGGACATTATTGGCCCCTTTTGATCCCAAATTCCAAATCCAGCCCCCGTTACCCGTAAATTCCAAATCTAGCCCCCCTCTCCCACGTAATGCTGTCGGGGACAACAGGAGCTAGGTGCTGCCGTCGGGGACAGCAGCAAGCCCACTATTGCAGCATTTTCCAAAAATTCCATTTAAGTATATTTTTGGAGGAATTTTTAAATATATAAAATGAGCTGAAAAAATTATAAAGTTTTTGTGGAGTCTCCTGACACAGTGTCCTTTCTTGTGTAATTTTTTCAAAATTTAATTCATTATGATTTTTTTTTCTCTAAAATTCTTTTAAGTGTACTATGTATAGAAATTTTCTAATATAGAAAATTAGGTCCAAACATTATGAATATTTTTTTTCACCTTCTTACACAATGGACTTGATTGTGTAATTTTATAGAATTTTATATGTTCTAAAATTATCTTAGAAATTAAGAATTTAGATCTCAAAAATTAAGACGAAAGATTTAGGAAATTAGGGTTTCATGATAGTCCCCAAGGTCCTAGCGCTACAATTCCAGTTAATGTTAGTTCCCAAGGTGCTAGATCCAATGGTAATTGACCAACGCTGATATGCAAGTTTACTGCTGGAAAGTACAAAAAATTAACAATTAAAGGGGTAGAGTACTATGTATGTCCTATACAAAGTTAATATTTTTTATTAATATTCTTATCTTCATTTCTCTTAAAATGTTTTAGTAAATCATCATATGATTATGGTCAGTTACACTGTTTTGTTATTTACAAGATATTTTAGTTCTTGATAGCATAGTGTTTCTTCTTTTGTTTGTACTAGTCCTCTTGAGAAAAGCTACAAAAAAAATCATAAGAAGCTTCAATTGATAATCTATTATATAATAAAAGCCGACGATGATGCATGATTAAATGCTCTCATAAAAAAAGAGAAATATGCTAAATCTTCTGTTGTTCAAGGGTCAGGATCTGTTGTCGTGGAGGAACGACTGCATGGTGAGGTTTACTGCACGTGTTGCGAACAGTCCAACTGAAAACAAAACAAGCTTTTTTAATTTTTTTAATCCATTTTTAAAAAATATTTTAAAGATAACATCTCCCTAACTTTATTTCTAATTTTGACCCTTCGATCACGCTATGACCTGTGGCGTGACCAAACTGTGCTGTCACGCTACAACACCATATACCGCAAGGAGCACGTAGCACACGACAAGATTCGGTTTAACACCGGTGTGACACCGCGAAGCATCACACAACACCCTTGCGGTGGAGGCGCACGAGCGAATCAACAATAACTAGAATTGTAGCGCTAGGACCTTGGGGACTATCATGAAACCCTAATTTCCTAAATCTTTTGTCTTAATTTTCGAGACCTAAATCCTTAATTTTTTAGATAATTTATAACATATAAAATTCTAGAAAAATTACACAATCAAGTCCACTGTGTAAGAAGCCTGAAAAATTTTTCATAATGTTTGGACCTAATTTTTCTATATTAGAAAATTCCTACAAATAGTACACTTAAATGAATTTTAGAGAAATAATCAGAAGGAATTAAATTTTGAAACAATTACACAAGCAATGACACTGTGTCGGGAGGCTCTACAAAAAAGTTTATATTTTTTTGAGCTCATTTTATATATTTAGAAATTCCTCCAAAAAATATACTTACATGAAATTTTTGGAAAATCTTTGCTCTGATGGGCTTCTTCTTTGTCTGGACATGACACCTAGGTGTCTTCTTGTCCTCGACGGCAGCACCTAGCTCCTGCTGTCCCTGACGGCATTACGTGGGAGAGGGGAGGCTAGATTTGGAATTTACGGGTAACGGAGGCTAGATTTGGAATTTAGGATCAATATGGGGCCAATAATGTCCACAATTCAAAAGGCATAGGAGATGGCGAGCGGTGTAGGCGCACGGTGGTGACGGCGAATGGCGATAATGTAGTGGAGGGTGACGGCAAAAATGGAACCCCGAGAGTGAGGCGATCCCTTGGGTGGAGGTGGCATAGCGAGAGCAGCGACGAGGTGGCAACGACAGTGATATATTCGTGTGCACGATGACTTCGATGAAACAAGGGCACCCAAGGAAAATGGAGGTGAGCGTCGGCTTGGCGGCGGCGCAAGGAACACAAAGAGCGTCTTAGGATGGACAGATGATAACCGAAGCAATGGCGCGACGGAGATGACCGGCGACAAAGAAGATGAGCGGCGGCGGGGCATCTTGGCAACAGAGAGAGGACAATGAGGGAGTGAATCGGACGAGGACGCTTGGGAACGTGGCGTGACATGCACGGAAAGGTAGGAAGACTCACCGGTGGCGAGATCGGGAACGATGGCGATGGCCAGTTTTGGTGACGAAGGTGGAGGCAGCAGAGCAAGGTTCTTTCGAGGACGCCGAGGCGAGCACCATGGGCGAATCCGACAGTGGTAGTGGCACGACTGGAGGACGACGTGTAATATTTTATTTTAAATAAAAGATATTAGGAAACATATTAAAAGGGAATTCGGCTAAAAGTATTATATTTCAGAATTTAGATAGAGTATTTGGGCCGGTTTGGGCCTCCAAACGAGTCCGATTGGACTCGGCAATGGGGCGGCCAGTCGGCCACCCACATAAGGAGAGAGGGAGCCAGCCATGACCCTAGCATCCTCAATTCCTTGCACCACCCTTGCTTCTTCCCTGTGCTAGCCTGTTCCCTTGCATGTGCTGCTGCCGATGTCATGCAAGCATGCATGCAGCCTGCGCCAGCTGTCTACTATGCCTGCTGCCCTGTTGTGCATGTAGTGTGGCGTGCAAGTGTGTGATTTGCCTTTTGCATGTCCTTCGACAGAGATAGAGTTAGAGAGAGAGAAAAGAAAGAAAGCCATGCTACGGTAGTACAACTACCTATGATGCTAATCTTCTATTTTGCCAACTATGCTGCCAAGTGGGGAGGAAGGAAGGAAGGAAGGGAAAGGAGGAAGAGAAAGAAGAGGAAAAGAGAGGGTTTTCGCGGGTCTTCGTGTTCGATGTCGCGTTCTTCAAGGGTAATCCCCGTTAGTTCGTAGGATTTCTACGGATTAGTCATTGTACGATTTGTAGATTGTTTTGCTTAGGGAAAGATTGATTTTCAGCTTGCCCTAGTTCATCGAGGTTAGATGCAAAACCTTGCGAGGGCAATTCAAGGTGTTACATGACGGACGGCGATGGAATGTATGAAGGAACACCACGGCGTCTAGCGGTTTCTTCGTCAGAATTCGGCGAAACGAGGACAAAACCAGCGATGGCATGGTGGGGCTTCAAAGAGGACGTCGAGGTGAGATTTTTGACATGGGTGGCACGGCTTAAATAGGCACCAGAGAGGAGGATTTGGATGTAGCACGGTGGTGCAGTCGTGTCCGGCTCGAACACAGCAAAGAAACTAGAGCGGGGAGGAAGAAGGAAGGAAGAGGCTAACAAGGCAGACCCACTGGCAGCGAGAGGAGGAGAAAGGATGGCGGTGAGGTCGCACAGGAGAGAAAAACTGCTGGGCTGGCTGACGGCTGAGGTTGGGCCAAGGAAAGAGAAAAGCTGAGAAAAAGAAATGGGCTGGGTTGACTTTGAAAGAAGAAGGCCGGAGGAAAAAGGGAAAAAGGCTGAAAGAAAAGGAATTCAGTCCAAAAGGAAAATTCAAAAAAAGAAGAATATCTGAATTTTAGAAAAGGATTAAAGCAAACCGAGCTTAAAGAAATAGCAAATAAACTCTAAAAATTCATAGAAAATTCCAAAAAATACTTTGGAACTCAAGAAACCCAAATAAAATAGCTTTTAATTTAATTGAAGATTAGATTATTCACATTAAATTATTTTGATTTTTGAAAATTTAAATTAAGCTTTGACTTAAGCAAGAAAATTCAAATGATTATTATTTTGAAATACTTCAAATCAACTCCAAATTTAGGATTTTACACCCTTCGAGTGTTTCAAGATTTCTGCAACTTGTCGATGATCGGAACATGGGGTTTCCTATCAAGCTTATCCGGGAAAATGACACGAGAACACTATCAAAACGAAGACCCTTTATTGCTATGGACACACTGATTGTTTGTATGAGAGTACAATGTGTGACGAGAATTAATCTCCAAATATTGATTTATTTAATTAAAGATCGCCCGACCTCCGTGGTCATAACCCCTAAGGCTAATGACTCCTATGGTCGCAAAGATTCTAGAGGTTACATTATGGGTACCCTGGTCAAACGAGGTCCTGTACCTAGTCCCCGACCAGATGATTGCTTGTAAAAGCAATGAACTGGCACTTGGACCCGTTCCAAGTATATTCCTTTCGTGTGATGAATGGAACATGTGCCTAATTTGTTCCAATCCACATGACGTTGACGTTTCACAACCCTAAGTCATCGACAATAACCACTACATGGTTATATCTCTCACTGACATCAAACTGCTGGTCAGTTTGCTTTTTTACCAACTGCCATTATTTCTTCGACCAGACGTCACACTTTCAAAGGGCGCCTCTTGAAGGATTAACTACCACCACTTCGTCAGTTATTTAAAAGAAGATCAAGGGAGGAGATAGAGAGATCAAGAATCAACAGATCATCAAAGAACACAAGACTTAGTGATTCGAAGACATCTGAAGCATTAGTATAGCAAACAATATACTCTGTGTACTTAGGGCCAGTTCACTACCTTGTCAAGGGCACTTCTTATAATAGCCAATTCATTACAATAAAGAGCAGTCTCATTCTCTCTCAAGAACTCTTTGCCATTTTCCTCTATTTATTTTTGTAAGATTAGCGACTCGATCGTCGACAATGGGGATGTTACAAAATCGATGAACTTGAATGTAAATGATGATTGACTTAATCGTAACGATCCTATTATAGAGTACGTGGGCTATCCCCTTTATAGCTATTGAAGGGGCAACAATTAATATCACTAAAGGCACCTATAATCTTCACGCACATTCTTCACTAGAGTCTTAAAACTATCACGTCTTTTAGCCCATTGTCTTAAGTTGCCAGATGTGCCAATAATCGCTTTTCCATTAATCACGTGGGAAACTGTCATGTCTCTCAACCAATTTGATGGTCAAGGATTGCCCAAAACCGTATAACTGGTCATGGTAGGGATATGGGTAGGCTACACTAGTTGATAATTTAAAAATTCTACCATGTAAACCAGAAAACCATCCAAGCAAAAGATCATAGATCATTACAACTGGACACGCAGTGCAGTAGAAGAAGAGTTAAAGCAGCCTGATCCAACATCGAGTGCGTCAATGTAGTGGTCGTAGTCGATCATCCAATGTCCTCAGCGTCGATCGTCTCTTTCAGCAGCCTATCACGTTCCTTGCGTGGGTCGTGGATCGTCCTCGATCAGCGTAGTAGCAATCACTGTAGCACCTCTACAGTATCCACATGTCCATTGGTGAAACGTCGTACGCCAGTGTGCTAGCACCAACATGTACGGTAGGGCCTTCGGGGAGATGGCGGCTAGGGTTTCAATGGAGCAACTCTTACGTCCCAACAGCCCCATGCATCCCCTTATAAAGAGCCCATAACAGATCCTATCCGAACTGGTTTGTTCCAACCGTTAAGTGTGTGACCTTGTAGGTTCATGCTTAATCAGTTGTGACTCAGAAACTCCTTTCCGACTACAAGTCATTAGCGGTTCCTAGCAGGACATAACGATTCCTGAATACACATAACTATTATATCGGACGAACCTTATGCAATATGATATGCGACCAGATCCTTATCACTCACGACCAGTTCATATCTCCATACGACCAATTCATATTTAGTTACGACTAGTTCGTAACAACTTATGATCAGTTCACCGACCAGTTAGTGATCATGTACGATCAGCTCATGATCAGTTTATATCTCCATACGACCAGTTCATATCTGGTCAGACTAAACAACCTACTTGCATATTTTGCTTTTGTCTCACGATATATGGTTGAACTCAAGGTGAGATATATGCCATCCACGGGCTGTTCAATACTTTCTCGATCTAGTGACAGATAACTTCATGTGGTCAACTCTTTGACCACTAGTGGCATGGTCATGCACTTTTTGTATCCAATCACATTGAGGGGCCTAGAAATATCTCTCTTGTTATGTTAGGAGGGGCAAATCCTATATCTGACCAGTTACATCTCTTCGCATATTTCATAGCATACTCGAAAGGTACCTTTATAACTACCTAGTTATGAAGTAGCGTTTGACAACCCATAAGTGTACTATTACACATGTAGAAAATAATACTGATCTCAGGTCTAAGGATTATACATTATCATTACTTAAGACCAACTGATGACACACAAAATTATAACAATCTCAATAGTATCTCAAGGTGGGTCAATCCAACACCATGTTCTCAAACATGTGTTCATATTATTGATTCTATATCCCATATCTATGACCGGTGAAACATGATCATCAATCAATACATATTCTGGTCAATAGTGTCCCGACCAGTGACATCCGACCAGAGATACATTTAGAATGACATCATATGACTTAAAGAGCTTCACCAACAAGTCACATACTTGTTAATCTTTATAAATGATAATGATGCAGACATCCTTAGCTATATTATTCTATATAGTGTTTTCAATTCTTCAAGTACCTTAGAACAACATGAGCTTACAAAAGAGTTAAAGAACAAGAGAAGCTTGTGGGTGAAGCTTGTGCAAAGAAGCTTAACCAACATGTGAATCTGTTCCTGAATTTACTTTAAATTTAATTGAGAATATTATACTACATAACCAAAGAAGCAAATAAGCTTAACCAACAGGTTTGAAGGAGATGGTTTATGGGAAGATCAAGAACACGATGCTTCTTGGGGTGTTTTGATGCTCGCAAAAATAGCATGCGGCCCGTGGGACAATGGGTGGTAGGGGCGCATGGGATGAACAATAGATGGCACCACACTGATCTTGAAGTTCATGACTATTTTCATAGCAACTCGGAAGGATCTAGCATGCATAATATATATATTTGGAAAACTTATCACGTTTACTTTCCAACGAATGAAACGGTATGTGATTTGAAGCTTTCTATTAAAGTTATAGATATTGGAGTGCATGCTGCACATTCAAACTGACCAACGTGTGAGAGTTGACAAAGTTGACGAGTTCATGGCTTGTACGACATCTTGTGAGGATATCCAGCTATGCCATGACTGTCCAAAGGTTTACAAGAGTTCCTTTCTCAAGTTTCACATGGATTCAAGTTGTTTCAATTAAGAAAATTGAAGATAGGAAGGTTTGGATTCAATTCAGAATCAGAATCAGCATCAAACTCGGATTCGAAATTAGTAGCACAGTCTGGATTAAAAGGGTCATAACTTTCACAAACAGAGTCCGATTGGGGTGTTCTTATGCTTGTTGGAAAGATAACTTCAAGCCTGACGTAATGGATCATCTCTCTGCCTTAGATTCTACCCGCGTCAACTGCTATGTCCAGAATAATATGACGGTTGTAAAATTAGAGTTTCCTTTTCCTTTTAGTTTGTGTCCGAATTGGAGTGGAAGCTCTAATTTTGAATTAGACTAGGAGTAGGGCCTCTTGGACATCCATAGGGGTGGAGAGCAACCCTATATATTGAGGGGTAGCCCCATTATAAATCTTAGACCACGATTAATATATTTATTTTCTTTTGCAACAATAGCGTTCAATGCTTGATTCTTCCGAGAAGTTTGGTGAAGGCTGACGACTTGAAGGGGAATAGGGCGTTATTCTTCCAAAGAGCATTCTATTTTCCGCTGGGAATTGAGGTATCAGTAAAACTCCACTTGGTGGTAGATGGAGTATGTGTGAGATTGGGTGAATAGCAAGTTCATGCATTGGCATCGGGTGAGAAACTATGATTTGTTAAGTCAAGCATGCAAGTTATCTTTGATTCTATATCGAGAAGATCGTGCACCCTATATCAAATAATTCATCCAAGGAACATAATAATATTTATTCTATAACTCATAAATATAGATGTGATACAATCATCTCTATGATTACCTTTAGGGCATATCACCAACAGTTGTCTCATGATTCAAACTGGTCGTCGACCAGTTTGGCCATAGTAAAGGGTAATATACTTCCTTTAGGTACCGGTTGTAGGGTTATAACCATTATAGATGTAGCCTCTGACTTGTTGGCGACTTTGATAGAGAATTTGACTTTGATCGAAAACGTTGACTTGGTCAAGAATTCTCGTCAGCTAGCCCCCAAGGATTAAGAAAACAAAGAATATTTATTTAACACTTTTCTTGCCTCGAAATGTGCATCAATAAGATTTGATCAGACACAATCATTCCAATCATTTAATAAAAATGTGTAAGAAAGGAAAATATTCTGGTTTTCATAAAAACCGTACCCGAAGGTTGCGGTGAGTGGTCGAACGGTTTGTGGTAAAGTGGGATAGAAATACCTCCTTTTTACTTTTACTATTATTTTGCTCTCATTGCAATCTCCGTCTCTCGGCTTTGAGTCTCTTCATCTCTAGTTACTCATGTTCTCAAACCTCTTGATCTCCAAAAATCTCTGTTCAATCTTTGATCATGTGGATTTTGGGTGCTTCAACCCTTCTTGAGGACAAGATTCAAGAGTTGGAGAATCAAGGATATCTCTCGACACGATCTTTGGTCAAATGGAGTCCCTATGGCTGCGAAGGTGCTCCGATTCCGAGAGAAGGTTGGATTATCCTCTTCTCTTCTGTTGTGAAGTTAGGTTTTTGTTTGGCGGAGAGTGAATTCCTAGCAAACGTCCTAGATCACTTTAAGATATAGCTGTTCCACCTATGACTAAATTCTACTATAATCCTTAGTGTCTTTTCACATCTTTGCGAAGCTTTCCTTGGCATTCCCCCTTCTGTTCATCTCTTTCGCCACTTCTATCAGTTCACCCGAAACAATAGAGGCCAGGGGTTCTATGGAAGCACATATTTCAAGCTCCAGGACCAAATGTCTAAGAACTACCCCTTGTTCCCTATCAAGGACACATGACGGGATTACCATAAGGAGTTGTTCTACTTCGTGATTCCCAGAGGTAGCCGCTTGAAGTATACTGGAGGTCCTGAAGAATCCAGACCCGCCACTTTGTGTTAATGGAGTATTTTGGTAATTAATGACAATCGTCGCCTGGACTAATATTTTTATAAGTTGGTGAAACATTTTAAGTGCAATGATAATGTAGACTTATGATGTTATCATGTGTTGATGATATTGAAGACAAGATCTCGAAGTGAAGAAAATCATCATGTGTTGATGATATTCAAGTCAAGAACTTGGAGTAAAGGAAATCATCATGTGTTGATGATTATTCAAGTCAAGAACCCGAACTTGAAGTGAAGATATTTGTCATCAAGTGATTACTCTAAGATAGATGCTCAAGGCAAATGTATGACCAGTATAGGCTAAGGATTTGGTTCTTAGTAATTTTATCGATCTCGGTGTTTGGAGTGGAGACTGGATTACTAGTATAGGTTGTTATACTATTAAGAGGGGTCTTGACTAGTAGCTTGAGTGTGTTTTGTGTTGATAGCTCTTATTGCTTGCTCTAGATCTCTTTAGCATATTGCCTATATTTGCGAATGTGTTTTGAAAATAGTTGAGGCTCATGCATAATCCTTATAGCATGTGACTTTTGTTTGTAAATGTGTTTTGCAAACGGTTTAAAATCCATGTACCAAATTTTCTTGTGATGTGATTCTAAAAGTTGGCAAATGTGTTTTGCACCTTGTTGAGAATCATGCTCTCCTACCATGTTTGCATCACGCATCAATTTGTAAATGTTTTTTTTTTTTCAAAATTGAGTTGAAGTGATTTGCAAAATCAGTTTTTGTTATCTTTGACTGGACTGACCGCAGTGGGTGGACCGAACTGACCGAAAGCCTGGACCTTTGAAGTGGTCTGGTTTTTCCAGAGAGCTCCCTTTTCTCACTTTTGGCGGGCTGGACTGACCGCAAGGTTTAACCTGTGTTGTAAGAAACGGTCAGAACGACCGATTAATCGCCCATTTAATCGGAGTCGCCAAGCAAAACATCATGTATACATGAATCGGAGCACAATTAACGTTTGTGAACACCAAATCGGCCGCATTATCCGATTAGTCAACATTTTCCGTATAATTGCCTCGCATAATCCGCATAAACGGGCGATTAATCGGCCGTTCCGACTGTTTTTTACAACAAGAAATTAGCAAAACGTACAAAAAGGTTGTCGCATAGAGCATAGTCGTGGTTCCTAATCTACACTACTAGCAATTGATGAAAGTGAGAGTGACAAGGAGTTGGTTGCCTCTGAAGAGGATTTCCTTACTTCTGATGAGCCTGAGACCGAAGTGTCTGGTGGTGATGTTGTGCTTGACAATGATTTAGAGTAACTGATTCTCTCGTGGTTGTGGGTCATTTTGTGTATTTAAATTTAATACTTAATTCTTTTGTTCATCGTCTCGCCAATGTGTTAAGTTAGTCTAGTCTATGTGACAATGCATGTTTTTAATATATTATCTAAACTCGTTGAAAGTTGTACTTTGGTGTAGAACTATAATAGTTGCTGATCAATCTTGTTATCTTTTGAGTTAGTAATGAAGTTATCGTGTACAATTAAAGGGTGGTATAAGTTTATTTGATAGTATTGACAATATAATGTGTTCAGATATCTTTGAAACTAGCATTATCATCAAATATGTGAGAATGCCAAATTGTTCGCATAATTCCGATTAATCATTCGTATTCTGATTAATTGCTTGGTGGTACCCTATCTGTCCAATAACCGTATTATGTTTTTCACAACACTGGTTTAACCCGGACTGACCAAACCCCCGGTCCAAGTCGAGCGGTCAGCTTTTTCCAGAGAGGGTTGTTTTTGCGACTTGCTACTGAATTCTCATTGCCGTACTAACTGCAGTGTTGTCACCAGTTAGACCAGAACCTCGGATTAACCGGCGCGGTCAGCGTTTTCCAATAGCGTGTTTTCTCTGGTTTGGAAAACTTTTGAACCCGGTCTAACTGGACCTTGAGTGGGCGGACTGACCGGACTTGGCATAATGGATAGATTTTGTAGCAATGATTACTGAAGATTTTACCGTTGCACTGTAGTCCAGTCTGACCGACCCTATGCCTACGGTCTGACCAGCCTTCCTGTTTTTGCATGGATTCTCCTTCAACGGCTAGTTTTTATGTGCGGGTGTATAAATACCCCTTGTGGCCGGTTGTGGGAGTATGCTAGTGCCATTTTCATTCCCCTAGAGCAAAGAACAAGCCCTCTACTCTATTTTGTGCATGTGTTGCACTTATTGAGCTTAGAGAGCAAAATTCTATTGCATGTGTTGCATTAGATGTTGAATTTTGTATCCATTGAGCTTAGACACTTGATTCATTTTAGTGTGTCTCTGACTTGTTATTCTTGGTGTTTGCCGACACTTAGATGGTTTGGAGGAGTTGCGCTGGTGCTTATCAAAGAAGGTTGTGACAAGATCCGGCAGTTGTGAGTGGCTTGGTGCTCGCCATCTCTGGATTGGAGGAAGAGCAACCTCGAGTGGATTCGAGGTGTAGACTTAATTTGGGGAGCCAGTCCAATTTGTTTGGGCTTACCTCAACGTGGACTAGGGGAAACCGGCAAATTTCCGATCACCACAGAAAAACGTTCAAGTGTTCTTGAAGTTTGCTTTTTTGAGCTTTACTTTCTTGCAATTTACTTTTATAGAATTAAATTGCTTGTTTGTCTTCTTAGGATTGTATTCTTTGTTCTAGTCTTAGCTTGTTGGTGCACTTAGTCAAGACTAGTTGATTTAGGTTTAAATTGAGCTAAACCGAATTGATTCACAATTTCGCATAAAACTCAGTTTTAGCTAAAAGAATTTTTAAAATCGTCTATTCACCCCCTTTAGTCGGTCTCCTCGATCCTATAGGTCCTCTGTCGAGCTAGTCTGCCCAAGACGTGAAGAAGGAGAAGACCTCCTTGAAGCTAGCAACCGAGGAGGCGAAGCTGGTCGATTCAGTCATCTCCCTGGTGGTTGCCGGATTAACTGATCAGAAGGTCATTCATGTCTTCCTCCAACACAAGATCAACCCCTTGAAAAAAAGGCCCACTACACCCACAACACGTGGATGTTGAAAGGGGATAATGACCCTATCAAGGACAACTCTAGAGATATGTTACTCTCCATATTTTCTTTTTAAAGCATTATTTTGACTTTGTAATACAAGCATTACTAAGTCTATAATTTTTGTTTTTAGTTCCGCCAAAGGAGGTGGTAAAAAAGAGGGCTTCAATAATGTTGAATAATGTGAGGGATGGCTCCAAGTCTATTTCCTTCAACGACCAGTCCTTCGCCTAATTGGGGAGTCTGCAAAGTTCATAAAAAACGAATGCAGGTATGTGTAAATTCAATTCTATTCCAGAATCTTTTCTTAAGACTATAGCTAATAAACTTTCTGTTTTTCTTTATATGCATACAGAAAGAGGGATGTCGACACGGCAGGATCTAACAGTCAAACCTCGCTTGTGTTGCCATTTCAACCGGATGAAGTAAATATTCTGATTCTTGGAGTAAATATTCTGTACAGAATGAGTCATTTTCTGATTTTTTTTGAGTAAATATTCTATACAGAATGAGTTTGTATCATGAAAATATTCAATCTCCCCACTGTATATGTAATGCATTAATTCTTTCAGAAGATTAAATGTTCCTATATAGATTTATCAAATGGTAACGTGCTGATTTTTGTGTTCTAAAAAAAGTGCTGATTTTGCAATGCATTTTACTCTCCATATATGATGTTTCGCATGAAGATATCCAATTTGGATATAATCTATAGTGCATTAATATTTTTGATTAAGTATATTGTTCGTCCCTCAACTTTTGCCTTAATTTAAAATTCGTCTCTGAATTGTAATACGGATAAAACGTGTCCTTCAAATATCAATACCGTACAAAAACCGTCATTTATTCCTTTTGAGAGTGGTTTCATGCCACGTGTTAGTACCGCGAGCGAGCTACGTGGGTCAAACACCGTCAAAACCACTCTAAAACAGACGAAGGGGTATCTTTTGCGTGATATTGACAGTTCGAGGAGGCGTTTTTATCGGTATTACAATTCAGAAACGAAAATTAAACCAGGATAAAAGTTGAGAAACAAATAATGTACTTAATCCTAATTTTTTTAGATGGATACAAAGTCAGAGCAGTTTTTTTAATCCTTTTTAAAAAATTATTTTAAAGATATCATCTTTCTAACTTTATTTCCAATTCTAACCTCTTTGGTCACGCCATCACCCGTGGCGTGACCAAACTGTGCTGTCACGCCATTAACCAGGTGTGATCAAATCTGCCAGATAGCCCCTCGAGTCACCACGTGTCCGTTTTTGGTTAACTCCTGTCACGCTAAGAGGAGTAGCATGACAACACTCATTTGCCACGTCAAGATCCGTGGCGTGATAACATGTTTTTATCACATCACGCGTTGTAGCGTGGCTAAATGGGTTAGAATTGAAAATAAAGTTAAGAAGAGACTATATTTAAAATAATTTTTTAAAAGGATTAAAAATAAAACGGCTGTACAAAGTCATTGTTGAATTTACCTTTTTCCTTGGGTAGTTATAAGCATCTGTGCTCATGAGTATGCCCCCATTTAATGATAAGTATGTATTTATTAAATCACCATCTAAGTGAATCTACAAGGTTTATGATGTTGGGACGATTACACGAAGTAACTACACATTGATTTTTTCTTGTCTAATACATGTTTTGAATATCATGAAAATGCTTTGGTACTAACATCCTGCATTGCCATTTCAATTGGATGAAGTCGAAGAAAACTGCTACAGATGGATCTGCTAAGTATGTTTAGGACAAAAAGCCGGACCTAGCATGCACAGTACAAAAGTACAATTTTTTTTTTATCAAGTTGTGCCTAGAGTCTAGACATTGCTTTCATTATTTTCGTACTAGTTATATTTCTCTCTCGGAAAAATTAGATATATGGCATCACATAGTTCGCAATTTTAAAATGTCACTAAAGAGTTTCTTCTTTCAAATATGTCATTAAAGAGTGGTGATGTTTAAAGATATGCCATTTTATACCCTTTACATCACTTTTGTACTTATTCAGACCCCATACTTGACTACATATTTTCGTATGGACAAAAATGCCCCCACCTGCCCTGTCCATTACTACGGACTGGACCCAGTCCGTTCGGTCCTAAATTCTTTCCTCACCTCGAGTTTGCTTGGTTCAATATTCTGAAGATAGTAGGGTGTACATAACAAGTTATAACAACAGATGTTAGGACTGTGTTCAGTCGGTAGTAACGGACATAACATGTAAGTGCATTTTTGTCTATACGAAAATACGTAGTCAAGTACGGGGTCTGAATTAGGGATGGCAATCGGGAGCGGCGGGCATGGGTAGTGCTCGCCCATACCCATACCTGCGACCCTGATTTTCTCCCACGGGCATGCTCGCGAAGGACGACAGGTGAAGAACCTCGTCCATACCTGTTGCCCGCGAGCATGCCTGTGTACCCACCACATGGTCTGTGATTGTGAGACTATGACATGCAAGTTTAACAACTAATCAAGTTCATCAATCATCACACATCAAACATCAAGTTCAACAACTAATCAAATTCATCACATATCAAGTTCAACAAATAAAATAGAAATACAAGCTAAAATGGAAATACGAGAGTAGAACACAAATCAAAAGTAAGAGGAGGATGGGGATGAGGAGAGCTGATCGAGGGCGTGAGGAGGCCGGGCGTGCAGCGGCCAGGCTTTGAGGAGGGGGCAACGGTTGGGCGTGAGGAGGTCGGGCGTGTGGCGGCTGGGCAATGGCCGGGTGGGAGGAGGTGGGTGTCTAGGAGGCTAAGTGTGAGGTTTGAGGAGGTTGGGTATGCGGCGGCTGGGCGTTGAGGAGGGGTGTGGCGTTTGGGTGTTGAGGAGGGGGTGGCGGCCGAGCGGGAGGAGGCCGAGAGTTGAGGAGGGGGTGATGTGGTCGGGCGTGAGGAGGGGCGGTGCTGTCGGGTGGGAGGACAGGGCCTGTGGCTGGCCAAGAGGACAAGGGCGGTGGCCATGCGGGACCGCGGGAGGACCAGAGGAGTGACTGAGTGAGGATTGGATCTGTATCTGGCCATGAGGAGAGGGATGTGAGGAGTGACTGAGTGAGGATGGGGCGGCGGTCGGGCGTGAGGATGGAGATCTGAGGGCGGTAGCTAGGGGTGAGGAGGGGGCACCAAGCATGAGGAAGGTGGCGGTAGGCGTGACCGCGTGAGGAGGGCAGTGGGCGAGCGTGCGAGAAGGGGATCTGGATATTTATGGCTGGAGGATGGGATTGGGGAGGAATGGGGAGGGGGCAGCCAGTGCGTGACACATGAAGTAACTTGAGCCCCACCCGTTAGTACATTCTCACAAGTAATAAGGCGAAATAGGTACAGATGGGCGTTACCCATGTCCATGCCCGTTTACCCACTGGACATAGATTTGTGCCCACCAATTTACCCGTGTGCAGAATAATAGGAACATACCCACCTCTATTAGAGTTTTTACCCACAGGTAATCGGGTAAATAGGCGAAACTGCCATCCTTAATCTGAATACGTACAAAAATGATGTAAAGGATATATAATTGCATATCTCCAATCATGATCACTCTTCAGTGGCATATATTTCAATGAAGAAACTCTTCAGTGACATATTTCAAAATTATGCACTTTGCGATGATATATATCTATTTTTTTTCAAAAGGGCGTAGTTTTGAAATATGTCACTAAAGGGTTTCTTATTTGAAATATGTCATTGAAGAGTGGTCTTGTTTGGAGATATGCCATTATGTACCATTTACATCGTTTTTGTACATATTTAGTCCCCATACTTGACTACGTATTTTCGTATGGATGAAAATGTCCCACCTGCCCTGTCCATTACTACCAACTAGACCCAATCCGTTTGATCCCAAATCTATTCCCCACCTCGATTTTGCATGGTTCAATGTTCTAAAGATAGCATATTGTATATAACAAGTTATAACCACAGATGTCAGGACTAGGTCCAGTCGGTAGTAATGAATATGGCATGTGGGGGTATTTTTGTCCATACGAAAATATGCAGTAAGTATGAGATCTGAATACGTACAAAAGCGATGTAAAGAGCATATAATGGCATATCTCTAAACATGGTTACAAAGAAAAACTCTTCAGTTGTATATTTCAAAACTACGCGCTTTGTGATGACATATATCTAATTTTTCCTTCTCTCTTCCCTTGCCACTATTCCAAAATTAAAAAATCTATCTCTGTTCCCCTTTCCCTCCTTTCCATAATAGATATTTCAATGGATTTATATCTTATCTCATATTATCCTCTCGTGATACTTTGTTGAGCTGGGCCAATGAGGTGCCGGATTGGTAGGACAGCCATTGCTCTCACTCGCCCAGACCCCGATTGCTCGAGCGCTGGGTGCAGCAGCCGAAGGAAAAAAAAAGTGAGCACCGAGAAGGCTTTCAGGCACAGACGAATGAATGTCAGCCACACGCCCGGCCGTGCCCTTCCGCACCTCGGTGGTCACCCCCACAGCCTATCGCCGTCCTACATCACCCCATCACACCTTCACCCCGCACCGCTATAGACGCACATCGTCCCGAGCACCTCCTCACTCTCCCGTTCCACTTTCCAAACCCTCGCCCATTCTTGTGCTCTGCGTAGTGCCGGTATTGGTCGAAGATTGCCCACTTGCTTTGGAGTTCTTGGACGCACTGGAACGTGTTTGGATTGATTTGTTGGTCAGGAAGAAAGGAGGAGGCTTGAGCTGTTGCAATCTTGAGGAAGAGGAGGAGGAGCAATGGCGCTCTGGACGTTCTCCCTTACACGAGGCTTCCTCGGCATGCTGCCTCAGGACCCCCATTTGGCTCCCGCGGTCGAGCTCCAGCTCCACAAGTTCCAGGCCAGGCCTCTCAAGGTGAGTACGCATCCTCTTCTCTTCTCTGCTCTGCTCTACGCATAGTTAATTCTTGGTCTACTTGCCATTTTCAACTCCTGCTCGAGTGAATCGATTGCCGCTACTGTAATGTTCTTACTCCTTATGTTTGTGATTGTTGTTGCTGTTGCATTCGCCAATGCCGGATGGCCGCAGCCGAGGAGGAGGTCCTGTGTCGCCGCGTCGTTGTCGGAGAGGGAAGCAGAGTACCACTCGCAGCGGCCGCCCACCCCGCTGCTGGACACCATCAACTACCCCATCCACATGAAGAACCTGTCCCTCAAGGAGCTGCAGCAGCTCGCCGACGAGCTCCGCTCCGACGTGATCTTCCACGTCTCCAAGACCGGCGGCCACCTCGGGTCCAGCCTGGGCGTGGTCGAGCTCACTGTGGCGCTGCACTACGTCTTCAACGCGCCCCAGGACAAGATCCTCTGGGACGTCGGGCACCAGGTAATAATAATGCGCTAGCTAGTGCCAAACTTGGCTTAGCTTAGCGAGCTAGCAATACAGCATGGCACGCTCGCTAGCCGAAAGCTCCGGATAACGTGCTGCCATGTGAGGTGCCGGGCAGCTCGGAGACCAATCATCCGTTTCTTTATTCGCGTGCAGTCGTACCCCCACAAGATCCTGACGGGGCGGCGCGACAAGATGCCGACGATGCGGCAGACCAACGGCTTGTCCGGCTTCACCAAGCGCTCCGAGAGCGAGTACGACAGCTTCGGCACCGGCCACAGCTCCACCACCATCTCCGCAGCCCTCGGTAACCACTAAACTTCTCCATCTCTCTGCATCAAGTTAATTTGCTCACGAAAATCTGTATCAGTACCGTACGTGATAAGTATTTGTGGAATCTGCTTGATTGGTAGGAATGGCCGTGGGGAGGGACCTCAAGGGAGGGAAGAACAACGTGGTGGCGGTGATCGGGGACGGCGCCATGACGGCCGGGCAGGCGTACGAGGCCATGAACAACGCCGGGTACCTGGACTCGGACATGATCGTGATACTGAACGACAACAAGCAGGTGTCGCTGCCGACGGCGACGCTCGACGGGCCGGTGCCGCCGGTGGGCGCGCTGAGCAGCGCCCTCAGCAAGCTGCAGTCCAGCAGGTCGCTTAGGGAGCTCAGGGAGGTGGCGAAGGTACGGCCTCACAAATGTTCAACACTATGCTTGAGAGTTCGGTAAGACACGTTAAAGCAGTGGTGCAGATAACACGAGCTAAATTCCAACTTGCCGCAAATTAAAATGGATTTCTTAAAGGGAATTCTAACAAGTCATGTGCGCATCTTTTCAACTTAAATTTTTTGTAGCATATACTTAAAAAAAAAACTTTGGAGTTGAATTGGGACATCACAAGGAAATTAGAAACAAACAGCAACAATTTAAAATTAAAGCACGTCTTTAGCAAGGTTGTTAAAATCAGGATTCTAATTGTAGAATAGTACGATTCTACGATCCTATCCAAATCATACCTTTAGTTGTACCTAGTAGAATCGTGGTAGAACCACGCTCCTAATCAAAGAATCGGGTAGAATCATGATAAAATCATGATATAATCGTGTAGAATCACGCATCATCTCAAATTATAAAAGATTTATGTGTTTGGTTGTGCCCTATCCCGCAATTCAAGTTTTATGATAAGTACTAAGTAATTAATAGGTTAGGTACTAAGATTTGGAGGTTTGGAATAATAAAAATATTTTAATTAATTAATTAATTAATTTTTATGTAAAATGTTCATATAATGGTAAGGTTGTTAAAATCAATATTATAGCCGTAGCTCTGAATGGCATGGAATCTAACATGCGATTTAGATATTTATCAATCAAATTAGATACCAAATGACCAAATAAACACTCATATCACTCTTGGAATACATGACATATTGAAAAAATGTATTTTTTGGTAGAATTAGGAAGAACCTTAGATTTTACGATTCGATCTTAAAATACGATTCTATCAAAGTGTCTCTCATCCGATTCAGAATCACGATTTTGGCTGCTTGTCTTTAGCAAACGTGTCAGTATCACAGTGGCGTTCCAAGCTTTTTAATCAAGCATCGTATATGCCAAAAACAAGCCGTAACAGATGCAATCCACGTACTCTATATTATTACTAGGTGTCGTGCATGGATATCTCCATCAGAAATGGTGATGCAGCCTATAATGTTAATCTAGTGCTGCTCACTAGCCAATCTTGTCTTAACAAAACAGCCGAGGGGAGTATCTCACAAGTTGATGTCTCTTAGTTCAACCTGACAACCAGAATATGGTGTCACTGTTCCTTTGTAATCCTAGCTTTGACTCGAATGATAGTTTATCGCCATTTCAAATTTGATCCATCATCCATACATGCCCAACAAAGTGCTTAAAATTGCTATCTTGGATTAAGCAAATGTTGGGTCAGTCGGAAGGATTTCTTGGGCTAGGTTCTAATCGGCACAATATCACTGGGCCGAATAGGATTATGGAAGAAAAGGGCCCAGATTCTCAACACTGACTCGCTTTTTCCCCGCGTGTTCACTGTTCAGGGAGTGACGAAGCAAATCGGTGGCTCGGTGCACGAGCTGGCGGCGAAGGTGGACGAGTACGCCCGCGGCATGATCAGCGGCTCCGGGTCGACGCTGTTCGAGGAGCTCGGTCTCTACTACATCGGCCCCGTCGACGGCCACGACATCGACGACCTCATCACCATCCTCAGGGAGGTCAAGAGCACCAAGACCACCGGCCCCGTGCTCATCCACGTCGTCACCGAGAAAGGCCGCGGCTACCCCTACGCCGAGAGAGCCGCCGACAAGTACCACGGTAAGCACCACATCTACAAGCTAAATTGTTTCGCTCGATAATTATGTACGTACGCAATGTGAAATGTAGGTGTCGCGAAGTTCGATCCGGCCACGGGGAAGCAGTTCAAGTCCCCCGCCAAGACCATGTCCTACACTAACTACTTCGCCGAGGCGCTCATAGCCGAGGCGGAGCAGGACAGCAAGATCATCGCCATCCATGCGGCCATGGGCGGCGGCACGGGGCTGAACTACTTCCTCCGCCGCTTCCCGAACCGGTGCTTCGACGTCGGGATTGCCGAGCAGCACGCCGTGACGTTCGCGGCCGGCCTGGCCTGCGAGGGGCTCAAGCCGTTCTGCGCCATCTACTCGTCTTTCCTGCAGAGAGGCTATGACCAGGTACGTACTTGCGTATGCCATTCTTCACATCACACCATCCATCTCAGGTTTCTTGTATGACATTCTTGACAACATTGTTGCCATTTTCGCGGTGTGGTGCAGGTTGTGCACGACGTGGATCTCCAGAAGCTTCCGGTGAGGTTTGCCATGGACAGGGCTGGTCTGGTCGGCGCCGACGGGCCTACCCACTGCGGAGCGTTCGATGTCACGTACATGGCGTGCCTGCCGAACATGGTCGTCATGGCCCCGTCCGACGAGGCCGAGCTCTGCCACATGGTCGCCACCGCCGCGGCCATAGACGACCGCCCGTCCTGCTTCCGCTATCCAAGAGGCAACGGCATTGGCGTCCCGTTGCCGCCAAAATACAAAGGTGTTCCCCTTGAGGTACGCATAAATAGTCTGCAACTCCATGATCACATTTACTGAGAATTTTCTCTGAGATTATGCATACGATTGATCGGTGCTTCGCAGGTTGGCAAAGGCAGGATACTGCTTGAGGGCGACAGGGTGGCGCTGCTGGGGTACGGGTCGGCGGTGCAGTACTGCCTGGCCGCCGCGTCGCTCGTGGAGCGCCACGGCCTCAAGGTCACCGTCGCCGACGCGAGGTTCTGCAAGCCATTGGACCACGCTCTCATCAGGAGCCTGGCCAAGTCCCACGAGGTGCTCATCACTGTGGAGGAAGGGTCCATCGGTGGGTTTGGCTCTCACGTCGTTCAGTTCATGGCTCTGGATGGCCTTCTTGACGGCAAACTTAAGGTAAGCAACATTGAACAGTCACCCACCTAACAAGATCCCATCCAATCCAATACAAAACTCTGCACACTGATGACATGAGTGACTAACGATGAGTTTCTCTTTGGGTGGTGCAGTGGAGGCCGCTGGTGCTTCCTGATCGGTACATTGACCACGGGTCGCCGGCCGATCAGTTGGCCGAGGCTGGGCTGACGCCGTCGCACATCGCCGCGACGGTGTTCAACATCTTGGGGCAGGCAAGGGAGGCCCTCGCTATCATGACGGTGCCGAATGCGTAGCGAGTGTAGCGCCTCCGATAGAGATGCTTGTACATTTGGTCGTTAGATGTCGCAGGGAGATTTATTAGTCGGCGTCGGATGAATGATCGATCCTGAAGGGAAGCATAGGCAGTTTTAGTTCTTTATGATGACGTTGAGGAACATGTTTGTTCATGGAGTGGACACACCTTTTCTCTTGTGTATATGAAATTCTGTATGTGGATAGATTTCTAAGGATTTAAGGGAAAAGGATAAATTAAGGATACTCTGTATATACAGGGAGTATCAGTGGTTGTTATTTGGCATTGTGATATTTTTGTACTCTATGCTGTGAGCATGGGTCAGCGTGGCACTGGGGCAGCGTAAGGTGCACCGTGTGAAAAAGGGTCAAAGGTTTGGATTGATGCGCACTCCATGGAGCATGGGAGCATATCATTATAGGGAATTGCTATATAACTCCTGGCAATTTTTTGAAGTCAAAACTATCATTTTTCTGTTCCTTAGATGTGCTATAAGATTTGTGTTATTGATGATTCTAACTAGTTCATAGAGTTAAAAGAGGAGATTTTTATTAACGTAATGGCTATTTGGACCCATATGCATGTGAGGGATTTGTTGGACCGAAAAGGCGACTAGAGGGGGGATGAATAGGAGCATAAACTATTTTTCTCCTAAATCAAATTCAATACGAATCTCACTCCAATAGCTATGAAAGCTATGAAGATCAATCAATCAAGCACAGCGGAACACTTGTATTGAATCCAATCAAAACCCCAAAGCAAAATCAACATAAAACCAAAACACCAAGTCACGGGCGGTCTAACCTCTCACGGGGGCGGTCAGACCGGTTGGTCTAGCAGTCGGACCTCTCTCTCGGGCGGTCAGACCTCTAGTTCAATAAACAGTAAAATCAGCACGAAAAACCAAAACGCAAATTGAGCTAACTTTTGATTCGTGCGTCCAAACCTCATGAAACTTGACACACACCTTCTCAAGGATGTTAGGAACCTATTCCAAGCAACGATCGTGAAGATCCTTGTCAAAGTTCAGACATTTTTCCATTTGAGTGAAGGTGGTTCAAAAACCGAGTCAAAAACGAAATATGATCTAAAGACTTGCTCGTGGGTGATTGATGATCAAGATGACCCTACATGGGTTCCCACATGTTGCAGCAAGTTAGATCACAGCAAAAAACCAATCAAAAACTCACGGATCAAAGAAAGACCCCAAATCACCAAATAGAGAAAAAAGCAAATGAACACATCTTTGAGCAAACTTTCTTGGATTGATTTGATATGGTGCTGGATTACAGCCACTCCAACAATGGAGGACAAAACTCAAGACATGAGCACGAAATCAAATCAAAACTCTCTAGAACCCTAACCTCCACTAATCCTCTCCCTAAGCAAACTAGGGTTTCAAACACTATGAAAGGGCTGAGGGGGTGCAGCCACCTCCCTCCTCTATTTATAGTGGATGCATAGAGTTTCTAGAAGAGTAAGCCTACTGGGCTCCCGTTAAGGCCCAACACAAACGGGTCACACACGCACGCATTTTAAAGCGCCATTTTCATCTCCTCTTGACCTAATCCGCTTCTCCAACGCACCGTCTTGCGCCGCGGGTTGGCAAAAGGTAACCAAGGCAGTATTTGGTAAAATTACCAAAATACCCCTTCTCGATCTTTTTCGAAGACCGAGTCCAATCTTCGCGAAGCAGTCGCATGCTCCGCCACGTGTAGGTTGATCCAACGGCTCTCATCATGTCGGCAAGTCTCTCCCATCCGGCTCCCACCGAAACCACCATAGCACTTGCACCGACCCCCGCGCCGCTTGATCCAACCCGTCGCATCGAACTGCCCGTTCGGTCACCTTTGTCCATCTTGCACCATGCTTGAGTCCAATGACTTCTCCCGGCATCGTCGATCGTTCTGAACCTTAGCTCTCCAAGCCTAGTCCCGATCATCCTCGCCGTTGACCGTCGTTGACCACTAAGCAACCTGCATAACAATAGACAAGCAAATCGAAACCGGGAACAAGTTCTTCACAACTTGACCCACGTTAGTCAAAACATGCATCATGCAACACATATGCACTGACACCCATGAGATTGACCTAACACCCAACACATTCCTGCCAAGAAGGCCAACAACTTAAGTCAAAACCGGTCAGACCGCCAACATGGCCGGTCGGACCGCTCCTTTGTCGGCCGGATCACACCAAAGGCGGTCGACCGCCAGTCCATGACTTAGCCAAAATCCAGCTTGGAAATCCGCAACCTCTTTGGAAATTTCAATCGAATAGAACTTTTGTTTGGAGGCTCCAAAAATTATGGGACCAAGAGTAGTAGAACCTCCTCTCTTGCCTACACCCTCTATTTTTGGCCCAGCTCAAAAATCCACAGCCACTTACATGGCGGTCGACCGCTCGTGGCGGTCGATCGCCCCCATCGGCCGGTCGGACGCGCCTCGCCGGCCCGACCGCCAGTCTCTCAACCCGGAGCTTGACCCGAACCACGGCCGGTCTGACCGCCACCATGGCCGGTCAAACCGCCTGAGGCCTGACAGAACTTGAACTTTGTCGAAAACGCTTGTTTCCGCAAACCTTCAACATCATTGCCAATTGTCACATCATCCTAAGATCATGAGCATATCCCCATGATATCCACAATCTCCCCCTTGATGAACACATTGGCAATTTCCAACAAAAGCAAATTTTGAGGTTTGAAAAGTAAAAACTCGACGTTTTCGCGTAAAGGCACAACTTGGTCCATATGCAAGAGAAAGCAATGGAAATGACCAAACTGACTTCAGAATAGTATAGGAAAGTGAGATAAGGCAAAAGAAAGCGAGAAAGCTTCATTTTCCAGAAAGAGTCAAAATCTCACTTAAGGTCCATCTGAAAGAACAATTGTTCGATATGACCTTTGATCATCGTGAGGCTCAAGAATTGCAATTCAAGTTCAAAAATGGCAATATGATCAAACGAATGCAAATATGAAACTCCCCCTCACTATGATCCTTAGAGTTCAGAAAATTTCAAATTCTCCAATTTTCTCCCCTTTTTAACACTTTTATATCTTCTCCCCTTTATACATCTCGAAATATCTTCTCCCCCTTTGACAATGGAGTCATCAAGGAATCACGACTTCCTCTCGTCCAGAGATAATAAATGCAGAATGAGGGAAAAACATAAGAAGGAGCATGCATGAAATGCAATGGAGTGGCTTCATATTTCTGTATTTTTCAATCTTTGATTACAAGAAGCTTTGGAGATTACCCAAAAGAACAAGCTAGCATTTCTAATATTGCGCAAACAACATATCAGCCTGAATGCGCTAGCAAGATCATGATAAGACATATATAACAAAGCTAAAGCTAGAAGGCTCAATATAAAGCAATGAATTTTAGCATTTTAAGCAAAGCTTCAAATCTAGCAAGTTCATCAACAGAGATCCTAAGATGATACTGGCCATGTCAAAATGTCAATGTGAGATAAAAAAGCTAACAATGACCACATTAAGAGACAAACAGGTCCTGAATTGAATCATTTTGCTCAATTTTTCTCAAACGCCCATTTTTCAACAGTTTTTCATTTGCAATGAATATTGGAGTTGATTAAAGGTATATCTTAGTGAAGAAGATCCTGGACTAGGAGCCATCCATAAACTCTTCTTAAGCTTCTACCAGGGTGACAAATCTTGAGGTTCATGTCAGTTTTGACAAGCAGTCCCCATGAGATCGTCTAGATCATCAAACTATCTCCAAGTTCATGTCTATGACATGCAGTCTCGTGAGAGTAGTTTGACACATTTTAAGCACAAGACAATATTTAAATTTGTTTTTTCATTTTTCACAAGAGCAGATTTAGATTCTTAAAAGAACAAGAAGCTCAAGTAATGATCAATACTAAATTCAAGAGCTAACACAACAATTTTGACAGGGCCAATGTCACAAAAGGAGCACTAATTGCGCAACTAGCTAAAACATCCAGAAATTACAGTTTTTAGTTCAAGTTGTCTTAAAGTTCGCTCATTCAAAGAAAGACTTAGCTACACATGTGACAAGATGATAATTCTAGCAAGTCAAAGAACTAGACATGGCATTGAGCGAATTGAAATACTAAAGCTCAAGAGGTAATAAGCAAAGCTTCATCAATTTTAAAAGACAAGCGAAAAGCTTATATTGCAATGCATCTTTTGGATTTTCAAATGAATGCAATATGATACAATGAGATGCATACAAGGCTTAAAAAGCCTAAAAAGATCAAAAGAAAATACCACAAGAAGAAGGCGTGAGGACCCCGATTTATTTGGCTTGTAATGCTTAGTCTTCCCTTGACTCTAGCATCACAAATCAAATAAACTAAGCCCCGAGACATGTATACTTCCTGCACTGCAAGTATACACACCTGCTACAAAATCACGCATCAATTCCATACAACAGGTCTAACAAAAGACATACATAATAGAGATTTATTACAACAAAGGCCATCCGGCCAAATGACACTAAATAACAATTAAACAGCGGAAGCAAAAGTGCCACAAGATGGCGATAAACAAAAGAGCCAATTAGTGTGTATTTACCCACAAGGCAACCAACCGGGCCGCCAAGCTAGTCGTCAACCCGAAGCACATCTCACAAAAGGGAAGCCCTTGGGGCTCACCTTCCTCCTCTGCAACAAAAACATTAAACAAAGCAACTGAGTACAAAAATGTACTCGCAAGACTAACGTGTGGAATACCAGACCTATCAATATGCTACATGCAAGCTTTTTAAGTGGAGGTTATATGTCTTATTTTGCACAAAGCCAACTTTATTTGTAATAACGTAGTACATTTCAAAAGCAAGTTTGCAATCAGTTTTTATTGAATGAAATAACACGAGATACAATAAGTACAAGAGTAACCACCTATTGGTGACTAACCCAATAGCCACCACACATAGCACGAATCCCAGATTCGTACCACCCATCAAGTTTTAATTAAAATGTTGTAGTCTAACTCTTGAAAGACCTTGCCAAGCGTGTCCATAACCTAGGACGAGGCTATTCGAATAGTTTTAACCTGCAGGTGTACCAATGTACCCACACTTCGATCGCCTTTTTCCAAGCTATTAAGCACACTTCCTTTGGTATGCCGGCACGGCTAAGTCCTACGAGACGTTTCCAATGGAAAGTGTTAATTAAGAGTCGCACGTATGGGGTTAACCCTTAGTGACCAGCCGGCGAAATGGGCCACTAGGACCACACATTGTGGTGGAGTCAAGCAAAGCCGGGAGTCATTAGCCATTTAGGGTAACGCTAGCCGGACATTTGCAAGACCCCGGTCGGGGTGGAGGACCTAGAAAGGAACCACACCCCGGTCACGCCTTTGTGATCCTTTTTCTCTATAAACTACAGCCAGCGACCCATTAATTAATATCTCCCAAAGTACTAATTCAAGAGGGGTCCTATACCCTCTAGTGTGGTTAGCATGCACAAAATACTTGGTTTAGTGTAACAAGATGTTCGGTCCTTGTTGACTCGGGCACCATTCCAGTCACACCCAAAAGCACACCAACATACCATTGTGCCCAAGTCTAAATCATTTTGTTTCAGTTTTTAGTTTTCACAAGTAGACATGGCACAAGGCTGAAATCATAAGTAATAATAAGTTTTATGTGATCAAGGTTATCGACAAGTCGATAACCGCCCATTTCTATCGGAAGCATGGCTAAGCTATAATTCGCAACTACTAAGTGACAAGAGTTCATCCAACGAACTCTCAATCACAGCAATAACCTAGGCTTATGGTAGTAAAGGATAATCATTTGTCTAAGGAAATGCATCTACTAGGCCAATTATCGACAATAGTTTAACACAAACTAGCAATGCATACATAGAATTTGCAAACAACATAAATACTTAAAAATACCGAGATTAACATGATCAAACCGCTTGCCTTGGCGGGATTGGTCTTGTCGCAGAGGAGTGCTCGTGTTCAATAAATTCTTCGGAACCTAACGCGAAAAGGCGATAAAAACCGATAAGAACGAAGATGTGAGGATCCCAATTTATTTGGCTTGTAATGCTTAACCAACCACCGGCCCTAGCATCACAAATCAAATAAACGAGCCTCGAGATATGTATACTTCGAAAAGCAAGATACATACCTCACCACAAAATTATGCATCAACTTCATTCCAAACATAGAGTCCAAACATTACACTACTAAGCGTAGCAACAACAAAGAGAGTTATTATGGCACAAAGGCCGACCGCCAAAAGATACACAAATAAACAAGACAGATAAATGAAGCAAAAGTGCCATAAGATGGCTATAAACAAAGCCAATCGGTGTGCCTTCAACCCACAAGGCATCCGACCGACCGCCAAGCCTAGTCGTCGAACACGAGCGCCAAAGACAACTCACGTAAGTGAGGCCCTTGGGGCTCACCTTCTTCCTCTCGCAACAAAACATTAAGCAAAGCAATGAGTACAAAATTGTTTTTGTACTCGCAAGACCGACGTCACGAACCAGCGCACTGCTCATATGCTACATGCAAAGTTATTTGGTGGAGGCCATATGTTTCATTTACACAAAGCCAAATTTATTTGCAATAAAGTAATACAGCTTTGAAGGCAAGTTTGCAATTCATTTTAATTGAAATAACAAGAAGGATAATAATAGCGAAAGAGTAAAGATAAACAACCTAGAAGTGACTATCCCAATAGTCACCACAACAATAGCACTAATCCCGCATTCGCACTCACCCATCAAGTTTTAATTTAAATGTTGTAGTCTAGTTCTTGGGGCGATCCGAGCGTGTCCATAACCTAGGACGAGGCTATTCGAATAGTTTTAACCTGCAGGTGTACCAATGTACCCACACTTGACCGCCTTTAAGCCAAGCACACTTCCAAGGTATGTCAGCACAACTAAGTCCTACGAGACTTTTCCAATATTGTGTATTAACTATGAGCCGCTCGTATGGATAGAAATCCATACGCTTACATGGTAAAGCTGAAAAGACAACTACCTTTGGGTAAAGCTTTTGGACAACTACCATGCTCCCAACACCATCCCTCCCGCGACCTCCCGCGACCCTGAGTCAATACACGCCAAAGTACTAGGTCGAGAGAGGTCCCATATACTCTAGTGTGGTTAGCACGCAAAATGCTCAAGACGGTGGCGCAAGTAACTCGGTCCTTAATCGACTCGGCACCATTCCATCACACCCAACAGATCACACCAATCATACCACAGCCCAAGTCTAAATCATTTTTGTGTTCAGCTTTAGTTTTGCAATTAATCATAGCATAAGTCGGAAACATAAGGAATAATAATTATTTTATGTGCTCAAAATCATCGACTAAGTCGATGATCGCCCAATTCTACCGATGACTAAGCATGGCTAAGCAACCGACTCGCAATCTACTAGCGACAAGAGTCCATCCAACGAACTCCAATCACAAAGAAATAACCTAGGCTCGTAGTAGAGGACAATTATTTATCTACGATTATGCATCTAAAGGATTAACTACTCAATTTAACACAAATTAAGCGATGCATACATACAGTTGAAACAAAATATTAGACTTTAAAATACTGGGATTAATATGATCAAACTGCTTGCCTGGCTGCTGCTGCTCAGAAATATCAACCTGTTGCAGAGGTTCACTCTCAAACACACCGGAAACGTCGCAATCTATCGATCGAGCAAAAACAGCGAATAAGAACAAATAACACCGACAAAACTCGATCAATCAACAACATAAAACATACCAAAACTCACATAGCAGCCTAAGCATGGTCTAACACATTTTTAGAAACAGAGAATAACTTATTTAAGGTGGTGATGAATTTTCTAGTAATTTTCTAAGCTAAAATACACATTAAAGCACTAGTTAATTACTTAACAAATTTTCATGAACAGAAACAGTATCTAAAACCTATCCTGATAATTAGTACACTAAAAATGAAAATTTACAAAGTTGGATTCACTGGATTTGGATAATTATTGCAAAAGATATGAATTTTCTAATTTAGAAAATAGAAAATACACCATTTAATCAATCAACAGATTTATGCTAACAGAGACATGGTTGAAACTAATTTTAGTAAATAGCACATTTAAAATTAAAATTAACAGCACTGGTTTCATGCGATTTGGAGAAAAAATTGAATTAGTTATGAATTTTCTAAGTTTAATTGATTTAACAAAGGCAACATAAACACATTTAAAATACTAAAGCATTTAAACCTTTTCACCGACATGACCAGCTAGCCACAACATCGACGGCGGGCTCGCATGAGCACCGACCAGACAAACACCACCGCCGATGGTGACGTCGAAGGCGTATTCTAAGAATACGTCTTCGGCTTGGCAAAAACGTAATCCTATCATACTTGCACAGAGAAATACGCTTTCTAACAAAGGAAACGCATTAACGAAGTTACACAATCCTTAACTGACAACCTGGGCCCGCATGTCAGCGACTCAGAGAATAACATAACGGTTGGATTAAAAGATTTCCTAAACGCGATTAACAGAGAGGGCCCACAAGTCAGCGACACATCTAAGCAAAGATTAGCGCTAAACTAATTACCACCGGCGGTTCACCAGCGCGCACGAGGACGGCGGCGCGGCCGTGCAACTGATCTCGCGAACCAGAAGATCTCAGGGGTGAGTGAGTGATACCTTGAGGTTCGCAACGATCTCACGAACCCGATGACGGTGACGCGGAGCCCGATGGTCGCCAGAGGTGAGCTCGCGACGGCCGGAGGCGGAGAAGAAGAAAGGGCTTCCGAGGCGGAGGCGCTACTAGCGACGAGAAGACTCCGGAAAGCGCGCACCAGCTTCGCCTTGACTCCAGGAGGGATAAGCCCACGCTCGAGTCGACGATGGAGGCCCGAGGTGGCCGGAATTGCTGCGGCGACGAATCACCGTGCGCGAGGAAGAAACGGTCGCACAGCCCCGGTGATGCACGAAAGAGCAAAGTGAGGACACGGTTAGACTCAGTGAGGCGATGCGATCCTAAGGGACCAAGTGTCGAAGCTAGAAACTCACCAGAGCGCCAAAGAGCTCGCGGAGACGAGATCACCGGAAGTGGAGAAGACGGACTCGCTCCCGGCGATACACTGGACGCCGAGGGTTCGGGAAGGGCAAAATGGAAGCGGCGTGGAACAAGGAAGATGGCGAGGGGTTTGCGGGAGCACGAGCGGCAACGAGATGGTGGCGCTGCCCTCTCCCTCTTCTCCGGCCGAAACTGAGAAGTGGGCGGAGAAGACACGAGAATGCACGCGAGGACGAAAGGGTGACCTAATGAGATAGATGGACTCCTGGCGATCCTCCAGAGGCGAACACGCGTCCACGACGTGGCAGCGACGAGCTGCGTGGCACGCATGCGCGAGCGGCCGCGAGCTCCGGTGAGACGCGGAGAAGACGAGGGCAGACCTGACAGGTAGGGCCCACTCGTAAGTGATAGCAGCGAAGCGGCGCGAGCCAGAGTCTGGCGCGGTGCGATTAGGTGGTTTGACTCGACCACGACTATGCCGACCGTTCGATCGAAAATGGACGGCCGAGATTTGTGTATGCATTCGGACAGGTGGACGAGATGAGCAGTGTGGACCGTGCGATTCACATCGGACGGTTGATATCGATTGGGTTCGGCCGGTGCGGACTAGTTGTCGCGATCGAGCCGAGAGGCGGGGTCGGACTCGAGCCAGGGTTGAGTCCGAGCCTGAGGAACAGTGATTCTAGATTTGGAATTCAAAAGGCTTAGCAGGTTTGGGGAATTTTTAGAGATAGCTCCCGAGCTCCAAAAATTCTGAAATGTTTATGGGAGCTTACAGGGACAGAGGACAACCTTGTGTAAATTTTCCAGGAATTTTCATGCACTAGATTTCTCCCAAGAAAATTCACAAGTGCTGTCCAGAGGTTTGACTAGATTTCTAAACTGGTTTGACTTGGCCATTTGAAATAGCAAACAAAATCTAAAAATTGTGAAATTTTTCAGGGAGGTAACTAGGATGGTCAAGATGATAGGAAAAATATTTGCAGAGGATGATCACAAGTTTGAGGTTGATAATTTTGTTGACAACAACTATCATTCACAAGAATAAATTCTAGAAAATGGAAATTGCTAAGGGAAAATTTGGAAAACTTCCAAATGATTTCATGAGGTATCAAAAGTTTTTTTATTTCTCCTCAAAATCTTACATTTGAAACACAAACCCTAACTTCGGGCTGTTACAGAAGAACACCAAAAGGAACTCAACGGCAAAGAACATCCAAATCCTATGAAATTTCTACAGCAGCTAGAGGTTGATTTTAGACAATTTTAGAAACAAGAATCACTTCATTTGGATTTAGCATGAAAAAGTTATGCCCTAAACAATTTCTCTCAGCCTGAAAAATCCTAATTAAATTAATTACGGTTACTGTTCATGGCGAAAATTTCTAGAATGATCTGGAACTTGAAATTTTTATGGTAGGTAGATATGGTTATATTAATAACAGCAAAACTGAGTTTGCACAATTTGGAGTTGAATTGAATTAATTATGATTTTTCTAAGTTCTAAAACTAGTAGATCACTAATTTCAGTGGCAAGGATCACATGAAAACCTATTCTACATTACAGTACATTCCTAGTGGGTTTTAACAAAACTTAGTTTGCTCAGTTTGGAATAACAGAGAATAAGTTATGCATTTTACAAATTTTCAATGAATTTCTAAACAACCTTTTTCACTAAACAAGATCATGCAGTTAAAGTCATTTTTTATTATATAACAGTGCCTAAATTCATTCTCAAATTAAAGTTCATACTCTAACAGAGCTACAACAACTGGAATCGTTAAAAAAGAAGCTAAAATGACAAAGCTATGCACTTTTGAAATTTGAAACATTAAAAGACTTAGAAAATGTGAGCTCTGGAGGTCCAAATGAACAAGGAAAGGAGAGGTCGTGGGCCGTCGATCCTTCATCGCACGCCACGGACTCAAGCACAAAGACACAAAAGACCTCCTCCCGCGATGGGAGGTCTCGGACCGTTGAGATCTGATCCAACGGCCACGACCAAAGGCATGCACAACAGACGCAAAGGAGGTCCTCGCGCTATCAGAGGTCGTGGACCGCGATCAAGATCTGGCGGTCCCGAGCACTAGGGGAGGTCCTAAGGTTAAACCTATGGAGGGAGGTCTGGACGGCCAAGATCTCGAGGAGGAGGTCTTCGACGGTCTAGATCTAGCGAGGGAGGTCCAGCCCGTTAGATCTAAATCTAACGGTTGAGACCTGAGGAGGAGGTTCGGGGTTGTCTTTATAAAAGACCAGGGGTGGCTTTTTACAAAGAGGACCCCGAGGGTGGGCTACGGGGTGGTCTTTGCAAAATAACCAGGGGAGGTCTTTTGTGCACGGGGAAAGATCTAAACAGCTAGGATTTAACCAGGGTGGTCCTAGACGGTTAGGATCGACTCAAGGGGAGGTCCTAGCGCAAGATTTTTCACAGAGCTGCACCCAACGGTTAAAAACTAAACCAGGAGGTCTTTAACGGAGATTACTCTAAGAGGTCTTGGGATTTAGAATTTACTCGAAAATCCTCTACGGCATGCATCTAACCGGGTGATCTTAACGATCGAGATTAAACTAGGGGAGGTCTCGAGAGCGAGATCTTCACGGAGGAAGATCTCGACGGTCGAGATGAACCCCGGAGGAGGTTCGAGCAGTTGGGATTTTACAGGGAGGTCTTGGGGGTGAGGATTTAGCAGAGGATGACCCCGATGGCTAAGATCTCCCAGGGGGAGGTCTTTGACGGCTCAGATTTGCTCGGGGTGGTTTTGATACCACGACTAGGGGTGGTCTTCTTGCACAGAGGACCTCGGAGGAGGTCCTGCACTTAAGGATTTTACAAAAAGGATCTAAGGGTCCAGATCTACCCTAGAAGAGGTCGTGAACAGCTAAGACCACAACGGGAGGTCCTAGGACTTAGGTTTTTACAGAAAAGGGATCGACGGTTTAGATCTAATCACGAAGAGATCATTAAGGGCTAGGATTTCAGCAGTGAGGTCCTGGAACTCAAAGACTTTACACACGAAGATCTAAAGGCCACGGGCTAACGCTGGGAGATCATAAACGGTCTAGATTGAGCCTAGGAGGTCTGAAGAAATGGAACGCACGCGCTGCCGACAAGAACAACATTTAACACTAAAGATTGGGCTCTCGGACCACTTAAATGCTAATCATTAGGCTACAGCACTTGTCCGAGTAAGGCCCGACAAAACGCCCGAGCATCTAAACGAGCTCACCACCGGCGACGGGGACCTCGCCGGCGAAATCCACAAGCACGGCTAGGTTCCGAATAGCAAGGAGAACCTACAGGTGCCAAAAGCTACACCTAACACACCTCCTACCGGCGGCTAGCCGGGGATGACCGCCGGAGGTACAAAAACGACAAAAGAAAACTAACGTGGTCTAATCAGGACAGAAGCTCAAACACTTGGGCACTAACCTGAGGACGGTGAAGTCAAGGAAACCGTTTGAGGAGCTCCAACGACCAAAAGGCTTGCTGAGATGAGGAAGAAGGCGATCCTACCTCAAAGAGCAAGTTCCCACTTTGACAATCCCCGAGAGGCCAAACAAGGTAAGTTAGGAAATGCCCAAAGTGCCCAAATGGACAAGTTGGCATGCCAAGAAATGCAAATGAACCACTGAGCTCTGATGCCTTCAAGGAGCTTCAAAGCCAAACAATGGAGGTCTCTGAGTTTTGAGAAATGAACCCAAGTGACTACAATGAGGCCTGGATGAGGGAGAGGAGTCTAAAAGA
This sequence comes from Ampelocalamus luodianensis, assembly GCA_036346255.1. Lineage (NCBI taxonomy): Eukaryota > Viridiplantae > Streptophyta > Magnoliopsida > Poales > Poaceae > Ampelocalamus > Ampelocalamus luodianensis. The sequence goes on from CM070625.1 coordinate 27,085,853, forward strand.
TAGAGTGAGGAGCTCAGGGTTTCAATAAAGCCGAGAGAGCAAAGGAGTGGAGCAAGGTGGAGCTCCAAGGTGCACTCAGTCAAAGGTTCCCGCCAGGAAGGTACATGAAATGACAGAGCAGGTGGAAAAGAGGACTTTGGGAAAAGGTGCCGACATGCATTAAAGGTTGGCAGGGCTAGCCGTTGTCAGCCCTAGAGTTGACAAGGCACTGCTCCAACTGCTGTAGCTCTGACACACGACGTGCTTACGAACGTGATGATGACTACATGCAGGGGTCCACAGGTCAGTGGAAGAGCCCGAGGAGGACCAGCCCAAAGAATGCAACGGTTGGGAAGACTTAGATTTGAGTCGGGAGATCTCGCGTTGGATTTGTAATAAAGGGCCCGATTTCAAGAATAGATCGGAGGTCTTAATACACAGGGAGGTCCGAGCCACAAATCTAAGGATGGACGGCTCACGATCACCAAGGTGCACAGGGTGGTCGAGGAGGTCCGAAGGGGATGACCAAGGGTGGTCTTTGCAAGAACACCACGGGAGGTCGGGGAGGGTGCTCTTTGCACAAAGGACCCGAGGTGGACGTGCGAGGGGGAGGTCTGAGAATGCCTAAAGGTGGTCTTTGCAATAATTGCAAAGGAGGTCCTATGGGTTGTTTTGCGAAAGACCAGCAGGGTGGTCTTTGCAAAAATGCCAACGTGGTTTGAGGAGGTCTTCGGGAGATCTGGAGGAGGTCTGGGAGGGTTGTCTTTGCAAAAAGGACCGGAGGAGGTCCTGCAGGTGGGAGGTCTGAGAGCCCCCAAGATCGCAGCGGTAGGGCATGGATCCAACGGCTGGAAGTGGTCGCGACATGGAAGGAGCTCGGGCCGAGCCGGGAGGGTTGAGTTCCACCAGAGAAAAGTGTTGGGCTCTGGTTAGACTTGAACCCAAGGAGTAGTGACTTGCTTAGGATTAAATTTTGAGTGAAACTTTAAGGGAGCATTTGAGATAGCAAACTACTCCAAAATTTATGAAATTTTTACTGTAGCTTGTCGACTTTGAGATGGACCTTGTGTAAAATTTCCAGGGTTTTTATGCAGCACTTTTCTCCGTAAATTATCCAAGGTTCTGATTAGGTTTTGACCAAAGGTCCAATGGGTTGACCGCCCTAAGAATATCCAAACAATTTCTAGAAATTGTGAAAGTTTTCAGGGTCACCCAAGAAAACTATTTCCAGTGGATGATCACTAGATTAGACAAGGGTTTTGAAGTCAAGGTTTTCGATCCGAGTGACTTGTGACTTGTAATCCCATAATTCTTTTGCAAGAATTCTTTAGAACATACCAGAATTGCAAGATGTAAGAAAAAGTTTTAATTCCTACTCATTTTCTTACATTACAAACGCAAGCCAAAACTTGGGATGTTACAGAAGGTATTCGAAAAGATCCAGAAAAGCTCAGATGAACAAAGAAAGTTCAGAAGAACAAGAAAAGTTCATAACAGAGCCAACTCCCCCTCAAACCAACCCGTAGGGATAAATTACCCCTAACTCACTTCTCAAGGTGGCAAACCTAGTTGGCTCTAAAGACTTGGTGAGGATATCAGCTAACTGAGCATCGGACTCCACGAAATGTAGCACAATATCACCCTTCTCGACATGATCTCTAAGAAAGTGATAGCGAATGTCTATGTGCTTGGTCCTAGAGTATTGTACAGGGTTTTTAGCAATGTTAATAGCAAAAGTGTTGTCACAGAAAAGAGGAACACTATCAAAAGCCAACCCAAAGTCTTTAAGAGTGGACACCATCCACAAAATCTGACTACAGCAACGAGCGGCAGCAACATATTCAGCTTCAGCAGTGGATTGTGCAACAGAAGACTGCTTCCTAGAAGACCAAGAGATAAGAGAAGTGCCTAAGAAGTGACAAGTGCATGAGGTACTCTTCCTATCTAGTCAACAGGCCGCAAAATCAGAATCAGAAAACCCCCGAATAGACAAGGACGAAGAGCAGGAATACCAAATGCCATACTGAAGGGTAGAATGTAAATACTTGAAGATGCGCTTAACGGCTTGGCGATGAGAAGTCATCGGAGACACTTGAAACCTCGCACAGAGGCAGACCGCGAAGTGGATGTCCGGTCTTGAGGTCGTCAGGTACAGGAGGGAGCCAATCATGCTGCGGTACTCGCGTTGATCCATGGCTTCTCCTTCCTCATCTGGATCCAAAACAGTCGAAGTCGCCATGGGAGTGGCGATCGGCTTGCAGCTACTCATGTCGGGCGCTTGAGCGCATCCTTGGTGTACTTAGTCGATGGATGAAGATCCTTCCTTGCATTGCTTGATTTGAAGCCCGAGTAGTTGAGTTCTCCCATCATACTCATCTCAAATTCCTGGACATGGTCTCGAAAAAACGAAAACAAGAGCATGAGAAGAACCACCAAAGATAATATCATCTACATAAATCGAGCAAGCAGTGAAGTCATTGCCATGCCTAAGGATGAACAGGTCTTGTCTACCTTACCCATCTCAAAATCATTCTTAAGCGTAAAAGTCTTAAGTCTATCATACCGTGCTCTAGGGGCTTGCTTAAGACCATACAAGGCTTTGGATAGCTTGAAAACATGATGTGGATACTTAGGATTCTCAAAGCCTGGGGGTTGCCTAACATACACTTCCTCCTCTATAAAACCATTCAAAAAGGCACTCTTAACATCCATCTGATATAATCTAAAGCCCTTAGAAGCAGCAAATGCAAGCTGAATGCGAATGACTTCTAGTCTAGCAACAGGAGCAAAGGTCTCATCAAAATCTAACCCCCTCAACTTGGCTAAAGCCCTGAGCTACCAACCTAGCCTTGTTTCTAACCACAGAACCATCCTTATTTTGTTTATTTTTGAACACCCAACGGGTTCCTATAACATTATGACCACTAAGAGGCTCTACTAGGTTCCAGACCTTGTTTCTCTCAAAATTTTCTAACTCCTCATACATGGCATTAACCCAGCTAGAATCAGATAAAGCATGTGATATATCGCGGGGTTCGAAAGAAGCAACAAATGCAGAATGAGAGTAGAGACTCGGATCGTGATACCTAGAGCGAGTGACTCGCTCATGAAGATTACCAATCATCCGATCCGAGGATGACGCCTCAATGTGAAGTGGAACGCCGGGAGACATCATCTCTTCGACCTCCGCAGTATTCGATGATGAAGATGCAGCAGAGCCTCAATCAAGGTGAAGTAGTCGAGGTGTTCCGAGCTTGGACAGAACATCAAGAATGTGGAGGAGCAGTATCAAGCTCATCCTCATCTTCTTCAACAAAAATACTCTCTGTCACCTGTAAGTCACCTGAAACATCGGATCTAGCTCCAAGGCTAGTCTCATCAAAAGTGACATTGTATGTCTCCTGAACAAGGTTAGTTTCAATATTAAAAACCCAAAAACCCCTCGAATGTACAGGATAACCCAGAAATAAACCATCAAAAGTCCTTGATTCAAATTTATCTAGGTTTCCTGTCTTGAGAATGAAACACTTAGCTCCAAAAACTCGAAAATGAGAAACAGAAGGTTTTCTACCAAATCGAAACTCATAAGGAGTCTTGCCCAAAAACGGTCTCAAGAAGACACGATTTGCAATATGGCAAGTTGTAGCAATAGCTTCGGCCCAAAACCTCCTCGGTGTGCTATACTCATCTAGCATCATCCTAGCCATCTCGACTAAGGTTCTGTTCTTCCTTTCCACAACGTCATTCTGTTGAGGGACGTGTGGAGAAGAGAACTGATGCTCAATTTCGCGCTCAGCACAAAAAGAAGCAAAAGAAGCATTCTTGAACTCCATGCCATTGTCACTGCGAATCGCTCTCAAGGCACCCGGAAGTTCAGATGTCAAACGAAGAACAAGATCATGATAATGACCAAAAGCTTCATCCTTTGAAGCAAGAAAGAACACCCAAGTGTATCTCGAAAAATCATCGACTATGACAAGAATGTACCATTTGCCACCAATTGATCGAACCCTAGCAGGACCAACAGTATCCATATGAAGCAACCGCCCCGGTCCGGCTACCATGACCATAGTCACTGAAGGGTGTGAGACGACAACTTGCTTGCCATGCCTACAGGGCACACATACATCATCCTTGACAGCTTTGAGTTTGGGCAAACCTCTCATGAGATCAAGGTTGCTAACTCTCGTTAGATGATCAAAACCTATGTGCCCCAAACGTCGGTGCCAAAGCCAGAACTCAGAAGAAGGTGTAATCAAACACTTAAGAGAACCAGCAAGAGATTCAGAAAAATTAGCTCCAAAGATCCTAGCAACTCTATAAATCCCAAAACGAGCTCACCAAATGAATCAAGCACCCGACAAGCATTTTTCTTAAATATAGTCTCATAGCCATCATCAAGAAGTCGTGAGACAGACATGAAGTTGAACTCGAGCTTGTCCACAAGGGCGACGTCCTTCAGGAAGAAATTGTCGTTCACCCTGATTGATCATGTTCCTTGAATCCGTCCTTGTGTATTATCTCCAAAGGTGATGAAATCATCACCTGTCGACCGTGTGAAGGAGGTGAACCATCTTGAGTCTCCAGTCATGTGGCGTGAGCAACCAGAGTCGACGAACCACATGTTCTTCCTCCCGCGGTACTCCTGAAAATCAAGGCACAAAAGATCGATGTGTCTCAATACTGGGGTTAGTTAAACATGACTTGGGAACCCAAGATCGAGACACATGTCTCATGAGTAGTATGCAAAGCGTATGCTATCCTTGATTCTATTTGAAATTCATATGAGAATGGTTACTCTAACATGAGAGTTATCCTGTCTAGGAGCATGATGATGAGCATGTGGCACAAATCCTAACCCAGGTTTCCTCTTTTCTACATTACCATGTCTCATAAAAACTCTAGGTTGATTGAATGAGATTCTAGCAAAATTTTTCTTATCATTTTTCAACCTACGCCAACAGAACTCAACTAAATGCCCATCCTTCTTGCAATAGGTGCAATGGTATTTGATACCACTAGGAGAAGCACCTTTTGACTGAATAGATGGTTGGGCAAAACCTGCAGATTTGAAAATGATCTTGGCAGGTTGGGTATCGAATTCAACTAAGCCATTTTTCAATATTTGAATGCCCTTAGATTTGTCCTGTGCAAAGTTGTATCCTAACCCTTGGTTCTTATAAGGAGTCTTTGACTTGTCAAGGATCATATTTAAGTGTTTCTTTCCTTTAGAAAATTTTTCTAATGTATCATTAAGGTAAGCAATTTCTTTTCTAAAGTTAACACATGAATTACAAGTTTTAGCCATAGACCTCTTCTTATAAAGAGCAACCTCAAGCTTAAGAGCAGGACATAAAGAACATGTAGCAGACTCAATACTGTCCTTAAGCTTGGCATATTTAGCTTTAACTGCTTCTAAGATATCTTTGACTTCATTTTCACGTTCTAAGCAGAAAGTGCAAAAGCTAGATTTCACATTACCAGAAGCATCCAACTTGCTAGATTCTAAGCATTTGTCACAAGGAGTAGATTTAACTTTAATTAGCTCAGTTCTAGCATTTTCAAGTTGATGCAAGGCAACATCATGAGCAGATTGAAGTTTAGAAAATTCAGAATGTAGGACATGGCAAGATGAACATTCATCAGATTCAAGAGTCTTAGCATTTATAAGTTCTAGAGTTAAATTATCCACTTGTGACTCTAAGTCCTTGTTCTTAGCCATAGTAGTTTCTAAAGCCTTATCCTGACTCAAGAGTTGCTCAAAGAGATTACCACATCTAGCATAAAGGTCATCATAGGAGGGAGGTACCTCATTGTCATCGATGTCAACGGAGTCGGCCATGAAGCACATGCCGGTGAAATCCTTAGTCTTCCCTTTGTTCTTGTCTTAAGGAAGCTCCTCCTCTTTGTCCTCCTCGCTCCCGGAGTCCACATTGCTCAAAGATTGCTCTCCAAGAGCGGTAAAGACCCGGTGAACAACCTTCTTAAGCTTGGCAGCATCAAACTTGGACTTGTACCCTTGAGGCTTCTTCCAAGCTGGCTTCTCTTCCTTGTGGTTGCTCTTGCCTTTCAGCTTAGGGCAATTTGTTCGGATATGATAGAGCTCTCCACACTCATAACAAGTCACAGGGCCGCCTCTCTTCTTGTTTATCACATTGTTATAGGCACGTGTGACCTTTTTAATTATGAGGGCCAACTCTGGCTTAGGAAGACTCTCAAGCTCTTCTTCATGAATAGCAGATAAACACGCAAGAGAAGCAAAAATAGAAGAGGACTCACAAGACCCATCAGAAGCTCTCATGAGCGGGTTTGCTACCAAAGCCATATTTTCCTTCTTGGAATGATTACCCCTCTGGATCTCATGAGTCTTGAGCTTGCTATAGAGCATCTCCAAAGTCAGATCAGAGAGGTTAACGTTCTCCTCAATGGCGGTAGCCTTTATCTCCCACTCCTTGGTGTTGATTGCAACCAAGAGATGGATAGCATTTTCAGACTGAGAATATTCAATATTAACAGCTTTCAACTGATTAATTACTTTGTTAAAGCGACTGAAAATGTCATCGATGTTCTCTCCAGGACGCATCTCGAATTTGTTATACTCACGCTTGAAGACCGTTTGGCGTACTTTCTTGGTTTGGGACGAACCCTCATGGTAGGTTTCGAGGATGTTCCAAATCTCGTGCGCGGTCTGAAGATTGCAAATGCGATCATACTCCTGTCTACCAAGCCCAGTATATAGAAGGTTCTTTGCCTTGTTGTTGCTAGCCAAAAGAGCGTCTGACGCCAGCGTAGCAACTTCGGGCAAAACAAGCGGGACTCGAACAGCCTCCCATATAGCTTGTCCTTCGCATTCGAGAAAGACTTGCATGCGATTCTTCCAATAGGCATAGTCGAGCCCATCGAAGACATACGGCTTGGTTGAGTACTTCTCCATCTCCAAGTTCAGTAACCGGTTAAGATCAAGGTTGAACTAACCGGGCTCTGATACCACTTGTTTAGTGGTGGAAAATGGTAAAGGATAATCCGTTTTATCCGATATTCGTATCCGAGAAAACGCAAATGCGGCAAGCAAAATCCGCATTCGAATACTGTTCATATCCGTATCCGGTGTTATTCGTATCCGCATTCGGTGTTATTCGTATCCGGATAAAAATGGATAGTATTCGTATCCGTATTCGGTGTTATTCGTATCCGGGAAGAAAATCCGGATAGTATTCGAAAAAACAAATACTATCCGGGAAAAACGAATACGAATACTATCTGTTTTTTTCCCGGATACGTATACGAATACTATTTGTTCTACCAAGATTTGTCGCAAAAGTTGTAGGATATTCGCATTCGACCGAATTTAGTACATATTCGATTCGAATTCGTATTCGTTACAACATTCGATTCGTATTCGTATTCGAGAATATTCGAATCCGTATTCGTATTCGTTTAAAAAATAGTGATTCGTATTCGTATTCGTATTCATTTTAAAAATAGGGATTCGTATTCGTATTCGGGACTATTCGATTCGTATTCGATCCGTTTCCATCCCTACACTTGTTGGACCGAAAATGCGACTAGAGGGGGGGGTAAATAGGAGCATAAACTATTTTTCTCCCAAATCAAATTCAATACGAATTTCACTCCAATAGCTATGAAAGCTATGAAGATCAATCAATCAAGCACCTCGGAAGACTTGTATTGAATCCAATCAAAACTCCGAAGCAAAATCAACATAAAACCAAAACACCAAGTCACGGACGGTCTAACCTCTCACGGGGGCGGTCAGACCGGTTGGCCTAGCGGTCGGACCTCTCTCTCGGGTGGTCAGACCTCTAGTTCAATGAACAGTAAAATCAGCACGAAAACCAAAACGCAAATTGAGCTAACTTTTGATTCGTGCGTCCAAACCTCATGAAACTTGACACACACCTTCTCAAGGATGTCAGGAACCTATTCCAAGCAACGATCATGAAGATCCTTGTCAAAGTTCAGACCTTTTTCCATTTGAGTGAAGGTGGTTCAAAAACCGAGTCAAAAACAAAATATGATCTAAAGACTTGCTCGTGGGTGATTGATGATCAAGATGACCCTAGATGGGTTCCCACATGTTGCAGCAAGTTAGATCACAGCAAGAAACCAAACAAAAACTCACGGATCAAAGAAAGACCCCAAATCACCAAATAGAGAGAAAGAAAGCAAATGAACACATCTTTGAGCAAACTTTCTTGGATTGATTTGATATGGTGCTGGATTACAGCCACTCCAACAATGGAGGACAAAACTCAAGACATGAGCACGAAATCAAATCAAAACTCTCTAGAACCCTAACCTCCACTAATCCTCTCCCTAAGCAAACTAGGGTTTCAAACACTATGAAAGGGCTGAGGGGGTACAGCCACCTCCCTCCTCTATTTATAGTGGAGGCATAGAGCTTCTAGAAGAGTAAGCCTAATGGGCTCCCGTTAAGGCCCAACACAAACGGGTCACACATGCACGTATTTTAAAGCGCCGTCTTCATCTCCTCTTGACCTAATCCGCTTCTCCAACGCACCGTCTTGCGCCGCGGGTTGGCAAAAGGTAACCAAGGCGGTATTTGGTAAAATTACCAAAATACCCCTTCTCGATCTTTTTCGAAGACCGAGTCCAATCTTCGCGAAGCAGTCGCATGCTCCGCCACGTGTAGGTTGATCCAACGGCTCTCATCATGTCAGCAAGTCTCTCCCATCCGGCTCCCACCGAAACCACCATGGCACTTGCACCGACCCCGCGCCGCTTGATCCAACCCGTCGCACCGAACTTCCCGTTCGGTCACCTTTGTCCATCTTGCACCATGCTTGAGTCCAATGACTTCTCCCGGCATTGTCGATCGCTCAACCTCGCTCTCCAAGCCTAGTCCCGATCATCCTCGCCGCTGACCGCCGTTGACCACCAAGCAACCCGCACAACAATAGACAAGCAAATCGAAACCGAAAACAAGTTCTTCACAACTTGACCCACGTTAGTCAAAACATGCATCATGCAACACATATGCACCGACACCCATGAGATTGACCTAACACCCAACACATTGCTGCCAAGAAGGCGGCAACTTAAGTCAAAACCGGTCGGATCGCCAAAGATGGCCGGCCGGACCGCTCCTTCGTTTGGCCGATCACACCAAAGGTCGGTCGACCGCCACCCATGACTTAGCCAAAATCCAAATTTGGAACCGCAACCTCTCGGAAATTTCAATCGAATAGAACTTTTGTCTGGAGGCTCCAAAAATTATGGGACTAAGAGTAGTAGAACCTCCTCTCTTGCCTACACCCTCTATTTTTGGCCCAGCTCAAAAATCCACAGCCACTTACATGGCGGTCGGCCGCCGGCGGTAGCGGCCGATCGCTTCATCGCCGGTCGGACCGCCACCGCCGGCCGACCGCCGATCTCAACCCGAAGCTTGACCCGAACCACTGCTGGTCTGACCGCCACCATGGCCGGTCTGACCGCCTGAGGCCTAACAGAACTTGAACTTTGTCAAAAACGCTTGTTTCCGTAAACCTTCAACATCATTGTCAATTGTCACATCATCCTAAGATCATGAGCATATCCCCATGATATCCACAGGATTCATCTCGTGATGTTTTGAGAAACATCACTCATGATAAACTAATATCTTTTGCAGCTCATCAAGAGGCGTTAAGGAGATTTTTTTTAATTTTTGTTATTGCTCAACCTCTCAAAGTACACGTGAAGAACATAACGGGCTCACCACATTGTCGTATTTTGTTGGTATATAATTTTATTTTTTATCTTTGTTTTTGTTCAACCTCTCAAAGTACATGTGAAGAACATAACAAATTCACTACAACATAACGGGTTCATCACATTGTCGTATTTGGTTGGTATATACTTTTATTTTTTGTCTTTATTTTTGCTCAATCTCTCAAAGTACATGTGAGATTTTGAATCATGTGATGAAAATATGAGTTATTAAGACTTTCAAGAATAATTACAGTAACCAAGAACACAAATTACATAAATAATTTACTGTAATTTATGTATAATGGAGTTATAAATAAACTTTCAGAATGTTTTTTGTCTTTATTTTTGCTCAACCTCTCAAAGTACATGTGAGATTTTGAATCCTGTGATAGAAATATGAATTATTAATACTTCAAGAATAATTACAGTGACCAAGAACAAAAATAACATAAATAATTTACTATAATTTATGTATAATAGAGTTATAAATGAACTTTCAAAATATGACAGTTTTTTACAGAGAAAACTATCACATTATGTGTAGACAAATCCATCATTATATTGATACAAATACAGTACACAATCAGCAACAGCTGAGGTATACAAGGAAGGCCTCTAAATCAGAGATTACAATTCTAACTTAACATACAAGGCATGTTACATATGGAAGCTAGAGATTAGTTTCTTCTGAGCGTAATCTTCAATACACCCCCTCAATCACAACCATCATTGAAGGTTGAGATTGTGTTGAAGTTGAGTTAGACGTAGCGCATTTAATGGCTTTGTTAGTCCAAGGCAACTTGATCTCCTGATGGAATCAACCTGATCTACAAGGTCTGAACAATTGGAAATCAATATTGATATGCTTCGTTCTAGCATGAAACATTGGATTTGCTGAGAGATACGTTGCACCGAGATTGTCGCACCATAAACAAGATGTCCTTTCTTGAAGATGCCAAGTTCACCGAGTAGTGATCGTACCTAAATTACTTCTGCAGTAACATTAGCTAGTGCCTTGTACGCGAACTCCAGGAAACAAGATTTACCCCAAAGAACACTGCAAAACCAATAGTTGATCTTCTGTCACCAGAGAAACCAACCTAATCAGCATCTGAAAAAGAGCTAACCAAGGATCGATGACTTGGATTTTCTAATCCTCAATCCAACTTTAGAAGTATGCTTGAGATATCTCAAGATCCATTTGGCAGCAGTCCAGTGTAAGCTACTAGGTGATTGCATAAATTGACAAACCTTGTTGACAGAGTATGATATGTCTGGCCGAGCCAGTGTTAAGTACTGAAGTGCACCAACAACACTTTGATACGTGGTAGCTCCTGTCATTGAAAGAGCCTCACCTTCAGGTTTTGACAATTTCTCGGTTGTTGCCATCGGTGAGGTTACTGGTTTGCATGTTTTCATTCCTACTCTGTCTAGTAACTCTGTACATACTTGGCTTGGGAAAGGACAATTTCTTCAATTGACTTCTTAACCTCAATACCAAGAAAGTAATGCAAATCACCTAGATCTTTTATTGCAAATTCGAATAGGAAGAGCTTGTGACAATAGTATATTCAACATAGATTAACATAAATATGATTACACCATCCTTGTTGAAGATAAACAACGAAGTGTCTGCATGAGAGGGAACAAATCCCAATTCCTGGAGCTTTCAACTCAATCTCGAGTATCATGCTCGAGGTGCTAGTTTTAGTCCGTACAATGCCTTATCGAGCTTGCATACATGACTGGGAAATTGTGTACTCTTATAACCTGGAGGTTGCCTCATGAATACATCCTCTTCTAGAACGCCATGAAGAAACACATTATGCACATCAAGTTGACGAAGACTCGATCCACGTGATATAGCAATTGACAATACGAGACGAATTGTAGCCAGTTTTACGACCAAATTGAACGTATCCTCATAATCAATGCCATACCGTTGCTTGAAGCCCTTGGCCACCAATTGAGCTTTGTATCAATCAAGAGATCCATCTGCCTTCTTCTTTAATTTAAAACCCATTTGCAGTCTATAATATTGAGACCATGCTGGTTCAGTACAAGATGCCATGTACCATTCTTGATTAGAGTATAATACTCTTGATCCATAGCCACTTTCCAATGACTATCCTTGAGTGCCTCAACATGATTTGCCGATTCAACCACCACCACTGAACAAACATTTTTGTCGTACAAAACCGTACCATCATGACGCATCTTGGGTGTATGTATATTATCTGCCCAACGTGTGTGCATGTGATGTTGTTGAGGTAGTTCCATAGGAGCAGTACTTGGCGCCTATACAGCACCAGCAACTTCGCCATTAAGGTGAAGGCTACTAGAAGTAGAGGACGACATGGGTGATACCTCAGCCTACCCCGGTGCACCCTCACTGGACTGTGGAGAATCCTATGCTTCATTGACCTATAGAGAATCAAGAGACTACATAGGTGAGACATTAGTTTACTCATTAGTCACATGATCATGATCAAGATTATCACCCACATCTTCCAGACTGTGTACCGACTAAGAAGGAGTAGGAAACAAGGATGGAGAAGAAGTTGATCATATGACAACTTGGGACTAGTGCGTGAGCGCATTTGTGGGAAAGGAAACACATTCTCATCAAATGTTACGTCTCGAGAGATATACACACAGCCAGTAGAAGGAAGAAGACACTTGTAGCATTTATGAATGTTGTTGTATCCGAAAAAACACGCATTGTTCAGAATGAAACTGAAGTTTTCGTGCATTGTAAGGTCGTAGATGGGGCCAGCATGCGCAACCGAACACCTTAAGGAAGGAATAATCAGGTGTCTTACAAAAAGTCTTCCATGGCAGTAGAAGACTAAATAACCTTAATAGGGAGCCTATTGATAAGAAAGCATGCGGTTTGAAATGCCTCATCCAAAAAATTACAGGCATAGACGCATGAGCCAGAAGAGCTAAGCCCACTTCTACTATATGGCGATGTTTTCTCTCCATCGACCCGTTTTGTTGGTGTGTATAGGGACAAGAAACGTGATGCACTATCCCTTCTTGTTGAAAGAAGGTATGTAATTTTTTATATTCACCTCCCCAATCAGTTTGCATACACAAGATTTTCTTCGCAAGAAGACATTCTACATCTGTTTCAAATTGGATAAAGATTCGATAAACATTAGCCTTGCTTTTCAAAAGATAAATCTAAGTGAACTTGCTAAAATCATCAATGAAACTCAAGTAATACTTGTACCCATTGACTGAAATTGGGGTTGGACCCCGTACATAAAAAAAACAAGTTCAAATGGAGATGAAGAAGCATGATTTGAGCGAGAGTAAGGTAACTGGTGGCTCTTGGCTTGTTCACATGCATCACAAACCGAACTATTATTGGAAATTTTAGAGCAAGGTAGATTATTAAATTGAAGAACTTTGATGAGGATTAAAATTCCTAAATATTTCTTTAACATTTAATTAAAGACCACGTGGCGCTTATGGTCGTAACCCCTGTGGTCATGAGAATCCCAGAAGTTGTTCTACGAGTACCCTGGTCAGAGAGGCACCATATCTATTGTCCAACCAGATAACTGCTCAAAGAATCTTTGAACTGGTATTTGGACCCAATTTCAAATATATTCCTTCCGTGTGATTAATAAGATATGTGCCTTATCTACTCCAAACCACACGATGCTTTTTAGCCCTAAGTCACTGATAATAACTACTATACATTTTTTGCCCAAGTTCGTTTTCCACTAACACCAACCGGCGATCAGGTGTTCTTCACTGGCAACAACTACCTCCCCGACCAGACGAGTCGTTTCCATAAGGTGTCTTTTTCAGGAGTAACTGGCGCCTCTTCGTTAGTATTTAAGGGTGGAGAAAGGGAACGACAGGGATACAACAACAAGCAAGACAAAAGAGAGGACAAGTGATTCAATATCACTATAGAAAACTCAATTTCTCTAAGCAATATACTCAATGTAATTAGGGCTAGTTTGTCACCTTGCCAAAGGCATCCCTGTAAAACTAGTTCATTGTAATAAAGAGCAACCCATTCTCCTCCAAGAATCCTCAGCGATTTTCCTTATTTCAGTTTGTAAGATCAGTGACTTGATCATCGACAGCTGGCGTCGTCCGTGGGGAAGAAGGCGTTGAGTTCTTGAAGATTTTTTGCTCAACAATCCTCATTTACTTTTTTTTTCTATTTCATTGTCGCCCATGCGATCATGGAAGGAACAATGGATGAGGAGAACTGGTTTGACTTGGCAGACTATACCGACCTTGACATGGATACATGCATCCATGCCATGGAACATGATGCAATGTCGTCGTCATCCTCTTCCGTCGTAGGCTCTCTCCTCACTGAGGCCAGTGAGATCGACCATATGGAAGAAGATTCGTCGTCCCCATAAGTGGCACTCCCAGAGGAATCGGTCATTTCAACTAATTCGAAATGTCCGAACACCTCTACAAGCCTGGTTTTTTCGACTGGCAAAAATGACAACAAAGCTCAACACTACAATCAGAGGGTCAAGGTACTCTCGATATGGTCATGGGCAACTAACGTTTGTCGACGACTCCTAGATATTCCAGGGACTGACCGACACCTGGTAGAAGTGTCAATGAAATCCCCACCGGTGAAAAGCTAGGTGAAGATGATAATGCTCAGCATACGATCGAAAATATGCCGGATCAGGTTGAGTCCACCACCGGAGGTGGTAATCTCAAACCATTCCTTGTCATGGATTCTCCTAGCCGAAGTAGTGGAAGGCTCTCCCTTAGTTACGATGAGAGCTCATCGGGAGATTGCTGTTGGAGGTACGAGGTTAACGCAATCGATAATGCTGATCAAGATGTCGTGCACGATCCTTCATAGTGTAACCCGCCAGCACCTGTTGGTGGAAATGGTGTAGATATTCAAGCATCAACCTGAGATGGCAGAGGTAATAAAACTGATGGACATCAATCAACTAATTCACTCGTTTCTACCCCACTACGTACAATTGGTAGAATGGAACGAGCAAGAGGGTTGGAGAGGAATTCAACTCATCGAATACCTTCTACCAACAGGAATCCTTCAAGACTCTCAGTAACTATCTAGAACCTGCAACAAGTTCATGATATTTTTAATTAACCCGGACCCTGCTCTGGCAGATACTCCGGGGTATGTTCATATTGCAAGGCAAGTGTTAGAGATCCTTCAGGAGACCATGCAACGTACAAAGATGTACATGGAACAAAGGAACTCACAGAGTCATACTTTGACTTCATCCGGGTGTTCCTCCTTTAACAGAAGTCAACATGGTCAGATTGAAATTCGTCTAACATCTAGACCTTCTCAGAGATTTTGACAAGGGAGTCATGAGGGAAGATGACTCTTCCATGAAGCCACCCCCCTCGTCAAGAGGATCGGTTGCTTGGATTAGGTGATCTTTAACATCACCTGAACCGAGCAGTTAGTCAAAGACGTCATACAAACATCCATGATCGAATTGGGGCACCAGATACTCGGTATGCTAACCAGAGGAATCGGTCTCCAATTGACTACAATCTAGCTCCTTTCCAAAGAAGGTGCCATGACTCAATTACAGGCTATCGAGCATTCTTGGCAAGACTCCAAGCAATGCGCTGGCCAGACAAGTTCTGACCAGAAAAACTAGAGAAATTCAATGGGACCCAAAACCGCCATTAGAGCTACTGGTGGTGATGACAATGTGATAGCAAATTACTTGCCCATGGTACTCGAGGGATCTGCCTGATCTTGGTTGCTCAATCAGCTAGTCGGATCAATTTACACTGGGAGCAACTCTGCGACCTCTTAATCGCAACTTTTAGGGGACTTACGATCGCCCCAGAAAGGAAGACGCTCTCCATCGGATGCAGCAGGAACCTAATGAAACTCTTCGGCAGTACGTCAAGAGGTTCAGCCAGGTTCGTAATTCCATTCCTGAGGTCGCAGATTCCTCTGATATTCAGGCTTTGAAAGCAGGGTTAAGGAATCGATGGTTTATAGAGGACATCACGATGAATCCTCCACAAACGACCATTGAGCTATTTGACCCGGCTGATAGGTACACAGCCGCCAGTGAGGCAGTTGAATGGAACAAGACAATTGATTGGAAAGAAAAAATTCTCAACCCGGCTTGGTAAGCAAGAAAAGAAACACAAGAAGGCTTATAAATGTAAAAAGAATCACAAACCTAGTAATAAAGAGGTCCTTGCAATTCTTGAGAAATTCACCAAGGGCAAGAATAACTATTCCGGTCGTAACAAGCGAAAGCTATGACCGATAAATATAAAAAGAACAAGAAGTGGTGTTTGCTTCATCAGACGATAGGGCATGATTTGTACATTTGCCGATCCTGGCAGAAGAAGTTAGAAGACTACAATTCAGGTAAAGATCCTCTTCCTTCCATATAGGAGCCTAGATAGCCAAGCTCCAAGAAAGACAATGATGGCAATGGATAGATGGAGTATCAAGAGCCATAGTATGCCGTCGATATGTTCTTTGGCGGGTCCTCCTCATATGAGTCCAGGCACCATCTAAAAGGCCGTAGAGCAGGAAGTGAACCTCACAAAATCTCTGATCACCGCCAAGCCATCTAGATGGTCGGAGACAGTCATATCCTTCTATCGGGAAGACTGCCCCATCCCCTCAAATCGACCAGGTAGGTTTCCTATTGTTGTAGAACCTACTATAAATAATCTCAAAGTCAATCGAGTTTTAGTAGATGGTGGTAGTTCTCTTAATATTTTGTTTACGGGGGTTTTAGAAGAAATGCAAATTCTCAAATCTAAGGTAAAACCTGTGGAGTATGCCTTCTATGGTATAGTTTCAGGGTCTACTGCTAAACTGATAGGGCAACTTTTCCTACCGGTTAAATTCGGAAGACCAGATAACTTCTGAATAGAAAGGATTTCATTTGATGTGGTAGACTTTGAAACTGCATACAATGGGATTCTTGGTCGTCCAGTATTAGCAAAATTCCTGATAGCTACACATTATGGCTATTAGAGTTTAAAAATGTCAAGACCAAAAGGGGTCATTACGGTTCGAGGGGATAGAAAGATGGCATATGCATACGATCGTAAATCCCCAGAACTGGTCGATAAACTTTCGACCTAGAATACTAATATGCATTCCACGCAGGTCAAGCACTCAAGACCAAAGTTGACCCCAAAGCCTTCCGACCAAATCAAGGAAGTTCCACTCGACCAGGAGGCTTCTTCGGAAAGCGTCAAAGGGTTGCTTGGACTCGAAAATGCTAGCGCAACCTTCCAAAAGATACTAGTTGGGGGTAGGACTCGATCATAAATAGGAAGAGTTGCTCATCTCCTTCTTTTGAGCCAATTTGGATGTATTCGCTTAGTAGGCATCCGACATGCCTAGAGTCCCTACGGAGGTGATTGAGCATAGGCTGACTGTCCGGCCTGACAAAAATTGGTCAAGCAAAAGCTAAGACGCTTTGCACTAGATCATAATGACGCAATCCAGTCAGAGATTGACAAGGTTCTCAAGGATGGATTTATTCATGAGGTCGACCACCCAGAGTGGCTCACTAATCCTGTGATGGTTAGAAAGAGTAATAAAAAATGACGAATGTGTATCGATTTCACAGATCTTAATAAAGCTTGTTCGAAGGATAACTTTCCCTTTCCACGTATCGATCAGCTTGTGGACTCTACTTCCAGGTGTGAGTTATTAAGCTTTTTAGATGCGTATTCAGGGTATCACCAGATTAATATGAGTAAATATGATGCAGAGAAAACTTCCTTCATCACACTGTACGGCATTTATTGTTATATCAAGATGCATTTGGTCTAAAAAAATATTGGTGCTACTTTTCAGAGGCTAATGCAAAAAAAATCTTTAGTCTGCAGATAGGTTAAAACTTAGAAGCCTATGTTGATGACCTGGTTGTAAAGAGCATCAATGTTGGAGATCATATCTTTGACTTGCAAGAAACTTTCAATAACTTAAGAAGGCATAACCTTAAGTTAAATCTTGAGAAATGCGTGTTTGGAGTTTCTTCTGGAAAGCTTCTTGGATTCCTAGTTTCGGTTAGAGGAATTGAAGTGAACCCAGAAAAAAGCAGCCATTGAACAGATGCGCCCTCTGACCACAAAGAAAGAAGTCTAAAATTGACCGACTATATGGCAGCGCTAAGTCATTTCATAGCACGTTTAGGAGAAAAAGGATTACATTTATTTAAACTTCTTCGGAAACACAAAATTTCGAATGGATAAAAGATGCAAACGATACCTTTGAAGAGCTCAAAAGGTACCTTATGAATGCCCCGATCTTAGTATCTCCAAGATCGGGAGAAATATTGTTATATACTTGGCTGTGACGCCACAAGCAATCAGTGTTGTGCTGGTCGTTGAACATGACAATGTCCAACGACCGGTATATTATGTAGCGAAATCTTACATAGACCAAAGGAATGACATCCAGAGATACAAAAGTTGTTGTATGGTCTTAAGGATTTAAGGAAACTAAAGTATTACTTTTAGGCCCACAAAGTGGTCGTACCTACTAGATTTCCTCTTGGTCAAGTTATTCAAAATAGGGAACCATCAGGACGAATAGCAAAATGGGCGGTCGAACTTGCAGGGTTCGATCTCCATTTCATTTCATGAACAGTAATTAAGTCCCAGGCTTTAGCAAAATTCATTACACAATGGACGAACCCTGAACTCACCCAAGGGCCCGAGTACAAACACCACGAAGATTGGACCACGTACTTTGATAGTCCCTTGATGATCGACGGTCGGGGGCTGGAGTTGTCCTGGTATCTCCTATTGGAGAACACATTAAATATGCCTTTCAGTTAAAATTTCATGCTAAAATGGCATGGCAGAATCGAGGGTTTACTGGTAGCACTCTGAGCAGCCAATGCGCTCGGGATTCGCTGATTACTAGTGAAAGACAATTCTCAACTAGTAGCAAATCAAGTTGGGAAAGAGTATCAATGCTCAAGCCCCAAAATGTCATCTTATCTAGCGGAAGTACGAAAACTCGAAAGCCATTTCTTTGGTTTCTAGATCCAACATATTCCTAGAAAAGACAACTTTTAGTAGACCAGTTAGCATGGATGGCTTCCTCAAGATCACCTGTCCCGCCCAGATTTTTTCTCGAGCAACTCGATATGCCCTCGGTGGTTGAGCATTCTGAGGACAACTATGCTCCACTAGAGGTCGTACAAATTGATCCTAGTAGTGATAGGATGACATCAATCCATGATTATCTTCAGCATGGTACACTTCTCGAAGATGACGTGGAGGCTGATCGCACAGCTCAACAAGCCAAATCATACACTCTGATCGAATGTATCCTTTAGAAACGGGAAGCTCACGGAGTGTTGATGGGATGAATATCTCAAACGGATGGTATGAAATTACTATCTGACATACATGGAGGAGTAGGTGCAGTGCATCATTCTTACAGAACTCTGGTCGGTAAAGCCTTTAGGCTTCGAATTCTTTTTTGTTATGATTGATACATTCACAAAATGGATTGAACCTGAGCCAATTGTTAAAATAACAACTGAAGGTGCCAAAAAGTTCATTACAAAAAATGTGATCACACGATTTGGTATACCCAGTCGTATAATCACAGATAATGGTACCCAGTTCTCGAGCAAAATTTTTAGGAATTCTATGAGGATCTAGGTATCAAGATACATTACGCTTCCGTGGCTCACCCACAGAGTAACGGGGCTATTGAGCGAGCTAATGACATATTAATACAAGAAATAAAATGTTGAGTATTCGACCAGTTAATAAAACGGCCAGGAACTTGGGTTCAAGAACTTCCCTCTGTATTATGGGCTGTTTGGACCACGACCAGTTATGTGACAAATGAAATGTTATTTTTTTCTGGTTTACGATGCTGAAGCTATGCTTCCTCTGAAACTAAAAATTGGCTATACTCGAACCGATTGTTATGGCAAAAACGATCAAGAAGAACAACAGATCGACGATATCAATTTCCTTGAAGAAAGACAAAAAAAAGCCTTGATCCGATCAGCAGTTTACCAACAAGCCATGAGAAGGTACCACAGTCGTAAGGTGTAACCCCGCAGTCAAGCTGTAGGTGATCTGATTCTCAAAAAAATTCAGAGCCAGGCAAATTTCAACAAGCTTTCTCCTAAATGGGAAAGTCCATACACTGTGGTCGAAGTAACTAGATCAGGTATGGTATGACTTGCCATGTCAGATGGGCATCTTCTATCTAATTCTTAGAATATTGTTCAATTACGTAAGTTTTATGTATAAATGTTCTTTTCATTTATAATTCCAGTAAAGTTGCATTTTTTTCTTTCCTTTTCAATGAGTGATGTTGTTTACATTTCGATTTTCCATTGCTTGGTCACACACTATTGTTGTCTATGATCATCGGAGA
Source organism: Ampelocalamus luodianensis (assembly GCA_036346255.1). NCBI lineage: Eukaryota > Viridiplantae > Streptophyta > Magnoliopsida > Poales > Poaceae > Ampelocalamus > Ampelocalamus luodianensis. The sequence goes on from CM070625.1 coordinate 27,105,951, forward strand.
AGATCCATTACCCTCCGACATACTTCTAAAGGATATCTTTTACTTTTTGGCTTTGACATATTTGTCAAACGCCACGAGGGTCCTTATCATGACCATCAAAGAGATGGTTCTCACTAATGACCACACACCTTTTTCTCACAGAAAAAACAAGTAAAAGGAACATAACACAGATAACTAGATATAATTACTTACATGCTGAGGACTTAAAGACTTTCTTTCTTCACTTCGACATTTTGCTCTTCTCTTGGTTTGAAACTGGCCGAGACACAGAAAACCTCCTAGTCGAAATCTCTCCTCTCTGAACGTGGTCCTGCCCACTAGAAGGAGTTTCCTAGTGCCAACCCTTTTCCTACGATCTTTGCTACTAGTCAAAACTTGAGAATGAATATGGTTCGCGAAGTATTAATCATGTCTTTGGTTCTTAGCATTTTTACGACCAACTTGGATAATGTATATAAATAAAAACACTTATTATTTTTTTGCATACATTTTTGTATAAGTTTTTTTATCATTCATATCATCAACACAAGTCATATGGCATCTTTCGACTGTATAATGTACTATATGGTATTTCGATTATGGAAATAGATTCTAAGACTAGTCGAAATCATACACTGGTTCCGACCAAACTAGTTTCATAGTGCTAACTAGATCATTTTTATAACATAATCAGCACATGCTTTGTACGTTGGTTTCAACATATACTTTTTTCCTGGTCCAATGCTTCCTTAGTAAGTTTTTTCTACACAAGCAGTCGGGGGCTACAAAATATAAGAGTACTCAACAAGTTGAGAGATAAACATAAGCTTTATTGATGACAAAAAGGTAAGTTTTTACTTTACAAATTTTTACTACATTTATTTACTCCTCGGAGCCACTTGACTGGTTGTTGTAAGACGGAGATCCGACCTTCTTCCCCTATGCAACCTTGTTTCTGAAGGGTTTCACCCCATGGAAGATCTTGGCTGCATCTTTCTCCCATCAATTGAAGTCTGCTTCAAGTGCTTGGAGATTGATGGAGGGGTCGAAGGCTTTAAACTTTACCAAAGCAAAGCTAACTCCATCCGCAACAGTATCTCTCATGGTCTTCACGTGGTTTCATCGAGAGGTTGCGAGCAGGCCTTGGAGCATCTCGAGATGTCTACCAAGATAGTTCGCCTTCTCAGTTGTCTCCCTTGAAGACGACAAAAACGCTTCAGTCCCCATGTCAGAAAGCATCTTGTTGAAGGCAAGGATCTTCTCTTGAACACTCCTCTTGAGCTCCTTCTCTTTATTTTGCTCAAACTCATGAGTTTTCTCTATTGTTTCTAGCTTTTGAGCTTGCTCTGCATGAGTAGATCAAAGTTAAAAAGAAACGAACTAAAAACACATAGTAAATTGGTCGGGCTTACGACCAGTTACCTTGAGTCTTCTTCTTGAAAGCTTCAATGACTTCCTTATGCTTGAGGGTGGTCTCGTTAAATCTGGTCTACCAGTCTTCAATCGACCAATCTTTGGCTTTTCTGTCTCTTCTCAAGTGTGGTTATAATGCCTCCCTTAGCCTTAGCCTCTTTTTTTATATATCTCCAATTCTGTCAATTATGATAAGGGGAGAGTTAAGAAACAACGAAGAATAAGATAACAAAAGGGAAGAAGTCAAGAAGAAGTACTTACTTTTCAATTGGAAATTTTCCTTTTCCAGAGAAGTTATTCACTGGGTCAACTCTCCGACCACAAAAATGTTCTCCAACATATGCTAACAAAAGCGAAAAATAGTAAACTTCTTTAAGTTTCAGATAAACTCCATAAAAATGCCATAAGAGTAGTCGTAGGTATTTACCTGGACTGCCTTGCCCGCATAATTAGAGTAAATGATCCCAGAATCTATCTTTGGTTGACAGTCTGAGATCTTCCTCCACCAAGCTTCCTCGAGTATTTTATTGTCAAAGATCCGAGACCGGTTGTGGATGTTATTGGGATAAGGAAACTTCCTAACTAAAGAAGAATTTCTCTCCACGTGATCACTGAAGAAAGAAGGAAGCAGACTTGCCTCCTTAGATGGGGGCAGAACTTGCTGGGACTCTTCTTTAGCCTCTACATCCTTAGACGGGGTCAGAGCTACCAAAGATTCCTGAGCAGTAGGAGTAGGCATTGGCACTTCCACCTGCTCAGGGGCTGTCTCGACCATCCCTTCCATAGGAGTTTCCTCCTGAGGGGTACTCTGATAAGAATTAATCGGAGTACCAGAGGGTCTATGAAAATAGAAGAAAGGAGGAAGAAAACTTCAGAATACAAGAAAATATAAAGGTATGAATTTATATAATTTTTTCATTGTATATACCTGGTCTTCTTGGTTTTGAAGTTGAAATGCCCTGAAGCGAAGTCCAGAGCACTCGCTTTCCACTTCCTTTTCTCGTCCAACTTTACCAGTTCTGTTTCAGTAGGGCTGGTGAGACCCTTTGCGCCCTTCAATCGGAGGTCAGAAGTAATCTTCCTGACCACCTGTTCGGAAGTTGTGGCTTCACTGACCACTAGAACGGCTGCTTCAGGAGCAGCTGTCTGTCGGGATGGAAACAGATTGAATACGGATCGAATAGTCTCAAATACGAATATGAATCCTTATTTTTAAAATGAACACGAATACAAATTCGAACATTCTCTAATACAAATTGAATGTTGTAACGAATTTGAATCGAATATGTACTCAAGTCGGTCGAATGCGAATATCCTACAACTTTTGCAACAAATCTCGGTAGAACACCCAACAACCATAGATTCAGCACCGAATCAAGACCCCATTGAAACAGAAATGCTCTGGGAAAAAACAGATAGTATTCGTATTTGTATCCGAAAAAAATGGATTGTATTTGTATTCGTTTTTTTTTTGTATACGAATAGCACCGAATATAGATACGGATACTATCCATTTTCATAGATAGTAGCCGGATACGAATAGCACCGAGTATGGATATAGATACTATCCATTTTTTTGGATAGTAGCCGGATACGAATAACACCGAATACAGATATAGATACTATCCATTTTCCCTGGATAGTACTCATTTTTCATTCGAATGTAGATTTTACTTACCACATTTTCGTTTTCTCGGATACGAATATCGGATAAAACGGATTATCCTTTACCATTTCCCATCCCTAATCACGGTCGCTTCAGAACCTACAACCGTTGTGGCTCCGATCAGCGGATTTCCTCTCTCCCGCTTGATTATTAACTAAGGTTAGTTTGGCGATGAAATTTCTCATCTAGGATGTATGCTCCTTTTAGTGCTCTTTTTCTGTCCTTTTGATAAAAGAAAGAGTTGGCTTAGAACAAGAACTTTCAGGGTTATAATAAAAGCATACCTCTGAGGAGCCACCATCTTAAGTTGTCGTTGGAGCAGAAGTGGTCGGGGTAGGAACATGATTTGAGCTCTCGGTAAGCTCACCGCTCTCCGTCTCGACCAGCTACACATTAAGAAAAAGGGCGTTATGGCATACAAAGCAAAAAATACAAAAATGATGAAAAGAAGTTGTTATTTTTTACCTTAAGTCTCTCTATCCTCTCCTCTGGAGAGGTAGACGCCAAGATTTGGGGAACATTGGATTTTTCACCAGGCTCCTCAGCACAGATCATCTTGATCCGCTCCCTGATATCTTCAGGGAAAGGGCCGTAGAAAAGAAGAGATTTCAAAGTTACAAAATAATTAACTAAAATAAACCTGACTGGTCAGAATTTTCTAGGACTTATGTTCCGAATAATCCCTGGTCAAATCGTCCCAACCAACGTACAAAGCATGGCACATTCCCAGAACTTCAGAGGACTTATGTCTCGATCCAACCTGGCATTGATCAAGTGGCCGAAGGTGGGTGTCTGAAGGAGACCGCAGGTGGTGGCAGACGAAATCGCAGCACTGGTGGTGGATTTTTCAGAGCTGGTTGTCATCTAGATGGAAGAAGAGGAAGGCTCTGATACTATGTGAAAAAGGGACAGAGATTTGGATTGATCTGCCCACCATTGAGTGTGGGAGCATATCATTATATTGATATGACTATAGTACACAATCGGCAACAACCGAGGTACACAAGGAAGGCCTCTAAATCAGGGATTACAATTCTAACTTAACATACAAGGCATGTTACATATAGAAGCTAGAGTTTAGTTTCTTCTGAACATAATCTTCAATACACCGAACAAATAGGGACGCTGGATTGCTTCTTTTTATCTCTGGGATAGGACTTGGGACTTTGGAGCATGAGCATAATGACATACGCTGTTAGCTTGCTCATGACACCAATAATTGGGGTGAGGTGGAGATGGCAAATGTGAAATATGTGCAAGAAAAATAATTATCATTATCAAATATCAAGGTTTTTTCCACCCAAGAAAAAAGGTGGAAATGCAAACATCAAAGCTCAAATGGAGGGACAAACACAAACAAGAGAAATCAAGGGCATATCATGAGAAGAATTTTAGCTCCTAATTTGTCTTCTTTTGGGGATAATTGATTTCACCTTTTTTTTGTGCACACTTGTAGGATCGTTGTTGGCTAACATTGGGGGTAGGGGAGGGGGTTGAATTGTAATCATAAAAATATTTGCCTCAAGTATTCCAAGTTTTTTTTTCACTCCAATAGTTATAAGAAGATACAAAGATTACAGCCTAAACACACACAACGGAAACAATACTTATGAAGACCAAACTAGTCTATCTAACCTAATGGAAGATTTGTCAAGGGGTTGATGGAAGGTCTCTCAGACAAGATTTCAACTAGACAACCAACTTTGATGGATGGTCTCTCGAAGGATCGATGGAAGGTCTCTCAGGCAAGGAATGAACTAGACAAACTACCTTGATGGAAGGTCTCTCGAAAGGTTGATGGAAGATCTCTCGGATAGGGGATGAACTTGACAAACAAAGGAAGAACAAGACAACCTCCAAAACATGCAATACTCAACAACAGTGTATCCAACTCACACTAAAAACCACCAAGAGATAGATCAAGACCTCAAGAACTTGCTTCAAAGATGCCTAGATGGATGGGATTTGAACTCCAGGAGGCTAATTCATCTCTCACATGTCCTTGGCATCAAACAAGATTAAGAAGAGAGAAACCCAAATAAATCAAATACAAGACAAAGAAAAAGCACAAAGAACACAAGAACAGACACTTGAACAAAATTGACTTATCTATTTCAACTAGAAGAGGAATGATTACAACCACTACCATCAAAGAACAAGAGCACACACAACTCATGATTTTCTCATGTTCTAGCTCACCCTCTCAACCTATTCATGAGTGACTCAAGAGACCCAAGTCCCTTCTCCACCATCTCATCTTTTTGTATAAGGGAGGCATACCTCTCCCTACCTCTTAACCCTAGATCTGAACCACTTAGTGGTATCTTCCACCTACACATGGGAAACCCGATAACCCACATAATAACAATTTTTTCATGTGAGGACCCCGGTTTATTCGGCTTGTAATGCTTAGTCTTCCATTGACCCTAGCATCACAAATCAAATAAACCAAGGCTCGAGATATGTATACTTCCCAGAAATACAGTATACACACCCCGTTACAAAATCATGCATCAATTCCATTCATTCACATAGAACCGAAGCACAGCAACAAACCAGAAGTTAAATAAAATAGAGAGAGTTAATACAAAAGAGAGGCCAACCGGCCAAACGACATACAGAAAACTAAGTAAACAGCGAAAGCAAAAAAAATGTCATAAGATGGCGATAAACAAAAGCCAATTAGTGTGACTTTAACCCACAAGGCAACCAACCGACCGCCAAGCTAGTCGTCAAACCCGAAGCACATCTCACAAAAGTGAGGCCCTTGGGGCTCACCTTCTTCCTCTACAACATAAACATTAAGCAAAGCAAATGAGTACAAAAATGTACTCGCAAGACTTACGGGTAACAAACCTAGTTACTACTACATGCAGGCTTTAATCAAAGGAGAAGGCTCAAGGTTAAATTTCTAGCATAAAACAAGTTTTATTTGCAATAGATAATAAGTTTGAAGACAGTTTTAACAATCTGACTTTTATTTGCATAAATAACAGCGATACAATAAGTACTAGACATAAAGACATCCTGGGGATGACTAACCCAATAGCCATCACAACAATAGCACGAGTTACTCACTCGTACCATCCACATCAAGTTTTAATTTAAAAGGTTGTAGTCTAACTCTTGAAAGACCTTGCCAAACGTGTCCATAACCTAGGACGAGGCTATTCGAATAGTTCAAACCCTGCAGGGGTGTACCAATGTACCCACACTTCTGACCGCCTTTCCACCAGCCACGGTTAGCATACTTCCTTTGGTATGCAAGCACGGCTAAGTCTAACAAGATGTTTTCCAATGGATTGAGCTAATCAAGAGCCGCACGTATGGGGGTTAACCGTTAGTGATCTGCCAACGAAATATGGATCACAAGGACCCATACGTGGAGTAGGAGACACCGGACTCGGTGGGTGCTCCCCTCCCCACAAATATATCCATGTTGCATATACCCCATATGCAACCCACCACGCGACTCATTAATTAACACCCCCTAAAGTATTTAGTCAAGAGAGGTCACATACCCTCTAGTGTGGTTAGCACGCAAAAATGCTTGGTTTAGTGTAACAAGATATTCGGTCCTTGTTGACTCGGGTACCATTCCACTCACACCCAAAAGCACACCAACGTACCATTGTGCCCAAGTCCAAATCATTTTGTTTTCATTTTTAGTTTTCACAGATAAACAAAGCACAAGGTATTGATCATAAGTAATAACAAGTTTTGTGTGATCAAGGTCATAGACTAAGTCAATAACCACCCAATTCTACCGATAACTAAGCATTGCTAAGCATCATATCGTAAAGACAAATAAAAGGCCCTAAATCATTCACCAGGCTCTAATTCACCAGTGAGGATAATAATCCTAAGGTAGTGGCAGGGGTGAATAATTTAAGGGAAAATATGCAATAGGATTAGCTACCTCTAATCGACAAAATTAACTTTGACACAAGAAGCATGCATACTTAGTTTTTGCAAACAATATATTAAACTTTAAAAGTAGTGGGAGAAATATGATCAAATGATGTTACACTGCTTGCCTTGATGGAGAGCACTTTCTTGCTGCAGAGGATCACTCACGAAATCAATAATTGCTTTGGAACCTAACGCGAAAAGGCGATAAAACCAATAAGAGCGAAGAACACCGAAAGAAACTCAAAAGCCAAATTGTTCCAAAACACATGAAATTTATACAGCAGCATGGGAATGATTTCAAATGATTTTAGAAACAAGAATTAAGTTATTTGAATTAATCATGAAAAAGTTATAGCTAAAACAAATTTTCTCACCCTGTTAATTCCAATTAAATTAATTAAAGGTACTGTCCATGGCATAAATTTCTAGAATGATCTGGAACCTAAAATTTTTACAGCAGGTAGATATTGATATCCTAAGAACAGCAAAGTTGAGTTTACTCAATTTGGAGTCAAAATGAATTACTTATGATTTTTTAAGTTGTAAATCTAGCACATGTTACTTTTCAGAAACGAAATCGTGATCAAAACCTATTTCATATTAAAATATGTTAGCAGAGAAAATTATCAAGATTGAGTTTGCACATTTTGGAGTTATACAGAAAAAGGTATGCATTTTACAAGTTTCAAAGCATTTTCTGGAATATTCTAAGATGGCTGAAATCAAGTTAACGTTATTTACAAAATTTTTGGCACAGAACATTGTCTAAAAGTATTTTTAGATTAAACTCTATTTAAACATGAATTTATTTTAGCTGTAATTATCTAAAAAGTATTTAAAATGAAATAGATATGAATTTCTAAAGTTTTAATTCAATTTTCAGTTGAAAGATAATGATTTACGGAAATAAAACAAGGCTTATCAAAAATAAATCGACGTGGACAAACGTGGGCCTTTGATGCGGAATCAGACGGCCCACACGCACGGAGAATAGCGCACACGCGCGATCCTAAAGAAGCGCACCGTTGGATCTAGATCCAACGGTCAAAAATGAATGGGGCATTCGGCGCTCCGAACGGCCAAATCGATCTCGACCATGGGAAGGAAATCGGACGGCTGAGATTGATGTTACAATCAGAGGTCCGAAAGTAACCACGATCTCCGCCGCAGATCGTGCGATGGACGGCCCCGAGAGATTGGGACGTCTGGAGGTCCGAAAGTCCCACAGATCTAGGCTGTTGATCACAAGATCGACGGTCCACGATATGCGCAAAAAACACATGTGGATTTTAAGTGCGGGGGAGGTTTACGTGCATCGGCCCACATGTCAGTGAGAAGAAGGGCGAATTAGGACAGCTAATAAATACTAAATCCAATGATTAGTGATGATTAACATTAAATGTGTCTTAACATATCGCACGGAGAGGGTTTAATAGGCTGAGGGCCCACATGGCAGGGACCCATTACGATATTTCAGACATCAATTAAATGCTAACTAATCATTAACAGTAATTAACAATCATCAGCACAATAATGATGTCTTAATGGCAACGCTACAACACTCGTTTTCGCATCCGACAAAACCCGAGCGCGAACAGCGGCTTGCCGCCGGCGGCTCCGGCCACGATGGTGCCCGCAAATTGCCAAAATGGGTTCGCAATAGGCTTGCAGTCCCGATGGTGATGACCTCGTCGGCGGCTGCGGCCTAAAACGCCAGCGAGCCGGAAAATAGCGATGGTGACCAAATCGACCGAAAGAGAAAATGGCTAAAAAGCTCCGCATTGTCCAAAGAAGCGGGTGCCACAGCATCTAAGGACTAATAAGAAACTACCTTAGCCAAGAAGAGCTTCAAAGGTGGCCGGAGAAGCTTTGACCACGGGGAAGCTAGCGGGAGCTAAAGAAGATGAAGTGAAAAAGATGCCCTGAGCAAAATGAGCCCAAATGGATGGTGGTATTAGCTCCAAGCCAGCTCACGAGGGTCTATGAGCAAGTAATTAGGAGATGGAGCACTCACCGGAGTGGGAAAAGAAAGGGGTGCTTTTCGGCCAAATTCGATAAACCCCAAATTTGACACTTCATGAAAAAATCAAACCAAATTAAGTTAGGGGTTTTTACTCCAGGAGATGAGAGGAACAAGCTGGAGTAAAGAAAAAGGAATAAAAGCCACTGGAACTCTAATGTCACCGAGGAGCTTCAAGGTCCATTAATGGTGGCAGTGAGGTTATACAGCTCTGAGCTCAAAAGAGCAAGGACGAAGCTAGGCAAAGCCACGGTGGTGTTTAAAGGAAGTCAAGGATGAGCTCAAAGGATTTTTATAGTCGGACAAGCAAGAAGTTGGGCAAAAATAAGGGTTCACCATGCTCCCGGTTCATGGTTCTGCCATGGACGCTGTGAATGATGGGAGCAGGTGCGAAACCACTGAGGTGCAATAAATGCTAAGAGTCGTTGAGAGGTGACAAGGCACTGCAAAGCTCCTCTCACGCGCTGAGCTCTTCCATGGCGTACGCGCGGGAGCGACCGGAGGTAGAGGACGACCTATTCAAAGGGGCCCCACCAGTCAGCGAGCCAAGCCAAAGTGGCTCGAGTCAAAGCGGGTGAGTGGGTTGAGTCCAACCACATGACCCAACTCAAGACTTGGTCCATTGGATCAACAATGGATGGCTGGGATCACTTGGGTTAAAATAAAAAGTCGAGAGGCACGCAAGATCAGGGGCGTTAGATCAAAATCTAACGGTTGGAAACACACGCGCCCAAGTGGCTCGAGCCCGGTACGTTTAGTTGACTGGGCTGGACCAAGTGGCGCGGCCGGTTTAAAAGAAAGCGACCTGGCGCGAAGGGACGGTTGGATCTATTTCCAACGGCTGGGGAGCGATGGGGCAACCGGAGGTCCGAACGGCCCAATCAACGCGGGCTGCGCGATTGCGATCCAACGGTTGAGAACGCCTGCGCAATTTGAATGGCGGGACTGAGCTGGGAAAGGGTTGGGTCCAACCAAAATAGGGTTTGGGCTCGGGTTTGACTCGAACCCAAACCAAAGTTGACTTAGGGTTTTGATTTTGAAGCTAAAATTTGGAGGGATTTTTATGGATAGTAAACTAACTCCAAAAATTCTGAAATTTTTACAGGAGCTTGCTAACTTAGGTATTAACCTTGTGTAAAATTTTCAGAGGTTTTTATGTAGTGCATTTTTCTCCAAAAATTCTGCAAGGTTCTGGTTTAGGGTTTGACTGCCCTCTAAAAATATTCAGACAATTTCAAAAATTATGAAATTTTTCAGAGGGGTCACATACCATCCCTAGAACTTGGGAAAAATATTTTCAGGAGATGATCAAAGGATTTAACAAGATTCTTTTTTGGAAGACAAGGTTTTGGATCAAAAGACTTATGACTTTGTATTCCCATAATTCTTGTACAGGAATTGTTTAGAACATACAGGAAATACACAATGTAAGAAAAAGTTTTAATTTCTACTCATTTTCTTACATTTGAAACACAAGTCCAAAATTGGGATGTTACATTTCACTTAACACCTGAGAACGCTTTTAAAAACCCTCTTCACCATGACACTCCATTAACACGCATCCACTTCACTTTTCCTCCACTCTTGACCTAATCTTCTTAGGCCACCGCCAGGGTTTTGCAAACCGCCACATTTCCTGCATTGGGCAATTGACCAAAATACTCCTCTACTGGTCTTTCGTGAATCATTAGCCTAGAAGCATCTCCCATGCTTCTGCCACATTGCTTGTGGTCCCAATGACTTCCCGTCAAGTCCCTCATGTGTCCAAGTGCCACCGAACCATCCTCACTTGCAACAGACTCAAGTCATCTGGCGCACCACTTGCACCACCTTGCCGCACAAGGTCTTTATCCAACTTTGCCTACCATGGTTCTTGTCTATCTTGCACCTTGGTTGAGTTTAACCTTCTCACCCAGTATCCAATACCATTCTGGACCTTGGTTCTCCCAACCAAGTGCTGGTCCACCTCGTTGTTGACCATAGTTGACTTCAAGTCACCTACACATAAATAGATCAAACAACCATTTTCGGACAAAAGTTCTTAACGACACGACCCACATTAGTTCAAACATGAAACATGCAACCTATATGCACTGACCCTTAACCCTTAGGATCAACCCACAAAGCGATTCTCACAAAATCCTCTCGGCCCTACTTTTGTGCATTCGCAGACTATCCGTTGTCCCATGGCGGTTGGTTTGTCGACCTCTCTAAACTCATCCACATCTTCTCTGGACAATCATCCATTGCAACTCCATTGCTGCACCAAAAGGTCAATCAACATACTTCAACCTACATGCTCTCTGTTCCATCTTCCATTGATCATTGCAAGGTCCATCGGCATACTCCAACCAACATGCTCTCCGTCCAATCTTCCATTGCAATCTTCCATTGATCAACGGAAGGTCCATCAGCATACTCCAACCCTTTCTAAACTCAAACATCAAACCAAACTCAGACCTCAAAACCGTTCAACCCAAGGTGTCAATTTCTCACCACAACACTTATGGAACACATGGGGACCATCACATGGTCTCACAACACTTCGTACAGTAGGGTGTTAGCACGTATGGAACTATGTACACATCACTCAGCCAATCCCCCCTAAAGTAAAATTTGTGACCCTTCTTTCCCACCCTTCCTATATATTCTCCCCTCCCCACCTAATTTTATCCTACCCCCATTGCACCCATCCCACTATCAGCTATCAGCGACACTCTCCTTCCCCTCTTCTAAGTCACCCCATATCGCTCCCACCTATTCCCACCTCCAAAAATGGTGGCTGGAGCTGCTAGTGTTGACTGCATGTCATGCTTGCTGATACCGATCGTCGGCCTAAATTTTCGCTGCTGGGGTGTCCTCGCTGCTTACCTTGAAATCTAAGGTCAAGTTCCGGTGAACCTTTGACCCTAATCCAATGCAAAGCTCATCGAAGAGGACATCACCGCAATTGCCGAAGCATGAATTCCAAGGCACATATGGGTCAAAAATTCAATTGATTTTATGAAAGAAATGATATATTTAATCCTTATCAAAACCCTTTGTTGTTTTGATGGAGTTGGTTATTGAAGTGATCGGGATGCCCAAGAGGGGAGGGGTGAATTGTATCTTTTAAAATTTTCAGCTAATGTGGGGTTTTTGAAAATAAGTAGTGAAACCTAGAATTCTATCCCGACCTAGGGTGACTAAGGTTCACTACTCGTGTCCAAGCAACTCCTACCCAAGTCTAGTGAAGTTTTGCAACCCAAGTCAAGTCATATACTAGCATGCAACACTAAGAAAGTAAATTGCGGTAATGTGAATGTGGAATCATAAGGAGATACCTGACACATGATTTTTTTACCGAGGTCTTGGAGACTCGGTGGTCTCTCCTACTCCTTGTTGGAGCACTTGTAACACCCTGGCTATTTGGAAGCCAAGATGTCACCCTAAAATCTCTAACATACAACCATAATCATGAGAATTGAAGCAATAATCCAAGTTATAACGAATGGAAGGAGAATCGCTCAAAAGGTATAATCGCACAAATATAATCTGAACCTATGCAGGTCAAGTACCACAGCGGAAAATAAACATCCATAACCAAACAGGAGACATCACCCACATGTCGCCTCAATTATTACAGTTTATCTCTAAACAAATAAAGGAATTCAACCAAGTTCTATTATTGAAACTGGAATATGGTGATGTGTGTTTAGTGCAAGTCTACTCCTCCCGATAGAGTCATCATGAACGCCACCTAAAACAAAATAACAAACAAGAGTGAGTCCGGACTCAGCAAGTACAACGACACAAGAACATACTTCATGTAGATACATAGCACATAAGAAATATCTGAAAGAAAGAATCAGAATGCATGGATGCCATGAATCGATGGATCGCACTCGTGCTTATACGGTATAGCAAGTGACACACCGTCGGTGTTCACTTAAGCCCGTATTTATCAAAATACGGGGATCCAAAATACCGTATGAAGAACGTTTCATACGGGTGTCCAAAACTGCCCACATTGGAATGGTGGGACTTCACTTGCTCATACTAGAATTGATGGGACTTTAGACTCCACTCCCGTGGACGGAACATGAACATGATCGCATGAATAATTTTATGAACAATGGTTAATATCATTTCCACACATATGAAAGAGCGTACACAAAGAACATGATCATTATATCATTCTTGTCTACCATAACCTCCACTCCCGTGGATATTCCACTCCCGTGGATGGCATATGAACATTTAAGCTTCTCACACATCAACATAACACCATACGAATCAACGAGCATCCGGGGTTTACAAATCACACATAAGTCATTGTACTTGCCTTTAGCGTTGCGATGCGTTGAGAGGCAACGAAGAAGCCGCTAACCTTGGTGCCTCACCCCTACACCAAAGTTACTCAATAAGAACCAAGTCATCAAGACACTACTCGCATCGCCCTAACTCATAACCCTAATCCCACCATCTAAATTATACCCGATACTTGAATTAAACCACATTCTAGCAGAAAGTCTATACGGACAGCAGCGGTATAAATAGAATAACTTTTGATCTAAAACTCAAAAATGGGTGTTCTCAGGTTTTATTGAAAGGTAATGAAATTATCTACAACAACCTAGTTGGTGGAAATCTCGAATTCTATATGTATCAATCTCCACAAGACCAACAAACACTTTCTGTCAGAACTACCGGCAATTCTGGACAGCAGCATGGTAAATGCCATAACTTCTAATTGGCTAAACCAAACTTTGCATTCTTTATCCATATCAAGAGATAATACCAAGGCACACAATAACTTAGTTGGGTGAAAGCCCTGAATTTTCCATTAACACACTCATATTTTAAAGACAACTTGACAGTTTATTCTCGTTAGGATTCTGGACAGCAGATACGGAAACTATCATAACTTTTGATCCGTACGTCGGAATTCAGTGTTCTTGGCGGCCACCGAAAGCTAAGAACAAAACCTACAAAACTCTAGGAGATGGACATCTCAAATTCGGACTTCTAAGAACCCGAAATAGACCACGCAACAAACTTGACAGATCTGACTTCAAACCTACACAAATCGATCTAACAACCATCCTAATCAAAAGTTCTTAACATCTTCTACTAATCAAACAGCGAAGAACATCGTATATGTTACCCTTGTAAACCCACAGGAGATCACTGAATTCTCACAAAAGCTCCTCTCGGCCCTACTTTTGTGCATTTCTTCCTCCTCTTTTGTCCCATGGCGGTTGGCACTAGAAGGCTTCTTCTCCTCCACTTCTTCTTGGACAATCATCCATTGCAACTCCATTGCTGCACCAAAAGGTCAATCAACATACTTCAACCTACATGCTCTCCGTTCCATCTTCCATTGATCATTGCAAGGTCCATCGGCTTACTCCAACCAACATGCTCTCCGTCCAATCTTCCATTGCAATCTTCCGTTGATCAACGGAAGGTCCATCAGCATACTCCAACCCTTTCTAAACTCAAACATCAAACCAAACTCAGACCTCAAAACCGTTCAACCCAAGGTGTCAATTTCTTACCATAACACTTATGGAACACATCGGGACCATCACATGGTCTCACAACACTTCGTACAGTAGGGTGTTAGCACGTATGGAACTATGTACACATCACTCAGCCAATCCCCCCTAAAGTAAAATTTGTGACCCTTCTTTCCCACCCTTCCTATATATTCTCCCCTCCCCACCTAATTTTATCCTACCCCCATTGCACCCATCCCACTATCAGCTATCAGCGACACTCTCCTTCCCCTCTTCTAAGTCACCCCATATCGCTCCCACCTATTCCCACCTCCAAAAATGGTGGCTGGAGCTGCTAGTGTTGACTGCATGTCATGCTCGCTGATACCGATCGTCGGCCTAAATTTTAGCATGGGTGTCTCGCAACCTTGACATCTAGGGTTATAGGCTGACCTTAATCCAATGGGCAAAGCTATGGGCCTTCACCCAAGATTTAATTCCAAGGCACATATGGGTCGAAATTCAATTGATTTTATGAAAGAAATGATATATTTAATCCTTATCAAAACCCTTTGTTGTTTTGATGGAGTTGGTTATTGAAGTGATTGGGATGCCCAAGAGGAGGGTGAATTGTATCTTTTAAAATTTTCACTAATGGTTGAGATTCAATTATAATTCACTTGTCCAGGTCTAGTGAAGTTTTGAATGGAGTAAGAAAGTAAATAATGTGAATGTGGAATCATAAGGAGATACTGATCCAAGGTCTTGGAGACTCGAGTCTCGCAAGAGTCTCGCTCCTACTCGAGTCCCCACAAGGGCCCAAGCACTCCACTTGTGGTAGACCTCCGCTCCAGATAGATGGGCTCTGAACCTTTACAACCTTCCACAAAAGCGTCTCCAATGGAAGGTCACCGAGAACCACACTAGCAATTTGTCTAGGAGATGTCAATCTCCAAAGGTAACAAGCCTAGACTTTCATTTGAACCTAGCAAGGGCAAGTAACTAGAGTGATGCACACCTTAGGCCTATGCTACCTCTCAATCTTTCAAAGATATGCCCATGAATGCTCGAGTGCTGTTGATCTTCTCTAAATGATAGGTGAACCATGTAGAGTAGCCAAGAGAGATAACCAATTCATCCATGGCATATATATAGCATCCACTCCAAAACTAGTTGTTGCCAACAGCTCCCTTTGAAAAGTGTATTGATGGACCTTCCATCGATAGTCCATTGGACCTTCCATGGGTACTGTGCAACGGTCATTTCAAAGAAGGGGAAAAATAGATGTTCCAACACCGGATCATCCATGGCCCATTCTATGGACCTTCCAACGACACTATTAATCCATGTGGCCTTCTCTGATCAAACTTCCACCACGGTCTTCCATCAAGCAATGGACGTTCCGGTGGTAAGTTCTCAACTTTTGCAAATTTCATGTTCAATCTTCCATCAATAAATGGGCCTTCTAGTGGCAAGTGCTAAGCTTTTGCAAATCTTATGTTTGATCTTTCCTCGCGATCTTCCATCAGTTGATGGACCATCTATCAGCTGGCTTTACTTCAAAAGAATCTCTTGGTGACCCAATGGCTTCTTTAAGTCAAACAAAACCTTGGCAAGCTAACAAAACCTTGGCAAGCTAGAGAAAATTCTAGATGTGCATCACACTAGCTACTCGACCTAACCAAGCTTAAGCTACTAGCCTAGACCTCGTATAATAGTATGGACAAAGCAAAAAAACAAAAGACCTATTACTACAATAATCCATCCACACCTTTTTGGATCATTTTTAACCACAAAGTACTCAATCTTCATCGAAATTCATGCCTAGCCTTCATTTTCCACTTGGGGTCAACACTTTGCCTAAATTGGCATCCAACCCATCATCGAGACCTAATTTAAACTTATCTTTGACAAAAGAGTTAGTCCCGATGATTAAGTTGTCATTAATCACCAAAATACAAAATAGGGACCTACATGCTTGCAGTTGTGCATGCTTACATGCCTTCTTTTTTGCAGGTACCACTCACAAATGAGGACATAGTCTCATCCTATGATGGGTTGGTCCATCATGGGATCATCCTATAATTTCTTTCGAGTAAAACATCCCTCATTTTGTTTTATCCTTCTACTTATGAGTACAAGTGGGTGTGGTTCAGGGCAGTCTGACCTGACCCTATCCCTTGTGAACCAAATTAATAATCTTTAGGGACGAAGGGTTGATCCATATGATACGGATGGAGTGGAATGAATGGTCCATTGGTTCATATGGATTGACCCATTTTTCTTTATTGATTGTTAATACACAGAAGTACATACTAATGTCATCAACAGAGAGACCAAACCATAATGCCTTGAAGGACAAATTTCAAAATGGGTGATGTAGAAATACATACTAATACATCATCGCCAGTAATTTTAATCAACACACTAATGTTCTTCTGAAGGGCATGTGATGTACCATTATCATAGTTACATTCAAAAGATAGTGTTAGAAGAGCTGTGATTAAAGTCCTCTTGCAAATAATATATATTAGGCTAGGACAAATATTACAGGATAAACATGACCCGTTAAACCATATCTTTTCTTTTGCTTAAGGCTGGAAACCTATGCATTAGATTACTATTTTTCAGATGCTATAAATAAAATAATAGTCTAAGTTGTTCTATTAAAGCCTTATCTCATGCTGACTAGTTGATTAAATCTGTTTAATAGAACATATTGCGAGCAACATATCTTACCTATACTAAAATAATTAATCTTGCATGGAATAAAATTTGTAAACCGTATGCCTAAAAATTGAAAATAATTTGTCATACCTTGCCAACAAAATATTGGACATGTGCTCTTGATATCTACTAATCCTCAATTCAATAGCTTGAGACTTTTTCTAGTGGCACTAGAACAAACTAGTCATATGTTGATTTTTGACGGATTAATTTGGCTAGAAAATACCACAATCCTTAAATAAGTACAAAATATCTTACGTCATAAGACTTGGAGTCTATATAACACTATCCTCCACCACACTGATTTCTTAATCGAAGAACTTTGTAAGCAAAATGTTACATAGTATATATTGTTTTCACGCTAATAAAATTGTACTCCTAATGAAGTATAATTGCAAATCTTTACTAAAACTCTGAGTTGATTTCAAGCAAATGCTTGATGCACATGCTATCACTCAGAATCTTTATAGTTGGCGTAAAAAGGGGGAGGAAATTGGGCATGTGTGGGATATTGGAACCTAAGAGGCATAGAAAAAATGTCCAAAGTCATGGTAGGCGCAGTGGCATATCCTAGGTTAAAACCAGAAGCAATAAAGTAATCTAGTTTATTTTGGAAGATAATTAAAGTAAATTGCATGATTATTATCCTTATCTAGTTAATACGGAAAATGACATTTACGCTATTGACGATACCCATGCTGTTGGCAACCACAAGCACTGCAACCCATATGAAGGTCAATTGATTTGCACCTTCAGCAATATGTTAGCTGCCAGCATGCGAAAATGCTCACGGCAAACCGATGGCCGCTTGACGCGGTCACACATATGCCATATTTGCTATGCACCGAAACATGCCATACTTATCTAAAATGACACATGCATATTGGTAAATGTGGTCCGCAACTACATCACCACCAGAAGCCATATCACTTGTTTCAAGTGAATATAATTCCCGAAATAAAATATAATGACCTATTGGATTCTTGTTGATCCTGAATGATCTAATTTTGGCCATGTTTATCCTGGTATTACACCGGCCAACTTTCAAATCCCTATAGTGCAAAATCCTAGAATGGATTTTTTTTTTTGTGGTGTAGGCATCTTTTGCCAGTCATTTAAGCAGATCTTGGTGGCTACTTCTATCAACCACTCAGACAATATAGCACTATATGAAGCCTCACGTGAATTTGTTTGGCTCAGACATGTGATTAAGAACTTCCTAAAGTCTTGTGGCATTAATATCGTTAATACCCCCTCAATTATTCATGAAGATAATATTATTTGTATTACACAAATGCAAACGAGTTATGTCAAGAGCAACATCATGAAACATATTGCTCCTAAATTTTTCTATCATCATGAACTCCAGATGAATGACGAGGTAAAGATCCTGCAAACAAAGTCTTGTGAAAATCTAGCTGACTTATTCACAAAGTCTTTGCTTGCATCCAGTTTCAAAAGATGCATTCGTGGCATTGAAAGGAGACAATTTAGAGAGTTGCGGGGTTCAGGGAGAGTAAATCCCTAGATCATAACCCTTATCAAATCATGAGGATTTATCTTAAATCTTGACGATTGAATGCTGAAGATTAAATGTTGTTCTCTTTTCCTTAGTGAGTTTTCATGAAGTTTTCTCATATGAAGGTTTTTAATGAGACAACAAGTGTGATGCAACTTATGAATGTAATGTACTCTTTTTCCTATTTCTTTTTTCCCAATGGATTTTTAGAAAGAGTTTTCGATGAGACATTTGCATATCGTTGTCTATTGCTCAAGGAGTTGTTAAGAAACCTAATTGGTGAGTAAAGGACTAAATTGCCCCTTAGAGGGGTTTAGGCTATAAATATAAGGACCCCATGTACAATGATATAGATGAATAAAGATATTGAATTCTCTCCTCTGCATTCCGTCTCTCGATTGCGTGATTGAATTGACAAATCCATCGACTAATTATATTGGTTAACACATACTACAGTGCAGCGATCCAAGACCCAATCCATTGCCCTCCAAAACAGCACCATAAATACCGACACCCTCCAAAATGAAATTTCCCACCACCTTTACTCCACTCCACACCTTCCCAAGTTGCCCCGATCCCGATGGAAGCCAGCCAAGTCCACTCGCCGACCGCCTCCTCGTCCGAAACCCTAATGGCCTCCCTCCTCTCATCCGTGCCGGCCGCGCAGTTCCCCTCCCTGGCACGGGTACTCGCCGCCGACGCGCGCCGGCTGCGCTGCCGCCTAGCGTTCCTCCTCCTCTCCCCGCCGCATTTCTCGCGCGCCCTCGCGCGGCTCCGTTCCATGCCGCTCCCCGCCAAGGCTGCGCTGCTCGGCCGCGTCCTCCTCCGCTCCCTCCTCCTGCTCCTCCCCGCCCTCTCCCCCGACGGCTCCCACCACCTCCTCCGCCTCCCCACGCCCGACCTCGACGCCGCGCTCCTGCTCCTCGCCATGTGCGACTCCTACTCCCCGGCCGCCGCCTCCCCTTCCCCGGTCGACTGGCACGCGCTGCTCGTCGACGACATGGTGGGATCCGCGCTTTCCATATCCGGGATCGGTGCCACGCCCTGGTCCGCCGTCGCGCCCTACCTCGACGCGGCCGCAAAGTGCCGCCGGTTCGCGGACGTCGTGTCGAACTCGGAGAACCGCGCGGCAGTTGGGATTGGTGCGGGGAAGGATGGCGAGGGGTACGGAGGGGCGTCGTACGCGGCCGTGCTGGCGCTGCCTCCCACGGCTGGGGACGGGGCGCCGTGCGCGATCTGCAGGGAGGAGATGGCACCCAGGCGCGGCGGCGGCGTGTGCGGGCTGCGGCCGTGCGGGCACCGGTTCCATTGGCCGTGCGCGCTGCGGTGGCTGGCGCGCCGCAACACCTGCCCGTGCTGCCGCGCCGAGCTGCCCGCGGAGGACGCGCTCGCCGAGACACGGCGCCTGTGGCGCGCCGTGGAGAGGATGGCAGGAGGCAGCGGCGGCTGTACATGACAGCGTTGGTTGATTCAGAGCGTGGCGCAAGGGACGCGCGTTTGGACGCTCTCGTGTGTCTCCGTCCGTAGCCGCAAGTACTAGTGTCAGATTCGTGGATGGCGAGAGATGTGGTGGGCCTGTGGTGGATACAAAATAATGATGTGGAATTATTGTGGGATAAATAGTGAAATCGAATGGGGTTTTCTATTTGTTAGTATTGTGTTTGGCTTATGAGCTATGATATCGTATCATTAGGATGCAAATGATGGGGGTTAATTTTGTATTAGCTTTGGTGGTCTGAAGTGAGTGAAGGGGGGTTCGGTGGAGAAGTTTGGTATCATCGTTTTTGCAGCCTAATGTCATCACAATAGTTTGTGTCTTCGTATTATCTAAGTCTCCATCTCACCGGGAGACCAGCTTCAACAATTTATCTCTATAATTTTTTCCTAACTATTTTTTTATGATTTTAACCACAACTTCTCTATCACCATAATGATGGTTTGCATGTCTAGATTGTCTCTTGTATGAGAGATATATAGCACATTATCTCTCTTCTTATTCTCTCTTCCGACTAGGATTTTAGGTGATGAGACGACTGCTGTGGCCGCTATTCGAATTCCCTAATTGCTGCTTTTTAGGCTTTTTGGTGATGATGTGCGTGCCTTGTAGAATACAGTAGTACATGCATCATGGAAGTGTGGATTATATAGTAAGATCGTAGTTCTATTTTAATGGAGTGACTGTTAGTGGTATGGAAGCCAACGGCGGTGGATCCCATGTGTCTACTCTGATGTTTATCCTATAACGACACGGAGATATCAGATATATAGATCAGAAGTGTGATCAGACTGTAACATCAACCCACGGAAGACTGAGCCGGAGAGGATTTCACCTAAGAATGTGTGCTATATTTTTCATGTTGATTTGGCGTTCGAACCGAAAGAGATTGTATTATTGCAATAATAGTGTGATTGCATGCATTTGATATCTCGCCATATTTGTAAGGTATAAGATGGCATCAGCATGAAGCCATGCATCTATCCATATATATTCTATCCAAGCGCGCTTTATGCAACCAAAATTCCGTCACAAATATATTTCAGAAGCAAAGGAACCACCTCCAGTTTTTACATTATCCTGAGATCAGATGCTGGCCACCGTTATGGAACAGACCACCAGTATACCGCTGTCCATTTCACGATGCATGTAGCAGGGCGGGCAGATGGGTAGGTCGAATCAAGAAGCAAGGCAGCACGGGCGTGCATGGACGCATCCGGTCTCGGGAGTCGGGACACACGCATACATGTACGTCTGCATCTGCATTCGGCCGCGAGAGAGCCATTTGTGAGGAGAACGAGCCGGATATTGCTATTTTTAAGGGGGATATTGCTATTTTTAAGGGCAGAAGTAGAATAGAAATGACCAAGTTTATCATTTCATTGTACATACAACAATATATATAATTTTGAAGTAATATGATGCTAAATAATAATATATCCAGCAACTTTTAACATCAATATTTCAACATAACCAATGGCAATGTACAATGATAAAGAAGTAGCGATTAAAATGTTTACCAACATAAAGAAACTCACTAATAATATTATTAATTGTAGCAAAGTGAAGCAACTAAGGACGAAATCATGAATAAAGATAGTCAACATTGGCAAAATACATCATCCGACTTCAATAACCTATAAAAAAGAACAAAATGAATTAAAATTATCTAGTAAAAAAGTAGAATAGTCAAATGAAAGTAAATACATTACTTTTTAGTATTTACATTCTTTCATGTTCATGAAACGATGAACCACGGCGTCATTGGTAACTTTTTTCATTTCTTGTTTCTCCACATAGCAAATTAGGCTATATATCACTCAAGAAATCATCACTGATGTGATTGCGCAAATAATTTCACAATTCTCATGGCTGAAAAACACCTCTCAACTGTGGCAGTGGCGACAATCAATACTAGTACTAGCTTCAAAAGTTGATAAACCAAAGGATAGCAAAGATGTTTTCTTGTCTCCACCATTTTTTGAGAAAGTTAGCCAATAGTCTGTATGTTGGAGAATCTATCATCTGCTCACACATTGACAATGTAGAGGCAAAGGTGATGGTTAAGGTCCATCAATTCCCCAAAATCAAAATCAATGGGATAAAGTTTAGCTATGCTATCAAATTCTCCAAATTGAAATAATGAAATGAGCCTCTTGGACTCAAAGCGGCTGACCAAACAGCAAGTTAGAGGTTGTCTCGTTGAAGTGACTATCAAGCTCTTGAAGTAGCCAATCAAAAAACATCATTAAAACAATCTACTTTATAATGATGTTTGTTGGTAATTCCAATTCTTTGCCGTTACTTTCTTTGGATTAACGTAAGCTTCTCTCATTTTCAACTTAGGAATACCATGTTTCTCACAAAAAGCATACACTTTACCTAGGACATATTCCCACCTATCTCTTCTAAGCTCATCCAAATGCAACCTAATTGATTTCACAGATTTAATGGCACTTATAATGTCTTGATCCTTTCGTTGCAATGCTAGTGACAAGGTGTTTATGGTTATCAAGATAGTCAACATGAGATGCAAATAAAAGACAAAATCAAATGATTGAAAGTACGCCAGTAGACCCAATGCTTGATCTCTATTTGTTCAGTCCTTGTCTTCTTCTTCCACAAATTCAACACTGTGATAACTGTTGGAAACAAGTCAACCAAACTCTTAAGAGTTTTATAATGATAACTCCAACGAGTATCTCCGGGTATTTGAAGACATTGCTATTGATTTAATCTAGTCTCAGTTTGAAGTAGCCCACAATCTAAAGCCTTGTGCACTTGTTCATGGTTGATATCTCAAACCATGTCCCTCCTCTTCGAAGATCCACCCACCACATTCAGTAAGAGAGAAATCATACCAAAGAAATTACTAATGCCTTTATGCTTTCTTACAACGGCCACAACTACTAATTGAAGTTGGTGAGCAAAACAATGGACATAATAAGTTGTGCTGCTTTTTCTCATTATCAATGATTGCAAGCCATTGAACTCATCTTGCATATTGCTAGAACCATCATATCATTAGCCTCTAACTTACTTCAAACTTAGCTTATATTTTGCAAATAGAGAATCAGTAGAAGACTTGAGGTAGGCAGAAGTTGTCTCCTTTCACATGGACAAGACCAACAAAGAACAATACCAACAAAACTCTCATTTATAATTCCACAACTATCAACATACCGCAAGACCACTACCATTTGTTGTTTGGAAGAGACATCTCTGGACTCATCAACAAGCAAGCAAAACACATCATGTCCAATTTCTTTGAGAATTGAATGCAATATGTCCTTTGCAAAACTATGAGCATTCTCCTTCTGGATAGGACGAGACACCATAAGACAATCACCTACAGCATTTTTACCCACCACCTTGCCTAAAGCTGGATCATGTTATGCTAAGAACTCATAAAATTCCAAGAAATTCCCTTTGTTGTAGGACTCCTTCGACTCATCATGGCCCTAAAAAGACAATCCTTGCTTCAATAACGCTCTAGCAATGACAATTGAGGCATTTAATCTAGTAAAATAAGCAAACTTCGAAGCTTCATTTTGTGTATAGATAGCAACATCAATGTGGTGTTCTCTTTTTAACAAATCATCGCAATTTTTCAATGCTTGGTTTTGATTGCTATTCACACCACCTACATGCTCTTTTAGTCTAGCTTTTTTGTTCCAACCATTGCAACCATTTATAACAAATGCCTCATACCCAGCTTCTTTCTTGTTGTGGTCCCCAAACAAGAAACAACAAAAGCAATATGCTCTATCTTTGGACTCGCTATATTCAAGCCAACTCCCAAACTCATCAAACCATTCAGGATTAGACCTTCTGTTTTTATCCCCAAACTGTGTATATGGAAAATCATAACTGTGAGGTTGACAAGGCCCATTATCTAAGTACTTTCTTCTTACCACATCTTTCTGATTAGGATGGTAGTCATCTATCCTTTTTCCTTTTGCCTGGATCAAATTGAATTTCCTCTTCCCAATTGATATCTTCTGTAGGTGAATTCCTAGCATTAGTAGTGCTATCTGGCGCTTTTCTCTTCTGAAACTTTTTCATAAATTTGCTTGCCATTTTCTTATTAACATGTTGTCAAATGTCATGTTCAACAACAAGAACAATAAAGTACAAGCATTGATTAAACATACATGCAGATAGGTGCTTTTATTTACTTGACATTGGTTGAGCACAGTAGGACATTGCACACGAGTCACGATCATGTGTAATTTTTGCCTACGATATGCAACTTGGCCGCTAGCCGGTATTCCAATTTCAAAAACCCCAATTTGAAACCCTAAATTTTAAGTTTATAACCCTAACACATGATGAAAAGCAACAATCATCAAGTTGAAAAATCCCCTAACATATGATGAAAAAAACAACAATCATCAAGTTATAACAAAGAAGCAGTACCTAACTAAGGTTTGTTCGATTGTTCCTTCCTCCCCTGGCCCGAGAGGCCAAGACAATCGAGAGTGGTCGGGAGAAAGCTCCGATGGACGATGGATGAGGGCATCGAGGTGGCTGGCAAGATCTCTGATGACCGAGCGGTGGCGTCCAAGTGAAAGGTGATGCCCTGTGGTTGTGGGTTTTTTGCGTCGACTACGTTGAGACGAGAGGCAATCGGCAGAAGTTGTGCGTTCAGCAAAACTCAAAAAGAAAAGAGGCAGTGGTGTGTAACTGCGTCGAGCCTCGAGCATGTCAACTGCCAACCGACCAGGCCAATGGGCCACTAGGGCGCGTCACGCGTGGGCCTCCATCAAGAGTTACTTTAGTTGGGGCATGAATGCTAATTATGTCCTTGGTTTCGCACGATCTAGAGAATGGACTTTCTTTATTTATGGCCTCCGGTTTGAAGACAGAAGAGGGAACACAACATTCAACAGTAAAGAGATAGGACCGCCGAATCAATTACATGCCAGGCTGGGTGTTGGTGCATCGGCCTCTAGACGTGTGGCAGCTAGCGTGTTGGCCTGCCGCAGGCGCCAGGCCGCGTTGGCCGCTGGTGTGCTTGCTCGCACCGTGTGGCTATGCTCACTCCACAATGGGATGTCGAGGGAGTATATCCTAATGTTCACCGGTCGTCGTGGCCAGGATAGAGGAAAAAGTGGTTCTACTGGACCGTGACCAAAGACGACAGTCTCTATTTCGAAGGCAAGCCTGCAGAGAAGAAGAAGACTTGGGACTCGGGTCGAGAGAACCTCGATCGCTTAGCCACCTTCATTTGAGCAATCAAGGACTTGAGAGAAGGAGGGCTAACCAGATGGCATGTGGTGAAGGATTTCATCACACATCACATTAGCCCCCTGAAGAATCGAGCACATTCCATGTAGGAGTACTCGAGGGTTAATAATTCGACCAGGGACTACAAGGAAGGTAATACTATAATCGATATGATTTTGTCAATTCATGATTCAAGCACGTCTATTAATCATATTCTTTTGCTTGTAGACTTGCGAGAGGGAGTGTGAGGACCCCAGTTTATTCGGCTTGTAATGCTTAATCATCCACTTGGTCCTAGCATTACAATCAAGTAAACCAAGCCTCGAGATATGTATACTTCCCAGAAATGCAGTATACACACCCCTTCACAAAATCATGCATCAATTCCATTCTAGACATAGAATCCAAAGCATCGCATTACCAACAGTAGGCATACAAAATAGAGTTATTACAAAAGAGGGCCGACCGACCAAATGACATACAAATAACTAAGTAAACAGCGGAAGCAAAAGTGCCATAAGATGGCGATAAACAAAAGCCAATTAGTGTGCACCCATCAGGCAACCAACCGGACCGCCAAACTAGTCGTCCTAGAAACCGCACATCTCACAAAAGTGAGGCCCTTGGGGCTCACCTTCTTCTTCTGCAACAAATAACATTAAGCAAAACAAATGAGTACAAAAATGTACTCACAAGACTGACGTGTGGACTAGCAGACCTATACATATACTACATGCAAGCTCTTTGGAGTGGAGGTTGTATGGCTCATTTTGGCACAAAGCAAATTTTATTTGCAATAATGTAATACATTTAAAAGCAAGTTTGCAATTCATTTTAATTGTTCAAATAGCAGCAAGAATATCATAATAACGAAAGATAGATGACAACATCCTGGAAGTGACTAACCCATAGTCACCACAACAATAGCATGAATTACCCATTCATACCACCCATGTCACGTTTAAGTTTTTAAAATGTTATAGTCTAGTTCTTGCACGACCTTACCAAGCAATGTTCATAACCTAGGACGAGGCTATTCGAATAGTTTAAACCCTGCAGGGGTGTACCAATGTACCCACACGATAGACCGCCTTTCCACCAGCCACGGTTAGCACACTTCCTTAGGTATGCAGGCATGGCTAAGTCTAACGAGACATTTCCAATGAATGATGCTAATTAAGAGTCGCGACAACCGGATAGGGTAGGGTGCACCGGCCCAGCCGCGGCAACTGCAGGTGCTCTTCCCCTTATAAAAACAATTTTAACCACCTGCAACCCCGAATTAACAACTCCCAAAGTACTTAGTCAAGAGAGGCCCCATATCCCTCCCGTGTGGTTAGCACGCAATAAGCGCCTGGCTTAGTGACACAAGTAACTCGGTCCTTGGGGACTTAGGCACCATTCCAATCATACCCAACAGATCACACCAACATACCATTGTGCCCAAATCAAGATATATTTTTTATTTTTAGTTTTTGATTTGCAAACTAGTAAAACACAAGGCTGGACAAAATGGAATAGTATTAACATTGTGTGATCAAGATCATCGACTAAGCATGGCTAAGCAATTCGATTAAGTCGATGATCGCCCAAAACTACCGATAACTAAGCATGGCTAAGCAATTCGACTTCGTAATATACTAAGTGACAAGAGCCCATCCAACGAACTCTAATCACAGCAAATAACCTAGGCTCAGGTAGTAGAGGAATATCATTTACCTACAGGTTATGCATCTAAAGGAATAACTAACCAATTTAACACAAAATAGCAATACATACATACAAGTTGAAAATAATATATTAGACTTTAAAAATAAAGGGATTAACATGATCAAACTGCTTGCCTTGCTGGATTTGCTCAGTTTGCTGCAGGGGGACACTCTCGAGATCAACACACTCGTCGGCACCTAACGAAAAAGCGAATAGGAACCGATAAGAACGAAGAGTACCGAAAAGACTCAAAAATCAACTTTCTCCAAATGCTCTGACAATTTTACAACAGAAATAGCATGATTTATAATGAATTTAGAAACAAGAATCAATTTATTTGGATATTCTATGCAAAAGTTATAAGCAAAACAAATCTGCTCAACTTGAAAAATGCAAAAAGTTACTATTCATCATAATTAAATTATTTGGCAATATTTTCTAGAAAGGTGGTGAAGCTGAAATTTTTACAGTAAATCAAGCACCTTACAAGATGAACAACCCAATTGGATTCATCTCATTTGGAGCGATAATGCATTTTCTATGAATTTTCAAAGACATGAAAATGAGCAAAATTTAATTGCATTAGCAATTCCTTTAACAACAGTAACATGCCTAAAACTAATTTTAACAGCAAGTTCATTATTATAGTAAACCAACAAAATTGGATTCACTCAATTTGGAGTTACATAGAAATACTTATGCATTTTTTAAGTTAAAACAATTTTTAGTGCAAAATAAATCTAACCTAAAGTTATTTTATTAACAAACATTTTCTGGAGCAGCAACATGGTTCAACCTATTTTTATATTAAATTACATTTAAAATAGAAGCTAACAAAATTTGAATCATCAATTTTGGAGTTAAACTGAATTAGTTATGCATTTTTAAAGTTAATTGATTTTTCAGTTCAACAATAAAGCATTTCGGAAATTATATAAACATACAATACTTTTTACACCGATACCCAACCTAGCCACTGACACTGACAATCGAGGTCCAGAGCACAGTGCTATTTTCTAATTAAATCTCGGATTTAAAAACGCACTGACATGTAGGGTCCACCTGTCATACTCTCGGTCCACATGCACAGTGCATGGACCAGAAGCCATGAGCTCGGTCCACGGTCCACCAAAGCTTACTGTGCACTTAGCACTACCGGGCCCACATGTAAGTCACACGGATCCTCAGCTAAACGTGGATTTCCGACAAAGATTCTACACTTAAATGCTAATCATCGCAATTTAACCCTAATGACGAGCTACAGTGTCGGTCGGAACGCCCGACAACAGAGCTCCCGCTCCGTTTGCTTGCACGGCGGCTTGCCGGCGCGGTGGTCCACGACCGCGCGATATAAGGGCACAGATGGGAGCACAATAGCCGTGCGCTTCGAATGGCACCGATGGCGACCTCTACGGCGGCCCGTAGCGGCGGCGCGACGCGGCGGAGCGGAGGAGGAGCTACGGCTAATCATGGCGCAAAGCGGAAAAGAGACGCCCGCGGCAAAATAGCGCGCGCATGGGCAACAGGAGGGCTCCAGGGACTCACCACGATGACCCGGAGGTGGAGAGGTTGCCGGAGTTGCGTCGGCGATGAAGAACAGCGGCGGCGGCGATGGTGCTACCGAGTGGAGCTCAACCTGAGGACAGAGAGAGGAAATGGGCGATGGAGGATGCATCAGTGGAGCCTTGAGGTGGTGCAAGAGCAAGGAATTAGAGAATGGCTCACCAAACCGTCGTTGGAGAAGAAGATGGCACTTGCGGCCAAAAATGGGGGAAATCCAAGACTCTCGAGCTCCTGCGAATGGATGGCCAAATTGATTGAGGGGAAATACTTAGCAAGCCAAAGCATGCATGGTGACGCACTTAAATGAGCAAGAAACCCACCGAAGGAGGAGATGGCATGGCGGCGTTGGGTGCACGCTCTAGAGCTGCAGGAGCTTCACGGCGGACCAGGAACTACAAGGTAACACAAAGCTCCACATAAGCAAAAATGGAGATGGTAAAGGACGAGGAAGCAGGGGGAACCACGCGGAGGAAGCTTACCCGTGAGGAATGCTCACACGAGCTTCCCTCTCCTCAGCCACCGAGAGGAGAAGTGAGTGATTGAGGGCGAGGGAGACGGAGTTATAGGGCTCCAACGGCTGAATCGGAAGCGGCGTTAGCTGGCGAAGCTCGAGGATAGGTCGGGAGGGGCGGTGCGGTCACGGAGGTGACGGAGCATCACAGAGCGGCGCGGCCGCGTGGAGCTCGAGCTCTGCTCGCTCCTGCCCGAGCAAGAAGAAGGCGCTGACAGCGCGGCCCACCTCGTCAGCGACACAAAACAAACGCGTGATCGCGCGGAAAGAAATCGAGGCGGGCCGTTGGATTGAGATCCAACGGTCGACAACGTGCGAGACGATTTAAAACCTCGGTGAAGCGGTACGCGACCGTGAGCGTTGATGCGCAATCGAACGGCTGCATGCGATGCGCGGGTGAGATGGTTGGGCCGAGCCAAGTCGGCTCGGGTCGGAGCCCGAGTCCAAGTATGGTCCGAGCCCGATGAACAGTGATTTCAGATTTTGATTTAAAAGGCTGAGAAGATGGGGAATTTTTAGAGGTAGCGCCGAAGCTCCAAAAATTCCAAAATTTTTATGGAAACTTCCTGATATAGAGAACAACCTTGTGTAATTTGTCCAGAAATTTTCATGCACTGCATTGTTCCCAAAAAAATTCACAAGCTGCTGCCCTAGAGGTTTGACCAGAATTCAAATTGGTTTGACTTGCTCTTTTGAAATAGCAAACAAAATCTAAAAATTATGAGATTTTGCAGAGAGGTTACCAGGATGGTCAAGAAGATAGGAAAAATATTTCCAGAGGATGATCATAAGATTAGGGTTGAGAATTTTTATTGACAACAACTTCCATCGAAAGAAACATTGTTCTAGGAAATAGGAATTGCTAGGGGAAAATTCTAGAAAATTTTCAAATGACTTCATAAGGCATCAAAAGTTTTAATTTATCCTCATTAAATTACATTTGAAACATAAACCCTGATTTGGGATATTACAGGGAGAGAGGTTGACACTCGGGTCATGCTCATCTGCGAGAAGGCCCCAACGACCATAGAGGGAGCTCCTTAGATTCTAGCGGACGTATCCAAAGAGGAGAGGAAAAGACGTCTAAAGGCAACCAATATTTGTATTGGTTTTATCTTTACGGAGTATTGTTTGTAGTTTCGACTACTTGTTGATTCTTGTTTTGTGACCTTTTGTAGTAAGTCGGTGCTCCAGATCCTCAGGATATCCCCAAGATGGACTTGGGGTCTGCCGAGGAGGACTCTGAGGAGGACATAGTTCCTCTAAGGAAGAGGCGCCGTCTTGTGAAGGCGTTCGACAAGAAGAAGGATGTTAGGAGTTCACACTCAACTTCCCTACCGACCACCGCCATAGGCCATTTTTTTAGCAGATCTAACTACTTAGGACAGAAGGAGGTGGTCGTAGACCTCAAGCACAAGATGCCTAAGGCCAATGTATCCTTCTATTATGATAATAAGATATTCTCAGTTTCTCCTTCTCCTGCTTTTGTCAAAGGAATCGGAAAGGAAAACTAGACGAGTTATGTTTCTTTTGTGAAGGCTACTGCTGATTTAGCAGAGCATGTGGTCAAAAGAAACAACCTTTAGGTTATCGAAGTTAGCTCTGAGCACCTAGAATAAGAGGTTGTACAAGAAGCTCTGATCACTCCTCTCAATGTACGACCAGCTGAGGTCATACAGGACACGGTTGCTTAAACCAGCGACACGGTGAGCCTTCCTAAGGCTGAGACCACAGAGTCGACAAGGGCGACCGAAGGGGAGGAAAAGAAGAAGGAGAAGAAGATCAAGTCTTCTCTCGAAAATATTTCTTTGGGCTTCAAGATTGTATCTAGGAAGCATAGGTATGTAAAATTTAAAGAATAAATAGCCATTCTTACTCTTTTATTTTATCTCTCGATGTACTAACATCTGTCTTGATTTAGTCCCGCCTCTCCAACCCCCCCCCATGTCCCCGTGGAAAAATATGCCATTGTCATGGGCTACAGCCGTGGGAATACTGGTTTCTCCTCTGGTCGTAGAGACAGAAGCAGAGGTGGTCGAGCCTTCGACCACCATCCCTGGGGCAGTAGGAGAAGGGACACTCACCATTGAGCTAGCCATGCACACTGAGTTGGTCAAACCACCTGTGGTTGTGGAGGCGGTGACGAAGGCGCTCGAAGACGAAGCAATGATGATGATTGAGTTAACTGTCAAGGACATCAATATTTGGACAGGAGATTTATCATTGCAATCACCAATAGTAGCTAATACAGTGGTCGTGGAGAGCTCCAACCACCGTGCTAGAAAAGAGGTTGTGGAGGATGTTCCTCCAGGTCCCCAAGGTGGAGTCATTTCTTCTGTCAACAACGAAGAAGAAGAAGAAGAAGAATCTTTTGACCTCTTCCCCGAGTTCTTTGGGCCATCAACCCTTGGGTCCTCTTCATTTAGGTCTCGTGACCGAGTCCCACACCCTAAGGATATTCCTATCAGGGGACATATCTTTGACGACAAACGTCTTCAAAGAATATGGTGGGACAAAGTCGATGGTTTTCGTAAACTAGAGGATTCTGAGATGATATATGCTCAGTTTGCTCGATCTGCCATCGATGTAAGTGCTTGATACCAAACATTTATATATTTGGGTTTTTACGTTTCTACTTTTTCTCACTGTGTATTTGTTTTGTTCAAAGAGCTCTCGAACAAGTTGCTACTGTTGGTGGATACCACAGGTAGCTGATGTTACTGAGGAAGGTGAAGGTTGAACTCTACGAACAAATAGTGAGATGGTAAGACATTGTTAACAAGTAGTTTTTAACTACTTGTTTAGTGCTCATATCACTTTTTCACTGTAGGTTTAAAAGTGATGAAAGAACCTTAGCCGATGCACTTGACTATGTAAATGTCGAGGTGCAAAGGCTAAACGATGAAAAAGAAGACCAATTGAAGAATCTTCAGAGGCAACTTTTGTAGCTTGCGAGCTACTGAGTGAAATAAATAGTAAGTTTTTTACTTAACATTGTTTATTTCGACAACTTTCTTTTATTTTTCTGACTCTTTTTCTTGTTTAGAAAAAGAGGTCGATATGGGTCACACTGAGGTCGATTTGAAGATCTTGGTGATCCACGAGCTTACTCATATCTCCAAAGAAAAAGCTAAGAGCATAAAAGAATGGGAATAGCAGTGCACAAGGGACACTGCCTCTCATAATGATGAAATCAAGAAACTTGACTCTCACTTGGCAGGTAAGAATTCTTTACCTACGACCAATTTTATTTACTAGTCTTTGAGAAGTGTTTTTCTAACTTGTTGTGCTCTATTTTTAGAGCAAGCAGTCAAAATAAAATGACTTCAGGAAGCTTCAACCCGTAGTCAAGAGGAAATGAAGGTAACGAAGATCAATCTTCAAAACAATATTTCTCTTCTAAATAATGTGCTTGGTGGACTTGGTGCTAAGGAGGTCACTCCTCGTGAAGACATCGTGGTCGGACATCCGAGCGCCATTGGACAATAGGTCGGGACACAACATGAGTTGATAACTATCTTGGAGACCAATCAAGCCGATTCGATAAGACAAGCGGTCGAAGGCACAGTAAGTTTTGCTCCTACAAAACTTAAGGCTCATGACCAGAGCCTTAGCCTTCAAATAGTTGAAGCTGACTTCGGCTGCCCTAAAGCGGAGGCAGCACAAATGATAGAAGAAGTTCAGCCAGTCGGCAAGAAGGTCATAGAGGAGATGAAGATCAGATCTCCTTTATCAGAGTAGTTTGTAATGGGATTTCTTTTGTAAAAACAATTTCTTATTTATGTATATAAAGCTACATTTCCTGCAATTTGTCTTTTCAAGTAGTTCGTAACTCATAAGACAAGATAGAAAATAAGAATTGAAATTGGAAGACTAAGAATTAAAGTCATAATTATAACTTTATCCTAGCCCTCGACTATTTTCTTAGTTTAATTAGATAAACTAACTAAATAGTGGGGAAAGAGCTTGCTTTAAAATTCATTCGACCTTTGTTGTTGATCTCGATTTTCTCATACTAGTAGCAAGAGTTATGAACAGATCGAAGCTAGGAAATTCCTTCTAGTGGGAAAGATCACATGCAGAGAGGAAAGACTTCGACTAGGTGATGTTAATTTCTTCGACCAGGTTAATCAAATTGGGTACATTAAAAGTAGTCGAACAAACTATAAAAGCCCAACTCACATCAAAATCTCTTCGTAAAATGAAGTAAAGAAACTAAGTAAATGGTTAAAAAGAGCTTGCTTAAAATTATTTTTACCACATTTTGTTGAACTTATTTTCCTTATATTGGCAGCTAAAGTTAGGAACGGATCAACACTAGGAAGTTCCTTCTAGTGGGCAGGACCACGTCCAGAGAGAAAAGACTTTGACTAGGTGATGTTTTCTTCCTTCGACCAGTGTAAGAAAAACCAAGTGTTGTAAAAGGTGACCGAAAAATTATCAAAGCGTTGCTCAATGAATATTTTAAGACAATAAAGATTGAAGAAAACATTAATTTTATTGAGAATGCAAGAGGTTACACATAGAACTTTCACGATTGTTCGATGTTCTATGAATTAGAAAGAATTCTACCTTCTCCATTGCTAGTCGTACCGAGCCTGGTCGTGTCACTTAGACCACTGTGTAAGGACCTTCTCATTTAGGGGACAGTTTGTTCCAACTAGACTGGGATTGAATCTTTTTCAATACCAAGTCACCTACAGCAAGGCTACGAGGTTGGACCTTACGATCGTAGTATTTGTGTGGGGCTTGTTGGTAGACTGCTGAACGGATTAAGTTTTGGTTCCTCTTTTCTTCAAGTAGATTGATGTCATCAGCTCGAAGTTGTTCTTAGCCAGAGTCATTATAGGTTTCAACCCTTGTCGACTGAATCTTTAGTTTAGGTGGAAACATAGCTTCAGCACCAAAAACTAAGAAAAATGGTGTTCCGCCTGTAGCCCGACTAGCGGTCGGGCGAATTGCCCATAATACTATGGGTAATTCTTTTACTTAAGCTCCCGAGCACTTTATAAGCTGGTCAAAAACTTTAGTTTTGACTCCCTGCATAATTTGGCCATTTGCCATTTCGACTGCCCCATTGCTTTGTGGATGGATGACAGAGGCTTAACATAGCTTAGTACCCAATCCTTCACAAAATTCTTGGAGTTTTGCGCTCGACAATTATGTACCATTATCTGTTATGGTCCGACTTGGCACACCAAATCGAGTTATCATATTTTTCATCATAAATTTCTTGGTTGCTTTTGTTGTTATCCCAGTCATAGGTTCGACTGCAATCCATTTTGTGAACGTATCAATAGCCACAAAAAGAACTCGAAACCCCTTGGTGCTTCTGGGAATGGTCCTAGGATATCAAGACCCCAAGTCACAAAAAGCCAAGAAAGATGTATGGTTTGTAATGCTTGAGCCGGTTGGTGTATTTGCCTGCTATAAACCGACATTGCACACACTTCTTAACGAGCTCTTGAGCAACATGAAGGGTTGTTGGCCAGTAGAAACCTTATCGAAAGGCTTTTCTAACCAGTGTTCTGTAGGAAGTATGGTTCCCACAGATACCTCCGTGTATTTCTTGAAGGAGATCTAATCCTTGTTTTTGCGATATGCATCGCATGAGAACACCTTGAGTGCCTCATTTGTAGAGGACTCCTTCGACCAAAGTATACATTTTGCCCTTACGGGATAAACGATCAGCCTCAAGATCCTGATTGGGTACAGTACCCTTCTAAAGATAATCATAGATGGGGTTCATCCAAGTATCCTCGCATTGTAGGGAGGCTATCTCAATAGGAGATGTCTCTGGTATTTCGACTAGGGACGACTTCTGGAGCTGTTCCAAGAAGACTCCATGTGGTACTTGTGATCGGCAAGAAGCTATTCAAGCTAACTGGTCAGCGAGGAAATTACCCTTTTGAGGGAGACATTGTACCTTGAAACTGAAAAAAATACTTGTTAAGCTTCCTGACTTCTGATAAATACTGAGACATGGTCGGATTAGAGTATTGATACTTTTTTCTGACCTGATTCACGACCAGTTGAGAGTCTCCTCTCACAAGTAGTTGTCAAAGCCTGAGCACTTTCGTTGCTCGTATGCCAGCCAATAAACCTTCATATTCTACCACATTGTTAGTAGCCGGAAAGATTGATTGAATATCATATTTTAAGGTTTCTCTTATCAGAGATACCAAGACCACCCCAACCCCCCGAGCCACTTAGTGTAAGTGACCCATCAAAGTACATTGTCCACTGGTCATGGGATCCGTACTACGTTCCTAAACATGTTCAGTATTTGTCCATTCGACGACATAGTCTGCCAAGATCTGGGATTTAATGGCCATTCGTCACACTAAATGGAGGTCGAAATCCCAAAGTTCAACCGACCACTTTGCCATGTGCCCCACTTCTGCCATGTTCTGGAGGACCTCTCCTAAGGGAAACTCAAACGACATGATTAACTTGTGCCCCTGGAAATAATGCCTTAGTTTCCTCGAAGACATGAGGAGGGCATATAGAAGTTTTTGGACCTAAGGGTAATGCTCCTTAGGCCCATATAAAACTTCACTAACAAAGTAAACAGGTTGTTGAATGTTGTCATATTCGACAACCAATATTGCATTTACTACTTATGGTGTAGTAGCAAGATACACCAAGAGTGTTTCCTCTAGTTATGATAAATCAGAACAGGGGCACTCGGAAGATATCTCTTGACATCCTCAAAGGCTTTGTTTACCTCCTCTGGCCACTCGAAATTGTTTGCCTCCTCTAACCACTCGAAACCCTCATGTTTTCTCATAAGTTTAAAGAAAGGAAATACTTTTTCTCCCAGTCGTGCAATGAAACGACTTAAAGTCATCATGCATCCTGTGAGTTTCTGGACCTCTTTCTTTGTTGTCGGAGGGTGCATTTGTTCAATGACCTTTATCTTTTCAGGGTTTGCTTCGATTCCTCGTGCAGAGACAAGGAATCTGAGCAACTTTCCTGAAGAGACTCCGAACACACATTTCTCATAATTGAATTTCAACTAGTGTTTTCTGAAATTGTCGAATGTTTCCTACAGGTCGAAAATATGATTAAGACGTTGTATGCTTTTTACGACTAGGTCATCAACAAAGGCTTAAGAGTTTCGGTCAAGTTGAGGAAGGAAGATCTTTTGCATCAAGCGTTGGAAGAAAGCATTAGTATTTTTTAAACCAAATGGTATTTTGACATGGCAAAATATTCCAAATGGTGTAATAAATGCGGTTTTTTCTTCATCATCTAAACACATTCTTATCTGATGATAACCAAAGGATGCATCTAGGAAACTTAGTATTTCACAACCAACTGTAGAATCAACTAACTGATCAGTACGAGGAAGTGGAAAATCATCTTTTGACAAGTTTTATTTAGATCAGAAAAGTCTACACACATACGCCATTTACCATTAGACTTCCTAACTATCACAGGGTTAGCAACCACACCGGGTAGTCGACCTCTCTTATGAAACTTGCTGTAAGTAGCTTGTCCAATTCTGATCTAATAGAATCTCATCGATCAGGTGCAAATCTCTGTAATTTTTGTTTTGCGGGCTTCTTGTCAGGCCACAAAGCTAGTTTGTGCTCGATCACCTCCCTGATGATTCCAGGCATGTCAGATGCTTGCCACGCGTAGACATCTGTGTTTGCTCAAAGAAAGGTGACAAGAGAGTCTTCCTATGCGGGGTCAAGAGTGACTCCAATGCAAACGGTTTTCGAAGTCTCCTCTGTATTTAGTGAAACTTCTTCGACTTGGTCGTTTAGCTTTGGGGCAACCTTAGACTTTGACTACTTGGTCGAAGGTTGCACTTTGCTTGCTTCTCGAGTTGGTATTTAGTCAACCATCTCGAGGGACTTGCTATCGCATGTAAGGGCCATCTTTTTATCACAGCGAACTGTGATTATTCCTTTGAGACCTGGCATCTTAAGACAATGATAACCATAATGAGCACCATTAGGAATTGTGCTAGAGTTAGTCGACCAAGAATGACACTATATGACATGTCAAAATCGACAACATCAAAAGAGATTTTCTTTGTCCTAAAATTGTTTGACGACCCAAACGTAACAGGAAGGAAAACTTGACCAATAGGCTTGGCCGAAGACCCTAGTACAATTCCATGAAATGAGTACCGTACTGGTTTGATCTTTTTCTTGGAAACTTGCATCTCGTCCAAGGCACTCATAAAGAGTATGTTTAATGAACTTCCACCATCAACTAACATGCGATTCACTCGGTAGTTGTTGATGGTGGGCTCGACCACGATAAAAAAGCCAAGTCGAGTAGAAGGGATCAGACAATCACCTTTCTCAAAAGAGATGGTGATTTTCGACCACTTTGGTACTTTATTGATAAGAGGAGGGTTGATAGAATTTACCTCACGTTCGACAGCTTTGAGCTATCATTTCAACTTATATGTTTAAGATCCCCCATAGATATGATCGATGGTGTGTTCTGGATCTTGAAACGACATCTCCTCATCATCATTCGACTGTTTTTGACTACTCATTTTTTCCTACCTCTTTGAGTGTAGGAAGTGGTCCCATGCCAGAGTAGTAATCCTCGAGTTTTCGTTGAAAAACTCAGTAGTTGCGAAGCCGTGTCCTTTTTTGTGAAAAATACACAACCTAGACTTGTCGTTCTTTCGTTTGGGGCGTTTACGTTTGCCCCAGTCGCGGTATGGTTTGGAGCTCCGAGGCTCCTTGTCGCTCACCGCTAAGACCTCCTTAGAGCTTTTGACTTAAGGTCTCTGGCATTTAGTCTTGTTCTTTGATTTCAAGCCTTTTTATCTTTCTTCTTGTTACCTTTGCCCACTCCTAGAGTGCCCTTATAGTCATGATCAATTGTGCTATTGCATGGCGGTTGGCCATTTCGAAGAGCTCGGAGATGGTAGCCGGAGGATTTAGAGCGATATCCCCATGATCCTTCGATTGTAGACTCCCTGCTTGAATGCCCTGATGACAAAAGAGTCAAGAACTTTAGGAATTGAATTGCGAACTTGACTGAAATATCTGGTAAATTGGCATAGGGTCTCGTGAGAATCCTATCACATTCTATGCATATCATCCTCCTTTCCAAGGCGGTTGTAAGTGCTCTAGAAGTTGGCTAGTAGTAGGTCACAGAGGTGCTGTCACGAATAGATCGACTCTTGTGGCTGATTTAACAACAAGGTAGTTGGCTATGACATGTTCTCCTCCTCCTACTGTTCAAACTGTTGTGGTATAGATTTGAAAAAACTCGATGGAGTTTTGTGATCCATGAAACTTCTCCATATTTACTGGTCGGAATCGGGCCGGCTAGCGAACTGCTCGAAGGTCAGGCAAAATGCCCAACATCTGGTAATAATATCATAACGCCTTCTTTGTGCAAAAGAAGGGTTGACATCACCAGCCGTTCGTACTCGACGATACCCAGTGAAGTGGTAAATAGACCTGACCTATCACAGATCTCAATCCTACGAGGGTAATACTCCTCATGCTGCATCTGCTGGTGCAAATTTCTTGGAAGAAGTGGTGAACGGACACCTCCCCTAGGAGTTTGTCGATCACCAGTTGTTCATGGAAATCTTACCTAACTAGTGTTGTGGTTGGGAGATCGACCAGATCTGTGGTGTTGTCGTTCTCCACGAGGAGAGTCGTTCAAACGGATGGCATTCGGTGGAGTTGTCCTGATACAGCTTCTAGGACGGTGTTGTCGATTCCGCTCGAGCCTGACCATTGTGTCACAATGTCTTTGTGCGATCTCTTGAGCAAAGAGGTCGTAGCTTGGTGCTTGTTCAAGCTCTTGAGCCGGGTTTTTTTATCAGGTCATTGATTCATTGAAGTTCTTGAGTCTCCTCTGACTGGTATTGGGTGCGCCTAGGTAAGGATCTATGGATAACAATTCTTCTTCTCCTGGCAATTTCAGGATCATCAATATCTGAGTCAGCCGAAGCGTGTCTCAGTGGAGAGCGGTCACTTCTAGAATTTTGGCCACGCTCATGAATGTGGAGATCCTGGTCGTCACCAGAGCTGTTCTCGCCATTACCACGAGAGCCTGAAGCGGATGTGCGATGGGAAGCAACCCTGGTCCTGTCTATTAGAAAGAGATTAGGATCTGAGGGGAGGACAAAGACCTCCTGGGGGCTGAGTCCTCCTGACTTAAGGCGTAGTCGAAGGACAATTCCTCACGACTTGGAGCACTTCCCTCTAGGAAGGAAAATTTTGGGTTACCGTCTCTGGTTAAAGGTGAACCTTGCGGGAGTATGGTCGAACCCGCAGGTGAAGCAGGTTCGATCACACACCTCGTGGGGGGTAATCGAAGGATGACGATTATCAGGTGTTGATTGAGTTCCGGAATCATGGATTCTAGGACTTGCTATGCCGGATCGGACGACCTCAGACGGGCTTGGATATTTGGAGGAACCTCGCTATGTAAAGCACTCGCCATGGGGTGATCCTGATCCTGGTTGGATAGACCCTTACCCTTTGAGGATTCTTGTTCCTTATCTGGGCATAATATTGTGGAGGAGAGGGCTTCCTCATCAACCTTGTCTATGGCATGGTCCCCTGGGTCTGGTGAAAGATCCCTAGAAACGACATTGCCGTCGAATGAAATAATGTTCTATTCGTACTCATAGCAGACATCCATGTCGATACCTTCGTAGTCTGCCAAATCAAACCAATTCTCCTCATTACACTCTCCGGCCATGAAAACATCAGAGTTGAAAATAAATACAATTTATCAAAAAAAGGAGAAATAGGAGATCCCCACGGACGGCACCAACTGTCGATGGTTTAGTATCGATCTTATGAATGAATGCTGGGCGCTCTCCTGGAGTGAAACTACACAGAAAATGGCACAAAAATTTTATGCATGTTCAGGTCTTCTCCTAAGAGAATAATAACCCTACTCCCGTGTTGTTGTATTGATTGTGTTTACAATAAGAAGGAAGTCACTCAAACTAGCGTTTGATGACTTCTTTCTTTCATTATAACTATTGAATCTCTTGATCACTTGATTCCCCTTTTCTGTCCTCTAACTTTACTCCTTATATAGCGCATGAAGGGGTAGCAGTTGTCCATGTTAAGAGACGCATTAACGTTTAATGCAATGCGCATATTTAAGGGCGGTTATTGTTAGAGACGTATCCCCCACGTCACCTTGCGGTTACATCAGAGACAGAGGTTTAATACATGCAGTTATCTCAAGGAATAATGGCACATATTAACTATTATGTGTATTAAACACAGCATACAAATATCTCTAATTGATTGGGCTCACATGTCTATGGTTCTTGTTGACTATAGGGTGGTCGTAATGATCTGATCATAGTAAAACTTACGATCATGAGATGATCGTAGTAGGACTTACGATGAATAGGTGGTAGTAGAAGAACCTATGACCACAAAGTGGTTGTAGAATAGCTTACAACCATATAGGGTAGTCGTAGAATAACTTACAACAACAGGTGTTTATAATCTCCTTATTGTTGATATTGAGGGGTACCCATGAAGATTGCATAAGAGATATTATTTTCTATAAATATTACAAATGAATAACTTAATTAATTGAGGATTATTAGATCCTCGTCACTCATATATGAAAGTTAGCCTACTATAGTAACTAGTAAACTTGTGATTGCCCATAACTAAAGCCAAGCGACCACAACGGCATTTCGTCGAACAGGTCAGACGACGATCTAATAATCATCAATTAATTAAGTTATATATCTGTAATATTAATAGATAATAATGCCTCTAATACAACCTTCAAAGGTACCTCTCGATATTAATAATGAGGGAGATCATACACACCTGATGGTCGTAAGTCCTACTACGACCACCCTGTATGGTCGTAAGTTCTTCTACAACCACTTATTGATCGTAAGTCCTACTAAGATCACCTTGTATGGTTGTAAGTTCTTCTATGACCACCTATTGATCATAAGTTTTACTACGATCACCTCATAGTTGTAAGCCTTACTACAATCAGGTCAGCTATGACCACTCTATAGTCGATAAAACCTATAGACATGTGGGCCCAATCGACTAGGGATATTTGTGTGCTGTGTTTAATACACACAGTAGTTAATATGTGCCGTTATTCCTGAGATAACTGCATGTATTAAACCTCTGTCTCCGATATAACCGCAAGGCAACGTCAGGGGATATGTCTCTTATAATAACTATCCTTGAACGTGCGCATTGCATCAAACAACAAAGTGCCTCCTGACGTAGACAATTGTCACCCCTTCATGCGCTATATAAAAAGTAAAGTCAGTGAACAGAGGGATAATGAGATGATCAAGCGATCAAGATATTTGATAGCTACAACAGAGGACAGAAGTCATCAAACCCTAGTTTCAGTGACTTCCTATTCGTTGTAAATACAATCAATACAGCAAACACATGAGTAGGGTTATTATTCTCTCTGAAAAAGTTATGTACCTATATAAAATTTATGTGTCCTTTTCTATGTGATTTCGCTCTAAAAGAGTCTTAGCATTTATTCATAAGATCGATACTAATCCCTCAACAAGGTTAGTGCCATGGCAAATATAGCCAGCACACCAGTATCGAAAAGGAGAGGTAGAGGGATAATGAGATGATCAAGCGATCAAGATATTCGATAGCTACAACAGAGGACAGAAGTCATCAAACCCTAGTTTCAGTGACTTCCTATTCGTTGTAAATACAATCAATACAGCAAACACATGAGTAGGGTTATTATTCTCTCTGAAAAAGTTATGTACCTATATAAAATTTATGTGTCCTTTTTTGTGTGATTTCGCTCTAGAAAAGCCTTAGCATTTATTCATAAGATCGATACTAATCCCTCAACAAGGTTAGTGCCATGGCAAATATAGCCAGACACCAAGATGTCGAAAAGGAGAGGTAGAGGATAATGAGATGATCAAGCGATCAAGATATTCGATAGCTACAACAGAGGACAGAAGTCATCAAACACTAGTTTCAGTGACTTCCTATTCGTTGTAAATACAATCAATACAGCAAACACATGAGTAGGGTTATTATTCTCTCTGAAAAAGTTATGTACCTATATAAAATTTATGTGTCCTTTTCTGTGTGATTTCGCTCTAGAAGAGCTTTAGCATTTATTCATAAGATCGATACTAATCCCTCAACAAGATTAGTGCCATGGCAGATATAGCCAGCACACCAGTATCGAAAAGGAGAGGTTAGCCGATTGTGCAAGCGCAACAACCTCCGAGCTGCTGTAGGTACCACTGCGCTAACACACTACGGCGCGGCGACTCCATCTAGGTGGCCCCGTCTCTACCGCAGTGGGGGCAGGATAGTATGGGGCAGCCATAGCGAGAGCATCATCTTGCCCTGGCAATGGCTGGTTAGGTGTGCGGTGAGCATGACGAATTTGTGACGACATCGAGGTCGCACACCATGACGCACGCCTGGACGGCCTTGTTCCACGCGAAGGTGTCCAGGCGCTCCCCGGTGGCAGGGAGGAGCTCGAACGTGTGGCGCACGTCGGCATGGCGGCCAAGGGAGATGAGGGATTCGAGGAGGAGTTTGCAGGAGGATAGGGACGGTAATGGCACGGAAGTCGGTGAGGTGGGAGAGCAGCCGGAGCGTGCCGTCAAGGAAGCGGAGCCGCGGAGGTGACGAGGAGGCTGCGTCGCAGAGGAAAGAGGTTGCTTTCGGGTCACCCTGGGAGGCAGCTGTGGTGATGAGGGCATGATAGAGGTAGGGGACGAAGGCGGGGGGAGGGTTGGGAGGAGAGGAGTGACTTCGCGAGGCCAACGGAGGCGTGGAAGGAGCCGGCAACAAGGAGGGAGGCGAGCTCACTGAGGAAATCTGCAACGGTGAGGGCGGGGGCGAAGGAGGAGGTGGAGCAGAGGAAGCGGATATCTGTAAAGGAAAGATCCCGATATCCGGTTCCCATTCTGGATTTGCCGATATTGACTACTCTGAATCCTATCCTGAATCAGAATTTAACTATCTGTATCCCGTCCAGAATCCGTACGGATTGTGGAATGACTTCCCAAATCCGGTTCTGCATGATCCGGAGATCGGATGGAAAATATCCGTTCCATTTTCGCCCTAGTGAGGTGGATGTACGGGCGGCCCTGGTAGACGCCGTCGTCGCGTTCGAGGTGAAGCGGAGGTGAATTGCCGGATGGGATTGGGTCGTCGTTTTCCGCTTTGTTCCCACTCATGCAATAATCCTGGCCCGCCTGGTCTGCATGATCGCGGCATGTGCCCGTGGCCACCTCACCATGCATACAAGGCTACATGGTCGTTGCGTGTTTTTCTGCCAACCTTGGCTGTACCTTAGTTGGCTTATCCTCCTATCGTCTTCTCAGAAAGTTGTGATGCACTCCTAAGTCCTGAACGCGCCTGTGCTGTAGTACGTACTGTATCTCTTGGGTGAATCCACAGCTACCATATGACGATTTCAAGGGTCCGTATACAGATAGTTTAACAAAGGGAAACAATACTACGAGGACATCCGATTTTTAATCTCTCATCATACGCTTCCACACAACACATTCATTCGACTCCACGTGACCACATCCAACTATGTTTCCATCTCTAATCCCCAACCATATCCACTCCCCACTCCAATTATCCACCACC
Source organism: Ampelocalamus luodianensis (assembly GCA_036346255.1). Taxonomy (NCBI): domain Eukaryota; kingdom Viridiplantae; phylum Streptophyta; class Magnoliopsida; order Poales; family Poaceae; genus Ampelocalamus; species Ampelocalamus luodianensis. The sequence goes on from CM070625.1 coordinate 27,149,784, forward strand.
ACCACCCCCACCCCCATATCAAAGCTCTCTCTCTCCCCCTGCTACTTCCCACACGCTCCTCTCTCGCTGCACATGGCCAGCCAAATGGCTCCTTCTCCTCTCAACTCCACACCTCTCTCACTGCAACGAAGCCCAGGAGAAGGCCTCCGCTTCGGAGGCCACCTCGCCCACCGCATCCTCATCCAGGCGGCGCCACCTTTGTCAACTGACGGCCGCTCGTTGAGCCGGGCCGCTCTTCACCTCCGGTGCCCACGACATTAGCACCTCGCCATACGGGCAGCCTGCCGCGAGGCAAGATTCCCTTTTTGTTTTGAGTCCTTGGAATGTTTTTGGACTTGGTTGGACTATGGACATTTTTGGTTGGGACGCTGAGGTGCTTGTCTAAGCATAATTTTTTTCAATTTTTTTACCCTTTTTTTGGTATGTTGCGATCAGTTAAAAAAAGATTGCGAGTATTGAAAAGAAAATATTACATCCTATTCTTTGAGATGTTATGACCCGTTGAAAAAATATTACTACCGTCGAAAAAAAAGTTTGTATCCTGTTTTTTGATATGTTGCATCACGTTCTTTTTTTTTTGACCGTGATGTTGCAAGATGAGCTTTTTTAACGCTTCCTTTTTCCAAATGTCTGTGTTTGATTCTGAAATGTTTAATATGTAATTTTTGATATGTTGCAATTGTTCTGACGTTATGTTGCGACCGGACCGTATGATGGATCGTACGTCCGAACCATAGTATCACCCTTTAGCAAACACTTCATCGCTTTCCAAAAAAAAATCTTCATCTATCTTTATCCACTTGTTGCCATCTAGTTTTGGCAGTCAAAATAGTTGGCCACGTTAACATATAATTGGGAAAAATCAACAAGACCAAGTTGACGAGGATCTAATAATTCTCATTTAATTAAATCATTTATATGTAATATTTATTATAGATAATAATATCTTTAAACAACTATCAGAGGTACACCTTATCATTAGCTTACAGTGATAAGGAAAGATTACGATTACTTAGTGATCGTAAACTCTTCTACGACCACCTTATAATCGTAAGGTATGCTACGATCATCTTATGGTTGTAAGGTTTACTATGATCACTTCATGATTGTAAGATCTACTACGTCCACCTTATGATCGTAAGCCTTTTTACAACCAGGTCAACTACGACCACCCTATAGTTGATAGAATCCACATACATGTGGACCCAGTCGACTAGAGACTCTGTACACTGCGCTCGTTAACGAGTGGTAGTTATACATGTGTTGTTTGTCTCATAACTGCACGTAAGTTTCTTTGTCTTTGGCATAATTACATAGCAAACGTGCAAGGGAATATCTCATTAACAGTAACCGCTATTAACGTGCGCAATCCATCAATCGTTGAGATGCCTCCTGACATTTAACAATTGTCATCCCTTCAGAAGCTATATAAAGGGCAACGCCGGTGGACAGAGGGAGAGGATGATAAGAGACAGAAGTCATTAGGTTTAGTTTCGGTGACTTCTTTCTTATTGTAAACACAATCAATAAAAAAACACAGAGTAGGGTTATTATTCTCTCCGGAGAAGATCTGAACCTGTCTAAAAATTCCTCATATCTCCTCTTGCATAGTCTCGACCAAAGAGCCCCCGATATTTATTTCATAATATCGATATTAAAATATCGACACAAGTCAACATAGAAGGATCTGTAAGCGCTAAAATCGGCTATGGAGTGACCATCAAGAAAAGAAAGTCAATTCTGAGAAAGGAAAATTCAACTAATATGGAAGAATCCATCAATAGAAGGTGAATCCGGCACAAGAGACTTAGGGATCAAGATGAAGATGGAAGAGATTTCTTTGAAGAAAATTCGGGCTGGTACGAAGAGGAGTTTGAAGTGGAATCCATATTGAGTCGGCCACGCTTGGGCTGGTACGAAGAGGAGTTTGAAGTGGAATCCATATTGAGTCGGCCACGCTTAGGAGTGATAGCATAGGCTATATAAACCCTGTACTATTTGACGGGAAAGACAACACCCAATCAACCAAACACCTTTACATTACCTTTACTTTTATTGTACCCTAGGAGTAATTTTGTACCTAGTAAATCCAATCCTTTATCTGTAATTTGACTTTTGCTCACCTATTGAAGCGATTTAGAGTTGCTCTACTATCCGTAGTCGACTTTGCCGATTTGCTGGAAAATCAGTGGCATGTCGCATACGTCGCCAAGAAGCACCCTCCGTGGAGATAGTGATTGTCGCGTCTGGAACTTCTTCCGGCGGCAACGCCCCTACTAAAATAAACATACAATGAATAATTATCCAGATTCGATCAGGTTCCTGTATGATGTCAAGCTGTACGAAATACCCTATGTTTAGAAGTTCACAAAATGAGAACTCAAATCCTCTACGGCACTACAGAGGTGCACTGTAGCAACATATATGAGCATATTGCTATAGTACTTTTCAATAATACTATAGCGAAACTGCACAAACGTTGCTAATTTTGCTGCCAGTAGGGAATATTGTAGTGATTTTACTTTTTAACACTGTAGCATAGTGATGCATACTGTTGGTTTGAGCTGTTCTCTCACGATTAGACGGTGCGAAAAGGGCCTAATGCACCTCTACTGTACGGTTCTGGATCCACGTTCACAAAATGAACCCATCTTAGAGCTTATCCTATCTCGGTCCTATTTAAAATGGGTCGGGCCCATAGTTAGTCCGCTTAATGAAAACAGAAGAAAATTCCCTCGAAATCAAAACAGTGTGGGGGTATAGTGGAGCAGAGTTTACCAACCAAAATCTTGTTCGATGAAAAAACACCAACAAGTCATAGATCAACTTCTTTTTCTGGAAAAGTTGTAAAGATCAACTTTGCCCTACGTGATGATATGGGACCGAGGACATCTTAATTTGGACTTTTGGTTCAGAGCCCAAGCCCGCATAATCGGATCGTGCCATCGTGGAAACGCGGCGTCCGACCACGGAATCCGCGCTCGTTCGCCAACAGGAGGCGAACCCAGATTGGCTCCGCGCTAGCTGCAGGCTACAAGCATGCGCCGGGCGCGGTTTCTCTGCAGCCGCTGGGTGCGGCTGCGCCTGCTGCCTCAGACTGCCCGAGTCCGACTAAAAAGGTCGCAATGTTTCCCGAAGTATGTACAGAAGGGAGCAAAAGTTGGTTGACACCGCGCGCGCAGGGTCGTCGGGTTCGGCCCCCTCGTACTGCGCTGGCGCTGTACCCCACCAACACCAGGAGTCCAGGACACCGCTCGTTGTGCGGTGCTCTGCGACGCCACGCTTACGGCTCGGTTAAAAAATCAGCGAGGCGCGTGCGCCACGAGCCCGGCCACTGGTACCACTCTGCAAAACCCCTAGTATGCAAATGGAATGGGAATGGGAATGGGAATGGGAATCTCTAATTGTTAATTGTTTGGCTTATGATATCGTATCATCATTAGTATGCAAATGATGAGGTCATTTTTTATTAGCTTCGGTGGGACAGAATTGAGTGAAGGAGTGTTTGGGGGAGGTATCGGCAAATGGATCCAGTGATCTAATCTCTACCAGGTAACTATTACAGTAAAATCTCTGCGTAGAATATTCTGCTGTTCACGCATTTTTGCTGCCCAGTGATGCCCCTCGCTCACAAATCACTGTATGAACTGTGTCTCCCATTGTAGCAGAGGATCCGGTCCCTCGCTATCGTCGTTTTGCAGTCTAATGGCTGCTTTTTAGGCTTTTTGGTGATGATGGACGTGACTTGTAGAAGAAAACCCCGGGTATCCATTTGGAGCTTGACGCTGCCTCCTCTTGGGAATGGGCCCATGGTCGACAACAGAAGAAAACCCTTGAAATAATAATAATAATAATAAGTGCCGAGGTGCAGACCAGCAGGGGCGGAGCTACAGGGTATGCCGGGTATGCACCGGCATACCCTATAATTCCATGTACAGATTCAGTATATATACGTATTTTTTTAAAAAAAAAGAAAAAAATGCTCATCTGCCATGTAGAGAGCGAGAGGCAGCCTGAGTCTGCGAGCATCAGGCCCGCGTGGGCACGCGGCCCATGCTCCCAGCGGCCCAGTGACTTTGAGTGAGATGATTGGCTTCACCAAACACCAATACGCATCGGTTGATTCTAAAAAAACCAATACGCATCGGTTGTATTGCCGCCGGCGGTCAATTACTCAATACCGCAATACGGATCGAGGAACCTGGAAGCCCATCGGTTCTGACACTTCGACTTCGAGTCTTCGCCGCTCGACGCCGCGCAAATCGCCAATAGTGATCATTCATGACGCCGGCGATCGGTATTGCTCGCCATCGCAGTGCGATCGCCCTCGCCCTCGTGATCTAGGTTAATTTTTTATCGATTCTTTGTTACGCCAATTCGTGTACTTTAATTGCTAATTGCTTTGCTTAACGCTAAAATTATAGAATCATCTATCACGCAATGAGGCGGAGGATTTTTCGCAACATCACGATCGATCTAGATTGATCTTTTGTTCAAGACTCCGTATCATGTGAGTGATCCATAATCGCATATGTGACAGTTCAATCGTGCAGCGTAATTTATTTAATTATTTGGCAATGTGTTCTTTGTAATATTTATGCGCTTCAATGATTATGAAGAGAAGTGGGGACATTGCATCTCTTTTCGTAAGTATGAAGCAAAGAAGAAGGCAATGGCAATGCTATTACTTCTAATCGCTCCCGATCCGGTTGAACTTTGTGGTGGAAGAGCAAACTCATGAGAGAGTAGTTGAGAAATTGTAAATCCTATGTCGCCGCCGCCACACAACCGTCTTCACTACCACCGCTTTATGACATCAATCGCCTTCCACATGATCCAGTGAAAGACGCCCTATTCTAAAATATCATGTTAATGATCAAGATGCAATTCAAGAGCATATATTACTAAAGGTCCATTCAAACCTTTTGCACATGATTTTCCAAAAGAAAGATTTGAGATAGGGATCGGGATTCAACTATTGTTGGATGTACAATCATGATTGGATTGAGTATAGTATTAAGAAGGATGTCGTGTTTTGCTTCATATGCTATTTGTTCAAGAAGGGTACTGGGTCGCATACATTTACTATTGATGGTGGAAGAATTGGAATATAGGAGAGAAAGCATCTTTGCAAGCATATATGGGTTCTAAGGCACATATTGCACCAAGAGAGATACATTGGCTTTATAAATCCCAAGACAAAGAATTGATTATAATATTGAGAAGTGGAGTGATGAGGATCTTCGTCTTTATACAAAAAGGTTGACTTATTCACTTAGGTGTATCAAGTTTCTTTTGCATCAAGGGTTGGCGTTTCGTGGACATGATGAAAGTGAAGAATCTAGCAACAGAGGGAACTTCATTGAACTTTTAAAATTTCTTGCCGGAAATAGTGAAGAAGTGAACAAATATGTTTTGGACAATGCTCCGTAATCAGACCTTAACTAGCCCGGACATACAAAAGCAAATTATTCATCACAGCCCTTAGAAACTAGAAAGGAAATAATTGAAGAGCTTGGTGATGAGCCCTATGCAATTTTAGCTGATGAGTCTAGTGATATATCACATAAAGAACAACTAGCTCTTTGCTTGCGTTATGTTGATAAATTGGGAAGGCCATGTGAGCGTTTTATTGGAGTTGTTCATGTAGATGATACTACCTCTTTATCACTTAAGGATGCAATTGAAGCTTTGCTTGTTAGTCATGGCTTGACTATGACTCAAATCCGTGGTTAAGGATATGATGGGGCTAGCAACATGAAAGGAGATATTAAAGGGTTGAAAACATTGATCATGCAAGAATCACCTTCTGCTTATTATATTCATTGTTTTGCTCATCAACTCCAATTGGTTCTTGTTGCTGTTGCCAAAGGAAATAATGATTGCAAGACTTTTTTTGATCAAATATCTATCTTGTTGAATATTGTTGGAGTTTCTTGTAAGCGTCATGACATGCTTAGAAATGCTAGGCTTGAGAATGTGAAGAAAGCACTTGATTGTGGTGAAATTGAATCTGGAACTGGATTACATCAAGAGATGGGTTTGCCTAGGCCTGGAGATACTCGATGGGGATCTCATTATAAACTATATGCAGATCATTACTATGTATGAAGCAATCCATGATGTAATTGGTTGATCTTGGGGATGATCCTGCATTAAAGGATGATTGGACCAAAATAGATTTTGTGACTGGAGCATTTGAGAACTTTGAGTTTGTTTTCTTTGCACACTTAATGTATATTGTTCTTGGATATACAAATGAGTTATCTGAGTGTTTGCAAAGAAGAGACCAAGATATTCTTAATGCAATATCACTTGTTAATGTGGTAAAGAAAAGAATGCAAGAATTGAGGTCTGATGGTTGGGATAATTTTCTTGAGAAGGTCACTTCATTTTGTGATAAACATGGTGTCGAAGTTCCTGCTATGGATGGTGATTATGTTCCTTATGGAAAATCAGCAAGGAAAGCTCGTGCCCGAAAGCAAATCAATGATGACCACGTCAAAAGAGAAGTATATATTGGTGTCATTGATCAAATAAGTCAAGAACTTGATAATCGGTTTGATGAGATTAATATGGAGTTGTTGTCTTGTATGTCGGCCTTCAATCCTTCTAGGTCATTTGCTTCTTTTGATGCACAGAAGCTACGTAAACTAGCTGAGTTCTACCCAAAGGAGTTCTCAAATAATAATTTGCTCAGACTCGAATTACAGCTACAAAATTATATTGATGACATGAGACAGGATGATAGCTTTAAAGGTCTAGACAATATTGTTGATCTCTCAGTTAAGCTTGTTGAAACAAAGAGACACAAAGTGTATGATATGGTTTATGAGCTCCTCAAATTGGTATTGCTTCTACCTGTGGCAACGGCAAGTGTTGAAAGGGTATTTTCTGCAATGGTTTTTGTAATATGGGACAAAGGCCATCAGAAAACTTATTTTGGACTTTTGGTGCAGAGCCCAAGCCCGCACAATCGGATCGGACCATCGTGTAACGCGACGTCGGGCCACGGAATCCGCGCGCCCCGCTCGCCAGGAGGCGGACTCAGATTGGCTGGGCGCTGCAACCATACGCGGCGGACACGGCGGGGCGCGGTTGCTCACTTGCTCAGAGCAGCCAGCCACCGCTGCAGCCTGCGAGTGTCCCGAAGTAAGTATTTACAGAATGGCGCAAAAGTCCCCGCGTGCAAAGGTGGCGCTGCCCTCCCACCACTAGTTGCGCTGTGCTCTCCGACGCCGCGTCTACGGTTCGGTTAAAAAATAGCGAGGCGCGTGCACCACGAGCCCGGGCACCGTGTAGTCCGTGTGGTGCTCCCCGCTTTGCTGTACCGCCATGCCCATGACGCCATGAACGTGTCCAGAATCATGAGTGGTATTCTAGAATATGCGCTGTGCGTGCTCGCGTGGTGCTTGGAATTGTATGCTTCCAAGTCAAAATTGTACTACATGGTTGCTTCCCGTAGGCTGGACTACTTGTGCGAGATCATAACTTCAGTGATCCTTTTCACTAGCTAATCAAATGTGGTACAGTACATTTTAGGAGCCTGGTGATGGCTATTCGGTTTAGTGGATACTACTTTTGCACGTACCCGATTCATTCTGTTTCACTGTGTTAGCAAGTATAGTATATTAGGCAATCTCCTAAGTATAGTAACTACCGGTGATTGTTAGGATTCCTTGTACGGTTAATGTAATCCTGATTTATTGCCTCCTCGGCCATATATACATATACGCGCCCCTGCCTTTGTGCTGTGCGTGGCGCTTGCGCAATCTTCTCCCGAGTCCATCTCTTTACATGGTATCAAATTAGGTCCTGATTTTCGGCCTACATCCACCACCGCCGCTGGCTCTCCTGCCGCCGGCGTCCACCCTCCGCTGCCCTTTCTTCTTTCTTGCGCACCATGGACACCACGCTCGCCGCCCACTCCTCTTTCTCCACGGCGGTGATATCCTCAAGCTCCTCTGTCAACGTCGTCTCCGTCAAAGCACATGTACCTGTCGTCCTCGACCTCACAGTGTCGAACTACACCAAGTGGTGCCAGTTCTTCACCACCATGTGTGGCAAGTTCGGACTTCTTCACCACATCGATGGATCTCAAGCTGCTCTTCCGACTGACGCCGTTTGGGTGCAAGCTGACTACTCTATACTCTCCTGGCTCTACGGTTCGATCTCCGACGACATCCTCGATGTCACGATGGAGCCTACTCAGCACGCCCGTGATCTTTGGGTTTCTGTGGAGGCTCTCTTCCGCAACAACAAAGAATCGCGCGCCATCTACATCAGCAATCAATTTCATACGCTGACCCAGGGCGATTCGTCCGTCTCGGCTTACTGTCAGCGCCTGAAGATGCTAGCTGACTCTCTCCGTGACGTTGGCTACGCCGTCTCCGATGCACAGCTAGTCCTCAATCTGATCCGCGGTCTCGCCCCGCGTTTCAGCAACCAAGCGGACATCCTCAGCGCCAAGGATCCCTTTCCATCCTTCGCGTCTGCTCGCTCCTCTCTGCTCATGGCCGAGCTACGCATGGCGAACGCCGTTGTTCCTGCCATCGCCGGCGGCACTGCTCTTCTTGCCTCTACACCACCATCGGCATGCAGTGCGGGCTGCTCACAGTCCTCCAACGGCGCCTCCTCCGGCTCCAAACGCTACGGCAAGGGCGGCAAGGGCCGCGGCAAGCAGGCACCCACGTCTTACCCTAGGGGTCCTGCACCACAGCCGCAAGGTCCGTGGATTTGCGTCAACCCATGGGGTCTGTCGCCCTCATCACAGCAGTGGCGTCCTACCACAGGTGGCGCTGGTCTCCTCGGTTCGCGCCCCCAGGTGCCTCCCCAGGCCTACCACACGACGTTCGCCCCCTCCCACGTGTCTCCGCAGCCGACTACTCAGCCCTCCTGGGACCAAGCCGGCCTCATCTCTGCCATGAACGGTCTGTCCATGTCGACCTCGAGCCCTTGGGTCTTCGACTCCAGAGCCACGGCACATATGACCGCCAACGACAGTATGCTCACGTCGCCAATACCTTTGCCCTATCCCTCCTCTGTCACCGTTGGTAACGGCGCCCGCATGCCCATCTCCGTTAGCGGCAGTGCTCTCCTTCCTACACCTTCTACAAATTTTGTTCTCAATAATGTTCTTCTTGTTCCTTCCCTTCTTCAAAATCTTATATACGTCCGACAGTTTACTCGGGATAATTCATGTACCATTGAATTTGACTCTCGTGGTTTTTCTGTTAAGGACCTCCGGACCCGGCGCGAGATTTTTCGGTGCAATAGCAATGGCGATCTTTACACTTTTGTGCCGCAGCAAGCCTCTTCCACGGCACATATGCTCCTCTCCATTGCTGCACTGTCGTCTACTTGGCACCAGCGTCTTGGGCACCCCGGCGCCGCCGCTCTCGACACTTTACATAAGTCTTCGCTCATTGCATGTAATAAGCTCGATCGCACTCTGTGTCATGCCTGTCAACTTGGCAAACATATGTGTCTTCCTTTTAGCAGTTCCACTACTTTGTGTTCCTCGCCATTTGAGTTAGTTCATTGCGATGTTTGGACCTCTCCAGTTCTTAGTGTCTCAGGTTTTCAATATTATTTGGTCATAATTGATGATTTTTCCCATTATTGTTGGACTTTTCCCCTCAAACGCAAATCAGATGTTTATTCTACTATGGTCCATTTCCACGCATATGTTAGCACTCAGTTCGGTAGTTCTCTCAAATCGATTCAGGCTGATAACGGCACCGAGTTTGTGAACCACCCTCTCTCCCAGTATCTTTTGCAACACGGTATTCTTTTGCGTCTTTCTTGCCCTTACACCTCGCAGCAAAATGGCAAGGCTGAGCGTGCTCTTCGCACCCTCAATAATAGCGTCCGCACGCTTCTTTTCCATGCCCACATGCCCCCGGTTTATTAGGCTAAGGCCCTCGCCACCACCACATATTTGTTGAATCGCCGTCCTTGTTCTGCTATACACAATTCCACTCCCTTCCAAGCCCTCCACAACAAACCACCCACATATTCCCACTTACGTGTTTTCGGGTGCCTTTGTTATCCAAACACCGCGTCCAATTCTCCTCACAAACTTCATCCTCGCTCGGTCGCTTGTGTTTTCCTTGGTTACCCTTCTTCCCATAAAGGATATCGTTGTCTTGATATTACCACCCAGCGTGTTATCATTTCTCGTCACGTCGTTTTCTACGAGTCGGTATTTCCTTTTGCTACTCGCAGCACACCTTCGTCGACTTCCTCAGCGGGATCCCTGGATTTTCTTCTTGAGTTTGGGGACCCCGTCCAACTCCCATCCCATTCTGGTGCGCATGCATCGGCAAGACCGGCGCATGCATCGGCGAATCCTACGCCGACTTCTGTCCCAGCTTCCTCGACCAGTTCTCCGCCGGCTGTCGAAGAGGTGCCCGTTGCACCGCCGGTCGCTCCGCCGGCTGTCGAAGAGGTGCCCGTTGCACCTCCGGCGGGTCCGATCCCACGCCTTCTTCGGTTGTCGCAAAAGTACATGCAGCACCTACGGCCGGGCTCGACTCAACTCCTATTCTGGTTGTCGCAGAGGTGCATGCGGTACCTCCGGCTGGGTTTGGCTCCCTGTCTACTTCGACTGTTGCCGGATGTCCTAGTCCTGCTGTGCGTCCCTCTACCGGACCGCATCACATGCAGACACGGGCACGATCCGGCCTTGTTTTCCCTCGTGATCGGCTAAATCTTTCAGCCATCGCTCCGGCTGTCTCTCCACTCCCACGGACATACCGTGCTGCCTTACAGGACCCTCACTGGAGACAAGCCATGGCAGATGAGTACCAAGCTTTGATAGACAACCGCACCTGGGCACTCGTTCCCCTACCTGCCAACGCCAACATCGTCACAGGCAAATGGGTGTTCAAGCACAAGTTTCATGCTGATGGTTCCCCTGCACGCTACAAAGCGCGTTGGGTTGTCCGCGGCTGCTCACAATTCAGTCAGTTTCTATGGAAGGACTACTAGTAGCAGTCAGCACTCCGCACTTCCGCAGGGTGGAGTAAATGGCAACAATGCAGTTTCTTGCACCCAAAACGGCAAGCTTCCAGACAGTTTGGAGAGAAAAGGATCTTGTAGGTGCTAGGTAGGCCTAATAAATTGTTGACGTGGACGACATACTTGCCCATTTCTTCATGAACGTCCCGATAAGAAAAGAAGAAAATGTTACCCTCCGTTTTTTTATAGATGACATCCTAAAGAGCTCAACATGCTGCAGATTGATACTCCCTCCGGTCGGAAACGTCATCTATTAAAAACCGGAGGGAGTACTAGTTTATAGTCGATCATACTCTCGTGTGTGTGGGGCCGAGCACCGAATGATTTGGATCTTAGTCCTGACCGAAGTAGAACAGTTCTTTGGTCTCTGAGGGCACATGAAGCCATATCACGTATAGAACAAGTTATTATGTACATTCATGGACACGTTACATTTGGAGACAATGGAGGAGTACTTTGTAGTACTAGCACATTATATACTTATGAAGAACTGCAGATGAGGGCTCCAACAGTTGGCTAGGGCACGTATATTCTCTTTCTAATAGCAGCAAGAGATCGGCGGCCTCCGGGAGCACCACGTCGCCTGTTTTGCGAAAAGGCCCCACGCTTTCCGGATTTGCGTCGAGGTCCCGCTTCGTCGCACACCAGCCAACAGATCGCAAGTGCATGGCCGCCATCATCGCATTCAGATTGCGTCGAGGTCCGCAGCATCGAGGGGTTGCGCAACCATCGGATCGCAGGGATCACAACGAGCGGCCCAGATCAGCCCGTACGCCCTCCAACACGCCAAAACCCTAGCCGCCTCGGCCTCCAATCCCACGTCGCCCTCTCCCTCATGCGGCGCACACCTCCTCACTTCCTCCTCTCGCCCGTCGTTGCCTCACAGTCGCGCCCGTCCTTGCCTCCCCCGCTCGCCTGCCCTCGCCTAGCATCCCTCACCTCCTCCCTGCCATCGATCGCATCGCCCTCGCGCTCGCTTCCTCGCCGTCTCCTCCTACACCGCCGCCGCTCCCTCCTCCCCGCCTTCCACGCTCCCTCGCCTCCTCCACAATCTCCCCTTTTGCAAAGACCACCCTCTCAGTCAAGACCACTCTCTTGGTCACGACCTCCCATTTTGCAAAGACTACCCTCTCGGTCAAGACCACCCTCTTGGTCCCGACCTTTTTTGCAAAGATCACTCTTTCGGCTGCAACCGCCCTTTTTGCAAAGACCACCTCCTCCTCAGGACCTCCTCGGGACCACCCTTTCGGTGGGACCTCCCTCTTAGTCACACCTCCCCGTTGACCTTAACCAACCTCTTGGTTTTAGCTTGTCCTGCTCACTTTCTCCTTCCTGCACGTTTGCTGCAGAAGTCTTCGCGTATTAAATGTTGTTGCGTCGCATTAAATGCTGTCACCTCTGTTATACCCATCTCCTCCTCATCTCCTCCCTTACCTGCTCCTATCCCTTTGCTCACCTACCGGCCCTGCACCTGTCCTGCGCCACCGTGAATCCCGTCGCTACATCCTTATCACCCAGCTCTCCTACCTCTACTATAATAGCATACTAGGGGGCCTTTTTCCCTTTTCCACTCTATTCGCTTTCACCTCAACACTTCTGCTCTTTTGCTCTCGTCCCGCAGCTCTTTCCGTTGGACCTTCTTCTCTAAAGCTTTTTGAGTTGGATTTCATTTGGATCTTTATTTGGGCTTTATTTGATCTTACTCCATTCTCACGTGTAGAGTTCGACGACGCCGGGGAACCAGAGTACCTCGACGAAGTAGATCCTCAAGCTCTCGAGCAAGGCAAGTCATACTCTTGATCATATTGCACTCAATATTTCAAATTATGTACCTTCCGTTTTAAATTACTACTGCACACGTATTTCAATTCAAGTACTTTAAATCTCTGTTTTAACTTGATAGTTATTCCCAATTCCTTTGTACACCCAAACTTGAACGTCTTCTGGATTACCCTTGATATCTTAGTTAAAAGCTAGTTGGTACATTAGTATGAACTAGAACATGTTGTAAAACTCTATACTTAGCCGAAGTTTAGCTCAAAAATCTTTGATTTTGAGAAGTTAGCCAAAAGCTCAACTATGATTTAAATTAATGCTATGGTATGGTCAATACCATGGACTTTTTCTGAAATGTTTTAAATGTGGTAAATTGAAGTGAAAATCGGTTTGGACTTGGGCGAAATGGATGTTTGGATGGGTGTATGTTCATGCACGGGATCGATCCATTTCTATGGTCGAGGCCAAGGGTTCATTTGGTTATCGCCCAGGTCAGTTAAGGACCGATCTTCGAGTGTATTTTGATATGTCTTCCCTACTACCACATGTTATGAATGGGCAGGACCTGGCTAACTAATCTGCAACACCTCACCGTGGTTGTGCCATCTGGTTGCGTGGGTGTCTTTCACGATCTACTTTCATGTATTCCCACTTGGCACAAGAGGAGGCTTGAATCCGGCGGGTGGTTAACCTAATAGAAGTGAAACCTTAACAAGGCGGGACTACGATGGGATGGCACATTGTAAAGGCCTTGTGACAATGTTTTAGTCGCACACATTCGGAAGTGTGTGAGCAGACAATATAATTGATTATCTCTTGTGGGTAAAGTTGTACAACCTCTACAGAGTGTAAAACTATTCGAATAGCCGTGTCCACGGTCATGGACATGCTGGCAAAGCTGCTTAAAGTTATATTTCTGGTTTTGGTTTCAAAAGACTTGTTTAAACGGTTTTGGATCTCTATCCAATTGGGTTTTCGGCGGACAGCCTTGTGATAGGAGGATATCCTTCACCACTTGTTGATGAATGTTATCTAACTATAAAACTGAGATTTGGAAAAATGAATTTTAGTTATAGTTTAGACTGCTTTGGAACTTAGTACAAGTATTTGGAAAGAAACTTGGCTTCATGCAAAACAACTCTATAAGCATTCCTTTTGCTAATCCTTGCATGCATCAAGCTGTTACTTGACGGGTGTGACTTACGAGTATGGTTGTTGTGCTCACTCTTGCATGTTGACAAGCAGGTGAAGAGGCCTTCGCAGAGGACCAGGATATCCTGGACGACTAGGATGCGCCCCCAGCCGATAGCCTGTGGCGAATCGGGTGGCCACGACATGTTCTTCTATTTTTGTTGTTTCTGCTCTTGGCCCTATGCCCTTTTATAATCAACTCAAGATGTTGTTTATATAGTGACATTGTATGGATTTGTTATCATCTCTTGTTTGATTGTGTACACTAATCACTGATCATGGGATTAGTGTGGTTTACACAGTGGGGTCCCGGGGTCCTCCGTCCCCTGGGTTACCGACAGAGCATGAGTATGATGGTGTATTCGGATATATGAGTAAATTGTGAAAATGTGAAAATTTACCTATATGAAATATAACTTGTTTATTTGAGTATGAGAATGGCATTAAATAGATAGATGATGATGATAACCATGATTATAGTTGATAAACTATTGTTTATGACTTTATTGTGTATTTGCTGAGTAACAGTTTATCACTTTATTGTGTATTTGCTGAGTCTTGGACTCACTCTTACTTTATCGTTATTTTTAGGTGACCCTTGACGATATTTCACTTGGGAAGGGCTGGTGCACTTGGAACCACAAACCCACACTTAATTACTTGATTCATTGGACATGAGAACCTTTATTATAGAGTGATGAATTATATTTAGGACTTGTTAGTTTTGAATGGTCTTTGATGATAGGTTGGACTTGAATATTCATTTAATAGACTTTATTCGATTGGTTTTGAGTTGTTCTTGGTTTAGTATCTTTCTATGCTTCCTACAGATTAATTATCTATGATTTTTATATCATTATACTTGTTTTAATGTGACTCATAGATAGGTTTTATCATTGAGATGCTTGCTGTAATTTATTGTAAATGATGTTAAAATTAATAGTTAGTGGCATTCTGGGCTCCGTGTTGAACCGAGGTTTTACATTCCCATTCCTTTACACGCGCAAATAATCACCATTTTCTATATTAACCGGGAAATTGTCGATCGACATGTGCATTAGTCACCATTTTCTCCCATTGTCTTTTGAACTTCAATGCACATGTACAGAATTGACAGCAAAATTTAGTCTGGTATTATGTGTGGGTCTAATTTTGAGAGCTATGCGCATGTGGTGCAGGTCATAATGTTATCACAGTGGCGTGGAGCCAGCCGCCGCTGCAAATGTGGCTCAACTGAGGTTATGTTAGTGCTTTATTATCCTATTCTACTACTGCCAACTAGATGGTTATTATTGACAAAGTCATCTTGATTCATGTAGTTTGTCTTTCTATTTCAACATATCTCAATCTATATTGATTAAAAGAGTGTAAGGATGGAGAATAAATGTTGATGTACCAGGCAGCCTCAGTCAAGAGTCAGACATGCTATTCTATTTCTTATACAAAATTTATATAATTAACTTCACAACCTTTTATCCTTGACCATCATTTTTTATTAATGTTTGATACATGATTTCACATTCCAAAAAAGAGTTAGTTCAGATGAATGAATTTACGGCTTTGCCCAGGTTACACCAGTAAGTTTCAGACCCCAAGACTTGAAAATGTGTAGTTGTATTTTCTTCATGTTCTATGCTCGTTATAGTATTTATTATTAATAGTTAATAAGGGGGTAAGTTTCAAGGATTAAGTGGACTTCAGAAAGTTAGTTGAACCGAACAATTCGATCTTTCTTTTTCTCATTGCTGTCATGATAACTGGGCATATCAAGCATTAGTTCAGATTGAATCTAATTTGTTCAGTCCTTGCTGCATATAGCTAATATTTTATTTCATTTTGTTGTCTTTTTAAAAATTGTGTGCAATACAAAAAATATTATTTTTTGTAGTTTTTCGTTCTATTGAATATGCGCTTGGTATTTCGTCTATGTATATGTGTGGAATCAGCTCAGCAAAATGCTTCCTGCGGTGCAGAATACAAGGTTGTGCTTTGTCAATTTATATTTGAGCTATGCATTGCTAGCATGCTAGAATGAGACTACAGATCTTTCCTCTTTGTTTACAAGTGGTTCTTAAGATTCTTACCTTTTTTAGGTTGTTTGAAACTCTAACCAAAACACTTCGGCTGACACCATGGACATATAGGATATAGGATTGGTCGTTTATAATTTCTTACATCCTCTGTTTACTATGCTTGCACCAAACATGTGTTGCTAGCGTGTTGCTATCTTTGGCAGCAAGGAAGATCCCTATTAGCAAAGCATATGGCCACAACGAAGCTATGAAATCTTCCATGCTTCCCCTTGTTGTCGTCCGAACTTCTTAGTAACTTCCGTTTTTGCCATGATATCAAATTCGGTGGCATGCTGGAGCATGAAGTTGTGCTATTTCTAATGGCTACTTTGTTATGTATAGTCTTTTGCTCTATATATGGATCCTAATCAGCTCTGCTTCCAAGTTTCTTTGATCCCAAAGTTTGTACACCTCCATACTCTGATTAGAAGCTCTACCATTTATAATTAGGAAAAATTGGCTTAGTAGCATCACGTTCTATTTAGAATAATGACATTCTGTTCGTGACGTAGTGCAAAATAACACCGCAAAGAAAAGAAATTTTGCCGAATGACATTGCCGTCAGTTACCATGCCGTTTGCTCACGTTGGACTGATGAAAAGATGAGTGTACCCTTTCAATCTGCTCTCTCTCCTTACCTTCGGTTCATTTTTTCCCATTTCGCTGCTGCTCTCTCTCCTTGCCGCTCCGTCTCTCTGCTCCACCCTAGAATACATCCATTTCAAGTTTCAACAATCAGAACAATTTCACTGAGTCCAAAAAAATTCAACTTATGTTCATGACTAAGAAATTCAATAGGACAAAAGCAGGAACGTGCTCAAATTGTCATTTCTGTCAAAGGCTAAACCAAAGCTTAACAAAAGCTACCAAAATACCGGAGAATGCTGCTTGCTGCAACAATTGCAAGACTGATAGGAAAGCATCAAATTGGGGATACCAACCACAGTACTACAAAATTTTGCTCCAGGAGCAAACAGATACAGCAACAAGCACCCAGTGTGCCATCAAAAAAAAAAAAAAAAATAGAACAAGCAGACACGACAGAGCTACATGGAGGAAGTGATGGCACAACACAGGCAGGGCAAAACTGAGGAGCAGGGCCTACAGGCTTTGGATGTCACGGGTCAGCGGCCGCCTCTGCATCATCAGATTGGTTTAGCGTTGGATCAGATGTTGAAGCCGCAGCAAAGGAAGAAGCCGCAGAGTGTTGCGGAAAGGAGGACGACGTCGGCGGTGGAGAGGACGTGGAAGAGTGCATTATCGAGGAGGGACACCATGAGCCCCGCCTTCTCCTCCCACCTCCACTGGTAGGACCGCGTGCTCCGCACCTGCACCCCCACGCCATAGAACCACCTGAGCACCATGTCTTTCTCCGCTTCAGATCCGCGGAGATGGATGGTCTTCTCTATGGTGGTGGAGAGGTGTATTTGTTCAATTTGATGGGGGTGATAGATGTGTCAGTTGGTCCCGGTCAGACGGAGATTTTTGAGTTTGAAATCTTGGAACAATGGGGACGATGAGATGGAATTTTGGGGCATTACTGTCATTTCCTTTTTTCTCTCTGTTTCACAACTAATCCAACGTGAGCAAACGGTAAAGTAACTGACGGTAGTGTCATTCAGCATAATTTCTTGTCTTCACGGTGTTATTTTGCACTGTGTCACAAACGGAATATCATTCCTCTAAATACAGCTAAACGTGATGCTACTGAACCAATTTTCCCTTATAATTACAATACCGATAAAGTCATATGTGTAGTCTGTTGTATACATGGATGTTGATGCTTTTATAAAGACATTCCTTATGGATATTGATCAAACTAACTTGAATGTGCAAACCTGTATCAAGTCTGTAGTGCTCTGAAACATGCCCAACTATATGGCAGGTTGTCAGTATAGATGTCATAATTTCAATTATGTTATTTCATTTGTGCGCTTAAAGAAATAGACAGGAGACGTTGAATGAACTCACAACCACCTGGTTTGAATAATCATATGGCCGTTTGGCTGTAGAACTGAAATTATTGTTCTCCATACGGAACTCTCTTCGCGAGCAGCGTGGTGCGTGAAACCAATCTAGTTAGATGTAAGGAATGCAAGATTTGTCATTTTTGTACGCACTTTTCGGTTGATTGCTGCTATTGGATATCCGTAAATTTTTTTGTTTGTCAATTTGTTTGCCTGCCTTCCTCTTGTCAAATTTCTTCGGCTGAAGTTCCTTTGTTCCAGTGAATATTCTAAATCATGTTATTGGTGTCTCTTCTGGCAACTCTGCCCCTCGTCTATGAGACTGGCATGGCGTATAGCACTAGCTCCAGACGGTAGCAAGCAGCAGCAGTTTTAATTCGACACCAACAAGGCCTTTGATTAGGATTCTGGAGAAGTTTTTTTTTTTGCGAGGATGGAGAAGCATTTCATTGGGATGGAATTTTGGAAAGGAAGAACTCGACGTTGATAGATTTTTTTTTGAACAACGTTGATAGATTATTACAGGAGCACATGCTTCCTCAGCGGGTCTCCCAGCAAATTTATTGTGTAGTAAGATTTGAAACTTTTTTAGTTTATTGGATCAATATCTAATCATGTGACATATTAATCTCTATACAAATTCGATGACCACAAAAACCGAGAAAAAATTAAACAACTTACAACTAGTAAAACCATTACCTTAGAACAATGACCCGTTTAATTGTTACACATGACATTCGATATAAGTTATCCATTGGCGGTGACGACTGACGAGCATGGACCAAGCGGTCTACTCTGACCGTCGTCCCACCAGCCTGGATAGCAGCGATCTCACATCAAAATCATTGACGTGCATCATCCATCATGCATGATCACCCAAGCGATCGATCGAGCACCTCCCATCACGTCTCGTGCTCTGACTCCATTGCGAGATCACGTCTCATCAACCACTGTCCTTGTAGGCCTAACAGTTGAGATATTCGATGGCATTCAAGTATCAACAGACACCAGCCACCCCCGGCCAGTCCCCGGCCAACTGTAGCGAGTTTGTCCGTACATAACACACGCATGACATATTGACACATCAGACATCGCTCCTACCTTTAAGAGAGAGCATGTACAATGAGTTTATATCAGCTGTCTATGTACTCTATCATGTAGGATTTTTACTGACGTAGATAAAAAAGAATGAAGAGAGAGAAAGATGTTGTCTATAATCCTGTAGTCAACTGTAGTACCAGAAACAAGAAATACATTAAAAGATTGTGTGTTGTCTACAATCCTGTAGTCGACTGTATCACTACAACCCATTGTATAAGATATCTTTAGTGCTGTCTACAGATGACATGAAAAGTTACTATAGACAACAACTGTCTATACCATTGTACATGCTCTAACTGTAATATTCCGAAAGTGTGAGGATCAACTATCGGGATAAAATAATTTAATCGGTAGCGATTAATTTTATTCGGGGGAATGTTTTTCGTCAAATCTTGTTTAGAGAGGGGGGTTACTGGTTTTCTCAAGAACTGGGCACAGTGTGGCCTGGTGGGCTGGCCGGACCTCCTCAAGGGGGGAGGCACCATGGGCCTAAAGCCCATGCGCCCCCACACCCCCCTAACCCTAGTCGGCCACCTTTTTCCCCTCTCCCTCCCCCCTTGGCCGCCACTTTTCCTCCCCCTCCTCTCTTGGCGCACCTCCTGCAGCCCCAAGGTGATCTCCATCCTCCATTGGTGGCAATGCCCTTCCTCTCCATTGGTGGCAAGATCCTCTCCCTCCTCCTTGGTACGGCCGGCCAAATCAAGGGAGAGCCCGGAGTCCGTCGACCATTGGTGTCGCATCTCCTAGGGTAACGAGTACTGGTCCTCATAGATTGATTAGTGGTAGAGGTGTTTTGGTTCATTTTTGATTAGATCGTATTGCTGTGAGTAGAAAGTTAAATCTGTCCAGTATGTTGCGCGGTCTGTTTCGTGGTTTTAGAGGTCGAATTTGAGATGTTCATCTCCTGGAGTTTTGTAGGTACTGTTCTTAGCTTTCGGTGGCCGCCAAGATCACCTGATTCCGACTTTCGAGTCAAAAGTTATGATAGATTTAGTATCTGCTGGTCAGAATTCTGACGAGAACTGTCTTTCTAGTTGTCTCCTAAAATATGATTATGTTAGGGGACTATTCATGGTTTTCACTTAACTATGTTATTGTAGATAATTTCATAACCTTTTCATATTATTAAAGAACGCTCAATTCGGAGTTGTATATTAAAAGTTATGGACGTTTTAATATTGCTGTCTTAACTGTTCGGACAGATTCTGTTCTGCTGTTTCAATTACCGGTTAGTATAATAATTTGGCCGAATTGGGTTATCTCATCAACTAGAATGTTGTAGGTATGGTCGTTGAGTTTATGTAGGATCTGGACTCACCTCGTTTCGAATCCCGGGTCAGTAGCTATGGTCATTATTGTGCAGCTGCCCAGTTGCGATTCCGTGGTGCTGCCTGTTTTTCAGATTTGGGTATATGGCTATTACTTGGGTGATCAAGATGGTAGTGTAGAATAGTAATTCATGTCGCATACCATGTGGTTCTTATTTCGTTTATTGAATTGTTTAGGCAGCAAGGCCGGTTTGGGAGCACCATCGTTGCCTGCTAACGCGTCGCAACGCGGAAGGCAAGTACTTTGTTGATTTTAAGTCTTGTGATTGTGAATGTTTACATGATTATGATGTGACATCTTGTGTTACAAGAGATGATGAATCGTCGATGTTCTTTCGATATGTTGAACCTATGCTAGGAGTTAATACTTTCCATTGTTCAAATTCATATCATGCATCTATAATTCATGTTTTATCCACGAGTGGATTGTAAGTCCCACCATTCCAATGTGGCGATTTTGGACATTGTCATGTCCCGTCCACGGAGTGGATAGAAAGATCCATCAATTCCAGTATGGGCACGTAAGACCCATCAATTCCAGTATGGGTAGATTTGGACACCTGTATGAAACGTTCTTCATACGGGACTTGGATCCCCGCACTTTTGTTAAGGTGCGGGCTTAAGTGAACACCGACGGGTGTGTCACTAGCTATCTGCAGTATAAGCGTGTGTGCAGTCCATCCTGATTACATTCATTCATGTCATGCATTCCTAAGTTTCCTTTCGATGTATGTTCGCATTCTTTAATGATGATGTCCTGTTCGTATGTGTGTTCTGTCCTTTTATCAGTATTTGCTTGAGTCATGGACTTATTCTTGCGTTGTTTGTTTATTTTAGGTAACCCGATGTTGGCTCACTTGGGAGGAGTAGACACGCACTACTCATTCACATCATCCTATTCAAGTTCAAGATTAAATTTAGTTCTATCTTACATTCGTTATTGATGAACTGTAATAATTAATTTTAAATGGTGAAGGAAGGATACCTTCTCCACAATAAGTTGATTTATTACTGCATGTGAACCTTCTTTATTGATGATCTGTAGTAAATAACTTAGAAGGTGAAGGAAGGATACCTTCATCGTGTCCTGTTTGTTTTAATTCTGCCATTAGTTGATATACTTATTTCATACTCTTCCGCATTGTGTAGATTGTTAGAATAAATAGGTGGCATCTTGGCTTCCGAATAGCCAGGGTGTTACAGTTGGTATCAGAGCGGGCTTTAGGTCCGTGGTGAATAAGTTAGCAACTTAGGTAGCTGAACTTGCTAAAATTTGTTATTGGTTAATTAACCTAAAACTTGACACACTGGTGCACAGTAGGAGGGGATGGTTCAAGCAATGCGTTTCCGTTGCCGTTATGTTGCCTTGTTACTCTATGATATGATATGATCTTCTATACCTATGAAATTATTCTGTGATTGTTATGAGATGATATTCTTATTCATAGTTGATTATTGGCTATGGGTGATGTTGAGAGGTTGAGGTCGTGGCCCTGGGCTTTGCCAGGCTACACCACCGTTCGTGGTAAAAGAATAGAGTAGTATCTACCCCGAATACCATAGTTGGGTGTTGAGGGCGAGTTTCTTTAGGAAAGTTATTCTCTTCCTTGATCTTGATTTTGGTCAATTCTGGTAATAGTTGCGATTGATGAAGTTTTCTTGAGTTAGTGTTTTACATTCCTTCTGATGAGTTTTCATTGGACTTTCTTGGTTCCATAAATCGACTACTTGTTCTCCTCGACACGGTCTAATGTTGTTTCTTGGGAACGTTGGTTATCGGCAAGATTTATCTTTTCTTGGGAATTCGCTCTTCTTATTGGAAATGTGATTCATTTATTTGCTTGGTATTCGGATACCGGAAGTTTTCGATTGCAAGTTCTTTATCATGTAAAGCGTTGGCTTTATGTATTTCTTTTGGATTATTTAGTGTTGAAATTTAATACCTCTTTTCGAATGATTGTGTTAAAGTCCTTAAGTAATGTCTTGTCATGCTTAAGTAAGATGTATTAATTAAATGAATTAATCGTCATGGTATGAGTTATCGATTTGGGTTATTAGCTTTGTGCAAGCGTTTATTCTTAATCGTATCCATGGAGGTGAATTTCTTATTGTGAAATGTCGTTATATTTGGTACATGATGAATTTTAGATAAGAGTATATCCATAATCGCTCAAGAACCTATTGTTGTTAAGAAGTGTGGAAAATGTAGATGTAGCGGGTTGATCTTTACGATCGAGTAATCGATAAATTTGTTAGATGAGTTGGAATCTAGGCCCTCTTTCGGTTATTCTAACCGCTAGTGATGGTAAAGTTTAGGTGTGTTCGAATGTTGCCTTGTTAAATATTCATCTTGAATCATCTTCTATTTGGATATTGATGATCTTATTCGAATGATAGCTTTACCTAATTCTTGCCATACTAAAATTATTGATACATGTTTAAATGACTAGATGAGCGATGATGTATCGCCTTGTGAAACCTTGTCTTATGTATCCTATATTATCGAAGTTAAATACATTTCATTCTAATTTCGAACATAATGTAGATCGTTGAATCTATCCTCATAACTATTGTTGAGTTTGCAATCGAGGTAGGATTATGATTGTGCCATGTGTGGCTAGAGAGCATTTAGTGTGTACTATCTTAGCGTCGAGTGTCGGTGAAGAGTCAAATGGATGAAATCTAATAAGAGATTTTTTTGTTGGTGTACATTTGTGAGATTGTCATGTTCTAGTATCATCTTATTGAAAGAGTTTTGTTTCAATTATGAAGTTTTTGCACTAGGCTTTCCCTAGATCAAGTATATGCAATCTTATTAAGATTTTAGAGACATGATGAGGTAATTTATTGAGTTTCTTTTCAAAAGTTCATGAAGTGATAAGAGGTTATGATAATTCTTGCTAATAGTATATTATTTCGTTTATTAGTGTGATTGTCAGACTGTGGTTGTGATGATAATGTTGAATGATTTAAAAGTAAAAGAAATTGATCATCTACATGATATTGTTTTAGTTAAAGTGTTTCGAGTTTTGTGTTTGTTATCTTTTGGACCTCATGAGTCATGTGGTAATTGAGTCTGTTTTGAGCAAAGTGACGTGTTGAAAGATTTTATTGGTTGTTAAGTGGTTCCTGTGATTTGGTCTTAAGAGTTTATCTTGTTTAAGTTGGCAAAGTGATGTAGTAATCACAAAAAAAAATCCTTGTTAAAGGGAGGAGTGAAGTAAAAGTATTTGAGATTTAAGTCACATTTCGCAACTTGCGCTTTATTGGAGTGTGCTTAAACCTTATGCATTTGTTCCATAAGAGTTTACCAATTTTCAAAGGGCAATACCTTCTTCTCATTGGTGGTTTGGTTTTTGCTACGAGAGGACTTGAGCCCTCATCTGTTGACTTCCTCTTATGTTTTCCGAGTCCTTTTCCTAAGCGACTTTTTCCTTGGTCATGTGTTTACTTCGGGCAGTAAATGTCTTCTTTTGCCTTTTCTTTTGAGGAAGGATCTACCGATTTGTTTCACAGGAGTCTTTCGAAGTGTTTATAAAATGTGGTTGAGAAACCTTGGGTTGTAAGTTATTCGAGGAGCATTGGAGGATGAACTGATTTCGTGTATAATTCTTGGAGAGAATTTTATTTATACAGAATGTTTGCCTTTGAAACTAAACTGGTTGCATTGTTGCAACCATTAGAACCTATAAAGATTTGTGATCCAAGATCCTTTGTTCAATTCGGGTGGAACATTAGAATTTTCGAAAGGATGGGAATCTTGATCAATGTAATAGAGTGTCGCGATTGACTAGCTTGCACGGTTGTGCAGATGAAATATGATAGTGTTGTAATGAGAGTAATATTAGCGAAGTAATCTGATCGTTAAAGCGATTAATGAGATAGCTGAGATTATTGGATTATTGTCAGAAATGACTTGGATGTAGTAAGTAACTCTCTAAGAGCTTGAATCTTTATAAAGATAATTGGGTCGAGGAAATATTTTCGTGTTGATGTTAATGCGCGAGTATGTTTGGATTGTGATAATTTTAGAGATTTAATATGCGGTTTCCCCTATCTTCTATATGAGAAGTTTATTGTAGAAGTCTTGGAGTTTAAATTTGGACTTCGCATTTTATGCTAGGACCTTGGGTCGCCCAATAATTGTGTAGAGGAAGTAGATTAAGGGTAGATTCCGAATAGTGGGATGATCATTGATAGAACCCTTTTGATGAAGTATATGAATGTGTGTGCCGAGGATTCCGAGTTGTTTATTCTGAAAAGATTGAGGTGATGTGGTTGTTTGAGAGGACTATTTTGAGATGCATTGGGAGTCATCTGTCAAAGTATTTCTATAGGTACAAAAGTTGGCTAGAGTATGTTTAGTCAAATCAATAGAGTCTCTCCACAAATGTGTGGATGATGTATTTTCGATTAAGCCTAACTTGAGGAGGTTAAATTAAGAGGATTGAGCTCGTGTGGTATGCGATGAGTTCGAATCCCAAGGTTTGAGATAAATTTTATTCCTAATCGAGAAACTGAGAAAAAGGATGTTTTCTCGGGTAGTGAAGCGTTTTCTTGATTCTCGTTTGATTTGTGTGTTGTTGACTGATGTCTTCCGCAATTTGAGTTGGCGCTGTGTTGACATGTGTGATTCTTTCGGTTTAGAAAGAATAAAAGATTTTTTTTATTTGGGCATTCAAGTGATTTCTCCTTTGGATTTTGTGACGTTTATTCACAAACTGTCACTTGGAAGGTGGAAAGGTTTTTCGTGATGAAATTCTGATTTCTGGGTTTGACTCTTTAGTACCGAGTTGGTAACGCATGGTTGCGATGTGAATCTTTCATTTTCAGATGGGTTTTGTCGGTAAAATAGTTTGCTTAAAGAGAGCTCTGTTGTGTGTTTCTGGTTAAAGGAGGTGATTCTTGTTTCAGTGAAGAGTTCAATTGAGAGGAGGAACAAGAGTTCCGTGTTCTATGTGCATGTTGTGTGGTTCGGTATCAATCGGAAGGTTAGCCAAGGTACATTAGGTTGTTTTCGTTAGCTACGGAAATTCAAAAGTTGGTGTATCGCGAGGACCGTCTCGGTCCATACGGTGTCACGCAATATTTGGCATGTTTGGTCTTTGAGTGAGTACTGTGAGAACTAGAGTTTGAATATTCGTTGCGTCGTGGACCATCGAGTAGGATCTTACCTTGATTCTCTTGCGATGAGTGTACACGGAAATGTGGGGCGAGTGTTAGGGACGGACATCGTTCTCGTCTTTGTGTTGTGGTCTCATCGGTCCGAGAGAGGTCACTTGGAAGCTAGAGTCTCGCATACGCGAGCAATACGGATATGTTCATGTCTAATGCGTGTTAATCGTTGTTAATTTCAGCACGTCGTTTTCTTTGGGTAGATCGGTGAGCGATTCGGGTCGAATCTGTTAAGGGGTAGAATGTAATATTCGAAAGTGTGAGGATCAACTATCGGGATAAAATAATTTAATCAGTAGCGATTAATTTTATTCTGGGAATGTTTTTCGTCAAATCTTGTTTAGAGAGGGGGTTCTTGGTTTTCTCAAGAACTGGGCTGGTTTGTGGCCAGTGGGTGGCGGACCTCCTCAGGGGAGGCACCATGGGCCTAAAGCCCATGGGCCCCACACCCCTAACCCTAGTCGGCCACCTTTTTCCCTCTCCCTCCCCTTGGCCGCCACTTTCCTCCCCTCCTCTCTTGGCCGCACCTCCTGCAGCCCCAAGGTGATCTCCATCCTCCATTGGTGGCGGTAGGCCCTTCCTCTCCATTGGTGGCAACATCCTCTCCCTCCTCCTTGGTACGGCCGGCCAAATCAAGGAGAGCCCGAGTCCGTCGACCATTGGTGTCGCATCTCCTAGGGTAACGAGTACTGGTCCTCATAGATTGATTAGTGGTAGAGGTGTTTTGGTTCATTTTTGATTAGATCGTATTGCTGTGAGTAGAAAGTTAAATCTGTCCAGTATGTTGCGCGGTCTGTTTCGTGGTTTTAGAGGTCGAATTTGAGATGTTCATCTCCTGGAGTTTTGTAGGTACTGTTCTTAGCTTTCGGTGGCCGCCAAGATCACCTGATTCCGACTTTCGAGACAAAAGTTATGATAGATCTAGTATCTGTTGTCCAGAATTCTGACGAGAACTGCCTTTCTAGTTGTCTCCTAAAATATGATTATGTTAGGGGACTATTCATGGTTTTCACTTAACTAGGTTATTGTAGATAATTTCATAACCTTTTCATATTATTAAAGAACGCTCAATTCGGAGTAGTATATTAAAAGTTATGGACGTTTTAATATTGCTGTCTTAACTGTTCGGACAGATTCTGTTCTGCTGTTTCAATTGCAGTTAGTATAATAATTTGGCCGAATTGGGTTATCTCATCAACTAGAATGTTGTAGGTATGGTCGTTGAGTTTATGTAGGATCTAGACTCACCTCGTTTGAATCCGGGTCAGTAGCTATGGTCATTATTGTGCAGCTGCCCGATTGCGGTCTGTAGTCTTGCTTGCTTTTCAGATTTGGGTATATGGCTATTACTTGGGTGATCAAGATGGTAGTGTAGAATAGTAATTCATATCACGTACCATGTGGTTCTTATTTCATTTATTGAATTGTTTAGGCAGCGAGGCCGGTTTGGGAGCACCATCGTTGCACGCTAACGCAACGCAACGCGGAATGCAAGTACTTTGTTGATTTTAAGTCTTCGTGATTGTGAATGTTTACATGATTATGATGTGACATCTTGTGTTACAAGAGATGATGAACTGTCGATGTTCTTTCGATATGTTGAACCTATGCTAGAGTTAATACTTTCCATTGTTCAAATTCATATCATGCATCTATAATTCATGTTTTATCCACGAGAGTGGATTGTAAGTCCCTCCATTCCAATGTGGGCAGTTTTGGACATTGTCATGTCCCGTCCACGGGAGTGGATAGAAAGACCCATCAATTCCAGTATGGGCACGTAAGACCCATCAATTCCAGTATGGGCAAATTTGGACACCTGTATGAAACGTTCTTCATACGGGACTTGGATCCCCGCACTTTTGTTAAGGTGCGGGCTTAAGTGAACACCGACGGGTGTGTCACTAGCTATACCGGTATAAGCGTGTGTGCAGTCCATCCTTGATTACATTCATTCATGTCATGCATTCCTAAGTTTCCTTTCGATGTATGTTCGCATTCTTTAATGATGATGTCCTGTTCGTATGTGTGTTCTGTCCTTTTTACTGTACTTGCTGAGTCATGGACTTATTCTTGCGTTGTTTGTTTATTTTAGGTAACCCCTGATGTTGGCTCACTTGGGAGGGAGTAGACACGCACTACTCATTCACATCATCCTATTCAAGTTCAAGATTAAATTTAGTTCTATCTTACATTCGTTATTGATGAACTGTAATAATTAATTTTAAATGGTGAAGGAAGGATACCTTCTCCACAATAAGTTGATTTATTACTGCATGTGAACCTTCTTTATTGATGATCTGTAGTAAATAACTTATAAGGTGAAGGAAGGATACCTTCATCGTGTCCTGTTTGTTTTAATTCTGCCATTAGTTGATATACTTATTTCATACTCTTCCGCATTGTGTAGATTGTTAGAATAAATAGGTGGCATCTTGGCTTCCGAATAGCCAGGGTGTTACACTAACCAACTTGCATATGCTGTTACTACTACCTATCCTTGGATAAGAGTACCCCTGGGAGAAAGGAATTTAAAACTACAGTTAGTTGTTGCCGTCGTGAGGATCATGTCGAGGATAGATCCCCATGTCACAACCAAAAAAATCTCTCCTTACACTATCAATTGAGCAGTACTAATAACTTTGAGGAGTGAAATTTAGGACTTAGGAGTCCTCCCCTAGGCCCTCTTTTCTGATCAAAAGAGGAAAATACATGTGATGGTCCATCAAAAATCAATGTTCCTGATGAAGGTGGAAGATATTTTCCTTTTCTAAATGCTCTAACCTGTGAGTGATCTCTTGTGAGACATCCAAAAAAAATATTCCCAGGCACTACTCGTGTCAAGGATACCATGAATTATTCCGATCTCCAGTCCCTATCTGTGGTCAACGCATTGCAGCTGTAGTCTAGTCCCTTGACAAGATTTTCTTGCTGTGCCGTAGTGGAACTGTAATAAGGTCAAACTGTGCGCACTTAGCAATTCAAAAATTAATGCAGATAGGGACAATCCAAGTAGTACAGTGCCAGTTAGGCGGACACTTAAGCCATGTATAATGGTTTCACATAGCTCATCTATGCATCCCTGGAGGAGGGAGGGAGGTCGATGACGATTCTGCGGTCAGTGTCAGCGCGTGAACCAAGGCACAAGAAGACAACTTTGACGCTGTTGTATGGAGATCATCTTCTCCCCATGCTTTTGTGGCCTAGGTGTTCGGGCGACCGCCACCATGGCCGCAAAGGTGACGACAACCAAACAACAGCCACCAGGAAGATGAACAGGAC
Source organism: Ampelocalamus luodianensis (assembly GCA_036346255.1). Lineage (NCBI taxonomy): Eukaryota > Viridiplantae > Streptophyta > Magnoliopsida > Poales > Poaceae > Ampelocalamus > Ampelocalamus luodianensis. The sequence goes on from CM070625.1 coordinate 27,178,698, forward strand.
GGCGGCGTCGACCACTGCAGGCTGGAGAAGAAAGCGGTGTTTGCTAGATCTGGCTGCCTCCTGCTGCCATCAAGCCAGATCTCGCCAGATCTGGACGCAAGCTGGCTAGATCCGACTGGCTAGTGGAGCAGGGGTGAGAAGATGGTGGGTGACGGTGCGAGGTCATGGCGAGCCGCGGTCCGCGGCACAAACTCAAGGAGATGGATGCGTGGCACGAGGAGATGGTGGGCGGCGGCATGAGCTCATGGAGATGGCGGCAGACTGCACGAGCTCATGGAGGAGGGAGGGGGAGAGGAAGAGGGAGCCATGGACGGTGGGGAGTGGGTGGGGCTACTATAATATTTGATGTATAGGACCCATTACGAAGGAAAAAATAAACATTGAGAAGTGTGCTACAGACGGTGGTTGTAGAGGTAGTTGTCGGGACCTGGATTTACACATTCGAAACCCTCTGTGTATTCTGAATTAGTCTCAGATCAGTAGCTAGCTCACACAGTGAAACATCGATAAAATATCATCCATGTATCGATTTAACTAAAAAGATAGTAAAAATATCAAATAGTGATAATAACTAAACCTTATGGTCAACGTCTACTTAACTTGCCACGTAGAACTTAAGAAACAAATAAAACTCTTGCAGCGGAAAGAAACTTGGAGAGGCCAATCAACATGCCCACAAGCAATCGAGTAGAGAACACATTGTAATTCGCAAAACCTTCAAAGAACTCCTCTTCGTAGAACTCTTGAGCAACCTTACCTTCTTCAACTGAGCAGCAAAGTTTAAAGCTATGAGTATATAAAGTACTAAGCAAGTAGTAGGGAACAGTATGCAAATAATATTCATGTAAGGCTTGAACAATGGAATTGTTGTATGGTTCTTTTGCAAAAAACAGTATTGACAGTAAATAAATTGCAATGCGTAATTTAAAAGACAATAGATAAATAGAATAATCAGTTTCTTTGAAACAACCAGTGAACTTCTCATTCACTTCCCAACCAAACCATCAAGTGAACATCTCATCCACCAAGCAAACATCTCATCCACCAAGTGAACTCTCCATTCACCTTCCCACACAAATTTTTATAAAACTCTATCTCTCGTGTGAAATCTCCGAGCATTGTCCATAACCGGGGATACGACTGTTTAAACAGTTTTAACTATATAGAAATTGTATAGCTTTATTCAGAAGAGATAAATCAACTTATATTGTCTGACCACACTTCCATAGGTACGCGACTTAGTGATTATCATAAGGCCTTTACAAAGTTCCTTCTTAACCCAATTCTATCCGCTAAGGTTTCAACACTGAATGTCTTTCCGACCAGACAGCCCCCCCCTCTTGCGCCATTGTGAGCATACACCCATCCCGTAACTCACGCTTCCAAGACATAACCAAAATTGAGACATTGCTAATTAGTTAACCAGCTTATCCCATACTCGACAAGTGGTTGTACGATATGACTCAGTTCAATGGCGCATAAGATTAAGTCCTTGACAATTACTCATACGAGTCTACCTTATACCAACAATGTGCTACCCACACCCCCTATACTGCACGATCACTCGCCTGAGAGAAAATCATTTTTGTTCATCCAAGACCAACGACATACTCTGTCAAAACGCAACAAATTTTAACAACAGTGGCTACCCACCACAATTCTATATATCAATAAGGCAAATTAACATTACTGAACAAGTAACATGAGCCCATTGTACAACTAAGCATCTCTACGATACCCATATTGGCGATACAAATATGTCCAACTAATAATGACCATCCTATGGTGACAAATAATTTATGATATTCAAATAATCAATGGAGGCATAATGACAAATAGGTGATTAACTATTCCCAAAAGTAGTTGACATAAAAGTAGCATGCAATTTAATATAAAATAAGGTACTTTTGAAAACATAGGTTCAATATGATAAATGGATTATGACTTGCCTTGGCTTTTCTCAATTGCCACACTTAGATCTTCAAAACTTGTTCAAGCTCCTTGAAACAGATCGTCTAAACAAGAGAAAAAACAGATGAAACACGAATAAATCCAAAAGAAAATAAAACAAAATACAAAAACAGAAAAACCAACTAAAAAAGAAAGAGTTTAATTTTAGATGAATTTTGGAACTTGAACAGACTGAATCGGAATTCAGACGAATGAGAACGGACTCTCGGAAGATTTGCTGGAAAGGAAAAACAAAGAGAAAAAAGAATATTCCTTTGGCTGAAAAAGAAAAAGACACTGACAAATGGGACCCACTTGTAAGTGAAAGATAGAGAGAAAGAGAGATTGACATGTGGGGCCGAAGTGGAAGAGAGAGAAACAAGAAAGAAGTAGGCTGACAAAGATGGACCCATAGGTCAGAGAGAGAGCCAAAGAGAGAAAACAGAGGAGGCTGGCGGCGGTGCTGTGCTCAGCGGCGACAGTGAACGGCAGCGAGAGGATGGCCAGCAACGGGAAAAATGGAACCCCGGGGAGGAGACGAAGGCTTGGGCACCGACGACACAACAAGAGCAGCAGCGAGGCGGCAGCGGAGAAAGAGGCTCGGCTCGTGGCAACGATGGCGAAGCAACGATGCCCGAAGAGAAAGGAGGTGCATACGGATTGGCAACAGCGAGGGGAACACGACGGGACAACCGGGTCAATCAAAGAAGGACGGGAGTGGTGGCGCGACCAAGACCGCGGCGTAGACGAACCACAACGACGACGGGGCACCACGGTGGCGGAGAGACAGCGAGGAGAGAGGGGATCGAAAGAGGATGGCGACTGACGTGAGGTGATGCACACGGAGAGGTGAGGGAACTAACTGTGGTGAGATCGGGGATGGAGGTGGCGACCGGAGTTGAGGAAGAAGATGGTGATGACGGCTCGGTGAACTCCCGGGAATGGCGAGGTAGGCACCGGCTAGAACGTGACGAGGCGAATCCAAAGGCGGTGACGACATGTATGTAGAAGCACAAACAACGACACACTCGATGACAAAGCGTAGAGGCTTCTTCGGTGAAATCTGGCGCAATGAAAACAACACCAGTGAGGACGACTTAGGGTTTCGGGAGAGGAGGACGAGGCGATTCTCATGATGCGGTGGCGCTCTTAAAAAGTCCAAGGAGGGAGAGTTTGGGAGGAAGACGATGGTGGCTTCGTGTCAGACACGGACACGGCGTAGCGTCGTGTGCAAGGACAAAGGACAAGGGAGGCGTTGACATGGCTGGCCCACAGCCAGAGAGAGGAGGAAGGGAGGCAGGTTAGGCTGGCACGGGAGAGAAAGGGAGTGACTAGACTGGGCTGGCGGTGAAGGAAATTGGGCCAGGGAAAAGAAAAAGACCCGGAAAGAAAAGGAAATTGGCCCAAAGGGGGAAAATCCGGAAAAAGAGAATTTTCGAACTTTAGAAAAAGGAATAAATAAACCGAGCTCAAAGAAATAGCAAATAAACTTCAAACATTCCTAGAAAATTTTAGAAAATGCTCTAGAACTCAAGAAACCCAAATAAAATTGTTTTGAATTTAATTAAAGTTTAGATTATTCGCATTAAATTATTTTGATTTCTAAAAATCCAAATTGAGCTTGAACTTAAACAAGAAAATTCGAATGGTTATTTTTGTTTTTAAAAGCTTCAAAAGAACTCCAAATTTGAGATGTTACAGTTGTCTTTTTGTGTTGTCTCTAGTTGACATGAATAAATTATAGACGGCTCAATAGATCAACCATTGTACATGCACTTAGATGGAACACGTTGTATATTTCCTCCATCGTATGTATGTATCAGTAGCTGATAATTTGCGCATAACAATGTTTGATCCATGCTTCTTTTATTAGAACAGTATCCATTATCAAATTGAGCTTACTTATCACCTGACTATTTTGGGGAAGTCATTGGCATCTTAAGAGAAGCAAAAGCCAGGTGCATAAAATCTTAGCTTCACATCTTTGAAAAAGAGAGAGGAGGAATTGAAGTATTGAACAGCAAGATACTGAAATGACCCAAAAATTTCAAATTTCAAAACTTGTTTGAAGTTTGGTTCAATTTGAGCTTCTTGCCTAATTCGGAAAATTCCTCTCTCTTTCCGCTTTCTCTTTTCAGCTTTTCGTTTTTCGCTTTCTCTTTTCGGGTTTCTGTTTTCCTCAGCCCAAAGCGCCTTTCACCTTTCCACTTTCTCACTGTCTTCTTCCACCTTGTGTCATGCCGCCATTTGCCCAGCCCTGCACCATTATATATATGTGCTTAAAATTATCTCTCAAATTCAAATCGGATAAAAGAGATAAAGAGAAAAGAGAAAAGAGTAGTACAGCTGAGAGGAGTAGCTATACTGTAAGAGAAATATTATGATGGTAAAGGGGGCCATGGCAGAAAAGAGAAGAAGGAAGAGGTGAGACCCTTTACATATGGATATTATATAAGGGCCAACAAAACTCTTACTCGGATAAGAGTTTGTATTTAAGTGTCAACTATTTTTCCGTTTCGATGGGCAGAAAATGTTACCTTGTTATGTGGCTATACTCTCCACATCGGGTAAGTAATATCGTGTGAGTTATGGAGGAACCCAGGACCGGTAGGAGAGTTCGGAAGTGGGGGATCCAATGCGCTATAGTAGCGTAAGGTGGAGTGTTGGGTGCGGGATGACTGGCCCAACCAATATTATGAGAACTTGGCGGAGGACTGGGTGAGCGCCCCAGGACACTGACGGAAAATAATGGTGAAGAATTAATCACGCAACTTAAAAAACGTTATGTATTCTGAATTTGACACCGCATCAAAGGAAATGTGGGAAACCTAGCTTAAGAGAGCTCTAAGTAGCTATGAGTAAAGTGGTATAACCATGCGTAGTGCTATATAAAACCATGAATTCATACATGTCTCCTGGATTGGAGTCTACGGTGACCGGTGGGGTTTACCTTCTTACCGAGTGACAAGTAGTCTTTTCAGTATTAAAATTTGTTACTTAAGTTTTGATAAAGTATTTTTCAAAGAAAGAGATGACTAGAACATGTGATAAGGAACAGAGAAAAGTCATATAGTGTATCTTTGCTAATCAATGCTTGTTGAGTACACTAGTACTCATTCTTGCTATTATTCTCCTTTGTTAGATTCTAGTCCGACCAGGGACTATTTTGAGTGAGATGAAGGATACACAATTGCCGAGGAGGCCGCACAAGGCGATGGCGCTTACTATGAGGACCAGGGTGAGGTGAACACCTTATTCAGCGAGTGGGACGCATAAGCGACCAGTGGAGCGAAGCAGGCAAGCGAGGGGTTTTGTCCCGTTTAGCAATTGTAATTAAAGTACTTGTATTAAAGACCATAGTCTTGCGTGGTTACCAGCTATAACAAAGTACAGTTTCTATCTTATTGTTCTGCTACGTTAACTTTGTTAAGATTTATTATTCGTTGGAGTGTTGTTCTATTGGGCAGACGAATAATAATCTATATGATTAAGTATGATTACCTTTCAGGGTAATAATACGGAGCACCACACCCCATGCACAAATGATATATAGATAAATAAAGATACTTATTTTCCTCTATACATTTTGTTTATTGTATCTTTTGATGTTCATATGATTATTCTTATGTGATTAATGTACGTCAATAACTGCCGCTCTTTCTCAATACACCCAACCCCCCACACGACCACACCCCGACCCAAACTGACCACCCAATCCGCGCCAGCCTGCCCCTGCCAAGCGTGCGCCACACCAGCCCGTGGCAGGCAGCAGCGCCCACCCCCACGCGCCCATGCTTTCCCAGCCAAGCTAAGCCAACCCCCAGCCCGGCCTCGGCCTCGGCCTCGAATCCGCACCGCAATTAAACCCCCCGCCTCCCGCGTCCGAATCGCCACCCCCACCCCCCAAAGGCGATCGAAAACCACCACGCCAAAACGCTCGCGCGCATCACACATCAGCCCGCTCGCGTTTATAAATAGCAAACCCGTGTGTTTCATTGGCCCCCAAACTTAGCGAGAGAGAAGAAAACCACAGCGCAACACAACACCGAGGCGAGGCGCGGCGAGCGAGAGCGACAGAAGAAAGAGGAGGAGGGGGAGAAATAGAAGAAAGTCCGGAGGCGCGACCGATTCCTCTCCTCATTCTATTCCTCTTCTTGCTGCCCCACAAGAAGAGGGATAGGAGAGGGGGGAAACTAGCTAGCCACGCGCGCGGCGCCGCTGCCGCCTTCTGTATAGATTGGACGCTGCTCCTGCGCGAGCGAGCCTGTGGGTTAAGCTGGTCGCCGGAGGCGGAGGCGGGGGATGGCGAGGTTCATTCTGAGCCTGGTGGAGCTCGGGGTCAGCACGATGGTGCACCTGCTCTTCGGCTTCTACGTCTTCAGCACGGCCGTCGCGGCGGATATCTCGCAGGCGGCCGCGGCGTCCGGGTGCCTGCTGCGGCGCCCGGCTGCTGGGCTCGTCAACGTCGCCGCGGCGGGGGAGGAGGAGGAGCGGAGGGGCGCCGCGCCCGTCGTGCTCGACGGCTCGCCGCCGCCCATCGTCCTCGTCCACGGCATCTTCGGCTTCGGCGAGGGGGTATGTATGCGGCCGCGCTCCAGCGGCCCGCGGGGCAGTTTCGGGGTGGGGTGGGTGTTCGGTTAAATGCCACAGAGGCTTGCTCACGCGCTCGTTTTCTGCCTTGTTTCTGCGTACAGAGGCTCGGGGGGCTGTCCTACTTCGCCGGCGCCGAGAAGAAGGACGACCGCGTGCTCGTGCCGGATTTGGGGTCGCTCACCAGCATCCATGACAGGTGGGTGGGGGGGGGGGGAGTAACAAAGTTCCTTGATCATAGATACCAAATGGAAACATTTGATAGTTGGCCACTTCTTTAATCATGTCTAGTTATCTTAAATTTGCTGCTTATGATTTGGTATCTCTGGGTACTTGTGAAAAGTACTATCTACTAGTATAATATCTTAGATTTCATTGTTTGGGAATCTGGTGGTTCTTGTCTCTGCAGGGCGTGCGAGCTGTTCTACTACCTCAAGGGAGGGCAGGTGGACTACGGCGAGGAGCACTGCAAGGTTTACGGGCACGCGCGGTTCGGGAGGATCTATGATACTGGTGAAGATTTTGAAGAACATAAATCATATGTATGGCCTTGTAGGAATTCTGATTTATAGAGTTCTCTAATTGTGTTTGTAATTGGGCGCAGGGCATTACCCGGTGTGGGACGAGCAAAACCCGGTGCACTTTGTGGGGCACTCGGCCGGCGTGCAGGTTGTGAGGGTGCTGCATCAGATGCTTGCCGACAAGGTACACAAGAGATTTCAGATTTTACTCAGAAATGGTAGCTCTTTGTTGGTGGTGGTAGAATGCTCATGCTTATCCTGTGCTTTCTTAGGGTGGTTCTTGTTACTTGGAGTGCATGCTCAAAGCACCCAAATTAGGATCACTGGTATTGCATGAAGTTTTGGTTAATTGGGGCCTCTGTTAAAGCGCTTTTGTAGGAGTGGTCCAAGAATCTGTTTTTATTGTGGCCAACATCCATAATCCATTCTTAATTTGTTTTTTTTTTACACTTTATGTTGTCTGGCAGTGCACTTTTGCAAGTAAATTGAGCATCAATAGTTGATTGCAATTTGCATGCCCCTTTCTTGGCTTTATGCATGTGGCACGCTTGTCTTGCTTGTTGGTTGTTGCATGTCTGTGCCGGCAGCTTGGTGGCATGTTGCTGTGTTACGAAACATGAGAGCTTTAGTATCTTCTTGAAATATTATTATAACACATTGTTTGGTACTAATCTCAGGCTTTCCCTGGACATGATACTTCTGAAGACTGGGTTTTGAGCCTTACTTCCTTGTCGGGTGCGCTTAATGGAACCACGAGAACTTACTACGATGGCATGCAGTAAGTGTTGTGCGAAACTCATCAGATAAAGCGATTAGTGTGATTCCATCTTGGTGTCTTGTCTCCTTATCCTTTTCACCTTGTTTCATTTTCCTGTTACTTTCAGGGCTGAAGATGGGAGATCCATGAAATCTATTTGTCTTCTTCAACTCTGCCGGCTCGGAGTCACTGTCTATGATTGGCTAGACATTCCTTGGCTGAAGAACTACTACAATTTTGGTTTCGACCACTTTGAGATGTCGTGGAGGAAAGTGGGCTTTTTGGGTCTAATTGATCTGCTGCTGGGGCACACCGGACCATTTGCCTCGGGAGATTGGATTTTGCCTGACCTCACAATCCAAGGATCTCTAAAACTTAACTCTACATTGAGGACCTTTCCCAATACATTCTACTTTAGTTATGCTACAAAGAGAACAAGAAAGCTATTTGGAATTACAGTGCCCTCGAGCGTCCTTGGAATCCACCCGATGCTCTTTCTGAGAGTCCTCCAGATGTGTATGTGGCGGCACCCGCAAAATGCACCTCTACCTTACAAAGGATACAGGTGTGTGAATCCTCTGCTCCAAGCTGAATACATTGATAGTACTGCATACAGTTCCCTTTTTTCTTGAAAAGAACCTTACGATTCATTATTTAGTGCATGTTCTTAATCTGTATGTTGATGATACGCAGGGATGAAGATTGGGAAGATAATGATGGGGCTTTGAACACAATTTCCATGACACACCCTCACATTCCTATAGAGCATCCAAACCGTTTTGTAGTGGATGATTCTGACTGCCATCCTTTGCAACCTGGGATATGGTTAGTACCCCTGATTCAGGATCTTGGTTTAATGGTGGAAATGGCTAGCTTGTTTTACTTATTTCAACAAACAAACACAACTGTGCATGCATTTGTTCTCTTGACAATATTGAGAAAATTTGGCACTGAATTCAATTGGAAGGTCAGGTCAAGTGTCAGGCATAAAGAGATTTTATATAATTATTGTGCTTCATAAATAGAACAAATTGTGTGCTTACCTAATTGTCCCATTGATTATGCAGGTATTACAAGATTATTGAAGCTGATCACATTCTTTTCATTGTAAATCGGGAAAGAGCTGGAGTGCAGTTTGATTTGCTGTATGATGGCATTTTCCAGCGCTGCAGAAAGCAAGCATTTAGGAGGAGCCCCCCTACTGTACCAAACGAAACAAGTCAATAGCAGATTACACCCAAAGCAAGGTATTCTAAGTAGTAGAGAGGAAGAAACAAGCGGCCACGGTGCTTTTTTTCGCTTCTCTTCATCTCCGGCCTCCATGTAGATGTAACTTCGACATTGTAAATTGTAAATTACATTGTTCATTTGATGAACATTGCATACTTCTCCGGTTCTTAGAAGGGGAGTTCATGGTGACTGTTTGGCACCAATCTTGCGCCTGCTATGTTTGCCCTTCGCTGTCCTTACAGTACAATGCAAGGAAGGAAGCTTGCATAGGATTTGCTTTCTTGTGTTGATTCTTCGTAGAAGTGAGCAGGAGATTATGGATGACCACCGGCATTTGTCTGGGACCTGAATGGGGGCTATTAACTCACATGTATCCCAAAAAGTGGTTTGTACATACTGAGGGTTGCATCAATAGAATAACTTTGTGATAGCAATAGTTTTGGTGGAAAAAGTGGTTTATGATTGCATTTGGTGGCTATATTTGTGTTTGGAAATATATCAGGGTTGGATATATTTGTTTGTCCGGAGTCTCCGGACCAGCTGGATAGCCCACCCTGGACCTGTATTATCGATGGCTGTTATCGGTACCACCAACTACAGCCTTTGTGTATTGCAAAAGTTTTCAATGACACGGCTGCCATGCTTCCACTGGTGACTGGTGTAAAGTCTCCACTTCGCAGTTCCTGCTTATTGCCTATCACTTTCAATTTCAATCATTGTTCGTGTTTCAGGTGCATATTCATAGACTATCACTTTGTCGGTAGATGCTTCTAAGAGAGGATCTAACACACTTATACCTACTCTTTAAACTATTACAGCAACTGCCTAAAAAAGCACCGTTACAAGAAGCACAAATTAGGCCTAAGGCTTTGTTAGTGAATGCTTTCTAGGTGGATCACGTTTAACGCATTCACTACTATGTCTTTTACTACAATAGCAGCGAGGTCCATGTGAACAAAGGAGCCCGACGTCGAAAAATATTCCCTGTCTAAAACATCGTTTCACTGTCTTCACATATCGAAGCATGATAGAAAGATCAAATCTCCTACAAGTTTCCACTCAGGCGTCAGTAGAACAGAGTATGCGGTGAAGTTAGCATGCATGTCTACTTCTCTCTAGGAGACAAAAAGGGCGGATGTGCCTAACGAGCAGCAAGCATGGTATGTGTGGAGGAAAACATGCGTCTCTGCAAAATGCAATCGTCAATTTTCCATGCAACCATGGTCCCGATCATGGTCCATCTATATAGTCTTGCAGCTGTACCGCTAGTTGTTGTAAGCAGAAAGCAGTGGAGGTGCATGGGCCGGCCGGCGTAACCAAGATGCGACCCCACCTACGACAAGGAAAGAGTTAAAAACATAAAGCGGGCGGTCGTTTAAGTTTGCCACAAACTTGAGCTTCTATGCATTCGTAGCGAGCACCATAATTGGTGTGTAGGGTCGGCATCGAATCTGGAGTCGCTCGTTGAGGAGTAGTAGAAATTTTTTTTTGTGTTGTTGCCATTTTAGGGTCTAACGACTCTTGGTTGTGGTATTCTGTCTTTTTCTTAAAACTATGATACTTTATGTATTTCTTCCGTTTAAATGAAATGATGTGCAAAACTTTTGTTCTTCCTTAAAAAACAAGTTTACGTCTCGCGACACGCCACCACGCGATGTTATCGTTCGGAGAGAAAGGTCAGCGGTCAGCCAGCTGTTGATATGTGCGGTTGGCTGAGGTGAGGCACAGACGAGTTCAGTCTGCGGATGGTTGTGTTGAGGAACCGTCGCTGGCGAGTCCAGTCCGAGCGATTACCTCGTAGACATGCATAGAATCGTAAGAACAATGCATGAACAACAAGAACAGAATAAGAGATAGAACACAGAGATGTAGGGGGACTTCTTGCTTCTCTTTATTCCTTCATCAAACGATCAATCCTTTACAATGAATAGCACCCCCTATTTATAGGCTATGACCCTTCTAGGGTTTGGGATGAGGAGCCCACCTTGGGCCAGAACTCCCGGTCCTGGGCCCAGTTTCTTAACACTCCCCCTTGGGCACTCATCCTTCATGTCCATGTCTCATCAAAACTCCATAAAAACTCAGTGGGAAAAATTTAGAGAAAGAGTACATGAATCATGTTCTGTTATGCTGCACGGATTGCCTCATTAAAAACGTTAGCCGAGAAACTTCAGGAAAACTCGTCAAGGGAAAAAGAGTACAATCCACCCAATTTCATTTAATCTTCAGGATTTGCTCTTTGGGTACTCGATCTTCGTGATCAAACTTTAGTAATGAGTTTGTGAAGATTCTCCCCCTGAATTCTGCACTTCTCTAAGTCTCATCATTCCAATTTCCACATATGCACCTTTCAAAACTAGATGCTGGAAGTGACTTAATGAACAAATCTGCAAGATTTTCACATGACTTAGTATGCAGTACATTAATTTCGTCCATCTTTTGCATTTCATGAGCATAGAAGAACTTGGGGTTGATATGCTTTGTGAGAGGATTCTTCATATAACCCATCTGCATTTGTGCAACACAAGCTGCATTATCTTCATAGATAACAGTGGGGGTTTGTGCGGTATTCAATCCACACGACCACTGGATGTGGTGAATCATCCGCCGAAGCCAAGCACATTCTCGTGAGGCCTCATACAGTGCTATCATTTCCGAGTGGTTCGTCGAAGTCGGTACAAGACTCTGCTTAGACGATTTCTATGGAATTGCAGTTCCACCACATAGGAATACATAACCTGTTCGCTATTTGGCTGTATGCGGGTCCTCCAAGTACCCGTTATTTGTATTGCCATTCATAGTTAGGTCTTGGTTCTTTCTATAGAACAGACCAAGTTCTTTGCTTCCTTGGAGGTATCGGAAGATGTCCTTCATTCCCGCCAATGCCTTTGGTAGGTTACAGACTATACCTTGCTAATAGGTTCACGGCAAATGCAATGCCCAATCTAGTACAGTTTGTTCAATACATGAGTGTTTCTATCACACTTAAATATGGGAATTCTGGTCCCAGGACTTCCTCCCCCTCTTTTCTAGGTCTGTACAGGTCCTTGTCTTGCTGCAAAGATCTCCCGACCATTGGCACTTTCAAAGGGTATGCCTTTTCAAAATCAAACATTTCCAACACCTTCTGAGTGTAGTTTGACTGATGTACTAAAATCCCTTCAGGGGTATGCTCAAGATGCAAGCCTAGACAATATTTGGTTTTACCCAAATCTTTCATTTCGAACTCCGACTCCTGGTAAGAGCTTGCTTTCCTAATATCCTTCAGGGTTCCGATGATATCCAGATCATCTTCATACACTGAGATTATACAAAATCCATTATGGGATCGTCGTACAGAGATTATTCTCATTTTTCGTGTAGCCTTTCTTGTATAGAAAGTCGCTTCAAGAGATTATACCACATTCTGCCTGATTACTTAAGTTCGTACAGTGACTTTCTGAGTTTCACACTGTACATATTTTTATTTGCTCTATCTTGGTTCGGGACAGGGATACATTCAGGTATCTTCATATAAATGTCTGAATCCAATATTTCATAAAGGTATGCTGGTACCATATCCATCAATTTCACTTCTAACTTCAAGTTCACTGCCATTGAGATAAATGTCTAAAGGGGTTACGCCATGATCGGGAATAGGTTTCTTCATAATCATCTCTGGATGTTCAATGAAACCTTATGCAACGAGCCTTATTTCTTTTATTTCTCTTTTGAACAAATATCCACTTATGCACTACGGGTGCACAAGGGAGGCGTGCGACTTCTGTGCCTAAACGCCCTTCTTTATTCAGAGAGAATAATTCAGTTTCTATTGCCTTCTTTTAATCGATCTTTTCTTTCATTCAATGAGCGATACAGCTCGAATCAAGATTGATGATTGTGGCAAGTTTCTTTGCAAAGTATATGTCGACATTGGTCGTTGTCATATTCAAAGATTCTCCCGAGGTCATAAATTTTATAACTATTTCTTCAAGGGGCGATTCTTCTAATGCTTCTACTCGCTCACCGCTGCTTCCAATTGCGGGGCAAGTCCCTTTAGTTTTTCAGCTCCGATGTGTGCGCACACATCCATGCTGATGTCTCCCTCCATGGGGATGTTCAATTCTGGTATGCCTTTTCTGAAGGTTCCATACCGGTGCAAGGTCTCAACTAGCTCCCTTTTGGTTCTGGGGCACTTCGGTGATCGGCTGTGTCAAATCCTTCTTATCCTTTTTCACCAGCGTCCCGGTTACTTGATTCGAGGACCGGAGTTCTCGCCCTTTATTCGAGGCCTCGGGCGGGATTAGGGATACCTTCATTGGTATTTCACCCTCTCCGGTGCATTGCATACGAGCAAATGCGACTTGATCACGCACTTCAAATCACTAAAGTGGTCAGGCAGTTGATTCGCTAATGCTTGCAAATCAATTATCTTCTGGACTTCAATTGTCTTCTAGACTTCAATTCAAATATCTTCTAGATTGCAATTATCTTCTAGACTTCTCTATTTGCTTTACTAGTGCGCGGGTCATATGCATAGATTTCAATTATCTTCTGGACTTCAATTGTCTTCTAGACTTCAATTATTTCCCGACATTATTATCAAGGGTTGATTTCCTCCCCCTAATGACGGGGAACTAATCTCATCTGATATACTATCAACGAATCGGGCATTATGCAAATCTCCAGTCATAGGGTCCAAACACTTGATTATGGATGATGTCTCATAACCAATGTATATCCCAGACTTTCGGAGAAGACCCATTGCAGTTCGCTGTGGTGATTGTATATGTACATAAACCTTACGACCAAACCTGCGAAGATGAGTAGTTTTCGGTGCTGACCCTTGCGCTAGTTGCATAGGTGGATGGATGTTATAAGCCGACGGTCTAAAATTGATGAGAGCTGCTGCGAGCAGGACTGCACGTCCCCAACATGTAGTTGGCAAATTACAATTCTTCAAAGTTCTGCTAGTCCATTCTGGGTGTGGACATGCGGTACAGAATGCTCAACTTTCAATTCCTATTTTCATGCAATAATCATCAAATGCTTTCGGAGTAAGTTCTCCAGCGTTGTCCATTCATGTGGACTTCTCATGATGATGAGGGAAAATATTTCTAATTTAATTATCTGCGAGATTTAGCTATGCAAAAGCATGATCTCTCGTAGACAATAAACATACGTGCAACCATTCTGAAGAAGCATTGATGAGCACTATAAAATACCTAAAATGACCCTTACAGGGGCTATATAGGACCGCAAAAGGTCTCCCTGGATACGGTCCAGGAATGCAAGGACTTCATCCTTCGCTTTCAGAGCAAAAGGTCTAGTAATTAATTTCTCGGTGGCACATACGGGGCACACAAAATCTTCCTGATTCGAGAAATTCTTAACATTCATATCATGTCCATGTGAATTGTTAATTATATCTCTCATCATCATAAGACTTAGACGCTACAATCTATCATGCCAGAGATAGAAAAGTTCAGAGCTTCTAAATACGGTTTTCAAGGCAGTATAGGCTGCAGGTGCCTTAATATTAGTGTAGTATAGCCCAATTTCATATGAAGGGAGATATTCTAATGCTATTTTTCACTTTCTTCACGCTTTGTAATGAGCAGAGATTCTGTACCATACTCTTCTTCAGTCTCTACATGGAAACTGTTAGCGCAAATATCCTTGAGAGTTCTAGTCGATTCTGGGTACAACAAGTCTTCTTTAATGACCAAAGTTGTGCCCATTGGGAGTATAATTATGACCCTTCCTGAGCTTATTACACAAGTATCGCTGCCTGCGACTGTCGTAAGACTACCAGCATTCTTGCTGATCGACTAAAAAAATTCTGTTTCTCTCAGGATGGTATTCGTTGTGCCGCTACATGCTAAACACACTTCCTCCATAGGGCGCCACACGCGTTCTAATATAATGTACTTTATTAATATGTAGCAGAAAGCAAGCAACACATAAATAAAATACTTGGATATCGAACGTAACTTGCTATTATAAAAACGGGAAAATAAGTCTTGCAGGACTCATAATAAGAATTTAATGCTTTGCTCTCCTAGAGCTTGCAACCATTATTCAATAATTCAAAATTCTGCTTCAATTACAAACTGTAAGTTTCTATAAAAGATCCGAGTGCAATGCGTGCACTGGATCTAATAGGCGAAGTATTCAGGAACTTCTGCCTAAATCGGCTCCATGCGCGATCTTCTCCTCTTGGGCAGCTACGGCTGTGGTCGCTGCGATGTCCAAAGGAGGGATGATGGGGCTGCTACTGGGCTGTTCACATTCATAAGTGTAGCTAATGGATGTGGATCCTCTGTGCCTGCAATGGCGAGGTATGCCTCATGCTATCATTTGCCCTTCTTCTTAGACTGTAAAGCATCAATAATGTGCGACGCACGACCTTACCCTTCTTGCTCCTCTCATTTGTGAGAGGCTTCATCACCTTGTAGCTGCTAGCAGTGGCTTCATGGCCAACATTGCTACTAGGTGGCTGCAAGATGAAGTTCTTTCCTAGAACATCATCTTGAGCTTTCGCAACTTGCATGATGTCAATTAATTCGGCATACTTCATGTAGCCGTCTTAACGATAGTTGCGTACGGATTGTACCGCAAGGTAGCGAGGGTCTTCCCAATCGTTTGCTCATCCGTGATCACATTACCACAGAATTGGAGACTGATATAAATTCTATACAAATTCCGGCCATACTGGGTCAGTTCTTCGAACTACTGGTTCGTGATGCCAGTCATATTCTTATTAATGCAAAAAGTTCAAAGGATTACTGCTAGTAATCTGCATAAAATGGTTGCAAAATTCTCATAATGTTCATCGAACTCGTGTTCAGATTCCGTATTTTTCTACGCATTTATCATGATTTACTGCTATTTTCAATGATTAAAAGTAATATAAACAATTACAGATAATCAAAACAGTAAATACAGTAAATAAATTGCATAGAAATAATAATAACAAAAATAAACATGCTTCAAATGCAAAAACTGATTCAAAAATTGAATTCCCGATGCTCTTTCCTGCTAGGAAAAATGACTTCTCGACAAATTCTGCAAATTTCAGAATTTTCTCCACCGCCCCTCCCCTTTTTTTTCGTTTGCCGGTGGGTTCAAGCGGTGGCGCAAGGCCATTCGAGGGCGGCGCGGGGTGGCTGCTGGCCACGCAAAACCGAGGGCCGGTGTGACCATGCGGGGCCGAGGGCGGCGCGAGGCGATCGTCACGGCTGCAAGCCAGTGGCGGTCTCCCACTACGAGAGGTGGCCGGTGCGATACAAGACGGTAGCAGGCCGGGGAAAACGCACACAGTGGGCACACGGAGGGCGGCAGTGTGCGGTGATCTGAGGCCGGTGCGATCGGCGGTTCGAGCCCGGTGGGAGCGCGGCGCGGCGCGCGGGCCGTGTCGCGCGCGATCGGCAGAGTGCCGCGATGCGGCGGCGGTTGGCACAGCGCGGGCGACCGGTTCGGTGGCAGCGGCGGCTCCGAGCCGCAATGCAACGGGTGAGGCGCCCGTTCGAGAGCCCGTGCGGTGGCAGGTCCGTGCAGGGGCCGGCGCCTCCCCTCCATTTTTTTTCTCATCCGCGCTGGCTGCGAGCCGGTAGACGACGCCATGCGGCGGCGGCCGTACGCGGGGAGGGTGGCGCCATGCGGTGGCGGTCATGTTCGGCGAGAAGCCCGTGCGGGGGCGTAGCAAAATTCTTCGTGTGCACTGTTCATCCGAAACACTGTTCATGCACAAATCGTTTCATGGCGGATTCATCGCTCACACGAAACATCGCCCATTCGGCGCATGCTCATCCGCGCATCGTTTGGCATGGGGCGCGCCGCTCATCATCGTAGCACTGGTCATCCGCGCGGGTACTGTTCATGCGCAAACACTGTTCATGGCCGGATACTGTTCACACGAACACTGTTCATGCGGCGCACTGTTCATCCGCACGGTACTGTTCATGCGGGGTGCACTGTTCATCCATGCGGTACTGTTCATGCGGGGGTGCACTGTTCATCATCGTAGCACTGTTCATCCGCGCGGGCGCAAGCGGCTGCCGGCCTCGTGCCTCGTGCGCGCGTGGCGGTGCCATCTTCAGGTGGCCGGGTGTGACACCAAAATCGGCGGCGACGCGGCTCTACAGGGCCGTCGGCCGTTCCTTTTTTTTGTTACTGTTCATGTATGCGATTCAATATAATGTAGTATGAGATTGCAACAGAGGCGCGGTTTCATGCCGACATATGCGTGCTTGCCGCGTGCTAGCGGGGTGGCCCTGTCGTTGCCTCCGTGGCGATACGTGATGGCGGACTATGCCGACCGGTAACGTGTCGCGGAGGTAGTGACAGCCGCTTGCAGGCGGTGCCGTGCACATGATGCCTGTCGCATAATGATGTCTTTCATGCGACTGCATATACAACCTACGGTACAATCATCATCTACTCTTTCATGCAACCCACCGATCGGCTTGGCCGGCGACTTCAAGTCGGCTCGCGGTAGATTAGAGCGGATTTGCACCGTAGAAAACCAATCTAGAAAGCCAAATTTGCAGAATTGAAAGCAATCTAGAAAAACGATTCAATCTACGAGTGTCGTTCATCGACGGTTACCTTTTCGATGCGAGGAGAGTCGATCGTGCTGATAACGTGTTGAGGAACCGTCGCTGGCGAGTCCAGTCCGAGCGATTACCTCGTAGACATGCATAGAATCGTAAGAACAATGCATGAACAACAAGAACAGAATAAGAGATAGAACACAGAGATGTAGGGAGACTTCTTGCTTCTCTTTATTCCTTCATCAAACGATCAATCCTTTACAATGAATAGCACCCCCTATTTATAGGTTACGATCCTTCTAGGGTTTGGAATGAGGAGCCCACTTTGGGTCAGGACTCCCGGTCCTGGGCCCAGTTTCTTAACAGGTTGGACGGGCCGGATCTCCCCGAATAACATGGTGGCGAGTGGCGACTGTCGAGAAGTGAGAATAGTACAGTACTCTCCGACGTCTCTCTCTTCGTCAGGGAGAGTCGCGGCGGAAACCGCGCGCGCGCGCGCGCCTCTTCTTCTTTAGCCGGGCGTGCATGCTCGTCGATCGGTAGCCGGCATACTCGTGCGCACGGGCAACCGGCTCCTGCCACCCCGCGCAGCGCATATGCGCACGCCGGCTCGGGGTCAGAGAGCAATCCAGTTGTGCGCATCCATTGCTAGATCCGGCTCCACTGTTCTAAGCGCCGCAGAACTCTGCCGCTCGATCGCAAATTGTTTGGCGCATCGAGGCATCAGGCATCCTCGATTTCCTAACAGCATGGTTCCATTCAGAATGTCCCTCAAATTTCCCAGCAAGAGACTTCGAATCACTGGAGCCCGTCCGTACGACATGTCTCTGACGGGAATAGGAGCGATATGATTTGCGCCCAGGTGCTACCGACTGCAGCAAACAGAATAAAACGTGTAATCCGTTGAGGCTTGAGAAAGTACGGTGCTCAGTATTTGTCAGATACATCTTAGGATTTGAGTAGATGTTCATGTTGTAACCAGATCAGTTCGTCCTCCAAGCTACCCAGTTATTGTATGCGAATAATTGAAAATATGAAACCTGGTCTTTACAGCACTAAGGCAGCTGCTTTTTATCCATTGCAGCACTCCTTCAAAACTTCTCATAACTGGCAGTTCAGGACTTCAGGCATCTATGCTCATAGTTTCTGACAAAAAGATGCAAGTTTGCATTGCGCACTGATGGGACGAGTACCTGCCTGTTGGCCCTCTTCCAAATATTCCATCATAGATGTACAACAAGCTATGCCTCAATTTAACGGTGAACATGTGTTACAGACGAAAGCAACAGGATCAATCTAATTTAACATCAACCATGATGAGGAGTCGCTAGACAAGTACCTCTTTACTGGAGCTGCAAGCACCCCTACTCTATGTGGGTGGAAAAGGACAACACAAGCTGTGAAACACAATACAGCAGCAACTACCACAGTCGTGACAAGTCGCATTCTCACGGCACCACCAGGAAAAGTAGCAACCGAGGCGGGGTTAAGCCATCTAGCATTCATCTCAGGATGGCAGCATTGCCTGTGTGAGACAGTTTTAGTCACAAGTGGCACACTCTCCTCCTCTTCACAATCTGCATTGGTTGAGTGCAAATCATATTCACTGCTGGCACCACTATTCTGCAAAAGATTTCCAAACATTTTAGCAGTTTATTTTGCCAGATAGAAAAGGTGCAGCTACAAAAAAAACAAAGGGGTAAATGCAACACTAATGCAGCTAAGTTGTTTTAACACTTTTATAAAGCAAAAGAGCCTCTACCATGCAACAACCAAACATAATCTGACTCTCGCTCTCTGATAAATAATTTGTAAATTTGATTATATATGAATTGCCACAAATGATCAAGTAACTAAGAATCCATTTTAGCCCAGCATTGAGTTCCTTCAAATGATCATCTTGTTCAACATAGACAAATAGAAGCTAAAATGATCAAAAACACATTATACCTAGATATCTTCTATAATGAATTGTGGTAAGTCTCATGATTTCCCCTGATTTTCTGTAGTGCTGACCATGTTTTGCATGCTTGTAGCACACAATGATAATGAGCTGATGATTACATTTACAGAAAAAGTAGAATTTTTTTAATAGGATAAAGTCTACTTTTCAACCCTGAACTTTTTGAAAAGTCCGGAAATCAACCTCTAACTGCAAAACCGGACATCCTACACCCCCTAACTATCAAAACCATTCATTTTACCCCCCTCAACCCAAATAGAGGCGTTTTTTGGTGACGTGACGCTGACGTGTCAATGGGCCCCACATGTCAGACATCTCATCCTCTCAATTCCTTTCTTCTTCCTCTCATTCTCAATGCGGGTGGCGTTGCCGAAGAAGTCGAGGAGGTACGGCACCAGCTCGACCTCGGCGCCGGCGAGGTCCGAGGGACGCGCGACGGCCCGATCCGCAATCACTCGTTGGCGAGTCGGTGAGCTTCGTGCGAGGCGGAAGGCGGGGTTGCCGTAGCGGGAGTTGTGCGGGAGTGGAGGTGGATTCAACGAGGCGAGAGCACGAAGATGAGGTCGAGGAGCGCGTTGACGCGGATGACGGCAGGGACGAGGCGGTCGGAGAGCTTGCGGCCGTGGACGGAGGCGGAGCGCGTTGCGGCCGGCGAAGCGCGCCGTGGAGGCGTGGTGCAAGGAGGGCGTGCACGGCCGTTGCCGTCGACCAGGCGCGGTTTGTCGAGCCCTTCCGCGCCTTCGACCGTGACGGCAGCCTCACCAAGCTCGAGAACGCCACTATGTCGCTCGCTGTTGCCTGTTGGCCATGGCGAGCTGTCATCGCCGACACTGCTGTAGTGCCACCACGGCAATCTGTCGTCACCCGCCTCCCCACCAACAAGCATTCGGTGCACCGCCCGCTCGCGTCACCGCCATAGCCTTGATTGTCGTCATCTCCATGGTTGTCGTCGTCGCCATGGTCGCCTTCATGAACACGTTGTCGTCGCCATCACCGCCCATTGTCGTAGCCGCCCATGAATGTCTCGGGTCTGGTCGGATCTGGACGCTATTGGCGCAGATCCAGCCGGATCTAGAAGGAGACAGGTGGAGGCGGTCCTCGGGGATGGCGAGAGAGGCAGCGCTAGGCGACGACGGAGGTGGTAGGGCTCGGAGGTGGTGTTTGCAGGTGGGGGAGACGGCACTCGGGGACGGCAGCGGCCAGCGGAGTAGGAGATGGCGGAGGAGGTGGTGGGACTCAAAGGTGGTGTTGGCCGGTGGGGGAGACGGCACTCGGGGACGGCGGCGACCAGCGGGGTAGGAGATGGGCGGCGGCGGATGGATCGATGGGGAGAGGGGAGGTCCGTGTGAGGGAGAGAGAAGATTGAGGGAGAGAATATTTATTATTTGAACCCACCAATAGATGTGGGCCCCACATTACCCAGCAAAAACCACCACCCACGTGGCACCACGTCATCGAAAACCGCCTCTGTTTGGGTTGAGGGGGGTAAAATGAATAGTTTTGATAGTTGGGGGGTGTAGGATGTCCGGTTTTGCAGTTGGAGGTTGATTTCCGGACTTTTCAAAAAGTTCAGGGTTGAAAAGTAGACTTTTCCCTTTTTAATAAAACCCATAATTGATCATTAACTCCTAATATCTTTCGAACTCACTTGATTATCGAAATGCAAAATTTGCTCATGTAATATAATGTAAAAAAAACATAAACATTGAAATTCTGGCCAAGCAGAAGAATATTCAGCTTCTAGGTAATGAAATGAGATCAGGAGATCAACTGGCAAATTGTATGAAAAGCCATCACATGGCATTTTAGAGCAAAATGCTAATTCATGATTATGTTTCTCTTAAGAACCTAAATCAAGCAATTAATAGCTATGAACTGATTGTCAACCAGGCTTTCGACTAGACTTGTGTATGCCAGTACCAAGCTGGAGACCAGCCTGGTAAAAAGGTTAGGCCCAGAGCCTCAAACCGGTGCTATAAAGAATTGTTTGCAAAGTTTTCTGGGGTTGGAGTGGCTGGTGCCTCCACCTGAACCCTTTGTTGTATCCTTGCTTTCTTCTTAATGGAATGACACGCAAATTTCCTGTGTTCTAAAAAAAAAGACATTCTACAAAGTTTCTATTTTTAACTAATTCATAGATCAATAGATGTCAATTAGCAAAGCGTACCAAGTTGAAGTATATCACATCTATTTTAATTATCACTAATATTAGCTTGCAAAATAATAGCACTTACTTCTTTAGCAAGTGGCACAGAAGTGCCTAAGTTTGGCTGATTTGGAGCACTATCACCATCCCATCTTGTTTCAAGTGTTTTCTCGTCATGTTTAGCTCTGTGATTAACAATGTTTCGAGCATGCCTTACATATCCAAGAAATGATGTAACATGATCTTCCAACCTCCCCCTTTCCATGTTAGAAAGAATCTCAGAGCCTATGATGTTGTCCAATGACTTGACAATTATTTCCAGAACATTGATAAAATCGTTCTGTATCAGGAACTTCAACACGCATATCCATCTCTGGATATTTGTTAAACTCAGTACATTTTTAAATTCGTCTGGAGAAGGCTTCCGTATTAGCCATCCAATGTCTATCAGGAATCCTGACATTGCAGTCTGTTGAAGTTCCTGATGGTCACAAGGAGCAGAAGCAGCACCAGGGAACTCTCCAAATACACTCTTGTAGGAAGAACCACAAAGAGCATCCTGTATCCTCTCTAGTTCAAAACATAACTGTTTGCTACCAAAAAGTATAGGAACAAAATTTGATAGCCCAAGCATGTTTTCCACCTGCAAAAGAAAATTCATAGAACTGTGATCATCGTATACAACTACGTAAGTGTCAAAGAGTGACAACTTAATTTGGAACAACATTATGTAGTTAAATAAAATGTAATTGTTGTTCTTAAAACAGTGCACCATGAGAACCCTTGGAAAAATCAAAATAACCTAAAAAGAATGAAAAATATTGTTAGATTCTCTTTTGATGATGTTATTTCAAGGTGTTGTTCTACTATGAGATTTTATACACCTATATTATTAGTGGCTATAAGTCTATAACAATAGTAGGTCAGTGGCCAGTGCATCAGTACACCAAATGAGTGTAGATCATCTTTGCTGAAGTTCTTCCAAAAAATAGAAATACATTAGACTATACATTAGAACAGATGTGATGTGGATATATTATGTAACTTTTTCAAAGGGGAATTGAAAATAAGTATTAACTATGACTCCACAATGTTCACCTCTTTTCCTATAGTTATATCATCTCGTATTTTGTAATATTAGTCTGTTTTGCTTGCCTTTTTTGTGAAGTGCATAGATGATCATTTTTTTGCACAAATTTTTGCAAATGCCCTTATACATTTTCTACATCTATGTTTTTTTAGAATTTTTTAAAGTGCACAAACCAAAATGGGTGCATATGAACTTAAGTTCATAAAATCCCTGCCGGCTGTAGAGGGGCTAATGTCTCTTGATAGCTTATTTGAGAAACCACTCCAATAACACACTGTTTGGATTGGCTTAAGCTTAAGCCTCCTAAACAGGTTCTCTATCAATTTGGTACAATCCTTCAGGTGGATCTTGGCCAAGAATGTACAAAGCATATCACGAATTTGTGCACACTGGTCACCGTCTATATAGGACTGCCAATGCATCATAACCAACATAAATCCAAAAGTGTGCAGCCTAGATGGATGTCACTAGAAAAACATATAGTGTAGATTAATATGCACAAGACTATGAAGTATGGAGGAAATTTGATCGGTTTTGTCTAAGTCGATAGTTACTTACTTCCACAAATGCAGGCCCATGAGCATCCGGCTTTGATTGAGTGATGTTTATTCGGAAAATTTCGTTTTGAGAATCAAGTATGGGATCACCATTTTCGACGCAAGCAAAGGTCTCATGAGACGTTAAACGGCAACAATCATGCTTCAAGTAATCCCCATCAAATGACAGAAGTGATCTGCCATGAGAAGACAAATTCAATGGAAATCAAACACCCATAGAGCATTGACTAGCAAAAGCATAAACAGCTGTCAGCCAAGAAATAGCTTCTCTACAAGAATAAGGTCTCATGTGGATTCACTTTATGCAGGCTTGCAAACATATCTACGACTACCATGGTGCACATAATTCAAGGTTAGAACTGGGAAAAGAAACCCATCAATAAGCACTTAAGGTGCATAAAGTATAACCATGGAAGGACATTGCTGATCCACCAGAGTGTTTTTGCAGTGCAGATGGCCAAGAAAAAAAAAACAATGTTTCCATTCGATCAATAACGATCAAAAGGGCAGCTCAATCTATATGGGTTTGGCCATAAGAAGACCAGGCTAGTACTGCATTTTTGGAGTCATTCTAAAGAATGACAAAGTTACCCTTTCTAAGCTAACTGTCATGTGGGGACGCTATTACAGTAGGTGCAATCAACATCAGGCCCTTCCGGCCACATCTGGATCAGCCAAACCAATGGAGGATCAATTACCATAATTTACTATTAGAGATAAGTTAGGATATCCCTTCCGGATATATGGTAGGTTAGGTTACTATTGTATCCCTTCAGGACTCTTAGGAAGTTAATTAGGGAAGTAATTCGTATTAGGAAAGGACGTGTTAGAGTTAGTTACGAAGAAGGCCCAGCATCCAACTATGTAAGGATGCCATGTATCATCATTGTAACCAGGCAAAAATTATCAATCTATTACTTCCGCATCCCCTTCTCCTGCTCCTACCTCCTGCGCATCCCCCTCCAGGCGCATAGCCTCTCCCGCCTAATCCCGATTTCCTCTCATCATGGCTCCTGACCGCCGAGGCCCTGGGCCTAAACCTCCCGTTTACCACGCGTACGAGTTACGCTCTGGCACAGGGCGTGACAACTTGGTATCAGAGCAGTCGATCTTGGAAGGCTCAAGCGTAGTGATGGACAACCAAGAGATCGCTGCGATGATGGAGCAGATTGCTCTAAAGACGGCATCCATGACGACAATGAACACCAACGTGATGAATCTGACGGCATCCATCAACCAAGTCAGGGATGACTTGGGCGCAACCATCACGGGCGTCAGGACCGACCTGCAAGGCGTGCAAGGTCAACTGGACGGCTGTTTGCAGGTTTTGGAACAGCACAGGTAGGCGATGGCCTGCTTCCAGCACCGGCAACTCGCCCACCCGCCCGCCCAAAACGGCGCGTACCAGCACAGAGGTGGCAATCAACAACCCCATTTTCACAGACTGGAGTTTCCTAACTATGAAGGCAAAGAAGATCCCCTGAGATAGCTCCAGCGCTGCGAACAATTCTTCTGCAGTCAACGCGCGCACACAGCCACCCCTGCAACAGCTGGCGCGGTGTCTGATAAGGCGCCAATTGCGCCAGCACAGGCAAACCGGTCACTGGTGCCTGCTCCATGGCCAACACCACGTTGGCGTCGTCGACAACTTACGATCAAGGAGATGTTCGCTCGCCGAGAGGCTGGCTTGTGCTACAATTGTGACGAAAAATTCGGGCCGAATCACACTTGCAAGCGCTTGTACCTGCTGATATCTCCAAGCTGTAACGACGACGTGATCTCCCTCTATGTGCTCACCGGCATACAACCGAAATCTAGCCATACTATGCAATTACAGGTACTGCTGGGCAGCACATCTTTCATCGTGTTCCTCGAAAGCGGCTCAACGCACAATTTCATTAGTGCTGAGGTTGCGGCTCACGAAGGCTTTAATTTGCATCCTCGCCATGGTCTGCAAGTGTCGGTTGCCAATGGTGAACGAATTTCCAACAGTGGCATGGGGCGTGCTATGCAGCTGAAAATTGGCAAGGAGGTCTTCGCCATCGACTGCTATGCCATTCCCTTGGACGAGTTCGATGTTGTCCTGGGCATTCAATGGCTCGCAACAATCAAACTGATACTTTGGGATTTCACCAAGCACACTACGGCATTCTGGCGAGCAACAAGCATGGTACCCTAGCAAGGTTTGGGTGTACCGACACAAGCATCCCGCTCATTCCAGTGCACCGGTCGAAACCTCCTGGAAGAACTACTTCAAGACTTTGAGGACACGTTCGTCGAGCCAACCGGATTACCACCAGAACGTAACCGGAGCCACCACATCCACCTACCCGATACGGCTCCAATGGTACTCCGGCCTTACCGTCACCCACACCTCCTCAAGGACGAGCTCGAGCAGCAGTGCCGCGACATGCTTCAGCAAGGGAGAATCCGACCCAACACGTTGGCATTCTCTTCCCCTGTTCTATTGGTCAAGAAGCATGATGGCTCATGGCAATTTTGCGTCGACTACCGCGCCCTCAACGACAAGACCGTTAAGGATAAATTTGCTATACCGGTCGTGGACGAGTTGCTAGACGAGCTGCGCAGCGCCAAGTTCTTCACCAAACTCAACTTACGATCTTAATCCCTTCAAGACTCTTAGGAAGTTAATTAGGGAAGTAATTCGTATTAGGAACGGACGTGTTAAGGGTTAGTATGGAAGAAGTCCCAGCATCCACTATATAAGGATGCCATGTATCACCATTGTAACCAAGCAAGAATTATCCATCTACCTCCTGTGCATCCCCCTCTAGGCGCATAGCTTCTCCCTCCTAATCCCGATTTCCTCTCACCACGGCTCCTGGCCGCCAAGGCCCTGGGCCTAAACCTCCTGTTTACCACGCGTACGGGTTACGCTCCAGCACAGGGCATGACATTAACAGCAATTGCATCGCTTAATCTCCATCTATTTTTTGTAAAATTTGGGTTGTTCTCTTTTCAAGTACAAGAAAAAGCACTTCCATTACCATTTTTTTTTCACTAAAAAGTATTATTCACGAAAAGAACAGATAAAGAACATGTCTTTGCTACTTGGCCACTAATGCTATTTCATGCAGAAATCACTGATGCCTGGATAGTTTGTGCATGAAATACGCCCAAATGAAATAAATTGCATACTGATGTCATTTTGCACTCATGTTCATTTAGTTATTTCTCTAAGTTGATAGGAATAGGCTAAAATCCAAGAGTGGTTCATTCAAAACTTGGCCACCTAAACAAGGTGACTGAAAAGTAAAACACAAGGTTCTCGGGAAATCAAGCGCGGCTGCAGAATAGCTTTGATCACCATTTCTCCTCCCCCAAGCCATCCAGCTTTTTTCCTTGTGAACATAACCAGGCAGCAAGCCACCCATTTGCTCATGGAGTCATGGTTAAAACAATAGGTTCAAGCATACACGTTCTGGATCAGCATATTTCCTATATAATGCTACTCCCTCCTCCGGTCATAAATTCATGTCACTGTGGGAAAGTGTAAGATCAAACTTTTAAGTATCTTATTAAATATTTAGGTTGATCCCATGAAAATAATATAAGTAGATTTATCATAATAAAATTTCATAATTTTATACTTTTATAACTTATACAAACTTATTGTGATAAAAACTAAGGTCAAATTTCAACATCAAGAATTTGTGGCGAGGCATGGTATGTCGATCTCTTAGAAAATGGCATAAATATACAGATAAAAGATCTCAAATAAAAAAATGGTGTGCCACAGCTAAGCAACTTCATATGCCATGATAGAAAAATAGCCAGCAGAAATCACCAGAATGTGCAAGGGCATATGTCATACCTGAATTTAGGCTGATCAAGAGAACTTCCACAAAGAAGGAGTTCAATTGGTTTTCCTGCTTCAAACCAATTTGGACGAACATAATGGATCCTGGGGGCCTGTACCTCTAATCTGGTACTCATTAATGTGGCTCCATCTAAGTAATCATTACAGATCCTCAATTATTAGTCAAGTACTTTTCGCATGAAAACAGGAGGTGTAATAAGCTATACAGTTAAATGGCACAAGCTCCCACATTAAATAAGAAGGTTCAAATGTTTGAACATGACAATACTATTTGTACAGATTAAAACTATGCATGTCAGTGCAGGGGGCAAGAATTCTCGCATCGAACAATTGAAAAACCAAGTGGTTATCCAGTCATGAGAAATAGTCCTAGGTATTGGCTGGGAAAATTCTTTTGGGTAGATGCATAATTCAAAGACCCTGCATCATGTAGTAGCATATGCAAACAATGTTAATTTTGCTAGTACAATTGGAACTGTAACCAGTAATTATAACTGTGAGTCTGTGATTGATATGAATATACTGTATATATGTTGTGTAGGAACAATACAGTTCAAGGATGATGATGTGATGTAGAAACAATACGGTTAGTGTCATTACGTCATGGAATAACAAGTTATGTAGCACACACCTTTCAATACTTGAAATACCATGTTATTGACATGAATAAAGAAGGCCCCTTTACCCAACAGAAGACTATTCGGAGCATTTACCAAGTTTCTGACAAGACTTGCTGCATCTTCTGATAACTGTAAAAAAAATGCAGATATGAATTGGGTGCTAGGGAGAGAGAGGTAAGAGTTGACTGTGCACATACCATAGAGACGCCTATTTTGGACTGGACATAGTATTATAATTAGCAGTTCATAATTGTTACAGTAAAAGATGATCTTTTAAAGCCAATTCTTGGTAGCATGTCTTCATTTCGATTCATCTAAAAAATGTCTTCATTTGTATTGAACTAATTGAAATTATTGAATTATTGATGATTTTGCATTAACAGAAACATCCATACCTTGTCCCACATATGTTGTGGCATTGCAATAAATACAGTTAAAATTGTACAACCAGGACGGATGTAGCCCTCCAATTCAACAGGCATGCTAGACAGCCATTCAAATATCTGCATATTCAAGTGTAGCACTGACTCAGAACAAATTCTTTGACCTGAAAATATCATCCCGTGTTATAAACTCATAGCCAGATTACATACTTGGTGGCGTAGGTGTCGAGGAAATTCTGCAGGATTCCAGTCGTATAACTTGAATGAAATGCGTCCTGTGGGACACTAGAATGGATGATACAACATTACTACAACCATTAGAGAGAGCGAGAATGAAAAGTCCCATCAAACTAAAAAGATTGATATTACAGTATAATACATATCAATATAAATAAACAACTTCATAAGAACAAAGAAAAAAGCATACCGAGGATGAATAAGCACTCTTCGTGTCATGCATTGGAGAATTGGTAAGTTTGGCATTTTCCTGTTTTGCGCCAAGGCAGGCTTCAACAGAAGCTGCGAAAGTCACTATGCTTTTACTTTGGTCATTTTGCAAATTGGGTTGTGTACAGGTTGGCGAACTAAGCACATCTTCTGATCCTACAGGTGTTTCTGTGTCCAAAACCTTGTTGCTAAGAACAGTCTCAAGCATCTCGCTGGTAGTGCCATCTATGTTCTCTGCATACCAAAAAAAAAAAAGTTAACAGAGACATTCCAGATTAGACAGCACAAATTTCTAGAGCCTTTTTTATTATTTAATCCTTTTTAAAAAATTATTTTAAAGATAGCATCTTCCTAACTTTATTTTCAATTCTAACCCATTTAGCCACGCCACAACTCGTGGCATGGCAAAACACGTCGTCATGCCACGAACCTTGGCGTGGCAAATGAGTATTGTCACGCCACTCCTCTTGGCGTGACAGGACTTAAGCCCGAAAACGGACTCGTGTTGGCTCGGGGGGGCTATCTGGCAGATTTGGCCACGCCGTGATCGGTAGCGTGACAACACAGTTTGGTCACGCCACGGGTCATGGCGTGACCAAAAGGGTCAGAATTTGAACTAAAGTTAGGAAGAGGTTATCTTTAAAATAATTTTTTAAGATGGTTAAAAAATAAAAAAGGCTCAAATTTCTAGTATGTCTGAAAAGGAAAATTAGAAGAAAGGACATACAAGGAATGAAGGAAAAGAAACAGATCGAACAACCTTGTGTTAAGAGTCAATTAAGATATTTATACAGCTGGAACACACCAAGGCTTTGCTCAGTTGAGTAGGCATCAGAAAAAGAAAAAACAAGACAAATATTTTTATTAAGTCAGGCTATATTGATTTGTTAACAAATGACGAGGTAGGGATTATGCTTAATGGTATGGCTCAATGGCAATAGCATGGGTATTGTTATTCAGGATTTTTGCAAAAACTCACCCACAAGTCAAGGACAAGGAGTTTGTCAAAAACTCACCTTCATCTAGAATTTTGTCGGTCACACACCCGCAAGTTTTATGTGGTTGCAAACCCCCACCTATGGTCAGCTGACTACCTGACCGTCTGACGTGGTGCTTGCGTGGCATTCCAGCGTGAACCCATTTATAACAGCACACATAATGGGTCATCTCAACCACTCAGACCTGAAGTACCATTTCCTGCTAAACTTGATGACTTGTGGCTGACGCAACTAGAGTTCGAGATGATCGTCACCACGCTTTTCAGGTTTGGGTAGGGAAGATGACCCATTAGAGTGTACTGTTATAAAGGGGTCCACGCTGGAATGCCACAATCTCCACGTAGGAAAGTCAACTGGCCCTGGGTGGGAATTTGAAAGCACATAAATCTGGCGGGTGTGTGACCGGCGAAATTTGAGATGCGGGTGAGTTTTTTACAAACTCCCCAACTTGTGGGTGGGTTTTTGCAAAAATCCCTTGTTATTCTGAACATAAGCTGCATTTACAAACAAAACAATCATTTGAACAATATTAACACGTTTATATATAGGGCATTTTGCATGTTACTAGTTGAATGCCCGTGTGTTGCTACGGAATAGAATTATATTACATATGCTAAAACCACTAAAACAAACTAAAGTCACCATTGTCGTCGTGTTGTGAAACTGTTTCCATCATCAATTTCCAGTTGTTTGCAGAGCGGCCACTTGATGGCATTACCCTCAGATGTTCCTCGAAGACAACTAATAGGGCGGGGAGTGGGGCAACAGCGTGGGATGTGGGCAACACAGAGGACAGGGTGACAGTGTAGCAAACTAGGGAAGAGAGCGTGGGGTGATTACTCGGACATAGACACAGGTGTCAGAATATGACTCAGATACAGGTGTCCATTTAGCAAACTTGGCAAAATAATATTCGAGGATTCATCTAATCATATATTATTTAATGAATAATATTAAAAATTCTCAAATACTCCCTCCAGTCACAAAATAATGTTGTTTTGGGGTACGTGCAGTTAAACTTTCTAAACTTTGGTTATCGATATCTTTTCCAATATTTAGGTTGAACATATGAAAAATGGTATGTATAGATTGGTCTTGAAAAGAACTTTCAAAGTATAATTTTATTAGGTTTTATAATAAATATATTATAATATAAATTAATGGTCAAAGTTGCGTTTTGATGGCATTCTCTTGTGACCGGAGGGAGTAGCACATAAAATCCCATGGAAAAACATCGTATAATAGCATATCAGTTAGTACCATGCACAAATGATCCCACTGCGGCATTGCATCCAGCTGTCCACCATTACTTCTACCCTCAAAAGAAGAAAAAAGAATAAACAAAAAAAGCTGCTCCCTCCCTCTTTCTTTTCGATGAAGCTCTCTCTTTCTTCCCTGGATGAAGCAACCATCAGAGATTGGAAGAGAGCAACAACCTTCTTCGAGATCTGCTCGGCTGCAGCACCACTTCCTCCCAAGGGAGCTCTCCCTCACAAGTCACAATCTCCCTCCACTTCCAATCTTCTTTCTGGCTTCCCCTCGTCCTCTCCCCTCAAATCTGCTCGGCTGCAGCGCCTCTCCTAATCGCTCCTCTCCACTGCCTACTTGGATTTGCTGGAGCAGCGTCCAGTGCATGTCGACGCGGCAAAAAAAGTTTCGAACTCGCATGTCCGAGTAACACACTAGCATTGAGGAGGAAGATGGAGAGGGGAGGCAGCGACGAGAGGAAGAGGCAAGGCACGAGGGGATTGCGAGTTTGCGACCTGCGATGCGAGTGAGATGGGACTCGGTTGTGAGGGAGCTGTCTCTGACCACCTAGGCCCACATGTCAGCACGAGAGTAAGGGGCGGGGCAGACGGACCATCACCATCAGGTCCACCACCAAGTCATTCTTTTAAGTAGTAGAGAAATGCCAACTAAGGCTCCAAGGATATGACGAAAATAGTATGTTAATCAACTACCAGCAACACATTTCAAATGCTCGTTTCCTCTTGAGCCTGTTTGGTTTGCCATCGTAGCCACAATTAACTTACGTAAAGTGTGGCATATGCACCCGATAAACGTCCAATATAACCCAGCCATTCTGCATATCAAGACTGCTAACCACGCATAAGCGCTTCAAGGTAAGGTGACTACTTGGGCTGGATGCAAGTATGCAACAACAAATAAATTCTCTCCCTCCCTCCCTCCTCTCTCTCCATTCTCGTCATCTTCCCCAAATCCAACTCCCGTCCCATTTCCTCCTCTCATCTCATCCTCTCCCCTTCCCCCTCCATGCCTCCTCTCTTTCTCCTCCCACCCAGTCCCCTGGCCTACTCTCCTCAGTCCTCCCCTCCCTTCTCTAGGCCTCCCCCTCCTCTGCTCTCACCTCCTCCCCCTCAATCGTCACCCAGCGGCGAACCAAGATCGCTCATGACCTGCAATCTAGATCGTCGATCCGGGGTCATAGATCATGTGGCGACCCACAATCCCGATAACTGTGTTTTAAAGTACCATTAAGGACATTGATATTGACATCCGTAAAAGGACTTGCTTTTACTCAAATCAAACAATAAAGGAATGTACACTATCAATAATATGTACCCTAAACAAATCAAATTTATTGAACTAGACTGGATTAAGGAAGAAGCTCATGTTCCCCAAATATTTCATGGTCCTGGTCAATAAAGTCCTATCTAAAGAGTGAATGTCATTTTTGCTGGGCAAGTAAAAATGTTGAGGCACATTTTTTGCAAAATGTTAATTTTTGAAACACTTCTTGCCCTTTTCTTTGCTCCTATTTGGTATGAGCACAGCACTAAATTTTTTTGTTTTCTACTTCGAATAGAAAATCTTCTACCAGAGCAAACCAATTAGAAAATAGTTTGGGAAACTTGTTGGTGCGCACATGAATTGTTCTTTTTTTAAGAGCACGTGCATAATCCCTTTAGCACATTTTGGAATGTTTCTAACAGAGCAACTAAAAAATTTAAGCTAAGTTGGCTAAATAGGCAAAAAAACAAGTAATTTTGCCTGACAAAATTGAAAAAGTGACTTTTTTTATAGCTACCTTCTCTTAATTCACCGTCACCGCTACCATCTGCTGACAATTCCAATTGTTCATCTATCTCTTTCTCCAATGTGCCTTTTGAATCAGGTTTTCTTCGTCTTCTTTTGTTGTGCCGCTCCAACTTTCTTCTACAACTCCTTTTATCTTCATCAAAATCCAGCAATATATGGAACCTGCAATGGAAATATATTGAGAGAAGAGAGAGTGAGATATAAATTGATTATAGCGCACCAAAGTAAACTATTACTACAAGTCAATAATAACAATATATACAGCCAGCACAATTGTTCGACTGGCCATAAAAATAGTCAACAATAGATTGTTCGGGAAAGTATATCAAGTGACGATAAATTAATCAACTCATAGTTAAGTGTCATACACAGAGATTTTTGAACAGTTGCTAAAGTAATGTTCCAAAAACTATAAGCGCTCAGAAGGGTTATGGAGAGATGCATAGGTACAGAGGTATTTTTGCAGGGTCATGTCAAAACCATATACAAGTAAATCCATGCATAAGAAACACCAGAGTGTGCCTTTTGTATGAAAATTAACTAGCTTAAAAAATGAGTTGTATTACAATGAACACTACATGCTATTTACTTACAAAGTTCAATGACCATGTATCAGTAACATACAAACTCTGCTTGAAAATGGAATTTACTAGAAACTCTACGTGAGTATCCGGCACCCGCCAATCCTAGATAGGTTCCACGAGGATGTCTGACCCCAAAACCAATCAAACAACCCATAATTGGCATCTCAGACAAAATATCAGCAAATTTTGCTTTCAAATGAACCTTGCCATTTCAAGGTAGCAACCAGTGCATCAAATATATCATGCTGCTGAACTAGTATAGCCAGCCTACTACGAGAAACAAAATCCGCTAGCAATGTGCAGCGCGGTGGGCTGAGAGCTTTTTCACATAATCGTTAGCCTTACACGGTTACACCTATGAATTGTGCTGCAAATTCACCTAAAAGAAGTTGTAATATCAAGATGATCTGATGTCAAAAAAAGAATAACAGTAAAAATCGTACAGAACATTTCTAAGAATCAACCACAACAGGATGCATCCCTTGAGGGAGCTCTCTAAAAAATTGTGGAGTTTGTACCTGTCCTTAACAAAATGAACCAAACACCACTTAAGCATTAGAAGTCATGTTTGGATGATGGAAATAGTAATCCAACAGCTACAATCTTATAGAAGAACTATAATACACCAAATGACAAGGCAATAACGATTATATAAACGGTCAAGCATTTACTTATCTATCCCACTGATCCCAATGGGTCTTCTACAAGCTTATACAGCAACTAGGAGTGGGCAAATTGTGGCTTACTTGCCGCACTGCTGGCAATAGCGCTTCTGGACGTCATCGAGCGTGACAGCAGCAGCGTGTGCGCAGTGCAGACACACCCGGTGCCGCCGGTGGTACCCCTTCAGCTCCCGTATGTCCGCCTCACAACCAGGCACTTGGCACCTCATTTCTGCTGCTGCCCCACGGCCAGCCCCTCCACTACCACCACCACCTCCGGCTGCCGCTCCGCTGCCCCGGCCGGCAGCCTTCGACTTCTTCCGCGCGCCAGCTAGCATCTCCGTAGCCACGTCCTCGACCTCCGCCGCCGCCGCCATCTCATCCACCTCGGGGCATGCGCACGGCAGCATCCCCGCGAGGTAGTTCGGGCACACCAGTCGCGGGTCGCGTTTCCTCACTCGGCGTCTGCTGCCCCCAGCCTTAAGTGTCGACGGCGGCACCGGCTGCGGCGGCGGGGTAGGGTCCGTAGGGAGCAGCGCCGCCTCGGTGGGATCGGCCTCGATCCAGATGGAGTCATCCCATGGGAGGACCAGGGAGTCGTCGTCCTGGACGGCGAAGTCGAGGAGGTTGCCCCAGTCCCACACGGGCTCGCCGGCGTCCGCCCCTGGACCGCCGCCGGAACCAGAGGCGTCCATTTCCGGCAACCCTACCCCCAAACCCTAACCCTAGAATCCCGCGCGCGAGCGGCTCCCGCGATGCGGGATTCCTCTCACGATTCTGCGGAGGCGAACGTAGGGAGGAGAGAGGAAGGCGACTCGCTCGTCGCGAGGCGAAGAGGAGAGCGAATGGATAATGAATTGGCCGTCTCAGCCTTGGTAGGTTGGCGGCGTTGGCAGACCAGTACTAGGTGGTGGTGGTGGTGGTTATCTCGCGCACGCTCGCTGACGGGCGGGCCCACAGCCGGTGCGCGGTTGGTGATGCGGGGCAGGAGGAGCGGGTGCAGTGGGATGTTTGGCGAGTGGGCTAACCGAATCTAGACGCCACAGCGACGCCGCGCGGGGCCCGGCATGTTAGTGGGCGCGGGTCAA
The DNA here is from genome assembly GCA_036346255.1 of Ampelocalamus luodianensis. NCBI lineage: Eukaryota > Viridiplantae > Streptophyta > Magnoliopsida > Poales > Poaceae > Ampelocalamus > Ampelocalamus luodianensis. The sequence continues at coordinate 27,213,719 of CM070625.1, forward strand.
CAGCGACCCCGTCTTGTTGCCGCTGCTGGCGTCGCGGTGGGGGCCCGCGCCACCGCGGGAACGGGAGGCCGGCCGCCGGGGCCACGCCGTCCGTCCGATGGACATCTCGCGGCGGGGATCGGATTGGGACGCGGACGGACGAGAGGGATGCGGTGGGACCCGCGCCCGCTGGCGCGTGTCATCATGTCGACACTTTCTCCTGTTGTGTTGTCCGGGCTGCGGCTAGGATTCGACTGACCGTGCTTGAGGTTGCGTGCAATTCATGCGTTGACATTGGATTCTTGAGGCCAGAGTGAGGATGCGTGGCAGAAACAGGCACCGGGAGGGTGAAATGAGGGGCTCGTAGCGTCGAACATTTCTTTTTTCGAGTGCACAAGGACGAAATGGTAAGGGGAGTTGCATCAGCCAAGCAATCTGGGTGGAGATATTTGGCTCGGGTGAATGCAATGTGTTCTCATTTGAAGAAAAAGGAATTGATGTGAACTGTGTTTTTCCTCTTTTTTGGGTGGTCATTGATTACCTCGTATAACTTAAGATGGATCAATGAGGTATTTTCCAACTAATGATATTTGTGATGGTATCGAGCAATTCGCTATACACACCACTTTGAGTAATATTTTATGATGGATGTTACTATTTGGCAGTTGTCTGCCCCACCAAGCCTTGAATCCCCCATAATTCTATTTTTTCAATTTGAATTCAACAGGTTTTAATTAAAAAAATTAAGTTTCAACTCAAATTCAAATTGACAATATCACCGGCCAACTCAAAAAATTGAAAGCTTTCAACTAAAATTAACTTTTTAAATCCAACTTACAAATTGAGATGTACAACTTCTAACATCGTTGGAATCTTTGGAAATTTCATACCTGTCCACGTGGTGAGACATCGACGACAGCTCAAACTAGGGAAGTAGGATATGGAGCAACATGAGTAGCTGGCTTGGCACACTCACGAGGGATGACAGTGACGGTAGAGATGGCATCTTGTGACGTTACAGATGAGGGGAGAACGGTGATCATGTTGTGTTTTTTCAGAGTAAAAGGCGGACACACACTCAACGCACACCTCACTCATGCCACCACACATGCGCACGTGTGTGCGTCTCCTACACATGCTAAGATTTTTGTGAAGATACTAAAACTTCACGGAGCATATGCACATATTTTTTCACTAAACGAGTATATGTGAACCCACTTTCTATTACAGTGAACACAAACGTCGAGCTCGAACGCTAGTTGGCACGGAGCGACCACACATTCTTGGCCGTATCTCAGTTCTCAGTATGTTGAGGGCTTGGATGGGGGGATGGCAAGGTACGGGCGCCTCTCGTGAAAACGACTTCCTGTGGCTACACTCGTCACGACACTAGACTCTCATGCCCTAACAACCCAAGATCAACATCTCACACACTCCCCCGTTGATCAATGCAGGTGCCCGATGCTAACCTTAGCGGTGAGCGTCCACAGAATATCAATCGGTTTTGATGATTTTATTCTTATTTTTTGGAGAAAAATTCACACCACCTGGACTGGGCATGGTTGCCCCCTCTCCCTCCCCACTATTTCAGTGATACTATACTACATAGTACATACTCATTCCATCTTACACCAGTGAGGTAGGACTAACCTTATATAACCAGTAGTCGAGTACCCATCCTCAAACCGATCGAGGAGAAACAGTGAAACACTGTATTCATGCAGAGTTGATTTATTTTTTTATTGATTGACACGTTACTAGCCTAAGATTGGGGATCAAATCCCACTCAGAGCGTTAATTTTTCTGATTATTTTAAATTTAAATTTAAATTTGATTCAAACCAGTTTGAAAACTCACCGAAATTTCGGTGATTTTGGTTATTTCGCCCCAGACGAAATTGTGAACCCTGCTACATACTCATTCCATCTTACACCAGTGAGATAGGACTAACCTTATATAACGAGTACCCATCCTCAAACCGATCGAGGAGAAACAGTGAAACATTGTATTCATGCAGAGTTGATTTATTTTTTATTGAGTGACACGTTACTGGCCTAAAATTGGTGAACATATATTAGTCTCGTACAATCACAAGTGAGACCAAACTTGGAGCCGGCTATATGTCCACTCACATGAGTAATGGCGCCATAGGCCGTGGTTGGGCCACCATTGATTTCGAGTTCATCCGTTTTTGCTTATTTTTTAAAGAAATTAACATGGTTTTTTGATCCCGGGTCTTGGGTTCTAGCGGCCACTAATGGATATGTTAACTCCTTATACCAATAGCTCATTGTTCATGTTCAACAAAGGACGGCAAATCCTAAGCATATTATGATATTTTTTTAAGTAAGAGGATGCACACCCACTCATAGTAGGCTCTTTCACTGAATACACATATGTGTGTACTCGATTAAATAAGACACATCGTGTTGATCCATAGAGTAAACTCGAGCGGTTGGAAAAACAACACCATCGGTCCCACCACCAAGCCATTGCATGCCCTTCCTAAGCATGTGCCTTATTGCGTGCTTAATTTCCACTAAAGAGTGAAGATCATATAATAACATTTGGCCATAGATGCATTGTATCGACGTATACACGATCATCCTATATTTGTTCGTTGTACATGTGAGTTTAATGGCATCCATCAAATGCATAATTCAATTCTGATGCGATAGACTTGCTTTACTATGGCTCTCATGTTACATGTACCCTTCTCGATATCTAGGTCGAAAATGAATCTCAATAGAATTGTCCTTCCAAATTCCAATCATTGGTGGTTTAAAGCATCGGACTTCCTTTGGTGTATATCAACTGTGGTATTTGATATTTTATAATTAGCATTGTCAACCTCTTAGTCCTTACGCCTTTGTTGCTACGTTTTGTTTGTTGTTTTTTTTCGAATCACCAGGTACAACACATAGACGTCTACGTCTACATACACGCACCTACGGAAGACTCGAGCCAAACTTAGGGTCTAAACCCTGGTGGTCTAAGGTACAATCACCTCCACTAACCACCCAAGCAAAACTTGATTCTCTTGTTGCTACGTTTTTTTATGTACGTGACTTAACCAAATCCCCTCGATCCTTTTTGCATGGTAGTAGCAATCTAAACAATCTGCTGGTTCAAAATGAGTAAATTACAAAAAAGGTGCCAGGTGATTAAAATAGAACACCAGTGTTGCTATACATCGGGAAGAAAGTGTCTTGATATTATGGATGCTAATTGATGTAACTTCGTGGAAACGTGGATACAAAAGTGCCATGTTGCCATTATAATTCAATTTCAAAATCGGGCACAGAATTCAGACATATCTAGTGCTATCTTTGCGAAAGCGATGGTAGGAAAGAAAATCGTTTTGCAACACCGTAGTTGTGGATTTACGCTCCTCGGTGCACTTGGCTGAACTGAATAGAGTATCTTGTTTTGTTTTTGTTTTTTTTTTTTTGCGAGGGAAAATGGAGTATCTAGTTTTATTTATTCAATTGTACTTGACGAGTGTAACACTGCTTCAAGTTATCGGTAAAGCATGAGCTAGGCTTTGAGTCTCAAAACTAGATTTTTATGCCAGATAGTGGAAGGCAAAAGTAGGTCAGAGGTTCAGAGAATTTTGGCATTGTTAATTTTTCTTTGAAATGTTTTTGCATTGGTTTAAAGAAGAAGAAGACTGCAGAGTTGCAGCCTGCACTGGGCCGTCAAAAAGGCGAACTCCTAGGCCGGTTTTTGCCGGCCTTATCAGCCCATAGGCCATAGCACCTAACTGGGTCGATCATCTGGGCCCTTCTCTACCAGGCGGGTTGAGCCGTATTATTCTGCAGGCCTTAGGCATTTTCTGTTAACCAGGTGGCCCGAGACGTCTCCAAACCTGTAAGGTCGCTTGCTCCGTAGGACCGTGCAGCTCGGGTGGCTCGCGGGTTCAGATCCTAGGATGGAACTCGTGCGCTTTATTTTTCAGGTGATTTTAGAAATAGCACACGTGTACGTGGGTGTATTCAGTGGTCAAAATATGTACTCGTACTTCATAGGGTCTTAGCCATCACTCTAGATTAGACGTGTGTTAAGAACACACCTACGTGTGTATAGACGTACTTGTAATGTGTGTGCGTAAGTGTGTACGTCGTATATCTTAAAAAAAGTCGCTTACTCCGACAATCATACGGCCACACAAGTCAAGGTAAAAAAATAAAGAGTAAAGTGCACTGTGGATCCCTAAACTTATCACAGTTGTTCACTTAGGTTCTTAATCTATAAAAATATCCAATCCAGTATATAAACCTATTTAAGTGGGTCATCGAGGTCCCAAAGAGTCTAGGCTGACCTTAACCGCTGACATGGACGATTGACCGTGCACTTGGACTCGCCAGCCTAGCTTGCATCCCTTATCTCCATTTATATTTCCACCGGAATCATCCGAAATCCCTAATCCATGATTCCCCAGCGTTCGCTCTCCACGAAGGCCCTCGCCGAGGACGACCCGGCCTCCTCCTACGTCGTGGTGGCAGACAAGGACTATGCCTCCTTTGTCTCCCGCATCAACCGCCTCATCCTCTCCGCCGTGCGCAGCATCTTGCCCCGCCGCGGCTTCTCCTTCGCGGACCCCTCTCGCGCCGCCTCCAACCAGGTCTACCTCCCGGACCTCGACCGCATCGTTCTCCTCCGCCGGGAGTCTGCTGGAGGCCCCCTCCCCCTGCTGTCGTTGGAGGATGCGGACGATGCGTGCATGCTCTCTTGCAGCGGCGGCGGAGGCAGGGAGGCCACCTAAGCGGCGGTCTTCGCTGACGGTGCCAATTCTTGCTGTCATTGTGGTGACAGCCATCTTGGGCGGGGTAGTGATGTAGTGGCAGTGCCGGAGGCGGTGTGCTTTGCAACGACTAGGGACGAGGAGAAGGAGTCGACGAAGGAGAAGAGCGGGGTGGTGACGCTCGCCGGCAGCGAAGATCGTCACAGTGGCGGGGGGAGGGGGAGGTGTTCGTGGTGTGCTGCAACGATTAGGGACGAGGAGAAGGAGTCGACGAAGGAGAAGAGCGGGGTGGTGACGCTCGCCGGCAACGAAGATCGTCACAGTGGTGGAGGAGGGGGAGGTGTTCGTCGCGGTGGACGACGAGTTCGGGCTGGAGCTGGAGGAGCTCCTCTGCACATCCGCCTACGTCGTGGGGAAGAGCCGCAGCGGCATCATTTACAGGGTTGTCCCCGGCCACGACCCCGCTGTCGGGACCCAAAAATGCAATTCTGGACCCTCTGTGTATACTGTACTAGTCCAGAATCACGCTAGTGCACACAGTGGCAACATCGATGAAATATCATTTCCATATACAAAGATGACTAATAAATAGGCAAATAACAATAAATATCGAGTAAAGACCTTAAGGTCAAAGCTACAATTAATGCTTCGAAGGCTTAATAGCTCAATGAAGTCGCAAATAAACGAAAAAGCAGAATAACCGGTGAAGCCCATCCATATGCCCACAGCAATCGGTCGGTGCGCGACCTAGTTCTTCTCGATCCTTGAAGTAGACCTTGTTGACCGACGATTCCTCCATTTCGTAGGTTTGGGCAAGTTTTACAACAAGCGTGAGTACACAACCGCATCGCAAGTCATACCACGTAATGCAATGTATAGATGCAAGCTTATTCCAAAGGAAATGGCTTCGTGGTTATTTTGCAAAACGCAACATTTGCAATTGAATACAAATAATAGATTGAAAGCATAATTCAAAACAAATAGACAATATTAATTTAACATTTGTTTTCACAAAGACACATAGCCTAAACAAATTATTTCACATAGCCATATGATTGAGGTCACACAGCTCCCATCCCAATATTTTATGAAAACTACCCCTCGTGTGAAATCCCGAGCATGTCCATGACCATGACGCTATTCGAATAGATTGTTTAACACTCTGCAGAGGTTGTACACTTTACCCACAAGATGCAATCAACTGGATCAGAGCTGATCACAACAAAACCTTTCAGAAACTTCATCTCAAACATTGACATTCCCAGTGTGCTTACAAACCGCTATACCAGCTCACATAGAATTGGTATAACACACACCGGCCGACGACAGGAAGCGACGATCGTCCCGCGATGTGCACCCAAACACAGTGGTACACACCTCCACCCTATCACACAACCTAACCTATCCACCTGAACATCAATGCCGAGAATCCATAACTTACTAAGTTAGGTCCGTCCCATACCAGGCATGTGGTCGTACAATAAGGCTCAGTTCAATGGCGCACAAAGTTAAGTCCTTAATTGACCAAGGCAAGACTTCCAATTTCTAACTATGCCACACAGATTATCATTCCCAAGCACACAGCTTCCACCATATCACACAGCTTCCACCACTTGCCTCAGTCTAAATCCTTTCCCACCCTGTTGGTTAAGTGCAACATATGCCATCCACAAAGTAATAGCACACAGTACACACAGTTTTATCACATAGTTCCATAATCACTTAGTCAAATTTATAATTGCAACTCAACTGATGATGATGACTCGTTGCATGGCTAAGCAATCTACTTGTACTAACCAACCCACGTTGGTAATACCATAACACCAACTAAATATAAACCAATCTAGGGTGACAAAAGATTATGACATACAATAGACAAAGTGAATATAACAAATGGGATTAATAGCTAAACCCAAAAGCATTTAAATAAATACTTAAAGTACATGCAATAATTTAAATCCAAGTAATTTTGAAAACTGGGTTCAATATTATCAAAGGTATAACTTGCCTTGCTATAGCAATGATGATCTTATTTTATCTTCAATCTTCTACTTGCTTGATCTTCAGCTCCTTCGGACGATTCTGGGACTTCCGCGTCTAACGAGAAAGAAATCGTAAAATAAACTAAATTCAAAAGACAAATCAAATAAACTTCAAATTGAAATTGAATGGTACTGGAAGGTAGATATTGAATTTAGATGAATTTAGAAACTTGAATGGGTTCAATCAGAATTCGGATGAAGAAGATATGGCCCTCGGAAGATTGGAATTCACATGAAATGATGAAAAAGCTCTACGGAATATTCTCAGAATATTCTATTCCGAAAATATTAGAAAAAAATAAGTGTATGATAGGTGGGACTGACTAGTATTTATGAATTTCTAGAATTAAAATAATTCCAGAAATAAGGTAGAGAGAGTGACATGTGGGACCAATAAGATAAAAGGATTTTTAGGAATTAAATTAATTCCCGAAAATAGAATTAGAGGTTGACATGTGGGCCACTGGTCTATGGACCAGGTCCACAGAGATAGGCTAGTCCACAGTGGACCAAGCTCATGGCTAGGGTTGACCAAGAGTTGACTTACATGCGGGACCCGCATGTAAGTGAGATAAATAATTAGAGTTTTAATGTGGGTGGATGACATGTGGGGTCTACATGTAAGTGAGAGGAGATAACTACTATCTTGCATGACATATGGGGCCCATTATCATAGAGAGCAATGGCAACAGGGAGGAAACAACATAAGAAAACTAACAGAGGAACGAAGCAACAGCATGAACAGTAAACACAAGGTTGGATGATTCTTGCTCACGGAGGTATCGATGAACGGAGGCGAACCAACTTCGGCGAAGGGGCAAAACGGAAAGGAAACGACGAGCCGGAGATGATGACGCGGTCCGGACGTCGAGATTTTGCTCCATACGACGGCAAATGACGCCAAGAACGCCGACGACAGCGGCCTCACGGCGCGTAACACTCCGGTGATGCTCTGCGAAAAGGAGATGAGCACGGCGTAGAACGCGCGACGCGAACTCAACGGTGGTGGAGTTGAAGGCGGGGATCAACGGTTGCGAGTAATTGGCGAGAAAGACGACGAACAAGAGGCGAGAGAACGCCGATTCTCGCGCACGTGGATGAAACTTGAATCTACAAGAGGGAAAATAGGTATTGACAAGGGCACAAGATGACGCCATCGGATTTTGGAAAAACTCACCGAGGAAGCGAGGAACGTAATGAACACGTTTCGCTTTAGGGCTTGACATGGCCGACGGTGCTCGTGATCTTCGCGAAGAGGAAGGAACCATGATGTAGAACGCGACGATGCGGCCAACGCCGAGCGGTTGGCCGGGGATGTCGGATGAAGGCGCAGTTCACGGAGAAGAACCTCGGTTGAGCTCGCCGGAGATTGCGCGAAAATAGATCGGTTTGGAGGAAACCAATTCAGGGATTGGAAGAGGAGATCAATACGGACGCGTGAGCGCAAAACCGCTCGCTTTATATGCACCGTAGAGGAAGATATGGAAATTTGAAGATTTGAGTTGGAAACGTGAACGCTCTGGACTCTGCTGGCTGCGTTCGGTCCTGGAGGTTCACGATGATGAACAGTACTGTGCAAATTACTGTAGCATATGGGTAGGAGAGAGAAAAGGCTGAATTTCGGAATTAAAATAAAAGACCGAAAATCGAGGAGATCAAATAAATAGCAAATAAATCCGAAAAAATCTCAGAAAATACCCAAAAAATCCTTGAAACACAAGGAAGCCAAATAACACAAGTTTTTATTTAATTCACGTTTATATTAGTCAAATTAAATATTTTTAATTTAGAAAATTCTCAATTAAGCTTTATTAAATCAAATAAAATTGGTGAAATTTTCCAGGGACCTAAACTACTCAAAAGATTTTTGAAAAGCCAAATTTTGGGATGTTACACCCGCCGTGGTCGTCCGTCGTCTCACGAACCCGACGATGGCAACAGCGTCGACTTCGGGTGGCACCGGAGCCGCGCCTTTAAGGCGAAGACCGCCGCCATCAGCCAAGCGCGCCATCCCAACATCGCCCGCCTTCGCGCATACTACTACGCCCAGACGAGAAGCTGCTCATCTACGACTACCTCCCCAATTGCTCCCTCCACGGTAATGTCATGTGGGAATCTGGTCTTGCTAGTCACTATTGCATTTGTCTAGAAACTAACTCGGCATTCTTTCATTAAGGTGGCCCGACGGCGTCACTGACGCCATTTGTCGTGGTCGCTGAGGCTATTGTAACATCCCAACTTTGGACTTGTGTTTCAAATGTAAGAAAATGTGTAGAAATTAAAACTTTTTCTTACATTATGTATTTCCTGCATGTACTCAACAATCCTTGTACAAGAAACACAGAAATACAAAGTCACAAGTCCTGTTATCCACAAACCTTGTCTTCCAAAAGCATTCAAGTCAAATCTTATGATCATCTCCTGGAAATATTTTTCCTAAGTTCTTGGGATGGTATGTGACCCTCTGAAAAATTTCACAATTTTTAGAAATTGTTTGAATATTTTGGAGGTCGATCAACCTATTCAAATTCGGTCAACCATTGGTCCAAAGACCTTGTTAAAATTTTGGAGGAAAATCCACAGCACCAAAACCTCTGAAAATTTTATGCAAGGTCAATACTTCAATTGGCAAACTTCTATAAAATTTCAGAATTTTTGAAGTTGTTTTGCTAGCCCAAACAAGTCTCCAAAGTTCATCTCCTATTGAAGTTCAAATTGGAACCCTAGATCGAGTTTGACTCGCACTCCAGTCGAGCTCGATCTATCGGGCTCGGTTGAGCCAGCCCTTAGACCTCCTCGGGCTTGTTCTCGTGCGGGCATGTGTTGGGTCATTGGATCTCCATCCAATGCTCCCGACCTCCCCGACCTCCTCACCCGCAAAGACCTCCCACTCCCGGTGATCCGGGACGTCTAGGACCACCCCGAGCGATCTGGGCGTCCAGACCTCCTCACCTGCCTCTTCCTCTAGACCTCCTGGAGGTCTGGTCGTCATGATTTTCACGCACCCGTGTGTGTGTCAGGGTCAGAGCAGTTGGTGCAGTGGCATGTCACCTTTTTGGCCTTTCCAACGCCTCTTTCTGTCATGCATTAAATGCGGCAGAAGCGTTGCCCTAAAAGGAGTCACCCTTTCTGCCTTGTCAAATCTGGCATGTCCTTGGGCATGGACTTTGTTCACAGTAGGCTTTTTCCCACACCTTTACCAAGCTCCCAGGCTATGTATAGCCTGAGACTCCCCTTCTCCCTTTTCTTCTCCGTTCTTGTGGTGCTTGAGCTCCCTCAGTTGAGCTGGTTCCCAAACTCAAACACCTAAGAACACACCCTCTCTCTGCCACCATTGTCGGCTTTGGAGCTCTTTGAAGGCCTCGAGCTCCAGTGGTTCCATCGTAGTTCTTGGCTCGTCAAATTGTCATCTTGATCACCTTAAGCCCTCTCTAACCTGCTGTGGTTACTCATCACAGGGCGGACAAGTTGGGAGCCGCTTTGGGTCGGGATCACCTTCTTCTCCATCGTCGGCAAGCACTTCATCGCGGACCGTCAACCTTCTCCGGGCTCCTCCGACCACCCCGGTCCCCTCTGCTCGCAGTGCCCATTTCTTAGCTTTACGCTTCCTAGAGCTCGTGTAGATTTTGTAGTCTTACCGTTTGGGGCTTCTTTCTCTCTCTCCGCTCGCGGCGTTCAAGGCCGTCGCGGCCTGTCCGAGCACGCCCTTAGGTTCTCGCGTTATTTGGAACTCAGTCGTGTCCTTGGTTCTCGCCGGCGAGCTCCCCATTGCCGGCGGTGAGCTCGTTTAGACGCTCGGGCTTTTTGTCGCATAAGATTCGGACAACCCCTGTAGCCAATGATTGGCTGTCGGAATCGTGGAGGCCTCTCGCTGCGAGTGGGCCTCCTCCTCCTGTTGTCGTACGGCAAAAACCCCGCCCAGACCTCCCCGTTCGACCTCCTAGAGTAATCCGCACCGTTTAAAACCTCTCCGAGTTAAAACTTAGCCGTCAGATCACTTCCCGTATTTCCGCTAGGACCTCCCTCCTCAGGACCTCCCTCCCGTGTTAATCATGGCCGTCAAAGACCACCCAGGCTAGATCTGAGCCGTAGAGTCGTTTCCGATAAAATCGCTAAGTCGCTGGACCTCTTGGATCAATCCTAACCGTAAAAGACCTCCCAAGTTTAGATCCGACCGTTGGAGTGTTTTCGAAAAATCCCTAGTCCCGGACCTCCTCGGTTGCATCTCAACCATTGAGGACCTCCTAGGGATAGATCTGAACCCTTAGATCCTTTCCGCACAACCCGTAAGTGCTCACGACCTCCTGGTTGGATCTCACCGTCCAGACGTCCGGATCTAATCTGAGCCGCTAGGACCACTCCTGTGCAAAAAGACCTCCACCGAGGTCCTCTTTGCAAAAGACCTCCCTTGGTCATTTTGCAAAGACCACCCTCGGGGTCCTCTTTGTAAAAACCGCCTTGGTCTTTTACAAAGACAACCCCGCTCAGGACCTCTTAGGCTCAATCCCAGCCGTTCACGACCTCCCCGAGTAGATCTTGGCCATCCAAGACCTCGGTTAAATCCCACCGTCCGCACCTCCCCACCTCGATCTTGAACGTTGAGGACCTTCCCAAGAGATCCTTAGCCTTCTGACCTCCCGCTGCTCGGACCGTTAGATCTTCGTCCTAACGGACTAGACCTCCCCGTGGATTTTAGCCGTAGGACCTCCTCCGGAGATCTAGACCGTTGAAGGCCTCCTCCGTGAGATCTTAGCCGCCCGCACTCTCCTCTCGTAGGTTTAGCTTTAGGACCTCCCTAGTGCTCGGACCGCGGATCTTGATCCGCGGTCACGACCTCCGTAAGCGTGAGGACCTCCTTTGCGTGCGCTGTGCATGCACCGGTCGTGGCCGTTGGATCAAATCTCGCCGATCCGCACCTCCCAGGCGGGAGGAGGTCTTTTGTCGTCAGTGCTTCGAGGTCCGTGGTCGTGCGATGAAGGATCGACTAGCGCACGACCTCTCCTTTGTTTTCCGCTTCAATTGGACCTCCGAGAGCTCGAATTTTCTAAGTCTTTAATTGTTTCAAATTTCAAAAGTGCATAACTTTGTCATTTTAGCTTCTTTTTGAATGATTCCAGTTGCTGTAGCTTTGTTATAATGTGAACTTTAATTTGAGAATGAATTTAGGCCCTGTTATGCAGCAGGAAATGGTTTTAACTGCATGATCTTATTTAGTGAATAATGATGTCTAGAAATTCATTGAAAATTTGTTAAATGCATAACTTATTCTCTGTTATTCCAAACTGAGCAAACTAGGTTTTGTTAAAACCCACTAGGAATGTACTGTAATATAGGATAGGTCTTAATATGATCCTTGTCACTGAAATTAATGATTCACTAGTTTTAGAACTTAGAAAAATCATAACTAATTCATTTCAACTTCAAATTGTGCAAACTCAGTTTTGCTGTTGTTAGGATAACCATATCTACCTACCATAAAAATTTCAAGTTCCAGATCATTCTAGAAATTTTCGTCATGAACAGTAACCGAAATTAATTTAATTATGATTTTTCAGGTTGAGAGAACTTAGATTAGCCATAACTTTTTCATGCTAACTCCAAATAAAGTGATTCTTGTTTCTAAAATTGTCTAAAATCAACCTCTAGCTGCTGTAGAAATATCATTGGATTTGGATGTTCTTTGCTGTTGAGTTCCTTTTGGTGTTCTTCGTTCTTATCGGTTTTTATCGCCTTTCCGCGTTAGGTTCCGAAGAATTTATTGAACCTGAGCACTCCCCTCTGCAGCAGGAACAAATCCAGCAAGGCAAGCAGTTTGATCATGTTAATCCCAGTATTTTAAGTATTTATGTTGTTTACAACTTCTATGTATGCATTGCTATCTTGTTTTAACTATTGTCGATAGTTGGTCTAGTAGATGCATTTCCTTAGACAAATGATTATCCTTTACTACCATGAGCCTAGGTTATTGCTGTGATTTAGAGCTCGTTGGATGAGCTCTTGTCACTTAGTAATTTGCGAACTAATTGCTTAGCCATGCTTAGCTTCCGGTAGAAATGGGCGGTTATCGACTTGTCGATAACCTTGATCACATAAAACTTATTATGATTTATGATTTCAGCCTTGTGCCATGTCTACTTATAAATAAAAAACTAAAAACTGAAAACAAAATGATTTAGACTTGGGCACAATGGTATGATTGGTGTGCTTATGGGTGTGACTGGAATGGTGCCCGAGTCAACAAGGATCGAACATCTTGTTACACTAAACCAAGCATTTTAGCGTGCTAACCACACTAGAGGATATGGGACCTCTCTTGACTTAGTACTTTGGCTTGTATTGGCTTCGGGTCGCAGGGAGCCGCAGGAGGGATGGTGCTGGGAGCATTGTAGAGTTCGAAAGGCTTCCCCCGTGATGGCTGGTTGTCTTTCGGCTGGCAATGTAAGCGTATGGATTCCGATCCATACGAGCGGCTCGTAGTCAATGCACAATATTGGAAAACGTCTCGTAGGACTTAGCCGTGCCGGCATACCTTCGGAAGTGTGCTTTTGTGGCTCAAAGGCGGTCTGAAGTGCTGGTACATTGGTACACCCCTGCAGAGTTAAAACTATTCGAATAGCCTCGTCCTAGGTTATGGACACGCTTGGCAAGGTCTTTCAAGAGTTAGACTACAACCTTTGAATTAAAACTTGATGGGTTGTACGAATCTGGGATTCGTGCTATGTTGTGGTGGCTATTGAGATAGTCACTTCTAGGTGGTTACTTGTATTTATCATTATTTTCGCTGTTACCTACAACATTAAAATTTATTTGTAAACTTGCTTTCAAATGTATTACATTATTGCAAATAAAGTTGGCTTTATGCAAAATGAGACATACAACCTCCGCCTAAATAAGCTTGCATGTAGTTTATGAATAGGTCTGTTATTCCACACGTCAGTCTTGCGAGTACCTTGCGTACTCAGTTATCTTGCTTAAATGTAATTGTTGCAGAGGAAGAAGGTGAGCTTGAGGGCCTCACTACGTGAGTTGTCTGTGGTAGCTTGTGAGGCGTCTAGCTTGGCGGCCCGGTCGGTTGCCTTGTGGGTGGTGTGGCTAACCGGTCGACTTTTGTTCTAGCCATCTTATGGCACATTTTGCTTCCGCTGTTATTCTTGTATATTGTTCTATTTGGCCGGTCGGCTCTCTTTTGTAATAACCTTACTTTATGTATGTCGTTGTTGAACTTAGTGATGTATGTTGTATGGAAATGATGTGTAATTTTGTGATGATGTGCATATCTTTGCACTTAAGGAAGCATATGTCCATAGAGGCTTAGAATGTTTAATTAGTAATGCTAGAACCATTTGGAGGTTAAGTGTTACTAGTTAAATATTCCGGTCCTCATGACTATACATCGTGCGGTAGCGACTCGGGGCACAGCTTACGCACGAGTGCAACACTCGCCGGTACATGCACGCCTGCATCAAGTCATCCAAGATTTTACTCGACGATGAGCTTGGGGTACACATCTCTGGCTTCAGCCTCGCCGACTGGTCGCTAGCGCGCACAAGACAACGCACTCGAAGAAGCTCGGCAGCGTGGCCTTCGAGCTGCGCAATGGCGCGCTGTCCTATGTCGCCCCAGAGCTGCGCGTGCTCGATGGCGCGCCGCTGCGACACGCAGAAGGGGGACGTGTTCGAGTTTGGCGTTGTGCTGCTGGAGGCCGTGAGCCTGTGACCGGGCGTGAGCCGACGGGGGAGGAGGACAGGCTGGAGCTAGAGGCGTGGGTGCGGCGCGCCTTCAAGGAGGAGCGGCCAATGTCGGAGCTGGCGAGTCCACGTGCACAGTCAACCATCCACGTCAGCAGTCAAGACTAACATAGGCACTTTGGGACCTACGATGATCCACTTAAATAGATTTAGATATCAGATTGATCATTTTCATAGATTAGAAACCTAAGTGACCAATACCGAATAAGTTTAGGCACATACGGTGTACTTTACCCAAAAATAAACCATGCAAAAACGCTACGCCACCGAGCTGGCCGCGTGTGCTCCTCCCCCCCCCCCACGGATCCCCTAGACCCCGCAACCCCGCCGCCGTCGAGCTCCTCCTTGGCCTCCTCACATGTCCCGCCGCCCCGCTCGCCCCCTTGTCACAACCGAAGTCTTTAGGCTATTTGGAGTTGTCTGGCAAAGAACTGAAGCAAGCAGGAAGATAGTTTGTTGGGTTATGAAGATTGGACGGCGTAGATGTCTCCATACCGTTTCGTCAAAGTTTAACGCTGGGGATTGATCAATCAGTTTACTGTGGGGAGGTTTCACCCTTTACTGCTTTGCTTTTGTCAAACATTACTGCTAGCTGAACTCTTTTATCTTTTACTGTCCGGATCTCAAGTTGTATTAAACTATGTTGATATGTAAAAGAAAAGGCAATCACCATTATGCCAATTACTTGTTCTTAGCTAGGGTTAGCTTACGCTCTTTCTCTAGCGCTGTTTTTCCCCATATTACAAACTATACTGAATCTGTCCAGAAATTGATAGTTCAGATTTTGAGGTTGTGACAAATTGGTATCATAGCTGCTCTTTCCTTGGAAAAGAGTATATCTGAGGAAGAAAGGTTGGTGTTCTACCGTAAAATCCCTATCCTCGAGTCTCGTGTCTCGACGGCAAGGATTCGCACTTATACAAGAAGAGTTCGGATCGGTATGTGGCAAAATTCCTAAACCGATTATTCATATCGATAATGATGACCAGAGGGGGAAAAGATGGTACCGCGACGGATTGGAAGGCTCGAGCGCGCAAATGGTGAGAATGGAAATGAATGAGATGAAGTCTCGCTTGGAAGCTCGAGATGGGAGCCATCCAAGGAGACGTGAGTGGGTTGCGAGTGAAATCGGAGAGATAAGAGAACTCCTAAGATCCTGGTGAAACCTTCAATAGGAGATACTAACTCAAGAATCATCAATCTTGAAGTGTGACAAGAAGCGGACATTGAAGACGCAATGAGAAGGAGGGTACGTGCATTGGCGATCCGGATCTAAATGGTGATGAGATCCCAACGTTATCCCCAGCGAGGAGAGTTTCGTGCAGCAATTCACGGAGAACAGTTGGCAGCTCTCTAAGGTTGAGGTAATGTCCAGAGTTTCACCCCCGTCGCTCCTACCTTAAATCTTTTGAGTCGTTTGGGAGGAGTAAGAGAAATGTGAGGACACGGAATATTTAACTAGTAACACTTAACCTCCAATTGGTTCTAGCATTACTAATTAAACATTCTAAGCCTCGATGGGCATATGTTTCCCATTGCAACATATGCACATCATCACAAAATTACACATCATTTCCATACAACATACATCACTAAGTCCAACAACGACATACATAAAGTAAAGTTATTACAAAAGAGAGCCGACGCCAAACAGAACAATATACAAGAATGACAATGAAGCAAAGGTGCCATAAGATGGCTAGAACAAAAGTCGACCAGGTTAGCCATACACCCACAAGGCAACCGGCCAGGGCCGCCAAGCTAGTCGCCCATAGCTACCACAACACACTCACAAAAGTGAGGCCCTCTCGGCTCACCTTCTTCTTCGCAATGAACAATTAAGCATAGCATCCGAGTACAAAGATTGTCTTTGTACCCTTAAGATGACGTGTGGAATAGCGGACCTATTCATAAACTACATGCAAGCTTATTTAGGTGGAGGTTGTATGTCTCATTTGCATGAAGCCAACTTTATTTGCAATAATGTAATACATTTTAAAAGCAAGTTTGCAAATCTGTTTTGTTATCAAAGTAATGAAGTAAAGGTACATACAAGTAACCACACGGAAGTGACTATCCCAATAGCCACCACAACATAGCACGAATCCCGATTCGTACCACCCATCAAGTTTTAATTTAAAAGGTTGTAGTCTAACTCTTGAAAGACCTTGCCAAGCGTGTCCATAACCTAGGGCGAGGCTATTCGAATAGTTTTAACCCTGCAGGGGTGTACCAATGTACCCACACTTGGGCGCCTTTAAGCCACAAAGCACACTTCCGAAGGTATGTTTGCACGGCTAAGTCCTCGAGACATTTCCAATCTTGTGTATTAACTACGAGCAGCTCGTATGGGTAGAAACACCATGCGCTTACATTGCAAGCGAAAGACAACAAGTCCCATCACGGGTGAAGTCTTTCTGACACTACAATGCTCCCAACACCATCCCTCCCGCGACTCCTGCGACTCGAGTCAATACACGCCAAAGTACTAAGTCAAGAGAGGTCCATACCTCTAATGTGGTTAGCACGCTAAAATGCTTGGTTTAGTGTAACAAGATGTTCGGTCCTTGTTGACCCGCACCATTCCATCACCCAAGAATCACACCATCATACCATTGTGCCCAAGTCTAAATCTTTTGTTTTCGCTTTAGTTTTCATAAGTAGCCATAGCACAAGGTGGAAATCATAATCATAATAAGTTTGATGTGATCAAAGTTATCGACAAGTCGATAACCGCCCATTTCTACCGAAACTAAGCATGGCTAAGCAATTGATTCGCAACTACTAAGTGACAAGAGCCCATCCACGAACTCTAAATCACAGCAAGTAACCTAGGCTTATGGTAGTAGAGGATAATCATTTGCTAAGGAAATGCATCTACTAGGCCAACTATTAAAACAAAGTAGCAATGCATACATAGAATTTGTAATCAACATAAATACTTAAAATACTGGGATTAACATGATCAAACTGCTTGCCTTCTTCTTTTGCTCAAATCACATTGAGGGTCGCTCTCGGGATTACATGAAATGTCGAACCCTAGCGAAGGCAAAAGAACCAAGAACAACCAATAAGACTAGCAACACTTAACAAAAGAGCAAGCAAAAATTATCCAAATGCGTGAAACTTATACACAAGGTGAAATACGAATATACCAAGACATAGAAACTGAAAACCTAATTTGGATTTGTGGTGCAAAAGATATTACCTAAGAACTCATTTTCTACCATAATTAGCAATGTAGCAAAAATATTTTCTAGAAAGATTTTGAAGCTGAAATTTTATGGTAGCTACCTACTGGTATAGAGGTAACCCATATAAAATTTCAGGTCATTTGGAGTTAAAATGATTTAGTTATGATTTTCCTAAGATGCAAAACTAGCATAATGCATTCTCGAGAAATAAAAACATGTGCAAAACCTATTTCACATTATAGTATGATAAATAGAGGATTTCCTAACATCAAATTTCTATTTTTAGGATTCACAGGAATTCATCGGTGTCTATTACATCATTAAATGAATTTTTAAGTGCTACTAATAAGGTTAAATCTACTAACATATTTTTCTGTGCTGATTTAGGCCTACCACCATTTTTAGATTAAAGTTTAGTTAATAACAAATTTATCAAAGTTAAAATCATACAATTCGCAGATATACGAGAAAAGATATGCATTTTCCAAGTTTTAATACAATTGGAATATATAAAAATAGCGTAAAACAAGCTATAAAAGATTACAGAATTTTCTACTACGAAGCATAGCTAAAAGCATTTTTATATTAAACTTTAGTGATTTACAAATTTATCACGATTGGTTTCATGTAAAAGGATTTATCTTGAATTAGTTATGAATTTCTAAAGTTTTGATACAATTTTGGTTGATAAATAAATACTTACGAAATAAAAACCAACCCAACCGGAGATAAATAACGTGGGCGCTCGTGGGCGTTGATGCAATATCCAACGAGCCACACGCACGGAGAACAGCCGCGCGCAGCGATTCAACGAGAGCTGCACCGTTGGATCAAGATCCAACGGCTCACGAGAAGGATGCAGCCGGCGGTGCGGTTGCCTTGGCGCTCACGGCCGTAGATCTCAAGATGAGCGGCGCGGAGAGCACTTCGTCGGAAGGTCCGACAGCGCGCATGATCGTGGCGCGATCAAGCGATGGGCGGCCAAGAATGACGAGGAACCGGATGGTCGAATGCATACAAGATCCGGGCGCGGATCGCAAAATGGACAGCGGTCCAAGATTGAAGTGCATTTAGGAGTGCCGACACGTGGGCCGCATGTCGGTGGTGAGAGTCACACATGCGAGTCTTAACACACGTGCAAAGGCGCGCGTGGTCCCACCGTCGATGACTTAAGGAGGTTTTTAGGAATGACTACTTAATTACTAATGACCAATGATTAGTGATGATTAGCAATTAATGTGTCCTAAAGATTTTGAGCAGAGGCGATTTGGGGGACAGAGGGCCCACACGTCGATGACCCAAAGTAATTTCGGACACATTAATGGCATACATCGATTAGCAATTCATCGTGCCCTAAAAATCGGCGAAAATGGGAGCTTCTCAACCGACAAAACCGAGTGGCTTTCACGGCTTGTCGCCGGCGACTCGCGGCGCGGCGCCACAACTATCAAAATGGGTTCGCAATAGTGTTGCGGACCCAACGGTGATGACCTCGCCGCGCGGAGGTTCGAACGCCGTGGCCGAAAAACAAGAAAAAAGCCGACACGGCAAAACACGAAAATAGCAAGATGCTCTGCTGCGGTCCAAGGAGGCGAGTGCCAAGACTTCTAGGGACTACATAGAAGCTACCTTAGAGAGGAGCTTCAAAGATGGCGGGAAGACTTGAACACGATGAAGTCCACCTGAGTCAAGAAGATGAAGTGGAAGATGAAGTTACGAGCAAAATGAGTGGAACCAAATCATCACCACACTTCATTATAGCTCAAAGAGGCTCCAAAAGCAAATAATTGCAAAAGAACCACTTACCTGAGTTGGAGAAGAAAGGGGTGAAACCAACAAAATCTCCAAACTTAAAATTGAGCGATTCCCGTGAATGCAACCCAAAATCAAGTTAGGAGAAATATAAAGGAGGTTGAGGAGTTCAAAGGGTGCAAGAAATGTTGAAGATGAACCACTTTGGACACCAAGGCCGCCATGGGAGCACTCGGGTCAACAATGGTGGATTGAAGGTTTGAGAGGGTTTTGAGCTCAAACACAAAGAGTAGCTAGGTGTGGTGCAAAAGAACACCGTGGAGGACCTAGAGGCTATTTATAGGAAAGGAATTAGGGTTCGAGCGAGAACCCGAGTCCATGGTGGGCTCGGTTCATGCTCTGGTTGTAGACCAAGAAAGATGGGAGCAAGTGAGCATGGTGACAATGGAGGAGAAAGCACATGCGCATTAAATGCATTGCGAGAGAGCGTTGGCGAAAGCAACTTGAGGTGACACCACAAGCCCCCATGCTCTCTTTCTCTCTCGCCATGAACGCATGCGCTTCGCGGAGAAGCCGAGGAGGAAGAAGAACGGAGAAGGCAAACCACGACCGTTGGATTAAAAATGGGCGGTCACGATTAACGAGTTCGCCGGACGACCGGTTGCCCTCGAGGAATACGGGCGGTTGGATCGAGATCAACGGTCCCAATTTGTTAATGTAACCGAGGGTCCAATGCTCACACGAACGTGGGCCACGCGATCACGAATCCAGCGGTGATATCGCGCGCGCGTTTTGAAAGGGTGGCTCGGTGTAGTTAGTTGATGGACCGAATCAATTGGCTCGAGCCAGAGTCCGACTCGAACCAGATAATGAGTAAAACCAAGTTTGACTTTGAAATAAAGCAGAGACTTTGAAAGATTTATTTGAGATAGCAAATTAACTCCAAAAATTATGAAAATTTTACAGGAGCTTGCTAACTCAGATATTAACCTTGTGTAAAATTTTCAGAGGTTTTATACTGTGAATAAATCTCCCAAAATTCTGCAAGGCTCTGTTTTAATGTTTGATGAGAGTCAAACAGGTTTGACTACCCTCCAAAATATTCAAACAATTTCTAAAATTGTGAAATTTTTCAGAGGGTCACATAACATCCCAAGAACTTAGGAAAAATATTTCAGAGGATGATCAAAACATTTGACAAGAATGTTTTTGAAGGAACAGATTTGCATCAAAAGACTTGTGACTTTGCATTTCCATAAGTCTTGTACAATACTTGTCCAATACAAGCGGAAACACATGATGTAAGGAAAAGTTTTAATTTCTACTCATTTTCTTACATTTGAAACACAAGCCCAAAATTGGGATGTTACAACTCTCCTCTTACAAGAATCTCGGCCAGAGATTCCGTTTACTCGGAGAAGAAAGAAGGAAAATCTGCACGAAGGCGATCTTCGCTCCCAAGTTGCTTCATCTTGAATGGTTTGACCATTGAACCTTAAGGAACTTGATGGCACGGTTCCTTGTTCTCCGTTCAGTTCCTCAAGAATACGAGCAGGATGCTGCGGTGGGTCAAATTCTCACGCACATCGAGAGCTTCAGCGGAGTTTCCTCGGTCGGGACACGGAGGCACTTCTTGGTGTGAAACATGGAACACATCATGCACACCTCAAGTGCAGTGGCGGCTCAATCGTATGCAATCGCTCCAACTCTCTCGACGATACTATAAGGCCCAACATATCGAGGAGCCAACTTGCCCTTGATGCCAAAACGCCGATGGCCCTTCAATGGTGAGACTTTGAGATACACAAAGTCATTGGGCTCAAAGCTCAACTCACGGCGACGACGATGCGCATAGCTCTTTTATGCGGATCGTGCGCGAGATGCTCGCGGATCAATCGAACACGCTTTCGGCCTCATTGATCAACTCGGGCGAAAAAGCGCCGCTCGCCGATCTCGACCAGTTCAATGGGGTTCTGCATCTCCTCCCATACAAAGCCTCAAATGGTGCCATGCCAAGGCGGCTGAAAAGTCGTTGTTGTAGGAGAACTTCGGCAAATGGTAGGCACTTCTCCACTTCTTCCCATAGGAAAGGACACAAGCACGAGCATATCTTCCAACACTTGGTTGACTTCGCTCCGTCGACCATCGATCCCGAGGATGAAAGGTCAGGTTTGAAATGAAGCGGTCCCCATAGCCTCTTGCGGACTATGCCAAAACCGCGAGGTGAAAAGTGCACCACGATCGAAATAATCGTCTTGGTGACACCGTGAAGACTCACAATCCTCGAGACATAAAGTTCGCCAAAGGCCCCACACGTGAGTCTTGACAGAAGGAAATGTGCCACTTTAGTCAACTTTGTCGATCACGACCCAAATAGCATCATTCCCTTTGACGAGCGGGGCAATCCGGTGATGAAGTCCATGCCAGCGAATCTCACTTCCACTGCACCGGCAAAGGTCGAAGAAGACTGCTGACGCCGATGCTCGCCCTTCACACGACAAAGACACGCCGCGACTCGACAACGAACACAGCAATCTCGCTTCATTCGGGTCCACCGAATCTCTGGCGAAGATCTGATACATCTTAGTAGCCGGGATGGATAGACAAAGGAGAATCATGGGCTTAGCGGAGAATCAAATTCCGCAATTCCATGACCTTAGGAACCACAAGACGCTGTCCAAACCACACAACGCCATGTTCATCCTCCGAAAAGCACTTGGCTATCCCATCCTTGATGTTACGCTGATTGACTCACGCCAACATATGTCTCGCTGCGCGCCTGATTTGGTCCACCAAGGTTGGTTGCACAACCAATGTAGCAAGAGAACCGTGCTCGATCAAACCCAAATTGAGGCGCCGTCGAAATGAGGGTAGGCCGCTCTTGGAGCATCAACATGTTACAATACACCCTCCGATCGAGTGCATCCGCAACGACATTGGCCTTGCCCGATGGTATCGAATACCCATGTCATAGTCCTTGATCAACTCCAACCATCTTCTTTGCACGAGGTTCGGATCGTTTGGGTGAACAAGTATTTCAAGCTCTTGTGGTCGAATACACCTCACAGCGGTTACCAATCGGATAATGCGCCAAATCTTGAGTGCATGGACCACAACACTAACTCCAAGTCATGAGTAGGATAGTTGAGTTCATGAGGCCTCAACTGTCGCGATGCATAGGCCACAACCTTGCCCTCCCGCATAAGAACACAACCTGCACCACGACGAGAAGCATCACAATAGATATCAAAACTCTTGTGAACATCGGGGAGAACAAGCATGGGGTGAGGTCAACCTCTTCTTGAGTTCCCGAAACTCACATCACAAGCAAATGCGACCACTCAAATTTCTTGTCTTTCTTAAGCAATTCGGTCATAGGCTTTGCAATCTTGGAGAAATTCTCGATGAAGCGGCGATAGTAGCCACCAAATCAAGAAAACTCCGCACATCGGTGACCGACTTGGCTGACCCAAGATAGCACATCACCGACCTTGCTAGGATCCACGACCACACCTCCTGCTGAAAGAACATGGCCCAAGAATGCCACTTCCTTCAGCGAACTCGCACTTGCCGAATTTGGCATACAACGGTGCTCACGCAGACTGCCCAACACAAGCTTAAGATGCTCGGCATGCTCTTCTTCACTCTTGGAGTAGATAAGGATATCATCGATGAATACCACCACAAACCTATCCAAATACTCCATGAATACAGAGTTCATAAGATTCATGAACAAAGCGAGAGCATTAGTCAAACCAAAAGACATGACGGTTGTACTCGTAAAGACCATAACGAGTAGCAAAGCGGTCTTCGAATATCCTCGGCCACGATCCCGACTTGATGATAGCCCAATCTCAAGTCAATCTTGGAGAAGACACGTGCTCGGTCAACCGATCGAAAAGATCATCAATACGGGGCAAAGGATACTTGTTCTTCACCGTCACTTCATTAAGCGGACGGTAATCAACACATGCGCAAGGTCTTGTCCTTCTTCTTCACAAAATAATGGACAACCCAAGGAGATGAGCTAGGGCGAATGAAACCCTTCTCTTCTAGCTCACCTAGTTGCTTCTTCACTCTTCCAACTCATTAGGAGGCATGCGTCGGCCTCTTAGAAATAGGGCGATGCAGGCGAAGAACTCTATCACAAACTCGGATCTCGAGCAGGAGGCATCCGGGCAAATCTTCGGAAAGACATCCGCGAAGTCACACACCGTGGGGACATCGTGAATCTCAATGCTAGCTTTGCTTCAAGGGCATAAAGATGGGGCTCTACTTGAATCGTGCGAAAACCCAACCTGTTCACTGAAGGGTGGTGAGGTAGACAATCTTTACGCTGTCGATTTGCCCCAAGTGTTGGGACAACCAATCCATGCCAAGAATCACATCCAAGCGCGAGTCGAGCGGGATGAGATTCGCCAAGAATCCCACTCCTTCGATGTGGATAGGAACATCCGGCATACTTGAGTCGCTCTCATTTCCAACCCGAGAGCGAATGAGCGGTGGAATCCCAGAGGAACACGGTGAAGTCCACAATCAACGACAAAAGACCTCGAAATAAAAGAATGCGAAGCTCGAGTCAAATAAAGCGTCAGCGGGATGCAAACTAACAAGGAGCGTACCCAACACCACGTCGGGCGCCTCCTGTGCCTCCTCACCGAGATATGATTGACTCGGTCGCTCCCCAAGCCAGGGTCTTACGGTCGGTGGGTGACCACTCCCGCCCGCGTCCTCCATTAGGGCGAGGGCCGCTCGATCTTCTTAGGACAACTACTCGCGTAGTGGCCCTTGTTGTGGCGATGAAGCGGTGGCGCTGGTGCGGGTTGCGGGAACACCTGCGGTGGGTCGCGGTGCCTGCGATCGAGTCACGACTGCGGAGGGCGTGGAGCTGGTCTTGAAGGCCTCGGCGGTGGTGAAGCCAGGCGAACGGCCACCGGTGCGAGCCCAACTCGAGGGGCGAACGAGGCCACTGCGCGATCGTGAGCCTCCCACTTGCGCTTGCGGGACTCGCCGGCGCTCTCGCCTTGTGCTCGGCGATGATGGCCTTGTCCACCAAGGTGCGGAAATCGAAGTCCACAATAGAGAGCTTGTCCTGAAGCTCCTCGCACAAACCCTCCATGAACTTCTCTGCTTGGCCTCATCGGTGGCCACCTCGGCGAGGCGTACCTCGCCAAATGGTTGAACTTCGTGGAGGTACTCGATCCACGATTGCGCCCTGTTTGGCGCAAGAACTCCTTCTTCTTGACCTTCATCGTGCCGGCGGGGACATGGGCCCGACGAAAAGTCGATCGGAACTCCTCCCGAGACCACGTGTCCGCGGTGCATGGCGAGGAAGTTCTCCCACCATGAGAGTGCCGCGCCCTCCAACCGATGGGATGCGAAAAGTGCGCTCTCGCTCACGGCATCGAGCAGCGTTGAGCTTCACTCACCGAGGCGCGCCGATGCGTCTGCGTCCAAGGATCCTGGGCGAGAGAAGGTGGGAGGCGAGCACGGAGAAACTCGCAAGTCCCCACGAGGCCGGGAACCACCTCCGGATCCGGAGGCACGAGTGAGTGGAGGTGTTCTGGCGATGACCTCCAACACCCTACGGTCCTCCGAGCGATTGCGTTCGATCTGCATGAGGACTTCCGCCATGGTCGGAGGAGGAAGATCCTCATCGGGACTACGGTGATTCGGCCGCTCGTGTCCCACCACCATCTGATTTACTAAGACAAGTTAGATACTGATTCAAGACCCAAGAGCACAAATCCAAACTTAGTTAAAATGACCAGCGAACAGCCACAAAAGAACATGAGATCATAAGTCACGAATCCACTTCCGAAACGACTAACCCGTATGGAAGAACGAGTAATCGTTTGAAGACCCAAAATTTCAGAACTAAAATCGCTCAAAACAGTCAAAAATCAAGGTATAACCACTGATAGAGTATAGGCGATAGCTAATCTCATATCACTTCTTACCCTTCTATCCCCACAAGTTTTAGTCGGATTAGCCTCTCATTTTCAGCACTATATACTAATTCGAGCTAGCTGCCCGAATATGCACTTCTTTGTCTGAATTTCGCCTTCAAGCCCTTAGCCAAATTTGAAATTCCAGGCTCTATTCCTTACTCCAACGGCCAAGACTCAATTTAAGGCTCTCATGTTTCTCCCAAAACCAAGTTAATCGATTAAACAACTATCCTTTGAAAAGAAGATGAGAGGAAAAACAGTTTTTTTTCCAATTTAACCAAGAATAAGGTGAGATGAGCAAGCTAAGATAGATAAGGAATAAAATCTGAGAACTTACTTAAGTTTTTACAAACCTTTTGAAAGTAAGTTTTCAAAATATTCTAAAGCGACCAAGCTAGGGGTTTCTACTGTCGTATGGCTCGATACCAACTTTGTGAGGACCCTAATATTTAACTAGTAACACTTAACCTCCAATTGGTTCTAGCATTACTAATTAAACATTCTAAGCCTCGATGGGCATATGTTTCCCAATTGCAACATATGCACATCATCACAAAATTACACATCATTTCCATACAACATACATCACTAAGTCCAACAACGACATACATAAAGTAAAGTTATTACAAAAGAGAGCCGACCAGCCAAACAGAACAATATACAAGAATGACAATGGAAGCAAAAGGTGCCATAAGATGGCTAGAACAAAAGTCGACCAGTTAGCCATACACCCACAAGGCAACCGGCCAGAGACGCCAAGCTAGTCGCCCGCAAGCTACCACAACACACTCACAAAAGTGAGGCCCTCCGCTCACCTTCTTCTTCTCGCAATGAACAATTAAGCATAGCATCACAGTACAAAGATTGTCTTTGTACCCAAGATCGACGTGTGGAATAGCAGACCTATTCATAAACTACATGCAAGCTTATTTAGGTGGAGGTTGTATGTCTCATTTGCATGAAGCCAACTTTATTTGCAATAATGTAATACATTTTAAAAGCAAGTTTGCAAATCTGTTTTGTTATCAAAGTAACAAATAAGTAAAGGTACATACAAGTAACCACACAAGTGACTATCCCAATAGCCACCACAACATAGCACGAATCCCGATTCGCACCACCCATCAAGTTTTAATTTAAAAGGTTGTAGTCTAACTCTTGAAAGACCTTGCCAAGCGTGTCCATAACCTAGGGCGAGGCTATTCAATAGTTTTAACCTGCAGGGGTGTACCAATGTACCACACTGCATCGCTTTAAGCCACAAAGCACACTTCCGAAGGTATGTCGTACGGCTAAGTCCTACGAGACATTTCCAATCTTGTGTATTAACTCACAGCCGCTCGTATGGGTAGAAACACCATACGCTTACATTGCAAGCCGAAAGACAACAAGTCCCATCACGGGTGAAGTCTTTCGGACACTACAATGCTCCCAACACCATCCCTCCTGCGACTCCCTGCGACTCGGAGTCAATACACGCCAAAGTACTAAGTCAAGAGAGGTCCCATACCCTCTAATGTGGTTAGCACGCTAAAATGCTTGGTTTAGTGTAACAAGATGTTCGGTCCTTGTTGACCCGGGCACCATTCCAGTCACACCCAAGAATCACACCATCATACCATTGTGCCCAAGTCTAAATCTTTTTGTTTTCAGTTTTAGTTTTCATAAGTAGCCATAGCACAAGGTGGAAATCATAATCATAATAAGTTTGATGTGATCAAAGTTATCGACAAGTCGATAACCGCCCATTTCTACCGAAACTAAGCATGGCTAAGCAATTGATTCGCAACTACTAAGTGACAAGAGCCCATCCACGAACTCTAAATCACAGCAAGTAACCTAGGCTTATGGTAGTAGAGGATAATCATTTGCTAAGGAAATGCATCTACTAGGCCAACTATTAAAACAAAGTAGCAATGCATACATAGAATTTGTAATCAACATAAATACTTAAAATACTGGGATTAACATGATCAAACCGCTTGCCTTCTTGCTGTTGCTCAAACTGTTGTGGAGGGTCGCTCTGGGATTACCGCAAATGTCGAACCCTAGCGAAAGGCAAAAGAACCAAGAACAACCAATAAGACTAGCAACACTTAACAAAGAGCAAGCAAAAATTATCCAAATGCGACGAAACTTATACACAAGGTGAAATACGAATATACCAAGACATAGAAACTGGAAAAACCTAATTTGGATTTGTGGTGCAAAAGATATTACCTAAGAACTCATTTTACTATAATTAGCACTGTAGCAAAAATATTTTCTAGAAAGATTTTGAAGCTGAAATTTTATGGTAGCTACCTACTGGTATAGAGGTAACCCATATAAAATTTCAGGTCATTTGGAGTTAAAATGATTTAGTTATGATTTTCCTAAGATGCAAAACTAGCATAATGCATTCTCGAGAAATAAAAACATGTGCAAAACCTATTTCACATTATAGTATGATAAATAGAGGATTTCCTAACATCAAATTTCTATTTTTAGGATTCACAGGAATTACGGTGTCTATTACATCATTAAATGAATTTTTAAGTGCTACTAATAAGGTTAAATCTACTAACATATTTTTCTCAAATGATTTAGGCCTACCACCATTTTTAGATTAAAGTTTAGTTAATAACAAATTTATCAAAGTTAAAATCATACAATTCGCAGATATACTGAGAAAAGATATGCATTTTCCAAGTTTTAATACAATTAGAATATATAAAAATAGCGAAAACAAGCTATAAAAGATTACAGAATTTTCTACTACGAAGCATAGCTAAAAGCATTTTTATATTAAACTTTAGTGATTTACAAATTTATCACATTGGTTTCATGTAAAAGGATTTATCTTGAATTAGTTATGAATTTCTAAAGTTTTGATACAATTTTCAGGTTGATAAATAAATACTTACGAAATAAAACCAACCCAACCGAGATAAATAACGTGGGCGCTCGTGGGCCGTTGATGCAATATCCAACGAGCCACACGCGACGGAGAACAGCGCACGCGCGATTCAACGAGCTCACCGTTGGATCAAGATCCAACGGCTCACGAGGAAGGATGCAACCGGACGGTGCGGTTGCCTTGGCGCTCACGGTAGTAGATCTCAAGATGAGCGGCGCGAGAGCACTTCGTCGGAAGGTCCGATTGCACGCATGATCGTGGCGCGAGATCAAGCGATGGGCGGCCAAGAATGACGAGGGAACCGGATGGTCCGAATGCATACAAGATCCGGGCGCGGTCGCCAAAATGGACGGCGGTCCAAGATTGAAGTGCATTTAGGAGTCTTGACACGTGGGGCGCGTGTCGGTGGCGAGAGTCACACATGCGAGTCTTAACACACGTGCCACGATCGCGCGTGGTCCCACTGTCGCTGACTTAAAGGAGGTTTTAGGACGACTACTTAATTACTAATGACCAATGATTAGTGATGATTAGCAATTAATGTGTCCTAAAGATTTTGAACAGAGGCGATTTGGGGACAGAGGGCCCACACGTCAGTGACCCAAAAAGGTAATTTCGGACACATTAATGGCATACAGCGATTAGCAATGCATCGTGCCCTAAAAATCGGCGAAAATGGGAGCTTCTCAACTGACAAAACCCGAGTGGCTTTCACGGCTTGTCGCCGGCGACTCCGGTCGCGGCGGCGCCCACAAACTATCAAAATGGGTTCGCAATAGTGTTGCGGACCCAACGGTGATGACCTCGCCGGCGGTGGAAGTGCAGGCAGCGGCGGCCTGAAAAACAAGAAAGAAGCCGACACGGCAAAACACGAAAATAGCAAGATGCTCTGCTGCGGTCCAAGGAAGCGAGTGCCAAGACTTCTAGGGACTACATAGAAGCTACCTTAACCGAGAGGAGCTTCAAAGATGGCCGGGGAAGACTTGAACACGATGAAGTCCACCGGAGCCGAAGAAGATGAAGTGGAAGATGAAGTTCTGAGCAAAATGAGTGGAACCAAATCATCACCACAGCTTCATTATAGCTCAAAGAGGCTCCAAAAGCAAATAATTGCAAAAAGAACCACTTACCTGGTTTGGAGAAGAAAGGGGTGAAACCAACCGAAAATCTCCAAACTTAAAATTGAGCGATTCTGTGAATGCAACCCAAAATCAAGTTAGGGAAATATAAAGGAGGTTGAGGAGTTCAAAGGGTGCAAGAAATGTTGAAGATGAACCACTTTGGACACCAAGGCCGCCATGGGAGCACTCGGGTCAACAATGGTGGATTGAAGGTTTGAGAGGGTTTTGAGCTCAAACACAAAGAGTAGCTAGGTGTGGTGCAAAAGAACACCGGGAGGACCTAGAGGGCTATTTATAGGAAAGGAATTAGGGTTCAGGCGAGAACCCGAGTCCATGGTGGGCTCGGTTCATGCTCTGTTGTAGACCAAGAAAGATGGGAGCAAGTGAGCATGGTGACAATGGAGGAGAAAGCACATTGCGCATTAAATGCATTGCGAGAGACGTTGACGAAAGCAACTTGAGGTGACACCACAAGCCCCATGCTCTCTCTTTCTCTCGCCATGAACGCACGCCTTTCGCGCGAGAAGCCGAGGAGGAAGAAGAACAGAAGGCAAACCACGACCGTTGGATTAAAAATGGGCGGTCACGATTAACGAGTTCGCCGGACGATCCGGTTGCCCTCGAGAATACGGGCGGTTGGATCGAGATCCAACGGTCCCAATTTGTTAATGTAACCGAGGGTCCGAATGCTCACACGAGCGTGGGCCACGCGATCCGAATCAACGGTGATATCGCACGCGTTTTGAAAGGGTGGCTCGGTGCGATTAGTTGATGGACGAATCAATTGGCTCGAGCGAGTCCGACTCGAACCCGAGTAACAGAAAACCAAGTTTGACTTTGAAATAAAACAGAGACTTTGAAAGATTTATTTGAGATAGCAAATTAACTCCAAAAATTATGAAAATTTTACAGGAGCTTGCTAACTCAGATATTAACCTTGTGTAAAATTTTCAGAGGTTTTTATACTGTGAATAAATCTCCCAAAATTCTGCAAGGCTCTGTTTTAATGTTTGGTGAGAGTCAAACAGGTTTGACTACCCTCCAAAAATATTCAAACAATTTCTAAAAATTGTGAAATTTTTCAGAGGGGTCACATACCATCCCAAGAACTTAGGAAAAATATTTCCAGAGGATGATCAAAACATTTGACAAGAATGTTTTTGAAGGAACAGGATTTGCATCAAAAGACTTGTGACTTTGCATTTCCATAAGTCTTGTACAATACTTGTCCAATACAAACGGGAAACACATGATGTAAGGAAAAGTTTTAATTTCTACTCATTTTCTTACATTTGAAACACAAGCCCAAAATTGGGATGTTACAAGAAACTTTGGGTAGAACAGTGAACCAAGAGGATAGGAGTAATGAATTTCTGAGGGCAATCACTAAAGGTCCTAGATTGGAGTTCCCTGTGTTTGATGGAGACAATCCTTTGGGGTGGATTCGACAATGTGATAAATATTTTGATTTAGCTAAGGTTCTAGAAGAAAACAGAAGTGACTTAGTAGTTTCATATATGACTGAAAGGGCTGATAATTGGCTAAGAGGTTCAGGATTGCTAGCTAACCAGGTAACTTGGTCCCTGTTAAAGATGAAATTTTTTGATAGATTTGCTACTCATAGTATCTATGATATCATTGAAGAATTCCATGCAATACAGCAGCACCAATCATCCGTGGCACAATATATTGACAAGTTTGAAGAACTCATGGCCATCATGAGGAGTGAAAATCCCATGCTAAGAGAAGGCTATTTTGTTAAATGCTTTGTTAAAGGGCTGAGAGAAGACATCAAACACTATGTTAAACCTCATATACCTCAGAGTCTTTGTGAGGCTTATTGGATGTCAAAGGATTTGGAGAAAGGAGCCAATGCCAATGCAAGGCGAACTGGACCTACAATAGGTTCAGGTTTTCAGAGAAATGGGTTTTTCAAGGGAGGTTTTCACAAGCACAACTTCAGGGCTGTGAATATGAACAAATCAAGTAATCTCGGGGACACTCTGGACCACATTAGAAAAACCAACAAACCAATTTATCCCATGGTGATTACCAGGAACAGGAAAATGTTGGTATTGTCTTTGAAAAATGGGCTCTAGGACACACTTGCAAGCAATCCAAGGTGTTAAATATCATGGTAATGGATTCGAGAGTTTGGATGATGGGAATTAAATTTGGCCTTAGAAGATGAGCAAGAGGGAAAATCAAGAGAAGGAGACTCAAACACCACCAGTGGAGGAACTCTTGCAAATATCTTTACAAGCTCTCAAGGGAATGCCTTATGTAGCAACCTTTTCAGCTTATTATCGTATAAAGGGGAAAAAGAGTAGCATTGGTGGATAGTGGTAGCTCACATACCTTTATAGACTTGAAGTTTGCTTTGCTAGTGCACAGGTGTAGCCCGAACAATGATCTACAAAAGGTGAAAGTAGTGGTGGTGGGATCTTGTACACTGGAGCACATATAGCCAAGTGTGAGTACAACATACAGGAGAAAGGTTCTAGGGAACTTTAAGGTGCTGAAATTGCAATCCTATGATGTTATATTGGGATGTGACTAGATTTACAACCACAACCCCATAAACTTGAATCGAAAACCAGGAGCTGATTATTAGAAAAGGGGCGACATGAGATGACAATCCTTGATTTCACAAAGAAGACCACTTGAGAAGTTCATCAATGCCCAACAACTTAACAAACTTTGCAATAAAGAGATCATGGGTTTTCTCATACAACATTGTGAAGAGAAGATGGAAAGGCTTGATCAATCACCACCGTTGAGGCACGATGGGTCATTAGAAAAATATCAATCAGTCTTCTTGGAACCTTCTGAACTCCCTCCTTCCAGGGCTTGTGATCACTCTATTCCTTTAAAGCCAGATGCCATTCCACCAAATGTGAGGCCTTATAGAGTACCATTTCAACAGAAGAGGGAATTTGAGAAACAAATAAGGCAATTGCTAGAAACATCAATAATTAGGCCTAGTGAAAGTCCCTATGCTTCTCCTACCATACTGGTGAGAAAGAAAGATGGGAATTGGAGAATGTGCATAGATTATAGAAAACTCAATGCACAGACTGTGAAAAACAAATTTCCCATTCCGGTGATTGAAGACTTGCTTGATGAACTGCATGGGGCACAATACTTTTCCAAACTAGAATTAAGGTCGGGTTACCACCAAGTGAGAATGAAGGAAGAAGATGTCTTCAAAATAGCATTTAGAACATACTTTGGACATTTTGAATATTTGGTCATGCCTTTTGGGCTCACAAATGCCCCAGCCACCTTCCAATCACTTATGAACAATGTATTCAGAGATTATCTCAGGAAATATGTTTTGGTTTTCTTTGATGATATTTTGGTATATAGCAAGGATTTTGAGGAGCATGTCACCCATTTGGAATATGTGCTGAAATTACTACAACATGAGCAACTCTTTGCCAAAATGAGTAAATGTGATTTTGCTGTGAGACAAGTCCAATACTTGGGACATATAATCAGTGGAGAAGGAGTATCGACTGACCCAACTAAAATTGAAGCTGTGAAGGATTGGCCAAGTCCTGAAAACATCACACAATTGAGGAGTTTCCTAGGACTTACAGGTTACTATCGAAGGTTTGTAAAGGATTATGGTCTGATCTGCAGACCACTCCATGATGTATTGAAGAAAGAAGCTTTTCAGTGGGGAGATAAGCAAGAAGGTGCTTTCCAAACACTTAAGAGGTGTATGACCACCACTCTAGTGTTAGCCCTACCAAATTTTGATGAACCTTTCACCTTAGAGACTGATGCTTGTGGGACTGGAATAGGGGGAAGTATTGATGCAGAGAGGAAGGCCCATTGCTTACTATATCAAGTCCTTGGGAGTTAAATCGGTTGCTCTTTCTACATATGAAAAAGAAGTTATGGCTATTTTAGAGTCTTTAAGAAAATAGGGGCATTACTTTCTTGGTAATCTGCTTATCATCTAAACTGATCAAAGAAGTTTGAAATTTATCACTGAACAGAAAATCTCTGAAGGAATACAACACAAGCTTATGCTTAAACTGTTGGAGTTTGAATATGTTATTGAGTATAAACAAGGGAAGGGGAACAAAGTGGCAGACGCACTTTCTAGGAGGGAACAATGCAATGCTATGACAATGATAACACCTGCTTGGATGGAGGACATAGAGAAGAGTTATGAAAATGATAGCCAGTGTCAAGAATTGTTGAGTCAGTTGGTGGTTAAGGCCGACCCAAATGGACAGTATTCCTTACACTCGGGAGTGATCCAGTATCAAGGCAGAATAGTTGTTGGGAATGATTCATCTTTGAAGAACAAAATTCTGGAATCACTGCACTCCTTAGCCCTCGGGGGGCATTCTGGAATAGCAGCCACTTATCAAAGAGTGCAGCGCTTATTCTATTGGCCAGGGCTGAAGAAGAATATTCGGACATTTGTGAGTGAATGTGCGGTTTGTCAGAGATCAAAAGGGGAGCACTGTCACTCTCCCAGTTTGCTAGAACCCATGACCATCCCTGATATGGCGTGGACGCATATTTCGATGGATTTCGTTGAGGGCTTACCCAAGTCTAATGGTAAGGAGGTAATTCTTGTGGTTATTGATAGACTTACTAAATATGGGCATTTCATACCATTGTCACACCCATACACTGTCCAAACTGTGGCTCAAGCATTCATTGAAAATGTGTTTAAGCTCCATGGTTTGCCAAAAACCATAGTGACTGATCGAGATCGCATATTCACTAGTCGGTTTTGGCAAGAGATCTTCAAAGTATGGAAGGTGTCCTTGAGATTCAGCACCGCATATCATCCGCAGACCGACGGGCAAACGGAGAGATTAAATCAATGTCTAGAATCATACCTCAGGTGCATGGCATTTTGGAACCAAAGAAGTGGTATTATTGGCTAGCATTGGCGGAATAGTGGTATAACACAACCTATCACTCATCACTAAAGATCACTCCTTACCAAGCTCTCTATGGGAATCCCCCACCAATCATTAGCGAAACTTCTATTCCCGGACCTGAGAACACCGAAGCTAGAGATTTCTTGGCTGAAAAAGAAAAGATGCTGCGACAGATCAAGCACAATCTGGCTCAAGCACAAGCTAGAATGAAGAAGTATGCAGATCAAAAGAGGAGTGAAAGAATTTATGAAGTAGGAGATATGGTATATTTGAAAATGCAACCTTATAGGTTATCTTCCTTTGGTCTTCGACAGTCCTTGAAGCTAACAAGCAAGTTTTATGGTCCCTTTAGGATTTTACAGAGAATAGGAATGGTAGCTTATCAATTGCAATTACCAGATGGAGTGGGTATTCACTCGGTATTCCACATAAGCCAACTTAAGAAGCACTTGGGGCCCAAAGCCATTCCTGATTCAAGACTACCATTGGTGGATGCAGAAGGCAGAATCAAGACCGAACCCATTGCTGTTCTGGACACTCGGGCATTACCAAGGCCTCCCAATTTGGTTACACAGTGGTTAGTACAATGGTTGAACCTATCTCCTGAAGAGTCTACATGGGAAGACGCTAATTTCATAAAAGGGGTTTTTCCAGAGTTCTATGCTGAAACTATTCGCAATTGGTTTCCAGCAGAGGAATCTTGAGGCAAGATTCATTTCAGGGAGAGGTATTGTCACAACCGAAGTCTTCAGGCTATTTGGAGTTGTCTGGCAAAGAACTGAAGCAAGCAGGAAGATAGTTTGTTGGGTTATAAAGATTGGACGGCGTAGATGTCTCCATACCGTTTCGTCAAAGTTTAACGTTGGGGATTGATCAGTCAGTTTACTGTGGGGAGGTTTCACTCTTTACTGCTGCTTTTGTCAAACATTACTGCTAGCCAAACTCTTTTATCTTTTACTGTTTGGATCTCAAGTTGTATTAAACTATGTTGAAATTACTTATTCTTAGCTAGGGTTAGCTTACGCTCTTTCTCTAGCGCCGTTTTTCCCTATATTACAGACTACACTGAATCTGTCCAGAAATTGATAGTTCAGATTTTGAGGTTGTGACACCCCTGCCCCCTCTATCCGGCGCCACCTCCCGACGCCCCAATCCTCCCCGCCGCCGCCGCCCGATCCTGCTCGCTGGGAGGCGTCCTGGTCGCCCGCCGCGCCGCCGATCCCGCCCTTCGCGGCCTCCCATTTCCGCGCTGCCCTCTCCTCCCTCGCCGCCTCCCTCCTCGCGCCCCCCGACCCGGACCCCGACCCCGCGCCCGCCCTCCTCGCCCACTCCTTCCCCACCCTCCTCGCCGTCTCAGCGCTCGCCTCCCTCGAACTCCTTTCCCTCCTCCGCCCCAAGCCCTTCCTCGGCCTCGCGGTTTTCTCGTTCCGCCGCACGCTCTCCCCGCCGCCCGCCCTCGCCGAGTTCTCCCTCGCCATATCGCTCGCCAGCCGCGCCCGCGACCCCGCCGCCGCGGCCGCCCTCTTCGCCGACGCCTCCAGCGCCTACTGCCCCGATCAGGCGCTCTACAACGCCCTCATGGCCGCGTACATGCACAGCGGCCGTGCGGACCGCTGCATCGAGGTCTTCCACGCGCTGGAGCGCGACCCGCGCTGTGGGCCGCCCAATGCGGATTCCTACAACATCCTCATCTCCCTCCTCGGTCGCTCCCTCCTCGTTGACCACATGGAGACCACACTCCGGTCGCTGGATGCCTCCGGACAACCCCGCACAGTCGGCACGTATAATGCAATCATCGCCGGGTACCTCACTGCGTGGATGTGGGACAAAATGGGAGCAATGTTCCATGAAATGATGGCAGGTCAAGTTGCTCCAGATACCACTACGCATTTGCTGATGCTAAGAGGGTACACACATGCCGGGATGATTTATAAGATGGAGCTGGCTTATGAGCGTGCCCGTGAGCATGCTGGCAAGGTTGACATGGTGCATATACTTGCAATGCTGTGTGCATACTGCAAGTTTGCACATGTAGATAGGATTCAAAAGATTGAGGAGTTGTTGGAGAAGTTGGGTCCTGAGGATTACAGGCCATGGCTGAGTGTGCTGTTAATTAGGGTGTATGCCCAGGAAGGGTTGGTTGAGGGGATGGAGCGGCGGATTGCCCAGGAAGGGTTGGTTGAGGGGATGGAGCGGCGGATCGCTGAGGCACTGGAACGCAATACCATAGTCACCACAACGCAGGTGATGCGGTCCATCATATCAAGCTATTTTCAGTGCGATGCGGTAGATAAACTCGCACATTTTGTCCAGCAGGCTGAGGAGGCCGGCTGGAAGCTGTGCCGGAGTTTGTACCACTGTAAGATGGTGATGTATGGGAGGCACCACCGACTGGCGGAGATGCATGAGGTGTTGGGTGAGATGGAGTGTTTTAGGTTTGTCCGAACAAAGAAGACCTTTCGGATCATGCACAAGGCATATGTGAATTGTGGGCGGAGAGTTGAGGCTGATACGATACTTGGGATGATGTGGAAGCACGGGTTTGGATACCACTGCGGTGTATTTGTTCAGTAACATGTGAGTAGATACCCCATTCTTAATGCATTGTCTGCTATTCAGAGTTTTTTTTTGTTGCATAAATTGTCTTATTCTCTCTCCAGATGTAGCTATTAAGGTTTGCGTTTAGAAAAGTCGGACAGGACAACATCGAGACAATGCCATACCTAAATTTTAAACTATGGTATTAGTGCATTTGTTGTGTAGAAGAAACAATAGTGGTATATTCAGAAGAACCACATGCCTCATCCACTTGACATTGTGATCAGGTTGTGTAGTATGTTGTCATAAATGATTTTCATAATGGTGCTCAAGCTTCTGAGATTATTCCAAGTAATCTTTGGACCTTTTTAGTTGTTCACTAAGAGAGAACAAAAAACAACAATACTTTGTTAGTTTGAAGTTTCTTAAATAGCCTGCGTATTTTCATGGTTGGATGATGAATTATGTTATTTGTTTCATAGCCTCCTTGGCATCACAATCCAAGCAGACCCTTGCCTCTGAACAAAAAGGCAACTGAATCAGTTTGATATATAATCTGGATTTACGATGTCTCACCATCCATGTTTACCCCTATATTCGGTGCTGTTACAGCACAACCTGGGGGTTCGACTTCATTGTTTAGAGATGCTTGTCTTTGCGCACACTATATTCCGGATTCCCCAACGACTGCATAGATACACGAGGAAGCTTTTCTTAGCTTATGCTGGCTGCACACCCTGCAAAATTTCTATATATCGAGGCTCATTGTTCTGTATTTTTTATAGGAAATATTTTGTTATATATATCATCATCTAGCTGATATATTTTGGTGCTTTTAGTTTTAGGAATTCCTTGATGTTGTGTTGCACTTGCACCTAACTCACCTGATATTTGTTTAGCATCGGCGCAGGTGAGAAAGCATGTCTTGATTGAATGTACAAAGTAATACTTGATTTGAATCAGTACTGCAACTATTCATCATGCCATATTAAATGTCATGACAAGACCAATTTATATTCAATTATTGATTAAACAAGAGTGGATAGCATTGGCATCATTAATGGATATATGAAGTCAAATTAATACGCGTATACAAAGACTCCTATTTTCGGTTTTTTAAGGAATGAACCCTAATATATTATATTTTAACCAGTAGTGCTATAAAATTCATTCAACTTTCAAATTGGTGAGAATTTACTTTATGAGGTTAAGATTAACAGATAATACTATAACCAGGGATAAAATTCCCGACCGGTAACCACCGGTTACCGGCTACCGGACCCCCTCTGGGAAACCAAAAACCGGAACTACAACGTCCGGTTAGCCAATTCAAAATTCAAAATTCGATTTTTGGACGAATTTTAAGCGAATTCAGCCGAATTTCATCCGGAAAAAAACCGGTTTGACCGGTAACCGGCCGGTTACCGGTACCACCGCCTGGCCGGGAAAATGCCCGGGAGCGGTTACATGAACCTTGACTATAACACAGTGGAAACTCCTTTCTGGGAAACACAAGTGTAGGACACGAGGTCCGTTTTCACAGAGAAAGAACTGCCTGGAGACTAATGACATGTGCTAGTTGAAGTCTGCGGTAAAACACAAAAATGTTCCAAGAATAAAAGGAACGCATGATTCACTCTCCAAGTATTTTAGAACTCCTTTCAGAAAAACGTCCAACTAGCCTCAACATCACATGTTTAAAGTTTAAACCCAGCTTTGTTCATAAAGATATGCTAGGACGGGATTGTGGTTTGCGCATTGTTAGTAAGGTTTAAGAGAGAATGTTAAGCACCGACTATATTTTTTTATTAAAAAAAACTTAATAATTCCTAACTTCAGAACTGTTTTATAGGATGTTCTTGAGCATTTCAATTGCTTGCCAATTTGCACACTGAGATCTATTATCGCATAGTGCAAAAGTTGGCTCGGAAAATCAGCTAATGATCCTATATACCTTGCTTATCCAACGTTTGTTCTTTGCGTGCAAGACAGCTCAATATTCATGCTTGCATGTCATGTTGTCCTGCCACAAATGGATCTCTGTCGTATACACTAACATGCCATCAATTTATGCTAGATATGTCAATGTTCACCTAGGCGCTAGGCGGGTGGAGGGTGGCCGCCTAGCTCCTAGCCCACCTAGTCGGCGGTCGAAGCAACTGGCAAACAAAAGCAGCAGGAGAGAGAGAAGGAAGTGAAGAAGAAAAAGAAAAGAAAGAAAAAAGAAAAATAACTTACCTGCCGGCCTGGTCCAGTCCAGCCCAAGCCCATTCGACCGAGTCGGACCGATCAAAAGTCTGCCGGCCTGTCCAGTACTCCAGTCGAAACTTCCCGCTCTCATCCTCTTGCCCCCTACGCCGTCTTCGCCTCATTCTCGCTCTCCCCTCTCCCATCCTGCCGCCGCCTCATCCCCCTTCCATCAACACAAAATCCAGTGGCGGGGAGACCAAATCTGGCGATGGGGGACGTCGATCTGGCCGGAGAGGAAGCAGCGCAAAGGAGAGCCGGGGAGGAGGCGGTGCGCAAAAGGGAGCCGGAGAGGAGGCGACGCGCGAAGGGGAGCTGGAGAGGAGGCGACACGCGAAGGGGAGCTGGAGAGGAGGCGGCGCGCCACGGGGTGCCGAGGAGGAGGCAGCGCGACGGGAGCCGGGGTTTGGAGCCACACGGGTGAGAGCCTCCTCCCTTACCCCTCTTTTCTCCCACGTGCTGCCACCCAGCTCCGCCTGACGCCGCATCGGACCGCCCAGCCACCGCGCCTTGCCCGCCTTGGTCCGCCTTGGACCCGTGTTGACTGCCTAGGCAGGCTGAGCGCCTAGGGGACCGACTGAGCCCGAATCGCAGCGGGTGGCTTGCTCCCAGCGCCTAGGCGGGCAAGGCGGCCGCCTAGGGGAACACTGATACGCCTACTAGTAAGATGTATTTCTCCAACTCGTTGTCTCTTGCTTTTCCTTTCTCTTATGCCAATAAATTCTGGTGTCTTGTTCCTGATTATTGATCATTGGCCTGTGATCTCTATCAGCTCATAACTTTTGAAACCCTCAGTGCATGACTAGTCCCACCACTGTAGTTCACCAAGATGCTAGTTGATGGCTGCAGCGACTAAAGATCTATGAAAGGGAAATATCTCCTTGTCCAACTCCTATCTTCTCCGTCTTACAAAGGAATTTAGAGTTTAGGATGTTATATCTGCATGGTTGATATAGCAATTTCTTTACATGCAATTTAAGAGAGAGCAGGGCTCTGTCTTGGATAGACCATTTATCATAGCTAACCTGAAACAATTTCTGTACTCCTGAGCTAGTGTTTAGATTTTTATGACTTATAATTCAGTTAGCATTGTAGACCATTTATCATAGCTAACCTGAAGCTGGACAACACAATACATCAGGTAATACTGGCCAAATTTGGTCAATGTATTAGTGGCCTAGAGGTATGGTTGGCAGGATGTCCCAAATCCTGATTATGATTGGGATAATACAGATGGACCGTGGAAGTGGGAAAGGGATTATTATAAACCTTGCGTAAATCAATGGACGATGTTGCTTTAGTCCAGAATAATCGAGAAACAATCAATAGAATCAATGTTTCTGGAACATGAATTGTGCTGCAATGAAGCTGCATCAGCAGCTAAAATGAATCTACTTGTTGAATTTGTTATACAGTGTTGTTGATTTCAACAGTTAGATATAAAATGCTACCTGCTTGCAGAGATTGTTTCTCCTTACGCATCTTAGCTGATGGATCTTCAGAATCCATTTCAGGTACAGCCCTCGTTTGTTAGCAAAGCCATAAACTGAAAACTAAATTTTACTGTCTAGAATATTTTTTGTTTCCTTTGTGTTATTACGTGCTGCAGTTATATAGGCATGTCACATTAATAAATTTTAGTACAACATCTTCGTAACTGACAAATTTCATGGACAGAGGCCTTGCTCCTGTTGCTAGCTTTATTTAAAGAGTGTAGACAAAACTGGTAACTTGATCCGATTTGCTGCAAATTGTATGAGCAGCTAGTTTGCCAACATAATACTTCTGTACCTTTGTGTTTACTTTATTGCCTGTTTTTTATGTGGTTGGTTTTATAAGCCCGAATTTCCAAATGGCAAGGTCTTTTCTTGACGAAAGTGCATATACAATCAAGCAACCAGTTGTACTATGCAAATTCTTTCTTTAGATGAATGAACATAGTTTGGTAGAGAAAATAAATTCTTTAATACTAAAAGCATGTGCGTACACACACACACACCTTGTATTTCAAGCACCATTTTTTTTATAAAAAAGATAGATGATTAATAACATACCTTCTTAAATCTGGAGTTTTGTGAAATTGAGCCTTAAATCTGGAGCTTTGCGATAGTTTGTACAAAATACATGGAGTTTTGCGAAATTTACTCTATTAAGTTAAAAGATAATTTTAGTTGTATTGTACTTTGATGTAGTACATCATTTTAGATGTATATAGTTTAGTTCATCTTATAGATATTATTTATGGTGCATTAATCGAATGAAAGTAGAGCACAGCTCAAATTTCGAACTTAAATATTATTGTAGTTTAATGTAAATAAAATAAAATCTAGAGTTGCTACATAGGGTATGTAGAGCGGAACTAAAATATTGTCAACTTAATTTTCGTTTCCATTTGTATACGGTAAATATTTTGTAAATACTGGAGACACTTTTCAAACAAGGAAAGTAGCACAACATTTATAAAAATTGCAGAGTAGCTAGATAGGGTATGCAGAACTTAATCAAAATAATCCTAACTTAATTTTAGTTTCTATTTGTGCACGGTAAATAATTTTTAAACAAGAAAAATAGCAAGGTACCTATGAAAATTCTAGAGTAGCTTAATAGGGTATGTAGACTATAATTAAAATATTGTCAACATAATTTTGGTTTCCATTTGTATACGGTAAATATTTTGTTAACACTGAAAATACATTTTAAACTAGAAAACAGGAAGACACCTCTAAAAATTATATTCAAAAAGAGTAAATTTCGCAAAAACTCCACATATTTTATACAAATTATTGTAAAGCTCCAGATTTAAGGCTCAATTTTACAAAACCCCAGATTTAAGAGGGTATGTTATTACAAAACTCCAAATTACACATACCCCATTAAATATGGAGTTTTGTGAATTTGAGCCTTAAATCTGGAGCTTTGCGATAGTTTGTACAAAATATGTGGAGTTTTGCGAAATTTACTCTTAATTGATGTACTATCGCACTAAATTTTAAGCTCAAATTCGGTCAACACTAGGAGCAGCAAAAATGACAAATCTGGTGCAAAATAAATAGAAAAGGAAGAAAAAGGATAAGTGTCACTATACACTAAAATTTTACAAGTTTGTTTATCTCATAAGGAGCTTTCTATCCATTTTTTGTTGGTGGTGTTTTGAGCTAATTTGGTGTTAAATGACGATTTGCATGGGTATGCATGAAATGGGGGTATGGCACCACATACTGTGCACAGTATACACTCTTT
Organism: Ampelocalamus luodianensis; assembly: GCA_036346255.1. Classification (NCBI taxonomy): domain Eukaryota; kingdom Viridiplantae; phylum Streptophyta; class Magnoliopsida; order Poales; family Poaceae; genus Ampelocalamus; species Ampelocalamus luodianensis. Next base: position 27,256,087 of record CM070625.1, read on the forward strand.
ACCTCAAATAGGCTACCATAACTCTTTCGTGTATAGAAATATATTTGTTAAAATAGCTATTTGGCAGCAGTTGGTAACCCTAACCCTGGTATGAAAGGATATCCGTGAAGTGTTACTAGGTTCCTTGTAAACATGCATGCTAGTATTTTACAAATTCTGTTTTACAGTTAATATATTTGTCGATCAGTTCTAACTTCTAAAACTACTTGAACACTTGCAGGGGACGAAATATGTCTTGACTATAGTGCATTCACTGTGTGGAGTGAACTTGTTGTGATGTTCACTAAAATGTGGAGTAGTTAGTACCTTCTTAAACTATGTGTTAAGATATTAATTTTGTATTTACATTGAAGTTTGTATATTACACTAAAACCTTGTGTAAACTAGCTAACTTAGTGACTAATACATTTGCAGGATTTTATCTGCTCCACCTACTGGGGAATTTTTTTGCTTTCTGACAAGGTATCTGAATGCAACATGAGGCTGCTAACATCATATTATCTGGTTTTGATGCCTTTGCTGCTCAAAAGAGTAAAAGGGCTCTACATAGAACCCTAGAGCTCTGAAGTACCGTAAAACAGGACATGATGAGCATTGCACTCTATGGAATTTAGAACCTGAAGTTGACCTAACCTATACAAGTGGACTTTGGATATATTGGAAGCTGCTACTTCTGTTGCCCATTCGTGTTCTGCATAAGACAACACAGCTAAAAATGGGGCTTAGAAGTACCATCTTTGGTGCTTATCAAGAAGATACATCACCCTCAGACATTTGATGATGCAGCTAAAGGAAATTCAAAGATGAGGTTTTCCCGTGGATCCCTGCTTGTTGGTCAAAGCTCAAGCCCAGATGGAAAATGCAGTCTGGGTGCCTACTTGTGTTGCTCTTTTGGCTTTATCAAAGTGGAGGTTCTACTGGGAAATCATGGCCGAATGCGCTTGCATCTCTACTCCAGGTTATATAAGTTGTGAACAACTCAGGAATGCGGGAAGCTTGTTTTGCAGTAAAGTTTGAAGGTTCACTGTTCACATGCAGTCTGAGGACGCTGCTTTGCAATCTCAACAATAGTGCCAGGTAACCTCCCAATCTTGAAGCAGGCAGTTTATAACCTGCAAAGCACTAATGAACAAGAAAGCACTTTGATGGTTTAACAGCAGCTCAAGTGGTTGTAGTGTCATACAAACGACTGGACCTTGCCTATCATATTAAAAGAAGGAACAGGACATGAGGGGGATACCACTACAGATCTGCATATATTTTTGTTCGAAACATTGTTGCGGTGTCAAGGCACTTATATGTTATTTCATTTTCAGCCCAGAAGGCGGAAGCTATATGTTTCGTTTTCCCACTAATTAACATATGCACCAGTTTTGAGCATGTGTGCAATGATTCTTTTTGGCAATCATACAAGTTGTACTCAGCAGAAAATGTAGTTGTTAAGCGTGTCATATTGTTGTCATATAGTTTGTTGCTTTGTTCCATGCATCGTGGTCTCTCCTTTGGCTGCTGCAAATAATTATAGGCTGTTATGTCAAATATTGCTTTCAGATTGGAATCCAAGTGTTCTAATTTGTTTGGTCTTCGCAATTCTTGCTCTGTCGTGTTGTGACCTGGAATGTATCAGTGAGATATGATCGTGTCCTTTTTATTTTGGAACGTTTTTTCCTTAAAAAGTATATATTTCTTTTAACTCATGTCTGGAAACAAGAGGCCTAACGGTAGGATAACGAGACTATCATGTCTCAAGACCAGAAAGCTGAAGGGAAGCATTATTATGTGATGAATATATATATGATATCATTAGATTAATCATGAATTTTTTTAATAATATTTTATGAACATATGCATATAAAAAGTAATGATTTGAAGGTCATGTCGATATCCAAAATATCATATATTCTTGAACAGATGGATGTTAACGATATCCAAAATATCATATATTCTTGAACAGATGGATGTTAACGATGAGATCTTGTTGGTTGAGTTAATCTGGCCTGATATGGAATAATGGAATTCGGTGAATTGAAACTTTGACAACAGTGGAGATAGTTTACCTTCATAGATTATTCAGTTGGTAGTGTCAGTAGGCTAAGGGCCAAGGATAAGAGGGAGCTGTGCTTGAACCCTCTTGTCATTAAGCTAAAGGCTAAGGATTAGAGTTTACGAGCTGTGCTTGCATCCTCTTGCGAAGAAAGATGTCAACGCACTTGAGCGAAGTATTCTTCTCCCTTAATCTGGCAGCAGATTAAATCTGATCACGCATGGTCAGGCCAGCTTTCTCCCTAGTCATCCCTCTAATCTACATAGGCATAAGAAAAGAGAAGCAGAAAAGAAACCAGATATGTCGAACATCAGTCGTATCTTAAAAAAGGTGGCGGGACGTTGGAGCACTTCAATCATCCAGGTATATTATTGGAATGGATAAGGATGCAAACATGGCAATCTTGATTCTTTCCAGCTTGACTAGAAACATAGTGCTACCGTCCCAGCTTGGTTCGTCCCTATCTATACCTATAGCATACGTGAGCATCCACACTTCTGGTGTCATAGGATTAGCTCGCCGATGTGGTTAGTTACGGAATACTTTTTTTTTTTACCAATTTCAACATTACTTGGTTTATCGATATAGCTCCAGAAAAGACACTTTCTAGCAGCAATTACATCCAAAAGTTGAGAAACAAAAGTGCTAGTGAAAAGCCGCCGCAAAGCAACTTTTCTTTCTACCTCTTTCGCTTCTACCGTTCATAATTTCTCAAAAATATATGCAAACAAGTAGTGGCAGATCCACTGTGAGGTGCGAAGGGGCTCAAGCATCGGCTTCGCTCGTCACACGCATGATACCTCCTAGTATCTCTGTTGTGATTTTCACCACTAATCCAGTTAACTTTTTTTTTTCATAAGACCGGATTATTGGGCTTTTGGAACAAACTATTGATAATTAAGATATTATCTTTATTGTATCTACCATTTTAACATTGTTGCTCGTAAAATTATATATCAATTTAGATTACATATGAAATTTAAATGTGTGTTTAATATGTTTACTCCTAATAGCTTCATCTCACTAGCACCCCTCCATTTTTATCATGTATACGCCAATGCAAACAAGCAAGCATTACTACAAGGGAAATTTGATCATTTGTCCCGCCTTTAAATCACCTTCTACTATTTGTGTTTATCTTGACTACATTGATTAAAAGATCCGTTTTGGATTTCTTATTTGATCTTTTGCCATTTCTCCATTTTCTATTTACTTTAGCCATTTATGCCCACGGAAAAAGACGATTATGCCTGCATCTATTCGGACAAGCGCATATGGTCCAGTTTGGCCCAGCTGGCGCACCGACCGCACCACACCACACTCCACTCCACTCCTCTCCTCTCCCCTTCGCACCTGAGCGCCACGGCTAGCCGAGGTGACCTAGGCGGTGAAGCTCTCCTTTCATTGGCGGATGTTGGATCTCAGTTGAGGCATTGTGTAGCACATGTGATGGATCCTCACGGGTATGTAACTTCTCTTATGAACACCCCTTTTCCCTTGTTTTTTCGCTTGCACTTGGAGTAGATCCGAACGGACCGAAGAACGAAATAGTACGCTCCTAACTCTTTTTATTTTGCTTTTAATTTTGCATTTTTGAGTAGGATCGATGTGCACGTTGATTCGGAGCGATCTTTTATAGTAGCTATTAGAGTTGCAACTTACGTTGCTCGGTTTGATGATGGTATTACTTGTCGACTTGATCGTCAAGATCTGGAATGGGATGTGAATCTGGCTCGGTGTACACTAGATAAGTTGGCTGCACAGTTGTGTGAGAGGACTATTTGTGGTTCAGGCCAGGAAGCCCATTTCTTTTGCACTGATAGGAATAGTGGGCTGGTTGAGAGGATTCATGGCAGCATACAGATGATGGAGGCATTTAATAATTGGCGGTTGAAATGGATTTGCTTTTATGCTGAAATCGTGGACATTCTTGGGTACCAATCTAGCCAATTGAGTGTTATCAATCCAGATAGTTCAGTGATTCCTATTAGTCCACCAGCAACAACATCAGAGAAATAAGTGGAGGCATCAGTAGAAGCATCAGGAAATGTGTGGGCTTTAGAAGGTAGGGTAGATTGGTCATGTCTTGAGATTGTTCAAGGCCTTGATGTTGATGACAGAGATGTCCTTATGAGTGAGGACGAGTTGTATGTTTTTCTGGGCTTGAGGGATGATGACGATAGAGCCAGTGAAGCTGGGCAGAGAATTCCTGACCTTGTTGTTGGTTCTTCTGAACAAGATGGCACTGAAGGGGCAACTATTTCAGTGGTTAGTGGATGATTATATTCCTGAGGGGCAGCAGAATGTGTATGGCAGTGATCACCCAATAATGGGGATTGGCGTCACCTATCCTTCAATGCAAGCTTTTAGGTTGGCCATCAAACAATATGCCATTAATGAGAAGTTTGACATGGGCACTTAGAAATCTGACCCTACAAGATTTATGGGCTATTGTAAAGTTGAAGGATGCACTTTGAAAATTGTAGCTCGCAGGATGGCTTATAAAAAACTATAAGGGTACTAACCTTTTTGCTAACATTATTATGTTTCATTTAGTGGTAGCAGTATTTGTGCTAAGTGTTTTTATTTGTTTTTCTGTAGGTTACCAAGATAGTTGATGATCACAACCGTGTATCAAGCAACAGGATCAAGACTTCTATGGCATTTCACGCTTGGGTGGCAGATAGGACTACAAGTATCTTGAGGAACACTCCTAACATGGGTGCCAAGGAGCAGCTAGTAAAGCTGCAGGACAACCACAATGTCACAATTAGTTATGACACAATATGGAAGGGGAGGCAAAGAGCAGTGGATGAGTTATATGACAGTTGGGATGAAAGCTTCCAATCCTTGTACAATTTCAAGGCTGAGATTGAGCTGAGATCACCAGGTAGTGCTGTAGAGATTGACACTAAAACAGTTAAAGGTAATGTGCACTTCCATAAATTCTTTGTTGCATTGAGGCCCTGCAACGAGGGTTTTGTGAATGGTTGTAGACCTTACATTAGTATTGACGAGGATCTAAATAATCCTCATTTATTAATCAGGAAATATGACGTTACAAAGCATACCCCTTGAATATTATAAGGGAAGAACGAGTCAGGAAGTCGTAGGTTATCCTACGACTACCCCCTAGTCGTAAGATCTTCTACGACTATGGTATAATCGTTACGACTACCCCCTAGTCGTAAGTTTTTCTACGACTATGGTATAATCGTTACGACTAGGTCTGATCGTAAGTCTTTCTACGACTAGCTCTGCTACAGATTCCTCACGATTTACTGGACCCACCCGTCAGAAGATTCACTAAATAGTGAGGATCCAAACAGTCAAAATACACAGTTATATTTTGACATAATCGCGATAATTCCCACTATCTCTCGATCGATAACCGCTTGACAAAGATAGGAGGTTACTACTCGGTAATTACTCTCATTATTGCGCAATAATGAGCGACTAATTAGCCTGGAATGACGACGTCCACCACTGCTTAGTATAAATAGGTGTCTTTTAGAGATAGTAGGAGGAGGACCCTTTTTGGGACAGAGAGAGCCTTTCCTGGAAGACAGTTAGGAAAACTTTCAGTCGATTGTAATCCAGAGGGCAAATACAAGATACACAGGAGTAGGGTTATTATTCTCATCCGAGAAGGCCCGAACCTGTATAAAAATCCCCGTGTCTCCTTCGTCTGCGTGATCAATTGTGGAGACCCCCCGAATCAAACAATCTTTATGTAAGATCGGTTCTAAAACACCGACAATTGGCGCCGACCGTGGGATCTTCTGGTAATTCCTTGTCAACAGTTCTTTCTTTTCTCTTTGATGCTACCATGGCAGGAGAATGGAACGAGGAGAATTGGTTCGACTTGGCCAATTACGCAGACGTCGACATGGATGCCGGTTTCGACTACGAACCGAGTATCGAATCTTCTGACGGTGTTGCCGCCTTTGGAGATCTTCTATCAGATCTCGGAGACTACATTACCACCGGAATCGAGGAGGGATCCTTATCCCCCACGACAGTACGCCCAGCCGAGGGATCAATTTCCTCGGGAGGCAAGGGTCAACCCGACTAGCAACATGCCTGTCTCGGGGCAAACTCGCAACACGACGAGAGTTTTTCCTTCAAGTGTTCGAGTCCCCCCAAGGCAGTACGATTTAGCAAGACAAGTTCTGGAGGCCATCATTCCGGAGCTCCATCGACATCTGATGGTCCTCTCTCTCCGAGTGCTTCCGCAGGGAAAAGGATCGAACATGTTGTTCATCCAAATCCAGCCGTCCCGACGCATGACCTACCTACAGACGGAGACAGTTATAACCCAGAGTTCCCCCACCTGGAGGGGTTTACTCCAAGTCGCCAGATGGTGTCGCTCGACTGCTCCTCAAGTGAGGAGGTCTTGAGCGCAAGTGGAGATCATCCACGGGAGGTCTTTGTCCTTCCCTCTGATAAGGATCGTTCTCCCAGAAGAGGGACTGAACATGCTTCCCGCCGAGCATACTCTACACCGCCTCGTCGTAACGGCAAGGACACCACTGCTGGCGAACGAAACAAACACTTTAATGAACATGCGGGACATCCTCAACGTTCTCGCACTCCATTAAAGCAAGCTCAGGGGTATGAAACAGACCATTCTGAGGTAACCCGACGGAAAAGAATAGTGGCTTAGAAGAACCTTCCCGAGCGCGCTTATTTCCAGTCGGAGGAAGTTCAAGAGCTCCAGCACATCAATGATTTGCTGGAAAACCCGACCCAAGAACTCGCTCGAGCACCAGGTTATGACCTCTTTGCAGAGGAGATCACGCAAAGGCTTCGTAACACGATGGCCAAACTCGAGCGACTGCGTCGACCACAACCAAGAAGTCGTAATAGTACGACTACTTCTTCTGCCAGTCGTTCAGAAAACTCGTCGCATAGAAGGCGGCACGACTCTCCCTCACGTCGTTCTCTCGACATGAGGAAAATGCCACAAGCCCACTCTTCGGCGACAAGACGCACGGCGGCAAGTGGGGTACGAGGAGTATTTCCCTCATAAGGCTGAGACCTATTGTAGGCCTAGTCCCCCCATGGCTGGGTATCGACGAGTTCGATCACCCGGCGACATTAACCCCTCGTTTTTACAAAGAAGAAGACAAGAGGTTATCTCGGGATATCGGGTGTTCTCACCCGACCTTCGAGCGGTTCGTTGGCCGTCTCGATTTCGACCAACGAACATGGAGAAATTCGATGGAACTCAAACCCCATCGAGTTCCTCCAAATCTACACTACGACTATCCGAGTGCGCAGAGGAGGAGAGCATGTCATGGCAAATTACCTTCCGATCAGACTCGAAGGATCACCGATCGTGGCTTTTAAACCAGACCATTCGAATCGATCTACTCGTGGCAACACCTCGTGATCTATTGTTGGCGAATTTCGGGCACTTACAATCGCCGAGAAAGGAAGATGACTCGCACGGATAAGGCAAAACAACCATGAAACGCTACGCCAATTCATAAGGCGCTTGATCGAGTTCAAATTATATTCCGGAAGTTTCTGACTCGTCTGTGATCAGGGCTTTCAAGCAGGGAGTCCGTAGCAGAAGAATAACAGAGGACATCCCTTTACATCCACCTGCCACCGTCGCTGAGCTCTTTGAGATGGCTGATAGATATGCGACTGCTGCTGAAGCGGTCGAATGGAACAATACTATCAATCTCAAAGACGACATCCCCAAGGAAGCGGCAAAGTGGTAAGAAAAAGATAAAAGGCTAGGAAATCTAAGAACAAGGCAAAAGGCAAAAATCTCCGATTCTTTGGTTCTAAGGAGGTCCTAACTGTGAGCGATAAGGAGCCACGTAACCCCAAGCAAAATTCGATCGGGTAAAGGTAAACGCTAAGATCGGAGAAACGACAAACCAAGGTGGTGTCATTTTCATAAAAAGAAGGGCATGATCTTCGTAACTGCCGAGTTTTCTTACGGAAACTCGAGGACTATTATTCTGGCAAAGGGCCACTTCCTAGTCTTGAACAGGTAGGTCAAACCAGTGGACAAAAGGAGTCGGATGATGAGGAGATGTCATTCCAGGACCCACAACACACCATTGACCACATCTATGGGGGATCTTCGGCATACGAATCACGAAGACAGCTGAAAGCAGTTGAGCGTGAGGTACCCAGGACAAAGGTAAGGCCGGTACGATATTCATTTCATGGAATCGTACCGGGGTCTTCGGCCAAACCCATTGGCCAAGTTTCTCTTCCTTTAACGTTTGGATCACCAAGCAATTTCAGGACAGAGAATGTCTCCTTTGATGTAGTCGATTTCGATACGGCATATAACGCCATACTCGGACGATCTACTTTGGTAAAATTCTTGATAGCTACTCACTATGGGTACCAATGTCTTAAGATGCCAGGTCCCAAAGGGGTGATCATGATACATTGTGACAAGAAGATGGCGCACTCCTGCGACCGTCGTTCCCTTGAGATGGTTGGACAACTACTAACTCGAGATGAAAGTCAGCCTTCGACTAGCAAGTCGAAGCCTAAAGCTGCACCTAAGCCGAACGACCAAGTCAAAGAGGTTCCTCTGGACGCAGGGGAGCCCTCGAAGACTGTTCGCATTGGGGATTCTTCCACCCCAAATAGGAAGACGCCTCATCACCTTCCTCCAGCAAACGCCGATGTCTTCGGCGTGGCAAGCATCCGACACGCCGAGTCCCCAGAATGTGATCGAGCACGAAGCTAGCTCTACTACCGATAAACTACCCAAAACAAAAGTTACGAGATTTGTCCCCGATCGACGAGATGCTATTAGGTCGAATTGGACAAGTTGCTTAAAGCGGGCTTTATAAGAGAAGTCAACCACCCGAGTGGTTGGCCAACCTCAGTAATGGTTAGAAAGTCTAACGGCAAATGACGTATGTGCGTAGACTTTCTCGATCTCAATAAAGCTTGTCCAAAAGATGATTTCCTTTACCTCGCATCGATCACCGGTTGACTCTCTTCGTAGGATGTGAGATGTTGAGTTTTCTAGATGCATACTCGGTTATCATCGATTAGTATGCATCGAGAAGATGAAGAAAGACCGCATTTATTACACCGCTTTGGGATATTTTGCTATGTCAAAATACCATTTGGTCTAAAAAATGCTGGACCTTCTTTTCAACATTTGATGCAAACGACTTTCGCTCCTCAACTAGGCCGAAACTTGGAAGCCTATGTTGACGATCTAGTCGTAAAAAGCACCAAACGACTCAACCATATCATAGACTTGCAGGAGACTTTCGACAACCTCAGAAAACACCAATTGAAACTGAATCCCGAGAAGTGTGTGTTCGGGGTCTCTTCAGGAAAATTACTTGGATTCCTGGTTTCTGAACGAGGAATTGAAGCAAATCCCGAAAAGATCAAAGCCATCACTCAGATGCGCCCCCCTGACCACAAAAAAAGAAGTCTAGAAACCCACAGGATGCATGTCGGCGTTAAGTCATTTCATAGCACGGCTGGGAGAAAAAAGACTGCCTTTCTTCAAACTTCTAAGGAAACATGAAGGTTTCGAGTGGTCAGAAGAGGCTAACCTAGCCTTTGAGGAAGTCAAGAGGTATCTTACGAGTGCTCCTGTTCTAGTTTCCCCGAAGCTAGGAGAGACACTCTTAGTTTACCTAGCTGCCACGCCACAGGCAGTAAGCGCAGTACTGGTCGTAGAACGTGAAAACATACAACGACCAGTATACTACGTAAGTGAGGTTTTGCACGGACCTAAGGAGCGTTACCCTCAGGTTCAAAAACTTCTATATGCCCTCCTCATGTCTTCGAGGAAATCATGTATTATTTTCAGACGCACAAACTAGGCAGGCGCCCGAGTTTCCTGGGAGCGATCCTCCGAATAGGAAACAATGGGGCGCATGGCAAAGTGGTCGATCGAACTCGGGCGTTCGACATCCATTTCGTGTCCCGAACGGCCGTTAAATCGGATCTTGGCGAGACTTTGTCGCCGAATGGACAAATCTGAACTCGTTCAGATCCCCAAGACGATTCCCATGACCGATGGGCGATGTACTTTGACGGGTCGCCACGATAAGTGGCTCGAAGTCGGGTGGTCTGGAATCTTCTCTCGAGAAACCTTAAAGTATGCCATACAATGAAACTTTCGTGCCACTAATAACGTGGCGAATCACGAAGTTTGCTAGTCGGTATACGAGCTGCGAGCGCTCTCGATTCGACGACTACTCGTGAGGGAGACTCTCAACTAGTCGTGAATCAAGTCGGAAAGGAATACCGATCTCCAATCCGACCATGTCCCAAGTATCTATCGAATACGAAAGTTAGAAAATCACTTTTGGGCTTTGAGGTACAATTTATCCTCGAAGGATAATTTCTCGCAGACCAACCGCTCGCCTAGCTTCCTCCGATCTTTGGTACCGAAAGGGTGTTTTGGAACAACTTTCGAAACCGTCTATAGTCGATTTAACCGAGACACCTTCTATAAAACAACCTCTCTAGAGTACGAAGATACATGGATGGCACCCATCTACGAGTATCTTCGAGATGTGTTCTTTACCCGATGACGATCTAGAATCGATCGATTATCTCGAAAGGCCAAAATGTATACTTTGGTCGAAGGTGTCCTTTATAAAAGAGGAACCCAAGGGTGCTCATGCGATGTATTCAGCAGTGAAGGATTAAAACTCCTTCACGACATACACAGAGAATCTGTGGAACTCATGCTTCCTGAGTAACGGCTGGTAAAGCTTTTCGACAAGGTTTTTATTGGCCAACAACCTCTACGATGCCAAGGAGATGGTTAAAAGTGTGTACAATGCCGCTTTATAGCGGCAAATACACCAACCACTCGAGCGTTGCAAACAATCCCTTTGTCGTGGCCTTTTGCAACACGGGTCTTGATATCCTAGGACCGTTACCCGAGCTCCAGGAGGTTTGAGTTCCTTTTGTGGCCATTGATACGTTCACAAAATGGATAGAAGCGAACCTATGACTGGATAACAACGAAGCGAAGAAACGGTTCATGATGAGATGCGTGATCACTCGATTTGGAATACCAAGTCGAATTATCACGCATAACGATAACGATTTACAAGCGCAAAATTTCAGGAATTTTGCGACGAGTTGGGAACTCGTTTGTGTTACGCTTCTGTAGCCCACCCCTAAAGCAACGGGGGCAGTTGAGAGAGTGAATGGCCACATAATGAAGGGAATCAAAACCCGAGTCTTCGATCAGCTTGTCAAGCGCTCGGGGGCTTGGGTACAGGAATTACCTTCAGTATTATAGGCAATTCGTACGACAACTAGCTGAGCTACAGGAGAAACACCTTTCTTTCTAGTTTTTGATGCCGAAGCCATGCTTCCGCCAGAACTAAAGATCAGGTCAGCAAGAGTCGATAAGTTTAACGACTCAACTCAAGAAAACATTTGAGCAGACGACATTAACCTGCTCGAGGAAAAGAGAAACCAGGCTTTATTCCGTTCTGCAGTCTACCAACAAACCCTGCGCAGATACTATGATAGTAAGGTCCAACCTCGCAGCCTCGCTGAAGGTGACTTGGTATTGAGGCTTATCCAATCCCAGTCTAATCGGAACAAACTCTCCCCAAGTGGGAGGGTCCTTACACTGTGGTCGAAGTAACGCGTCCAGGATCAGTAAGACTTGCAATGGAAGATGGCCGCGTTCTCTCAAACTCTTAGAACATTGACCAATTGCGCAAATTTTATGTGTAACAAGCTTCAACGACAATAAAGTGTCAGGTTATCCCTATCCTTGTTGTCTATTTTTGAATCTCGCTTTTATTTTCGACCATTTTTTTAACGCTCATCCTTCCTCAGACATTTGGTTAGCAAAAGGACAACACATTTAGTCAAAATCTCTCCCGTCTGCATGTGGTCCTGCCCGCTAGAAGGAGCTTCCTAATGTTACTTCGTTCTTAAACAACCTGTACAATGCTTATTGGGCTCAGGAAAATAGTCGAAAGTTGTTAAGCGAATTCATGTCACCTTAGCTTATTTCGAAAAATAAACTAAGAAGAGTGAACTTTTTGAGATGCATCCGACTACTTTTCAAATAACCTGATTAGTTTTTTACTGGTCGAAGGAAGAAACACACCTAGTCAAAGCCTCTCCTCTCTGCACGTGGTCTTGCCCACTAGAAGGAACTTCCTAGCATCGCTCGCTTCCTACTTTTCTTTGCCGGACAACCGTCGGGAGAAAATGAATGTAGCCGAATGAATCCTTAAGGTACTCTAGACGGTTGTTTCACTCTAGTTGTCATTATCGAGTTGACTAATCTGGTCGGAGATGGTAACATCACCTAGTCGAAGCCTTTTTTCTCTGCACGTGGTCCTGCCCACTAGAGAAAACTTCCTAGCGTCGATCTGTTTCCGCTCTTTCGACTAGTACAAACAAATCGATACTTGACAACTACAAGTCGAACAAACCTCTCTGTTTTCAGAACCCTTTCTATACTACTTCCTTAGTTTATTTCTAATAAACTAAGTAAGCAGTCGGGGGCTAGGATAAAGTTATAAACATGACTTCATTTATTAGTCTTATTTTTTTCGGGTTATCATCTCACGAAGTACTGACTACTCTATGAGATAACGCGCAAGGAAAATGAAGGAGAAAGGAGGAATCACTCATATCTGGTCTAATTATTTTCTTCCCTTTTTATCTTACGAGTTACTAACTACTCTACGAGATAATTTGCAGAAAAAGGGCCATATATTTATACGTCACCACCAAAAAAGACTTATTTTTACAAGATTATATTACAAGACTACTCTGTCAAGGGAGATTCTATTTGCATCTCCTCTGCGACCTTCTCGTCAACCGACTGCATCTCTTCGATTAGCTTCTCTGCTTCGGCTTCGGTGCAGTCGAAGTCGGCTTCAACAGAATGAAGATTAAGGTTAGGATCACGGGCCTTGAGTTTTGCTAAAACAAAACTCACAGCTCCCTTGACCGCTTCCCTTATCGAATCATTCTGATTGGCCTTCAGAGTAGATACCAACTCGTTCAGAGTACCGACTTGTTCCCCAATGGCACTCGTATGAGCGGCCATCGTGTCGTCGCGAGGAGCAACCCTCCCGGCACGAAGCCCATCGAGTACATTGTTGAGAAGTGAGATATTATCTTGAAGATTGATCTTCATTGATTTTGTCTCCTCCTGGGAATAAGTCGAAGCCTCGTGGAGTCGCTTTATTTCACCAATCGATCCGAAAGAGCGAAGATTGAATAAGTAAAACGATCATATGAGAAGATAAAATAAATAAATAGCAGGTAAAAGTTCTACTTACCAGCTAATTGAGAACTCAAGTTCCCAATTTCTTGGTCTTTCTCCTTCGCGATGCGGGAGATTTCACGGACAACGAAGGATTTCTCATGAACCTCGACCGAGAGCCTCCACATCGGCACCAAGGGCCTTATTTTCACTTCTTTTACTCGCAAAAGAATGAGAGGTTAAAAAGGGGGGAAGCAGAAACCAAGACCAGAAGCAGTCGTAATTACACGCACTGTTTATTTCTTCCTGCAACTGTTTAGTTGCAGAGTTAGCCTCCTGAAGCTTCTTTAGGAGGTCGGTGACGTTATCCCTTAGTTTCTTCGACTCGGCTTTTTCAAAGTCGAGTGAATCAGCTAAGGTCTTTTCGTCGCTCTTAAACCTGAAAGAGTAAAGAGCAGACATGAACACAATCAACCAAACGGTTGTAAGTATTTCTATGACCGATGGGTAGTCGTAAGTTATTCTACGACCACCCCCTAGTCGTAAGTCTTTCTACGACTAGTACAAGTCGTAAGTTTTCTACGACAACCTGATTGCGAGTACTGAATAAATAATCGAACGATTATGACAATCAGTCACTCACCACCTCTCTGCTTGCTCGCAGAGTGTTGCCTTTTCTTGTCGAAGCTTGACAAGTTGCCGATTATATTCGCAAATCGTAGCGACTTGCTCCACGGCTCTCTGAAAAAGATAAAAACGATAAGATAAAGAGATAAAACCCCAAGTGAGTATCGATGAATACTTACGTTCATGTTTGACCGAGCAAACATGGAGACTATTCGTGACGGATCCTTCAGCCCATCCATCTCCTCGACTCGTTTCCACCAAACCCCTTCGAGTCGTTCATTGTCAAACACATCTCCGCAATTGACAATGCTGCTGGGGTGGGGAACTCGGTCGCGGGAGCGGTAGGCAGAAGATCCTACGATGGAGTCAGGTCCAAAGAAATCGAGCAAAGTTAAAATACTCCTCTTCCTCGACTCAGAATGGGGACACCACCGGAGGACCTAAGGAGCATCTCGACAACCTCCTTACCGCACGGTGATCGCCTAACGTTGTCACCTACTTCCAGATCCCCCGAGGATTCTGCGCCTCCTCTCGCCTCTCTACGACACCCGATTGTTGCAGCGACTTCAACATCCTTGGCCGCCCCAGCGACTTCAGCGACCGCAGCTTCCTCCGCCGCGGGGATAGTAGGTAGATCTTTAGCTACTATCGCTGTCACACCCTTGTCAGTTGAGGGGGAGATAGCGGGATTCTCCATGGGAGTATCCCTAGGGGCTGAAGACGCCGGGCTAAAATCACAGAACGCAGAAGTAAGTCAAAAAACAAACAGTAAGTAGTTACTACACTTATGTCTTTTGTTTTACATACCTCTGCGCGCTGGACCTAACTCGAAACTTGGGAGCAACCTTCCCAACGGAAGATTTCTTCGACTTCTTCTCGACCACCGCTGGTCGAGATGCACTCGGGACACCAGGAGTCACCTCCTCCCGACTTCCCGGGTGGACGAGATCAGTCTCGACCACCCCGAGAGTTTGCTTCCTCGGCTTCGATCCCACCGAGCGGTTTCCTTTACAAAGACATGAATTCCTTCCGCTTCTCCTTTTCTAGTGTCTTATGAAGCCACGAAGTCGAATCTGCGAAGGACTTGTCGTCGTAATAGAAAGGTACCTTAACCTTGGGGACCTTGCGCTTAAGGGCAAGGGCCTCTTCTTCTGCTCTTTTCTTTGCCGCGGCTAGGTCTGCGGCAAACTTAGCGAAAGGAGCAGGAGGAGCCGAGCTCGAACCCCCCTTGTCGCCGACTTTTACGATCGACGCTTCTTGGATTGAGGACTTCACGACTCGCTTGCGCGCTTGTTCCAACAACCACCAACTCGACTTCTTCGTCGTCTTGGCGGTTCTCCATGCCAACTTTCTGATTGAGGAAGGGGAAAAGTGGTCGTAAAGATCTTTTTACGATCACTAAACCGGTCATCAGTACGACCAGCTCAAAAGTCGTAAGTATTTCTACGACATTGTCTAATCGTAAGTTATTCTACGATTACGTTAAGTCGTAAATTTTTCTACGACGTTGTCTAATCGTAAGTTATTCTATGATTACGTTCGATCGTAAGGTTTTCTACGATCGGTATCGATCGTAAGTTTTTCTGCGGCAAACCAGTTAGTCGTATACCATTCTACGACAACAAGATACCTAAAGGCAGAATCATTCGATTACCTTTAGGCGCCTTTCTTTCTCCTCTGTGGTCAAAACCACGAGGATTTGAGGAGCCACCGTGTTCGCCGGATGCTTCTCGCAGATGAGCCTGACACGCGCGTCAACCTCCGCCTGCGAAAGATCTGGGTGTATGGACAATACAATTAAGCGGACTAAATCAGGATTAAACAAGGATAAAAGCCAAGAGAGTAAGTTTTTCTACTCACCGTCCTTGTAGTCCCTGGTTGGGTCGTCCTTTCCTGAGTACCTCCACATGGGAGGGACCCTTGTCTTTAAAGGACTGATCCGACGCGTGATGAAGTCCTTCACCACGTGCCAACCGGTGAGCCCCTCCGACTTCAAGTCTTTGACAGCTTGAATATAGGGGGTTATCCGGTCGAGATTACTGGGAGTCGAGTCCCAGGAAGAAGACCGCTCGGCGGCCTTTCCGACGAACGAGAGGCTATCTTCCTTGGTAACCTCCCAGTAGAACCACTTCTTATTCCAACCCGCCATGACGGCCGGGTAAACATCTGAATGTACTCCTCGACTTACCGTCGTGGAGCTTGGACCACGACTACTGGCGATCCGCTTGACGAGCCATTCCATAATAATCTTGAAAAGCTCAAATCCGCGGAATCCCAGTAAGCCTCACACAAGTACACAAACACGCTTAGCATCGTGATGAAATTAGGACCAAGGTTCACTAATTCCACTCCAAGTGCTCAAGCACGAGTGTGAGGAAGGGTGAGCGAGCAATCGAAGGCCACACTCACAATGGCTCGAAAACGGGAATTTGGTGCGCCTCTCCCGACGCCAATGCCGCCTGCTCGCGCAATCCACTTCATGAGAAGACCCTCGGGATCTTCTCGGCGATGACCAAGGCGATCATCTTTGCATCGCCCATCTCCGACTCAGCCCACTCGAGAGACAATCTCGCCATTTCTTTTTCTCTCGGAGTGAGAAGATTTGAGGTTGGGAAAGTTCCAAGGCAATTATACGGAATCACCGGCGGAGGAGACGAAAGCAACCGACTGTTGGGTAAAAAGGTAAGAACCCTAAGTTCTTCCCCCGTGGCCCGTTTTATAACCGCACGATTGAGACAAAACGTCGCGAAATCCCAACAGTCGTCACCGCTTCGGGAATTGCTTCAACGGACAGGCTTTTTAACCTGCCCGTTGGAAAGTCCCAAGACACCTTTTTCACACCTCAAGTGAAATTACCATCTTGACCCCCGGGTCTAATGAAAGGCCAATCGAAAAGGTTTTTGCTTCCGGTCGTAAGGCCATGATTGCTTCGAAGTCGTAAGAAATCCTACGACATCTTACCTCGATCAAGCGTATTCCTGATCGAGAGAAATGAATGTTGAAGAGTCTTTCCTTCAATGTTCTCCTCACAACCCCTTATTGATCAGAGGGTCATCTACGACCCTTCAGTCAAGTAAGCTATTTTCAATTGAAGCTGGGGGGCTAGATGACGAGGATCTAAATAATCCTCATTTATTAATCAGGAAATATGACGTCACAAAGCATACCCCTTGAATATTATAAGGGAAGAACGAGTCAGGAAGTCGAGGTTATCCTCGACTACCCCTAGTCGTAAGCTCTTCTCGACTATGGTATAATCGTTACGACTACCCCCTAGTCGTAAGTTCTTCTACGACTATGGTATAATCGTTACGACTACGTCTGGTCGTAAGTCTTTCTACGACTAGCTCTACTACCGATTCCTCACGATTTACTGGACCCACCCGTCAGAAGATTCACTTAATAGTGAGGATCCAAACAGTCAAAATACACAGTTATATTTTGACATAACTGCTGATAATTCCCCACTATCTCTGACTGATAACCGTTTGACAGCATGAGGAGGTTACTACTCCGGTAATTACTCTCATTATTGCGCAATAATGAGCGACTAATTAGCCTGGAATGACGACGTCCACCACTGCTTAGTATAAATAGGTGTCTTTTAGAGATAGTAGGAGGAGGACCCTTTTTGAGAGAGAGAGAGCCTTTCCTGGAAGACAGTTAGGAAAACCTTCAGTCGATTGTAATCCAGAGGGCAAATACAAGATACACAGGAGTAGGGTTATTATTCTCATCCGAGAAGGCCCGAACCTATATAAAATCCCCGTGTCTCCTTCGTCTGCGTGATCAATTGTGGAGACCCCCCGAATCAAACAATCTTTACGTAAGATCGGTTCTAAAACACCGACAAGTATTGATTCAAGTGCTCTAAATGGCAAGTGGAATGGGCATTTAACATCTGTTACTGCTCTTGATGGACATAACTGGATGTTTCCAGTTGCTTATGGATTCATTGAGTCTGATGTAACATCCTAATTTTCTGAGTCTTAAAAACCTTTTGAGTAGTTTAACATTTGAAAAATTCACCCAAGAGTTTTGTTTGAATTTTAATAAAGCTTAACATGGACTTTTTGTAGCAAAACAAATTTAATATGATTAATGTCAACATCAATTATTGTCTAAACTATTTTATTTGGATTCTATATGCTTGGATATATTTTCTAGAATTTTTTCGAGTTCATTTGCTATTTTCTAATTGCTATTTGCATTTTTTTTGGTATTTATAAAATAGAAAATCTATTTAAAATATCAGAAATCGCCTTGGGCCGAATCCCTATCCTTCGACCCAACCCTTTCCAAAGCCCACCCCATTCCTTCGGCCTTTTCCCTGCGCGCGCAGCCTTGGTGCTCTCTTCTACTCATTTGCATTGAATTCCCATTTTGAGGTAGTTGAGAGCTATTCAAGTGCATTGCATCATTAGTTGATCACTTGGGAACTTGTTAGTCTTCAAGCGAGCGCTACGATTTGTTACTCTTGGCGCTTGCCGGCACCTAGACGGTTTGGAGAAGAAGTTGCGCGGTGATCACTTCAAAAAAGCTTGTGAAGTGACCCGGCAAGGAATTATAAAGTGGTTGCGTGCTCACTATCTCCAGAGAGGAGGAAGAGCAATGATAGTGATCCAGGGTTAAGGCTCAATTCGTGGAGTCAGTTCAATTTGTTTGGACTTACCTCAATGTGGATTAGTCAAGACCGGCAGGTCTTCGATATCACAGGAAAAACATCTTTGTCTCCATTATGGTTTATTATTTGTCTCTACTATTTCTGCATTTACATTTTTTAGCAATTTTCTTATGTAGATTTGCTTAGCTAGAATTGAATCTAATAGTGACATAAGCTTATAATTGTCTTAAAAAATATAGTAGTTCTTTCATTGTATTTTTGGTAGGAAGATTTGTTAATACAATCAAGATTAAAATTGTTAATTAATTGAAAAGATTTAAAACCCTCCTATTCACCCCCCTCTAGTCGGTTATCCTTGATCCAACAACCACCACTAGCAAAAAGATCTGCTGGAAGACCTAGGAAATTGAGGTTCAAAAGGTTCTTGGAAAAGGGTGACAAGGGAAATAAGTAAGTTCAATTAGGAAGTCAGAACATATGCAAAAGATGTGGGGAGTTGGGTCGTAGAAAAGCTGATTGTCATCTCAATGGCATAAAAAAAAGGTAAAAGTAAATTTGGCAACAATATATTGTTTCATTTAGTACTGTTGTGTGACTGATTTGTTTATTTGTTATAGGAAAAATAGTAGTAGGAAGAATACATCCAGGGTTGCAGGTCCAAGCACATCCAGGGCTGCAGGACTAAACACTTCAATACCTGTGTAACACCCCGTAATTCACTTTCAACTTAGTTGTTTTAAAATGTGGGATTAAAAAAATTATTATGCTTTGTCAACATTCGAATTTCTGAGTCGTTAATTGAAACCTCAACCCGAAAAATAGAAAATCGAATTCAAACATGAGTTTAAGAAGAGAAGAAAAATAAAATAAATTGAGAGCTCAAAAGTATGGTCTAACTGAAAGCCACCTGGCCAAGCCCGACTTCTTCTTTTTCTTTCTTTTCTTTTCTTCCTTCCCTTTTCCTTCCCTTTTCTTTTCTCTCCTTTTCTCTTCCTGTCTTTTCTTTTTTTTTTTCTCTCCTGGCCCACTCGCCACCCCTCTACCCTCCCCTCTCCTTCCTTCCTTGCATCCTTCACCCGTTTGCTTCACTTGCACCATGCCGAGCACAACAACCCCCATCACTCCCATCCCGTCGCCACAATTGTCACGCCACTGCACGCGTCATCGCCATCCTTGCCCATCGCATTGCCCATGCCTTGTGCCTGCTCTCGTCCCATCGTCGCCCTATGCCCGTGTCGCCGCACACAGCAGCGTCCTGCATGCGTGCCGCTCGCTCATCTCGCTGAGCTTCGTGTGAGAACTCGCACTCTGCCGCATCATACTTAAGCCACAGCTGAGCGCAGCAAGCCCACCTCCATCCTCCTCAGCCCATTCCATCTTCTTCCTCGTCGCGACAGGCTCAACCCATTCCATCTTCTTCCTCGCCGCGACAGGATCAAAGAGCTGCCCTGCTCTGCCCTGACTACCACACCTCCAAGCCACGCCGCCGCCCCAACAAGCTTCGGCTGCCACCCTCCTGCTCCCATGCACCGCCTCACCTTCCCCTCCCAGTGCTCACCTCCTCCTCCCATCTCCACGGTCGAAGTGCTAGGAGCCCAATCATCTTCCCCCAACCGGTGCACCGCACCTACGCCAGCCGCTGCGCCCACCTCATCGTTCTTGGCAATCTGGTGAACTCTGTCCACGGCCGACTGTGTCACATCGTGCTCCCCAACCCCACGAGCATTTCCCTTCAACCAATTTGTGGCTTCTGCCACCTGAGCACCGCATTTCCCATCTTCTTTGATTCCGACACAAAGTCGTCGCCGCCAATCCTTCCCCGGTGAGCTTCCCTTCAATTCTTTTCCCCCGGAGCACCGCCTAGCCTCCCTCTACCTCCCCCACCTCTCACTCATGCTCCCCATCACCGCTGCCGCGTCGAGCCATCTGTGCCGCTACGGGCTCACACCGCTAGCCTACTCTGTCTCTCCCCTGCCCCCACCATCTGCACCATGGAGTTCCCCTCGCTCTGCCAGTGCTCATGCGTACCTCCTTCTTTCCCTTCTCCCCTTCTAGCGCCGTCGCCCCATCTTCCTGCTCGGCTTCGACTGCCGCACGACGCGGCCCGCCCGCCCTGGTGCCTCTCGACAGACGACGCCACCCTCGTCGGGACCGCCTCTCCCTCCCCAACCAATTTTCACCATTGCTGACCGTTGTCGATGCCTCCCTCACTAATGACAAGCACTGCCGTAGCCGCCCCTGGCTCCCCTGTTTCTCCTCTGCTCTATGCTATCTCCCTCTCTGTGTATGGCGAGTTAGTGTCAGTGGGGACCCATCTGCAAGTGGAGAAATGATCCATGCCCCTAAGTGTTTAGTTAGAAGATAGATGGTTGGGAAATTAGTTAGTGACATTTCAAACTAAGCAAGCTCTCTGTTGATAAGTTAATTAGTATATTATTAGCAGTCGAGTGAAATACTAGAATCGAATTAGAAGCTGAGTTGAACCCTAAGCCAATGATAGTGGGCCCTACTAAGACTTGAAGGTTATTATGAAAAGAGTCGATAGATTAGTTAGTCATTGTAGTTAGCACTTTGCAAATTCAACTGATGATTAGTTCAAAATGGTTAGTGTAGTAACAAGCAAATAATGTAAAAAGATTGAGTTCAAGTTAGGAGTTGTATAACATAAGGAGTCATACTGACATTGGGCCCTAGGCCATTGTCATAATAAAGATGATAAGTTCATTAAACAGTTAATTGGAATCAGTAAGGCCATTAGATATTAATCAAATAACATTGGTAGTCACTTAAAGGTAAAGTTCAAAAGGTGGTACTCCATATAAGAAACCAAGTTAAAGTTGTTACTGTAGTTAATAACTTGGGCCTCACTCAATAGGATGCTAGTTCGACTAAATAGTGTTAAGTGCTTAACGGGGAAATATTGTTAGGTCAATAACGATATAGCTACCCATCACAAGCAATTTAGCAAATGAAGGTTAATGGAGGATGATGACGATAGTATGTCAACAGTGTGTGGACCCCTTATCAGATTAATAAAAATATGTAGTTAGTTCTAAGGTCATGACTAAGTTAGGCATAATCATGCTAGATAGTTTGAATACATTTGGGGCCCACCTAACAAGAAGTTAACCATAGGGAATTAGTATGACCCTAAGTGGCAATCCTAGGATCACTTAGCATAACGGTTGACTAGTTAAAACACCAACTAAAAGGTAGTATTGATGAACATTAATATAAGCTAGTTAGTATATCATCAACATTTAAGTTGAAATAAAGACCTTGACTCGAGGTAATGCTAAACCATAAGGATGCACCTTGATAAGATATTATCATATAAAGGATGTCTAGGCGATCACTTAACCCTAGGCTAGTAGTAACTGACCAGTTGGAAGATTAGTATATTAAAAAAACCTCAGTCTAAGCTAAAGGTATAAAAATTAATGGCATATAAGTTTGTTAGTATTATTGGATAGACATGAAGGTTACTGGCAATTGTGACCTTGCTTCATACTAGTAATAGTAATCAAGGTGATAGGGTCGATCGCCAAACAAGGGCTAGTAGGTAAGAGCCCATAGAACTTGTACTATAGTTATTTACTTAACTAGAAGTAGTCATTAGCATGTGTTGAAGCTAAGGATCAACCTAGTGTGATAGGTTACTTTAGTGCATACCAAGCCACTCAAATAATGAAACTAAATAAAGATCACCTCACAAATGAAGGCCAAACCAGCAGACACCACTAAAGACGTAAGACTAATGTTTAGCCAATGCTTGGAAGCTATAGCTAAGGCTCATGGAACTTCCTTGATAAATATAAAATAATAAAAAGAATCATTAAATGAGCTAGACCCCATGTGTCGGTGAGACTTATGTCTACACTACGTGAACCCTGAACCTATGCATAAGTCTCACCTGACTTTCATGGAGCTTCCTTGATAAATAGGAAATAATAATGAAAGAAATCATTGGATCAGCTAGGCGCTGTGTATGAGTAACGGTGGTATGTTCTCAAGT
This sequence comes from Ampelocalamus luodianensis, assembly GCA_036346255.1. Lineage (NCBI taxonomy): Eukaryota > Viridiplantae > Streptophyta > Magnoliopsida > Poales > Poaceae > Ampelocalamus > Ampelocalamus luodianensis. The sequence continues at coordinate 27,278,609 of CM070625.1, forward strand.
GGATGATAGTAATTATGCGGCTCCTCGTGTCATTACCCCCAAAGGGTAATCACACTTAAGCATACAAATTATTATTCGTCTGCCCGGTAGGATACCGCTCCAACGAATAATAAGCCTTACCAAAGTTAACGCAGCAGAACAATACGATAGAAACAGTACATTTATTACAGCAGGTAGCCAAGATAGACCCCTAGTGGTCACCGTAGACTCCAATCCAAGAGACAGGCATGAATTCATGGTTTGATATATAGCACTGCACAGGCTTGTACCACTTTACCATAGCTACTCTGAGCTATCTTAAGCTAGGTCTCACGCATTTCCTTTGATGTAGTGTCAAGTTTAGAGTACAGAATGTTTTCCAAGTTATGTTTTTAAATCTCCACCCATTATTTTCCATCAGTGTCCTGGGGCGCACACTCAGTCCTCCACCGAGTTCCCATAATGTTGGTTGTGCTAGTCATCCCCGCACCCAACACTCCACCTGCGCTACTATAGCGCCTTGGATCCCTCACTTTCGTACTTTTCCTACCGGTCCTGAGTTTCTCCGTCACACACTATATTAATTACCTGACGTGGAGAGTATAATCACGTAACAAGGTAGAATTTTCTACCCGCCGAAACGGAAAAATGGTTGGTACTTAAATATGGCCCCTTATCCAAGTGAGAGTTTTGTTGGTCCTTATATATTATCCATATGTAAAGAGTCCCACCTCTTCCCTCTCTTTCCTATCAAGGGCCCTCTTTACCATCCTAGTATTTACTCTTACAGTACAACTGCTCCTCTGAGTTGTACTGCTTTCTTTTCATGCTTCATCTCTTTTCTCTTTATCTTTTTTCTCTTACTCTTTTTATCCGATTTGATTTTGAGAGATAGTTTTCATGCACATATGTATAATGATACAGAAAGGTAACTTTTACACTTAATATAACTATGTTAATGTTCAATTGATAGGCTTGCCTTCGTATTCGTAGTAAAGATTGGTGTCAACAGATCCTAGATCAGCTACTCCTGTCTGAGCCAGTTCGTCTTCTACAATTATACGACAGACGCGTATATAGAAATACTTAGTTGTTTTGGTGATACTAAGCTTACACTAATTTGTCGCTTCCTTTTTTTCCAGCGAATTTTAATTTAATAATATTTTTTGGATCCCGGTTAGGTTAGCATTTTCCCATGGCTACTTTTCCTATAGCTAGTTAGCTCTTAGAACCTACCGTCGCGGAACTCACACACACGCTCGCCCTTAGTTTGGGTTGGTTGAAACAAAAAGGTTAAACTTCTTTTATCCGGGACCCTTGGATTTTCCTGAATTCAGACGATCCTAATCTTACGATAAGTGCCCGTAGGCAGAGCATAAAGATGCTACGCGCACACTAACAAGACACTACACGCACACTACACACCCTAACACAAAATGCTACATGCACAGCACTAACACTAAACACACACACTAACACTAAACACATGCTACACACACTCACACACTACAGCACACACACAATACCCAACACCAAACACAACACACACCTGCATACCCACACTACACACAACATCACAAAACACACAACTCCAGACACACAACACCCTCAGCCGCTCTCTCTCTCTCTCTCTCTCTCTCTCCTTTTTATCTCCTCCCCTTCTCCTCCATGGTGATTTCCTCCCTGTGCCCCCTCGCTTGGATCTGGCTCCCTGGGTGCGGTGGCCTCTTGGCGCTCCCCTTTGTAGGGTCCGTGCTAGATCTGCACCGTCGGAGCTTCTGGTCACCTCTCTTTGCCAGCTCTTCGCCTCTGGGTTGATATGGTCGCCTTAGGTGGCTTCAGTTGGGCTTCTAGCTGCTCCCGGCCGCCTTCCTCTCTGGTTCTACACCACCGTCTCTTCTCTTCCTCCTCGGCTATTACGGCTGTTCCCCCTTTTCCCTTTTACTCTTGCTACTATCCTAGTTATACCGATTTGCGACGACTTATCCCCAAATCCATTTGGGGATCCTTAGTGATGTTGTTGGTGGGGTTTGGGCTTTCGGTGGTGATGGCATGGGGGCTGGATTTCGGCGGTGGCTTGGGCATGGTGGGCTTATGGCTTCTGTGGCGGCTTGATGGTTAGGGTTTGTGGTAGTGGCTTGTGGTGCTGGTTCTTTGGGTAGGTTGGTTTCGGTGGGGTTCTGTGATGGCTGGCGACTTCCTGGGCTTGATGATGCTTGGTGGTGGTGCTGTGGGTTTTGGTGATGAGGGTTTGGGTGGTGGCTTGGCTTTCTTGTACTTGATGATGCTTGGTGGTGGCTTCGGTTCTGGGTGGGGTTGTGGCAGTCTTAGCGGTGGCTTGGCTCAATGCTGGCATCTGAGATGGCTTCCATGGTGAGCTTCAGTTCTGGGTTTCTGGTAGTGGCATTGAGGCATGGTGGGCTTTGGCCTTGACTTCAAACCCTAATATATGCTTTCCCTTTTTTCATATCTGGTCGATTTTAGTTTAGCTTCTTTACTTTGTCTAGTTCTAATTTATTATGCATGCTTGGGGGTTTAGCTCAGTTAGGGTTATCGTGACAGGACTCGGGGTGGGGATTTGTGCCGGAGAGCTCATCCCCGCTTCGAGGGCGCACGGTGGCTCTAGCGGGCCTGCCACCGGTTACGTGGTATCCATGATGACTGAGCCATGTGCACCTTCCTTCTTGGTCACTTTGCCTAGTCAGTGGTGGTTGTGTGTAGTGCAAGTGTTGTGTGATGACGCTGCAAGGGATAAAATGGGAAGGCTAGCATGTGGGTTTACTGGTTGGTTTGCTGGTCGGGGGATGGTTACCGTGGTCGTTCACTGGTGGCCGTGGCCTTGGTTGTCCCTCGCCTTCCTTCACCTTCTGGCCTCTTTCCTCCTGCTTCCTCCCTTGTCTTCCCTTGATGGCTGTAGGGGCTTGATGGAGCTTGCGGGTTTGGCTTTGGCTTGTTTTGGTTTGCTTGCTTGTGGTGGCAGTGTGCTGGCTATTTTTTTTCGTATTGTGGCTTGTTGGAGGAATGAAATGGGGCAAGGTGGCTGTGAGCATTGGGGGCTTTATGTGGGGCTTTAGCTGTGGTTGTGGCTGGGTTCGGCTGTGCTGGTTGCCCTGCTCCCTCCTGTGTTTTGCTCAGATTACCCCTTCCTTATCCTTTCTCCTCTCTGTGGGGGGCTGTTTAGCTGGGTAAAATGTATGGATCGATGGTCCATAAGGCACTATTCGTAGGATTTTCTATGATTGAGGTATGTCAGAAAAGTGTGTGTCGGATTTTTATAACTGCCGGGTGATGAAACCCATCGAAGTGAGAGGATGCCGACTGGCCCTGGACAGTTTGGGAACCTCAATGAGCTTCACACGATCTGACGATAGTCCTTTCTTCCTTCTTCTCCTTTTTCATTTATTTAGGGATTACTATTGGTGTTTGTTTGACTTAAAATGAAATGGAGTGTTTGCAGGGTTTTTGGTTTGGCGGTGGATGACTCTACTTCCGGGTGATACATGGAAAGGAGCACCAAGCATGCAAAGTCTTCTGTAACACTCAGTGTTGTAATGTTTTTATTTTTATCTTTCTTAGTGGTAATGAATTGTTGTAATTAGTTGTAAGTTGTAATCTTTCTTTTGAATTCTTGTAATCAATTATGAGCTTGTATTAATGTTTTACGTCCGCTTGTAATGAATTCTTGTACTTGACTGTGAGCTTGTAACGGTGTTCTATTTTTTATTTATAAATCTTGTTGTAAACTTCTTGATAATGAAATGTTGTATGTTACTGATTTGCCACGTGTCTCGGTTAGTCAATAATTCACTGCTTGCTACTATTTGTTGTTGCTTAGATTAATTTAAGTCTTAGAGTTCTCACAGGTTCAACCAACAATCCACCTCGTATAGGTTCTAGCTATCATCCATCGTTATCGGTTCCCAGTAGAAGGACAATTCATAACCCGAGGTGGGTTAGAGGGTTCGAACTAACTGGGTGATCTCTCCAATCTAGGTAACCAATACAGAATATTCCTATGAATATTATCTCCCTCCCATTGGAGTCCTAACTCCTTGCACTAGCGGACTTCCCGAGAGCCCGATCGCTCTCGTCCTCACTCCGGATCAAACGGTTACCTAACCCTAAGTCTGACTACCAAACTCAAAACCCTACCACTAGACCAAATGAATAGAGTTTGGATTTATCTACTTTGGTCTGAAGTATTTCCTTCATTCCAAATATCTCTGAATGTACTTCATTCTGTCTAAAGTATTTCCTTCATCAACTCCACTAAGTATGATTAGTTTCATTCCCTTCTTTCCAAATACCCTTAGCTATATTTAGTTTCATTTGAAGTATTTCTTGCTTCAATCACTCTTGGTTTTATTGACTTTTATTTGAAGTGTTTCCTTTTGTTTCCTTACTTTTGGATTTATTAGATTTCATTTAGTTGCTTTCAGATGTTCTTGGGTTCGATCATATCCCACGTAGCTAGAATCTAAAGCCATGATGAAACAGCAGTGCAAGACAGAACAAGAACAAGACAAGATTATCATAACATTGAGAAAGACGATTATCAGAATATTGAGTAAGGCGAATCAACACTTTGATCATTTTGTTCCTACTTTTCAATGCAATTTATATTGTTTTCAGCTATGAAATTACATTGCTATATTTTATACATATATGTTACTTTAGCTTACAGTTAATACCTTAATGATAATTGAGTATAACATTCCCGTCCTTGAACTTAGATACTATCCTTTGTCACCCTCGAACTAATGGTATACATACTAGTTAATAAGTCTGTATGTAAGTGTCATGTTTAGCCTTGCTTAGATACATTGATATGTGGGCAATGATTTACCCAATATTATTCAAAACATGAGAACTGGATTTGGACAGTTGAGTTTGGAGCTTAGCTGGTATGTTGAATTAGTAAAGTATTACAAAACAAAAAGAAAGCCAAAAATAGATTTTGACTCGGGCGACTGGAAAGCGTGGCGGGTGCTGGTAGAGAGCACGACAGAGTGGGTATGGGGAAGCACCGCTCGAGTCAATAAATGACCGAGTTCTTGTAACAGCCTTGTCATATAAAAACAGTGCAACCACAAATCTATAGTGGGGATAACCTAGCAGACTAATTTGTTTGCCTCAGCATTGCTTCATCATCTCATTCACGTGGCATGCATTATAGTCTTAGTTGACAACCACTCCGGGGTGGTGTGGCTATAATGCATTAGGAAACCACTACGGCGCAAAAGGGGCTACGAAGGGTGGTATGCACTATGGTCTTAGTTGACAGCCACCCGGAGGATTGGAGTCTAAAGGGTGGCACGGTTGTATTGCATTAGGAGACCACCTTCAGTAGTGAAACCTAGTGGATGGGGTTGCGTTGGGTAGGGCATTGTAAAGGTCTTATAATGATCATCTTAGTCTCACGCCTACAGTTGCGTGTTGACGGTATAAGACGATTGTCTCTTATGAGTAAAGTGCATATACTCTGCAGAGTGAGAAAACTATCTAAATAGTTATGCCCACAGTCATGGGCGATGTCGAGAACTTACTTGAATTAGCTTTCGTTTTCATCAAATAATTTATGGGTGGAATGAAAAGATGGGTTGGAGCCCATGGATTTGAGATGGCCTGGTTGGGAACCAGTGAGAAGTATGGGATATGACCCGAGAAAGAACATGAACATTAGGTGGATAGAGTCGCTCAGTGATATTGGAGGTTGGAGCCTCCACTAGTATTTTACAACAAAACTTAATTTTGTTAAAACATGTGTTAGCTAAAAATGCTAGGTCTCAGGATTTGCTACTACATAATGTATTTCAATAATTGGCTTTATACAAACAAAAGAACTACAAGCCATTCCTTTGATCAGCCTTACATATTATATAACTGCATTCTGTGTGTTGGCTCGCGAGTATGGTTGTGTACTCATGCTCTCTCAATATTATTATTCAGTAAGTGTAAGAGAAGAAGGCTATGTGGGCACTTATGAGCATTCGTCAAGACTGAAGATCAAGAAGGCCAAGAACTATATCGCGGGCCCCAGTCGATTGCATGTGGGTATATCGTGAGGGTTCCACAAGTTGTATTTTAGTTCCGCTTCCACTGCTGATTCTTTAAATGTGTTTGGGCTGGTCGACCATTCTGAAGACAAATGTCATAAGATATATTTACGCTTTGTTTATTATTATGCAATAGTTTTATATTTTCGTGATATGTGTTTGATATCCAATGATGTAACTGTGAGCACTAGCTACTGATTTAGGGAATGATGATGTGAACACAGAAGATTATAAATTACAAATTTAGGGTCTGACAACCTGATACGCCCCCAAGTCTAAGGCTCAACATACCTCCTAAACTGCATGAGAGTCCTGGACCTGTCACAAAAAGGTGAACCAATAAAATGCCTATCATTTCCATCCATGTGCAATTTGAGACTAAATCATATTCTTTTGGCAGACAACTAGCACTGTCCATGGGAGATGATGCAAATTCAACTAAGGGTGAAAACGGATCGGATAGTTTCCGACCGATCCGGACGAAAATGAATTCGGATTGTCTTGAATCGGATTTTTCTCGGATCGGAAATGAATACAGAATTTTTTTGTCGAAAACGAATACGAATATGGTAGCCCTAGTATCCGTTGAATACGGATACAAATATGGGTTATCCGGATTATACCAGGCCGGATATCCGCAATTCAGCCCAAAACTAGCAATCCTCCTGTCGGACCCTCGTGCAAACTAAGTCCAAATTTTATGAAACTTTTTGTGAGGGCTCCTGACCTAATGTAACCCCTTATGTAAATTTTTCAGAAGTTTGTTCCTTTTGTGATTTTCTCTGAAATTCTTATAAGTTTATGTTCTTAGGTAATTGTATTTGTTATTCTGAATAACAATTCATATAAGTTGGTTAGTAAATTTTTCCCTGAGCAATTATGCTCAAAATAATTCTGTTAGCCATTTTATTTTGTTTTAACTCAATTTCCTTTAAGTGCATGTTTGTTTGTATTTCAGCATTTGCTTTAAAACAAAAGTTCAAATTTCAAACATGGGTAGATTTTCATATGCAAAATGATCAAAGTGTTTTTCCTAATGCATTTCTATTATGTTTTCCTAAATTATGGATTTTGGGATGTTACACCTCCAACCCATTTCTTCTCTTCCTCTGCCTCTTTCTTTCTTTCTTGCTTCTTGCTTCTTCCTCTAGAACTCTCCCTTCATCTCTCTACTCACTCCGGCTCCTCTCTTCTCTCCCTTTGGCCAGATCCAGCCACCACCGTTGGGCATCGGGCGCCGCCGCCACTCCAAGCTACCGCAGCCCGCACTGCCTGCGCCTGTGCTATCGAGAGCCATCGCGCCACCGTGGTGCGCCACTCTGCGCAGCGTGAAGTCGCTGCCTTTTGTTATATGAGAGGTTTTTACTAATGGGAGAGATGACAGGGAAAAGAATGGGCACACAAATGTTTCGTTATATGTGGATACTAAAAATGTGAACAATTCATGAATGTTTGGATCAAATAAACTAGTTATATATTTTCGTCAATTTCTAGTGTACAATTTATGGGGTTATCATGTTCCAAAAAATATCCGTGACCATATTCGTTTCGATTTGTATTTGCTCTGTATTTGTATTCGACATAATTCGTTTTCGTATCCGCGTTTGAGAAAAAAAATATGAAAAAAATATGGCAGAGCCATTAACCGTCCGTATTCAATCCGTTTTCACCGCTAAATTCAAGGCCTACAGAGAAGATCACTCCTAGGAGGAAACATAATGCCTAAAACTAGTTATGTTGCTTTGATGGTCCAAACCACCTTATTTCGTAATATCAGGGAAAAATCCCTTAGTATGTGTGAGTTCAAGGCCTGCAGATAGGTGTGAACCTACTAAGTTTGTAGTTTGCTTCAGATGTGAACTCAGTTATTTTGCAATTTCAGAACTCGGTTAATTTGTATGAACTAAGTTATTTTGCAGTTTGCTAGAGATGTGAACTCGGTTAATTTGTAAACCCTAAGTTATTTGGCATCTTGCTAGAGAAGTGAACTCAGTTAATTTGTATGAATCAGTTATTTGGCAGTTTGTTTGTGCTGTTGACTCATTGCAAAATCAAGGTCCATATCATACATGAATGTCAAATGTGAAATCAGTTCATTCTAGAGTTTGTTTGTGCTGTTGACTCATTGCAAAATCAAGGGTCCATATCATGCCTGAATGTCAACTGTGAAATCAGTTCATTCTAGAGTTTGTTTGTGCTCTTAACTCATTGCAAATTCAAGGTCCATGTCATGCTTGAATGTCAAATTTGAACTCATTGCATTGCATTATCAGGGTCCTCATTTCACTGCAAACCATACCTTCCAATGAAGACCAGCTGTGATGTCTTTCTAGGTCAAATGTTTTGCATGCTGAATGTCAAATGTTGACTCATTGCAAATTCAGGGACCTCATTTCACTCATTGCAAATTCAGGGTCTATGTCATACATAAAGGTTTCAATACATACATTCCAAGTCAGAACTACATAAAGATTCCATTACATCCATTCCACTGCATAACAATTACATGACATCCCATACTACTTTACTAAAATCAGTGTGACAAGCAAGAGAAGAAGCATCTGCAACTCTCCAAATTTGAAGACCTTCCTCATCTTGCCATCCATCTCAGAGCCGAAGTCTTTGATCACAGCCATTTCAGCATGCAACGAACCAATCTCAACCTTCATACCAACAATTCCAGATTTCAGCACTTCAAGCTCACCTTCCAGCTCAAAGGTAACTTCAAGAAGCTCAAGAATCACATCGTCAAGGGAAGTATTATCCACATGAAGTATCCTAGTGTCCACCAGGTGATGTTCGTACTGATCCAACCACATGAAGAAATTGCAACTATTTGGCTCATGAGCAACAAAAAAATTAACTTTCCCCCAAGGACCCTAAAACCCAAATTGAACCCTAATTCAACTTGGGAGTGATCACAAAGCTTCAAAAAAACTTCCATTCGACTGATTCTTTGGGCACTTCACAAAGCTCTTCCCTGGGTTAGTCTTCGTCTTCAAAGTGAGCTCCAACACCTTCTCTTGTCCGCACATGGGGGCAATCGATGAGGAGAAGCCTTCTCTTCCCGTGCCTCGGCAAGGGTCACGCACTCCTGCTAGACCGTGCGGAGGAGTTGTTGTGAGACATCGATAGTGAAGGAAGAGGCGCTCGCCGCTGTGGCGCTTAGGAGAGGAGTAGAGGACCACAAAGGCGTTCGAGAGAGGAGAATTGGACCAAGGTGGCGCTCGGGTACGAAGGAGAGAGTGTGGTGCGGTCGGTGCACCAGCTGGGCCAGACCGAACCACATGCGCCTAGGGCAAAGGGCGTAATTGTCTTTTCCCATGGGCATAAATGGCTATAGTAAATAGAAAATAAAGAAATGACAAAAAGATCAAATAAGAAGTTCAAAAATGGATCTTTTAATCAATGTAGTCCAAGATAAACACAAATAGTAGAAGAAGATGTAAAGGCGGAACAAATGATCAAATTTCCCTTACTACAATGGTTCTTCCGCATTCTGCACATAATAAGGGAGTTTTTTTTTAATCCAAACTGGATTCTTGGGAATGAATAGTAGGGAGTGTGAGAACCCGCATAATTAACTAAGCTAATCCAACAGTAATCTGTAATTAGTGTTAACACATAAAATCATTAAAATCATCTCACAGTAAATTTCCACCTAACATCATTCATTCAATTCTTGCATTTGGCCAATAAATCATAATCATCATCATCACCCTCTTGCTACAACCAATTCATAGCTTGCATAAGCCTAATAAAATTACATTTCATTGTTATTGCATTCATTTCAATCAAAGCCTCCATTTACAAATGTCCAACCCCTATTCAACCCTCATTTCAATTCTCCTTCAAGCATCACATCCAGCCGTAGTGATCATCACGGGTAGAATAGCACCTCTAGTTTTCTTTTTTCAGTCGGTCAACTAGTAGCAGTAGCAAGCTGGAGTGGCAGGCTGGCAGCCTCAGCCAGCACAGTCGATCCATCCCCCCTTGCGCTATCTTCGTATACCCCCTTCTGTTCCTCCAGCCAGATCACGAGAGGCACAGCCTGCCTTTATCCAGAGGCTTCCATCACCACATTCACTTCACCTCACCGCCTCTCCAGCCGATCCCCTCTCCAGGAGCATGAAGGAGCCAGAAGTCAAGGAGATCGGAGGAGACATCAAGCAAGGGCGACGCCGGCGGCAGCCCTGGAACCGCAATCGACCACCGAAGGCCCATGCCAAGACCAGCAGGAGATCGACCACCCCCCTCACTGCCGGTAGCACCATCTTCACCACCACCGACCATCGCATCAGCCACAACCCCACAAATCAACCCAATCCCCAAACCCTCAGGTAAATCATCTTCAAGCCCCACCCCAGTACAACCATTTTTGCTACTCATCTCCTAGAAGGATCTACTCTAGCATTTTGGGCATTCCTCAGTAGCCATTCCTCCTTCCAGTGCATCAATCACAGAGCAAAGGGAGGGATCCGAGAAGAGAGAAGGGAGATGGGTGCATACCTTGGTAGATCCTAGTCGTTCTCCTCATACCCACCAATCCTCATACCTCCCCCATCATCAAACAGCTACATATGCATACCTAAATAGAGGTCAAGCCACATTAGCATTTTTCGTGCATACTTGAGCATCTTCATCGCAAGTCCATAATCATCTTAGCATTAACAAGTAATTTCTGCTCTATTTGAATCTTGGTAAGGGAGTTGAGAGAGAGAGCTGGGTAGCAGCGCCTAGTGTCGAGTAGGCGCGTGGCCGAGGCGGCCACCGTGAAGACCGAGGCGAGCGGCGCGCCTTCGGCCGCGAGGGGACCGCAGGAGCCAGGAGGGGCGAGCCGATGCCTTGCGGGTGACCCAGTTGGGGGGAAAAGAAGGCGTGAGAGGAGCGGCGGTGGACCCGGCCGACAGCGTGGGCGGCGCAGGGAAGACTAGAGGCGCGACAAGACTGAAGAACCGGAGGAGGCGTGTCGGGAGAAAAGGGGAAGAAGGAGCCGGTTCGGCTGGGAGGTGGGAATGAGGCAGTGAAGAGGTAAGGAGAGAGAGGGGATTAGAAGGGTAGGATTAGGTTAGAAATTTTCTTAGGTTGCTAAGATTTGCTGGATAAGGCAATAGAGTAGTCTTCAGGGTGTTCAACCTATTCACTTAATCTGATAGCCTGTATTAACAATTCGATATCATTGCTAGAATGGTTAGCTTTATCCACCCTAAGTTTATTTGAGTTAGCTTCGTTTGAGCTTGATTAGAACTCTGTAGAAGTAGATGCATATTTGGAGAGCTTAATCTGCTTAGTGGTTGTGATCGCGATTGGTATTTTAGTTTAGGGCATATAGATGCATTGTTCGATAGCTCGGTCCTGTAGTTGTTAGACCGTAGATCAGCCAGCCGTACTTGGGAAGTGCTAACTGAGCGAGGACCCGAAAATGTTGCTAAATTAAAATTGTGCTAACAAATTAGGATATACTAACATATGTACTACTAGTATCACCTAAATTCAGCTGTAAATTTATTTTTGCCTTGTGCGTGCTACCGCTTTGTTACAGAGGATGATCCCACGCCGACAGGAGTAGTTAATACGGAGTTCTTCGTCGACGACCTTTTCTACAGTTCTGAAGGCAAGCTATCCTCTTGAACATGAATCTAGCTATTTTAACTGTAAACTGTATATTACTATATCATATACTTATTGCATCAAAACTATTTCTCAAAACTTAAATCATTTAATGTTTATGATGATGAAAGAAAGAAAAGAAAGGAAAAGATATGAAAAAAGATGAATGAAATGAAAGATGATGTAATATTATGGCTGGTAAAGGGGGCCTGGGGCAAGGATGAGAGAGGGCAAGAGGTGGGACCCCTTTACATATGGTTAAAATATAAGGTCCAACAAAACTCTTACTCGGTCAGATGCCGTATTTGAGTACCAACCATTCTCTCATTTCGATGAGCAGAAAATGCTATCTTGTTACGTAATTATGCTCTCCATAACGGGTCACATTGGAGTGTTGGGAACGGGAAGTGAGCCGACCCAAGGTGGAGTGTTGGGCACGGAGGAGAGCCGCCCCAACCAACATTACCCGAACTCGGTGGTGGCTAGGCCGTCATCGACGGAAGGTAATGGGTGGAGAAATTAATCACGTAACCTGGAAAATGTTTTGTATTCTAAACTCGAAATCACATCAAAGGAAATGCGATGGACCTAGCTCAGAGAGAGCTCAGAATAGCTATAGGTAAAGTGGTACAAGCCTGCGCAGTGCTATATCAAATCATGAATTCATGCCAGTCTCCTGGATTGGAGTCTACGAGAACCGCTAGGGGTCTATCGTCTCTCCGAGTGACTAGTAGTCTCTTCAATATTAAAATTGGTCAACTAATGTTTTAAAGAGTTATGTATTTTCAGATTCAGAGATGAGATAGAAAATGAAGTAAAGAACATAGATGAGTCATACAGTGTATTTTGCTATTAATGCTTGCTGAGTACATTAATTTGTACTCAACCTTGTTAGTATTCTCCTTTGTAGACGCTAGTCCGGCCGGGAACTATCCCGCGTGGGACGAAGGACTTGCAGGTACCGTTGAAACCACACGAGGTGAGGGTTTGACTACAAGAACCATGGTGAGAGGGGCAGCTGAGTCAACGAAGGGGACGAGTAGAATATTGATGGAGCAAGGAAGGCTAGCAAAAAAGGGACTTAGTTTCATTTTGCAGTTGTAGATTACTATGTAAGAATCTTAGCCTTGCATGACTAACTAGAATAAAAGTACAGTTTTTATTTTATTGTTCTAATGCGTTAACTCTGGTAAAAACTTACTATTCGCTGAAACAGTATTCTACTGAGTAAACGAATAATAATTCGTATATCTAAGTGTGATTACTCTTTAGGTAATAATACAAGACGTCGCAGGGAGCGCTGCATTTATGCACCGTCATCCTAGTACTACTTTTAGCATTATCACCACCACCGGCCACCGCAATCACGACGAGACACGTATTTGCACGTCGGCCATGTATAATTTCCCTCCTCCTTCCAACTTGCGCGGGGCGTACTTACTTTTCGCAGCTTTCGTGCGTGCCTATCTTAAATCAGGTCGTACATATACACGGTGGGTCTACTAATCTTCTCTTGTCGCGACCCGCTATTTTGTCATGATGTAGGCGTGCGTGTCGTTGCTCACCCAATAACTCCTCCCGCTCGCTCGGCTCGTCTCGAGTGGTCCTGCTCGGCGAGAGCACGCGGCACGCCGATTGGAGGAGGCGAGCGAGCGGCCGCACGAACGGGAGGGGAATTCCTTTGCCTTTGCTTGTACACTACAGCTCGCAGCACATGCGCCGATGCTTAGCCCAGGAAGGGCGAGGTTGTACTCGCTCCCGTCCCTTTCTCGATTTCTTCTCTTGTTCTCTCTCTCTCTCTGATATGGCAAGAAAATATCGGTATAGTCGTCGTACGGTTGTGCCTACAATAGTCTTAGTTTAGGTCTGTTTAGAACAAGGTATTTCGTAGGATTGTCATTTCGGAGACGAATGGTGAAAAATCCTCGTATTCTAAACTTGAACTTAAATTGATATGGGTGGTAATAGATCTCTCCGTTTTTTTTAGATGACGTTTTAGAAACTTGTTTCTGTTCTCAAATAGATGATGTTTTGAGTTTTGTATGTAGTATTTTTCCAAAGAGCCCGTATTAAAAGTTGATTGACCATACTTTAGTTCAACTCACTTATTCCCAACTGCATTAGCATGTTTACGAGATGAGTTAATACAAATATCCCTCCATCCTAAAAGTTTTGAGATTTCCCATCCTCTATTCCCTCCATTCCATGACAAGCTAATACGCCATTATACATACTCGTATGCATGTCTACATTAGACCAACGTACTAGTACTTGCGGTAGGCACAATACATACAGCAGTACAAGAGAATCAAAGAGCAAGAGTGCCAAATTGCTGGTGGATTAGGAGATGTCGCCGGATTCGTTGCAGCCATGGTGGCGAGCGTCTTTGCTGGGCGCGCAGCGCCATACGCAGCAAGTTTGCCGGGCCAGCGGACGAAGAACCCCATGGGGAGAATGTCGCGCGCTGTTAGACCACCGTCGCAAACACGGTTTTTTTTTTCTCCCGCATTGACACTATTTCCCCACGGTTTAGCGAAAATGGCTGTCTTCCGATCGAATTTACAAAAATGGAGTCTCATCCGTAGGGCCACCGTGGGGGTGACGGCTCGTCCGCACGACCACCATGCGGCATTTCACCTTTTCCACCGCTCGGTATTTCACCTCCCTCCTGTCACCTTCCGTCATCTCCTTCAGTCGCCGTCGCCCTAAGCTTTATTCTTCGTCCAGTCATTGTATGCAACAATTATTTGCATGCATGCTAATTGCCTCACGCGGGGAAGGATTCCCTCCCGTAGCGGCTAAAAATTAGCGAGCGAGCGCAATTTCGTTTCGTTGTCGCTCGCTCGCTCTCTGTCGATTTCATTTTTTGGGACGTTTTAGCGTTCTAAACCACCGTCATTAGAAGCCATATTAGCAGGTAATTTTTTCTCATTTGTAAATTCTTTATTAACTGTTTTGTTAGCAAATAAGTCGCAGTAAAATTTTCGTACTTAAATCGTAGTAAAATTAGATGAAATTAAGTCTTAATTAACTCACCGAAATTATTTAGTGCTAATTAAATTAGTCGTATTTAATTAGACGTAATTAATTCTGTGTTTCTCTTTTGTTTTTTTTTTCGAATTGACACTGCTGTAAAGTTACGATGAATGCACATAGGAACAAAGGCACGAAGCTAATTTCCTTATCATCTTAACAAAATGTTGAAACCAAATAACAAAATATTGTAATTTTTAATTTGCATTATTTTATCGTCATTATCAATCTTCTCACTAATACTCTGTCTATTCTATCTGTTGCAAGTCATGTCTCCACCGGAGCTTCTGTAATCCTTCTACGATGAGAACCATCAGTCCAAGTTGTGGATCACTGGTGACGCGGATGGCTCTCCGCCCCTACTGCTTCGGTCGGGGAGGGATTACTGGGAGCTGGACGCTCGCTACGTCCCAATCCTCCGAGACACGGGCTTGTTGCCCCTTACGAGGCTGCTCTCTGTCGGACGCCAGTTCACACTAGACGGTAGTTTGCTGTCGGCACTTGTCAACAGGTGGAAGCCCAAGACGCACACCTTCCACTTTCGGTGGGGTGAGATGACAATCACTCTACAGTACGTCTCGTTCTTGATCGGTCTCCTGATCCGGGGCGAGTCACTTGTTTCAGGCCATCTGTCGGCGAACTGGAAGATCAGACTAGAGCATCGATTCAGCATACCCGTCCCGGAGCATGCACGTGACGTTCCCCGGACTTGGCTGAGCCATTTAGTCAATGCCCGCAAGATGCACCTGACGAGGTCGTTAGGACGCACCTCATTACTTACCTTCTTTAACTCTTTGGTTGGGTCCTGTTTCCACCAACACAGGACGATTGGGTGTACCACAGCTTCGCTGCGCTACCGAGTCTTTGGTTGACGCAAAGGCTTGGACGATGCCTCAGTACAGCTAGGGATCAGTCGTTCTTTGCACAACATACCGGGGGTTGTGTGATGCTTCGCGGTGCAACACCGGTGTTAACCCAAACCTGACTGTCTGCTACGTGCTCCTGCAGCTGTGGAGTTGGGAGCACTTCCCTGTTGAGCGGCCCTCCTTCGAGAGAGTAGTGCATCGATACCCCGAGTTGCAGGACCCGATAGACGGGTCCACTATGGGCTATCGGTGGACTGCTGTGTAGCTACGCTGGGTGAAGGACAAACCGACGAGGTGCTACTTGTTGTTCCACAACGAGTTCGAGACGTTGCACGCCAATGATATCATCTGGGCTCCATGGAGCCCAGATTTCGTGGGCTCGGTAGCGCCACACGGGTTGCCTTGCAATGCACACAGGACGCCGGACTATGGGCGACGACATACCATTTGGTGTTAGCTCATATGGTGGAGCTTTACGCGCCACAACGTGTAATGCGATAGTTCGATTTGTACTAGGTCGTACCCCATCTCGACGGTAGGATCCTGCAGCGAGCCATCCACTTGTGAGTCAAACTCCGTCTGAGTAATGTTTACAGTTCGTACATATATCCTTTGTTGTAACATCAATCCTTTCGGAATGCAAGCAATCGAGGTCGGGGCGATATGCTGAGAACTGATAGGAAGCCCAGCACAAGTAGATCATGACTAGGATGGAGACGACGCACATCGAGATCTTGGAGGACTGTACAGCATACGGACATACGTGAGTACATGGAGTGGTACGTACCACAGTCGCGCACCAGACTCACCCGTCCTCCGTCGGAGTGTCCAGAGTAAGTGACGCACCAGGAGAGCCTCCACCACTGGTTCGATTGACACAGTGCTTCGGGCCTTAACGACACCATAAGACACTTACAATCTCTTGTCGTTTCATTTATGATGTTTGTACTCTTCGTTACTGAACATGTTTTGTCTCTCACTTCAGTTGGAACGGCTGCATCGCATCGCAAGCGCATTGGAGACTGCCATCACCAGCCCAGAGGACACAGTACCAGGGTTGCTGAGCACTTTGAAGTACATCTTGGCGGAGTCGAGGAACGTCATAAAGAACATAAGCTGCGGTCGTTTGAGGGACAGCGTCCTATGCGTCAGGAACCAAGTAGGGGGACTGTGCTCACCTCTTAGGTCAGCATGGCCCAGTGAGTCTGGCCTACGTTGAAGCGCAGCCTGTCGATCATCCGCAGGCCAAATCGGCGGTGAGGTAAGTTATGTACAAATCTACGTTCTGTTATTTGGTTATGCCTTACGTTCCACTAGCATCATATCATTTTCTTGCCGCAGGTCCATCGGGATGCATCACTTCTGTCGTCCACACCCCGTACACAGACTGGCGCTCCCCCTCGGTCTTCTGGACTACACATCTGAGTGGTACGAGTTTGTCAGCTAATGTCTCAAGTATTTATTTTGCCTAACATCATTTTGTCTTGTAGGCTTCAGTTGACCGTGAGGGCGATGGCCATCCATCCACTGATGAGGACACGGGGCTTCCAGCTCCTGCCACGGAACAGTACACGGTGTCAACATTTGAACCATGGGACCCGGGGCACCCACCCATGTCATACTTTGACGAGTACGGAGTACCATACGGAGGGCAGAGCTCCTCTGGGGTCGCTGCCACACCGTACGATCAAGGCCAGAGCTCGTCCGCACGATCGGAGTTGTAGACAGCGTACCTTGTGGGCAGACAATCCGACAGTGGATTTGTGGACTCCTGGGTTCATGACCTCCTTGCAGGTGGCCTCCAGTTCGATATGTCTCAGTAGGACGACATCGACGCTAGATAGACTCAAAAGCAAATATGCTGATTTATCAGAATGTACTGCTTCCACAATAAATAAAAATATACTCAAAAGCAAATATGCTGATTTATCCATATGATCTGAAAGACAAGTGACATAATTACCGCGGTGAGAATAGTTAAACTACGGATACTACACCTATGACTATATTATAAACAGTTAAAAACTACGGTTAAATTACTACAACCTAATTACTTCATAATACAAGCTGCATTAATTACGACTAATTGACTAAGACTGATTAACTACAATTACAGTAATAACGACAAAGAATAACATGTCCTTCGGGGGAAGCAATCAAAACTGCTACGATCATAACGACTGCTCCGAACTTTAATCGCTATTTTTTTTAATTATGTTACGTTCTCTAATTCTCAGCGACGAGGGTGAGAACGAAAACGAAAACGGGTAATTAAATACGAATAATTACTTAATTAACAAGAATTTGTTTACTTGTCCAAAACATAACTACGAGTGATTCAATAGTACGGTAGTTACCACTACTGAACCATGATTCAAACAAACATGGAATATTAATTACTACAGAATCATTACCACTAAATTAATTACGACTAACTAATTTGCACTAAATTTGTTATGCCAAAATAATTGCCAGTAAACAAATTACGACAGATTAATTGCCACTAAATTCATTATGAGTAATTAATTTCCATTAATTTAATATGTCAGACGATTACCACTAAAATAATTAAGACTGAAAATTACCACTAAACATATTAGAACTAATTAATTACAATTATTTAATTTCTGCTAATTTTCAACCACTAAGTAATTCAAACTGAAATAATAGAGCCTAATTTACTACGACTAATTAATCACCACAAACTATCATTCACTAATAAATTACAAATACGATACATACAAACTATATTATGAACAGTTGAAACCTACGACTATATTACTACTACCTGCTTACTTCCAAAAACAAAGCTACATTAATTATGAGTAGCAGGCTAAGACTTAATAACTACGACTACGGTAATAACGACAAAGGAATCCGACGAAAAAAAATTACCTGCCCTTTAGGGGAAGCAATCAAAACTGCTACTATCCTAACCACTACTCCAAACTTTAATCTCCAAATTTTTTTTAATTACGTTATGTTCTATAAGTTCTCGGCGACAACCGCGAGAACGAGAACGAAAACGAATTAGAGATGAGCTACTGCGAGAGTTCAGTATTTATAGTCGCGCGAAGGGAGGAGCCGTTGCGTTCGTGCTAGGAATTCTAAAGGCACTGTCGGGGTGCAGCACTTCGGGTGGGGGGACAGCATCGAGCAGGTGACAGACGGGCGATGAAGGCTAGTCCGCACGGTGGCCATGCAGCAGCCATCTCAGCCGCACGAGGCCTTGCGGAAGTCATCTCATCCACACAAATGGTTTTGCGTACATGTCGGTGTCAGCAGCTCATCCGCACGGGTGCGACCCATTGGATATTTTTGCAAAAAAGAACAATGAGGACTACAATTACATATACCCAACGGCGGAAAAGTACCAGTACGGCCAAAAATTCCACAAACACGCCGACACGCTCGTTGGGGGATTCGGATTCAGTGACTTTGCAGAGCAAAGTCACGGTGTGACTTTGCAGATCTGGACCCTCCAGATGACATCTGACGGCTAGATCTAGATTGAGTGATTAGAGGGAGAAAAAAATAAGATGGACAGATTGATCCAGCCGTCAGATGTCATCTGGAGGGTCCAGATCTGCAAAGTCACACCGTGACTTTGCTCTGCAAAGTCACTGAATCCGGATCCCTCGTTGGGTGGCATTGGTCGGTGGTTGGCATTGGAACCTGGTGCTATGGAGTTAATCATTGGTGCCATTAATTAGAGATAATAACTATAATAGGGGTAAACAGATCACAAATTGAAGAATTAACTACTATCTTGTTCTCTGTGTGCCGGGCTAAAACGATATGTAAATCTGAACGGAGGGAGTATATCCTAACCATGTACTTAGTGCATCAGACCTTTGCGGTGTACGTGTCTCACATCGAAATACCACTGAAATGGTCAAGAAAAATTACAAAAAAGATTTGAGACCATTGATATCAGATTTCAAGTCTAAGTTCGATATGCACATAGAACAAACAAAACAAATTCTGCTTACAAGTAAATCCAAAATAAGAGAGAGAAAAAAAAGGATAGCACTCATTCTTCACTAAAATGTGTCATTTTTCTGTAAAACTTTCCATAACATTTGAAAGACGTTTTGACATGGAATATTGTCGGATACACACTAAAAGGATTCACTACCAGAAATATGGTTTTTTCTGAGTGCCAAAAACACTCGGGAAATGAGGCAATACACTCGGGAGAGACTTTCCTGATGGCCAACACTCAGGATATAGCACTCGGGATAGATTACTCGGGGTAAAAACAGTTTCCCGAGTGTTACACTCGGGAAACAAAAACACTCGAGAGAAAACAGTCCTCGACGCCTTCTCCAACCGTAACGAAATCTGTACCGAGTGTGGACACTCGGGAATGTGCTGAAGAAAACACTCGGATAGTTTCCAACGATGACAGACGTAACCAGGGAAAATTGCCATGTAGGCACAATTTCCCGAGTGTTGACACTCGGGAACGTCCTGGTCGATTTCCCGAGTGTCGACACTCGGGAATGTTCCTAATAGCACAAGCCCATTTTTCACTAATTTTTGACATTCGATTTTGCATTTAATTTTGAACTGCACTAACAGAAAACTCAGCAATTAAATAATCCATCCATCCATTCCACAACAAGAAACATACCACAATTCACAATATATATATATATATATATATATATATATATATATATATATATATATATATATATATATATATATATATATAGGAACATATCTAGTGCAAATGGGTATTTGAGTGCTAAGGTGCAAATGCCAACCATAAGCGTTGGATCTAGATTGAACAGCCTAGATTTGAGGGCTAATCCCACCTCCAATCCACTTAACCTTTTTTCACTAAACACCCTACTGCCCCTTCATTTCACATTTGCATGCCCTTTCCTGGTGCCTGGCCCAACCCGGCTGCTCCCTTTCTCCAACTTCTCCCCTTCTTCCTCTCCTCCTGCTCCATGGCGCCGCCGCCCCTACTCCCCTAGCGCCACCTCCCTAGGGCGCAGCCGCTGGCCCAGCACCCGGCCCCGTGCGCTCCCTCTCCATGACGCCTCCAGCCTCTCTCCCTCCACGGGCGCGGCCTCCCCCTGGCGCCGCCGCTGCCCTTCCCCCTTCCGGCTGTGCTCCTCCCTGGCGGAGGCGATCTCGCCCGTTCGGACGCGACGCGGAGCTCGGGTCCGAGGCGTGCTTCGCGGTGGGCTTTGGGCGATCGGAGGACATGCGGGGGAGCGACGAGGCGGGATCCAAGGGGGCGTGGCGCGATGGGTGCTCCAAGCCTAGGGAAGCGGAGGCGATCTCGTCCGCTCGGACGCGACGCAGAGCTCGGGCCCGAGGAGTGCTTCGCGGTGGGTTTTGGGCGGCCGGAGAAGGCGTCCCCGCTTGGGCGCGAGGGGACTCGAGGGGTGCTTCAAGGTGGCCTTCAGCTGCCGAGGTGGACATGCTATGTGACTGCGCAGGACACGCCAGATGCCTTGAGCTTCGGTGGGAGGAGGCCTGCTAGGGCGGTGGCGGGGAGGCGAGGAGGAGGGTGGGGTCGGAGGCGAGGGAGAAGGGGATTGAGGGCGGCGTGGTAGCCGGGAGGGGGGAGTAGGGCGGCGCCAGGGGCCAGGGAGGCAAAGCGCGGCAGTCGGGAGGGGGAGGAGGGAACGCCAGGGGCCAGGGAGGTGCGGCGGCGGTAGTTCGGCTGGGTGAGAGGAAGGCTAGGAGCCGGGAGGGGGAAGGGTGGGATTGGCAATGTGAAATGAAGGGGCAGTAGGGGGTTTAGTGCAAAAAGGTTAAGTGGATTGGAGGTGGGATTAGCATCCAAATCTGGGCTATTCAATCTAGATCCAACGCTTATGGTTGGCATTTGCACCTTAGCACTCAAATACCCATTTGCACTATATATCGAACAAAAGGCTCATACATATATATAACAGTGTAGTAATTTCATAGTCTTATCCGTAATACACCAAACAAAAGCACATATCACTGCTACCATTTGCACAAAATTTCCTGCTTCAATCTTCTGTGCTATGTTATTATGGAGGATGCGACGGGGATCACGGGGTTTCATACGTATTACTTGTCAGACCCGGGATTAATACCTTAGATCCTCTGTGCCTTTCTGAACTAGTCCCATGATCAGTAGCTAGTTCACACAGTAAACAAATATGGTAACAAAATCATATCAAGATTTTATTAATAAACAATAGAGTTGATTACAAAGGAGGCTTACAGGCCCACCACAAAATAAACACAGCGGAAGACGAAGATGTAGTAGGGTCCAGTTAATCTGCCACAGGCAATCGACTGGGGAAGCGGCCTAGTCGTCGAGGCCCACATCGGTAGCAAAGTCCTTCTCCTCTAAAATGTTGTTTGCATAAAGCAAGTATGAGCACAACTTCCGTGCTCGCAAGTTACACCCGTCAAGTAACAGAATGACATGCATATATGGATGTAACAATAGAAAGGCTTATTGGTTTATGTGCATAAAGCAGCATTTCTTTTAAATACTGGTACTAAGTTTCAAAGCAGTTATTTTATACTACAAATCATTTTGTAAATTCTCAGTTTTATAGTCAGATAACATTCACACATGAATGGTGAAGGATACCTTCCTATCACATGGCTTCCTGCCCAAATTCCCATCTGGATAAACCAATTTTGAAGAAGTTTATTTTCAAACAAAACCAAAGTCTAACTTTGAGTAGTTCTGCTAGCATGTCCGTAACCGTGGACATGGCTATTCGAATAGTTTTACACTCTGCAGAGGTTGTACAGCTTTACCCACAAGAGATAATCAACTTTTAATGTCCGTCGACACACTTAGAAGGTGTGCGACTAAGTGATTATCACGAGGCCTTTACAATGCGTCATTCCACCGCGTTACCTCGCTAAGGTTTCGCCACCCCTTTGGAATAAAGACCTCGGGTTGGGCCCCTCTTGCGCTAGGTGGGTCTAACATAAGTCGTAACATGACTACCCATTGCATCCAGAGGAGCGACCACGGTGAAACATTGCAAATTAGTTGGCCAGGTCCCGCCCACACAGGACATGTGGTGGTACGATAAGGCATAGCATCATGCGCTCGAAGACCGGCCCTTAACTGACTTGGGTAACTTTCCAACAAAACCCATGGGCCTCAACCATACCCGATTGAGCCCGTCCAGGAACATGCACCCACCAAACATCCATTATGCCCAAGTCCAAACCCATTTTCATTTTATTTTCCAGGTAAAAGCATTTATAAACCTTCTATGGTAAAACAATACCATAGAACCAGTTTAAATCAAATTTGAAAGATTTGGCTAACCTTTCCCAAATACAAGATTTGATCTAAGCATTGGCTAAGCATAAGGCTAATTTTAATGTCATTTTACCTACTGGTGACAAGGTATTCACGTATAATATTCAAATTGGCCATACAAGGAGAATTGGATTAACTAGGCAATTAAAGCAGGAATTAAAATAATTGCATAAACATAGGCATGCAGTGATAATTTAAAATGAAATATAAATAGTTAAAATAATGGGATCAATATGATCAAGGGTATAACTTGCCTTGCTTCAGGTGTTGCAGATCACCTGATATTGAGGTGATGTTGTTTTCCTTAACAGGTCACCTAGTACTCACAAGTACTTTCTCCACGTAGTCCACGTGTACAATCACGATGATCATACAGTCAAAATCAATCCTCTTAGGTTGCTCTTCAAACGGCGTCGAAATCTGACTTTCCGAAGTCGTCGAAATCTAACGTGAAAATAAGCCAAATTCAAATAACAATTCAAATGAACTCCAAATCAAATAATTTTGGATTAAAAACCTAGATAATAATTTTATATGAATTTAGGAATTTGAATCGACGAAATCGGAGTTCGTATGAGGGAGAACGAACCCCGGGAAGTTCTAAATCTAAATAAACCCTAAAATCAGATTTTATTGAATTTCTTGAATTATTTTCTTAAGGAAATCCTAATTATTGTGCAAGCTGACGTCAACGGCTGATTTTCGGAATTTAAAAGTATTTCCGACAGGTGGGACCCACCTGTCGGTCTAATGGCTTATGTGGACCAAGTCTACGAGTGATTGAGACTCGGGGGGTGTGGGCTGTGCCACGCAGGCATTGACCTGGACGCCACATGGGCAAAAGGTGGCGACGAGGCGCCGGGTGGCGCCGAGGTGGCGCCCTCGTGCGATGCGTCGTCGGCACTAGGTCGGGCGGCGCTCTGGCGTCGAGCTCGCGGCGATAGGAGCTCCGGCGAGGTGTGAGTGATACCAAACGCAAGAGGAGGCGACGGAACTTCGGTGCCACCACGCGCGCAAGGGCACGAGGGATTTGCTTGCCGGCGAGGTAAGAGGCGGCGGCGATGTCGGGCTCGCGGCGGCGTGGCGTTCGGGAGACGCTCCGGTGAAACGGGCGCGCGCACGGGGTGCGCCGCGACGAGGCGATGCCGGCGGTGGAGGTGAGGGCGGCCGGAGAGGTACCACGGCGGTGCTAGGGGCGGCGAAAGGAATGGTGGCCGGCAGTGAACGAATTCAAATTCCGGCGAGCCGGAGGGGGTAGGGGTGGTGTGCGTGGTGGCGGTGGGATGAGTGGAGAAAGGCGCGTCCGGGGCTCTCTTAAATAGGGCCGGAGGGGCACGGGATGAGGAGATCGGCGGCGGGGATCTCGGCGGCGGTTGCGGCGTTTCGGTGATTCTGCGCGCGGTTGAGAGGGAAAAGGCCGAGATTGGAGGCGGCGGAGCGCGGGGTAGCTGTTGCGCACGGCCGCGTGATTCAAGGCGCGTGGATGGCGACGGAGATTGAGCTCCAGCAGCGCGGTAATGGCGGAGGGGTGCGGGCCTGGCGCGAGGGAGACGTGGCGGGGATGAAAGGACGTGCGCCGTTGGATTTGATCCGACGGTGCGGAGAGAGTGAGGTGCGTGGAGATTTGGTGGCCGTCCGATCCAATCGGACGGTGGGGAAGAGAGCGAGAGAGGGGAAGAGATGGGCTGGGCTGGATTGGGCCGAAAGCGGCCGGGCGCGGGAAAAAAAGGGTTGGGCCGGAGGAATTCGGCCCAAAGCTAATTTAGGGATTTCTAAATGATTTTCCAATTGATTTAATTCAGATAATTAGAAAGGGCTTTAGAAAATAGCAATTTAAATCCAAAAATTATGAGAAAATTCACAGAAATTCCCAGAGTTATTTTGGACTTAAATAAAATTGTTCCAACTTAAAGTTGGCTATAGTTTTTGCAAATAAATTATTTTGGCTTTGAAATATTTAGGGAAAAGCTTTTAAAAACTAAAAAAAATTCTATAAATTAATTAATTTTTTTTCCAGAACCAACCAAATAAAACTTCAAGAACTTCAAATAAATTTTAATTTTTTGACTTTTAAAACTCCAAAAATTCAATTAAAGCAATTAAACTCTGACAAATTCTCAGAAAAACCAGTAAAATAATAATTTTATTTATTTTTATTTTGGTAACAACACTTTGGGATGTTACATTACTCCAGCATCATTTTGTGAGTTTTGCAGATACAACAAAACTTAATATTAGTGCCATCTTACAACAAAAGCAAGGAATTGATATTACATGAAAAGATAATTGACCTAACTATTGACAGCACATATAAAAAAGGAAATGTTTCCTATGAGGGAATTGACAAAGTAGTAAAGTGAACAGATATGCTGCAAGCTATGAATTCAAGATTTTAAAAGTCACAGCAAACATGAATCCCAAGAGAACTAGCCTATATGTCATTATACTTAACAAATGTAAAGACCAACGAGGGCCAAGCGCAGCCAAACTCATATAGTGCAAAGAGATGCAAAAGCATACACTAACAATTCAAATAGAGCACAATGACACATGACACCAAAAATAGAAGTCCTTTTCATGTCCAAAGCACATTATAGTCAACTATTTCATCCCAGTTCCTTTCCCAGGTCGGTTTTTTTTTATCTATTATAATTTACAAGGGTAATTAGAAGGTCATTATAGCGCACATTTGATAATTTCCTCACCAATCAGGTGGGTCTCAAACACCACCAAAGATAACCAGAAAGGAGGAAAACCTCTAGACAGCTTGTACTGCTCAATGCATCTTCACTACATTGCATTGAGTGAAGGTTCTTAAGGGGCCCTTATGTTTTCTCTGTAAACCATTAAATCTGCATCATATTTAACTATTACAGGTTACAGCTGGTTCCCACTTTCGGCCACATGCACTTCAGTAGTGCAGATGACTAGATGAGCTATTGCCCTTGTCTACAAGTTTGGACAGTGCAACATCAGCTAGCCGTGCAGATTGTAGTGGAGCTTCCAAACAACTAGATGCTGCCTCTAGTAAAGCATGAGGCAATTGAACTTGCAGAAGGCACCCCTTCTCCAAGGTTCCTTCAATCATGCTAGGAAATGCATCAATGGACAATGGATATCCCGTATGCCTCATGCCATTTAGTGTAAATTTCACATAAAGGATCATCATAACACAAGGCAAGAATTATCTCCTATATTCCTATCTAGTTCAACACAAAAATGGAGTGATGTATGTTCATATTTGCACAAGTAGATCATGAAAATAGCAAGCACCTGGTGGTGGCCTCTCGGCGATGGACATATTCACATGATCTTCAGCATTAGCACCAGCATTAACACGTGCACCATCTTGACATCGGGACGAGCGGTGATCCCATTGTTCCCTACATTTTCATAAGAAATCGCATTATAAGAAATTTGCAGTAGCGATCAATAATTACATTGCATGTCATTTCAATGTCTTCTGAATCAAGCACCCATAAGAGACTAACAATATAATAATCAGTATGCAGTTACTAACCGGAGCAGATAAGTTAGGTAGTGGTTCCCCCGGTGTAGGGCCATCAAGTTGAGTCCCGGTCCCGAGTGCCTGCATATTTGTTTACACATTGCAATACATTAGCCAAGTATGAATATATATATATTTTGCATATTACTTTGTTATTGTACTACCACGCTCCAACTAACCTGTAGGAGCATTTGCTCCAACCGCTGCCTAGCCTCAATTTCCTCTTGCAGCCTCGCCTGAAGCTCAGAAACCTGAGAATATATCTCATCTGAGAATATTTCCTCTTGCAGCCTCGCCTGAAGCTCAGAAACCTGAGAATATATCCCATCTGAGAATATTTCCTCTTGATTTTCCACCAAGGGACTCCTAGAATTCAGTTGCTCACTTTGTAGTCCTCTCAAAGATCTTCTTGGGTGCTAACTGCCACAATATTATGGACAAATGCTTGGGCTATGTTTTACTGTCCGATCGAAAACTAACGCTGTAAATCATGGTACATATACGATATTTTAGATTTATAAAGTGACCTTTCATAGCTTCAACTTCTCCTCAGAAATTGTAACTTATATTGCAAGCGCGGAGGAGGATCTTGCATAAAAAATTATGTGCTTTTCAAATAGCAAAGCATCGATCCCCGACTCTTATGGAACCACTAATCCATATACATAATGCACATTACAATATTTGGATTCTAATGTATAAGATAAGGGCATTACAGTTGATCTTATTAAGAGCAAAAAATGGCTTATTCCAAACAGGTATTTCCCTATGTTACTTTCTCTTTGTAGATATTTCCCTTTTGTACACATTCTCAATAACAAGAAAGCAAAATTCTCAATTTCAGCTGTAATCCAGTCAGTTTATTTGCACCATTCACAGAAAAGCAAAAAAAAAAGCCTAGAAACATCCTAGATAGGAAATTATCTCACCATCTCTCAACCATCATGGCCAAATCTCCTTATATGCATTATCATATGAATTATCATAATGCATACATGCTCCAGTCCTCCCATAGAAACATCCTAATTTACATAAGGTGATGCCAAGTTCAGTTTATTCATGGAAATGCAAAACTCTTAGGTCAAGCTAATAAATTAATTAAATGCAAGAAAGCTGTTGTTCAAACTTCATATGATCTCTTTTATAAAAGGAAATAATAGATTGTGGTCACAATTTGGTTTTCTCAAGCACTATACTACTACGCATGCCTCATATGATCATCTGTTAACAAACAAAATTCTTATAAGCATCATCAGGGAAAATTATAAACAAAAATGAAGGATCATGAGGAAAATTCCTATAAAATTCTTGCTGATTTGGGCAAAGAAGCTTACCACGGCACAACATACGCCCTTTGTCAGCTGTTGTGGGATTCATGTGGTCCAACGAGGGGTAGAGGAGGGGGTGGCAGCAGCGTCGGTGGATGAGGAGGAGGATGGAAGCCTTGGCTGTTGCGGCAGCGGCAGACGAGGAGGATGCGACTGCGAAGGAGGATGACGGCGCTGTTGGGTACGGAGGCGTGCAGCAGACGAATGACGCAGAAGGCGGAAGAGGGGCGGGACGTCGATGTCGGGTGCGGTGGCGGTAGACGAAGAGGCCGGCGGCGTCGGTGTTGGATGAGATGGAGGCGGAGGCATTGGAGGAGGGGGGCGGGGTCCGGATCTGAGAGAGGAGGAGGGGCGCGGGGTCCGGGATATGAGAGGGAGGAGGGGGCGGCGGTCCGGATCCCGAGAGGAGGAGGGGGTGGCGGGGTCGGATCCGAGAGGAGGAGGGGGTGGCGGGGTCGGGATCGGAGAGGAGGTGGAGGGACGGCGGCGGGTCGGGATCGGAGAGGAGGTGGAGGCGGGCGGAGGAAGAGGAGGATGGGGAGGCGCGATCGCGGAGTGGGGAGAGAGACGAGGGGAGGCGGCACCGGTCGCGGAGTTGGGGGAGGAGACGAGGGGAGGCGCGCGGTCGCGGAGTTGGGGAGAGCGAGGGGAGGGTGCGGCGGCGAGCGAGGAGGAGGCGGCTATTTCGGTCGTCGATGGCTTCACAGGCGGTGGAGGAGGTGGAGACGGCGGCGGTGGAGGACGGGGAGCGGCGTCGGTTGTGGGGAGAGAGGCGAGCAGAGGGAGCGGGTGGGGATTGGGGTTTCTTTGTAGAGGGTTAGCGCTTTAGGTCGCCAAATAAAAACGCGCACGGTGGGGATGGCACGCGACTTATTTATTCGCTCCTGAGTGTTTGTAACGTACAAACATTCGGGGAATTAGTTGTCCCCATTGAGAACGCTTCGGTTCGCCTGCTCCCGTCAAAATTTCCCGAGTGTCCGATTGGACACTCGGGAAAGTATTATTTCCCGAGTGTTTTATTGCCTCCCCGAGTGTTTTATAAGGCACTCGAGAAGTTACCGAGTGTTTTATTCAAAACACTCGAGAAACTTTTAGGTACTCGGGAAAATAGACGATTCTGGTAGTGATTGGATACACCGTCGTTGTATCTTGTTGGTTCTATTGAGTATGGTAGTAGGAAAACTTTTTGATTCAGAACAAAGAGGATTAGTTTTCTACTTTTTCCACCCGAATTTAGACGTAACAACGAATTTTGCACCAACAGCGTTCATGCCTCGTCGAATTCAGCTTGAGTGAAACAATTAAGCTTGTTCAAGTCTATTCTAAGTGTATCTAATCAGTTAATCTCGAACTTAGTTTGTGCTATATCTCAACGATATTCATTCACCGATTCTACTCCCATCCGTTTCGCTATATTTGTTCATGGCATCAGGAGTATCGTTTCAATATATTTGTTTATAGAGGGAATCCATAGCGTAGTTATTACAATTTTTTCTCAATATCCCTACTTAAATGCTTTGGAAATGGTTATAGTATGTCATTTAATATGTGTATATATGATCATTTCTCGTTAAATATTTTTTAAATTTAATGCTCATTAGTCTATGTGTATGTTTGATCATTTCTCGTTAAATATTTTTTAAATTTAATGCTCATTATGTTGAAAATATAAGCATTTTTTGAAGTATTTTAATCCAGAAATTTGCTAGATAAAACATGAATAAATTATAACTAAGAACACTATAGTTATACTAGATTCTAGAATAACAGAAGCTAGCATTCCTATCTCAGTGTTCATAACAATAACAGAAAATAAAACTAAGTAAACGACAAACACGAGATAGGCATACCCAGATCTTTCAGTGGAAGGAGTAGAAGAAGTAGAAGCAGGAGTCTTGGTGAGGTCGTCGTTAGTCATGACGTAGTGGACGTCGTGGTAGTAGTTGTTCAGTTGATGTAGATGTAGCAGGAAACTTCGTGGATGTTGTGGTAGTAGTCGTGCAGATGTAGCAGAAAATTAGATAAAGCGAGCAGTCGCGCGAACGCTCCCCAAAAACCTTATTCGTCCTCGCTCGTGCAAGCCTTCGAGGACGGGGTTCCGGAGGCCTGCTCTCGGGATGGAGATCGCCAGAGATAACAAACAAACTGTGATTCTGTATTGTGGAAGTGGAAAACTTGGGGACTAGAACCAGTACTCTCAGTTTCTCTTAAATAGCTAAAAGAAAGGAGTCCAAATGCCAACAGTTACCATTGATTCAACAGAATCGAAAGGCCAAAGGTCGCCACCAATTACGAGTCAGTGCATTTTGATTTTCGAATAGATAAAGAAAATCGCGCACGACGCGCACGCTGCGACTTGACCCGCATCGCATCGCACGCACGGGCGAGCGGCTCGGCAGCGAGCGCGCGCGTGTGTTGACTCTTTCTAATTCCACAAGAAGGCTACCACGTTCAACCTTATAAAGTGGTGTAGCTCCCCTTCATCCCTCCATATGGGACTAAACAATTTTAGCATATGCACATGGGCCTTTGAGATTTATCAGGAATTAATTAGAATATAATATTTGGGTCTAGCCCAGATTAATTCCAACACATTAGTCTATGTTGGGCCATGGACAAATATATATATAGCAAAACAGTTGGAGTATTCCAATCTCAATGCTAAGCGCAAGCTCAGCCTCACGCGCAATACCAAACTCGATTCAAGCACAAGTCAAGCATGCTCAGTCTCACTCCATATTACTCCTACCTTGTTAACAGCTGCGTAAACCCATGGTCATCATGGCGAATTGTTAATCTCTTTCTTTAATCTCCTACTATACTGATTAATTACTACTACCAATAGCAACTCTTTGGAGGCGATTAACGCAGCCCCACGCGCGCTGTCTGGTAGTGGCGAACGCTTCTCCTCTCCGTGTAATTAAATAAAAAATCCTAATCAAATCAAATCGTTGTACTCCGCTGGATTCGCACATCTTGTCGCGGAACGCCGCTTTGTCGCGACGCCCGCGCGCGCGTACCATACCACGCGGCCTCATGTCTCAATCGCCAACAGCTAATTAAGGTGGGATTGGCTAGATGCCAAGGGCAAAGTCGCTGCATCGCAATTAGCGACGACTAATGGCGCCTATTATTTAATCTAACTAACTAATCCGTGGCGGCAACGCGCTACGCGAGTCGCTCGGGAGCACCTTCGACCCACCATGTCTTACGGTGGGTCAGAGACTCGGCGTTCCGTAGACATAACTAAAGACAACCTCTTCGATCTTGAGTCTCACGCTCTTCTATTACCATTTGTTAATAGTTTTCTCATTAAACCGCTCCACATCGACTCAACAAATTTGAAGACATAAGAGCATCTACAATAGTCAATATCACTTGTTATTAAGAGATGAACACATCAGTATTTAGATGATATAGAGAAAAAAATGTGAGCTTGTTTCTAAATGAAAAAACAAATAAGTTGTTGATACCAAGACACAAGAAACAACAAAATAGCTATTAGAGACGTGCGTGTTACCTAAAAACTTATTTTGTAGGTAGCAATTAAAGTAGTAATTAAAATCTTAGATACAAGCTAAAAAAATCCATTGAAAGACTTTTTTTATTACATTGAGTACTCTCTTTCCTCTTAGTAATAAGCTAAGAAACAACTATTGTATGTGCTCTGACCCCGCTCTAACCCCTTGTAATGCTGTACCTTGCTATCTTATGTGTGGCAAGAATTTAGCGCATGTTTGGTTATTTACCATGTTTTGCCATAATTTTATGCTAAAAATGTGGTATGCCACGGCACGGGAGATATGACGCCGCATTGGAGATACCTGATAAGTGATAATATCACTCGATGTGAACGGAGCCGAGGCGATGCTGAGAGAGCGGCAAGAATAATGAATTAACCCCGGATGGTCTGGCCTTTTTGGTCATTTGCTGCGCATCGATCCCCAGCTAGAGTTTTTTTAAAAATCTTTTTAAAAATATATTTTAAATATAACATTTTCCTAACATTATTTTAAATTCTGATCTCTTTGATCACGCCACAACACGTGACGTGGTAAAAATAGGTTGTCACGTCACAGACCTCGGCGTGACCAAACTGTACTGTGACGCCACTCCTCTTGGCATGACAGTATTTAGCCTAAAAACGGACGCGTCTAAAAGGGTTAAGTGGCGTGACTGCACAGTTTGGTCACTCTGCGATCGGTGGCGTGACAGCACAGGTTGATCACGCCACGGTTCATGGCATGACAAAAGGGTCAAAATTAAAAATAAAGTTAAAAAGATTCTATCTTTAAAATAATTTTTAAAATGATTAAAAAATTAAAAAGGCTCCCCAACTAAGCTTTTGTCGTGGCCCTCGTGTCATCTTGTCGCCACCTAGGAATATCCCTTTGCTCGCTCGCGTGATTAATTTGTTAGATGGTCCTAATCGGCGAGCTTAAAAGCGTGCTAAGATCCGCCGGGTTAGTAACGATCCTGTGGGCGAGCAACGTGCGTTAGACTAGCCGAGGCCCCATCGGCGAAAATTAGGTCCAGTGGTAGGTGTCATACTCAAAGCCCTAGTGAGATCCAGAGCACAGAACAAACACGTAATTTTCTGGTTACTTTGAAAGAAAAAAGAACTTGAAGTAATAGGGTAGGAAGATTTGGGGGTTTAAGAATAGTAACCGGATATATACCACTATCGGTAGATGTTAACATGGGAAGTGTTGCAAAACAGGCGCGGATCTAGGGACAAGGAGAGGCTTGGCATCCGGATGATTTGTGTGCACATGGATTATATGCACGAACATAAGCGATTTTGCAATGTAAAATTTGTAAATGCTATCATTGGGCTCCCCTCAACAATCGTCAGTTCCTCCATCCAATCACAAAAAGTGACGTTTTGCACATCGACGCGATCTTCAAAACGTGACTGTAACAACTAAATTCTATTAGTATTTTTCGACACAAGTATAAACATATCATTTTCACATGCACAATCTAAATATTTATCGAAATATCGATAGCTAAAGTTTACAAAGTTTGGATGCATATGTCCCAAAATGTCACTCTTTTGTGATTGAAAGTAGTAGTATTTTGCCCTCCTCTCAATGATCTCCTGGCACCTATCTAGCCACCTTAGAGCATCTATAATAGTCCATGTCATTTGGTATTAAGGGTAGACACATTAGCATTTAAGTGACATGAAGGAGGGAAGATAAGCTTGTTTCTAGATAAAGAAACAAGCAAGTTATTGATACCAAAACACAAAAAATAACAAAATAGCTATTGAAGACTTGCTTGTTACTTAAAAACATGTTTTGTGTATAGTAATTAAAGTCTTAGATACAAGCCTAAGAAACAATCTATTGAAATGCTTATTTTTTTTATTAGATTGAGTACTCTCTCTTCTCTTAGTAATAACTTAAGAAACAAACTAATTATAAATAATCTTGCCATGCATAGGTGGTGTACCACAGAGGAAGTTAAGCCGTTAAAATCTTAGTTGTAACCCCCTCGCTTGCTTCATTTAGTCTCATTTTACTCTCTCTCTCTCTCGTATTTTTCCATACATCCGGGTGTAGAATTAGAAGTAGCTAACCCCCACAACAAACACTTATATGCAGTTCATCGCGTATTTATCAAGACAGATTTTACCACGATGCTGAACTCGTCTAAATTGGCCTAATTCGCGTCGAAAGAAAACATCCATTATTATTAAATGTGTAGTTTGCTACAAAATTCCGGTGAAAATCCTGTAGAGGTAGGGGGAAAGCTCTTAAGAGTGGCGCTTGTTGAGTGCTCCTGAGAGCGTATCGAAGGTTACACTTACACCTTTAATACTAAACTTACACCTTTAATACTAAACTAGTACTTCTTTTTAAGATGATAATAAACTAGTACTAACCCATGTAAGGCCATCCACAGGGTGCGGTACCGATACCAACGCTAAAAAAATACCACATCATCTATGCGCTGAGTTAGCTTTTTTCCTCTAGTATTTAGCACACCTTCTTTCTTCAAGGTGGGACCCACCCCTCTCGCACCCTACTCTCTCTCCCTGCCTCTCATTCTGGCCATTAGTTTTTTAATTCACTTGGAACAGGTACGAAGCCTAGTACCATGAGCTTTGTACCGGTATCAAGCACCACACTAAAGGTGCTCTAAGTTCTTTTCTTATCTTAACTAATAAAAGAAGATGTTTACCTCCTGCAGCGGGACGATTATCCCGCCTCCTCATACGAAAAAAATCCAATAAACCCGAACTACTCGCGAGTCCTTCGCCCAACCCCAACCACTCCTCTCCCCTTCTAACCGCCCACAACTTCCTCTCCCCGACCTCACCCCCTGACCTCGCTTCCGCTCCACATCTCTAGTCGGGCACCACCATCGCCATCGACGCGTAGAGGCGCCAGTGGGGAAGGGAGATGTAGGCGGCGGTGGGTCTAGAGGAGAGTGGGGAGGGAGGCGAGGGGTCGGGGCCGAAAGGGTGGAGTCGGAGGGAGGGGAGGGGCTGAGAGGAAGAGACTCGTCACGCCAGTCTGCATCGGCAGTGGCTCAAGCTCTGACCTCTCTTCCGCTCTATATATCTGGTCGGCCACCACCGTCGTCATCGACGTTCTCACCAGAAATTGTTATTTACTGCACAGTTTAGGATCCTATCTACTGGTACATTTCACCCTCTTTTAGGACTATCACAACGCACAGGTACCCTATTAGTGAGTAAAAAATAGTAGTAGTGGAGGCTCACAAGAAACCATAACCTGGTTACAAAGTGGATCACATCCACTACACACACCTATGGGAACCCGTTAACATATTACACAACCGAGTTTTTCACTCACGCACGCTTTTCAAAATATCATTCTTCACTCTTGGCACCAATAGCCCAAAATCATCATGTCTTGTCCTCCATGAAGTCTCTTTGACCTAATCCATTTAGGCCACCACCGCGGTTTTGCAAACCGTTCACTTTTTCGGTTTTAGACAAATGACCATATTGCCCCTCAACCGCCATTTCCCAATTCCTTCTCCTCGAAGCATAGGTCATGCTTCGCCATCATTCATGTGGCCCCAATGAATCCCTGTTAAGCTTCTCACGTGTCTAGATCTCACCGAACCATCCTCGCCTAACGCACCACATGTCCCGCTTGACCTTGACCACTTGTGAGTTCCATGGCCTTTGTCCATCTTATGCCTTGTCCGAGTCCAACTATATCGTCCAACCTCCATGACCATTCTGCACCTTGGCTCTTCTAACCAAGTCTCGGTCTTCCTCGCTGTTGACCATAGTTGACTCCGGAGCCACTTGCACAACAATAGATTAAGCAAACTATTTTCGGGCACAAGTTCATTCCAAATAAACCCACATTAGTCATAAACACATCATGCAACATATAGACACAATTATCATAGCCTTCAACCAATTCTCAAATTTCATGTCACAATCTTAACCTGTCAAATCGCACTCCATGTCGGTCAAACCACCAGCGGTCTGACCACCATGGTGTTTGTTGACGCAAACTACGAGCAATCAAATGTAACCGCAAGCGCACGGGTATTCCAAGGTTATCAAATCCACAGGAATCATCCACTATATAACTTAGGGTTTTCTAATGGCACGTCTAATTTTTTATAAAATCATAACATAAAATGATAATCATGTCCTAAATCCTTAGGGAAAAAGTTGGCGATAAATGTTCTAGGTCCATATGACACTTGTTCATCTACAAAGAAGCTAATTTAATCTATCTACTATTAGTATCTAGTCATTGTGATAGATCTCTCATCGGGGACCGTAGTGTCCTTCGCGACCATGCGCACCTTGATCAGAAGCCGCAACCAACTACACGGTACATCATCACACCCGTCATCCCTATCTTACCATATAAACAAGCTATGAGAGAGACGCCAAACATAAGTTAGCTACCGGTGGTACGTCGTTCTCTATGCCCTAGTGTTGTCACTACTATGCACAACTCCAACCTTCGAATGTACGGATCTTTCTAACTTATGAGCTAACTACAAACATGCTCGTAAACCAATATGCAAGGATTCACTAGATCGATCTAATCACCACGATTATAACGACTAGCTAAAATGATCTACTGACCAAAATAGACCAGAAGTAAAATATTGCATAATTATACAACCGTAAAATAGATGCAATAGAAACCAACTAAGATAGACTGAAACAACTAGAGTATGAAAGATTACAACAACTACTGGAGATTGCATCGTTACCTCTTACAGAAGTTGAAGCAGAGCTCTGGAACCTACGGTAGGGCTTCGCTGCTAACGAACTATTCTAATCTAGCATATCAACTAAAAGAACGAATTTCGAGGGTCAAAATCCGCCGAAATTGCGTTGGGGCGTCGGAAGAGGGATGCCAAAATCGAAGGAGGGGGTCCCCTTTTATAGGCGGCCATGGGCCCCTTGTGCGCCGCACGGCTTAGGGGTTGAGCCGGCTAGTGCACGGACTCAAACACTGGAGTCCATGTCTAGTCGGTTCCCTAGAAACTTCTATGTGCGTATGACATGCGGGCCATATTCGAATACTTCCGTTTTCATGTTCAGAGTCCGCACCGGTTTCCAAAAATTAGAGCCCGGTGTCTTGGCGCCCAAGTTGGCAATCCTTCATGCAAAACCAGACAAGAGGCTTCTAGAGAGTTCTTCGGAGGGAGGTTGGTGCCCTGGTGATCCCAGGCGCTGGTCAACTCTGAGCTTGCGCCGATTGGCTCAAAGCTGGCCCATGGCCCAGTGGCTCCGGTGCATGGCCCATAATGGCTCATTTATATCCTTTGCTTATCTTCCACTGATTTTCGATGATTTATGCAAAGAATATTCCAAAAATACAATCTTCGATTCTTGGTCATGGTTAGCAATAATAATACATAATTTCGGTAATTTCTTAACAGTTTACAAAAATTTAGATATAAAAGCACACATAAAATGAGTGCCAACAATGTGGTCAATCTGGCCGCTTCACTGCACCTGAAAACACCTTCTCTAGTCTTCAGAAAACTCTATCTAGTTTTAGCTCGATGTTCAATTTGTCATGACATCTAGTGCAAATACATCCCTACATGTGTTTGCTTAAGTGTTTGGTGTCCAAACTCCAAAAATCCATAGGGTCCACAGGGCCAGTCTGACCACTTGGTACATGGCGGTCAGACCGCCCATGGTCGGTGACCTACCATGATCGGTCGATCGCCACCCCACTGATAACAAAGACGAAATTTGTTCAATGTCAAACCAAACTCAAACTTCGACAACACAAGCAAAGCATAGTCAAATACTCATCGCAAACCATGGGGTGACCTCCATATGGTCTCACATATTGTAAGGACCCGGGATTAACATCCCAGATCTTCTGTGCATAACTGAACTAGTCCCATGATCAGTGGCTAGCTCACACAGTAAACAAATGTGATAACACAACCATAAACGTTAAAAGTTATTAAATAACAACAGAGTTGATTACAAGATAGCCTTACAGGGCAACATTAAATAAACACAGCGGAAGACGATGAAGAGGTAGTAGGGTCCAGCAATCTGCCACAGGCAATCGACTGGGGTAGCGGCCTAGTTGTCACGATCCACACTTGAAGCGAAGTCCTTCTCCTCTGAAATTTGTTTGCATTAAGCAAGAATGAGCACAACTTCCGTGCTCGCAAGTTACACCCGTCAATTAACAGAATGACATGCATAAATTGATGTAACATAGGACGGCTTATAGGGTTATTTGTGCAAAAACAACATTTGAAATTAAATACCGCACTAAGTTCAAAAGCTCAAGTTTTATAAAATCTAAAATTGATCTTGAATTGATAACGATAGTGTAGGCACCAACCTAACACCAACATAAACACGGGCACCAACCCGGGGCTTCAACCCATAACTTTTCTCATGGACATCCATCCATGTCAAACTGTTTTACAAAAACATTTTGAAATCGAAGTCTAACTTTGAGTGGCTTTGCCAGCATGTCCATGACCGTGGACACGGCTATTCGAATAGTTTTACACTCTGCAGAGGTTCTACAACTTTACCCACAAGACATGAATTCTCTAGTTGTTTGGCATCCGTCGATACCACCGCTCACTACCTTAGGTAAGCGGTCTAGAGTACGTGTCAAGACCTTTACAATGTCGCTATCCCACCATAGTCCTCCTCGCTAGGTTTCACCCCTTTGGACTACCGTCCGCAGATTGAGCCCCTCTTGCGCCAAGTGGGACTAACAAAGGTCATGAAAGACCACCCA
This sequence comes from Ampelocalamus luodianensis, assembly GCA_036346255.1. Taxonomy (NCBI): domain Eukaryota; kingdom Viridiplantae; phylum Streptophyta; class Magnoliopsida; order Poales; family Poaceae; genus Ampelocalamus; species Ampelocalamus luodianensis. Next base: position 27,316,527 of record CM070625.1, read on the forward strand.
CCGCATCACAGAACGACCATGATGGAACTTTGCAAATTAATCGGCGAGTCCCGCCATACAAGACATGTGGTAGTACGATGTAGCTTAGCAAGATGCGGCTCGAAGACCGGTCCTTAATTGACCTGGGCGACAACCAACAGAACCCTGGGCCTCAATCTACCCGATTGGGCCCGTGCATAAATCTGCACCCACCAGACAACCAATTCGCCCAAGTCCAAACCATCATTTTATTTTATTTTTCAAGCATTTGTAAAACTCCCATGACACACCAATGCCAAGGGTACAATTTAAACAACATTTGACTTTTAGCTGAAATTCCCCAAATGAAACATATGTGATCTATAAGCATGGCTAAGCACAATATTTTTCAAATGATCCTAGTCCATACTATTGTATCAACTAGGTTTTTATCTAGGGTGACAATATGTTTAATTCGATATCAAAATTGGCCATACAAAGGATTTTAGGCATAACTATAAATTTAAAACGGGGATTTAAATTACTGAATATAAATAAACATGCAGTAATAATTTGAAACAGAATTTAAATAATTTTAAATAATGGGTACAAATATGATCAAGAATGTAACTTGCCTCGTCTGAGGTGAAGATTAACTGATACTGAGGTGATGTTGTTTTTCTCAACAGGTCACCTAGTACTCACAAGCACTTTCTCCAGGTAGTCTATGTACACAAGCACGATGATCACACAGTCAAAATCAATCCTCTTATGTGCTCTTCAACGGCGTCGAAATCTGACTTTCCGAAGTCGTCGAAATCTATACGCGAAAATAAGTCAAATTCAAACTAAATTCAAATAAGATTCAAATCAACTCCAAATTGAATAATTTTGGTTTAGATAGCTAGATCTTGAATTTAGATAAATTTAGAAATTTGAATGGGCTCAATCGGAGTTTGGATGCAAAAGATATGAGCTTTTGAAGTTTGAAATTACATGAAATGATAGATTTTAGGGTTTAAAGGAATTTGTGGTCAAATGAGCTCAAAATTAAATAATTTTGGTTTAGTTAGCTAGATAATGATTTTATACAAATTTTGCAATTTGAATCACCTAATTTGGAGTTCATATGCAAAAGATATGAATTTTCTAAGTTTAAATCTATTTAAAACCTAATTTCAGAATTTATTAGATTTTCCTGATTTATTTTTCTAAAGGAAAATCAATTTATTGCGCAACGTGACGTCAGCAGCTGATTTTTCGGAATTTTAAGAAATTAAAATTATTTCCGACACATGGGTCCCAAGTGTCATAGACATGGCCCACATGGACCAAGTCCATGGGACCTTCGGCTTTGGGCTGGATGGACCGTGCCACGCAGGCGTGCCACGTCAGCGGGAGGGTGAGGTGGTGCCTACATGGCCGTGAGGTGGCGCATCGTGGCAGCCACGGTGGCGGCCACGTCGGTGTGAGGCCGGCGGCGGCTCGGGTGCCTAGGGCGCCGCGACGGCGGCGGCGAGGTCCGACTAGGCGGCAAAGAGAGAGAGAGTGCGGGAGTGCGGTGCTTACCGTGGCGGCGCAAATGCACGGAAAGAACGCCGCGGCGAGTGAGAGGCGCGCGCGGTCGGGTCGCGATGGCGAGGTTGTTCGAGGCGCTCGGTGGGCGGCGCGCGCCGGGTTCGCGCTAAGCGGCGATGCCGATGGTGGCGGCGCGGCGGAGGCGGTGACGGCGGCGCAAATGGCGGCGGAAGGAGTGGCGGCCGGCGGCGAGGGAACTTGAATTCCGGCGAGACGGAGAGGGGAGAGGACAAATGGGTGGTGGTGGCGAGTTGCGGTGGTGAAGGCGCACCCGGGGCTCCCTTAAATAGGCCGAGGGCGAGGCCGAGGGAGGAGGTCGCGCGGGCAGGCTCTGCGGCGGCGGTTAGGGCGTGTGGGCGAAATCGTGCGCGGAGAAGAGGGGAAAGGTGGGGAATGGAGGCGGTTGGAGGCTCTGGGTCATGCGCACGTCGCGCGAGGGGTGCGGGAGGTTGGGGCGACGCGGTTGCGGAGCTCCTGCGAGCGAAGATGGCGGAGGTGCGCGGGGAAGAAGGGGAGGAGGAAGAAGACTCGGGTGGGCCCACCTGGCGGTGTCAGCGAGAGAGGGAGGGATGAGATGAGAGCGGTAGGCCGTCGGATTTTAATCCGACAGTGGAAATTAGAGGGGTTGCGCGCGGGAGAGCAGGCCAAATGGGCCGAGGCGCGGGAGGAGGAGTGGGCCGGACGGGGGTTTCGGCCCAAAAGGCATTTCCGGATTTTAAAAGATTTGCGATTTTATTTAATCTAGTTAATTCCTTTTGGCTTTTGAAAATAACAAAATAAATCTCAAAAATTTTAGGAAAATTCACAGAAATTCCTAGAGTTATTTTGGACTTAATAAAATTATTTCCAACTTAAAGTTTGTTTTTAATTTTTCAAATAAATTATTTTAGCTTTAAACTATTTTTGAAAAAGCTTTTGAAATTTCTATAAAATTCCAGAAATTAATTAAAATTTTATTTTTCAGATCAAACCAACTGAAACTTCAAGAACTTCAAATTTATTTTAAATTTTGACTTTTAAAATTGCAAAACTTCAAATAAAGCAATGAAACTCTATCAAATTTCAGAAAATTCAATAAAATAATTATTTTATTTTATTTTAATTTTGGTAACATAACCTTGGGATGTTACAAATATACACACTCCCTTCTTTAGAGTAGCAATAACTGGTTTTGCCTCTTCAATGGTGAGTACTACTTGTATAAAGAACATTTTGCTTTGAAACAGCTAGTATAGTATACTATAGAAATTATTATGCATGCATTCAGTTCAAATCACGAGTTTCATAGGTGCTGCCAATATTTTGCATGTTGAATTATTTATACTTGTCCATTTAATTGACAAATTTAATGGGAAAGGCTATACTATGGCATCAAGGGATGAAACCATATTAGCATACCGAAATCGGCAAAGTGGGCAGAAAGAATCTGGTAATCTGTAATATGTACATTTACTTTTGCAATAGTGATGAACAGCTAACTGAAATGTTTTACATTCCTTTTGTGCCCGCACCTTGTGTGAAAATGCATTCAGGCCGGGATGCTCCAAATGATGTGAATGGTGTTGGACAGCGCCATCAGACCACTAAACCAGCGTCCCAGCCTCAGGTCGTTGGGCCACTAACCAGCAAGTCCAACTACAGAGCAACAACTAATGATTTTTGGGCCATCTCCGTTTTTGGGTCATCTCCCCAAAAGATTAGCTTAATAGGTGGGTATACCCTCACCGTTATAAATCGTGTTCTGTCTCCTCCCACAACCGATGTGGGACTATCCCAATAAATCTTCCCCTCACACATCGGGTGTGCACTCTAGCAACCATGAGGCCTGAGATGTATGCGGGATACCTGGGCTCTGACACTAATTGTTGGACAGCACCATCGAACCACTAAACCAACGTCCGATCCCGAACCTACTAAACCAGCATCCCAGCCTCAGGTCGTTGGGCCGCTAATCCGCAAACCTAACTACAAGGCAACAACCAAAGATTCTTGGGCCATCTCCCCCTCCCCCCCCACCCACCCAAAAGACTAGCCTGATAGGTGGGTACACCGTCACCCTTATAAATCGTGTCTGTCTCCTCCCACAATCGATGTGGGACTATCTCAACAAATGGGACTCCAGCTTTCTCATCTGCCCAGGCAAATGCCCAAACTCAGAAGGGTGCTAGTTTTAAATACTTAACTTTTTCTTCTATGTGTAGTTGTATCATGTGCTTATACGACATTCTTCAAAAACATTGTTGTATTCAGTGAGAAAAGGATCTGTTACAGCATCAAGGGAGAATAGCCACCGTGCAGACGAGTCTCACGAGCCAACATGTGCGCAATGTCGCACAGCCACCGTACGGACGAGCCTATAAAACATCCGTTTCCGCACAGCCACCGTATGGACAAGCCTATAAAACATCCGGTCGGCGAGGGTCGTCTGTGCGGTGGCTGTGCGGACGAGACTCGTCCGCACGGTGGCCATATGGCATTGCGCACGTGTCGACTTGTGAGGCTCGTTCACATGGTGGCGGTGTGGATGAGGCTCATCAGCATGGTGGCTATGAGGCATTGCACACGTGTTGGTTCGTGAGACTTGTCCGCACGGTGGCCTTGCGGCATTGTGCACGTGTCGGTTCGTGAGGCTCGTCTGCAGGTGCTAAATTTCCTAATGCTGCTTCAGGATAGCCACTCTTGCAATTACGCCTTGAAACAGTATCATTTATGCCATAAACTCATTTCAATTGAGGAGGAAAACTGTTGTTTTTCGGGAATAATGTGTGTGTCTGTAGGAACCCTACACCATTTATTTATAGTCTCAAAGTAGAGTCCAACTCTAATACAACTCATTATTTAGATCTAATACGAACTCTTCAACACTCCCCCCCCAAGATGGGCTGAAGATATCAATCATGCCCATCTTGTTACATATTATAGTACACTCAGTAGGACCTAACCCTTTAGTAAAATAGTCAGCCAACTGTTCATCAGATTTGATATACTCCAACTTCAATATTCTGTCATTGAGTTTTTCCTTGATAAAAAACCTATCAATTTCAACGTGTTTGGTATGATCATGTTGAACTGGGTTGTTAGCAATGTTGATTACAAATTTATTGTCACAATGCAACACCAAGAGATTATTCATCCATACCCGAAACTCGGACACTAAACCCTTCATCCATACCATTTCACTCACACTCAACGCCATTGCCCTGTACTCTGCCTTTGCAGTAGACCGTGTCCACGACCTCCTGTTTCTTGCTCCTCCATGACACAATATTACCTCCCACAAAGATACAATATCTAGAAGTAGATCTCCTGTCATCCACACCGCTTACGTAATCAACATCATAATACTCTTCCACATTCAGGTGTTTATTTTTCCTAAACCAAAGACCTTTCCCAGGGCTACTCTTTAAATACCGTAGGATTTGATAGACAAGATCCATGTGTCTTGTTCTGGGCTCATGCATATATCGACTAACCACACTCACCGCATATAAAATATCAGGTCTTGTATGACACAAATAGATCAGACGCCCAACATGCCTTTGATAAGCTTCCTTGTCAACTGGATCTCCCGACTCAGCACATAGCTTGTGATTCCTATCAATAGGTGAAGCAATAGGGCGACGCCCAAGTATACATGTTTCTGTCAGCAAATCAAGTACATACTTTCTTTGGGAGAGAACTATACCCTTCGAAGAACGAGCAATCTCAATCCCAAGAAAGTATCAAGAGCTCCAAGATCTTTCACCTCAAATGTCTCTCCCATCTTTTCTTCAAGGACTTGATTTCCTCGGCATCATCTCCAGTGATCACAATATCATCAACATAGACTGTCAATATAGTGATATGTGATCCTCTATGCCTATAAAATACAGTATGATCTCCATTACACTGAGAGTAGCCCATACTACATACTGCGCGTCTAAATCTAACAAACCACTCCCTTGGAGACTGTTTTAGACCGTATAAAGACTTTTTGAGTTTACACATATTCCCATTAGTCTGCCTGTTCTTAAAGCCTGGAGGAATCTCCATGTATACATCCTCTTGTAAATCTCCATGTAGAAAGGCATTCTTCACATCCAACTGATATAGGGGCCAACCAAAGTTAGTTGCACAGGAGATCAACATTCTTACCGTGCTCATCTTCGCCACTGGTGCAAATGTCTAATCATAGTCTATCTCATATGTTTGACTATAACCTTTTGTAACCAACCATGTCTTGTATCTTTCTATCTTGCCTTCAGGAGTTTGCTTAATTGTAAACACCTATTTGCATCCTACTATCCTTTTTCTGCTGGAAGTGGAACAAGATCCCATGTCTTATTCTTCTAAAGTGCACTAAGTTTCTCATTCATAGCATCTTTCCACTTAGGATCCTGCTTAGCAACTCACAAATCCTTTAGAACATGCACTGTTTGAAGAGATGTAATGAATACTTTGTATGAAGGTGAGATATGGGAATATGAGATGAAATTTGCAATGTTATGCTCAAAGCCATATCGGACTGGAGGCTTTCCTGCATTAGCTCTAGTGATAGGAAAGAACTCCAAAAATTAGCACTAGTGATAGGAAAGAACTCCAAAAACTGATCAAACTGATCAAGAGTACTTCCACTCGTGTAGTAAGGCTCAAACTCTCGGAATGTCACATCCATACTCACGAACAACTTTCGGTCAACTAGGTTCCAGCATCTATAGCTCTTCTGACTTGATGAACAGCCTATAAAGATACATTTCAATGCTTGTGGATCCAGCTTGCCAACAGCTGGTTGGTGATCTCGTACAAAACACACATAACCAAACACCTTGGGAGGTACCATGAATTCCCGCTGACCCAAAAGAAGTTCAACTGGAGACCTCATCCCAAGTATTCGAGACGGCAAGTGATTGATGAGATACACTGTCATCATAATCCCTTTGGCACATTCATCTGAAACATGAGTGAACGTGCTACCTCCAACAAATATCGATTCTTCCTTTCAGTCACTCCATTCTGAGGTGGGGTTCCTGGACAAGTAGTCTGATGAAGTATCCCCTCTTCTAAGAGATACGTTGCAAACTCCTTGTTAACATACTCAGTTCCATTATCTGATCAAAGAATTCGAACCTTTGTGTCAAATTGAGTAGCAACCATCCTATAAAAATCCTAAAAACATTGAAGGACCTCGCTCTTGTGTTGCATCATATAAATCCAAGTCATACGAGTGTAGCGATCAATAAATGTAACAAACCACTTAAAACAACTCACAGAAGTAACTGAGCACGGCCCCAAACATCCGAATGTATTAATATAAATGGTTAATAACTCTGAAGATCAATGCTACTATGTATAGACCGTGTATGCTTTCCAAACTCACAAGTATCATGTCACGACCCAGTCCAGAGGTCACCCGAGAGGACCTCCTAGAACTCCTAAAAGGTCACCAGGACCTCCCAGGAGGTCTAGCAGGACCACCTCGAGATAATCACCGGACCACCCAGGAGGTCCAGCAAGACCACCTAGAGGTCCTGAGACCTAACCAGAGGAGGTCGCGCGAGACCTAGGACCTCCCCAAATCCCACGACCAGACCGGGAGGTTGTGGAGATTTGGAAAAGCCCTACGTCTCCTGTGTTTTTCCGAACTAGTCCCAAGAATCAACAGCTAGTCCACACAGCACAACAAGTGATAATCATACATCCACGATACTAAATTAATAACAAAGAAGTTGATTACAAAGTTAGCAGCAAGCCGACAAAAGAACAACTTTACACAGCGGAAAACAAAAGACAAGTCCATCCAATACACCACAGGCAATTGGCTGGAGGGCGCATCCTAGTCGTCCAAACTTCTTGATCATCAACAAAAGCTTCATCACCTGCTCAAAAGATTATTTCCAGCAAGAATGAGCACAACTAACGTACTCGCAAGCCACACCCGTCAAGGTAACAGAATGACATGCATAATAGATACACAAGGGTGAGCTTATAAGGTTAGTTTGCATAAAGCCAGATTTCATTAAAATACAAGTAAGTTGTAAAGCTGATTACACTATACATAAAACTCATTTTACAACAGGGTTTTTGATTTATAGATAACAATGTTGAGGGTGTAGGATAACCTCCTAACACCTGGCTAACCGCCAAGGGCTCCCCGATTAGGACTCCCGCCATATTATCTTGGGTAGAAACCCAAATCAATTTCCAAAACCAATTGAAAACCAAAACCAAATACTAACTAAGAGAGACTTTGCCAGCATGTCCATAACCGTGGACACGGTTATTCGAATAGATTTTCACTCTGCAGAGGTGTACATCTTTCCCCACAAGAGATAACCAAAATATACTGTCCGACAACATACTTCCGAAGGTGTGCGACTATCTGGTTATCACAAAGCCTTTACAATGCTCCTTCTCACCACAGTCCCCTTCGTTGAGGTTTCACCCCCCCTTGGGCTACCCACCCGCAGGGTTCAGGCCCCCTCTTGCGCCAAGTGGGAATAAAACAGTCATAAAAGACAGGCCATGAAAGACCACCCACACATCCAAAAGAACAACCATGGTTAGATATCACAAATTATTCGGCCATGTCGCACCCATACAGGACTTGTGGTTGCACGAAGGGGCTTAGCAAAGTAACGCTCAAAGACCGATCCTTAACTGACCTGTGCGACATCCTCAACCCTAGGGCGCCAGCTAACATGGCCCCTGTGCACTCCCCGTGCACCCACCAATCAAGAAAACTAAGGTTCACCTAAGTCTAAACCATTTTCCATCCTTTTCAATTGAAAAACAGATTTTCATGACAACCCAATGCCATGATCAAAAGATTTGAGGTAAAACAGTGGTCTTTAGCAAAAACTTCTCAAAACAAAATTTTGGTCTAAGCAAGCTAAGCCTTTCTTTTCATAAAGGTCCTGGTCACACTAAAGCATTAACCAGGTTTTCACTAAGGTGACAACAAGTTTAGTTACAATGGTAAGGTTGGCCATACAAAGAAGTTAGGTCTAACTAAGAGTGTAAAGCATTGGTATTGAAATACTAAGTAAAGTATGCATGCAATACATAGCTTGAAACAGAAATACATAAAGTGAAATAATGGGTGTCAATATGATCAAGGGTATGACTTGCCTTGCTCGAAGGTTTGGGGATCTTCTTCTTCAAGGTACTCGGGCTCCTCAGCGCCATCGCAATCTACATGAAAGAAAATAAACCAACTAAAAAGCAAGCTCAAGTAAAGGCCAAAAGAACTTCAAAGAAAACCTACAAAAACCAACACAAAAACTTGAAAGGTTGGAGGAGGTCCAGAGCTTGGGGAGAAGTTCTCAAAGAACTGGTCGGAAGGGGACCAGAGAGCTGGTTGAAAGAGCTAGAGTTTGCAAATGAGGAAGAAGGTAAAAGGAAGTGCTGTTCAAGCCTATAAGGCCTGGGCTGCGAGGAATTCAAGGGCACACGTGTTCAAAGATGGGTGTAAAGAGGACATGAGTAGGTAAAAGATGGGACAAAAGGGAAAAGAGGTACACAGGAGGTGACAACATTTTAATGTGTTGCTTGCTGGCAGCATTAAATGTGTTGCAGCAGCATTAAATGCTTAAAAGACTTTCGGCACAAAAAGGATAAAGTGGCCAGGTCTGACAAAGTGAGCTGTCAGAGCTCAGGTGGGGGAGATCCTAACCCATCAGGATGGTCCTTGCAAAAAGGCCACAAAGGGTGGTCTTTGCAAAAAGAACAGAGGTCATGACCACAAGGGATGGTCGTGTCAAAAGAGGGTGGTCTTTGCAAAAAGGCCATGAAGGAGAAGGTCCATAGGACTGAGGAGGTGGAGGTCCTAACGGTTGATATCTCCCGAAGGGGAGGTCTTAGTGGCCAAGATCTGAATAAAGGGAGGTCTCGACGGCTAAGATCTCACAGGGGAGGTCTTAATGGTCAAGATTTAAACAATGGGAGGTCCAAACTTGGGATGGTCTAAACAAGGAGGTCGTCCAGAGAAGGATAAAGAACTGGACCGAAGGAGAACACAAAATGAACGAAGATAAGGAAGAACTCCAGCAAACTTCCAAGAGAAACCGAACCAATTTAGTTGGAGTTTGATTTAATCATTTAAAGTTCGAATTCTCATCAAAACCAAATGATTCTTTTTATTTTAAATTTTTCAAAAAGTTCCAAAACTCGGGATGTTACATATCACACACAAGTTTACTCTTGTCTAGCCTTTTGAACAAATTAGGGTATAACTGACTTAAACTCTCAAATGATAGATGTCCTAAGCGACGATGATGTAATAAAACTTCTCCCTCGATTCCTCCTATAGCCACAGCCAATGCTGCATCAACCTGATCAATGTACCACAACCTATTACGCGTTATCCCAGTCTCAATCCTCTTCCTAGTTCTCTTCTTCTGGAATAAACACGAATTCTCATCAAATGTGATAGTGCATTTGAAGAGGTCAATGATAGAACTGACTGAAAGAAGATTGACTGGAATGGAGGAACATGCAAAACGGAGGATAAAGCAATAGATGGTGTGCACTCAATAGATCCTACACTCTGAATAAGCTAGGAGGTTCCATCAGCTGTTTGGATAGTTTCAGAATGAGTATATGGTGTGTAAGATGCGAAAGCACTAAGTGAACCCGTGACATGCTTGGATGCCCCTGAATCTATGATCCAATCAATATGAGAGTGCTTATATGTGAATGCGAGTGCATGTGCCTGAGTGCCTTCGCCCATGTGGGCGTAGTTTGCAACGTTATCAAAGGAGGTGGAATCATGAGAAGTCTCCAATGCCTTTCCCTGCTGCCACCTTTTCCACTGCATAGCTTGGTCGCTTATCGAGTAACAGACGTGATCTCCTCTATCATGGCTACATTAGCCCTGGAGCCAACTCGGTCCTTTCCTCGACCTCCACCTCCACGACCACCACAATCTCCACCTCAACCACCACGAACTCTATATTGTGGAGAAGGATAAGCACGACTCAGATATCCTCTCATCCCACAGTTGTAGCACTCCCTATCATCTGGTATGGCATATGTAGACCTGACAAGGTTGTTGTCTCCCATTACTCGTAGTTGAATCTCCTCCTGTACCATAGCCGAAATAGCCTCCTCCATGGTAGGCAAGTTTGCCAAGTGAAACATGGCAGCTCTTCTACTCTCAAACTTTGGATTCAATCCCTTTAGAAATTGTGTAACCGGTCTGCGTTGCAGCCACACCCTGCCAGCCTCAATATCACCAACACATGTTAACTGCAGTGGATCATAGTGATCTAAATCTATCCACAGTTGCTACAGTTCACTATCATACTCCTGTACGGTCTTCTCCTCCTGTTTTAGGGTTTCCACCTTGCCCTGGACCTTCACCATCATCATCACATTTCTTGCCCTGGAGTACATGTTGCTTAGCGTCTTCCACATTGTTGGTGCACTCTGCATCATCTCCACCATCCGAGCGATGGATGGAGACATCGAAGTAAGCAACCAAGCTACCACCATAGAGTTGGTGGTGTTCCATATCCTCTAATCCATGCTTGCTTTGTTTGCAGGCTCAACACAAGTTTCCCGCAGGTAGTGCTCCACCCTTTTGTCCTCAGAATTACCTGAGCTCTTCTAGACCAACTCAGATAATTTTTACTTCCTTCTAACTTGACATCATTCGGTATCAGCTCCAGCTTTAGGTCAGATGTCCCTACATCGGTCCTCGGACCTATCATACCTACCGTGAAGAGGTCATGTAACATATTTCTCATGTCACCTTGAGTTACTAGCGAGGAAGTAGTCTCAACAACTATCTTCCTGTCTTTTCTCGCCCTCTTCGCGGCCTCTTCTTCCTCCTTCCTCACAACCTCAATCTCCTCAGGGGTCATCTTCTCAAAACAACTGGAGCAATGCAAATCACTACCAAAATATGTTGTGCGTATCTCTCACGATCATGGTAATTCTTCACGCATCAACGTTCTGTCGAACCTCGATGACTGCTTGAATAGTTACCAAAAACATGCAGATTGGTGACATTAAAAAATTCTCCTTCCCAAACCGATTGATTTTTTTTCTCTTCTTCCTTTTTTCTCTCTCTACTCCTTTTTCTTCTCTGCCGACACTTCGTTTTCCTCCGAGTTTTCCTCCTGAGCGCACAGCCAAGACAACCGAGCGCTTCTTCCTCCTGAGCGAAACGACCGAGCACTTCTTCCTCCCGAGAGCAGCTAGCGGCGGCCCGCGTGCTCACGCGGCCCTAGCGGCGACCTTAGCAGCGGCGATGGCGTGTGCGTGCTGGAGGGGCGGCAACGGCAAGCGTGCTCGAGCGGCTTCGAGTTGAACAGCGGCGACGGCGGTGGCGGCGGATCTGAGGTGAGTACGGTTATAGTTAGGGTTGGGTGGTGGGGGTGGCTCTGATACCATGTTGTTTTTTCGGGAATAACGTATGTGTCCCGTAGGAACTCCACAACTTTTATTTATAGTCTTAAAGTAGAGTTCAACTCTAATACAACTCATTATTTAAATCTAATGCGAAGTCTTCAACAAAAACACTATTTTCCAGGCTAGTTACAGGACTACAATGGGATGTAGATCATCAAAGCCCACGTGGGCAAGGATACATGGCTAAAACCCCTACTGCTACAGAAAGTATACGTGCTGAGCTTGATGAGCAGGCTCGTGCAAACTCGGGAACACAAAGACAAAATGCTGAGCTCAACCACCAGGTCCATGACTTACAAAATCAACTCGAAGAAAGTGTGCAGAAAGAACAAGAACATGTTCAAAGAGCACAAGAGCGTGCTGAAAGAGAACAAGAGCGTGAGGAGGAGCGTAGGGCAAGACAATTAGAACTTGAAGAGGCCAAGGCCGCCAAGCAGTCAATGATGGTTGAAGTTAGGAAATCGGTAATGGCAGAACTGACGCAAATGATGGGAACTCCACTGGCACCCGCACAGCAGGTAATAAAATGTCATTTGTTTGAAATTTTTTGTACTACATGTCCAAATTATGCTCTGTAGAATGTAACTAAAATTTCATTCTTACATATTATGGCATCTGATTTGGAACTTATAGAATTATCTTTTATTTATAGCTTTCTCAAGGAAAGACTGCTCAAAGAAATGGAAATGCGTCACACTCGCTTTTTCAAAACTCAAGCATGATTAGTTCTCGCCAACTTATACAAGATGCTAAAAATCGTCGTCGTCCTTCAAGTGACAAGGTAATGACACTCTTAATAGCATGTTTTCTGTTCAATTGAAATCATGCGGATATTAACTGCTTTATATATGTTACAATTTAATTTAAGCATCTTTGCTTAATGCCTCGTAGGATGGTCTTCTGTGATGGAACTGAGGATAAAAAGATTATAGTTCTATTGCCATTTTAGATGGTGCCATTGTCACGAAGGACACCCATCAAAATTTCTACGTGGTCATATGGATCTTTGTTCTCAGAGCCTATGGAATTTTGGTTCCATTGTTAACAAAAATTGTATGAATGCTTGGACATGTACTATTGGATATTTGCTGCCGTTACCATTTTATTATTATGAATGCCTTGGACATGCTCCTGAATCGTTTATACTATTGGTTAAATGTATGATAATATCGTCTATCTAGTGTATAAAATGAAATTGGGAGTGTGAAATAGGCCTTGTGAGATGTGGCAATAGGCTATTACCACGAAATATAGCCCGTTACAATAGTCTATTATCATGAAAAAGTAGTTGTTGCAAAGGCTATTATCACGAAATATAATCTGCTACAAAAGTCGATTACAACGAAAAAGTTGTCGTTGCAATAGGCTATTACCACGAAATATAATCAGTTGCAAAAGGCTATTACCACGAAAAAATGGTCGTTGCAACATGCTATTACCACGAAATTCAAATTGTGGCAATATATATGTATTGTGACGTTTTCATATTATGGTGATATTGCAACATTAAATTCGTAACAATATCATAGTTTTTTTTTGCCACGATTTTTATTTCGTTGCAACGTGCTATTTGCCACAGTGTTTATTGCAACGACTGATAACCAATTTAATTTTGTTGTAGCATGTATATATTGTAACGATTTTGAATTTAATGCAACAATTTATTCTATTACAATAGATAGGATTCCTTGTAGCGCGAGGCCTCAGCACGTAATCGTGAAAAGGAAGTCTTACTACTAGAACAAAACTCCAACTTGTGTCTGCGATTCTGTGAAGGAAGGAATGGCCTTTCTCTGTCACACACTCAGTGTATGTACTAAACAATATCCAGTAGCACCCGGCCGTGGGCTCCCATTGGTGGACAGAGGAGAGCCGAACACCCGGCCGGGAAAAGTCAAAGCAGGAGGGAGGAAGGAAACGAGGTGGTGTGTGGGGGGTGGCGCCCATTAATTGCCATGTAAAGGGAGTGCCGACTTTGTTTGCCCTGAACATGTTCCAGGAGAGAGAGAGAAAGGATAAACGAAAGCAAGAAAAAACCAGGAGAGAGAGAGAGAGAAGCAGGCAAGCAAGCAACTGACCAAGCAAAGGAAAAAGGAAGGAAGCAAACAATGTAGCAGCTACCAGGCGCAAGGCGCCAAAAGCGAGGGCCTGGATGGATTCCCCACCACCACAAGCGAACAAAACCAAAAGCAAAAGACAGCCAAGCCAATTCATACCCCAGGCCAGAGCCAGCCTCTCCTCGGTCTTTGGCAGAAATGGCCTTGGCCAGAAATGGCACGTTTTGAGTTGTGACAGCAAAACTATCTTCGTAACGAAATAATAAAAGTAACTTCTCTATCATACCATTTTGCCACGAAAGTCATGTGTCGCACGCTCAGATTGCGGCAGAGCACCTAGACCGTGGAAGGAATATGCACAGACCACCTGTCGCGTTGGCATGCCGTCTAGCCACTGCCTGGGTGCGCGACAGGTGGTCTTTGCACGTTTCTATCGCGGTCTGGGTGCGAGGTAGGTCGCTTGCCACGTTCTGGGTGCACGACACGTTTCGTGGCAAAATCGCGTTGTTGGGATGTTATTTTTATCATTTCGTTCGAATAGCTACTTTTGCTATTTAATTTGAGAAAGAGGCTAAATAAGCCAAAAACTCCTTCTCATGTAGTAGGTACGTACGTGTGCGGAGCAGCCAGTAGCCAACCCAACCAACCCCATGTCGTCCCAATCCGACGCCTACATGCCAACGCCCCGTTCATGCACCACCCCTAGCCCTACCACCTAATCATGCATCACGTACACGATGATGACCCGACCGTTCCGATACTCACAGTACACCCACTATGCTCCAAAACCAACAAGGCCTAGGCAGATTGGCGTGCGTGCGTAGGGGTGGGCATTTTTTTCACCGAACCGATTAAACTGAAATTCTCGGTAAATTTGTTTTTTCGATGATCGACTTAGTGTTCATTCCTCATAAACCAAATAAGCCATATTGTCAATTTTGCAACTCGCAACTCGCCAGTGCCAGCCCGACTCGCCCTAGGAAGCCCAAGGCCTAGACGAACGTCACGCCCACACAGGACACGTCCACATGCCACGCACACCCACTGGGCCAATCCCCTTAGCCTCCAGCCCTATTGAGTTGAGTCTCTCCTCTCCTATGTAATCTCTCGACTCGAGTTGAGTCTCTCCTGAGTCCCGTCTCTCGTTCCCAAGCTGCTAACCCTAGCCACCACCGCCAACCACTAGGGGCCTAGGGCACTAGGCCACCGCCACCCACCGTTCACCGACTCACCGAGGGCGGTGAGGCGGCTAGGGGGAGAGGCGACTGGCAAGCCAGCTAGGGGGAGACCAGGAGAGGTGAATGGCAAGCCGGTGAGGGGGGACCGGGTAGGCAAGCAACAAGCCAGCGAGGGGGGGAGGCGACTGGCGACTGCAGATAAGGGGAAGGAGCACATGGCGGCCGCACCACCGAGGACTAAGGAATCACGAGTCCCCGATACGTCTCTCCCCCTTGCAGTCTTCTTCCCCAATCGCTCCCTCCTCGGCTATCTCCTCTCCTCTCTCACATGGCCTTGTGTGAATTATCATTTTCGACTTTGAGTTCTCAATTCAGAATGTGATTTGGTAGATCAAATACTGCTGTGTGTTATCTTTTTCGACTTTGAGTTGTCTATTCAGAATGTGGAAGTATCTTGAAGGATCCTTAACTCCCACTTTAAATCTCACCATGTCCTGAGCCTTCAAAGTTTTCATGTCAATTTCAACTACAACCCCTGATCCTGATAGGATATTTTGGTATACCAAAATACCAAGTAAACCGAATCAAGATATTTCCATTTATTCGGTTGGCAACTTCCAAAAACTGAAATAAATTTATACCAACAAAACCGAACTAAAAAACGTATAAACCGAACCCCCACGTGCATACGCACCGTGATTTTTCGTGTAGTTTCAATCTCACGACACGAGGTAAAATAAATCAATGACCTTTTTGTATATTCAAATGTTATGATATGAAAACGGTATTAAGCAAGGAGGTTGGGATTTATTTCCGTGTACCAGAGGATAAAACCGTTGCGTCCGCGTCCGCGTCCGCGTCCGCGTCGGCGCTGGCGCTTTACGCCAAGCGCTCTCCCAGCACGGTCGCGGTGGGCGTGGCGTACGACGAGGGAGCGCGGCCCCGCGCGCGGGTGTGCGTAGTCGGGCACGTGACCGATCGCGCGAGCGGACGGGCGCGGTGAGGAGGAGACGTGCGGCCCGGAGCGTTGCGCTGGAGGCGGTGCTGGCCACTGGAGGCTCAGTTGTCGTGTGTGTCGCCGGCCTCACATCCGGTTTTGCACCACGCGGTCGCGGACCATTTGACGCACTAAAAGATCAAATCATTTCGTCAGAGAGTTAAGCCACACGGCGCCGTGATTATGAGAGGGGAGGGGTGATGCAAGGACGAGTTGTTGTGACGGCACGGAATCGGCACCGATGGATTCAGTGAGAGCGGTGGTGGATTCAGCTTTCACCCAACGGTGATTTACGCTCTCCTGTCGTTAAAAAGATTTCCACCGGCGCTACACTCAAAATTACACCTTGGAGAGTAGAAATAACGTGACAATATGTAGAAATAAAGGGAGCTGAAACTAAACGGTAATACCGTCATGGTACAAAACACAGGGGCTAAGTGTGAGTAGCAAGTCTCCATCGCTATTCATCGGTACCGTCTGTTTCTCGGATGTCCAAGTCTCCAAAAAAAACGGACATTTCTTCATCAACCGTTTAATTAAGCGCCCCTTCCAGTGTGTACATGCGCAAAATTAAATGAGCCGGGTAGAGTGTTAGTTTGGGAAGGAGAAATCGTTTTACACATGCCCAACCAGAAAGCATGAGTACTAACCAGCCAAAATTAAACGGGTCTGAATTTTTCTCGCAGAAAGATTTCGATTCGGTACCTTCCGATGCATAATTGTAACGCACGAAATGGAAGTTGGAACACATGGTATACTGTTTGGCACTGTTTGGGGCTGGTACCAATACGCTCTGAAAAGCTCATTTTTCCAACGATGCCCCTATAAGAGTAGCAATTGGTGCTTTTGGATAAATTGCATCGCAAAAGAGGTGGGGGAAGAAAGACAAACATGTTTCAAACTTCAGATGAACAATTTAATTTTTTTAAGAACAATGACAACTACTTACTAGTAGGGGGAGTGCGCACATAAATAGGTAAAATTTATAAAGACCAGTTCTTCGTTGACTGTTGCTAACAACTTCATGATAGTTTATCCGCTTTGCGCTAGTCAATCAGACACAGAAAATAGAGAATTATCATCTATACACCTACGAGTGAAGCTGCATAAATCAGCGATATTTCTCTTGCATGGACAGGAAGGGGCATGCCGCCGCCTCGGCGGCAAAATTGCTTTCCAGAACAAAAGACCACAAAACTTGGTGCAACTCTCAACTTTCACTTTAATCTCAGTGTCCCTACAAGGAACGAAAATTACTCGCCAAGTGACACCGACTGGCGGTGACAGGAGTACAACAAAAAGAAAAGAAAGATTAGGGGTGTCAATCATATACAGATTATCCGTTTTATTTGATTACCGTATTTTTCTTCTATTCGTATTCGCATAAACTTTTGTCATCCGAAATGTTATTTTATTCACAATATTTGTATTCTTATTCGAATTTTTGATAAAACAATATACATATTTTATTGCAATATGGCTAATTAGTTGGATAGGTATTTTTAGTTTAATGTCAATTCATGTTTTTAGGTGAAATAGATAAACTAGAATGATTAAGTGTGCTATGTGCGAAGATAAAATATCATAAATATCTTGTTATTACGTACGTTATGAGGAGATCCGAATCCGACCGAATTGAGTAGGTATTCGATTTATATTCGTATTCGTTACAACATTCGATTCATATTCGATAATATTTGAATTCGTAATTATATTCATTTATAAAATATCAAAACAAAATGATCACTATTCGATTTGACCTATTGAGACTAGGGGTGCAAACGGAGAGGATAATTCCCGACCGACCGACCAATCGAAGGCTTACAGAGCGAATACGGAAAGGATAAATAAGTATCCGGTACTATCCGTGTCCGATTCGGACTCCGAGGAAAAAAAATACTGAATAGGATACGAGATGAGTGATATCTATTCGTATGTATCGGTATGTTAGATGGTATGAGAAAATTTTATTGTGACTTCACTTAGGAACAGAATAACAGATATGTAGGTTGCTGAATCTGAGCAAGAAGATGACACTGAGTGTTTTTTTCTTCAACATCTCAGCGATTAGTCTCTCTGTATTTGCTCTGATTACACTCTTACTGTCAATGCCCTATGTAGGGGTGCAAAAGAGCCGGATAGTTTTCGTCCGATCGATCGACCGAAGACTCACGAGCGAATACAAGATAGAAAATTGAGTATATGATACTATTCATGCCGACTCTGACTGTAAGAGAAAAAACAGAATAAAATATATGATAAATGATATCCGTCCATACCTACTCCGAGTACAGCCATAGCTGAGACCCTGTAAAACATGGAGAAAAAAAAGAGAGAGGGTGCGCAGAGTCGGTGAGAAACTCCGAAAACGCCAAGCTTCGTTCGATCTAGTATAAAATATAGACTTTACACGCAGAAATCGAGTGGCATCTGAGGCCGTCGCAGATGCCAACGCGCTATAGCTGGGGATAGATATATATATATATATATAAACAAAGGCAGGCCTCGTTTGTCTTTTTGAGGAGACTTCTGCTACCTTTCCAATCGTCAAAAAATTCAACTGCTGCACTCCGTGACTTTAAATGCAGGAGAAAGTCTCGGCCTTTCGATGATGGCTGCCATGCTTTTTCCGCTTTACAACCGTGGAAGAACATATGGGAACAGTTAGGGGCTTAAATATTAGGTGTCCGTTTTTTGAACAGTCAAAAGCAATGGAGATCATATCGGAAATCTTCTATTGAGGAAAACATGGTTAAAGAGGAGGCTTTTGTGCATTGCTGTACTAAGTAAGACACGTTGCTATACAGTTGCAACAAAGCTATTACTTAGATTAAAGTCGTCTGGAATATTTACACGGTGTGAAAGCCGAAAAACCTTGGCGATTCTAGGATCTAACGGCCCGGCCATCGGACAGCAGACACTCCACCGTGAGTTTGTGACTTCAGCGGGTCATAGTCCGTGCGACGACTTCCAAGGGCACCCAAAAAAACTTGAATGATACAGATTGCATTAGCATGGCCCTGTGCAAGGATGACGCACATAACAGAATAATGTCACGTTCACACCAGCCAGTGGCAGTGTGATCGGAAGGATTGAAGTGAAATCCACCCCCAACTACTACTACCACCACCACCGCCATCACCAACAACTGGAAAGGAAGAAATGACACGATCCATTTGACGCGCATACAATGGAAGAAGCACGGAGAAGATCCGTAATAACTGGCAGGATCCAAGTCCACCCGTCCCAGAATTAGCCGTCCAAATTTTGCATACAAAAAGAATGACACAAGGCATGAGGAAAGGACAAACAGTTATCGCCTCGATGCACTAAAATCACCACTCGCGTATGCGTTGTGCATGCATCCATTCCCTCCTCTCTTTGCATTCACCGACACCCATGTGGAGAAAACCAGAGGCATTCAAAGTACACGCATTACAACACTGGCAGTTCTAACACGTATACAGAAGGATCAGGGGCAGGGACACATGATCAAAGGGAGACCAACAGTTAGAAGGGGAAAAGAGGAGGCGTACATCGATATATATATTATATCCTATTACACTTCTAGCCTAGATTAGATTGGAAGTATCGCATAGGAAGGAGGGTATTTCACAGACACAGATCGAGTGTGAGCGAGATAGCAACATCCGATCCGCAACAGAAAGAAGAAATACCCTTTTACACTTCTAGCCTGGACTAGGTTGGAAGCATCACATAGGAAGGGGGAGAGTATTTCACAGACAGATTGTGAGTGAGCGAGAGAGCACCATCCAATCCGAAACTGAAAGAAGAAACTACTACATCAACAGCAACAAAAGAAGGCCCTTCTCCATCTCCTTGTTGATCGATCACTGTACACATAACGTTAGATGGTCGAATTTCCTTGAAAGATAAGCAGCAGCAGCAGCAGAGGATGACGGCGAAATAATAAGCTTCTCTCCATCAACCGAGTCACATACACACTATTTGGAGTCGCTCTTCTATCTTGACCCCCAGGCAAACCATGGACACAGATCAAAGATCCAAGCTTACACCGAGCGGCTCGGATCGATTAGTGGAACGACGACTTCCTCCGACGAACACAAGTCACCATTGATTAGAGATGATCAGACATAGAGCTTCTCTTTCGCGCGCACTTGATAGCGAGGACAGCATTGCGAGCCCTTGCCGGACTCTTGAGATGATCCCCAAAGCAGCAGTAGTATAAGAGATACTATTAAGTCAAACTTACCATTTAGGAGTATTGTGTCGAGACGTACGATGAGTTTATCAGCGGCTGTATATGTACTAGACGAGGTTAGCTTTGAGGAAGTCGGAGATCTCCTCCATGACCTCGTGGTAGTGGTCCGTGTTGGACAGCAGGTAGAACCCTACCGTGGCCTTCTCGCGGTGCACGACCTTGACGTCGAGGCCGTCTTCCAGGAGGCCCTCGGCGTAAGCCAGCTGCCGGTCGCAGGTGAGGTCCAGCCCCGACACGATGATGAGGCTCTTGGTGAAGGGGAGCCCCCTGAGCCGCCGCCCGTTCGGCCCGAACGGGTTGCACGCCGGGTGGTCCCGGTCGGCGTCCTCCGGCAGGTACGCCTTCCAGTACCAGTCCCTGTCCTGGAGCGTGACGAAGTACTTGCCGTCCAGCAGCCGCTCCGACTCGGTCCGCTCGTTGCCGCCAAACATGGCGTTCAGCAGGATGTTGCCGCATATCTTGATCCCCTCGTCGGCGGCGCGGGCGGCCACGTGGTGAGCGATGTTGCCGCCGGAGCTGTCCCCGGAGAGGAACACCCGGAGCTGCGCACCCTCCCCACTCCGCAGGAACGGCTGCGACATGGCCCACTTGAGCGCGGTCCACCCGTCGTCGTAGGCGCACGGGTACCGGTGCTCCGGCGCGCGCCGGTAGTTGACGGACACGACGACGCCCTTGCTCAGCTTCACGAACCGGCGGCACAGGTGGTCGTAGATGGCCGTGCTGGACGACGAGTGCGCGAAGCTGCCGCCGTGGAAGAATATGATCACCGGGAACGGGTCCGGCGCCGGCGCGCCGGTGAGGAAGTCCAGGATGGGCAGGGTGACCGCAGCGGCGCCCTCTCCGCCGGCGCCGTTGTTGGGGACGGCGCGGTAGATGCGGACCTCGAGCCCGACGGACTGGTCGATGACGTAGTCGAACGAGGAGACGCCCTCCACCGGCCGGGCGTCGGGCGGCACCCGTCGGTCCAGGAACTCGGCGAGGTCGCGGTCGAAGGTGCCGTCCGGCCGCCGCAGCATGTTGTACGCCACCTTGAAGTTGGAGATGAGCACCCATGTGTTGAGCGGCACCACCGTCTGCACAGCACAAGAAGCCGACAGCAGCAACAGCAACAGTGAGACCTCACAATCACAATGAGCAACCAACCCCTCCCTCTCCCCCTCCGATTTCTTTGCTGTTTTCCGCTCGGACAAAAACGCAATGCGAGAGGCGATCTTTCGTCCGCCTCTTGCTAGAAAAGATTCAAGCTTTCGCGCGGGCGTTTTGCCACTCACACGGCGTGAATGTCTTGCTCTAACTCTTTGTTGGGCAGCTGTGTTGGTATTACCATCCTAAAACAACCGAGGCAAGCAGGAGGGGGACAAAATTGGGATTGAGCCCAAAGGGGAAAGAAAGGCAGCGATTGACCGAGAAATCGCAGGCCAGGGCGGCCCCAATCCTTCACCGAACCGTAAAGCGGCGGCACAAATCAAGAATCGCGCAGCGACGGTGCGGCGCCCACACGGAAGAACACCAAAAACAAGAACCGAACACAAGGACGGACACATGCTGCCCGGGGAACGAGCCCCCAAACTGGCACAAGAACTGCCCGGGAAAGGCAAGGAAGGAGCAGACAGAGCGGAGGAGCACGACGAACCTTGCACTCGTTGCGGTTGACCTCGTCGCTGCCGGCCATGGCGGTGGCGGGGTCGGCGCCGAGGGAGGGGGCCCGGGCCGCCGAACGGCTTCAGCTGCTGCGAGATCTCCCCGGGCAACAAAGCCTGCCGCTTGGCTCACGGCATGGGGCCCCGGCGGCCAGCCCGAGCCAAGAACCGCGCCGAGGATCCCCCCCTACCGAGTCCGGCGAGAACCCGGCACCCACCCGCCGCCGATCTCCTCCGGGCCAAGAACCCGGCCCCGAATCCCCACCCGCCACCAACCAACGCTCAGGCCACGAGAAGCCAAGCAGGAGGAAACAGCAAACAGTGGGAGAGAGCGCAAGTACGAGGGAGGCGGGCGCAGGAGGAGGAGGAGAAGGCTAGAGCGCGGGCGCTGTGGTGTGGTGTGCTGTGAGAAACGCACAGGGAGAGCAGGGGGCATAGGAGGAGGGTCAGGGGGGGGTAATAGGGAGAGGCGGACGGAGTAAGGGAGCGGACGGAGGAGACGACAAAACCGGGCGGCTCAAAAAGTAAAACTTGTGGCGGTGGGCCCCACCGGCGCCCAACCCTCCACTTCCCTAGCTAAGCTGCCAATATTTTTCTCTCCTACCACACACACTCTGCTCTCTCTCTCCTCTCTCTCTGGTTTTTGTTTGTACATTTTTTTTAGAGGATTTCACAAGGTTTGGATGGATCTGTCTAGGCCTGCCCTTCGAGAGTTCCTTTCTTTCTTTTCTTGCTTGCCTGCCTGCCTGCCTTTTGTTTTGTTTTTTCTAGGGCGAGTTTTTTTTTTCCGAGAGAGAGAATTGGATGCGTGAACTGTTAGGTACACCAAATGATGGATGTACGTGGACGTTGCGCTGTGCGGTGGACGTATGCCACTATTGCTATGGCTATGCTGTGCGGTGTGCATAATACTAACCCGTGGGAGTAGAAAGGTTGTCAAGTTCGCACCTCACTATGGATTGTCAATGTTAACGCGATTAGTATTTACAACAAATATATTAATGAACCTATATGGTCTCAATGAGAGGATTTATTGACACGTTAAATGGTGAAATATATTTCTTGAGAGGTTGTTAAAGAAGTCAAACAAGAATGAAACACTGTTTTGTAACACTATAACACGAAACAACTATGTGCATCAAACTCCACTTATCGGTTGACTATGACTTGCATAAAAATTTGCTTGTTCTAACTTTAATCACGTGTTGATCACGATAACCTATTCATATATACCAACAAAATTTATGTTTTGAGGTAGGTAGTTGAACAAAATAACACACTACGGTTGATACAAGTAGGCCTAGGCAAACCTTGCCCAAGTCCAAGGTAGTTTATCTTAAGTCTTAGCCTTAGGTATACAGCTACAATAAACTTAAATTGTACTAAGTCCCAGTGGTAGTATCTATATTTGGGTAAACAAGAAGGCAACATCTCAGCATAACTGCCACATTAGACCTTGCCTTGATCCAGACCAACTGCCCTCGATGCAACTAGTTAGGCTTTTCAATGACTAAGCTATGAATTTGCCGAGGCATATAAGGTTAACACGCATCTAGGACAAATTACGTTTGCTTGATGGACCGAAAAGTCTCAATTTGACATTTTCCCCAAAGTACAAAGGATCTAATCGCCAACATTTATACTGAGAGAGGCTTATATCACTACTACAGAAAAGGTCAAAATAGACGGTTCAAAAACGTCATCACAAACGGTTTCGTGAGCTGTTTGAGCTTATGGGTCAGTAATGACTTGAGATCATCACAGATGATTTTTGAACCATCTGTGATGCAGACTATCACATACGGTTATTAACTCAGAACCGTCAGTGATAGTTATATATATATATATATATATATATATATATATATATTAGTTCGTAGTCCTTTGTTAGCTAACCCGAGGCCTGAATTCAGCTGACTAGCTCGCTCCTTGGGTGTTCATCCTAAACGTCAGGTGAACCACGACCTACTTCATCGAACCTGACACATTGGAGTGTATGATTTGTTTCATGCCACGGTAGCCCAAGTTTAGGAGGATTCTACAAGCATTTGGAGAATTGGCATGAAGCAAATCACACACTCCAGTGTGTCAGTGTGTCCCCTGCACATTCAGGATGAACGTCCAAGGAAAGAGCTAGCTAGCTGAATTCTGGCCTCGAGTTAGCTAACAAGGGACTACGATATATATATATATATATATATATAGTCAGTTTTAAAGGCACAAACAGCCACTGTTTGGAAATTTTATAGAGAAGAGATCAGGAATGGAATGGTAGGACCCTGGGACACAAGGGAGGACAACTTAACCGACATGAACACGGTTAAAAAGACAAAGGTGAAATGAATGGTGAGAGGTGTTGTAGTAGTTTTTGACTCATGTGGTCATAGTAAATATTTCCTTCTCGTGTCCGAAATTACAAAAATCCATACACGCTACATATAGAATACCTTAAATATAAGTATGCGATGTTCAGCAATTCAATATCCTAGGAAACTATTTCAAATGAATGAGATTACTCATGCATGCTCTGTATTCGTGGCACAATGAGGCAATTAGTTTTCTAAATTGTTGTAAATAATGCGGTTTTAGCAAACATTCAAAGCTAAATTTCATCATAAATAACATCAATTAAAGTATAATTCTAGCAGCATTTAAATGTCATAATTAACATATACACATGTAAATTCTTCTAGTCATTCAAACAGAATAATATGCCCAACACATACATTCTGGCTAATCATTAGAATAGATCTGTACCAGTTGGGCACAAAGCACATAAGTGCACAACACACTCAAGGACCAAGGAAAAATATGACCTAAGCAGCTACATACAGTTGATATAGTTTATCGGTAATCACCACGACAAATGGTATAAATTGCTTAGTTAACTCATTAGCATAGTTCCTATCTTCAGTATACTCAGACAAACTTCAGAACACATACACATACTCATTTCTAAAAATTTCAGTCACACACAAATACTACTCTCAGTCCCAATGAATTCAATACTAGTCCATGCATCTCTGGCCAGTAATGGTGCATCACACAATCTAGACATGCATGCTTTTGTTAATCACAATACACGAAAGTTCAACACTTATACACAAATATAGTTGATGATGTTTCAGTGCCAAATCCATACACCTGTGCATATAATTGTTAATATAATTCCATTAATTGATTAGCATGCATTCACTGTGATGTTTAGTTGCTTGATTTGGGCATCTAGAAAATACTAGTCCAGTAAAGGGAAGAGGTGAGAGGAGAATAGAGTAGCACCTAGCTGGCGTAGGGTAGAAGCAAAGCTTGCCGTAGTTGTGGACATGGTGGCCGGCATGGGGCTATCATCGTGCTCCAGAATGCTAGACGCCGCGTTGGAGGCGGCGTCGGCGCGGCAGTGAGGTCACTGGGTCGGTGTCGCATGGAGACGGGTGTCGGGCTCAGGGAGGAGGCACGCCGGGCTCAGGGAAGGAGGGGCACCAGGTTCGGGGAGGCGGCGACTCGTGCTCGGGGAGGAGGCGGCGGGCTCAAGGGAGGAGACGCGCCAGGCTCGAGGAGGAGGCGGTGGCTCGTTCTCGGGGAGGAGGCGGCGGGCTCAGGAGAGGAGACATGCCAGGCTCGAGGAGGAGGCGACGTTGAGGAGAAACTTAATCGCTTGAGTGGAGGGCGTGGGAAAACCCTAGAGTCCAAATATAAATAGGTTTGGACATCACAAACGGTTCTAAAATAGAATCGTTTGTGATAAATACACATCACATACGGTTCTAAAGTAGAACCGTCTGTGATAAGGTTCCAGTAAATAACCATTTTTTAACTGGCATGGGGTGTAGCGTTTTTGGTGTTCTCCGTGCACTTTACTAATTAAAATGAGTCGCAGGTAAATAACCACATGAGGTACCTACTTCGCAATAAATAAGTAAATTCTACAGTAATAAACAGTAAAATTGAAGGCAAAGGGACTTTGCAAAAGATCTCCATTGACTTCAGTGGTGGCGGGACAATAAAAAAGATGGTTTTTACATCATAGACGATAAAAAGGATCAGCGATCCTATCTTAGCCTTTAAATCTTCGTAAGCCTTCTCCTTAGTTTCAGTGGTGGCGGGATCAGCGACTGTCTGATCAAACGTCTCCATCTACTGTCTTGCACGCTCCATTTGCGCTTGTAGCCGTTCGGACTCCGTAACCAAGTCCATGATAGCCCAGAGGCCATCAACCCTGGTCTCCTCCATCTCGGCGAGGTTGACCCGCTCTCCTGCCATCCAAATGTCGTCCTCGACTCTCCCAGTTGCATCATTGGTGCGGGCCAAGTAGTTCTAGAGGACGATAGGGTTTACTCACCGGATGTCATAGACCCTCGCATTGGTTCATCGGAGGAGGAGCTCCAGTCGACAGATGATGGCAGCTATGGTCTGCGGTAGATCGAAGGGCCTAGAACGGATGACATTGCGAACAGAAGGCTTGTCCGCAGCTTGGGCCAGGTTGCGACCAGAGAGGTGCGAGTACATAAGCACAATGTAGCCCAATACGACCGACACGAGAGGGGAAGCCATTTGGAGTTGTGGAGAAAGGCCGGGGATCAAGGGGGAAAATGTTTCTTCGACTAGAGCAATTTGAAGAAAGAGGCGGTTTGTGAGAAATCCCTTTCGGAAGCGGATGTCTATTTATAAAACAAGCACTAAAGTCAGCGCAGGAGAATAAGAGTCGATACATTGGGAGCCGTAGCGATATTGGTGCATTTAAATGAGCAATCAGATGACAGCAGTATCACAAACGGTTTTAAGAAGAAAAAAACGTTTGTGTTATTTAGTAATATCGCAGATGGTTCTTATTCAGAACTGTCTGTTATAAGTTAATTACTTTCGTGAAGATAGGAAAAGGAGCGTTAACCATATTTATCAAAAACAATTCCCGAAAAGACGGTGATGCTTTGGTTTCCAACGATTTATTAGAAGAAGATTCTAATAAACCTATCCGTCGAACTTCAATCTTTATTCGTGTTGTTGCCCTATAAATAACCAACTAAGAAAAAAATCACTCACATGCTTCCCGTCTTTCTTACTTCCATTTCTTCTTAAAGTTCTCATCTCCAGACGCCCTACTGGTACTAGTAGAAGATGAACTATGGTCGTTTAAAAGAAAGTGAGATGAGATTTCTATTTAGTGAGATGAGATTTCTATTTTCAAAGCTTTTTATGATCAGTGAGAACTCATATTGCGTGATATTCTTCTATAGTAAGACGAAATTCATGGAACAAACTGACTTTTCAACCACCGTGCATGGAACGAACAAAATCCATGGAATATGACTTCAAGGTGGTCGGAAAGTCAGTTCGGTCTATGGATTTGAAGTCTTCAAGAAATTGGTAGAAGAATATCCCTACGATCAGGTGAGCAGAGTATCACAGATGTTTTTAATAAAAAATCGTCTATGATATTTAGTAATATCACAGACGGATCTTGTTTAAGAACCGTCTGTGATACTTCATAGACGGTTTTCAACATGAACTGTCTGTGATATTACCTCTTCACAGACGGTTTTTAGCATAGCTAGTAACACAGGCGGTCATAAAACCAAAACCGTCTGTGATTGTATTTAATACTGACGGTTTTGATCAACCGTTTATGATGAGGCATTCAATATTAGCCTTTTTTAGTAGTGTATAATAATAGTGAGATAGTCGCATGATGAGGCCGGCGGGGGCCCTTGTGTATGATTTTTCATCTAAGCACCTATCTCAAGCACATCCCTAAGCATCAAAGCATATCATTTTCGATTAAACTAAGCCACCTCTATTCATTTCACATGGCTATGCGTGGACCACCTCATCCAATATTCTCTCTCTTGCACCGTCACAACCAACGGCAGCCTCTTCTCCGGACGTTGTCTCGATCTCAACAGCCTCGACCATCTGGTGAACATCTCTACCTGCTACTTCGATCTCAGTTGGGTTCCTCTTATCTTCTCGTATCCTCTCTCTACTAAACTTGATTAGCTAGGCAGCATAGCATCGAGCTAATGGAGAGAAGCTTAGTATTTTCAACCTTGGACTAACAACTGGTGCTAGTATATATGAAATCCCCATGCCAATGCATGCATTGTTGGAGGAACAAAAGTATACTACACATGTTGTCTACTTGTCTTGGATAGAACTCCTAGAAACACATGTCTACTTGTCTTGGATAAAACTCCTGGAAGCTAAGGTCGTATTATTCAAAACCTCAATCATCACATCCCCTCTCTCCCTCTTCACACCTTAGAATGCACTGTTCTTATAGAAAGAAAGGCGCTTTCCCATCTTCTTAACCCGAAATGAAATGGCTGAGGAGAGGAAGGTTCCTTTTGGGGTACCCCTAGGAAGAGATCCAGTGGAGACAGGGTGGGCTTATAGCTCAGAGGATTAGAGCACGTGGCTACGAACCACGGTGTGTGTGTGTGTATGAAAATGACATGGTACTCCTAGGAGTATGTACTCTCACTTCTCATACATCACCACTACTACAAAACAGGATATACTAGACGCCTCATTACATATGGTTCCTTTGGAATCGTCCGTGTTGTACTTATCACAGACGGTTCGGAACCGTTTGTGATACGTAACTATCATATGTAGTTTGTAAATAGAACAGTCTGTGATAATCGCAAACATCACAGATAGTTATTATTAAGAACTGTCTGTGAATCAACACAGACGGTTTTAAATACAAACCATCTGTGATGTCTCTGAATATTATAGACAGTTTGTATTAAAAACCGTCTGTAATAAGTATGCAATGACTTGAAATCACTAATTCTCAATTCCAAGCCATGGTAAAATCACACGGTTTTTAATACAAACCGTCTATGATAAGATACTTATCATGGACGGTTAGACCGTTCGTATCACAGATGGTTTTTGTATGAAACCGTCCATGATTCACAGCGCGGGAGTTCGAAAAATTTTGAACGCGTGCGCGGTAGGCAAAATATTTTGGCGTTGTCCTTATATATTATAGCCGAGTCGAGGTGGGACGCGTTGGGGCGAGTCTCCCGTGTGCTGCGGCGGTTGCTCATCTCGACGGAGGTGGAGCTCGTCATGAGGAGCGAGCGGGGGTACACTGCGAACCAGCTACGACCAAAGGACATGTACGTGAACGGGGCCAAGCTATCGCCGAAGGAGCTCGTGGTACTGCAGGGGTGCCCGTACCCTCCTTCCAGGTTTCTATTGGTTTGATGTTTCATTTCTACCCCCTGTTTCATGTAGGATGGGATTGTTCAAGTAGTTATTGGGTTGTGCAATTGTGTTTGTTCATTCTTTAATTTTGTTGTTTGGGGATGATCAGGTTGGTGATATTTCTCAAATGGAATATGAGCTCTCTGATAGACTGATCCACAAGACACCTTGCTAAGGTCAGTTATTCTGTCACTCTGAGGGCAGTGTTCCCTTCTGATGTATGGGAGTGATGCCTTTTCCATGTATTTTCAAGAGTCTTTGAAGATGGAAAGCTCACATATACATTTAGTATCATGTTCAGTCTAAGACGTGTTATATTTTATCTTCTAGGTTCAAGTTCTATATTAGGAACTGTGATGGTACCAAGCATGAAACATTCAAAATCTGATTTTTTTTTTTGCAATAGAAAAAACTATCACCGTCTGTGATAGTAATTATCACAAACGGTTCTTGTTCAGAACCATCTGAGATAACCGCTTGTTATCACAGACATATAAATCCAGATGGTTCAGAAACCGTTTGTGATGACGATTTAGAACCGTCTGTGATGACCCTTTGTGTAGCAGTGCACAAATCGTATGATGAAACATTTTTATCAATTTAAGAGTTACATACTCTCATACACCTAGATACTCCTTTAACCATACATATACTCCCATGCAGACATGACATACTCCCATGCACCTGCATACTCCTTTTTTTTTGCTCCTAGTTCGTTTCTCGGCTATTCTCTGCAGCCAAATAGGAAGTCATTCCATCAAAAAATTATGAATGGATCGATTAGTGGTCACGTGAGTATACATACTCCATGTGTAGTCTAGCAACCCAGCATACATACTCCATTCAACGGAGTATATAGCAAAAGCACCATGGACCCACCAGCATACTCCATTCGACAGGTGATACGTATATCACACCGACGAGTTATCACTGCTGAACATGTTAGACGTATACAGTGCATACGACGTATATAGGGTGTGTTTGGTTGGCTGTATGTCCCCAGCCTGGCCCGAATGTGTCATCCAGGCTGAACCTAACCAGGCTGAGTGGATGCAATGATGAATTGTTTGGTTGTCTGTTTCTGTTGGGCTAGCCCTTGCTGAGATGTTGTTTGGTTGCTTGTATCTGGTACGGGAGAAGGTGAACGGACTCACGAGCGCTGGCCAACCTGCATGCGCTCAACCTGGCTGAGGAGGGAAGCTCGAATCGAGCGTTTCCCTCGGGCCTGGCTCGAGAGGGAATCTTGCATCCACTCAGCTAGGCTCACCCACCCAACCAGGCAACCAAACATCCAAAAACTTGCATCTACTCATGCGAGCCAACCCCATGCAGACAACCAAACACACCCATAGTGCCCACGACGTACTGATCAGGCGCATGCATCCACCGAACACCCGGATTCCCAACCTCCTGTAATATCAACACCTACCATGTTTAAGCTTTGCCTTATCTTGGCATGTAATCAGACTCTTGTAACATTAGCACCTACCATGTTTAGCTTTGCATTATTTTGACATGTAATCCTGATTTATCTTTTAGTAGTTAGAGCTAATCGCTCCTTGTATTCCATATATATATATATATATATATATATATTGAAATCACTGTGCCTTGGTGAGTACTCAAGAGTCAAGGGCACAAACTATTGCAATTATAGCGGTAGATGCACATGCCCGGGTCCGGGTGACACTCACCAGTCACCAGTTACCTATATACAAATGAAAGACTAACCCTCGCAAATCAATTTTTGGGTGACAAACTGACAAGTGCAGTTTGGATTGGAAGCAGATGCTGTTTTTTACATGAAACAGTTGCTGTTGGGATTATCTATCATTACGGCATTTAAAATTTTAGGTGACTTCTTGAGCGCAACACTAAAGAACTCCTTTTATATCTGAGAGAGAGAGAGAGAGAGAGAGAAAGAGAAATTACAAGTTTAAAGCTACTGACTTGGGCCAGGCGGGCCGGCCCAAGCCCAACCCGACATATCCACTAGGCCTAGTTTAGCCCCAACCTGGCCCTAACCCGGGCCTAGATGAGACTCTTCATGTTAAACGAGTGGGTAGCATCCTATGGAAGTCAAAAAAAATCTGATGAAGTGATGAATTCTTAGCCACATACTGATGCCACACTTATAAATGGACCTGAAAGAATGCTGGTATGATCAAGTACAATTACTTTCGCATTGTAACATGGCAATATCACCAACAATCAACTTTTGCGAAGGAGAAACATCGTGCATGCTGATGTTTAGTACGAGTTCTTTTTCCAAGGAATATAATGATGTCATTTGGACATGAAAATATTCTATTTTTTCTAAATAAACTATTTTTAAATTATTTTACAAAAATAACATATATTTTATTTTTCTGACACGAATAACCCTCAATGGTCGGCTCACCACGCGATTAGACCCAATCGCCCTCAATGGTCGGCCCACCACACGATTAGACCCAATCACCCTAGGTGGGCCAGTGATTAGCTGACGTGGGACGTCCAGTTGCGCAACAGAAGCGTGACTGAGGCCTTGGTCTACCACGTGTCTCAATCGCGAGCTGGTGGCCCGACTGAGGCCCATATCGGGCACAATCACAGATCCAGAATGCGACTGAGCATAGTTGCGTTCCCAACTGTTGACAAAAGGCTATTTTTTAAGAAATAACTTAAATAAACTTAGCTTTAAATTTGCAAAATTAAATAGTACAAATAGTTGTTTGTGAATAATTATCAGTGGCAAAAAAGCTGGAGTTTGCTGAAGTCTTGTCTGTGTTGGCGTGTAACAGAGGCGGCATGCTGTTGTCAAATCTCAAGGAGTAGGGAAGGATGTCTACTATCATTAGCGAGATTCATGTTGCAAGCCCCTTATGTCACGATGCTGACTAGGGGGAGGAGCTGGAAATGAGTAGTATGCCCTCTGTTGCGGTGCTGACTAGAGGAGGTAGGATAGAGACCTAAGCACCACAAGAAATGGCTTAACATGCCAACTTTTAAAGCATGCAGTAGTACAACAATCATGTCATCTACATCGATACTAAGGTGCGAAATGAAAGACATTCCACACATGGTACGAATGATCTACATGCCCATGTCCCCCTCTTCCTATCCACGCCCTATCCCTGTTGTCGGCCCCGCTTGGGCAAACGAGCCGCTAGTGGTCGCTACCTAGGCCCCGAAGGTGTCCATCGCCCCGGTGCTCAGATGACCCTATCTCCAAGACTTCGACTCCATCTAGCCTCCAAGACTTCGATGAAGTGCGAGACAAGACTCCCACCATCGAGCTTGTCCTCTAGCGTATGAAGCACGTGAATCGCCATCGTGAGACCACGGTTTATTTAGCTTGTGATACTTAGCCTGCCATTGGCTCTAGCATCACAAACAAAATACCCCGTGCCTCGATGAACATGTGCTTCCCAGAAATGCAGCACACATACATCTTTTACAAAAGCATGCATCATTTCCATACATCAATATAACAAGTCTAGCAAAAAGACATACATAAAATAAAGTTATTACAAAAGGTGCCGACCGGCCAGATGACAACAAGTATCAAATAACAGCGGAAGCAAAAGGTGCCATAAGATGACTTTAACCAAAAGTCGACCGATTAGCCATAGCCACAGGGCAACTGACCGGGCCGCCAAGCTAGTCGTCTCACACACTGCCACAGCACAACTCACAAAAGTGAGGCCCTTCGGGCTCACCCTCTTCCTCTACACAACAACAAGCAATATAGATGAGTACAATAATGTACTCACAAGACTTACGAGTAACAAGCCTATACATAGCTACATGAAAGTTGTATCAAAGGGAATTGGTTATATGGTTATTTAGACGTGTAAAGCAATTTTAATTTGTAATAATGTAATAGATTGAAGGTAATTGGTAAAATCTATTTTTAAGCATTGAAATAACAGTGAGTAACAATAAATAACAAGAACCATCTAGAGGTGACTAACCCAAAAGCCACCACAATATAGCATGAATCCCCGATTCGTACCACCCATCAAGTTTTAATTAAAATGTTGTAGTCTAACTCTTGAAAGACTTCCTCAAGCGTGTCCATAACCTAGGACAAGGCTATTCGAATAGTTTTGACCCTGCAGGGGTGTACCAATGTACCCACACTTCAGATCGCCTTTAAGCCACAAGATTAGCACACTTCCAAAGGTATACCGGCATGGCTAAGTCCTACGAGACATTTCTAATATTGTGAATCAACTACGAGTCGCTCGTATGGATAGAAACCCATACGCTTACATTG
Source organism: Ampelocalamus luodianensis (assembly GCA_036346255.1). Taxonomy (NCBI): domain Eukaryota; kingdom Viridiplantae; phylum Streptophyta; class Magnoliopsida; order Poales; family Poaceae; genus Ampelocalamus; species Ampelocalamus luodianensis. Next base: position 27,350,043 of record CM070625.1, read on the forward strand.
TAAAGCCGAAAAGATAACTACCCCTCGGGGTAAAGCTTTTTGGACAACTACAATGCTTCCACCACATAAACCACCTCATTTTACCACAACACAACACACACACGCCCTCCTACGACTCCTAGCCAACCCACGCCAAAGTACTAAGTCAAGAGAGGTCCCATACCCTCTAGTGTGATTAGCACGCAAGAATGCTTGGTTTAGTGTAACAAGATGTTGGGTCCTTGTTGACCCGGGCACCATTCCAGTCAAACTCAAAAATCACACCTCCTTACCATTGTGCCCAAGTCCAAATTGTTTTGTTTTTATTTTTAGTTTTCACAATTTGAACATAGCACAAAGCTGAAACATAGAGCTCATAATAAGTTTGTGTGATCAAGGTTATCGACAAGTCGATAACTGCCCATTTCTACTGATAGCTAAAGCATGACTAAGCATTTCAACTCGTACTACTAAGTGACAAAGGCTCATCCAACGAACCCAAAATCACAGCAAGATAGACCTAGGCTCAATAGTAGAGGATAAATATTTTCCTACAGATCATGCATCTATTCGGTCAACTAATCGACAATAGTTTAAAACAAGATAGCAATGCATACGTAGAATTTGCAATCAACATATTAGAATTTGAAAATAATAGGAACAACATGATCAAATGAATGCTACATCTGCTTGCCTTGTTGGAGGGTAGGGTCTGACTGCTGTGGCTCAGATTTGAGATCAACAATCTCTTCGGAACCTAACGCGAAAAGGCGATAAAACCAATAAGAACGAAGAACATCAAACAAAATTCAACTGCAAAACTCATCCAAAACTTATTAAATTTATACAGCAGCAAGGTTATGATTTTAAATGAATTTAGAAACAAGAATCAAGTCATTTGGAATTAGTATGAAAAAGTTATAGCGAAAACTATTTTCCTCAGCTTGTTAATTCAACTAAATTAATGTGAGGACCCCGGTTTATTCAGCTTGTAATGCTTAGTCTTCCATTGACCCTAGCATCACAAATCAAATAAACCAAGCCTCGAGATATGTATACTTTCCAGAAATGCAGTATACACACCCCGTTACAAAATCATGCATCAATTCCATACAACAGGTCTAACAAAAGACATACATAATAGAGATTTATTACAACAAGGGCCAACCGGCCAAAAAGCAACAAAATAACAAGTAGACAGCAGAAGCAAAAAGGGCTATAAGATGGCTAGAACAAAAGTCGACCGGTTAGCCACACAACCCACAAGGCAACCGACCGGGCCGCCAAGCTAGTCGCCTCGCAAGCTACCACAACAAAGCTCACAAAAGTGAGGCTCCTCGAGCTCACCTTCTTCCTCTGCAACAAATACATTTAAGCAAGATAACTGAGTACACAAAGGTACTCGCAAGACTGACGTGTGGAATAGCAGACCTATTCATAAACTACATGCAAGCTTATTTAGGTGGAGGTTGTATGTCTCATTTTGCCTAAAGCCAACTTTATTTGCAATAATGTAATACATTTGAAAGCAAGTTTACAAATAAATTTAACTGTTGAAAGTAACAGCGAAAATAATGATAAATACAAGTAACCACTTAGAAGTGACTATCCCAATAGCCACCACAGCATAGCACGAATCCCAGATTCGTACCACCCATCAAGTTTTAATTAAAAGGTTGTAGTCTAACTCTTGAAAGCTTACCCAAGCGTGTCCATAACCTAGGACGAGGCTATTCGAATAGTTTTAACCCTGCAGGGGTGTACCAATGTACCCACACTTCAGACTGCCTTTAAGCCACAGAAGCACACTTCCGAAGGTATGCCGGCACGGCTAAGTCCTACGAGACGCTTTCCAATATTGTGTATTAACCACGAGCCGCTCGTATGGATCGAAACCCATACGCTTACATTGCAAGCCGAAAGACAACCACCCGTTACGGGGGGGGAGCCTTTCGGACACTACAATGCTCCCACCTCCATCCCTCCTGCAACTCCCTGCGACCCGAAGCCAATACACGCCAAAGTACTAAGTCAAGAGAGTTCCTATACCCTCTAGTGTGGTTAGCACGCACAAATTGCTCGGATAACAGGTACTCCCAAGATGTTCGGTCCTTAATTGACTCGGGCACCATTCCACCACACCCAAAATCACACCATCTTACCATTGTGCCCAAGTCTAAATCATTTTGTTTTTCAGTTTTAGTTTTCATAAGTAGACATGGCACAAGGTGGAAATCATAATCATAATAAGTTTTATGTGATCAAGGTTATCGACAAGTCGATAACCGCCCATTTCTACCGGAAGCTAACCATGACTAAGCAATTAATTCGCAAACTACTAAGTGACAAGAGCTCATCCACGAACTCTAAATCACAGCAATAACCTAGGCTCATAGTAGTAGAGGATAATCATTTGCTAAGGAAATGCATCTACTAGGCCAACTAACGACAATAGTTTAACACAAAATAGCAATGCATAAATAGAAGTTGTAATCAACATAAATACTTAAAATACTGGGATTAACATGATCAAACTGCTTGCCTTGCTGGATTTGTTCTTGCTGCAGAGGGGAGTGCTCAGGTTCAATAAATTCTTCGGAACCTAACGCGAAAAGACGATAAAAACCGATAAGAACGAAGAACACCAAAAGAAACTCAACAGCAAAGAACATCCAAATCCAATGAAATTTATACAGCAGTTAGAGGTTGATTTTAGACAATTTTGGAAACAAGAATCACTCCAATTGGACTTGGCATGAAAAAGTTATGCCCTAAACAATTTTGCTCAGCCTGAAAAATCCTAATTAAATTAATTAGAGTTACTGTTCATGGCGAAAATTTCTAGAATGATCTGAAACTTGAAATTTTTATGGTAGGTAGATATGGTTATCCTAACAACAGTAAAACTGAGTTTGCACAAATTGGAGTTATAATGAATTAGTTATGATTTTTCTAAGTTCTAAAACTAGCATATATCATTTCTCAGGAACATAAATAAAGACATGGCCTAGTTCATATTAAAGCATGTCTACAGACCAATTTTACCAAGTTGAGTTGCTTAGTAAGGATTTACAGAGAAAGAGTTATGCAATTTACACATTTTCAAAGAATTTCTAAACAATCATTTCATATTAACAAGATCATGTAGTTAAAGTCATTTTCTGCTATATAACAGTACCTAAATTCATTCTCAGATTAAAGTTCATAATATAACAGAGCTACAGCAACTGGAATCATTCAAAAAGGAATTAAAATGACAAAGTTATGCACTTTTGAAATTTGAAACATTAAATGACTTAGGAGATTTGAGCTCTCAGGAGGTCCAAATGAACTGGAAGGTAAAGGAGAGGTCGTGGGCCGTTGATCTTGCATCGCAAGGTCACAGACCTCGAAGTACAGCGCACGGGAAGACCTCCTCCCGCATTGGGGAGGTCTGGACCGTTGAGATCTGATCCAACGGCCACGACCAGTGCATGCACAGCGCACGCAAAGGAGGTCCTAGCGCTACGAGGTCGTGGACCGTCCGATCGAGATCTGGCGGTCCCGAGCACTAGGGGAGGTCCTAAGGGTAAACCTACGGAGGGAGGTCTAGACGGTTAAGATCTCACGGAGGAGGTCTTCAACGGTCTAGATCTCCAGAGGGAGGTCTTTAACGGACACGATCAAGTGAGGGAGGTCCTGGGCGATCAAGATTGAACGAGGGAGGTCCTAAGGCTTTAAGTCTGAGGAAGGAGGTCTAGCCCGTTAGATCTAAATCTAACGGTTTAGACCAGAGGAGGAGGTCCTAACGCTACGGATCTAAAGGAGGAGGTCCGAGACTGTAACACCCTGGCTATCCGGAAGCCAAGATGTCACCTAAAACATCTAACATACATCCATAATGCGGAAGAACTTGAAACAAGTATATCAACTAAAGACAGCATTAAGATAAACAGGACATGGTGAAGGTATCCTTCCTTCACCTTCTAAGTTATTTAATCTGAACATCAATAAAGAAGGTTCACACGCAGTAATAAATCAACATCCGTGGAGAAGGTATCCTTCCTTCTCCAATTATAATTTAATTATTACAGCTCATCGTTAACGAATGAAATATGGAACTAAAATTTAGACTTGAACATGAATTTGATGTTGTGAACAAGTAGTGCGTGTCTACTCCTCCCAAGAGCCAACATCGGGGTTACCTAAAATAAACAAACAACGCAAGAGTGAGTCCATGACTCAAGCAAATACGATTATCAATAAGATAATCATTCAATATGAATAAGACAAACTCATCATCGTTCGATCACATCACAACCGATTACAAATGAAAACATGATATGAATGCTCAAAATCAAAGGAATGGACTGCACACATGCATATACACAGGTATAGCCGATGAAACACCCGTCGGTGTTCACTCAAGCCCGCATCTTAACAAAAATGCGGATCCACTTCCGTATGAAGAACGTTTCATACGGTGTCCAACATTGCCCATCTTGGAGTTAATGGGTCTTACATGCCCATTCGGAATTAATGGGTCTTTCAAATCCACTCCGTGGGCGGGACATGACGATGTCCAACACGCCCACATTGGAATGGTGGGACTTGCAATCCACTTTAGTGGATGAAACATGCATAATGAATGCATAGAATAAAATACGAATATTGAAAGACATGATAACAAAACATGGATTCAACACATATGAAAGAACATAGACAATCCATCTTCTCTCGTATCATACCAAATCACAGCATGACCATATAAACATTCATCAATCACAATCATTAAGGGTGGCAATGTACTTGCCTTCCACGATGCGACAGCGTTAGTCGGCAAAGGTGATACTCCTAAACCCGAGGCTTCACCTCCTAAACAAGTAAAATAATTTCAATAAGGACATAATATACCCAACACTACTAATCGATGCTAAACATCGCTTCCACGATGACTCTAGTCATTAATACAAAACTTAAAATGAAATCAACAATTTCGACATAACTTAATTCGACAGCAGCACGGTAATTGACATATCTATTGGTCGGAACTCGGAATGAGGTGAGACCAATTTCCATGGATTCTTAACTGACATATCTACAATACTCTGGATGGGCAAAAGTTCAGATTTTGCCTCTAATAAAATTTGGCCCACGGCTCAAATCTGTTGACTGAATTAATAGACAGAAATATCGGCTAAATTAAAATATCCATAACTTTTGTTGTACAACTCCAAATTGGACGTTCTTTAACAATCTGAAAAGGTTAAGAAATTATCTACAATAACCTAGTTGGCACGACATTCATATATTGTCTTCAACAAAAAGTGGCACACGGGTCAAAATTAAAGATAGAAACTGACATACAAACTGGACAGACTGACATACAATCTGGACAGTCACAAAGAAAAGTGCATAACTTTTGATCTATAAATCCAAATGAAGTGTTCTTTATCAATCCTGAAAGCTAGTGATATCACCTTCAAAATTTGTTATGGGCAAGACCTCTGAATCACCCTCTAACTAGGCCATAAATCAACCTATACAGAGACTGCTAATTCTCGTCAGGATTCTGGACAGCAGATAGTAAATCTATCATAACTTTTGACTCGAAAGTCGAATTCAGTGTTCTTGGCGCCACCAAAGCTAAGATCAATATCTACAAAACTCTAGGAGATGGCAACCCAAATTCGGCCTCTAAGATCACGAAACAGGCCACGCAACATTCAGGACAGAACTGAAATTCTAACGGCAGCAATTCAATCCAATCAAACTAATCGAGTTCGCATCTGAAACAACCTAAACAGCGAGGAAATCGATCATTACCCTTGTAGAACCATCGGAGATCGCTGATCAAATCCCACGAAGAAATTCTCCTTCAATCCTCTCTTCCTTCCTCTTCTTCTTCTTCCCACGGTGCCACAAGCAGCAGGAAAGATGGCGCCGGGAGAGGAGGAGCAACAAGCGGCGAGGCATCGTGAGCATGCCGCTATCAGAGCAGGGCTACTGTAGCACGGCGGCTACTGTAGCAAATGGGGCTAGGGTTTGGTCCCTCCTCCCTTGCCTTCTAATGGGCTGCCCCCACTCATGGGCCTTGGGCCACTATGGTTGGCTCCTCTTCTCGAATATGGGTTGGCGGCCCATACTTCTCCTAAAATTCTGAATTTTAACTTATTTCCTCTCTAATCTTACAACATTCGATATCGAATAATCGGTATTACATTCTACCCCCTTAAATAGGATTCGACCGAATCCTCACACCGACCTCACGTGAAAGGTCGGTTGCAACTAAAAATTAATAACGTAACATGTACTCGATATGAACAAATCAATAATGCTCGTGCATGCGAGCCTCCAGCTCCTAAGTGGCCTCTTTCTGACCGAGGACACCACAACATCTTGACGCAAATCGACGTCTGTCTTAACACTCGTCCCGACACTTCCAAACTATACTCATCGGACGAGACTCGAAGGTAAGATCCTACTCGATGGTCAATGTTGTTAACGAATAACAAACTCCGGATCTCCTGTACTCACTCCACACCAAATGAAACCAAAAGTGAGTACAACGTGTAGGAATCCGAGACGATCTTAGCGAAACGACAGACTATCGAAAACAACCCAATGAACACAGGGTTAACCTTCTCCTTGAAGTCGAACCACACAACAAGCACATAGAGCACGAAATCTTGTTCCACCTCTCCATTGAACTCTTCACGAACAAGGATCACCCTCTTTTAACCGAAACATACAATCGAATTCTTTTAAGCAAACTCTTTTCCTAAGAAAACACATCTGAATAAGAAAAATTCACATCACAACTATACGTTACCAATCGAGTCTCAAGAGTAAAATCAAATCGAATTTCATCAAGAAAACCTTTCCACTTTCCAAGTGGCAAATTGCGAATAAACGTCCACGAAAGCCAAAGGAGATCACTTGAACGCTCAAACTAAAAACTTCTTTTGTTTTGCCTGAATTGGAAAGAACCAAACATGCCAACACAACACCAACTCACCATGCGAAGACACGATCAACAACATAAAGCTCAAATGAGTAACAAGAAAACGCTTCAATACCCAAGGTAACATCTTTTTTTCAATTCCTCTTTTAGGAATAAAATTTCTCTCGACATTGGAATTGAATTCATCGCATACCACGTGGCTCAAACCTCTTAATTTAACAACCTCAAATTAGGCTTAAACCGAAATACATCATCCACACCTTTGTGGAGAGACTCTATTGATTCCATCGAACACTCTGGACCACTCCTTCAACTGATGACATTAATTTGATAGAAGGCACCAAAGCCCCTCAAAACCCATGCAATCTCATCACCTCCAACTTTCAAGAATATCACATCGAATTTTCAAGACACCCACTCATGAACTACAACAAAAGGGTTCTATCGACAATCATTCCACTACTCGAGTACTCCGCTTTTCTATCTCCTCTACACACCAATCTTTGGGTGACCAAAAGTTTAGTATGAAAACGGAAAGCCCAAATTTAACCTCCGAGACCTCTACAACGAATTCCTCTTATAACAAATAGTGAAATCATCGGATTAAATCTCTATGATCCCCACAATTCCGATATACTCACTCATTGACATCATCAGGAATCACTCATACCACATCGCGATACTTTCAATAGTGTTACTCAGTATAAAATTGATTACGATTTCCATACATTTGATAATCCCCAACATTTCAACATGAACCAAGGTTCGGAACTACACTATACCATAGGTCCTACTTAGTCGAACAATATACGATTTTACCTCGAAACCAAACATTCCATCCGAATCAACTTCCTCCAAGAGATTCAGTCAAAACCAACTCATCTTCTATTACTACTCCAATAGTTGGGTAGCAAAACTCACCCCTACAATCACTTAACCACCACCAAACAAACAACAACTTACGAGTTGTAAAACTTTCAAACACAAAACGGTTGATCCTTTCTCAAAAGAAAGAGGCGAACAAGAACAAATTTCACAACACAGAAAATGTTACTGCTTCACGGTGAGCACGAGACCAAAAGAAATAACTGCAACGAAGATCCGGGAAAACGAAAATTGAGTTCACCGTGGAGTGCACGCATCCTCGAAAAGGAATAGCAAATAACCACCAACAAGAAGAATGACATTGCGATTGAAACTCGACAACTCTTGAGTGAAAAGAGCAAAAGTTTATGAACAATTCAAATAACCACAAGTTACAAAACTTGACTAAATTCTCAAATATTCATAATGCACTCTCCTTTAACATCTGTAATTAATTCTTTGACTAACATCACTTTGCCACAAAGAACTAGATAAGGTCTTTAGTCCAAACCACAAGGACTAATTAAGAACCAATAAAAATTCTTCCATACGTTATATTTATTCGAGCAGTTCAACTACACAAGAAACATGAGATCCAAATAATCTCACCACCAAACTCAAACATTTCCAATTACGAGATTTCGAAAAGCAAGTAGATTATTCTCCTCTTAAAGGAACCAACATAACTTCTTTGATTGCAACCTCGCGTTGCCAACTCAAACCAAAGAGCCTTTAGAGTTAAACCACACAAATCTCTTAAGAAGCAGACAATCCAATACCTTAATTTATTTAAAATAATTTCAGCTACGGATGATTTAAGAGCTCAAAGAAAATATCACGAAAGCTAAACTTGAAATATTCACATCTCAACGATATCACCAAGGGCGATCAAATTACTATGGGTATTAACATCAATTTCACAACAACAATTAGAAAACACTTCAAAAGACCCACGTGAAAAGAATGAGTTGATTCTTTCTCGAAAGAAGAGACAAATGAAAACGATTTTCACCAACTAGAAAACTCATCCACCACTCACCCGAACATGGGACCAAGAGAAGAAACCAATTAAGCAATGAACTCACGAACATAAGTGGAGTCCACAGTTGAACGCATAAGCCTCACAAGAAGAGAATATCGAACCTTAACAGATAAGAACAAATAAGTATTCAAAATCAAACACTTGCATCATCAAGAACCATTGCAACATTGTAACATATCGTTACTCGATAAACTTCATTTACCACATAAAGCCCGAACCCCAAAAGATCATGAATACAAATTCAAATTTGATCATTTAGGAAATATCACCATGGGTGATCAAATTACTACGAATTAACCTCATTATCACATTTTGACTATTTAATAACATCGACAACATACATAGTACCAAGAATCATCAAACTTTATTACTCCATCCTAAAACTTCCCAAAGGAACACAAACCACAAGGTTGAAACAAATTTATCATAACAAGTTTATGCTAAGCAATAACAATATCAAAAGGCACGCTAACAAAGACTACTTACGAAATTCATCTACTCAATTGTTGGTGTTGCTCAACACTTTCTTCACGCTCATTAACAAATGATGATTGTACTAACCACGCGTATACATACGGTACTAATTCTATTTGCAATCACATGACCATTTATAAACATAGATTCACATTTCACCTTTGTTCGTAAATCATTTCAAAACATGATTAAAGATTCACTAACATAATTTCCTATAAACAAGGTTTCATGAGTCGATACACCAAAGACCCATCCGGTACTTTATACAAGTTTCAACAATTTTAGCATACTAGGAAATAGATAAATCTAGCTCTTATGTAAGATCTATAGGTTACGAATAGATATTGACATCTTTATTTAACATACACCATGAATCAAATACAAGGACATATCAAATTAATCAGTTTCACTTCCATGGACTGTAGTTAAGAGTAATTGATTTGCACTATGCTAATAACCCAACTTGGTAAGTCATATCATAACAATTTATTCGCTTAATCATAAATTCTCAATTTAAGCATGGCAAGACATCACAAAAGGATTCTAACACCTTACTACAAAGAAAAGAGAGACTTCAAACCTCAAAGCTCAAGTAATCCAAAGAAACACATAAAGCCAAAGCTTTCCCAAGCAACCGAACTTACAATGGAAAACTCTTCACTAATCAAGTTATCAAATGAGTAAATGAGTCATTCTTTTTCAATGAGAAAGAAGGAGCAACCAAGAAAACATCAATCTTGCCAATTGACAACGATCACAAGTAGTAGAAACAACCCAACAGCTTGAAAGGCAATATTTGTTTCAGAGAACCAAGAGGGATCTATGGAAAACCATAACTATCATGGACCACAAATCCGGAGAAGTTCATCAACCACCACAGACAAGAATTGCCAAATTCAAATCAAGAAAGAGAACAACTTTCTAAAGCAACTCACGCTTAACACCAAACTATGGTACTCAAGTAACTACTCCTCTAACCATGTTCTGCGACGATGGTGTAACTCGTGAATCCTGAGTAACAACCACGACCTCCACTTCTTATCATTTGATAACATCACGCCTCACCGAAATACTCAACTATGAATATATAGGATCATCTCATGACAATCATATTATTAGTTCATAGATATTGAATATCATAGCAGATCATATATTACCAACAAGGATGATAGTACGAAGCAATTCAACAATTGCTCAACAAAATGAAACATAATAATGATATTGCGGAAGCAATGTAATTTTCCAACCCCACCCATCAGGCACGCGTGTGTCATTTTAATGTTCGTCTATTAACCACGGACCTAAAGCCCGCTCGATACCAACCGTAACACCACGCTATCCTAAGCCAAGATGTCACCTAAAACATCTAACATACATCCATAATGCGGAAGAACTTGAAACAAGTATATCAACTAAAGACAACATTAAGATAAACAGACATGGTGAAGGTATCCTTCCTTCACCTTCTAAGTTATTTAATCTTGAACATCAATAAAGAAGGTTCACACGCAGTAATAAATCAACATCCGTGGAGAAGGTATCATTCCTTCTCCAATTATAATTTAATTATTACAGTTCATCGTTAACGAATGAAATATGGAACTAAAATTTAGACTTGAACATGAATTTGATGTTGTGAACAAGTAGTGCGTGTCTACTCCTCCCAAGAGCCAACATCGGGGTTACCTAAAATAAACAAACAACGCAAGAGTGAGTCCATGACTCGCAAGTCTGATTATCAATAAGATAATCATTCAATATGAATAAGACAAACTCATCATCGTTCGATCACATCACAACCGACATAAATGAAAACATGATATGAATGCTCAAAATCAAAGGAATGGATCGCACACATGCATATATCGCAGATAGCGTGAAACACCCGTCGGTGTTCACTCAAGCCCGCATCTTAACAAAAATGCGGGGATCCACTTCCGTATGAAGAACGTTTCATACGGTGTCCAACATTGCCCATCTTGGAGTTAATGGGTCTTACATGCCCATTCGGAATTAATGGGTCTTTCAAATCCACTCCCGTGGGCGGACATGACGATGTCCAACACCGCCCACATTGGAATGGTGGGACTTGCAATCCACTTTCGTGGATGAAACATGCATAATGAATGCATAGAATAAAATACGAATATTGAAAGACATGATAACAAAACATGGATTCAACACATATGAAAGAACATAGACAATCCATCTTCTCTCGTATCATACCAAATCACAAAGATGACCATATAAACATTCATCAATCACAATCATTAAGGGTGGCAATGTACTTGCCTTCCACGATGCGACGCGTTAGTCGGCAAAGGTGATACTCTAAACCCGAGGCTTCACCTCCTAAACAAGTAAAATAATTTCAATAAGGACATAATATACCCAACACTACTAATCGATGCTAAACATCGCTGCTTCACGATGACTCTAGTCATTAATACAAAACTTAAAATGAAATCAACAATTTCGACATAACTTAATTCTGACAGCAGCACGGTAATTGACATATCTATTGGTCCGGAACTCGAATGAGGTGAGACCAATTTCCATGGATTCTTAACTGACATATCTACAATACTGGATGGGCAAAAGTTCAGATTTTGCCTCTAATAAAATTTGGCCCACGGCTCAAATCTGTTGACTGAATTAATAGACAGAAATATCGGCTAAATTAAAATATCCATAACTTTTGTTGTACAACTCCAAATTGGACGTTCTTTAACAATCTGAAAAGGTTAAGAAATTATCTACAATAACCTAGTTGGCACGACATTCATATATTGTCTTCAACAAAAAGTGGCACACGGGTCAAAATTAAAGATAGAAACCGACATACAAACTGGACAGACTGACATACAATCTGGACAGTCACAAAGAAAAGTGCATAACTTTTGATCTATAAATCCAAATGAAGTGTTCTTTATCAATCCTGAAAGCTAGTGATATCACCTTCAAAATTTGTTATGGGCAAGACCTCTGAATCACCCTCTAACTAGGCCATAAATCAACCTATACAGAGACTGCTAATTCTCGTCAGGATTCTGGACAGCAGATAGTAAATCTATCATAACTTTTGACTCGAAAGTCGGAATTCAGTGTTCTTGGCGCCACCAAAGCTAAGATCAATATCTACAAAACTCTAGGAGATGGCAACCCAAATTCGGCCTCTAAGATCACGAAACAGGCCACGCAACATTCAGGACAGAACTGAAATTCTAACGCAGCAATTCAATCCAATCAAACTAATCGAATTCCAGATCTCAAACAACCTAAACAGCGAGGGAAATCGATCATTACCCTTGTAGAACCATCGGAGATCGCTGATCAAATCCCACGAAGAAATTCTCCTTCAATCCTCTCTTCCTTCCTCTTCTTCTTCTTCCCACGGTCGCCCAAGCAGCAGGAAAGATGGCGCCGGGAGAGGAGGAGCAGAAGCGGCGAGGCACCAGAGCACGCCGCCATCAGAGACGGGCCACTGTAGCACGGCGGCTCTGTAGCAAATGGGGCTAGGGTTTGGTCCCCTCCTCCCCTTGCCTTCTAATGGGTCGCGCCCACTCATGGGCCTTGGGCCACTATGGTCGCTCCTCTTCTCGAATATGGGTTGGCGGCCCATACTTCTCCTAAAATTCTGAATTTTAACTTATTTCCTCTCTAATCTTACAACATTCGATATCGAATAATCGGGTATTACAGAGACGGTCAAGATCTCCAGAGGGAGGTCTAGATCGGCTGGGATTGACACGAGGAGGTCTTGGATGGCCAAGATCTTCTCGGGAGGTCCTAAGCGAAAGGGTTTTAATCGGAGGAGATCCGACGGCTCGGGTTAGACCTAGGAGGTCTGAACGGTCCGGATCGACACGGAGGAGGTCCGAGCGCTAAGGATTTTACAAAAGAGATCTAACGCTCGATCTAAACCGGGAGGTCGTGAACGGCTAGGATCGAGCCTAAGAGGTCTGAAGGGGTTTTCTTTGTAAAAGGCCAGGTGGCTTTTACAAAGACGACCCGAGGTGGTCTGAGGTGGTCTTTGCAAAATGACCAAGGAGGTCTTTTGCAAAGAGGACCTCGGTGGAGGTCCAGTGGTGGTTTTGACAACACGACCAGGGTGGTCTTTTGCGGAAACACAGAGGTGGTCCTAAACGGCTAAGATCTAACAGGGGTGGTCCTAGACGGTTAGGATCAACCCAAGGGGAGGTCCAAGCGCGCAAGATCTTACACAGAGCCAGATCTAACGGCTAAGAGCTAATCCCAGGAGGTCTTTAAAGGCCGAGGTAGAACTAGGGAGGTCTTGGGACTTAGAAATTACACAGGAAAACCTTCTACGGCCCAGATCTGACTTGGGGTGGTCGTGGACGACCACGATGAACCCGAGGAGGTCCAAGGTGCTTCTAATGGTACGGGTCCTTAGGACAGCGACTAAAAGGTGGCGGCTAAGGACAACTTAAATGCTGCTGATGATTGGCAATAAAGGAACCTGAAAGGGACTTTAATGACTTCAGGATTTCGGACCAAGCCTAGGGCCCACATGCAGAGACAGTACGGCACAAATTAAGACAAGATTAATGCGCCAATGATTAGCAATGATTGGGCATTAATGCTGTCCTAAGAAAATGACGAAAACGGGAGTTTGCACCGGCAAAACTCCGAGCGACTACACCGGCTTGCTGCTGGCGATGGGGACCTCGCTAGCGCCGACCAAGGGCACCGATATACTCACAATAGTGCCGCGGACCTAGCGGAGGCACTCTTGACGGCGGCGACGGCCTTGAACGCCGGCGAGCCGGAGAATGGCGGAGGACAAGCTTTTCGGCAAAAACCGAAAACGACACAACTGAGCGCTACTAAAACCTAGAGCCCTACGGGACTAAATGAACTCACCCGAGTGCAGGGAAGGTCCAGAGCAGCCCGGAGGAGAGGAGGAAACCGAAGGAGACGCTCCGGTGACCAGGAACTTCGCCGGAGACGAGGAAGAAAGTGGTCCCGACCACGAACAGCTCCCCAACTCGTCCACCTCTGCGATGGATAACCACAGCAAGTTAGAGAATACTCGAGGTGCTCGAGGTGACAAGTAAAACAGGCAAGAACGCCGATGGAACCACTGGAGCTCGAGCTTCGTCAGGGAGCTCCAAGGCCCGACAATGGCGAGGGAGGGTGGTGTTCTTGGGGGCTTGAGTTTGAGGACCAACTCAAACTGAGGGAGCTCAAGCACAACCAAGAACGAAGAAAAAAAAAGGAGAGGAAGGTCTCAGGCTATACATAGCCTGGGAGCTTGGCAATGGTGTGGGCAAAAGCCTACTGTGAGCATGAACCATGCCCCTGCCATGGACTGACTGGATTTGACAAGGGTAGGTAGGGGCAGAGCAGGGTGGAGACTTTGGAGGTTAAAGCTGACTGGCAATAAATGCATGTCAGCAGAAAGAGCCGTTGACAAGAGGCAAAAGGTGACATCTCACTGCCCCCAACTGCTCTGACCCTGACACACGCACGGGTGCGGAAAAACCATGATGACCAGACCTCCAGGAGGTCATGAGGAAGAGAAACAGAGCCGAGGGGAAGGTCCTGGACGTCCCAGATCACCCGAGGTGGGGAGGTCTTGCGCGGGCGAGGAGGTCCTGGGAGGTCGTGAGCCACACGATGGGTATCCCACGGCTTGGACCACCCCGAAGCGCTGAGGGCGCTCAAGAGCTCCTCGGATCAGGGGGAGGTCGTGAGCATTGGATTGAGATCCAATGGCTCACCTGCGCGCAAAAGCTTGAGCCCGGTGCGCGTGGCGGCGTGGTCCAACCAAGTCGGTTGAGTTGGGCTCGGGTCCGAGCCCGAGTCTGACTCAACCAGATTTAGTCTTTCTGGTTTTAGAAGGAGCTGCTCTTTGGAGAATTGTTTGAGGCAGCAAACCGACTCCAAAAATTACGAAATTTTTACAGGAGCTGGCTGACTCAAACGAGGATCTAGCATAAAATTTTCAGAGGCTTTGGTGCTGTGGATTTTTCTCCAAACATTTAACAAGGTACTGGTCCAAGGTTTTACCAGATTTTGAATTGGGTTGACTTGCCTCCAACAGCATTCAAACAATTTATAAAAATTATGGAATCTTCTAGAGGAGTCACAAACCAACTCAAGAATTTAGGAAAAATATTTCCAGGAGATTAACACAAGATGGAACAAGAATGTTTTTGAAGGATCAAGATTTGAATCAAAGACTTGTGACTTTGTATTTCCATAACTTCTTGCACAAAAGTCGCCAAGACAAACAGAAATACAAAATGTAAGAAAAAGTTTTAATTTCTACTCATTTTCTTACATTTGAAACACAAGCCTAAAATTGAGATGTTACAATTAATTACTGGTACTGTTCATAGCATAAATTTCTAGAATGATCTAGAGTCGAAAATTTTTATGATAGGTAGATAATGGCATCCTAAGATCAGCAAAGTTGAGTTTACCAAATTTGGAGTTAAAATGAAATACTTATGATTTTACAAAGTTGTAAACTAGCACATACCACTTTTAAGGAATATAAACATGATCAAAACTTATTTCATATTAAAGTATGCTAACAGAGGAATTTAACAAGATTGAGTTTGCATATTTTGGAGTTATACATAAAAAGATATGCATTTTACAAGTTTCGAATCAATTTCTGGAATATTCTAAAATGGCTGAAATCAAGTTAACATTATTTACAAAATTTTCTGGCATAGAACAATGTCTAAATGCATTTTTATATTAAACTTTAGTTAAACATAAATTTACCCTAATTGGAAACATCTAAAAAGAATTTCAAATGAATTAGTTATGAGTTTTCAAAGTTTTAATACAATTTTCAGATGACAAATAAAGGCTTACCGAAATATAATCAAACTTATCTAAAAGAAAACGATGTGGACGAATGTGGGCCTTTGATTCGGGATCCAACGGCCCACGCGCTGGAGAAATAGCGCACGCGCGCAATCCTAAAGAGGTTCACCGTTGGATCTAGATCCAACGATCCACGCGGAGTGGGACGTTCGGGTCACCCGAACGCTTTGATCAACCACAACCGAAGATCTTAAGATGGAGGGCTCAGGGCGCAGTGTGCTCCGGGTGACCCGAACGACACATCGATCTCAACCACAGATCGCGAGATGGACGATCCAGAGCGGTTGGGAGCTCGGGTGGTCCGAACGGCCACTCAGATCTAGACCATTGATCTAGATCTGACGGTCCTCAGTGGCTTGGACGTTCGGGGACTCGAAAGTTCCCGAAGATCTGCGCCGTTGATCTCCAGATCGACGGTCTACGATACGCGCATATAACACATGTGGGTTTTGATCGCGCGGAGAGGTTTAAACGCGCGGGCCCACATGTAAGCGATACAAAGGGTGATTTGGACATCAATTAAATACTAAAACCAATGATTAGCATTAATGGTGTCCTAAATATTTTGCACAGAGGGGGGGTTTACGCTAGTGGGGGCCCACATGGCAGTGGCATCATAGACCATTTTGACAACCATTAATTGCTAACAATGATTAGCATTGTTAGCAATTAATTAAACCCAAACTTTGTCCTAACGACTTCGTCACTGCAGTTTAGGCTCACGGGCCCACATGACAGTGACTCAATGAGTCATTCCCGACAGCCCATTAATGCTAAGCACTGATTATCAATGATTAAACATTAATGATGTCCTAACAGTGTTGAATAGCGCCAGCTGGGGGAATTTAAGTGGCTGGGCCCACTGTTAGTGGCACAAACGATTCTTTCAGACATTAATTAAATGCTAACTAATCATTAACAGTGATTAACAATCATTAGCCATTAATGATTGTCTTAACGACAATGGCACAGAGGGGGTTCTCGTCCCGCAAAAACCGAACGCAAAGAACGGCTTGTCGCCGACGGCCGGCCCACGGCGGCGCCCACAAAGTGCCAAAATGGGTTCGCAATAACGATGCGCACCGAGTGGAGGTGACCTCGACGGCGGCGATGGCCCACAACGCTGGTGAGCCGGAAAACAATGACGGTGACAAGATCGGCCGAAAGCGAAAATGGTCAAAAGCTCCGCAGCAGTCCAAAGAAGCGGGTGCCACAACATCTAAGGACTAATTAGAAGCTACCTTAGCCAAGAAGAGCTTCAAAGATGGCCGGAGAAGCTCTAACCGCGCAGAAGTCCACCGGAGTTGGGAAAGACGATGTGAAAATGATGACCTGAGCAAAATGAACACGACCGCGTGGTCAACATAGCTTCACTATAGCTCAGAGAAGCTCCAAAAGCAATTAATTGAGAAAGGAAGCTCTTACCGGAGCTGAAGAAGAAAGGGGATGATTTCGGCCGAAAAGATTCAAACCTAAAATTGAGTGATTCTTGTGAATGAAACCCAAAATTAAGTTAGGGGAAATGATTAGGATATTAAGGGGCTCGAAATGGTACAAAAAGAAGGGAGGAAGAACCATTGGAACACCAAGATCCACAATAGAGCTTCACGACCGAAAATAATGGTTTTGGTATTTTTGGTGTTTTGAGCTCCACAAGTAAAGAGGAGATAAGTGGTGCTGCAAAGGAGTACCAGGAGGGGTTTAGGGGAGCTTTATAAAGCTAGAAGACTAAGGTTTGGGCAAAAACAAGCTTCACGGGTGAGCTTGGCTCACGGTACGACCGTGGACCAAAAGAAGTGATGGAGGTGCAGGAGTAGGGCACGCCTACGGCCGAAAGCACCTACGCACACTCAATGCCCGACCAGAGAGAGACGTTGACGAGGGAGCAGACATGACCAAAGCCATGCCGCCCACTGTGCTGCGCACGGCGCAAGGAAGAAGATGACCAGAGAAAAGCTAGGGCGGTTATGGGCGGTCCGATCAAAAATGGACGGCCAGGATTTGCTCCAAAACTTTTGAGGTTGAAAACAAAGAGGAGATCGTGAGCGGTTGGATTTTAATCCAACGGTTAAGATTTGAGGTGCAGCAAGGGGGGCTGGCTCGATCGAGTCGAAAATGGTTGGGCTCGTCTCTTACTCGAGCCCAACACCTTTTGACTAGGGTTTTAAAATAACAGCTGGACTTTGGGGATTTATTTGAGATAGCAAAACAACTCCGAAAATTCTGAAATTTTTACAGGAGCTTGCTAACTTAGATATTAATCTTGTGTAAATTTTTTAGAGATTTGTATGCAGTGCATTTTCCTCCAAAAAGTCTGCAAGGTTCTGGAATAGGGTTTTGACTGAAAGTCAAATAAGTTTGACTGACCTCCAAATGCATTCAAACAATTTCTAAAAATTGTGAAATTTTTCAGAGGGTTCACACACCAACCCTAGAACTTGGGAAAATATTTCCAGGAGATGATCATAAGATTTGACAAGATTATTTTTGGAAGACAAGGTTTTGGATCAAAAGACTTGTGATCTTGCATTTCCATAATTCTTGTACAGGAATTGTTTAGAACATACAGGAAAACATGATGTAAGAAAAAGTTTTAATTTCTACTCATTTTCTTACATTTGAAACACAAGTCCAAACTTAGGATGTTACAGCTACGTTGCCGACTGTCTAACCCATGGTCCAAAAGGTTGTACGGCCAAGCGACGCCACCACCCTAACCCGCCATGCCTAAACCCTAAATACTATTAAATTAAAAAAACAACCTAAAACTGGTATCCCTAGGTCTAACGGATCTAAACCTAAGCATCCAAGAACTTCCAATAATCGATTTACCAATAGAGCCATAATAAATACATAAATATCCTATGTTGGAACACTATACGCGACATTAACCCTAACCTAACATTGCTGATCTACAACTACAAATCCTAGTTCTATCGCTAAGCTATGCTTATTATTACAAACCTAACATGTTTTTATCGAAGCGAGCAACAAATTATATGAATAGGATGAACTCACCGACAAAGACGAGTACACAGAGGTGCGTCGAGCCGAAGGCACTCCTCTCCTCTCCTCCCCTTTCTTCTCCCGCCGACGCTTCCTCTCCTCCTCCCTCTGTCTGTCTGTCGCGCGAGTTGCCGAGTTGGAAGTAGCTGGACAGATATCGACCCTTAGTCGCGACAGCGTGGCACAACTGAGGTCATGCGCCTGCCAGTCACACGAGGGAAGCGCAATTGGCGCCAGGCTCCCGCCAATAGCACTACAGGTGTCAACGGATCGAATACAATTTAAATAGTGGTCTTCCCGTATTCGTATTCGTATTTTCTAAATGAAGACAAATACGAATTCGAATATTGTCGAGTACGAATACGAATCGAATGTTGCAATGAATAAGAATATGAAACGAATACCTACTCAATTCGGTCGGATTCGGATATCCTTATAACTTACGTAATGACAAGATATTTAGAGACTTTATCCCCATATATAGCACACTTAATCATTCTAGTTTATCTATTTCACATAAAAACATGAATTCACATTAAACTAAAAAAAAAACTCATCCAACTAATTAGCCATACTGCACTAAAATATATATCTTGTTTTATTGAATTCGAATACAAATACAAATAGTGCGGATAAAATAACATTTCGAATGGCAAAAGTCCATACCATGTTCGTATCTATATTTTTTTAGCGAATGCGAATACGAATAGGGCAAAAATTGTTAACCGGATAGAAAAATCTAAATCATATTCGTATCCTATCGAATAGGGTAGTCGGATAAAAATGATAATTCGTATCCTATTGACACCCCTAAGTTGTGTTTCCCTCGTGCGACTGGGTGACGTGGCTCAATGTCGTCCTCTCGTCGCGTGACTCAGTGTCGGCAGGCCTCAAATCGCCGGCCTACCGCGCGATTAGGCCTTATCGCTTGGGGGCCAACGATTGAGGGTTATTTTTGTAAAAATAAAATAAAATATGGGTTATTTTGTACAATGGTTAAAAAATAATTTATTTCTATAAAAAAAAATTGGAAATATCTAGTCTGATATGCACAACCGGTCCTAAGTCCTATATAGCATATGTAAGAGTTATATACATGCTTACCTACCAAGTGTCATAGGATCAGGTTAAAGGGCATCAAAATTGTCTAAATTATACTTAGGAATTTGGCAACTTACGAGATATTAAGATGAGAGTGGCTAAAGTAAGGGTATATACAATACGAGATGCTTATATACGAGTGCTTAAAGAAAGAGAATGTAGCCACGTCATCAAGTACCTATGTAAAAGTTGTTTCCTTCAGTGCAAGCATATGTTTTGTAGGTGCTTAGATGATTATATTATCTATTAATTATATATAGTCATATACATAAGCACCGGTGCCTAATCAAGCATCGATGCTACAAAATAAGTACCTTATCTGTCCTACGTGTAAAAAAAAATCAGTTTTTCTTTGCTAAACACCCGCATTGTACATGCTCTAAATACGTACCACTACTACAGAAAACGTCATCACAGACGGTTTTCCGAACCATCTGAAAAAGTTCGTCTGTAATAACAGACATTATCACAGACGGTTCAAAAACCATCTGTGATACGAATATCACAGACGGTTCAAAAGTAGAACCGTCTATGATAGTAGTTATCACAGACAGTTCTACTTCCGAACCGCTCGTGATAGTATATTTTCCTGACGGTTTTAACAAGAACCGCTCAGATATTACTATCACGCGGTTCTTGTTAAAAACCGTCTGTGATAGTTTTTCAATCGCAAAAAATACTAAATGTATTCCCCTTGGTCGTCGCCTCAGGCACCTCGTCCACCTCTCGCTCCACTCGCTCATGAGCCTTCAAGAAGGTCTTGATCTTGTCCTCGTCGCGGAGCTCCTCGAAAGGCACATCCTTATCCTCATCCTCGCCTCCTTCCTCACGCGCATCGCCATCTTGAGCCATTTGCCTCCGCCGCAAATCAAAGCATTTGTCAAATCATCAAGCCACATTGTTCCCGTCCATTCAATCACAAAACTATATTCGAGCACACATTCAATCACAAAATCGTATCCAAGCACACATGTACACCTCGATCTAGGAGAAGCTCGCGGGGGGGGAGGACAGCGCACTGGAGGAGGAGGGCCGCCGCTGGATGGGGCGGCACTGGTGGGAGACGCCGCGCCGCCGTCGGGGAGGACGAGCGGCGGGAGGAGGAGGCCCGGTGGAGGAGCAGGCGGCGACGGGGACGAACGGGAGGGACGAGGGCCGGCGCGGGAGAAGGGAGCCTAGAGGTCACGCTGGATTTGGGGGACTCATTAATATATAAGGACTTCTGCTACTCCCGCTCACGCATTCAAAATTCCCGCGCACGTATTCAAAATTTTCAAACTCCCGCGTTGTGAATCACATATCACAGACGTTTCGTATCACCAACCGTCTGTGATGAGGTACTTATCACAGACGGTTCGTGATACGAACCGTGCGTGATAGATATCCTGACGGTTCTATTAAAAATCGCTGCGTGATAATCTGCAGTATCACAGACGGTTTTTAATAGAACCGTCTATCACAGACGGTTTTTTAATAGAACCGTCTATGATACTATCAGAGACGGTTCTTTAATAGAACCGTCTATGCTACTGAGTATCACAGACGGTTTGTATTACAAACCGTCTGTGATAGGCCCGACAGATCCAACACAGACGGTTCCATTTTAACCGTCTGTGATGAGGTGTCTACTATTGCATGTTTTGTAGTAGTGTACGAAATTAACTGTTCACTACAACTAGTCGATTGGCCCATGCAATTGCATGGTGTAGTGTGGTATATATATAGTGTATCGTGTAAAATTTTCTTTGCGAGTTTCGAATGTCAAAACAAAATACATTTGGGATATGATTTCATATTTAATTAATGCAGTTTTTTCATATCCCCTCCCCCTATGTCTATGTGGAAGAGAGGGTTTTTTTCTTCTTCAAATTAACATATATCTAAGCCGGCTATCAAATCTAAGCCTTTAAAATTAATATCCACCTAATTAGAGTTACACATTTTTTGTGAGAATTATTTCAAAATCTTATATCTCTAAACTAATTATTAAATCTAAGCCTTTAAAATTAGTATACACTAAATTAAAGGCTTTTTTTTTTTTTAAGAATGTGTAGCATATTTCATTTTTTTCTTAGCAGAATGTCTAGCATATTTCAATTTTTTTTTCCTGGTAGCTGTAAACCACCTGCAATTATCACAGAATAGATCAGGCTGTAGATTGAAGAGTTATTTCAATAAACAGTGCCCCTAGTGTGATCTCTGATGCGTGCATGCATTACCATGTCAAATCAACCCCTTTCTCACCCGCTGTAACGCGTGGGACATATACCAGTAGTACTCGATCGGTAATCATCAGACGGATTAGTGGCTTAGTGCCACTCTAGAAAAGACATGTAATCCACTTTAGAGGCCATTTTGGACTGTGAGATCTAGTCGAGGAATGACCGTGGGAATCTCCAACCCCCATAATTGGTCGGACGAGAGACCTAAATGGAAATTGCCATCGTGTCGGAAATGGATAATCTTATTCATTCCCACTTGGTGCCATGATAATTCTGCGTTGACAATTTAAAATGTTGTTCGTGGTTCACGAGCATCTAAGAAAAAGCCAGCATGGCTAATTTTGTTAGAAATCTGGATAATATTTTAATTTCAGATTTTATTATGAGGCAAAAATCACATAAAACTAGATATGCATAAAATAATACTAACAACAAGCAACTCATTGTACTTCTAACATACACAATAACAGAATTATAACAGAATAGTTTGGTTGCACAACCAATTTACAGTCCGGCGTAATGAACAGGAAACAACGTAGACTCGAAGCAGTGCAGAACGTAGATGAAACAGTGTAGCGAACGGTCGCGCAGATGCGCTGCCCAGAAACCTTATTGCCGCCCCGTGCAGGTGAACTCTGCAATAATGGTTCGGAAATATCCGCTCACCCTCCTTCCCGGTGCACGCCGACGAGAAATGACGGCTTGGTTCGACATCACAACTCTCCAGCACAGTAGAACAGAAATGAATCAGAAGAAAATGGAAGTGAATCAATCTGTTTTAGGTCTAAACGTCTCCAGATCTTTTTAAGGTCGAGACAATTACCCCTAGTAACTGCATAATAAAGCACATATTAAACCACTAGTAATTGCAAATTTAAAACCAATTAATGGTAATTAAGTGGTGTTTATTGATCCTGATTACACAATGGTCTATAGCTTTGACCAATGTATTTCGACCACACTGGTCAACCGAATTCAAGAAGAAGCTTAAAGCTGTCGTAAATCCTAAATCAAGATGCTTAGGAGTGATGAATACTCAATTTTCCCAGTGGAACGACGCCGGAAGAAGGCGCTGGGGATGGGAAGAACGACTCGCAAGGCTGGGGGCTTACCGCAGAGATGGAGGTTGTTGGCGAAGGACTCCCGCGGGAAGCGCATGAGGGAGCTGGGGATGGAGTCGTTGAGTTGGTTGTACTGGACGTTGAAGACATTGAGCCATGGGAGGCTTATGCTCGGGAGGTTGCTAGAGAGGCGGTTGCCGTCCAGCCTGAGCGAGCGAAGCTCGGTGAGGCTGTTGAGCGCGAATGGGATGGTGTCGGAGAGGATGTTCTGGGATAGCACAAGGTGCTGCAGCGCCGAGAGCCTATCGACGTCTGGCGGGATGGCGTGGGAGAGGAGGTTGCCCTGCAGGTAGAGCAAGTGGAGCTCGGGGAGGGAGAAGAGGTCGGCGGGGATGGCGCCGAAGAGGTAGTTGGAGGGTAGGGAGAGGATCTGGAGGCCGCTGAGGCGGCCGAGCTTGCCCTGTGGCATCCGATCGATGAGGTCAACGCTTGGGAGGTGGAGCGTGACGACGATGGTGTTGGCTGCATTGCAGCTGACTCTAAACCAGGTGCAAGCCGGTGTGGACGCGTTCCACCCTAGCACCCGCTCGTGCGGCATGCTGGCGAGGAACACCTGGAGCGCTAACCGCAACGGAAGCGCGATGATGGCCAATGCCAGCAGCACTGTGGCGAGCGTGGCCATCTGTGCGCCTGTGCCAGCTGCCAGATAGGATAGCGAGGCTACGACTTGGATGGACGTGTTCGAGACATTGAGGTGGAGAGCAGAGTTTTGTTTAATTTACTCAGTTTTATGCTTGGGGTCGCTGCTACATGCTGGCTGCCGACCACTGATCAACGGTCGCTAGATACAACAGCTGTCGTAGCAAGAAAGACTAGACAGTAGAAAAAGGGGACCCCGGTGTCTGCGAAACCGAGGGATCCTCGAAGAGGGGATCGGATGTCAGGAGTAAGTGTGTATTAATTGTCCCAAAAATCAGGGTCTGTCTCATTACATGGGGAGGTAGCTATTTATAGCCTTCTAACAGGGTACATGAGATTATAGATCTATCCCTAAAGGAGTAGTATATTCATAGTGGTTGCAGGGGCTTTTCCTACCCCTACGCGTAACCTTCGTCTCACGGTGGATCTCCTTGGTCCTGGTTTACTCAACCGGTACACTCGATCCATCTACCTTTTCCTCCCTGTGCACCTTGTGAGGCGACTCCGGGGTGAGGGGCCGCGTGTAACAGCCCCAATTTTATGAACAATAATAAAATATTTTCTGAATAGTAATGAGGTGCTGTTCATAGCATCACTGTTCATTTTTACAGATTGGGCATTATGTTGCAAATAAAAACTTTCCATTTCTAGCCAAGATCCAAAACTTATACGAAGTTTCAAAAGGAAATACAAGTTAGAGCTTGTATTATTGCTGGGAAGTATTTTTATCGAAGCTTAGATAAATTATCTTGCCTAGAAATAATTTTGTTGAATTTTTAGAAATTATTTTGACTGGGAGGAAAAATATTTGACTTTAAATAAACCTATTCGGCTAGGGTAATTATTTATGTATTTTATAAAGTGAAACTGTGGTTTTAGAAATTTATTTGGGAAATATATTATCCCAGTAGCCTCCTTGCAAAATTTCATGATTTTACAAATTTATTTACTATTTCTAAAGCCCAGTCAAACTTTTAAACTTTGAATTTAGAGTTTGGTCAACTCTTCCGGTCTAAACCCAAGCCCTAGCACTGTAGCGAGTCGAACCCCATGAAGTTGGGTCCAACCGGTGCATTTGGTCCGGCTCAGTCACGCTCGGGCACGAGCCCAATCCTTCACGTGACGCGAGCCGTTGATCTCCAATCGAACGGGCGGGGTTGCGATGTCACGTGGGTTGTCCACGTATGCAAAGCAATCTCCACCCTTGGATCTTGATCGAGCGACCGAGAGGCGCGAAAACAATCGGACCACTCCGAATCCCCTCTTGATCTCCACCGTCGATATTAGATCCAACCGCGCCGCCCTTTTGTTTTGAACTTAAAGGCGCGCAATTGTCTTTGACCGTCGGATTCAAATCCTACGGTGCCCCTTTTGACCACGTGTTTTTAGGTCCTGATTTTTATGAGACCGTTGGATTTGATCGTAGGGCCTATAATGATATAACATTCGGACCACTCTGGTTCCTTCTTCAATCTTGACCGTAGAAAGCCAATCTGACGGTACCACGTCATCCCTTTTTAAAAGTGACGTGTATCCTTTTAGATCGATCGTTGGATTCTAATCCAACGCTCCTTTTTGAATTTAACCACCGGACTCCCGTAGGGCTCTATTTAAATCTCAATCGTCCAATTGAGATCGCACGACCCATATTAATTGATATCGTTTAAATTCTTTTAAACCCTGGGTTCATCGTAGCCACCCATTTCTAATCGGACGGTCGATGTTCTTTCGCGTTTTAGGAGGCGCGCGTGGCTGCGGCTACCAGCGGGGCCCGCATGCTAGGGTGTTGTATTTCTTCCCCTTGCCTCTGTGCGTCGTCGCCGGCTCTCTGACCGGAGTAGAGGCATTATCCAAAGATTGTGTAACTGTTGTTTGGATATTTAGCCCTAATTGGACACCTCATCAGCTCTAGACACTTCCCCTTTGCCCTGTAGCTCAACATCTATATATATACCCTAGCTTTTTGCTGCTGCCATTGTTGACCGAAGGAACTCTCCGCCTCCTATTACCGTTCCAGTGGAGTTTCTTGCTCCTACCCTTTTGCTTATCTATCCTAGCTGCTTGTTTCACTCTGTGATATGAGCTTAGCATCTTTTGTAGGTTGAAACCGGAGGTTTTTCTCTCACGATCAGTCGGTTTGAGTAACTTTCGGTGTTTCTCATATCTTGGTAAGCTAAGGCCCTAGTTCTAGTCATCTTAAGTACACTAAGGACCTCTGTAGCTTACCTAAATCTTTCACTTGTACATAAGTAGCTCCAACCTCCTTTAAACTGAAAAGTTGTTTTTATAACTTTTCGGTATTTCATATCGTTTTCAAGAACTAGGGTTTCTCCTGTCAACTTATCATCCTGTGTAGGTCTCAACTGAACCTTAGTAGCATAATACGTTGTTCTTTTGATTCTTCTTGTCATCTATTTAACTTTATAGCAGAGGTTTATCTCTGTCATCTGTTGTCGGCCCAACCGACAACATTTGAAGTTTTGACAGTTTTTGGTAATCGGACCGATTAGGGTTAAATTAGGGTATTATCTACTCTCAAGATCAAGTAGGCTTTAATTTAGAATCTTTTACTTAATCTATTTTCAGTTAACCCGAAATCTGTAGTCTACCCTGTTTTCATTTCTTTTCAAAATCTGAAAAGTGAAACTTTGACCTAAACTCTAGTTTCTGTCATTTAAAGGCAGTAAGTGGTAATATGGGTTATTGTCTTTATTGGGGTAGGTATAACTTAAGCATGCTGTTAAACATGCATTTCCATATTGATCATACATTTTTCTTTCATTCTGTACTTGTTGTCAACTTTGGCATTTATTGGATTTTATTGTCTCTTTTAGAATCTGGTTCTTCTGAGGTGTTTGAATCTATTTCTGAGCAACCAGAGTCTGCACAAGAAGTATATTATTATCAAGGCAAGCATCCTCTTTGCACCATGTTGATCCCCAAAGTTTTATACAATAGATTTTCCAAATACAGTGATAACTGTTGCATGCTACTTTTCTGAAAATACAATTGTGATCTGTAGTAGTTAGTTATGACCTAACATTGTGGATTACCTTAATTCTAACCATACACTCAAACTTAGAGTAGTAATGTATACTATAAGCTTTAGTTTCAGAGTTGGTTTAGCCATGCAGTCTAGAGAACTTTAGAGTTTGACAAACATGGGAGCCACTACTGAATTTCAGTTATTTTAAACTCTTTGTCCAGTTTACTTACACCAGAAGTGAATTTTACATTTCAATTGATCTGGACAAGAGGAAGTTAGTGGTGGTGCCTTCATGCACGAGATTGAGAATTATGGTGGACTTGTCTGGACCAATTAAGGACTGAACTCTGACTATTCAATTCAAGCCCCCCACGTACTTCCACACGCGGTGTATGGGCGTTGTTTGGTTAAGTAAAGAGTTAATGCTATTGAGTTGGAAACATGGGAGTAAGGATATGTGTATTGATTTTGTATGGCATAGATGCTTAGGTCTTCGGACTGCGTTTTATGCCATGTGAGTTTTATATCAATATCAGATGTTCTTAGAAGGGTGAAGGCGTATTTGTGTTCCATCGCATTTACGTACCTTAAAGATGCCGATTGCAATATAATATGGGTAGCGAACCCAGTTCGTATTTCTTTTGTTTGGGTCGGCATTCCTGACGCAACATGTGTGCCCCGGTTAAGCAGATGCTATCAGTCGTTGTTTAAGCGAGATCAGTTCACACATGGGTATCCAACTCAATGGTGTCAGCTTGTTGAAAAATACCAAATCTTAGTTTCCCCGGCCGGCATACCAAAGGTTGTGTGCTATTATTCCGGAGGCTTACGGGCTAACTAAGTCGTGTGGGTAAAGTTGTACACCCCTGCAGGGTATCAAACTATTCGAATAGCCGTGTCCACGGTCATGGACGATAACTTGAGTTGATGTCACCTATATAGAATTTTGTTTTCAAATACCGTTTGGGGAGTTTTTATTTCAGCATGAGGGAATTCATGCATTATCTTGTCTACATTATGTTCAATTACTTACTGTTTTACCCAAAGTTTGATTTATTAAATTGCTTTAGCAAAACCTAGCAATTGTAGGTTGAGATGTATTGCTTTATGCAAAATTGAACCATTATGCCTTCCTGTTGTAACCATATGCATGTACAAATCTAAATCCTTTGAATAGGTTCTAACAAACACTTTCTTTTATTAGTTTGTGTAAGTCTTCTTGAGTACCTTCCGTACTCAAGGTGCTATAACCTATTGTTGCGGTGAGGACGATTACTTATATGAAGTGCCCGTTAGCGCCGTCGTGTGGCGCTAACGAGTAAAGCTATTTCTTTCCTCCACACAATCGCTGCGGTGGATGGGGCCATTGGTGGTTTTGTCGTTTTATTCTGCTTCCGCTGTTAGTCTTTTGTAGTGACCAAGTCACTTGATATTGTAGTACTAAACCGAAAATTGTAAGCTGATGTTTAATTATGTAAATGTATGACTTGTATGTGTGTGATGCAATGTTGTTTAAGGATATATGTGCAATGGTCACTGATCCTGGGAACCATTGTGAGACATATATCCGGAATGCCTAAATATTGGGTTTGTTACTTATTAAATTTATGCTTCTAGCATGATCTTTAATAAAGGAGGAGTACTGTTCCTTAATTAAGAATTGTGCTACAGTATAACTTTAATTAAGTACATTTCCAATATTCCAGGGCGTCCACACCGCGAGCACCCTCTGTCGCCTTCAGAGGCGGTCTTCGGGCCCTCTCCGGGGCTCCCCTCATAGCCTCCGGGCCCGAAGGGCCTTGTGGTGTTTACCGGGTTGTGGGGGCAGTGGGCTGCCCTTACAACATGCCCCTCGCGGTCAAGGTCCTGCTTCGTCATAGCTGGAACCGTGCCCTTCTCTTGGAGGGTCTAATCATACCGTCCTCTTCAGCCTAGCGAAGCATGAGTTTAATAGGCTCCTCCTCCAATGCAAGGGTTGACGTCACAAGCGCCTCTTTGGGTATCGTGCATGGTGGTTCGTTGCTGCGCCATAATGGCGCCAGTTTGCGTTGATGGCGTCCCTTTGAGTAGCGCGCAGTGGTTGGGTACCACACGATATAATGGTGTTGGTAGGTTATGCTATTTGGTGCCACGTGCCATGTGATGATTGGGTCGTGGCTCTTTAGCTCCCCCCGCTTTGTTTGGTTGTAGTTCGTGTTGGAGATATGCCCTAGAGGCAATCATATTGATGATGATATTTCGTTGTATCTATGATTTAATAAATGTTCCTTGAATATTACCTTTGTGTTGATTAACAAGTATGTGACTTGTTTGTGAAACTCTTTACTTGTATGGTTATTCTAAAGTTGTCCCTAGTCGGAGTTCATGTGAGGACACACGTGAATGATGGATTAGCACATGTATCGGTTGATGACCATGTTTCACAGGTCATAGACATGGAGATGTCAAACCAATAATATGGACACATGTTTAGAACATGGGGTTGGACCGACCCAACATGAGACATAGTAATTATTCTTATTGTTCTCTCTACACAATGTATACGCCTTGTCCTTAGACACGAGATTGTCGCATGTACTTGAGATGTGAATCGACCTGCTTAGGGGCTATCAAGCGCTACTCCGTGAATCGGGTAGTTATAAAGGTAGCTTCGGGTTTGTCATGAAGCATCTTTGCGAGGCATGGTCGGTCGAGATGGGATTTGCCCTCTCTACCGAGAGATATCTCGGGCCTCGAGTGATCGGATCGAAATGCATGGCAATGCTACTTAGGTTAAGTTAACCTAATAAGGGATTAGGATCACGGGATCGAAAAGAGTGGTCGACTTGGAGCTCGGCCAATATCGTGAGCAAAGGGATTGGCATGTACATAACGTTGTGATGGTTCGTCAGATATGATCTTTACGTGCGTTTAGGAGTTGGCACGTCTTGCTAGAGGCCACTACCAACTATTGACCAAGTATGTGTACTTGCGTCATGTCCAAACATACGTGAACTATAGGGTCACACACTTAAGGTGAAGCCTAGTCGGATTGGATCCGAATTAGGTGAGCATTGAGTCCTAATGGGCCTCTATTCGTGAAGCCCATTATAAGGGCGTCTATAAAAGGAGAGCAGCGCCTTGGTTGAGCGAGGAGTTTTTCGTGACATCCTCAAACCACAGTGTAAGATCGAGGAGGCTAGAGGGGTGAATAGGCGTTTTAAAACTTCTATATGCTAAAACCGATTTCTAATGCGGAAACTTATAACAATACGGATTTGCACAATTAAAACCTAAATCAACTAGGTTCAACTAAGTGCACCAACAATACAAGTCTAATGATAATAATCAATCAAGCATGGACTTGTAAGCAATTCAATTTAAGCAATGTAAATAGCACAAAGCATGACAAGCATTCATACACAATGAATAAGCAATTTAATACAAGAAATATAAATTGCACAATGTAAAGTAATAGAATGCAAACCACAATGACACGGTGATGTTTCTCATGGTGGTGGAGACTTGCCAGTCTCCCATAATCCACGTTGAGAAACCCAAACCAATTGGGCGGCTCCACGAATTAAGCTTTCCTCAGAGGTATCAACACCTCGCTCCACTAGGGTTGCTCTTACTCCACTCAGGAGATGGCGAGCACCAAGCCACTCACAAAACACCGGCCTTCTCACAAGCTTCACTTGAGAAGATCACGGACCACGGCGCCTCCACGCCGTCTAGGTGTCGGCAAACACCAAGAGTAATAATTCAAGCCCCTTGCTTGACTCTCACCACGATGCAACGAATGCACAAGCTCAAGTGGATACGAAATCCACCTCTAGATGCAACACATGCAACTAGAGACCTCTCTCTTTGCTCACAAGGTGCAACACATGCACAATTGAGAGGAGAAGCTTACACTACCTCAAGAGAGTGAAATGGGATGCCAAGGGTTGCCTCTCAACCGGCCAAGGGGTATTTATAGCCCCAAACCAAAAACTAGCCGTTTGGAGGCGAAATGCAGGACAAAACTAGCCATTCTGACCTTTTGCGGTTGTACCGCACTCACAAGGGGCGGTACTACCGTTCATGCAGTACTACGCGATTATCTGAGTGGTACTACCGCAGCCGATTTTCAGCATGAGACGACACTTGGTAAAAGGTCATAACTTTTGACTCGATGTCGAATTGAGCGATCTTGGACTCTATTGAAAGCTTATTCAGTGGGCTACACAACCCACCTATTTGATTTGATCTCAAACACATTTGATCAAATCAAAAGCACAACTTCAAAGAGCCACTACCATGGTCTAAGTCCAAAGTGATAGCAACAAATAATCTTAGACCATGCCAAGGGAAGATACATGAATCCCAACAAACCACTTGTAATGATAAGAATATCACAAGGTGATCAAGATAAGAATTTGAGGGTAGCTAGCAAAGATAGTAAGGATCAATCTTAACTATGGAATGAAATTCACCCTTGTTTTACAAGTGGTATCAGAGCTTGGTCTCTCATTTATTAGACTTAACCGTCTAGAGAGTAAAGGATGGCGACTAGTGATATAGTGCACCTAGGTGAAGCACCTAAATTTGATGGCACAAATTATGCTCATTGGAAAATCCGCATGTCATGTTATTTTAAGGCCAAGGGCCTAAATATATGGCGGATTGTAGATGTTGGCGTTTCTCCTCCATTGGATAGTCTTGATCCAACAATTCAGGAAGAGAAATGCTTACATCTCGACGCTCAAGCAATTAACGCTTTATTTAGTGCTTTGAGTGTAGATGTGTTCAATGAAGTATGCGATCTCATGAATGCTCGTGAGATGTGGACACAATTACAATGCCATTATGAAATGTGCACTTCCACAAGTGATGATTGCATACAAGAATGGATGTCGGGAGAAGAATGCTCAACTTCTAGCTCCGACGACGATATGACATCAACTCCATCCACTTCGTCTCATTGCTTTATGGCTAAAGGTAAAAATGAGGTAAATAATTATGAGCCTTCATATGATGAATTGATGGAAATGCTAGAAGAATTAAATGAATATATTGGAAAAGAAAAGAAGAGGTTCAAGGTTTTAGAGAAAGAACATATCTCACTTCAAAATAATTATGATGTGCTAAAAGATGAACATGAAACTCTTCTTCTAAATGAGCTTAAAAGGTCAAATGTGGATATTGGCATAACATGTAATTTAATAGATGATTTGCCATGCTTAGTTTCTACTTCTTGCAATTCAACTAAAATTGATATATCCACATCTTGTGATGATTTAATTGATATGCCTTGTAGCTCTAGCGAAAATGCTTCTATTTCCTCTATGTCTTGTGAGACTAATTTTGTAGAGGAAAACAAAAGGCTCAAGGCCCAAGTCGCAAATTTGAAAAATAACTTGGATAGAAGCCACAAAGGGAAGGCCACTCTTGATGATATCTTGAGCAAGCAACGAAGCTCAAGTGATAAGAGTGGAATCAGCTTCACTCCCAAGAAAAGGGAAAATAGCAAGATGAGACACAATCAAAGACACAACAAGAACATCAAGTGCTTTGATTGTCATCAAAAGGGCCACCTCTCCTCCAAATGCCCTAATAAGGAAGATTATTAAAGAGGACTTGGTTTCATCGCCAAGAAGAAGGTGAAGAGCATCCCAAAGCAAAAAGGAAACAAATACTCAAATATTAAATGCTTTGGATGTTTTGAGAAGGGTCACATCGCCTCCGTGTGCCCTAACAAAAATGGACACATTGCCTCGGTGTGTCCAAACAAGCTAAATGACAAGCAATTGTCATTGAAGAAGAGGCAAGACGGCAATGAGCAAGATAAGAAGACATCAAGGGGAAGCAAAAGCCCTACTTGCTACAATTGCCGGGAAAAAGGATATTTTAGTAAGGAATGTCCTAAAGGTATCTCTCCTAAGCCCATTATTTATAATAATGATTATTTGCTTAGGAAGGATAAGAATGGCAATGTGTTTGCTAGAAATATTAGTTCACCTAAGACTATTATTAGAAGGGTCATTTGGGTTCCCAAATCTATTGTGACTAACATTCATGGACCCAACCAAGTATTGGGTACCAAATGCGCTTAAATGCTTAATAGGTACTTGGAGATGCATTGGAGGTTTGGCTCACACATGAAGAGGTGGAATTCACCATATGCAAAATTGGAGCCAAGCTTAAGGATGATCAAGTCATAACATAAGCCAATGTCATTTCGGTAACAAGTACTTACATTGAAGTATCTAGACCTTTACCTTGTGTAGGTTGCATTTCATGAAAATCTTAAAACGGTTGTTCTTGCTCTTGTGCTTAATCTTGGTTATTCAAATCTTGAGCAAGTTGAATGTGGCACATTAAGGGGAAGTGCTAAGTAATGATCATGTATATCACATCCCTATGTGTGCCCAAATTAATTAAGTGCTAATAATATTTTTCAAAATTAAGCCATTAAGCCAAAGTCAAAAATTTGAAATTATAAGTATATCCTTTAAAAAATTAGTTGCAAAATATATACAAATGCATTTCAAAGGTTTACCAAAGGTTTTGGCTTAAGAAAAAGCTATTTTAAATGAAAATGAGTTTCTACCCAAAATTCTAGATCATAGAATCTTGTTTTTGACATAAACTAGATTTTTGTGTAAAATCTATTATAAAAGGAATTTGATCTTCGTCTCAAAAGGAAAATCCTAGAGTTGGTTATTCTAAACACTTTTCGTATTCAAATGATTTCCAAAAGACCAACTCATCAAAAGTTATTTGATTTCGAAACTCGTCCAAAATACTAGTTTGACCTAAGTGGTCACTTTCTAGCACTTAAGTGAGTTTAGCCATTTGAGCCTAAATTATTCACATGAATAGGTCCATGATGGTATCTATGACTCATACATAAAAATAGATCATTTAAAATTCATCTTTTGCTCAATTTGGCTCTTGTTGAGAAATTTCCTGAAAATCTGATTTTAATTGCAAAATCAAAAGACTAATTCATAAAAAAACTAATTTCTTGAATATTAATTAGTCCCCTTAGCGCATAATGATCCTTAAAAATATTTAATTGAGTTCAAAACTAGGGATCATTTGCATAAGCTTCAATTCTTTTCTAAATTCCCTGATCAATCCTTGTTATCCCAGAAAAATCGGAACTACCGGTAGTATTCTTGCGGTACTACCGGGTTACGGTACTACCGGTCATCTAACTGTGGTACTACCGATTAACCTGATAAAACAACCACTCTCAAACTCTTTCAATTCTAAATCTATTGTGGTTGTTTCCCAAAGTTAAGATTGATCCTTGCTATCTTTGCTAGCTACCCTAAAATGCTTATCTTGATCACCTTGTGGTATTCTTATCATTACAAGTGGTATTCTTTCAAGTGGTAGCTCTTTTTTATCATCTTTGATCTCGGCATGAGAATAATATGTGTTTGATTCAAGTGGTATCCTTGTTTTTACAAGTGGTACTCTTCAAGTGATATCATCTTGTCCTTACAAGTGGTATTCTCAATTGATATCATCGCATTCTTCACGTTGTATCTTTTAAGTGGTATCTCTTGTTCTCATTCACAAGTGGTATCTAACTCCTTCTATGCCGATCAATTCTTTGCTTACCAAGCTCTCCCCGATACCTAATCACTTCTTATCCATGTGGTCTCTCTGATACCTCAAATTTCTTGATGTTGTTTTTCAAGAGGTATCTTATCCAAGTGGTTTCTCTGATACCTGATATCTTTTCAAGTCCTATCTCTTCAAGAGATTATCTAAATTGTATCAAGTGGTATCATCTTCTCTCAAGTGGTTTTTCTCTCTATCTCTTCTCTCTATGCCTTCATTGAAGATCTTAAAAAGAGAAGTTCAAGCACCATGAGAATGTAAGACCGGTCGACGCATGTTTTCCACAAGTGGTATCAACATATGGATTTACAAGTATTATCTACAAGTGAAATTTACAAGTGGCATCGTCGACTCGTAGTATCCACAAGTAAAGTTTAAAGAATATCTTTCAACAAGTGGTATCTACAAGAAATCTCTACAAGTGGATACACATAAAGAAAATAGGGAGAATGCTTTTGTGTGTCAAAAGCAAAGACAATTGGACAAAGAATGCTTTTGTGTGTCAAAAGCAAAGAAACTAAGTGGACGAATAAATCCTTTGTGTGTCAAAGGAGTGAAACCTTTGTGTAATGGGGAGTTTTCCTAAAACTTTTTGTAAAAGCTAAAAGCAAAATTGAAAACCGTTTTGAGTTTCAAAATGGGTAATCTATTATATGGGAAAACTAGTTTGCAAAAACTCCTTTTTGGCCTCGTTTTGATTCTTCGGTGTTTGTGCCAAAAGGGGAGAAAGTTTATTTGACATTTCTTGTGAGTTCACCCTATCTTATGATTAGTCCAAAAGTGGGAGAATGCTTTTGGAGAACATAAAAGGGAAAATATTTAGGGAGAATGTTCTCACCTTATCTTTTGCATAGATCATAAAAGGGGAGAATATTTGATGATCAAAATCATATGAATTCTATTGCCTAGCTCTATGGTTTTTAGAGACTCCCTTTGGCTTAAGATTTGTTTTGGATTTTTGGTGTTTAATGCCAAAAGGGGGAGAATTTGTATGAGCTACATTTGGATGTTCTTATTTGATATCTCTTGTGATGTCTTAAGTGGGAGAATTCTTTCTCTAAGTTTTGTGCATACATATAGTCAAATATGCTTTCTTTCTTATCATATGTTGACTTATATCCAAATGTTGCTATTAATGATGGATTTGTCATCAATCACCAAAAAGGGGGAGATTGAAAGATCTAGACCCGCCATTATGTGGTAATGAAGTTTTGGTGATTAATGATAAATCTAATTGGGAGACTAACACTTTTATTGATATACATATTGTGTAGTCTTATTTGGATATAAAGGTGAAAATCATGAAGGCATGCAAGTGATTAAGTGATTAATGACAAATGCACTCGTGAGACTAATACTCTTATTGTTATATCATGCTTAGTCTCACTTGATATAAAAGCAAAAATCCAACAGTGTGTATTCATAAATGACAATCTATTTGTGAGACTAACAATTCTATTGATTATCTATTGCTTAGTCTCGTTTGGATATAAAGATGGAAATACAAGAGGTATGCATTCTACTTCGTTTTATTATATCTTGTTGCATTCCTCGGATCCAAAATATAGGATAAACTCCACCAAAAAGTTTAACTTGGATATGTGCATATGTTTCCATTACACATTTGTGTATGCACACATTTAGGGGGAGTCCATTCTATATTTTGTGGTTTCATTAGTATTGATCCATATTCTCTTTCCACATATATTAAGGATCTTTACTTTGAAACATATCCTTAAATATATCTAACTTGTGTAGTTAATATATTCATATGAGTATATACAACTTGTGTAGTTTGTATACACTCATATTTGGTATATATAACTTGTGTAGTTCATATATACTTGTATGTGAGCATATGAGACTTATGTAGTTCACATATGCTCATATATCCTGAATATATCTAACTTGTGTAGTTAATATATTCATGTGAGTATACACAACTTGTGTAGTTTGTATACACTCATATTCATATATACAACTTGTGCAATTAGTATATACTTGTAGTATATATAACTTGTGTAGTTTATATATACTCATGACCTTGTTGTTTCATTAGTATTGATCCTTGTGATCTACTTTGAAACATAACTCTTGAGTATATATATAACCGTGTTTATATATGCTCATACCAATTACATTCAATTATTTGAAATTGTGTTGTGGGACTAACATGTGTGCTAAGATGTTTCAAGGCTTAGTCCCGGAGTTTGAGTGATGACATAAAAAGGAAATGCAAAGGTGACTCAAGACAAAGGAGTCATGCACTGCATTTCGAAAAGCTTCTGGAAGAAGTTCAGTGGAAATCGGTATGACCGCATTTGGTAAGCGGTACTACCGATGTGCGGTAGTACCGGAGTTCATGTGGCGGAACTACCGTGTAGCGGTATGACCGCAAATATGTTAGCGGAACTACCGCAACCCGGTTGTTCCGTTTGTTATGTGGTGGTATGTAAATTCCAGAGAAGGTGTTTTTCTGTATTTCTCGAGCCTCTGGAAATCGGTAGTACCGCATCTGAGAAACGGTACTACCGGATAGCGGTATTACCGGATGCTAGTTGGCGGTAATACCGCACCTTCAGTAATGGCTTGTTCAAAAGCATTTATGCAGGTATATCTTGGTAATTAATGTTAATGACATTGTGGGACTAACATTTTCCATGAGTTGGATGAATAGGTTATGTTCCAGGGTGATGAAGACCTTGGATGGCATCATGAGTTGATCGTCATCGAGTCAAGGTTCAAGAAGATGTATCATGTGTTGATACATATCAAGATCTCGAAGAAGATATGGCCATGAGTTGATCATCAAGTCAAGAGAAGATCCATCATGTATTGATGGAGGTCAAGACTGCATCATGTGTTGATGCATATCAAGACTCGGGATGCAGGATGTCATCATGTGTTGATGGGCATCAAGTCGAGATCCCGAAGTAAAGAAAGTCATCATGTGTTGATGAGATTTCAAGTCAAGAACCCGAAGTTGAAGCGAGGATGTGCGTCATCAAGCTTCAAGAAGATGCTCAAGGCAAAGGTATGACTAGCTAGAGCTACGGATGTGTTCCTAGTCTTTTACCGGTCTTCGTGTTTGGTTGGAAGATCGGATTGCTAGTATAGGTTGTCGTACTATTAAGAGGGGTCTTGTCTAGTAGCTTGAGTCTCATCATGTGTTACTAACTCAATCTCACTTACTCTAGCTCACTCTAACATGTTGTCTATATTTGCGAATGTGTTTTACAAATAGTTGAGACTCATGGATAATCCTTGTAGCATGTGACTATACTTTGCAAATATGTTTTGAAAATGGTTGAATTCCGTGTACCTACTCCTTGTGGCATGATCTAAGTTTGCAAATGTGTTTTGCAAATTGTTGGGATTCATGTATCTTCCTTGGCATGGTCTAAGATTGCTTGTTGCTATCACTTTGGACTTAGATCATGGTAGTGGCTCTTTGAAGTTGTGCTTTTTGATTTGATCAAATGTGTTTGAGATCAAATCAAATAGGTGGGTTGTGTAGCCCACTGAATAAGCTTTCAATAGAGTCCAAGATCACTCAATTCCGACATCGAGTCAAAAGTTTTTAACTTTTACCAAGTATCTTCTCGTGCTGAAAATCGGGCTGCATGTAGTACCGCCAGTATAATCATGATAGTACCGCAGTAACAGTAATACCGCCCCTTGTGAGTGCGGTACGACCGCAAAAGGCTGTAACGGCTAGTTTTTGGCTGTTTCGTCTCCAAACGGCTAGTTTTTGGTTTGGGGGCTATAAATACCCCCTTGGCCGGTTGAGAGGCAACCCTTGGCATCCCATTTCACTCTCTTGAGCTAGTCTAAGTGAGATTCAGTTAGTAACACATGATGAGACTCAAGCTACTAGACAAGACCCCTCTTAATAGTACGGCAACCTATACTAGCAATCCGATCTTCCAACCAAACACCAAGACCGGTAAAAGACTAGGAACACATCCGTAGCTCTAGCTAGTCATACCTTTGCCTTGAGCATCTTCTTGAAGCTTGATGACGCACATCCTCGCTTCAACTTCGGGTTCTTGACTTGAAATCTCATCAACACATGATGACTTTCTTTGCTTCGGGATCTCGACTTGATGCCCATCAACTCATGATGCCATCCAAGGTCTTCATCACCCTGGAACATAACCTATTCATCCAACTCATGGAAAATGTTAGTCCCACAATGTCATTAACATTAATTACCAAGATATACCTGCATAAATGCTTTTGAACAAGCCATTCTCAAGGTGCGGTATTACATTAACTAGCATCCAGTAATACCGCTATCCGGTAGTACCGCTTTCTCGAATCTTGGTACTACCGATTTCGAGGCTCGAAATACTGAAAAACACCTTCTCCGAATTTACATACCACCACATAACAAACGGAACAACCGGGTTGCGGTAGTTCCGCTAACATATTTGCGGTCATACGCTACACGTAGTTCCGCCACATGAACTCCCAGACTACCGCACATCGGAGTACCGCTTACCAAATGCATCATACCGATTTCCACCGAACTTCTTCTAGAAGCTTTTGAAATGCAAGGCATGACTCCTTTATCTTGAGTCACCTTTGCATTTCCTTTTATGTCATCACTCAAACTCCGGACTAAGCCTTGAAACATCTTAGCACACATGTTAGTCCCACAACACAATTTCAAATAATTGAATGTAATTGGTATGAGTATATATAAACACGGTTATATATATATTCAAGAGTTATGTTTCAAAGTAGATCACAAGGATCAATACTAATGAAACAACAAGGTCATGAGTATATATAAACTACACAAGTTATATATACTACAAGTATATACTAACGCACAAGTTGTATATATGAATATGAGTGTATACAAACTACACAAGTTGTATATACTCACATGAATATATTAACTACACAAGTTAGAT
Source organism: Ampelocalamus luodianensis (assembly GCA_036346255.1). NCBI lineage: Eukaryota > Viridiplantae > Streptophyta > Magnoliopsida > Poales > Poaceae > Ampelocalamus > Ampelocalamus luodianensis. The sequence continues at coordinate 27,389,805 of CM070625.1, forward strand.
ATATTCAAGGATATATGAGCATATGTGAACTACATAAGTCTTATATGCTCACATACAAGTATATATGAACTACACAAGTTATATATACCAAATATGAGTGTATACAAACTACACAAGTTGTATATACTCATATGAATATATTAACTACACAAGTTAGATATATTTAAGGATATGTTTCAAAGTAAAGATCCTTAATATATGTGGAAAGAGAATATGGATCAATACTAATGAAACCACAAAATATAGAATGGACTCCCCCTAAATGTGTGCATACACAAATGTGTAATGGAAACATATGCACATATCCAAGTTAAACTTTTTGGTGGAGTTTATCCTATATTTTGGATCCGAGGAATGTAACAAGATATAATAAAACGAAGTAGAATGCATACCTCTTGTATTTCCATCTTTATATCCAAACGAGACTAAGCAATAGATAATCAATAGAATTGTTAGTCTCACAAATAGATTGTCATTTATGAATACACACTGCTTGGATTTTTGCTTTACATCCAAGTCGAGACTAAGCATGATATAACAATAAGAGTATTAGTCTCACGAGTGTATTTGTCATTAATCACTTAATCACTTGCATGCCTTCATGATTTTCACCTTTATATCCAAATAAGACTACACAATATGTATATCAATAAAAGTGTTAGTCTCTCAATTAGATTTATCATTAATCACCAAAACTCCATTACCACATAATGGCGGGTCTAGATCTTTCACCTGGCCGCCACCCCTCCCACGCCCTAGTCGCTCGCGCGGATCTAGTAGTCCGGCGTGCGTCGCTTCCCCCCGTACGTGTGGATACCTTTGAAGGCGCTGCATCTGTGGCGTTGGGACGAACCGCAAGAAAGGAGCTGTATGTGGGACGCCACGACGAGGACGAGGAAGTAGTACGACTACTCTACCCCTACTACGCATCGCATCAATCGATGCGACTACACTACCCCCGACGTCTTTGCATCAACTTTCGCTACCGCGCTAGTAATAAGACCGTGATCTATAACTACAGTGATCTTGGTTTACGGGTAGAATTTTTTTTAAATTTGCGCTAGTGTAGCCTACCCGTTGCCCTTCAGTTCGGGTGAGTATAAATAGGAGGTCACCCTCCCCCCTTCTTTATCATGTGGTTTCCAACCTAAACTCCCATCTCTTCTCCGACTTTGCTGCACTTGACTTGTTGAGGCTTTGCGAAGTGCTCCGGCTATGATCAAGCGGAGTAAGGAGGCCGGGGGGGAGGTTTCCTACACAAGTGATCTTAGGAGATCAACCGTGATGGATCTGGTTCTCTGGACCTTGGTGGACGAGAGTAAGTTGGCGAGCCTGGTGAAGGTCTAGGCTCTCGGGGTGGAGACGTTCCTGGTGCCCCTGCTCGACGAGGCGGTGGTCTTCGTCGTGTTTTTCCACGTCGGCTAAGGATCCCCTGTGTCGAGTTGGTCTCTGAGGTGCTCCAACTTTACAGGGTGGAGCTGGCGCAGCTAACACTGAACTCCCTCAAAAAGTTGGGAGTCTTCGAATGGATACTTTGATTCGCGGGGACCTATGGTGAGGGTCGCCTCTTTACTTTCCTCCACGACGGCGCTGCCAGCCAAAGAGGAAGAAGAGCACGGTTGAGACACTAAACTTCGACAACGTCAACTTCCAACCGAAGGATCGGTGCCAAATGTATGTGCCTACCCCCATCGTGCACAATCGCTGGGAAACGGATTGGACGCGGAGGTGGTTCTACCATACTTCCTCGGCGGATGATGGTCTGTGGTCTAGTGGCGGGGTGATACAACTTAACACAGCTCTGAAGATTGTCCTGACCTCAAGGGAGGATGCCCTTCTGCACCTACTGTTGGACGTGACGAAGCAGCTCTCCATGCGCGACCTCGTGGAGGAGTGCTGTGTGTTTGGGGTTTGGCCCCTGGCCAAGGGGTGGTCCGTGGAGCTGGGGGCTCCGAAGCTTGGGCTTCCGACCCTTTTCGTGATGGGCTGTGAGGGCACGCGCCGCAAGGGTACGGATCTTGGTCCTTCACAATGCTTCTTTTCTTTATTTTTGCACTTGTGGATACTAACCAAGGTTGTTTGTTACCTGTCAGTCGCGCCCCTCTCCGAAGTCGTGCGTGTTGTAGAGCAGCTCCTGGGCCCCTACACAGGCGTGGAGCATGCGAAGCGCCGAAGGGTCGTAAGGGAGTCCTGCCTGAATCGGGCTTACGAGGACGCGTTGTTCCACCTGTTGGAGCGTTCGAACCCTGACGAGGCAAAGAAGAAGCGTGCCTGTGTGCCCGAGGTGGAGGGGACCAACTCGATTGTGATGACGCCTCTCTGCGCCGTTGGTACCTTTGGCGCGGGCGGCCCCTCCCTTGCTGGGGAGGATGGGGCAGTGCGGCCGGTGAAGAGGGTGGCGTGGGGACCCCAGGAGTGGGCGGGGAGGTCCCGATTAGGCAGCCCCTTCTCGGCTGGGCGTGGGTTCGCCCCCACGGGGGTCCTGGCACTGGAGGTGTGCTAGCGCATCCTAGCGGAGGCCGATGAGGTGGCAGGCTCATTCCGCATAGCGAGGCTGCCTATTGAGGAGTCCTCCGACGATAGCACTCCATCGCATGTTTTTGCGGGGGAGAGGGGGCGCTGAAGACACCGGTGCCGCTCCTCCTACCCCACGTGTGCCCGCCGGTAGGTGTCCTTTGTCTTGCTTGGAGCTATCTTGCTGTTCTAACTTGGATGTTTACGATGTAGATATTAGCGACGATGGGGGTTGGTCCAGTGGTGGTGGTTCCACCTTAGGGGGTTCCGAAGCAGCACCTTCGTCGGGCGCTGCTCTGGTTGCTAGGGGTGCTGCGGACTTGGGCGCACTTTGCTCTAGTGACTTTAAGGTTAGCGTTGGTGCCGCAGGGGTATGCGAGGAGATTGCGCAGTTCACTGCTCCTACCGACGTGAGGGAACTTTTCTGGAGGATGTCCCACATGGACATGTTTCAGTCTGTTGAGGCGAACACCGCGAAGGTTGGCCCTCATCCCCTCTTCTTCTTTTTCACAACGCCTAGTGGTGTTTGCAAACCTTAATGCTATCGTGGGCGCTTGATGCGGATGTTGCGCAAGGCTTCGTGGAAATGCAAAAGCGGGTTCACGCGGAGCACGCCGGAGCGAGGCCCTGAGTGCCGAGCGTGATGCTCTTACGGACAAGGTGAAGGCCTTGGAGGCCCAGGTGGTGGGGCTCAAGGAGGAGCGTACCAGCTTTCAGGGTGATGTGCGGGCGCTACCGGGCGTTCAAGCAGTTCTTAAGGAGGAGGTCCAGGCAGAGCGGGAGCTATCGAGCTCTGTTGAGCTCGTGGCGTGGGTGGCGATGGAATCTGTTGAGGGCGCCATGGCGGACCTTGGCACTATGCCCCCTCCGAGGCGTCATGTAACATCCCAATCTTGGGCTTGTGTTTCAAATGTAAGAAAATCAGTAGAAATTAAAACTTTTTCTTACATCATGTATTTCCTGTTGTGCCAAACAATTCTTGTACAAGGGATTATGGAAATACATTGTCACAAGTCTAGTTGATCCAAATCTTGTTATTCCAAAAACAATCTTGTCAAATTTTGTGATCATCCTCTGGAAATATTTTTCCTAAGTCTCTGTGATGGTATGTGACCCCTCTGAAAAATTTCACAATTTTTAGAAATTGTTTGAATATTTTTAGAGGCAGTCAAACCTGTTTGACTCTCAGTCAAACATTAAAACAGAGCCTTGCAGAATTTTCGGGGAATTATTTGCAGCATAAAAACCTCTGAAAATTTTACACAAGGTTGATATCCGAGTTAGCAAGCTCCTGTAAAAATTTCATAATTTTTGGAGTTAATTTGCTACCTCAAATAAATCATTCAAAGTCTCTGTTCTTATTTCAAAGTCAAACTTGGTTTTACTGTTACTTGGGTTCGAGTCAGACTCGGGCTCGAGCCAATTGATTCGGTCCCGTCAACTAACTGCATCGAGCCACTCTTTAAAACGCGCCTTGGATCTCAACCGTTGGATCTAAATCGCACGGCCCGCGCGCGTGTAAGACTTCGGACCTTCCGGTTGCAAGTTTGATTGTCGACCGTTAGATCTCCATCCAACCATCGAGATGCGCCGAAACCTTCGGACCCTCCGGTTGCATTTTTGAATCTGGGCCGTTGGATTAGGATCCAACGCCCGCGTGTCCCTTCGTTGTAAACCGCGTTTGCGACGTGGGGCTATCTGAGCCGTTCGTTTCTAATCGTAGGGCTCGCAATCTCCCCGTTGTGTTTTAAAGCCCGTAGGCGTGGCACTATCTCAGCCGTCCGTGTCTCATCCAACGGCTGTGAATCACCGAGCCTTTTTCGCTGGTCGTCTTCTACCTCCGGCCGTGCGAGCACTGTAGGGGAGTAATGGCGTGTCATTTCTTGCTCCTAAAGCCACCCTAGCCGACGTTTAGGGGCATGGGAGGTACACCGAGCTAGGCCATGCCCTAATGCACGTCTTCACCTCTTTTTCCTTGTCGGCCGCACCTTGTGCTTTGTGTTTTGCCGCCCGAGAGATGTGTGGTGCAAACCCTAATGCTTTCATGGCTTTATAAGCACTCTCAATGCCTCCTGGTATTTCTTTAGACCACCATCAAGCTTCATTCCCAATATTGGAGCTTAACACCTCAAAAATGGCAAATCGCCATTGTTGACCCGAAGAGCTCCATTGGTGTTCTTGGTGTTCCAGTGGTCCTCCTTCACGTTTCTTTGCCCTAACCTTATCTATTTACTTCCTTGAACATTTCCCCTCACTTAATTTTGGATTTGATTCTCAGGAATTGTCCAATTTGGGGTTTGTTCAAATTCGGCCGAAATTGGTCATCTTCTTCCTCAGCTCAGGTGAGTGCTCCATTTTCCAATTAATGGCTCATGTAGCTTCTGTGGGCCTTTATGAAGCTATAGTGATGCTTTGGTATCACTCATTTGGCTCAGGGTGTCGTTTTCAACCTTTCTTCTTCGGGTCCGGCGAGCTTTCACCGTGATCAAGCAACTCCGGCCATCCTTGAAGCTTCTTGTCACTAAGGTAGCTTCTTATTAGTCCTTAGAAGCTTTAGCACCCGCATCCTAGGCTTGCAGTGGAGCTCATCGCGATTTCGTGTTTAGCGATAGCTCCATTTTCGTTTTTCCGGCTGGCGGCGTTCTAGTCCTCACCATGGCGAGAATGCTACCATTAGATTCGTTGTGCTATTGCGAATCCATTTTGGTCCTTGGTGGCGCGCGCGCGTTGTGTCGCCGGCGATTTGCCGTTGAAACCACTCGGGTTTCTTGGCGGCGCTCCGTTTCGTCACTTAATTAGGACACATTAATTACCAATTATTAGTTATTAATTGTGTCTTAATCATTGTCGTTGAGCCAGCGACCGATGGGCCCAACATCCTTAAATCACTCTCGGTTCAATCCTCGCACGTTCGACATCATTAATGTTAATCATTGGTTAATAAATGTGTCGGCATGTTAATCGGCATCGGAATTTACCTTTGGTCACCACTTGTGGGCGAGGATTAAAATCAAATTCCGGTAGCCATTAGTGTCTCTCTTAGATCTAATTAATGATAATCATTAGAATCTCTAATCTGTCCCTAACCGCCACTCGATCGACGACAAGTGGGCGGTGCCTTGTGCACGTGGGTTAAACCGGTAGCGTGGGTGACTGAAGTCAGCGACATGCGGTCCCACATGTCGAGATCTTCCTTTGAAGCTGCGGTCATTATCCACTGTTCGTTTTTAGATCTGCGCCCGGATCGTGAGTGCATTCGGACCCTCCGGATGCCTTGATCGTTCTCGGCCGTCGATCTTGCGATCAACGGCCGAGATCGTGTGTGCAATCGGACCTTCCGACCGTTGGTGCGCTCGACCGTCCATCTGCGATCTGCGGTGAGATTGGCCCAAGCAACCGCACCGTCGGGATGCATACACTGCCGTGGCCGTTGGATCGTGATCCAGCGGTGGGCTCGATTAGGTTTAGCGGCGTCTTGCTTGTTTTTGCTGCGCGTGGCGTAGGATGTTAGATCAAGGGTTGGGAGTTGTCCACGTCGTTTTCTTTTATACAGGTTGTTACGTATTTGGTAAGTATTTGTTTATCAATCGAAAATGATATAAAACTTTAGAAACTCATAACTAATTCATTTTAACTGCTTTTTAGATAATTCCAACTGTAATAAATCGTGTTATCACTTTAGTTTATTATAAAAATGGATTTTAGCATGTTCCAGTAGCAGAAAATTGTGTAACTAGGAATAACTTGATTTCTGTCATTTTGAATATTCCAGAAATAGTTTTAATCTTGAAAAATGCATATCTTTTTCTGTATAAATCCAAATTGTGCAAAATCAATTTTGTTAAATTCATCTGTTAGTATACTTTCATATAAAATAGGATTTGAGCATGTTCATAATTCTGTAAAATGACTTGCATTAGATTTACAACTTAGAAAAATCATAAGTAAATATGTATAACCCCAAAATTAGTAAATCCAACTTTGCTGTTATTAGGATGTCATAATCTATCTACTATAAAAATTTCAGACCTAAGATCATTCTGGAAAATTTCGCTATGAACAGTGTTAATTATTAATTAGATTGTTATAAAGCTGAGAAAGAGCATTTTGTTCATATCTTTTGCATGCTTAGTTCAAATTGCATGATTCTTGTTCCTGTCACTTTATAAAATCATTCCCTAGCTGTAGTGTAAATTTTATTAGTTTTGGATGTGTTTTGCTGTTGGGATTTATTTGGTGTTCTTCGTTCTTATTTGCTTATCGCCTTTTCGCGTTAGGTTCCGAAGACAATATTATTAATCTTGATATTGAGCCACAGCAGCCATCAGACTCTGCACTTCAGCCAGGAAAGCAGATGTAGCATTCATTTGGTCATATTGTTCCTACTATTTTCAAATTCTAATATATCGTTTACAAATTCTATGTATGCATTGCTATGTTGTTTTAAACTATTGTCGGTAGTTGGCCTACTAGATGCATTATCGGTAGGAAATGTTTATTCCTCTACTCATCAAGCCTAGGTTACTTGCTGTGATTTTGGGTTATTGGATGGACCCTTGTCACTTAGTAGTTTACGTGTCTTTATGCTTAGCCATGCTCATTATCTCGGTAGAAATGGCGATTATCGACTCGTCGATAACTTTGATCACACAAACTATTACTATGTGTATATTTCAGCCTTGTGCTTTGTCTAAATTGCAAAACTAAAACTGAAAATGAAAACAATTTAGACTTGGGCACAATGGTAAGATGGTGTGATCTTTTGGGTGTGATGGAATGGTGCCCGGTCAATTAAGGACCGAACTATTTGTGAGTATCTCATTATCAGAGCATTACGTGCGTGCTAACCACACTAGAGGATATGGGACCTCTCTTAGTTGAGTACTTTGGACTGTGTTAATTAATGAGTCGCGTGGTGGGTTGCACATTTGATTATATGCAACATGGACACGTTTGTAGGAGGAACACCGCCGAGGCGGTGTATCTTGCTCCACGTATGGGTCCTTGTGATCCATATTTCGTCGGCAGATCACTGAGATTAACCCCATCGTGCGTCTCTTGATTAGCATATTCCATTGAAAAGGGTTCGTAGGACTTAGCCGTCTCGGCATACCAAAGGAAGTGTGCTTAATAGCTTGGCAAAAGGCGATCCAAGTGTGGGTACATTGGTACACCCTGCAGGATTAAAACTATTCGAATAGCCTCGTCCTAGGTTATGGACACGCTTGGATAAGCTTTTCAAGAGTTAGACTACAACCTTTTAAAAATTAAAACTTGTTGGGTGGTATGAATCGAGGATTCATGCTATGTTGTGGTGGCTTTGGGAAAGTCACTTCTAGGTGGATACTTGTTACTTATGTTTACTCATTTGTTATTTAAATGCTTAAAAACAGATTTTACAAACTCATTGTTCAATCTATTACAATATTGCAAATGAAACTTGCTTTATGCGTCCAAAGAACCATATAACTACATTCCTTTGAATACACTTTCATGCAGCTATGTATAGGCTTGCTACTCGTAAGTCTTGCAGTACATTTTTGTACTCACCGCATTGCTTGTGTTGTGCAGAGGATGATAGTGAGTCCGATGGACCTCACTTTTGTGAGTTGTCTTTGTGGCGGTTCACAGGCGATTAGCTTGGCGGCCGATCGGTTGCCACTGTGGTGTTATGTGGCTAACCGTGCGTCTTTTGGTTTAAGCCATCTTATGGCAACTTTTGCTTCCGCTTATTACTTATTTGGTACTTATGTCATTTGGCCATCGGTGTGTTGTAATAACTTATATTATGTATGTCTTTTGGTAGACTTGTTATATCTTTGTTGTATGGAAATGATGCATGCTTGGAATTGATGTATGTGTGTTGCTTGTTCTGGGAGGCACATGTTCATCGAGACGCGGATTATTCCATTTGTGATACTAGAACCAGTGGAAGGTTAAGTATTACAAGTTTAATAAACCGGGGTCTCACACGTCATAGCCCGGCGAAGATGGACATCACTTTGGGGCGCCTGCAGCACGCTGGGGAGGTGTGTCTTCTTGTAGTTCGTGTGTATGGGGACCATTGCGTGAAGGTGGCCTAGATAACGACCCTTGCCTCCCTTGATAAGGTGGGTTGCGCTCATATGGACTTCCTCGCTACGCGTTCCGTGGCTGTGGCATCTACCGAAGAGGCTGCCGCCGCCCACCGTCGAATGCGGAGTGCAAGCAATGTCCTCCTCCAAAACTTCTGGGGTTCGCACGGTCACAAGGCCACGATGGAGTCCCTCCGGCAGTCCAGGCCCACAAGGTGAAGCAGAAGAGGTTGGCGGAAGATCCAGAGGTCGACAAGCGAGGGCCACCCACGGAGACAAGGTGTGACCCTCCGCTCGCTTGAAGCGGCCCAAACTTTTAGATTATTTTAACTAGATAATTTGTTTTGTATGTTCTTCCCTCCCCTTCTTTTTTCCTTCCCTTTGGGCCTTATGTAGCGAAGATGTTAAGGTGAGAGGTTTGGCCCGTTTATGTAATGACCTCACTTTTGAATGAAAAAGGTTTCACAAACTAAATTATCCCTGCGTGTTTATTTCATAGCTTTGTGGTGTTTATCCCTTCCGAAGGATGGATGACTAAGGTTATTGTTCGTCCCCAAGGGCCGAAGGATGAGTGTAGTCTTCTGTCTGTGTGGCCTCTACAACTGTGCTATTGTTGTGTTGTATGTCATGGCGCTAAATGGCAATGCTGGAAATTGGTGAATCTCAATGGCTCCATGGAAAAGTTTTGGCGTCACCGTGAGCGCAAGGCTGCGAGGGCTTGTGATGATATACGGGCTTTCTAGGCATGTCGAGGCCCTGCGACCCGGGCCGAGGACCCTTCGTCTTTGCTTGCCGGATTTGCGGCTTTGTCGGCGGAGGACTCCTACAAGGGGTCACCCGTTCCGTTGGATGACTGGAGCACAGAGAGGGAGTACCTAAAATTCATGGCTACCGGGCCATCCGACGAGGAGCTGCTTGAGTGGGTGCTACGCTCGGAGGCGTGGGATTTTGAACCATAACCGTTTGTTACGGCCATGTACCTTGTGTGGTTTATCCTTCCTTTTTTTGGGCTGGGTCCCCTCTATGTACCTCGTGTAACTTGAACCTGCTGTAAATTGTACTCCATGTAACGTGTACCCTATGTAACCCATACCTCATGTAAGTTGAAGTTGCGATGAATAAAGTACGTTCTTGGCTAGCATCCGCTCGTGTTTTGCGAATGGGGAGGTACCAACGACCGTAGCTAGGCTAGTTATTAGCTGCGTGCCTGACCTTTGTTGACTTTGGGGATTGGACTGGCTGGCCGGGTGGGGCAAATCGTTGCCCCTGATTACTTAGGATCCGATTGGACACGGGTAGCGCACAACGCCGTCCCCATGTTTCTTTAGGTAGGGCTCTAGGGAGCCCTATTTTTGCAAGGGGGAAGCGAAACCTAGCGTTGTTCCCTATATTTCTTTAGATAGGGCTTTGGGGGAGCCTTAGTTTTTGTGAGGGGGATGCGAAGCCTAGCGTCGACCGCATATTTCTTTAGATAGGGCTCCAGCGGAGCCCTAGTTTTTGTGAGAGGGAGGTGAAGCCTAGCGCTATCCCCAATATTTCTTTATATAGGGCTCGGGTAAGGCCTACTTTTGCCGGGAGGGCGAAGCCTAGCTTCATCCCCATATTTCTTTAGAGGGCTCCGGGGGAGCCCGACTTTTTTGCGAGGGAGAGGCGAAGCCTAGCGCCGCTCCCCATATTTCTTTAGATAGGGCTCGAGGGAGACCTACTTTTTGCGAGGGGGAGACGAAGCCTAGCGTCGTCCCCCATATTTCTTTAGATAGGGCTACATAGGAGCCCTACTTTTTGCGAGGGGGAGGCGAAACCTAGTGCCGTCCCCTGTATTTCTTTAGATAGGGCTCCGGGTGCCCTACTTTTTTTGTGAGAAGGGGCAAAGCCTAGCGCCGCCCCCCATATTTCTTTAGATAGGGCTCCGGGGGAGCCCTACTTTTTGGGAGGAGGAGGCGAAGTCTAGCGTCGTCCCCCTATTTATTTAGATAGGGCTCTGTGGGAGCCCTACTTTTTTGCGAGGGGGAGGCGAAGCCTAGCGCCGTTCCCCATATTTCTTTAGATAGGGCTCCGTGGGAGCCCTACTTTTTTACGAGGGGGAGGCGAAGCCTAGCGCCGTCCCCCCATATTTGTTTAGATAGGGCTCCTGGGGAGCACTAATTTTTTGTGAGGGGGAGGCGAAGCTTAGCGCTAGCGCCGTCCCCCCTAGTGCGCCTTGGGCACTTCGGGTCGGGTGTTGTGTGTCGGTCCCTTTTGCGCGTGGCACTCTTGCTTCTACCAGTGGTTTGGGACATGGGTGTGTACCTGGGCCAAAGGCCATGCGTGGTGTCTATTTATACACGCGAGCCTACGGGAGCATCAGTGTGCACCAGGGCCGAAGGCCATGCACGGTGTCTATTTATACACGCGAGCCCGCGGGGGCATCGGTGTGCACCGGGGCTGAAGGCCATGCCCGGTGTCTATTTATACATGCGAGCCTGCGGGGGCATCGGTGTGCACCGGGGCCAAAGGCCATGCTGTGTCTATTTATACACACGAGCCTGCGGGGGGCACCGGTGTGCACTGGGGCCGAATGCCATGTGCGGTGTCTATTTATACACGTGAGCTTGCGGTGGGCATCGTTGTGCATTGGGGCCGAAGGCCATGTCCGGTATCTATTTATACACTTCACACTCCTATGAGTGAGTTAGTGTCCCCTATTGCTTGTTTTATTAGATGGGGACGAGATGCCCAAAAGTTCATACATTTGCTTTTGTACATGCCAAGGAAGTGCTTTGCTGCTGCCCATACCGTAGCTAAATATTTGGCCATTTCAGGGTTCCTCACTGTAAATGACTTGTCAAAGTGCCCTGCAATGAGGCGAGAGTCGCTTTTGATGATTATGCGCTTTGCTCCAAGCACCTTTTCTTTGCGGAGGCCCAGCAACAGTGCTTCATATTTTGTGGTATTGTTTGTTGTTGGGAAATTAAGACGGGCGGCGTAGGAGACGCTCCGCCCGTCCAGAGCTACCAAGATGGCCACCGCGCCAGCTCTGGCGGCGCACCTACAGCCGTCGGTGTACATTGTCCACGGGAGCTCGATCCTAGTTGGTGGTTGCTGTTCAATGTGCAAGGTCCACTCGGCGACGAAGTCGGCCAGGGCCTGTGATTTGATGGTCGTTCTCGCTGCGAAGGTGATGTCAAAGGGCGTCAGCTCGGCCGCCCACTTGCCTATTCGGCCCGAGGCGTCCTTGTTTCGTAGCATCACTGCTAGCGGGTAGGATGTCTGGAACGTGATGGCGTGTGCTAGGAAATAATGCTGGAGCTTACGTGAGGCCATGACTAGGGCATATGCCAGTTTCTTCAACTCCGTATATCGGATCTTAGCCCCTTGGAGGGCCTCCGAAACATAATACACCGGGCGCTGTCCGCCACTTTCTTAGAAGCGGACTGTGCTCACCGCCGATGAAGAGGCGGTGAGGTACAATAGGAGGTCCGCTTCTTGCTTCAGGCTAGTTAGGCTTGGTAGCTGGGCGAGGTATTACTTGAGTTCTTGGAATGCCTTTTGACATTCGTCTGTCCACCGGAACAGCTCCACTCCCCGGAGGGTAATGAAGATGGGCAAGGCCCGCTCCGCGAAGCGGGACAGAAATTGGCTAAGGGCTGCGAGGCGCCTCGTCAGTCTTTGCACCTCCCAGGCGCTACGGGGGGGTCCATTTCTTGGATGGCCCTGATTTTCTCAGGGTTAGCCTTAATACCCCTCTCAGACACGAGGAATCCTAGAAGCTTACCTGCTTTTACCCCGAAGGCACACTTCTCGGGGTTGAGTTTGATCCCTTCTGCCCGGAGATTGGCGAAGGTTTCTTGCAGGTCTTCTGTGTGGGAGCCTGCAAGCCTGATTTTAACCACTATGTCATCGACGTATGCTTCGATGTTGCGGCCGAGTTATCCTGCTAATACTTTCGGGATGAGCCGGGTGAAAGTGGCACCCGCATTCTTTAGGCTAAAGGGCATGCGGGTGAAGCAGTAGGTGCTAATAGGGGTGATGAAGGCGGTTTTTGGTTCATCCTCCTTGGCCATGAATATCTGATGATACCCAGAGTAGGTGTCCAGGAAGCTAATGAGCTCACAGGCTGAAGTGGCGTCCACCAGCTGGTCGATGCAGGGTAGGGGGAGTCGTCCTTCAAGGATGCTTTATTGAGGTCGGTGAAGTCGACGCACATGTACCATTTGCCGGTGCTTTTTTGCCCCAAAACAGGGTTGGCCAGCCATTCGGAGTGTTTAATCTCACAGATGACCCCTGCCTTGAGAAGCTTGGCTATCTCCTTTGCTACTTCCAACCATTCCATCGACATGCACCACAACTTCTGCTTTTTTGAGGATGTGTCGCTTCCGATGGCAAAGCAGTGCTCGATGGTCCCCTGAGCTACCCCGGGGATGCCCTCCGGGCCCCATGCGAAGACGTCTGCATTGTTGTGAAGTACTTCGAGAATGGCTTTGGAAGCTTCTGCTAGGAGCTCTGCCCCGTGGGCCACAGTCTTTTCTGGGGAGGCTTCCTGTAGAGGGACCCTTCGAAGCTGTCCCTCTGGTTTGGCTTTCGACGCCCACTTTGCCGAAGGGGTGCTTGTCTGGTCGTTCTTATCTACTTCGACGGTGTGGACATGGCGGACTGGTGAAAGTGCTTCTAGTTCTATTTGCCTGGCCAGGTGCTTGTCTCCTCGCACCGTGATTATGCCCTCTGGTGCGGGGATCTTCATGCAAAGGTAATTGTGATTAGGGGTGAAAACAGATTGGATAGTTTCTGACTGATCGAGACGAAAACAGATTTGGATTGTCTCAGATCAGATTTTTGTCGGATCGGAAATGAATATGGATTATTTTGTCAGAAATGAATATGAATACAGTAGCCCTGGTATCCGTCGAATACGGATGCGAATACGGATTATTCAGATAGTATGAAGGCCGGATATCCGGAATACCAGCCCAATAGGCAACCTTTCGGATGTCGTTCTCCCTCATACGAACTTCGATTCCATCGATTCTTGTTTCTAAATTCATCTAAATTCAGTACCTTTCTTTTGGTTCTAATTTGATAATTTTTAGATTTTATTTGGAATTGATATATTTATTTGGCTCTTTACGCGCGTATAGATTCTGACGTTTTCGAAGAATTCTTGGACCTGTCCGCCGAAGCAACTTAAACCTTCAACGAAGGTAAGTCGTAGACCTTTGATCATGTCGTACCCATTATATAAATTATGTTTTTTTATATCAACAAGCATTGCTAATTCTATAATAATTGCTTTCGAGAATAGTTAAAATCTTATTCGATATTATGCCACCTTAAATAATCGCTATTGACATATATCCTTGAACACCATAGGTTGGTTAATTTTAGTTGGACATATTTTATTTCCAACATGGGTATCGTATTATGCTTAGCCATTCATGAATATTTGCATTAAATAAACTAGTTATATGTTTTCGTTAATTTCTGTCATACAATTCGTATCCAGGGCATTCGCATCCGTATCCGAGAAAAAAATGGAAACAAATATGGCAAAGCCATTATCCGTTTGTATCCGATCCATTTTCACCCCTAATTGTGATGTGCGATTGCACTGATGGTGTTGAGTGTGGCCCGGTCGAGGATGCCATTGTACTGGTACGAAATTTGAACGACATCAAACGTGACGACCTCGGTCCACGAGGTGAAGTCATTGTCGAAGGTGACGGCCAGGTCAATTTGCCCTAGGGCTATTACGGGCCTACCCCGAAGCCCACTAGGGGTATACCCGTGTAACATCTCAGTTTTTCTGAGCTTTAAAAATAATAATAGCCACTCGGTTTTGTTGAATTTCTAAAAATAATAATAGCCACTGGAAGTTAGAAGCAATTTAATATGAATTAATCAAACTTCAACTAATTTGCTTTGGTTTGTCTTGAGTTTATTAGAGTTCTCTGGTACTCGGAATCCCTTTTCTCTGTTCGCTCTATTTTCCCGTTGCTCTTCCTCCTCAGGGCCCCCTCCTCAGGACCTCCTCCTCCCAACCTCCCCCTTGGTCACAACCTCCATGTGGTCATGACCTCCCGCTCGGTCACGACCACCCTCTCGATCACGACGACCCCCCTTGGTCATGACCACCCCCTTGGTCTTGACTAGTCCCTCCGATCCGGTTTTGACCAGCCTCGTCGTGGCCATCTTCCACCTCCGCTCGCGCCAGCACCGTGTGCGCGTGCCGCTCGGGTCAGTGTCGTACGCGCGTGCCACTCGGGTCAATGTTGTGCGTGTGTTTTATGCCTACTCACCTGCCCCGTCGTGCACATTAAATACGCCTGTCACCGCCGCCTCTGGCACCTCCTAGCTACTCTACCATCCGCGTGCACCCTCTGAGCCGCCCCGCTATTGCCTTGTCCCCTCCGCCGCACACGCGCCCATGCCTCCCTCTTTCTTGCGCATGCCACCGCCTGGCCTGCCAGCCCAGAACTCCGCTCGTGCGCCCTGCCCGTTGATCTCTCTCTCCTCCTCCTCGGCTGCTTTAATTAGAGTATCTAGGAGCCCTCGCCCTCCTCTTGTTTTTCCCTCAACTCTTTCTCACTCTCTCTGTCCTAGAGAGTTTCCCTGTACTCTGACCTCCCTCTCAGTCGAACCTCCTTTCGAGAGCCCGTTCTCCTCCATTCGAACTCCAATTCGAGTGATTCCTACTTCTAAACTCCTCTAGTGTTTTTCTCTTGCTGTTTGTGCTAATTTGGTATTTATTAGGATTTTATTTGGAGTTATTTTATTTATTTAGCTTTATTTGAATGTGTAGATTCTGGCGTTTCCGAGGAGTTCTTGCACCCAACGACCTCGACCGAAGCCTCATAACTCTTCAACGAAGGCAAGTCATAGATCTTTGATCATGTCGTACTCAGTTTATAAAATTATATTGTTTTATATCAACATGAGTGGCTAGTTGTATAAAAATAGTTTGGGAAGTAGTTAAGTGCCTACTCGACAGTATGACTCCTTGAATAATTGTGAATGACATGTTGACATGTTCCCTTGGACACCATAGGTTGGGTATTCCTAGTTTGACATTATTGCTATACCAACATGGGTGTGTATTATGTTTAGTCCTGCTTTAATTATGCGATGGTCTCTCGATCTCATGATTCATTGATGATGAACTTGACTAATGAAATATAGAATTATGACGCAACCACTGTTATTAAAAGTTGTTGTGTCGTGGCAAGGGCTTCCATTTGGTCGGGTTGAACCAAAAATGATTTCATACTCAGGCGAATGATCGTGCAGTAAAGGGGGTGCTGGAAGCACATTGGGATGAGGATATTTTGCCTGAGTAGCCACTAAGGACTTAACCTTGTGCGCCATTGATCTGAGCCTTACCGTGCAACCACAAGTCCATCTATGGGGTGGTCCTGGCCGAATAACTAGCAATACTTTGATTCGGTTATGTTTTGGTGGAAGTGTGAACCCTAGGATTGACATTCACACTTGGCGCAAGAGGGGGCCGGTCGACTGGGGTGTTGTTTTGTATGGTGGGTGTTGGGAGTTGTGGAGCCAATCGGAGGCAAAACCTTAGCGAACAGAACCGGGTCAAAACAGAGCTTCGTAAAGGCCTTGTGATAATCTCTTCGTCACACACCTCGGAAGTGTGTGAGCGGACAGTATAAGATGATTATCTCTTGTGGGTCAAGCTGTACAACCTCAACAGAGTGTAAAACTATTCGAATAGACGTGTCCCCAGTTATGGACAATGCCTGGTGATTTCACACGAGGGGTAGATTTTCCTCAAAAAGGTGGCCGTGGTTGGTTCTGGGTACCACGTCCTGGTCTGGGAAGTGAACGGGGTGTTCACGAGCTGCTTCAAATAAACTAATTACTTATGTATTAATCTTTCAACTTGTGCTTTCAATCTACTTACTGTATTTCCAGTCAATACTACTTTCTGCAAAATAACCATAAAGCTATCCTTGTCAAGCCCTGCATGAATACTATTTGCATACGTTTCTCTACGACTTGCGGAGTACATTCAAAGTACTCACAGCTTTATGCCCTCTGGTTGATCAGTCGCCGAAGAGGACCCACAGAGCTTAGAGCTCTATGAAGAGGAGGAATTTGAAGATTGTGCGATCTAGGGGAAGTCCTCCACTCGATAGCCTGTGGGCGTGTTGAATGGCTTCCACGAGATGTTTTGAATCTACTGCAAGCTCTCTTTTGTTGTAAGCCCTGTGCGGCAGACCTTGTAAGACTTGACTATAAGGTCTTTTGTTTCTATAAATATTAATTTGTTTGTTTCGTCTTTAGTTTGTTGTATGGATATGATTTTATCTATGTTTCAACTGTGCGAGCTAGCTACTGATCATGGAACTAGTTCGGAATGCATAGAGGGTTTCGAGGTTGCTACTCGGGGTCCCGACATCCTGGGGGCGACAGGTGATCTCTGGGAATCATCATTTTGTCTAAGTTGTCCGCGAATAACAGGTCCGCAGAGCTTCCTCCATCCATGAGGATGCGCTAGACGTCGAAATCCGCTATGTTGGCAGAGATGACGAGGGGGTCCTGATGGGGGAAGTATCGGCTCCTGGCATCCTCGGGGCCGAAGGTGATTGGTATTTTGGTGTAGCGAGGTGGGCTGGAGGCGGGGTACGCCACGACGTGGTGGATCTGCCGGGCGTACGTGCACCATTGTCTCTTTGAGGTTATCTCGAGTGAGGATCCTCCTGCGATCATATTTATGATCCTTTGTTGGTGGTCCCCGCGGCCTCCTTCTATGCGGGTCCTCAGTGGCGGGGTGGGTAGTTGGTTGGCCGCTCCCCTTCTGTCTTCGCACTCAGCCGGCTGTTGGCTGTGGTTTATGTAGTCCTGCATGGCCACGATGGTGCGACATTCCCTGGTTGTGTGTGATCCCTCACCGTGGAGATCATAGAACGGCTGAGGGCCTTTGACTCCGACGCGGGTGTCTGGTTGTCTGCTGCCATTACGACCGCGACTGTGGCACCAGCTACGGCCTCCTCGCTTTCGCCCCTTAGGGGGTGGGTCGTCGTCTACATGCTAGACGTTCCAGCCCTTTTGCCGGTAGTCGTAGGTCCATTGTTTGGCGGGTATACCCAACGTGGTGTCCACAGTTCCTTCTTATTCGGGTGGCCTCTTCGGTGCTGGCGTCGGGGCCACAGGGGCTCACGTCTCTGCTCTCTGGTTGCTATCTTCCACCGCTCAGGCGTATTCCTCCATCTTGTCGAAGAGCTCCACCACTATGCGGAGAGGTTTGCGAACCAATCTCTTCGATAGGGTGCCCTTCTGAAGCCCGCATGTGGCTGCGTTTATGATGGTGGTTTCATTGACCTCCCTCACTTGGCATTTTACCTCTGCATTTTTTTCAAGAAACTGCGAAGGGACTCGCTTCGGGCTTGCTTTATTGCGAATAGGTGCCCCCACGTCCTTTGGCTTGGTGTAATTTCCCTGGAAGTTGTTGCGTGCGAGGTCCTGCAATTGCTCCTATGCGTATATGGATCGGCGGGATGGTGAAGAACCATGTCAGTGTCATGCCCCTGAGGGCGAGGGTGACACATTTTGCTTTGGTGGTGCCGTCTCCCCCAGCCACCTCAATGGTGGTTTCGTACACCCGGAGGAACTCCAAGGGGTCTGTGCACCCTTTGAAGGGCGTGACGTCTAGCATCTTGAAGCCTTTCGGCCAGCGGGCCGCCTCTAGTCCCACGCTTAGCGAGGAGTTAGGGTCCCCCCGGAGTAGTGTAGCCAGGGGCGTGATTGCGGGTGCCTACGGGGCAGGTTCCCCTGCTCTGGTGGTTTGCGCTTGCGCGGGGGTCACGGGTCGGGCAGGATTGTGAGGGCTACCTCCGTCGGCTGCCGAAGACTCAGCATCTCTCGATGGAGGTCCACTAGCTCCCCCTGGAGGGCTTCGTAGGCTTCCCGGGTTATGCCTGCTGCCCCGAGCTGGGGTGGCCCTGCTGGATCATTCCCGGGGAGGGATGCTTCGGTGGGCCAGGTGTCGCTCTCGACGATGTCTCCCTGGGTGGAGTTATTGGCTTCTTCATCCACGGCCTGGGCAGTGGCCACTGCTTCCACGGAGATCCTGCTTCGCTTGACCCTTGGGGTACTTGAGGCGCAGCCGTGGCAGCTGCTTCGACCACAGGGACCTTGGGCGTGCTCTTTCGAAGGGCCATGTTGATGCCTCGGAGCTATGTACATGACCTTCCTGCCGGTACCCCATGGACGGCGCCAACTATCGTACCAAGAAAGACTAGATAGTAGAAAAGGGGGACCCCTGGTGTCTACGCGAGGGATCGAGGGATCCTCGAATAGGGGATCGGATGTCAGTAGTAAGTGTGTATGAATTGTCCCAAAAACCGGTGTCTGTCTTATTACATGGGGGAGGTTGCTATTTATAGCCTTCCGACATGGTACATGAGATTACAGATCTATCCCTATAGGAGTATTGTGTTCGTAGAGGTTGCAGGGGCTTTTCCTACCCCTACGTGTAGCCTTCGGCTCACAGTGGATCTCCTTGGTCCTTGTTTACTCAGTCGGTACACCCCGGTCCATCTGCCTTTTCCTCCCTGCTCACCTTGTGAGGCGAATGCGAGGTGAGGGGGCCGCGAGCACCCTCTGCCGCCTTCGAGGCAGTCTTTGGGCCCCCTCCAGGGCTCCTTTTGTAGCATTCGGGCCTCCTCTTGCAGCCTTCGGGGCTCCTCTCGTAGCCTTAGGGCCCCTCTTCGGGGTCTCTCTTGCGGCCTTCGGGGCTCCTCTCGTAGCCTTCGGGGGAGAGCTCCATTCATATTCTCCATCACTCATTCCTTATCCACCTAATACTTATACACCTATCTCCTTTACCTTTCTTTCTCACACACACATTCACTCGATGCACATTGCTCTCTTTTTCCCTCACTCACACTTGCTTAATTCTCTGATTTCTCAGCCTCTCGGGCATGTCTCATCTCTCTCCATGTCGCTACGGCTCACGCGCTTGTGATCCATCCCGTGTGGCGTGGCCAGTGGCAGCGAGGCTTCCCAAGTCCCGCGGTGTGGGGGTAGTAAGTATGAGCATCGCCACCCCTTCTACGAGTTCATGGGTGGGTGTCGCCTCATCCTCCTCTGAGGTCCTAGCTAGGCGTTGCCACTTCCTCCTTTGAGCTTCGAGGTGGGAGAAGTTACATGCGCTAGGCGACAACGCCTAGTGTCTGCCCGAGTGTGCCGTCGCTGACATCCAAGGCTAAAGACCGGTTAGTGTCATGTGTTTGTTGTAGCAATGGGGATTTTTATTGCAATAGGTGATTTGAAATATTGGTACTATATCTTTTGGATGTTGTAGTAGCAGATTCTTGAGGTGGATTTTTTTCTCATTGCAAAGGAGACAAATATTACGGCAAGAGGTATTCTTTGCTGTAATGGTGTTTTTGATTTGTTGCAGCCCCTTTACCATTTAAATGTTGCATGCATTCTCTCGAATTGTTGCAGAAAGTGATTTAGTTTGTTGCAATACATCTTCCTGATTTTTTTGTAGAAAAAGAATTTTTGTTACAACCATTGTCACCGATTGTTGCACACATAAAATCAAAATATTTGATAAGTTGGTTCTAAATTGCAAATTTCTTAATGTTGTAAGAATTATTTTCGGATGTTGCAAGTATTATTTTAAAATGTTGCACTGTTGTAACATCGAAATTTATTTGATTGATATATTTGAATTAGTTTTTTAAGCGTAATTAGGTCCTATACTGATGGTTTTCATGCATTTTTGGTGAGAATATGCTATTTTTCCCAATATTTTTTCGGAGGAGATCGGACGGAGGAGTTTTTGTTGCATCAGGTGTGCGTGATGTTGTAGTTTTTTTGCGTGTGGGGGGGTGTGATGTTGCAAGATTGTGGCAGGAGAAACTTTTGTTAACGTGCGAGATCGGGCGGTGGCGAAAGAATGCGCTAGATCGGACGACGCATAGCGTGGCGTCTGGGCAGGCGCTTTTCGGACCGTCGTCCGCGCTAGTTGCGTTCGTATTTTAATTCTAGATTTTATTACAAGATAAGGTCACACAAAACTAGAAATGCATAAAGTAATACTAGCAACAGACAACTCATCGCACTTCTACACATACACAATAATAGGATTATAGTAGAATAGTTTGGTCGTACAACAAACTTACAATCGAGCTTGATAAAGAATAGGAAGCAACACACACCGAAGAAGTCTTGAACGTAAATGTAGCAGCACAGTGAGCGAACGCGCAAATGTGTTGCCCAGAAACCTTATTGCCGTCTTGTACAGGTGAACTCTGTGGCAATGGTTCAGAGATACCCACTCACCCTCCTTCCTGGTGCACGCTGAGGAGAAGGGACGACTTGATTCAACAACACAATTCTCCAGCAAAGTAGAACATAGAGGAAGAAGAAGAGAATAGAAGTGTGTGAATCTATGTTCGGTCTGGATGTCTCCAGATCTTTTAAAGGTCGAGACAATTACTTTCTAGTAACTACATAATAAAACATATATTAAACCACTGGTAACTGCTAATTTAAAACCAATTAATGGTGATGAAGCAGTGTTTTATCATATCCTGATTACACAGTAGTCTACAGCTTTGACTATTGTATTTCAACCACATTATTTTGATCACACTGATCTATAGATCTCACAACTAGTTTTTGACCACTTTATTCCGATCACACTGGTCTATGGCTTCGACAACATTATTTCGACCACTGTGTTTCGACCGAATTGGTCTACGGCTTCGAACACATTATTTTGACCACTTTATTCCGACCACTGTGTTTCGACCACTTCATTTCGATCACAGTGTTTCGATCACACCGGTCTATGGATCTGACCACTATTTTTCGACAACAGTGTTTTGACCACTTTATTCCGACCATATTGGTCTATGGTTTCGACTATATTATTTCGACCACTGTGTTTCGATCACACTGGTCTATGACTTCGACCATATTATTTTGACCACTGTATTTCGACTACCACTGTGTTTCAACCACACTGGTCTATGGCTTCGACTATATTATTTCGACCAGTCTAAAAGGAGATAGAGAAATACACGGTTAGCAAAAGAAAGGTGGACTAGGTTCGCGACACATACGCGCATATACGCGCGCACCATGCGAATATACGTGCCCGTGAGTACATGCGTGTGTGTAACTTTAGCTATCATCCTTCTCATGTCATCCCATATTATGTGTCACATGTTTTAATGGGTGGCAATGACTTCACCTTACAAATTACTCTCCTACCACTTGGCTAGGTAATATGAGATTAAACAATACATATTTTGGAATTTCAGGAATGAATGATTTTGTACCCTTGCCGGCTCAGTTCTAACAAATTCCAGCTTAGTTAGTCCTTGGTCAACATCATCGGCAAGTTGAGAACCAAGCATTGCTTAGGTGGCTAGTGGAAGTGGTTGTACCCTCCGCTCAGGGGTTTAAACCCCAGGTTTGACCATGTCTATCTCATTTAGGAGGATTTTCTTTTAGTAGGAGGCGACGTGCCCGTTATAAGCGAGACACCGGTGGTGACTTCGTTATTTCTTCGTCAAACTCCGCTCGTCTAGTCTTTCGTAGACGTTGTGTGTGTGAGTGCGTGCGTGCATATAGTGGTGTGCGTTAACTGAGTGTTTCTAAAAAAAACAGCATCGGCAAGTTGTTACAGAACAGCAACAAGGTAAACTATGCGTACTAGGGATGTATGCATGGCAGGTCCGAAACTTCTCTGACGGTGTAAAACACTAAAACATGCCCGAAATCCATCCCGAACCCGTATTTTGGAGACGGGAGGAGAGGAAAGAGAGAAATCTGCTGGAGGAGGAGCCAGGGACAGGATGGCAGCTACCAAACGAAGCGGCTTTGCGCGGAGAGGGACGCGCGCGCCGCAGGGAGCTCGAAACGTGTCCACTTCACCCCACACACGACGCACCCCTGTCTCTCCTCCCACCTACGCACACGCAGCCTTTAGGGCAGTGGGAGAGCAGTACTCATTCTCTCTCACACACGCTCTCTCTGCTCTGCCCTGCCCTGCTCTATTATTTCGCTACTGCTGCTATCCTTTCCTCTCGTATCCATCAGTGGAACAGTCAAATCTGGCCTCCTCGTGCTACTTATCTATTCGTATATCCATCTGCCGCCCGGTGGCCGGTGCTCGCCACTGTCCCTTCTCTCTCTCCTCTCTCTCTCGTCTGGATGAGATAGAAGAGAAGAGAACCGGTGCCAAACCAAAGGGCAACCAGCCATGGTCCAGAACCGGTGCCGGTGCGGCCAACCGAGAGCTCACAAGTGTCTCGCTGATCCACGCTCCTGAGTCCGTCTGATGGATAAAGCACGCACGCAGGCTGGCTGTTTCTAGCGCCACCATTGTTTACTGTTCCATTGTCCAGGCCAGTCTGAGAAGGTACTAACTAGTATATGTACGCAGCACGTACTCCGAGGGATGGAGCTGGATTAGACTAGCTCGAGGAGAGATACGAAAAATTACTTTTAAGTTTTTTTTAATGATAATTCGTCGTTCCTAAACACGAAATACGTGTGATCCGACACCCCGGACCTATTTCAATATTTTTGTTTTTGTTGTGCACCAAAATTCACTGTGAAAAAACACATATACCCTCCTAATTCAAGAAGAAATTTAAAGATGATGAATCCTAAATCAAATTGCTTAGGATTGACAAAAGCAGTATAAAACAAATAGGGATTGTCTATTTGTAAGGTGATTAGAATTTTATTAAGCATAAGTCACATATTTTATCCATTAGATTAATATTCAATCATATGACACATCAATCTCTACACAAATTTAATAGTCACAACAATTGACTTAAACTTAAGAAAATTTCAAACAACTTAGAAATAGCAAATCCGAAACAAATAATGATCATGTGGATGATAACTGAGCCACTTCATCGAGGCACAGAAAGTGTGACAAAAACCAGATACAAGGATAAAATGCTTGATCAAACTCTAAATATACAGGGAGATGAAATATTATGCACTTGTATGATACAAATTAGACTCAATTCTAGTTTTAAAATTCAGAAACAAAATAGAATCCAGATACTCTATAAGATGAGTTTATGTACCGCAAACTAACTCCTCTACATTTTAGTTTCTTTCTAATTGTTATTTAACTACATAAATTGAATTAGTAAGGATGTAGTTCTAATAAAGTTTCATTGCTCCTACGTACTAACGAAGAAAGGTAGTAAAAAATCACTTCTGGCGCCCTTGTCTCCGCCCCGCGTACTCCAGGGTACGGCACGCTCACGCCGCGAAATGTGTTCCCGTCGACGCATTTGGTGCATTGCATTCAACCGCGAGCTGCATGCATCCTTCCTTGTGACTTGACAACCTGTCAACCTAGTGCGCGCGGTTGATGTGATGATGTCAATACAACGGTGCGGCGTATGGTTTCTGTGACCGACGACGTCCAGGTAGGCGTAGCGTGAGTGGTATACTTTCTCGCTCGTAATTAATGGCAACAGCGGTGCGGCCCGCACGGCGTACATACGGCCATGGGCCATTTCTGTAGCGGGCGACACATAAGCCAAGGAAGATGGGACAGGGTTGAAAAATGTCTTGTACGTGAGTATCGATGTATGCGCTGCTACGACGGATGTGGAGCTTGTTACACGAGGCAACGGAACGGCTTAGATCGCCCACGGCTAAGTACTCTCTCTCTCTCTCCCTCTTATTCAGTTTTAAGCCGAAATGACACTATTTAAAGTTTGATTAGTAAAAATGATGTTATTATAGACGTAATAGCAAAAATAGTGCTCTCATCTGTACGACACGTGACGACTAAATCGCACGATGATCATACAGACGGGTGCCATTTTTGCAATTGTAGTTGTGACAACGTCATTTTTGCTAATTATGCTTTAAATAATGCATTTCGACCAAAGATTCCCCTCTTATCTATATTTATCTCTCTCTCGCGCGTGCTTTTCTTTTCTGAAATTGCAAGAATTTTCTCGTAGTACTACTTTTTTATAGGGTACCTCGTACTTCAAACACGTTTGCAGATACCTCTCCCATATTATTGGAAGAACAAAATATCTCCGGAGCTGGACATGGATCATGTAGTCTTGCAAACGGGCCTTACCCAACAAACCACGGGTCCAGGTGGCCCAGTTCTGTTACCAGCCCGTTTACCGCTGCGCTCCTCCCCTCTCCAAGATGGTTGGCGGTTGGCGGGCCACCGGTGGTTGTCAGTGTGTGGGACCTTCTCCGAAGTGGGTGGCAAAAATATCATATCCGAGAAAGAAATAGCTCTCCTCTCTTCTCGGCTTCTCGCGGGGAGCTGCTGCCTGCGAGCACGACGGGAGGAGAGGATCGCGGCGGGAGGTTGGTTGCACTCCGAAACAACCTCGATTCCATTCCGATTCGATTGGATTCTGCAGCCTCCTCCTGCCGATCAAGTCCCCCCACTTGGTTCGTCCCGTTTGCGTCGAATTCCTTGTTCTCTTGGTCCGAATGATTTGAGTTGGGGTGGATGAAATGATGGGGATTGGTTTAAGTAAGGGTTTAGGAGATGCGATGGCGTTGCGAGAGAAGTGCGAGCAGGAGGCGGGGCGAGGATCGGTGTAGCATGCGCGGTTAGTACCGAGCCGGGGTAGTGTTTGCGCGAGATGTTACTGTTCGTAGCTGCTGGCTGACTTAACCGCTGATTGCAGCATGGCGCGAAATGTTGGAACTGGGGTTCTGTGCTTTTTGCAGCTGCGAGCGTTGTTGGCAGGCGCGTTTGGCCTGAATTTGTTCTGTGCTTGGCTGAAGAGAAGTGCACGGTGGTTCTTATTGGTCTGATGGCTTCAACGTCCTTTTGTTTTTGGTGGGATTGATTGAAATGCAGTGCTTTGTAGAATCTATGTCGACTTTTACTGGTTTTGCACTAACGAGGATTGGTAGGATTAGGATATGGTCTGAATTGCCTGCGTTAAGGGCAGCAAGAACGCAAGAATCATGTAGTTTTACGATGCAGAGAATTCGTCTGCATGTAGAATATATTCGTGATTGATAGTAATAGGACAGTAGCCAATTACTTTAGCTGCAGCTTGTAGCTTTGATTGATTTCCAGCATATGACGTTGCTAAACTGAGCCTTTAAGTTGTGTAATATTAGCTTAACTGTTAGTTGACATCTCTTTGTTTCGGCTTATTCGCCTTTACAGTTCACTGCTTTGATATACTGTTAGACAATGCAATACCTCCATTTCCTAAAAAAAACAACTAAATTTAGTATCTTAACTAATAAAAGAATGAGTTTACCCCGCGCGCAGCGGGACGATCGTCCCACCTCCGGAAAAAAACTCATGCCGACTCGTGGGTCTATGCTCCGATCGGAAATTGCCTCACACTCCTCTATATCTCACGGTCGCACCAACCGTTGCGCCTCACTCCCTCGATTAACCCCATCGTGATTTCCTCCTAATTCCAACTGTCAACACTCTTCTCCCCTCACCTCCCCACTCGACCTAGGCTCCTTGTCACACGTTGTAGATTTGAACTCCAGACAGCGGGAAGATTGCTTGGGGAGGATAGTCACCAAAGCCGGGCGACGAGCAGTGGTTTGGATTTTTTTTTTTTCACATTCAGACGAAGGATGATTGGTGTACTAAAATGGGAGGACCAGTTATTACATTACACTTTTTTGCATGTATGCATTAGTTACATATATGAGTAAACCATCCAGAATTACATTTTATTAGTTTTGATGCAAATGTTATTAAACCTTCCAACTAACAATTTTTGTGCTACATGTTGTTTCACTAGAGTTATTTATATGTTCTTTCAAGTATAGAATTCTTTTTGGTACTCTTTAAACTAACTTTGCTACTGCTGCACACCTAAAATAGATAAAGTGATGTGATAACTAAGCCATAAACCTTGGATGACAAGTATCACTGATTTTCACCGAAATTGCTAGATTGTTCCTGTAGTATTGCAAAGCTATAGGCCTCTAAAGATACAAAATGACAATAGAAGCACTGAAGCTCCAGGCTGAGTCAAGGGTCATGTCTTTCCTTAATTCCCCACTCACCACCTCAAGGATATTATTCTTGGAACAACATAGTTAGTTGCAAGTTAGCAATACTTCTATTTGTACTGTTTAAAATATCAATGATACCGTGATTTATGGAAGGACACTATAGTGTCATTCTTACTTGAACTTCTGTTACTTCTATTTGTCCTTTTCCATGGGCAAAGCTTTTGTAAAATCTTAGTGATACCTTTTTCAATGAATGGGAGAACTAGTAGCACGAAATATGTTGGGAGCACTACATATGTTCTCGGGTACTACAGTGTCATTCAATTTCTATCTGTGCATTTAACCGTGGGTTTAAATGTTTAGTATAGAAAAGTGACTATGGTTTTGTGAAAGTGAAATACTAAGTAGGTGCTTCATGCAGGGTGAAGGACGTAAATTATAGTTACTTTTTTTACAGAAGACAAATTTAAGGTACAAATTCGTATGTGTTTTGCCAATAATGAGATGAGACAAGCTGCAATAGACAGAATATGGATAACATTTTATGTAAAATTGGGGTTTCCGTTGCAACGCACGAACACCCTACTAGTACGGAGTGAAAGCAAGATCTTTGAGTTGGGGTTATTATTTTCAGTTACTCGTAGTACATTACATAATCATGGCAATCGGCAAACATAACCTGGTTTTGTCAAGCATATTTCGCTCTCTATTATCCAAGGTATGCTGTTATGTACTCGCATATTCACAATACTTTCTGTTTTTTGGAATCTTTTCAACCTCCAGAAGCAAGCTTTGGAGTCTTCATATCGGACATTTCAAAGGAGAATTGATATATGTAACAGTTGAAAAGGATGGGTTATGGCATTAGTAGGCTAGATGAGGAATACAGCGAACATGAAGAGCAGAATAGTGATGGATCTAGTTCAGTCCAAGCTAATAATGAATTCTTAAAATTACATAATGATATTTTCCAGATGACTCGAATAAAATCAGGACCTAGTGAAAGCATCCGCAAGTCCATTGGTACCAGCAAATATACTATATCAACAACCAGGTTATTATCTGGAAGGGAAGTTAATTCTTCAGGAAATGGAAAGTTCTCTTCAGTTGATCGTGCATTTGTTCTCGGTCGTTATCTTCCGGTGGATGGCCCTGAAATAGTGGACAGGATGGATTCACGAGCTTATGTTTCACAGTTTTCTGCCGATGGTTCTCTTTTTGTTGCTGGTTTTCAGGTATGCTATGCTCCAACCAACAATAGTAAAGGTTTTATTAGGCTCCAGTAAGCACAATGAAATTTCCCTTCAATTTTACTTGGTTTTCCTAATTGTCCTTTTGCTTTCATTAACAGGGAGGCCACATAAGAATATATGATGTTAATAAAGGTTGGAAAATACATAAGGACATCCATGCTAGAAGTTTGAGATGGACAATTAGTGATGCGTCATTATCACCTGATCAACGGTTTCTTGTAAGTTTCTCTAGAACTTAACTAACAAGGAAGAGCTTATTATGGGATGTTCCATGCAGGCTATTGTCAAAAGATTAGCAACATCCACATATAAATTTGCAGTTCTTACGAATTTTAGCTTTCTTATTCCTCTGGTAGCTTACATTTGGACCTTATCTGTGTCTGGCTACCAATGTGAAATGTACTGGAGTAAGTTTTAATGATTAGGAAAAATATAATGACAAAGTAATGGGGCTGTGAAGCATAATTCCACATTTTAAAAATTGTTGATACGCCAATATTAGCTTTATTTCAGTGGGTACTTGAGTTACTGCCTAAAATATGTGTTATTTCAGTATGTCATGTCTGCATAGCTTTGCTTTTGATGTGTGTGTTTTTTTTAATTAAAATTTTAGTCTTAATCCAGTCCATTTAGTGCTTCCAGGACATTACATCACATAATTTCATGTGATGGTATGAGCATCTCTTGGAGATTTAATAAATACAGACTAGTTAGCTCTTTCTGTCTGCATTTTAGACTTACTTTGTCGGTCTCTGTTTACATAGATGTGCAATACCTGTTCTCTCTCTGTCTCTCTTTCTTTCATTTCTGAATGCATAGTAGGATTAATGATCTTTTTATGACTTATCAATCTGCAGGTCTACTCTAGTCTGGCACCTATTATCCATATTGTCAATGTTGGGACTGCTGCAAGAGAATCATATGCTAATGTCACTGTGAGTTCTCATCAAGATTTGCACTTTTGCATGCGTAGTAGGCTAAAACTGGTGGGAGATACAATTGGGTTTGATTTGGACTTGCATATGCCTGGTTTTGCATTACAGATGATCAGTCTGTGACTGTGTAAACAAGTTAAGTATCATTAAACATTAATACATATTTGCCTGTTAACAATCAATAACTGCATTTCCTTTTAAGATATTCAGTTCTTTTGTGGGGTATAGTGACTTCTATTGTGAATAAATGGTGTGAAATAGAGAAGCACTAAATATATTTGAGTGAAGGGACATCTGAGGGCTTTGGCACTGCATTTGTTTCCTCTTGCTGAAATAAGTCAATTCATTAGCTGTATAGTGGTACATATTAGAAGATAAGATATACCTATCAGGCTGTTATTGACCTCCCAGTCCTCCCCTATTGTACTAGGGTGGTTGAAATCATAATTTAACTGGTTATTGTATGAATTTGTTGACAAGCCCCAAGATACAACTTTTATAGATATCTTTGGAGAGGGTATTCATCTTGATTAGTTGCGAATGACTTTGGAAGCTCAGAAGATGTTATGTTATTTATGCCATACCTTTGATTAAAGAATGGGGAATATGTAAAGTGTAGGTGACGGTGTGAGGCTATGCTTAGTCTATGTTTAATCAAGATTTTAGATGCACAAAGGTTGAAAGACTATCCATTATGACTTAGCTTGGAGAATTTCCTAGTTACAACAGGCTCGTCAATCACCTTCCTTTGATATTTTTGCATCTAATATTGGTGGAAAATCATTATGCTTTATGTGTACAGAGTGTATGCTTTAGTGTCTGAATTGTACCTGGGAGTAGCTGGTATATGCATCTTCCTCTTACGACTAGAGTAAATAACGCTGTGGATGGAGAAGATGGATTCTATTTCCAGTGATACCCTGAGGGCCCTAGTGAAAATTTTAGCATGAAAAAGTAGGTATTATTTTATACAGAGAAATGACCTTTTAGTGTGTCGGTCTGACATGTTATTTATGTGCTCTTTAGCTGTGGAAGATGTTGTTTCTATTCTTACAGCACAGAATTCTGACAAATGTTGTTTTAAAAAAGAAAAATGATGGTTTCCCTTCATTGAGATAGTGTCACCTATGTCTTATTTTATGGTATTTGTTGATATCTATGGTATTTTATAAATATATCATGTTACGACTTCAGCCATCTTATATCTATTCTGCGATTTACGAGGTCTACAGTTGTTTTTTTTCTTTATCTTGCTGTAGGACATCCATTATGCATTAGATTTTTCACAGCACAAAGATGTTGCATTTGAAATATTATCTGTTCAATTATTAATGTTTCTTTCATCTTTCTGTAGGATCTCCATGATGGATTGGATTTTTCACAGCACGAAGATGTTAGATATACATTTGGGATATTTTCTGTTAAATTCTCCTCTGATGGCCGTGAGCTTGTCGCTGGCAGTAATGACGATTCAATTTATATCTATGACCTTCAGGCGAACAAACTGGCATTGCGTTTGCCTGCCCACACAGTATGATAGTTTGTTTATTTTCTTGGGTTGTATTTCCTTTAATCTTTACTTGATCTGTTAGAAATCGACAAAGTAGATCAAGAACAAGGAAACACCAATTTTTATGTGGAAAACCCTTTCGGGAAAAAAAACCATAGGCGCACAGCGACGATCTTCACTATATCAGAAAAAATATTTACAAAACGCAGGGATTTTAATGAGTAGTTAACTCTCCCTGTACGGCTTACAAGGGGTATATATGGTGATATAAAACTGACTCGAGTCAAAGACAGAAATAAATCCGAAAAAAAGAAGAATCCGTACCGCGGGAGGCTCCGCCCCCCCGCACCCCTGGGTTGCGTCGTGAGCTTCCGTATGGACTAGGTTTGTCGATGCGACGCTCTGCGTCTCCAGACCTTGGCCTCTGTAGAATTCGGATCATATATCAACAATCTCCACCTTAAAGACAAATTCCCTCCTTGTAGCATATGGAAATTTTTTTTCTCCAACAATAAATAATCACTGTGTGCCAAAAAGTCTCTTGGACTAAACTTTAACACCAACCAAGCTTAAGTAAAGCTCAAACTTAGTAACTGAAACTGGATTTGTCATCATATCAGCATGATTATCATAAGTAATAACCTTGCATACCTTAACATTACCTTGAGCAATGACATCTCGAATATAATGATACCTGACATCAGTCATCAGTGTGCTTTGTTTTTTCATGAAACATCTGATCCTTTGTAAGGTATATATCACTTTGACTATCGCAAAACATAGTAATGCAAGAAGTATCTCCACAAAGCTCAGTGTATAAACCTCTCAACCATGTAGCTTCTTTGCATGCTTCAAAAAATAGTCATATACTCTGCTTCAATGGTAGATAAAGCTACAGTGCTTGCAAACTTGCCTTTCAACTCACAGTACAACCACCAATGGTGAACACATAACCTGTAAGTGACATTTTCTTGTCCAAATCACTAGCATAATCAGAATTCATATAACCAATAAGTCCATCTCTAGATTTTCCAAACTGTAAACAAGCATTAGATGTACCATGCAATTATCTGAAAATCCACAGGACTACTTTCCAATGCTCTTTACCAGGATCAACCATGAATCTACTAACAACACATAGTGCATGTGATAAATCAGGACGAGAACATACCATGGCATACACAAGAGAACCAACTACACTAGAATATGGAACTCTAGACATGTACACATCATCATCTGACTATGGACATAAAGCTGAAGGTAATCTGAAATGTGCAGCTAATGGAGTACTCACTGGTTAGCCTCATGCATATTAAAGTGACGAAGGACCTTATCAATATACCCTTTATGACTTAGGTATAATTTTTCAGAGGGCATGTCTCTAGTTATCTCCATGCCAAGAATTTTCTTTGCTGCACTTAAATCCTTCATCTCAAATTCACCACTCAATTACGCCTTTAACTTTGCTATCTCAGTTTTATTTTTTGCTCTAATCAGCATGTCATCAACATATAGGAGCAAATATATAGCTGAACCATTGACAATTTTCAAATAAACACAGCTATCATAATCAGATCTCTTAAAACCTTGAGAAAGCATGAAGATGCCAAATCTCTTATACCACTGCCTAGGAGGTTATTTCAATCTATAAAGAGACTTCTTTAACTTACAAACAAGGTTCTCTTTTCCAGAAACAATGAAACCTTCAGGTTGATCCATATAGATATCTTCTTCTAACTCCCCATGTGAAAATGCAGTTTTAATATCTAACTGCTGAAGCTCATAATCATGCATAGCAACTATACTGAGCAAAGTGTGAATTGAGCTATGTTTAATAACAGGGGAAAAAACCTCATTAAAGTCAATACCTGGAATCTGGCTATAACCTTTGGTAACTAACCTTGCTTTATACATTGTCTCATCATTTGGAGAAATACCCTCTTTTCTCTTGAAAACCCACTTGCAACAGATGGACTTCTTCTCTTTTGGCAACTTTACTAATTCCCAAGTGCTATTCTTTTCAAGTGTCTCCATATCATTATGCATAGCAGTTATCCACTTATTGCAATCAATGGAGTTAATAGCCTCAAAGTATGATGAAGGTTTTGTATTACCTTCAATTTCTTCTGCCACACTCAAAGTATAAGCAACAATATTAGCTTCTTCAATCAACGTATTGGGTGGATTAATCTCTCTCTTAGACCTATCAACTGCAATGGACTGCTGTGGTGGCTGCTCAACAATAGGTGCATCATGAACAATAATATTTTTCTTATCTGATGTGTCACCTGAACCAACAAAGTGCTCCACCTGAACACTTGAATTCTGCTCACTCTCAACAGAAACATTAGTAGGCAGTTTATCATGAAGCATAACAGATTCATTAAAGACAACGTTTCTGCTAATCACAACCTTATTTGTTTCAGGATTCCACAACTTATATCCTTTAACACCATATTTATAACCAAGAAAGATGCACTCAACAGCTCTAGGCTCTAATTTTTCATTATCAACGTGAGCATAAGTAGTACAACCAAAAACTCTCAATTCTGAATAATTTGCTGGGGAACCAGACTATACCTCAATTGGAGTCTTCTTTCCAATTGCAATAGAGGGTGACCGATTAATAAGATAGCAAGCAGTGGAAGTGATTTCAGCCCAAAAACACCATGCAAACCTGTATTTGACAACATGCAACGAGCCTTGGAAATGATGATCCCGTTCATACGCTCAGCTATACCGTTTTGTTGAGGAGTATGGGGAACGTGTAGTGTCTAACAATGCTTTCAGTCTTGCAATATGATTCAAATTCATTAGAACAAAATTTCATCCCATTATCAGGGCGAAGTTTCTTTACCTTCTTTTCAATTTGCCTTTCAACTATAGTATTCCACTCTTTAAATGTTGAATATGCTTCTGATTTATGCTTCAAGAAATAAGGCTACATTCTTCTAGAGTAATCATCAATAATTGTTAACATATAACGAGCATCTCTTAGCGATGGTTTGCGAGATGGTCCCTATAAATCAGAATGTATATAATCCAAAATACCTTCTGTAGTATGAACTGAAGTATTGAACTTCACCCTCTTGTGCTTGTCGAAGATGCAATGCTCACAAAATTTCAGGTTGCCAATGCTATATCCTTTGAAATGTCCTCTCTTGCTTAATTCTGCCAAACCAAGTTCACTCATATGCCCAAGACGCATATGCTAAAGATTAGTAGCATCAGAATCTGATAACCTTTTTGAAACAACAGTAGCATTACCTGTAATTGTCGTACCTTGGAGATAATATAGGCTATTGGAAAACTTTCTATCACCTTTCATTACAACAAGAGAACCTTTAGTAATCTTGAGGACTCCATCTCCACCTGAATACTTGTAACCTTTATCATCAAGAGCACTCAGCGAAATAAGATTTCTCTTCATATCCGGAATGTATCGAACATTTGATAAGGTCCTGATGGTGTCATCAAACATCTTAATTCGAATAGAGCCAATGTCTGCTACCTTACATGCTGAATCATCACCCATCAAAACAGAACCAACACTTTTGACTAGCTCATAAGCGGTAAACCAATCTCTATTCGGGCACATATAAAAAGTGCAGGCAGTATCAAGAATTCATTCATCATTAGTTTCAGCACATCCAGCAAAAACAGAAACAATAAGCATCTTACCATTAGAACTACTATCATGAGCTATATTTGCCGTACCTTCATCTTCTCTTTTACCTTTCAGTTTGTATGTGTTGTTACTCCTTTCTTTGTTCTGCAACTTGTAGCATTCAGATATGTCGTGCCTACTTTTTTTGCAATATTTGCACGACTTGTACTTGCCTCTAGATTTCGACCGGTACTTGTAGCCATTCGAACTTTTGCCTCAAGATTCATTGTTTGAGTTCTTTTCCTTTTGCCTGCTACGAACAAACAAGTCTTCTGTTTGTGAACCTGAACCTTCAGAAGACACAATTTGTTTCATCTTTTCCTTGGCATGTAAGGCTCATAAACTTCATTGA
This sequence comes from Ampelocalamus luodianensis, assembly GCA_036346255.1. Taxonomy (NCBI): domain Eukaryota; kingdom Viridiplantae; phylum Streptophyta; class Magnoliopsida; order Poales; family Poaceae; genus Ampelocalamus; species Ampelocalamus luodianensis. Next base: position 27,424,074 of record CM070625.1, read on the forward strand.
GGGTCAGTGTATCACGACTATACAATATGGCATCTCTGAAATTTGAGTATGAACTAGGCAGAGGACACAAAAGAATTAAACCCAAATCTTCCTCGTCATATTTTACCTCCATTGACTCTAGGTCAGAGACGATCTCTTTAAATTCCGAAAGATGATTCAACACATTACCTCCGTCTTGCAACTTGTGTAAGAACAATTTCTGCTTGAGATGCATCTTGCTGGTGAGATCTTTTGTCATGCATATCCCTTCCAGCTTCAGCCATAGAGCACCGGCCGACGTGATTTTCAGCACTTCTTGCATAATATTATTACGCACGTAAAGTTGAATTTGGGACAGTGCCTTACGATCCTTTCCCTTCTCTTCATCGGACCAAATATTAGCGGCCTTCTTGCCGAACCATCTAGCGTCTCATCTAAATCGGATTGCACCAATAACGCCCACATCGTGACTTGCCACAAAGAGAACTGTGTGTCCCGATCCAGCAGCGGAAGATCATACTTCAATGACGCCATGTCGAACAAACCCTAGATTGAAATAGGCAACGAACGTGGCTCTAATACCACTTGTTAGAAATTGACAGGCAAATAACAAAGTAGATCAAGAACAGAGAGACCGATTTTTACATGGAAAACCCTTTCAGGAAAAAAAAAACACGGGCGCACGACGGTGATCTTCACTATATTAGAAAAAGTGTTTACAAAACACAGGGATTTTAATGAGTCGTCAACTCATCCCGTGCGACTTACAAGGGGTATATATGGTGACATAAAACTAACTTGGGTCGAAGACGGAAACAAATCCAAAAAAGAAGAAGAATCCGTATCGCAGGGGGCTCCGCTCCCCGCAGCCCCTGGGCTGCGTCGTGGGCCTTCGTATGGGCCAGGTTTGTCGACGCGACGCTCCGCGTCTCCAGACCTTGGCCTCTTTAGAATTCGGATCACATATCAACATGATCAATTCTTTCCATAGTTACCTTTTTTTGGGGGGGGTATGTCTTATTGGGAGTGATATATAACCCAATGTTTTTAAGTTATGCTCTTTTATTAGCCAAGCGACTTCATTGGTGCTTACCCAGATATGATCTATCTATCTATCCTTTTTGTACCCTATACAATTAAGGGGCCTTTGACGATATTTTTTAATGATTAATATTGATTAAAGTGGTTTGCCCACCAACTTAAAAATGATATACAACTAAATTGTTGGCGCTGATCTTATTCGCTTATTAATATGACTAAGATGTTTGTATTATTTTATACCTTTTTTAAAAACGTTTTATTTTATCTATTTTATACCTTTTTAAAAACGTTTTATTTTATCCTTAATATTGATTTGGGAGTACTACTGTGCTTTTAACAGTATACAAACTTTAACTGCAATGCTACTGTGCCCACATACTGTGCTTTTAGCAACTTTGCTGCGATGCCAAACTCAGTTTACTACGTTGACCGAAAAATAAATGGTTACCGACTATGATTCATGTACATAATCTAGGAAGTTCTGAATACCACTTGGGAAATTTATCCTCAGATTTGAAATAATGACTTGACAAGAATCTCCCTTTTGTTTTGCAATCCCATTGCATGAATATTTATTTTATGGATGTTGGACTATCATTAGCAGATGAAAACATGTGGTCTTGGCATCTTGCACTACTGGTTTTGTTGGGTACAATGGAACTAGGTTTTGTCCTTGTTCTGAAAAATAAACTGTGGAAACACTTGTTAGTCTACCAGAATAAACTAGGTCATGTGTAGGAAATCTTAACTAGCTTGAAAACATGTATCTTCCTTGTCTCAACTCTCAACAACTACTTGGCATCTTTGCTTGTTTCCTTTGTGGATTGTTAGCATGCCATTAGTCTTTCTGTACTTAATATTTTGTATGTTAGTTGATGGTGTCATTGTTTTTTTTTTTTTTGGTCTTTCAGTCTGATGTCAACACAGTAGCATTTGCTGATGAAACTGGTCATCTGATATATTCCGGAAGTGATGATAATTTATGCAAGGTAGCTAGCTTGCTGTTATAAATTATCTAAGCTCTTCTATGATTACATATTTGACTCAATTGTTTTTCTCAGATTTCTTCAGCATTTCTGAACATATGCATTTCGAAGGTTTCTTTAGTTGCAACCTCCATATCGCTGAAAGACTGAAAGTGCTGATTCCGGATGTTTTTTGTTTCCACTAGATTAGCAGATTGCATGTCATGAAATAAATAAATTGTCGGCTAGAGTTTTGAGCATTTGCACAGCCTTTTGTCATTCTTGATACCTGAAAAATATGCTTTGTATTGCTGTATAAATAAAATGAGATGGTTTAACTGACTAGGTTAGATGTCAAAAGTTATGGCAATATTCTAACTGGTCCTGCTTGTTCCTTTACCCCAGTATTACTACTTATAAGTTATAAAACTATTTCTTCACATTACTGCTGTTTCCAACTATTAATTCTCAAATGAAAGAAATAATCAAATTGAATTCGGGATTTACTTAATCCAATGACGCAATATTAACGTTAAGTTAAACCTTCAAATGTTATTATGTTGCTGGCAATCCTGTTTGCAATCCTTCATGGTTAGTAGTAATCCTGAAGGATCGCCGGTATTGCACTGATCCACTTACGTGTTGCAGTCAAGGGTCGGAAACCCGTTCCCGGAACCTTTCCCGCTCCCTGGCCGGTACCGGTAACCGGCCGGTTACCGGTCAAACCGGGTTTTATTCGGACGAAATTCACTCAAATTTGATTAAAATCATCCGAAATTCAAAATCCGAAATTTGAATTTGCAAACCGCCGATTTGAGATCCCGCCACCCCACCGTAGTTACGTAACGGTTACCGACCGGGATTTTGATCCCTGGTTGCAGTCCTGTTATTAAGCTACCAAAAGTGTAGTTTCAAAAATGGTTGTATTGTACCACCTAATATAGTTATAACACCATGAGTTTATGCATTAAAGAGTGTTGTGACTTGTGAATATTGGCATATCACGAAATATTATTGCTGCTTAGGTTGCACGGTGTGGACATATAAAACAGAAATATGTTCAGAGGAATTTTGTTAATAAAATTATAAGTTTCTTACCAAATAAAAGGACCACAATTTAGATGCAGTGTTAAGTATTAAAACTACAAAGTGCTGTATTGATGCACACCTGATAGCTTGAAATTCTGGAGCATGCCTACTGGGTAATCTTGGATAAAACTTTTAGTTCATTCAGAACTATGGATTTTGGTTCTAGTAAATTTATCAACGGAAGATATTCACATGCCTTTTACCCTAGGCTTTCAATAACAGTTACTTCACTAAGTTATATGCTTTTTATTACCTCGTGTATTGGACAAGAACCTACCTAGTAAATTATCAGTTAATAATCACATGCTTTGTACCCTAGGCCCCAGCATATGTTTAATATTATCTTGAGTACGGGGCAATCACCTAGAAGGCATATGTCAGTAATTCCCACATGGTTTTGCATTACACAATAACTTGTGTATACTAAGATAATTTTGAGTTTTCCTATGGAACAAAAAGAATATATATATATATAGGACGCCTGTTTTGTACTTCCGGGAGTATATATATATATATTATGTTCATTTTGGTAGTGTTGTGGTATGTGATCTTGGCAGTCTGCAGGTCTGGGACAGACGTTGTTTGTCCACAGTAGAAGCTGCTGGAGTTTTGTCTGGACATTTGCATGGCATTACTCATATTGACAGCCGAGGAGATGGTCGATGTTTCATATCAAATGGAAAAGACCAAGCTATTAAAATGTGGGACATCAGGAAAATGACATCCAATGCTGATGGGTATGTGTTAAGAAACAGACAGTTTGCTTAATCCATTTTCTGGTTGCTCGGATTTGAACATATTGGCCCACTCATAGAGCTACACTGATCTTATTGTTTCATGCAGTAATGAAGACAGGGTCTCTACTTGGGACTACAGATATTCGAGATATCCACAAGAGTATAAGCAACTAAAGCATCCCCATGATCAGTCATTAGCTACATACCGGGGCCATTCAGTTCTCCGCACATTAATCCGTTGCTACTTTTCTCCCGCATATGGGTAACTTATTTTTTCCTTCATACTTGATAGCGCGAATAATGCCTTGTGCATTCAACTGAGAAAACAGGAGTACAATATATAGACTCTACCGGTAATCTATCTCTACCTGATTTATAGCAACAAGATCAGGGAGAAGATCCGGGAGTCCAGGCGCATAAGGAAAAGCTAGGCGTGGAAAGAGTCAACAGCCAGCCACCTAAATATAGAGGGGATCACCTAAACAGGGAAAGAGATAAACTCTAACACCCCCCGCAGTCGGAACGTCCGTAGGACAGACGTTAAGACTGGAGCGAAACTCATAAAAAACAGAAGTGGGAAGACCCTTGGTGAAGATGTCAGCAAACTGGGATGTCGTCGGGACATGGAGAACGCGGACATCTCCAATAGCAACATGCTCGCGGACGAAGTGGAGATCAATCTCGACATGCTTTGTGCGCTGATGCTGAACAGGGTTGGTTGATAAGTAGACAGCACTGACATTATCACAATAGACCAAGGTACTTTTCGTCAGGGGACTGTGGAGTTCTTGCAACAACTGTCGAAGCCAGCAAGCCTCGGCCACGCCATTGGCGACCGCCCGGTACTCTGCTTCGGCACTAGAGCGGGATACTGTGTTCTGCCGCTTGGAGGACCAGGAAACCAGGTTGTCACCAAGGAACACAAAGATAGCTCAAGTAGACTTGCGTGTGTCCGGACAACCAGCCCAATCAGCATCGGTGTAGACAAGTAGAGCAGAGGTCGTCGACGGTCGCAGAAGAAGGCCATGATCAATTGTACCGTGCAGATAGCGAAGGATGCGTTTAACTGCGGAGAGATGAACGTCACGAGGATCATGCATGTGGAGACACACCTGCTGAACAGCATAAGATATATCGGGCCGAGTGAAGGTGAGGTACTGCAAGGCACCAACCAAATCATGCGATGCGAGCGGGGTTCTTGACAGCGCACCTACCGTGGAGAGACCTTGGCATGAGTGTCGACGGGTGTCTTTGCAGGCTTGCGATTAGTCATGCCATAGCGCAAGCACATCGAGTGTATTTGTTGAAAGAAAGAGGCCCTCGATATCTCGGCCGACACCACACCTGTGAAGTGATGGAGGACACCGAGATCCTTCATGGAGAATTCCTTCTGAAGTGCAGTGATGATGCGCCGAAGGAGAATCTGGCTGGATGCAGTGAGGACAATGTCATCCACATATAGCAGTAAGTAAGCCTTGTCGGTCCCGTGTCGATAGATAAACAAGGAGGTGTCAGATTTGGCCTCAGTGAATCCCAAAGTGAGTAGATGCGCAGCAAAGCGACTGTACCAGGCACGAGGCGCCTGCTTTAGACCATACAGGGACTTATTGAGACGACAAACAGCATGTGGCTGAGTAGGGTCAACAAAGCCTGTGGGCTGTGAGCAGTATACCATCTCAGTGAGAGTGCCATGCAAGAAGGCATTCTTGACGCGTCAAGTCGGAATCGCTGAGTGTTGAGAGCGCGAGAGACGAGCGATTTAAGCGATCCACAGTTTGACCACCGGACTGAAAATCTCGTCATAATCCACACCGGGGCGCTGGGTGAAGCCACGGAGGACCCAACGGGCCTTATATCTGTCGAGGGAACCATCGGTATGAAATTTGTGGCGGAAAATCCACTTGCCGGTGACGATGTTGGCGCCGGGAGGACGCGGGATGAGATCCCACGTGTTGTTGGAGAGTAAGGCGCCGTACTCTTCGTCCATCGCGCGTCGCCAGTGTGGATCGGCAAGGGCGCTGCGATAGGTCTTCGGGATAGGCGATAGGGCCGTGCATCGAGCGCGATCGCGCATTTAAAGCCGACTTGCCGCGGTGGCCATCCGTCTTGGTTAACCACGGGATGATGGACACGGCACGGATGGGCCGGCAGCGCAGAGCCACGGGCGGGAAGGAGTGGCCGCGGGGGGATAGCGCGATGGCGCCAAAGCCGTCGGGGTGATGGTGATCTGCGCGCGGCGCGCAGTGACGGGGCAGCGCGTGGCGCGCGGCCGTCGGCCGCGCGCGCGCGCGAGGCGCGGCGCGGCTATACACCGCCAAGGTGCAGCGGCGCCCGCCGTCGGCGCTTGGGTCGCGCGGCGCAGCGACGGCCGCGTGTGGCGCGGAGCCACCGGGCGCGCGTGGCGCGACGCAGGTGAGGTGATGCCGTGGCGCGTGTGGCGCGGTACGATGGCGGTGCGCGCACGGATGCCGCAGCTCGGGCGTCGGCGGCCGTAGCGAAGGCGGCGTTGGTCGCGAGCAACCGCAGCCGGCGAGGCGCCAGCGGCGAGGCGAGTACAGCAGGAGAGGAGGACCGACGGAAAGACCAAACCTCAAACTCGGACAAAAATCAAGGTCGATGGGCGATGTGCGAGAGCCGAGGAAAGCATGTCTCATCAAAGACCACATGGCGAAGTGATGATTCGTTGGACGAGAGGTCCAAGCAATGCAGAACTTGTGGTTACCGGGTAGCCAAGAAAGACGCAAAGACTCGACCGGGAGCAAGCTTGTGGGGTGCGGTGGCGGACATGTTGGGGTAACATGCGCGACCAACACACTGAGGTGGTCGTGGGAGGATGGGAACTAAACAGGCAAAGTGGGAGTGCAGAAAGTGCTAGTGTTTTGGTGGGTAGTCGATTGATGAGATATGTGGCGGTGTGAAGGCCTTCGACCCAATATGACGGGGCAAGGGAGGCCTGAAAGAGCATGGAACGTATGATGTTATTAACGGAACGAATCATACGTTCGGCTTTACCGTTTTGAGAGGATGTGTAGGGGCACGACATCCGGAGCAGGACGCCATTGGTAAGAAAGAAGGCGCGAGTTGAGGAGTTATCAAACTCGCGGCCGTTGTCACACTGAATGCTCCGAATGGTGCAACCGAACTGCGTCTTCACATAAGAGAAAAAATTGGCCAAGGTGGGAAACGTTTCGGATTTTAGCCGAAGCGGGAACGTCCAAAGGAAGTGCGAGCAGTCATCAAGAATAACAAGATAATATTTGAATCCGGACACACTGGTAACAGGGGAGGTCCATAAATCACAATGAATTAAATCAAAATTCTTAATGGCTCGCGAGGAGGAGGTTCCAAAAGGTAATCTAATGTGACACCCAACTTGGCATGCATGGCAAAGAGAATCACTAGTGTTTTTATTCCAACGGATGGCGGAGGTACTAGCGAGGGTTGACAGTGATTCATGCCCAGGATGTCCAAGACGACGATGCCAAGTGGCGAAGGGGGCCGCTGCATCCAGGGCGCAGGACTCCGTGGATTGCACTGGGGCGGTGAGAGTGTAGAGGGGCCTGGAACTATTGCACCTAGCGATCACACTCCGGGAATTGAGATCCTTCACAGAGAGGCCAACCGGGTCAAATTCGACAGAACAATTATTATCAATAGTGAACTGACGAACAGAAATGAGGTTTTTAATGATATCAGGGGCAACAAGGATATTATTGAGATAAAAGGGACCCGGGAGGATAGAGTGGCCAGATGCTGTGATAGGTAAAGTGGAACCATTGCCAACTACAATGGAGGAGGAGCGTGGTGGGCGAAACAAGGAGATGTTACCAGTGTCGGGAGTCATATGACTAGAGGCGCCGGAGTCCATGACCCAATCAGTTGCACCGGGAGGATTGAGGGTCATGGTGCTGAAGTTGCTGGCGAGGGACGGCTGATCCCAAGATCCGGACCACGGTGTCCATGGTGGCGGTCGGTAGCGGCGGCGAGCAAACCGCCCGGACGGCTGCCCGCCAACGGCATCGTCGAGAATGGCCCGGGGCGAATCGCGGCGAAGGCGCGACGAGGCGCGTAGAAGCGGAGCGCGCCAGCAGAGCTTGCCGACGCCGTCGCTGCGGCGTGGCGCGAGCTCGCCATCGCGCTGCCGCGGCGACCGCCACATGGTGATTTGCCCGGCCCACGGGTTGTAGATGGAGGCCATGGTGCCGGCCTTGCCGCCGCCGCCGCTGCCACGCCGGCCGGCGACCTCCACCGCAGAGCCGCCGTTGGTGCTGCGGGTGGATCCGCCATGGGGCGCCGCCGAGCCACCAGCGAGAGGGAGCCGGGGCGAGCCGCCGGAAGGCACACGAGCGGCAATGACGCAGGCGGTCGCGGAGATGATGTTGGTGCGCTGGAGTCGATCTCCTCGAGAATGAGATCTTTGCGGACCTCATTGAATGAGGGGAACAGCTTGGAGCTCTTGAAGTGGGCCTTCATGTGGGCGAATTTTTCGTTGAGACCGCGCAACACATTGAGGACGAGGGTGCGGTCGCGGATGACCTCGCCGAGGTCGCCGAGAGCGTCGGCCATCCCCTTCATCTTGCGGCAGTAGTCGTCAATCGAGAGGTCGCCCTGCAAGAAGACACGAAATTCGGCGTCGAGGCGAAGGGCGCGAGCTTCGCGGTTGCCGAGGAATTGCGCCTCGACGATGGTCCAGAGCGTCGTTGTCGCGGTTGCGGGCGCGGCGGACTCCATCGGCCGGGAGAGCGTGCCCAAAGACCCATGACGGACGACGGCGGCGTCCATGCGCCGCCAGGACGGCGCGGCGGGGAAGGCGTCATCGGAGAGGACGTGGTCGGCGAGGGTGTACCGCTCGAGGGTGAGGAGGACGAGATCGCGCCAGCGGTTGTAGTGGGAGGAGAGGGGATCCAGAACCACGGGCACGAGGGCACGGATGTTCTGGACGCCCGCCGCCTGCGCGTGGAGATTGGCGATGGTGGCGGCCTCGTAGGCGTGGTCGTCGTCGGCCTTGGCGTCGTCGTGGGAGCCGCCGTCGTCGTGGGCGCCGTCGTTGCGAGGTGGGAAGGCGGCGTCGCGAGCAGCGGTCGCTGCGCGCTCGAGAGGCGTCCTGGGCGGCGCGGATGCGATCTTGAGCGGCGGCGGCGGCCTTGCCAGCCTCAGCGGCGGCGTCGACCAGGGCCTTCTCCCGTGCGGCCGCATCCTCGGCGCGCTGCTGGGCAATAGCGGCAGTGGGAGCAGGCGGAGGATCACCAGGTGGCATGGCGGCGGCGCAGGCAAGTTAGGTTGAGCGGAAGCGAGTTGTCACAGGATCGTGACGATCTCTTGATACCATGATAGCACGAATAATGCCTTGTGCATTCAACTGAGAAAACAGGAGTACAATATATAGACTCTACCGGTAATCTATCTCTACCTGATTTATAGCAACAAGATCAGGGAGAAGATCCGGGAGTCCAGGCGCATAAGGAAAAGCTAGGCGTGGAAAGAGTCAACAGCCAGCCACCTAAATATAGAGGGGATCACCTAAACAGGGAAAGAGATAAACTCTAACAATACTGATAAGCATGTCAAGTAATATTACCTATTGTACGAATGAGCAAGTGAGCAACTGATTGGAAACTTTGAATAATTGTTAGTTTAGAACTATTTAAGTTATACAGGTGCTAATATCCTGTATGATTCCTCTTTCTACAGCACGGGACAGAAGTACATATATACAGGATCCTACGATTCTAGTGTCTGTATCTATGATGTGGTATGTCTCTTTTCAACATGCATGATAGCCCATTAGAGACTGTTTTTTAAGTACCTTTTCTTGGATGCATTTTCTATTCATTTATTTTCTTTTCTATTCCAAGAAAGTTTCATTTTTTTCTATGTTAGTGTTGTGGTAATGTGTGATTGTTCTACAGACATTTAGCTCATTAAGATTAATTGGGGCAAATCTGAAAATGCCAGTAGTCAAAATCCATTGTCTGAAAGTGTGAATGAAAAAAGGACAACACAGATTTGGCATCGCACCACTTGTTTTATTTTTTCTTTGTAAAAATGCACTCTAACAAGGTTAAAGAACTTTGCCAAGCCAAAATGACTGTTTTGCCCCCTCCCAAAACCAGAAGATATCATCCAACATTTATAACACCTCAACCCAACGGGAAGTTTGATTTTTGCCAAGCTTCGGGGCAAACGGAAGAAGTGTCTAGATTTTTGCATCATTTTAGTGTTGTGGATGATTTGGAAAGAGCGTAATTGTAGGATCTTTAACCAAGAGGCTTCAGATATTCACACGTTGGTCCGTAGTATTTCGGAAGAACTCGCCCTCGAGCTCATGGCGGGAGGTCGTTGTTTGGAGGCGCTTCCATTTAGGGAGTAATTCGTTTTAGGGGAGGGGGCTGCCCCCATTTTTTTACTCCTGTCTCTCTCTTTTTGTTTTGTCTTCTCTGTACATTGTGGTTTGGTTCCTCTTTTGGTGTGATATCTTCTTAATACAATGACGCGCAAAGCTTTTGCGTGTTCTAAAAAAAAGGCTAATAGTGGTGGGATTACTCTCACTTGGTGGTGGTATTCTTAGAGTTGCATATAGTACTTCGGGCATCAGCATCGATGTCAGTCGAGGTTAACCCTTTTGATCGAAGCGAGGATAGAAGTCTTTTAAGTATTGGGACCAGGGATAAAAAACCGGAACTGAGCAATTTCCCGCTCGGAGGCCCTCATCCGGTTACCGGCCGGTAACCGGAAATCCTGGAAAAAAAAACCGGCTGGATTCGGCTGGATTTTGTCAAATGGAATTTGAATTCGGGATGAAACTGCCGGGATTTTGAATTTGAATTTGAAGGATTCCGGCTAGGATTTAGGATCCCGGTTCCCACCGGTAAGACCGGTTACCGCCCTGGCTGGGTTTTTCTTCCCTGATTGGGACTTGTTGGACGTACCTGGTGTGTTATAGATGGTATGACAGCATTACCCTGCTGTATGGGTGCGTGTGGTGTGACTCATATGCAGGCACATGGTATTGACATGTACTGAGGAGTCATTCTAGGTATTTGCTTGCATGTTGTATGCTGACGAGGGCTCGTCTCTTTGAGGGGGCCTTTGTATGGAGGGGTTTCTTTGGGAATTTTGGGGATTGATCTAAATCCCAAGAATTCATATCCAAGTCCCCCTATCCAAACTGGCCCAGAGTGTGGGAATGTAACACCCTGGCCAATTGGACCAGTTAGGGCTTGTAGTGCTATAATCAGTGTATTTATTTGGTACCTTCGGTTGCAAAACATGGAAACCTATTCTTTATTCCATTGAATTTGAAATATGCCACTTCAACACCATGGAAATGGCTTTTTAAGGACTCTTGGATAACATAGACCTCTCAATGAAGTGCCTTGCGTTAGCATCCATACATGAATTGTCATGACTCATGACCAGGGTTCAAAAACCCGGAACCGGACCAAATCCCGGTGAGGGTCCGGGAACGGTAACCGGCCGGTTACCGGAGATCCCGGTGGAAAACCGGATGAATTTCGTCCAAATAAATTTGAATTTGAGATGTTTCCGCTGAAATTTTGAATTTGAATTTGAATATGAAGGATTTCCGGCCGGGATTCAAAACCCCAGACCCCACCGGGAAATCCGGTTACCGGCCGGTTTTTTGTTCCATGCTCATGACTAAAGGCAAACAAAAGAATCCCTTTGTGCCTGTTTCACCTTCTTTTGAAATATTAAACTTTGTTACATTCTTCATGATTTCAAAAGCTCTTCCCACATATTGGATTATCTTGTTTCATGTTCAGATAAGTGGATCACAAGTTGCCAAACTGAAAGGATATCATCAGCTATTAATTCGAGACTGCAGCTGGCATCCGTTCGACCCCATGCTTGTCAGCTCATCCTGGGACGGCCGGATTGCTAAATGGTCCAGAACCAGTTCCGAGCAAGATACTTCCGATCTCGATTGAATCGGGCGTGCAAGAATCTTCGGTTTTTGTCAGCTTCAAATAGCATATGCAATCTTGGATTGAAAAGATGGTGTTAAACAACACTAAGCACAGTTCAACAAAAGAGAGATTAAGAAAAAAAAAGGACCCTACGTTGTAAATACTGTATAGAAAGCCAGGCCAAGTGTATCTGTAACTGTTTCATACCTTCGGTGTCCTCACAGCCGTTGGATAATTTGAAATATCACTGTAGCATATGTGTACAGGAGAAGAGATCCAACGGCTACGAGGGAGGAGCCACGTAGAATTTTTTTTCCACATAAAACAGCCTATCCTTTGGACTCAGATTGTATGTCCTCTCTATGTGATTATTTTGTTGTTTTTGTACCTTCCATGGGCATATATAGCTCATTCTTTCGAAAGAAAAACCTGTTTGCACTTTGTAGGAGGAATTCGTTATAGCAAAACCAGGGAAGTCCATTATACGAGCCATTTTCATATTCTGCTGCTCCAGTAGTTTGCATGGTACGTGTCTAGCTTTTATGTTTTAGCCTCTTTGCAAAGTTTTCCCAAATCCATAAGCAACAACGGCGTGTTCATGCAAGTCCAGGAGCACATGGTTGTCCAGGAGCAACAATGTGTCTGCAGGAACTTTGAGAATATGTAAATGCAAACACCGACTAGACCCCATTTCATCAAAGATCCTAGCAATACAAATGTTCCAACCCGGACAGGATCGGTAGCAGATGACGGTCGAAAGAGTTGTACTCTTACGAGCACTCAATCTTAAAGAACAGCACGTTGAGCGAGCTGGTTTTCTAGGAGGTTAAAACTTTGCACGTTGAGCGTGTTGGCTTGAGAGTAAAAACGGGATGGGTGGCCGTTTGGGAATGTACTGTAACTAAGGTACCGTAGATGATGATTTAGCTGTGTACTGTAGATGATACTATAGCTGGTTTCACTAATTAAAATCGGGGGAGATAAGTACCCCTTTAATCAAAAAAAAAAACAAGCACTCAATCTGCACCGATTTTAGATCAGATCATCTAGAATTCCTAGAAAGAGGACAATCCATCAGACGAAACAAATCCAGTGCCCGGACGGACGCCGCCCGGGCGTTCAAAACGCTAACAAGCGCTATTACTTCTTGCCCGCGGCGTTCTTGCTGGCGCCCTTGTTCTTGGCGTCGGCGCCGCCGCCCCTGACCGGCCTGCGCCGCCTTCCTGGCGGCCTTCTCCTGCAGAGCGTTGGCGTCCCTCTCGCGGCGCGTCGTCGCGCCCCTTCAGTAAACTTGAGTTCTGAAGTTTCAGAGTTGGAGGCTATACACAAGTCGGCAAGCAACGTAACTCTTCGTCGATTTCAGTTGTGTCGCAGCAGCGCATCCAGGCCAAAGAATGTTACTTGAGGAAGATCGGACGGCGCAAGAAGATGTAGAATGTGACATCGTACTGTTGACGTCAATGACGTTGTCGTTATTAGTTCTTCCCGTTGTTTTGTCTGAAGTTAAAACTTCAATTTACTTTTACTGCTGCTGTAATCTTTCGGGTATATAAGCCCAGACTGGAGTAAAGATAAGCAGATTCGATGAAGCAGATTCTTAGTGTTCTCGTAGAGTAAAGTAGCCTAGGTCTTGCTTCTGTCGATCTCCCCCCAAATCCACTGGAATTCCATGAAATCTATGTCGGATCATTGAAGATCCTGACAAAGGTATCAGAGCATAACACGATTCTTGGAGTAGAGATATGAATCAGTGATGGTTAGCAGCGATTTCGATTTGCTACTATAAAATTTCCGATCTTGATCAGATCTGGCATTCGTGGAGAAGATTTGCAGAAGAAAAAGGAAGAGGTTGGCTTAGGCTGGTAAAATCCCTCGAATCTACTCTGTGAATCCAAGTGTATGGTGACGAAGACTCGATCTCAGAACAAGATGGCCGGAGATGAAGGTACTTTTGATGCACAAACTGAAGTTGCAGCCATACAAGAAGAGCTAGCTGAACCGAAGGGAATGAAGGCCGAAATGATTGAGATCAAATCCCTTCTTAAAAGATTTTGTTCCCTTGATCATGGAGAAACAAGCGTACAACATACTACCGGTGAGGTAAGTGCTCCTGTGACTAATGTGATGAGGGGATGTGAAGTTTTCTCTAACCCAGTTCATGCCAATACGGTGAATTTTCCTGTGGTTTCTAACTCTAGGGAAAACACAGCTGGAGTGCATTTTTATATTGAGCCCAATACTGTCATACCTTCACAAGCACCGATCTACACTCATGCTATTAGAACTACCACCCATGCTGATGCAACTTACGCGGACTTGAACACACAAACACAGCTTGTGGAAAGATTTCATCACAGAGAACCAAGAAACCCATATGGCATCAATTGGAATCATTCTTTTTTGAGAAATCATCATTACAACCTTGTTACTGGGCAATACTTGAACAAAGATAATCTAACTCAGTTGACAGAGTCAGGCGGGTGGATTTACATGGAATGTCTCACTCAGGAAATGTTGGAAATGCATCTCACTATGTCGACGCTGTGATAAAAGGACCAAGACCGGAGATTCCTTATTTCAATGGTGAGGAACCTATTGAATGGCTTAAGCAATGTGAGCAGTTTTTGGTTTATCAAGGACACCTATGGATCAATGGGTGAATATGGCCACCTCACACTTCCAAGGAAGGGCAATCAAGTGGTTGAAGGGAATAGGAGTTCCATGGCAGATCCTCAACTGGAATCAACTTTGTTCCATGGTGGCAGATCATTTTTTAGAAGTAAAATGCACACGATGCAGTGGAGCAACTACAAAACATGGGACAAGGGGGTTCTTCCGTATATCAATACATTGACAAATTTGAAGAATGCATGGCATTGGTAAAAAGGGATCATCCTTACATTCAAGAAGCATTCATGATGAGCTGTTTTATTGGTGGATTGAGGTCTGAAATTAAGCATGATGTGAGTGAGCAAAGACCACAAGGACTACTAGAGGCTTACTGGTATTCTAGAATCTATGAAAAGTCGAATGCGGCCAAGAAGTTTCACCAAACTGGGGGTTATAACAAGAACAGATTTCTCACCAGTGGCAGTCCTTAAAACAAAACTACACCAAAATCTATGCAACCGACTAGGGACAAAAATACTTCTAGCAAAATTGGAGCCAACAATGGTGAGAGGGAGAGGAAGCTGTGTTGGTATTGTCAAGAGCCATGGTCCATTAAACACAAGTGTAAGGTAAAGAAAGCCATCCATGCTTTGCTGTTGAGGGAAGATGGAGAAGGTTTGCAAGGTGAAAAAGAAGATATGAGTGCAGAGGATGGATATACCACTGCACCAGATAGTCCGAGGAAGGATAATGAACCAGAAACTAAGAATTGATGCAGTTGTCACAACGTAGCACAAGGAACATTTGGGCCAGCTACGTTCTTCCTGGGGACCATAATCGGTGGCAAGAAAGCTATTGCATTAGTGAATAGTGGGAGCACGAATTCTTTCATGGATCATGAATTTGCTATCAAGAGTGGATGCAAGTGTAGCTCAGCACTCGTCAGAACCGTTTCTGTAGCTGGAGGAGGTGAATTGAAAATAGATGCTCTAGTCAAGAATCAAAGCTACAAGGTCCAAGGTACTCACTTCGAAAGTTCATTTAGGTTGTTAGCACTGAAAAGTTATGATCTAATCTTAGGAGCAGATTGGATATATGAGCATAGCCCCATTATGCCGGATTTGAAAAAGAGACAATTGTCAATCAATAAGAAAGGGTAAACTGTCATGTTTAGGGATTTCATTGAACCAAAGGGGCAATGTGTGATCAGTATGGCAAAATTGAGTAAAATGGCTAGAAAGGGAGTGATGGGTTGCATGATTCATGCTAAGTCAACGCAAGAGGAGTTAGAGCCTGAATACACCAATTACCCAAGAGAAATTGAAGAGTTGCTCAGTCAGTATGAGGAAGTATTTGTGGAGCCTCATGGACTACCACCAAAAAGGGAATGTGATCATTGTATTCATCTTAAAGAAGGAGCTGAGCCTCCAAACATTAGACCATACCGAATTCCACATCATCAGAAGGAAGCTATGGAAGGAATAATCAACCAACTGATGGAAAACAATGAGATAAGGAATAACATCAGTCCTTATTCTTCTCCAGCAGTGATGGTAAGGAAGAAGGATAGATCTTGGTATATGTGTGTGGATTATAGGCAACTTAACACCATGACCATTAAGAACAAGTTTCCTATGCCTATCATTGCAAACTTGTTGGATGAGCTTCATGGAGCTAGCATATTCTCTAAATTGGATTTTCGGTCTGGCTATCACCAAATTAGGATGAATGAGGCTGACATTCATAAAACAACATTCAAGACCCACCTTGGCCATTATGAATATCTAGTTATGTCGTTTGGATTAACTAATGCTCCAGCTACATTTCAGGCTTTGATGAATCAAATATTCAGTGAACAATTGAGGAAGTTTGTACTTGTCTTCTTCAATGACATTCTAATTTACAACAAGGACCTCGAAACTCATGTGGAACACTTGCAAACCGTGCTGACCATTTTGAAGAGGAATCAGTTGTTAGCCAGAAGGAACAAGTGTGTATTTGCAGTGGAACAGGTGGAATATTTAGGCCACATCATTAGTGGAGCTGGAGTCACCACAGACCCAAAGAAGAATGTGGACATTCTGAATTGGCCAAAACCCCAAAACACAACTCAGCTCAGGGGATTCTTGGGGTTAACAAGGTATTATAGAATATTTCTAAAAGGTTATGGTCAAATCTGTCGACCTCTATTTGATTTGCTTAAGAAAGATGTTGGGGAATGGCAGGATCAACATACTGAAGCCTTTGAAGTTCTTAAGAAAACGATGACCGAATGCCCAGTTCTATCACTCCCTGATTTCTCGCAACCATTTACAGTAGAAACAGATGCTTGTGGAGGAGGTATTGGAGGAGTTCTTATGCAAAAAGGAAGACCTATTGCATACTTCAGTAAAACCTTAGGAATCAAGTCCTCAGTTCAGTCAATCAGTGATAAGGAGGCCATAGCTATCCTAGAGGCTCTTAGGAGGCGGAGACACTATTTTTTGGGTGGCAGGTTGGTCAACAAAACAGACCAACAAAGCTTAAGGTACATTACCAAACAAAGACTTACTAAAGGTATTCAACACAAGCTCTTGCTTAAGCTATTGGAATTTGAAAGGTTTCGATGAGATCTATAACTTTCTCAACTGGACGAACCCCAAATTCAAAAGGAAAGACCGAAAGAATCGCCAAAAATAGAAAACTGAAAACTTGCGACATGATTTCGGAGCTAAAGATGGCTGATTTTGGGGGTCTTGGAGGGCGACTAGCACAAGTGATCATTTTTTTCGAATGTGCGTCATCGTTAGCTTTCAAAAGAGTCCAAGAACGTCGAATTCTGACTCCGTATACAAAAGTTATGCCCGTTTTACTAAAGGTGTGTTGAAAACGAACTCAAATTCGTTTCGGCCTCAAATTGAAACTGATGTAACTTTTGATTCCATGGGCCAAACTTGATCAATTTTTTTGTGGAGGCTTTTGGATGTTTGAATAAGGGCTCCACCAATTTTTATTGATTTTCACGAAAGTTTGATGCCCTTTCCAATTTTTGGAACAGATGACTCTCTCTTTTGTTTCTTCTCTCTCTTTTTTTCTCTTTTTTTTATTTTCTAGTTTTTTCTCTTTTTTTTTCTCTGGAGCCCGAAATCAAATTCTATCTGTTTCTTTTTTTTTCTTTTCCTCAAAACTGAAACCCAATCTTCTTTCTTTTCTTGCACAAAACCAAAATCAACTCTAGATTGAACTTTCTTTTTCTTCTCTTGTTCGGTTAAGGAACCCGAAATCAACTCTAGATGGATGACTGCAGTAGCGAAGATGGCTGCCATGGCAGCACCAAGGGCGGCGGCAGGGTGCCAAGGCGGCCACAGCAGGACACGGCAGGGACTGGCCATGGCACCGATTTGTGGCAGCGTCGACAGATGAGGGTGGTCGTGGCAGGGAGGAAAAAGGGGCTGCGGTAGAAACCCTTGGTGGCCGCGGCTGGAAGAGGTGGTGGCCGCGGTTGGAAGAGGTAGTTGCCATGGCACATATTGGAGTAGTGGTGCGGCAGGGTTGGGTGGTGGTGTGGGCTGCAGGGAGATGTGGTGGCACAGCGGCGATTGGTGGAGACGCGGCAGGAAGCAATTAATCACGAGATGCGAAAAAGACAAAGATGAAGCTACGCAAAGGGACACACGAGATGCAACTAGACAATGACGAACTAGACTCCAACTAAACTAGAGATCAGCAACTGACACGACAATGCAATAAAAAATTCAACAAGCAAAATACTGAAAAGAAAATTGCAAAGGCACAGATTGGTTTGGACGATGAACTAAACCTTTTTTTATTTTCGTGGCTTTGTGGACTATAGGAAAAAAATCTCACCAAAGAACTGTAGCTCGATACCACTTGATGAACCACGAAGGTCTTGATTTTGGCCCGATCTTTCGATGAGAAGATACGTTCGGTAGTAGTCGCTCAACTCTCACGATCCTGGCTACGAACTTGCAAGGCTCTAAACTACGAAATCGCTGAATTGCTCGACAAGTCGTTATCAACCATGCACGAATACTCGGTTGACCTGATCACGAAGATCGATTCCTGCATACACCGAAGAAGCACGTAAGAACAAGATAAATAAGCAATCTAAAATTGCGAATATGAATGAAATACTTGATAAATTAGGATTTTGAAGCGGTATTATGGTTGGTCTAGTCGACACAAGCCAATACACGAAGTTGAATGGAAGCTAACTTTTAACTAAATAAAATCCGAGGAACTAGAGGGGCAGCGGCCACTATGTATAGAAGGAAGAGGGAGGGGGTGACGGTACTATTTATGCATAAACAGTAACCATGTGAACAGTACCCGAAACCCTAGCCATATGGGCCAGGGAGGTGGCCAGCCCAAATACCCTAAAGTGGTGGTTGTCCTTTGGACCCAATAATTGATACAAGGCCCTCGGCCCAATATGAGGTGGCACGGCACCAGATATAAGTGAAGCGAATTCATCGTCGTTGACCTATTCGAGTAGAGTTTGGCGCAGCCTAGTAGCCCGGTTGGAGGTGGAGTAGCAGTTGTATACGGTGGGTTGATATCCTCATCACGGGGTCGGGGTCGGGGAAAGGAGGACGAGGAAGGGGGCGGAGGCTGGGGTGGGCTTGTGGAGGTAGGCGTCGATGGCTGGCTGGCTGGCGGTGGGTGCGGCGACTTGCGAGGGAGCGGATTAGCGGAGAGACATGGTGACAGAGGAGGCCATGGGGGGAGGAGGAATAAGGAATGGAAGTAGAGCGAAGAGCTCGGTGAGGTGCTCGATAACAAAATCGTCGAAGGGGATAAGGAAGTTTGGGAATGAGCGGCTCGTGAGCGGCTAGAGCTCAGCTCGAAATTCTTGTGAGCCAGAAGCTAGGCTTGGCTTGTCTTGAAATTTCACGAGTCCGAGCTGAGCCGACTCGAGCCTGGTCCGAGCCGAGCTGGCTCGCGAGCCTAGAGCTATTTTCCAGCCCTACGCGTCAGCCAAAGACTTGACAATGTAGACGAAGCTTGGGTACACCTAGTCACACTGTGTGGTGGGAAACAAGACCCAACCGAAAAGATGAAGAAGGTAAGCGACGAGGTGCATCCTAACAACCTTATCAGGTGCATTCGTCGAGTATTGACTGAAATTCCTCAGCCATATCCGAGGGACACCATGAGCCCTGTCTGGGACAGCTATGCCGAACCGATGCGCCAATCAGGCTTTCCAATCCGCCGACGGACCGGCTGGAACAGGTGGATCTCCTGTGATCGGGAGACCGGTCAAGAAGGAGACATCTTAGAAAGTGACTGTCATCTCTCCCCACCGAAAGTGGAAGGTGTGCGTTCCGGGTCTCCATCTATCGACAAGTGCTGACATGAGACTACCGTTCAGGGTGAAGTAGCGGTTGAGCTAGAGCATCATCGCAAAGGACAACAAGCTCGTGTCCCGAAGGACTAGGACGTAGCGAGCATCAAGGTCCCAGTAATTCTTCTCCAACCAAAGCGCAAAGGGTGGAGGACTATCCCCATCCTCGATGGTCCACAACTTGCTCCGGTGATGTTCATCGTAGAACGGTTCGAGTAGTTCCGGTAAAAGCATGGCTTGTAACAGATGAAAGACACAAATTATTAATGAATAAATTAATAATGACTAAATTAATTATAACTAAATTATTTATGACTAATTAATTACCACAAATTATTTACAAATAAATAATTATGACTAAATAATGACAACTAAATCAATTACGAGTAATTAATTGTGACTAAATTAATTATGACTTAATTAATTTATGAGTAATTAACTACGTCTAAATAAATTAACTATGACTAATTAATTATGACTAATTAATTGTGACTAATTAACTAACACTAATTAATTACGACTAATTAATTGATAATTTATTAACTATGACACGAATAATTATATAAGATTAATTTAATTACAACTAATTGAATTAATCTGTTTAACTACGACTAACTAATTAATTATGACTAATTAATTAGAACATAATTAATCTGGACTAATTAATGACAACTAATTAACTAAGACAAAATTAATTACAACTAAAATGGTAATGACTAAATTAATTATGCCTAATTAACTATGATAATTAACTACATAGTTAATAAAGAAAATACATACGATAAAAAATTACCCGCTCCTGATGTGGAACTTTCTATACAAATATGATCGCTACTGACTGCTCCAAACAATCCTTAATCGTCGGCGAAATCGGAACTCTCTTCTCTCTGTCTCTCGTCGTCGAGCGAGGCTGAGAATGAGAGCTCTCTCTTCATCGAGCGAGGATGGGAATGAGAGCTCTCTCGTAGTCGAGCCGTGTTTTATAGCCGCGTGACGTAGAAATTACGTCCGACCGCGAAGCGACTGGAGGAAATCGGATTCTCTCCCACGTGCGAGCTTTTTTGCATGTAGTGATGGACATGATGGGACGGACAGGATGAAGGGAATCAATTCGATTCCCTCCCACGCTGGCGTACAAGCAACACCGTCCCTTGGGGCACCGGAATTAGCGCAAAATCGTGCCCTAGGGCACTGAGTCAAGCAGTATCGTGACCCAGGGCACCGGACGACAACGTGACACAAGGAGGCTCATAGTGGCCTAGAGGCACTGAGTCGGGCAAGACCGTGCCCCAGGGCACCGGATGATGATGTGTCTCGAGGAGGAGGCTCACCGTGGCCTGGGGACACAGCCAAGGCAGCTCCGCCCCCCAAGGCACGGAAGTACCATGTCTGTGCCTGGAGGCTAGTTTTGGGCTCATGACGCAAGAGGGAGTCCGACCCCAGCACGAAGGAGGGCAAGTCAGCCCCTAGACCAGACTTGGGTATGTGTTGTCCATCAGTAGCTCTGTTGTGCTATTTTGGCATTACAGTTAAGAGGATATTGTTTTTGTTAATCAGAACGCTAACAGTGCTATAACAACCAAAAACTCATTTATGCGTGTGCGCTGCGCGCTACGCGATTTCGCTGGAAATTTGGAGCGGGCGGATGCTGGCCTCGCTGAGGGAGCAGAGCACGGGCCAGGCGTGATTTAGGGCCTGTTTGGTACGGCTCTGCTCTAAGTTTTTGTTGCTCTAACTCTAGCTTCACTCTTGGATCCACTCCTATGAGAAGTTAAAGCAGTCTAAGTTGGTGTTTGGTTAGAAAATTGGCTTCAGCTCCAGAAATTAGAAGGATTATTGTAAAAAGACTGTACTACCCATGTTTTATGAATTGTGATATTTTTTTATTGCTTAACTTATAATAGTTTAATAAGTTGATTTCTATCATATTGTGTGCTTTTATTTTTAAATTTTTTTTGGCCATGTGTATGCCCTACAGTACCATCTTTTTTGTCCACATTCAAAAAATTTACTTAAAAAAAATTAAATACAATATAGATAAATATACAAAGTTCATAACAAAAGTTATAATTCAATGAGTATCTTCTCTAAAAAAAATTAATGAGTATCGTAACAAAAGTCCATAAGAGAGGCAAGGAGGCAGGAGATGTCGTTCACAATTCTCCTCATCTTTATTAATCAAAGCTATTGTTCAAGTCTGAAAACCGCTACATCAAACGACAATAATGAAAAGAATAAAACATCCAAGGGCAGTTCGCCCAATTCAGGTTCTACAATTCTCTAAGGCTTGCCCACCTTTCGTACGTTGACATTGATCTATCTCCTTCTCGATAAACCTATATAAACAAAACATAAAGATTCTTTAGAACTACTACTACTGCCAGCTAACACAAACAAGAAGATGGGGCCTAACCGGTACCGACTGAACACTGATCCAACTACAGGAACAGAACAACTACACAGACCAAAGTAAGAACACTCAACTGAACTACTACTAGAGATCTACACACAATAAGAACTAAATACTAACAGAAAGCACAAACTTATCATGAGCAATTGACAAACAGAGATAATCAACAAATAACACCACATGATTAATAAGCATCTAAACTCACAAATCACAGATACACCAACTAACAATTTTAATTATCGGAGTGCATCATCAGTTCATCACAATTCAGATGTTACAGTATCTGAATCACAGATCAAGAAAATAAGAAGAGAGAAAGAAAAGAAGGGATTGGAGTTAACCAAGGTGTAGAAGAGGAAGCCAAGGAGGCCGAGGCGAGGAAGTTAGGAAGAAGGGTCGGTGGAGATTTCGCGAGTGAGGAAGCGAGGTGGTGGCGATGCCAACATCGGTGTCGGCGAGAGGTGGTGGCGCGGCTCGACTTGACGGCATAGTGGATCGACACCAGAGCGAGGTCGACGGCGGTTCCTCGCGGCGGCTGTTGCGGGGTCGTGGCCGGTGTTGATGATGGAGGAACAACAGCAAGGGGGCAGTGAAGAAGAGGCGCTGGTGGTGTGCGACCCGACCTTGGACTCGCGGATCTCGCCGAAGGGGCTGAAGGCGGCCTCAAGGGAGCGGTCGTCGGTGGTCTAGGCGAGGCCCCCGGCGAAGCAGCGGTACTCAACAACATCCGACGCCGCCATGCCCCACCTCCCACCGGAACCTCACATGAAGCAGATCCGGCCTCTGCGGATTTCTGTGGTGAGGGGGCTACGAAGGGGTGCGACTGTGCGAGGAGTCCGGGGGCGACGAAGTTCGGTGGCGAGGGATCTGGTGCGAGGGAGTCTAGGGGCAACAGAGTTCGGCGGCGCGGGTCTCTAGGGTGACGGTGAGCATCTTCGGTCGACGGCGCCTAGGGTTTGGAGGGGAAGATGTAGAGGCGAGAGAGAGAACAGAGGGGATGTGGCTTGAGTTGGGAAGGATGTGGGTGACTGAGGGGGCGAAACGGTGGGGGTGAGGGGGTTTTGTGGAGTGGCAAAGGTGGGTAATTACCCCCTAACTCTAAGGGCATTTTGATAAGGAGTTCTTTGCCACTCATGGAGGTGGAAGGTTGCTCCAAAAAATTGCACTACGGACTGCTCTGCTCCCGGTTGCTTCAACTCCAAAAAATTTATGGAGCAACCTCGTTTGGCACAGCTCCACCCACTCCAATTATGAAGTTAGGAGTTGAAGTCATACCAAACAGGCCTTAGATGCTAATTTGGGGTGGATTCCTGAGGTTTTAGCCCGCTTCGGCAGGGAGAACCGTGCGTCGTGCGCCGTGCCGTGCGGTGGGCGATCGCCCCCTGCAGACTGCAGTGGTGGAGCCTGAGGATTGCTAGGCCGGCGCGCGGGCGCGGTGTGTGATCTCGAGTTCTCGACTTGGGGCACCTGACGAGGGCGGGCCGAGGAGGCGCGGCGGATGGTCTGCTACTGCTAGGAGCTGAAACATGGTCTGCTACTGCTAGGAGCGAGACCGTGAGCCCTGCGCGATTTCGATGGGTTTCGGGCCTTCGGGGTGGATTCGTTCGTGGGTTTTGGTCATCTGCGGCAGGCAGAGCCGCGGCTGTGGTAGGTGCGTCCCGTTTGGCGGTGTGGCCTGGGCTGTTTGCCTCCTGTAGCGAAGCGGACGAGCCTGGAACAGAGCTGGGCAGGCCGCGCAACGGTGCGGGGTTGGGGGGCACGTAACCGGCGTGCCGAGGGGGGAAACGGCACATTGGCTGTAGGAACTAAACTAGGAACCGAGGTCGGCCGCGTTGGAGGAATGCTGGCCAGTCCGCCGGTTCCACGACCCACAAGATCTTTTTTTCTCTTTGCCGGTGTTCCAACTTATCAAAACATTTCCTTACAAAAACTTATGAAAACATGGTTACGGATAGGAATTAAGCCAAACGAAACCGTACATACTTCGGTGGACTATGAAAGTTTAGGAGGTTACCTTGACACTTGAACTCTTGCAGTGTGCGTGTTCCTATGTCAAGTGACACAACTTACCCAGCGAGAGTGATAGCTCGAATTCCAAAGGAGAAAGAACAAACAAACAAAACTGAGAAGTGAGAACGAATTTTGCTCTTTTACATGGATCTCGTCCTATGCTCCAACGACAAAACGTGCTTTTGCTCTGACGATGCTGCGCATCACACTGAAATTCTCTCGGCGGCGTGGAGGAATGCCGAAAAGGGCCAGGCCGAACAGTCAAAAGAACCGGGAATGGAAAGACCAGTCGGCATCACGCTTCCAGAACAACCCCAACACATGGCAAAGGGAAAATCTAAACCTACCGAAGCAAAGCTTTTGGTACTGTGCTGCGTCACTGTCGTGTGGGGCCGTGGTACGACGAAACACCCATCCCTATCCACTTTATCCGCCTCAGCAATGACCCACATGGCAGCGATCGGGACCGAGCGGATCGCCTCCGAGGAGTAATTGAGGAGGCCATGTCTTTCGGCTCACCTCTTTACAGGTTGACGAGCAGTCGAGTACCAAGCATTTCATGCGTGTTTCGCTGGCAAAGGTGTAGTAGTAATATAAAACATGGTGACCATATGAGAAGAAGGGAAGAGAAGGCAAAAAAAAAAAAACGCAAAGAAGAATGGCGAAAGAGAGATTGAGTGTGATAAATGCCCATCACGCATTCACGCTCACCGCGCCAAGGCTAATAAAGATCGCCTCGCTACCACTGCAGCGCTGTACAATTGTACGCATTTCCTCTCCGATAACTACGGCTCCCAGAACATGCATGATGTGGTACGCGGAGCACCGTACGGCCTGGCGTCCAGCCTTGATGCGTGACGATCCTGGAACAAGGGCGGAGGCAGCTAGGTGCATGGGTGAAGTTGCACCCCAATTTTTTTTAGAAAAAAAATAAGTATATACTGTTGTATTTTTTAGGGTTATTTGGTAATTTTTTATTTTGAGAAAAGGAGAAATAGAAAAGAAAAAGGAAAAAAGAGGTAGGGTCCACCTATTATTGAGTTAGGAGAAAGGATAAGGTTGGAGACTATATCTCCAACCCTAAACCGAGTGAGGCGCACGGCTTCGGGGCTTTGGCTGGCGACGGTGCATGCAAGCGGGCGCTCAGGCGGGCGGCTCGGCGCGTTGGACGTCAACCGTTGGAGCAGTACCCCGGGCCTCCTCCTCCTCTCCTCTCCTCTCCTTCTTAAGGCAGCTTCTCCTCTTCCTTCTTGACCCGAGAAAAAAGTGTGAGCTTTTCTCCTTTTGTGTGATTTTTATTCTCCTCCGATTGAGCTTCGTTTTTTGAGGCTTTTGAGCCTCCGCGCCGCCGTGTTGTCCCGTCGTCGTTGGTGGTGAGGTCTGGACCTTCCTCTTTGCATATTCCGCGGGTTCCTTCTTATGCACTCTTCTCTGTTGGGTGTGCGGTGGAAAAACTTGATAATTGTGCAATTTGGGCTTGATCTTGGTTGGCTCTGGATTGATCTGAGAGTGGAAGTGATCTTTGGTTTTGGTGCTTGGTGCTATGTAGGTGCATTCAGCCAATGCACTGTGATAGACTCTTGTGCGGTATTTCTGTGTACCTCGACTTCGCAATTTTGGTGTGTCCCAGATTACGAATTGGCATTGTATCTCCGACGACCTCGTCTGTTCAAACGAGGCACAATAGGGGTGATTGGTTTTCTGAGACAACGCTTTTCGTGTGAGAACAATTGGATATAATTGATCTTGAACTTGTAGATTACTTGTTGTTTTCTATTGTGCTGTGCAATTGCTTCATTCGGTTACTGCCAGCAGTCCTCTATGATCCTTGTTTAGTTTTTGTTCATTGTGATCCTTTTCGGTTACTGTTATACATTGTTGCTAATTGATATCTTGAGTGGTAGAATCAATTAGATGTTGTTCGGTGAATCCAGAATTGATGATTTGCATTAAGTAATTAATTAGACTAGCAAGATTTTCTTTGATCTCAAGGCTCAATTTATTTTAGAGTATTGTTATATTTAATCTGTGATCAAATTTAAGCTAAGTGGCGATGAGGCCAAGATCTCATCTTGAGTAGCCCGACATCTGAGAGCAACAAATATTCAATTAAACCTAAGCATTATGTTGATTTTGGTTGTTCTTAAGTTCTATCTTTTGAACATATTATCCTATTTACATGACATAAAAAGATTACATGTATTTATGTCATTTATATGCTGATAGAAATATACTTTAATTATGATAATTGCTGCTGAAATTATATCTGAATATTTGCTAAAACCGCTAATTTTACAACATATACTAGGTATAGTATGTATATGTATGCATACATGGACATATACATTATATTTGCACCTCTAATTAGCATTTCAACCCACCATTTGTCATTTAAGTTATATGACTTTTGTTAATGTGTACATTAAATTGTTCTAATATTTTCTTAACTCCGCACCTCTTCCGAAAATCTTGGCTTGTCCGCTGTCCTGCAAGATCTTTTTCGGTTAACTAGCGTGCAGTCGCAGATCCAGATACGATCGAAAGAACGACGTAACGCTGCACATTGATGCTGCCCGAGGGAGGCTAGCAAATGCGCGCCTGCGGCAAATTGCCAATTAATTAACACGAGCAGCAGTACTGCGCATACGGAAATTCCTGGATGGAGCGCTTTGTAAATGTGAGCTTGATGTACGGATCACTAAAATAGGGCAAGATTTGGTTGCCGTGAGGACGCGTAATGTACGCGCAGAGGGTTTAAGTATGTGCAGTTACTCCGTTGTCTAGATAAGGGTGGGCACCTGCCGCCTAGATTCAGAGAAACCCTAGAACTATAATAAATGGATAATTCTGAGCCAAATCCATGTTTATTGAGAAAATAAGCGGTTGTCGAATTAGAATCCAAAGGAAAAAAGAATAGGTACAGAGACGCAGTGGAAGTTGTTCTAACAAATCGAGCTGGTAAGTTGATAAAGGCAAGAGGAAACAGGGGAACAGAGAAAAGAGAACGAAAGAAAGGAGAACATCATTATAACCTGAGATTCACTACAAGGAAACCATAAATTTACAATGGCACTAAATCTCAAATGATAATTTTTTGGGGCAAAGTTGGCTACAGGGCACTGCAATTTGTCACTATTTGCCAACGGACATAAAAAAATATGGTTTCGCCAAAATACACTATAAAAACGTGTGATTTTGCCGTAGGACACCGATGCGACTATTTTATCATTTCTGGGCCGGAGGGAGAGAAATTTTTGGAAAAGACTCAGGTGCCCCTAGCCATCCTGGTGGCTGGTGCGATCGAACCCTAAAGCCAAACTCTAATCCTCACGCGCGTTGGGCCTAAAACCTATGCACTCCTCCTCCAAAGTCCTCCCTCATAGTACTTCTCCCCCAAATTTCTTGTCGTAGCCCACCGCCGCTACCATTCGAAATCGCTTGGAGCATGGGTCGCTGAGGGGTAGAGGAGTCCAAACACAACTCATCTTCGTGGCTTATGGCTCTGTAAGTACTTGGGTATACAACACTCATTATGCCCGTGAGAAAATTATTAGATACATTGTTTCTGATGATCAACCGATTAGGATAGGTGAAAGTTGCTCATTCGAAAGAATGATCCAACACGGCTTTTGTCCACAGTATCAACATATTAGTAGGAGAACGATCTCAACTGATATTTTAGGGATGTATAGTAGGGAGCTAGTAGCACTAAAGGAAATATTTCTAAAAGTTAAGTACTCTTTTGCTTTAACTTCGGATATTTGGGCATCATCGCACCAGAGAACTGCCTACCTTAGTGTTGTAGCCCATTATTTAGATGATGAGTACAAGCTAAACAAGAGAGTTACAGTGTTTAAGTTAATTACTAAATCACACACAAGAGATGCCATTGCCGAGCTCAAACTAGGGGTAATTTGGGGATTTTCAAATAGAAAATAAGATTATTTTTATAACTCTTGATAACGCATCAGTGAACACGACGGCTATGAATATCCTCACCCCAAGGTTGCAGACATATAATGGTGGGTATGTTCTCCACCAGAGATGTGTATGTTATATTCTCAACCTCGTTGTGCAAGATGGTATGAAGGTGATTGGCATTTATTTGAACAATATCCACAATGCCCTTCGTTTCCTCTCAAGTTCAACGGTGGTGGCAGCCCGGTTCGCGGAGTATTGCGTAGCCAACGACAAGACCCCAAGAAAATTTGGTCTTGACATGAAGGTGATGTGGAACTCTTACTGCATCATGCTGAAGAAGGTACAAGGGTATGAACATATTATATATGTCCTTGTCAATGCTAACTCAGATAAGGTGATAGTTGCTAACTCAGATCGGGAAATTGTTAGTCATTTTCAAGAGTTTTTAGACCTTTTTACAAAGCAACTAAGGCTCTATCTGGTATTTACTACCCTACCTCTTACTTAGTTATAAATTTTATTTGGCTAATTGCAGACAAGTTTGCTAAATCTAGATGGCATCCCTTTTTAGGTCATGTTGTTGCAGCAATAGAGAAAAAAATTGTTAAATATTTTGGATCCATTTCACACCTATATTGCTTTGCTATGTGACGACCCGGGATTAATACCCCAGATCTTCTGTGCATAACTGAACTAGTCTCATGATCAGTGGCTAGCTCACACAGTAAACACGTGTGATAACACAACCATAAACACTAAAATTTATTAAAATGACAACAGAGTTGATTACAAGATAGCCTTACAGGGCAACATTAAATAAACATAGCGGAAGACGATGAAGAAGTAGTAGGGTCCAGCAATCTGCCACAGGCAATCGACTGGGGTAGCGGCCTAGTCATCACGATCTACATCGGTAGCAAAGTTCTTCTCCTCTGAAATTTTGTTTGCATAAAGCAAGATGAGCACAACTTCCGTGCTCGCAAGTTACACCCGTCAAATAACAGAATGACATGCATACATGGATGTAACAAAGGATGGCTTACAGGGTTAATTTGCATAAATTAGCATTTAACATTAAATACCATACTAAGTTCAAAAGCTCAAGTGTTATAAAATCAAAGATTGATTTTTGCATTGATAAAGATAGTGTAGGCACCAACCTAACACCAATATAAACACGGGCACCAACCCGGGGCTTCAACCCAATTTTTCTCATGGACACCCACCCATGTCAAAACTATTTTACAAAAATATTTCAAAACCAAAGTCTAACATTGAGTGGCTTTGCCAGCATGTCCATGACCGTGGACACGGCTATTCGAATAGTTTTACACTCTGCAGAGGTTGTACAACTTTACCCACAAGATATGAATTCTCTAGTTGTTTGGCATCCGTCGATACCACCGCTCACTACCTTAGGTAAGCAGTCTAGAGTACGTGTCAAGGCTTTTATAATACGCTATCCCACCATAGTCCTCCCTCGCTAAGGTTTCACCCCCTTTGGACTACCCGTCCGCAGGGCTCAGGCCCCCTCTTGCACCAAGTGGGACTAACACAGGTCATGAAAGACCACCCACCGCATCACAGGAACAACCATGATGGAACTATGCAAATTAAACAGCCAGGTTCTGCCCATACAGAACATGTGGTAGTACGATGTGGCTTAGCAAGATGCGGCTCGAAGACCGGTCCTTAAGCGGCTGGCGACAACCAACAACCACGGGCCTCAACCTGCCGGTTGAACCCGTGCATAAACCTGCACCCACCAGACAACCAGTACGCCCAAGTCCAAACCATCATTTTATTTTATTTTCTAAAGTCATTTATGAAACTCCCATGACACACCAATGTCAAGGGTACCATTTAAACAATAGTTGATTTAAATTTGAAATTCCCAAATGAAACATATTTGGTCTATAAGCATGGCTAAGCACAATATTTTCCAAATGATCCTAGTCCATACTATTGTATCAACCAGGTTTTTATCTAGGGTGACAATATGCTCGCTTCAATTACCAAGATTGGCCATACAAAGGATTTTAGGCATAACTATATATTTAAAACAGAGATTTAAATTACTGAATATAAATAAGCATGCAGTAATAATTTGAAAAAGAACTTAAATAATTTTAAATAATAGGTGCAAGTATGATCAAGAATGTAACTTGTCTCGCTTGAGGTGAACAGATCAACTGATACTGAGGTGATGTTGTTTTCCTCAACAGGTCACCTAGTACTCACAAGTACCTTCTCCAGGTAGTCTATGTGTACAAGCACGATGATTACACAGTCAAAATCAATCCTCTTATGTGCTCTTCAACGGCGTTGAAATCTGACCTTCCGAAGTCGTCGAAATCTATTCGCGAAATAAGCCAAATTCAAATAACAATTCAAATGAACTCCAAATTAAATAAATTTAGTTTAGATAGCTAGATCTTGAATTTAGATAAATTTAGAAATTTGAATGGGCTCAAACGGAGTTTGGATGCAAAAGATATGAGCTTTCGAAGTTTGAAATCACATGAAATGATAGATTTAGGGTTTAAAGGAATTTGTGGTCAAATGAACTCAAAATTAAATAATTTCTGTTTAGTTAGCCAGATAATGATTTTACACAAATTTTGCAATTTGAATCACCCAAATTGGAGTTAGGAATCAAAAGATATGAATTTTACAAGTTTATAACCTAAATCTGGAATTAATAGAATTTTCTGAATTATTTTCTCTTTGGAAAAGCTAATTATTGCGCATTGTTGACGTCACCCGAGAATTTCGGAATTTAAAGGATTTAAAGAAATTCGGCATGTGGGACCCATGTCGGTCTCACGGTTCATGTGGACCAAGCCCATGAGAGTTCGAGGTCGAGAGGGGTTGGACCTTGCCACGCGGGCGTGCCACGTGAGCGGAGGAGGAAGGTGGCGCCAGCGCGCCGTGAGGTGGCGCATCGTGGCGACCACGGTGGCGCCACGTCGCGCGGCGCGGGCGGCTCTCGGGTGCCTAGGCGCCAGGTGACGGCGGCGGTGAGGTCCGGCGAGGCGACAAGGGAAAGAGGGAACGCGAGGATCATAGGGCTTATCGTGGCGGTGCGAGAGCTAGCACGGTCACCGTGGCGAGGAAGAAGCGGCGGCGCTTGCGGCTCGACGGCGAGAAGGGCTCCGTGGCACTCGGGCGAGCGAGTGAGCACCAGTCGGCGAGAGGTGACGGTGCCGATGGTGTAGGCGGCGGCAGCGTGGAGGCGGTGCCGGCGCGCGCAGAGCTAGGCGGAAGAAGCGGCGGCCGGCGAGCAAGAATCGGCGATTCGGCGAGATAAGAGCGAGAGAGAGGAGAGTGAGAGAGAGAGGATGAGGAGGAAGAGAGGCTCACCGTGCTCCCTTTTATAGGGCGGGAGTGACCGAGGTGGAGATCGTGGCGCGGTCATGGTGGCGGCGGTTAGGGGAGCGACGGCCGGCGCGAGAGAGAGGAAAGGTGGGGTTGGAGGCGGTGGTGGGAGTGCGGTTCGTCTTGCGTGCCGTGAGAGGAGAGGGAGCGGGAATTGTGGCGTTGAAGAAGCTCGACATGGCCGAGAATGGCGGAGGCGCGCGCGTCGTGGGAAGAGGAGGAAGGAGGAAGAAGGAGATGCGGGCGGGCCCACACGGCAGTGAGAGAAGAGGGGAGAGGGTGGGTGGCGGGTGGGGCCGAGTACAAAGGGAGAGAGAGAGCGGCGGTGGAGGTGGGCCGAATGGGCGGGCGCGGAGAGAAAAGAAATGGGCCGAGTAGGTTTCGGCCCAAAGTGGTTTTAGAATTTTAAATTGATTTATGAATTGTTTTAATTCTAGAAATTAGTTTAGGCTTTAAAATATAGCAAAATAGATCCAAAAATTATGGAAAAATTCACAGAAATTCCCATACTTATTTTGGACTTAATAAAATTATTTCCAACTAATACTTGGCTTTTTAATTTTGCAAATAAATTGTTTTGGCTTAAAATATTTATAAAAAGGCTTTTAAAAACTCAGAAAATTCTAGAAATTAAGTAAATTTTTATTTTTCAATTCAAATCCAATAAAACTTCAAGAACTTCAAATAAATTTTAATTTTGACTTTCAAAATTTCAAAGATTCAAATAAAGCAATAGAACTCTTTCCAAATTTTCAGAAAATTCCAATAAAATAATTATTTTATTTTATTTTAATTTTGGTAACATAACCTTGGGATATTACATGCTACCATTTTGAATCCTTCAAAAAAAGTTAGCAGGTTGGCATATGGTTATGGAGGGAATAGGTGAGTGCCTCAGCCTTGATTTCTCTGAAGCTCTCGAACATGTCAAAAAGGAGTTTATTCGTGTTTTCCGCTTGTATCATGACAAGCTTGGCAACAACACGAGATCGGAGGCCTCACAATAGACGCATCAAATCAAGACAAGCTTGACATCACACTTGCGGAAGAAGCTGAAGGGAAAGTCTAGTTCTTCATCCTCTCAGTCTCAGGAGCCCCCAAGTGGAATTCTACCTCAGAGCTGAACCACATGGATCCTGTTCTTTCTGGTGGAGGCAAGTTAGACTTACTCGAGTGGTGGAAGAACAACAAGCGGATATTCCCTGTGTGTCGTCGATCTTACGAAATAAACAGAGAAAAATGGCAAAGAGTTTTTGGGAGAGAATGAGATTGCTCTTTATTGTAATGAACTGGATTTTTACAGGGGTATCTTAGGTAAGGCGACAGACTGACCCTAATTACATTTGGTGTATTGACTGCTATGCTAATACTTCAATTGTCTCCAGATCACAAAGTCTTGTGTCTTTTGATGATCTGTTGGTTCTGGATCTCCCCTTCTGTCGTTTGTATTATCTTTTAAATAACTAACGAAGTGGTGGCAGTTGCTCTTAGAAGAGGCGCCCTTCAAAAGTGTCACGTCTGGTCGGAGAAATGATAGCAGTTGGTAAAAAGCCAATTGACCAACAATTGATGTCAGTGGGAGATAATAACCATATAGTGGTTATTGTCAGCGACTAAGGGCTATAAACGTCATGTGGTTTGGAGCAAATAAGACACATGTTCCATTCATCACACGGAAGGAATATACTTGGAACGGGTCTAAGTACCATTTCATTGCTTTTACGAGCAATTATCTGGTCGGAGATAAGGTACATGACCTCATCCGACCAGGGTACCTATATTGTAACCTCTGGAATCCTTACGACCATGGGGGTCGTTAACCTTAGGGGTTATGACCACGAAGGACGTGCGGTCTTTAATCAAATAAAGTAATATTTAGAGATTTAATCCTCGTCACTGTGTTGTGCCATTTCGCATAAGATGTTCTACTAGTTCCGGTGTCCTCCGTCTCTTTGGAAGTGACGTTCAACATTGTAGAAAGAATAATTGAAGAAAGTAGGTCATCCCTTGTGCCCAAGATGGTGAAGGCAATCACCTGCCTCAAGGACTGGGAATTGGCAAAAGAGCGACATCAATATCAACTGGAGGATCCCGAGATCGTAGAGGCGTTAGCCGATCTCAATGTCGAGTAACTGATATGCATGCATAAATATAGTTACTGTACTCTTTTCCTTACCGGGGGAACCCCATACTGGGGCGTAAGGTTTTTAATAAGATAATAACAATATGTGTGTAAAATATCAATAAAATTTCACTTTTCTCCATATTTTTTATGTGTCCATAATTTTACATAATTGTGGTTTCACAAAAAAAAAGGAATTAATATATCAAAATTGTACATACTGCTTGCAAAATTTTCATTCTTTTTATCTCTAGTAAACAACTACTTACAGAATTCAATTGTGATCTTGGTAATATTCAAGGGGCAATTAATATATCAAAATTGTACATGTTGTAGCATTTTATTTTATTTTATTTTATCCCTTTCTTTATTTGCTTTCCTTTTCTTCTTTTTCCCTTTCTTTCCTTTCTTTTGTTCCCTTTCTTTTGTTCCTTTCTTTTCTTCTTCCCCACACCACACTTTTCCTCTCATGTCCATAAATTTTAGTGACCTCTTATGTATATGTGGTTTGTCATCTTGAAAAATGAAGGATTAGAGAAACCAGTAGTGGTGCTACTAAGAATGGCACTTCAAAAAAAAAACTACCATAATATTCCTTAGCTAAGTTCATTAGTGTCAGCAGTTGATATTTTAGTCAAGAGTCAAGACTCCAGAGAGGCAAGTTGGAGGTTTCTCTCTGGCTGGTTGTGTTGAACTTGAGGAGGTGTAGCCATGTAGCTGTAGGCTACTGCTAAAGTGACATCTCTATGATGGCTCGAATAAGCTCTCTCTCTCTCCTTCTTCTTCTTCTTCCCCCGATCTTCTCTTCACCATCCCAGCAACCCCCCTTCACCAACTTCTCCTCCTCTCCTCAACCCAAGCTGCCGCATCCCACTCCAGCGCTACCCTCCACACGTCGCCGCCTCCCTCTGCCGCACCAGCACCACCCTCCACACGTCGCCGCCTCCCTCTGCCGCACCAGTGCCACCCTCCACAGTCCACATGTTGCCGCCTTCCACCCTCTCTAACCCCCTACCGGCTCTAGCCATCTCCAGACTCCAATCCCCATTCCCCGGCGACGAGAAGGAGGAGGTGGCCCCGGCGGTGGCGGCGCGGTGACATGGAGGCGGCCCCGGCGGCGATGCAACCCTTCGTCATCATGGGGTGGCGATGAGGGTGACAAGAAGGATGGCTACGGCTGCCTCCCCGTTCATGGCGCCGATCTGGCCGGATCCGGTCCCCGCCGTCATCTTCGTCTTTGTAGGCGGCGGCGACATCATCTTCCCGACGACGCGGTGCCCCACGTCCTCTGCCTCGTCGCCCCTCCCCCGGCCTCGGTGCCTCTCTCCTGTCGCCACCCCCCTTGCTCGAGGTGCCCCCGGCCCACGCGCTGCCTCCTCCACGTCGTGCCATCTCCTCCACGCCTGAGCTACATCGGTTGTGTGGTGTGCCCATGCCGGCACTGCCTGACAGCGGCACGGCGGGCTAACGTGTCGTGCTGGGGCTTGCCGGCATGGCACGACCCGGGGAGCTCGCCGTGCCGGCCATCGTGGCCCGCCATGCCTGTCCGTGCCGGCCCAGCCTGGCCCGACTCCCACCTACGAACTCCCCACAGGCTACAGCATGATCCATCTAATGATTTCACAGATAAGATCGTAACATGATGCCATCACCAGAAATAATGCTTATAGACAACGCTAGCCAAAACAACTGTAACAACTGCTCATCACTTCATCTCCTACAGCGTCGTGCAAAGCTCCACACTCAGAAGACAAAATCAAGCACAGCGAATGCTCGTCATGTTGCCCAATGAGATGAGATGACCGTTAATAACATCATCACTGATTCTGTCACCACCACCACCACCATCATCATCATCAGGACATCACCACCTCACACAACATCAATAACCAATGTTACTATACAGCAGAGACACAAGCACATACACCAACTAAACAAAAAACTTACACCTATAAATACCGATTATTAAAGCACTTACTTGTCTGTCACGATCCCTCCCCAAACCAAAAAGAATAATAATCCACAGTGGGACTGGGACGCTAGTAAACTGAACAAATTAATCAAAGAATCAGAGACCACCCTTCGCGATCTCCTCCGTTCTTTTCCTCCCCCCGATTCCGACCGATCAGAGGCATTGGCGCTGTACCGGCCGAGTCGACCGGCTCAGCCCCTCCACTCGGGGCACTGGTCGGCCGGCCTGGTGTTCTGCGTTCCGGCCTTGATCGGGCACGGCGTGTACACCGGCGGCACCATGCAGTTGAACATCAGGCAGAGCGAGACGCTGGAGGGGAGCGACGACGCCGGCGATATCTCGATGCCGGTGAGGAAGTTGTGCTGCAGATACAGCACCTGCAGCCCGCCGGAGCCCACCAGCTCCTGCACCAGCCGCGCCGGCACCTCGCCGGTGAACCGGTTGTTGTTCAGGTACAGCTGCCCCACGCCGGCAAAGAGCGGCGAGAGGACCCCCCAGAAACGGTTGTAGCTCAGGTCCACCACCGGGATGGTCACGTCGTTCGCCGGCTCGAGGAGGCCGGAGAAGAAGTTGCGCTGCAGCTGAAGCACGGAGAGCGGCAATGTGAAGACGGACGGCGGGATTGGCCCCTCGAGCTGGTTCATGCTGAGGTCGAGGAAGTTGAGACGGGTCAGCCGGGGCAGCACCGAGTCGACGGTGCCGGCGAGCTTGTTCGCCGAGAGCGAGAGGTACTGAAGCGAGCCCGGCAGGCTGGGCACGCCGCTGGAGAGGGCGTTGTGCTTCAGGTCGAGCCGGAGTAGCGGGGACGAATCCGGGAACGACGGGACGCCACCGGTGAGCTGGTTGTGGCAGAGGATGAGGTTGGTGATCGACGGCAGCGTGGCGATGGACGGCGGGATGGCGCCGGAGATCTGGTTGAAGCTGACGTCGAGCGTCCGGAGGTTGGACAGCACACCGAAGCCGTCCGGTATCCGGCCGGAGATGAGGTTCTTGCTGACGGCCAAGAACCGGAGGTTCGGGCACGAGGCGAGGATTCCGGGAGCTCGCCCTCGACGCGCCCGGGCACGAGCGAGAGCTCGGTGAGCGCGGTGAGCCGGCCCAACGCCGGGTCGAGCCGCCCGGACAGCCCCGGCGACCCCGCCCTCGGGTCGCCGAGCGCGAGTGCCGCCACCCTATCCCCGTCGCAGTACACGCCGGGGAACCCGCACGGGTCGGCCGTGAAGTCCCACCCCTCGAAGAACGACGACCCCGGCATGTCGTCCAGCGACCGCCGCACCGCCTGCAGCGCCAGGAAGTCCACCGGGTTAAGAACCCCCTCCGCCGGCCTCACGGCCAAGAGCGCCGCCGCCGCCGCCATGAACACCACAACGGCGCCGAGCCGCGCGAGCACCGCCATTACTCCCGCTAGCTCGATCCTCCTCTGCCACCACCTCGGTTCGCGCGCGCGCGCAAGCTCGTCTACAAGAAGCAACAATCAAAAGCACACGGATCAACCCGATCAACCTCGTGGCTCAAGGGCGTTGGTGGTGGGAATCTTTATGGTGGCGCGCCTCGCCTTCTTTAAAGGCGCGCGGCGTGGGGGTGGCGCTGGGCGTTGGCTGTCTTTGTGGCTGCTCCCGTGAGGGGAGGAAGTGAGCACTCCTCTATCTCTCTCTCTCTCAGCTCGCTTTCTCGTGGAGGTGATGGAGAGATGGCGAGGCGGTTCGTGAGCGCCTTTAATGGAGGGGGGTGGTGGGTGGCGCTACGCTGGTACCGTACCGCCACTCCAGTACCACAACCGCAAGAAGCCTTTGCCAAGAAGCCAACCACACTAGAATGGCAGCAAGGAAACAGTAAGAAACTAGCGAGCTCAGATCCTGCGGCGGTGGCGCAATGATTGTGGCTTGGCGAGGACGGATCGGATCGATCGGAGGTGGAGACGAAGTGGTGGGAGTAATAAATTCGCTCGCCTCGCCTCGCCTCGCTTTACTCTGCTCTGCTTCGCTTCCTCTGCTTCCCCTGTCTCGCGCGCGCGAGCACCAGCCCACTACTATACTACTACAGCACGACGCTACTACTCCCTCTCCCCTTTCCTCGTTGCCTCCCTCTCCTTTTTTTCCGCTTATCTGATGGGTCTCTTTTTTTAGTGGCTTCGGGGATGGCGCTGAGACTCGGTCTCGCAAACGGCTGTCCGAACCTGAGGCTCGGGGTGGGGCCGCCGCACATCAGGGAGAGGATGACGTGTGGGGCCGCCCGCGCTCGCGTGATAGTTGGGCGCCATCAATGCCTCCCGGCCTCGGGAGCCGAGCCGGCGCTGCGCTGGTAAAAAAACGAGACTGTAGGCGATATGTGCGATCCGTCTGTGGTCACGCTGCGGGTGGGTCCGGGAATTCGATGGGCCCACATGGCATTGGCGGTGTGTGTACTCGGCCGCGTGGGGGCGGGTCGGAAGAGGCCGCGGGTGTAACGGGCTAGTGGAGTGACCTGGCTGGCGCGTGTTCTCTAGCGAGTACTCCAGCCTCCGTGTGGTGTTCGTGTCTTTGTTTTTGTTCGTCGCGTTGGACTCTGGGTAAAAATGCCTTGGCTAAGCTTGTCCTCTGGGATGGGATGGAAGTGAAACTTGTCATCTTGGATTACTTGCTGTTAATCTTGTTTTTACCCCCATTTACTCCGTGACAAAATAGGTAGGATAGGCACCACATACGTAGCGGTTTGGTAACTTGTGAATGGCAGAATGGTAAGGGACACTAGTATATTGTACAATTGTTCAAGGGAAGGGAGACAAAAGATACAGATTTTGACAGTACTGATGAAATACTCAATTGCGTAAGACAAGATATTTGAATTTGATTCCCGGATGTACCCATTTTAAGATGATTGCATGTATTGTTCTCTTTGGCAGAAAGTAGGCGAGCAAGCACTTTATTCATCGTGTGAGAAGGAAAATACTAGATGACACGAGCAATGGCAAATGTGAAACTTAGCCGATTGATATTTGGAGCTGGATAGATGCAGGACATATATACGAGATGGAAGTTGCTATCGATCGGCAAGATGACAGCATATGCGTAAAGTTACTATGCACATCGTCGGTTCTGCTCAATCTGCTGGGTTCCTTCAATCTTACCCAAAGGCCAGGGGACCAGCACGATCCGCAGCTGGGCCCGCCGTGTCAGAGACGGTAACAACAGCGAAACGAAGCGATTAACCAGGGGAAAAGTGGTTCAATGCAACTGTGTAACAGTCAGGGAGTTGGATTGATTTGGTGGTGGTCTCGCTTCTTCCCCTCCATTATATCGCCCATCAAGGAAGCAAAACCAAGTGGGCTGATTGACCCGACGCCCTGACCGTCAGGGAGTGGGCCCGGGAAGCCAACGGTAAAAAACAAGTGGGACGCGGTGCGGCTAGTGGCGACGCGGTGCGCACGTGCGGGCTCGGGCACGGTAATTCGCTCTGATCACTGGCTTAATAATTAGTTTATGGCCCGTGGACTTGGGTTAAAGACTAGTAATCCGAGAGGCCCAGATGTGGTGAGCGTTATCGCATCCGATTACCGAACCTTCTTCTTCCGTTCATGCGACGAGTTGGGCTCTTTGTTTTATCGCCACGAAGCCTCTTGGCGGACACACCCACGGCAGCACGAACTCTCCAACAGTCCAACTCGATGTAATCTGCACGCCTTCTTCTGGTCAAATATATGGAAGCGACCACCACTGCTCCATGCTCTTACGAGTCCACTGAGGACAAGATGTGTTGCGACTTCAGCCAAAGAGCAATACTGCTGCACCTCCTGTTAACCACATGTTAGATGGTTTATCTATGGATTTTATAAAATAAAATCACGGGAAACAGTTTAATTCCTCCTAATTACTAGTTGTCCCTCTTCTCTCGAAGAATATTTCCTCCTCTCCATTTTGAGGAGACCCAAGATCGGTGTTTCCAAGACGAGTGTACTCATCTGAACGAGAGCTATATGAATGTGGGTTTATATATACCTACTATCACAACCGTCCATCTTGTTCCGAGATTTATGACAATATTTTTTTTTGTTTTCTTTTTTGTATTTTCAGAATTGTAAAAGAAAGTTACAGTACAATGCATGTAACCACCCCCCGCCCCCTATTTTCCCACATGTCTCTCTCTCCCTCTCCATTAGGCAACCGCATGAGGCGACAGTGTGGCAGCCAGCAACTAAGGAGGTCACCGACGCCTCGTACTCCTCCACCTTGTATGTGTACATCTCTGGTGGCGCATCCGAGTTGCACCAACCATCTTCCTCACCGGGGTGCTCCACCGTGAACCACTCGTTTCTTCCTCGCCGAGGTGGTCCGCCGCGTGTTCCGCCCGTGCACCCCCACCATCTTTGTCGCCAAGGTTCACTTGTTGCCCTGTGCACCTCCCTCTTCTTCCTTGTCGAGGTGCACCTCCCTCTTCCTCCTCCTTCTATGTGCCGATGTGCTCCGTCGACCGTGCTTTCTCTGAGATGTACAATGCACCATGTGTGAGTATAGAGTATAGATGTACAGTGGATTGTGTGAGTATAGATGTGTAGTGGACTGTGCTTGTGTACCATGCATTGTTGTAAAATGCTTCTTATATGTGTACCGTATATGTACTATATATATTTTCAGTACATTTGTATGAGTAGAGTATGGAGTACATTGTTCAAAATTCAAAATTCAAACAACTCAGCAGCGTTGAAGAGAGAGAGTGCCGGTGGATCCCGCATGTACTCTAATATCTTGTAATCACTGCATATATATCATTCCCTTTATTTCCTAGATTCAGCAATAATCATTAATTTATTTTTGTGCGAATCTTGATGCATGTTGTGTGGGTGAGATAGTGGGTGCATCTGGACGTACTCGAGTGTAGATGGGCCTTTCCGGTACTCAGGATTAATTAATCTAACTGGAAAAAAGGTTCAAGCACGTTGCCAGGTTGGCAACTGGCCACGCAAAACAGTAGTAGTATCATTGAGCTAAGGCTTTGTGTGATTGTGCCCCCAACAATAGCACTAGCTTGCAGCCATGCACGGCTGCACAGTAGTAGAAGCTACCTTTCCTCCAGAAAGTTCAGGCTCGGACAACACATCATTATGATTAAGGCAACCGCAAGTACTTTGTTCACCTTGGAAACTCGGATGATCCATACCAGTAGTGTAGTACGTACTACTATTGTCTTAATTAAGATCCAATTATTTTCAAATTTCACCCGACGTCCTGACTGACATAATTTGCCTCAGCTGTTTTACTCGTACATGCAGGTACTTAGTGCTTCATAGCTGTAGTTTGTTAGGCAAATTAGGTTCATAGCTCCATATTATTAAGTGACAATATTTCAGCAATTCTATTGACTAATTAATTTTGGGTGGTACTGAGTAAAAATGGATTTTCTTGGCCCCATGAAGCAGCTCCTTCTGGACGGGTTCAGAACGATGGGATTCTAAAAAGTATGAACGTACCAATACCATTTCAAACCCATTCAAAAAACAAATGTCTTGAGAGTGAAAATTTGGTAAAATGGGGTAACTTTTTTTTAGATTGGTAAAATGTAGCAGCAACTAGTTAGACATAGCAGCAAGGTAATGGTAAGATACGATCTTACATGGACCACGCTCGTGTAGCCGTATATGCTGTTCCATTTGCCTCATCTTAGTATATATCCACTTACCCAGGCATACTGGCTGAGTGCCACCGATGAGGTGGTCTCCTCCCTCGGATCGTCCTGCCCACGCCGCTTGTCGGCCAACACCGCGACGGCCGTAGGCGCCGTGGCCAATGAGCTCGACCGCTGCAGGACAACCCACTTCGTATTTTTCTCCAGCCTGATCGATGGTGATTGGGAAGAAACACGCTTGTGTCCTAGCTCGCTTGTCTAGTGTTAGGTGACTTGGTGTTTTTCTTCAACTTGATGCTTATCCGGGAGAACTTGTGCTCTAAATGGTGGGTTTTTGCACTTTAACGTCAAATGCGCTCCTGAATGTACTACATCGGGATGAAAGTATGGAGGAGCAATTGATGAAAAGTTCTACAAGTAGTCGGCGTATTTTTAATTTGGCAATCGATTTGATTTGCACCTACATGTTGTGAATTGTGATGATGTTGACGAAAATTTAATTTACTCCTTGTATGCAGATTAATTTGTCCCTTCATCAGATCATCGAGCCCACAGGGTACGTGCGTAGCTTACGGCGTACGTTGCCCTGGATTCCCCTGCTGCGTGGCGGCTGGCCGGGCGCGGGCGGTCCATGGCATTGCGTGGCCTCCGATCCGACGCCATCTTGTGAGCTAAAGCCCTGGTCGGTAGTGGTCTCGTTGACGCACACACCCTACGCGCGTCGGTCGTCCGGCGTCTGTTTTTTTTTTCCAAAGTACACGCTTGACACACTCACATACATATATCCTACGCACGGTCCACACACATACGTGGATACGTTCTAAATATATACTTAATCTAGAGTAGTTGGCTGAACCTACGAAACACAAGCGCATAATTTAACCACTGAATATATTCATATATGTATATACTATTTCTGAGAAAATAAATTTCAGATGAGGCAGCTCGGTTCTCGCGCCCGTTTGCTAGGACGGACATTCCCGCGGCGCTGCGCGTCCACGACGTCTTGATGGGCTCAATTTGTTTCTAGATGGATCAACACCGCCGAAAAGGAATTTCAGTCCCGAGCGGGCACAGCCGGACTCAGACAAGGCACCACGCTTGCAGTACAAAACTAAGGGCCTGACCGCTTGAGTGGCTAATGGACAGCTGGGCTCTCATCATTAAAGGCCTATCACGAGGAATGCCATTACTGCCATCGTAATGGGCCAACTATTGGCACCGACCAACATTGGCAACAGACGTAATCACGTAATGTGCCAATTACTATTCTGCCGCCCCGCAACTTTGTTGGCTGCCGCTGGCCCCTCTCCCATCTTATCGGTCTACCTCGCCTGCATTTAGTGGGTGTGGGATTCCTCGATTTCACGAAGTAATTTTATACTCTCTTCGTTCTTTTTTACTTGATATAGTTAATTTTTTACAGTCAAATTTTCTAAAATTTGATCGTCAATAGGTTTAAAACTATCTAAATTGGTTATATAAAAATTATATCATTAGAATTGTTGTTGAAAATACTTTCATAATATTATAATTTTATTAGTACATCTTAATGTAAAAGTTATAAAAAGTTATGGTCAAAGTCACATCTCGAAGACCGTGAAAAGTCAACTGTGTTAAGTAAAAAAGAACGGAAGGAGTATTTCTTTAGTTTCTTATGTTTCACTTCCTAGATCAATTTGGTCTAGTTTTATTCTTATCCGATTAGTTCTCATTGGGATTTCCTTTGATGGGATTTTTGGAGCAACTCATCTGAATGGAAACGATGATACCTACTTAGAGAGACACGAGCCGAGTTGAGTGCAAATAAGCCTTGTTTGATTTTCTCCTAATGAACAACATCGCTATCAAGGTGTACGCAGGCTCCTACAAATCAATCCTAAGGATGCTCCCAATGCGCAGTATCTTAGTGCAGTTTCTTAGTGCATGGGGAGTGTTAGGATACTATCTTTCCAATGCATGGTTTCTTATAATGTAGTATCTTAGGTCCTTTTAATTAATTAGATGTAGAATCTCAAGGAGATGTTGTGTACAAGATGGAAAGGAGTTAATTTTCTTATCTATGACTTCGAGCCAGAGCAGTCTCTTATTTAGATACTGCAACAATCTCTCACCTCATTTAATCTACTGTCATCTCAGCACTTTGCCTACATGGCACCCTTAAGATACTGGCTAGGGTGGAGCATTGGGAGCAGCCTAAAGGGTAAATGGGCATGTTTTTCTCAGCCGGAGAGGCATCCACGTTGCCCGGTTTCCTCTGGGATGTCCGATCTTCCGCTTCGATCGTTTACGACCGTCCGATCTTCCTTCAGTTTTTCTTCCCTGCCTTCTCGTCGCTTGTCTCGTTCGTCCAGGCTCTGCTCCCTATCGTCCACGCCGTCCGATAAGGCATGCCTCACCCAGTGCCGCTGCCTCCTCCCCTTCCCATCCCCCTCCTCGCCTGGGGCACCGCTGTACGCAACTCATCCCTAAATTTTGGACTCAATGGCTCCTTAGCGCTCCGTAATTCCTAAAGTAGCCCCGTTAGCTCTAGAATTCCATTTTTAGCCCTCTACTAGCGCGTGCTGCCGTCGGGGACAGCAACACCTCACCTCCTGCGCTGAAGATCCGCAGTACCGACGTGATGAGCAGCACCCAAGGTGCTGCCGTGTCCGAAAGTAGCAAGCAAGGTGCTGCTTTACCCCATGGCAGCACCTTGCTGCACACCAACCGAGGGAGAGGAATTAGGGAGAGAAAGAAGAAGAGAAAAAAATAAAGAAAAACAGGAAAAACAGAAAATTAAAAAAAAAGAACATGAAAACATTTAATAAAAAAATTGAATTTCATTGAAGTTTATTTTATTCATTTAAATTATTTTCCATTTTCTGAAATTTTCAATTAAGCTCTAATTGACACAATAAAATAGAAATGGTTTATTATATTTTTTTGAAGCTTTCAAAAGACTCCCAAAAAGGGAAAACTGAAGAGAAATAATATCTTGATCGCTACGGTTCTTGATCACATTACTTCTCTATGGTGGAGTTAAAGCAAAGTAATTTATGAAGCTTGTACATAATGCAATTGAAAGGGCTGAGAACGCTTGTTGTGATTATGAATATGCCCTAAAATATAGAGGAATCGATGTCGGTGCGAATGATTCTTAAAATAAACTATTTTTTATTCAAAGTTACAGAAATGATACTATTTATTTTTTTTAAAATAATCTATTGTATGTTTTTTTTTTTGAAAATAAAAGTGTGGTGACAACATTGGTTGGTATGTTTGTTATTTTCGTAGAATATGAAGGGTACGAAATTTGTCAGACTCGCGATAATATTTTGTGATCGGCGTATATTGTTGTAGCTCGCTAAATTTCTGAAGAATTTTGTGAGGACGATTGAGATAGTAATGAGTCGTAAGTAGGAAGGTATTTTTTTTAAAAAATAATCTATTGTATGATGTTATTTTTTTAAAAAAATAAAAGTGTGGTGACAACGTTGGTTGGTTTGTTTGTTATTTTCGTAGAATATCAAAGGCACAAAATTTGTCAGACTCGCAATAACATTTTGTGATCGTCGTATATTGTTGTGCCCTTGATATTCTACGAAAATAACAAATAGACCAACCAACGTTGTCACCACACTTTTATTTTCAAAAAAAATAACATCACATAATACATT
The DNA here is from genome assembly GCA_036346255.1 of Ampelocalamus luodianensis. Taxonomy (NCBI): domain Eukaryota; kingdom Viridiplantae; phylum Streptophyta; class Magnoliopsida; order Poales; family Poaceae; genus Ampelocalamus; species Ampelocalamus luodianensis. The sequence continues at coordinate 27,468,837 of CM070625.1, forward strand.
ATTTTTTAAAAAAATTCGAGAAGTAACGTGATCAACAACCGCAGCAATCAAGATATTATTTCTCTTCAATTTTCTCTTTTCCAGAGTCTTTTGAAAGCTTCAAAAAAATAAAATAAACCATTTTCATTTTAGTGTATCAATTAGAGCTTAATTGAAAATTTTATAAAATAAAAAATAATTTAAATGAGTAAAATAAACTTCTATTAAATTTAATTTTTTTATTAAATCTTTTCATGTTCCAATTTTTTAAAAACAAATTTCTGTTTTTTTTTCGATTTTTCTCTATTTTTTCCTTTATTTCTTTTTTTTTTCAATCTTCTTCTTTCCCTATTTCCTCTCTCTCCCTATCTCCTCTCTCCTGTGCAGCAAGGTGCTGCCATGGGGCAAAGCAGCACCTTGCTGCTGCTCTCGGCTACGGCAGCAGCTTGCTACTACCAACGGCGACGGCAGCACGTCGAATACATACGCAGGAGGTGAGGTGCTGCTGTCGGGCGCACTAGTAGGAGACCAAAAATGAAATTTTAATGCTAGTAAGACTACTTTAGGAATTATGATGCTCTAATAGGCCAATTATGTCCTCGTTCCCTCATCCCTGGCGTCTGCCACTTCCTCCACTCCGCCTCCCTGCTTCTCGGTCTCTGGGCGCACAAGAACCTTGAGCTCGGCAACCTCGTCGCCGTGCTCCCGGGTTTTCTCTCCTTTGTCGCCATCCGCTCCATCCCCAGGAGCCCTCCCCGCACCTCCTCTGGGCCCCCGTCTTCGAGCTCCTCGCCGACGACCACGGTCGCCCCGCCCTCCTCTTCCTCCACGACAACCACCCCGACTCCCTCTTCCCCGGCCTCCTCTCCTCCCTCCACCCGCAGGCCAACACCCTCCTTCTCGAGGCCCACACCCCCAGGCTCCCATTCCTTCCTCCTCCCACTTCTCCCGCCTCGCGTTCGGCGACCGCCGCCGGCTGCTCGACGCCCTCGTTTCTGCGTGCCGCGTCACGCTCCCGCCGGAACTCGCGGCTGCCCCGCTCTTCGCGCGCTCCGAGAAGGACCACCCGGTCTCGCCGCGCGGTGGGAGTCCATACTGCGGCTGCACGGTGAGGCAAGCGGTGGCATGGTGCGCAGGCCGAAGGTCGAGGCGCTGCTGCTTGGGGCCAAGAAGATGCATCCGCCCACGGGCGACACCGCCGGCGAGAGGATGCGGTTGCGGAGGAGCCTCTCTGCGATGGCCGGGCCCGTCAAGAACGGGCTGCGGCAGATGGTGACGCGGTTGGCGTTGGCGTCGGCGAATTCGAGAGCAGCATACACGGACAGCAAGCATCTGGCATTGGACGACTTCTTGCGTGCCGGCGACAACGTCGGCCTGAGCCTCCGGGGCGTGCGGATGCGGTTGTCCACCGACCGCGCGTGGCCGAGCATGCACGGCAATATCAGATAGTAATGCTGCTGAATCCATACTTGATGAAGGATATATTAAGTGTGGGATATCAAGACCTGCTGATCTTCAGAAAGGCACTGCTTCACATAATGATCGATCTAATGATTATGAAGCTCTTAGAGCTGATGCCAACCATTTCTACAATATGAACATATCAAATCTGCCAGATGCAGAATCTGCATTCAACTCAACCTTCTGGCCTGAATCTTCTGTACATATGGAAACGTTACAGCTATATTCTAAGGTGGCTCCTCTGCTTCATTCATATATATATGTTGGTAGTTTTGTACTTAAGAGTTGATCTTGTTGTGTTAAACTTAAAATGGATAGTACTTATCAGGAAATATTGGATAAAAGTCTCAATCAAGTCATGATGAAAGCTGAGACATCAAGGAAGGAAGCTTTTGCTGAGCTGCTCAAGTGCAAAGAAACAGAGTCAAAAGTCACCAATGCTTTTGCCAGGGTATGCAGCCATCTATCCTCACCATCTAACCTATTCTGTATTTTGAACTGTTCAACTCATTTTACAGTACAACATGATTGGAAAACTAAGCGACAGCTGGATTCTTAACATCCCATTTCGACTAGTGTGAAGAAAATTATGCTTTTATTTCTTTGCTTACCTGGTTTCTGCTCCTTGATCAGGCAAAAGCTTCTGATTCTGCTAAAAAAAATGAGAAATGAAAATGGGGGAGGAAGGTTTTTTGGTACCCACCAGAACGCAACATGAAGATCTTGTAAAAAGAAGAAGGAAAAACTACAGGAGGATTAGACTCTTCTATGAGAAGATTAGCCATCCTAGATGAATGTGCTAAAAGCATAGGCCTTCGGATGGATAAAGCTGCAGCAGAGCTGGAAATGATTCAATCTTCCATAGAAACTCTCAGGCAGGAAAAACCAAAAACGCAAAAGCTAGAAGACAGACATGTTGACCAGGTTGAAGGGTGCACATACAGCCATGCTAGGTTGCCAGATTGCAGTTCAATTGCTCTTGGTCATGATTCATACAACTTTTGAGAATTGACATGGTTAGATATGCAAGCTACAACATGTAAATTTTCAGAGAGCTTCAAAATACGGGCACAAGGTCATGGGTGTGTTTACAAGGGAGAGATTATGAACAGAAGTGTGATGATTCATAAGTTGCACTCGCATAGCATTCAGAGACTGATGCAGTTCCAGCAAGAGGTACACCCTCTTACCCTGCTTCTCACTCTGGTTGCATTTGATACATTAGTGATTAGTCAATATGGTGTCATGAAACCTCAGAAAGCTATTTGCAGCCACGTACATTACTAAATACTATGCTGGCCTCAATGAATTATCCAATGACGTGTTTTCTCTAGATTCTTTGTTCTGCCATCTGTTATCAAGAACTGAAACAAACCAAGAATGACAACAGTGAATAATTTTTTTTTTAAAAAAAAAACAGAGGCAGGAGCACCGCCTAATTCATTAACAGAGGACTGAAAATGTACAGCATAAAGGCTGGAGCCCGAAAATCAGTTTCAGCATTCCAATCTAAGAAATCTAAAATTTCTGGATACTGCGTACCTGTGCGCTCCTGTAGCTTAGTACCACCCCACCCAAACTAATCCTACATTTCTCTTCCATATCTTAACGTTTTTTACTCCTCTATTAGTATACGGATTTCACTCTTCGTTTATATCTCAAATCCACTCTTCAACTCGACTTTTATTCGCTCCTGTGCATAACGAGCGCGCAAATGAGCGCAAAGGTACCTAGTAGATATAATTGGGAATCTACTTCCAACTGTCGTTACTGTCGGGAAGATCATGACACAATTGCAAGATACAGAGTCTACAGTGGGGAAGAAAGAAGCAGAGCACGTTGGTGATTCATCGACTCAAGGACTTGATTGTAACATATTGTTCGTCTAGAATCTTTATTGTAAAAGTTAGGTACTTATGTATATTATCTACGAATTATTATTATCTACGAATTATTATTATAAATAAGAGGATCTTTCTAAAAACAAATATTCTGCCGGCTTAATGGATCGAATATTTTATTTCCTGCAAAAGAAAAAAAGGACGTAAAAACTATTGGAAGCGTGATGTTCAAGGTATAAATCTCCGGATTTGATAAACATCATGTACATGTTAATGAAAAAAAAAACAAGTACTCCACTTTTTTGTTGCCATCGGATCTTGATAAGATGTTGCCGGATTAGATCATCGGGTTCGTCGGAAGTTAGGTTCCGGGTTCACTAGTGAAACAACCTCATTTTTTAAACAGGGTGTACCCGATTTGCGCAATAGCTCAGGATTTCGATTGCAGACCGGAATAGCACCAAATCTGCTTACAAACATTTAAAAAGTATTAACTTGATTAAATTATGGTCTAATGGCTATTTTGCAATAACAAAATGGACATCTCAAGCTCAAAGCTTATACTTACATTCAGAAGAACCGAAGAGCTTCTACAGAAAAGCTTGAGTAGGGTCGCAACCCTAACACGATCTCCAAAGTGTCATTCAATATTCTGTACATCTTCTGATGAAAATTAAGCAAGATTGAGTACATAACGTACTCAGCAAGTCACATGGGAAAGCTATTTGACTACATGTCAGGAGTTCAATTGATGATTGGGGGTTTACCATATCAGCTATATGTGGATGCATCATTTGAGTTAAAGCAGTTTGTTTTTTAAACAGTAAAACTATACTAATATAATATTAGAGGTTTACTCAACAATTGTAATTGCCATCTTAACATATCAAAATCTGTACTTATACCTCATATATTGGAATCACCAATGAACACAGCTTTATTAACCAGAAGCGCGATGCATCCGAATACTATTATTATACTCTACAGAGCTGTCCAACCTTACCCATAAGATACCTCAAACTCATACTATCATGTAATATACACGCAACCTGATAGCGTGTGACTGAGTTGAGATAACAAAGTATTTTTACTACTCAACCTTTCTAACATCTACCCGGTAGGTTCAATGTCAATACAGTCATCGGGAAACCATCAACCAATGGTGTAGTGCGCGGTTCGATGCTAACTGGTCCATACCGTTGTATAGTTCAGCGAGTGCCTTGACCAGCCCACTCCTGACTCACTCCCAATCCGCAACTGCTCTATACAACAAGAGTAGATGGCATTGTAACAACCCCAATTATATGAACAGTAATGAGGAACTGTTCATAGCATCACTGTTCATCTTTACAGATGGGGCCTTATGTTACAAATTAAAACCTTCCTTTTCTAGCCAAAATCCAAAACCTATTTGAAGTTTCAAAGGAAATACAAGTTAGTGCTTGTATTATGACTGGGAAGTATTTTTCTTATAGCCTAGATTAATTATCTTGGCCAAAAATAATTTTTGTTGAGTTCTTATAAATTATTTTGACTTGGAGGAAAAATATTTGACCTTAAATGAACCTATTCGGGCTAAGATAATTATTTATGTATTTTACAAAGTGAAACTGTGGTTTTAGAAATTTATTTGGGAAATATATTATCCCAGTAGCCTCCTTGCAAAATTTCATGATTTTACAAATTTATTTATTATTTCTAAAGCCCAGTCAAACTTTTAAACTTTGAATTTAGAGTTTGGTCAACTCTTCCGGTCTAAACCCAAGTCCTAGCACTGTAGCGACTCGAACCCCATGAGGTTGGGTCCAACCGGTACAATTTGGTCCGGCCCAGTCACGCTCGGGCGCGAGCCCAACTCCTTCACGTGACGCGAGCCGTTGATCTCTGATCGAACGGGCGGGGTTGCGACGACGCGTGGGCTGTCCACGTATGCAAAGCAATCTCCACCCTTGGATCTTGATCGAGCGACCGAGAGGCGCGAAAACAATCGGACCACTCCGGATCCCCTCTTGATCCCCACCGTTGATCCTAGATCTAACCGCTACGCCCTTTTTGTTTTGAACTTAAAGGCGCGCAGTCGTCGTGACCGTTGGATTCGAATCCTATGGTGTTCCTTTTTACCGCGTGCTTTTAGAGCCTGGTTTTATGAGACCGTTGGATTTGATCGTAGGGCCTATATTGATATAACATTCGGACCACTCCGGTTCCTTTTTCAATCTTGACCGTAGAAAGCCAATCTGACGGCGCCACGTCATCCCTTTTAAAAAGTGGCGTGTATCCTTTTAGATCGATCGTTGGATTCTAATCCAACGCTCCTTTTTGAATTTAACCACCGGACTCCCGTAGGGCTCTATTTAAATCTCAATCGTCCAGTTGAAATCGCACGGTCCATATTAATTGATATCGTTTAAATTCTTTTAAACCCTGGGTTCATCGTAGCAGCCCATTTCTAATCGGACGGTCGATGTTCTTTCGCGTTTTAGGAGGCGCGCGCGACTGCGGCTGCCAGCGGGGCCCGCATGTCAGTGGATCGCCTCTCTTCCTCCTTGCCTCTGTGCGGCGTCCTCATCAACTCTAGACACTTCCCCTTTGCCCTGTAGCTCAACATCTATATATATACCCTAGCTTTTTGCTGCTGCCATTGTTGACCGAAGGAGCTCTTCATCTTCATTACCGTTCTAGTGGAGTTTCTTGCTCCTGCCCTTTTGCTTATCTGTCCTAGCTACTTGTTTCACCTTGTGATATGAGCTTAGCATCTTTGTAGGTTGAAACCAGATTTTTCTCTCTGTTGATCAGAGCCAGTTTTCATAACTTTCGGTGTTTCTCATATCCTGGTAAGCTAAGACCTTAGTTTTTGTCATCTTAAGCACCTTAAGGACCTCTGTAGCTCACATGAATCTTTCACTTGTACATAAGTAGCTCCAACCTCTTTTAAACTGAAAAGTTGTTTTCATAACTTTTCGGTCTTTCATATCGTTTTCAAGAACTAGGGTTTCTCCTGTCAACTTATCATCCTGTGTAGGTCTCAACTGAACCCTAGTAGCATAAGCAGTGGTTCTTTTGATTTTTGTTGTCATCTTTTTAGCTTTGTCTCAAAGAGCTACCTCTGTCCTCTATTGTCGGTTAAACCGACATCTTTTAAAATTCTGTCATTTACTATAACTTGACTGATTAGGGTTAGATTAGGTTTAACTTGGGGTATAATTTTCCCTAAAAATCAGACTAAGTTCCAATTTAGAATCTTTTACTTAATCTATTTTCAGTTAACCCGAAATCTGCAGTCTACCCTGTTTTCATTTCTTTTCAAAATCTGAAAACTGAAACTTTGACCTAAGCTCTAGTTTCTATCATTTAAAGGCAGTAAATGGTAATATGGGTTATTATCTTTATTGGGGTAGGTATAACTTAAGCATGCTGTTAAACATGCATTTCCATGTTGATCATACATTTTTCTTTCATTCTGTACTTGTTGTCAACTTTGGTATTTATTGGATTTTATTGTCTCTTCTAGAATCTGGTTCTTCTGAGGTGTTTGAATCTATTTCTGAGCAACCAGAGCCTGCACAAGAAGTATATTATTATCAAGGCAAGCATCTTCTTTGCACCATGTTGATCCCAAAGTTTTATACAATAGATTTTCAAAATACAGTGACACCTGTTGCATGCTAGTTTTCTGAAAATACAATTGTGATCTGTTAGTAGTTAGTTATGACCTAACATTGTGGATTACCTTAATTGTAATCATACACTCAAACTTACAGTAGTACTGTATACTACAAGATTTATTTTCAGAGTTTGCTTAGCCATGCAGTCTAGATAACTTTAGAGTTGGACAAGATTATCTTGTCAAACATGGGAACCCCAAAAGAATTTCAGTTATTTCAAACTCTTTGTCCAGTTTACTTACACCAAAAGTGAATTTTACATTTCAATTGATCTGGACAAGAGGAAGCTAGTGGTGGTGCCTTCGTGCACGAGATTGAGAATTGTGGTGGACTTATCTGGACCAATTAAGGACTAAACTCTGACTATTCAATTCAAGTCCCCCACGTACTTCCACACGCGGTGTATGGGCGCTGTTTGGTTAAGTAAAGGGTTAATGCTATTGTGAGGACCCCGATTTATTCGACTTGTAATGCTTAGTCTTCCATTGACCCTAGCATCACAACTCAAATAAACAAAGCCTCGAGATATGTATACTTCCCAGAAATGCAGTATACACACCCCGTTACAAAATCATGCATCAATTCCATACATCATAATGACAACCAGTCTAGCAAAAGACATACATAATATAAAGTTATTACAACAAAGAGGCCAACTAACAAAAAACAACAAACATTAATAACAGCGGAAGCAAAAGTGCCATAAGATGGCTAAGACAAGAGCCAACCGGTTAGCCACATAACCACAGGGCAACCGACCGGGCCGCCAAGCTAGTCGTCCATACCGTAGCAAAACTCACCAAAGTTGATCCCTTGGGGATCAACCTTCTTCCTCTGCAACAATTAAGCAAAGCAAATGAGTACAAAATTGTACTCGCAAGACTTACTGTAACAAACCTAGTTACTAATACATGCAAAGCTTTAATCAAAGGAGAAGGCTCAAGGTTAATTTTCAAAGATAAAGCAAGTTTTATTTGCAATAGATAATAATTTGAAAGCACCTTTGACAATCTGAATTTTAATTGCATAAATAACAACGATACAATAAGTAACAACAACAACCTGGAGATGACTAACCCAATAGCCATCACAACAATAGTACGAATTACCCATTCGCACCACCCATGTCAAGTTTTAATTAAAAAGGTTGTAGTCTAACTCTTGGAAGACCTTGCCAAGCGCGTCCATAACCTAGGACGAGGCTATTCGAATAATTTTAACCCTGCAGGGGTGTACCAATGTACCCACACCTTAGACTGCCTTTAAGCCACATGATTAGCACACTTCCGAAGGTATGCCGGCACGGCTAAGTCCTACGAGATATTTCCAATATTGTGTATCAACTACGAGCCGCTCGTATGGATAGAAACCCATACGCTTACATTGTAAAGCCGTAAAGACAACTACCCCTTGGGGTAAAGCTTTACGGACAATTACAATGCTCCTGTCACATACCCACTCATTTTACCACAACACAACACACGCACACCCACCTGCGACTCATAGCCAACACACGCCAAAGTACTAGGTCAAGAGAGGTCCAATACCCTCTAGTGTGGTTAGCACGCAAGAATGCTTGGTTTAGTGTAACAAGATGTTCGGTCTTTGTCGACTCGGGCACCGTCCCATTCACACCCATAATCACACCATCTTACCATTGTGCCCAAGTCCAAATCATTTTGTTTTTATTTTTCTTTTAGTTTTCACAAGTAAACATGGCGCAGTGCCGAAATCATAAGTCATAATAAGTTTTATGTGATCAAGGTTATCGACAAGTTGATAACCGCCCAATTCTACCGGTACCTAAGCATTCTAAGCATGACAATCGTAAAGACAATAAAAGAGCATAATTAAATCACTGGGCTCTAATTCACTAGCGATATTAATAACTTATGTTTTGTGGCAGGGGATAAACAATTTAAGGGAAACCATGCAATGGGATTAGCTACCTCTAATCGACAAAATAAATCTTGACACAAGAAGCATGCATACTTAGGTTTTGCAAACAAGATATTAGAATTTAAAAGTAGTAGGAGTAATATGATCAAATGGTGTTACACTGCTTGCCTTGTTGTAGATCACTTTCTTGCTGCAGAGGATTCACTCACGTAATCAATAATTCCTTCGGAACCTAACGCGAAAAGGCGATAACCAAATAAGAACAAGAACTCCAACAGCAAAAGTTGTCCAAATGTAATGAAATTTATACAGCAGCCAGAGGATGATTTTAGACAAATTTAGAAACAAGAAACATGTCATTTGGACTTAACATGCAAAAGTTATAGCTAAAACAAATCCTATCAGCCTGATAATTCAATTTTAATTCTTAGTTGTTACTGTTTATGGCATAAATTTCTAGAATGAACTAGAGTTTGAAAATTTTATGGTAGGTAGGTTAAGACATTCTAAGAACAACAAAATTGAGTTTGCACAATTTGGAGTTGAAATGAATTAGTTATGATTTTCTATAGTTGTACAACTAGCATATTTCACTTTACAGGAACATAAATATGAACAAGACCTATGCTAAGCTAAAGTACACTACCAGAGTAATTTTACAGACCTGGGTTTGCTCAAAAAGGAGTTATACTCAAAAAGTTATACATTTTACAAATTCTTAAGTGATTTTCCCATCCCTTACTTCATTTAAGCTTCTACTGCAAGTTTCAATTAATTCCAGACTAGAAAAGTGACCACAAATACTCTCGAATTACAATTTATCCTACCACAAAGCTACTGCAACTTGAATCGTTCAAAAAGGAGCTACAGAGACAAACTTATGCATTTATGAAAATTGAATCTACAAAATACTTAGAAAACTGGAGCTCTCGGGAGGTCCAAAAGAACTAGAGAGCACGGGGAGGTCGTGGCCGTTAAGATTGGATCTAACAGTCCTGATGAGACGGGCGCACAGCGCACGCGAGAGGAGCTCCTGGCCGTCAGATCAAGATCTGGCGGTCCCGAGCACTAGGGGAGGTCCTAGAACTTCAAAACCCACGGAGGAGGTCTGGACGGTCAGGATTTCTCGGGGGAGGTCCCGACGGTCTAGATCTCCAGGAGAGGTCCTACGGCTTAAGACCATCGAGGAGGTCTTGACGCCTAAGATCTCCCAAGGGAGGTCCTAACGGTCGCGATCAAGCGGAGGAGGTCTGAACGGTAAGATCTAAGGAATGGGAGGTCGGAGCGGTCAAGATCTACCGGGAAGGTCTTGAACGATCCAGATTTAATCGAGGGAGGTCCGGTGCGACAGGGTTTTCGCGGGAGGAGGTCTGGACGGCTCAGATGGATCTGGGGAGGTCCTGATCGATCCAGATCAAGGCGGAGGGAGGTCTAAAGCGATAAGGTTTTATAGAGAGAGGTCTGGACGGCTCCGATCTCCACGGGGAGGTCTTCAACGGTCCAGATCTGCCCAAAGAGGTCCTAGACTATACGATCTTACGGAGAGAATCCAAGGGTCCAGAGTAACCCTCAAAGAGGTCCTCGACGGTTGAGATTGATCTAAGAGGTCTTAACGGTCAGGATCGACACTAGGGGGAGGTCCTGACGCTTAAGGTTTTTACGGAAAGGAACTCTACGGTTAGATCTACCCTCACAGAGGTCTTCAACGGCTAAGATAACAGGAGGAGGTCCTATAACTTAACGATTCAATAGTAATGAATCTACCGCTCAGATCAAATCTCGGGTGACCCTAAACGGCTGAGATTTAACTCAGGGGAGGTCCTGAGACTAAAGTTTTTGCGAGAAGAGACCCTAAGGCTGAGGTTTAGCTCAGGGTGATCCTACACGGTGAAGATTACGCCCGGGAGGACCTAGACGGCTAGGATATAACCGAGGAGGTGGTCCTGGCGCTAATGTTTTACAGACAAGATCCTACGGCTAAAAGGTAACCCTACAGAGGTCATCAATGGTGTAGATTGATCCTAGGAGGTCCTGTGACTTAGCTTCTCGAACAAGGGCCGATGGGAGGTCTTTTGCAAAGAGGACCTCAAGTGGTCCTGGTGGTCTTTGTAAATGACCAGGGAGGTCTTTTACTGAAACACCAAGGGTGCTCCAACGGCCCGCATTAGATCTAAGGAGGTTCTAAATGGCTAGGATAGGACCGGGGGTCCTGACAAACTAAGGATTTTGCACAAAAGATCTAACGGCCTGTGTCTAACTCTAGGAGGTCATTTAACGGCCAAGATTACACTAAGAGGTCCTTAACGGTGGAGATCAAATCTAGGAGGTCGTGAAGGTGGTCTCAGGCGGCGGTTCAAACAGACGACAACAGAGAGAGGTTGAGGCCCACTCGTAAGTGATCGAGAAAAGACCTTCCGACAAAGAATTTAATGGCAAAACCCAATTAAACACCGGTTTTAACATTAATGGTGCGCTGGAACGCTGCGGGACTTAAAGACTCGGCCTCTGAGCAATGACACAAAGGCGCGATTGAGACATTATTAATACCCAATGATTAACACTGATTGGGCATTAATGTTGTCTGAAATTTTTGACGAAAACGGGAGTTTCCTCCCGGCAAAACCCGTGCGACTACAACGGCTTGCCGCCGGTGATCCTGGCTGCGGTGGCACCAACAGAGAACTGAAATGGAATCGCAATAGCGATAGGAACCTAGTGGTGGCAACCTCGCCGGCGGCGGCGGTCCAGAACGCCGGCTAGCCGGAAAATCGAAAAGAGGGTTTATTACTGCAACTTGAAAACAGCCAAAAGCTTTGCTGTGATCCTAGGGAGTGGGTGCCAGGACCTCTATGGACTAATAAGGAATTACCTGGGTGGAGGGGGAGCTCCCAAGATGGCCGAGCGACATTACCTGGAGGGCTCACGGACTTGAAAAAGAGAGGTGCAAAATGGCACCCTGAGCAAAATGAGTGGCACCCAAGTATCAAAAGAGCTTTATTATGGTTCACAGAAGCTACTGGAACAAATAATTTGAAAATGGGCCACTCACCTGAGCTGAGGAAGAAGATGCCCAATTTCAGCCGAAATTTGAATAATCCCCAAATTGGACAGATCCTGCGAATCAAATCCAAAATCAAGTGATGGGATATGTTCAAGATGGTAAGGAGGTAGAAATGGTGCAACAATCAATGGGGAGAACCACTAGAGCACCAAGAACACCAAAGAACTCCAAAGGTCAACAATGGTGCTTTTGGTCGGATTTGTAGTATGGAGCTCCAAAAGTGAAGATGGAACTTGAGGGTGGTCTAAAGAAGGACCAGGAGGTATGAGGGATGCTTAAAAAGCTTTGAAAGGGCTTTGACAAGGATTTCCTTCGGGAGGCAAAAGGAGCATGGCTCGTGACAAAGCTGAAAGTGAAAAGGTGGAAGAGGATAGGTTAGGGCATGGCTCGGCCGACAAAGAAAAGAAGGTAGGTGGTGCACTAGGGCATGGCACGGCCGATCCTGTCTCCCACAACACTTGATGTCGACTAGGGTAGGTGTAGGGAATAAGAAATGACACTGCCATACTCTAGCTACTGCTCACGCATGTCCAGAGGTAGGAGACGACCTATAATGCACTCGGGTGACTGTCGACCGTTGGATTCAACGTGGACAGCTTAGATCTCAGACCTCGGGTGCTTTGAAAACAACAGAGGAGGAGGAGGGGTGGTCGTGGCGGCTAGATCAAAATCGGGCGGTTGTGGGCGCCCGGGAGTCCCGAGGTGAAAAAGGGGGTAGGGGGTGGTCGTGGTCGTTGGATGTTGATCCGACGGCTCGGCCCTATGCGCTCGAGCGCGACTAAGCGCACCTGGTCCGACCGAGTTGGTCGAGTTAGGCTCGGGCTCGAGCCCGAGTCTGACTCGAACCAGAGTTCTAATTTTTTTATTTTTAAAAGAGCTGAACTTTGGGGAAATTGGTTGAGGTAGCAAATTGACTCCAAAAATTCAGAAAAGTTTACAGGAGCTTGCTGACTCAAATATTAACCTTGAGTAAAATTCTCAGAGGTTTTGGTGTTGCACATATTCCCCCAAAAATTCTACAATGCTGCTGGACCAAGGTTTGACCAGAGTTTAAATTGGGTTGACTTGCCTCCAAAAGCATTCAAACAATTTCTAAAATTGTGAAATTTTTCAGAGGGGTCACACATCAATTCTAGAACTTAGGAAAAGTATTTTCAGGAGATGATCCAAAGGTTTGACAAGATTGTTTTTGGAAACTGAGATTTTGGATTAAAAAGACTTGTGACTTTGTATTTCCATAACTTTTGTCCAAGAATTGTTTGGTACAACAGGAAATACATGATGTAAGAAAAAGTTTTAATTTCTACTCATTTTCTTACATTTGAACCACAAGTCTAAAATTGGGATGTTACAGCTATTGAGTTGGAGACAGGGGAGTAAGGATATGTGTATTGATCTTGTATGACATAGATGCTTTGGTCTTCGGACTGCGTTTTATGCCATGTGAGTTTTATATCGATATCAGATGTTCTTAGGAGGGTGAGGGCGTATTTGTGTTCCATCGCATGTACGTACCTTAAAGATGTCGATTGCAATCTAATATGGGTAGCGAACCCAGTTTGTATTTCTTTTGTTTGGGTCGGCATTCCTGACGCAACATGTGTGCCCCGGTTAAGCAGATGATATCAGTCGTTGTTTAAGCGAGATCAGTTCACACATGGGTATCCAACTCAATAGTGTCAACTTGTTGAAAAATACCAAATCTTAGTTTCCCCGGTCGGCATACCAATGGAAGTGTGTCATCATTCGGAGGCATCCGAAGGCAACGGGCTAACTAAGTCGTGTGGGTAAAGATGTACACCCCTGCAGGGTATCAAACTATTCGAATAGCCGTGTCCACGGTCATGGACGATAACTTGAGTTGATGTCACCTGTATAGAGATTTGATTTAAACTTTTATTTTGGTTTCTGGTTCAGCATGAGGGAATTCATGCATTGTATTGTTTACATTTATTTTCATTTACTTACTGTTTTAATCCAACTTTGATTTATTAAATTGCTTTATCAAAATCTAGCAATTGTAGGCTAAGATGTATTGCTTTATGCAAAATTGAACCATTATGCCTTCCTGTTGTAACCCTATGCATGTACTAATCTAAATCCTTTGAATAGGTTCTAACAAACACTTTCTTTTATTAGTTTGTGTAAGTCTTGCTGAGTACCTTCTGTACTCAAGGTGCTATAACCTATTGTTGCAGGTGAGGATGGTTATCTCTATGAAGTGCCTGTTAGCGCCGATCAGGGTGACGCTAACGAGTAAAGCTATTTCTTTCCTCCACGCAATCGTCTGCGGGTGGATGGGGCCATTGGTGGTTTTGTTGTTTTATTTTGCTTCCGCTGTCAGTCTTTTGTAGTGACCAAGTCACTTGATAATGTAGCATTAAACCGAAAATTGTAAGCTGATGTTTAATTATGTAAATGTATGACTTATATGTGTGTGATGCAATGTTGTTTAAGGATATATGTGCAATGGTCACTGATCCTGGGAACCATTGTGAGACATATATCCGGGATGCCTAAATATTGGGTTTGTTACTTATTAAATTTATGCTTCTAGCATAAAGGAGCAGCACTGTTCCTTAATTAAGAATTGTGCTACAGTATAACTTTAATTAAATACATTTCCAATATTTCGGGGCGTCCACAGGCATCCTGTAGATATTCAATCGGAAGAGTAGTGTACTGAGCTAAGTTGGATATACCAAACATGTGGTTGAACGATTTCTCTGTCTGTTATTTGGCACAAGGTTCTAGTCCTTACCTGTCCTCCAGCGAGGTGATGGACTAACATCCAACTCGTGGCTGTCCACTTCTTGATCTCACCTTCGACTCACTTTTATCAAGTTTATTGGGTTATCCAACTTCCCGATCTCAACCCTCAACTCTCCACCAAAACCATTGACGGTTAGCCAATATTACCTTTCAGTATTCGTAAATACATTGTGTGACAATGCCAAACATTTATTAACATTTTATATACCTTAAACTTGTCAAGGTGAATATAGCCTACAAATAAACAGGTGGGCTTGTATGTGGAGTGATAGGATATATCTAATCATCATGGTATTCAAAAGTATTATTTCAATAAAAAAGTAATTGGCATGAATACGATAATAAAAGTAATAATATAAGTACATAAAATATAGGCTCAAAATGATCAAAGAATGCAACTTGCCTCCATATCCGCAGTCCTTGACTGGATTTACCTTCCCTGCATCTTGATCAACTCCCTCTGTAGCTTGATCAACAAAGTTGAGTTCTAATGTGGAAGAAAATCAAATAAATAAGCCCGGGCTTGACAAGAAGCAAGCTGGGAACAAAATAAAATAAAGAAATTCAGAAAGAACATAAAAAAGGTGGTGTGGGCGATTAGGATTTATTAGGTTCTTGATTTGGCTAAACGAAGTTAAAAATGGGATTCATAGACTCGAAACGGTCTATATATATATATATGTGTGTGTGTGTGTGTGTGTGTGTGTGTGTGTGTGTGTGTAACGGGTCTGGAATGAACAGTGATGGGTGAAAAGCATTTAGGCCCCTAAAAATATGTTTTGGTAATTTATGATAATATGTGAAAATAGGACTTATTGGTTTGTTGAGTTTTTACAAGGCCTAGTCCCATTGGAAAATATGATCTTGAAGATGCATGCTAAAAGTTTTATGAAGATCAAATTTAGCTCAAGGATAAGGTACAAGTGGTTTTGGTTTTATTTTCTTTTACCGGTCTTAGGAGAAATAGATGGAAGACCGGATTATAGGTTAAATGTCGTACTATTAAGAGGGATCATGTCTTGTAGCTTGAAGGCATGTCTTGTGCTTTATGGATCAATTTAGGATCATGTATGCATATGGATTCTCTTTCTAAAACCAAATATGCACTCGTCAGACAATCGGTACTACTGGCGTTATGCATGGCGGTACTACCGCACTCCGGTTGTTCCGGTCGTTAGTTGGCGGTATGTTTTTTACAGAGAGTCTCTTTTCTGGTTTCGGTGCCAAAACCTAAGCGCGGTAGTACCGCCAGTGTTCAAGCGGTATGACCGGAATACGGTAGTACCGCAGGTGTTAAGCGGAACTACCGCATGCCGGTTATTCCGAATGTTAAGCGGTATATTTTTTTCCAGTAAGCACCCTTTTGTCTCTCTTGGAAAACGGTAGTACCGCAATCTCCTTGCGGTATGACCGCACTGCGGTAGCACCGCTCGTCAGTTGGCGGTAGTACCGCTCTGCAAGAATAAACGGCTATGTCGTCATTTAATGCGTCTGTTTCTAGCCGTTCTCTGTAGTAGTTGGAGAAGTGCGGTAGTACCGCCCCTTGCATGGCGGTAGTACCGCATGTGGCTGAAAAAATGGATTTTCTTCTCCAACGGTTATATTTGTTGTTGTGGGTATAAATACTTCCCCACCAGCTCAAGGACAGTGGGCTAGACCACATTTAACATCTTAGAGCCTTGTGCATTCATTCAACTCCTCAAATTCATTTGTTCACTCTTTGAGAGGTTGTTGAGCTCATTCAAAGTGCATTCATCATTCTAGTTGATCCTTTTGCACTTGAGTGTCGTTAAGCGAAGGTCTTGGTTTGTTACTCTTGGAGTTTTGCCGAACTCCTATACGGCTTGGCGGTGATTGCACGGTGATATCTTCAAGAAGATTATGAAGAGGCCCGGTGCCCATATTGTGAGTGGTTTGGTGTTCACCATCTCCGGAGTGGAGGAAGAACAACCAATAGTGATCGAGGAAAGGCTTAATACGTGGAGCCGACTTGATTGGTTCAAGCTCCCTCAACGTGGACTAGTGAAGACCGGCAAGTCTTCGATACCACGGGAAAACATCGTTGTCTCATTGTGGTTATTCCTAGTCTTTACTCTTCCGCATTTATATTTCTAGTTTGATCTTTGTGCTTGTATTGCTTAGCTAGAAGTATAATTTGTTTAGACTAAGTTATTAATTAGCTTCTCTCGTTAATTTGTTTAAAAGTTTAAAAACCTCCTATTCACCCCCCTCTAGTCGGTTATTCTTGATCCTACAATGGGTTTGATGAATAGTTCTAGGTTGGTACTATTTATAGAGGATCGGGTATGAACCTATAGAAAAATATACTCTCACCATTCGTGTTACCTTCAACTTACCAGTTACCACTGTTGTTGAACCATTGAATATGGTATGGGTGGGGATGAGGGTTGGTCGGCAAAGCAGGCTTCTCTACCATATCCATACTCGCCAAATTGTTGCAACTCTCACCATCAACAATTATGTGAATCGAGCGTTCCTTGACAACGCCGTTGATTTGGAACAAATTATGGCGCTGATTTTGCTTAGCACGAGAAACTTGAGCACATAGTACGCGTTGCACTATAATGCTCAAATACTTGTCAGCATCTTCAGCGCTAACATGTTCCGCCTCATGATCAGATTCATCATCATTTCCTGCAGGGTCAGTTGCAAGCATAGCATATGTTTCATCATCAAAATCACTAGCAGAGGAATACCCACCATCGTCGTGTATAATCAATACACGCTTGTTTGGATAATCCCGCATCATGTGTCCATAGCCTTTGCACTGATGGCATTGAATATCCTTAGTTCGTCCTGTCGAAGCAACCGAAGATGAGGTTTTTGCAGAAGCTTGTGGTGCTGATTTGGTTGCTTCAAAAACTCGTGGTGGTGGATTTGAAGTAGCGGGGCGCAGCTTGTTGTTGAAGGGTGGCGGTGGGGGTGCACTGGTGGCTAGGGCAGTAGAGGTGCGTGGTGTCCATGAGTTTGTGTGACCTGCAGAAGAGTTCGATCGTGTCCTCGTCTGGTGTCCCTGCACTTCACGTTCAACTTGCAAGCAAGATGAAACAATCTAGTAATGGAGTTGTAATCTTTATAATCAAGGATGTCTTAAATTTCTCGATTCAATCCTCCCAAAAACCTAGCCATTGATGCCTCCTCATTCTCATCTAAACCACAACGCAACATACCAATTTGCAATTTTTGATAGTAGTCTTCCATAGACTTTGTACCTTATCGTAAGCATTGCAATTTATTTAAGAAATCACGAGCATAATATAAGGGAACAAATCGATGCCGCATAAGCAATTTTAAAGCCTCCCAAGTGTTAGGTATGTTATTGGGATGTTGACGACAATGTTCTTCCTACCAAATAGAAGCAAAGTCGGTAAATTCACTAGTAGCAGCCCTAACTCGTCTAATCTTAGAAAAATTCATGACAAGCAAATTTTTGATCCACAGCTAGTTCCCAATTAAGATAACCATTAGGATCATATTTACCATTAAAAGAGGGTATAGTGAATTTAACCTTAGCAAAAGAATCATCGTGGCCACGTACCTCACGTCGTGGGGGGTTTCGTCGCATACCTTGTCGATTAAAATGCAACTGTCGACGAGCTCGATCGCTGTTGTGGTTACCCATGTCATTGGCCTCGGTATCAGTCACGTAGTCGAATTCATCTTGTCCTTCTACCATCGGGGCAGCAGGGGGAACAACAGTGGATGCCTGGGCAATCTCGTCAAGGCGCGCCATAATACGTGCCAAAGAAGTGTTAATGACGCCTTGCGCTCTCTCCATCGCGGCGAGCGTGGCATTTGTCTCAATCTGAGCGCCCTCAAGTTGAGTAAGTCGCTCATTCGTGACTTTGACATCTTCCTAAAGACCCTCCGTACGAAGATTCATGATGCGTTGAAAAATATTGCACGATTGCCTTTGTATGAGGAGTATGAGTGTATCCCCATCCAAATGCTCCGCAGAACCTGCCATTGTTAGCAAAACATAAGTATATGTCCATAACAACTACTAGGATGTAGTGGTCCAAAAGTCGCTCACACTCAAGCCTTCTATCGAATTCTTATCAAGCAAACAGGGGTGATCGGCAACCAGTGGTATCAATGTATCTCCGAAGATTGGATGGGGCGATTTCCAGGTGAAGTTCAGCCTGTACGGTGTAGAAAAGGTGTAGCTGGGAAGGCTCAAGTATGGTAGCAATGGATTAGCAACTATCAAATCAGAGAATGCAAGCTGAAAAATCGTTCAACGTCGGTTAGTATTGGCCATAAAGCAATGAGGTGATGTGGAGGGGCTTGTGGACTCATCATCGTCGGAGTTGGAGATTGAGCATTCTTCTCCTGACATCTACTTTTCTATGCAATCATCCTTGGTTGAGGTAGATATTTCATAATTATCTTGAAGTTGTGTCCACATCTCGTGAGCGTTCTTGAGATTGCATACTTCATTGAATACCTCTATACTCAAAGCACTAAATAAAGCGTTAGTTGTTTGAGTATCAAGATGTAAGTATTTCTCTTCCTCATTTGTTGGAGCAAGATGATCCAATGGAGGAGAAAGCCTATATCTACAATCTGCCATATTTTTTGGCTCATGGCCTTAAAATAATATGACATACAGATTTTTGAACAAACATAATTTGTGCCATTAAATAGAGATGCTTCACCTAGGTGCACTATATCACTAGTGACTATCTTTTACTCTCTAGACGGTTAAGTCTAATAAAATGAGAGACCAAGTTTTGATACCACTTGTAAGATCGAGGAGGCCGACTAGAGGGGGGTGAATAGTCATTTCTAAAAATTCTCTAAGACTAAAACCGATTTCTAATACGGAAGCTAACGACAATCTAATTTTGCACAATTGAAGCCTAAATCAACTAGTCTTTACTAAGTGCATCAATAATTCTGAGACTATTGATAATGGTAGCAAACATATAAATACATGAAAGCAATTTAATTTTATGAATATAAATTGCACAAAGTAAAGCACAAAAGAACAAACCACAATGACACAACGTTGTTTTACTATGGTGTTTGGAGACTTGTCGGTCTCCCCTAATCTACGTTGAGGTAAGCTCAACCATGTTGGACTGGCTCCACAACTTGTGCCAACACCTCCAAGGTAAGTCCAACCACTTGAACCGGCTCACAACACGAACCAACACCTTGATCCACTCGGGGTTGCTCTTCCTCTACTCCGGAGATGGCGAGCACCAAACCACTCACAACCGCCGGACCTTCTCACAAGCTTCTTGAGAAGATCACCGAACCACGATGCCTTCACGCCGTCTAGGTATCGACAAACACCAAGAATAATAAGTCGAAACCTCTCGCTTGACTCTCACCAAGTGCAACACATGCACAATTGGACGCTCAATCCAATTCTAGTTGCAACACATACAACTAGACCATCTCCCTTTGCTCACAAGGTGCAACACATGCATAATTGAGAGGAGAAGCTCACACTAGCTCAAGAGAATGAAATGTGATACCAAGAGTTGCCCTCCAACCAGCCAAGGTGAGTATTTATAGCCCACACACAAAAACTAGCCGTTGGAGGAGAATTGTCAAAAATTAGGGAAACCCGGTTAGTTCGCAGGCACAGGGCCGGTCAGTCCGGGCTACAGTGCAATGGTTATAAAAATAGCCATTACATACAATTCCCGGTCAGTCCGCCCTCATAGGGTCAAGTCTGATCGGACCCCCGGTCAGTCCGGGCCTTCCGTGAGGAAGAAAACTGAAAAACATGCTCTTTAGAAAAGGTTGACCGGCCTTTAAGGGCAGTCAGTCCGCACCCCCGGTCAGTTCGCACTTTCAACTGCGGTCAGTCCGCATCTGGATTTCAGCACAGGCGACACTCGGAAAAAAAATCATAACTTTTGACTCCGATGTCGGAATTGAGTGATCTTGGACTCTATTGAAAGCTTATTCAGAGGGCTACACAAACCACCTGATTGTATGATCTCAAACACATTAGTTCAATACATAAAGCACAAGAACTTCAGAGAGTCATAACCATGGTCTAAGTCCAAGAAAATAGTAACAAGCAATATTAGACCATGTCAAGGGAAAATGTATGAATCCCAATAATTTGCAAAACATATTTACAAACTTAGATTATGCCACAAGGAGTAGGTATATGGACTTCAACCATTTGTTAAACATATTTTCAAAGTATAGTCACATGCTACAAGGATTAGACATATGAGCCTCAACTATTTGCAAAACACATTCGCAAATGATAACATCATCCCACGGAGAGCTAGAGCAAGCGAGATTGAGGTATCAACACTTGATGAGACTCAAGCTACTAGACAAGACCCCTCTTAATAGTACGACAACCTATACTATCAATCCGGTCTTACAACCAAACACCAAGACCGATAAATGACTAGGAACACATTTTTAGCCCTAGCTAGTCATACCTTTGCCTTGAGTATCTTGAAGCTTGGTGATGCACATCTTCACTTCAAGTGCGGGTCATTATCTTGATTTGCATCAACCTGTGATGCATCATTCACGTGCCTTCCATCAGCACATGATGGGTCTTCTCTTGACTTGATGATCAACTTATGTTCATCTCCTCTTCTTGAACATCATCAATACATGATGATTTTCTTTTCTTCGGGATCTTGATGTGCATGAATACATGATGCATCCTTCACTTGCCCTTCATCATCATGGAACATAACCTATTTACCCAACTCATGAAAAATGTTAGTCCCACAATGTGATTGTCATATTACCAAAACATACCATTAACTCATAATGGTGGGTCAAGATACTTCAATCTTTCCCTCTTTGGTAATTCATGACAACCACCTCAATTGCAAATAATTGAATATAGAGCAATATGAGTATATATGAACTACACAAGTTTTATATACTCAAGGATATATTTCAAAGTAGAGATCCTTAACATATGTGGAAAAAGGAATATGGATCAATACTAATGAAACCTCAAAATATAGAGTGAACCCCCCTAAATGTATGCATACACTAATATGTAATAAGAACATATGCACATATTCAAGTTAGACTTTTGGTGGAGTTCAACTTATATTTTAGATCCGAGGAATACAACAAGATATAAGAATATGATGTCGAGTGCATTCCTCCATGATTTTCACCTTTTCATCCAAATAAGACTACACAATAGGTATGTCAATAAAAGTGTTAGTCTCACATATAAATTTGTTATTAATCACAAAAATACTCTATTAACTCATAATGGCGGGTCTAGATTCTTCAGGCCCATGGTGACACTAATATGTAATAAGAACATATGCACATATTCAAGTTAGATTTTTTGTGGAGTTCAACCTATATTTTGGATCCGATGAATGCAATAAGATATAAGAATATGATGTTGAGTGCATACTTTCATGATTTTCATATTTTTATCCAAATAAGACTACACAATAGGTATTAGTTTCACATATAGATTTGTTATTAATCACCAAAATACTCTTTTAACTCATAATGACGGATCTAGATTCTTCAGGCCCATGGTGAGCTATTGGAGTTTTGGAGAAGGCGAAGATGGTTGGGTAGTGGCAAGGAGCTGGTGGAGGGGTTGCGAAGTAGGAGGTGGGAGGGGCTTGCTCGGTGTTGGGGTAAGTTGGTGCGGGGCATTGATGGAGAGGAAGCTATAAGGGTTTTATTCCTAGGGTTGCATGAATCCTGTTGGAATCTAATGGTCTATATTGTACCCGATTTGTGTGGAGAAAAACAGTATCGTGTCCGTATGTGAACCAGAATGCCCATATTTACTTCTTTTTTTTTGCCTTATACCTAGTTGAAACTATTTTAAAACCTCAAGTTTGTTTTTGAATCTATATTGAAATTCAATGAAAGTTGAAACTCAATTTTGAAAATTAGAATCACTTTTGAACCTTGCAATCCCATTGTGTGAGCACTCGACAGGATACCGTCCGCTGGCAGCTCTCTAGTTTAATTAAAGAAGAGAACCCAATAAGGTTAATTAGAGACATGCAAGCCTCTCTGCAAGTCTGCGTAAGCAAGCTAATTAATTCTAGATAGTACAATCAGCTCGCAGATATCATGGAGCAACTGACCATAGCGGCATAGCCCCTACTCCATAATTCGCTTCATGCTGCCGACCACAGCTACCTTCAATCCGCGGCATGCTCGTGACCTCTAATTCCTGTACTTCCACTCTATCTTCGGTAATAAAAGGAGGAGTTTATCCCGTACAGTGGGACAATATCCTTTCCTTTCTCCTATACACGCGGTTAGCCTCTCTCATCTCTCCCAAATTTCTCATCGAGGTGCACCAACATGTGAACCCAACCTAACAGGGACAAAGTCTCTCCCTGCCACCCCCGTGACTTGTGAACGTATCCATGCGTCCACTTCTTTCGCAACCATTCAAACCATCGCCGTCCCACTTCTTCGTCACATGCACACACCGAAATTTGTCGTTGTCACACTTCTTCTTTACATGCACACACCGAAATTCGTTGTCGTTCCGATCCTTCCTGTCTAACATTCGCTTCATGCCTCAGAAACCCCGACCCCCTCCGACACTCAACCTGTGGGTTGCAACAGTGGCATGCACCAAGATGTGGGGACTCGACAATGTAGGAGGCGACAACGCGGGGAGGCAGCGCCAGTGACAGGAGAAGGTAGCAGGGAGGGGAGGTGGCGTCGGGGATGGGAAGGCGCAGGGAGGGAAGGGAGAAAAAGAGGAGGTGGTACTTTTCTTTTCTTATCTCAACTAATAAAAGAAGGAGTTTACCCCTGCGTAGCGGGGCGATGTCGTTTCTTCTATGCACGTGGTTGGCCTCTCTCACCCCTCCCAAATCCCTCATCGAGGCACACCAACATATGAACCCAACCTGACAGGGACAAAGTCTCATCCCGCCATCCTCCCGTGACTCATGAACATATCTATGCCCCACTTCTTCTGCAACCACCCAAACCATCGTCGCCCTACTTCTTCTTCACATGTACACACCGAAATTTGTTGTCGTACCAATCCTTCATGTCTCACGTCGCGACTCGTCACCTGCACCCGTCTGACATTCGGTTCGTGCCTCAAAGACCTGATTCCCTCTGTTACTCAGTTCGTGGGTTGTAACAGCAGCGTGCACGAAGATGAGGGGATCCGACAGCGTAGGAGGTGGCGGAAATGGGAGGTAGTGCCAACGACAGGAGGAGGTAGCGGGGAGGGGAGGTGGCGTCGGGGTCCTCAGGGATGGGAGAAGGCATTGTGAGGGAAGGGAGGAAAGGAGGTGGTACCTTGGAGGAGAAGCGATGGCAACGGTGCCGGGGAAGGGTGGGGAGGCAGCGACGGCGCACGGGGAAGATGCAGAGACGATGACGTCCTTCCCTTGCCACGCCACCATCTCAAGTTCACCGCGTCGTGTCCTCTTCATTCTAATCCCCCTGCGCCGCTGCCACCGCCTCCTTCTCTGTGCTGGTCGAGCGAGCATCACCGTCGCCTCCTCGCTTACCACCACGACGCCGCCACCGCCTCCTCCCCCAGCCTCCCACCTCATCTCCGTAATGTGCCTAGTGAGGGCCGTAGAGGCCAATGGCGGTGAGAACCGAGTCGTGGGTTGGGTTTAGGGTGAAAGAAGGTAGCCATCGACGTGTAGTCCTCTTCCTTGTCTGCCGGCAATGGCTATGAATGGGCAGTATGTCGGAGAGAAAAGTTTTCAAAGGTAAACAATCTATGAGCTCAAAATTTTAATTTTCGGGTAGTAGTAGTAGTTGACGCAATAGACGGAGTTAATTTATATGTGTGAAAGAAAATTGATATTTATTATATTCCGTTTGCTAATATATATCACTTTCTTTTAAATTTCGTTGCAACGCATGGGTACATACTAGTCTCAGTTAAATAAAGCATGAGTTAGCACTTCATCTTTTCTTAATAAGCACATCACTAGTTTGTACAATGTACGTGGACGCTAAAAAACCTTTATCTTTTCGCTGATCAATCCCCAAACGGGCCACCTTGTCATCTTCCCAAACGCACTTTGTCCGCTCCAACGATCGGGAGCTAGCGGCCACGCGCGGCGCGGTCGCAGACAATCCAGTGCACCGGCCATCAGCCCGCCCCAAACGCCACGCCGCCAATCGTGTGTAGACAGAGACATGGGCATGCAGGAAAGGCACGAGAGGAATACTAGTCATGTGCTTACTACTAGTAGAAGGCAGTAATTAGAAGAGAGTACTCCAACATCCTCCCTGCCCTACCCCTCTCTCGTGCGTGCATTTAATGTCAGCCAAACCAAAGAAGACTGGGAGGCTTAATCATTTCTTACCGTTTAAACATACCTAATTTAGGATTTGTTACTAATATGAGTATGATATGTGATCCCAGGTTTAATCATTTGCTACTGTCTAAATATGTGTAATTTAGGATTTACCACTGATATGAGTATAACATGTGGAGGTTCAATCATTTATCACTGTCTAAACATGCGTAATTTAAAATTTGTCATTGATGTGAGTATGACATATGATCTCAAGTTTAATCATTTGCTACTGTCTAAATATGCGTAATATAAGATTTATACCACTTATGTGAGTATGACATGTGATCCCCAAGACCATATGTCATACTCACATAGAGTAGTAAATTCTAAAACAGTGACAAATAATTAATTATCTCAGGAAGACTACGCTCGGCAGAACCTCTCACGCTGCGCAGCAATACATACGCACGATCACGCTGGAAACTCACGAACGCGAATAGAAGCGAGAAAGGATTTTGGTGCTGCACTCAACACGGCAGCGTTTTTCTTTCTTTCTTTCTTGCTCACGTTTGCTTCACCCTCTCTAATTGACTCACGCTGGTACAAGATTCGTACCTGCCCTTATAAAGGCCGAGCATATGACCCAACACCAACAAGCAGCACCAACAAGCAACACACGGACTCGGTTTTCTCGTAACAAATGGTCTCGGATTCTATTGCGTCTACTACTCGGGTACGGCCAGTGCTAATACGTCGAGGAGATGCATTTATCGTCCCGAGTTGAGTTCGGAACGTTGAGGATATGTGTTCGTCGTCCTAAACCGAGTCTGTAGAATTGAGTTTAGGACGTTGAGAAGATGTGTTCGTCATCCTGTATTGAGTAACAGTTAGGCAAGTCGTAGTTGAGACCGACTGCCTCAATAAGTAAGTGCATAAAGATTAGAGAGTGATTTGTTAGAAATCTTTATGCATATAGTATATCTAGATTTTATGTAAGTTTGTTTGCGTAGTCCTATAATATTTATACAATATATATTATGAATTCTAGAGTTTGTGTGGTATTCCTTCCGGATATGAATAGTCGTTTGCTCTCAATAAAATGGCACATCTGTAAACAGATTTTGTGAACAAAAGCAATAGAGAAGAAGAAAAAATCAGAAAAACTATTGTTGTTCTGATGACATATTTTTTTTTATGTTCTTTTATTCGCGTATGTTCGTGTTCGGTTTTAGCTAACATTTAATAACTCGGCACGGTGGTAGCTCGCCTTGTTCCCATAGCCAGCTTAAATTGGCATGTGGCTACCTTAACTGCTCGCTGAAGAGGATAGTACGGGCGTACGACTGCCTGCAGTTTGCTACTGCTTGCTAGCGGCTGCCAGGTCTATTGGGGGTATGCTTGTGATGGAGGGAGGGAGGAAGAAGACGGTGGTGGTGCCATGGAGGACGGTGGCGGCCGTGGTTGCGATGGTCTTGGCGGTTGCAGCCGGCGCCGCGGCGGGGTCCGAGGAGGCCCCGCCGCGGCGGATCCTGGTTGACACGGACATGGACACCGACGACCTCTTCGCGCTGCTCTACATCCTCAAGCAGAACCGCTCCGAGTTCGAGCTCAAGGTGCCTCTTCTCCTCTCTTTCTTGCATGCACGTATGGTTTTGCATCTAGTTAGCTAGGATTGTCGTAATGTAGATAGTGGTTTTCTCAGCAAATTAAGGAAAGGAGTTGGATTCCTTTTGTAGAAACATCCTAGGTGATCATCTGTGTTCTGTCTTTGTTAGACTAGGTCAATGAAGTAATGAAACAAGGAGAGATTTAGAGCTCTTTTTTTTTGGTAAGACCAAACTTGCTAGCTAGTTTCATGATTGAAGCAAGAATGCAAAACCATGGCCGATATGCTATTTCCCGAACTGTCATTTCTTGTCAATGAAAACAGTCGTTGTACAGGAATTGGCATTAATTTCTTTCCTGTCGTAATTCATATCTACAGCGACTTGGATGACAAAACCATGCGCAAACAAAACCGCGCGTGCTTGTTGACTAACCATGTAGCAGAGCTAGCGGTTGGACAGATGGACCCCGACAAGAAAAAAGATCGTATCCGCGTAGTTAGTTAATGATCTATTATTTCGTTTTTCTTTTCTTTTGCGATGCGTCATTCTGATCTTGACATTTCTGAATTTTGAGTAACGTTTTTATGCTTAGCACACTACAAACTACTATTCGTAATTAAACTAACTACAACTTGTGGCCAGCTACTGGCCTTTCATGATTTCCGTGCTTAACACTAAAAACTACGAGCACTTCTCATCATGTCAACGTAATCTCCGTCCACATCCCGGAATATCCCATCGTATCTGGGCTTCCAATGAACGGAAGTGATCGACATATATACATGCTGATGACTTACTGAGCTCATGTACCACATGCTGACTTTGAAAAATATTACCCCCCATCCCGATGATTGATCCATAATTTATCGGTTTTGTTTTAAGGTTTGTTTGGAGCGTAAGAATTACACATAAAATAATTCAATTTTTTTTATAAAAATATAGAAAATACCCGCGTTTCAAACGAGTAGAATGTAAAGAATTGCTGTACTTCACACGTTACGCTCCCAAGCCTAGTTTTCCACTACAACTGGGTTCCGAGCTTCCGATAGCTTAATATATTTCTAATTGAGCTAGAGCTAGTTTATTAGCCTCACCAATTAATAGTTGAGTGCATGTCACAAACTTGAATTTGAGCATGGAAATCAAGGCAGAACCTTCTAACTGCAAAATCTTCGCTAATAAAATAAACAACACCTTGCTGGTTTCATGGCATTGTCATTAGCCAAGCATAATTAAAGTACAAGTGCTGTAGACCAGGCAGTGTGATAGAGCATCTTCCCTTTGACTATATGCTATATATTACACTACCACATAACGAGCCATATCTCCCAAAAGTAACTGGGGAAGGAACTAACTGAATTACAAAAGAATATTTCTTGCGGTTGGTCGGTTGGAACTTTGAAGTCGGTATATATACAAACATTTTATGATTCTTTTTCTTAGGCTGATAGAAGTGGGCCCCATCACAAACTTGTATTGTTCTCTTCTCTCTTTTTGTTTTTATCTCAATAGAATATTTGGGCTGATACGTTTAGTCTACCGTCTCTTTCTTTATTTCTTCCTTTTTAAAAAAATCATGGAGAGGTGCTTTTATATACACTAGAAAAAGAGCACGGTATAAATTATAGAAAAATTAAATTCCATTTGGGACTAAGACTCTATTTGCGGTTGTTATTGTGGAAAATCTATTACTCTATTTTGTAAATCAAGCTAAAGTTATATGAAGTCTATTGTCCCATGGTAGCCCTCTCACATTTGATCTAATATGTTTTGGAATACAATAATATATCTGTTTGCAATTTGATTTAACAAAAAAGTAGCTAGACAAACATCTAAATATCTAAAAGCGGCTCAGCGAAAGGAGATCACCATAATCCACCGCAACACCAAAGGGAGCATAAGTCGCGTCCATTAGTGCATCTAAACCCTGGTTCTTGCATCGATGCTACAAGCAGAGGGCAGGATTTTTTTAAAATTATTTATTTTTTATTCTAAAATACAGTAATATACCTACTTTTCTATTTTACAGAAATAATTCTCTGTCGCTCAACCGTTGAACGACTAGTACAAGTAGCTCAACCGTTGGACGACTTGTACACTTGTTACTCAACGGTTGGTCCAAGTGTACAGATCGCTCGGTTAGCATGACATGCATTGTACATTGTTAGGTGAAAAGTGTATAAGTCGCCCAGCGATTGAGCGACTTGTACTAGTCACCCTACGGTTCAGCGACAGAGAATTATTTCTGTAAAAATGGAAAAGTAGGTATATTACCGTATTTTCGAATAAAAAATTGATTATTTTTTAAAAAAATCTAGAGGGCAGCATGATACTGTAGTATAGTCAAAATCAGGCCAGGATCTAGCCCAATTAGGTAGTGAACCAGGCCTATTCAGATTTTCTATGGTTTACTGCCGATGGTTGGAGGCTGGGCCGTGGGCCGAATAAATTTGTGAGATGGACGAGGTTACCCTTCCATACCGCCACGGCTCCATGGTTGATGGGCGAAGTCGGCTGCCGTCGGCGAGGAGGATGGCGCCGACGTCCCCACGGCCATGAGTGCCGTGGAGGCGCTCTATCTGGAACGCGGAGACGCCCACGCCGATGGGCTGAGACGTGGTAGTTTGGCAATGCTGAGGGCGATGGCCGGCTGCAGGGACCAAGTGTGGCGGCGCGTCGTCGGCGGCAGGCGCATCCAAACGGGATGGCGATGGTGGTGCCCTCCGCATTTCTCGACGGAGCCGGTGGCGGCCGCGGATGGACGACCGGCGCACGCGGCAGGGGCGCTCCAGGCGATTGTCTTCAGCGCTGCAGGGGCCAATTGGGAAGAAGCGGAACGGTGAGAAATCGAGGCAGTTATGCGTTCTTCTCAGTAACCGCTCAAGAACAAATAGAAGAGCTAATCCAAATCAAAACGTAGTCTTCTGAGGAGATCGCGATGGCAAGATTTATGACACGGGATCTTATCACACTAGGATGAACCACTTAGCCAAAGCTATTGTACTGACTGACTGATTCTGCAAACCTCTGACGACATGTTTGGTGATAGTAAAATAGATGGGTCTTTTGCAGTTCTTCCCAAGAACATGATGCATTGTTTATCTCGAAAACACCTTCCAGGCAGTTACCATCAGTGTGAACGCGTGGAGTGATGCTGGGCATGCTGTGAATCATCTGTATGATATCCTCTACATGATGGGCCGCGACGACATTCCGGTTGGCGTTGGTGGCGATGGTGGGATATCATACGCTGGCACCATATATCCCAACGTTGGTGGTTATTTACCTCTGATCGATCAGGTACAAGTTTTCATGTAATTAACATCCATTGTTGTAATGTTAGATTGGGGAAACTATCCTTTTTTAAACGACTCATAGGAAAGACTATCTTTGAGTAGGAATATGGAATTGCTGAAGAAAGAGAATTTAAATATTTTTTCAGGTGATTCTCCTTTTTAGAATGTAGATACTAATATACAGGTTAAAATTTAGGGCATGACAACGGTGGGGGAATGCCGGTACAGGCAAGCTGTTCCTCTAGAAGGTGGTGGACGGTTGGACATAGACACAAACTTTGGAATCAGAAGGGCCTTCCTTCCACAGGTATGCATCAGTTTGTGTTCCCCTGTGTAGAAGTGGTTCGTTTTGATGTTCAAATAATTTTGCACCTGTCTCAAAAAGAAAAAAAATGCACATGTAGCTAAATCACTGTTCCTAAAATTAGTCGATTGTCCACTACTGCATCATCTGGCAGCCTCATATCATTTCTAAAAGAAGTGAACTAAAGTTTTAACATTTCAGATGTAGCTATCCTTCAATCTAAAATCCCACAGCCATACAGAATATGTGCCAAACAATACACTTTGGCCATTTTTCCCTTTCTTTTCCTTGTTAGCTGCAGCTCATTTTGCTCAAACAAAGGAGTTGAGTTTCATAGCTATCAACATGAATTCTTTATGTTGTCATTTTGCTGTGAGCTTTGTTTGTATTTATTTTCTCTAGTTTAGGGAATTCCATCCAATTGTTGGATCGATTTTTCAACTATTTCTGCATACTGTAAGATAGAAGGCTGGAAATCAAAACTTGCTTATTTGCCTAAATGTCTATGGAAACTGGTCATATTTCGGCTGGTGTCTGATTGGTTTGAGGACAAGTTGACTATTGGGAATTTATGGTGAAAACCCTACCTGATTAAAAAACCCAAAATAGCCGAAAAGTTATATTGGCAGCATGGCGAACCAGCTCTGGGGGGAACAAAAGCAATTTGAGGAATATTTTTTTTTTATCAAGCCATCACTTTAGTATTTACTGGGAATTTTATGACGAATTGCACCTGGGTTTTCTGCTTATTTTAGTATTTATTAATTATTACCAGCTCCAAATTACTGTTCTAATCTGTAAAACAGGGGAACAGAAGATATATACCACTTCAGCAACCTACAGCACAGCAAGTAATGATAGACACAATATCTGTTGGTCCTACAACTGTCATTCTCATAGGATCACATACGAACTTGGCCATTTTTCTCATGACATATCCGCACCTGAAAAAAAATGTGGAGCACATATACATTATGGGTGGTGGTGTGAGGTCAAAGAATCCGACAGGTTGCTGCCCAAAAAATGCTACCACATCTTGTACGCCACAGCAATGTGGTGACCATGGTAACTTGTTTACTAGTTACAGTACCAACCCCAATGCAGAATTCAACATATTTGGTGATCCTTTTGCTGCATATCAGGTATATGTCTCAGATTTGAAAGAGGCTGCCTATTTCTACCCATTTTCTTTGTTTGAACTTTGAAAGTAGATTTTCTTATTTCTTTACACATCTATATCTCTAAATTTGGATCCTATGCTCTTTGAATCCACTATTGCATAGTAGCACTTCTTCCGAGCAGCAAAGCCATAATCACATCTCGTTTATCTATTGTTTTTGTCTTGTAGTCTCCATAATGAATTCTTCTGAGGGATTTTAAAATTATGTGTATTTTAGTAATTTTCTTACCATGTTGACATACTTGTTAGCTTTGTTACTTTTCTTTTGTGGTTAAGTGCCCTGCACGGCTGCACCCTCTTATTAGACTTTGTAATGTAACAGCTATAGAAGAATTGGTTTCTATATTGAAGCTGGGAGCTATGATTGTTTTGTTGAAAAGCATTAGGTGTTTAGTATTATTGTATATGAGCTTGATTTTGCATACTTGATACAATAATTCAATAATACATTAACCTATCTTTACTTCATCATTGTGCCACTTCAATTAGCAGATAAGAAAATTAGCTAATATATTACCACTTCAGGTGTTCCATTCTGGCATTCCAATCACCCTTGTCCCTCTTGATGCAACTAATACAAATCCAATCAATGAAGAGTTCTTTTATGCATTCCAACAACATCAAAGTACATACGAGGCAGAATACTGTTTCAAGTCTTTGACAATGGCTCGAGACACATGGTTCGATGATAATTTCTATACAGTAAGTTTATGTTCTTTTATTCTTTGTTCTTGTAAAAAATTCCATTTAGTACAATATGGGAACTTTTCATATTTTCTCTTATTATTTCCCTTTTCTTCTCTTGGCCTAATGCAGAGTTTTTTTATGTGGGATTCCTTTACTGCTGGTGTAGCCATCTCCAGCATGCGCAATGACAAGAACCGCCAACATGGAAATGATTTTGCTGAGCTTGATTATATGAACATTACAGTAATAACTTCAAACAAACCATATGGTGTACATGATGGCTCAAACCCATTATTCGATGGCCATGCAATTCCCAAGTTTGGTCTTAAAAAGGGTGGAGTTCATAGTGGTCATGTTCAAACTGGAATTACAGATAGCTTCTGTCTTGTCAATGGAAGTAAAAAAGGAAGATGTGAGGTATGGCATAGCCAAATTGATTTTATGGGACAATTTCCCAATTTTTTAATACAAGAATTATAATTGATATCCATTAATTTATCTTGTGCATAAATTCATTAATTATGTTGTGATGTTGCTATAGAAAAACTGTAAAAAAGATTTTCATTGAAATCTCAAGTTGTGATTTGAATACATACAAAATTTAATGAAGAAATATATTATGAGAATGGAGCAAATGTTGCTATTTAGTATTGAACAAATGAGTTGCCCCATGTTTCAAATGAATTAGATGTGTTGGAATGGGACTTCATCTATTTCAATGGGCCAAAAGGCCAATATAACATGTACAGAGTTGGTCAACATGTAAAGAACACCCTAAGCTATATACATATCTAACACCCCTTCAAACTCATGGTGGATTAACAATACTGAGTTTGGGGTGGTAGAAGCTATGTTAAACTCTTGTCTGTGCATTGGTAAAGAAATCTGCTAACTGAAGCTCCAAAAGTAAATACTGACGAACAATAACTTGGTCTTGCACCTGTGATCGCATGTACGAAGCATCCACTCCAATATGCTTGGTGAGCTCATGCTTCACAGGATCTCGAGCAATGCTGATAGCACTAGTACTATCTGATAAGAGAGGAGTCGGTGCAGAAACTGAAACACTGAATCCTCAAGTAGCCACCGAAGCTAGGTGATCTTAGCCGTCAATGACACCATGTCTCTCAACTCTGCCTCAGCACTCCAACGGGAAACATCAGTCTGCTTCTTGGTCTTCCAGACAATCAAGGAGGAACCAAAGAAAACACATTAGGCAGAAAGAGGTCGGCAATCAGAATGATCGCTAGCCCAGGTCACATCAGAGTACGTCTGAAGCTGCAAAGAACTGGAGCGAGGAAAGTAAAAATGACGAGTGATGGTCCAAGAAGGTGACTATAGTGGAGCTGAGTGGGAGCAGAGACGAACTGACTCAGGATGTGAACTGGGTGAGAAATGTCAGGTCAAGTGATCCCAAGATAGACGAGGCTCCCCCGATAAGATGGCGGCAGTGAGTTGGGTTCTCAAGAGGCTCACCATCAGTAGGCCGAAGGTGAACACCAAGCTCTATAAGAGTATCCACCATGCGCTAATCAGTGAGATAAGCGCGGGCAAGGATATCCTGAATGTACTTCTCCTGGGAGAGGTAGTAGCCCTCGAGCGTAGAAGTGTTCTCAATCCTAAGGAAGTAATGAAGAGGTCTCAAATCAGACATCAAGAACTGCTAACTGAGATACTTCTTCACAAAGGCAATGTACTGAGAGTCATCTCTAGTAATGATCATATCATCCACATATAGAAGAAGGAACGTTTGACCCCGATGAGAGGTGTGTACAAAGAGGGTGGGGTCGTGATCACTGGCGGAGAAGCCGGTGGTTGTGACAAAAGAGAAGCGGTCAAACCAAGTACGAGGGGCTTGTTTGAGCCCATAGAGAGCGACGAAGGTGACAAACCATACCATCAGGGATAGAATACCTAGGGGGCGGCTACATGTAGACCTCCTCACGCAGTTCGCCATTGAAAAAGGCATTCTTGACGTCTAGTTGAGAGATAGGCCACTGTCGAATAGAGATCACAGTAAGGAGAGTACGAACAGTGGTCATGTGAGCGACAGGAGCGAAGGTCTCATCGTAGTCACAACTATGCTCCTACTGAAATCCACGCACCACAAGACGAGCCTTGTAGCGCTCAAGGGAACCATCCGAGCGGGTCTTCATCTTGTACACCCATTTGCATGTGATGGGAGTGATGCGCAGGTAAGGGCACAAGATCCCAAGTGTCAGTACGCTCCAAAGTAGCAATCTCCTCAGACATCGCGAGCTGCCTCTCAGGGTGAGCAGCAGCCTCACGGTAGGTCTTAGGCTCAGAAAGAGCAACGGCTGCAAAGCCGTAGCACTCAGGAGGCCTGACAGTATGGCGATCACGAAGATCGTATCTAGGAGAAGGCGGAGCAGGACCCAACAAGGACGGAGAAGAAGAGTTGGGAATAGGGCCCAGTAAAGACGGAGGCTCAACTGAAGAAGGAGTAGGCTGAGGACGCTGAGAGTAGTGCAGGGGAAATGGTGGAATCACAAGAAAAGAGTGGGAAGGAACCTCCGGCGGAGGAGGAACAGGTGGAGCCGGAGGAGAGGGAAGCGAAGAAGGTGGAGAATAAAGCGAAACAGCAGTGGAAAGCTGAGAGTTGGGAAAAATAAAAAAGGAGATCGACTCAACAAGAGAATCTGTGCTGACAGTAGGGAACGAGGGTAGTAAGGTCGGGACTCGTCGAAAGTGACATCTCGAGATATTCGCATCCTGCGAGCAACAGGGTCGTAGCAACGATAACCCTTATGCTCAAGACTATAGCCAAGAAAAGCACACTCAACTGACTGAGCAGTCAGCTTGGTGGGCTCACGAGATGGAAGAAGGATGAAGCAGACACAACCGAAACTGTGAAAGTGACTGTACTCTGGAGCTCGATCGTAGAGACACTCAACAGGAGTAGAACCCTGAAGAGCAGTGAAAGGTTGCATGTTGATGAGGAAAGTAGCAGTGGAGATAATCTCAGCCCAGAGGTGAGGTGGAACAGAAGAGGCAAGTATGAGAGCGCGAGTTGTCTCAAGTTAAGTGACGATGCTTACGTTCAGAGACACCGTTCTAAGTGTGAGCACTAGGACAAGTGTACTGGGGAAGAGTACCCTGCTCAACGAGAAAACGACGCAAAGCAGTAGACAGGTACTCACTAGCAGAGTCAGCATGAAACACACGAATGACTGAATCAAACTGAGTGCGAACCATGGTGACAAACATCTGGTAAATAGAGAGAACCTGACTACGAGAGGACATGAAGTAGATCCAAGTATGACGAGAATAGTCATCAATAAAAATTACATAGTATCGATGGCCTCCTTTTGAAACGAAGGAATCCGGACCCCAAACATCGGAGTGAACAAGATCAAAAGGACGAGTAGAAACAGAATCACTAGAGGGATAGGGGAGCTGCAGCTGCTTGCCAACCTTGCAACCCATACAATGTAAAGAGGTGTCCCCAGAAACAGACCTAAGAATACCACGACCTACTAGTGACAATAGATGCGATCCACAGAGATGACTCAGACGATGGTGCCACTGAGCGAAGGAAGTAGTGGAGGATGCGGCAAGACCAGAGGTAGTGGTAGTGGCTGACTGGCTGGTGGGAACAACAGAAGGAAGATGTAGCCAATTGAGCTCCCAAAGACGCTGCGAATCACAGCACCGAGGGCCAGTACCAAGCAGAGTCCCCGTACTGCTGTCCTGAACACAACAAGAGCCAGACTCAAGAACAACACGACAGTCGTGATCAGTGATCTGATCTGCCGACATAAGCTGCATAGTAAGCTAAGGAACATGAGAGACTGCAGGAACATGGAAATAAGTGGATAGGGTGCCTCGGCCTGCAACAGGAAGAGGTACCATCTGTAGTCTGAACAGTAAAAGGAAAAACTGCGGGACTCACAGAAGTGAGGTAGGTAGGATATGGTGTCATGTGAAAGGAAGCACAGGAGTCTAAGATCCACGGAGACAAGATACCTGACGAGAGAGGAGGCGGAGGCGAGGAAGACTGCTGAGAAGCAAGAGCCAGATGAGCAGAACCCGAGGAGTCTGAGGACGAGCCAACACCGAGGTGCTGGAGCAGCGAGAGGAGCTACTGTGTGGCGTCACCGGGGGAGCCCTAGCGAGAGGTGCCAACTCCTGAGTGGTAGGAACCTCTAGAGCCCTTCAGGGGACGTCCACCCTGGCAACCTTGGTCCCTCCTCTGCTTGTAGCAGTCCTGATACCTGTGGCCGTCACGCTAGCAGTAGGTGCAGTGGAGACCCGCAGTAGAGGCAGCAACCACTGGTACGCTGGGAGCTGGAGGGATCATGGTCGGTGCTGAAGAAACAGGCGAAGGAGCAGGCGCTGAAGCAGACAAGACAATCTGTACTTGAGTCGCGTCACGATGACGAGTCAAGTCAGCGTGAACACTCGTGAGAAACTCCACCAAGGTCAGGAGCGAGTGGCGAGTCAGAAGCTGAGCTCGCACAGTCTTGAACTCAGGGCGCAACCGCGTTGGAAAGTCATAGAGATAGTGAGTCTCCTGGTGAGCGCAGAGCCGCACACAACAGGGACAAGTCCGGCAGACATCTGGCCCGAGAGAGTCGAGCTGATGCCACACCTCATACATCTGTTGGTAGAAGTCATCCACGGTGGCATGAAGCTGTTGAAGAGAATGTTCTTGGTTCACGACGGAGAGGTACATAACATTACTCGTCGGCTGATAGTGAGCTCGGAGACGCTCCCACATCAGCTATGTCGTCGGCAGCTCAGCCACATCCATGGAGATGGCCACAGTCATGCTACCCGCCAGGATGGCGGAAGCACGAGCTTTAGCATCCTGCCATCTCTCGTAGGCGTGTAGTTCAAACTGATAGAACTCCAGGGCCTCCTCCAGTGCAGCATTGGTGGCCTCCTGGATAGCCTGATCTGCACCAGCAGGAAGAGCTGGCAAAACTGGCGGCGTAGGACGAGGTGGACAGGGCTGCTCGCCGGTGAGATGACCTAGATACGCTGGCTGTTGGGGTGAATCCTCAGGTGAACAGCCCACTCCTGAAGTTCGTCCCGTCGAGCTGAACTGGGGGGAGTGGGATGGCGAAAGAGCTTCTGGTAGAAGCCACAGTGATGACTTGATTGGATCTCATCCGGAGTTAGTAGTCGGCATGCTCAGAGCAGAAGCCACGGGCAGCGGCTCCAACTAGATTAGGAGCCGGAAAGAAGCCAAAAGCTGGAGAGTGGCCAGAGAAGTTGGAGTCGAAGCTGTCAGCTCCATGTAGATCAGGGAGCCGGAGTGAGGCTGAAGCTGCCGGCTCCACGTAGAGAGGTGGAGCCGGAGTGAAGCCGAAGCCGAAGCCGCCGGCTCCATGTAGATCGGTGGAGCCGGTGTGAAGCTGAAGCCAGTGGCTCCACCGAAAAACGAAGAAAACAGAGCCTCTACTCTGCTTACTCCGGCGGCTGGCTCCGTAGTGGTGAGGATGGAGGTCCCGAGCGGCGCTGGAAGCATCGGGGAGAGGATCCCGAGCGGCGGTAGTCGGGTTGGGGGCATGCTGACGCGAAAAACGGCGGCGTCGGGGGCGGCCATCCCAGATCTGGCTGCGGGGAGGGGCGGCGGCGGTGGCGGTGACCAGAGCGGCGTCGGATCGGGCGGGAGTAGAGCAATGGCGGTAGTGGGAGGAGAAGGGCACGGGGAGGGCGGCGGCACCGAAAAACCCTAACCCTAACCTTGCTCTGATACCATATTCAATGGGACTTCATCTATTCCAATGGGCAAAAAGGCCAATATAACATGTACAGGGTTGGTCAATATGCAAAAAAAAACATCTTAAGCTATATACATATCTAACAAGATGAACGAGCAAATTTTACTGTGTACGACAAACTCTATTTTTTTGACTAATTGCATTTGTTCTTAGGATGGTTACACAAAGGAAGTGTCTGGTCCAGAAGCAGTCCGCGTTCGTGTTGCCACAAAGGCTAAAGCAAACGTGGATAAAAATAGCCCTCTAGATAGGGAATTTTTCAAGAGCTTCCTAGAGGTAATCCCCTTGGCTCGAACTCGCATACCACAAGATTTGCAATTCACAAGGTTAAATACGAATGCCTACCCATTGTATCTATTTTTCTGACCAATATTCAGTGTCTGGCCTGTACAAATGCAATCATCTTGTTTTTTAGGGAAAAGAAAGCAATCATCTTATAAGCTTTCAATTAATTTGATTCTTTATGTATAACAACATTCAAGTTACATGCCATTTGTTCTTTACATGTATACGTCAATAGTTCTTAATCCTTGACAGAGTTTTTGAAATTCTCACTGTGAGTTGGTTTATCGTGTAAACCAGCACTTGACACTTTAAGATAACTTCAAGTTTGTTATTTGATCATAAATTGCATCTGCAGTGAGCCAGTGACTCATTCAATATCAGTTTACCAGTGATAGCAGATACATTGCCATGAGCCACTGTGTCTGCAGGCTGCAGCATAATACTGAACTTTTCCTTTTTTTTTATTACTGAACTTGAGATCTTATGAACAATAGTCCATTAATAATGGGAACTTATTTGACATGCCGTTCCTGCATGCTCATTAGTCTTTTGCACCAACCAGTTCACCCAAAAGCTTAAGCTGACGAGAAAAGGTGGGCAATATATTTCAATATTCCTCATCACGTCTAGCCTCCTCCGGGCCTGCAACATGGACTTGAACTGGGTCGCAATTATTATTTTTTCTTAAAATTGCGTTAGCCTGGTCTTAAACTCAGGACCTCGTAGCTCTGATACCATATTGGGTTTTATACACCAACCAGTTCACCTAGAAGCTTAAGTTGATAAGGAAATGTAGACAATATACTTCAACAAGGTGCTCTTTGGGTAATTGATATCCTGTCAGTCTGTCACGCAAAGTTGTACATGGAGAGCTGATGCACTCATATGTAATGTTAAATATGAAACAAAAGTGCCTCTAAGCATTTATCAGCAATCATTTATGTCATATTGTCCTAAACTGAGTAATAAATAAACTGTGGCCTGCAGGTCCTAAACCTCAGTGAGAACTCTGGCCGTTTCAACATTATGGCACAGTTCCCATTTTACAGAGAGGTTCTTTACAAGCCAGACTTCGTAAACAAAAGTAGGGGGAAACTGGTCATTTTTGACATGGACATGAGTCCTGGAGATTTTGTTTCCCTTATATACCTCTTGAAGGCACCCACCGAAGTAATAGATTTAAAGGTACAATTATTGGAAATGGCACAACAATTTGCTCTCCCATACAATAAAAGGTCTTGGCTTCTGTATTTCTCTCTCTCTATGACAGTAATTTTACTATAATGGTTGTAGGGGATTTTGGTAAGTGGTAATGGTTGGGCCAATGCCGCAAGCATTGATATCGTTTATGACATTCTACACATGATGGGCCGTGATGACATTCCTGTTGGTCGTGGTAATACCACTGCCTTAGGCACTCCAACCCTTGGTTGCAAGTATGTCAGTGCTATTCCCCAAGGCAGTGGCGGACTTCTTGACTCTGACACTCTCTATGGACTAGCTCGGTCGTTGCCGAGAAGTCCTAGAAGGTATCCTTCTGCCAAATGACCCACGTATGAATTAATGCACGTGACCTAGATATTTATAACTTTATGATTTCGATAATTAGGTATACTGCTGAAAATTCAGTAAAACATGGTGCTCCTAGAGATACTGATCATCCGGAACTTCGGCAACCATTGGCTTTTGAAGTTTGGCAGTCTGTTAAAGAGCAACTTGATCCAAGTGAGAAGATCACTATCCTTACCAATGGACCTCTTACAAATTTGGCCAATATTGTGCTCTCTGACAGGAATGCAAGTTCTGTAATAAAGGTAAGTTGTTCGATATCTTTTGGTTCCATGCAGTATGAACTGCATTTTGATATATGGTAACTTCACCTTTATCAATGTTAATATTGAATCACAAAATTCTCCCCTATGCAGAGTGTATATGTCGTTGGAGGCCATACCAGAGATGACAATGATTCAAAGGGCAACGTGTTCACTGTTCCATCAAATAGATATGCCGAGTTTAATATGTTTCTTGATCCCCTAGCCGCAAAACTAGTTCTAGAGTCCACTCTGGATATCACACTGATTCCTCTTAGCTCTCAAAGAAAAGCTGCTTCCTTTCAGGCTCTCCTTAAAGCTCTGAAGCATGCTGAACATACTCCAGAATCAAGATTTGTCCTTCACTTGTTGTCTTCGCTGCACGACCTTCAACAGAAGCACCAGCTGTATCATCATATGGTAAATGGCTGCAGATTGTTCTATTTCTTTACTGTAACTAAATTTTAGCAATCCCCCCCCACCCCCCACCCCCCCAAAACACCCAAAACAAATCTGCAAATACCTCAGCCTTTTTCCACATCATGGTACAAGTTGCTCTGGAAGTATTCATAGTTCCATATCATCTTCCATGCCATTCGAACCTAAGATCCCCTAGTGTGTCCAGCCATGCACTAATAATCTATATGAAAGCAAGAGAGTCTCATCATTCCTCGTGTGAAACTGGGGTAGTGGAGTACTGGCTTTCTGCTTAGATGCATCCTGATTTCTGACCATCCAATTTCCAGTTGAACTGTTAATGATTCCCAAGGGCCATGCTTATACTGTTTGAACCAATGGCTGAGGATACAGAGCCCACAACACCACAACTATTACATCTCAAACTACTGTACTATAGTTTTATACTTAATTCGATACTTATTGTGTTTTTTTTGGGGGTAAACTGGCATAATAATAGGGTATATTTCTGGGAGAACTCCTTGGCGCTGTTAATTTGGTGGAAGGATCTAATATGAAACAGTCATTACAACTGAAGCCGATAAGCATTGTTGCCAACAGTACAACAAGCACGGATGGGCAGGTTGTAGTCGACAAGCAGAGTGCAAATTTGGTAAAAGTATTAGTAGATTTCAATAGTGAAGAATATTACAGTCGAGTTGCCAATTCTCTGGGCAACAAGGAGCGATCGGCCGTTATTAGTAGTTTTGCAGAACAGAAGACAATATGGAGCAAGCAACCAGCGAACTTGGGGGTATGAAGATAAGGACTACTTTTGTATAGTCATACTATTGGGGAAAAAAAACAGTTCAGTTTCCTTACAAGATCAGATACCCTAGCTTATCAAAAAGAGTATACCAGTTTTTTCCTCTTCCATTCTTAGCATTGATAAGAAAATCCACAAAGTTTGAACATGTATGTAGCCACACTGATGCAATAGATTTACCTCTTCATGATGTATCTCATTTATTTTGGTACTAGTAAGCAACTTTGTTTCTCTTTTTGTTTGACAACCATCATGTGTTCAACAGTATAATGTTAGGTTTCCTTGGTGGGGAAAACATTTTCGTCTACAGTTCCATTAATTTGCTACTACATTTGACTCTTCAACACGACGGAGCTTGAAAAATCTGACGAAGTATGATTGATTTGTGGAAATTCTCGTTGGTTTCTAAAAAGTGGCGTTTCGTGACGGCGTCGATTTCGCTTATCGAAGGGGCTACATGTCAGGTCCTGGGAATGCAGCAGTTTTGAGTTTCAGTAGCTGAGGTCTTCAGAGACTTGCGAGGAGATGTCGGCAGCAGAAGTAACGCTTCGGCGATTTCAACTTGCGCTGGAAACAAGGCTTAGATGGGGCGGTATAAGTAATCGGCGGGATCCAAGGGCTATCTTTATTTCCCGTAATCACTGTTTAGATTTTTCTACTTGTCGTTTACTGTTTAGCGAACTGAAACTTCAGTTTAGCTCTGAATACTCAACTGTAATGTTAAGTTTTTCTGAACTCTGGGAGTATATAACTCAGAGGTTCCGATGATGAGAAAGAGAAGAAACAGCATATTCGGTATCTAGTTTGTTAGCTCTCGTAGAACCCTGGAGTATTTTCCCCTCTCCTCTGTCTCACTTCTACAAACCCACCAGATTCAGTCCAATTGAATTTCTGAAACTTCAGTTCCTGTCATTTTGGTATCAGAGCACCACTCGGTCCTTGGAGGAGAGATCTGAATGAGTAAAGGTTGGTCAGATCAGGAGATTTCCGCCGTAAAATCCTTAAACTCGAGCAGATCTGGAGTATGGTGGTGAGGACCCGTTCACACGGATCAATTGAAGAAGAAGACATAGAAATGGAGAACCGGGCAGAGATCACCATGATTCATGAGAGGCTGACGGAGTTGGAAGACCTGAAGTCCGATGTATCTGCTATTAAGGTGTTATTGTTCACAAAATTTGGACCTACCCCGGCATCAGGTATAGAGGCGGAATCCAGGAGTGAATGGCCAATGTTGAAGGAAGCATGTATGGTCTCACAAACTCAGTGTAAGCAAGTAGTTCCACCATACAGTCTAGGCTTGCAGACGGCTCCAGGAGCGATTTCCGCGGCGATGAGGGCAAATTGCAGCTAGGAGCATAATAGGGGAGTTGGAAGCACAACCCCATTCTTTGTGGAACCAAATACTATAGTCCCAAATTTTCCTCCGGTTTTCTCTCAGCTACTAGAACAACTGCACAATCTGATATGGGGCAAATAGTGGGTATGAGCCAGATGGGACAGCAACCACATGTAGCAGCCAGCCCAGTAGATACACATGGTTTTAACCATGGGATGAGCATGCTTGCAGCACCTCCATGGTCAGGGCAACCAACCAATCCAACAATTTTTTTTTTTTTTTAGAAATGAAAGTATAACTCCTGGCCTCTGCACCAACTAAGGATGCACACAGCCATAATAGACACTTAAATTCGCCTCAAAGAGGACTTGAACTTGGGTGGTGGGGGTGTACATCAACACTTTCCCACCAACTGAGCTAGGCTCAGTTCCTACCAATCCAACAATTACTGCTCAAATGTACTATCACCTAGTGTTGGGCACCAACCCAGGTCAGGAAACACTCATGAACTCTGGTGGATTGACCAGGAACCTGAGTTGGAATATCAATAGTAGTGGACATCAATATGCTGATGCAGTAATTAGAGGGCCAAAGTTAGAAGTGCCTCTGTTTTCGGGTGAGGAACCTATTGGCTGGTTAGAACAGTGTGAGAAATTTTTCGACATGGCGGGTACTCCTAGAGAGCAATGGGTAAACATAGCTACTGGACATTTTGTTGGAAGAGCAAATACTTGGTTTAAGGGGATTAGTATAGCTTGGCAAGTACTGAACTGGCAACAGTTGTGTGCAATCTTGATTGACAGGTTTTCTAAAGCAAATGCGCATGAAGCTGTGGAGAAATTGCAGACAATGAAACACATTGGTAATGTCCACAAATATATTGATTATTTTGAAAGGTGCATGGAACTCGTTAGAAGGGATCACCCATATTTACAAGAAGCCTTCTTACTTAGCTGTTTCATTGGAGGTCTTAAGGATGAGATCAAATATGGGGTGAGTAGCCATCAGCCGAAAGGACTTTTGGAGGCCTACTGGTTTGCTAAGCTAGAGGAAAAGGCAGCAGTAGCTAGGAGGTCTAACCAGATTGGAGGGTTTAACTGAAACAAAACAAGTGTGGGTAATCAGCGGTTGGGGTCACAAAAGAGCAACCAATCTACAGAAACTGAGAGGGTGAAACTTCCCACACCGAAAGTTAACCGCAGGACTTGCTAGCATTGTAAGGAGCCGTGGACACCGGGCCATAACTTGAAGTGCAAGGTTAGAAAGGCGTTACATGTCATCTTGATGCAAGGAGATGAAATGGGGGAGGAGAATTCTGAGGAACCTGAACCGGTTGAAGAACCAGGATACGCCACTGCTCCAGGAAGCCCGACAGTGGTAGAAAATTCTCCTGATACAGACCAACTTATGATGATTTCAAGCCATGCTTTGAGGGGAGTCACAGGACCAGCTACATTTTCATTGATGACAATGATTGGAGATCAAAGGGCAGCGATATTGGTGGACAGTGGGAGTACGAATTCATTTATGGATTATGAATTTGCTATTAACAGTGAATACAGGCTCAAGTATCAACATACAAAGAAGGTAGCTGTGGCTGGAGGAGGAGAGTTAAGCACTGATGCAATGACAGAAGATCTTTCTTACCGAGTACAAGGACACTCATTCACTAACTCCTTCCAATTGTTAAACATCAGGAGCTATGATATCATCTTGGGAGTTGATTGGATATATCATCACAACCCCATTGGGTTAGATCTGAAAACTAGGGAATTAACTATTTGCAAGGAAGGCAAAACAGTGGTGTTCACAGATCATACCTCTCC
The DNA here is from genome assembly GCA_036346255.1 of Ampelocalamus luodianensis. Lineage (NCBI taxonomy): Eukaryota > Viridiplantae > Streptophyta > Magnoliopsida > Poales > Poaceae > Ampelocalamus > Ampelocalamus luodianensis. Next base: position 27,513,066 of record CM070625.1, read on the forward strand.
TGACAAGCATTGTTTGGTAGATGCTAATAAGCTGGAGAAAATCATGAGGAAGGAAGTGATGGGATACATGATTCAAATAAATTGGATTCAAGAAGAGGAGTTGGAAGAAACTAAAGAAATACCCATAGAGGTCCAAAGGGTCTTACAACAATATGAATCAGTGTTCAAGGAACCACAGGGATTGCCTCCAAGGAGAGATTGCGATCACTCCATTCCATTAAAATCTAACGCTGACCCTCCTAACATTAGGCCTTATCGAATTCCCCACAAACAGAAAGATGCTGTGGAGGACATCATCAAACAGCTGTTGGAATCCAAGGAGATTCGGGTTAGTATGAGCCCCTATTCATCTCTAGCTGTAATGGCGAGGAAAAAGGATGGATCTTGGAGAATGTGTGTGGACTATAGGCAACTTAATTCAATGATGATAAAGAACAAGTTTCCCATGCCAATAATTGAGGATATATTGGATGAATTGCAAGGAGCAACCATCTTTTCAAAACTGGATCTCAGGCCTGGGTATCATCAAATTAGGATGATTGAAGAGGATATTCCCACAACAACATTTAGAACTCATTTGGGGCATTATGAGTACTTGGTGATGCCATTTGGGTTAACTAATGCACCTGCAACATTCCAATCCCTTATGAACAACATCTTTGGACCGCATTTGAGGAGGTTTATTTTAGTATTCTTTGATGATATCCTTGTATATAGCAAGAACCTGGATGATCATATTGGACATTTACATATAGTTTTACAGATCTTGCAGCAAAACCAACTTACTGCCAGGAGGAACAAATGTTGTTTTGCCATGTTAGAAATTGGATACTTGGGGCATATCATTAGTGGTTTTGGAGTATCTACAGACGCTAGCAAGGTGGTTGATGTGGTTAAATGGCCAGTTCCCACTACTGTGACCAAATTGAGGGGATTTCTGGGACTGACAGGATATTATCGGAGATTTGTTAAAGGTTATGGAAAGATATGTAAGCCTCTTTTTGACTGTCTTAAAAAAAGAATCCTTCAAGTGGGGTGAAGAGCAAGAATTAGCATTTGAGGAGCTGAAAAAGGTAATGACTATATGTCCAGTTCTAGCATTACCCGATTTTTCCAAGCCTTTCATTTTAGAAACAGATGCTTGTGGAAATGGATTGGGGGCTATACTAATGCAAGAGAATCGACCCATTACGTACTATAGCAAATCATTAGGGGTGAGGGCAGCAGCTCAGTCCATATATGATAAGGAGGCTATGGCTATTCTAGAAGCACTTAAGAAATGGAGACACTATTTGTTGGGCAATCCACTAGTGATAAGAATTGATCAAAAGAGTTTGAAATACATTACAACCCAAAGGCTAGTAGAGGGAATACAACACAAATTACTCCTTAAGCTGCTGGAGTTTGATTATGTGGTGGAGTATAAAAGGGTAAAGAGAACATTGCAGCTGAAGCACTGTCAAGAAGAGACAATAATTGTAAAGAGAGTAGTGAGAATTGTTATGCAATTGTAACTATCATGCCATAGTGGGTAGAAGATGTAAAAGGCAGCTACACAAATGATCCTCAATATGAAAAAGTGATAGCTAACCACCAGGCTGGTGAACGAACCGACAACAGTTTTGTATTGGAATCGGGTCTAGTGAGATATAAGGGAAGAATATATGTGGGAATTGGAAATGAAATCAGATCCAAGATCATGGGGTCCTTTCACTCGTCTACCATTGGAGGACACTCGGGCAGGAGAGCAACTTATCACAGAATCAAGAAGCTATTTTATTGGTCAAGACTCAAACGGAATGTGGAATCATTTATTGCTGAATACCCAGTTTGCCAAGTCACCAAATCCGAACATACACACATTCCAGGGCTGCTCAACCCATTGGAAGTACCTGATATGGCATGGACACATATTAGCATGGATTTCATAGAAGGATTGCCCAAATCTGGAGGTAAAGAAGTGATTTTGGTAGTAGTGGATCAATTCACTAAATATGCACATTTCTTACCTCTTGCACATCCATATTCTGTATAGCAAGTGGTACAAGTGTACATGGATCATATTTTTAAGCTACATGGATTACCAATTGCTATAGTAACTGATCGAGATAGGATCTTTACTAGCAATCTCTTTCAGGAAATATTCAGAACCTTGGAAGTATCACTGAAGCTAAGCAGTGCGTACCACCCCCAAACTGACGGACAGACCGAAAGAGTGAATCAGTGCTTAGAGTCTTACTTGAGGAGTATGACTTTTCAGGAGCCTCGTGAATGGTTAACTTGGTTGACAATGGCCGAGTGGTGGTATAATACAACATATCACACCTCCCTGAAGATCTCTCCTTTCCAAGCTTTATATGGCTACCCTCCTCCTCAGATTGGAGGGCTCACCATTCCTTGTAACATTTCAGAAGAAGCTAGAATCTCGGTGGAACAGAAGGAACGGATGTTGGAGCAACTGAAAGGCAATTTGCATAAAGCTCAAGAGAGAATGAAACATTTTGCTGATAAAAAGAGGTCGGAGAGACATTTTCAGATTGGTGATATGGTCTATCTCAAAATGCAACCATATCGGCAGACAACTTTTGGCATAAGAGGGTCCTTGAAGCTCAGATCCAAATACTTTGGACCTTTTCGAGTCATGAACAAGTTGGGAACTGTGGCATATAGATTGTAGCTACCTGAAAATGCTACAATTCATCTGGTCTTTCACGTGAGCCAGCTGAAGAAACACTTGGGATCCCGTGTTGTTCCTTTGCCAGGTCTACCTCTAGTTGGAGAAGATGGGAGGGTGAAAACTGAACCTGTAGCAGTATTGGACCGGAGAGTGATACCCTACCGGAATGAACCAGTCACACAATGGTTAATCCAATGGCTGAGCTTGGGACCAGAAGATGCCACATGGGAAGACACCTCTTTCATTCAGAGTATGTTTCCAAGCTTCACACCTTGAGGACATGGTGAGACTCAAGGGAAGGGCAATTGTCAGGTCCTGGGAATGCAGCAGTTTTGAGTTTCAGTAGCTGAGGTCTTCAGAGACTCGCGAGGAGATGTCGGCAGCAGAAGTAACGCTTCGGTGATTTCAACTTGCGCTGGAAACAAGGGCCTAGATGGGGCGGTATAAGTAATCGGCGGGATCCAAGGGCTATCTTTATTTCCCGTAATCACTATTTAGATTTTTCTACTTGTCGTTTACTGTTTAACGAACTGAAACTTCATTTTAGCTCGGAATACTCAACTGTAATGTTAAGTTTTTCTGAACTCTGGGAGTATATAACTCAGAGGTTCCGATGATGAGAAAGAGAAGAAACAACATATTCGGTATCTAGTTTGTTAGCTCTTGTAGAACCCTAGAGTACTTTCCCCTCTCCTGTGTCTCACATCTACAAACCCACTAGATTCAGTCCAATCGAATTTCTGAAACTTCAGTTCCTGTCACTACAGAAAAGTTATTGTCGAGACGGATTGCCAACAATGAGTAAATCTATGGGAAAGCTGGCAGAGGAATCGATCTACTATTGGTGCTATTCTTAATGAAGTCTTCGAGGGTCTAAAAAAAGTCTTTGAGCTTAGTCCTGGTTTTTCTTCTTTCATAGTTCAGTTTGCTAGAAGGTCAGCGAATTTTGTGGCTTATGGTTGTGCTAAATTTGCTTGTACGCAAAGGGAATCGCGGATTTGGCGGAACTCTAGCCCCATGTTTCTAGTTTCAAGCCTTAGGGCTGATTGTAACCAGAACGTTTCTTATGAATGAAACCTCATAGCTTCCCCTAAAAAAATGAAATTCAGAATAAAAATAAAACAAAATTAGCAATTTGATTTCCATATAAATTCCCAAATAAATTTCATAAATAAGTATAATTCGGAATAAAATTTAAACAAAAAACAACAATTGAATTTGTATACGAATTCCAACAAAAATGTATTAAAAATCGGAATAAAAAATAAAATAAAATGAGCAATTTGATTTTGATGCAAATTCCAAAGCAAAATCCTAAATAATTGTAATTAGGAATAGAAAGTAAAAAATAGCAATTGGATTTGTATCCGAATTCCAAATAGAAATAATAGAATTCATAATAAAAAATAAAATAAAAAATAGAAATTTGATTTCCATATGAATTCCAAAGAAAAATCCCTAAACAGATATAATTCAGAACCAAAAAATAGCAATTGTATTTGTATACAAATTCCAATAAAAAAATAACTGAAATTCAGAATAAAAAAATAAAATGAGCAATTTGATTTCCATACGAATTCCAAAGAAAAATCCTTAAATAATTGTAATTAGGAATATAAATTTTTTAAAAATAGCAATTAGATTTGTATACGAGTTACAACAAAAAATAATTAATATTTGGAATAAAAATTAAATAAATTTTGGAATTTTATTTCCATATAAATTCCAAAGTAAAAATACTTGAATAACTAAAATTCAGAATAAATTAAATAAGATTAATAATTTGATTTGTATATAAATTCAAAAAATAACTTAAATTTTGAATGAAAATAAAAGTTATAACAAGGATAGCATGATTGGTGTTGGAGGAGATCACGAAAGAGTGCAATGACGTCGATCTGTCTTGCAAAAATACATTGACCTGTGGGAAGTGAAGAGTCGAGACACTGGCGACAGAGATGATGACAATGTTATGCTATTCACCTTAGCCGTTCGATGAGAACAATATATTGCTGCTCATTTGAGCTGTTGAAGAGAAATGCCAGAGTTGAAGGAGCTAAGATCGCGATGACGAGTGGTGAGTGTCAGCGTTATTGAAAAAGTCAGTGGCCAAAGAAGCTCTATGATGATGACTCCCTAGCAGAAAGGAGATGAAGCTTTGCATTGAAGACGAGTTATGGATGATATAAGGTCAACAGATAGCTAGGAGTGTGCCATTACTAGTGAGGGGCATTACATCATTGGCGATGGTGAGAAAATTCTATTTATTATTAGACAACGACTAAAACAAACATGTTGGCATCAGCGAAGATGAAATGTCGTCATGGTTAGTGAAGAAGCCACAATGTTGAGTTGGCTAACACCGAAAAAGAGGAGCAGCAGACATAAGAGAAGAGAACATCGAGCATGTATGGCATCATATATGTGTATATATATGCATGCATTCGTACGGATAGAAGCACATGCATATGGAAGCAAAAGTGCAAAGAGCTCGGAGTAGAAATGATGTAGTCGTAGGGTATGCTTTGGGCCACTGAAGAGAGTAGGATGGGTGTCCCCAGTAGAGATCGGCAACAGTTGCAGGTGTATGCATATTTGATGTTGCAACGGTCAACATTATGCCATAATTAAAGAGAAATAGAAGATAACTATGCGATAGAATATTGTATTAGAAGGGGTGGTAGCTGAGAGAGATCAATCAAGAATTAATCTTGTTGTTGAAGATTGAAGCAGAAAAGCAGAATTGGTCAATAAAATCAACTTATAATTAAGGGGAATATCAAACAACCAACATTGACAAATAACAATATTGAATAAGTGAACAATATGTAATAAATATAGTCGTGCAAATACAAGGACCACCTTGTTTGTTATAACAAAGTAAGGTGGACATATAATACATATAAATTAAACCTAGCTATGAAACTGCGAGGGCATGCTGATTAAAAGATAACTGGTAAATTGCATGGCGGGTGTTTCAATTTGCGCGTGGCTCATCCGGATCCTTGCACTTAGAAGTTGTATTTTTAGGTCACTAAAGTACAAAGTGGGTCATCTACTGACAACTCATGCCGGCGTGGCACTCATTCGGTCCAAAGCCGACAACTCATGCTGGCATGGCACTCCACATGGCGCTAGATGCTGATGTGGCACCATGCATTCTCCTCCCCTCCCCCTCGTAGACATTTCCTTAAGCATGTTGTCGACGAAGGCACATGCTGCTGCCTAGCTCCTCCCCGCCACGGGAGCGAGCGGCGGCGTCGCTGTGCAGCAGGATGCAAGCCTGTAGCTCCCTGCAGTTATCTCGCATGCGGACCTCGACACGACAGATGTGTCCCCATGCTTGAACACCGCGTTTGCGAGCAGGACGAAGCAGGACGACCTGCGCTAGGAGCGAGACAGCACCGTCCGCGAACAAGACCCGAGCGCCGAGCGGCTCGATATATAACAGGCTGAAAGAACTGGAAAAGCAGAGCAGCGGCAAAAACGCACATGCAAGGCCGATGACAGCAACAGTAACAAGTTCACCGTGTTCTCCTATGTTGTAAGGGCTGCAGGAGGCAACCAACAACTTCGACGAGTCGCTCAAGGTTGGAGAAGGCGGCTATGGAAGCGTGCATGAGGACGTCTTCCGCTGCACGAACGCGACGGCCCTGAAGATGCTCAGCCGTCAGGGCATGGAAAGCCACTCCAAGTTCGATAGAGGTAAGTAAACACGCTGAATCTCTGAAGCAGCAGCATTTTTTTTACACGGATAAAGCAAGTTTCATTAATGAAACCCACAATACAGATGCCTAAAATTTTGCTAAAATTTTCGTACTGACAAATTGCTGCACATGCATACAGTTTGCTATCCAGGGCATGAATGGAGCCAGAGTAGTTATTTGAGCAAACAATGTGAAGCAAGCAAGACACTGCAAGCTGACTGCCTGACAAGACATTTCTGTGCCGTGTAATTCAACACAGGTAACCTCGAAAATATTACCTAAATCATACGGAAATGCTCGATAAATTCAGATTTAGCTCTATTCAAATAGAACCCATCCTAGGTTCGGTTTCTGAATTTAGAACGACGAAAGGCTCCTACAGTCCCACTTATCTCATCTATGTAACTCCCCACAAACAAACACCTCTCTCAAATTATGATTCCGAAATGCAATGCAAAAACATTTGCTGTTACCTTGGCGACATCTCTGTGCAGCTTCTTGATGGTGTTGGACAGTGGCGTTCTCGTTCAGCAGCGTCTCCTGCATAACCGTCAGCCACAACCCAAACACAAAGAAACATCAAACCATCACTCATTCGCACCGACCAAATAACGTGTAACGTAGCAAGAGCAGTTTAACTAGAGTTTTTTTTTTGAACTTCTACGTGCTTATTCTCCTTATGTGCAGGTTGCAACTGTGTTCATGGTGTAAAGGTGTAGCAAATTAGCTGCAGTAGGCTTTACTACCTATTTGAAGATCAGACCTAATAGCAGCCTTAGCATAGTCGCATTGATCAACTTTGTCTACTGCTCTCATTATCTGTGGTTAAACTCGCTATGTTTCGGTAACACCTTCATCAGGTACATCAACCCAACTAGCTATGTTCCTGACATGCTCTGTTTCATCCATTGTTTACCTGAACTTTATATGCATAATCAGCTGTTCAATGTGCATTCTACTACCGTACAGCCTGCCTCTTCGCAGTACGTACGACATACGTTACAGTAAAAAAAAATCTAGGGTATTTATAATTTTTCATGAGGTATTATGGACTTTTTCAACTAGAGTTGAAAATATTACTTTTATATCATGAAATCCCTACATGAGTAATTACAATTTCACCCTCTTGAATTTTACTACTCATATTACTAGATGTAACAAATATGAAATATTAGATAAAAAAATGAATGATCTGTATTAAATTAAGTGTACCTACGTAATACAGAGATAGTGGACAACCAGTTCATCTTTTAGGCAGTGGCCTTTTCCTCCGGTGCGTTTGTAATATCCCAGCGCACTAATGCCCTAGAAGTTTTTTCAGAAAAATACCTGGCCCTGTTTTATTTACATATCGGTCTAGAAATTTGCAAAAGAGCCCTTACAGGCTTAGAAGTAATTGCAATTAAGTCCGCCTTTCATGTTTTGCCACGTGAGCCTCCTTTGAAGCAGGACGTGTCCAATGCTTGGTACGGTGGACTACTGTATATGCTAACAGCAAGCAGTAAGAGGATCAAGATCAATGTTTATCCATCACCAGAAAAAGAAGAGCTGAGAGAAGGGGAGGCGATAGCAGAAGGGGATCGGTGGCTGGCGCTTGAGGCCATCGGTGTACTGGTCACGGCCGGCATCGACGCCGGCAGGCAGGAGTCACCATGGATGCCTCACGGACTTTGGTGCAACCCCGAGAATGCGTGTTCTGTAGCGCGGCGTAGTGCACGAGCTGGTGGTTGGGGACGTCGCGGTGGCCGGCGAAAGCTCGAGTTCGGTGGCAGCGGCCAGCTGCTGGTCGTCGAGGACGGCAAGGTCCGGGCATGGACGCCGAATATGAGCTTGCAGAAGGTGGCAATATGAGATCGGCCGGCATGTGTGTCCTTGACAGAACTAGCTATAGGTGAGCATGCATGTTCATTCATATGTTGCTTTCGATTCTTTAGATAAGTGAAAGGTTGTGATAAATTGAGGTACTGATCAGACCAGTCCATGCATGAGAAGGGCAAATTAAGCAGCAACTTAATAGGTAAAGAATCTATAAAAACTATAGAGCGATATCTACTTGTGATGTTTGATGATGCCTCTTATTAGTGCAGTAGAATAGATGAAGTAAAAGATGAGCCTAACTATATATTTATGGTTATATGGCAAGAGTACATACTAGAGGAGACCAGATTAGTCAGTTCTTTCTTTCTCAATTTTGCATGATGTCCTGTAGTGGCTATTTCTCATGTACTAGAATATGCAAGTTCTAGGGAAATGGTACCATTTGTCGTGTCTATTGCATATGCTACCGACAACAAAGAAATGCCCCTGCCTAGTTGCAACACGGTTGCTAATTAGTTCTATGCGATCAGATATGCTAGTGGCTAAGCAAGAGATAGTTAAGCTAGCTTAACGTAGCTAATCAAGTCAATTAGTAGTACTAAAAGCAGAAAGCATTTGCATTTTATTATGAAACTCTGTAGTAAGCATGTTGTTTATGCATGCACACGCACGTGATGATCCGAGAGCTCAACGGACATATACATGGACTGCTTGGCAAGAATATATCTGGTGCAGCAGTACATGATCGACGCAAGTTGAGGGCACAGTTCAAAATTTCAGCCGATGATCGGCGATTTTCGGCGAAAATCGTTTCTATAGCCCTTGTAGAATTTGAAATCAGTTCCAATTTGCATTAATTTTGTCAAATATAGAAGAAATTTGTAACTAAATTTATTTTCAAAAATTTTGACTGATATTTTCAGTTATTTTCGGCTGATTTTTTTTTTTAAAAAAAATCAAATTTTGTTTTAAAAATTTCGGCCCGAACCGGCCCGCCCCGTTAAAATTTTCATACCGGTTTTCAAAACCCTAGTGGAGGGTGCTAGGTATTTGGTACACAGCGGCAAATAAGCTGTACAGGCAAGCTGCGCATTTCACTTTGCTTGTACACTTCAATTGAACCACACTTAAATTATTGTACTATTTACCGCACCAGTATGTGTGGTTTATGTTATGGTGGCATCTGTACTCTGTTCAGAGTTATTAGGATGCAGTGCATTGCGAGTACGACTCGCAGGTGATCGTCACATGCATCAGCGCTACGCATGTGACTAATCAAAGCCGGAATGTGCAATGGTTGCTTGTTTACTCCTTTTGGAACTATTATTCTGTGGTTGTTGGATTTGCATTGCTAGCACACGGGACGATTGACTAAAGTGTGCAGTTAAATGTTTATTGGGATCCAATTTGGAATAAGCTGTGTGGCTAATCAACTTTCGTTACAAAGGATCCTCGAATGAGTTATCCGCTCTGACGAGAGCTGTATGGGCAGTGTGACCCACTAAGTGCTTGTTTGGCAAGCCCGGATCGACTGGGGAACATCCCGGCGGGGATAGAATTTTCAAACACGCCTTCTGCGTTGCTTGGATGATGCCTGGGATCAAAAAAATACCAGCTCGTTCCAACCCAATCCACAGCGGTTTCTAACCACTCGCCGATGCGTGGTTTTCTCTCGTCGCGTGGTTCTTCTCCCGTCGAGCTCCCAAACGGCGCCACCTCCCCCTATCTCTCCCCCTTGACTCCGGTGATCCGATACCGCCGCCGTCGCCGCCCTCGGAGGAACATCCCGGTCAGTAGTCTCCTCCTCTTCCTTCTCCTCCTCCTCATACGATTTTTAGGGTTTGTAGCCTTAATTTTTTTATCTCACAGATCCGTTGTGTCAGGGTTTGAGAGGGGGAGGAAAACTCCAGCCAAGGTTGCTCGAGGAGCCTCTTCCAAACGTGGGGAATCGGGATCCGCAGTGGGAGGCGGTGGCGCAGGGTGTTCAAGCTTGGGCTGGAGCTTCGTCCTCCTCTCCATCTCCTTCTGGTTCTTGGTTTGTGCTACTAGAATTGCCCCTCTGTTTTTGGATATTTCCATAGATATGTTTTTGGATATTTTTATAGATTTAGTTTTGCTATATGTGGAATTGCCCCTTTGTTTGATTGAACCAATAATATGCTTGCATTTTATATCAGATTGAGAACATGTTCTTATGCTTTTTAAACTGGGGGACGATGGTCAAAAATAGAAGGGAGTAGGAACTCAAATGGGTGAAGAGAGAAAGCTTGTTTGGTGACTTGTTGGAAACTTCATCACACAATCATTTTTCCTTGGCACTATTGTTTTTTAGAAGAAATCTCCTGAATTATTATCATGCTGGTATTATCTTGAGAAATTTATGAATGTATTACTTTCAGGGGTTGGCTATCTTTCACTTGAAATGATACCAAGATACTTTCCATTGGGTAATTATGATGGTGTCTTTGGAAGATCTTCCACACCTATCTTGACTTTGTTGCATTAACCTGAACCAATGCACATCAGACTTTTTATTAGTATAAGAGTTTTTCAGTTTACCTGGCTGTGACTGTGATTTTATATGGCATACACTGTAGTAAGATTTTGAGATATGAAATCAGGCAATCCTGTTTATAAAAAAATTATTGACTATGGTTCGCAGAGTCCATCAGTGACACCCAAGAAGCCTCTATAATCTGACAATACTTCCCACAATCAAGAAGAGGACTCATATTCTGTTACTTCTTCGTATCCTTTTCCCTGATACATCTTTCATTGAGTTTCTCCTGTTAGCCTTATTCTTGTAGTGTTTATGTTGTTATGCATTAACATCCACAATCTTTACATATAGGCATATAACTAGAATAAGAATGTAACTGCAATTTCTGCATGTTTGTGAATATTTTGTTCTTTTAACCACCAAACCCCACAAAATTGCCTAGATAACTCTTTTTCAAGATGTCTTTGTGGCGCTTTCCTCATTTATATCAGCCTTTTCCTGAGCTTCGTACAGAATTGTAACTTCAGCAAGAGCTGGAAAAACTAAGAAGACAACAGTTCCTATTGTGCCTACTTTTATATGTGGTAATCATTTTGAGAAGAGGGGGGTATGTGTGTAATTTATCATACTATATCGTGAACTTATGTATTCTGCCTCTGCAATCATGATTTTCTTGATTCTTCAGTTTTACACAAAACTCTAAGAGAAACACAAGGCTTTGGAAGAGGAGAAACTTGAAGCATAGGCCAGGAAAAAGATAGTCCTTCTCTGGTTTATGCCGTGGGATTGCCTCACTACAGGTTTTATTTCTATTTCGTTTTTATTTCTATAGAACCATTGCAATAGTTTGTCTTCATATTTTTAAGATCGTATTCAATGCTACTCTCGGTCGATCGCATAATGTAGTATCTATATTGTTTTATTTATTTCAAATGATTAGTAGTTTAATATTTCTATTTAGTGGCCAAATGGGCTCGAGAAGGGTGCTTCGAACTAACAGGAGGAGGGAAGAGGATGACGACATGATGTTTGATGGCGATGAGGGGTGGTTAGATAACCAGCCTAGCAATATACCTTCCGAAAAGTTTGTTGATCTTCCAGTAGGTGACAATGAATACAACAACGATGTGGATTCACTTAGTAATCGAATGGATCATGGAAATAATGTTAGATATATAATTGCAAAAAATATGTGGAAAGATTATGTTCGTAACCGGTCAAAGTAGCAAAATAATGCTTTGTTTCCAAATGGGGTGTAATCAAGTTGGATGTATTTGTTTTATTTTCACCCAATTTTTCATTTGACTAATTTGTAGTTATGTTGGATGTTTGAAAGGAAAAACAGTTCTTTGTTTATTTATTTGAATAAATTCAATCAGATATTACTTTACTGTCATGATGTTTGCAAGAGGATCTCCAAAATCCAATTTGTTGCAAGCTAAAAATGCATAGAAGAAAGCATCACCAAAGGGGACAACACCAGGAGGTATTACTTTATAATTTATGCAATTATACTTATAATTGAGCCTACTTTCTTATTACTTTGATCAAATTTACCCTAACAGTGGATAAGTCTAGAGCTTCGAGGAATCCTGGGCTAGAAAAGGCTTCAGTTGATCTGCTCCATGAGTTTAACAACCCTTCTTACAGGGCGACAACAAATGGTTGAGTGAAGCATGGAATAAGATTGTCAAAGAATTTCATGAGAAGCATCCGTATGTGAATTTGAAAAAGCAACAAATACAAGATAAAGAAAATAAGTTAAAAAGGGACTATAAGATGCTCAAAGATGTAAGAAAACAGAGTGGTGCTTCTTGGGATAACAATCATTGCATGATAGTTGCTGATCCACCAATTTGGGCCAAAATCATCACGGTAATATAGTTACACCAATTTTTGCCGTTTACTATTAAATTGGTGTGCTATGTGCTAATATCATAATTAATCATCATATTTCGTATATTCTGCAGTCATATCTTAGAGTTAAGAAGTTCTGTAGTAAACCTTTCCCCTATTCGATGCTTTGGGAGATCTATATGACGGTAAACTTTCTTGCGAAACATATTACATTTAGCTTATCTCCGCATTAGTGAACTTTAACTTTCTTGCGTAGGACAAACAGTTGAGGGTAGCATGAACTTTACGTCTCTTGAGCCAACACAACACATTATTCTCACACAAGTAGATAATGTTGATGATTATGTTGAAACTGAAAACCTTTTTTTGGACTCACATTATGATGAGTGCAATGACATGAGTTCACCAAGTCAACATACGACGAGTGCAATACAGCATGAACTTCATCAAAGGCAGAGTAATACTAACTCAAGAGATAAAGGAGAAAAGGCTACGAAAAAGCTCTAGCAAGATGGGAATGTAGCTGATATGATGGGAAGGTACCTAGAGATAAGAACAAAGCAAACCGAGGAGGAGTCTGTAGAGCTAGCCAGGGAACGAGCTGATGTAAGACGTGTTGATGATTTCACCATCAAGAGTTGTATTAGTATTTTGAACACAATGGAAGATCTATCAAATGAAGAGAAAGTCAAAGCCTTTGGTGTATTCAAGGATGCTCAAAATAGAGAGATTTTCATTAGTACAAAACATGTTACTCGTCCCTTGTGATTGAGAAGTGTGATGGTAAGTGGATAACTTGTTTCTTTCATCATATGTTTGTTGTTTCTTATTTTCATTTGTGCTTGTTGTCATTTTCATATATTAACAGGATCTGTAAGTTTGAGGTCAGTAGAGTTTGTGCCTGGTAATATGTTTTCATTGGTAAGTAAAAAATTATTGACTAATCTGTGCCACAAGTACTTATGCTGCTAAACAAATAGTAGCACCATAATCTATATTTCCATGATGAACATTACATTGAATGCAACACTTGTGATGATATCGGCCAAACTGTTGGTATTTATTCTAAACTACAACATAGTACTAGTGGACTAAATGCCTAGAATGGTCGAGGATAACATAGTCCATAGGACCATCATTTACATGAGAAGTCAGTATTTGGTCAGTATTCAATTGATTCATCAACTTAGTATAGGAAATGGTATTGGGACTCCAGATATGTTACTTGTGATTGTTTACATCATTAGCTAAGTCACTTGATACTTTTGATATTGCTAAAGGCCACAAGTGCTTCATTTCAACTACTGCCTACTGGCCTTCATAACATGCTCTTTGTTATTGGGTTGTAACATTTTGTCCTAACTTTGAGTGATAGCATAATCTGTTTTGTGTTTTTATTCATCCAAGATTTTGCACATTTCGATGACTGTTTTTTTCATCAACTTTTATTGTTTTATGTTTTTGTACTGATCTAAGTTATATTGGAGCCAGTGCTCTAATTATCTTTACTTTGTGGAATTTCAGGTACCTCCTCTTCAGAGAGCATGACATATTGGGTACCCTTGTGGACTCATTTGGATTAACAGGAAGTCATTAGTTATTCTAATGCAAGACATGTTTAGAGTTTTGATGTCATGGAACAAAATCCTTGAGACCTCTTGATGTCATAGTTTTTTTTTGCCTAGACCATCATGAACTTGATATGAATGTGTTCGAATTTTATGGGCCTTTTGTTTTGAAATTTCTAGACTGTTTTTAGAATTTTACATTTTCTGACCACTTTTTAAATTCAAAATTTTAAATAGGTGTTATCCCTTCCAATCCAACTATGATCCAAACAAGCAACCTTTGCTCTAATCCCCCCTTGGATAGGTGGAAGAGGGTTGGATGGGGATTGGGTGGAGTGAGGGGGATCAACCCAATCCCCCCTTGGATTATTTCTCCTATGGATAGATTTTCCAACTTGCCAAACAAGGCCTAAGGGGCAGCATGGGTCACTCCTAGTTCGAGTTTAGCTCGCAAGGGACAACTTCACGGTTATCATGTGAAGCAAAGTGAGTTACTTTCTCTGGAGCCTTGGGAGTGTCTTTTTCTTTCAGGGATACATGATTAGAGCTACACAAGTTATTTCACTGGACAACCAAACTTTGCAGAGTAATATATAAATCCCGTGCATGTCATGCATTAGAGTGTGTGAGCATAGCACTTTACTCATTCTCTTTCAATGTCACTACTAGGTTTATGTAATTACTTTATGAATTTGGTTTATATATGTTGGAAATTAAACGGTTGTAGCAAATATTCAGAAAAATATTCAAGCAATAATTATGAATATTAAGACATATTTCTAGCAACATAGAAAAGATAGAAATGACATATAATATCCTCAATTTAGTATGTACTATTTTTATGTCAATTAAACATAATAATATGCTCAAAACATAGAACATGTGAACAAATAAAATCAGCATATTGCTCAGATTTTAAATGGTTATTTATTGCTCTCAGATGTTGGGTTGCTCAAGAATAATTCTTGGCCTTCTCGCCACTTAGGTCAAGATTCAATCACAATTAAGTATGGCATTCTCTGAAATAAATTAGGTCTTGAGCTATAGTAAAATATTGCTAATCTAACATGTCACATAAAACAAATTATCAATTCAAAGTTCACTAGATAGTAAGCAAATGAGCCAACTACACAAGGTAGTAAGATACCAATTGACAGTAACGTAAAACAGTGACTGAAAGAGATGACTTACAGTGAATAGACAAGCATCAATATATGACACAACAGTAAACAACAAGCAATCTACAAGCTTAAGACTAAATTTATATCCAAATTGTCGTATTCAATATCAAAGTGACCTCAAATCCTCATCGAGCAATTCTTAAGCCCACGATCTATCATGCAAGTCACCCAATACTGGTGTTACTCAAATCACATATAGATATAAAATAACTAGTATGGCACACTAAGCACAATAGATAAACAAGAATAAGAGAAACTCACAGAGTTGATGGCACTCAGAGTCACCAAGAAACTAACAAGGTAGGGCACGTCTAGGCCGACACTGTCCTAGAAAACCTATCACCCGTGCTATGCTGCAATGTGATCAGTGAGGTTCTCGGAGATACAATGCCCTTCTCCAACAATCAAGGACACACCAGATTATGGAGTCAAAGTCCAGGAGGTGCCACACAAGACAACAGAACAGATCGTGTACATGCCATGCGCACAAACAAAGCAACCACACACCAAAATCACAATCGAACACGACTGCGATCACCAACTATACTGAATCATAGATAGGCCTCACCTCAGAGATGAACTCTTAAATATTCTGTGAAGTCACCGAACAGATCACCAACTTGCCTTACTTCTTTGCTCTGCCACCACCAAGAGCCCAGCCGTCTGCCTTGTCCTCCTAGAGGAGAAGGCGAGCCGGCCTGCAGGGCGACCGTGGAGGGAAGCCAAATCAAGTAGATCGAGAAGAGGAAGGAAAATGCTCTCGTTTTCTTCTCTGTGTGTCACCAAGGAGGAGGAAGAAACTCGATATAAGGAGAAGAGCCATGGCGGCACTCCCGAACGGCCGCCAAACTACCGCTGCAAGATCCATGAGCATGGCATGGAGATCGGAAAGGCCACCGCATCTCCCTCCTCTCTCCGTCAGGATGAGACCAAGAGGAAAAGATGATCTCTCTCTCTCTCTCTGTTGATCAAATGGATCAAGAGAGCCTTATGTCTTCCCACTCTTAATGACAAGTGGGTCCCACGGTTTGATTGGTAAATTCCCAAGAAGCCCATGGCTTACAACAGTCCCCACGAACTTCTCAATTTGATGATGGATGCACAAAAATCTTTTTTAATATATAGTTTTTTGACAATGAGTACCTTGCGGGTTTGAACCCAGTGTCTAGCAACAGGAACTATAAGTCTGCACAGACAGATGAGGACTTTGCCTTGATCCCATGCCTTGGTGTGTGAGTTTTTGCTCAAGTTGCACTCTATACAAGGCGGCTTGGCCTTTTCTCTCGGGTTGGGATGTTACGATCATGTCACCGCATCTTCTTCATGAATACTTAAGAAAGTATACTCTTATCTTTCTTTGATCGTGACCTCATGATCCTACTCATATGGGTGAATTCTTTAGGGAATCGTGTAGGACGATTCTCGATGCCATATAGGTATCGAATTCATTAAGAGCTATTGCTCAACCTCCCATACAGAAAGAGCACTGCAGCTAATGGGACCCATTAGATGTGCTCTCTAATCCCACACAGTTTGTTGTCCTAGAGCCTAATTCACAGGATCTCCGATCTACTAGGATAGGTTACCACCAATGTGGGCCTTTACAAGAGTATGAGCCCTGTTCCCTTTGACGCTGCAAAGATGGCCTTCTACGCCATTCCTTTGGTGAAAGGATCTACCAAGTTCCTTTCAAATTTGATGTATTCCACAGAAATAATACCTGTCTATCTGGCATGCCTTACTAACTTAAGTCATATCTTTATATGTTTTGAGGACTTCATATTGACCTTCGGACTCTTTGCCTTAACCAAAATAGTTTGGTTATCGCAACAGGTCAATATAGCTGGAATCGATTTCTCCAGCATCGGTAAGTCAGAAAGGAGTTCTGTAATCCAGTCTGCCTTTACAGTCGCTGAGTCAAGTGCTGCCAACTCATCTTCCATAGTGGACCATGTAAGGATAGTCTGTTTAGAAGACTTCCATGAAATAGCCCCACCTGCTAGAGTGAAAATATAGCCACTCGTAGGTCGAAGCCTTCATATCATTCGAGTCACTAATCCAATTAGAATCACTTAATCCTTCTAAGGCTGCCAGATGGCCAGAATAATGTATTTCCGTAACCTCCTATGTTCCATTAGCTATGATAGAATCCATCTCGCTACGGACTACCTCCTTCTAGTAATCCACATCCAAGGATGCGTATGCCTTTGAAAGTGTTCATGGTTGATCATCCACGAGATAGGTGACATAGTTATCATGAAGAGATTTTTTAGTCCTCTGCCTCTTACTCCTCCTCAACTCCAATTCAGGAGCGGTGTTATCCACACTAGGAAGAATAGAGTGTTTATCTGAACCAATGGGGTCAATGACTTCATTTGGTCTAATAGGGCACAAATGTTCAAAGAAAGACACATCACGAGATTCTATCATTACATTTGTAGCGATATCACTCACCTCGGATTCAACCACTAGAAATCTATAAGTTGTGCTATTTTTAGCATACAATAGAAAGACACAATCAACAGTCTTAGGACCAAGTTTTCTTTTCTTCAGTAATGGCACATGTACTTTTGCAAGACATCCCCAAGTTTGAAGAAATGATAAGTTAGGTTTTCTCCCACATCCCTAAGTTCGAAGAAATGATAAGTTAGGTTTTCTCCCCTTTCATCCTTTATAAGGTGTTTCCTCTTGATTGCGATGCGGAACCGTATTGAGGACATAGTTAGCTGTGAGAACTACTTCACCCCACCAATAGTCCGATATACCATAAATTTGTAGCACGATATTGGTGATCTAGAACCGATCTTATGTATGATTGTTTGTATCAGGGGGTCTCCTACGATTAGAACTATGCAAAGAAAAGACACAGGGATTTTATACAAGTTCGGAACTTCTCTAGAGAGAATAATAACCATACTCCTGTTGTGTTGTATTGAGAGTGCTAATTACAATCAAGAGGAAGACTAAAGTCTAATGTCTTGTGCTCCGGATTTCTCTGTCCTTCCCGTTCCTTCCGCCTTCAACCTTTATATAGCGTACGAGGAGGTAGCAGATCCTCCAATCCAAGAGACATCTCAATGTTCCAAGTAATAAACCGCTGATGGAGGTTATTGTCAGAGAGACAAGTTCCCCACGTTGGCAAGCGGTTATTGTCGAAGACAGAGAAGAGAACGTGCAGTTATTCATGAGGATAACTACGTATGCTAACTGCCATGTGTATGGGACATGACGCATACAACTCTTTAATTCTATCGAGGAGCCTGCTGCCGTCTCTCCTACAATCGTAGAGGCTACAACGGAAGTGGTCAAGGGATCGACCACTACCCCTGAGGTGGAATGGGTTGTTGCAGTGAAGCTACTATGACTACTAAGGTGATAGTTGCCTCTGAGGCTACTATGACCACTGAGGTGGTCGTTGCCACTGAGGCGACTACAACCACTGAGGGGGTCATTGCTGAGGAGGCTACCACAACCACTAAGGTGATCGTGGAGGCAGAAGCGAAGGCAGCAACCGATGCGGCAGAGGCATCTGGCCAAGGTGGTAATGGAGCCTCCGACCACCGCACTAGGAAGGAAGTCGTTGAGGACGTCCCTTCTGGTCCTCAAGGAGAAGCCACCATCACACAAGAAGAAGAAGAAGAGTACAATAACTTTTTCTCTGAGTTCTTTGGTCTTACATCCGTTGTGGGGTCTTCTTCGTTTAGATCTCACGATCGAGTCCCTCACCCCAAGAATATTCCTAACAGGGGAATATTTTCAATGACAAGTGTCTCAAAAAGGTGTGGTGGGACCGAGTAGAGGAGATTGATGAGCTCAAAGATCCCCGAAGGGCATTCTTCAACTTTGCTTGAATGAGCATTAATGTAAGTATCTGATACCAAATATTTACATATTCAGTTTTTCTTGCTTCTCACTGTCTTCCCTTATGTAGGAAGCTTTAGAGCAAATTGCCACAATTGGTGAATATCACCGACAACTTGTGCTGCTCAGACAGAACTCTGTGAGCAGACAGAGAGATGGTAAGTGATTGTCTCATGTAGTCTTTTAAATTTTGACCACTATTCTAGTTCTCATATCGATCTTAACCTTTGCAGGTTTAAGAGTGATGAAAAGACCTTGGCTGATACACTCGACTAAAGAAGGTCGAGTCGTAGAAGCTAAAGGCGGAAAAAGAAGAGCTACTGAAGAAACTTCAGGAGGCTTATTCTGCAACTGACGAGTTGTAAAATAAAATAAACAGTAAGTGTTGAACTTAAGACTGCTTATATACTTATCTTCCTTTTCCTTTTCAAACTCTTGTTCCTTTTCAGAAAAAGATGTTGAAATGGGCAAGCTCGAAACCAAGGCCAAAGAAAAAACCTTGGTTATTCATGAGATATCCCATTTCACCAAAGAAAAAGATCAAGAGATAAAGTTGTGGGAAGAGCGATACGCAAAGAGCACCGCTTCTCATGATGAATTCGTCAAGAAGCTAGACTCTCGACTAGCAGGTAAGAATACCTTTACCTACAACCAGTTTTGTTTACCAGTCTTTTTAAGGGGTATTTGTTCTAACTAGTCGTACTCTTTTCAAAGTAGGCAGTCGAAGTAACACGACTCCATGAAGTTTTGACCCGTAGTCAAGAGGAGATGAAGTCGATGAAGATCAACCTTCAAAGCAACATTTCTCTCTTGAACAATGTACTCGGTGGGCTACATGCTAAGGAGGTTACTTCTCTTGAAGACACGATAATTACACACATGAGCACCATCGGAGAACAAGTCAGAACTTTACAAGATTTGGTGACTACTCTAAAGACCAATCAAGCTGACTCGATTAGAGAGTGGTCGAAGGCGCAGTGGGTTATGTTCTGGCAAAACTCAAAGCCCAAGACCCCAATCTTAACCTGC
This sequence comes from Ampelocalamus luodianensis, assembly GCA_036346255.1. Lineage (NCBI taxonomy): Eukaryota > Viridiplantae > Streptophyta > Magnoliopsida > Poales > Poaceae > Ampelocalamus > Ampelocalamus luodianensis. The sequence continues at coordinate 27,533,264 of CM070625.1, forward strand.
AAGTAATCAAAGCCAACTTCGACTGCTCTGAAGTAGAAACGGAGTGACTGATTGAAGATATGCAATCGGTTGGCAAGAAGGTCTGTAGGATCGCTAATGACAATCAGAGGGGGGTGAATGATTGTAATCCGCAGCGGTAGCTTTTTCCTCTAATCTATTGTCTCTTGATTGTCCAACCTGCCAACACAGTACGAACACGAAAACAAGAAGACAGCAAAAAGGAAAAGGTATTTTTCTCGGTACTGTGTGTTGTAGCAACAGCGCATCTACTGTAGCAAACAGTATGATGCACTGTTCATGCGGTATGAGTTGCTATAGTGATTGTTAAAAAAACTAAGATATCGCTTTCGGTTCCTTCTCTCACGAGTGACTGTAGTGATTATAAAAAAAAACTGAGATGTCGCTTTCGACTCTCTGTTCTAGGTCTTTAATAACAGCCACCAACAGCAAAAGCCTAATCATCTTACAGCGGCATCAAGCACAGCAACACGTCACAACTGCATGCACAAAATCCAAAACCTCCAGCTTCCAACATCTCACGTCAAAGTACAAGCAAAAGCATCATGGCAATTTTCTTTAGCAAATAATGCAAGACCTTTTTTTCTTCTAGTACATGCACATGATGAGACCAAATAGGAACTCCCTATTACCTCCAGCCACCAACACTTGATCACCCTACGGCGTGGTTCCAGCCACCAACCCTCTCCCCAAAAACATGACAGCCTTCTTTCTTTACAACAACGCGCACCCAACGAAAAACTCTAGGAGCCACCGCCAGCCAAACCAAAAAGCATTTCTTCTGAAGATAACCCTAACAGCGCCGACCCCAAAATCCTCAACACGAGGGGACTTAAATACCCACCCGCATATGGCCCACTAGTCCTAGATCCCAATACGTGGACTTTTACACTAGATTACAGAACCAATTTTGGACACCCAAAATTATCACGTGTCGTAGCCTCCGGACCGCACCCCGTAGCTCCAACACGCATCATCTATCTTTGATCTCCACGTGTCTCAACTCGAGCCCGACCGTCTCCTCCAGCATCCTCGACCCTTTGGACCATGACTTCGTACCAAGCCACCTCCCGGTCACCGTCGTAGACCACGATTACCTCCGAGTTACCTGCATATGCAAAGACCAAAATACCATCTTTTTCTGGTACAAGTTCTTTCCAACTTGACTGACATAAGTTCACACACGCCACACACCTCAAATAACATCAGTACCTAATATTGTCAATTATTCATCAACTAAAATATCATAGACCTAGCCACATGGTCTAACAATCTCCCCCTTGATGAATACATTGACAACATATTAGCTTCAAACAGATATAAGTGAAGAACTGAAGCCGAAAAAGCATTTTAAGTCACAAATCTCAAATCTCTTCTAAATCTCCCCCTATCTCAATTCTCTCCACCTTTGGCAATGTAATCATCAGGAAGCATCAAAGAAAGAAGATGAAGAAAAAATTGCAATGTTGCTTTATACCTCCACCACCCATGGTCACAAGCGAGGTACAACCTAAGGTAACTACAAATACTGACATTGTTTTGGCTCTTACTCCATCTACAGATGCCACCGAGATGCTTGAAGAGATGGAGGAGGATCTGGCGTATCTTATGTCATTAGAGGAGAAGTTTGAGGTACCTACAGTATCTGATGAGGACGATAATGATAAAGGTATTGATTTGGTGCTATAGCAAGACTTAGAATAACTTTGTGAGTATATACCTGCTATAGTACAATTTTTTGATATTTCTTATGTTGACTTGAACGAACCATGTGCTGATCTGAATTCACATAATTTTACACATGTCAAATTAATTACACATAAGGAAGTACTTTATAGAATATCCCCTGCGATGCATTGTGCTATATTATGCTTAATGAGCCCGTTAATTTGGAATGTACTATGGAGAAAGTTTCTGAAATTTCATTTATAAATTCTCTTTGTAGCACCTACACCTACTGTTTTAAATTAATTGGTGTGGACAATCAATTTCTAGTATATCGAATATGCATAACTTGTGATCACATAAATGAATTGAAACTTATTGTTTTGAACAATAATTCTTGTGTGATGAATAACTCTGCTATATACTTCATTTATACATGCAAATTGAGTTGCACACTGAATACTATGAGAAATGGTATTTTTGTTGATTTGATGCATGCACAATCACTTTAATTTCCAAAGTTTTCTCTATTTCTTTGCCACCTGTTGTTGCTAACATTTTGTAAAAAGATGAGAATGCGTTGCTACAAGTTTTAAAGCTTTTCTTGCCACTAGAGGATGAGCGTGAGTCAAGGACGACTCAAATGCAAGAAGGGGAGGATGATGAGGATATCAACCCTCCAGATATGATTGCTACTCCACTTCATGTTATAAGGAAGGTTTTTGCGTCACTTTATGTCCAAGCCAAGCAAGAGTTCTAGTTGGACATGTTCTGGAATCCTATTCGGCCTCTAGAGACAGCCCTGACTTCAAACGTGCATAACTTTTACATACGAACTCCGTTTGAGGTCCACGAGTACTTGATTGAAAGCTTACCTTCGATGTATGCAGAATCGATCTTCGTGATCAGGTCAACCGGATATTTGTGCATGGTTGATAATGACTTGTCGAGCAGTTCTACGATTGCGTGGTTTTGAGCCTTTCGAGTTCATAGCTAGGATCATGAGAGTTGAGCGACTACTACCGAACTTACCTTTTCATCAAAAGATCAGGCCAAAATAGGACCTTCGTGGTTCATCACACCTAGTCGAACCTCTTTCGACAAGGTAGTCCTTCCAACCATGTGATTTCAAAACTCCTGAGAGCCCGTTCTCCCTCATTTGAGCTCCGACTCGAGTGGTTCAAACTTCTATCTTCTTCTAAAGTCTGTACCTTTCTGCTGGTTTTAGTTTGGTAATTTCTGGAGTTCGTTTGGATTTTATTTGGACTTTATTTGAGTTGGATGCGTTCTCACATGTAGATTTTGAGGACTCCAAGGAACTCGAGCACTTCGAAGAAGTAGATCCTCAGGCTTTTGAGCAAGGCAAGTTACACCTTTGATCATATTGAATCCCAATAGTTCAAATTAATTACATTTTGTTTTAAATTATTATTGCATGCATATTTGAATTCAAGTAATTTAAATCCATGTTTTAACTTTATAGTTATTCATATTTTCATTATACATCCAATTTGGATATTGAGTTAACCACACTTGATACCTTAGTTAAAATCTAGCTGGTACATTAGTTTGAACTAGACCTTGTAGGAAAAACTCTGTGCTTAGTCAAGGTTTAGTTCAAAAATATTTACTTTGGGGAGTTTAGCCACAAATTCAATTATGATTTAAAATGATACTATGGTATTGTCTTTACCATAGGAATTTGCAAAATGGTTTGACTGGTTAAATAAAATAAAATTTGGTTTGGACTCGGGCGAAATGGATGTTTGGATGGGTGCATGTTCATGCATGGGATCGACTCATTTCTATGATCGAGGCCCAGGGTTCTTTTGGAAGTCGCCCGAGTCGATTAAGGACTAGTCTTCGAGGCACATCTTGCTAAGCCCCATCGTACTACCACATGTCCTGTGTGGGTGAGACCTACCTAAAAAATTTGTATCATTTTACCGTGGTTGTGCCATCTGGTTGCGTGGGTGTCTTTTATGACCTACTTTTATGTATTCCCACCTGACGCAAGAAGGGGCCTGAACCCGGCGAGTTTCTATCCAAACGGGATGAAACCTTAGTGAGGTGGGACTACGGTGGGATGATGCATTGTAAAAGCTTTATGATAATGATTTAGTCGCACACCTTAGGCAGTGTGTCAGACGGACATTATAAGTCAATTTTCTCTTTTGGGTAAAGTTGTACAACCTCTGCAAAGTGTAAAACTATTCAAATAACCGTGTCCATGGTCATGGATATGCTAGCAAAGCCACTCAAAGTTAGGTTTTTTATTTTGTTTTCAAAAGACTTTATCAATGGTTTTGGATTTCTATCCAAATGGGATTTGGGCGGGTAGCCATGTGATAGGAGGATATCCTTCACCACTCGTTGATGACTATTATCTGACTATAAAACTTGAGCTTTAGAAAAATGAATTGTAGCTATAGAATAAACTGCTTTAGGAACTTAATATGAATATTTAAATGGAAAAGGTTGCTTTAAACAAATTGAGACATATATACCTCTCCTTTGTAAATCCTTGCATGCATTATAATCTGTTACTTACGGGTGTGACTTGTGAGCACGGTTGTTTGTGCTCACTTTTGCTTAATTCAAATATTGAGTAGGAAAGGAATGTTATGAGGAGAATGAGACCTTAGATGACTAGGCTACGCCTCCAGACGATTGCCTGTGGCGTATTGTGTGGTCTACCTTACTTCTTTTGCTTCCACTGTAATTTGCTTTTGGCTGTACGCCCCAACAACTATAATTATTTTATTGATTGGCGTTGTATGGTTATGCTATCCACTTTTGTTTGACTATGTACACTAGCTGTTCTTAGACTAGTGTATGAAACATAGAGAACCCGTGGTCCTTCGCTCCTGGGTTCGATAAATAAATATAGTCATTTCTTCATCATCTAAACATATACTAATTTGATGATAATCAGAATATGCATCTAAAAAACTTAATGTCTCATAACCAGTAGTAGAATCAACCAACTGATTAATACGAGGTAAAGAAAAATCATCTTTTGGACAAGCTTTATTTAGATCAGTAAAGTCTAAACACATATGCCACTTGCCATTATCTAACTATTACAGGGTTGGCCCACCACTCTGGGTGGTCGACTTCTCTTATAAAGTCTACTTCGAGTAGCTTATCCAATTCTACCCTAATAGCATGTCATCGATTAGGTGCAAATCACTGTAGTTTTTGTTTTACGGGTTTCTTGTCAGGCCGAAGAGCTAGGCTATGCTCGATCATCTCCCTGGGGACTCCGGGCATGTTGGATACTTGCCACACGAATACATCTGCATTTGCTCAAAGAAAAGTGACGAGGGCATTTTTCTATTTAGGGTCGTTAGCAACCCCAATGCGAACAGTCTTTGAAGACTCCTCTAGATTCAAAGGAATTTCCTTGACTTCATCGTTTGGCTTTAGTGGAGCTTTAGGATTTGACTGCTTGGTCGAAGGCTGACTTGTGCTTGCTTCTCGAGTTGGTAACTGGCCGACTATCTCGAGGGATCTACGATCGCATGTAAGCAACATCTTTTTATCACAATAAATTATGATTACTCCTTTGGGATTTGGCATCTTAAGATATTGATACCCATAGTGTGTAGCCATCAAGAATCGTGCTAAAGTTGGTCGTCCGAGTATGGCATTATATGTCGTGTCAAAATTGACCATGTCAAAAGAGATTTTCTCTGTCCTAAAATTGCTTAGAGAACTAAATGTAACAGGGAGAGAAACTTGGCCAATTGGTTTGGCTGAAGATCCTGGTACGATCCCATGTAACGAGTATTGTACAAGTTTTATTCTGGTTCGAGAAACTTCCATCTCGTCCAGAGAACTCTTAAATAAAATATTTAAAGAACTACCATCATCAACTGACACTCAATTGACTCAACAGTTGTTGATGGTGGGCTCACCACGATTGAAAATCGACCAGGTCAAGTTGAAGGGATCGGACAATCACCCTTCTCGAAAGAGATGGTGACTTCCGACCACTTTAGAAATTTATTGACAAGAGGAGGGTCAATGGAGTTTACCTCACGCTTAACAGCCTTAAGTTGCCGCTTCGACTCATATGCCGATGATCCTTCATAGATATGGTTGATGGTGTGCTTCGGATCTTGGAATAGTATCTCCTCATCATCATCTGACTGCTTTCGACCATTGGCTTGTCCTACCTCCTCGAGCGTGGGAAGAAGTCCTTTTCCAATGTAGTAGTCTTCAAGTTTTTGCTGGAAAACTCAGCAATTGCGGATGTTGTGTCCTCATTTTTATGGAAAGGACATCACCATGGCTTGTCATTCTTCCTTTCGAGGCGTTTGCCTTAGCCCCGGTCGGAGTACGGTTTGGCACCTCAAGGCTCTTTATTGCTTATGGACAAGACTTCTTTGGAACTATTGGCTTGAGGCTTCTAGCCTTTGCTCTTGTTCTTGGACTTCTTGTCCTTCTTATCCTCTTCTTGCTACTTTCGCCTTCTTTTTGAGGGTTTTTGTCATCTCAATCGATGGTCTTATTCTATTCAATTGCTTCGGTAGCAGTCGCATATCGATCGGCCATCTTGAAGAGCTCAGTGACAGTGGCTGAAGGATTTAAAGTGATTTTCTCTGTGATCCTTCTATTGCGGACTCCCTGCTTGAAAGCTCTGATAACAGAAGAATCAGGAACTTTAGGTATACAATTTTGAACCTGACTGAAATGCCTGATGAATTGTCGTAGGGTCTCGTGGTCATTCTTCCTTATCCTGTGCAGGTCGTCCTCGTTCTTGGGACGGTTGTAGGAGCCCTAGAAATTGGCCAGTAGCAGGTCGCAGAGGTGCTGCCATGAATAGATCGACTCAAGTGGTTGGTTTAACAACCACGATCGGACGGATGCTTCGAGTATAGTCGGAAGGTATTTCACCATGACGTGCTCTCCTCCTCCTACTGCTCGAACAACGATCATGTAAATCTGAAGAAATTCAATGAGATTTTGAGACCCATCAAACTTCTCCATGTTAACCGGTCAAAACCGTGGCGGCCAGTGAACTGCTCAAAAGTTTGGTGAGAACGCCTAACATCTGGTAATGACATCATAATGCCTTCTCTGTAGGAAAGAAGGGTTGATATCACCGGGCGATCATACTCGACGATACCAGTGGTTGGTGGACCCAACCTTTGATAGGTCTCAGCCCTAAGAGGATAATCCTCGTATTCCATCTAATGCTGGAGATTTCTGGGTTGGAGTGGTGAATGATCACCTCCCCGGAGGGTTGTCGATCATTAGATGCTCGAAGAACTCTCCTCCGACTAGAGTTATGGTTAGGGGAACGATGTGACCTGTTGTTGTGTCGATCTCCATGCGGTGAGTTGTTCGAACGACTGGTGTTTGACACAGTCGTAGTAGTACGACTTCTAGAATGGTGTTGACGAGGTTGCTCAAGCCTGGTCATCGTGCTTCGAAGTCTTCGAGTGATTTCTTTAGCGAAGCGGTTGTAAACTGGTGCTTATCCAAGCTCTGGAGTTGGGTTTTCGAGCAGGTCACTTATACACTGAAGTTCTTGAGCCTTCTCAGATTGATACTGGATGCACCTGTGTAAGGTTCTCTGGGTAGTCATTCTTCTTCTCCGGGCAGTCTCAGGGTCTTCCATGTGTGATGCTGCTTAAGTTCGCCTTAATAGGGAGTGATCATTTCTAGAATTTATCCCACGCTCATCAGAGTGTTGATCTTGTCCATGGCTGGAGGCCTCCTCGCCATCATTACGAGGGGTCATAACATGTGATCGCCAGGGAGCATCCTCAGTCCTGCCTCTAGGAGAGTAATGAAGATCTGAGGGGAGGGCAAAGACCTCTTGGATATGACCTCCACTTGTGTTTGAGCCCTCCTAGCTTGAGGAATGGTCGAACGACACCGTCTCGTGACTTGGAGTAAGCCCCTCCAAGAAGGGGAAATCTTGGTTATAACCGTCTTCGATCGGAGATGAGCCCTACAATGGTATGGTCGAATTCATAGGACGAGCGGAATCGCCCACATCCTCTACGGGGGCAACCGAACGGTGACGACTACCAAATGTTGGTAAAACCCCAAAATGATGGATTCCAGGACTTACTACGCCAGGTCGGTTGGTCATAGATGGACTCGAATAGTTGGAGGGGGGCTCCCTCGCTATGCTCTAGGCCAACCTTGGTGTAGTCCTGGTTGTGGTCGGATAGACCCTTGCCCTTTGAGGAATCTGATTCCTCATCCGAGCGTAATGTTGCGGGGATAAGAATCCCTCCTCAACTCTGTTTGTGGCACAGTCTCTAGGATCTGGTGAAAGATCCCTGGAGATGGCATTGTCATTGGATGGAATGATCCCTTGCTCGGCATCGTAACATGCATCCATGTTGAGGTCTATATAGTCGGCCAGGTCGAACCAATTCTTCTCGTTCCATTCTCCTGCCATGAAAACATAAAAAACTAAAAGAGAATTTATCGACAAGGAATCACCAGAAAGCTCATGGTTAGCACCAACTGTCAGTGATCTAGTACCGATCTTACGTATGATTGTTTGTATCAGGGGGGTCTCCTACGATTGGAACTATGCAAAGAAAAGACACATGTATTTTATACAGGTTCAAGACTTCTCCAAAGAGAATAATAACCCTACTCTTATTGTGTTGTATTGAGAGTGCTAATTACAATCAAGAGAAAGACTAAAGTCTAATGTCTTGTGCTTTGGATTGCTCTGTCCTATCCTGTCCCTTCTACCTTCAACCTTTATATAGCGTACGAGGAGGTGGCAGTTCCTCCAATCCAAGAGACGTCTCAACATTTTAAGTAATAAACCGCTGATGGAGGTTATTGTCAGAGAGACAAGTTTCCCACGTCGCCAAGCGGTTATTGTCGAAGACAGAGAAGAGAACGTGCAGTTATTCCTGAGGATAACTACGCATGCTAACTGTCGTGCGTATCGGACACGATGCATACGACTCTCTAATTAATTAGGACACATGACAACAAGCTTTACTAACTATAGGGTCATCGAAGCCAGGCTGGTTAAAGCTGGACAAGTCGTAGAAGATCTTATGACTACTGGGTGGTTGTAGAAAGGTTTACGACTAGGCCATGATCGTGGAAAGACTTTCGACCATGGGGTGGTCATAAAAAGGTTTACGATCATATAACCTAGTTTCTCCCTTATGAGTAATAAGGGGTATACTTAAGACCAGCATGGAGATATTAATATCTATAACAAGAATTACAGATAAATAATAATTAAATGAGGATTGTTATATCCTCGTCACACGACATTAACCAAGTCACAAAGAGTTCGGTTCTTCCTTTCAGCTATTCCATTCTATTGGGATAAGTATGGTGGAGTAATTTCATGAATTATTGCACTCTCTTCACAGTATTGAGGGAAGTCATTTAGGGACAATTAAGAATTTGCTTCTCTCTCTCCCAAGACCGACTCAAGAGGAGGCAAGGGCGAGAGCGGCGGCAAACTACGACAATGGAGCTCCGTTGAAGAATCAGTTTTTGTCGCGCGAGGTGACGGGGACAATGAACACGGCTGGAACAGGGCAGCGATGAGTCCACCAGACTCAGAGGGGACAAAATCACCGACATCACATCCGATGAACTTCGCTTCAACGCAAGTTCAAGGAGCTAAGTGGCACAACCTCATAAGTTCAGGGGCTGAGAAAGTAAAATGTAAGTTCAGGGAGCTAAGTGGCACAACCTCGCAAGTTCATGGGGCAAAGAAAGTAAAATGCAAGTTCAGGGAGCTGAGTGATACAACTTCGCAAGTTCAGGGACCTACAGTGCAATTTTCTCCATCAATAAAGCAGAAACTGGACACATAGACAACAAACTTGAAGGCCTAGCATAGGCTAAAGTTTAATTACACAAGCATTATATGCTCCAAGCATCCCCTCCTCCATGAGGGTCCAAGCTCTTCCTTCTTCCCTGATCTTTTCAAACAACTCCATAGGTGAGGAGTACCTTCTGTTGAAAGTTCTGGCGTTGCGCTCCTTCCAGATCTCCCAGGTGGCTTAGAGTGACCACTGTGGCCAACGTCCTTTATAACATTCCAATTTTCTGAGTTTCAAAACCTTTTTGAGTAATTTAGTCCCTTGAAAAATTTCACCAAGTGTTATTTGAATTTAATAAAGCTTAAATATGACCTTCAAATATCATAATAATTTAATGTGACTAATCTGAATATCAATTAAATCCAAAACTATTTTATTTGACTTCTTTGTGCTTGGAAATATTTTCCATATTTTTTTTGGAATTTTTTGAGTTCATTTGCTATTTTTAATTTGCCATTTGGATTTTTTGGTATTTTAAAATATTAAAGCTATTTAAAATCTCATGAAAGCTTTGGGCTGAATTTTCTTTTACAAGCCCATTACTCTCTCTCTCGCCCAATCCACCTAGCCCATTTGCACACTTCATAGCCCATCTCCGTGCCCGCCTTGCTATCACTGACAGGTCGGTCCCACCTGTCAGGCGTCCTTGTCATCCCAGACACGGACTTCTCTCTCCTTCACCGTGCCGCCATCGTAGCCGCACCGGACTCCGCCTCCCAAGGCTATTTAAAGCCCCAGGGCCTTCTTTTTTGCACCCCGAGCCATGCCGCACCTTTTTCCCTAGTTGTCGTTGTCGCTGTCATCTTCTTCATCTCCGACTGAATGATCCCGTCCTCTTCGCCGTCATTCTGGTGAGCCCCACTGTCGTTCGTCGCCACCACTGGGATCACCTAGGCACACGCATCCCAAATCTACCCTCGCCATCGCTGGAGCACCGCTATAGCTTCATCATCGTCGAGCCTAAGCTCTAGCCGCCACTTCAACCTCGCCGTCGTCCATCACCTTCCACCTTCGATCGCCGCGTGTACCCCAGCGAGTTCACCGCCGCTCTAACTACCTGATGTGCACCTCCACTTGCGCCGCCGAAGCCCCAATCGTCGACGACCTTAGGTCCTCGAGTCACGCCGCCGTCGAGATGACGTGGAGGCCACGTGTCAGCTGCGTGCCAGCCACCTCAGCCTCATGTTCGCATGTTTGCCACATCAGTGCCATGTTAGCTATCACCTGCAACAGCATCAGAGCTAATCCATGTGAACTTGGTCCACGGTAGACCTACCCTCTGACATGTGGTCCCCACATGTCAGTTCACTGTTCCATGAACCCATGAGCCATAGACCCGTGAGCCAAACCCATAGAACCGGTCCATAGACCGAGGATCTCACCTGTCAACCTCTATTTCCTATTTTTGAGATTTTCTTTTAATTCTAAAATTCATTGTTGATGTCATGCCGATGCAATATTTCAGAATTTTCTTTAGAAAGAAAATTATGAAAATCCAAAATAGTGTTATCTTTTTCTTAGATTTAAATCTTTCGAGAGTCCATTCTTCATCATACAAACTCCGATTGAGTCCATTCAAGCTTCTAAATTGTCTAAATTCAGCCCTACCTTCCTGTGATTTTTATTTAATTTTTACAGTTTATTTATTACTCTATTTTGTATTTATTTGGGTTTTCGCTTTTGTTTGCGAGTAGACGTTGTTATTTCGGGAGCTTTCGAGGAAGGAGTTGATCAATCTCAAGACCAGTACCTAGAGTTGTTTCAAGGCAAGTTGTATATTTGACCATGTTGAACCCAGTTTTTTAAAACTACTTTGATTCAAATGATTGCATGTTACTTCAAGTATTTAATTTTTTTAAATGTTTTGGAATTAGCTATTCACCCGTTTGATTATATCCACTTTGCTCATTGTATTACCATGATCTTTTATCACCCTAGCTTAGTTAATTATTAGTTGGAATTATTATAGCACCAACGTGGTTTGGTTAGACACGAATAGCCTGCTTATCCATGCAACTGGTCATTGATATCATTTTGAGTTGCAAAATCTAAACATGACTAAGTAATTATGGAACTTTGTGTAAAAACTGTGTCTTGTATATTGTTACTCGTTGATGGCCTGTGATACGCTTAATCAATAGGGTGAGAGAAGATTTAGACCGAGGCGAGTGGAAAGAATTGTGATATGGTGGAACTTCGTGTTTGGGAAAATATGAATCTTGGTAATTTGGTTCGAAATTGGGCAGCCTCGCCTTGGTCAATTAAGGATTTAACTTTATGTGTCATTGAAACGAGTCATAATTGTATGACCACATGCTTGGTATGTGACATGCCTAACGTAGTAAGCTACAGAATCTTGGCATTGACTACTCAGGCGTGTGGGTTAGACTGTGTGCCAAGGTGAAGGTGTGTACTACTGTGGGTGGGTCACACTTATGAGTGGTTCACTGTTTTCTGGTCCAACGATGTGCGTCAGACCAAAGCACTCCGTCAGGGTTGGTACAACGGTATGCACATCGGGAGGATCAATTGTCAAGATAAAGTTTCGGAAAGGTTTTGTTATGATTGGTGCTAGCTACATTGGGTATATCTCGTGAGTGAAGTGTTCAAACCTCTACAGAGTGTTAAACAATCTATTAGAATAGCCGCATCCGCGGCTATGGACATGCTCGGGGATTTCACATGAGGGATAGATTTTCATAAAAACAATTGGGAATGGACAACTGTGTGGTCAAACTCATGTGACTATGAAAGAAATTAATTAGGCTTTGTGGTCTTTGTGAAAATGCTGGTTACACTATTATTACTTATTCATTTTTAAATTACATTTTTAATATATTATTTGTATTCAATTGCAAGTGCTGCTTTTTGCAAAATAACCATAGAAGCTATTTCCTTTTGAATAAGTCATCATCTATAATTGCATTATGTGGTACAACTTGTTGAGTACTCGGAGTACTCATTCTTGCTGCAATCATTCAGCTGAAGTGGATGATTCTTCACATACTTTCGAGGAGGAGTTTTACGAGGAGGGTGATCGCTATGTCTTCATCACAGTCGGTTGCCTGTGGCAAGTCGATGGGTTCCCGCTGGAGTTGTTTCTGTTCCGCTATCGATGGCTTAATAAGTGTAAACTCGACCATAAGGTCACAACCGTTATTTAATATTCAAATTAGTCGTTTATTTTTATATTCGCCTTGTGTAGAATAATATTCATCTATATTGATACTGTGTGCACTAGCGTGATCCTGGACTAATGCATTATATACAGAGAGTCTAGATTTGCATATTTGGGTCTCGACACCCTTGCTGGTAGATGACCCAATTTACAAGTTTTTGACCACAAGTCTCCGATGATGTGGCTCAGGTCCCAATGTGATGGCTTAAGTAGAGCACAACCCAACCATTCAGCCGTGAAGTTCAACATGCGTTGAGAGTACCTATACTTCGATAGGAGATGCAAGACCGTTTCAGTGGCTTGTCTGCCAAGTGGGCATGTGCCCTGGTTTGGCCAACCCCACGCTTGCAGTCTAGCAGATGTCCAAATTCTATTTTGGATGGCAAGCCACACAGACTACTTGCATTTTGGGGGTATCAAAGTTTTCTAGATTAACTTTTTGTAGTCAGTTGTTGTTGAACCAATGAATTGTAGTTCATAAGTTGATTTTGTTGTGTATTCCCCCTGTGGGTTTAGCTTCCATGTGATTGCATCCGTGGCGGTTGTATCCAGAGTGATTTGGTTTACCGTTTCCCATAGTCGTAGAAATTGTAGGACTAGCTAAGCTGTAATTACCCCTGGTATGTTGATATCATGTATTCAACGGTTCTCCTAGAGCATCGCATGAATTGTTCTGTTTTTCCGAATTGAAAAGCGAAAAATCCCTGGAATAAACTATTTAAGGGATGTGCCACCTAGCCACTTTAAGTCCAGAACTTAGCTTTTTGGCCATTGCTGACTGTAATTGAGGTGGTTGCCTCGAAGAGACGCTTGTTAGCATCGTCATAAGGTAATTACATGCCGGCTTACGGCTTTCTTTCAGCATTCCATTCTTGTCGCAACCACCGAAGCCTCAGTGCCCTTACGAATTTTGTGAGGTTGAGGATTCCAAGTCCGCCATGCTTTGTTGCTCGACACACCTTGTCCCAGTTTACTTTGCATTTACCTCCTAATATCGTTTCTACCCTCACCGAGAGGAACCACCACCTTATGTGGTCCAGAGCACGAAGGGCTGATTTAGGGACTTTTAAGACCGTGAGGTAGTAGGTCGGGATCGAGGTGTGCATCGATGTCACTAGGGTGGAGCGACTAGCTGAAGTGAGCAGTCTGTCTCGCCAGCCTACCAACTTGTCCATGGCTTTGTCTAGCAGGGGCAAAAGGTTGACCCTCCTTAGTCTTTTGTGGGTAAGCGGGAGGCCCAAGTATTTGATAGGGACATTTGAGCGAATTGTCGAGAACTCTTGGAGTAGCACGTCGAGGTTGATGTGGTTACATCCTATAGGCACCACCATGCTTTTGTGGAAATTAGTCTGAAGACCTGGGACGTTTCCAAAGTTTTGAAGTATCAGGGTTGTCGCTTTGACGTCGTCTCTGTGGGGGAAAATGAAGATTGTTGCATCATCGACGTAGAGCGATGTCCTGAGCGTGTCAAAATGGTCGGGACGATGGCCCAAATATCCCATCTCCCTTGCCTTTGTAAACAATCTTGTTTTGTAGGGCATTTTCATCTTCTTTTTTCCTCACTTTTCCCACCCTTCTTGGATACTTAGACCTTTTTTTTATCCTTGACCTTGATGTAAACAGGAATTGTCTATCCATTCTATTAGGACAATTAAGACCTTGCGTTCTATGTTTTTCCATTATGTACAATGTAATATTTTTTATCATTTCATATAAAATGCAATCAATCTTTTGCCATTTTTTCATTTTTTCCTTTTTGATTTTTTGGCCACATGAAGTTACCAAAATGCCCCTGATCCAAATGTTCGTGCATGACCATGTCAAATAACTTCACATGACTCATTTCCTCATGTCTGTGTGCCCTCATGCCCAGTCCACTCCAAGCCGTACTCATCCCCAGTACATCCCGAAGCCCGAGCTCCACTCCCCACTCGTGCACGCCGATTGCCAAGGTGACTGGAGGACGACCCTCGAACTCCGGTGCTGTTCTGTGGCAAAGGAGCTTCCTGAGGTTAGTTGATGGATGCTAGTTGACCCACTCGTGCGTGTTGGAGGCCAAGAGCGACATGGATTCAATGACAGAACTTGAGCAAAATCTCAACGGGGGAGGGGGCAAAGATCAAAGCAAATTACTACAAGTAGGACTAAGGATTGTAGGAAGAATCAAGTCAATCATCCAAGACAAGACTGTTGGACTTAATGTGGGCTAGGCCCAATTTTAATTCTAATTAATTCCTAGAAAAATCCCAAAGGCCCATGTGCACGTGCTAAAACTGTTTAGTCCCATATAGAGAGTTCAAGAGGAGTTACACCATTTTAAAAGGTGGAACGTGGTAGCCCCCTTATGAATTTAGAGAGAGCTAATACACGCACGCGCTCGCTCACTCGCCTCGCCATGCCGAGCCGTGCCGTGCGGTGCGTGTATGTGCGCACGCGTGCGTAGGCATGTCGAGTGCGGGCGTGTTTTTCTTTATCTATTCGAAAATCGAAACGCACCGACTCGTAGTAAATGGCATTAACGAACGACTAGCAGTAACATTTCAGTTTGGCTATTTATTTCTAAAGAATAGAGTACTGGTTCTTCTTCTCTCCACTTTTACGAAAGACTAAGATAGAACTTTACTGTTTTGTTGCTGTCTCTGGCGATCTCCATCCCGACGAGGCGCGTGTACGGCCTCACCGGGAGAGAAGGCCTCTGGAACCCTCGTCTTTGAAGGCTTACATGAGCGAGGACGAATAAAGTTTTTGGGGAGCGTTCGCGTGACTGCTCGCTGCTTCCTCTTCATCTGATTCTCTGCTACGTTTACATCAATTACACGACTACTACCACGACGTCCACTATGCCATGACGAACGACGACCTCACCAAGCCTCCTGCTGCTGCTGCTCCTTCCACTGGATCTGGGTATGGCTATCTTGCACTTGTTGCTTGGTTAGCTTTATTATCTGTTGTTGCCTTGAACACTGAGATAGGTATGCCAGTTTCTATCCTTATAGAAATTCATATGCCTATAGTGTTTTTGCTTACCTACTTTGTGAAAATGGCTAGAGTAATTTATATGATTTATCTAGTATATTTTGGATTAAAGTAATTAAAAAATGCTCAAATGTTTATCAATCCAAAAACCCTATTCTAGGCATTTTTCGTCAACTGGCTTCGCTGCTGTGCTCAAACCCTCTGAGTTCGATAGCGCGAACTACAAGAGGTGGCGCACCAAGATGGTGCTTTGGCTAACTGCCATGAATGTTTTCCATGTGGCAAAGGCAAGCCTGAAGGAACACTTACTCCTGAACATGAGTAAGTGTTCGAGGCTGCTGATAACCTCTTTAAAGGTGACGTGGTTAGCGTTCTTGGTGAGAAGTTAGTTGATGCATACATGGTGATTAAAAGTGGGAAAGAGATGTGGGATGCACTCGAGGCCAAGTTAGGGATTTCGAATGCAGGCAGTGAATTGTATCTCATAGAGCAATACCATGACTATAGAATGGTAGATGGTCGTTCTATAGTTGAGTAGGCTCATGAGATGCAATCCATGGCCACAGAACTTGAGCACTTCAAGTGTGTGTTACCAGACAAGTTTATCGTGGGAGGCATTATTGCCAAGCTTTCTCCTTCTTGGAGGAATTTTGCTACTTCTTTGAAATACAAGAGACAAGAGTTTTCTGTTAAAAATCCCATTGGGTCTCTTGATGTTGAAGAGAAGGTGAGGGCAAAAGATACAGACACTAGAGGTAATGAGGGATATTCTAGTGCCAATGTGGTGTACAAGAATAATAGCCAAGCTCAAAAGTTCAAAGGTAAGAACAAGACTGCACAAACAACTAGCTTCAAGAAGAAGAAGAAGAACACAAAGAATAGCCTTTGCTTTATGTGTGGTGAACCTGGTCATTGTGCCAAGGATTGCAGCCAACACAATGGTGGGAAGAATCAGTAAGGACAGAATTCCAAGTCTGCTAATGTTGTTGTTGGTACTACTAAGACGAGAACATCAAGGTATGATAATTTACCTACTGTTCTTTCTGTTTGTCAATCTACCAATTGGTGGATAGACACTGGTGCTAATATATATGTGTGTGCTGATATTTTATTGTTCTTTTCTTACCAGGTCACACGGGATTCAGCTGTTCTAATTGGGAACGGGTCACATGCCACTGCTCATAGTGTTGGCATGGTCGATCTGAAGTTTACTTCGGGGAAGATCGTGCAACTGAAGAATGTGCATCATGTACCATCTATCAATAAGAATCTCGTCAGCGGATCTCTTCTGTATAGAGATGGCTTTAGACTGATATTTGAGTTCAATAAATTTGTAGTGTCCAAGTGTAGACAATTTGTTGGTAAAGGCTATGTGTGCGGAGGCTTGTTCCGCCTATCTCTTTCAGATTTGTGTAATAATGTTGTGAACCATGTTTGAAGTGATAATGAGACTACTATTTGGCATTCACAACTTTGTCACATAAATTTGGGTTGCATGACGCGGTTAGCCAGTTTAGAGTTAATCCCGAAATTCATCCTTGCCAAAGGTTCTAAGTGTCAAGTTTGTGTGCAATCAAAGCAGCCTCGTAAGCCTCATAAGGCTGCGGAGGTAAGAAACTTGGCACCATTAGAACTCATACATTCAGATTTATGTGAGATGAATGGTGTGTTGACAAAAGGTGGTAAGAGATATTTCATGATTTTGATTGATGATTCCACTAGGCTCTGCTATGTGTATCTTTTAAAACTAAAGATGAAGCTCTTCACTACTTTAAAATCTATAAGGCAGAAGCTGAGAACCAACATGAAAGGAAAATCAAAAGGGTTAGGTATGATCGTAGCGACGAGTACTTTTCTAATGAGTTCAATTTATTCTATGAGGAACATGGTATAATCCATGAGAGAACGCCTCCCTATTCACCCCAGTCAAATGGGGTTGCTGAAAGAAAGAACCACACTCTAACTGATTTGGTTAACGCCATGTTAGAAACATAGGGTCTTTCCAAAGCATGGTGGGGGAGGCTATATTGACTTCATGTCATGTCCTAAACAGGATTCCCACAAAGAATAAATAGATAAATCCATATGAATAATGGAGAAGAAAAGACTATCACTTTCATACTTGCGCACTTAGGGTTGTTTGGCGAAAGTCAATGTGCCAATTCTAAAAAAAGTAAGCTTTGACCAAAAACTGTGGATTGCGTCTTTCTAGGCTATGCTCACCATAGCGTTGGATATAGATTTCATGTGGTGAAATCTGGAGTACCTAACGTGCATGTCAGTATAATTATAGAGTCCAGAGATACTACATTCTTTAAGGATATTTTTTCGATGAAAGATATGCCTAGTTCATCGAGTCAGGAGCCTGATACAACTCCTGAACCTACCATTCCAATGGAATATTTTGAGCAAATTCCTGAGGAGGAAGACAATGAAACTCTGAGAGAGTAAAAAACAAAGGACTGCAAAGTCTTTTGGTCATGATTTCATTGTGTACCTTGTGAATGATACTTCAAGTACCATTTCTGAAGCATATGCTTCTCCAGATGCGAAATATTGGAAGGAAGCAGTCCGTAGTGAAATAGATTCCATTATCTCTAATGGAACTTGAAAGATCACTAAGCGTCCTTATGGTTGTAAACCTGTAGGATGTGAGTGGGTGTTCAAAAATAAGCTTAGGCCTGATAGTACTATCGAGAAGTACAAGGCACGGCTTGTGGTCAAGGGTTATACCCAAAAGGAATGCGAAGATTTCTTTGATACTTATTTACCTGCGGCTAGATTGACTACTATTTAAGTAGTACTGTTGGACCGAAAAGGCGACTAGAGGGGGGTGAATAGGAGCACGATCTCTTTTTCTCCCAAAATCAATTCAATACGAATCTCACTCCAATAGCTATGAAAGCTATGAAGATCAATCAATCATGCACAGCGGAAGACTTGTATTGAACCAACTCAAAACCCCAAAGTAAAATCAACACAAAACCAAAACACGAGGCTCGGGCGGTCGACCTCTCACGGGGCGGTCCGACCGATCAAGCGATCGAACCGCTACCTCGGCGGTCGGACCGATTTCACGGAGGTCGGACCTGCGGTTCGATGAGCGAGAAAACAGCCGACAAACCGAAACGCAAATTGATCAAACTTTTGATTCGTGCGTCCAAACCGTGAAATTTGACACACCTACCTAAGTGTGTCGGGAACCTATTCAAGCAACGATCGTGATAATTCTTGCCAATATTCTGACCTTCTACGGTTTGAGCGAAGTTAGGTCAAAACCGAGTCAAAACGAAAATATGATCTTGAGACTTGCTCGTGAGTGATTGATGATCTTGATGATCCTAGATGTATTCTCACACGTCACAGCAAGCTAAATCACGTCAAGAAACTAAGCAATAACTCGCGGATCAAACAAAGACTCAATTCATCAAAAGAAAGAAAGAAAGCACATGAACTCACTTTTGAAGAAACTTTCTTTGGATTGATTTGATCCAGTTTACACCACTCCATCAATGGATGACAAAGACTCAATACATGAGCACGAAATCAAATCCAACTCTCAAGAACCTAACCTCCTCTCCTCCTCTCCTAAGCAAATTAGGGTTTCTCAACAACGAACGTCGAAAGGTCGGGGAAGGTGCAGCCACCTCCTCCTCTATTTATAGTGGAGGCTTAGGGTTTCTAATAGAGTCTCCTAATGGGCTCCCGTTAAGGTCCAAAACAAGCGGGTGACACACGCACGCCTTTTAAGCGGCGTGTCCATATTGTGCGGCACTCGCTGTTCGCCACGTGTAGGTTGATCCAACGGCTCTCATCATGTCGGCAAGTCTCTCCCATCCGGCTCCACCGAAACCACCATGGCACTTGCACCGACCCCGCGCGCTTGATTCAACGATCGCACCGAATCGCGTTCGGTCACCTTTGTCCATCTTGCACCATGCTTGAGTCAATGACTTCACGATCTCTAGTTGCCTTATACATGCATCATCAACACATATGTCATGTTCATCGGATGGGCGTTAAGACAACTTTCTAAATGGAGAGTTAGGCAGAGAAATTTACATAGAACTTTTGTTGACTCCAAGATGGATTTGTAGTAGATAGTCAAAACTTGCCGGTCCGAAAGATGTGCAAGTTGTTAAAATCTTTGTATGGTCTTAACTGCAGGCACCTAAATAATGGCATGAAAAGTTCGATCATGAGCACTTTAACATCTCTAGCGAGCTTTATTGTGAATGAAGTGGCGGATGTGTGTATTGGTCGCCATGGTGGGGGTGAGTTTGAGTCATTCTATATGCGTATGTTGATGACATTCTATGTCCGTATGATCTTTGGGACCAACCTTAATGTGATTAAGGAAGTCAAGGATTTCTTGTCTCAGAATTTTGAGATGAAAGATCTGAGAGTAGCTGATGTTATCTTGAACATCAAGCTGTTGAGAGGTGATTATGGTGGGATTACATTGTTGTAATCCCATTATGTGGAAAAGGTTCTAAGTTATTTTGGTTATAGCGACTACAAATCCTCTCCAACACCTTATGATCCTAGCGTGTTGTTTAGGAAGAATCGGAGAATAGCCAGAGACCAATTGAGATATTCTCAGATAATTGGTTCACTCATGTATTTAGCTAGCACTACCAGACCTGACATCTCATTTGCTGTAAGCAAACTAAGCCGTTTTATTTTCAATCCGGAAGATAATCATTAGCATGTGCTTGAGAGGGTAATGCGTTATCTAAAGGGTACTTTGAGCTATAGCATTCACTATACCGGGTACCCCAGGGTACTAGAGGGTTATAGCGATTCAACTGGATATCTGATGCTGATGAGATTAAGGCCATAAGTGAATATGTCTTCATACTTGGAGGTAGCACTGTTTCATGGAAGTCTTGCAAGCAGACCATCTTAACGAGGTCAACAATGGAAGTAGAACTCACAGCATTAGATACTGCCACTGTTGAAGCCGAATGGCTTCGTGAGCTCTTGATGGATTTACCGGTGGTTGAAAAACCGATTCCGGCTATTCTGATGAACTGTGACAATCAGACCGTGATTGTCAAAGTGAACAATTCTAAGGATAATATGAAAACATCAAGACATGTGAAGAGAAGACTGAAGTCTGTTAGGAAAATAAGAAACTCCGGAGTAATAGCTTTGGATTATATCCAAACAACTAAGAATCTCGCAGATCTCTTCACAAAGGGTTTATCACGGAATGTGATAGACAATGCATCGAGAGAGATGGATTTGAGACCCATGTGAGTTATACCATAGTGGTAACCCATCATATGTGATCGGAGATCCCATGAAGTAGGATTGGCGAAACAAGCTATTGGTTAACTGAAAGGAGAGTACTTTTATAGACCCACTCTATTGGAGATGCAATTCTCTCTTAAATCTGTATGGTAGGTTAATTTTTATTTTAATGTGTTCTATGGCTTGTTTAAGCAAAGATGTTGTCCTACAGAGCAGTCTTGAAAGAACACACCTATATAAGCCCGACTGCTAGTCACAGTCTATGAGATAGCGCAATCTCTAGGAATCTCATGAATAGGCTAGGAGTATGACTTATATGCTCCAACCCGCGGGGATGCCTGACAGCATAGTATCAGTTAAGGATTTAAGTGAAATTTATTCACACAAAACTACCAATTCAAGGATTAGTCCATTGTACAGTTGTGGGTAAGTGTAGCTTCTGTTCTAGGTGGATGTTCAACCTTAACCGGTCTCCATCGAAACATTGATATATCAAAACAATACTGTGGATCAAGACATTTGACGTGTGCCCTTGGAATCTGGTAGAGGATTGTTGGAATTAATAAGGGCTAGGCCTAATCTTAATTCTAATTAATTCCTAGAAAAATCCCAAAGGCTCATGTGTATGTGCTAAAACTGTTTAGTCCCATATGGAGAGTTGAAGGGGGGTTACATCATTTTAAAAGGTGGAACGTTGTAGCCCCCCTTGTGGAATTGGAGAGAGCCAATACACGCGCTTGCTCGCTCGCTCGCTCGCCTTGCCACGCCGAGCTGAGCCGAGCCGTGCGGTACAGTGCGTGCGTGTGTGCGCACGTGTGCAGGCGTGTTTTTATTTATCTATTCGAAAATTGAAACGCACCAACTCGTAGTAAATGACATTAACAAATGACTGACAGTAACAGTTCAGTTACTAGTGAGTAATGGCTGCAGTTAACACTAGTTGATGGCGAATCAATGGCGACCATTTCCTTGGAGAATTAAAAGCCTCTGGCCTTTTTATTTTTGGCTATTTATATCTGAAGAATATAGTACTGGTTCTTCTTCTCTCCACTTTTACGAAAGACTAAGATAGAACTCTACTGCTTTGTTGCTATCTCTAGCGATCTCCATCCTGGCGAGGCGCGTGTACGGTCACATCGGGAGAGCAGGCCTCCGGAACCCTCGTCCTTGAAGGCTTCTATGAGCGAGGACGAATAAAGTTTTTGGGGAGCGTTCGCGCGACTGCTCGCTGCTTCCTCTTCATCCGATTCTTTGCTACATTTACATCAACTGCATGACTACTACCACGACATCCACTACGCCATGATGAACGACAACCTCACTAAGACTCCTGCTGCTGCTGCTGCTCCTTCCACTGGATCTGGGTATGGATATCTTGCACTTGTTGTTTGGTTAGGTTTATTATCTGTTGTTGCCTTGAATACTGAGATAGGTATATTAGTTTCTGTCTTTATAGAAATTCATATGCCTATAGTGTTCTTATTTACCTGCTTTGTGAAAATGACTAGAGTAATTTTCATGATTTATCTAGTATATTTATAAATTAAAGTAATTAGAAAATGCTTAAATGTTTATCAAAGACAACATCAATAAGATTTAAAAGCACACTACTCACTACTAGTTGCACGCCCTGCGTGGCGCATAGACTTTGCTCTTCGGCCGTTGGTTGCTCATCTGTCGTCGCCGTCAGGCCAGGCCGCGACAAGCCTGCGATGCACCAGCGGCCAACGCTTCGTCTGTTGTTTCCGTGCTTTGCTGCCGCCTGCCGCCACACAATTGAAGTCGTTGTCTCACTGAGTAGTATTGTAACTTGCAGCAGCAGCAACAATAAGGTTTCTATATGGATCTGACCTAACCAAATTGGCTGGTCTGGACTGCATACATGCTGTTAATTTTTTTTTTTCTAAAATGCTGGGGCACGCCCAGGTTGGCCCAGACCAACCTCCGTCCTTGTATGGATCCCAAGGACATCCCGTTAGTTGCTTCTATGCTCTTTAACAGGGTTGGGTCGCCACGGCCGTTTTGTTTTTAAACATTTACACGTCGCAAAGGAGACGGAAGCGCGTCGACTTGGAGACGGCAGCGGCGGAGGAACTCGAGCGTGTGGATCGCTGGGGGAGACGAGCACTGAGGAGTGGCCACGGCGGATGTCGAAGCAGTAGCCGTGGTCGTCAGGATGAGAGGTGAGGTTCTCTGCAAAAGGACAACGAGATGCAGAGGGTTATTGCAAAAAAACGATGTTAAGTGGGTAAGCTGACCGCCTGAATTTGAGCCTTCCGTTCGCGATCGGATAACTACGAAGAGGGCGAGTGCGTTAAGTGCACAACTGCACAGCAAGACCTGATTGCATATGTTGCCATCATTTTCCTGTACAGTTTCTATTAATTTGCTACTACATTTTACTCTTCAACACGACGAAGCTTCAAAATCTGACGAAGTATGATTGATATGTGGAAATTCTCAATGGTTTCTAAAAAGTGGCATGTCAAGATCATGGGGCAACATGAACACTGGACTCAATTGGCCACTCATCTCAAGCAGAACAGAGACGTTGAACTTTTGTTACTGGAGCAGTATGTTTTTTGTACTCGTTCTGGTGCTTTACAATGTATCTTTCCACATATGTTCTCATTCTGAGAGGAAAGAAAAGAAATCTAACAGTGGGTAAAGTTATCACTTGTCGGAGTTCTCAGCGACTGATATCTGATCAGGAACCCCAGGGTCAAGCAGCTGCTGCAGAATGGCAGGCAGCCAGGCAATACGAAATATCATGGAAGATATCAGTCTGCTGCTGTCGCAAGGTTCAGCTTGTGCAATGCTTCATGGACAGGCACAATCGAGATGTAAGCGCTTTTGAGTAGTTGGCTGTGCATGACAGACAAATTGCTCGCAGCAGACTGGTAAAGAAGTACAGAGTGTCAACTGAAAAAAATTTAGATAGATTCCTTTTTTGTTAATTCTGTTCGCATATATCTAGTGTTGTCACGTACGCCATATATCGAAAAACTTTAAAGCTTAGCCTCTACGTGGAACTAGCATACGCACGTATATCAATTTGTTTGGGCCTTTCTCGTTGTTTTGTCTAAAAGGGTTACCCCGTAGTTCTTAGTTTTGGTTTCATTGGGTTTATATGCTGCTCAAACTCATCTGAATTATTCTCTTTTATTCTATTCTATTATTATTATTATTATTATTATTGCTATTCTTAACTAATAAAAGAAAGAGTTTACCTTTGCACAGTGGAAGGATCATCTTGCCCATACGTACGTAAAAAAACCAACGAAACCCCTGCGTGCACTGGGACTACTGTGTCAGCCATGACGCATTCCTAACGTGGCCGCTCCTCGCATCTGTGCCATTGTCGTCCCGTTGCCCCGCCCCGCACCCACGTCGGCATCGCCGCCTCGATTCACACGCCTTCGACCTCACTGTCACGAGAACCATCCACACCCCCATCCCCATATACTCCCTCGCTCTCCCATCTCATACAAAGTTTGTGTTTCCGTTGCAACGCACTGGCACTATGCTAGTATTATAAAAGACTCAGTTGGCGATGGAGGTACCTTCTTTCCTCTCATCACCACCACCCCCCGCGTGCTCTTACCTTCTTAAAAAACCTCTAGTAAAATAGGAATAACCCTAACAAACAAATTTACTTTTATTCCAACAACCTCCTTCCTTCCACAAATTTCTTTTTGTGGTTTGCCAGTTGCCACCACAATGGTGGAGCTTTAGTAGACCTCACCATTGTTGGGTCTAGACCTATTCGAATCCCAAGTCTATAAAAGTCCGGTCCTAAATGGACAAGCCCGTGCTCGGCCTAGCCTGACATAGGCTAGGTCCGAAGCTCAAAATTCACGTTTTTTTCAATAAAATACTATTATTTTGGATAAATATTAATATTTAATTCATATTGAAAATAAAAAAATAATATTTATTGTTGGGTTTTTCGGGCTTCAGGACGAAGGACAAAAAACAAGGCCCAAACCCACCTCAGCTTCAGACCCGGCCCGGGCCCAGAAAAATTGGGCCGGGCCACCGGACTGGGCTACCCATGAGCATGTCTAAATGGATCCATCCTCTTCATCATCGTCGAGTGAGGCCACCCTCCCAATGATTTCGGGACTTAATTCGGCCGTGAGTGGTGCGACACAAGAACCACAATGCAGGCCAATGTGTGGTGGCGCAGGCTGAGCACTAAAGTGGAGGTGCAACGCGGGTCACTGGTGGAGCTTGCCCGACGCAACAACTGAGACATGGACGCGGAGTAATCCCATGCAGGATGGTGGAGGCGCAACGTGAATTGGGGCGTATTTTTCAGGAGGGCGCCACAATGGAACCAACGGCATGCCACGATCCTAGGCTCCTAGCCACACGAGAACGACTCAATGTGATGTAGTAATATGATTTTTATTATCATGGACATTCAACTAGCTAGTTTAGAATGGTACTTTGGTTTATATTAATAACACATCGTTAAAGTACATATGTACTCAACTTTTTACATTGTAGACCATGAATAACAATCTATTACCATCAAGTCATTGAGTCGATGAATATGCTGGACTTCTTCGCCTTCCTTGTCGGATTCTCTAGATTTAGTGATGATGAGACGATGATCACGACAACAGGAGATAGGTTGTCATGGATCACCGTGCAATGGATATATAGGACATACACATCGATAGCAGTGTTGTTTGAAGGAAGCCAAAGGTCATTTATTTGTACCCAACTCGGCTCGGTAGAAACTCCAGCTTAGGTGTCGCCATTATCGTCCAACTAGGTGAGTTGGTCTGGTAGGCAACACTGCGCCAAAATGCATGACGGACAAAGGAAATCCGACGAGAGACTCGTAGCAGAAGAGAACCAAAGGTCCAACAAACTAGAGTGGTACAAACTAAGAAGAAATGTTGTTCTAAAATAAATCATGGAAATCATGGGTCCTTTAACCACTCAACGCCGGTG
The DNA here is from genome assembly GCA_036346255.1 of Ampelocalamus luodianensis. NCBI lineage: Eukaryota > Viridiplantae > Streptophyta > Magnoliopsida > Poales > Poaceae > Ampelocalamus > Ampelocalamus luodianensis. Next base: position 27,559,157 of record CM070625.1, read on the forward strand.
AGGACGCCGCAGAAGATGGGAGAGCAGCCGGCCACACAAAAGAACGAAAACCCTAGGGTCTCCCATCTGGCCGTCTCTTGTTAGTGGGACTCAATAGAAGTTTTCCTATAGCTATCTCTATTACTTAAAAAATAAAGTTGATGGTCATCCGTTCTCTTCACCCTCTTAAACGCCCGTTGGATCGGCGAGCAGGGTACCAACAGTCCAGATCGCGTCGTTAAATACGATAACGGTTGACGACCCGACATGCTAAAACTATAATTTTTTTAATCCGTAGCAAAGCACAGACATTGAGCTAGTATCTAAATAATTCATATGGGGGCTAATCCTATTGCTACACATGGTCCACTCGGGCCACCACTAATCCGCCAGTGTGTTCCATCACTGACTTCGAGTCACCTCAACTTATTTGGTAGAATTTTATGCGCCCGAATTGATAGCTTTGATGACAGCAGGAGCTGTCCAAACTCCAAACAGGAAACTCGTACTAATTAACTAGCCACACTTTTATTCGTGTACAAGTACAACACATCCCCCGTTAACTATCCCCGGCCGTAATAATACCAGAGACGTGCATACCGGCTATACAGTATATACATATAAAAAAGAGAACTGCTATACATCTTGCGAATAATACGTTATGTGATTGATGAGAGAGGGGGAGAGAGAATGGGAAGTGAGATTGGGTTAGGGATATAGGAGTGAGGGTGATATTTGGGATATTGGATCTCCATCTAATGGCAAAAAAAGTGACTGATTTCTAAAAAAAAATCAGTCGCATGTTGTATAAACACTCCCAAAAAGACGCGAATGGCGTCGCTGCCAATCCATGTGAATTCCATCTTCCCAACCAACTAAATCTCAACGCTAAAGGTGCTTGTCTTTATAGCGGGCTACTCGTGGGCGCAGAAAGCTCCTTTGCTTTTTTCCTCGTCCCGGCCAGCCAATTTTGACGAGTTGTCTCGTCTTCGGCACGTCCTTGTTCGCAGGCCAGGGACAGAGGTGGACTGGCGGGAGGGTCATGCAAATGCAAGAGATGAGGCCACCACGGGAGTTGGAAAACGACAATGCATGGTCCCGGATCCCGCACGGCCATACGAAATCGGACGCGAAGAAATTGTATGTGGTACCCGGCCCGGCGCGAAGAAACTGTGTCTCATTACGATCGATCAATTTGTGACATGTAGCTCCTCCTATATGGATTTTTTTTTTATCGGTACGATCAGAGATCAGCATCTGCAATGGACAATCGGGACTGATGGCTCGATCGGACGGCCCAAGAGCACGTGTTTTGTAACCAGCGCTGCATCGAAGCCAATCCGCTGCGATTAATGGCCACGGAGGCGAGAGATAAAAGGCGCACCCATCATGCAGATAGGCAGCAAGGCTAAACTAGGCACCAACGGGCAACAACCGCCGCCTCCTAGCTAGTGACCAACTCCCCTTATTCCCACGCGTGCATTGAGTTCCTTCTATGGTTTCCATGGAGAAAATGAAGATGAAGAGGAAGAAGAGCGCGCAGCCATGGACGGTGGTGGTGGCAGCGGCGGTGGCGGTGACAGTGGTCTTGACGTTCTTTGCGCTGTCCGCTGGTGGCACCGCCGCGGCGGCGCGCCGGATCCTGGTGGACACGGACATGGACACCGACGACCTCTTCGCGCTGCTCTACATCCTCAAGCAGAACCGGTCCGAGTTCGACGTCAAGGTTGGTGCCACGTAATTCTCTTCTCGTACTACGTGTACCCCATCGCCTAGCTAGCATCTCTCCGAGGCCAATCACCAATCGATTGGACGGTGATTTCGTCCATGCAAAACTCCGATCTCCCCGTGACGGCAGGGCGTAAATACCGGAGGTACGCACGCACACGTATCTGCGGTGGAGATAAGTAACGCACGATCTCATTCGAATGGTGAAAAAATGAAACGATCTCATCGTATCTAGGTTTCCCAATGGAAAATGGTCCATCTCCAATGAATCTCACGCGCATGCTGAGTTTCACTCGATTGTCTGCGTTGTCATTGCTCATTAGGTGAAAAAAAGTGGATGTAGATAGGACAACGATGGCGCATTTTGGCCTTTGACTATGTTGATTCTACAGTTTCTACTAGTAGCATATTTCAACGCCATGTGTCCATTTGATGAAGCATATCTCCAAAAAGTGCAGAAATAAGCTAATGATAGTGATGCATCCTCTCTCTCTCTCTAGACTGACTGAGTGGTAACTGGTAAGTTACTCTTGCTATGATATGAACACTGCAGGCCATTACCATCAACGCGAACGAATGGAGCGACGCCGGGCACGGCGTGAACCACCTATACGACATCCTCTACATGATGGGCCGCGACGACATCCCGGTCGGTGTCGGCGGCGACGGCGGGATATCGGACGCCGGCGACATACGCCCGAACGTTGGCGGCTACCTACCACTGATAGACCAGGTAACAACAACGTATTACAGTTTACACCATCCTGTCCAGGAATGCATGGAGTCCACTTCTTTTCTTGTCATGTTCTGCTAAAACGTGCGTAGGGCGTGTCGACGGCCGGGGGCTGCCGGTACCGGCAGGCGATCCCGCTGGGGCGCGGCGGGCGGCTCGACATCGACACCAACTCCGGGGTCAGGAGGGGCTTCCTCCCGCAGGGAGGCCGGCGGTACAGGCCGCTCCGACAGCCCACGGCGCAGCAGGTGATGGTGGACACGGTATCCGCGGGCCCTACCACCGTGTTCCTCTTCGGGTCTCACACGAACGTCGCGCTCCTCCTCATGACGCACCCGCATCTGAGACGCAACATAGAGCGCCTCTACGTCTCCGGCGGCGGCGTGAGGTCGGCGAACCCGACGGGCAACCTGTTCACTGCCTACGCCACCAACCCGTTCGCGGAGTTCAACATATTCGGAGACCCTTTTGCTGCCTATCAGGTTCGTAGGAAATCAAGTACATCATCACCTTGCAAGAACGTATGATTACGATCGAGGAATATCCATAGTTTATAACATGTAGATTTGTGAATTGTGATTTCTTCAGCATTGTTTCGCTTCAATGAGCTATAGCTGAGTAATTAAGTGATGTCAAATGCGTGGTTCTCTTCAGGTGTTTCACTCCGGCATTCCCATCACACTCATTCCTCTTGATGCGACCAACACAATTCCGGTCACCGAGGAATTCTTTTCTGAATTCCGACGGCGTCAGCGAACGTACGAGGCACAGTACTGTTTCCAATCGTTAGATCAGGTTTTGTTGAGACAGAGAAGACGATCCAACGGCCATGGCAACACGGCAAGTTCAAAGTTCAAACTCTTCTATTTCTCATTCTTGTAGAAATATCATTTCGTATGAAAATATTGCATTATAAGTTTCTTTCAGTCTCCCTGTCTAATCTTCCTCTTTCTACATTGTCCTAATTAATGCAGAGCTATTACATGTGGGATTCCTTTGCGGCCGGTGTGGCTCTCTCTAGCATGCGCAACGGCGAGATCAACGGTGGAAATGACTTTGCCGAGCTCGAATATATCAACATCACAGTGATAACTTCGAACAAGCCGTACGGTGTGCGTGACGGCTCGAACCCGTTTTTCGATGGCCGTGCAACTCCCAAGTTTGGTCTGAAAGAGGGTGGAGTTCACAGTGGCCATGTTCAGACTGGAATTAGAGATAGCTTCTGCCTGGTGCCGGGAAGCAACAGAGGAAGATGTGAGGTAATAAGTATATGTTGCTAAATGATCTTTATGCGACAGTTTTTCAGGTTATTTTGACAGTGCTTCTGGAGTTGCTGTCCATTCAGTTCACTGAGACTGGTGAATGTGACCCATTCATTTGGACTCCATGACTCTCCAGTTGGTGCAGGAAAAGAGTATCAAGTTTAGGGTCCTGCATGCAAAAAATTGTCTATGTACGAGATCGAAACACTAAAATTCTGATAACTTTCATTTCTCCTTAGGATGGATACACCAAGGAAGTGTCTGGTCCAGAAGCAGTCCGGATTCGTGTTGCCACAAGCGCGAAGCCTAACACGGATAAAAATAGCTCACTAGATATGGAATTTTTCAAGAGCTTCTTAGAGGTAAGCGGTATATGTTTGGCATGCCATTCCTTGCTCGTCTATGAGCTGGTATCTCACAACTTTTTTTTTGAGAGAGAAACACATGGTTAAGACATGAACATTTCACTGTTTTGTCAAACCAAATTTCATGCTCAGAATATAGTATTATGATCAACTTTCAATTAATATGTCACAAAAAAACTTAAATTTCTGGCAATAACTAAATTGCTCCCTGCAGGTTCTAAATCTACCTAAAAACGCTGGGCGTTTCAACATCAGTACACAGTTTCCATATTACAGAGAAGTTCTTTACAAGCCGAATTTCAGAAATGTGAACAGGGGGAAGCCAGTCATTTTTGACATGGACATGAGCCCTGGAGATTTCGTTTCCCTTATATACCTCTTGAAGGCACCTAGAGAAGTAATAGATCTAAAGGTGAGGAAAACAATTATATGTGTTGAAAGAGCGAAATGATGTGCTCTCAATTCTCATACAGCCAAATGCATTGGTTTCTCATGCACCCTTCACTTTGACTATATCGAAGAATGTCATTTTATTGAAATGTTTTAGGGGGTTTTGGTCAATGGCAATGGCTGGGCAAATATCGCGAGCATCGACATCGTTTACGACATTCTACATATGATGGGCCGTGACGACATTCCAGTCGGCCTTGGCAATACTACTGCATTGGGCACTCAAACTCTTGGTTGCAACAATTCTTATGCTATTCCCCATGGTAGTGGTGGATTTGTTGATTCAGACACACTGTATGGACTAGCTCGGTCACTGCCAAGAAGTCCTAGAAGGTAAACCTTTTGCATCCAATTCATATGAATGCTAATGCAAGAATTGGACTAAAGCATTTACATGGTTATTCATTGCATAATCAGATATACTCCTGAAAATTTAGACCATCCAGAACGTCGGCAGCCGCTGGCTTTTGAAGTTTGGCAGTCTGTCAGGAAGCAACTTGATCCAGGTAACAAGATAACTGTTCTTACCAATGGACCTCTCACCAATTTGGTCAACATTTCACTCCATTGCAGGGATGCAAGCTCTGTGATAGAGGTCAGTTGTTTCCTGTCTTAAGACCTCTAGGTTTCATCTGACATGAATTCATCTGTGAAGATTGGTCTTAATAAACATATTTCTCCCTATGCAGAGAGTCTATATTGTTGGTGGACTCATCAGAGATGGAGGTGATGAGAAGGGGAATGTGTTCACTGTTCCATCGAACAGATATGCAGAGTTCAACATGTTTCTTGATCCACTAGCTGCAAAAACAGTACTAGAATCCAATCTGAATATCACACTCATTCCTCTTACTGCGCAACGAAAAGCTGCTTCATTTGGGGCTGTCCTAGAAGCTTTGGAGAATACCCAGCAAACTCCTGAATCAGCTTTTGTCCATGGGTTGTTCTCATTATTGAATGAACTTCAGAAGGAACAGAATCTGTATCACCATGTGGTAACTGGCTGTAATTCATCCTGTTACTTTCTGCTCATTTTTTGTACTTCGTATAATATTTATTTATTTCCTACTTCTTTTCTGTGTAAATTCTCATGTTTTCAGGATATATTTCTGGGAGAAGTTCTTGGTGCAGTTTACATGGTTCAAGGATCCGACTTGAAACCCTCAGTGAATCTGAAGCCAATAAGCGTCGTCGCCAACACAACCAAAAGCACAGATGGGCAGATTGTGATCAGCAAGCAGAGTGCAAAGTTGGTAAAGGTATTAAGTGATTTCAATGGTGAAATATATTACAATCGATTGGCAAATTCTTTAGCAACCAAGAAGCAATCTGCCGTTATTGGGAGCTTTGAAGAACAAAAGGCAATTTGGAGCAGGTCGCCAAAGAATTCAGGGCCAGGACATAGCAAAGCAGCAAAGGATAGATAATTTTTTGTAGTAATACTGCTCAAAAAGACTAAAGATTAGATTCCAAAGGTCAAAATAGAGTACAACATCAAAATAAAAGGAAGATTCAACAGAGTTACACTTGTATGAAAGAGCATTGATGCAATAAAATTCATCTTCTCCAGAAAATTTTGTTTTGCTTTTGTGTTTTAGTTGCAAGCTGTCTGCGTACAACAAACATCATAAATTTAAGGGGAAAAGCATTGCCTCTAATTCCAACATTTTCATTTGTATTAAATATATAATTGCAGCTTACAGACAATCCATGACTCTACATTGACACCAATAAGAAATTTTAAAAATTATATCCCAGAAATTTGCTATAAATAGGAGCTGACTTCTACAGACTTTAAACACACAAAAAAAAAGCCAAGCATATTAATCACACAATACCAGTAAAACCTGGCTCACTGTTAATCATGGGAAAAGTTTCAGTTTTGAGGACTCATCTTTCAATGAGGATTGCGAGTAATTAGACCCTCAAAGATGGTGTACAGGTCCTTGTTTTCTGGACCAAAGATCTCATCAGCCTTTCTTAGTGTATCCTGTACGGATCACAGAAGCTTCAGTGAGCATTATAGAGAAGAAAATCCTAAAAGAATAAAAATATTTCACATCTAGCAAAACAGATGGAGTTCAGTTTATATCCGTTTATACCTCTCTGGTCTGCTTGTGCGCGTTCAGCTCCTTTACATTGGCTAGGAATGCACTGAACTGCTCATAAGACAAGCGGTTTCTGCATGTATGTGAAGTTTAAGAAGTCAAGGGGGAAGTGGAAGTCAACTGTGCACCTGGCCTAGTAGACAAAAAATTGCTTGTCTGATAATTAAGCATCAAGATAGTGCAATATTGTGTAGTTCTTGTGTCCTCGAAGGACATTAGAATGTTATACTCAATACTTCCAAATGTCTTTACATAATAGCGGAGACCTTAAGCAGATTTTACAAGTGGACTAGGAAAAGGCAGGTAATTCTAATAAATGTTTAATCAATTTTCTACCACTTAACAGTTTGAAATACTCACTCTTGTTGAGTCAAGCTCATTTTCACACATATACCTGACTTGACGAAAGAACTCTTTTCCATCAACTCGTGTTCGTCCTGAAACAAATGCACAAACAATTAAACAGAGTGAATTATCAATGATTGATGGACTATGACCAGCATGCTCAAGAGTGCACCAGTAAAACCCTAGACCGTGGCAAAGAGAGAATCAGACACTACTATTTTGATTAGTCTTGAAATAATGGTGCTTCAAGAGGATTATGTATTTCAATTACTAGAATGTGTGGTTGATGGAACTTGCAAGTCCTTCAGAAAGGTGCGTTAAACATTAGAAAACATAGATTATATGCTGCCAAGTGCCATTCATGATCTTACCAATTTTGTTTGTGTGCATATTCTTGCTGACTCAATGGCAATTAATATAAAACATTCACATATTTATCATATTTGGTAAGTTATTGAAGCACATTTTTTGAGAACACGCAAGAGTTGCACGTCATTCTATTAAGCAGAGTTTAAAGCACAAAACCAATTACAAACAACAAGCCCAGACCAGAGCTCCGAAGAAATCAAAATGAAAAACCAAAGCGTAAGAGCAATCAAGAACTAAGAAACTAAGAAGAGAAGGGGATGCCACCCCGAAGAGGCGACCTACAACTAACAAAGCTAACATGACTACTTCGGCAAGGTAGCGACTACAAGCACCGAGCTCCCGCCGTGAGCCAGAGACGGAACTCGTCGAAGATCCGGTGAAGAAGCATCCCCAAAGGAGATGACACCTTGTTGAACACCCGATTGTTCCTTTCCTTCCAGAGCATCCAGGAAATGAGGATGATGCAGGAATCAAGTCCTCGGCGGTGGCTTGACGATACCAACTGGCGAACGGAAATTCAGAAGTTCTCCAAGGATGTTTGTCCGGCCGGTGTACATCGGTGTGGGGCTGTAGGCCAACACGCTGCACGAAACGTGCCCAAATTTGGCCAGTGATCACACAGCCAACTAAGAGATGATCGATCGTTTCCCTGGCAAAACGACAGAAAACACAGTCCCGCTGGTTTGGGACGCCGCGACGTTCTAGACGATCCACAGTCGTCGTCTAACGGCTAACCACATGAAATGTTTGCACTTGAGGGGGGCAGAAGCTTCCCAAATTGTTGGAGCGCAAGCGAAAAGTTGGGAACCGATGAAGAAAGCATGATACGCAGAGCTTGCCGAGAACTGTCCTGATCCGTTCCACCGCCACCGGAAAGTCTTCCATTTCAGGCGTTAAGCGCACCAATCGCATTAGGTCCCATAGTCAAAGATATTCCAGTAGCCCCCGCGCGTCCAGGCCCCCGGAGATGTCCGCTATCCACTGGCCATTGAACATGGCCTCCTGGACCGTCCGCTTGTTCTAAGTGCGAGCGGAACCGCGTTGATGAGAGAGGGCGCGATGGCATAGATGCTTTGCTCATTGAACCAATGATCCGACCAGAACAAGGCTCATTCGCCATTTCCAAGCCGTACTGCAAGTGATGCTTGGAACAAGTCACCCTCTGCCTTGCTGCACCGAACCTTTAGGGCACGCCATGGCCGCTCGTTCCACGATCGTTGGAGCCATAGCCATCTAAGATGAAGGGCACGACCAAAGATCCTGAGGTTGTGTATGTCCAACCCTCCAAAGCGAGTAGGCATGCAAACCGAAGGCCAGGCGACGAAGCAATGGCCTCTGGCAACACCCCACCGCTAGTAAACTTCATTACCAGATAGTAGTGCAAAATGTAATATATCTTTACCGAACCAGCATTTTGTCATTGAAGAATCTCAGCTACATTAATTTATTCATAAAACTCCCAGAAATTATGCATACTCAGTTGTCCTTATTTCACAGAAAAGTAGCAAGTTTTTATATGCAGGTATTTTACAGATAACATACACCAACTAGGCAACTACTCAAGCTAACGAAGCTAACCTGTTTGACTTCCTGCCTCAAATGGAGATGTCACTGAGCTATGGTGACCGGAAAAGACCGAGGACCTGCCATCAAACATGTTCCTTGATGTAACTGAGATTGAATGTCGCCTTGGTGGTGAGAGTGGTGCATAACCCCTTGAAGGTGAGTCTGGGGGAGAGAGCCTTGGTGTGCTGTTGTATGACGGCAAATATACATGTGTGCGGGGTGGCCTAGGTACTGCAAGTATAAAAGGTGTTATATGTAATATATCACTGAACAGAATTCCACATTAAATAATACGAATTAACTGAGAAGGGAATGTACCATCTGGCTCAACATGACTACTTTCCTCTGAAACAGAACTCGCAGTTTCTGACAACTGTGATGATTTGGAAGTTGGAAATGCAGAATCTTCATCTGATAAAATCCAATATTCAAAGTTACTCTTGCGATTTAATATGGCATGGTGCAGGGGTACACCTAGAACAAGAACCACGAAAGTTCTGCAGTACCTCCAACAGATGCAGAGGGGAAATTTGAAACTTCGGCGACCCTTGCCCTGGGAGCAATGTTCTACAGCAAAGTATTTCAACAAGCAAAATCACTTCCAATTCAAAAGAACTATAAACAAAGACAGGAGAAGAATTCCAAATTCCGATGCTCTAGTCATTGCTGGGTTCACGCAGTACATACAACATGAACATGTAAATGCAGACAACTTACAGGATTGTCTTCATCTTCCTGAAGTGATTGCATAAGCGTCTTCTTGAAAACTTCCAACTGCACAACAAAGCAGGAAACAGGCAGTAAAGCATACATTTTTGGAGTTTAAAATAGTGACGAGCAAAAAATTCTCTACAGCGGAAAAGAACATTGAAATTTTCATACTAATGGGTTGCTTCACTTGCATATAGTTTACTATCCAGGGCATGAATTAAGAGTCATAAATTGAGCCAACAATGTGGAGCAAGCAACACACCGGTGACCTTAAGAATATTACCTAAATGATACAAAAATACTCCATAAAATCAGATTTAGCTCTATGCAAATAAAAGACTTTAGGTTTGGTTTCTCAATTTAGAACAATGGCGGGCTCCCATAGTGCCACTTATATCTCATCTATAAAACTCCTCAGGGAAAAAAGAAGACATTTCTCATCTTGAATTATGATTCCAAATGCAATGCAATGATATGTCCTGCTACCTTGGCAACATCTCTGTTCAGCTTCTTGATAGTGTTTGACAGCGTCGCGTTCTCGTTCAGCAGCGTCTCCTGCATATCGATCAACCACAACCAAAACACAGAGATTAATTGGTCAAATTGTTAACTTGCCATTATTGTAAAAGCAATTAAGAAGGTTAAAACGCATGTAAGAGCAGTTTGGCCGACAAGTGGGACCGGAAACTGTGGCCAGCGTGGAGCCCTCGTGTCAGCCGAAAGCATCCTATAGAAAGAACACCAAAGCCCACCAGTGACTCCACTAGTACAATTACCTTCTCCTCCTCGGCGCGGCTGAGGCGGTCGGAAGCCAGGGCGAGCGCGGCGTCAAGCTGCTCGACGCGCTCGCGGAGGTCCTCGGCGGCGGCGTCGCGCTCGGCGAGCTGCGCGCGGAGCTTCGCAGCCTCCGCCTCGAACCGCCCGAGGCGGGACGCCAGCGCGATGGAGGTGATCTTGCGCGCCACGTCCAGCTGCTCGAACGGGTCCGCCGGCAGCACCGCCATCACCTCCCCTGGCAACCCAAAGTCCGCCGCCGCCTCCTCCCCTTCCTCCGCCATCCCCAGTTCCCCACCGCACGCTCTCCCTCTCCGGCTCCGCGCTTATTGGACTCCTCTGCTCCACCTAACCTTCCCTCCTCTCTCTCTCTCCCCCCTTGTCTTCTTGCTCTGGTAGTATTATCTATCCGCGGGGAGGATTAGGATGACGGGAGCGCGAATTTTCTGTGGTGGCGGCGCGCGGTTGGATTGGGAATCGGGAGGGCGCCGCTGCGCCATGGGGTTGGACTTGATTTGGAGGCTTCCTCCGAATCCTCCCTCGTCGCTCTCGACGCGTGCTCTGCAGGTTAGGGGATGCGTGTCTGCTCCTCGGGTGAGGCGAAGGGTTGGCTCGTCTCGCCTCTGCCGTGGCTAAGCCTAATCGCGTTCGCGCTTCGCAAGGCAGCACGTGGATCTGGGCGCCGTTTATTTCTGCGTCCCTCCGGTTCGGAAACAGCAGTGCATGCATAATGCATTGTTGGCGGGCTTGTGGCCTTGGGATTTTATTTTTGGGCGGCTGTTGGGCACGTTTGCTGGTGTAGGGCTACTCTTTTTTTAAGAGGACGTATAGGGCTACTGGCAATTGCAAAATAAGTTGAACACTCAAAAATCATTGCGAAGAATCTGAAGATCTACTTATCATTTCCAACAAGGGACAAACTAGCAATGGAGCTCCAGCAGTGTCTGACTGCTAGCATGTATCCAAGCCTCCTTGGTACGCAAGAACTTCAAATGAACCTAGTAAAAATTTCACAGCAAGAATTTCATATGAACCTAGTAAAAATTTCACATAAAACAGTATACTCCCTCGAGTCCCAAGAAGTCATTTTTGGCTTTTCAAAGTTAACAAGATGTCATTTCGACCACTAAGTTTTATCATCATGTTTTCAAAAAAGTTATAAAAGTGTAATGTTATAAAATTATTTTTCGTGATAAGCTTATTCGTACAATTTCCGTATATCCAAATACATATTTTAGACAATATCTTCTATCAAAATTGATACAATTTGACTACCGCGTTTTAGGATGACTTCTTTTTGTGACTGAAGCAGAAGCGGAGCCAGACCTTAGGCTACCTCAGCATAGTCTAAGACCTAGGATCAACAGCATGTAAAAAATCTCTTAAAATCATTAAATATATAAGTTCAGTCTAAGAACAGCTGACTCCTCCTGAGACTTGAGCTAGCTCCGTCCCTAGACTGAAGGGAGTAGTTCCCACGGAATTCCCATAAATAATTCGCACAGGATTCTTGTGAAATTCCCGTAAAAGGAACTACTGTACCTTATAAACAAGAAAAATGCTTGGTAAGCTTTAGAGATTTACCATTTTTTCCAACATGCTACCAATATCAAGTATGCCAAAAATTGCTAGCTATCGTTTCAGTTGTAATCCACTTAATATGCAAGGGCCAAAAATACGAGGATCCAGAGTGAAAGAAAGAGAGAAACATAGCACGTCTTCGTAAATGGAAATTCTTTACTGAATGTTTATACAGTTGTCACATTAATCATTGCTAGATTTCCTTTCTTAATAAAACAGAAAGTCTGTACAAATAAACATGGAACATTCACAGGCCTTGGCAGGAAGCAGTCAACAAATATGGCTACCAAGGTTTTAGACCATCCAATGTCCCAGAAGTATTTCACAAAACAAATGGGTCTTCCAGTATGTACAAAGCAACAGAAACGGGGGCCAGTGTTGCGGCAGGCAGTGGCAACTTCTCGACAACACCAAACTCCCTTAACGTGGATCCGTGGATTAGTAAATTGCTTGGAGGGATATTCATCTCAAACTCCATAGTAAATCTTCTCGCAAATAAACATGGAGCACGAGCTTAAACTTTCAAATATGTACCAAACATTAGATTATCGTCTCAGCACAACCTTATTCCATGAAAGCCTACTAGAATTTCCGCCATTTTCTACATAATATTGCACACTAAATGTTGTGCGCACTGTGTTCCATTATCTCTATCTCAAGTAAAACAGTATAGTAAGTTTAACCTGGCACACAAAAAAGGACAAATATCAGCGCAAAACACAAAAATATGATACCAATAATGAAGTTAGTCAACTTCTATCATAACAGTACCTTCTTCACTGAAGGCAAAAACTCCTCCAAGCATGTCATCGTTATCCACATCTTCCTCAGGCTTCTCTCTCTCGCAGTGGCTGCTGCTGCTGTCAGCATCAGTAACAGCTTCAGTTAACTCACGGCAGTCATCGAGTTCTGATATTTTACAATAGCCCTCTTGGAAATACTGGGTAAACTCCACTGAGTTGTGAGAATCAGACGTTTCATTCTGTCCAGAATTGATGCCCGTGAGACCCCCATTTGAGATGTCAGTAATTGCACCGTTGCTGACTGAAGAATTATTGGTCATTCGAGGCCTCAATGCTGCATTACTTGCAGGAGACAGTGATTCATCATCAAGAGGTCCATCCAAGAGGGAATAATTGCTCAATGGTCTGATGTGTGATGGTACACAATCCACGCTCTCCCTAACTTGTGGCATGATGGTTGATGCATTTGTTCCGGTTGGTGTGGACACATAGCTATTGCTCTCATTATCTACTTTGTGATTGGCAGTCAAATTTGCAGCTTTAGGAGATTCAATAGAACTGCACTTTCCCATTGGCTGCAAATCCACAGCAGTGATAGGTCCAGACAATAACTGCGCAGCTAAAACATTCATGTTGTCAGTTTTTCTCATATCTACAAGAGTAAGGTTTTTCAAGTAAGAATGTTGTCAGTTTTTCTCATATCTACAAGAGTAAGGTTTTTAAAGTAAGAATGATACAATGGAGATAAAAAAAATTACATTCGGCATCATATGCTTACAAGTGTAAAATCCAGATATAGGGGGCACTGGCTTGGATTCATATACACCATCATCCTTTGTCGAGCTATACTGTGTGTTGTCAATGTTGGATAAGGCATTCTGAAACGGTCCTCTTGCAAGATTCCTGCATCTTTGTATATATTTTTAATTCCACATGTGAAATGCAATCGTATCCAAAAAAAGTATCAAAAAAAAAACTGATCACAAACTAAAATTAGATTCATCAAAAGTTTGCATAAAAATGATTAGAACTATTAAAGATTGGACGATCCAATTCCAATCTGTTTAATCCTTTGTTTAATACTAATATTTCGTATAATGTTAGAACTATATATAAATACCCAAGTATCATAATACCACACCAAGGTAAACAGATTTTACCACCCAATGTTCCATTTGAGTTAAACAAAATACGATAATATCATACCACACAGAGTTAAACCATCACCAAACTTCATATTCAAGGTATGCACTTCTGACTTCCCAGGTGAGCCACTCTTGCATTTGTTGGGTAAATAGTATATGATCATGCAAATCTGTGCCCTGAAAACAACTAGCCACACTTCATCATTAGCTTTTAGCTCTCTCGCATAGCTCTCCTTGCGCCGCTTGCCACTCCGGCGGCGGTGGCCACGAAATACGCCAACGCCCCTGCGCACCTCCTCTCCATGGACTCCCCCCACCCCCCCACCCCCCCCCCCTCTAACACATGCAGTTGGGTTCGACATCGTCGGAACTTGACTTTCAAGCCACCATTCTCGGCAAGCGGTCCAAGAAAGAGAGGCGCTAGCGCAAGTCCTACCTCTCCAACCCAGACTCAGTCCAGTCACGGCGCCGGTTGCCTCCTCCTCGCATTCCCTCAGCTCCCGTCCTGCCTTTGTTCTCCTTGTCGCCACCCCTCTTACGGTGGCGGCTGCAACACCCCACGGGCTTGAGCGCTAGCGCGTTCGCGGGCAAGGCAGTCCTTTTCGTGGACGGTGTGGCCGGCCTCGAGCGTCTACCCTCCTCCCTCCGTCGGCTCCCCGACAGCAGCCATGGCACCCCGAGGGCAGCCCCACACGCGCGCAGCGGAGGAAGCCTAGCAGGAAGTCCGGCCTGGTGTTCTTAGCGCAGAAGGCCTAATCCACCCCGTCGGCCACTTCCGCCAGCGACTTGGTCAGACTCTACTCCAACTGCTTCGCCAGTGACCACGTCAGATGGCATGTCGCAACCCCTCGGTGTTTTCGATGCAAAGACATTGGAAACACCTCCATCCACTGTAAGAGACCGCTCTCCCCACCTCGCGAACAGCCGCCAGCATCACAGGGAGGTTCTAGGCGTCTCGTCTCCGCAGGCCAACCCTCTATCCTTGGGCCTTTGGCGCATGGCGGGCGCTCAGTGCTTGGCGGCACTACCTTCTCCAGAGTAGTCCTTTTGTATTAGATCGCCTAACTCTCTCTTCCTACCTGCTTGTTCTTCGGTTTCTGTTTTGTATTTTCCTCTTTCGTTTTCAGTCCCTTTTGTTTGCCCAGTTGTATCACTGAGGTTTTCCTCCTATACTTAATGGAATGACGTGCAATTCTTTTGCGCGTTCTCGAAAAAAAACTAGCCAAGCATGACAATTTTTCCATACAAAGCAAGCAGCAGAAGGTAGCATGACAAAGCATTTGACAGCAAAAATGCGACAATCTAACAAAGTTTAGCCAAGTCCACCCATGACATTGACCTTTCTTGACGCTTGCTAAAAGTTCTAATATAATTACACTCTAGCAATAAAAAGGAATACACTATGTCCTACTGGCTACTAGAGCCATTTCAAAGCGATGCCAATTCCACCCATTTCTTTTCCTCCCAAACTAAGTCATTGTGCATTTTCCAGGCAAATTATCACAATTTTCCATTATACATTTCCTGCATTTACTTTCTCCTCGAATACTCCACACAGCATTTACCACCCCTCTTTTGAAAGAAGACTTAGATAAGGTTTAGTGTCGATTGCTAAAAATTAAAAAATCCACTCAAGTCGGAACAACTAGAAAAGAGAATCATTCAACAGATGCTTGGGAATTTGTCATGTTGATTTAATGCCTTAATTAAAAGGGGGTTTATCACAATTTTCCATTATACACTTCCTGCATTTACTTCTCAAAAACTCCACACAGCATTTACCACCCCTCTTTTGAAAGAAGACTTAGATAAGGTTTAGTGTCGATTGCTAAAAATTAAAAAATCCACTCAAGTTGGAACAACTAGAAAAGAGAACCATTCAACAGATGCTTGGGAATTTGTCATGTTGATTTAATGCCTTAATTGAAAGGGGTTTAGCACTAAGCTAGGGGTTAGCACTGGATACATCCCATAATATACTTGACTACACATTCATCCAACGTACGTCAATGGTCGTGGTAAGGCAAGAAATAAATAACTCATCAAGCGGGTGTTTTGGTGAAGAACACTTTTCCAATACAATGTGAATGGTTTTCAAAACCAACATTAGATTTTCATGTGGATCATGCTGCTTTTGGCTCCTCATACTTGTTACAAATTAAGCTAAAAGGTACTACCTCTAGTCCAAAATATAAGATGTTTTAAGATGTCGTTTTGGGTTTTCGAGGCAACATTTTCCACCAAATGCCTCTATTAATTGCTCACTGGTAGTGGTGTTATTGAGATGAGTATACAAACAAAAGGGGCAACCTATGTCACTTAATTTTTTAATTCTTCATTAAAATATGTGGGAAGACAAGCCGGTTAGACACACACTATCACTAGCTAATTACCAAATCATGCGATTCTTTGGAACAATAAACTGAAACATAATAGAAAGCCAATATCTCTCACTTTCAAGCGCAACAAATACTGCAGCACTGCAATAACAGGTTCTCTAATTTTGGGCAGACACAGAATAGCATGATTGCTTAAGGAGTTTACAACATTCTAAACAGTTTCCAAAGTTTTATGACTCTACGGCACAAATCACCACAACTATTGGAGATTAAGATTTGCACGCTGTTGTTCATTACGTTTTGGATTAGGTATTGCCTAAAAATCTTTAAACTTGTGAGCACGTTGGCAATACAAAAGTGACATCCTACACTCGACTAGACTGAGACACTAAAAAAAAACAGAGCTCAATTACAGAGAGAATAAAAGGTCACATGTTTTAAACCTATAATACAATGTCACCATAAATTGGACATTATTAAATAATGAAAAAATATTATCTGCAAAATTAAAGAGGAAGTGGTCATCAAGATGACCACACATTTGACTACAGTATCTACAACAGAGAGAGAAAACTCTAAAAAGCAGTTTCATTGACATTACCTGTCACTAAAATTTTGCTCAGAATAGTGGAACTGCTTAAATACAGGGAGCAATTCCCTCTTCCTGAGTTCAACCTCACGAAGCGGCAACTTCTCAATCTCAATTTCTCCACCAGTAATGCTAACCGTTTCCCCTGATTCTGCAGCAGGATTGTCTATCACGTAGAAGCAAATCTACATAAACAGGAAAGGTTCAATATTCAATCTGTATAATTTAGCATATGGTTTTAAGGCATTGCAGCACAACCTTAGATTTCTGCCAGATGGGAATCCTCCATGTGCTTATTTGTACCTCTGCATTTGAGAGATACCAGCTTGATCTTTCTCGGACTCTCATAACCTCTTTTCCCGATATACCATCATTTGATGGAGTGGGACCCGAATGCTCGCTATCCTCACAGTCAGAAGTGTCCATTGCCATCATACTGTTTCGTTGGTTATAGAATACAACGTTTGCAATGTTTTCATCTCTTTCTGGCCAGTTTGTCCTACGGCATACATCCCACCATTGAACTGGTTCAGCAATAACATGCAACTCATCATCTTGGAGCTGCAAATGGGGACCAGGCCCAACTGTTGGGCTGCTATCAGAAGACTCAGAACCTGAAGAAGGCAAAAGTTCATGTTGAATAACATGACCAGACGGTGAATACACCAATAGATGCTCCAAAGCATTAGCCTTCGATGGAACCGGCAAAGAGCCTTGGTAAATGGAATTGTGGAAAACAGCAGTGACAGAACCAGATGGTACAGATAGTTTTCCACTTGCAGAAGCAGCCACATTACTGACAGTATTTAGCCAACCAGAAGTACTGTTTTTTATCCTACTGACTACAGAATTTGTCACAGCTGATGGCACTGGTTGAAGCTGTTGGTCCATAAGAAATGACGGCTTTGACCACCATGGCCTTGACTGACATGGGGCAAGAGGTGGCCCGTCAGTGTGAGAATTCTGTGGCTGCAGACTTGAGTCACCACCGAAAGGAGACAATGTAAAAATATGGCAAGTACCTCGTGATGAAACAATAGATATCCACTGGCTAAAATGACTAAAAGAGATGTCCTGTATGACCTGCATGTAAATACAAGATAATTAAAAAATGAAAAATCACAAAAAATAAAAAAACTTTGTAACTGCTTTGTAACCATACAGCTGCTGTCATGCCACGATACAGTTTGTAAAGGTGAACATGTGATGCTGTCCAATCATAGCGTACTGAGCCCGAGCCATTAGCAATGCTGGTCGGCATGATCCTGAAAACATTTATGTTATGGCCATGAACAGAGGCTGTGACCAAAAGTGTTCCACTAGGGTCGAAACAAAGAGCAGATATGGGACTTGTGTGAGCCCTAAACTGTGAGATGACATCTTTGGAGATGAAATCCTTGATGACTACCTGCAAGTGTTCGATGAGATTTCATTATTATGAAATAGAAATGCATTGGAAAATATACTCTTTTGATTAACTCAAATCGAAGGGGAAAAAAAGCTTAAGTCAAGCCTCAACTAACCATTCCTGCATTGTCAGCTTCCAGCGGATGCACACTGGAGGGAAGTTTGCCAGATCTCCTGCCTGGACTTGATGACAGTGGGGAATTACAACCGTCAGGCAGAAGTTCTTGGCAGTACTTTGACAGTGTTTTGTATCCCATATCACCAAGATTAATTAAACCAGCAGCTATTTGCTTACTGGACTCCATTGCATATCTAGCAACTAAGCTTCCACTGCTAGGAGAAGTAGATGGGCTCACTCCTGGAGAAGGTGTAAGGTTTTGTGGACTTAGGCGACCTGTGCTCGATAATAAGGGGCTATTGGAAGCATAAGCCAACCATCTTGGGCCAACAGCCATTGGGCCATACCCAATATTTACCCCAGGTGCCCCTTGCAAAGGATATGTCAAGACACTGAACTTGTTCTCAAGAGTTACAGCATCAAAGCAGTAGATCTGGCATGTATAGAAGAATAAAAGTACATCAAAGCATTATTTAACAAGTATATCCATCTTTACCGATGTCATTTTAGACTATGAATAAAAGCACCAGGAGGAACTTACTTGTGCTGCAAGAGCTACAGCGACAATCCGGGGACTGCAGCGAACTATATAAACGGCAGACCGAAATCTAAGAACATGTACATAGGTGTGAGACTTCAAAGAGTAGAAGCGAACAACCGTTGGGGTAGAAATGCAATTTCCGGTTTGTGATTCGCTGCTTGTATCTCTGATCAGTGCACTTAAGCGACCACCTTGAACCATACCCAAGCCATTTGTCTCGTCACCGGCAACAACCAGAAGCATGGGATGCGATGCCCTAAATCCTTCAATACCTTCAGAGTAAACTGGTGTGGGTTGCATTTGTAAAAACGTAACTGGACCATCACGTTTTGAGACCAATTCGCAAACATTTGCAGCATCCTCAACATCAAGCACTTGAAACCCATTTGAGTAACCAACAAGCAAAACATGCTTGAATGATGATGAATGAAGCTCTAATTTATCAAATCCAGCCCACAAAACCTGTTTATATATGGAATGTCAAGACTGCATTTATGTATGAATTTGCAGAATATACAGCAGTACCACAGTGGGTTAAGGAATTACAGTGATTAACTATTGACAATAAAACAGATTGAACCAAGTCCCAACCATTAACCAAATAAGGACAATAGAAACAAGAAACTTCAATCGAGTGCATTCCAAAAAATAATGTGAGCTTAAATGTAGCATGACAGATATGATAAGTAAACTAAAAAAACGGAAAGGACCTTTTGCAAATTGGTCTCAAACACACACACACACACATCAGGAGAACAACAGCAACAGGATGATATAAACTTAAAAGTGAGTGTCCCTGGGCAGTGGACACCATCACAGTAGCATTGTAATGGCAAAGATAGAAAACTTGAGTTCATGGAACTGTTCAATTGTTAGGAAGTTATCGCATTGTTTGAAAAATTATGATTTTACCCACCATGTAGCTAACTATAATTCCATTCAATCTCGAATTGGAAAAACCCATCCAACATCCCTCCAAATTCCACACATTCTAGTACATTTTACCAATTCCATCTACCTGCCTGAACTTTGTTCCCGGTCAACTAACATCCAACTTAACTAGTTGGGCATAAAATTGTGAATCCACACGAACATAAGATCTAACTCTTCGAACTACTCACAACCCCTACCGCAAAATGCATTAATTAAGTCCACGATTGCAAGTATAATTCAGCAGCACTAAAATTAGCCACTCCCACAGCTATCTGCAAAAGTCAAAAACAAAATCTTTTGAGGTGGGGCTGGTGGAGCCGACCTGGTCCTTCTCGTCCTCGGCCTGGGGGACGATGGAAGCGGCGACGGAGGCGCCGGCCGAGCGAACCGTGGACGCGACGGAGCCGGCGTTGGACGTTACCGTCTTGAGGCACGACGATATGATCCGCAGCGAGCTCGGCAGCAGCCCATTCCTTCCCCCCTTTCCCCGCCTCATCTCCTCCTCCTCCTCCTCCCCCCGGAGACCAACACGAGCACCAGCACCTCCCACCCCGACTCCGACGCCGCCGCTCCTACCAGCCCCGGCCCCCGCCGCCGCCCATCCGCGATCGCCGCCTCCGGCGCCGGCGAAGCCCAATACCATCCGAGTGTCCCTACTCCCGCCGATCCCCCCGCCCGAAGCCGCGATGCGCCAAGTCAGCTCGCGACCATCTCCGTCCGTCCCTCGCCTCCTCCTCTCCTCCTCCTCCGACTCCGGCCAGAACCAACAACTCCTTGGCTTCCCCCTTTTACTTTCTCTCTCTTTCCTCTTCTCTGTCCTCGCTGTTGCTTTCGTGTGCCTATCTCCCTCTCCCTGCCCCGCTCCCTAAATAATCCCAAGAAATCCCCTCCGGTATGCCTCTCCCCCTCCCTGCTACACGTCCCCAAAACCAACCCTTGAACTGTCACTTCCACCCCGGGCCCATGATGTAACTCTAAATCTTATAGTAATTCCTGGGTACACGAGGCGGGGTGAGCGTGGCGAGGAGGGGGGAGGGGAGCTTGCACGCAAGGGGAATATGAGGGGATAGATCCCTTGCTGAACTTCGCCTTGCCCGCCGCCGCCTACGCGAACGCTATTTTTGCGGGGGGAAGGGTTTGGGTCTTGCTTTCCTTGCACACATCGTGTGCCTCTCCTCGCTCGCAGGCTTGTCTTCCAAGCCGGCGACTGAGGGAACCGCGGCGCGTCCAATGGGCTGGGTGGGCGTATCCCGTGCCGTCTGCCGTGCTTATCCGAGAAAACGCGCTGTTTTTGGGCACGGGTAGATATGGGAAGTGAGTGGTGTTCTGGTCTTTGATTGACGGATTTGATTGTGGTTATCGGTCATGGAATGAAGGTACACGAGGGTGCCGTGTTCTCCAGGAACTTGTTTGGGAAGCTCGGTGGATTCAGATTCAGATTCGTTGCTTTGGCGAGGTTCAGATGCAACAGACCGGCGGGGGCAAATTGTTTGGGGGAGTAGTAACATGCTTCACGGACAGTGTAACGGAAATACCATCTTAAGCGATTATATTAACCCTCGTACATGAAAACACTAATAGTCTCTGTACACACGTTGTGCTGTCAAAATTGCTCGAGCACACTCCAACTCCACTGGATTAAAGGATAGCATGCACCGAAACTGAATTTTTTTAAAAAATAATCTAGTTTTTATTCGAAATTACAGTAATAATATCATCTTTTTTTTTCTTTTTACAGGAATAATCATCTGTCGTCCAACCGTTAGGCGATTTGATCCAAGTAGCTCAACCGTTGGACGACTTGGACACTTATCGCTCAACGATTGGTCCTAGTATGCAGCTCACTTAGCTAGCAGGGCATGCATTGTGCCCGTTGGGCGACAAGTGTCTAAGTCGCTCAACCGTTGAGCGGCTTGGGCTAATCGACCAACAGTTGAGCGACAGATGATTATTCCTGTAAAAAAAATGTGGTATTATTACTGTAATTTTGAATAAAAATAGATTATTTAAAAAAATTCCACCTAAACTCGATGGCTCAAATTGAGATCAATTCGTTGACAATACTATTCACACCGTTGATATTTACCTTTTTTCACAATAAGAGGCTTCAGGGTTGTGAGCAACTTTACCATGTTGGATATTGCACAGAGAACTTAGATTTCGGATCTTGACCTGTTGAAGGGTGGGAAGGGCCATCGGCAGAGCCGTCGCATTAGGAACGATATGGACGAGGGGGAAGTTGGAGCGGCGGATAGATGTTGCGGCCGCTGCCGCCAGGAAGGCCACATTGTGAGAACTTGCAAGGCGTCTACCGACACGTAGGAACACCGTTGTGAAGTGCAGCATCGCCAGGAAGGCCACACTGCAAGAAATGCTAGCATGTTGTAACTTGTACTTTAGTAAGTATCTTGCTTGTTGTACGCACTGTGGAACTAATTGTATCGTCATTGCAAATTTTAACTTCATTTGAAGTGTCAATCTATCGTGTGATCTGTCGATGCAAAGTAGGACGTAACCACTCTCTACAAAGCAGGAGGGAACCACTCTCTGCAAAGCAGGACGGGACCTCGCTCTGCAAAGTAGGATGTGACCATGCTCTACAAAGCAGAGGGACCACTCTGCGTAAGCGGGGCGTGACCTCGCTCTCGGCGCTGCGTGATCTCACTCTGCAAAGCAGGACGTGACCACTCTCTGCAAAGTAGGATGTGACCTGACGAGTCAACTTTTGCGCAGCAACGTGACCCCACGAGTCTCCTCAGGGCCGCTGCCTCGCAGATGCTAATTTCCTTCAACCAAATTACAATTCAGCCGCGTATACAGCGTCGGCTCGACATATAAGTACTACCCCTTTCACGCGGGTTCTCCTGCATCCAAACTTCAACACAATCCCGCTCAGATGGAGAAGCACTAGGAGGAGGATCCGCGAACTCGCAAGGGAGTATGCGCCCCGGGAGGAACAAAGAGAGCGTGTCAGGAGGCCACCTCCCTACAATGACGCCCCCCCCCCCGGTAGCAGCAACCCCTACCAGAACATCCCAACTGGGCATTCACCGCAACACCCGCCCGAGGGGAGATGCCACCCCTCTGTTGGTGCAGGGACATTGTAAGTTCTTCAAGTCCAAGCACAAGCTCAGCTTGGGCATGCGTTATTGGGGTTGCACGAATTACTCCTACAACTATCCCGACCGACGTTGGGACACGAGCCGTTATAGGTGGCCGGCAAGGACAGGTTACAGTATGTTCCCTTACCATTTCTCTTTCAAAGTACGCACTAACAACCTCTCACGTCTACTCATAGTCCCTAAATCCGCTATTTGGCTACCGCAAGTGGATCGACCTAAAGATCCACCCACATGACTAGTGGATTCTCGACTGCGAGGAGTAAGATGCCAATAGGGGCCTCGAGAGGAGGGAGGAGGAGCGTCGCACCAAAGAGCACAACGAGTATATCCGGCGGGAGACTCAGGCTCATCTCGAGGCATGCAAGCGTAGGGAGCGCGAGGCTCACGAGAAAAAGAGGAAAATGGCGGCCCAGTCCAAGCGGACGGTGAGGAGTACAACACCTAGCTCGCAAGGAAGGACAAATGACCTCGGTCCACGTAGTAGTCCGACCCTCTTTGTCCATATGTCCTATGTATTTCTAATTCTCTAAAGGCATACATGTACTATCCTTGGTTTGTTAGCCTGCATGCCATGTAACCCCTTGTCGGATCAACTGTCGTGTTGTTATCGTTGCGCCATTTCTCAAAAATTATCCACCGTGTATGAATTATCTTGTGCATCGCAATATCACTTACCTAACTACTTGCGAATTATTGTTACCTCAAACATCCTCACAAAATTCTTTAGAAATTTACCGCACTACAACAACACGCGGCGATCAAAAAATGTTATAGCGAGTCTAACAGATTTTGTACCTTTCGGAATCTACGAAAATCACAAATGGACCAACCAAACTTGTCTGCACTTTTATTTCAAAAAAAAAACTAATAGGCTACAAACAAGATTTTCTAAATGTATTACCTACAAAAATTATCATTTATTATATTATATTAATCCTATGAAAATAATTGCCGGGAAATAAATGACAGGCTGAGCTTGTGCTTGGACTTGAAGAACTTACAATGTCCCTGCACCAACAGAGGGGTGGCGTCTCCCCTCGGACGGGTGTTGCGGTGAATGCCCAGTTGGGATGTTCTGGTAGGGGTTGCTGCTACCGGGGGGGCGTCATTGCAGGGAGGTGGCCTCCTGGCACGCTCTCTTTGTTCCTCCTGGGGCGCATACTCCCTTGCGAGTTCGCGGATCTCCTCCTAGTGCTTCTCCATCTGAGCGAGATTGTGTTGAAGTTTGGATGCAGGAGAACCCGGCGTGAAAGGGGTAGTACTTATATGCCGAGCTGACGCTGTATACGCAACTGAATTGTAATTTGGTTGAAGGAAATTAGCATCTGCGAGGCAGCGGCCCTGAGGAGACTCGTGGGGTCACGTTGCTGCGCAAAAGTTGACTTGTCAGGTCACGTCCTACTTTGCAGAGAGTAGTCACGTCATGCTTTGCAGAGTGAGATCACGTTGTGCGTTGTAGAGCGAGGTCACGTCCTGCTTTACAGAGAGTGGTCCCCTCCTGCTTTGTAGAGCATGGTCACGTCCTGCTTTGCTGAGCGAGGTCCCATCCTGCTTTGCAGAGAGTGGTCCCCTCCTGCTTTGGAGAGAGTGGTTACGTCCTACTTTGCATCGACAGGTCACGACGACAGATTGACACTTCAAATGAAGTTAAAATTTGCAATGATGATACAATTAGTTCCACAGTGCGTACAACAAGCAAGATACTTACTAAAGTACAAGTTACAACATGCTAACATTTCTTGCAATGTGGCATTCCTGGCGATGCTACACTTCACAACGGTGTTCCTAAGTGTCGGCAGGCACCTTGCAAGTTCTCACAATGTGGCCTTCCTAGCGGCAGCGGCCGCAATGTCTACCCGCCGCTCCAGCTTCCCCCTCGTCCATATCGTTCCTAATGCGACGGCTCTGCCGATGGCCTTTCCCACCCATCAACAGGTCAAGATCTGAAATCTAAGTCCTCTGTGCAATATCCAACATGGCAAAGTTGCCCACAACCCTGAAGCCTCTTAGCTCACCACACCACGCTTGTTGCACCCTGTAACATCCCAAAATTTGGCTTTTCAAAAATCTTTTGAGTAGTTTAGGTCCCTGAAAAATTTCACCAATTTTATTTGAATTAATAAAGCTTAATCTGGAATTTTGCTCAATTAAAAATATTTAATTTGACTAATATAAACATTAATTAAATAAAAACTTGTGTTATTTGGCTTCCTTGTCTTTCAAGGAATTTTTGGGTATTTTTTGAGTTTTTTTTGAATTTATTTTCTATTTATTTGATCTCCTTGATTTTTGGTATTTTATTTTAATTTCGAAAATCAGTATTTTCTCTCTCCTACCCATGTGCTACAGTCTCTCGCGATTTACCGTTCATCATGAACCTCCAGCCGAACCGAACAGCCAGCAGTCAAGAACGTGCATGCTTCCAACTGAAAACTTCAAAATTCCATATCTTCCTCCACGGTTCATATAAAAGCGAACGGTTTACGCTCACATGCCCGTCTTGATCTCCTCTTCCAATCCCCTGATTTGGTTTCCTTCGAATCAATCTATTTTCGTCGCCATCCACAAAATACCGAGCTTCAATCGAAGGTCTTCTCCGGCGAACTACGCCTTCGTCCGACGTCCGCCGGCCGAACCGTCTGCGACGTTGGCTTCGCGTCGTCGCCCTCTACGCCATGGTTCCATCCACTTCACCCGAAGATCGCCAGAGCACCGTCGGCCATTAGAGCCAAACCGTGTTCATCGCGTTGCTCGCTTCCTCGGTGAGTTTTTCGAAAATCCGATCGCGCCATCGCGTCCGGCTCGTCGTTTCCTTTCCGTTTTGCCCCTTTGCCTCGCTGCCGGATGTCGTCATCCCCATATGCCAAACTGGCCGAGCGGATGTTGTCACTGTTCATTGCTGAGTCCAGTACGTGTGTATGTGTATCTCGGTTGAGTTGGCTGTTCCTTGTTGGCTGCTCTGCTAGTCATTCTCTATGATTGTTTCTCCTCTGCTAATCCTTCTCTAATCCTTGCAGTACCAGGCCGCCACCTCCTTGCATCAAAATTGGCATGTAACCCGGTTCATGTTCTGTCTAGCATCGATGCGTGAATATATGGTTTTTTCTCTAGTCTCCTTCTCTCTCTGTTAATTATTTTCCTAATACATGCTTTGCCAATTCAGTGCAAAATCTTTGCTAAAACCTTGCCATGCAATTGCACCTAAACCCAACGTGCAGAGGTCTATTCTCTGTTCGTTCATCTGCTCTATTGGCATCTTCTTGTTTTCTCTCAGATGTATGGACCTACATGCTACATATCATCCAACCAGTATATATATAGTAGAACAAACTCTTTTCTAGCAACTTGGTCCCACTTGTCATCCACACCATCCAATTCGCCCATATATCTATCTCTCTCTTACATGTGGACCTATTGCCATCCATACAGATATATATCTATATCTCTTTCATGTAGACCCCACATGTCATCCTCCTAATTAAAACCTTAGATTATTTATCTCACTTACATGCGGGTCCCGTATGTCAGTCAACCTTTGGTCAACCCTGTTCATGAGCTTGGTCCACCGTAGACTAGCATATCTCTGTGGACCTGGTCCATAGACTAGTGGCCCACATGTCAACCCCTAATCCTATTTTCGAGAATTAATTTAATTCTTGAAAATTCTTTTATCTTATTGGTTCCACTTGTCACTCTCTCTACTTTACTTCGGGAATTATTTTAATTCTAGAAATCCATAAATACCAGTCGGTCCCACCTATCATACACTCATTCTTTTTCTAATATTTTCGGAATAGAATATTCGAGAATATTCCGTAAACTTTTATCATTTCATGTGAATTCCAATCTTAGAGAGTCATATCTTCTTCATCTGAATTCCGATTGAACCCGTTCAAGTTTCTAAATTCATCTAAATTCAATATCTACCTTCTTGTACCATTCAATTTCAATTTGGAGTTTATTTGATTTGCCTTTTGAATTTAGTTTGTTTTGCGCTTTCTTTCTCGTTAGACGTCGAAGTCTTGGAATTGTCCGAAGGAGCTGAAGATCAAGCAAGTAGAAGAGTGAAAATAAAATAAAATCATAATTGCTATAGCAAGACAAGTTATACCTTTGATCATATTGAATCCTAGTTTTCAAAATTACTTTGATTCAAATTATTGCATTTACTTTAAGTATTTATTTAAATGATTTTGGGTATAACTATTGTCCAATTTGTTACACCCACCTTAGCTAATTGATATGTCATAATCTTTTGTCACCCTAGTCTGGTTCATATTTAGTTGGTGCTATGGTATTACCAACGTGGGTTGGTTAGTACGAGTAGATTGCTTAGCCATGCAACGAGTCATCATCATCACCTGAGTTGCAATTATGAATTTGACTAAGTGATTATGGAACTTTGTGATAAAACTGTGTGTGCTATATGTTATTACTTTGTGATAGCATGTGTTGCACTAAACCAACAGGGTGGGAAAGGATTTAGACTGAGGCAAGTGGTGGATACTAAGTAATATGGTGTAACATCCCAATTTTCAGAGCTTAAAAATCTTTTAAATAGTTAGTAGGGAAAAATTCACCATTTGGTTTTATTTGATTTTAATTTCAAAAGCTTAATATTGGACTTTACAATCAAAAACATTTAATGTGAATAATCCCAACATGAACAATAACCAAAACTATTTTATTTGGGTTCTATGTGCTCGAGATATATTTTCTAGATTTTTCTAGAATTTTTAAGTTCATTTGCTATTTTCTTTTGCCTATTTGAATTTACGGTATTTTCTAAATTAGAAAAACTAATTAAAATCTCGAATCCTTCGGGCCTAATCTCCCGGCCCATTTCTGTTTCTACACGCTGCGTGACCAGGTGTGACCCGCTCATGACCACCGCTCGCCGCCTGTATGTGTCTCGTCTTGCCGCCGGGTGGGCGCCGAGGTCGTCGTCTCGCGCGGCTTCTTCCCGCGTCCGAAGTCGGTCTGCGCCGCCATTGGAGCCTCTAGAAGCTCAATCAGACAACGAGCTTTCCTAACTAAAACTTCCACTGTTTTGTTGCCAAATCTTATCTCCTATCTCCTGTTCTATTTTAGGTAAAATCATATCCCGAATTCCTTTTAAGCGAGATCGAGTTCGTGCCGACCTCGGACTCCTTTTTAGGGTTTCTGCGCCGCCTCCTGCACCCTCCCGCTCCTATAAAGGCCCAGGATCGCTCTCTCCCGCATCAGAACCCCAACCCTAAATCACCGAGAGCCCCTGCGCCGCGCCGTTCTTTGGTTTTGGTTTCCACCCGCAAGGTCTCGGTGAGCTCTTCCGCCGCCGTCGTCTTGCCGAACACGCCGATGCACCACCACGGCATCGCCACGAGCATAAGCAATCTCTGGTGCCATCCACCTCGCCGGGCGCCACCGAACTTCGTCAGACAAAACCGAAGAGCTCGCCGCCTAAACCTCGCTGCCGGCGCCACCGTCCACCCCAAGCACCCGTCGCGCCATAGGTTACGCAATAGCGCCCTCTGCCGGTATCACTCATCGCCGGTGGATCGCGCCGTTCGCCGTTGCCGCCGGGACGGCGCGCCGCTCGGTGTCGTCCACCTCGCCGCCACCTCGGCGCGCGTCGGCCCAGCGCGTGCGTGTCGTCGGCGTGGAGCCTCGTCGGCATCCGCGTGCGTGCACACGGCGATCCATCGGATCCCGGCCCGAGGCTCGGTGAGCCAGTCATCAGTGGCGTGTCAGCGGCAGTGGGACCCACTGTCGGGCCGCTGTCACCGTCGAGCGTCCTCGTGGCGTCGACATGCAATAATCTGATTTTCCTTTAGGAAAATAATTGAAATTCATGAAATCTGATTTTCAGCATTTTATGTATTTTCAATCTTCAAAGGCCATAACTTTTACATCCGAACTCCGATTGAGCCCATTCAAATTTCTAAATTTGTCTAAATTCGAGATCTATCTAATTATTATTTTTATTTAATTTTTGGAGTTTGTTTTGCCTCTGTTATTTATTTATTTTGGTTGTTTTGCTTCGTTTGTGCGTGAGCGTCGATACTTGGGGTTTTAGTCGAAGAAGGCTTCAACCAAGTTCAAGACCAGTACATAGACCTATTCCAAGGCAAGTCATACCTTTGATCATATTGAATCCCAGTTTTCCCAAATTATATTGTGTTGAATTATTGCATTTACTTTAATTATGTGTTTAAGCGCTTTTGGGCTAGTTATTGATCCAAGCTGTTATGTTCACCTTGCCTACTTGTATACCTTAATCTTTTGTCGCCTAGATTGGTTTATTATTTAGTTGGTATTAACATATTGCCAATATGGTTGGTTAGACCGACTAAATTGCTTAGCCATGCTACGAGTCATCATCTCATGTGAGTGAAATTATGAAATTGACTAAGTGATTATGGAGCTGTGTGATAAAATTGTGTGTCTTTGTGTGCTATTACTCGTGATGGCATGTGTTGCACTAAACCAGCTGGGTGGTAAAAGATTTAGGCGAGGCAAGTGGTGGATCTTGTGTGGCTGGTGGCTTTGTGATTGGGATTTATCGTGTGGTTTAGTTAGAAAAGCTGGAAGTCTTGCCTTGGTCAATTAAGGACTTAACTTTGCGCCATTGGTGAGCTATCTTGTCGACCGCATGTGCGGTGACAGGCCTAACTTAGTAGGCTACGGAGTTTCAACATTGGGGTTCGGTGGATAGGTTAAGCTTTGTGATATGGGATTTGTGTGAATAAGAACGTCAATGTTGAGACAAAGTTGCGAAGCTGTTTTATTACGATTGGTGCTAGCTACACTAGTTGTATCGTGTGGGTAAAGTGTACAAACCTCTGCAGTGTTAATCAATCTATTCGAATAACCGCGTCCTCGGTCATGGACAACGCTGGGGATTTCACATGAGGGTAGTGTTCATAAAATGTGGGATTGGGAGCGTGTGATCTCAATCATATGGCTATGTGAATCAATCGGTTTAGTGTGTGTCTTTGTGAAACAAGCTGTTAAATTAATATTGCTTATTTGTTTTAAATTATGCTTTCAATCTATTATTTGTATTCAATTGCAAATGTTGCATTTACAAAAATAACCACGAAGCCATTCCTTTGGAATAAGCACTGCATCTATATATTGCATTACGTGGTATGATTTGCGAGTGCGGTTGTGTACTCACGCTTGTTGTAAAACTTGCATCCAAACCTACGAAGTGGAGGAGTCTTCGCTTGCTTTGAGGAGGAGTTTGTGGAAGAAGGTTGATCGCTAGGTCATCGATCGATCGGTTGCTGTGGTGTCTTGATTGGGTTGCGAGTTTATTTCGTTCATTGCGATATTTCTTTAGTGTTAGCCTGCGTGGCTTAATAAGTTGTAACCAGACCTTAAGGTCAAAACTCTAAGTTGTTACTCAAACTATTCGTTTATGTTATATTTAGCTTGTGTGGATTGATAGTCACCTATGTTACATTGTGTGCACTAGCGTGATCTGGACTAGTCGAGAATACACAGAGGGTCAGTGCATTTTGGGTCCCGACATAGGTGGTATCGAGCCATCTTGTTGTAGGTCTTGACCTTAGTTAAATCGGCCGTTTTTAGAGAGTCCAAATTATTTTCTAAAAGAAAACCAACTTGCAAGAGTAACCTATTGCTTAACTCCTCTCATGTCTCTCTAGACTCATCTATTGCTAAGAATTTTCCCCTCTCTCATTTGTCTTTTGGGCGGATGCCTGACGGATGCCCATATCGGACCTATGGTGAGCGTTGTGGAGGTTCTGTGCTTGAACTTTGGAAGCTTCTGCAGTACTTGGAGGTTTTGATCGTCCGTTGTACAGAAACAAGCTGGATGGTGGATGGACATAAGCGAGTGCGATCGTAAACGGCGATCTACGCCGGGATGAACACCAAGGCAAGCCGGCCGCTGAACATCTCGTCGGGAGGATCACTTGGAGTGAAGGAGTGCAGAATCGTCGCGCTGGCCATGCCGGATCGCCACATTTACATGCGCGAGTTGCAAGGAACCGTCTTCGCTACCACCCGGGCGGCGCAGTGGAGCTACACGCACTATCCATCCACGGAGGAGAAGAAGATGCAGTGGTACACCTGCCGATGCGTCGTCGCCCAGAGGAATCCATGGAGATGATGGCCCGATCTAGCGGTGCCTACAAGAGCTGCACCAGGCGAAGAAAGATCGCCATCTGGAAGAGATCTTGGGCGCCCACCACCGAGCGGACCAAGAAGAGGAAGAAGATATAGAAGAACATGAAGAATCGAGGAAGATCCGGAGGAAGTGGGCGAGAACCGAGGAGCTGTCGCGCCATCGGCGCTTGTTCTGTTGCACGATTCGGGGCACGAGATCGGTTGCGAAGATGCCGGCCACGATTCAAGGTCTCGGCGGCGAGAGCACACAGTAGTGGTTGTGGAGGTTACCTCGACAGGCGAGTTCGCTAAGGCCTAGGTTCGCGATTGAGGCTTAGTGTGTTAAGCGCGTCGATCTAAGCCTAGTTGTGTCGCTCTTTAGGCGTTAGATTGTGTGCTTAGGTTCGCTATTTTCTTTGAGTGTGAGTATGAGTGCCAAAAGGCCCTTAGGCATCTGTTGCAAGCCATACTAAGTTCTTAAGTAATAAAGTTGCTTTTGGTTCTCTCGATTGTTGTTGGGTTTAACCAATCCCAGCTTAGTTCTTAACTCACCCCATGCTTGCTACCTTATCTAACCCTTGGAGCTTACGCGGATGGTTTACAACTTCGCGAGACAATTGCAAGTGGTTGGGTACCCGGCACCAATGAGCGGTGGGCGACCAGGCGGCGAGGCGGTTCCGCCACGGCACCTTGGTGGATCTGCGAGAACTTTGGGTCTTTTATGGCGGCCACGAACCACGTTGATGCATGCCATGATGAACGGATGCAAGCTATAAGTGGCGGAATAACAACAACCATCACCCCGAGGAGCCCGTGCTCATGGCCACCAAGGACCTTCTAAGTTGGCGAAATTCGCGAGGACCCGTCCACCAACATTCATTGGACATGTCTCACCCGTGGAAGGCGATGATTGGCTTGGTGATTGAAAGAAAGCTGCGATCACTCAATGCGGCGACCATGAAAAAGTTCTCTATGCCTCTCACTAGTTGGAGGCATCGCGAGAGAATGGTGGGAGAACCTGCGCCGCTCATGAGGCACCACGAGAATATCACTTGGGAGAATTCTCTGACATTCGCCAATACCACGTACCGAAGGAATTATTGAACTAAAGAAAGATGAATTTCGTGCCACGAAGCAAGGAAGCTTGTCGGTGTCGACTATCTCAACAAGTTCTCACAACTTGCTCGCTATCTTGCGAGAAGATGTTGCAACAGACAAGGCTCGCGAGTCGTTTCTGAAGGGGTGAACACGGGACTTGAGTCAATCTCCTTGCACATACCTTCACGACTTCCAGAAGCGATCAATAAAGCTTTAGTCATGGAGGATAAGCGCAAGGCGGAAGACAATCGCAAGCGCGAGATGATCGGCGGGGAGGCCAACAATTCCAGCGAGCAGCAGGGCGGTGCCACCGCAGTTCAGCGGTTTTCTCCACGAGAACTCGCGCGGGACACTGCACCAACCTCGGCACCTCGTCCGGTTGCCGAACACTGCGCGCGGCCGACCAGCGCTAATCCAGCGATCAACAAGTCGCAAGAGCCAAGGGTGTGCTATACTTGCCGTCAACGAGCCACTCGCCGTCGGTGTCCACGGAGAGGAGCGATCACTCGATTCGTTTCAACCTTGGGCTACACCAAATAAGACACCGCGCGGGTCACCAACGAGGAACTTTCAAGCCCCAACCAGCCGGGAGGAGGGGCGCGATCGTGGTCGAGGCCGTGTCAACCACGTCACCACGGAAGAACACGAGGAAGCACCGGGCGTCGTCTTGGGTAAGTTCTGGTTAATTCGATACCGCATCGATTACGTTTGATTACGGAGCTTAGCATTCTTTTTGTATGCAAGTTTTTGCAACTAAGAATAAGTTGGAGGCTATACAACTTAAGCATACTCTATTAGTTCAATCGCTTTGGCGAGCTAAGCTCTAGAGTGGGTTGTTTAGGAGCTAAGTTACTCATAGGCTGGAGTTGAGTTTCTAGCCAACCTAATTGTTCTAGACACCCAAACCCTAGATGTCATTCTTGGCATGGATTGGCTATCAAGCACAAAGGCATCTTTGGATTGTGGCGAAAAAACGTAACGGTTGAGAAATCTTGATGGAAGGAAAGTGGAGTTTCTAGCCACATCGGTTCGTGAAGGACACTTGCTAGTAAGCGATCGAAGACCATTTGCGATGGAGAATGTACCAATAGTCGAGAGAATACCGGATGTGTTTCTAGAAGAGTTACGGAATGCCACGGATCGTGACATCGAGTTCGTCATTGATCTAGTGCGGGGACAACGCCAATTTCTAAGCGACCTTATCGAATGCCGGTGGCGAGTTAGCGAAATGAAGAAGCGATTGAAGAACTTCTCGAAAGGTTTCGTAAGACCAAGTTCGTCACCAGTGGGAGCACCGGTCTTGTTCGTCAAGAAGAAAAGCGGAAGCATGAGGATGTGTATCGACTACCGTTCTCTCAACGAGGTCACTATCAAGAATAAGTATCCATTGCCCAGGTAGATGATCTATTTGACCAGATGAAGGGAGCCGGAGTGTTCTCAAAGATCGACTTGCGATCGGGCTACCATCAGTTGAAGATCTACCCTAAGGATATACCAAAGACCGCTTTCTCAATGCGGTATGGACATTATGAGTTCTTGGTCATGTCATTTGGTGACAAATGCCCGACTTACTTCATGAACATGATGAACAAAGTCTTCATGGAATACCTGGACAAGTTTGTAGTGGTGTTCATTGATGATATTCTGGTTTATTCCAAATCGGAGGAGGAACACGCGAGAACACGAGGTTAATTTTGGAGAAACTCGGGGAGCATCGGTTGTATGCCAAGTTCGATAAGTGTGACTTTTGGAAGAAGAAGTGGATTTCCTTGGCCATGTGATGACCGCCGATGGAGTAGCGATTGACCCAGGAAAAGTAAGCGATGTTACAGGACCAGGCCCAAGGCGTAACCCAGTTCGCGATTTCTTGGGAATGGCGGGTTACTACCGCCGCTTCATTGAAGGATTCTCCTCAATTGCTAAGCCTCTTACGCAATTGTTGAAGAAGGAGAAGAAGTTCACTTGGACTGACTTGTGAAACAAGTTTTCAAGAGTTAAAGAAACGCGACCACGGCCCGGTGTTGATTCTACGGACATCGGAAGGACTTGATATCTCTTGTGATGCTTCGCGTCAAGGACTAGGGTGTGTCTGATGCAAGAAGGAAAGCGATTGCGTATGCATCAAGACAACTAAGACCACATGAAGAGAATTACCCTACTCATGATGCGGAATTAGCTGCGTGGTGCATGCTTTAAAGATTTGGCGTCACTACCTTATCGGTGTCATTGTGAAGTCTACAGGATCATAAGAGCCTAAAGTACATCTTCACCCGATCGGACTGAACATGAGGCGGAGAAGATGGTTAGAATTGATCAAGGATTACAATCTTGGAATCCACTACCATCCGGAAAAGCCAGCGTAGTTGCGGGCGCTCTAAGTCGTAAAATTCTTGTAATGCTTTGGAAGTAAAGGAAAGTTGCCCGAACTTTATGAAGAATTTCAAAAGCTAAGGCTAGAAGTTGTGTCAGAAGGATTTATAGCCAATTTGGAAATCTGATCTACCTTGGAGAAGCGATTCGTGAAGCACAACCAAAGGATCCGTGTTGTCGAGATCAAGATCAAAATGGTAGAAGGAAAATTTAAAGATTTCACCGGGGATAACGGGATATACACTTGATTAATGGTCGTATCTGTGTACGGATATCGACGGTCTAAAACGATTGATCTTGAAGGAAGCCCATGACTCAAAGTATTCGATTCACCTGGAAGTACCAAGATGTACCGGGATGTTAAGAATAAATTTTGGTGGCCAAATTTGAAAGCAGAAGTCACGAGTTCGTGGCCTTGTGCGACACACATCGAAAAATAAAGCGAACACGAGAGACCAGCGAGTTTCTTGCAACGTGAAGATTCGAGAATGGAAGTGGGAAGAAATGGGATGGATTTCATCACCGGTTTACCCAAGACCCAATCGAGTTACGATTCGATGCGGGTAATAGTTGATCGATTGACCAAGGTCGCACATTTTACGCGATCAAAACCACGTACTCGGAGATCGCCTTGCGGAGTTGTACATGGCGAATTGTCGGTTGCATGGAGTGCCCAAGAAAATAGTGTCGGATCGAGGATCTCGGTTCACCTCTCGCTTTTGGCGAGTTTGCATGAAGCATTGGGTACCCATCGAATTTGATCGCATATCATCCACGACGGATGGATGGTGAAAGAGTCAATAAGATATTGGAGGATATCTTGAGAGCTTGCGCTCTAGCAAATGCTACCGATGGGATAAAAGTTTCTTTGTATCGAGTTCTCGTTACAACAACGATTATCAAGCGATGCGCAAAATGTCGCCATTTGAAGCTTTGTATGGCGTGCTGCAGAACCCCGTTAAATTGGTCGAGAGCGGTGAGCGTCGGTGTTCGGGCGGATATCATCAAGAAGCGAGAAGAACGAGTTGCTATGATCGGGAAAGGCTAAAAATAGCCAGATCAAGCGAGAAGAGTTATCGCGATAACCGCGTCGAGATCTCGATTTGAGCGAGAAGATTTTGTCTATCTTGGTGACCCGCTCGAGGTGTCAAAGGTTTCATCCCAAAGGAAGCTTGCCCCTAGGTATGTTGGCCGTTCAAGATTTTGGAGCGCCGTGGGAAGTTGCTTACCAATTGGAGCTACCGCGATCGTTAGCGAGGAGTACATGATGTCTTTCATGTCTCGCGATTGAAGAAGTGTCTTCGTGTGCCAAAAGAGCAAGCCCGTTGGAATCAATTGTTTTGAAAGAGGATCTTACCTACAAGGAGCGGCCGGTCAAGATCTTGGATGTCGCAGAGCGCCTCACGAAGCGGGGCTATTCGTTTTTGCAAGGTCGGTGGAGCAACCACTCGGAAGGAGAAGCGGCGTGGGAGCGTGAAGAAGAGCCAAAGCAGAGTTCCTAATCTTTTCTCTAGCTTCTTTGAATCTCGGGGCGAGATTCCTTTAAGGGGAGGTTTGTAACATCCCAATTTTGAGCTTAAAAATCTTTTAAATAGTTAGTAGGAAAAATTCACCATTTGGTTTTATTTGATTTTAATTTCAAAAGCTTAATATTGGACTTTACAATCAAAAACATTTAATGTGAATAATCCCAACATGAACAATAACCAAAACTATTTTATTTGGGTTCTATGCGCTCGAGATATATTTTCTAGATTTTCTAGAATTTTTAGAGTTCATTTGCTATTTTCTTTTGCCTATTTGAATTTACGGTATTTTCTAAATTAGAAAAACTAATTAAAATCTCGGAAATCCTTGGGCCTAATCTCCCGGCCCATTTCTTGTTTACGCCTTGCATGACCGTTGTGTAGCCCGACTCCGCTTGACCGCTTCAGCCTGTATGTATGTCTCCGTCTTGCATTGCCAGTGGGCCAGCCGAGTCGTCGTCTCCGCGCGGCTTCTTCCCAGCGTCCGAGTCGGTCTGCGCCCGCCATTGGAGCTTCTAGAAGCTCAATCAGACAACGAGCTTTCTAACTAAAACTTCCTGTTTTATTGCCAAATCTTATCTCCTATCTCCCGTTCCTAATTAGGTAAAATCATATCCCGAATTCCTTTTAAGCGCGAGATCGAGTTCGTGCCGACCTCGGACTCCTTTTTAGGGTTTGCCGCCGCCTCCTGCACCCTCCAGACTCCATATAAAGGCCCCGAGGATCGCCTCTCTCCGCATCAGAACCCCAACCTAGATCACCCAGAGCCTGCGCGCCACCGTTCTTTGGTTTTGGTTTTCCACCATGAGGTCTCGGTGAGCTCTTCCGCGTGCCGTCGGTCTTGCCGGAACGCGCGTGCGCACCACCGGCTCGCGCCGAGCATAAGCAATCTCCTGGTGCCATCCACCTCGCGGGCGCCACCGAGCTTCCGTCAGACAAAACCGAAGAGCTCGCCGCCTAAACCTCGCTGCCGCCCGCGCCGTCCACCCAAGCACCAGTCGCACCAATAGGTTCGCAATAGCGCCCTCTACACGCCGGTATCACTCATCGCGGTGGATCGCCGCCGTTCGCCGTTGCCATCGGGACCGGCGCCGCGCTCGGTGTCGTCCACCTCGCCGCCACCTCGGCGCGCGTCGGCCCGCAGCGTGCGTGTCGTCCGGCGTGGAGCCTCGTCGGCATCCGTGCGTGCACCTGCGGCGATCCATCGGATCCCGGCCGAGGCTCGGTGACCAGTCTACCGTGAGTCGTGTCAGCGACATGTGGGACCCACTGTCGGGCGTATCACCCGTCGAACGTCCTCGGCGGCGTCAACTTGCGCAATAATCTGATTTTCCTTTAGGAAAATAATTGAAATTCATGAAATCTGATTTTCAGCATTTTATGTATTTTCAATCTTCAAAACCATAACTTTTACATCCGAACTCGATTGAGCCCATTCAAATTTCTAAATTTGTCTAAATTCGAGATCTATCTAATTATTATTTTTATTTAATTTTTGGAGTTTGTTTTGCCTCTGTTATTTATTTGTTTTGGTTGTTTTGCTTCGTTTGTGCGTGAGCGTCGATACTTGGGGTTTTAGTGAAGAAGGCTTCAACCAAGTTCAAGACCAGTACATAGACCTATTCCAAGGCAAGTCATACCTTTGATCATATTGAATCCCAGTTTTCTCAAATTATATTGTGTTGAATTATTGCATTTACTTTAATTATGTGTTTAAGCGCTTTTGGGCTAGTTATTGATCCAAAGCTGTTATGTTCACCTTGCCTACTTGTATACCTTAATCTTTTGTCGCCTAGATTGGTTTATTATTTACTTGGTATTAATATATTGCCAACATGGTTGGTTAGACCGACTAAATTGCTTAGCCATGCTACAGTCATCATCTCATGTGAGTGAAATTATGAAATTGACTAAGTGATTATGGGCGTGTGATAAAGCTGTGTGTCTTTGTGTGCTATTACTCGTGATGGCATGTGTTGCACTAAACCAGCTGGTGGTAAAGATTTAGGCCCAGGCAAGTGGTGGATCTTGTGTGAGCTGGTGGCTTTGTGATTGGGATTTATCTGTGTGGTTTAGTTAGAAAAAGCTGGAAGTCTTGCCTTGGTCAATTAAGGACTTAACTTTGTGCGCCATTGAGCCGAGCTATCTTGTCACGACCGCATGTCGGTGGCAGGCCTAACTTAGTAGGCTACGGAGTTTCAACATTGGGGTTGGTGGATAGGTTAAGCTTTGTGATATGGGATTTGTGTGAATAAAACGTCAATGTTGAGACAAAGTTGCCGAACTGTTTTATTACGATTGGTGCTAGCTACACTAGTTGTATCGTGTGAGTAAAGTGTACAAACCTCTGCAGTGTTAATCAATCTATTCGAATAGCCGCGTCCTCGGTCATGGACAACGCTCGGGATTTCACATGAGGGTAGTGTTCATAAAATGTGGGATTGGGGCTGTGTGATCTCAATCATATGGTATGTGAATCAATCGGTTTAGTGTGTGTCTTTGTGGAAACAAGCTGTTAAATTAATATTGCTTATTTGTTTTAAATTATGCTTTCAATCTATTATTTGTATTCAATTGCAAATGTTGCATTTACTGCAAAATAACCACGAAGCCATTCCTTTGGAATAAGCTGCATCTATATATTGCATTACGTGGTATGATTTGCGAGTGCGGTTGTGTACTCACGCTTGTTGTAAAACTTGCATCCAAACCTCTGAAGTGGAGGAGTCTTCGCTGCTTTCGAGGAGGAGTTTGTGGAAGAAGGTTGATCGCTAGGTCATCGATCGATCGGTTGCTGTGGTGTCTTGATTGGAGTTTGCGGAGTTTATTTCGTTCATTGTAGTATTTCTTTAGTGTTAGCCTGCGTGGCAAATAAGTTGTAACCCGACCTTAAGGTCAAAACTCTAAGTTGTTACTCAAACTATTCGTTTATGTTATATTTAGCTTGTGTGGATTGATAGTCACCTATGTTACTGCTTGTGTGCACTAGCGTGATCTGGACTAGTCACGAGAATACGGAGGGTCGAGTTGCATTTTGGGTCCCGACATATGGTGGACTTTGTGAATGGGAATGGTAATCTCCGTGGCATAGTTAGAAAATAGAAGTCTTGCCTTGGTCAATTAAGGACTTAACTTTGTGCGCTATTGAACTGAGCCTTACTGTACGACCACATGTATGGTATGGGACGAGCCTAACTTAGTAGGTTATGGATTCTTGGCATTGATTACTCAGGCTGTAGGTTAGGCTATGGGTGGAGGTGTGTACTACAAGGTAGTCGCATCACGGGACGGTTCGCCGCATCCCTGTCCAACGATGTG
Source organism: Ampelocalamus luodianensis (assembly GCA_036346255.1). Lineage (NCBI taxonomy): Eukaryota > Viridiplantae > Streptophyta > Magnoliopsida > Poales > Poaceae > Ampelocalamus > Ampelocalamus luodianensis. Next base: position 27,598,495 of record CM070625.1, read on the forward strand.
TGTTATGCCAAAGCACTTCGTTTGGGTTGACATAGAGGTTTGTAAGCACATCGGGAGTGTCAATGTTGAGATGAAGTTTCTGAACCATTTTGTTATGATCGCATGCGGCCACCTGGTTATATCGTGTGGGTAAAGTGTACAACCTCTGCGAGTGTTAAACAATCTATTCGAATAGCGCGTCATGATCATGGACATGCTCGGGATTTCACACGAGGGTAGATTTTCATAAAACAATTGGGAAGGGATAGCTGTGTGATTTAAGTCATATGGCTGTGTGAAAGAATTTGATTAGGCTATGTGTCTTTGTGAAAACAAATGTTAAATTAATATTGTCTATTTGTTTTGAATTATGCTTTCAACCTATTATTCATATTCAATTACAAATGTTGCATTTCTGCAAAATAATCACGAAGTCATTTCCTTTGGAATAAGCTCCGCATCTATACATTGCATTACGTGGTATGACTTGCGAGTACGGTTGTGTACTCACGCTTGTTGCAAAACTTGCGCCCAAACCTACAGAGTGAAGGAATCGTCGGTCAACAAGGTCTACTTCAAGGATCGAGAAAAACTAGGTCGCGCATCCCAGCCGATTGCCTGTGGGCATATGGATGGGCTTTACTAAAGTTATTCCGTTTCGTTCCGCTGCAGCTTCATTGAGCTATTTGCCTTCTGAGACATTAATTGTAAGCTTGACCTTAAGGTATTTACTCTGATATTTATTGTTATTTGCCTATTTATTAGTTATCTTTGTATATGGAAATGATATTTCATCGATGTTGCCACTGTGTGCACTAGCGTGATCCTGGACTAGTACAGTATACACAGAGGGTCTAAAATTGCATTTTTGGGTCTCGACACACCCTCTCCTTCATGAAGTACTCTGACATGAAGTTCGATGGGTCCATGTTAATGGCCCCGCATGAGGCGAGGACATGAGAGCATGGCTTATGTAAGAGCTTTAGCTTGTTAAATGTGTAGCTAGGTTTATTCGCATGATCTCCAAGGCACACCTCGTGCGTGAGAAGAGAGCGAGCCATCCCAAATCCGACCCTAGCTTGTAGGACCATGTCGAAACAATGTTCCGTATTTCCCATCACAGATCATGTGTGACTGACCTTTCTGGGTCTTGGCCTGTATGTACGCTGTAATCTTCTAGCAGTATGGTGTATGTGGGTTGGTTGCATGAAGTGCCGTATTTGCACGCCTTTCTCTAAAATATTCGATTGTACTGTGCAGAACGCCCTCCACGATGGCGACGAGGGGCTGAGCACGGAGGCCCCTAAGAATCCAGTTGTACACCTCCGCAAGGTTAGTGGTCATTATACCATACCTTGCACTATCCGTGTCATGTAGCAACAACCACTTCTCCAATGGCTCGGCCTCAATCCAATGGGAGAAGCACTTGATGTCCCTCGAGGTCCTTCATATCACATGAGGAGGGTCAAGGTCCCGCAGTGGTGGGAGGCGTTCGGGTTGGGCCATCCCAAGAATGGGCTAACGCTTGTTCCTCTTAATGACGTGCTTCCTGGTGTGCTCGTCCAACATCTCGCACAACACATCAAATTTGCGTCTCTAGTTCTGCATAGCCAGCCTCTTGAACAGCTTCACTAACGGTTGTTATGAAAACTGCTTGAAGAAGTTGGCCCCCAGATGGCGAATACACCATCTGTTCCTCATGTCTGGCCAAAGGAATAGCTCCTCAAGGTCTTGCTGAAGTTTTCTGATGGCCTTCATGATGCGGATCCAACTAGCAAGCTAGTGGGATCTTATTGTTTAGCCCAATCTTTCACGGGACACCTTGACGGTAGCTTCCTAGCTCTTGCGTAGCACAAGAACAGCAAGACTTCCTTGATAAACCTTCTCCCACGCACACCACAGCATGTGAACAAAGGGTGGAAGAACCGAAGTTCTAGCGAGCATAAATCCAACACCACAGTTGGATTCAACACACCAAAGAGTAATTTCTCTCAAAAATCTCAAGACCACACCGACCGTGTGTCAAATCAATAACAATGTTGTTTGGTGTCGTATCATCCCCTCCCCCTTCAAGCGAAACCATCCTCGGTTTTGGGATAATCTTCAAAGCCTTTTTCTCCTCAACAGTGAACTTGATTTCAGATTTGATTGCACTGTCCGCCATTGGTTTTAGCACATGACGTTTGCCTTTATGCTTGAAAGTGTAAGTATTGATTCTCCCAGCATGTGTGACATCACGATCATACTGCCACGATCTTCCCAACAACAAACCACACACCTCTAATGGCAAAACGTCACACTCTACATGATCAATATAACCGCCAACTGAAAACGGCACATGTACCTTGTGTGTTATTTTCAGCTTTCCGGCCTTGTTCAACCAACCCACATAATGAGGTTCAGAATGCCTCCATGTGGACAGCCCCAATGCGTACACCAAATCTTTGCTAATCTTGTTAGTGAGACTTCCACCGTCGATGGTCAACTTGCACGCCGTGCCTTTGACTTTGCATTGAGTTTGGAACAAGCTCCAACGCTGCCCTGTTGCCACCTTATCGATACTGTCGCCTTGCAACTTCTTAGCTTGGATGTTTAGCCCACTAGACGGTGCATCGTCCTCCTTCGTATGGTCGGGGGTAGAAAAATTTTCAGTACCCTCGCCTAGTAGCTTCACCTCTACTTTGGTTGTGGCCGAACCACCATGAGTAGCAGTAGCAATTTTCTTCTTCTCAATAGCAGCTTGTGCACGATCTCTTCCTTGACGATCAGTCAAATATTGTTTAGAAGTGTATGACTCGACATAATGATGTTGTCCTCACTGAATAAAGGTATACAACCTTTCCGAAGAACTAGCGTAAGGATCAAAACAATCCTTTTGCCACTTCCTCCGATCGGTCCATGGCTTTCCAAGAAGCAACGAGCATACGTGCACATGGGTAGGAAGCACGTCACACACCACCAAATCAGCAAGACCACACCTCGATGTGATGTTTGATCACTAGATATTGATCTTGCCATCGAATCTTGTATGGTTCTGGGTGCGACATCTTCTGGAGCTTCAACTGGTCGACGAAGTTTTGACTTGCCAAATTCATGGCAGCCAATTTATCTACCATCACAACGCTTGTCGTAGTGCCCACTTGACATCGTGCGTAGAATTGAGATGACCAAATTTGTTGCAATGGATATCTCTCACAAGAGTTCAGATCGAACCCTATAGAATAATCCGTCTTCATGTCTTCCACCTTCATCTCTTCGGTAGAAAAAAATTTCAGCACGTACCGTGATCAATCTGTGCTCTGATACCACCTAATGCGGATCCAACTAGTAAGCTAGCGAGATCTTGTTGTTTGGTCCGATCTTTCACGGTACACCTTGACGGTAGCTTCCTAGCTCTTGCGCAGCATAAGAACAACAAGACTTCTTTAATAAACCTTCTCCCATACACACCACAGCATGTGAACAAAGAGTAAAAGAACTGAAGTTCCAGCGAGCACAAATCCAACACCACAGTTGAATTCAACACACCAAAGAGTAATTCCTCTCGGAAATCTCAAGACCACACCGACCGTATGCCACCGAAACCATGGTGATTTTCTGGTATCTATTCCTTAACCCATAACTTTTCCACCTCCTCTACAATGGGCTATGCCTTGGTCTTATATTGGCACCTAAGGGTGTGGCCAAACACACACACACGACCTGAGGCCGAAACAAACTAAGAAATGTGATCTACCTGGACTCTATCCCTAAGAAACAGAATAAACATCCAAAATAGACTCTTACTTTCCTAATAAACTAATTTGAATTGGTATGGAACCAATCCGTATGTATCTGATCTGCAAAATCATGTGATCTTCTGTTCCTGGCCCATCTTTGGCTTCCAATCTTTCCATCTTCTTCACTTGCCATATTGGTTTTGGACCATCTAGTCATGGACCTGGTGGAATGTAACATCCCAAAGTGCTGTTACCAAAATAAAAATAAATAAAGTTTTTGTTTATTTGGATTCTCTGAAATTTGCCAGAGTTTCATTGCCTTATTTGAAATTTTGAAGTTTTAAAAGTCAAAATTTAAAATTTATTTGAAATTCTTGAAGTTTTATTTGGTTTGATCTGGAAAATAAAATTCTAATTAATTTCTGGAATTTTCTGAGTTTTTAAAAGCTTTTTCTTAAATATTTCAAAGCCAAAATAATTTATTTGCAAAATTAATAGCCAACTTTAAGTTGGAAATATTTTAATTAAATCCAAAATGCCTCAGGGAATTTCTGTGAATTTTCTCTATATTGTTGGATTTAATTTACTATTTTCTAAAAGCTATTTTGATTTAACTCTATTTCTAAAATTGGGAAATCACTCAAAAACCCAGAAAAAGCCATCGGGCCGAATTTCTCCTGCCCATATTCTCTCCCGCGTGCGCCGGCCCAAGTGGCACACTCCTATTCCTTCTCGCTCTCATTGCCAAGGCCCACCTCACCCACGTGCACCTCCCTCCCACCACCGGATTTTCATCCGACGGCCATCACAACCCGCACCCCCTCCCTCTCTCCTCTCCCTCTGCGTGTGGGCCCGCCCTGACCCTTCTTCCTCCCCATCTCCTTCCTCCTCCAGCCGCGTCTCTCCCGCCACCATTAGCGCCCAAGGTGAGCTCCTCCATCCCGCATATCCCTCCCGGATTCTTCGCGGTTTCGTACGCGTTAAGACCCTCACATCCGGCCGCACTCATTTCGGGCATTAACCCTTACCTTAAACACTTAATTGCGCAATCCCGCCGCCGGTGAATAAATGGCGTGCGACGATCTCCTCCTCCGTGACCCTCGCCCCTAAGAAGCAGCAGTGCGCATTCTCCCCCTCATTCCACCTCCATCACCCATTTCTTCTCTCCTCAGCTAGTCTCGCGATTTCGTCATTGAAGGCCGGTGGTCAGAGCTCCTCTCATCGGTGATTTCACGCCAGAAGGTCACCGTCGCCGCCGCCTACACCTCGACACGCGGCGCTAGGGCTTCTCCGTGCGCACCCTCTACCTCCGAGCGTCACTAGGGCACGCCGCCCATTTCGGCCTAACCGCGCGCTAACGTCCCGCCGCCGGCCATCTCGCGCTAACCCGTCGAGGAGTGGCACCAAGTCCGTGTGCTTAGCTCGTCCGATTGGCACCCTCGGCGGCGGCGAGATGACCGCCGTTCGCCGGCGGGCCATCACGCCCGCGCCGCCACCGTCTCGGTGCTGGTGTGGCTTGCCACCGCACGCCACCGTGGCGCCACCTCACAGCCGTGTGGCGCCACATCACCCCACCGCGCCAACACCCGCCCGTGCGCTTTGTTCCGCGTGCCGAGTCCTGATGGACTTTGACCGGACCATGGACCCAGTTCATTGACTTGGGGGCCCACCTGTCAGTGAAATAAATCATTTTCCTTTAGGAAAATAATTCGGCCGAAAATCCTTTTCCACCTGCTGATGTCATAAAGCCTTTTCCTTTAGAAAAATAATTCAAGAAATTCAATAAAATCTGATTTTAGGGTTTATTTAGATTTAGAACTTCCCGGGGTTCGTTCTCCTTCATACGAACTCCGATTTCGTCGATTCAAATTCCTAAATTCATATAAAATCAAGATCTAGCCATATAAACCAAAATTATTTAATTTTTGGTTCATTTGATCAATAATTCCTTTAAAACCTAATTTTTTATTTCATGTAATTCCAAACTTCTAAAATTCATATCTTTTGAATCCCAGCTCCGTTTTAGTCCATTCAAGTTTGTAAATTTATATAAAATTATTATCTAGCTAGCTAAAACAAAATATTTCTATTTGGAGTTAATTTGATCTGTCTTTTTGAATTTATTTGAATTTGAGTTAAATTTATCGTATTTTCACGATTAGATTTAACGACTTGGAGAATCGATTCGGCGCCGATTGAAGAGCAACATAAGAGGATTGATTTTGACTGTATGATCATCGTGATTGTACACTTGGACTACCTGAAGATAGTACTTGTGAGTACTAGGTGACCTGTTAAGAAAAACAACATCACCTCAACACCAGACGTTCTGTTAAGGTGATCTGTTAAGAAAAACAACGTCATCTCATCAAGCAAGGTAAGTTATACCCTTGATCATATCAATCCCATTATTTTAAATTGTGTATATTCTGTTTTAAATTATTACTGCATGCTTATTTATATCAGTATCTTAAATTCCTGTTTTAAATGTATAGTTATGCCTAAAATCCTTTGTATGACCAACTTGGATAATTGAAGCAAACATATTGTTACCATAGATAAAACCTAGTTGATACGATAAGTATGAACTAGAGCATTTTGAGAAAAATTATGCTTAGTCATGCTTATAGACCAAACATGTTTATTTTGGGAATTTCAGCCAGAAATCAATTGTTGTTTAGATGGTATCCATGGCATCGGAATGTTATGGAAGTTTATGACTTTGAAAAATGAAATAAAATAAAAATGGGTTTGGACTTGGGCGAAATGGATGATTGGTGGGTGCAGGTTTATGCAGAGTTTAATCTGAGTTAGGGTTAAGGCCGGGGTTTTTATGGAAAGTTGCCCAGATCGATTAAGGACCGGTCTTGGCGCATGATGCTCGCCTTCCGTACCACCACATGTCCCAAGTATGGGTCGGGACTTGGCTAAATAATTTGTGATGTCTTAGTGTCATTGGTGCTATGTTGTTGGTATGGGTGTTGGTTAGGCAGTGGAGCCCATCCAGCGCGGGGAGGGCTTCGGAGGATGGTGGATTCAATGGCGTGAAACCTTAGCGGGCACAAATACATTAAAACGAGAACATTGTAAAGGCCTCGACACGTGCTCTAGATAAACACCAACGGTAGTGAGCGGTGGCATAGATATATCTTGGGACAAACTAGAGAAGTCTTGTCATGTGGGTAAAGGCTGTACAACCTCTGCGAGTGTAAAACTATTCGAATAGCCGTGTCCGCGGTCATGGACATGCTAGCAGAACTACTCAAAGTTAGACTTTGGTTTTTGTTTGAAAAATACTACTTCAAAACTGGTTTATCCAGATGGAAATTGGGCGGGGAGCCATGTGATAGGAGGGTATCCTTCACCATTCATGTGTGAATGTTATCTGACTATAAAATTGAGAATTTTATAAATTTTAGTTATAAAATAACTGCTTTGGAACTTAGTACCCGTATTTAAAAGAAATGCTGCTTTATGCAAATAAACCAATAAGCCTTTCTATTGTTACATCCATATATGCATGTCATTTTGTTACTTGACGGGTGTAACTTGCGAGCACGGAAGTTGTGCTCATACTTGCTTTATGCAAACCAAATTTGAGAGGAGAAGGACTTTGCTACCGATGTGGACCTCGGCGACTAGGCGCTTCCCGATCGATTGCACGTGGCGGTTATGGACCCTACTACATCTTCGTCTTCATTGTGTTTATTTTATTGTGGGCTGTAAGCCTCCTTTGTAATCAACTCATTTGTTTATTAATAAAATTGTGATATGATTTTGTTACCATAATTGTTTCTTGTGTGAACTAGCTCACGATCATGGGACTAGTTCGAAATGCCGAGAGGATGCAGGATATTAATCCGGGTTACGACATGGAAGACCTGGATGCAGACCTGGTCGTGGTCATAACCCTTCTAGATGTGGTAGTCGGCCTCCTGAACATGGTCGTAGACCATCTGGATGTGGTCGTAGACCACCTGGTGGTGGTAGTAGGCTGTTCCCACCAAGTACTATAGTCAACGCCCTCGTGTCTTTGTTCTCATCAGTCTTGTTCCCGGCGAGTGCTCTGCGATCCTGTCGATGAGTCTTGTTCCGTCTAGTCTTTATTTACTCACAGTACTCCTTCCAGAAGCGATCGTAGACCCTGTGGAACTAGTCGTAAACCCTGTGAAAGTGATCGTGAACCTTGCAAAAGTGGTCGTAGATCCTCTAAAACTGGTCGTAGACCTTGTGGATCTGGTCGTGGACCGTTAGGAACTGGTTGTAGACCTTCAAGAACTGGTCGTGGATCTTGCTCTCTTCTGGCTTTGCTTGCACCTGGCTCACTTTTGGCCAAATCAGTAACAATGTTGTTTGGTGCCGTATCACTTCATCATCCCAGGGTGGTGATAATGGATTATGTAGATATCAGGACGTGTCCCAACTACTCCAACCTTCAGATGTTGAAGGAACTACAACCAGCTGTCGAAATTCTCACTTTCGACGAATGCGATGGCTAAGGGCAGAATCTGATTGTTGCCATCAACACCGATTGTTGTCAGGATCTGGTCCTTATATTTCCCAGTTAGAAATGTCCCATCGGCTGAGATCACGGGCAACATGTGCCTGAAAGCATCGATGCTGGCACGAAGGCTAAGAAGGCCCTCTACAATGCCATGAAACCTAGCGGCGATCTTTTGGATGGCTTATCCTTCATAGTAATGTATGTGCTTGGGTTCCAGTCCTGCAATGCCTGGAGCATACGCGGAAGGTTGTCATAAGCCACCTCGAAAGAACCGAACCACCTTTCCAAAGCCTTCTGCTTTGCATGCTATGCCTTCGTATAGTTAATCGTGTACTTGAATTTCTGCTCAATAGCCGCCATGATATGCTTGGCCTCCAGGTCGTTCTTCTTCACTATCTCTCCGTACATGAGATTGGCTATGAAGGTGGACGTTAGGTTGTGATGCTTTAGTAAAACACTACTAAGCACGCAAGAGTGCGCCTCCACCTTGGAGACGATCTAGTGAGTCTCGTACTTGGGTCTACATGCGTGCACATGCCAAGGACATCCACCCAGCTCGCTAGACCATGGTGTATTGCTCTTGGCTTGATTTGAGAACCCAAAACGTCCGCTGCATGGACAAGACCCACAACTTAATAGCATCCTGCAGTGATCCCTTGTCAGCAAACATTGCATACAGCCGAACCTCCGTACCATGGTACTCCCACAGTGATTCGTCCTCGTTGTGCACCGAAAGACCATCAATGTTAACCATGTTCCATTCCTGCGGGATGGGACCTTCGTCCTCATCGGATGAGTTATCGCCATCCTCTTCTAAAGCTTCCTCCGCGGCTAAGGCCGTCAAGTCATCGATCTCCATCTGACGCACTATGCTTCCAACATGCTCCCCTGCATCCGCCTGTGTAGTAGGCTCAGCGTGCGGTGTGCGATCTTTCGCTTTTGCCTCCGCAACATCGCCTGTCGCATCCTCTTTTGGCTCTGCAATATCGACCACCGCGTCCTCTTCATGAACCACATGTTGTGCGACAGAGCTGCTCCCACCAACCAGACGAGAGCCATCGGTAGGGCCTCCGGCGACTCTCTTCGGACATGCTTGCATGAGTAGCATGCATTCATAGCCACGGTGTCGGCAGCCTTGCATAAAGCCCTTCCATGCAACCATGCATATCAGTTTGGTCATCTCCCACTGAATGTGTGTGGCATACCGACTCCAAAGGCCATGTACGGCAACACTGCACACCTTGGGGTCCAAGGAGAAGATGCTGGTGAGCCAGTGCAGGACATCTCCTATTCAAGCATTCTCCAAGTCCGGGTGTACCATACTAACTTGCGGGAAACCACTCAAGTCAGCACCGTACGAACCTTCATGAACTGTACCAACACTGTAATGCACCTTCAATCTTGTAGGCTCCAACATGACTAATTTATCACTACAAATATTTCAAACTTTGCAACCAGCGATTTTTCAACATACATTTATCAAATACGTGCTAAACCAACAAGTAGCTACACGTTGCCTACATTCGGACGAGAACAACAATGGAGAAGACTATTACCTTCACGCGGAGACCTTCTCTTCTTACCAATGAGCTCCCTTGTTCCCCTTATCTTCCCCTCTCATGTTCCTCTGCTTGTCCCTCTCCCTACCTTCTCCCCCTCTTCACTTCCCCTCTCCTTCTCTCAACCGTTCGACGACCGAGAGAAATGGCGAAAGAGACCGTGAGGGTGCCGGGTTTGGCCTTGTATATGACTGCTAAGTCGCTCAACTGTGGCCCTCCGGAGCCTCCTGACTGGTGTGCAGGACATGCCAGCCTCGGCGTATGCATCGATGTGGCCACGTCCTGGACCATCCTGCACGACGTCAGGGTGATGCAATGACTCACCCTACTGTAGACACAACAAGCAAACTGCAATACCTCGTCGCGCATCACCTCCACCCCGTGGGCGAGCCTGTCTAGGATCGACCAGGAATCCCTCGCCACCTCTCCTCTCCTCCTCTCTTTCCCTCCCCCTCCCCCCTCTACTCTCTTTCTCCTCTCCTTTCTCCTCTTTCTTTTCCTTTCTTGGCTACTTGCTCTATGAAAGAATGGCGAAATGGCTCAGCTGGAGCTTGCGCCTGGCATATAAGTTCCCGTAGTCGCTCAACCGTTGCGCGATTAGGGGATATTGCCTAACAGTTGAGCGACAAGTGTCCAAGTCACTCAACCGTTGAGCGACTTGGAGTCGAAGGATCTAGTCGCTCAGCGGTTGAACGACTTGGACACTTAGCGCGCAACTGTTGGGTGACTAGCCCAAGTCGTCCAACCGTAGAGCGATTGGAGGTTATTATTGTAAAAAAAATCAAAGTGTTATTTCTGTAATTCGGAATAAAAATTAGACTATTTTTAAAAATCATTTTTTTGTATGCATTAGTTGTAATTATTTCAGTCATAGTTAATTAGTAGTAATTTATTAGTCGTAGTTAATTAGTGGTAATTTACTCGTAGTTTATAATTGGTAATTAAATTAGTGGTTATTAAGTAGTTGTAACTAAATACACTTAGTTAATTAGTCATAATCAATTAGTCGTAAGTAATAAGTGGTAATTAAGTATTAATTAATTAATTATTCATAATTAATAAATCATAATTAATTTAGTCGTAGCATAGATAGTGGTAATTAAGTGGTCGTAATTACGTAGTCATAATTAATTCATTGGTAAGTAATGACTCATAGTTAATTAGTCGTAATTAATTACTATTAATTAATGACACATAGTTAATTAGTGGTAATTAATTAATCATAATTAATTCAATCATAATTAGTTATATGTTCTGAATTACTTGTAAGTAATTTCTTGCTAATTAATTAATTATTTGTATTTAATTACTCGCATTTAATTGCTAATTACTTGTATTTAATATGTCATAATTATTTTTATCATAGTTAATTAGTGGCAAATAAATTAGTCACAATTAATTAGTGTTAGTTACTTTAGTCTTATTTAATTAGTAGTAATGAATGAAATAATCCTATTTAAATAGTCGTGTACAACAAATTAATTGAAATATAGACTACATAGTGTGTTCTGTTTGTTATATTGCGTACCGTAAATCGGGTTATTGTGGCTTTACACAATTTTGAATATGCAAGAGTTGCTAGTGTTTTATGGTGACGGTCTCGTACGGGGCGAATCGAATGGGTTGGACTTGTCGAGATGCCAGTACAAGGTGGCCCAGGCGGATGGCCTCAATGTGATGAATATTCACGAGCTTAGAGGCTACATCCGAAGGGAGTTCGACAAGGAGGCAACAATGAAGAAATTTGTCATTGAGGGGATCACCTGCACGAATATGGGAGGACTAGGCATATTGGAGTTAGTCAATGTGAATGGAAGCATAGCATGGGGCCAGTACATGCAGATTACTTCCCAACCTGAAGCGACGATATAATGGAAGCCACAATAACCCAATTTACAATACAGAATATAACAAACAGGACACACTACATTTAAGACATTGTGCATGCAAAACCAGAGGCAGAATTTTTGAGTCCGTCTGGACAGATCTCAAACATCGGACTACGAGACATACAAAGAAGTCCCCTCCAGAGGCAGAGGAGGGACAGTAGGCCGCGAGTGGGCAATCCAGGAACACCATAAGTTTCACGCAGTGGATTAATCTCCACGCTCCTGAGTTGGAGAAATGGTCCCAGCTCTATGACATAGACGGTGCCAGGTACATAATTATGAAAACCAACATGTTTGCGGTGTACAATAGCGTGTTGAAAGGTGTGCGGTGCCTCCCTATCACCATGATGTTGAGGAGACCTAGACTCGCACAATCGGTTACTTCGTCAATAGAGCCACCGTAGCAAGGCGATAGCGGGAAAAAGGGAAGGAGAGGTTCGAAAACATGTAGAGGTATATGGACCAGAAGATGCAGAAGGCTCATATGCGCGACATCAGGGTGAACAATGGCCTCAGGAGGAAGTACAAGATCAGGCTGAGCCAAAAATATGTCAATAGCCATGTCAGGGGGAAAGGGAACATGCATTGTCGAACCCAAAGTTGTCACTCAGGATCTATTGAGTAAAATTGTGCCATTCCCTGGATTAGTTGACAGAACACATAGGTATATCGTTGGTTCATTCACATAAATCACATCCATTTTACAATAGCATGCTTTATTACATAAGCGATTACGTCTGACAAATAGTCTTCCAAAGGGGTCAAGCGGTGTCTGACACACCTAGTCTTTGAAATCTGAAAGTAGGGATATGAGCTGAAGCAAAAGAAAAAGGGGTGGATCCATTCACTCTTCCCATAGGCCTAAGATCCTCCATCATCTTCACCATCGGCCCAGATGCCACAAAGTAGGCATAGGGGTCTTGATCAAAGTAGGCATGATTTATGAGCGAGCATGAGTACACAACCGTACTCGCAAGCCAACACACAGAATGCAATTATTATAGATACAAGGCCAATCGAAGGAAGGTTCATGGTTCTTTCTGTTTGCGCAAAGCTAATTTTGAATTAGTATATTTAGTAAGCAAGTCCTAAGACCTAGCATTTTCAACTAACACAGGTTTCATCAAATAGAGTTTTGTTGTAAAGTACTAGTGGAAGTTCCAACCTTCTATACCATTGAGCAGCTCCATCCACCCAATGCTCATGTTCTTTTCTCGGGTCACATCCCATTCTTCTCACTGGCTCTCGACCAGGCTATCTCAAATCTCTAGACTTCAACCCACCTTTTTATTCCATCCACAAATTATTTTATGAAAATGAAAGCTAGTTCAAGCAAGTTCTCGGCACCACCCATGATTGTGGGCACTACTATCCAGATAGTTTTCTTACTCTGTAGAGTTCGCATACTTTACCCATAAAAGATAATCATCTTATAATATTCCCGACATACTTCCGTAGGTATGCAACTAAGTTGATTATCATAAGGCCTTTACAATGTCCCACCTCATGGCAAACCCACACCGCTAGGCATCACCTCCTTGGGTCGTGCCCCCAGGAGGCCTCCTTGGGTTGCGTCGTGTAGTTCTAGTGTCTCCTACCCATACCCACCTACACACCCACCATTGGCGAGGTTGCAATGAGACGAACAAATTAGTTAGCCAGGTTGTACCCATTATAGACTTGTGGTTACACTAGAACGATATTGCCCTAGGTGTTGTCGAAGCTGAGGGTCTTCCCTTGATTGTTGTCCCGGGGGTGGACGGTCCTCGTGCCGAGGTATCACCGATGTCGAACAGAATAGGAGTGATTGGCTTTTGCGGACAAAAGTGGGCGTAGTGTCCCGGGTCACCATAGTTCTAGCACTGTTGGTCCTCTGAGGGTGGCTCGGTGGACTAGGGGCAGAGTAGACAGGACCACTGGGCCGGCTAGGAACTGGTCGATAGCTAGGAATTGGGCCCCTTGGGTCCCCCATCTTTTGCTTTCGGCTGGCCTCAAAGGTCTTGCGCTTGTTTTTTAGGAGCAATGTTTTGTTGACCAAATGCTGGAAGTTGTGGAAGTCCTGAACAATCAACTGCACTTGCAGCCCCCATCACGCAACCCTTCCATGAAACGATCAATCTTTCCCCCCTCATCAGCTATGTCACTTTGCGCATACCGGGCCAGCTGGGTGAACGCGTCAGGTACTCACTCACTGAGTTGCCCTGCTTCAAGGCCGAAACTCATTTCTCTTTATGCACATGACGCTATAGGGTACGTAGTTGCTTAAGAATGCTTCACTGAACTCCGTACGCCCAACTTTTGGTGCAGTTACTTCCACTGCAGCCTGTGCTTTAGACATCTCATCTTCAGATGCTTCTTCCTCTTCCTTCGCTTCATTTTTTTGATGTGAGAACCCTAAAACTTAAATTAATCTAAACAACAATAAATGATAATAAGCAGTGAGCTACATTCATCTAAATGATAATAAACCCTAATTACAGATTGATATCGAATGCATTGCAAAATAGTTTAATATAAGGTTATATCATCAAGAGTTTACAACAGGACTTCTAAATCAGAAATACAACCTCGTTACAAACTTTGAATTGATTACAAGAATTCTTTACAAGCGGAGGTAAAACATTAGTACAATCTCTGATATTAAGTACAAGAATTCATTACATTAAAACAAAATAGAAATTACAACATTATTTAAATTACAAACTAAATCATTGCATGCTTGGTAGCCTGAAGGCCTCGCTTTTCCTCTGCCTGTGCATTGCCAGTAGATCGAACCCTCAACCACTGATCCAAGAACCTGTAACCACTCCACTACATTGTCAGCAAAAGCCAAAAGAACAATAGCAAACCCAAAATAAATAAAGGGGAGTAAGAGGAAAGAATAGTGTCATCAAAGCCCATCAGCATAAATACCAAAGGTAAGGTGAAGCCCATCGAGGTCCCCTGACTGTCCGGAGCCAGTCGGCGTCCTCTCACTAAGGTGGGCTTCATCATTTGACAATAAAAAGAAAACCAACACACACTTTTCCTATTTACCTCAACCATAGAAAATCGAAGCACAGTGTCTTTAGGACCATCAGTCCATACCCATTACCCAACCAAGCATTTGCCCCGAGCATAGCGATAGGGTGAGGAGCAATTCGAGTAGAAAGCAGGGGAAGGAGAGATCGGCCAGTAGAAGCCCGAGATAAAAAGCCCACATTTTTTCAGCCAGTTGACCATCCTCAACCAGGAAAGAGAGTCAGTACCACTGTCTCCCACGGCAGAACAAAGAGCAAGCCGAAGCAGCTCTAGCTCACATCACAGCCTACCAAGAAAGGGAAGTCAGGAAAGAGATGTTGAAGGCAAGGAGGTAGAGGAAGGCAAGGGGGACCGCGACAACCAATGAGCACCCATGACCAACTAGAAGCCAGTGGACCGCGAGCATTCAACAAGAACACCACAAGCCAACCCACCATTTCCCGACCAACCAACCTCCAGGTAAGCCCACCTTGCAGCCAATGTTGTTTTATCCCTCAAAGCATCTTTACACACAACACTGCACACACAACCACAACCAACAAGGCAGAGTGGCCAAGGAGAAAGGCACACCAAGCCTTTGTCGGCATGTTACCACAATGCCGGTGGCAAGCCCTCAAGAGCCACCACATGCCCTCGGCGTGGGGATAAGCTCCTCGGCGCAAACCCCGCCCCCGAGTCCCGTCACAGCACCTAACTAGGCCTAACCCCCCAAGCATGCATGGTAATCACAGAAACATACAAGTAAAAAGCTGGCTAAAATTAACAAAATATAAGATAGGGGAAAGGGAAATAATCTGGATTAGGGTTTGGAGCTGAAGCTGGACCCAAGGACCAAAGTAACCACCATCACCATCATACCCAAGGACCAAAGTAACCACCATCACCCTCAAGCCTAGGAACCGAAGTACCACCATCACCATCATACCCAGGGAACCAAGACCACCATCACCACCATGCTCAACAAAGCGAAAGCAAACCAAGCTAACCAAATCCACTGCCATCACCACCATGCCCGAGAAACCGAGGTCACCACCATCACCTTGCCAAAGCCCACCTAGCCACCACACTAGCCCCAGAACCTAGCCATCCCCTTTAAAGCCACCACCAAAATCCCCCCCTAAAACTAGCCCAAAAGTATCACCAAAATACCACAAATCAAATAAGGGCCAATCGGCATATGTGAAATAGATCAATAGGTTAAGGAGTAGGGGAAGAACCATCGGAGTAGCTTGGCATGGTAGCAGCGTGGATATGGGGAGAAACTGGCAAGAAAGGTGACCAGGAGTCCTCAAGAAGAAGCATCTAAGGCAGCTCAGATCCAGAAATAGAATCGGCGAGGGAGAAGACCCGGAGCCCACCAGAGGAGCTCAGCGGCACCCGGCGGTGTAGATCCAGAGGGGGAAGCCGATGGAGGGGCACCTGAAGTGCTCAGTGGTGATGGATCTACATGGGAGAGGGAGGGATCCGCAGGGGAGATGGGGGAAGGAGGTGAAGCGCCGAGGGAGGAGAGTGTGTGTGCGTGCGTGTGTGTGTGTGTGTGTGTGTGTGTGGTTGTCTGGTGTTGTGGTAGGGTGTGCATGTGTGTAGTGAGTGGGTGCAGTGAGTTGAGTCGTGTTGCGTGTGTTGTGGTGTTTTGTGTATGTGTTTAGTGCTAGGGTGTGTTTAGTGATTTTGTGTGTGTACTATTAGTGTGTGTGTGCTGTTAGTGTGTGTTTAGTGTTGAGTGTAGTGTAGCACAGTGTATAGAGTGGATGCGTGTAATGTTTCGTGTTGTGCGTTGTGAGTGTGTACCACTAGAATTAAGATAGACTAATTTCAGAAGAAATTCAGGGACCCAGATAAGTGCAAAACATCCCCTCTGTTTCGAGCCAACCCAAGCTAGAAGCGAGTGTGTGCGAGATCTGCAACCCTAGATTCCAAAGCTAACATGCCATAGAAAAAAAATAACCACTAGAACATGCTAACCTAGTGGGGATCCCAAA
Organism: Ampelocalamus luodianensis; assembly: GCA_036346255.1. NCBI lineage: Eukaryota > Viridiplantae > Streptophyta > Magnoliopsida > Poales > Poaceae > Ampelocalamus > Ampelocalamus luodianensis. The sequence goes on from CM070625.1 coordinate 27,615,148, forward strand.
AAATTAATAAAATTAAAATTTGTTGAAAAAGGGAGCAGCGATTTAATAAAAGCATAATATCACCCCCAAACAACTAAGTATTTGTAGAAGACGAACCGGCTCAGGCAGGAATAGCTGATCCAGAATCCGTTGACACCGATCTTTACTACAAATACACAGGTAAGCCTATTTCTTGACTATTAACCTAGTTATCTTAAATGTAAAAGTTACATTCTGTACCACCATGTGTATATATATATATATATATATATATGAATTAAAATTATTTATCAAACCAAATCAGATAAAAGAAAGAAGAGAAAATAGATAAGAGAAAAGAGATGAATATGAGAAAAGAGCAATCCAGCTAAGAGGAGCAGCTGTGTTGTAAGAGTAAATATTAAGGCTGGTAAAGGGGCCCTGGTAGGAAAGAGGGAAGAGGTGGGACCCTTTACATATAGATAATATACAAGGACCAACAAAACTCCCACTCAGTTAAGGGGTGTATTTAAGTGCCAACCATTTTCCTGTTTCGGCGGACAGAAAATGCTACCTTGTTACGTAATTATACTCTCCACATCAGGTAAGTAATATAGTGTGAGTGTGATGGAAGAACCCAGGACCGGTAGGAAAAGTTCAGAAGTGGGTGATCCAAGGCATTATAGTAGCGTAGGTGGAGTGTTAGGCGAAGGGATAACCGACCCAACCAACATTATGGGAACTCGATGGAGGACTGTGTGAGCGCCCCAGGATACCGACGGAAAGTAATGGGTGGAGACTTAATCACATAACTTGGAAAAGGATCCATACTCTGAACTTGACACCATGTCAAAGGAAATGCGGGAGACCTAGCTTAAAAGATCTCAGAGTAGCTATGGGTGATATGGTACAAGCTTACGTAGTGCTAAATAAAATCATGAATTCATGCTTGAGTCCTAGATTGGAGTTTACGGTGATTGCTAGGGGTCTATCTTCTCATCGAGTGATTAGTAGTCTTTTTAGAATTAAAATTTGCCACTTAATTTTTAACAATGTATTTTCTAGAGAAAGAGACGAACTAGAAAATATGATAACGAACAAAGAAGAGTCATACAGTGCATCTTTGCTAATAAATACTTGCTGAGTACACTAGTACTCATTCTTGCTATTATTCTCTTTTGTTAGATCCTAGTCCAACCGGGGATTACCCCGAGTGGGATGAAGGATACGCAGGTGCTGAGGAGGCCACAGGAGGCGAGGGAGCTTACTACGAGGACCAGTGCAAGGTGGACACCTTATTCGGCAAGTGAGACGAGTAGATGGCTGGTGGAGCAGGGCAGGCAAGTGAGGGGATTTCTTTTCCCGTTGTAGTTAAATACTTGTGTTAAAGACCATAGCCTTACATGGCTACCTGCTGTAATAAAGTATAGTTTTTATCTTATTGTTCTACTGCGTTAACTTTGGTAAGACTTATTATTCGTTGGAGCAGTGTTCTACCGGGCAAACAAATAATAATATGTATGCCTATGTGTGATTACCCTCGGGGTAATGACACATGGCGCCACATTCGACACCTGCTAATTCAGGCTTCCTGCCAACTCTGGTAGCTAAGTAATTGTCCCACCAGTCAGCAGCTGGTCCCCCAAGTTGATGTGTTGCGAATATCACCTTGTCCTCCTCTCAGCATTGAGCCAAGGTCAGCTTCTTTTCGATAGTACAGAGCAAATCTTCAACTTCTATTGGGTCACTAGCGCTAGAGACAACTGGGGGCTTGGTGCGCATGAACTCCACAAGTTTTGACCCTTGACTGGCTGCTCCATGGCACTAATTGGCTGTTATTGCTTCCAAGAGCTGCGTTTGCTGAGCCATCACTTATGCTAGTGTGAGGTGCTCAGGTGGTGGCGACGGTATTGGGCCACGCCCATGACCTCTTCCCACGGTGGCTCTTTTTGGAGGCATTTTTTGGACAAACACCATTTAGAGTAGAACAGTGGATCGACAAACAAACACTTAAGGCGAATGAGACTAAAACATTATACATAAAAACACAAAATGACATAAGGTTGGATATCCAAAGCCAAACTTGCGGAAATCATTAAAGTGCATTAAAACCAAAAGCAAGTCCAGAACAACAGCCAAACATTTACAAACCAAAGCACACTCCAAACTACGTCTACTACTAGCACTTTGTACAACAAAAAGGGCAGGTGCCAGCTAATCCCAAAATACTATCCTACCTAGCCCTGCTGTACATCCTAACGACCTCTACCCTAATAATCCCCCTTGGACGGCTCAGTAGTCTCACTGAGGTAACCCCACTACCTCTGCGAGCGGGCAGGGTGTGGGAGCGAGAACGGCTAGGGCTGGAGTCCGCCACGGTGAGGGAGATCAGGGTGTGTACACGCTTGCGCGCGGTAGTCCTGAGACATGGTGGAACCTCTAGTCGGGGTAGTAGTGCGCCAGGGGTGCTTGCCACGCGGTGGTGGCCACGGTCGCCCTAGTGAGCTCGAAGACAGCTGTTGCCCTCTCACGCTCTGCTGTTACTAGGGCCACCTCTCACTTGTCCAGCTGAGAGCGGAGGGTCGTGGCATCCTTGTCACTGGTGGTGAGGGCCTATTGGAGCACCGTGATCTCCTCGAGCGTCTCCACGTACGCGACGTCCTATACTCAAGTTAGCTGAACCTGGTGGGTCAGGTATGGGTACTCCACTGCGCGATGCTGGTGACGTCGTAGTGAAGTTCCCCCTCTCGAAGAGAAGGGTAGAAGTGGAAGGGGTGGAGGTCAGCAGATCCTCGTGGATCTCACATAGGTGCACGATAGCCTGGCGAGCTACGTCCTGGACTACAGAGGTAGAGGTGCTCCGCTGATGCTCGATGCGGAAGGTGTGGGGCTCGACTCCCCTTCTCGAGCATTGAGAAACACCTCTACAGTCCAGGCCTCATGCCCGTCCTCTCCAGTCTTGCATCCCCTGTAGACGGGATGCTGGCGGTACCATAAGTGCAGAAGCAGCTAGTGGATTACCTTTATGTAGCCTCCACATAGGCATGGGTCCTCACCGTGGGTGTGGTAGTCCCAACTCTTGGACTCCGCTGGTCCTATCATCTACAATTTTGAACAAGAAGAGTGTAAGTAACTAGTAAGACTAAAAAGAAGTAAAAAGACAAGTACAGAGCTAGAACAAGATATGCATATAGTTTTGAAAAGCTATTTAGCTAACCTCCTTAGAGTAGTCCTAAGTTCTTATCTATCGACCATGCTAGCTAAGGCCTTTACCCTATAGTCGTACACTCGATACCAAGTCTGTCGGACCCAAATTTGTAACTTGGGATCCACTGTGTAAAATTGTGTCATTGCCTGGATCAGTAGATAGCACACACAGATATATCATTGGTTCATTCACATACATCGCATCCATTTTACAATAGCATACTTTATTACATAACGGCCGTACAACAAACAGTCTTACAAAAGGGGCCAAGCAGGCTAATACAGCACACCTAGTGCTATAATATAGAAAGTGGGGATACGAGCGAAAGCAAAAGAAAAAGGGGTGGATCTATTCACTCCACCCACAGGCAAGCGACTAGGGCTCCCGGCTTAAGCTCCTCCATCATCTTCACTATCAACACAAATGCCATAAGTAGTAGGCATAGGGGTCTTGATCAAACGGCTCTAAAAGTTATTTATGAGCGAGCATGACTACACAACCATACTCACGAGCCAACACACAGAATGCAATTATTATAGATGCAAGACCAATCGAAGGAAGGTTCATGGTTCTTTCTGTTTGCGCAAAGCTAATATTGAATTAGTATATTTAGTAAGCAAGTCCTAAGACCTAACATTTTCAACTAACACAGGTTTCATCAAATAGAGTTTTGTTGTAAAGTACTAGTGGAGGTTCCAACCTTCTATACCATTGAGCAGCTCCATCCACCCAATGCTCATGTTCTTTTCTCGGGTCACATCCCATGCTTCTCACTGGCTCTCGACCAGGCTATCTCAAATCTCTAGACTTCAACCCACCTTTTTATTCCATCCACAAATTATTTTATGAAAATAAAAGCTAGTTCAAGCAAGTTCTCGGCACCACCCATGATTGTGGGCACTACTATCCAGATAGTTTTCTTACTCTGTAGAGTTCGCATACTTTACCCATAAAAGATAATCATCTTATAATATTCCCGACATACTTCTGTAGGTATGCGACTAAGTTGATTATCATAAGGCCTTTACAATGTCCCACCTCATGGCAAACCCACACCGCTAGGCATCACCTCCTTGGGTCGTGCCCCTAGGAGGCCTCCTTGGGTTGCGCCGTGTAGTTCTAGTGTCTCCTACCCATACCCACCTACACACGCACCATTGGCGAGGTTGCAATGAGACGAACAAATTAGTTAGTCAGGTCGTACCCATTATAAACTTATGGTTGCACTGTTTTTACATGAGAGGTCATCATAAGAACTCAGTCCTTTCTTGACTTAGGCGGTACTTCCACATACCCACTCTATCATGCTCTTCCCAGCACCCGCCACGCTTTTCATCCGCCCAAGTCGAAATCTGTTTTCAGTTTTCTTTTGTTTTGAAATACCTTTATAGTCAACATACCAGCCAGGTTCCAACCTCAACTGCCCAAATCTAGTTTCAAATTTGAATGATGTTCGGGCAATCATTGCCCACATACCAATGTACCTAAGCAAGGCTAAGCATGAAACTTAGGTACGAACTTAGTAGCTAGTATGTATACCATTAGTCTAGAGTGACAAAGGATAGTGTTCAAGTTCAAAGATTATAAGTTTATACACAATTATACACAATTATCATTAAGGTAGTAGCTATGAGCTAAATCAACAAACTTGTATAAATCATAGCAATGCAATTTCATAATTTAAAACAATATAATTGCATTTCAAAAGTTGGTGCAAAATGATCAAAATGTTGACTCGCCTTATCCTAGGTCTTGCGGGTCTTGGTCTTGCTCGACTTGATGTCCTTCGAGAACTTCAACATTTATATACGAGAAAATAACCCAAATAAGCACAAAAGACTCGTAGTGTAATACAAAAATCCAAATGAACTAAAAATGTGTATTTTCGGTTTGGTTGGGTAGGTTTTGAATTTAGACAAATTTAGAAACAAAAATAACTCAATTTAGAGTTAAAATGAGAGAGAACGAGCTCTCTGAAGTTCAACCCTAGTTTAAATCTTGGAAAAAGAAGGGGGGGAATCCTCTCTCTGACAGGTGGGGCCCTTGGGATCTCCTTTTCTTTTTGTTTTATTTTCTATTTGGACACTGGCCCAGTGAATGACAAGTGGGGCCCTTTTGTCATAGGTTCGGTCCACGTGAACAGTGCATTCTATTTTTGGTCTTTTTGAAAATTTCAAAATAAAAATAACATTTTAAATTTCTTGATTTGTTAAAGTTTAATTTGAAATTTCAGAAATAAAAACAATTTAATATGAGTAATTCAAAAGTTCAATTAAATTAAAATTTTGATTTATTTGAATTTCTTGTTTTCTCTTGGATATATTTTTCAAAGATCTTTTTGTTATTTCTTTTGAGATCCGTTCATTTCCTTTTCTTTCTTGTAAAAATTTAATTTAATTTAATTATTTCAATGTGTTGGCTTTAAATTTGGAGTTCTTGCTTATATAATTACTATTCAAATCAAATCCCAAATCTCAGTTCAACTCCAAATCAAAATCCAAATTTGAGTCTCACTTCAAATCTTTGTTCCAAAATCAATTCATTTCTTGGACATTTTTAAATTCAAATTCTCTATTTGAATTATTTCAATTTCAAATCTCATCTGACTTCAAATTCAAATTTCAAATTTGATTTTTTTGACATAATGTAAATACAAGAATTTCATTTTATTTTTAACCTTTGCCAAAAAAAAATTCTTTTTCCTTTTTCCCTGATCCTTTTTCCTCTATATTTTTCTTTTTTCCTTTGCTCTATTTTGTTCAGTTGGTTGCACGTGTCGGTCTGCGGCCAAGCCAGCGCGCCTTGCCTCTGGCGCCTGGCCACCTTGCCTGCTGCGAGCGCGCACCAAGCGCCCCGCGTGCGCCCGTGCCACACTCTGGTCGCACCCGACCCGACCGTGCCATGAACATACCGCGTCCTGCGTCACCCACGACCGTTTGGGCCACGCCAACCCTGCCATCAAGCCTCCACCATCATTAGCATGATGTTTCCATAGCCAATGCCATTCATGGTTGACGTGTCATGCGTTTATGAAACGGGCATTTATGTTGCGGCTATGACATTTGAATTCCCATCGATTCAATTCGTGCCCGAGCCTATAAATGGAAGCATCATCACCACTAGCACCTCTTCCCACTTCCTTCAAAGTCTCACTTCCAACCGAGCTACAACGACGAAGAATTTCCCGTTTTCTCGAACGCTGGCCATTTCACCCAATTTGTGTTCCCATCAATCTGGTGAGTTTCTTGATGTCCTAACCATGTCACATCATGTTCGTGAGCATGGTGATCATTTCCCCTCGATCAATTTCATATTTTGTGCAGTGTATCGCTAGAATTTTGTCGTTTTCCACTTCTAGGCCGAAATTGCCTTGGCGATTGATCTCTTGCTCCGATGAGTTTTCCATCGATAGGACCGCGTCACCATGTGTTCCTGGTCGTTCTATACCTATCCCTACCTTCAATTTACTTTGTTCATTGCCGTGGAGTGCCGCCACCGTCGCCGCCTCCATTTCACCACCGGTCGTCGTTGCGCCGCCTCCACAGATCGCCCCGACCTCCTCGACCCTGCCTGCACCGTTCCCATGCTCAGGCACTACCCACGCTCATGCCATTTTCCCCAATGCACCCCCGCACTGCCGGCTCCACCGCGCACCCTATGCGCCGCCGTCGTAGGCTCGGGTCGCCTCCGTTGTCGCCGCCGTTGCTGTGGGGTCGCCTCCCCTGTGGGGTTCTATTTTTCTAGTTGGCCGCCCGCCCCATGTCTCTGCCCACCGACGCCGCCGTCCACCACCACCGCCCGAGCCATCCTCTGTTTTTTGTTCTGTGGAATGCTCTATGTGCTTTGTTTTCTCTCAATGACTTGTTGGGGCCACATGTCATTGGCTCTTTCTTTTCTCCCTTTCTCTCTGTTGTTGTGAGGACCCCAATTTATTTGGCTTGCAATGCTTAACCAACCACCTGGTCCTAACATCACAAATCAAATAAACCGATCCTCGAGATATGTATACTTCCCAGAAAGCAGTATACACACCTCACCACAAAATTATGCATCAACTCCATTCCAAACATAGAGTCCAAACATCACACTAAGCAGAAAGTAACAACAGAAGAGTTATTACAGACAATGTCCGATCGGCCAAAAGATACAAAAATACCAAAAGACGGCAGTGAAGCAAAAGTGCCATAAGATGGCTATAAACAAAGCCAATCGTGCCTTCACCCACAAGGCATGCGAGCGGACCGCCAAGCCTAGTCGTCGTACCGGCGGCGACAAAACTCACGAAGTGAGGCCCTTGGGGCTCACCTTCTCCCTCTGCAAGCAAAAACATTAAGCAAAGCCAATGAGTACAAAGATTGTCTTTGTACTCGCGAGACTTACGTGTGAACTAGCGAGGCTGTTCATATGCTACATGCGAGCTCATCGGTGGAGGGCATATGTTTCATTTGCACAAAGCCAATTTTATTTGCAATAATGTATATACGTTTAAAGGCAAGTTTGCAATTCCTTTTTAATGTTAACATCTGATAAAGGTAATAATAACAAAGAGAAAGATAAACAACCTAGAAGTGACTATCCCAATAGTCACCACAACAATAACACGAATCCCGATTCGTACCACCTAACAAGTTTTAATTTAAATGTTGTAGTCTAGTTCTTACGGGCGTATCCGGCGTGTCCATAACCTAGGGCGAGGCTATTCGAATAGTTTGAACCACTGCGGGTGTACCAATGTACCCACACTTGGACCGCCTTTAAGCCAAAGCACACTTAGAAGGTATCTTGTACGGCTAAGTCTACGAGACTTTTTCCAATATTGTGCATTAACTACGAGCGCTCGTATGGATAGAAATCCATACGCTTACATGGTAAAGCCGAAAAGACAACTACCCACTCGGGATAAAGCTTTTGGACAACTACCATGCTCCCCACCTCCATCCCTCCTGCGACCCCGTGACTCCTGAGCCAATACACGTAAAGTACTAGGTCAAGAGAGGTCCCATATATTCTAGTGTGGTTAGCACGCAAAATGCTCGTCACGGTGGCGCAAGTAACTCGGTCCTTAAGCGGCTGGGCACCATTCAGTCACACCCAACAGATCACACCAATCATACCGTTGTGCCCAAGTCCAAATCATTTTGTTTTCATTTTTAGTTTTCACAAGAAACATAGCAAAATCTTTGAACTATAAAGTTTTAATAATTTTTGTGTGATCAAGGCTACCGACTAAAGTCGATAACCGCTTGATTCTACCGATAGCTAAGCATGTCTAAGCAAATTGACCGGATCTACTAAGTGACAAGAGATCATCCAGATCTCTAATCACAGCAAATAACCTAGGCTCGGTAGTAGAGGAATATCATTTGCCTACAGATTATGCATCTAAAGGATTAACTAACCAAATTAACACAAATTAGCGATGAATACATACGGTTGAAACAAAATATTAGACTTTAAAATCTGGGATTAACATGATCAAGCGCTTGCTGTTTCAGGCATTGCTCGAGAATGCTCAACACATTGCGGAGGATCGCTCTCGGGGTTACCGCAAATGTCGTAGCCTAACGATTGAACAAATAACGAATAATAAGAGCGAATAACACCGACAAAACTCAAACTTTGAAAACAACCACAAATCTAAACACGAAGCTAGACCAAAACAAAAGGAATAACAATTAGCTGCTACGGAGATGATTTAAATTAGACATGGTTTCATGATTGATCTACCCAAACTTACTTACTTACCAAGCTAATCACAGAATCAATCCTCTTAAATGTTTTAATCTTTCGACAGACTTTGATGGTGATTGTGTGCACATCTAATAACTAAGCATCAAATTAACACATCTAAACAACTAGTTACTCTAAACAACCATCATTAGTGATAAGATCACTTAAACCTACAAGGAGCTATTGAAACACTTAACTAGTTTAATTAGCCAACTAGTAGATGCTAACAATTTTCTAATTAAGGTTGGGCTTTAATAAAATTCAGCTACTAACACACCTAAGCATCACACCCACATATAGCAAGGTTAACAATTTCAGCATGCTTCTACTACAAGACCTTACAATGCTTGAAAAGGCAAGAACCATGAGTACAGAGACAATCAACATGATCATCTAACTATCCCTTTGATCAATCATGACAACAAAAGTTTTGAAACCTAAAGATACTAACTAAATGATTTCATGCTAACCACTGCAACAAAAGGGAGTCATCCGACTTAACAAGAATCCAAAGCATAAGCATGAGACTAAAATCTAATTCTGACAAATGAAGCGACAACGAAAACAATTACGAGAACAACACTAAAATACTTTCAAACTTCCATTACCAATTTTGATCATGCAATGAGTGAACTAATGAACATTCATAAGCATGATTAGCGACTAACTACAAAGCTTAAGGGAGGTGGGCCCCATTGTCGAGAAATAGAAAGAGCACGTAGAAGAACGAGAGGCTCGGTGCTCTGAACTGAACTTGCCGCGGCGAAGGAGTGGCGCGGTCAAGGAAGCGGCCAAAATGGGTTCTTGGTGGGCTTCTGGAAAGTGTAGGTGGTCTTGAGGCGGCCGGAGATGCCCGAGCGACGCGCGGCGGAGCATGGCGGCCGGCGTGAGGGGTGACAAGGCGGCTGCGCGGAGAGGAAAAGATGAAAACTAGCGCGCGCATGAGCATCGGTGGGTTACGAGGAACTCACCGTGTGCTCGGAGGCAGCGGAGAGGCAGGAGGGCCCGGCGGCGAGCTGCGGCGTCGCGGGGTGGTCACCGTCGGCAGGACACGAGGTGAAGAAGTGGCGTGTGGGTGATCGGGAAGTAAGATGGAGTCGAGCGATGCTCACCGAGAGAGAATCGAGGAGTTATTTGGAGAAAACGCGCGGCGGGAGGCGGGTTCGGCGGAGTTGGAGAAGAAATGGCGCGCAGCTCACGAGCGGCAAAACCGAAATCACTTGAGGTTTGCTTCTGGAGGTGCGGGAGCACCGTGGACGTGTGATCGGCCAAGTCGGGATCACCGGAGCGGCCGGAATGCACTGGAAGCGGCGGCGGCACTCACGGCTCGAGCTTCGGTGAAGAAGAAAGGCGGAAGGAGAAGAAGCGAGGTAGGAAAGCCCTCGGTGGCTTTTGTGGGGCGCGGGAAGCGGCGAGGTGAGCGGTGGGGCGGTGAAAAGACCGGTGAGCATGGCGGCGGCATGCATCGCGCGGCCGGTGCCGTGAGTCTGTGCGGCGGTGCGCAAGAAAGCTGGCGCGCGCGCGCGCCGCGTGGAGAAAGAACTGCAGTGGGACCGCGCTGTCGGCGGGCGCAACGAGTTGGAGTCGGATTGATTCAAGAAGAGGTCGAGCGTTCGATCCGAGATGGGCGAGCGGGATCAAGCGATGCAATCGGACCGTCGGCGCGCCGGATGCACGTGAGCCGCACGATAAGCATCGGACGGTCAGCAGCGCTCGGGCTCGTGTTTGGGTTCGGCGCCGATGCGGTTGGGTCCAGCCAAGACAAGCGGTCGGTCGGAGTTTAAGTCGGGCTCAGTGCGAGCCCGACCAGCGATGTTCGATTTGAAATCAAAAGGCGCAGAGAAGGTTTGGGAAATTTTTAGAGATAGCTCCAGAGCTCCAAAAATTCCGAAATTTTTATGGTAGCTTCCTGGGACAGAGGACATCCTTGTGTAAATTTTCCAGGAATTTTCATGCATTAGATTTCTCCCAAGAAAATTCACAAGCTGCTGCCTAAGGGTTTGACCAGAATTTGGAATAGTTTGACTTGCTCTTTTGAAATAGCAAACAAAATCTAAAAATTGTGAAATTTTTCAGGGAGGTATATAGGATGATCAAGATGATAGGAAAAATATTCCCAGAGGATGATCACAAGTTTGAGGTTGACAATTTTGTTGATAACTACTATCACTCACAAGAACATGATTAAACAAAGGGGTAAATGCTAGGGAAAAATGTAGGAGACTTTCAAATGATTTCATGAGGCAAAAAAAGTTTTTATTTCTCCTCACAATTTATATTTGAAATACAAACCCTAACTTAGGGCTGTTACAAATCTCCCCCCTTACAGGAATCTCGCCCCGAGATTCTGATCACTGGGAAAAGAAAGACGGGTAGTCTGCACGGAGTCGATCTTCCGCTCGGTGGCTTCATCCTCGGAGTGATTCGACCACTGAACTTTAAGGAACTTGATCACACGGTTCCTCGTTCTTCGTTCGACTTCTTGAGGATGCGAGCAGGCGCTCACGATAAGCGATTTTCCTACACATCGATATTTTCCAATGGTGTTTCCTCAAGCTGGAACGGAGGCACTTCTTCAATTGCGATACATGGAAAACATCATGCACTCCTCGAGTGTAGCGGCAATTCTAGCTTGTATGCAACGGCTCCACTCTATCGATGAAGCGGTAGGTCGGGCATCAGAGGAGCCAATTTGCCCTTGACACCAAAGCGATGTCCTTCAAGGTGAGACTTTGAGATACACAAAGTCATTGGGCTTGAAACTCAACTCACGGCGGCCGTCTGCATAACTCTTACGCACGGGTGAGCTACGGCGCAAGTGCTCACGAATCAATTGCACTTGGTTTCGGCCTCATTGATGGAATGCGGACCAAGAGCGCCTTTCACGGTTTCGACCAGTTCAGCGGTGTTACGTAGCGCCGCCCATACAAGGCCTCAAATGGTGCCATCACGAGACTAGCACGGAAGCTGTTGTTGTCACGAGAACTTCGGCAAGCGGTAGGCACTTCTCCCAATTCTTCCCATAGGAAAGAACACAAGCACGGAGCATATCTTCAAGCACTGGTTGTGGCGCTCGTCGACCATCGATCCGAGGATGATAGGTGGTTGAAAGAAAGGCGGGTCCCCATGGCTTCCTGCGGACTATGCCAAAATCGAGAGGTGAGCAGAGCCACGATCGACACAATCGTTAAGTAGCACGCCGTGCAAGCTCACAATGCGATATGTAAAGATCCGCTAGGCGATTCACATCAATCTTCGATCGCACGGGAAGGAAGTGAGCCACCTTCGTCAATTGATCAATGATAACCCATAAAGCATCCTTCCACGAAGAGTGCAGGCGAACCGGTGATAAAATCCATGCCTCTGAATCCACTTCCACTGGGTATAGGTAAGGTGAAGAAGACGTTTGGGCGGCGATGCTCGACCTTGACACGACAACACACATCGCATCGGCAACGAACACAGCAATCTCGCGCTTCATGCGAGTCCACCAGAATCTCTAACGCAGATCTTGATACATTTTGGTGGCCCCGGGATGGATAGACAAAGGCGAATCATGGGCCTCATGGAGAATCAAATCCCGTAACTCTGGGACCTTTGGGACCACAAGGCGTTGCCCAAACCATACAACACCATGCTCATCTTACGTGAAACACACAGGCTGATCCATTCTTGATGTTACGCAGTTTTACCACACCAACATCTTTCTTTGTGCTACCTTGATTTGATTCACGGTCGGTTGCACAACCGAGGCGGCAAGAGGCTGTGCTCAACCAAACCCAAGTTGAGGCAGCTGAAATGCAAGAAGTGCGGGTTGTTGCTCTTGGATCATCAAAGTGTTGCAATACACCTTTCGGCTAAGTGCATCGGCAACCACATTGGCCTTGCGGAGATGATCTGAATACCCATGTCATAATCTTTGATCAATTCCAACCATCTCCTCTGCTGAGGTTCGGATCTGTTTGGGTGAACAAATACTTCAAGCTCTTGTGATCGAATACACCTCACGGTTTCCGATCAAATAATGCCGCCAAATCTTGAGTGCATGAACCACAAAGCGACAAGCTCTAAATCATGGGTGGGATAGTTGAGCTCATGAGGTCTCAGCGCCTAGATGCATAGGCAAGCTGCTTTGCCTTCTGCATGAGCATCCGAGTCCACGGCGAGAGGCATGCATAATAGATATCGAAGCTCTTGTGGACATCGGGAAGAGTAAGGCTGGAGCTGAAGTCAAGCGCTGTTTGAGCTCACAGCTCTCATCAAGCGAGGACCACACAAACTTCTTATCCTTCTTGAGCAATTCGGTCATTGGCTGCGATCTTGGAAGTTCTCGATAAAGCGGCGGTAGTAGCCGCTAAGCCGAGAAAACTCCGCACATCGATGGCTGACTTGGGTGACCCCAAGATAGAACATCGCTGACCTTCTTGGGATCCACACTACGCCTCGGTGAAAGAACATGGCCCAAGAATGCCACTTCCTTCAACGAAACTCACATTTCTTGAACCGCATATAGCCGGTGCTCATGAATTTGCCCAAAACAATCTTGGATGCTCGTGCTCTGCTTGATCTTGGAATAGATAAGAATGTCATCAATGAAAACCACCACGAACTTATCCAAATATTCCATGAATCCGAGTTCATGAGGTTCATGAAATATCTTTGGAGCATTAGTTAAGCCAAAAGACATGACGGTATACTCGTAAAGACCATAACGAGTAGTGGCCGTCTTGAAATATCCTCACCCTAATCCGGACTTGATGATATCCCAATCTCATATCAATCTTGGAGAACACTGCGCTCGGACAAGCGGTCAAAAGATCATCAATGCGGGCGAGAGGATATTTGTTTTCACCGTCACCTCATTGAGAGGACGGTAATCAACACACATGCGCAAAGTCTTGTCCTTCTTCTTCACAAAGATCACCGGACAACCCCAAGGAGATGAACTAGGACGGATGAAACCCTTTGCTTGGAGCTCACCAAGCTGCTTCTTCAATTCTTCTAGCTCATTGGGAGGCATCCGATACGGCGCCTACGAGATAGGGGCGGTACCGGGAAGCAACTCAATGACGAACTCCAGATCTCGAACCGGAGGCATCCCAGGTAAATCATCAGGAAAAACATCCTCAAAATCACAAACAGTGGGAACCTCCTGAATCTTCAAAGCTGGCTTTGCTACAAGTGCACAAAGGTGTGACCCTTGCATTGCGGGAAAAGCCAACTTTGTTACGCGAGAAAGGTTGGTGAGAAAACCATCTTCTTGGCACAATCAATCTGTCCCAAGTGTTGGGACAACCAATCCATTCAAGAATCACATCCAAACTTGCTGAGTTGAGCGGATGAGGTTTGCTAAGAATCCCACCCTTTGACTTCGATAGGAACATTCCGACATTCTAAACCGGCTCTCATTTCCGACCCGGAGGCGAATGAGCAAAGGAACTCCCAAAGGAACACAGTGAAGACCACTAGCAGCGACAAATGATCTTGAAATAAAAGAATGCGATGCTCTGAATCAAATATCTGCTGCGGGGCGAGAATTGACAAGAAGGGTACCCATCACGACATCACGCGCCTCTGAGCCTCCTCGTGAAAGATGGTTGACTCGGCGCGCTGCACTTGAGGTCTTACGGGCGATCTTTTGGTCGGTGGGTGACCACTCCTGCCCGCGCCCTCCATTAGGGCGAGGGGCGCAATATTCGAGGGCAAGCGTTAGCGTGCGGCCTTGTTGTGGCGGCGAAAACAAGTAACCTCGGCGGCCGGATTGCGGAGGCCACTCTGCTGGCTGGATCGCGGCGCGCGTGGCTGAAACACGGCTGCGGTGGGCGAGAGCGCGCTGATGGCCTCGGCCGGTGGAGCAAAAGAACGGGCCCTGTGCGGCCCGGCCGAGGGCAGTGAGGCCGCTGCGCGGTCGATGGGCCTCCCATTTGCTCTTGCGGGACTCACCCGCGCCTTTGCCTTGTGCTCGGCAACAATGGCCTTATCAACCAAGCCACGAAAGTCGGGAAAGTCCACAATAGACGGCTGTCTGCGGCTCCTCGGACAAGCCATCCATAAACTTCTCTGCTTAGCCTCATCGAGGCCACCTCCCCGAGCATAACGAGCCAAATGATTGAACTCAAATGCAGTACTCCGTCCGCAGCACTTGCGCCCTTGCTTGGCGCGAGAATTCTTTCTTCTTGACTTCATCGAGCCATCGAGGATGTGGGCCCGAAAAAGCGATCGAACTCCTCGGTGACTACATGGCCGCGGTGCATGGCAAGATAGTTCTCCCACCATGAGTGCTGCGCGCCTCAAGTGGTGGGGCGCGAAGAGTGCCTTATCCTGCGCTTCGCACCGAGCTATGTTGAGCTTTACGCTCAATCATGCGCAGCCAATCATTCGCATCGAGAGGGTCCTCGGGCGGGAGAAAGTCGGCGCGCGTGCGGAGGAACTCTGCGGTCCCAGCGAGTGCCGTGTCCGCCACCTCGGATCCGGAGGCACCGGCGAGTGGAGGTATTCCTAGCAATAACCTCCAAAATGCGTGTATGCGGTCCATGCGATTTCGCTCGATCGGCGAGAACCTCACCATAGTCGGAGGAGAGCTCCTCATCATGACCACTCTGGCCGATCGCCACGCGTCCTCCCGGCCATCTGTTTTACTAAGATAGGTTAGTGCCAAATTCAGAGCAAGAAATCGATAAATCCCCGAAACAGTTTAAAAACAACACGAACCAAACGCAAAACTTCAAGTCACAAGGCCAACTGACAAAATTTAGAGACTTAGCAGACTTACAACACATTTTACCCTTATGTTCCCACAAGTTTTAGTTAGATTAATCCCTCATGGTTCTCCCAAAACTAATCCCACCGGATACGTAACTATCTTTTGAAAGGAAAGAGAGAAACCAAGTTTTAAAACTCAAATTAGAGTAAGATGAGAGTAGAAAGCTAAGATAGGTAAGGAGTAAAATCTGAGAATCTGCCTAGGTTTTCATAAACCTTTTCATAATTTGAAAATAAGCTTTTCTAAAATATCCTAAGGACGACTATGCTTGGGTTACTACGGTCAGAATGGCTCTGATACCAACTTTGTGAGGACCCCAATTTATTTGGCTTGCAATGCTTAACCAACCACCTGGTCCTAGTATCACAAATCAAATAAACCGATCCTCGAGATATGTATACTTCCCAGAAAGCAGTATACACACCTCACCACAAAATTATGCATCAACTCCATTCCAAACATAGAGTCCAAACATCACACTAAGCAGAAAGTAACAACAGAAGAGTTATTACAGACAATGTCCGATCGGCCAAAAGATACAAAAATACCAAAAGACGACAGCGGAAGCAAAAGTGCCATAAGATGGCTATAAACAAAGCCAATCAGCGTGCCTTCACCCACAAGGCATCTGACCGGACCGCCAAGCCTAGTCGTCGTACACGAAGCGGCAGCAAAACTCACAGAAGTGAGGCCCTTGGGGCTCACCTTCTTCCTCTGCAACAAAAACATTAAGCAAAGCCAATGAGTACAAAGATTGTCTTTGTACTCGTAAGACTTACGTGTGAACTAGCAGGCCTGTTCATATGCTACATGCAGGCTCATCTAGTGGAGGGCATATGTTTCATTTGCACAAAGCCAATTTTATTTGCAATAATGTAATACAGTTTAAAGGCAAGTTTGCAATTCCTTTTTAATGTTAAAATACAGTAAAGGTAATAATAACAAAAGAGAAAGATAAACAACCTAGAAGTGACTATCCCAATAGTCACCACAACAATAGCACGAATCCCAGATTCGTACCACCCAACAAGTTTTAATTTAAATGTTGTAGTCTAGTTCTTACGGGGCGTATCCGAGCGTGTCCATAACCTAGGACGAGGCTATTCGAATAGTTTGAACCCTGCAGGGGTGTACCAATGTACCCACACTTTAGACCGCCTTTAAGCCAAAGCACACTTCCGAAGGTATCTTTGTACGGCTAAGTCCTCGAGACTTTTTCCAATATTGTGCATTAACTACGAGCGCTCGTATGGATAGAAATCCATACGCTTACATGGTAAAGCCGAAAAGACAACTACCCACTCAGGATAAAGCTTTTCGGACAACTACCATGCTCCCCACCTCCATCCCTCCTGCGACCCCCTGTGACCCGGAGCCAATACACGCCAAAGTACTAGGTCAAGAGAGGTCCCACATATTCTAGTGTGGTTAGCACGCAAAATGCTCGATCACGGTGGCGCAAGTAACTCGGTCCTTAAGCGGCTTCGGGCACCATTCGGTCACACCCAACAGATCACACCAATCATACCGTTGTGCCCAAGTCCAAATCATTTTGTTTTCATTTTTAGTTTTCACAAGAAATATAGCAAAATGCTGAACTATAAAGTTTTAATAATTTTTGTGTGATCAAGGCTACCGACTAAAGTCGATAACGCTTGATTCTCACCGATAGCTAAGCATGTCTAAGCAAATTGACCGGATCTACTAAGTGACAAGAGATCATCGATCTCTAATCACGACAAATAACCTAGGCTCGGTAGTAGAGGAATATCATTTGCCTACAGATTATGCATCTAAAGGATTAACTAACCAAATTAACACAAATTAGCGATGAATACATACGGTTGAAACAAAATATTAGACTTTAAAATACCGGGATTAACATGATCAAACCGCTTGCACGGCTTTGTTGCTCGGAATGCTCAACTTTGTTGCGAGGATCGCTCTCGGGGTTACCGCAAATGTCGTAGCCTAACGATTGAACAAATAACGTGAATAGAGCGAATAACACCGACAAAACTCAAACTTTCGAAAACAACCACAAATCTAAACACGAAGCTAGACCAAAACAAAAGGAATAACAATTAGTCACTCGGAGATGATTTAAATTAGACATGGTTTCATGATTGATCTACCCAAACTTACTTACTTACCAAGCTAATCACGAATCAATCCTCTTAAATGTTTTAATCTTTAAATGAGACTTTGATGGTGATTGTGTGCACATCTAATAACTAAGCATCAAATTAACACATCTAAACAACTAGTTACTCTAAACAACCATCATTAGTGATAAGATCACTTAAACCTACAAGGAGCTATTGAAACACTTAACTAGTTTAATTAGCCAACTAGTAGATGCTAACAATTTTCTAATTAAGGTTGGGCTTTAATAAAATTCAGCTACTAACACACCTAAGCATCACACCCACATATAGCAAGGTTAACAATTTCACGTGCTTCTACTACAAGACCTTACAATGCTTGAAAGGCAAGAACCATGAGTCAGAGACAATCAACATGATCATCTAACTATCCCTTTGATCAATCATGACAACAAAAGTTTTGAAACCTAAAGATACTAACTAAATGATTTCATGCTAACCACTGCAACAAAAGGGAGTCATCCAGCACTTAACAAGAATCCAAAGCATAAGCATGAGACTAAAATCTAGTTACTGACAACAGAAACGACAACAGGAAACAATTACAGAGAACAACACTAAAATACTTTCAAACTTCCATTACCAATTTTGATCATGCAATGAGAGTGAACTAATGAACATTCATAAGCATGATTAGCAGCTAACTACAAAGCTTAAGGGAGGTGGGCCCCACTGTCAGAGAAATAGAGAAGAGCACAGCCGAAGAACAGAGAGGCTCGGGCTGCTCTGGACCTGAACTTGCCGCCGGCGAAGGAGTGGCGGCGCGGTCAAGGGAGCGGCCAAAATGGGTTGCTGGTGGACTGCTGAAGCTGTAGGTGGTCTTGAGGCGGCCGGAGATGCACTGAGGCGACGCGGCGACGGAGCATGGCGGCCGGCCGTGAGGGTGACAAGGGGCGACTGCGCCAGAGAGGAAAAAGATGAAAACTAGCGCGCGCATGAGCATCAGTGGGTTACCAGGAACTCACCGGTGTGCTCGGAGACGACGGAGAGGCACCGGAGGGGCCCGGCGGCGAGCTGCGCGCGTCGCGGGTGGTCACCGTCGGCAGGACACGAGGTGAAGAAGTGAGCGTGTGGGTGATCGGGAAGTAAGATGGAGTCGAGCGATGCTCACCGAGAGAGAATCGAGCTGGAATTATTTGGAGAAGACGCGGCGGCGGGAGAGGCGGGTTCGGCCGGAGTTGGAGAAGAAATGGCGCGCACAGCTCCACAGGCGGCAAAACCCTAAATCACTTGAGGGGTTTGCTTCCTGGAGGTGCGGGGCACACCGTGCGCGATCGGCCGAGTCGGGATCACCGGAGCGGCCGGAATGCACGAAGCGGCGCGGCGGCACTCACGGCTCGAGCTCGGTGAAGAAGAAAGGGCCAGAGGAGAAGGAAACGAGGTAGGGAAAGCCCTCGGTGGCTTTTGTGGGAGCAGGCGGAGGCAGCGAGGTGAGGCGGTGGGGCGGTGAAAAGCAGTGAGCATGCTGGCGGCATGCATCGCGCGCGGCCGCGAGAGTGCGTGTGGCGGTGCGCAAGAGAAGGCGCGCGGCCCGCGCGCGCAGCGTGGAGAAAGAACTGCGAGTGGGACCTGTTGTCCGTGGCGCAACGAGTTGGAGTCCGGATTGATTCAAGAAGAGGTCGAACGTTCGATCTGAGATGGACGGACGGGATCAACTGATGCAATCGGACTGGTCGACTGCATCGGATGCACGTGAGCCGCACGATAAGCATCGGACGGTCAGCAGCGCTCGGGCTCGTGTTTGGGTTCGGCGCCGATGCGTTTGGGTCCAGCCAAGACAAGCGGTCCGGTCGGAGTTTAAGTCGGGCTCGAGTGCGAGCCCGACCAACGATGTTCCAGTTTGAAATCAAAAGGGGCAGAGAAGGTTTGGGAAATTTTTAGAGATAGCTCCATAGCTCCAAAAATTCCGAAATTTTTATGGTAGCTTCCTGGGACAGAGGAAATCCTTGTGTAAAGTTTCCAGGAATTTTCATGCATTAGATTTCTCCCAAGAAAATTCACAAGCTGCTGCCTAAGGGTTTGACCAGAATTTGGAATAGTTTGACTTGCTCTTTTGAAATAGCAAACAAAATCTAAAAATTGTGAAATTTTTCAGGGAGGTAGATAGGATGATCAAGATGATAGGAAAAATATTCTCAGAGGATGATCACAAGTTTGAGGTTGACAATTTTGTTGATAACTACTATCACTCACAAGAACATGATTAAAGAAAGGGGTAAATGCTAGGGAAAAATGTAGGAGACTTTCAAATGATTTCATGAGGCAACAAAAGTTTTTATTTCTCCTCACAATTTACATTTGAAATACAAACCCTAACTTAGGGCTGTTACAGTTGTTTCACTAGCAAGTGGACCCATAGTGTCACACCCTCAATGTCTTTGCATGTAAAATTCAAAATGGCATATTCTCTCCCTTCCAATTTTCAGAATTTCCATCATTTCATGTGAAAATGAAACTTCCAGATGTTCACTCTCCTTCATACAAACATCGATTCCGTCAATTCTTGTTCTTAAATTCATATAAATTCAATATATTTCTTTTGGTTCTAATTTGATATCTTTTGGATTTTATTTGGATTTATTGTATTTATTTGCCTTGCTTTTTGCGTATAGAATCCGGCATTTCCAAAGCTTTCGTGGATGAGTCTGCTGAAGTTGTAGACCTTTGATAATGTTGTACCCATTATTGTAAAATTATATTATTTTATATTAACATGCATGCTAATTTTATATTAATTATTTTTGGGAATAGTTAAATACCTATTTGACATTATGCCATCTTGAATAATTGTGAATGACATATATCCTTGGACACCATAGGAAGGGTTGATATTAGTTTGAAATATTAGTAATACCAACATTGGTGGCATATTATGCTTAGTTACGATGGACTCATGATCACATGCTCAAAAATGTTAAATTTGACTTAATGATATATGGAATTGTGGTGTATCCACTATTGATAAAACTTGTTGTGCCATGGCAAAGGATGTTATTTGGCTGAGTTGAACAAAAATGGTTTTATACTTAGGCGAATGATCGTGCAGTAAAGGGGTGCATTTGAGATGAGGAAATCTCACCTGAGTAATCATTAAGGGCCTAGTCTTGTGCACCATTGATCAGGGCCTTACAGTACAACTACACGTCCAGTATGGAATGGACCTGGCTAATTAATTAGCAATGCCTTGATTTTAGTTCTATTTTGTTGGAAGTGTGAACCCTAGGATTTACATTCACACTGGCGCAAGAGGGGCCTCGACTATGATGTATGTTGAGATGGAATTTTGTGAGTTTGTGGAACCAGTCGGTGGCAAAACCTTAGCAAGCAAAACTGGGTTAAGATATAGCTTTGTAAAATCCTTGTGATAATCACTTAGTCACACACTTTCAGCGTGTCTTGGCCGACATTATAAGTTGATTTTCTCTTGTGGGTTAAGCTGTACAACCTCTGCAGGGTGTTAAAAACTGTTCGAATAGCCATGTCCCCTATTATGGACAATGACTAGTGATTTCACATGGGATATAGAATTTTTCATAAAACCTTGGATGGTGGTTTGGTGGGGAAGTAAGCTGGAGGTTCACGGGTTGTTTCAAAGTAATTTTCTACTTTATGTACTCACAGCTTTACTCCATTGTTGATCAGTTGCTGAGGAAGGATCTAAGAATCCAGAAATTCTACGAGGAGTATTTTGAAGACTATGCGACCTAGGATGCGCTCCCTACCCGATTGCTTGTGAGCATGTCGGATGGCCACCACGAGATTTCTTCTTTTGCTACAAGATTTATTTATTAGCCTTTTAGGCCTTGCGTGCCAAAGTATGTAAACTTTGACCATAAGGTCTGCTGCTTATATTTAATAATAATTTGCTTATTTCTTAGTTGTTTCATTGTATGGATATGATTTCATCAATATTGCCACTATATGAACTAGCTACTAAGCATGAGACTAGTTCAGAATACACAAAGGGTCCAGATTTGTATGTTCGGGGCTCGACACCACTCCATGAATGATTGCCCCAACAGAACGAACTCGTCTAGTCGTCATTCTATGTCATAATTAATTATATTGTTTGCATGCAAACAGGTAGTCTGCTCACATTTGTGCATTTATGTATGTTATTCTTTCTTAACGCATATGTATCCCACCCTTGTTCAGTGTGCAACGGCAATACATTAGTTTGGCCTTGGAGATGTCGGACTCATCATCAAACTACTATGCGAAGATATTGAATATGCACAAGTGGCTTGTCGAGAGGGCTAAACCCTACCCAGATTTTTCTATGAAGGATGCGCCGGTACCACCAAAGTTTTGTCACAACCCCATTTTTATTAAACTGAATTAATATGAATCTCATGAGCATGCATTTTTTGATTTCTGGAGCATATGCACAAATTATTTCATTTGAAAATTTTTCAGATCAAAGTTAAACTTAAAACTCAAACCAAAGCTCCAAATGAAAACAACAACAAATACTTGTATTGGGAAATAATTTATTTAAACATTATATTATTTATCATGAATAAATATAAATTTTCTCAAATTTTTAGAAATCAACTTAACCTTGAGAAAATTCCCAATTCAAAAACCCCTGTTGTAAATGAATTTAAAAAAGGAAAATAAATCATGAACAGTGAAGGTGGAAAAATTTTATGCGTTCTAGGTCACCCTAGGAACCTCTCCTGCAAAATTTTAGAATTTTATAAATTTATTTGCTATTTTAAATCACTGGTCAAAGTGGAGGTGTTTTGAATTGAAAGCTGTCAACTGACCGGGTTGACTCGGCTCGACCAAACCCACTTGGCCAGCCCAAACCCGACCGTGACCCACACTTACCTATGCCGCTGATTGCCTGGCCCCACTTGCCAGCGCTTCGTCTCCACGCACCGCGTGAGCTCAAAGTGCCATGGCGCGCTGGTTGCCATGCGCGTCTCGGCTTCGTCTAGCTTCGTCCATGCCATCTCGCCACCATCGTCGTTGCCCAACCAGCTACCACCGAGAAGTGATGCCGTCATCTCCAGCCATTAGAGCTTCTCAAAACCCCACCCTCTCTCCCTTAGCCACTCAGACGAGCTTAACATTTTCTCCCACTTCTCTGAGGTAAATTCATTGTTCTCTCTGCCGTCGTCCTCCTCCTTGCATGTCGTGTCCACTTATGCTAAGCTGGAGCCTTGCCGTGCAGCGGAGCATCGGGAACACAGGCTCATCGTCATTGTCTCTAGAGCATGCCCGCAGCTGCGCCGCCGTGCCACCCTAGTCTCTAGTCAAGTTTTTCCTT
Organism: Ampelocalamus luodianensis; assembly: GCA_036346255.1. Classification (NCBI taxonomy): domain Eukaryota; kingdom Viridiplantae; phylum Streptophyta; class Magnoliopsida; order Poales; family Poaceae; genus Ampelocalamus; species Ampelocalamus luodianensis. Next base: position 27,638,247 of record CM070625.1, read on the forward strand.
TCCTATGTGCATCAGCATGTGTTCCACAACATTATGTTTATTTCCCCTCAACACACTTCCCCAGTCATTCACAAGAACCTTTGGATTTTGGATTATCTCCATTTTCAACCGAAAACCTCCCTTTCTTCCCCAACTCCGGTTTGGTAAGACATTTCCTGATTGGTTTCTCTAGAAGCATCTGCTAACCTTGCTTAAGCTTCCCCGACTCTATATTGCCCTTCCTTTTGCTCAGGTCGCCCTCCCCATGTCAACCACATCGCCGTCATTGCCATTACCATCGCCAAGCTTTCTCCGTGCACCTCCGACCACCTTTACTACTCCAGTAGGTTCACTATGCCTCGTAGGAGCTCATGTATGCGTTAAATTCACTTGAAGCGTCACCGGGTTGCAAAGTGCATATTGCCTGTAGCTCAACCTCCGCTCCTCTCCGGCTCACCACCGCTACACTCCGTCATGAGCCTCATCGCCAGTACCAGAAGGTGCGCAGGATGTACTCACCCGTGTCGACGAGTTCCACATCGCCGGCGATAAGCTAGGCAAAGTCGCACCCGAGAAGCTCCCTGTTTTGTTGCAAATCCAATAGTAACTATTCACACATCATTAATTAGGATAATCTCTGTCCTTAGGTTTAATCAATTATTACTGTCGGCTAAGCATTTATTAGTTGCTAGGTTTAATGGTGTGGGTCTTTGACATGTGGGCCCAGAATCGATAAGTGCACAGTCATCACTCTCGTGGACCGATGTACTGTGCATGTGGGCCTTCGGTCCATGCACTATTTGCATGAACCGAGCCTATGATAATAGGGTCCCACTTGTCAATAGGTGTTTTTCTTTAAGAAATAAATGAAAAATAAAATAAAACACATAGGCCCCACCTATCATGACAGAGGCTAGGTCAACCTGAGTATAAAAAGTATTTAATGCGATAGAAAATCTAGAAAAGAATTATTTTTACACTGAAAAATCAATTGACTTTGAAAATTCATATGAACTCCAAATGTGATGAATCTAATTTTGTTGATCATAAAATTTTATTATCTGTTATACCATTTAGTTTTTGTCTCGACAAATATTCTGGAAATTTTTGCGAAAAGAATTAAATTTGGGTTAAAGTGATAGCAAGTGGAATTTTCAGCATTTTTCTTCTAGCTGATTTTTGGAAGGCTATAACTTTCACATACGAACTCTAATTGAACAAATTCTTTCACCTAAATTAATCAAAAATCATAATCTCACTACTGTGTAAATTTCATGCATTTTTTTAGCATTTTGTATTTTTCGGCTTTCTCAATGTTTATTCGATGTTGTGTTTTCTCTCTAGATTCCGAGTTAACGGAAGTGAATGAGCACATGCCCGAGAGTGAGCAAGTGGACTATTAGCAAGGCAAGCATCATCTTGCATCATATTGATCCCAGATTTGGTTACTCTAAGTTATTTTAAGTTGCAACTATACTTGCGTGCATGCTATTTAAAGTATCGATATTTTGTGAGTTTTGTCGACGATCAAGACGTCGATCTTACGAAAATAGAAAGGAGAAAATGACATGGGAAATCTCAGGGAATAATGGGACTGCTCTTTTATTAATATGAACTGGAATTTACAAGGTATATCCTAAGGACTCTGCTTGCCCTCTTGCTAACTCAGAACTATTACACGAATCTATGGCTTGTGCTTTTTGTCTTCCTTCTTCTGTTGCCTTTCTTCCTCTCCTCCCTTGATCCGCCCAGGTTCCATCTTTAAATAGCCCTCGAAGAGGTGGCAGTTACTTCCGGAGAAGGCACCTGATGTGAAGCGTTGCGTCTGGTCGGAGTCAAGTGACGGTTGATACAGAATCAACCGTTTGGCGGTTATATGAAACATATAACCGCACGGAGGTTGTTCACTGGTGTGTCTTGGATAAGATACGTCGTATGGAATATGCACGTGTTCCATTCATCATACGGTAGAGAATATACCTTGGAATCAGTTCTTACCTTCTCTTAGCGGTTCTCCGGTGGAAGCTTGGCTTGGCCTTCGTCCGACCAGGTACCCATTTTGTAACCTCTGGAATCTCTACGACCAGTGAGGTCGTGCACCTCAAAGGTTACGACCATGAAGACGTATGGTCTTTTATATATTAAAGATAATATATAGAGGTTTTAATTCTCGTCAGCTAGCCCCCGAACTTTAAATGAATAGGTTGTGTGAACACCTTTCTTCCGATGGAATCGTATCGGGATGACGCTTATTAAATACAAGGGCATTTGAAGCGGTTTGTATTCACTTTAAAGTTGAGAACTTTGCCTTGGGATTTGAAGAGTTTCTGTGTCCGTTGGACTTTTTTGGGTAACTCCTTATTACGGTTTAGGATTTCTGATGCTTATAAAACCCCTTTGTAAACATAGGGTTTTTTCACTTCCTCCTTTCTTTTCTCATCTTCCGAGTAAAACTACCTCCGACCTCCTTTGCTTTTCTCACCCAAAAGAACCTAACCATGTCGGACCAAATCACCAACCGGTCGGTTTCAGGCCTAAGTGAAAAAAGTTGGAGAATCTGGAGAAGATCGGGATGCTCCCGGCAAGGATGTGATTTCTTGGAGATCCGCGTTTGGGGAACATTCCGGCGATGAAGATGGAGAAATTCTGTTTTTCTTGCATATATCGAATGTGGATTTGGCTACCAATTCACTCCTTCCTTCCTCAAGTTTTGGAGTATTATGGAGTTGAATTGGTGAATCGGCTCCCAATGCCATCGCCAATCTCGGTATTTTTATCTATCTCTGCGAAGCGTATTTGGGATTCCAGTAGATCGGATCTATTCAGTACTACTACAGGATGACAAAGTCCGGAAGCGATTGGGACGCTTGAGAGTGCACCTTGCGTCTCCATGATGGAAAAGGCGATGAGTACATTTTTATGTACTCAAAATCTTCGTGGTCGTCGTGGAAGAAGAGTGGTTCTATATGAAGGTCACGAAGAAAGACAGCCTTTATTATTCGTAAGAAGGCGGTCGAGAATCGAGATGGCGCTCCTCTGGAGAAAGAGGGAAATGTAGGAAATGGGTGAAGCAATCAAGCTTCTTAGTGTCAAAGGTCTAACATCTTGGCATGTGGTGAAGGATTTTTGCACGCGCGGTTAGCCCTTTGAAGGCCCGAGCACATAAGATGCTCTGTACATTAGTCGTGATAATACGACCAGAGACTCTAAAGATGGTAAGCCATTTTAATGATTCCGACCAGTTTATCTATTTGGTTGATTATTTCTTAACTCTTTCATTTTACCTTCTGACTCTATCTCGATGAGATTAGAAGCGGATCAAGATGATTCATACGGAGAGCCCGACGATAAGGCTAGTTTTCCTCGGATCTTAGCGGCCATTTCATTGAAGAGAGGATTGAAAGACTTAAGGTAAAAACATCAGCTATTTGTCTTGTTATCGTACATATTATTTTTGATCGGTATACCATAAATCCTCTTTGATGTGTAGTCGGTTGGGTTGAGAATCAACAAGGTCACTGAGAGATGTGAGCCAATTGATGATCCGATCTCCCCTTCGACCACACAGGATGTAAGCCTTCCAGTGGTCGGTAACCGAACACAAATAATATTTTGGATAAATTATGTTTATCGTCTAACTATCTTTGATGATGAATTTAGGCGGTCGTCGTACCTTCCAGCAAGGTCATTGAGAACCCTCCAGTGCCTACTGAGGCCACTGTTGTGGAGGTCGACGAATCTACATCTATCGACCGAGATGAGGACCTCGACCAAATGGTCGCGGATATCGCTTCTGATTTCCGATCAGTGGATGTGCAAGACCTAGTCAACCCTACCGGTTTAAAACCGGTGAGATCAGTTGACAGGAAGAGGAAGGCTAGCGCAACGAACTTTAGTTCGATGCGCTATAAGGGTAAATTCAGAAAAACAACAAGGTATATATATAAAATGAAGAGGTCGTATTTATACATACCTTGGATCTTCCTTACCTTCTCTCTCGTTTTAGATCTTCTGGTGTTCCGGTCGTGTCCGACAGAGCACCTCGGAAGAAGTTCTGAGGTAGAGGTGGTCGTGGAGGCTCTCACCGTGATACTCCTAAAGCAAAAACTACCGAGGATGAAGTAGCAAAGAAGCCCCGAGCGAGTTTCACATCTGCTCGGGATCCTCTAGTAACTGAGAAGTAAGTACATTTCTCTTTTGATCTCCTAAGGTTTATTATCTTGATTCTCCTTATAGATTATCCTTCTCTTTCTATCATATTTGATAGATTTAGAAAAATTAAAGAAGAGATCAAGGCCAAGGAAGCCCTAATAATAAAGCGAGGAAGAAAATCGAGTAAAGACCGGTCGATCGAGCATGCGATGACCGGGCAAAAAGAGGTTTCGACTCTTGTGAGAAGAAAATCAAAGGTAGCTGGTCGTAGAACTAACCAAGATTCCATAACTCCAATTGTAAAGAGTACATTAATTTTGTTTATCTACTCGTGCGAGAAAAAGCAGAGCACTTGAGCAGCGGAGAAGACCCTCGATTTTGGCGTGGCCAAAGGAAGCTTTTGTATTTGGCCTTGATGAGAAGATCAAGGCTCTTAACAAGATGATCTTCGATATGGGATCGGGATCAAGCTTGCCTTCTTTAGGAGATCCAATGGAAAAGATGGACTACTTTGGTCAACTTTTGGAAGATCTCAAAGGTGCGCTTAAAACTATGAGGAAAACCATACCAGGACAATGAAGGAAGCTATTGTAATCGGAGTTAGTGTTGCTTTAGCAAAACTAAAGGCTTAGATCCTCTGTTAACCTTAAAGTCGTGGAAGAGGATTTATTGCTCGAGAGTGAAGCAACAAAACTTTTCGAGGAAGTAAAACCTCTCGGAGAGAAAGTTGCAGGGGAAATGGAAGTCGGATCTCCATCTCATAGCGAGCAGTCTGGAGGTCCTAATATGTAAACAGATGTAACATTAGACTATGTAAAATGAAAAACTTACCTTTTATCAAAGAATATCCTGCTTTGTCAATGTTGTTAAATACTCATATATCTCCTAGCCCCCGACTGCTTATGTTAGTAGATGAACGTTACTAAAAGAAAGCAGTAGACCAGGAAATTGAGTAATAACGATGACCATGGTAAGAATGCTGATAATGTCTATGACAACGATCTAGGAAATACTAGGAAATCATGTGGTCGGAACCAGCTGACGATTTCGACTAGTCTAGATCTTGTCCATTATCGAAGTACTATGAAATACCACTTGTAGTCGATAGACATAACAAAGACCGGATTTTGCTGATAAGAAGATATGCATTAAGAATGTATGCAAGAAATGAAATGAAGAGAAAAGTACCGTTGTTTAGGAAATATTCGGATCTGGTCGTACCGAATCTTAAGAACTGAAGATGTGTAAAATATTTCGCGAAACGTGCTCATACTCAAATCCGACTGGCAGCGAGGATCGTAGGAAAAGGACCGTCACTAGGAAGCTCCTTCCGAGCAAGCGGGACCACGTGCAGAGAGGAGAGACTTCGACTAGGAGGTTTTCTGTGTCCCGACCAGTAGCCAAACTTGAGTAGAACAGAATGTTGAAATAAAATAACAATCTTCAAATTCAAGAAAGAAACGAAAACCAAGTAAATTGTCTGAGTTGGTACTCTTTATACTCGTATGATTCTTTAAGAAAAGAATATCTGGTCGTGAGTGTGTTTCATTGAAGCAATGATCACGTCTAAAACCAGTGTGGTCGGTGACATTCAAGTCAGCAACCATGAGTAGTGGAGATCCTACTGAAAGGAATATCGGAGAGAATGAGAGTCTTCTCCGACCAACCAGCAACGGGAATGGCATACGACTAGATGCGACAAATAATAAGCATAAACAACCATACTTATCGTTTTAAAGGAAAAGCATCTTTATTGAAAAAAAAGAATGTAAATGAAATACATGAAATTAAACATAGAACTTACGCAATTGATCAATATTCCAAGAATTAGACAAAACTTGCCCATCGGTCATAGCTAATCGTACCGATCTGGCCGGGTAACTTCGACCACAGTGTATGGACCTTCCACTTAGGTGAAAGTTTGTTGCGACCGCTTGGTTACGAATTTTCTAAGAACCAAATCACCTATAGTTAGGTCTGCGAGGTTGCACCTTCGATCGTAGTAATCGACGCATGGCTTGGCCGGTAGATCGATCGTAGCAAAGCTTGGTTTTGTCGTTCTTCAAGGAAATTGATGTGATATCCCGAAAGTGAGTTAAGCAAATAGCCGGGAGAGGTTATTTATTCAGGAGAGAATTAAATGGATTGACGGGAAGGACCACCGGAAAATGCTCAATACAACAATTAGAAAGGGGGAAAACGTCATTCGTAGCACAACTGGGCTTGAGCCCGGCCCATGAGGGCAAGGGGTGGCCGGCCAGGGGCGCCACTTTCTCCCAAAACCTAGCCGCACCCCACTCTCCCACCTCCCCCTTGTGCCGCCACTTTCCCCACCCCTCCTCTCCTCCACCCTTGCGCCCCCAACCTCCCCTCCCTGGTTACTCTCCCCCCTTGCACCCCTCCCCTAGTCCCCATGGTTGCCGGCCAAGTGATGGAAGAAGGAACTCCTTGGTGGTGGCGGCCAATAAGAGAAGGAAGAGGAAGGAGAGGAGAGAAGAGAAGGAAGGGGATCACCAACAGGAGTCGCGATCTTCAGCGCATCTAGGGTAATGAAGACCCTTCCCCGCTGAATCTTTTGTATTAGAAGCGTTCACAATTCGTTTTGTGGATCGACGCGATTTCTTTTAGATTGCGTTCTGTCCAGATTATTGCGCGGCCAGTTTCGTGTGTTTAGAGGCTGAATTAGGAGTTTTGGTCTCCTAGAGTTATGTAGGTCTTCTTCGTAGCTTTCAATGGCCGCCAAGATCGCTCAAATCCGATTAACGGTTAGAAAGTTACGAATTGTTTAGTGCCGCTGTCTGGTTAATCTGTCAACATCCTGACAGTCTGTAGAAAACTAAGTTAATCTATTATTTAAAGGCGAAATCAGAGGATCTCAGTATAACAAAAAAATGTAGGTAATTTCCATACCTTTTGATAGAGATAAAGAACGCAAGATTTGGACTTTCGTAGCAAAAGTTATGATGGTTTTAGTGATCTGTCCAGAGAACCCGACGTGATAATTATTGCTCTGTAGGTTGGCTTGGTAGAGGCAGTAGTTGGAATAATCAAAAGGGCTCCCCAACTAAGTTTATTTAGGTAATTAAATTACCTTTCCAGAAAGTCTAAGAACACCTTATTTGGACCCCTGAGCGGAAAGTTATGTATTTTAGAAGTTGACTATCCGCAGTGATCACCAAAGCGATCGCTAGGAATGGGAAGATTTGAAAACGCTTGGGAGTTTAGCGAGTTCGTTTGTATTGTTATTTATGCTTTTGGTCCAGTATGTTGGTCTTAGTTTGGGTTATCTTTATGTTCAGGTGGGAGCGTGATCCGTGGCGCGCCTCTTCGCGTCCACTATTCTCGCACGGTTAAGGCAAGTGCATTGGTTTGTTAAATGGGTGTGATTGATTGGCTATGTTTGTATGCTTTTTGATATATGGTTGCATAGCAAGATGACTTACTTGATGAATGTTTAAGTATGGTGATTGCTCAAATTATGCTTATGCTTTACTGTGGTACAATGTTGTTGTCTTTTGGTAAGATTGATGATGAATGAGAGATGAGCATTTGCATATTGAGAGTATATTGAGGCTTGGTCACGCGGTGACCAAGCATGATTCCTTTGAGATCCCGTCATGAATGTGACGGGCCCGAGATCCTCACTCGTGGAGTGTGGGCTTGAGGTCCCGTTACTGCGAGTAACGGGCAATTGGTCCTCGTGCGTGCGCGCACGTGCATGGGTATGCGGTGACGGTTGCTTACTCTGCACACGGTGTAATGCACACGAAAGTTAAAGATAAAGGATCCTTGAGCATTGCATTTGCATATGAGATGTTCTATTGTTGATCTCCTTTACATGGATGCTGATGTTATAGTTTCTTTATGTACTTGCTGAGTCTATGGACTCACTCTTGCTTTTATTGTTGTTTTAGGTACCCGAGCCAAGAACGACATGCATGGGGGGGGAGTAGACTACTAGTTACACACATGCCACATGAACTAAATAAAGATGAATGATCTTCAGAACGTGATTGATTTTAGTAAATGCAAATATTATTATGTTTTGTCTCATGCAATGGATTAAATGTAATAATGTTGAGTAGTGGAACTTCATATCCCTCTAGTTATGTTAGATACTTAGCATGTCTTTGATTATCTTTTGATGTCTTTGGATGAAAGTTTTAGTTATTATTTGAATAATCTGTGTGTTGGAACATTCGTATAATTAACCTTACAAGGGAGGTTCTGCCGAGATTTATTAAGATTGTCTAGTTTAGAATTATTAGAGTTTGTTTAGTAGCATTCCAGGCTCATGTCGGGCTGGGGTGTTACAATTGATGTCGTCAAGTCGTCGTTCACACTGATCACTTTCGGAAAAGGAATCAGTTCGAGCAGATCCAATTTTAAGCTCTGGAGGAAGCATGGCTTCGGCTCCGTAAACCATAAAGAATGGTGTTTCACCGGTCGCACGACTAGTCGTGGTACGAACGGCCCATAATACAGAGGGAAGTTCTTGAACCCAAGCTCCTGACCGCTGAATTAACTGATCGAATACTCGTCGTTTGATCCCTTGCATTATGATACCATTGGCTCGCTCAATCGCTCCATTGCTCGTGGATGAGCAACGTGTTTAAATGTATCTTGATACCTAGTTCTTCACGCAATTCTGAAATTGCCGCTGGCGGGCACCGTTATCGATGATTATACGATCGGTACACCAAACCGTAATCACGTTTTTGTTAGGAACTTCTTGGCGGCTTCGTAGTTTTACAACCGGCTCGGCTTCGATCCATTTAGTGAACGTGTCAATCATAACGAACAGGAACTCAAAGCCCCCGGGTGCTCTTGGGAAAGGTCTCGAATGTCCAAATCCCAGTTACAAAAGGCCAAGAAAGAGGAATTGTTTGCAAAGCTTGAGACGGTGATGTACTTGTCGACTATGAAACCGACATTGTACGCACTTCGTCACGAGCTCTTTTGCATCATGAAGGGCGCTTGGCAGAGTATCCTTGCCTAAAGGCTTTACCAACCAAAGTTCAGAGGAATGATGTGCTCCACGAACTCTCCATGAATTTCGGCTAGAAATTTAATGCCATCCGAGTGAGATATGCATCTCATCAACACTCCGTGAGATCCTCGCTATACAAGGTACGCTCAATGAGAGTGTATGATTTGGCTTTTTAGTGCAATGCGATCGGCCTCTACATCATCTTCTCGAATTAGGTCATGTCAAGATAATTGTAGATCGATGTCATCCAATCTCTACCGTGGTCGTGATGGCGCCAACCATCATCGACTGTGGAGCATCCATGTTCGCAGAATCGAGGTGTGCAACCTCCTTGCTAACATCTATGTCCTCGAAGGCTCGACTACCGAGGGTGAATCGAGTTTCTCGAGAAAACTCCGGCGGACGGATGTCCGTGTGGAAGCCATCCGCCAACCGGTCCGCTGAAAGTTTTCCTTTCTAGGAATGTGTTGGATCTGAAACCAAGAAATGCTTTTGAGTTTCCGCATTTCCGCCGATATGATGACATCTTGGTACTAGAGCATTGATACTCTTTCCCTACTTGATTCGCTACTAGTTGAGAATCGCCTTTCACTAGCAATCTGCTAATCCCGAGCTTAACGAGCTGCTCAAGTCCGCCAAGAACCTTCATATTACGCCACATTGTTAGTAGCAGAAAGTTAAACCGAATGGCGTACTTTATTTGTTCACCAAGAGGGGAAATCAAGACGACCCGACCCTTGAGCCATGCAACATCAAGGAACCATCGAGTACATTGTCCACTCGTCATGGTGCTCATACTCGGGCCCTTGGGTGGGTTCAGGGTTTGTCCATTCGGCAATGAATTCTGCTATTGCCTCGGACTTGATTGCTGTTCGTGGGACAAAATGGAGATCGAATGCCCCAAGCTCAACCGCCCATTTTGATATTCGTCCTGATGACTCCCTGTTTCCCAGGACTTGACCAAGGGGATATCCAGTAGGTACGACCACTTTGTGGGCCTGAAAATAATGCCTTAGTTTCCTTGAAGCCACAAGGAGACCATAGAGCAATTTTTGTACTGCGGATACCTTTCTTTGGTCCATGTAAGACTTCACTTACGTAATATATTGGTCGTTGAACATTGTCTCGTTCTACGACCAATACACCACTAACCGTTTGTGGCGTTGCAGCCACGTAAATTAGTAATGTTTCTCCCAATCTTGGAGAAACTAAGATTGGGGGACTCGTAAGGTACCGTTTTAATTCTTCAAAGGCGTTGCTTGCTTCTTTAGTCCATTCGAAACTCCCATGTTTCCGGAGAAGCTTAAAGAAAGGTAGTCCTTTTTCGCCTAACCGTGCTATGAAACGACTTAACGCTGCCATACAACCGGTTAACTTCTGGACTTCCTTCTTTGTGGTTGGATCGCGCATCTGATCGATGGCGGCGATTTTCGTTGGATTTGCTTCAATGCCTCTAGCTGAAACTAGGAACCCAAGAAGCTTTCCCGACGAAACTCCGAACATACATTTCTCTGGATTTAACTAAAGGTTATGACGTCTTAAGTTATTGAAAGTCTCTTGCAGGTCTAGAATATGATCCCCAGCGTTGATGCTTTTAACGACCAGATCATCAACATAGGCTTCAAGATTCCGACCCACCTGAGGGCTAAAGGTCTTTTGCATCAACCTTTGGAATGTTGCACCAGCATTCTTGAGACCAAATGGCATTTTTACATAACAGTAAGTACCATATGGGGTGATAAAGGAAGTTTTCTCTTCATCTTGTTTACTCATATTGATCTAGTGGTACCCTGAATAAGCATCCAAAAAACTTAACAACTCACACCCAGAAGTAGAGTCTACAAGTTGATCAATGCGAGGAAGGGGAAAGTCATCCTTCGGACAAGCTTTATTAAGATCTGTAAAGTCAATACACATTCGCCATTTCCCATTGGCTTTTCTAACCATTACGAGATTGGCGAGCCACTGGGTGGTCGACCTCACGAATGAACCCACTTTGAGAAGCTTGTTGATCTCCTTTGGATCGATTACTTTTCGATCAAAGTGCGAACGCCGTAGCTTCCGCTTGACCGGTTTTTTGTTAGGCTGTAGAGCTAGCCTATGCTCGATCACCTCCCTGGGGACTCCGGGCATGTCGGACGCCTGCCATGTGAATACGTCCTGATTACCTCGGAGGAAGGAGATGAGCGACTCTTCCTATTTAGGGTCGAGTCTGTCCCGACGGTATCTTGGCACCCTCGAGAAGCGCCCATCGAAGTTGTACCTCTTTCAACCGGTCGGAAGGTTTTGGTGTCATCTTCGCCTTGAACTTTTGACCGCATGTTAACGGTGTTAGTTCCCACTGGTCGGAAGTTCATCGACCACTCTAAACACTTCCGATCGCATGCGTGAGGCTATCTTCTGATCACCTCGGACCGTGATTACACCTTTCGGTCCCGGCATTTTCAAACTCTGATAACCGTAATGCGTGGCTATCAGGAACCTTGCTAAAGCCGGACGACCGAGAATTGCATTGTATGCAGTCTCGAAGTTCACCACATCGAATGAAACTTATTCTGTTCGGAAGTTGTCGGGTTTTCCGAACGTAACTAGTAGGGACAAGTGCCCTATTGGTTTAGCAGTAGACCCAGGTACTATGCCGTGAAAGGCATATTTCATTGGTTTTACCTTGGATTTGGGAATCTGCATATCTTCTAAAGCACTTGCAAATAGAATATTCAAAGAACTACCCCCATCTATCAAAACCCGATTAACCTTGCAGTTATTAATAGTAGGCTCAACGACAATTGGAAACCTACCTGGTCGAGTTGAAGGAATAGGGCAGTCTTCTTTGCTGAAGAAGATTATTGTCTCCGACCACCTTGAAGGTTTAACGGCGATCAAAGGTTCGTAAGGTTGACCTCTCGCTCCATGGCTTTCGGTGACGTGCGGACTCGCATTTAAGAAGACCCATCAAGATCACATCAACGGTGTCTTTGAGGTTCTTGGTACTCCATCTCTTCGCCACCATCTTTGTCCTTCTTGGAGCTTGTTTCCGAGCTCTTGAATCGACGGAGTGGTCCTTACTCGCATAATAATCTTCCGCTTCTTTTGCCAAGCGCGACAATTGCGCAAATCGTGTCCTCGCTGGCGATGAAGAGGACACCATTTTTGTTTTTCTTGTAACCATTAGTCTGAGCTTTGGCCTTGCCACGACCAAGATAATCTTTTCTTCCTTTGTAGATTTTTCAGAACAATCGTAACCTCTTTGTCGTTGGCTCGCCATGTTTCTTTTCTTGAGAGTCTTCTTTAGTTTCTTTTCCGCCCTATCTAAGCCGGTTGGGGATCTTATCCTTTCGATCAACGGCCGTTCCACTCGACCGCTTCATCGGCGTAGCGTACATTTGTCACCATGTCGAAGAGCTCGATGGTTGTTCGTGGAGGATGTATAGCTAAATCCTCCGTAAACCTTCGATTTCTTAATCCGCTTTGAAGGCTTGGATAACGAAGATTCTGCGACCTCGGTATTGAGTTACGGACTTGGCTAAATATTTTAATATCTTTGAGAGTCTCGTTTGATTTTTGACGTATCCTATGGAGATCGTCTTCCTTTCGAGCGATCATAACGCACTCGAAAATTTGCAATTAAAAGGTCGCAGAGTTGCTCCCAAGTATACACGGATCCGATCGGAAGGTTAAGCAACCAAGATCGGGTTGATCCTTCTAATACTGTAGGAAGATAATTCGCCATTACATTTTCATCACCACCGCACTCGATAGCGGTGGTGTATATCCGAGAAATTCTAAGGGATTTTGGGTCCCATTGAATTTATCCATATTGGCCGATCGGAACCTATTTGGCCAACGCTGACTGAGCCCCGCCGAAAAGCTCGACACTGTGATAGTTTCATGGCGCCTTCTTTGAAAAGCGCGCGGATTGTAATCGGTTGGAGATCGATTTCTAGGAACAGATTGTCGATGCTCCAATGTCCCGATCCGGTCGTGGACGTTAGTAAAACGCCTTCGACCGCTTGCCTGGCTCAGATGATGCCGGAGATCACCAGGTCTAAGCGATGGTTTGTCTCGACGAAGTGATGGCGAGGATTCTTGAAATAATCTCCTCCTCGTGACTAGTTGGTCGGAATCGTCGAGGTGGTCACGGTGTCAATTGATCCCCAACGCGACCATGTAGGCTTCGCTGGGAAGAATCTTTGTGATGAAGTCATGGTTCGACTTTGCGGGTGCCTTCGTTCGATAAGCTTCGTGCGTTGCATTGTGCGTTGGATAATCTCCGATACTTGACTGCGAGTTGGGCAAAACACGAGTCTCGCCGAGGCGGTCGAAGTATTTAAAATATCCCGACTCATTGCAGTTTTGTATAGTTACCGAAGGTCTCGAGGATTTCTGCGAAAGAAGGTGTTTGATGGCTTACATCCTCCGACCTTCGGTAGATCTTGCCCGTCCCTCACATTGGTTTGGGAAGGATCAAGCGTATTAACCGGTGAACATCTACCGCTCTGTCACCTCGGCATTTGGTGCTTGACCACCCGTACCATCTCCATTAGGACGTGGTGGCGAGGCAATGTGTGGAGGACCGTGCGGCATTGTGATCCGTATCTCCGATCGCATTGACCTCGTGCTTCCAGCAATGGTCCTCGATGAGCTTCCATCGTAATCAACGGAGAGCCTCTCGTAGCTTCGCGAAGCTTCCACGACGGAGAGCGATCGGTGATCAGCACCTCCTGAGGTTTTTGGAAGGACCTCAGCCTGATTCGGCGAATCGCTGATCGGATGTTGAGCTTTATCATCCCCACTTGGTTTACGACCAATGGAGGTTTCATTGACACCGTCACTAAGTGTGTAACTTCCCAAATTTCAACTTGTGTTTCAAATGTAAGAAAATGAGGATAAATTAAAACTTTTCTTACATCCTAGTGCTTTTGAACTTTTCTGAAATTCTTGTAAAAGAATTTTGGGAAATTCAAAATCAAAACCCTCAATTATATCAAGTCAAAAACCCCCCCTTGGTGGAATCTTGTGTCAAACCCTTGGAATATAATTTTTCCTTGGTTCTAGGATTGCTTGGTGACACCTCTGAGTTATTTCATAATTTTTGGAAATTATTTGAAATATTTTAGAGGCAAGTCAAACCTGGTCAAACCTCCAAATAACCTTCTAGAATTTCGAGAAAACTGTTTGCATAAAAACCTCTGAAAAATTTATACAAGGTTTATACTAGAGTCATCAACCTCCATTTAAAATTTCAGGAGTTTTCGAGCTAGTTTTCTATCTCTAAAAATCCTTCCAAGATTCAGCTCATTTCAAAATCCTAAGTCAAATACCAAGAGCATACACCTAAAATAATTCTGGGAAAGAAATTACTTCAAGTTAAACTCTGGGAAATAATTTATTTAAATCTTATAATAATTATCATGAATAAATATAATTTTTCCAAAATTTTTGAGCTAAACTCAATCCACATAAAATTCAAACTTGCTTCAATAACCTATTGTAAGTTTGAATTTAAAATAAGCAAATGACTCATGATCAATGAGATTTAAAATTTTATTTGGTCACTAGGTCATCCCAGGAACCTCCCTGAAAATTTTCAGATTTTTATGAATTTATTTCCTATATTTGGAAGCTCGGTCAAAGTTGGAAGCTTTGGATTAAAACCAGTCCAAACCTCGTTCATCGTTCCTCCGACCGACCCAAGTCCGACCGAGCCACTTGACTTGATCAAACCGCCTAGCCGCACTTGTCTCGACTCGCACCGCACCAGCGCATCGCGAGCCGCTCGTTTCAAAACCAACGGATCGGATTGCTCGGTGTGTTCGGACTGCCCAATTGCACCCATCACCTTGGACCCTCCGATCTCGATCCGACGGTCGAGATCCAACCGTTCGTTTAAAAACCCGACTCAGCTACCCTCTTTGCGCTGCTGATAGGTGGGCCCGCCGGCCGGTTTTCTTCTCCACGCGGCCGGCGCCAGCGCGCCGCCACCGCTTCCTCGCCACCGCGACCGCGCGCTCTCTCGCCAAGACGCCCAACGGCTTCCCCTGACCGCCTATAAGAGGCCCTAGAGCTCCCCTTGCCTCCCCCTTTCGCAACCGCGACACCTTCTCTTCCTCCCCGCGAGCAAGCCGAGCCGGCTCCTCTCCCGCCATGGCCGCGCCGCCCTAAGCTCTCCGGCCGCCCCGCTTATCCCGGTCCTCCCGACCGCGTACCACGCGCCTTAGACACCGAGGAGAAAACCCTCGTCAATTGGGAAAGCCGCCACCGAGCACCGCGCCCCTTCTTCCCCAACCACGGCCGCTTCAGCTCCACCGCCGCCGCATCTTCTCCGCGCCTCCTCTTCGATTCCTTCCATCCTCGAGCACCACCGCCTTCTACCATCCCCGATAGCTCACTCGTGCTCTTGTCTTCTCCAGTTCTTTGCCGCCGTGGAACTCCCTCGGCGCCGCCGTCGCCTCCGCCGCCGGCCTCCTTCGCCCTCTTCGCCCTCGGCAGCGCATGGTAAGCTTCCTTGGACCTCCCCATGCTCATGCGCGCGCTAACTTCACCCCAACCGCACCCACGATCGCCGCCTCTTTTCACCTCCGCGGCCGGCCGCCACTCACCGCCGCCGTGCCGCCGTCCGCTCCTCCGGCCGCGCCACCGCCACCCGCCGAGTCCACGCCTGGCAACCCATTTTCGCCTCACCGAACCCCGCGCTCCTTCGCGGCGCCATTTCCGCCAGAGCGCCTCCAAGCCCTCCTCCTGTCGCCTCTCTCTGTCTCTCTCTCTACTCTCTCTCACTCTCCTGTCCAAAGGGGCCCACTCTTAAACCAAGCCATTTGCTGTTAATCATCGATGTGAATGTATTTAGATCACTCTAAATGGTGTAGCAAATTGAAAGTTGAGTTTTGAAATGAGTTTAGTCGAGAGTGTAATTTCGAAATTAGTTTCACTGTTGCCAATGAACTGAAATTCATGTATGAGGTGAAATGCAATTGAGCCTTTGAAGGACTAGATTGATTTCTCAAACCTAATTGACACTTGATTAAGTGAATTCCAAGAAGAAAATGGTTTGATTAGCACCTTAATTCCATAAGTTGTTCTCGTTGTTCTTGTAGGTATATGAACAAGAATTTGGCAAATAGATTATTGTCATGGTTAATATAATGGTTAGCAAAATTGTGCCTTCAAACCCCCCATTTGAACACTTAGGTTTCAATAACCATCAATTTGAAAACCAATACTAGAATCTGAAATTTTCAGAAAACCAACAGAGTTTCAGAAATGGTTAAGTCTCAAAACTGAAGTGAGTAGGTGTTTTATCTTTTTCATATCTTTTTCATTATAAGTCCAAATTAGATGATTCGAATTTTGTTAGCTTCATTATAACTTGAGCTTAAATGGAAAAATAATTAGAGACCATGATCAAACCTGGAAAACCATTTTCCAAAATAGTAAACAAGTGAACTTAATACTGTTTTTCAGAACTTTTAGCAAACTTGTAAAATGCATAACTTTTAATATATAGATCCTTTTTGTATGAATCCAATTGGATTAGCTTCCACTGCTATTTTTTTTGCTAGGAAAATTGGTTTCACAAATTTTACTATTTTTAAAAATCATAAGGATCATATTTTAGTTTAATACCCTAAACAATTTAGACAAATCATAACTCTTTCAATATAACTCCAAATGACCTCAAATTTTATATGGCTTGTCACTATACCAGTAGGTAGCTACCATAAAAGTTTCAGCTTCAAAATCTTTCTAGAAAATATTTTTGCTACAGTACCTAATTATGGCCGAAAATAGGTTTTTAGGGAATATCTTTTGCACCACAAATCCAAATTAGGTTTTTCCAGTTTCTATGTCTAGGTTTATTCCTATTTTACCTTGTATATAAATTTTGTGTCATTTGGATGCTTTTTGCTCAATATTTCTGATTAGGGTTTATTGCCTTATTTGCTTTTCGTCGTGTTATTTGCTTATGCGATTAGGTGACGAAGAGTGGGTTGAGCCTGAGAGCGATCCTCTGCAACAGTTTGAGCAACAGCAAGCAGGCAAGCAGTTTGATCATTTCCCATTTGATCCCATTACTTTTAAAGTCTAATATTTTGTTTAACTTCTATGTATGCATTGCTATTTTGTTGTTAAATTGATTAGTTAATCCTCTAGTTGCATAATCTGTAGGGAATTAAATATCCTCTACTACCTGAGCCTAGGTTATTTGCTGTGATCAGAGTTCGTTGGATGAGCTCTTGTCACTTAGTAGATTTCGAATACATATTGCTTAGCCATGCCTAGTATCGGTAGTATTGGGCGATCATCGACTTAGTCGATGATCTTGATCACACAAATACTTATACTACTCTATTATGTCCAACCCTTGTGTTTTATTGATTTACAAATCAAAAACTGAAAACAAAACTATATCTTGACTTGGGCACAATGGTATGTTGTTGTGATCTGTTGGGTGTGTTTGGAATGGTGCCTAAGTCCCCAAGGACCGAGTTACTTGTGTCACTAAGCCAAGCGCTTATTGCGTGCTAACCACACGAGGGGGATATGGAACCTCTCTTGACTAAGTACTTTGGGAGGTGTTAATTATGAGCTGGTTGGTGGGTGTGTTCTTGTGTGTGTGTGTTTGTGGTGTTGGAGGGGAGCATTAGCAGACCGGTTAGGCTGTCTAATGTGTCCTTCTCCCGTGAGTTGCGGCTCTTAATTAGCATCGTCCATTGGAAAGCGCCTTGTTAGACTTAGCCATGCCCGCATACCAAAGGAAGTGTGCTAAGCGTGGGTGGTGGAAAGGCGGTCTATCGTGTGGGTACATTGGTACACCCTGCAGTGGTTAAAACTATTCGAATAGCCTCGTCCTAGGTTATGGACATGCTTGGTAAGGTCGCAAGAATTAGACTACAACCTTTTAAAAACTTAAACTTGACTCGGGTGGTATGAAGGGTACTTCATGCTATTGTGGTGGTGACTATGGGTTAGTCACTTCTAGGTTGGTGTTGTCATCTATCTATTGTTATAATTGTCTATCTTTTATTTGAACAATAAAAGTTAATTGCAAATTTGCTTTGAATCTATTACCTTATTGCAAATGAAAACTTGCTTTATGTCAAAATAAGTCCAGAGCCTCATCCACTTAAATAAAGCTTGCATGTAGTTAATTATAGTTCTGTTATCTCACACGTTGATTTTGCGAGTACAAAACAAGTTTTGTACTCATCCGCTTTGCATAATATTAATTGTTGCGAGGAAGAAGGTGAGCCCCAAGGGCCTCACTTTTGTGAGTCGTGTTGCAAGACCGCTTGGGACGATTAGCTTATGCCCGGTTGGTTGCCTTGTGGGTAAAGGCACACCGATTGGCTTTTGTTTATCGCCATCTTATGGTCATTTGGCTTCCACTGTTTAAATTAGTTACTTATGTGTTATTTGGCCGGTTGGCCTCTCTTTTGTAATAACTCTCTTTATATTATCTATGTCTTCCAGTTGTTGCTTTTGCTTCGGCTCTATGTGTATGAATGGAATTGATGCATGATTTTGTAACGGGTGTGTATACTGCACTGGGAAGTATACATATCTCGAGGCTTAGTTTATTTTATTTGTAATCGTTAGGACCAAGTGGATGGTTAAACAAGAAGTTTAATAAACCGGGTCCTCACAAAGTTGGTATCGAGCTATTCCAACCGTAGTAACCCAAGCCCTGTCGTCCCTAGGATATTTTGAAAACCTTATTTTCAAAGTATCAAATGATTTATGAAAGCTTAAGTAAATTCTCAGATTTTATTCCTTACCTATCTTAGCTTTCTTCTCTCATCTTACTCTAAATTGAGTTTTAACATTTGCTTTCCTCTCCTTCCTCCAAAGATAGTTGTTATCGACAATGGGTTTTGGGAACCAATGAGTTTGGCAAATTGAAATGTTAGCCGCCCTCTACAAGATTTTGAAGCTTCGAGTTGAAGGTTTGGCTAGGAGGCTTGGATGCAAAATCTGGACAGCGATCATTCAATTTCCGGACAGCAAGCTCAAAGGTTCTAAATAGGGTAGAAAATGAGAGGATAATCAACTAAAACTTGTGGGAATAAAAGGGTAAGATGTGATACTAGTTAGCCAAGTACCTAACGCTATTTTTGCCGCCTAACCTTGCTCTTGAGTAGCGTAGACTTGAGGTAGTGTGCTGAAATTTTATCTTCTCAAACCATTGCTCGCTCATTCAATACGGGTTAATGGCGTGAGAAGTTGAGCTTGGTTTAATGTTTCCTTTGCTGATTTGGAGCCTTTTGGAAGCATTTAAAGTTTGTTTACTTGTTGTTTTTGGTTTTTGTCTAGGTGATATCTCATTTCCTAGTCGTTAACTTTTCGCCATCAACTTCAAGTTTTGGGTGTGTTGCTAACCAAAGTTATTAGTAACACCCTTGTTCTCTAAACCTTTTCAAGGCATTTAAAATAAAATAGAACCATTTGGTTTTGATGAGAGTTCAAAACTTAACCTAAGTTTCCAAAGAGTCCTAAATGACTAAAACAAATTTCAACAGATCAAATTTGGAAGTTCGTTGTGTTGAGTGGGTTCTAAAACTACCCAGCCTCCCTTTTCGGTTCTGCTTCTCTAAGAACTCTCTTTCTGCACTTTCTCTCGAATATCCATACCGCGCCAACTAGGTATTACCGCTATGCGGTATTACCTCCGCTCAACTCGTGGTCACACCGCTTCATGAGAGAAACAAACTCTAAGAACATAGGTTCTGGGAATCCCTTACCGCCATGTAGCACCGGTGCTCTGGAGGTGTGATGGTACCAGTCCCGCAAACTCGCAAAGACCGATGTTTGAACCTCTTTATACCATATGAGACCTCCTTGATTTAATCCGAGCCATTCGCACCTCTTGTTGAATCAATCTTGACCGTTAAAGACTATGACATGGGAATTCATTACCATCCGGCAAGACTAATGTCGTCGAGATACAATTAGTCAAAAGGTGTTTTGCAATGCATTGTTGCTCTAGAACTACACCTACCCTCCTGAAGACTTTTATTGTCTCAACTCGGGTGTGGTTGAGCACGGGTCTATTGTCGCCTTAGTTGTGCAAACCAACCTTGGTGCATCGATCAAGTTGCTCGCCAATGGATGTCGGAGTGAACCAAATCAAACAAAATGTCAAGATCGAACAACCAACTTCGCTTAAGTCGAGATCGATTTCGTGCGACTCAACCGCATGTAAGGCTACGTGGATCGTTGTCGTCGCAACTTGTTTACTGTGGCCTAAATGGCCATAGTCCATCTACTGGCCGTCATGGAGGGATGACTCGTATAGCTAGTTATCCAAAGAGGTCTCATTCGTTAGTGGAGTAACCGCACAATTTGCTTCACCAACTAGAATGACCATAGTCCTCTAAGATAGCTAGTCATGAGGATGACTCGTATAGTCGGTTAGCGGTCGAGATTCCATTGTTAGTGGAATTAACCGCATATATCGCTCCGAATTAATCGACAAAATGTTTGAATTAACCGCACAAATCGCTCCACCAACTAACAACGCCGTGCACCACCAACTATAACATCAAGAAAGGTCTCTCAATCGTCAATCCTTGTTATATCTAGGCACGGTAAGTTTTCCCGTGTCGACTAAAGTGGCACGTTTTCACGGTCTAAACCCGATTCGTCTTTGGTCGATTCGCTAATCTTTGCATCTCCGTGCTCGTATGTTGGGTCGTAATCGTGACCTAACGAGAAACAATGCAATAAAACAATAGATCCAAGTACAACAAAAATATTCTAAAATAGATGAAGAATCGTAAAGAAAGGTTCGCATCTTTGAAGAAGTTGAACGTCGAACAAGGGTCGCACTTCAAGTTCCTTAAAGTTCATGGTCCAACCATTCCATAGATGAAGCTACTTGGGAATGGAAGATCGCTTATGCGCTAACTATCCCTCCTTTTTCCTCGAGCTACCAAATCTCTGACGAGATTTCGTAAGGGGAGGTTTGTAACATCCCAAATTTCAACTTGTGTTTCAAATGTAAGAAAATGAGGATAAATTAAAACTTTTCTTACATCCTAGTGCTTTTGAACTTTTCTGAAATTCTTGTAAAAGAATTTTGGGAAATTCAAAATCAAAACCTCAATTATATCAAGTCAAACCCCCTTGGTGGAATCTTGTGTCAAACCTTGAAGATAATTTTTCCTTGGTTCAAGGGTTGCTTGGTGACACCTCTGAGTTATTTCATAATTTTTGGAAATTATTTGAAATATTTTAGAGGCAAGTCAAACCACTGTCAAACCTCCAAATAGCCTTCTAGAATTTCTGAGAAAACTGCTTTGCATAAAAACCTCTGAAAAATTTATACAAGGTTTATACTAGAGTCATCAACCTCCATTTAAAATTTCAGGAGTTTTGGAGCTAGTTTTCTATCTCTAAAAATCCTTCCAAGATTCAGCTCATTTCAAAATCCTAAGTCAAATACCAAGAGCATACACTTAAAATAATTGGAAAGAAATTACTTCAAGTTAAACTCTGGGAAATAATTTATTTAAATCTTATAATAATTATCATGAATAAATATAATTTTTCCAAAATTTTTGGAGCTAAACTCATCCACATAAAATTCAAACTTGCTTCAATAACCTATTGTAAGTTTGAATTTAAAATAAGCAAATGACTCATGATCAATGAGATTTAAAATTTTATTTGGTCACTAGGTCATCCCAGGAACCTCCTGAAAAATTTCAGATTTTATGAATTTATTTCCTATATTTGGAACCTCGTCAAAGTTGGAAGCTTTGGATTAAAACCCGCCAAACCTCGCTTCATCGTTCCTCCGACTGCACCCAAGTCCGACCGAGCCGCTTGACTTGATCAAACCGCCTAGTCGCACCGGTCTCGCACTCGACCGCACCACAGATCGCGAGCCGCTCGCTTCAAAACCAACGGATCGATTGCTCGTGTGTTCGGATCGCCCAATTGCACCCATCACCTTGGACCTCCGATCTCGATCCGACGGCCGAGATCCACCTGCTCGCTTAAAAACCCGACTCGCTACCCTCTTTGCGCCGCTGATCGGTGGGCCCGCCGCCTATTTTCTTCACCACGGCCGCCGCCACGCGCACTCGCTCACTCGCCACCCGCGACCCGCGCGCTTTCTCCGCCAAGACGCCCAACGGCTCTCCCATGACCGCCTATAAGAGGCCCCGAGCTCACCTTGCTTCCCCTTCGCAACCGCTGCCCTTCTCTTCCTCCTCGCGAGCAAGCCGAGCCGCTCTCCTCTCCCGCCATGGCCGCGCCGCCCCAAGCTCTCCGGCCGCCCGGCTATCCCCGGTCCTCCCGACCGCGTCACCACGCGCTTTAGACACCGAGGAGAAAAACCCCACACAATTGGGAAAGCCACACGAGCACCGCGCATCCCCTTCTTCCCCAACCACGGCCGCTTCAAGCTCCACCGCCGCCGCATCTTCTCCGGCGCCTCCTCTTCGATTCCCTCCATCCCGAGCACCACCTCGCCTCCTTCTACCATCCCCGATAGCTCACTCGTGCTCTTGTCTTCTCCAGTTGTCGCCGCCGTGGAACTCCCTGCGCCGCCGCCGTCTCCGTCGCCGCCTCCTCGCCCTCTTCGTCCTCGGCAGCGCATGGTAAGCTTCCTTGACCTCCCCATGCTCATGCGCGCATGCTAACTTCACCCCAACCGCACCCACGATCGCCGCCTCTTTTCACCTCCGCACCGCCGCCACTCACCGCCGCCGTGCCGCCGCTGCCGCCTCCTCCCGCGCCACCGCCACCCATCGAGTCCACGCCTCGGTGGCAACCCATTTTCGCTCACCGAACCCCGCGCCGCTCCTTCGCCGGCCATTTCCGCCGAGCGCTCCAAGCCCTCCTCTCGCTGCCCTCTCTGTCTCTACTCTCTACTCTCTCTCACTCTCCCTGTCCAGTGGGGCCCACTCTCTTAAACCAAGCCATTTGCTGTTAATCATCGATGTGAATGTATTTAGATCACTCTAAATGGTGTAGCAAATTGGAAGTTGAGTTTTGAAATGAGTTTAGTCAGTAGTGTAATTTCTGAAATTAGTTTCACTGTGTTGCCAATGAACTGAAATTCATGTATGAGGTGAAATGAAATTGAGCCTTTTGAAGGACTAGATTGATTTCTCAAACCTAATTGACACTTGATTAAGTGAATTCCAGTAAGAAAATGGTTTGATTAGCACCTTAATTCCATAAGTTGTTCTGTTGTTCGGTGTAGGTATATGAACAGTAATTTGGCAAATAGATCATTGTCATGGTTAATATAATGGTTAGCAAAATTGTGCCTTCAAACCCCCCATTTGAACACTTAGGTTTCAATAACCATCAATTTGAAAACCAATACTAGAATCTGAAATTTTCAGAAAACCAACAGAGTTTCAGAAATGGTTAAGTCTCAAAACTGAAGTGAGTAGGTGTTTTCTCTTTTTCATATCTTTTTCATTGTAAGTCCAAATTAGATGATTCCAATTTTGTTAGCTTCATTATAACTTGAGATTAAATTAAAAAATAATTAGAGACCATGATCAAACCTGGAAAACCATTTTCAAAAATAGTAAACAAGTGAACTTAATACTGTTTTTCAGAACTTTTAGCAAACTTGTAAAATGCATAACTTTTAATCTATAGATCCTTTTTGTATGAATCCGATTGGATTAGCTTCCACTGCTAGGTTTTTTGCTAGGAAAATTGGTTTCACAAATTTTTCTATTTTTAAAAATCATAAGGATCATATTTTAGTTTAATACCCTAAACAATTTAGACAAATCATAACTCTTTCAATATAACTCCAAATGACCTCAAATTTTATATGGCTTGTCACTATACCAGTAGGTAGCTACCATAAAAGTTTCAGCTTCAAAATCTTTCTAGAAAATATTTTTGCTACAGTACCTAATTATGGCCGAAAATAGGTTTTAGGGAATATCTTTGCACCACAAATCCAAATTAGGTTTTTCCAGTTTCTATGTCTAGGTTTATTCCTATTTTACCTTGTATATAAATTTTGTGTCATTTGGATGCTTTTTGCTCAATATTTCTGATTAGGGTTTATTGCCTTATTTGCTTTTCGTCGTGTTATTTGCTTATGCGATTAGGTGACGAAGAGTGGGTTGAGCTCGAGAGCGATCCTCTCAGCAATGCTTTGAGCAATGCAAGCAGGCAAGCGGCTTGATCATTTCCCATTTGATCCCATTACTTTTAAAGTCTAATATTTTGTTTAACTTCTATGTATGCATTGTTATTTTTTGTTAAATTGATTAGTTAATCCTCTAGTTGCATAATCTGTAGGGAATTAAATATCCTCTACTACCGAGCCTAGGTTATTTGTCGTGATCGAGTTCGTTGGATGA
Organism: Ampelocalamus luodianensis; assembly: GCA_036346255.1. Taxonomy (NCBI): domain Eukaryota; kingdom Viridiplantae; phylum Streptophyta; class Magnoliopsida; order Poales; family Poaceae; genus Ampelocalamus; species Ampelocalamus luodianensis. Next base: position 27,662,712 of record CM070625.1, read on the forward strand.
GCTCTTGTCACTTAGTAGATTTCGAATACATATTGCTTAGCCATGCCTAGTATCGGTAGTATTGGCGATCATCGACTTAGTCGATGATCTTGATCACACAAATACTTATACTACTCTATTATGTCCAACCCTTGTGTTTTATTGATTTACAAATCAAAAACTGAAAACAAAACTATATCTTGACTTGGGCACAATGGTATGTTGTTGTGATCTGCTGGGTGTGTTTGAATGGTGCCTAAGTCCCCAAGGACCGAGTTACTTGTGTCACTAAGCCAAGCGCTTATTGCGTGCTAACCACACGAGGGGATATGGAACCTCTCTTGACTAAGTACTTTGGGAGGTGTTAATTATGAGTGGTTGGTGGGTGTGTTCTTGTGTGTGTGTGTTTGTGGTGTTGGAGGAGCATTAGCACCTGTTAGGCTGCCTAATGTGTCCTTCTCCGTGGGTTGCGGCTCTTAATTAGCATCGCCCATTGGAAAGCGCCTTGTTAGACTTAGCCATGCTCGCGTACTCAAAGGAAGTGTGCTAACCGTGGTGTGGAAAGGCGGTCTATTGTGTGGGTACATTGGTACACCCTCGCAGGTTAAAACTATTCAATAGCCTCGCCCTAGGTTATGGACATGCTTGGTAAGGTCGTGCAAGAACTAGACTACAACCTTTAAAAACTTAAACTTGACTGGTGGTATGAAGGGGTACTTCATGCTATTGTGGTGGTGACTATGGGTTAGTCACTTCTAGGTTGGTGTTGTCATCTATCTATTGTTATAATTGTCTCTCTTTATTTGAACAATAAAAGTTAATTGCAAATTTGCTTTGAATCTATTACCTTATTGCAAATGAAAACTTGCTTTATGTCAAAATAAGTCCAGAGCCTCATCCACTTAAATAAAGCTTGCATGTAGTTAATTATAGTTCTCGTTATCTCACACGTCATTTTTGCAGTACAAAAACAAGTTTTGTACTCATCCGCTTTGCTTAATATTAATTGTTGCAGAGGAAGAAGGTGAGCCCCAAGGGCCTCACTTTTGTGAGTTTTGTTCTGCACTGTTTGGGACGCATTAGCTTGGCGGTCCTGGTTGGTTGCCTTGTGGGTAAAGGCACACCGATTGGCTTTTGTTTATCGCCATCTTATGGCCATTTGGCTTCCATTGCTTAAATTAGTTACTTATGTGTTATTTGGCCATTGGCCTCTCTTTGTAATAACTCTCTTTATATTATCTATGTCTTCCAGCTTGTTGCTTTTGCTTCGCTCTATGTGTATGAATGGAATTGATGCATGATTTTGTAACGGTGTGTATATCGCACTCGGAAGTATACATATCTCGAGGCTTGGTTTATTTGATTTGTACCGTTAGGACCAAGTGGATGGTTAAACAAGACAAGCCTAATAAACCGGGTCCTCACAAAGTGTCGCTTGGCTCTGGAATTACTAGAAGCCGTTGGTGAGTACCTATCAACCATGATCGCATCAAAGGTATGTTGAACTTCGGTTGCGGTGTTGAATTTTCGTCACCTTTCTTGCCGGTCCAAAGGGTCGCTTGTTGAGGATTTGGGGTGTTCAACTGGTCGGAAACACTTCTCCGAGACCGCCATCGATCGAGCGGTGTGTCTTCATCCATCCGGTTGTCTTCGCGATTTACGCCCCGGGCGAGCCGGCAGAGAGGATGATGAAGAGATTCGCTTTCTCCATGGCGCGCATACATGCATCCATGTCGAGGTCGGCATAGTCCTCCAAGTCGAACCAATTTTCTTCATCCCAACTTCCCGCCATAACCGCATAAGCGATCACAGACGGGAATGGACAAAGATTTGATGAGCAGAGAAAATCTTCTCGAGATTCCACGCCGCTGCTCTCCACTGGTCGCCGCCACCGTCGATTTATCAAGACGCGATCTTACGAAAATAGAAAGGAGAAAATGACGCGGAAATCTCGTGGAATAATGGGACCGCTTTTTATTAATATGAACTGAATTTACAAGGTATATCCTAAGGACTCGCTGCCCTCTTGCTAACTCGTAACTATTACACGAATCTATGGCTTGTGCTTTTTGTCTTCCTTCTTCGTTGCCTTTCTTCCTCTCCTCCCTTGATCCGCCAGTTCCATCTTTAAATAGCCCTCAAGAGGTGGCGCATACTTCCGAGAAGGCACTGGCGCGGCGCTATGCCCGGTCGAGTCAAGTGATGGTTGATACAGAATCAACCGCTTGGCGGTTATATGAAACATATAACCGCACGGAGGTTGTTCACCGTGTGTCTTGGATAAGATACATCGTATGGAATATGCACGTGTTCCATTCATCATACAGTAGAGAATATACCTTAGAATCGCTTACCTTCTACGAGTAGCTTCTCCGGCCTAAGCTTGGCTTGGGCCTTCGTCCACTGTGGTACCCATTATGTAACCTCTGGAATCTCTACGACCAGTGAGGTCGTGCACCTCAAAGGTTACGACCATGAAGACGTATGATCTTTTATATATTAAAGATAATATATAGAGATTTTAATCCTCGTCAAGTTTAGTTTGCTATGTCGTAACTCTTGCAAGTTATCCTTGATATTTCCATTTCATATACAGATATGCCTAAGGTAGATGTATGGTGATGTGTATCTACTATCTATGTTAAAGCTTAGACATGCGGGTCAGTAAATACGGTAGTTCGGCTGACGAGGTTAGCCCGTCAATCGTGGGAAACAACAAACACTCTACTTTTATGTTTTTGTCCAGATCTTCGAATATGGTTGTTGAGTTCAATTTTTTCTATTTAAATTGATTTTCGTCCGGGCAAGTGGCTAGTAGTGTGGGTGTCTTCGTGCACGAGATTTGGGTTCGTGGTTGACTTGTCCGGATCATGAAGGGACGGGCCTTGGGCTGTCATTCCAAGTAAAACTCATACTTCCACATGCTGGATTGGGGCCGGCTTAGTCAAGTAAGGGGAGGGCCTTATTGGGTTGAAATACAGGTTGTGTGAGGACATTATTTGTATGATCATATGTTCGTAGGAATCCGATGCAATTTTCTATAACGTGCGGTGAGCAATATTTTTTTCTTTTTGTACATTGTATCAGCATCTCCAACACAACTTGCATGCCCGCTTAGCAAGTTCTATAAATAGCTTGTACTGAGTTGGGGTTTCATCTCGCATGAGTGATTCAACTCATTAGGGTCATCTTGCTGAAAAATACTAAATCTCGGTCTCCCCGGCCGGCATACCTTAGGTAGTGTGTTCTTATCCAGAGGCTTACAGGCTGATCGAGTCATGTGGATAAAGTTGTACTCCCCTGCAGGGATTAATCTATTTGAATAGCCATGTCCACGGTTACAGACGACCACTTGGTTTGAGAGACGTCATTGTTAGACTCTAAGTAAAATTGGCATGGGTTACTACTTGGTATCGGCATGAAGGGTGTGTAAGACCCGAGATTAACATCTCAGATCTTCTGTGCATAACTGAACTAGTCCCATGATCAGTGGCTAGCTCACACAGTAAACAAATGTGATAACACAACCATAAACGTTAAAAGTTATTAAATACAACAGAGTTGATTACAAGATAGCCTTACAGGCAACATTAAATAAACACAATGGAAGATAATGAAGAAGTAGTAGGGTCCAGCAACCGCCATGTGCAATCGATCGGGTAGCGCCTAGTCGCCATGATCCACTCTGAAGAAGCTCTTCTCCTATGAAATTTATAAAGCAAGATGAGCACAACTTCCGTGCTCGCAAGTTACACCACAATAACAGAATGACATGCATACATGGATGTAACAAGGATGGCTTACAGGTTAATTTGCATAAATCAAAGATTTGACATTAAATACCATACTATGTTCAAAAGCTCGATTTTATAAAATCTAAAATTGATCTTGAATTGATAAAGGTAGTGTAGGCACCAACCTAACACCAACATAAACACGGCACCAACCCGGGCTGCAACCCATAACTTTTCTCATGGACACCTATCCATGTCAAAACTGCTTTACAAAAGATTTAAAATCGGTCTAACTTTGAGTGGCTTTGCCAAGATGTCCATGACCGTGACACGGCTATTCGAATAGTTTTACACTCTGCAGAGGTTGTACAACTTACCCACAAGACATGAATTCTCTAGTTGTTTGGCATCCGTCGATACCACCACTCACTACCTTGGGTAAGGGGCCTAGAGTACGTGTCAAGGCCTTTACAATACGCTATCCCACCATAGTCCTCCTCGCTAAGGTTTCACCCCTTTGACTACCCGTCCGCAGGTTCGTGCCCTCTTGCGCCAAAGGGACTAACAAAAGTAATGAAAGACCACCCACTACAAATGAGGGACGACCATGATGGAACTTTGCAAATTAATCACCAGTCCCGCCCATACAGACATGTGGTAGTACGATGTGGCTTAGCAAGATGCGGCTCAAGACCGGTCCTTAATCGACCCAGCGACAACCATCGAACCCTGGCCTCAACCTACCCGGTTGAACCTGCATAAACTCGCACCCACCTGCACAACCATTTCGCCCAAGTCCAAACCATCATTTTATTTTATCTTTCAAGCAATTGTAAAACTCCCATGACACGCCAATGTCAAGGGTACAATTTAAACAACATTTGACTTTTGGTGAAATTCCCAAATGAAACATATGTGATCTATAAGCATGGCTAAGCACAATATTTTCCAAATGATCCTACCATACTATTGTATCAACTAGGTTTTTATCTAAGGTGACAATATGTTTGATTTGATATCAAAATTGGCCATACAAAGGGATTTTAGGCATAACTATAATTTCAAAACAAGGATTTAAATTATCAATATAAATAAGCATGCAAGAATAATTTGAAACAGAACTTAAATAATTTTAAATAATAGGTGCAAGTATGATCAAGAATGTAACTTGCCTTGCTTGCTTAGATGTTGTTCTTAAACGGCGCCGAATCCGCCGTCCAAGTCGTCGAAATCTATACGCAGAAACGATCCGATTCAAATAATACTCAAATACAAACCAAATAAAATCCAAAAAATATAAAATAAATACTGGGACGAAGGTATCGACTTTATATGAATCTAGGAAGTTGAATCGATCGGATCGGAGTTCGTATGAGGGAGAACGAAATTCTAAGGTTGAAAATCACATGAATGATAGAATTCCGAAAATACTATTCACTAGAAATTGTATTTCGGATTGAATGGGATCAAGGAAAGAGTTTTATGGACATGGTGAGGATGTACGATGTAGAACATGTCGAGGCGAACCCAACGCCGCAGACGGTTCGGCCGGGAGACATCGGATAGTGGCGAACGCGACGAGACGACCTTCGGTTGACATCGCTGCCCGCAAACGGAGAGGAGTTAGCGGGTGAGGTCTGTGGCGAAATTAAGGAGGAACCATGGGGACGTAACGCCACCTTGGTTGGGGAAAACGCGCAAGATTGGCCAAGGCGAGAGAAAGGCGACGACTGCAAAAAGGACCGAATAATTAACAGATATTAAATAAAATCTAAAAATTACAAAATAAATACTAAAAATAGTAGATGAATTTAGATGAATTTAGGAGGAAGAATCAATGTATTTGGAGTTTGCATGTGAGAGAATTAATTTTTGGAAGAAATAAAACGTATGCACAAAGCAAATGGAGTGACTAGATAAAAATACTATCGCTTTCGCTCATGTGGCCGAACAGACAACCAAGAGCTTGGCCGCGACTTGGTCCTGGTGCCCACGGTGCTCTGGCAATAGCGTCGGCGAGAGAAGGAGAGCATCATGTAAAGCACGGCGATGCGAAGCCAAGGGTGGAGACGATGCGGCCGGAGCTAGCTCGACGGCGACGTAATTCACAATGGAAGAAGCTTCGGCCTATAGCTTAGATGGTAGCGTTGCCGGCGAACGACGACGTTCCGACGGCCGGCGAGGGGTGGAATGGAGAGAGAGGAGGACGGGGATGCCGGTGCTCACCTCGGTGGTGGTGGAACGTGTACGAATTGGCCGGAGGCGAGGACGACGACGTCGGCGCGGCGTGGCTCACGGCGGTGCGGATGTTCCGCGATGCTCGGCGGCGATGGGAGGACGGCGAGAACGCCACGAGGCGGTTAGCGATGCCGCCGATGATGTCGGGCTCCACCGTAGGAGGCACAATTGGCCGATGAACCGCTCGCCTACTGGCTTCAACTCTAAAATTCGCCAAGATAGGGGAGAGGAGAGGTGATTTCGGGAATGGGTTGAGGATGGAGAGGGCCTCCCGTGCTCCCTTTATATATAGGAGGAGGGGTTTCAATCACCGTATTTACCGAGAAGATGCGACATTTTCGGTGTAGTTGAAGAACGATTCAAACGGCGAAATTGGTTACATGCAAAGGAGGAACCGTTCAATTGATGGTGTGGCAACGTGGGTGAGGTTAGTGCGGACCTCCCCTTTCAAACGGAATTGGTTTTAATGCACCGAGTGTGGAGAAAGAGGAGAATAGCGAAGGTCGCCATTAATGGCTACTTGGAGCTCTACCGCTCGGTGAATGGTCGCAGAGCAAGAGGAGGAGGAGAGGCGCGCAGTGGCCGGGAATGGGCGGCGTGCAGGGCGGCGCCGCGAGGTGGCGCTTGGGTTAGCGGTGGCCGGCCATGCATCTTGGTTTTGAGAAGAAACAACAAAACAGAGAAGAAATGTCGGGAGGAGGAAGAAGATAGGAGAGAGAAGAGAGGGAATAAAGGAGTGAATGATGGCCTTTAGTTCATTGAAAGAAGGAAAGGAAGGTGGTAGCACGTGTTAGGTTAATTGAGTCATCACGGAGCAATAAAAGATGGGTGACCAATTGGGAAACAGGCGCCACGCAGAAGAAAAAAATATATTTTTTTAATTACAAATTGTCCAACAATTCATGAGTGTTGTCCTAACATATTTTTTATTATTATTTATTTTCGAAATAAAGATTAAGCAATAAATCAAATATTTTTAGAACATAGCAAATAGAGTCCAAAATTTCTAGAAAAAATTATAAAATTTCTTAAATTATTTTGGATTTAATAAAATAATTTCAACTTAAGGTTGGCTATTATTTTTGCACATAATTTATTTTGGCTTTAAAGTAATTAGGAAAAAGCTTTGAAAATTCCAGAAAATTCTAGAAATTATTATTTTTTTACTTTAAATCCAATAAAATCTCAGAAAATTTAATAAATTTTATTTTTGTTAATTTTAATTTTTTTTTAGGAAATTCAAGAAAAGCAAATATTCTCTTTTAATTTTTTTTTCAGAAATTCTAACAAATTCATAACTTTATTAACTTTATTTTTGGTAACATAATTTGGGATGTTACAAACTACCCCCCTTAAAAGGAATCTCGTCCCCGAGATTCGGAGTGGCTAGAAAGAACACTAGGAATACAAGGTTTTCAACTGGAGTTGTCGTTGTCTTCATCCTGTTCCTCATCAGACATAGCCTGAGCTGAGACATTGTACAAATGTCCTTTTCCAGAATTCTGCAGCTTCTTGTTTGCTTGTATGATGTTGACTTCAGAGGTGGCTAGATTCGCTGCCGGCTGCTTCTTTGGACATTTACTAGCGAAATGCCCAACCTCATGGCAATTGAAGCACGTGATGCCTGGAACATAGGCTGAGTTCTTGTGTGCCTGATCACCATCGATGAGTTGAGGACCCCAAGTAGATCGGGTTGTTCGCCGCTGGTCGATTTGATTTGATATGATGAAGTCCTCTAGTTCTAGAAAACTTCCGAGTTGAACTTCGTGCACCATTCTTCTCTTGCGGTTCTCCATCTCGCGTTTTTGCCTTCTTGACGAATCGCCTTGTCGACTAGCTGCTGGAAGTCTGAATAGTCTTGGGAAATCAGCTGTACGGACAAATCATCATTGAGTCCTTCTAGGAATCTTTCCTGCTTGTCTTCATCCTTAGCAACATCGTTAGGTGCATATCGTGCTAGTTGGTTGAACTTGTGCAGGTACTCATTTACAGAGAGGTTGCCTTGGCGTAGTGAATGAAATTCCTTCTTCTTGAGGGTCATCATGCCTAAGGAATATGTGCATGGCGAAAAGCTCGCACAAATTCGCCCGTGTGATGGCTTGAGCATCCACATGTGAGATGTCAGTTGTCCCACCATTCGTGTCGGACCCATGAGCCGGTGTGAAGCAAACAACACCCTCTCACGATCAAGCAGATCGGCGATATCCAACTTCTTACTAATTGCCCGAGCCAATCATCCGCATCCATGGGCTCGCATCGCTTGAAAAAGTTGGTGGACGATCCTCATGAATTCGACATACGTTCTTTGGGGTGGTGGAGTTGGAGTTGGAAATTGGGAAGTCAGAGCTTGTCGGGCTTGATTGTCGTTGATGGACCGAGAGAGCAGCTCGATCGACGCTCTTGATTGGCCATCAATTGCTGCCACTCTGGTTCATTGATTGGGGCACTTCCATTGTTGTTGGCGTGGGCTCCACTTCCTGGGTGACGAGGGTTCACCATCTGTTGTTTACTCCCGAGAGTTAGGGAAGGAGACAAAGGATAGGGAAGAGACAAATAAGAAGAACTAAGGGGATAGGGCAAAACAATATTCCCAAACGAAAGGACCAATCAAAACTTTTCGTAACAACTTTACACAACGTTCATCGATTGAACTCTTAATTTGGTGGAATGGCTCAATGCACGTAATGAGTCTTGGCAAACTTATACTATATGGTCAATGACATCGTATCTTCGCTCGTGGTCTCGACAACGACGCTTTCTTTGACAACTTCACGCCTTCCGGTCTCGTGAACGGAGAAAAGTGTTGGCCATCTATAGAAATTTTATAAAGGAAAGAGGATCCATTTAATATCACAAAATTGTGAGGAGAGAATTAGGTAAGAAGGCTAAAGATAGATAGATGACCCAGATGAGAAGGGAACAATTTATTTTTCTTATTGTATAAAATAAATTTTGAAGTTTTCAACTAACGGCCATTCTAGCTAGGTCACGACCTACAGTCGATATGGCTCTGATACCACTTTGTAAGACCCGAGATTAACATCTCAGATCTTCTGTGCATAACTGAACTAGTCCCATGATCAGTGGCTAGCTCACACAGTAAACAAATGTGATAACACAACCATAAACGTTAAAAGTTATTAAATACAACAGAGTTGATTACAAGATAGCCTTACAGGGCAACATTAAATAAACACAGCGGAAGATAATGAAGAAGTAGTAGGGTCCAGCAATCTGCCACAGGCAATCGACTGGGGTAGCGGCCTAGTCGTCATGATCCACTCCTGAAGCGAAGCTCTTCTCCTATGAAATTTATAAAGCAAGATGAGCACAACTTCCGTGCTCGCAAGTTACACCCGTCAAATAACAGAATGACATGCATACATGGATGTAACAAGGGATGGCTTACAGGGTTAATTTGCATAAATCAGCATTTGACATTAAATACCATACTATGTTCAAAAAGCTCAGATTTTATAAAATCTAAAATTGATCTTGAATTGATAAAGGTAGTGTAGGCACCAACCTAACACCAACATAAACACGGGCACCAACCCGGGGCTGCAACCCATAACTTTTCTCATGGACACCTATCCATGTCAAAACTGTTTTACAAAAGATTTAAAATCGAAGTCTAACTTTGAGTGGCTTTGCCAGCATGCCCATGACCGTGGACACGGCTATTCGAATAGTTTTACACTCTGCAGAGGTTGTACAACTTTACCCACAAGACATGAATTCTCTAGTTGTTTGGCATCCGTCGATACCACCACTCACTACCTTGGGTAAGCAGTCTAGAGTACGTGTCAAGGCCTTTACAATACGCTATCCCACCATAGTCCTCCCTCGCTAAGGTTTCACCCCCTTTGGACTACCCGTCCGCAGGGTTCAGGCCCCCTCTTGCGCCAGGTGGGACTAACAAAAGTAATGAAAGACCACCCACTACAACAGTAGGGACGACCATGATGGAACTTTGCAAATTAATCACCAGGTCCTGCCCATACAGGACATGTGGTAGTACGATGTGGCTTAGCAAGATGCGGCTCAAGACCGGTCCTTAATCGACCCAGCGACAACCACATGAACCCCGGGCCTCAACCTACCCTGTTGAACCTGCATAAACTCGCACCCACTGCACAACCATTTCGCCCAAGTCCAAACCATCATTTTATTTTATCTTTCAAGCAATTGTAAACTCCCATGACACGCCAATGTCAAGGGTACAATTTAAACAACATTTGACTTTTGGTGAAATTCCCAAATGAAACATATGTGATCTATAAGCATGGCTAAGCACAATATTTTCCAAATGATCCTAGTCCATACTATTGTATCAACTAGGTTTTTATCTAAGGTGACAATATGTTTGATTTGATATCAAAATTGGCCATACAAAGGGATTTTAGGCATAACTATAATTTCAAAACAAGGATTTAAATTATCAATATAAATAAGCATGCAGTAATAATTTGAAACAGAACTTAAATAATTTTAAATAATAGGTGCAAGTATGATCAAGAATGTAACTTGCCTTGCTTGCTTAGATGTTGTTCTTAAACGGCGTCGAAATCCGGCCGTCCGAAGTCGTCGAAATCTATACGCGTAAACGATCCGAATTCAAATAATACTCAAATACAAACCAAATAAAATCCAAAAAAATATAAAATAAATACTGGGACGAAGGTATCGACTTTATATGAATCTAGGAAGTTGAATCGACTGGATCGGAGTTCGTATGAGGGAGAACGAAATTCCGGAAGGTTGAAAATCACATGAAATGATAGAATTCCGAAAATACTATTCACTAGAAATTGTATTTCGGATTGAATGGGATCAAGGAAAGAGTTTTATGGACATGGTGAGGATGTACGATGTAGAACATGTCGAGGCGAACCCAACGCCGCAGACGGTTCGTAGGAGACATCGGATAGTGGCGAACGCGACGAGACGCACCTTCGGTTGACATCGCTGCTCCGCAAACGGAGAGGAGTTAGCGGGTGAGGTCTGTGGCGAAATTAAGGAGGAACCATGGGGACGAACGCCACCTTGGTTGGGGAAAACGCGCAAGATTGGCCATGGCGAGGAGAAAGGCGACGACGGCAAAAGGACCGAATAATTAACAGATATTAAATAAAATCTAAAAATTACAAAATAAATACTAAAAATAGTAGATGAATTTAGATGAATTTAGAGGAAGAATCAATGTATTTGGAGTTTGCATGTGAGAGAATTAATTTTGGAAGAAATAAAACGTATGCACAAAGCAAATGGAGTGACTAGATAAAAATACTACGTGCTTCGCTCATGTGGCCGAACAGACAACCAAGAGCTTGGCGCGACTTGGTCCTGGTGCCCACGTGTGCTCGCAATAGCGTCGGCGAGAGAAGGAGAGCATCATGTAAAGCACGCGATGCGGCCAAGGGTGGAGACGATGCGGCGAGCTAGCTCGACGGCGACGTAATTCACAATGGAAGAAGCTTCGCCTATAGCTTAGATGGTAGCGTTGCCGCGAATCCACGACGCTCCGACGGCCGCGAGGGGTGGAATGGAGAGAGGAGGACGGGATGCGGTGCTCACCTCGGTGGTGGTGGAACGTGTGAACGACTGGCGGAGGCGAGGACGACACGACGCCGGCGCGGCGTGGCTCACGGCGGTGCGGATGTTCCGGCGATGTTCGCGAAGGCGATGGGAGGACGGCGAGAACGCCACGAGGCGGCTTAGCGATGCCGCCGATGATGCCTGGGCTCCACCGTGAGGCACAATTGGTCGATGAACCGCGTCGCCTACGGGCTTCAACTCTAAAATTCGGCCAAGATAGGGGGAGAGGGGAGAGGTGATTTCGGGGAATGGGTTGAGGATGGAGAGGGCCTCCTGGTGCTCCCTTTATATATAGGAGGAGGGGTTTCAATCACCGGTATTTCGCCTGAGAAGATGCGACATTTTCGGGTGTAGTTGAAGAACGATTCAAACGGCGAAATTGGTTACATGCAAAGGAGGAACCGTTCAATTGATGGTGTGGCAACGTGGGTGAGGTTAGAGCGACCTCCCTTTCAAACGGAATTGGTTTTAATGCACCGAGTGTGGAGAAAGAGGAGAAATAGCGAAGGTCGCCATTAATGGCTACTTGGAGCTCTACTGCTCAGTGAATGGTCGCGCAGAGCAAGAGGAGGGGAGGAGAGGCGCGCAGTGGTCGGGAATGGGCGGCGTGCCGAGGGGCGGCGCCGGCGAGGTGGCGCTTGGGTTAGCGGTGGCCGGCCATGCATCTTGGTTTTGAGAAGAAACAACAAAACAGAGAAGAAATGTCGGGAGGAGGAAGAAGATAGGAGAGAGAAGAGAGGGAATAAAGGAGTGAATGATGGCCTTTAGTTCATTGAAAGAAGGAAAGGAAGGTGGTAGCACGTGTTAGGTTAATTGAGTCACACTGGAGCAATAAAAGATGGGTGACCAATTGGGAAACAGGACTATCGCAGAAGAAAAAATATATTTTTTTAATTACAACTGGTCCGAACAATTCATGAGTGTTGTCCGAACATATTTTTTTATTATTATTTATTTTCGAAATAAAGATTAAGCAATAAATCAAATATTTTTAGAACATAGCAAATAGAGTCCAAAATTTCTAGAAAAAATTATAAAAATTTCTTAAATTATTTTGGATTTAATAAAAATAATTTCAACTTAAGGTTGGCTATTATTTTTGCACATAATTTATTTTGGCTTTAAAGTAATTAGAAAAGCTTTGAAAATTCCGAAAATTCTAGAAATTATTATTTTTACTTTAAACCAATAAAATCTCAGAAAATTTAATAAATTTTATTTTTGTTAATTTTAATTTTTTTAGGAAATTCAAGAAAAGCAAATATTCTCTTTTAATTTTTTTCTCAGAAATTCTAACAAATTCATAACTTTATTAACTTTATTTTTGGTAACATAATTTGGGATGTTACAGGGTGATTCATGCAATTTAGTTTATCAAAGTGGGCTGCCACTTTGGTATTGTTTGAACTATATATGTATCAATGTCATGTGTATTTCTTTTGCTAAAATTTTGTTTGCTAAATGGCAGTTACAAACTAGTATGTGTAGGGTTGGAAAAACTGTGTGCTTTATGCAAAACTAAGCCCTTATGGCCTCTCCTTTGAACAACACTAGCATGTATAATTTTTGTTTTGTGTAAGTCTTGTGAATACATTTTCATACTCAACTGGTTTGTCCACTTGCTGCAGGTAAGGAAGATTATGCGCTTGATCAGTTCGTTAGCGTCGATTTTAGTGACACTAACGAATGACGCTATTTCTAACTCCCATTCGGTTGCTTTTGGGGATGGGTACACCTAGCTGGGCTTTTGGTTTAATTTTTGTTGTTTTCGCTGCGTACTTGTTTAATCTTTTGAATTTGGTCGGTCAACCATTTATGTAAAAGTTATGGACATAAGTCCTATGTTGTATGCCACTTTGTTATACTATTGTATGTCTTGTGGAATGGCTTTGGATGACATTGTTAAGGATATATGCGTGTTAGTCGCTGGTCTTGGGAGCTAACACAGGACACATATCCGATGTTTTGAAATCCTCTTTGATTCATTTAAGTGTGGGCTTGGGTTGTTGGGAACTGGCCACCATGTAGCACGCACAGAGGTGTGGTATGCATGATATCCGTGGCTCTAGCTCGGCCGAGTCCTCCTACTTAAATCGATTTAAATTGGATTTTAATTCTTAGAGGCCTAGAGTTATTCTTGTAAGACCGGGAAGGTCTAGGTCTTATGAAAATGACCCAGGGTCCCCACAAGTTTCCACGCCTGCAATGTATGTGCGAAGAACTTGCGAAGTTCATTCAGTCCACACGTCCGACCACCGCCGCCCAGGCATACTAAACGTGCGAGAACATCCTCGTAAGAGAATCTTATGCACACATCGATTTTTCACACCTTACGTTGCATTCCACATAGTCCTAATTTTATCCGCGCATAATGGCAACCCGAGATGCATTGCAACTTATTCCAATAGATCGACGGCTCGGAGATGTACGATAGGGCATTCATCCAACAGAAGTACATGTTGAACTACGCGATGCGAGCCGAGACCTTTCAGCGACGGAAACCTTACGTACCCGACCCTATTGAAGAGGCACCCGTTGAGAAGGGGAAAGATCCTGCTAGTGAGACCGACGACCTAGAGCCCCCTGTTGCCCTAGCACACTCCGGATCGATGAGGTAAGTGATGCTCAAATCACATCCTACTTATTGATTTTGCCTTGCATCATGCTATCATCATGCAATCGTCCAGCCTGTCTCGTAGAACATGAATGACTTCGACACTCGTTGTCGCCGTGGGTAGTCTCGAGACAAGGGCAAGGGGCCGATGCGCCACCAAGACTAATTTTGATCCTATTTTTTATTCCAAAAAAGTCATGCGTGTATCTTAGGTGTTTTCCAGTTTGTTGATTCAAGCATACTGTCGTTTGTAATACATGTAACCAAACCATGCGTGGCATGTAATTCACAAATTACATTGTTTATTATGAAATTTCATCAATTTTATATTTCAAATTTTAGTTTGCAACTCCAAATGAAATGATGACAGACGACGAACACACATGCGCTCAGGAATCCGGGCCACAAGAGCGGAGGTGCCACATTGTGGTGCTCATCCGGGCTAGGGGGACCGACGGAGGGATGTCGTGGCTTGGGGGCTTGGACAGGCCTTGTTCGGGCACCACGGGCACAAACGCACCTCATCTGGCTCCTAGGGGGGCGACACAAGCTACATGGCGGCTTAGGGAGCGTCCCCCCCACAATCGGTCAAGATAGGATCCGAGCATGGGAGACACAGATACGTGTCACACACCGGGACATCTGCCAAAAATGCCATTACGACGCGTCGACAACCACTTTAGGTAATAACAGCACTAACAGTGCCATTTAAGGCAAAAACTCTAATTTGTAGGCATGGGGTACCTTGTTGCAACATTTAGGGCAAAAACTCTAATTTATAGGCATGGGGTACCTTGTTGCAAATAGTGCATAGAAAAAAGTAGCAAAAGACACAAATTTTACATGGAAAACTCTTTCGGGAAAAGCCACGAGTGCACGAATGCAATATCACTATAAGAGGAGCTATTTACAATGAAGGTATTACTCTTCCCTATGGACTAGAGAGATATATTCATAGTGGTAGATGAAAGACTCTGTGTAGTAATAAAACTATGAGTTGGAGTAGAAAACGAAATTTGTATCACACTCAAACTCAATTCATATCACACTCAAACTCAACATACCTCATGTGTTGTATGCAAATGCAACAACCATTGCAAATGTCGTAATGTGTATTCATATCTGGAATAATCATTTTTTTTACAACTATGCCCTGCTTGGTCGAGCTTGGGCTCTAACTTCTCTAGCCTAGAAGTTGGAGCCTTAAAGAAGAAGTTGGAGCCAACAAATGATAGCATTTGGCCCAAATTCTAGATCCAAATAGTAGTTAGAGCTTGTTTGGACAAGGATTCTCATAGGGCTTTCATAAGAAAGCTTAATCCGACGAAATGAGTGGATTTTTCTTTCCTCCAAAATTCAATGAAATTAATGCACTTTAAACGGGACCTGGATGTTTTTGAAAATTTTACGCTCTCCCAAAATATTCCTCCCATCTTGACCATTCTTTCCTTTCCGAGGCACATGAATATTTTTAACAAAAATGCTTCACACATGATGTTTGACGTCTAACACCTATACGACGAAACCGATTTCATATGTAGTTAGGGCCTATTTGGCATAGCTGCTGCTTTTTTGAAAAGTAGCTTCTAGTTGGGTTGTAGGGCTGAACAGCTGAGTTTAAGACGTTTGGTGTTTGGTAGCCTGGCTTTTAAGTCAACTAGCTAGAGCTTCTAAGTTGAGAAATGTCTTAAATGCCGCTAAGAGAAATGATGCAATTAATGACAGTTAATGACAACTAATGACTATTAACAGCAATTAATGATAATTGATGACAATTAACGATAACTGATGTCAATTGGCGTTAATTAACTACAATTAATGACAATTACCGATAGCTAACGACAATTGAGGTTTTTTGTTTTTGCATCTGGACCGGATCCATTTCGGGTTGTTGTGTTAGATATGTATATAGCTTAGGGTGTACTTTGTGTATTGCTCTACCCTGTACATGTTATATTGACCTTGGCCCATTGGAATATATCAAGAGTTCATTCTAACATAGTATCAGAGCATATGGCTCTCTCCCCCACCAGGCCTAACCCTAGTCATTGCCACCGTCGTCAGGCCATTGCGACTAGAGCATCGCCCCTCCCTCTCTTCCTCTTCTCCCAACATCCTCTACTCCCAGCGGCCTGAGCGTCGCCCCTCCCCTTCTCCAAGAGAAGATGTGCCATCACCCTGCTCGGATTCGATCACCCAAGTTCGGATCTACGGAGGATGCCCCGAGCCAACACCGCTGCTACCCTCACTCCGACCCCGAGCACTACTACCTCCCTAAGGTATCCGTGGCACCTCCTCCTTTCCCTGGAGCGTTATTGCCTCTCTGACCGAATCCGCGGCTCCTCCTCCTCTCCGCTGAATTTGCTTCTGCTCCGCCCGAGCACACCTCTGCTCTGGCCCCGAGAGCTGCCGCCTCCCCAACCAGATCCTCATCCTTTCCCTAGAGCGTTATTGCCTCTCTGACCGGATCCGCGGCTCCTCTCCTCTCCGTCGAATTTGCTTCTGCTCCGCCCGAGTGCACCTCTGCTCTGGCCCCGAGAGCTGCCGCCTCCCCAACCGGATCCTCGGTGGCCCCTCCTTTGCTCCCACTGGACGCGACACCACCCTACTCTCGGCCGACCCCTCCACTGTTGGAGATATGCCCTAGAGGCAATCATAGAGATGATGATATTTTGTTGTATCCATGATTTAATAAATGTTCCTTGAATATTGCCTTTGTGTTGATTAATAAGTATGTGACTTGTTTGTGAAACTCTTTACTTATATGGTTATTCTAAAGTTGTCTCTAGTCGGAGTTCATGTGAGGACACACGTGAATGATGGATTAGCACATGTATCGGTTGATGACCATGTTTCACAGGTCATAGACATGGAGATGTCAAACCAATAATGTGAACACATGTTTAGAACATGGGGTTGGACCGACCCAAACTGAGACATAGCAATTATACTTATGGTTCTCTCTACACAATGTGTACGCCTTGTCCTTAAACCTGAGATTGTCGCATGTACTTGAGATGTAAATCGACCTACTTAGGGGCTATCAAACGCTACTCCGTAACTGGGTAGTTATAAAGGTAGCTTTCGGGTTTGTCATGAAGCATGTTGCGAGGCATGGTCAGTCGAGATGGGATTTGCCCCTCTCTACCTGAGAGAGATATCTCTGGGGCCCTCGAGTCATCGAATCCAGAAATGCATGGCCATGCTACTTAAGGTTAAGAGTTAACCTAGTAATGGATTCCGGATCACAGGATCGAGAAAGAGTGGTCAGCTTGGAGCTCGATCGAATATCGTGAGGCAAAGGGATTGGCATGTACATAACGTTGTGATGGTTCGTCCGATATGATCTTTGTGTACGTTTAGGAGTTGGCACGTCTTGCTAGAGGCCGCTACCAACTATTAACCAAGTATGTGTACTCGCGTCATGTCTAAAAATACGTGAACCCATAGGGTCACACACTTAAGGGGCTGAAGCCTAATTCAGATTGGATCCGAATTAGACTGGACATTGAGTCCTAATGGGCCTCTATTTGTAGAAGCCCATTGTAAGGACGTCTATAAAAGGAGGGCAGGGGCGCACAAGATTGAGGGATGAGTTTTTTTGTGACATCCTCAAACCCTAGCCGCCACCCCTCCCACGCCCTAGTCGCTCGCCCGGATCTAGTAGTTCGGCGTGCATCACTTCCTCCCATACGTGTGGATACCTTTGAAGGCGTTGCATCTGTAGCGTTGGGACGAACCGCAAGAGAGGAGCTGTACGTGGGACGCCACGATGAGGACGAGGAAGTAGTACGACTACTCTGCCCCGACGTGCTGCATCAACTTAGTACGACTACTCTGCCCCGACGTGCTGCATCATCTTCCGCACCTGCGCGTCTAGTGGTAAGACCGTGATCTATAACTGCAGTGATCTTGGTTTACGGGTAGAATTTTTTTAATTTGCGCTAGTGTAGCCTACCCGTTTCCCTACATCCACCTCTGCTCTGGCCAGATGAGCCCTACCCATGCTTTAACCCAGCACTAGATCCCCCTCCTAGTTCGCCTCGACTCTCAAAACACACCGCCTCCTCTAACGCCACCACCGCTTTGGATTTTGCTTCTCGAGCTTACCCTGGTTGCTCCGCCCAAGTTCGCATCTTGCCCTCCACCCCGGGCTGACACTGCCATCCCTTTGTCGCCCTGAGCGATCTTTGTCAGCCACCGTACCTCCTAGACAGAGGGTGAGCGATGCCTCCTCACGCGAGCCAGGGCCGCCAATGACGAGGTTGCATCCTTCCGTGCATGGCTCACTGAGGTGAAGGCCACTACATTGCGAGCCCACATCGAGAAGCTATGAGCCCATTCGATGCCTCTGTCTTGGGCCTCGGGCTGCCGCCACCGCTGCCCATGCCTTAGACCACCGCTTTTGGCCCTACTCCGAGCTCATGTCCTCTTACTCTTGGGCTCTACTCGTTTGTCTCTTGCTTCTCAGTAGTCTTCCTCACCTTCGCCACCTCCCTCATCTGGTATCTTGTCTCTGTGGATCTTGCACTCTAGTGCTTCTTTTCACTTCACACCAGCCAATCAGCCATTACCCTTGCCTCTTTTTTTGATGTGTCCTCTACTGCTTCCTTTGCTTAGTGGCACCATCATTTGGGTCATCTCTGTGGATCGCGATTGTCATCTCTAGTAGGTCGTGGTCTTCTTGGGTCTATTTTTGGTGACTCCTCTTTACCTTGTATGGGTTGCAAGCTTGGCAAGCAGCTGCAGCTCCCCTATCCCTCTAGTGATTATGTCTCTACCCATCCATTTGCTGACATTTGGGGTTCGGCTCCTTTTGTTTCGAAAGGGGGTCATCGATACTATGTGATATTTATTCATGATTATTCTCATCAGACTTGGATCTTGGTACCTCTCTTCCTGTTGCAGGCCGAGCTACCCTTTCCACTTCTTCTTTTCATGTTCTTGCAGTCTCTCATGTTCCTTAGCTTACTATGAAGCTTATGTCAGCTGGTCATATCACTGATCACGATTGTTGTCGCATAGGGACTCTGCTTGCTATTGGCCCTCGGCGTTGTGATTCGCGGCATCTTTGGGAGCTCAACTGGCTACATCTTCCTTCTACTGTCTCCACTAGGGATGGCAATTGTGCCTGATTATCCGTGTGCCTGTGGGTAAATACCCTAATGGAGCTGGGTATGGGCTATTTTTTTTGCCCACGGGCATGAATACGGGGGAAATTCTCTGCTCGTCGGGCAAACAGGCACAGGTGAGCTCTACCCGTACCCGCCTCGCCCATTTACCCGCAATATGGATTGACATGTGGGTCCACGAAAAACCCTAGGGTTATCACTCAGTCACACACACAAATACAACTCCCTCAGTCCCTCTCCCCTCCCGGTCTCCCCAACCCTTGAACCCTTTCTCTAGCCGCCACAACCGAAGGGCCGAGTGCCCGACTGCCCGAAGCTGCCGCCCCCTCCTCCTCTCGGCCGACTGCCGGCCCCACCCTGCCGCCGCTCCTCCTCCCAGTCCCGGCGCACCTACTCCTCCCAGTCCCAGCGCCTCCCAGTCCCGGTGCACCTCCTCCTCCCAGTCCCAGGCTCCCAGCGCACCTCCTCCCGACCAGCTGTTGCCGCTCCTCCTCCCGGCCGGCTGTCGCCGCTCCTCCTCCTCCAGATCCGCCCCGTCCTCCTCCCGGCCGGCTGCCGCCCCCGCCCTGCCACCGCTCCTCCTACGGGTACCGGCGGACCTCCTCCTCCAGATTCACCCCATCCTCCTCCCAACCGGTGGCCGCCCCCGCCCTGCCACCACTCCTCCCAGTCCCGGGCTCCCGACTGACCACCTCCTCTAGATCTGCCCCGTGCCCCCTCCTCCTCCCGGCCGGCTGCCGCCCCCTCCCTACCGCCGCTCGACCGAGGTACTGAAAAGTATGATTGGAAAAATATTTGTGCCATTTGTATGCAGGATCTGCCCCACCTATTTGTGCCATTTGTATGTAGGATCTGGCTGGAAAAATACGACTGGAAAGTATTAGTAGAAAATATAATACTCTGATACTTTGAAAAACATGTGCATAGCGCAGTACTGTATAAATGATAAAAATGATTCGAAACCCTTCAGCACACTTCCGAATTGATTAGACTCTTGTAGGTAGGTGGTCTTCGTATCATAAACCTGCTAGCATATAGACATTACCATAAGTTGTATGATTCAAAATAATAATAGCAATAATGATAAAAGCATGAGCAGTATAACTTCTTTGCTTGCTTTGACATTTGCCCAAATCCTATCAGTAGATATTGTCGCATTTAGCTATAACTTATGTAATAATAGAAAAGACGACACCATACCAAGAAATTTTATAAGTACTTCGACAAGGTTAAGCACATGCCAAGTTTTATAACAGAATTGAAAGCATTTTTGCATGCATCGGCGTCAGTAAAATAACCTCACAAGCATCTTTGGCCTCACGTTTGAGTACACCAGCAGCTTCCCTACCCCCTTCACTAATTACTAGTATACTTGTCAAGAACAAAAATTCAAGAACTGCGCAAAAGATATGGAATTGAAAATTCCTAGAAAAAAATGATGTAACCTACACAGTTAGAAACACTACAAAAAACATGTAGCTCACCGGTTTATGGACATGTTTTTCATCTATTTGTTGAACGGTTGAAATTGAATCATTTCTGTATGTTCTACTCTTGTTGTAAACTTAATTTGTTTATGTGTGAGCAACTATGTCAGTTTGTATTTTTATTTTATTTGTTGAACTTAATTAGTTGTCTTGTTGAACTTGATGTGTGAATTGTGATGAATTTTATTAGTTGTTGAATGTGTGAATTGTGATGAATTTAATATGTGCATTGTTTATGTGTGATGAGCATGCTCGTGGGCGATGGGTACCCAGTTACCCATGGGCGACAATGCATGGTTTGCGGGAAAATGGGCATGCCCGCGGGCGACGGGCATGGGCAAGATTCTTCGCCCGTCATCCTTCACGGACATGCCCATGGGGGGAAATCAGGGTAGCGGCATGGGTATGGGTGAGCACTACCCGTGCCCGTCGCGCCAATTGCCATTCCTAGTCTCCACCAGCCAGTCAGCAACTACCACTACCTCTAGTCTTGCTACGTTCTCCACTACTTCCTTCACTCAGTGGCACCATCACCTGGGTCATCTCTATAGACCGCGTCTATCGTCACAAGTAGGTCGTGGTGTTCTTAGGTCTATTTCTAGGGACGCCTCTTTACATTGTATGGGTTGCAAGCTTAGCAAGCCGCTGCAACCCCTCTATCCCTCTAGTGACTCTGTTTCTACTCGTCCTTTTGATCTTGTTCACTCCGATGTTTGGGGTCCGACCCCCTTCATTTTGAAAGAGGGTCACCGATACTATATGATTTTTATTTATGGTTATTCTTGTCATACTTGGATCTACTTCATGTCCTCTCGCAATCATGTACTCCTTATTTACTAGAGGTTTGTCACCATGGTTCACAATCAGTTTGATTCATTGATTCATGTTTTCCGTGCTGATTGTTGGTGAGTACCTATATACTGCTTTGTATTGTGCTTCTCATCGAGCAGGGTACTCTTGTTCTAGTGTTCACGCTCAGAACAGTGTCTCTGAGCGTAAGTATCGTCACTTGCTTGAGATAGCTCACGCTCTCATGCTTACCTCTTCTATTCCACCTCACTTCTGAGTTGAGACTGTTTCTACTACAATTTTCCTCATCAACATGCAGCCTCCCACTGCTCTTCAGGGTTCTACTCCTGTTGAACATCTCTACGGTTGGGCTCCCAAGTACAGTCACATTCGTTGTTTTCGGTTGTGTCTGCTTCGTCCTTCTTCCACCCCGTGGGTGCACCAAACTGACTGCTTAGTTTGTTGAGTGTTTTTTCAAGAGTTCATTCCAACATGTTGCAATGGGATCGAACCCATTTCCATCTTAAGAAATTTGTAGCCAATATGAAAAATTCCAAGGAAAAAATGTTGCAGAAAATTCATCTTCGTAGGAAGTTTCCTCTTCACAAGAACTTCATCGGGCAGAAGAAATGTCATGGAAAATTTTGAAAATCAGAAAAAGAATGGCAGCTCGAGACAACGGAACAAATGAACAAAGGGGAGGAGACGCAAGGACCACAATGAAACCCGCTGGATCCGGTGGCCGGAGTGGTGGGAGACGCTAGACCGGCGAGGACGAGGGGATCTTAGTGAACTCGATGGATGCACTACTACAAAAGAGGCAATACTAGACGCCTCATCACAGACGGTACCCCAAAAACCGTCAGTGTTGTAATTATCACAGACGATTTTACAATCACGACCGTCTATGTTACTAGCAATGGGTAGAACTGTGTGTGATACATCAGATATCACATACGGTTTTTAATAAGAACCATCTGTGATTATTGTAGACTTCACAGATGGTTTTTAAATATAATTGTCTATGATATGTTCAAGACGGTTCTTAACAAGAACTATTTGTGATAATTTTGTATCACAGATGGTTTGTGGTTGGAACCGTCTGTGATATGTTCAAGCCGCTTCGGCTCCCGCGTGATGCATCTCTTCGTCTCGCGTACTGATGTTACGATGCGTCTCTTCGTCCCGGTTTGTGATACATTTTAAAAGAATGATCATCCGCCACCGAAGATGAATCCCCACATAGCTCTACTCTCTTTCGCACCCTCCATCAACAACCATCGCTACGATATTGAAAACTCATAAACCGTCGCGCGCCATGGTGAGCATGCGGAGCAAGACGGCGAGGACCAAAGCGAGGAGGTGTGCGATCGCTGTCACTCTTCCTCACGATGTCATCATCAACATCATCGGCCTCGTGACCGCAAGCTCT
Source organism: Ampelocalamus luodianensis (assembly GCA_036346255.1). Classification (NCBI taxonomy): domain Eukaryota; kingdom Viridiplantae; phylum Streptophyta; class Magnoliopsida; order Poales; family Poaceae; genus Ampelocalamus; species Ampelocalamus luodianensis. Next base: position 27,685,715 of record CM070625.1, read on the forward strand.
CCTTAGCCCATGGCTGACCTCTGTAACCTATGAGCCACGTATGTATTTATATACCTACAAAAATACATACTACTGTTTGTGGCGGCAACCAATCCATGCATGCATACAAGTTACTGTTTTTTATATTATTTTTTAGGGAAACATGTCACTAATCTGACTAGCAACAACACCCTTAATTTGGCCTTTCAATTTTCTTTGATGGAGTAACTCTGACGTCTTGAATTGTATACGTATATTGGAGTTGTAAGGCCATGTACATGGCATCAAAGGAGCACGCCGCGGAGGCGCATGGCGCTAGAGCAGGAGAAGGCGATAAAGTGGCTAGACAACTAGCGCTATGTGAGGACCCGGTTTATTCGCTTGTACCGCTAACCATCCACTTGGTCCCGACTGCCAAAAGACATACAACTAGATAAGTACACAGCGGAAGCAAAAGAGTCATAAGATGGCGATAAACAAAAGCCAATCAGTATGCCATTACCCACAAGGCAACCAACCGGACCGCCAAGCTAGTCGTCCCAGAACCCGCACATCTCGCAAAAGTAAGGCCCTTGGGGCTCACCTTCTTCCTCGCAACAAAACAATTAAGCATAGCATCAGTACAAAAATTGTTTTTGTACTGCAAGACCGACGTGTGAGATAACAGAACTATAATTAACTACATGCACGCTTTATTTAAGTGGAGGAGGCTCGACTTATTTTCAGCATAAAGCAAGTTTTCTTTGCAATAAGGTAGTACATTTAAAAGCAAGTTTGCAATTAATTCTTATTGTTCAAATAACAGAAACAAAAATAACAATAGATAGATGACAACAACAACCCGAAGTGACTAACCCAATAGCCACCACAACAATAGCATGAAGTACCCTTCATACCACCCATGTCAAGTTTAAGTTTTAAAAGGTTGTAGTCTAGTTCTTGTGGGAAATAACCAAGCGTGTCCATAACCTAGGGCGAGGCTATTCGAATAGTTTTAACCTGCAGGTGTACCAATGTACCCACACGATGAACCGCCTTTCCACCACCACGGTTAGCATACTTCCTTTGGTATGCGAGCACGGCTAAATCTAACAAGACGCTTTCCAATGGACGATGCTAATTAAGAGCCGCAACCCACGGAGAAAGACACATTAGACAACCTACTTAACCTACCCGCTAATGCTCCTCCAAACACCAAACACAAAACACCCACCAACCAGCTCATAATTAACACCTTCCAAAGTACTTAGTCAAGAGAGGTTCCATATCCCTCTCGCGTGGTTAGCACGCAACAATTGCTTGGATCAATGGCACAAGTAACTCGGTCCTTAGGGACTTAGGCACCATTCCATTCACAACCAACAGATCACACCAACATACCATTGTGCCCAAGTCAAGATATAGTTTTTGTTTTCAGTTTTTGATTTGCAAGTTAGTAAAACACAAGGATTGGACATAATGGAATAATATAAGTATTTGTTTGATCAAGACCATCGACTAAGTCGATGATCGCCCAATACTACCGATAACTAGGCATGGCTAAGCAATATTTATTCGCAATCTACTAAGTGACAAGAGCTCATCCAACGAACTCTAATCACAGCAAATAACCTAGGCACAGGTAGTAGAGGATAATTATTTACCTACAGATTATGCAACTAGAGGATTAACTAATCAATTTAACAATAAAATAGCAATGCATACATACAAGTTAAACAAAATATTAGACTTTAAAAGTAATGGGATCAATTGGGAAATGATCAAACTGCTTGTCTGGCTACTGTTGCTCACTATGCTGCAGAGGATCACTCTCAAGGATGGCACAATCGTCGGAACCTACCGAAAGAGCGAAAAAGAACCGATAAGAACAAAGAAAACGAAAAAGACTCTAAAACCAAAATGCTCCAAATGCTCTGAAAATTTTACAGCAGCAAGAGCAAGATTTAAAATGAATTTAGAAACAAGAACCAACTGATTTGGACTCTTAATGCAAAAGTTATGCTCAAAACAATGTGGTTCGGCTGAAAAAATGCAATCTGTTACTGTTCACATAATTAAATTGTTTGGTGAAAATTTCTAGAAAGGTGGTGTAGCTGAAATTTTTATGGTAGGTAGTTACTGACATCTTAAGGCTAACACAAGTGGTCTCACCTCAATAAGAGTTAAAATGATTTAGTTATGATTTTTCTAAGTTATAAATCTCAGGTATGATTAATTTCAGAAATAAAGACTACTTTAAACCTATACTATGCTAAAGTACTTTAACAGATGCATTTATAGAACTTTAGTTTATTAAATTTGGAGCTACAGAGAAAAAGATATGCATTTTTGAAGTTTAAAACAATTAATAAAGTGCAAATAAAAGCTTACGGAACTTATTCTGGAAAACCGATTCAAACTGGGGAGGTCGTGGGCCGTTGATCAAGAATCACACGGCACACGGGCACGCGCGAACTCCACCACGAGCACTGGCGCCAAGGCCTCATCGCGCTAGGGAGGTCTTAGCCGTTAGATCCGCACTTGATGGTCTAGATCCGACGAAGGAGGTCCTTGAGGTGGAGGTCTAGAGAGGAGACCGGACGGTGAGATCCGAAGGAGGAGGTCGTTGCGGCTAAGATCTACTGAGGAGGTCTCAACTGCCAACGATTCCACCGATGGATTTAGATCCAATGGCCCAGACCAACATCGCATCCGGAGGGGGTCCGAATGTTCTCTAGATCTGAGCCGCAGATCTCGAGATGGACGACCAAGAGAGAAACTAAGCGATAGAGTTGTAAATAGACTGAGGAGGTCTAGCCCGTTAGATCTAGATCTAATGGTCTAGAGCTGACGGGGAGGTCCTAAAGCTACGGATCTACACGGAGGAGGTCCTAGACGGTCACGATCTCCAGGGGGAGGTCCTGAACGGCTAAGATGAAAACGAGGGAGATCGGGACGGCTAAGATCTCACGGGGGAGGTCCTAGACGGTTCAGATCTGAGCGAGGAGGTCCTAGACGGTCACGATCTCCAGGGGGAGGTCGTGAACGGCTAAGATGAAAACGAGGGAGATCGGGACGGCTAAGATCTCACCGAGGAGGTTATGGATGGCCATGATCTTCGCGGGGAGGTCCTATGAGACAGGTGTTTAACAGAGAGAGGTCTTGCGGCCTTCTTCACAAAGGACCAGAGGTGGTCTTTTTGTAAAGAGGACCTCAGGGGTGGCTTAGGGGTGGTTTTTATAAAACGACTAAGGGAGGTCTTTTTGCAAAGAGGACCCCAAGGCGGAGGGTGATCCTAACGGCTGGGATTTAACCTACGGAGGTCTTTAACGGCCAGGATTTCAGCGGGGAGGTCCTGGCAGCTAGAGACTTATACTAGGAGATCTAACGGTCAAGATCAAATGAAGAGCTCATGAACGGCTATGACCACAACAAGGAGGTTCTAAGACTTAGGCTTAAACAGAAAAAGGGATCGACGGTTAGATCTAACTCGGGGTGATCCTAGACGTCCGCGGAGAACTCGGGGAGGTCCTGGCACTTAATGACACCCACGGCTTGCCGACAAGAACAACATTTAACCCTAATGATTAGGCTCTCGGACAACTTAAATGCTAATCATTGGGCTACAGCACTTGTCCGAGTAAGGCACGACAAAAACATGAACTCGTTTTTTAGCTCACCGCCGGCGATGGGGACCTCGCCGGCGAGAACCAAAGGCTCGGTTGGGTTCCAAATAGTGAGAAGAACCTAAAGGTACCGAAAGCTAGGGCTAGAGCGCATCCTACCAGCGGCTAGCCGGAGATGACCGAAGGAGACCAAATACAGCAAAACGAAAAGCTAACGAGGTCTAAAAGAACCAGGTTTTCAACACTACAGTACTAACCTAGGAATGAAGAAGGTTCAAGAATGGTCGCAGGAGCTCCGGTGACGGTGGTGCTCACTGGAGTTGGTGAAGACGACCAATCTGGCCCCGAAAACAGGCTCCCCAAATTGTCAACCTCTGTGAAGGTTAAACAAAACAAGTTAGGGAGACAAAGTTGACCAAGACGACAAAGTGACAGCCAATATTGCAATATTGAACCACTGGAGCTCGAAGGTCGCCTGGGAGCTCCAAGGTCCAGCAATGGTGGCAGAGGCTTTCGGGTGTTTTGGGCTCAAGAGCAGAGAAAGAAGCTAGGGGTGCAAGAATGGATCCAAAGAAGCCTAAGGGAGAAGCTTGGGCTCAATATATAGCCAGAGAGGAAGAACAAAGGCAGTGTCCACAGTTTCAACAAGCTAGGACACTCGACATGATGGGAGTAGGTGTCAGAGAGACTTTTGAGCAAAAGGGGCTGCTAGACATTTAATGTTGGCAGCACATAGCCGTTTGTCAGCCCTAGAGTTGACAAGGCACTGCTCTCTACTGACATGCACAAAGATTGACAACGACAAGGCCCCACCAGTCAGTGAGAGAACCAAGGAGGACTGGTCAACAAGTGTAACTACGAAATCATGAGCTCCCACTAGGGTGGTCTCGAGCGGTTGGATGAAAATCCCAGATCAACCACTTGGCGATGCTCGGCAACAAAGGAGGTCCTAGAGAACATGAGGAGGTCGTGCGGGTAAGAGGTGCTTCATCATCGACCTCACACTCGTCTTCGTGCACCCAGGGACATGTAGCGCGGCCCGTGTGCCTCAAGCTTAGGGTGATCAAGATCAAAAGACGGCCATAAGGCATGGCCTCATTTTCGTGCACAAGTTGGCCTCCTCCTCCCACTTGGCCAGTATCGGCAACCCGAAGGCCTGCTTCATCATCAGCCTCACACTCGTCTTCGTGCACCGGCGTGCGGCGTTGCCTCAAGCACTACACCTACGTGCTTGGCCTCCTCCTCCACACGCCGTGCGAAGCACTACGAGCCGATCGAGGGCAAGCCGGCCGGCTACATGTGCGAGATAGCCAAGAGGACCAACCGGGAGTGCACGCGGTTCGAGAGGCGACGTGGAAGAAGATGGTCGGGCCGCAGGGGCGGGTGTTTGTGCTGCTGGAGGATGGCCACTAGTGCACGAGCACCGGCTGCGGTGTGACGGAAGGGTGGGGCAACTACGTCATCTTCTGTAGTGATGTCTGTAGGATTTGGCATGAGTACACCAAGTTCTATGCACAAGTGTTGAACTACTTGTCGTAAAATTAGCAGTTTTAGCAAATATTCATATATAATTTCAGTTGTAATAATCATAGTTAATGCATAAAATTAACACATATGGTTTTTTTTTCTTAAAACCGTCTTTGATAATTAACTCATCACAGATAGTTTGTATTAAAAACCGTCTGTGATATTTCGCTGCCCAAACTTTCAAACCGAAGCGACACTGCGACCTCTCAACTACTTCAGATTGGTTCCGCTACCCAAATCCCCTTTATATATACTACCTCCCTCAAACCGAAGTGGTGCTGCCTCCCCCAAACAGATCAAAGAGCCCCATCCCCCGACGACGTCAACTACCGTCTTGAGCTCCTCGGCCTCCGGTTGTGACGCCTCCCCCAAATAGAGTGTCTTGTGCAGTGTCACCATAGTGACACAATGGTGACGCTGCTACTGCCTCTCCTTCATCACCGGTGACGCTTGGATCTGAAATTATGAAATTGATGGTTGGATCTGAAATTAAGAAATTGATGGATGGCTAGGGTTTCGACCATATAAATCTTGTTGCTTGTGTGTGTGAAAATTAATTGTTGATGCCTCTAGTTCTTGTGATGATTGATGGATGGCTAGGGTTCCAGCCATGTAAATCTTGATATATGATTATGCATGTGGAAATTAATTGTTGATACCTCTAGTTCATGTGACGATTGATGGATGGCTAGGGTTTTGTAACAGCCCAAATTTCAGATTTCAGTAAAAATTTAAAATTTATTTATTGCTGTGGAATTTTTGGAATTTTTAAAAGCTTTTATAATTATTTTAAAGTCAAAACAAATTTAATTGCAAAATTAAAAGCCAACATAAAGTTGAAAATAATTTTATTAAGTCCAAAATAAATAAGGAAATTTCTGTGAATTTTTCCATAATTTTTGGAATTATTTTGCTATTTTCTAAAGCTTTATTGAATTACCAGAATTAAAACAAATAAGAAAATCAAAAGAAAATTAAAAACTCAGTTTGGGCCGAAACCCAAATCTCCGGCCCAAACCTCCTCCCACGCGCGGCCCAACCGGCCCACACCCCCGCGCCCCTTCCTTCCCACGCGCATCCACCATTAGATCAAAATCCAACGCACGCGCCGTACACACGCGCCTCCATCCTATCTCCGCCGTTGGATTCAAACCCCACGACCCACACCTATCCCTTCTCTCTCCCTTCATCACTCGCAACATCGGCTGTTAGATCTTAAACCAACGGACAGATCCTGGTACCCCTTCGGAGCCCGAACATCCTCTCGATATGAACCCTCCAATCAAACTTTAACGGTCAGATCTCGCATGTTCTCTTCCACGTCGCCACGCACGATTTCGACCGTTGGATTGAAATCCAATGGGTCGTACCCTTCGTCCTCCCGTCGTCTTCTCCGCGCAGACGAGCCCGAGTCAGCCGCCATTTTCGCGACGTGGATGCTCCGATTTTGTCGCCTTCTTATCCCCTTCTCCTCACGTGGCGCGCGCGACCGCTCCCGTGCCCCACGACGCCCCCATTTCTCCCTCAACCCCCCTTTTTCGCTCACGTTCTCGCCGAAACCGCCGCCGCGCCGCAACCGCTATCGCACGAACTCCACCACCTCCATGTCGCTCTAGAGCCTCCCGGTGCCTATAAAAGGCAGCCCCGGGTGCGCATTTCTCCACCGAAGCCAACGCCCACACTCACTCCTCCTCTTCTCTCTTGTGCTCGCCGGATTTTGAGTTTGAAGATCCTCGGCCGGAGTTTCTTTCTTCGTCTTCTCCGGCGCCGACAAGCCGTTTCCGGCCACCCCGACTCCACCATCGCCTTCGCCGCCTCAACGCCTACGCGGTGCACACCTTCTTGTCGCCGGGGAATCATCGGAGTCACCGCTTCACCGACGACCGAAGTTCCTCGCCGCCAAAGCTCGCCGCCGATGACCAAAACGCCTCGCCCCGCCACCCCAAGGTAGCACATCAGGATTCCCCTGTTCCCCTCTCTCTTTTGGTACCACTCACGCACCTCGCCGTGGCGTAGAACGCCGGCGACCCTCGGTCCGGCAGCCGCGATCGCCGATCGGCGTGGATCGACCACGTGGCGACATGTCGGCGCCACGTCCTCCATTGTCCGAGTCACGTCCCGCGTGGCAGCCGTGTCAGCGCCACGCATGTACAAGCGTGCCACCTCAGATCCCACCCGGCTCGGTAGACCCAGTCTACCGTGAGCCAAGCCACCGACACGTGGGGCCCGCTTGTCAGAATTTTATTTTTAATTCTTTTAATTCCGAAATCTTGTCGCTGACGTCATCATTGCGCAATAACTAGAATTTCCTTTAGAAAAATAAATTCAAAAATTAGGTTTTAAATAGATTTAACTTCAAAAATTCATAACTTTTGCATCTGAACTCCAAATTGGGTGATTCAAGTTGCAAAATTTGTATAAAATCATAATCTAGCTAACTAAACCAAAATATTTCAATTTGGAGTTAATTTGAACTATGATTTTGAATTTATTTGAATTTGAATTTGAATTTATCGTATTTTCGCGTTTAGACTTCGACGACTCGGAGAGTTTGACCAATCCGAAGACCTAGAATTCTAAGACGTCAACGAAGGCAAGTTACACCATTGATCATATTGCTCCTTGTATTTTTAAGTTATTTTCAGTTTTTAAATTATTTAATACATGCATATGTTTGTATAAGTATTTTAATATCCTGTTTTATATGTAGTTACTCCCATGTTTCATTGTATGGCCATTTTGAATGTTGTACTTGACTACCTTGACACCATAGACAAAACATTAACAAAACTAGTCAAATGCTTAGCCAGGCTTAGCTCACACTTAAAGAATTTGGGAAGGTTTAGCCAAATCTCTTACAAATTTTGATTCAAACTTGACATTGTGGTATTGTTTTACCACATGAATTTATAACGAGAGTTTTATTCAAAATAAAATAAAAAATGGGTTTGGACTTGGGCGAAATGGTCGGAATGGTGGGTGCAGGTTTATGCACGGGATTGATCTGGTTAAGATTAAGGCCCATGGTTGCTATATCGCTTGTTGTCACTTGAGGATTGCCCTTTCTTGTACTTGTTGAAGCTGAAGTTTCGATGTGGGCGTCTTCTCATGAATTTCTTCATTCTCCTCACAAGGAGAGCATACTCCTCATCCGAGTCCTCTTCTTCATCCTCATCATCACTTGACTCTACTTTAGCCCTGAAAGCGGTAATTTTCTTCTTGGATGAAGATGACTCCAAGAGCTCTTCCTTGTCCTTCTTGTATAGCTCGTTAGTGATGAGGTTGCCCAAAAGTCCAGTTGATGTCATTCTTGGCAACTCGGGAGAGTTGAGAAATAATGTCACCAACGTCTCATATTTATCCGGTAGGGCCCTAAGCATCTTGCGCACAATATTAATATCAAGAAGGTTAGTACTAAGACTTTTGAGTTCATTCACAATGTTGTTGAGTCTTGAATACATCTCGGTGATGTTTTCATTTTGCAACATTATGAATGTCTCATATTTAATCCGAAGCCTATGCAATTTAGCTTCTTTAACCGTGGATGTGCCCTCATGAATTTCGGAGAGGGTAGTCCAAATAGCATGAGCGGTTTCCAAATTGCTCACCCTATTAAACTCATCCGCGTTCAAAGCACCAAAAAGAGCATTCATAGCTTGAGCATCTAAATGAGCATTACGTTCATCCTGAACCGTGGAGTTTGTTGGATCAAGAGGCATAACATAACCCTCATTTATAATTTTTCATATGTTCGGACTCATGACCTTTAAGAAAATGGACATTCTAATTTTTCAATAAGAATAATTTGAGTCATCAAACAAAGGAACCTTTCCTATAGGCACACCCTCACTAGCCATCCTTTCTCTCTTAGACGGTTAAGTCTAACAAATTGAGAGACCAAGCTCTGATACCACTTGTAGGATCAAGGATAACCGACTAGAGGGGGGTGAATAGGAGGTTTTAAACTTTTTAACAAATTAACAAGATAAGCCAATTAACAACTTAGTCTAAACAAGTTATACTTCTAGCTAAGCAATACAAACATAATGAACAAGCTAGAAATATAAATGCGGAAGAGTAAAGACTAGAAATAACCACAATGAGACAACGATGTTTTCCCGTGGTATCGAAGACTTGCCGGTCTTCACTAGTCCACGTTGAGGCAGCTTGAGCAAATCAAGCCGGCTCCACGTATTAAGCCTTTCCTCGATCACTATTGGTTGTTCTTCCTCCGCTCCGGAGATGGTGAACACCAAACCACTCACAAACTCGGCACCGGGCCTCTTCACAATCTTCTTGAAGAGATCACCGTGCAATCACCGCCAAGCCATCTAGGAGTTCGGTAAAACCCCAAGAGTAACAAATCAATGACCTTCGCTTGACGACACTCAAGTGCAAGAGGATCAACTAGAATGATGAATGCACTTGAATGAGCTCAACAACCTCTCAAAGAGTGCACAAGTGAATTTGAGGAGTTGAATGAATGCACAAGGCTCTAAGGATGTTAAATGAGGTCTAGCACCCTGTCCTTGAGCAGATGGGGTGTATTTATACCCCCATCAACAATTATAACCGTTGGAGAGGAAGAATCAACTTTTCAGGCCATATGCGGTACTACCGCCATGTACCGAGCGGTACTACCGCACATCTCCAACTACTACTGTAACGGCTAGAACAGTGACATTAAATGCTCTGACATAGCCATTTAACCTGCACTGCGATACTACCGCCAACTAACTCGCGGTACTACCGCATCGCGGTCATACCGCAAAGCAAGTGCGGTACTACCGTTTCCCAAGAGAATCAAAAGAGGTGCGTACTGGAAAAAACATACCGCCAAGAAACAATCGGAACAACCGGGGTGCGGTAGTACCGCACTACTGGCCCGGTCATACCGTTGAGCGGTAGTACCGCATAACTAACGCCGGTACTACCGATCATCCTAACAAAGCAGACTTGGCAAATAAAAAGGAATCCAAATGCATGCATGATCCTAGATTGATCCATAAAACACAAGAACATGCTATCAAGCTACTAGTCATGATCCCTATTAATAGTACGGCATTTAACCTATAATCCGGTCTTCCAACCATTTCTCCTAAGACCGGTAAAAAGTGAAAGAATTCAAAACCACATGTACCTCATCCTTGAACCATATTTGTTCTTCATAAGTCCTTTAGCATGCATCTTCACGATTATTTTCTCCAAAGAGACTTAACCTTGTAAATACTCAACAAACCAATAAGTCACATATTCACATATTATCATTAATTGCCAAAACCAATTTTTAGGGGCCTAGATGCTTTTCAATCTCCCCCTTTTTGGTAATTGATGACAACCTAGTTAATATTTGGGAAGAAATGTTTTGAATATACCCATAGTTGTGAAACAAGTGTATATTCTTTTGAAGGCTTAACAACATAAATCTTGTGTAGAGTGAGAATTAAATTTTTTATTAAGCCAGAATAAAGAAAACTCCCCCTAAACATGTGCATTTAATTTAGAGAATATTTTGTGAGCACATGTTGAGATTTTGACAAATTTTGGCAGAGTTTCTTTAGCTTGCTGGTACTGAGGAAAATAATTTGCAATGATGAGACAATAAACTTGACAAATAACTATAATCTTGACACATAACCATAACCAACAAGTCTTAGCAAAGTTTAATATGATAACGAAGAGTGAACTTTTACAAGCATAAGCAAGCAAACAACCTTTAACAAGAATCACTTAATTAAACATAATGTAACAAAACAAAAGACTATATCCATAACTCCCACTAGAATTTTCTTCCCTACTTCTTCCCCTTTGGCATCAAGGAACCAAAAACATCAAGCAGCTGGATCCTGAGGAACTGGAGCCTGAGGAGGTGAAGTGACTGGAGCCTGAGGAGGTAGGGTGATTGGAGAGGAAGTGGATGTCCCTACTGGGGGATTTGGACGGCGACGAGTAAAGCGCTAAGGAGTCGAAAGGAGTTGTTCCATAGAATCAATTGTCTCTGTCAGAACAGCTAGTCTATTTTGAGTCTCAGTCTGAAATTCTTTCTGTTCTGTCCTCATCTCCTCTGGGTGACCTTAAGTTGTAAGAGGTTGTCTGATTTTGAGAATCTGAGCTAGAGTGTTTTGACCTTGAGTAACCTCTGCAGCTGCTACCTCTGGAGCAATCTCTTCTTGTTGTACCTGCTATCCCTGAAAGAGAATGGGAGGATTTTCTCTAGGCTTGTAAGCCTTATGGGGTGATCCCAAACCTCCCTGATACTCAATCTTGCTCAGAATCAAAGCCATGATAAAAGGAGCATGATAAACTCTTTTGACTCTGTCATTCTTTGAAGAGACAATGCCCCTGATGATAACATCAACCACATCAAATCTCCTTCCATGTGAGATATTATCAATTATGTTCCATACATACCCCCTTACAGCGTCAAAATTGCCACTCTTAGGTAGGAAGGTATGATTAATAATCCTATTAATCAAGCTGGGAATGGGTAGCAGACCATAAATCTTCCCTGGAGTGTACCTGACATTTTGATCATAGTAATCTGTCCAGGCAGGAACAAGCAGAGCAGGTCTGTCAAATAGCCTATCCCAATTTCTAGAATATGTTTTCAGTACACGCTCAAAGTCAGCCTTAGTACACTCCACATAGCGTGTAACTGTCATCCACATCATCTTCTTGAAATCAGGAGAGACATATAAAGTGGCATAAAATTGTCTGATGATCTCCTCATCATAGTCATGTCTGAGAGCTACCAGATCATGAAGACCAACTTGCTGAAAAAGCCGATACACACCATCATATTTTTCTAAGGAATTTATGTGTTGCCACTTTATCCATTTATGATCTGCAAACTTACTGTGATGACCATAAATTTGCTCATAGACTTGCTCTTGGAACTTGGTGTGAAATCTGGGATTTATGGAGTTGGAGGGCAGATGATATTGATCTTTGTGTCTCAAAATTGCGTAGTCATCAGCTGATATGAGGTTTAGATCAATCTCAGGTTCTTCTGGGTCTCCCATCTCCTCATCAGATTGGGCCTGGACTTCTTCTTCTGTGTCAGACTCAGATCCAGAACCTGACCCATGCGGTGATGACCCTTCCTCACTTTCAGAGCCATCTGCTGCAGGTCCTTTTCCCTTGCCTGATGGATTTTCAATAGGGTCGGCAGGAGGTTGGGAGGAGGATCCTCTAGGAGTGCCAGACGTCTTGTGAGTCACATACCTGGTCCTTGGCATCTTTACAAAGAGAGGATAAGTTACAAGGAGTTCAAAGGATCAAGCAATCTAGAATTAATTTGAATGGAATGATTTGTTGTTTAGTCAGTAAAAATCGGTAGTACCGTTGGCCTTCAGCCGGTAGTACCGTGATGCGGTAGTACCGCCATTGCCTAGCCGGTATGACCGTATCACGGTAGCTCCGCGTTTATCAATACGGTAGTACCGCTTTCACAGACGAGTTCTAGGGCAAGCAATTTCACATGAAAAATTTGATGTTTCCTTTGGTTTGACTCCAAGAAATGGATGTAATAACATCATTAAACATCAATTATGCTATTTTGCCCAACTAGAATCGCACAAATCATCAACATTTCAAATTTTACTAGAATGAGACCTAGGGTTTGATTCAAACGGTAAAACGAGGATTTGAAGAAGTTTTATCTTGAGAAATAGAGTAGATAAACCCTAGAGATGCAAGGATTCACAAGGATTTGAAAATCAACCGAGGTTTTGGAGAGAATGAATTGAAGAGGATTTTCGGTAAGGGAGAGAGAGAGAGAGAAACGAAACGAGAAGAAGGAGGAGGCTCGGGAGGAAGAGTTCCCGCAGAGAGTTATCTTTCTCTCAAAAATCGACGCGGTAGTTCCGCCCTTTAGCCACCGGTAGTACCGCACAGCGGTAGTACCGTGATTATTGTGCCGGTAGTACCGCACTGCGGTCATACCGCACATAACCCGCCGGTAGTTCCGATTATTCTGGAACTTCAGAAGTAGTTCTGGATTTACTTCGGACAGGAATAATTGCAAATAATCCTTAGTTTTGCAATCGAATAAGAGTCATTAAGGATCATTATGCATAGAATACAATATAGTTTAGGAACAAGGAATTTTTATGAACATAGTTATCTTTAATAAAATTTTGAAAATATTTTCTTATAAAAGCTTTCGAATAACACCAAATCACCCAAAATACATAAGGCAAAATTTCAACCAACATTTGAATAGTCTATCACATTTAATTCATTCCTCAATTAGCAGAAACGGCCTTCATCTAATGGCTTGGTGAAAATATCCGCTAATTGATCTTCGGTTCGGATGTGGCTAATTTCGATGTCTCCCTTGCCCACATGATCTCTCAAGAAATGATGACGAATGTCGATATGCTTGGTTCTTGAGTGTTGGACAGGATTATTTGCTATTTTTACCGCACTATCATTATCACACAAAAGAGGCATTTTATCAATTTTAATTCCATAATCCATCAAAATTTGCCTCATCCATAGCAATTGAGCACAACAACTTCCCACGAAAACATATTCGGCTTCGGCGGTGGACAAAGCTACGGAATTTTGTTTCTTGGATGACCATGATACTAAGGATCTCCCTAAGAATTGACAACTCCCGGAGGTGCTTTTTTTATCCACTTTGCAACCCGCATAATCGGAATCTGAATATCTAATTAAATCAAACTTAGCACCTTTAGAAAACCATAGGCTAATGCTAGAGGAATGTTTTAAATATCTTAGTATTCTTTTTACGGCCATCAAGTGACACTCTTTTGGAGATGCTTGAAAACGTGCACATATGCAAACGCTAAACATAATATCGGGCCTAGATGTGGTAAGATAAAGCAAACTACCAATCATAGACCTATAAAGCTTTAAATCTACTGATTTACCTCCCTTATTTAGGTCGAGATGACCGTTTGTTGACATGGGAGTCTTGATAGGTTTTGCATCCTCCATCCCAAATCTCTTAATCAAGTCTTTTGCATACTTTGTTTGGCTTACGAAAGTTCCGTCTTTGAGTTGCTTGATTTGAAGTCCAAGAAAATAGCTAAGTTCTCCAATCATAGACATTTCAAATTCCCTAGACATAATATCACCAAATTCTTTGCAAAAGTCTTGATTAGTAGAACCAAATATGATATCATCAACATAAATTTGGCATAGAAAGAAATCATCATCTAGGACTTTAGTAAACAGAGTTGAATCAATTTTCCCGATTTTGAACCCTTTTGAAACTAGAAAGTCTCTAAGGCGTTCATACCATGCTCTAGGAGCTTGTTTAAGACCATGGAGTGCCTTTGAGAGTTTATAGACATGATTAGGATTCTTAGGATCTTCAAAACCGGGAGGTTGTTCAACAAATACAAGCTCATATATTTCTCCATTTAGAAAAGCACTTTTGACATCCATTTGAAATAATTTAATATCAAAACATGATGCAAAAGCAAGTAATATACGAATTGACTCAAGTCTAGCTACAGGAGCAAAAGTTTCACCGAAATCCAAGCCTTCGACTTGAGAGAAACCTTGTGCGACTTGCTTTGTTTCTTACAACCATACCATTTTCGTCTTGCTTGTTTCTAAACACCCATTTTGTACCAATGACGTTGTGTTCTTTGGGTCGATCCACCAATGTCCAAACTTCGTTTCGGGTGAAATTGTTAAGCTCTTCGTGCATTACAATCATCCAATCTGAATCATCAAGTGCTTCATCTATATTCTTTAGCTCAAGAGAAGAGAAAAAAGAGTAATGATCACAAAATGAAGCGACACGAGATCGAGTTTGAACATCCTTATTTACATCACCCAATATTTGATCTATTGGATGATCTTTTGCAATCGCATTGTGGATTCTTGGTGGTAAGTTGGATGGTTAATTATCTTCATTATTGTTTTCTTCCACTTGAATTTGGCTTGTTGTAGAAGAGGTAGGAGGTTCAACTTGAGTAGAAGATGATAGTTCATCTTTAGGTTTGATGTCGCCAATTTGCATATTTTCCATAGCCTTTCTTAACAATTCATCACCTACATCATCCAAATTCTCATGCCCTTCTTGAGAGCCGTTAGTTTCATCAAATTGAACATCGTGTCTTTCTTCAACTAAACCGGAGTTTTGATTGAAGACACGATATGATTTGCTATTTGAAGAGTAACCAAGCAAGAAACCAACATCATATCGACTTGCAAATTTTGAAAGACGAACACCCTTTTTCAAAATATAACACTTGCAACCAAAGACACGAAAATAAGAGATGTTCGGTTTTCTTCCGACAAGAAGTTCATAGAAAGTCTTTTTCAAAAGGCGATGCAAATAAAGACGATTTATGGCATAACAAGCGGTGTTAATTGCTTCCGCCCAAAAGCTATCGAAAGTATTATATTCATCAAGCATTGTCCTAGCTATTTCAATTAATGTACGATTTTTCCTTTCTACAACTCTATTTTGCTCCGGAGTGTAGGTTGTGGAAAGTTCGAGCTTTATTCCAAGTTCATCACAAAAGTCTTCAACTTTAGTATTCTTAAACTCGGAACCATTATCACTACGGATTTTCTTTATTTTGAAATCAAATTCATTTTGAGCCCTTTTTGCAAAACTTTTGAAAATTCCGAAGGTTTTGCTCTTGTCATCTAAAAAGAACACCCATGTATATCTAGAGTGATCATCCACGATAACTAAACAATAACTATTTCCCCCGATACTCTTAAAGGTTGTTGGCCCAAATAAATCCATATGTAAGAGTTCCAATGGTCTAGAAGTTGACATAATACTCTTGGAAGGGTGATAGCTTGCGACTTGTTTACCGGCTTGACAAGCACTATAAAGTCAATTTTTCTCAAACTTCACATCTTTCAAGCCAACAACTAAATCATGTTTGAAAAGCTTTTTAAGTTGAATCATGCCAACATGAGCTAGCCTTCTATGCCAAAGCCAACCCAATGAAGTTTTTGCAATTAAACAAGTTTGTAAGCATGATGCATTTGAGGAGAAATCTACCAAGTAAAGATTTCCAAATCTAAAACCTTTGAAAACCAAAGCATTATCTTTTTCATTTGAAATTGAAACACCTTTATTTGAGAATGAGCAAATTAAGCCAAGATCACATATTTGAGCAACGGATGATAAATTAAAATTTAGTGATTCAACTAAAAATACATTAGAAATAGCGATTTTACCCAATCCTATTACCTTTCCTTTACTATTGTCTCCAAATGTGAACTTGTCACTTCCTTTTACATTCTCGAATGTGGTGAATATTTTCCTATCACCGGTCATGTGTTGAGTGCATCCACTATCAAGCACCCAATGTTTTCCACCGGTCTTGTAGTTCACCTACAAAATAAGAATCAAGTTCTTTTAGGTACCCAAATTTGTTTGGGTCCTTGGAGGTTAGTGACCAAGGTTTTAGGCACCCAAATAGCATTCTTTTTAGCGCCTAAAATCGAAGTGCCAATAAATCTTGCAATTATTTTACCATCTATAGATTTCTTAAGCATGTAGCAAGAATCATAAATGTCATAGGTTTTAACATTAATATTTGAGCAAGCATTTGATATGTGTCCTACCTTACCGCATTTATTGCAATATTTACCACTTTGCTTAACAAATCTTGGAGGTTTGTTTACCGGTTTCTTACCTTTCTTGGGCACATACCCAAGTCATTCCTTATTGAATGAGCACCTTTGTTCACTCAATAACTTGTTAAGGGTTGCTTTACCCTTGAAGCATATTTCCAAGCTCTTACTTAGTTTAGTGACTTGCTCTTTCAATTCATGATTTTCAACAATTAGTAAAGGGTCACAAGTATTATTCATATCAACAATTGAATCATCATTTGAACAACAAGATATGGATAGCAAGTCATCACAAGAAGTAGAAATACTAGACATGGATTTAGTACTTGAAGCATTTTCTACTCTAAGCATCTCATTCATTAAATCACAAGTAATATCAATATTTGAATGAGATTTTTCCATATCTTTTAGGAGGAGAGAATCATGAGCTTCCTTTAACTCCTCATAAGAGTCTTTTAGAGAGATATACTCTTTCTTTAAGACTTTAAATTTTGATTTCTCTTTTCCAATATATTCATTTAAATCTTCAACCATGTCCATTAATTCATCATATGAAGGAGCATTATCATCAATGGATTGTACCTCATCTCCTTTTGCCATAAAGTACGTAGGAGATGCGAAGAGTGAAGGAGCTTCCTTTATGGCGATGCCGACAAGTCCTCTTTTCTTAGAAGACTCTTCATCACTTGAATCGGAGTCGGAATCCGAATATTGTTCATCGGAATCCCACTATCCAATATGAGCTTCATTTTTGCCCCTTTTGTGAAGCTTTTTGAAAAGCTTCTTCTTTCCATCGAATTCCTTCTTCTTTGATGGTTTATCTTTGTCATCCTTCTTGTTGGGGCAATTTGAGATTATGTGCCCCTTTTCATCACATCCATAACAACGAATGTTGCTATATCGCTTGTTGTCTCTTGAGGATTGCCCTTTCTTGTACTTGTTGAAGTTGAAGTTTCGATGTGGGTGTCTTCTCATGAATTTCTTTATTCTCCTCACAAGGAGAGCATACTCCTCATCCGAGTCTTCTTCTTCATCCTCATCATCACTTGACTCCACTTTAGCCTTGAAAGCGGTAATTTTCTTCTTCGATGAAGATGACTCCAAGAGCTCTTCCTTGTCCTTCTTGTATAGCTCGTTAGTGATGAGGTTGTCCAAAAGTCCGGTTGGTGTCATTCTTGACAACTCTGGAGAGTTGAGAAATAATGTCACCAACGTCTCATATTTATCCGGTAGGGCCCTAAGCATCTTGCGCACAACATCAATATCAAGAAGGTTAGTACTAAGACCTTTGAGTTCATTCACAATGTTGTTGAGTCTTGAATACATCTCGGTGATGTTTTCATTTTGCAACATTATGAATGTCTCATATTTAATCCGAAGCCTATGCAATTTAGCTTCTTTGACCGTGGATGTGCCCTCATGAATTTCGAAGAGGGTAGTCCAAATAGCATGAGCGGTTTCCAAATTGCTCACCCTATTGAACTCATCCGCGTTCAAAGCACCAAAAAGAGCATTCATAGCTTGAGCATCTAAATGAGCATTACGTTCATCTTGAACCGTGGAGTTTGTTGGATCAAGAGGCATAACATAACCCTTATTTACAATTTTTCATATGTTCGGACTCATGGCCTTTAAGAAAATGGACATTCTAATTTTCCAATAAGAATAATTTGAGCCATCAAACAAAGGAACCTTTCCTATAGGCACACCCTCACTAGCCATCCTTTCTCTCTTAGACGGTTAAGTCTAACAAATTGAGAGACCAAGCTCTGATACCACTTGTAGGATCAAGGATAACCGACTAGAGGAGGATGAATAGGAGGTTTTAAACTTTTTAACAAATTAACAAGATAAGCCAATTAACAACTTAGTCTAAACAAGTTATACTTCTAGCTAAGCAATACAAACACAATGAACAAGCTAGAAATATAAATGCGGAAGAGTAAAGACTAGAAATAACCACAATGAGACAACGATGTTTTCCCGTGGTATCGAAGACTTGCCGGTCTTCACTAGTCCACGTTGAGGGAGCTTGAACAAATCAAGCCGGCTCCACGTATTAAGCCTTTCCTCGATCACTATTGGTTGTTCTTCCTCCGATCCGGAGATGGTGAACACCAAACCACTCACAAACTCGGCACCGGGCTTTTTCACAATCTTCTTGAAGAGATCACCGTGCAATCACCGCCAAGCCATCTAGGAGTTCGGTAAAACCCCAAGAGTAACAAATCAATGACCTTCGCTTGACGACACTCAAGTGCAAGAGGGTCAACTAGAATGATGAATGCACTTGAATGAGCTCAACAACCTCTCAAAGAGTGCACAAGTGAATTTGAGGAGTTGAATGAATGCACAAGGCTCTAAGGATGTTTAATGAGGTCTAGCACCCTGTCCTTGAGCAGATGGGGGTGTATTTATACCCCCCCATCAACAATTATAATCGTTGGAGAGGAAGAATCAACTTTTCAGGCCATATGCGGTACTACCGCCATGTACCGAGCGGTACTACCGCACATCTCCAACTATTACTGTAACGGATAGAACAGTGACATTAAATGCTCTGACATAGCTGTTTAACCTGCACTGCGGTACTACCGCCAACTAACTCGCGGTCATATCGCGTCAAGCAAATCTTGGTACTCATACCGTTTCCCAAGAGAATCAAAAGAGATGCGTCTTGGAAAAATATACCGCCAAGAAACAATCGGAACAACGGGTGCGGTAGTACCGCATCTCGCCCGGTCATACCGTTGAGCGGTAGTACCGCATAACTAACGCCGTACTACCGATCATCCCGACAAAGCGCACTTGGCAAATAAAAGGAATCCAAATGCATGCATGATCCTAGATTGATCCATAAAACACAAGAACATGCTATCAAGCTACTAGTCATGATCCCTCTTAATAGTACGGCATTTAACCTATAATCCGGTCTTCCAACCATTTCTCCTAAGACCGGTAAAAAGTGAAAGAATTCAAAACCACATGTACCTCATCCTTGAACCATATTTGTTCTTCATAAGTCCTTTAGTATGCATCTTCACGATTATTTTCTCCAAAGAGACTTAACCTTGTAAATACTCAACATACCAATAAGTCCCATATTCACATATTATCATTAATTACCAAAACTAATTTTTAGGGGCCTAGATGCTTTTCACTTATGCATGCATTTCCATTCAATATTGCGTGTAGCTTACGAGCACGGAAGTTGTGCTCACTCTTGCTGAATAAATCTTATTCAGGAGAAGACTTTTTCCCCGATGGTGAGGATCAAGACGAGTAGGCCTTCGACCCAGACGATTGCCTATGGCGCATCGTGTGGCTCACCTCTATTATTATGTTTCCGCTGTGTTATTCATTTGACAATTGATATTGTTGTTCAGACTCATTTGTATTAAACAATTATTTACTTAATGTTATTTACGATTTTGTGATATGATTGTGATATCCATTTTGTGAGACTGTGTACAATGGAAATCCTGGACCGGTGTTGAGAATTCATCTATGATGATCTCATATCATTACTGACCCCATAAACTCAGATGACTTATGAAACCGTCTATGATGACTTTTTGAACTGTTTGTGATGACCTTTTTTTGCAGTAGTGACAGAGTTCCCCCAAGCCGACCCCTCGCCTGGGGACACACGCTAGCTATCCTGTCCATCTCCGACCGCTGCGCCGCCATGTCCTCCATCATCAACCACAACGCCGCCACCCTCTCCATCACCGTCCGCCGCGTACTTGCCTCGGCCAATCGCCATATCTAGGGCGGATAGTCAGTTGCAGCAGCCCCGTTCGTCGTCGATTGCTACACCACCACCTCCTCCATCGTTGACGGCCACGTTGTCACCTTGGCCGATCGCCAAATCGGGTGTGGGGGAGAGAGAGAGAGAGCTGGGTGAGAGAACGAGTGGAGAGGTGGAGGTAAGTCGGGGCGGCGCGGGAGGAGGAGGTTGGAGCGACAGCGAGGGAGGACGAGCCGGTTCGGCCCGAAGAGTGGTTTGGGGATTTTTGAAGTTTATATATGATGATATTGGTGGGTAATTTAATCCCAACTTCAGTGGCAAAGTTCCAAAACCAACCCGCCGAAGCTGTGGGAAGTTTCTCTAGGCCAGCTTCCGGTTTTCCCACGTTGAAGGTGGCTTCCGCTTTTTAAAAACAGTTAGAGAAAACTGTCCATTTAGAACGACTTTTGACTTTTCCTAGCGAAAAGCGAAAGTCGAAGCCTGCTTGGCAGGCCCTTAGCCTGTTAGCCCAACTAATTAACCAAGTACATGCATGAATGAAGCCTTAGTTGATCCCATTGCCACAACAACAGCTAGAGCCCTAGCTAGCAAATGCATGGAATGCAAGCAGCGACAGATGGCACTGACATCGGCGAAAGGCGCGGCACCGCAGCGGCCAGTCGGGAGTAGCTAGTTTTGCCGACAGAAGGAGAGTTTGGAAAGCGCCGATCATGGAGACCTCCGTGTGTTCGACTCTCTCCTCTCGTACGCC
This sequence comes from Ampelocalamus luodianensis, assembly GCA_036346255.1. NCBI lineage: Eukaryota > Viridiplantae > Streptophyta > Magnoliopsida > Poales > Poaceae > Ampelocalamus > Ampelocalamus luodianensis. The sequence continues at coordinate 27,706,908 of CM070625.1, forward strand.
CACCACCATCCTGGGCCGACCGCGCGTCGTCGTCATCTCAACCTCGAGCGCATGAAGGCTATTGCCACCGCTAGCCCGTTGGGTGAGGTGCTTGTCCTGACCCTCGCAACCCTGCCTCTACCGCTTCTACCTCGACCTCCACGACTTCGCATCCAGCGACGGCGACAATCGCTGGAAACGGTGGCATCCAGGAAAAGCAGGTGTGTCCTGCGATGGGATGGTCGAACTTGCAGGAAAAGCGTGTTTGATCCCCTCCTCTGCGGGATTAGCCGGAGAGAAAGGACCATCAGGTGCCGATGAATCTCTGGAATGATGGCTTCCAGAACTTGTCTCACCAGGTCGTACTGCCTTAAGGGGACTCGAACACTCGGTGGAAAAACTCTCGTCGTGTTGTGAGCCTGTCTTGGGCAACCCTGTTTGTGGTCGCGTTGATCCTTACCCCCTAAGGAAGCTGGTTAATCAGCTAGGCGTACTGTTGTGGGGGATAAGGATCCCTCCTCAACTCCGCCGATGGTGTGGTCTCCGAGATCTGATAGAAGATCTCCAGAGGCGGCAATACTATCGGATGATTCGACACTCGGCTCGTAATCGAAACCGGCATCCATGTTGACGTCTGCGTAATTGGCCAAGTCGAACCAGTTCTCCTCGTTCCACTCTCCTGCCATAGAAGCATCAAAGAGAAAAGAAAGAACTGTTGACAAGGAATTACCGGAAGGTCCCCACGGTCGGCGCCAACTGTCGGTGTTTTAGAACTAATCTTACGTAAATATTATTTGATTCGAGGGGTCTCCACAATTGATCACGTAGACAGAAAAGACACGGGGATTTTTATACAGATTCGAACTTCTCTAGAGAGAATAACAACTCTACTCATGTGTGTATTGTATTGGGTATTCTGGTTACAATCAATGGAAAGACTTGAGCTTATACTACTACTGATTGCCCCTCAATCTCCCTCCCCTCTCTTCCTTTTTATAGTACGTGCAGAGGTAGTCGTTCTAGGTCAAGAGCCCCATTATTCCGTAATAATGGTAGTAATCACCGGAGTAGTAAACTCCCTACGTTGCCTGGCGGTTATCAATCAGAGATAATGGTACGTTACATACAGTTACTTCAGAGAATAACTGCGTATATTGGCTGCTCAGATCCCGTAATCAATTGGGCCTACAGGCAAGTGGACCCAATTAACTATAAGCAAGTCGTGACAGAGTTGGTCGTAGAAAGATTTACGGACAGGGGGTAGTCGTAGAAAAGCTTACGACTGGGTACTGGTCGTAGAAGGACTTACAACCAGAGGTGATCGTAGAAGAATTTGTTAAAAATGAGGGCAATATTTTAATTCCAAATTTTATTAGAAGGCAAATATTGCAAAAGACTAATGATGCATAAAACGATCGCTAGCGCACAACTCATTGTACTTCACAATATATGAAAACCGGGATGTAAACAAGTCTATCAATCACACAAGACTTACGGATGGGTCCGATGAAGAGCAGAAGCGCGGCAGAGTTGATGCGATCGCGTAAACGTAGATGTCGCGAGGCAAGAAGCGGTCGCGCAGATGCGCTGCCCAGAACCTTATTGCCGCCCTCGCAAGTCTCCACGGCGACAACGGTTCGGAGATACCGCTTCCTTCTTCACGGTGCACGCCGAGAAGAAGAGTCGCGAGGTTCGAGGGCGCAGCATGCAAAGAGACGATTAGAAGGAAGAAGAAATGGAGGCTATTCTTGTACTCACTATGCACCGACGTCTCGGACATATATAGATGCATGTTGTAATCGACAGATTAAATGACCATTTACCCACCGGTAATCGACACATTAACCACCATTTACCCACCGTAATCGCACACTTAACCACCTTTTACCCATCGTAATCGTCACATAACGAGTCATTTACCCACCGTAACGCTGTCATCATCACTCAATAAAGCCTGAAATTTAAACATTTGAATCTCATTCAAACAGAGAGAGATGCATGGTTCGGCAAAAATAAGGTGGACTTGGTCGCCAAATGGCGTGCCACGCCACGGCGCGATCGCGTCCGCAAGTCACAAGTCACGCGATTTTTCACGCGAAACGCTGTGACAGCAGCGCAGCGTGCGTGCAGTGTGTGTTTAGCCGAGCCCTCCTCATGCCATCCTCATCCATCCATGTGTTACATGTTTCAAGGAGTGGCAAGGACTCCACCTTATATGTTGGTCACTTCCACCTTGCCTTAGCAATATGGTACTAACCCATAAATGCTTTGGAATTATAGAAAATGGGCCTCACTCATATGGGCCAATTTCTAACAATCCCCACCAATTCTAAAGCAAGAAGCAAAAAAGGATATCAAGGATATCAAAGATATTGTCTTTGAATCTTGTTAATATACCAGTCTTTTAGTGTAAGTCCCGTACGGGTTGAACTTGCACCTAGAATGACAAGATTCATCTTCTCACAGCTGATGAATGGACCATGCCTTGAATTCACAGCTTTTTGTGATTAGATTTCACTTGAAATCTCAATCGATACAAAGGTCACAAAGAACCGCGCCTAAACGGAGCGTTATTTGGTCATGCTCCTTATCTCGCTCATGAGCTTTCTAGAGAATGCCCTATTCTCGTGAACTGCGACTCACAGCTTGGGCTCAAGTAGGTATATTCTTTCTAGGTATCCTGCAGCTAATACCTTTTCCTCATTTGGACAATGTAATATATTAAGACTTTATGCCATCCTTCCATACAATCGAGAGTAATTTGTCTATTAGGACATGGATTCAAAGAATATATACTCTCTTGTTACAACATGAACTTGTTTTTCCCATTGCCTAAGTCACGGGATCTCCGATCAAAAGGTATGGGTTATTGTTGAGTTGTAACTCCAATGGGCCTCATTCCCATGTCCATAGGCGCAACGGAAATCGCCTTCCGTACTAGCCCCTTTGTGAAAGGGTCCGCGATTTTTCTCGATGCGTATATAATTCACAAGAATCACTCCGAGTTCCTCAATTTTCGATGATTTAAGCCTCACGCTTCACATGTCCGGAGGACTTCATGTTATCCTTAGTACTTGTAACCTTAATCAACACCGCTTGATTATCACAAAGACATTAGGATTCTTTGGTATTGGTTTCGCAACCGGTGGCAAGTCCAACGAAGCTCTCTAAGCCATTCAAATTCAACGAGAGTGTGTCTAGTGCTACAAGTTCTCGCTTCCATAGTTGACCTCGTCAATATAGTCTGCTTTACCGACCTCCATGAAACTGCAGCTCACGCTAGTGTAAAGACATAACCACTTGTAGCTTTGATCTCATCTCGCATCGAGATCCAATTTGAATCACTATATCCTTCTAATACGTATGATGCCCGAGATAGTGAATTCGTATGAGGTTGTGCCTCTCAAATAGCGCAACACTCTCTCAAGTGCCTCCCATGATCATCTCACGGGTTAGAAGTAAACCGACTTAATTTGCTCACAAAGAAATGATATGTCAGTCTTGTGGCACCAGATAGATACATAAGTGATCCAATAATTTGTGAAAATCTTAATTGATCTTTTCCTAACCCTTGATTCTTTGAAGCTTAATGCTTGCATCATAGGGAGTTGGAGAAATTTTACAATTCTCATAGCCAAAACGGCTTAAGATTTTCTCGAGATAATGGGATTGACTCAAAGTGATCCCATCCTCGTTCTTGATTAATTTAATATTCGAATAACATCCGCCTCTCCTAAGTTTTTCATATCAAAGCATCGAGATAAAAAGATTTGACCTCGTCAATTACGTGATGTTTGTTCCAAATATAAGTATGTCATCTACATATAGGCACAAGATCACTCCTTGACCCCCACCATAACGATAGTATACACATTTATCAGCTTCATTCACAACAAAGCCAACAGATGTTAAAGTTTTATCAAATTTCTCGTGCCATTGTTTAGGTGCTTGCTTTAGACCATATAAGGATTTCAATAATCTACATACCTTATTTTCTGTCTGTAAATCACAAAACCATCAGGTTGATCCATATAGATTTCTTCCTCCAACTCTCCATTAAGAAAAGCTGTCTTTACATCCATTTGATGGACATGTAGACCATAAGAGGATGCTAACGCAAGGAGCACTCTGATGGTGGTTAGTCCGCGACAGGAGAATAGGTATCAAAGAAATCTTCTCCTCTTTCAGGTGTAACCCTTGGCCACAAGTCTTGCCTTGTACTTCTCAATAGTACCATCAGTCTTAGTTTCTTTTAAAGATCCACTTACATCCTCTGAGTTTGCACCGATAGGACGATCGGTGATCTCCCAAGTCCCATTAGCCATGATAGAGTCCATCTCGCTCGGATCGCTTCTTTCCAATACTCAAGATCGGAAGATGCATAAGCCTCTGAAAGGGTCTTTGCCACATCATCCACGAGGTATACAATAAAGTCATCACCAAAGGTTTTCTCAACCCTTTGTCTCTTGCTCCTACGAAGAGCTTCGTGACTAGATTGTTATCCTCCTCGTGATATCACATATTGGTTCGAGATGGTGGGAAGTTCTAAGTTTGATTATTTTCAATTTGAACATTCTCGGTTTGTGAAGTACTGTCTGCTATTCTCATAGGAAAATAATCCTCAAAGAATGAAGCATCTCTAGACTCCATTATTGTGTTAGCAATAATCTCAGGAATTTCTGATTTAACTACTAAAAATCTATAGGCCGTGCTATTATGAGCATATCCTAGAAAAATACAATCGATTGTTTTAGGTCCAAGCTTTCTCTTTTCTCGCAATGGTATATTGACCTTGGCCAAACACCCCCAAGTTCGCAGAAAATTGACATTGGGTTTTCTCCCCTTCCATCCCTCATATGGAGTAATATCACTCTTTTTAGTGATTACTCTGTTTAGGACGAAAGTTGTCACAAATATAGCTTCCCCACCATGTCTTAGGCATACCAAGACTCTCTAACATGGCATTAACCAAGTCCGTTAGTGTGCGGTTTTTCCTCTCACTACCCCATTTGATTGGGGTGAATATGGTGGTGTAAATTCATAGACTATTCCATGCTCGAGCAGCACTGAGAAAATTCATGAGAGATGTACTCTCCTCCACGATCGGACCTTAGTCTTTTTATTTTCTTCTCTAGTTGGTTCTCAACCTCGGCCTTATAAGTCTTAAAGTAGTATAAAGCTTCATCCTTAGTTTTTAGCAAATACACATAGCGATGAGCGTGTTGCATCATCAATAAAAGTTAAAAATATCTTTTGCCTCCTTTTGTCAACAATCCATTCATTTCACACAAATCTGAATGAACAAGATCTAATGGTGCCAAGTTCTTTTCGTCCTCTAATCCCTTAAAGGGTTTGCGAGGTCGCTTTGCTTGCACACATGACTGCACTTTGATCCTTTGACAATTTCACATTTTGGAATTAAATCTAATCTGACATTCTAGCAATACTATCAAAACCAATATGACAAAACGAGAATGCCAAATATTTGCCTCACATTTATTTAAACCAGTTGCAACATTGATTATAACAAGACTCTAAAGTACTTAGGCGGAACAAGCCTCGCTCTCATAGCCTTTACCAACAAAATTCCCGAACTTAGACATTACAATTTTATTTGACTCAAAGACTAGCTTATAACCGTCCCTACATAGAAACGTAACCACTAACGAGGTTCTTGTTTATTGTAGGAGCATCTTTACACGTTCTTCAAGTGGGCGGTCTTCCACTGAAGTAAGCTTCAGTTCTCCGTACCAACACCAAGAAATGAAGCATGCGATCCGTTTCCCATTATGACGGAGGAAGCCCTGCTTGCTCGGTAAGAAGAAAACAAGGAAATATCGGAACATACGTGAACATTAGCACCAGTATCAACCCACCAATCGGTGGATTGACATGCTGAAAAACAACAGAGAATTACTATACCCTCCGAAGTCGAGGCCTCGCCTATGATCACGTTAATGACCTTCTTCTTTGGTCGTTCACCATCTCTGCTTATGGAAATGACACTTTTCGCCATATGACCGTTTTTTCCCACACAAAGCGGATGATGTTCTTCATATCCTTTTCTCGCTTTTCTTCTTAAAGCTAGTTGTCTTGTTCGTTTTGTTGGATTTGTACTTCTTTGCAATGATCTTTTCTCTATAAAATTTGCATTGTTCGACTGTAGTACTGGGTGCATCTTTTGCTCTTGCCTTTCTTCCACATCGAGGCGGCAATGAGATCTTCAACAAATCTCTTCCTCTTGTGTTTCAAGCTAGTGGCAAAATCCGCTAAGAAACAGAAGTTTGGCGACAATGCCCGCACCACAAACTTAGGAGGCAACACACAACCTGGATGCGCAATCTCACCAACCAATAGCCGGAGATCATGAGCTTGTCCAACTATGGACTTAGCCTCATCCATGGTAAAGTCGAAGAATTGCTCACACATATAGAGCCAACGACTGCCTCTCGCTCGCATATTTGTGCTCTAGTGCATCCCACAACTCGTGGCGGACTTATAGTCCATGTACACATCATAGAGCCGATCTCGCGGAATGGTCGGAGGCAGACCAAGAGCGATGTTGTTCGCATTATCGAATCGCATATCTCGGTCAATCAGAACGGATATCGTGGGTGGATTACCCACCACGCCCCAAAGACATGAGCGAACTTGGCTCTAGTGCGCCATCTACGAAATTTCGACTGGAAAACCTCTCGTGTTTCATAGCATCGAAGCTCCACCATAGTTGTGTTGCAACAAAGTTTACAATAAGGTTTCTAGAATGTTAAAATGAGGGCAATATTTTAATTCCAAATTTTATTAGAAGGCAAATATTGCAAAGACTCGATGATGCATAAAGCAAGATCGCTAGCAGACAACTCATTGTACTTCACAATATATGAAAACCAGGATGTAAACAAGTCTATCAATCACACAGTAGACTTACAGATGGGTCTGATGAAGAGCAGGAAGCAGCGCAGAGTTGATGCAGTGCAGAAACGTAGATGTCGCAGTGCAGCAAGCGGTCGCGCAGATGCGCTGCCCAGAAACCTTATTGCCGCCCTCGTGCAAGTCTCCACGGCGAAGAACGGTTCGAGATACCGCTTCCCTTCTTCACGGTGCAGCCGAGAAGAAGAGTCGCGAGGTTCGAGCAGCGCAGAGGCAACCACAGATTAGAAGGAAGAAGAAATGGAGGCTATTCTTGTACTCACTATGCACTGGACGTCTCCAGACATATATAGATGCAGACTGGTAACTGACAGATTAAACAGCCATTTACCCACTGGTAACTGACACACTTAACCAGCCATTTACCCACTGGTAACTGTCACACTTAACCAGCCTTTTACCCATCGTAATCGTCACATAACCGATCCATTTACCCACTGTAATCGCTTCATCATCACTCAATAAAGCCTGAAATTTAAACATTTGAATCTCATTCAAACAGAGAGAGAGAGATGCATGGTTCAGCAAAAATAAGGTGGACTTGGTCTGCCAAATGGCGTGCCACGTCACGGCACGGTCGCGCGTCGCAAGTCACAAGTCACGCGATTTTTCACGCGAAAATGCGAACACACAGCAAGCGTGCGTGCGTGTGTGTGTTTAGCCAGAGCCCTCCTCATGCCATCCTCATCCATCCATGTGTTACATGTTTCAAGGAGTGGCAAGGACTCCACCTTATATGTTGGTCACTTCCACCTTGCCTTAGCAATATGGTACTAACCCATAAATGCTTTGGAATTATAGAAAATGAGCCTCACTCATATGGGCCAATTTCTAACAGAATTTACGATCACGTGGTAGTCGTAGAAGGACTTACGGCTATAGGGATGGTCGTAAAAGAACTTACGACCACCTGATTGGCCTCTCCCTTAAGACTATAAGGGTATATTTAATAGTCGTGTGACGTCATATTTACCCATAATACTAATTACAGATAAATAGTAAAATAAGGATTATTATATCCTCGTGAAGCAGATTTATCCTATCACAGGTGGTGGCGCGACCAAAATGGTCAGAATTAGAAATAAAATTTGTAGGATTAACATTAAAAACAAATTAAAAAGAGTTAATTAATAAAAAAAGTTCTCCTTTATGCCGTGTGGGGCCAGAGACCAGTTGAGCTGCGTTGTACAAGCATAGTAGGTGAGAACGCCGTGTGTATAGCAAGCTCTATTTTTAAGCAATCTTTGTCTCAGATGTGTAGATGAGCTCTGATTAGCGGGTAATTGGCTTTTCTCAAGCCTTAACGATGGCCATCAGCCCCACTGGCTTTGGTGAATCAAGCAACACACAATCATGGCTTATTTAGATAGGTGTGGATTAGACCTAATCCTTCGTGTGGACAGAGAAATTAAACTAAAATTCTTACCAATTCAAAGAAATTAGATCTAATATCTGTCTATCCAAACAAGTCATTCCTAATGGCACGAAGCAGCGACAACCAACAGTGATTAATCAACTATGGAGCTCGATGAGGATCTCGAAGGCGACTAGCGAGAACTATTTTTTGACGAAAAGACATGGACTAGCGAGAACTATGGCGATTGGTTGCAGCTTTTGATGACGACTAGCAGCAAAAGAAGACTTCCTCTCCGCAACTCACGGAGCAATTAAAACGGTGTCTGACACCCAGCTTAAATCTTCTATTTACATTGTGTAAAAGTGGCTTCAGCTTCCGGACTGCTTCTGACAGAGCTTGGATTCAAAGCCCACCAGACCAGCTTACCTAGGCCTAGCATACCAACCGCAGTTTGTCTGTTGATTTTATGAGAAGTGCTGATAAGATTTCATATAACCAATTTCTCCATTAAAGAACTTCTAAAAAAATCTCCACTGAAGGTGCGATGCGACCCCTCAAACGTGTGACCTTGCTAAATTTGACGAGCCTGGTGGCTGTTCACCAACCAGTTTGTGGCAGCCACGAACTGAGCTTTTCAGGTCCACAGACCCAAAATTGTCTTTATTAATGCAAACGCAGATGATTAGCCTAGCATGCCTTACGGTTGGTTGCAGCCTTGCGACCTGCAAGGAATTAAGCACCACCGAGCTTGTATCGCCGGTTAATGCCTCTCTGCCTTAGTTATCACGGCTGTTCGGTAGGTGTCCCACATCGTTCAAGCCAAGCAAGCCACCCTCGCGATTCGGGGGGTATATATGTTCGCGCGAGCGGCGCGTGAGGGCGGATCGGGCTGACGGGCTCGGTCAGCGCGGGCGGACGGGGTTGCGCGTTGCGGTTGCGCGCGCGCGGTGGGTGCGGCCGTGTGGACGTAGAGCTGGGCATTGGGCCGTGCCGTGCCGGCCCGGCCCAAGCCCACCGCCGGGCCGCCGCGTCGTGCGTGCGGGGTTCGGCCCGATCACCGCCGCGTGCGCGTCGCGTCGCCCATCTCACCTCCGGCTAGGCCTGAGCACGCCCAAGCCCGTCGTCGAGGTCGTCGCAGCGGCCAAGCCCACCCTAAGTAACTATAGAGCAACGCGTGGGAAGGAGAGGAGTGAGAGGAGGGGCGGCGACGGCATGGAGGAGGAGGCGCGATCGGCAGCGTATGGAGAGGAGGTGGTTGGAGCTAGAGGAGGAATCGAGAATGTGATTAGGGATTGTGAATTTTGGAGCGAGGCCGGGAAGGGGTTGGGGTGGGGTTAGGGAGCTCAAGAGGGATGTTAGGCTAGACCGGGTGGCGAGAGGGTTATTGGTTGGGCAGTAGGAATGACAGAGGAGGGTTATTGGTTGCACCGAGTAGAGATGGGAGTGATTGAGCGGGCATCGAGAGAGGAGGATTGGGCTAGAACGGGAAGGTTGAGCCTATTTCGTGTGCGTCTTACCAAACACGCCCAACCGATCATGCCGCGCCGCGTCGCCCAACGCCGCATTCTCAGCGCCCGCCGTAGTTAAGTCTGTGCCCGCCGCCCACCGCGTCGCGTGCCGCAGTCGCTTGCGACCGTCGCGTGCGCGTCGTGCTTGGACCGCCCGAAAGCACGCCCAAGTCCCACTATATGTGGACGTGGGACGGGAGGGCGTACTGCGTACGGATGGTGTGGTCGTGGGATGGGAGAATCGCGCGACGCGGAACGAGACGGAGCGCGACGTTTCGCTGCCTGCGGGCCGCGGGGAGTAAATGGGGTTGATTGTCCGCTGCAACTGCGTGCATGCGGGGTAGAGGTTGACTAGATTCTAAATGCGGTTTAGAGGATAAACATTGTTTAGAATCGCAATAGCACTCTACCAAAGTTCCAAAATTGTGGTGCACTTGGACTCTTCAATTGGCATTTAGAATTGATGAGAACCTAATCGAAGTTTTGAGGAAAAAACTGATGAGCAATAGTGTAGTTCAGTTAACAAACTTGCTTTAATACATAAAATTAAGGTTTCAACTTTCAAGTGTAGAAGTGAAAACTGGGAAAATGTGGTTGGTGCGTTAATCGCTTCACTCCTCTGGGGGTGGTATATGGGCTGAGCTGCTCCTAAATCACCTCTGAAAAAGTACAGACTCCACAGCCCGTTACTGAAGCCCATATGGCATTGTAGCTCGATGGATCTACTTCCTAACCGAGCCCATTATCGCTATTGCAACTAGCACACTCCGTCTCTTCACACTTAGGTGCATTAGTGGATACTTAAGTCTATATTGTCACCTTTTTTAGGGACTAAATTGTCACCTTTCCCTAAAAAATAACATAATAGTACTATTTGGCTGGCTAATTAATTTATTATACCTTATTAAAAAGGATAAAAAAAAATCTAGAGCAATGGATGGGCTCAATTCTATAACGAATTAGTATTTCGACAATCCATAGATGAATATTTGTTCTTCCAGATTCATAGCTTTCATGCAAGGGCGGACCACTGGGTGGTCAGGCCAGAGCCCCTGCTACCCCTGGACAGACCGTGGGTACTGCCCCCTAGCCTCTCTATCCATGCCTAGGCATCGTGGCCGCAAGCTTCGATGCATCTAGAGGTAGAAGATGACTAGAAAACTAATTTGGGTTGAAATCCCCTCGTGTGGCCTCCTCCAGAGTCCAGACGCCGTGTTGGGCCAACCAACCAAACCCACTACCCATCATACCACCAAACCCATTAGGCCATACCCATCTAACTCAGTCACTTCTCTCTGTCCCCCCACCACTCGATTCACCAATCCTCCACGGCTCCAATAGCATCGAACCCTAGCGCAGGTGTGCGTTCGGCGTGCTAGCGGGTGTGCGGTGGTGCTAGTGCGGCGCGGCACGCGTGGGCATGCGGCGACCGCCGGGGCGGGAAGCGCAGTAGCGGCGGATTTGCCTACGTGCGGAGCAGCCACGGTAGGAAGTCAAACTGGCAGCCGAGCGGCGAGAAACATTGAGGCTGTTTGGTTCATAGCTCTAAATTGCCATACCAAAATTTTGATATTACTTTAAAATTTGACCAGCGTTTGATTCAGCTCCAACATATCATGTGCCGAACAAAAATTTTGGTCACGCCGGTTTATTCCTTAACATTGCGCTGGTAAAACTTCCCCACCAAAATCCGGCGCCAACGTTTTTGGCTCGGCTGGAAGGCTTGCTGCAAGGAGCGAAGTGCACGTGGCAGATTATTGTTTGCCGAGACTAGTAGCATTAATGGCATGGTTAATTTGATTATCAAGTTTCAAATGATCATATTTACTAAATCGAGTATCCGATTTGTGATCCGATTAAACCGTTGTGTTCCTTATCATTTAATCAACAAAATAAAACCAATGTTAACATATTTTGGTGCAAAAATATATATATATCATACCGGCCCCACATGTTGTGGCCGAGAAGAGGCGCGTCACCAGCTCTGGAAAGAAAGTTGCACACTTGAAGAAACTCTCAAATTAATAAATTGCAGCCAAGATGAACAGATTTGGTCAAGCAGATGATACGAATGTTGGAATAGATTACTCAGGGCTCAAAAATGCAAAAATAATGCACAGTGTGCAGCGGCGATCATCGCCATCGGGGAGGCCACCATCATGACCTATCACGGCCATCAGCGGCGAGGGTAACCTTTGTCAAAGAAGCAAACATGGTCCATGGATGTTGATTGCTTTGAAGAAGACATTGCCATCGGGGAGACGCTCCAGAAGGTCTGCCGCCGCCTCTCGAGCCGGGAAGCCGGCTTCGCCGCTAGTGCCAGGGAAGTAGACCCGCCGCTACTAGGGAGGAATAGGAGTTGCCTTGTTGTGGCCTCGTTTTTTTCTTGGATAAAGTCTATTTTACAACACTTAACTTTTCGAAAAGTCTAAAAATCAACCTTAAACTAGAAAACCAGACACGAACCAACCTCTAATTCTCAAAACCGTTCACTTTACCCTCTTCCGCCCTAAACCACTCTGGTTTCGCTGACGTGACATCCACATTAGCATCCACATCATCATACTTTGCCACCTCAGCAGACAAGTCACCTCATCTCTTTATTCTTATCGATCTTCGTTCTCTTCCCCACATGCCCAGCTCCGCACCGCCGCCTAGCCTCACCCTACCGCCTCTGGCTGCGGCTCAGCCCGCTCCCTTTGCGCCATGGCCGCCGGTAGCCCCCGTGCCTGCTGCCTCTGCAGCGTCATCCTGAGCCAAGGTGCTAGAATCGCACGAGCTCCAAATGCCGCCTGCTCGGCCGCCGCGCACCGCTCGTAGCTTTGACCGCCACGGTGCACCCCGTCCGCGGCCAACTGCGTCACGCGGTGCTCCTCGTCGTCCTAAGCCAAAGCCCTAAATCAATTGCGTCATCCACACCCCGAAGCCGCCGCCACCGTCTTCTTCCCCATCCCCAGTCAACTCCGCCCCTTCGGCCTCTTCTCCTTGCTCGGTAAGTCGTCGGACAATTCTCCTCCCTAGAGCATCTCCTAATCATCCTCTAGTTTTCCCCCACACCCACCGGGGCTCTCCCCTTCCTCAACGCCGCAGCCACGGCGCCCTTGCCGCACCGCCGAAGGCCCACGTCGTCGGAGCGTCTCGGCCTCCCTCCGCCTACATGGCTTGCATAGGTGAGTCCCCCACGCCCGGGCGGTTCTCATGCGCGCGCTACTTTCCCCCTTCTCCTCCGCCGGCGTCGCCGCCTATTTCTCCTCCTCGACTCTGGCCACCGCATATAGGTGAAGGATCTAGACCCGCCATTATGTGTTAATGGAGTATTTTGGTGATTAATGATAAATCTATTTATGAGACTAACACTCTTATTGTTATACCATGTTTAGTCTCAGCTTGGATATAAAAGGAAAAATCCAAACAGGTATGCATTCATAATGACAAATCTATTTGTGAGACTAACACTTTTATTGATTACCTATTGTTTAGTCTTGTTTGGATATAAAGGTGAAAAACACAAAAGGTATGCATTCTACTTCATATTTATATATATTGTTGCATTCCTCGGATCCAAAATATAGGTTGAACTCCACCAAAAGTCTAATTTGAATATGTGCATATATTCTTAACACACATTCATGTATGCACACATTTAGGGGGAGTTCACTCTATGTTTTGTGGTTTCATTAATATTGATCTATATTCTCTTTCCACATATTTGAGATCTCTACTTTGAAACATATCTTTGAGTATATATAACTTGTAGTTTATATATACTTATATGAGTATATGAGACTTGCGTAGTTCATATACACTCTTTTGAGTATGTACAACTTGTGTAGTTCGCATATACTCATACAAATATTTATTAAATTATTTGCTATTGTGATGGTTGTCATCAATTAGCAAAGAGGGAAAGATTAAAGTATCTTGACCCACCATTATGAGTTAATGGTATGTTGTGGTAATTAATGATAATCACATTGTGGGACTAACATTTTCCATGAGTTGGATAAATAGGTTATATTCCGTGACGATTAAGACTTTGGATGACATCATGAGTTGATGGTCATCAAGTCAAGGTTCAAGAAAAGAAAGTTATCATGTGTTGATGATGTTCAAGAAGAGGAGATGATCATGAGTTGATCATCAAGTTAAAAGAAGACCCATCATGTGTTGATGGACATCAAGTGAAGAATGCATCATGTATTGATGCATATGAAGACTCGGGATAAAGGATGTCATCATGTGTTGATGAGCATCAAGCCAAGATCCCGAAGTAAAGGAAATCATCATATGTTGATGATCATCGAGTCAAGGACCCGGACTTGAAGTGAAGATGTGCATCATCAAGCTTCAAGAAGATGCGCAAGGAAAAGGTATGACTAGCTAGGGCTAAAGATGTGTTCCTAGTCTTTTACCGATCTTGGTGTTTGGTTGAAAGACCGGATTGCTAGTATAGGTTGCCGTACTATTAAGAAGGATCTTGTCTAGTAGCTTGAGTCTCATCATGTGTTGATAGCTCAATCTTGCTTGCTCTAGCTCACCGTGGCATGATGCTATTATTTGCGAATGTGTTTTGCAAATAGTTGAGGCTCATGCGTCTAATCTTTGTAGCATGTGACTATACTTTGCAAATGTGTTTTGCAAAAGGTTGAAGTCCATGTACCTATTCCTTGTGGCATGATCTAAGTTTGCAAATGTCTTTTGCAAATTGTTGGGATTCATGTATTTTCCCTTGACATGGTCTAAGATTGCTTGTTGCTAATTATTTGGACTTAGACCATGATAGTGGCTCTTTGAAGTTGTGCTTTTTGATTTGATAAAATGTGTTTGAAATAAAATCAAATAGGTGGGTTGTGTAGCCCTCTGAATAAGCTTTCAATAGAGTCCAAGATCACTCAATTCCGACATCGGAGTAAAAAATTATGATCGTTTTTCCGAGTGTCACCTGTGCTGAAATCCAGGTGCGGACTGACCGCAGTTGAAAGGCTGGAGTGACCGCCCATTTTCCTGCGGACTGACCGCCCTTGTAAGGGCGGTCAGCTTTTTCCAGAGAGCATGTTTTTCGGTTTTCTACCTCCCGGAAGGCCGGGACGAGCGGGGTCCGTCGCACGGACCACGTGAGGGCGACCGACCGGAATTGTGTCTAATGGCTAGTTTTATAGCCGTAGCACTATAGCCCGGACTGACCGGCCTTGTGCTTCAGAAGACGAATAGCTCAATGAAGCTGCAGCAAAACGAAACGGAATAACTTCAGTGAAGCCCATCCATATGCCCACAGGCAATCGGCTGGGGTGCGTGACCTAGTTCTTCTTGATCCTTGAAGTAGACCCTGTTGACCGACGATTCCTCCATTTCTGTAGGTTTGGGCGCAAGTTTTACAACAAACGTGAGTACACAACCGTACTCGCAAGTCATACCACAGAATGCAATGTATAGATGCAGTCTTATTCCAAAGGAAATGACTTCTGTGGTTATTTTGCAGAAATGCAACATTTGCAATTGAATACAAATAATAGATTGAAAGCATAATTCAAAACAAATAGACAATATTAATTTAACAGTTGTTTTCACGAAGACACATAGCCTAATCAAATTCTTTCACATAGCCATATGACTTAAATCACACAGCTGTCCCTTCCCAAAGGTTTTATGAAAATCTACCCCTCGTGTGAAATCCCCGAGCATGTCCATGACCGCGGACGCGGCTATTCGAATAGATTGTTTAACACTCTGCAGAGGTTGTACACTTTACCCACAAGATGCAATCAACTGGATCAGAGCTGATCACAACAAAACCTTTCAGAAACTTCATCTCAAACATTGACATTCCTGATGTGCTTTCCCGCTATACCAGCTCACATAGAACTAGTATAACACACACCACTGGACAGGGATGCGGCGAACCGTCCCGCGATGCAACCACCAAGTAGTCACACCTCCACCCTGTCACACAGCCTAACCTATTCACCTGAACATCAGTGCCGAGAATCCATAACTTACTAAGTTAGGCCCGTCCCATACCAGGCATGTGGTCGTACAGTAAGTCTCAGTTCAATGGCGCACAAAGTTAAGTCCTTAATTGACCAAGGCAAGACTTCCATGTTCTAACTAAGTCACAAAGATTATCATTCCCATGCACATAGCTTCCACCATATCACACAGTATCCACCACTTGCCTCAGTGCAAATCCTTTACCACCCAGTTGGTTTTAGTGCAACACATGCCATCACGAAGTAATAACACATAGTACACAGTTTTACACAAAGTTCCATAGTCACTTAGTCACATTTAATATTTGCAACTTACATGAGATGTGAGACTCGTAGCATGGCTAAGCAATTGTACTCGCATCTAACCAACCCACGTTGGTGCTATAATATTACCAACTAATAAACAAATCTAGGTGACAAGGGATTATGACATACAAAGCCAAGGTGTTATAACAAATTGGATAATAACTATACCCAAAATATTTAAATAAATAATTAAAGTAGAATGCAATACTTTAAAACAAAGTAATTTGAAAACTGGGTTCAAGATGATCAAAGGTATGACTTGCCTTGCTATAGCAATGGTGATCTTATTTTATCTTCAATCCTCTACTTGCTTGATCTTCAGCTCCTTCGGACGATTCCGGGACTTCGGCGTCTAACGAGAAAGAAAGCGCAAAACAAACTAAATTCAAAAGGCCAATCAAATAAACTCCAAACTGAAATTGAATGGTACTGGAAGGTAGATATTGAATTTGGATGAATTTAGGAACTTGAATGGGTTCAATCGGAGTTCGGATGAAGAAGATATGGCTCTCGAAAGATTGGAATTCACATAAAATGATGAAAAAGCTATACGGAATATTCTCAGAATATTCTATTCCGAAAATATTAGAAAAAGAATGAGTGTGTGATAGGTGAGACCGACTGGTATTTATGGATTTCTAGAATTAAAATAATTCCAGAAATAAGGTAGAGAGAGTGACAAGTGGGACCAATAAGATAAATGACTTTTTAAGAATTAAATTAATTCCCGAAAAATAGGATTAGAGGTTGACATGTGGGCCACTGGTCTATGGACCAGGTCCATGGAGAGATGCTAGTCCACGGCGGACCAAGCTCATAGACAAGGGTTGACCAAGAGATGATTGACATGCGGAACCCGTATGTAAGAGAGATAAATAATTAAGGTTTTTAATTGGGTGGATGACATGTGGGGTCTATATGTAAGTGAGAGAAGGAGGAAACAACAACAGAGAGCAACAACAGGAACCGAACCAAAAACTCACGTACTGACTTCAGGCATGAATAGTAACAGAAGTTAGAGGTTGATTCTTGCGCAAGGTGGTGACGACGAACGGAGGCAAACCAGCGGTGGTGAAGGGGCAAAACGGAAAGGAAACGACGAGCCGGAGATGATGACGCGGTCCGGACATCAAGATTTTGCTCCATGCGATGGCAGCGACGCGAAGAACGCCGACGACGACGGCCTCACAGGTGCGTAACACTTCCGACGATGCTCTGCGAAAAGGGAGGTGAGCACGGCGTAGAACGCGGCAACGCGGACTCAACGGTGGTGGAGTTGAAGGCACGAGATCAACGGTTATGAGTAATTGGCCGAGAAGGACGGCGAACAAGAGGCAAGAGAACGCCGATTCTCGCGCCGCGGTGGATGAAACTTGAATCTACAAGAGGGGAAAAATAGGTATTGACGAGGGGCACAAGATGACGCGGTCGGATTTTGGAAAAACTTACCGAGGAAGTGAGGTACGCGATGAACACGTTTCGTCTTTAGGGCTTGACATGGCCGACGGTGCTCCGGTGATCTTTGGGCGAAGAGGAAGGAACCATGACGTAGAACGCGACGACGCGAAGCCAACGCCGCAGACGGTTTGGCCGGAGGACGTCGGATGAAGGCGCAGTTCGCCGGAGAAAATCTTCGTTGGAGCTCGGTTTTTTGGAGATTGCGACGAAAATAGATCGGTTTGGAGGAAACCAATTTGGGGGATTGGAAGAGGAGATCAAGACGGACGCGTGAGTGCAAACCGTTCGCTTTTATATGAACCGTGGAGGAAGATATGGAATTTTAAAGTTTTTAGTTTGAAACGTATACTCTCTCGTCATTCTGGAGCGGGAAGATGAACAGTATCATATGATTTACTGTAGCATGTGGGCAGGAGAGAGAAAATACTAATTTTCGAAATTAAAATAAAAGGCCAAAAATCAAGGAGGTCAAATAAATAGCAAACAAATCCGAAAAAATCTCAGAAAATACCCAAAAATTCCTTGAAAGACAAGGAAGCCAAATAACACAAGTTTTTATTTAATTAATGTTTATATTAGTCAAATTAAATATTTTTTAATTTAGAAAACTCCCAATTAAGCTTTATTAATTTAAATAAAATTGGTGAAATTTTCCAGGGACCTAAACTACTCAAAATATTTTTGAAAAGCCAAATTTTGGGACGTTACAAACCTCCCCCCTTAAAGGAATCTCGTCCCCGAGATTTAGGATGGCTATAGAATATGATAACGAACTCAGCCTTCGGGTTCACTTCTTACTTTCAAATTGCTTTGACTTTGGCAGAATCGCTCTTCTGAACACTTACAGATCAAACGCCTTGCTTCTTGCTAAACTTCTCGCTTCACTGAAAATTTGACAAACTGGCTCTTGGCTGGAAGGCATCTTGAAACTTGATTGCTTCTACCGGGGCTGCTTGATCGGTGCTTGAAGGCACTTCGGTGGAGGAAATCTTGTCGCCGATCGCAACTCAAAGTTGACAAACTATCTCTTCTTCCGCGATTCAAATCGAACTAATCGACACATTTCACAACTCACATACAATTCTTAGCATAGAACTTCAACAGGTATTCTGAAGATAGACATGGCTGCGAAGGTGATAATCTGTATAATATGTGTAGCTTTTCTTCTTGAACACTGCTACTTAAATTCCATTTAGGATTAAGGATCCTTAGTCTTATGCTTCATAATTAATGCAACATCCACATACTTTGTAAGTTGATCCGCTCCTAGTTGAGCGATGACTTACACAATCAACCAATGTGAACTTCAGAGGGTGACAACTTCAACTGGCTGACAACTAGTGTTGTAGGGGAAACTCTGCACACAACAGTTACTTGCTCGACTTGGTACTATGAGTTAAAGCATAACTCATTAATCTTTTTTTTCAATCTGTCCGCTGATTTGGGCAATACACAATACTGAACTCAAATGTACATCCAAGCTTCATACAGACTCTATCGCTAATACAAGATAAGCTGGGATCCTTGGTCTGATACTAACTTCTCTGACATGTCGTGCAAATTGACCATCTCTATAGATCTGACACTGCACCCATGTTGACGAATATCATCTCTGTCGCATACAACCTTCGTCGTATACCACTCTGCTAAACGATCTCCAAACTGGGTGATATTGAATGAAGTGACAACTTTCTGTCAAATGATCAACAATCACCCTTCAAGAAATTATATCCCGATTGGGTCCTAGGAGATCCCTTATCTGAATTCTCAATGATAGGAGTACTTTGACTAGCCTCTGACATGCTGGCTAACTTTCTGACATACCAAAGGGTAACCCATTCGGCGATATTTTGTTTTATTTTGGATCATCACAATTCAACTTTGAGATCTTTGTACGACTTGTACTTTCAGGGAAACTGGAATGCTTACACTCCAATGTTGGTTTGAGCATCAACTACTAGAGTTCCTTCTCATTAGATATGCAAATATACTCATTGATCCATGGATCATTCCGTTCGCCTTCAGCGGGTTCTCACGCTTTCCTTTGCTTTATGTGAGGACGATTTTTCTTGACAAAACTGTCATCTAACTATCTGGTCAGCACTGATCTCTAGCATCAGTTCAAATTATGGGTTTCAACAGATATCCTTGCAACTGACTCAAGACCCAACTTCTGAATTTCACAGGTAACCTTGGCTGACTAATCAACAGATTCTTACGGTAACTATTCTGTTTCAAGGTATCTGTCGCTGTACTAGTCTAGCCTGAGGGAACGGATTCCAACCTCATGGTTCTCAATCCAATAACCATCTTTGTTGCTCCACGGTAGCAACTTTGAATTACGACTAGGATAATTTACTGCTTGAAACTTTAGTTTTTAAGAAGTGCGCGAAACTTCTTAACACACTGATTCTTGGATGTTCCGTGACAAAAGCTATCAAGGTTCTTTCTGGTATCTGGCAATACGAACACTGGAGTTGTGATTAATCCCTCCTGAAATTCTCACGAACTCGGTTCACTTTTAACGGTCTGGGTGAACTGGTCCGTTTACTATGATGCGGGGTCTTGGCTATCCTGAAACGATGATCTCACTGATCTTCAACTAACACTGTCTTGCTCACATAAGATGTTGGGGAAACTGAAATCTTTGCTCAAAACTCAAACAAGCTGACTCTGAGGTTCTGAAGATTAGCTTCCAGATAAACTGAAATTCTCGCACACCCTTGTGCTAACAATTTATCATAACAACTCACATTGGTGCTTGCCAAACTGACGAACTTGATTTGACATTGCCTTTGTGTGGTCAAACTAGGCTTCCTTGGAAATGTTATTGCACAAACGTCTCTTCTTTGACTACTTCACTGGACACATGGATCCTGCTGCGTTACCACATATTCTGGGTGTTACAATCTTGACCGAACTGACTTCTAGCATTCTTGCATTTGGAGTGAGTGACTGGTTCCACTGAGGACACTGGCTGATGTAGTGACCTTCCTTGCGACAACTGTAACATACATGTGGCGGACATTGTGACTTGCCTGATGATATTGCACCAGAACGACTAATCTTCTTGAAGGTTGAAGTTTGACGCTTTGCAGGGCATCTCTTAGCATAGTGGCCTTGCTCACCACATTCAAAACACACTCTTGATGATACTGGTTCGCTTCTCTTTTGAGGTGGGTTGCCAAGGTCAACATCCTGCCTTTGTGATTCTTTAGCTGACATATCTTGTATTTACAATGGTTTGCCTTCTTTTGCTAATGTTCTGACAGTAGCTCGAAAATTTTCTCGCTGACGTTGCATTGCAGAAGTCAACACGGAATACATAGGGCACTGGCTCGGACAATGATCATCGCTTTCACACAAGAAACATGTGATCTTGATCATGGGACATTTTCCAACGGAATGGTTTCCTTCGCAACTGGAACAATTGATATTGTGCTCATCAGCACTATGGCCTATTTCTCCAAAGTGGGTACATGCACAATCTTCTGAATTATCTGGTCGGCAGCATTTCAACTGACAACGGCTAGATTTGGTGTAGGATATCGAAATAGCAGGTTTCTCTTGATCACTTATGCTTGTTATTGCATGTTGTTGGCACAAAGCGGTGGTGAACTCTGCCCAAGTGATGGTGTGCTCGTCCTGATGGGCGGCACAAAATTTTTCCCACCAATCTAATGCAACTCCTTCTAATTGATGAGCAGCATAGAAAACTTTCTCATTATCATTACACTGCACAATAGTTAGCTTTTCTTCTATGGTGCGAATCCAAGATTCTGCTTCGTTGAGTGTGGTTGAACCTTCAAAAATAGGTGGCTTGGTCTTTAGGAACTTCACAAACTTGAACCGAGGGCGCGTCGTTGGGATGGCAACGAGTTGTGCATCCTTGCAAACAGTAATATTGTCTAATGGTTGCATCGTCACTTGCATGATCTGATTCTGGGCGGCAGGGAACTGGCTCGGGTTCTGATGTGTCACTACTACTGGCACCGGAGATAGTTGTTTGTCATCGTCTGCTCTGGTACTAACACTGGCGATGGTACGATGACTTGTTTGATTATTCTGATTCATCAAATTGACTAAGGTAGCGGTGGTATGATTCTGCTGGATCATCCTGTTGTTAATGTTCTGCATCATCGCGTTCATGAGTTAAGTCTGAGCTACCAAGAATTGTTCCATGACTGGATCTGCTACTCTGCATCGACAAGCGCCCATCAAGTTGACAACACCGAGCCGCATGCATCGTCTCAAGATTACTAACAAGGTTGGCTTCACCGGGGTTCTCCATCTGCTGGCTGACCAGGGCTCATAGATGCGAGGGAAAAGCACAAGGTAAGGAAAGAGAATCTACTAAGAGAGCAGGTTTAACCCAAAGAACACCAAGGAACACACAAATAGCCGGAAAGCTATTAAGAAGCATAAAACTCACAGCAAACTACACCGAAGAAGAGAAACAAAGATCTAATCGTCTAGTCGATTCAACTCTAACTTAACAGGCGACTTGGTTCAACACACGGGAGGAACCCATGCTGATTTATCCTACATGGTTGGTTTGAAGAAAACTCGATTTGATCATGGTCTTCATCAAACGTTGACTGCTTGCGATCCTTGGAGGCGAAGCTTGGAGAAAGATGGAGGCGACGTACAACTTCTTCTTGGTCTTCAATTTTTGCGACGCTCTTGTCTTGAACACTTGGGAAGATGTCGATACGTTGTTGTTGGTTGCATGGTCTTCAAACAGTTACTCAAAACAACTCTTGGGCATCTACCAAGACATTTGACATGGATAACGACAAACTATAGATGTTATGAGGGGAGAGAGTCCAATTTAATACTCCAAATGGTGATGACGAATATAGATGAGAAATGAATAGAATGGAAGAGTATAGAAGCTAGACAAGATGAGAATAGCACATCATTAAGATTTTCCATTTGTAAAATAAGTTTTGAAGTTTCCCTTACAAACGGCCATTCTAACTAAGGTCACGACCTACAGTCGATATGGCTCTGATACCACCTCTATCGGGACCCAAAAATACAATTCTGGACCCTCTGTGTATACTGCACTAGTCCAGGATCACGCTAGTGCACACAGTGGCAATATCGATGAAATATCATTTCCATATACAAAGATGACTAATAAATAGGAAAACTAACAATAAATATCAGAGTAAAGACCTTAAGGTCAAAGCTTACAACTAATGCTTCAGAAGGCGAATAGCTCAATGAAGCTGCAGCGAAACGAAACAGAATAACTTCAGTGAAGCCCATCCATATGCCCACAGGCAATCGGCTGGGGTGCGTGACCTAGTTCTTCTTGATCCTTGAAGTAGACCCTGTTGACCGACGATTTCTCCATTTCTGTAGGTTTGGGCGCAAGTTTTACAACAAGCGTGAGTACACAACCGTACTCGCAAGTCATACCACAGAATGCAATGTATAGATGCAGGCTTATTCCAAAGGAAATGGCTTCGTGGTTATTTTGCGAAATGCAACATTTGTAATTGAATACAAATAATAGATTGAAAGCATAGTTCAAAACAAATAGACAATATTAATTTAATAGCTTGTTTTCACGAAGACCCATAGCCTAATCAAATTCTTTCACACAACCATATGACTTAAATCACACAATTGTCCCTTCCCAAAGGTTTTATGAAAATCTACCCTCGTGTGAAATCCCGAGCATGTCCATGATCATGACGCGCTATTCAAATAGATTGTTTAACACTCTGCAGAGGTTGTACACTTTACCCACAAGATGCAATCAAGCGGATCGAGCTGATCACAACAAAACCTTTCGAAACTTCATCTCAAACATTGACATTCCCGATGTGCTTTCCGCTATACCACCACATAGAACTAGTATAACACACACCATCGACGGAGATGCGCGAACCGTCCCGCGATGCAACCACCAAGTAGTCACACCTCCACCTGTCACACACGCCTAACCTATCCACTGAACATCAATCTGAGAATCCATAACTTACTAAGTTAGGCCCGTCCCATACCGTGCATGTGGTGCGCATGATGAAGTCTCGCTTCAATGGCGCACAAAGTTAAGTCCTTAATTGACCAAGGCAAGACTTCCATGTTCTAACTAAGTCACAAAGATTATCATTCCCATGCACATAGCTTCCACCATATCACACAGTATCCACCACTTCCTTTACCACCCAGTTGGTTTTAGTACAACACATGCCATCATGAAGTAATAACACATAGCACACAGTTTTACACAAAGTTCCATAGTCACTTAGTCACATTTAATATTTGCAACTTACATGAGATGTGAGACTCGTAGCATGGCTGAGCAATTGTACTCGCATCTAACCAACCCACGTTGGTGCTATAATATTACCAACTAATAAACAAATCTAGGTGACAAGGGATTATGACATACAAAGCCAAGGTGTTATAACAAATTGGATAATAACTATACCCAAAATATTTAAATAAATAATTAAAGTAGAATGCAATACTTTAAAACAAAGTAATTTGAAAACTGGGTTCAAGATGATCAAAGGTATGACTTGCCTTGCTATAGCAATGGTGATCTTATTTTATCTTCAATCCTCTACTTGCTTGATCTTTAGCTCCTTCGGACGATTCCGGGACTTCAGCGTCTAACGAGAAAGAAAGCGCAAAACAAACTAAATTCAAAAGGCCAATCAAATAAACTCCAAACTGAAATTGAATGGTACTGGAAGGTAGATATTGAATTTAGATGAATTTAGGAACTTGAATGAGTTCAATCGGAGTTCGGATGAAGAAGATATGGCTCTCGAAAGATTGGAATTCACATAAAATGATGAAAAAACTATACGGAATATTCTCAGAATATTCTATTCCGAAAATATTAGAAAAAGAATGAGTGTATGATAGGTGGGACCGACTGGTATTAATGGATTTCTAGAATTAAAATAATTTCACAAATAAGGTAGAGAGAGTGACAAGTGGGACCAATAAGATAAATGACTTTTCAAGAATTAAATTAATTCCCAAAAATAGGATTAGGGGTTGACATGTGGGCCACTGGTCTATGGACCAGGTCTATGGAGAGATGCTAGTCCACGGCGGACCAAGCTCATAGACAAGGGTTGACCAAGAGTTGACTGACATGCGGGACCCGCATGTAAGAGAGATAAATAATTAAGGTTTTTAATTGGGTGGATGACATGTGGGGTCTATATGTAAGTGAGA
The DNA here is from genome assembly GCA_036346255.1 of Ampelocalamus luodianensis. Classification (NCBI taxonomy): domain Eukaryota; kingdom Viridiplantae; phylum Streptophyta; class Magnoliopsida; order Poales; family Poaceae; genus Ampelocalamus; species Ampelocalamus luodianensis. The sequence goes on from CM070625.1 coordinate 27,731,642, forward strand.
GAAGGAGGAAACAACAACAGAGAGCAACAACAGGAACCGAACGAAAAACTCACGTACTGACTTCAGGCATGAATAGTAATAGAAGTTACAGGTTGATTCTTGCGCAAGGTGGTGACGATTTAACTGAGGCAAACCAATGTGGCGAAGGGGCAAACGGAAAGAAAACGACGAGCCGAGATGATGACGCGTCCGACATCAAGATTTTGCTTCATGCGACGGCAATGACGCCAAGAACGCCGACGACGACGGCCTCACGCGCGCGAACACTTCCGCCGATGCTCGCGAAAAGGAGGTGAGCACGGTAGAACGCGCGACGCGAACTCAACGGTGGTGGAGTTGAAGGCACGAGATCAACGGTTGCGAGTAATTGGCGGAGAAGGACGGCGAACAAGAGGCGAGAACGCCGATTCTCGCGCACGGTGGATGAAACTTGAATCTACAAGAGGGGACAAATAGGTATTGACGAGGCACAAGATGACGCGGTCATATTTTGGAAAACTCACCGAGGAAGCGAGAACGTGATGAACACGCTTCGCTTTAGGGCTTCACATGGCCGACGGTGTTCGGTGATCTTTGGGCGAAGAGGAAGGAACCATGACGTAGAACGCGACGACGCGGCCAACGCCAACGCAGACGGTTCTACGGAGGACGCTTGATGAAGGCGCAGTCACGAGAAAACCTTCAGTTGGAGCTCGGTTTTTTGGAGATTGCGACGAAAATAGATCATTTTGGAGAAACCAATTTGGGGGATTGGAAGAGTAGATCAAGACGGACGCGTGAGTGCAAACCATTCGCTTTTATATGAACCGTGGAGGAAGATATGGAATTTTGAAGTTTTTAGTTTGAAACGTATACGTTCTGGACTCTCTGTTCGTTCTGGAGCGGGAAGATGAACAAGACTGCGTGATTTACTGTAGCATGTGGGCGAATTTTTTTATTATTTAATCCTTTTTTAATAATATTTTAAAGTTAATCCCTCGCGAATTTTATTTCCAAATCTTACCCCTTTGGTCACGCCACGACCCGTGGCGTGGCCAAAGCGTACTGCCACGCCACCATGTGCGGCGTGACCAAACATGCCACGCAAGCCCTCGGCCGCGCGCCGTGCCAGCGTGGAGAGAGAAAATGCTGATTTTCGGAATTAAAATAAAAGGCCAAAATCAAGGAGGTCAAATAAATAGCAAACAAATCCGGAAAAATCTCAGAAAATACCCAAAAATTCCTTGAAAAACAATGAAGCCAAATAACACAAGTTTTTGTTTAATTAATGTTTATATTAGTCAAATTAAATATTTTTAATTTAGAAAACTCCCAATTAAGCTTTATTAATTTAAATAAAATTGGTGAAATTTTCTAGGGACCTAAACTACTCAAAAGATTTTTGAAAAGCCAAATTTTGGGATGTTACACTTCTCCTCCTCACAGGCACGCTCTGTTTTCTTCGCCGCTGGCTTGGGCGGGGGACCGCGGTGGTTCCTTTATAAGGCCATCCAGTCGCCGTACGGTTTGGAGACTGCGCTCTCCTATCGCTCAACGGTTCGGCGACTGCAGTTATCGCCCAACTGTTGCAATTATTGCCGCCCGGCGGTTGGGCGACTACGCCCGATGGTTGGGCGACTACGCCCGACGGTTGGGCGACTGGGTCCTATCGCCCAACCATTAGGCGACTGGATCCAGTCGCCCAACCATGGGGCGACAGTAGTATTTTCCTGTAAAAAAAGATCGCAAGAATAATTTTGTAATTTATAATAAAAAATAGATTATTTTTTAAAAATTTCACCAAGTGACTCACAAGTGGGTCCCACATATCAGTCAATTTCTTCTATTTCTTTTTTAGCCAAAAATCAATAATGATATCAGCATGACCTAATAAATTGTTTTCCTTCAGAAAAACAATTCCTTAAAATTTGAAATTATGATTCTATCATTTCATGTGAATCTTTCAAAAGCCTGTTCTTCCTTACCCGAACTTCGATTGAGCCCATTCAAATTTCTAAATTCATCTAAATTCGAGCTCTATTGTTTGAGATTTTTATTTAATTTTTGGAGTTTGTTTTCTCTCTATTTTGTATTTATTTGATTTATTTGCTTTTTTGCGAGTAGACATTGATACTTCGGAGAATTTTGAGCAAGGAGGAGTTGTAGGATCAAGGATAACCGACTAGAGGGGGTGAATAGGATGTTACTAAATTTAATCGACCAAATTTAACTTTCAAGACACAGTTCTAACAGAGCAGTCTAGAAACAAAAGTAGAACTAAAAGCTACTAAGGATAGTGAAGTAAAGACAATACAAGATACAAATCTAGCTAAACAGATAAATCACAGTAACGAAACTAAAAATGTAAGTGTAGAAGGTAAAGATAGGAGATGATCACAGTTAGAACAATGAAGTTTTTCCTGTGGTATCGAAGACCTAAGTCTTCACTAGTCCACGTTGAGCAAGCTTGAACTAATCAAGCCGGCTCCACGAATTAAGCCTTCCCTCGATTTCACTGATGGTTGTTCTTTCTCCACTCCGGAGATGGTGAACACCGAACCACTCACAATTGACATCGAGTCTCTTCACAATCTTCTTGAAGAGATCACTACAAACTCCCGCCAAGTCGTCTAGGTGCTAATAGCACCAAGAGTAATAAATCACAATCTTTGATTGACAGAACTCAAGTGCAATGAATCAAACTAGAATGAATGCACTTGGAGTTTGCTCAACAACCTCACAATGAATGCACAAGTGTAAATGAAGTGTGGAGTGAATGCTCTTAGCTCAAGAATATCAATGTGTAAGCACTAGTTCTGTCCAAGAGCAAGTGGAGGGTTTATTTATAGCCCCCCACAACCAATACGACCGTTAGGACCAATTTACAAAGAAAAACAGCACAAACGGTAGTACCGCCATTGAACGGCCGGTACTACCGCACCATCCCAAAATGGCCTATAACGGCTAGCACAGACACGCATTAAATGCTCTGACAAAGCCGTTAGAAATTTGGTGTGGTACTACCGCCAACTGTCATGCGGTAGTTCCGTTTTAGCGGAAGTTCCGATCAAGAGCAGGTACTTCCGTTTTTCTTGAGTTCCAAAAATATGAGTACTGGAAATAACGTACCGCTACTTAACCATTGGAAGAACCGGGAATGCGGTAGTTCGGCGAGTTGAACTTCGCTACTACCGTTCCTCAAAAGATCAAATCAACTCTAAAAACATACGTTCTGTAAAAAACGTACCGCCACTAATTTCAGATGTACCAGAGATACGGTAGTTCCGCTAAAAGTACTGCGGTACTACCGTTCCTTGAGAGAGCACATAGATTCCAAATAACAAGTGTTCTAGAAAAAACGTACCGCACAAAGATCGGTACTACCACCAAGCGATAGTTCCGCAATTTGAACGTCGATACTACCGTATACAAAAAAAACATAGAACATCTCTCAAGGGAAGCCTCCAAGTGGACCCAAAAAGTATTTTAACTTTTACAGAACAGGGATTTTGACCACACGACGTGGAACACTTCAAAGACTTTACGGTAGTTTCCAAAAAGGAGTTGTGGTACTACCGGTAGTTTCCAAAAAGGAGTTGCGGTACTACCATTGAGCGGTAATTCCGCCAAGTACACTGCGATACTACCGTTGAGCGGTAGTTCTGTCAGGTGTACTTTGGTGCTACCATTTCACTTGAGAAACATCAGAGATTTATTTTCAACACAACCTCCAAGAGTATGCATGATCCTAGATTGATCCATTGTGCTTAGGAACATGTTATCAAGTTACTAGTTGTGATCCCTCTTAATAGTACGGTATTTAACCTATAATCCGGTCTCCCAACCAATTCTCCTGAGACCGGTAAACAGAAAAAGATCCTAACCTACTAGTACCTTGTCTTTGAGCCATATTGATATTTATGTTGTCCTCAAACATGCATTTCCTTGTAGTTGCGTTCATCACTGGGACTAAACCTTTGTAAACACTCAATAATCACATTAGTCCTATAAAACATATTGCCATTAAATACCAAAACACTTTTAGAGGCCTAGATGATTTCAGGAGTGCACCAAGATCAAGACCAATCCCATGATCTATTCCAAGGCAAGTCATGGTCCTTTGATCATATTGAACCTATGAGTTCAAAAGTATATTGTTTTATATCAATTGCATGCTATCTTTATATCAATTGTTTTGGGATTAGCTATCACCTATTTTCATTACGCCTCTATTGATTATTTGAGTAACTTGAATCATTTGTCACCCTAGCTTGGATAATTTTAGTTAGATATATTTGTATCACTCGCCTAACTAACTTGTTAAGGACTTAATATGTGCACCATTGAACTAGGCCTTAACCGTACAACCACATGTCTGATGGGACGAGTCTGGCTAACTAATTAGCAATATTTTGATTTGGTTCTGTTTGGGTTGTGTTTGGCGCAAGAGGGGGCCCAGTAGGCGAAACTTAGCAAGCAGAACTGAGTCAAAGCAGAGCTTTGTAAAGACCTTATGATAATCTCTTAGTTGCACACCTTCGGAAGTGTGTGAGTGGACATTATAAGTTGATTATCTCTTGTGGGTAAAGTTGTACAACCTCTGTAGAGTGTTAAAAACTATTTGAATAGTCGTGTCCGCGGTTATGGACGTGCTCGGGGATTTCACACAAGTGGTAGAATTTCTTTATAAAATATGTCGGAATGTGAATGAGAAATTCACTTGATGAATAATATTCGTTTGGTGAATGGGTAATTCACGTGGTGGTTTGTGTCGGTTGGTGAATGGAAAATTCACTTATGATTGGTTTGGTTGGAAAGTGAATGGGAAGTTCATTGGTTGTTTCAAAGAAAATATTTATTTATTTACTATTCTTTTCAATTACACATTTCAATATATTTATTGTATTTATCGTCAATGTTGTTTTCTGTAAAAGAACCATATAGCTAACCTTTGTTCAAGCCTTGCATGAATACTATTTGCATTTTTTTTCTACGACTTGTTGAGTACTTTATGTGTTCACAACTCCAATTTCTGCTGCTCAGTTGAAGAATATCAAGCTGCTCAAGAGTTTTTAGCCCAGTAGTACCATGAAGGCTTTGCATATTAGGATGTGTTCTCCACTCGATTGCCTGTGGGCATGTTGATTGACCTCTCTAAGTTTTTCTGTTCCGCTGCAAGAGTTTATTTGTTTCTTTAACCCTACGGGGCAAGTTAAGTAAACATTAACCATAATGTCAAGTTATTATTACCATTTGTTATTTTGAGATCTTTTTAGTTAAATCAAATAAATGGGTGGTATTTCATCACTGTTTCCTGTGTGAGCTAGCTACTGATCTGGGACTAGTTCAAAATACACAAAGGGTTCCTTAATCGTATTTTTGGGTCTCGACAGAGGTGGTGTCAGAGCCATATCGTCTGTAGAACGCAATCTTAGTTAGCATGGTCGTTTTAGCCAAATCCTTAAAAACTTATTTTCTAAATCAAATTAACTTAATTTGACTTGAGTAGTTATTCTTTTCTCATCTCAGACTATTCTATTCTTATCCTAATCTATTCTTTTCTCATCTTGTTCTAGAAATCTTTATCCTTACCTTGTTTTATAATCTTAAATTGACTTTGTCGCCTCATTAATTTCTCTAGTTCGGAAGAAAGAAGTCAAATCATCGGCAACCGTCAAGAATATCTTTGTCGTTTTCGTTCTAGTTGAGTTTGAAGAGCCTTCGTTCTTTACTCCAGAGCAGGAGTGTCGGTGTTTTAGAACCGATCTTACGTAAAGATTATTTGATTCGGCGGGTCTCCACAATTTTTATACAGGTTCGGGCCTTCTCCAATGAGAATAACAACCCTACTCCTGTGTGTATTGTATTGGGTATCCTGATTACAATCAGTGGAAAGCCTTGCGCTAATACTACTACTGATTGACTTCCAAAAAAGCCTCCTCTATTATCTCCAAGAGACACCTATTTATACTATGCTGTAGTGGCGGTTGTCGTTCCAGGTCAATAAGCGCTCATTATTACGCAATAATGAGAGTAATTACCGGAGTAGTAACCTCCCCACGTTGTCTAACGGTTACCAATCGGAGATAATGGGGGATTATCCGTAGTTATTTCAGGTATAACTACGTATCTTGGTTGTTCAGATCTTCATCGATAAATAGCGCCTACTGACGAGTAGACCCAGTTAATCGTGAAGAAGTCATAGCAGGACTAGTCGTAGCAGGACTTACGACTAGGGGGTAGTCGTAGGGAAAGCTTACGACTGGGTTCTGGTCATAGAAAGACTTACGACCGGATGTAATCGTAGCAGGACTTACGATTACGTGGTAGTCATAGAAATACTTACGACTGTGGGGGTGGTCGTAGAAGAGCTTACGACCACCTAACTTACTCCTCCCTTATATCGTTAAGGGGTATACCATGTGACGTCATATTACATGATTTTAGGAATAAAATGAGGATTATCAGATCCTCGTCATCTAGCCCCCCAGCTTTAAGTGAAAATAACTTACTTGGTTGAGGAGTCGTAGATGATCTTGTGACCACTAGGAGGCTGTAGGAAAAAACGTTGAAGGAAAAACTTTTCAACATGTGTTCCTCTCGACCAGAAGTATGCTTGGTCGAGGCAGTTCGTTGGAAATCTCACGATTACAAGGAAGTCATAGAAAATCTTACGACTTTAGAGTAATCGTGTCCTTATGATCGGAAGCAAAACCTTTCCGATTGGGGTTTCTTTCGATCGGAAGTACACTTGGTCAAAAAGGTAATTTCACTTGAGGTGTGAAAAGAGCCTCGGTACTCCCGAACAGGCAGATTAAAGATCTTGTCCGTTGGGGCAATTCTCGAAGCGGTAGAAACCGTTGGGTTTCCACGACGTTTCGTTTCAAGCGTACGGTTATAAAACAGATGGCTGGATGAACTTAGGGTTCTAACCTTTCACCTCGACTGTTTGTTGCTTTCTCATCTCTTCCGCCGTCGGTGATACTGTGCGCTTTCTTGGAGCTTTCCCAAATCCAACTCTTCCCTTCTTTAGAAAAGATGGCTAGGATCGTCTCCGAGTGGGCTGAATCGGAAATGGATGACGCGAAGATGACTGCTTTGGTCGCCGCCGAGAAGATTCCCGAGGGGCTACTCGTGAAGTGGATTGCGGCAAATGGACAACACTGGCCGTCGGGGAGGAAGATCAAATTCCTGTTTTCCAAGCGTATTGCGAGTGTGGCCTCTGATTACTTGCCCACCCCTTCCTCACACTCGCGCTTGAGCACTTTGGGGTGGAATTAGTGAACCTTGGTCCTAATTCCATCACAATGCTGAGCGTATTTGTGTATTTGTGTGGGTGTACCTGGGGATTCCGGCGGACCTCGAGCTTTTCCAGTACTACTATGGAATGGCTCGGCAGCCGAAATTCCTAGGAGTGGGTCTGAAGCTCCACGACGGTAAGTCGAAGGAGTATATTCAAATGTTCACCCGGTCGTCGTGGTCGGGGTGGAAGAAGAAGTGGTTTTACTGGGAGATTACCAAGGAAGACAGCCTCTCGTTTGTTGGGAAAGCCGCCGAGAGGTCCCCTTCCTAGGATTCGACTCCCAGTAATCTCGACCGAATAGCCCCCTACATTCAAGCCATCAAAGACTTGAAGTAGGGGGGCTTACCGATGGCACGTGGTGAAGGACTTCATCACGCGCCATATTAGCCCCTTGAAGAAACGAGTTCCTCCTATGTGGAGGTACTCGGGAAAAGAAGACCCAACCAGGGACTACAAGGATGGTAAGTGGAAAACTCACTTTTGGGATCTAACCTTGGCCAATCCCTGATTTGGTCTGCTAATCATGTTGTTTGTGCGTACAGATCTTCCACAGGCGGAGATTGACGCTCGCGTCGGGCTCATCTACGAGAAGATTTCATCCAGCATAGCAGCTCCACAAATTTTTGCGGTTTTGACCGAAGAAGAAAAAATGGAGCGCCTAAAGGTAATCGAAAAACGACTTCGTCTTTAGGCACCTATTGTCGCAAAACAATTTACGACTATAGGGTTCGCCGTAGGAAAGCTTACGACTTGTAAGCTGGTCGTAGAAAAGCTTACGACCAGTTAGCGATCGCAGAAGAACTTACGACCACTTTCTTTTTCTGATCTTCAACAGAAAGTAGGCGTAGAAGACCGTCAAGACGACGAAGAAGTCGACTTGGTGGTTATTGGGGCGACCGCGCAGGTGGAGCCAGCAAAATCCCCTCCAGCCAAGAAGCGTCACCTTGTAAAGGTCGGTGACAAGGGTGACTCGAGTTCAGTTCCTCCTACTCCTTTTGCTAAATTTGTTGCAGACTTGGCTGCAGTGAAGAAGAAAGGTATAGCCGCTTTGCCCCCAAGCGCAAAGCCCCAAGGTTAAGGTACCTTCTATTATGACAACAAAACCTTCGCAGCACGCTTCTCGTGGCTTCATAAGGCGCCTAGAAAAGGCGAACTGAAAAGCTTCATGTCTTTTAGAAGAAAACCGCTACTCCAAAGAGAATCGAGGCCGAGGAGAGCAGTGGTCTTAAGGTGGTCGAGACAGATCTCGGCCACTCAGGGAGTCGAGAAGAGGAGACTCCCGTTCCTTCGATTGAATCTCAACCCACAATGGTTGAGAAGAAGTCGAAGAAACCTTCCGTTGGGAAGGTTGCTCCCAAATTTCGGGTTAGATCCAACACGTAGAGGTATGTGATAAACAGAAGTGTAAGAACATCATTTACCCTTTGTTTTTCACAAGTTAACTTACTTTTGTTTTGCAGTCTTAGCCCAACACCTTCAATTTCCAAGGATGCTTCTACGGAGAAGCCCACTGTCACTTCCTCGAGCAAAGGAAGATGTGACTGCGGCAATGGCTGAGGCTCCGGCTACTATCCCTGTGGCGGAGGAGGTCGTCGCCGCAGAAGTCGCTACGACCACCGAGGTTGTCATAGAGACGGCAGCGGAGGCAGGAGAGGCCACGAGGGAGACACCGGGAGTCGGCGGTGGTGAGAGTTCCGACCACCGTGCAGGAAAGGAGGCTGTCGAAGACATTCCTTCCGGTCCTCCAGGCAGTGCTCCCATCACCGAATCAGAGGAACAAGAGTATTTTAACTTTTGCTCTGATTTCTTTGGCCCAGTTTCTATCGTAGGATCTTCTGCCTACCAATCTGCGACCGAGTTCCTCACCCCAGCAGCATTCCCAATTGCGGGGATGTCTTCGAAAATGAACGCCTCGAAGGGGTTTGGTGGAAACGAGTTGAGGAGATGGATGGGCCGAAAGATCCGTCACGAATAATGTCCATGTTTGCTTGGTCAAACAAGAATATAAGTGTTCATCAATACTCATGTATGGTTTTATCCCCATCTCTTATCGCTTCTCTCCCATGCAGAGAGCCGTAAAACAAGTTGCCACGATTTACGAGTACAATCGGCAACTTGTCAAACTACGACAAGAGAATGCAGTACTCTGCGAGCAAGCAGAGAGGTGGTAAGTGACTGATACTCGTAATCGTTTTACAAACTGATTACTTACTCAATACTCTTAGAAGATTGTCGTAGAAAACTTACGACTTGGTACTAGTCGTAGAAGAACTTACGACCAGGGGGTAATCGTAGAAAAAACTTACGATTATCTATCAATCGTAGAAATACTTACGACTGTGTATTCATGTCTTCCTTTAACCTTTCAGGTTTAAGAGTGACGAAAAGACCTTAGATGATTCACTCGACTTCGAGAAAGACGAGACGAAAAAGCTAAGGGATAAGGCCAACGAACTTCTAAAGAAGCTTCAGGAGGCTAACTCTGCAACTCAGAAATTGCAGGAAAAAATAAATAGTACGTGGAGTTACGACTGCTTTTGATCTTGATCTCCGCCTTCTTAACCTCTCATTCTTTTGCAGAAAAAGAATTAAAAATAAGGCTCTTCAGGCCGAGGTGGGGGCTCTTCGGATCGAGGTCCAGGAGAAGTTCTCAGTTGTCCACGAGATCACCCGCATCGCGAATGAGAAAGATCAAGAAATTGAGACGTTAGGTTCTTAATTAGCTGGTAAGTAAAACTTTTACCTGCTGTTAAATCGTTTTATCTTCTCGTAGAATTGTTTTATTTAATCAATCCTTACTCCTTTCAGAGCGATTAATTGAAATAAAACAACTCCACGAGGCTTCGACTTGTACCCAGGAGGAGATGAAGTCGATGAAGATCAATCTTCAAGACAACATTTCGCTCTTGAACAATGTACTCGATGGGCTTCGTGCCGGGAAGGTCACTCCCCGTGATGACACGATGGCCGCTCATACGAGTGCCATTGGGGAGTAAGTCGGTACCCTGCAAGAGTTAGTATCTACTCTGAAGACCAACCAGAATGATTCGATAAGGGAAGCGGTCAAAGGTGCTGTGAGCTTTGTTTTAGCAAAGCTCAAGGCTTGTGACCCTAACCTTAATCCCCATTCTGTTGAAGCTGACTTTGACTGCACCGAATCTGAAGCAGAACGGCTAATCGAGGAAATGCAGTCGGTCGGCGAGAAGGTCGCGGAGGAGATGCAAATAGAGTCTCATTTATCAGAGTAGTCTGTAATAAGAATTTGTAAAGATAAGTTCTTTTTGATGATGTATAAATATATGATCCTTTCTTCTTTCCTGCAAATTATCTCGTAGAGTAGTTAGTAACTCATAAGATAACGAAAAGAGAAGAGACAATCGGACCAGATATGTGCAATTCCTCCTTCCTTCCTCTTTTTCCCTACGAATCATCTTGTAGAGTAGTTAGCAACTCGTAAGATGATAACTCAGAAAAAACTAAGACTAAGAAATGAAGTCATGTTTATAACTTTATCCTAGCCCTCGACTATTTGCATAGTTTATTGGAATAAACTAAGGAAATAGTAAAGAAAGGGTCTCTGAAAATAGAGAGGTTTGTTCGACTTATAGTTTTCGAGAATTGATTATCTTGCTCTAGTCGAAAGAATGGAAAACAGATCGACACTAGGAAGTTCTCTCTAGTGGGCAGGACCACGTGCAGAGAAAAAAAGGCTTCGACTAGGTGATGTTACCATCTTCAACTAGATTAATCAAATCAATAACGACAACTTGAGTGAAACAAACATCTACAGTACCTTAGAAATTTATTTGACTATTTTCAATTTACTTGATAAGTTCGTTCTGGTAGCGAGAGTAGGAAACAGGACGACGCTAGGTAGTTCTTTCTAGTGGGTAGGACCACGTGCAGAAAAGAGAAACTTCGACTAGGTGTATTTCTGCTTTGACAAGTTACAACAAATCAAGTTTACCAAAAATGGTCGAACAAATCTCAAAAGTGCGCTCTTGTTAGAGTATTTTTCAAAATGGAAAAATAAACTAAGTTGACATGAACTTGCTTAAAATTTTCGACCATGCTTCCGAGCCCAAAAAACTTTGTACTAGTAGCAAAAGTTAGGAACAAAGCGATACTAGGAAGCTCCTTCCAGTGGGCAGGACCATGTGCAGAGAGGAGAGACTTCGACTAGTTTTGATGTCCTTTTTCCGACCAATGTTAAGAGGAAATGAGCACATGAAAAATGGTCGAAAATAAAAGAAAAATTCAAAAAGAGACAAAAAAGATAGGAAGAACCTGGTACTTTATTGTCGTAGAAGCTTGTTACACATAGAATTTGCGTAACTGGTCAATGTTCCAAGAGTTTGAGAGAACGCGGCCATCCTCCATTGCAAGTCGTACCAATCCTGGACGTGTTACTTCAACCACGGTGTAAGGACCTTCCCACTTGGGGGAAAGTTTGTTCCGACTAGACTAGGATTGGATAATCCTCAATACCAAGTCACCTACAGTAAGGCTGCGAGGTTGGACCTTACGATCGTAGTATCTGCGTAGGGCTTGTTGGTAGACTGCTGAACGAATTAAGGCCTGGTTCCTTTTTTCCTCGAGCAGGTTAATGTCGTCCGCTCGAAGTTGTTCTTGGTTGGAGTCGTTAAAATTTTCGACTCGTGCTGACCTGATCTTTAGTTCTGGCGGAAGCATGACTTCTGCGCCAAAGACTAGAAAGAAAGGTGTTTCTCCTGTAGCTCGACTAGTTGTCGTATGAATTGCCCACAATACTGAAGGTAATTCTTGTACCCAAGCCCCGAGCGCTTGACAAGCTGATCGAAGACTTGGGTCTTAATTCCCATCATTATCTAGCCATTTGCTCTTTCGACCGCCCCGTTGCTTTGGGGGTGGGCAACAGAAGCGTAACACAAACGAGTTCCCAACTCGTCGTAAAATTCCTGAAATTTTGCACTCAAAAATTGTTTTCCGTTGTCTGTGATGATTCGACTTGGTACTCCAAATCGAGTTATCACGCATCTCATCATAAACCGTTTTGCTGCTTTCGTTGTTATCCCAGTCACATGTTCGGCTTCTATCCATTTTGTGAACGTGTCAATAGCCACAAAAAGGAATTCAAATCCCCCTGGAGCTCTGGGTAACGGTCCTAGGATATCAAGACCCCAGGTCGCAAAAGGCCAAGACAGAGGAATTGTTTGCAATGCCCGAGTTGGTTAGTGTATTTGCGTGCCATGAAACCGCATCGCATATTTTTGACCAACTCCTTGGCATCGAGATGGTCAGAAAGAAAACTTGTCGGCTTTACCACCGTCGTGAGAAGCATGTGTCGCATGGCCTCCATGAATGTCGTGAAGGAGTTTTAATCATTCGCTCTGCGAATACATCGCATGAGCACCCCTCCTCTTTATAGGACACCTTCACCAAAGTATACATTTTGGCCTTTCGATAATCGACCGCTTCTAGATCATCATCGGGTATGGAACCCGTCTGAAGACACTCGTAGATGGGAGTCATCCAGGTATCTTCGTATTCTAGAGAGGTTGTTTCTATAGGAGGCGTCTCTAGTTCTGCAACTAGAGACGGCTTTTGAAGCTACTCCAGAAACACCCCTTTCGGTACTGAGGATCGAGACGAAGCAAGATGAGCCAGTTGGTCTGCGAGGAAATTATCCTTTCGAGGGATAAATTGTAACTCAAAGCCCACAAAGTGCTTTTCTAACTTTCGAACTTCCGATAAGTACCGGGACATAGTTGGATTAGAGCACTAGTACTCTTTTCCGACTTGATTCACGACTAGTTGGGAGTCTCCTCTCACGAGTAGTCGTCAAATCGAGAGAGCTTTTGCGGCTCATATGCCAGCTAGCAAACCTTCGTACTCTGCCACGTTATTAGTGGCTTGAAAGTTTAATTGTATGGCATACTTTAAGGCCTCTCCGGTAGGAGATTCCACGACCACCCCAGCACCCGAGACACTTATCATAAGTGACCCGTCAAAGTACATCGTCCACTATTCGTGGGAATCGTACAGGGGATCCTGAACAGGTTCAGGATTTGTCCATTCGGCGACAAAGCCTGCCAAGATCTGGGATTTAATGGCCATTCGGGACACGAAATGGATGTCAAACTCCCCAAGTTCAACTAACCATTTTGCCATGTGTCCCACTGTTTCCCTATTTTGGAGGATCGCTGTAACAACCCGAATTTCAAATTTTGGATGAAAATAAAGTTTAATTATTTTTGGGGATTTTTCTGAAACTTTTAAAAGCTTTTACTTAACCAATTTGAAGCTAAACAAATTTATTTGTAAAATATATTACCAAATAATAGTTGGAAATATTTTATTCAAGTCCTAAATGCCCCAGAGAATTTCTGTGAATTTTCTCAAAATTTTTGGACTTAATTTGTTGTATTCTAAAGCCTAATTGAATTACTAGAATTAAATTAATTAAGAAATCAAAAGAAAATCCTCAAATAGTGTTTGGGCCGAAACCCACTCGACCCAGTCCATTTTTCATGCGCACGCGGCCCGTTTGGCCCACTCTGTCCGCGCGTTTAACCTCGCACGCATCTTAACCGTTGGATGAAAATCCAACGGCCAGAATTCAATGGCACGTTCGGACAACCGAACACGCCCCTGATCTTGCACCATTAGATCTAAATCCCACGGCCAGTATTCGCGCAACCTTCAAACAAGCGAATGTTCAACGCATGTGGACCGTCAGATCTAAATCGGACGGCTCACATGAACCCAGTACTTTCCTAATCACTCGCGCCGCTTCAATCTATCGTGACCACCCGTCACTTACCGTTTCGCTCCCACCCTTGTCCACCGTTCGATCAAAATCCGGCGAACCGGCGTCATCATCTACCTTTCCTTCTTCTTCGCCCGAGTCCGCCATTACCGCGATTGGGAAACCTTCCATACACGCTAGGATCCGGCCGCATCTCCTGATTTGACGCGCGCATTTAAACCCTAAATCATCTCCGCCTCCGACATGGCCTCTCCCTTCCATCTCCGGCCCCAAATCCCCGTAATCCCGCCGATGTCCCCACACGGACCTTCTTGCGATACACGTCGCGCCGCCCCGCGCCCTATAAATAGGTGCGCCGGGGGCGCCTCCTTCACCGCATCTCAACGCCGCCAACCACCGCCTCCCTCCTCGCCCTAGCGCCCTAGATTCGAAGTTTTCGCCGGCAATGAAACTTCGCTTCTTCTCCGTTTCTGGCGCCGTCATCGACGCTCCGGCCACTCCGACCTCACCATCGCGACGCTCATCGCCACGGCCCGCGACCACCCACTTCGCCGGAGGAGCCCCGCAACATCGACTTCGTCGACGACCGAAGCTCATCGCCGCCAACCCTCGCCGCCGACGACCATCCGGCCACTCTCACCGTAGTTTTGGTAACCCACGTGATCGCACTACTCTGATCGTCATTTTGCGCACACCAGTAGGGCTCGCCGCACGTAGAACGCCGGCGAGCCGCCCATTAGAGCGCCGCCGGTCACGGGCTGACGTGGACCGAGCCACGTCGTAGCCACGTCACCGCCACGCACGCGCCACACCAGCCTCGGAGCTGAGTCACCACCCACGTGGACGCCCACGTGGCATACGTGCCAGCACACCACATCAATACACTGTTTCATAAGCTGGGTTCACCGTGAACCTTTGACCGGTCATGGACTCGGTCCATTGACCATTGGGCCCACTTGTCAGTGACTCAAATGATTTTCTTTAGAAAACGAATTCAGCCGAGAAAAAGGAAATTCCCTCGCGGACGTCAGTAGTGCGCAGTAAATAGATTTCCTTTAGAAAAATAATTCAGGAAATTCAATTAAATTTTAGATTTAGGTTTAAACTTCAAAAATTCATATCTTTTGCATATGAACTCCAAATTGGGTGGTTCAAGTTGCAAAATTTTTATAAAATTATAATCTAGCTATCTAAACCAAAATATTTCAATTTGGAGTTATTTTGAATTGTTTTTTTGAATTTATTTGAATTTGAAGTTAATTTATCGTATTTTCGCGTATAGACCTCGACGACTCCGGAGAGTTAGATCCTTCTGACGATTTAGAGTTTCAAGACTTCAATGAAGGAAAGTTACACCATTGATCATATTGTTCCCAGTATTTTAAAGTATTTAATTTCTGTTTTAAAATTACTATTGCATGCATATGTTTATATAATTGTTTGAATGCCCTGTTTTCGTATATAGTTATTCCAATCTCCATTGTATGGCCAATTTGAGTGTTGAATATGAATGCCTTGTCACCCTTAGGTAAAATGCTACTAAAATTGTCATATGTTTAGTCATGCTTAGATCACACTTACAAATTTGGGAGGATTTTAGCCAAATCTTTTACAAATTTGATTCAAATTTGATTTTGGTGGTATTGTCTTGCCACAAAAGGTTTATAAAGAGGATTTTACTCTAAATAAAATAAACTGGGTTTGGACTTCATGATGGATGGATGGTGGGTGCATAGCCATGCACGCTTAACTGTTAGGATTAAGGCCCAGGGTTTAATTGGAAGTCGCCCGAGTCAGTTAAGGACCGGTCTTTGAGCGTATTTTGCTACGCCTTACCATACCACCACATGTCTGGAATGAGACAGGTTTGGCTAAATAATTTGTGGTGTCTTGGTGTTATTTGTGCTATGTTGTATGTGTGGGTGTCAGTTACACATTAGTCCCACCTGGCGCAAGAGGGGGCTGCCGGAGGATGGTTAGTCCAATGGTAGTGAAACCTTAGCGGACATGAATACATTAAGACGTTGCATTGTAAAGACCTCATGATAATTGCTTAGTCACACGCCTTCGGAAGCGTGTATTGGCCGACATTAAAAGCAAATTATCTCATGTGGGTAAAGCTGTACAAACTCTGCAGAGTAGAAACTATTCGAATAGCCACGTCCGCAGTCATGGACATGCTAGCAAAGCCACTCTAAGTTAGACTTTGTTTTTGGTTTATAAAATGATTTCAACAGATGATTTTAGGATGGATAATCCTACGGTAAAAATTGGGCGGTTAGCCAAGTGATAGGAGGGTATCCTTCACCATTCAATCAATGGAGGTTATCCACTATTAATTGTTATTTTAAACACTGATTTGAGTTATTATATAAAAACTGGCCTTAGAAATTAATATTGGTATTTAACCTAAAAATGTTGTTTATGCAAAATAACCCTGCCATTATCTTTTGTTCACCTTATGCATGCATTATCTTTCAATATTGGGTGTAACTTGCAAGCACGGAAGTTGTGCTTACTCTTGTTGAATAATCTTTATTCAGGAGAAAACCTCTATCAGGACGGTGAGGATCTTGACGACTAGGCTACGCCCCCAGACGATTGCCTGTGGCAAGTCGTGTGGTCTACTACTATTTTGCTCTCCGCTGTGTTATTTATTTATTTGGCCTCAAGCCCCTTTTGTAATAAACTCTGAGTTATTATTAATAAAGTGCATGATATGATTGTGCTATCACTTTTGTTTGACTGTGTGCACTAGAAATCCTGGACTAGTGTATAAACACAGAGAATTCGGGATCCTTCGCTCCCGGTTCGACAATCGCTCCCAAGGGAAACTCAGACGGCACAGCTAGTTTGTGCGCTGAAAATAGTGCCGCAGTTTCCTTGAAGACATGAGGAGGGCATATAAAAGTTTTTTAACCTGAGGGTAACGCTCCTTAGGTCCGTAAAACTTGCTAACGAGTAAATCGGTCGTTGTACGCTCACGCTCTACGACGAAGATCGCTCCATCGCCTGTGGCGTGACAGCTAGATAAATTAAGAGTGTCTCTCCTGGTTTCGGGGAAACCAGAACAGGAGCACTCGTAAGATACCTCTTGACTTCCTCAAAGGCTATGTTAG
Source organism: Ampelocalamus luodianensis (assembly GCA_036346255.1). Classification (NCBI taxonomy): domain Eukaryota; kingdom Viridiplantae; phylum Streptophyta; class Magnoliopsida; order Poales; family Poaceae; genus Ampelocalamus; species Ampelocalamus luodianensis. The sequence continues at coordinate 27,748,791 of CM070625.1, forward strand.
CCTCTTCCACCACTCGAAGCCCTCATGTTTCCATAGAAGTTTGAAGAAAGGCAATCCTTTCTCTCCCAGATGTGCGATGAAACGACTTAATGCCGCCATGCATCCTGTGAGTTTCTAGACTTCTTTTTTCGTGGTTGGGGTGGCGCATCTATATGAAGGCTTTTATCTTTTCAAGATTTGCTTCGATTCCTTGTGCAGAGACCAAGAATCCAAGTAATTTTTCTGAAGAGATCCCGAACACACACTTCTTGGGATTAAGCTTCAAATGGTGTTTTCTGAGGTTGTCGAAAGTTTCCTGCAAGTCTGTGATATGATTGAGCCGTTTGCTGCTTTTCACGACTAGATCATCAACGTAGGCCTCCAAGTTTCGACCTAGTTGAGGAGCAAAAGTCGTTTGCATCAAATGCTGAAAAGAAGCCCCAATATTTTTTAAACTGAATGGCATTTTGACATAGCAAAATATTTCAAACGGTGTAATGAATGCGGTCTTCTCTTCATCTTCTCGACACATATTGATCTGGTGGTAACCAGAGTATGCATCTAGAAAACTCAACATCTCACATCCTGCAGTAGAGTCAACCAGCTGATTGATACGAGGTAAAGGGAAATCATCTTTTGGACAAGCTTTATTAAGATCAGTAAAGTCTACGCACATACACCATTTGTCGTTCGACTTTCTAACCATTATAGGATTGGCCAACCACTCTGGGTGATTGACTTCTCTTATGAAGTCTGCTTTAAGCAACTTGTCCAATTCTGACCTAATAGCATCTCGTCGATCAGGGGCAAATCTCCGTAACTTCTGTTTTACGGGTAATTTATCAGGTCGTAAGGCTAACCTATGCTCGATCACTTCCCTGGGGACTCCGGGCATGTCGGATGCTTGCCACGTGAAGACATCTACGTTTGCTCGGAGGAAAGTGATGAGGGCGTCTTCCTATTTGGGGTCGAAAGAACCCCCTATGCGAACAGTCTTGAGGGCTCCTCCGCGTCCAGAGGAACCTCTTTGACCTGGTCGTTCGACTTTGGTGCAGCTTTAGGCTTCGACTTGCTAGTCGAAGGCTGACTTTCGTCTCGAGTTGGTAGTTGTCCAACCATTTCGAGGAAACGACGGTCGCAGGAGTGTGCCATCTTCTTGTCACAATATATTGTGATTACTCCTTTGGGACCTGGCATCTTAAGACATTGATACCCATAATGAGTAGCTATCAAGAATTTTGCCAAAGTAGGTTGTCCGAGTATGGCATTATATGTCGTATCGAAATCGACCACATCAAATAAGACATTCTTTGTCCTGAAATTTCTTGGTGAGCTAAACGTTAAGGGAAGAGAAACTTGGCCAATCGGTTTGGCCGAAGACCCCGGAACGATTCCATGAAATGAATATCGTACCGGCCTTACCTTTGTCCTGGGTACCTGCATCTCATCCATGGTTCTCGTAAACAGTATGTTTAACGAGGTTTCACCATCAACTAAAACTCGATTTACTCGACAATTGTTGATGGTGGGTTCGACCACGATCGGGAACCGACCTAGTCTAGTCGAAGGGATCGGGCAATCACCTTTCTCGAAAGTAATGGTGATTTCCGACCACTTCAGTAATTTATTGATAAGAGGTGAGTCGATTGTGTTTACCTCGCGCTCGACAGTTTTCAGTTGTCGTTGTGACTCATATGACGATGATCCTCCATAGATGTGATCGATGGTGTGTTGCGGATCTTGGAATGGCATCTCCTCTTCATCATCTGACTCCTTCTGTCCACTTGTTTGTCCTACCTGTTCAAGAGTAGGAAGTGACCCCTTGCTAGAGTAATAGTCTTCGAGTTTCCGTAGAAAAACTCGGCAGTTACGAAGGTCATGCTCTTCTTTTTTGTGAAAAGGACACCACTTGGGTTTGTCGTTCCTCCGATCTTGGCACTTACCTTTGCCTCGATCAGGATTCTGCTTGAGGTTGCGTGGCTCTTTGTCGCTTACGGCCAGGACCTCCTTAGAACCAGCGACAGGAGATTTGTGTCTCTTGGCTTTGCTCTTGGACTTCTTAGCCTTTTATCCTTTTTCTTACCACTTTCGGCTGCCTCTTGAGGGATGTTATCTTCACGATCGATAGTGTTGTTCCACTCGACTGCTTCGACAGCAGTCGCATACCTATCGGCCATCTCGAAGAGTTCGGCAATGCTGGCGGGAGGATGTAAGGCGATGTCCTCTGTTATTCTTCTGCTGCGGACTCCCTGCTTGAAAACCCTGATCACGGATGAGTTAGAGACTTCCAGAATAGAATTTCGAACCTGACTAAAGCGCTTGATGAATTGGCGTAGAGTTTCATGATCGTTCTATCTTATCCGGTGCAACTCATCCTCCTTTCCAGGGCGGTTGTAGGTGCCCTGAAAGTTCGCCAGCAAAAGGTCGCAGAGGTGCTGTCACAAGTAGATCAATTTGAATGGCTGGTTTAAAAGCCATGATCGAGATGATCCTTCGAGTACAGTCGGAAGATAATTTGCCATGACGTGCTCTCCTCGTCCTCGCTGCTCGGATAGATGTAGTGTAGATCTGGAGGAATTCGATGGGATTTTGGGTTCCATCGAATTTCTCCATGTTCGCTGGTCGAAAACGAGGTGGCCAGCGAACTGCTCGGAGGTCGGGTGAAAACGCCCGACATCCAGAGATAACTTCTTGCCTTCTTCTTCGTAAGAAAAAAGGGTTTACGTCGTCGGTGATCGTACTCAACGATACCCAGCCACGGGTGGGCTGGACCTATGATAAGCCTTAGCTTTACGAGGAAATACTCCTCGTATTCCGCTTGCCGCCGTACATTGCGCTCCTGAAGTGGTGAGAGATCACCTCTCCTGGGGGCTTGTTGGTCTCTAGTCGTCCAACGAGTTTTCCTCGGATCGGGAGAACGACGTGAGCGAGGGTCATGTCGTCTCCCGTGCGACGAGTTGTCCAAACGGCTGGCAGAAGATGGAGTCGTACTGCTACGACACCCTGGTTGTTGTTGACGAGGACGCTCGAGTTTTGCCATCGTGCTGTGAAGCCTTTGTGCGATCTCTTCTGCGAAGCGATCGTACCCCGGCGCTCGAGTGAGCTCTTGGGTTGGATTTTCTAGCAAGTCGTTAATGTGCTGGAGTTCTTGAGCTTCCTCCGACTGGAAATAAGCACACTCAGGGAGATTTTTCTGAGCTGCTATTTTTCTCTGTCGGGTTGTCTCAGAATGGCCTATATCAGACCCTTGAGTTGGTTTTAATGGAGTGCGAGAATGTTGAGGATGTCTCGCACGTTCATTAAAGTGTTCGTCTCATTCGCCAGTGGTGGTGTCTTTTCCATTGCCACGAGGGGGTGTAGAGTGTGCCCGTCGAGGAGCATCGTCAATCCTTCCTCTAGGAGAGTGATTCTTATCAGGGGGAATGACGAAGACCTCCCGTGGATGACCTCCACTTGCGCTCGAGGCCTCCTCACTTGAGGAGTAGTCGAGTGACACCATCTGGCGACTTGGAGTAAACCCCTCCAAGTAGTGGAACTCCGGGTTATAACCATCTCCGTCTGCAGGTGTGTCCTGCGACGGGATGGTTGGACTTGGAGGAACAGCGTGCTCGATCCTCTTCTCTGCGGAATTATCCAGAGAAAGAGGACCATTAGATGTCGATGGAGCTCTGGAATGATGGCTTCCAGAACCTGTCTCGCTAAGTCGTACGCCTTAGGGGGACTCGAACACTTGGAGGAAAGACTCTCGTCGTGTTGCGAATCTGCCCTGAGGCAACCCTGTTGGTGGTCATATTGACCCTTGCCCCCTGAGGAAATTGGTTCCTCAGCTGGGCGTACGGTTGTGGGGGATAAGGATCCCTCCTGAACTCCGGCGGTGATGCAATCTCCGAGATCTGATAGAAGATCTCCAGAGGCGGCAATACCGTCAGATGATTCGATACTCGGCTCGTAGTCGAAGCCGGCATCCATGTCGATGTCTGCGTAATCGGCCAAGTCGAACCAATTCTCCTCGTTCAATTCTCCTGTCATGGTAGCATCAAAGAGAAAATAAAGAACTGTTGACAAGGAATTACCAGAAGATTCCCCACGGTCGGCACCAACTGTCGGTGTTTTAGAACTGATCTTACGTAAAGATTATTTTATTAGGGGGGGTCTCCACAATTGATCACGCAGACAAGAGAGACACGGGGATTTTTATACAGGTTCGGGCCTTCTCCAATGAGAATAACAACCCTACTCCTATGTATATCGTATTGGGTATCCTGATTACAATCAGTGGAAAACCTTGCGCTAATACTGCTACTGATTGTCTTCCAAAAAAGCCTCCTCTATTATCTCCAAGAGACACCTATTTATACTATGTTGTAGTGGCGGTTGTCGTTTCAGGTCAATAAGCACTCATTATTACGCAATAATGAGAGTAATTACCGGAGTAGTAACCTCCCCACGTTGTCTAACGGTTACCAATCGGAGATAATGGGGGATTATCTGTAGTTATTTCAGGTATAACTACGTATCTTGGCTGCTCAGATCTTCATCGATAAATAGGGCCTACTGACGAGTGGACCCAGTTAATCGTGAAGAAGTCGTAGCAGGACTTACGATTAGGGGGTAGTCGTAGGGAAAGCTTACGACTGGGTTCTGGTCATAGAAAGACTTACGACCGGACGTAATCGTAGCAGGACATACGATTACGTGGTAGTCGTAGAAATACTTCCGACTGTGGGGGTGATCGTAGAAGAGCTTACGACCACCTAACTTACTCCTCCCTTATATCGTTAAGGGGTATACCATGTGACATCATATTACATGATTTAAGGAATAAAATGAGGATTATCAGATCCTCGTCAAGGAGCCATCAGATTAGAGTCTTTAGCAGCGTTGTTAGATTTTTTGTTGCAATAGGTCTTTATTTGGGTTATGTGTAAGTGGGAGCTGCAGTTTTGCTGTCAAGCATTATGTTGCAGTCACACTAAGGTTTTAATTTGAAGAATTTATTTGTTCTTCCATAGCGTTTTAGTTATGTCTTCCTTGTTTTTGTCCTTGGGTATAATCTATTTCCCTAGTTAAGTTGTTTATATCTCCTCTATCCTGTTTTATCTCATCTATTGTGCTATTCCCTCTCGTCTACATTGCTTTTATATCTTACCTATTAAACCGGTGGAGAATCGTCGCAGATGGTGAGGTAGCGCTTGTTATCCAACCACTTCATCGTCTCCTCCTACTCCAGCGCATGCGCCTCCCACGGCGTGCTCCTTGAATGCCTTGTACATGGCCTTGCAACTAAAATTCAAGACAACAGAATCTTAATACAAGAATTACTCCATAAGAGGAAATTAAAAGGTCAAATTAGGTCATTGTTGCTAGTCAAATTTTGTGCCGTATCAACTAATATGACTTTTTGGTTTTTCTCCTTTTTATAGATTTTCAAGAATTACAATCGTTCTCTATTGGTCTCTGAAACCAAAACGAACACCTGAAGCTTTCTGACAACTAGGATGACACGCTACAGTCATATTTAGAAACTGACTCTGAATAAAAACAGAACAAGATACTAACTCCTTTCGGACCTACCAAAAACAAAAGAACATAATATGTGCGTGGCTCGTAGGCTAGAGGTCACCATGGGCTGAGGAGAGCTCACGGCCACTAGGCCAGCAATGTGGACGATGACATCATGAGGAAGAGTGATAGCGATCGCCAACCTCCTCGCCTTGGTCCTCACCATCATGCTCCGTGTGCTCACCATGGTGTACGTATTCAATACCGTACGTGCTCACCATGGCGCGCGATGATCATTCTTATAAAACGTCGAAGAGACGCATTGTAACGTCGGCGCACGAGACAAAGAGATGCATCGCACGGGAGCTGAAATATTGAATTATCATAGGCGATTATATTTAAAAACCGTCTGTGAAATCTGTAATCACAAATGATTCTTGTTTAGAACCATCTGGGAGTTACATCACAGACAGTTCTTATTAAAAACCGTATGTGATAATCCAGCTTCAGTTGTAAAGATAGGAAAATGAGCGTCAACCGTATTTATGAAAAACAATTCCCGAAAAGATGGTGATGCTTTGGTTACCAACAATTTATTAGGAGCAGATTCTAATAAATCCTATCCAGCAGACTTCCATCTTTATTCGTTTAATCTTGCCACAAGTTGTTGGCTTATAAGTAACCATCAGAAGGGTAGAACTAAGAAAAAATCACTCACAAACTTCCCATCTTTTCTTATTTCCATTTCTTCCTAAAGTTCTCATCATCTTCATATACCCTTCTAGTAAGACAAAATTCACAGAACAAATTGACTTTTCGACCATCGTGGAAAGAACACAATCCATAGATAACTTCAATAAGGTGGTTGGAAAATAAGTTTGGTCAATGGATTTGAAGTCTTCAAGAAATCGGTAGAAGATCATATCCCCTACAATCAGGTGAGCACTTCACTATCTATGATGTGTAACTTCTGATCAAGTGAAGTATTCTTTTTTTTGTTGATCGAAAGTTACACATCAAAGAAAATAAAGTTACACATATGGAACAAGGTGCCTACCGGATTACATATCTTATGCTTTCTTCTGTTGGAAATCAACTTCGACTACTTTAAAAGATCAACCCCGTAGAACTGGTCGGAATCGACTATAACTAGTTGTTTCTCATTACAGACGGTTCTAGTAAATAACTGTCTATGAATTTAATAATATACTAATATCACATATGGTTCTTCAACATGAACCGTCGGTGATACAAATGGTTTTCAACATGAACCATTTGTGATATTACCTCTTTACAAACGGTTTTTAACGTAGCCAGTAATACAGACGGTTGCTAAACCAAAACCGTTTGTGATTGTATTTAATATTGACGGTTTTGGTCAACCGACTATGATGAGGTGTCCAGTATTAGCCTTTTTGTAGTAGTGTGTAAACCAACAATATCTTAAATCAATCCAAGCAAGATTTGTCCTAAGATGAGCTCTATCTTCTTCTTACTCTCTATGATGACTTTGGGATTTTGTATGTCCCTTTGGTTTTTCTTGGGTCTTTTGCTGTGATTTAGCTTGCTATGACGTGTGAGAATCTATCTAGGGTCATCTTGATCATCATCTACCAACGAGCAAGTTTTTAGATAAAAATTTGAATTTCCTAGGTTCTTGTGCCTTCTTAATCTCATCTAATAAATTCGTGGAACCTTGACTTCGATTGTCCCGATCATCTATTGGAATAGGTTCCTCACCTTTTTGTTGAGATATGGTTGAAATCTCAAGGGATTTGGATCTCATAATCAAAAGTTAGGTTGATTTGAGATAGTCGTGGGCTATTGTTCTTGGTGCAGAGGGTCAAAACGCATCTCAGGCGGTCAAACCTGCCGCAGGCAATTAACCGGCCATGTTTTGGTGGTCAGACCAGCAAGGCAGATTTTGCCTCAAGGATTTTTTGTTTCAACGCAATACTTCTGTTGTGCTCATGTTTCTGATCTTCATAACTTCCATAGTTACTGAAGTAAAGAAGAAGCTGAATACTGTCGGATCAAAAAAGAGTAGGTGGACAACACCCGGAAGCCATTGACAAACCGTGAGTCCATGATGGGAAGCCCAAGGGCCTAAAGGCATCAAAGATCCCATCAATGCGGTTGGGCGCCAACATGAGAGTGCCGATATGGATGACAAGAATATTCATGATTGTCTTCTCGGTGAGGCCATGTAGATGGAGGGCTTCCATGGTAGGGTGCACGCTACTATCGAGGTCGAACCAAAGGGCGTAGGGGTTACGAGAGATAGTGGTTCAGATGTTGGTGTCGGTGCCGAGGATGTCGCGGAGGAAGTCGACGCAAGGATGACGTGCTTCTCGAGGCTGCATGTTAGGGGGGCGCACGACAAGGGCGGTGGTAGGGATACTGAGGGAGGCGAAGAAGTCAAGCTTGGGCCAGAGGATCTTATCAGGGTCAACGAGGGGTTGCAGGCCTTTTTTGAACATCCACGCGGTGTCGGCATTGGAGAATCTGTGGTGGCCAAGGAGAGCGAGGGCGGCGTTAGCCTTGGTGGTGGAGCAGATACGAACCACCGAGAGGTCCTGGCGGTGGCAGCAGGGGAGAAACTGCGAGAGGCGATGAGGTAGGAGGTGGTGGGGTAGGGTTCTGGATCGGGGGTTCCAGCAAGGTGCCGATAGGGGAGAAGCCGTGCGAGGCGATGAGGTAGGAGGCGGTGGGGTAGGGTTCCGGATCGAGGGTTCCCGCAAGGGGCGTCACGGCGTAGTGATGGCAAGGAGAGTGGCATGGGGGTGGGGCTGGAGAGGATTTGAGAACGAGTCGGCGACCATGGCGGTGGTTCAATGGATGAAGAGGACGAGCCGGCGGTCGCTGGTTGAGGGGAATATGTCGGGGTTTTGCAGTGAAACTGGTACCGTTGTCGTGTCACGGTCTTGCCAATTGAAAAACACTCGTCAATTCTTTTTTTCGATTACAAAGAAGGCCGAAGACGCACACCCATACACACCACGACACACGCACATACACGTGAGTGTGCCCCCCTTTGCACACGTATATACAGATGAAGACCGAAACAAATCCGTGACCTCACAAAATTCCTACTGAAACACACTCACGTATGCGTAATTGGTGATCACTAGGATCTGAACCCCGATGGGTGAAATTATACACCCACAACTCTACCACCCTACTAAGAAGTAGTTCCCCAACACCTGTCAATTCCTAATTCTAAGACTATTCACTTTTCACCCATAAACTCTCAAAATCGGTGTAAATCACATTCTCGATCTAAAACACAATTATTTATGTTGATGTGACACCTATGTATCCACATTTGACCGATGTGGGCTCCAGATGTTTTTTTTACGATTACAAGGAAGATGTACACGCACACACACCACCACACACGCATCCACACGCACACACACGCGAGTGCGCCTCTTAGCACACGCCTAGACAGACGAAGCCCGATGATAAATCCGCGACCTCATAAAATTCTTACTAAAGCGCACTCATATGTGTGTAACAGGTGGGCATCATGATTAAATCCTAGTTGATGGAGTCGTACACCCATAACTCCACCTCACCAAGAGATGGTTCACTGGATTCCATATGTTTGCCATATCATCTAACACATTAGCTGCCACAACTCCAACATGTAATGGGTCAGCAAATAAAAGAAAAGACGGTGTATTTAGAAAACAAATGGAGGAAAGTTTAGACGATGGCATGTTGGTCTCACCATTTTTTTGTTTGCTCATTATGCTAACTGGTTGCCATATTATAATTAAATTTGCTATGTCAAAGCCCATGCCACATCCTATGAAACCAGTATGGATTGGCCTGAGGGGATTTCAAGACCTGTCATTGTAGTAGAAGGGTGCCAACCACATGGTCATCGAATTGAAGAGTGTATTCCAACCTCGGGCAAGAACTGAGGGGTAAAATGAACTCGAAGGCCTTCCCTGATCAGTGTGTTTTGGAGCATCAGATGAAGACCTTCCCTGATCAGTCATCACCCCGTTTGCCCCTTAAACCTAATTGCGCCACCACCCCTGCCTCAAGCTTGTGTAGTCGCACATCTACCTCTACCTCCGTGCGCGTCTTCGCGCCTAGTTGGTATCAGCGTGGTCTGTCGCACCTGTGCCCACCTCTCTACGTGCCTCCTCGACTCGAAAAGAAAAACCTTAAGGCCTTGTTTGAAAAGCCTAAATTTCTAATCTATTTTTGTGAATGTGTCAGGATTTTGAACTAAAATCTTGACCCATCTACAAAGATAAACCGGGAATTTAAGCTAGCCAAACAAGCCCTAACTATGGTAGAGCAAGGGCCAGGAATCCTACTGAGAGGGTGTTTAGCATTGGTGGCGGATCGACATTGCCAGAGAGCGAGGAGCCGGTGCTCATGTGCTCACTAGAGGTGATGCTTGCGCACATTGGTGCAAGAGACAAAGGTGACGTAGCATGGATATTTAAGCACATCCAAAGGTTATAAATTCGGCATAAATTCTAAAGAAAAAAATGACGAGACATATGTATAGCAATTTTCAAAAAAAAAAATGCTAACTGTTTGAATAACCCCTTATAACTATGGGACATACTACAAGAGGCTCTTGTTTGCGGACTCAGAATGGTTAAAAGTTAAATTGTCTCCACTTACGGTGGCTGCTTCATATACATGGATTATTTACCGGTTTTCTCCTCTCTTCTGTATTGCTACATCTGTATTCATTTTACTCCTTTTGTTCTTTTTTATTTGATATTTTTTACTTTTTTCGATCATCGAGATTCGACTTTGACCATTGCTTTTATAACTTCACATTAAATATATCAGTAAAATTATAATATTATAAAAGTATTTTTAACGACAAATATAATGATATAGTTTTCATGTAGTCAATTCATATAGTTTTAAATATATTGGTGTTAAACTTTGGAAAAGTTTGACGCCACGGATTCTAGAGTGTCAAATAAAAAAAGAATGGAGCGAGTATAATAATAATTAATATACTTTGAGTAGGGTCCTCATCCACTGTTTTCAGTAGGCCCTACGAAATCCTGGACGGTAACAGAGGAAAAGGATCCTTTGAATTGCATGTTGTATGCTGATTTGCCGTGTATTCCCCATGCCGTGTCCATTTATTGGTTTGAAGTTGTATTTGCTGTGTTTTTATTCCAAAGACCGATTAATTCATGCAGCTGTTCAGAGCTGTGTATGCTTGTCAGTGCCGTCAGCCACCTGGCGTTCTGAAGTTGGTACCTTACCGCCCTATTCTCCCCTTTTGTCAGTTTGAACTAGTTCGGTACTTCGGTGCTATGTCCTTTCTTTGGAGCCTGGCCATATAACAATAATGCCAAGCCGAGATATTTGCATGGGAAAGTCGTTGCAATTCCCAGGGAAAGATGGAAGGAGTTCTTGCAGGCCTATTTGATTTTGATTTGCTGATTTTCAGTCATATGATCATTCTGATGATCCACTTGGAAAAATTGTCATAAGGAGGAAGACAGGAATTAACGAGGCCTGTAGGCTGTAGTTCAGGCCCTCTGTTATACAATACAACCTTTCCAAGCAAGCTGACGGCCGTCAGCGCCGAATGGACGAATAAGCTGGAGAGTTTGTGGCTTTGTGCTATCTTTTTTGCTTCATTTTTTTGATCGATCCTTCTCACTTCTGAGACATCCAGGTTTGCTCTGCATCTTTGTGATGATTAACTGGTCCTTGGTCTTTTGAGACTTCTGATAAATATACTCCATGAGGTGTCGTATGCTCTGCTTTAGTCAAAAAAAAAAAAAAATCAGAAACTTGGCGTCCATGAGCTAAAAGCCTAAAACAAAAGCCTCCCGGCTCTCAAAGTCAATGACTCGCTTCTTGTCCACCAGCCACTAGGCGATACGCGAGAAGAGCAATGACGGCGCTCCTCCTGCTGCTCCTCGCCGCCGCCGTCCCGTACGTGCTCCGCATGCTCCACTCCTTCCTGTGGATCCCGTGCCGCATCGAGCGCCGCCTCCGCCGGCAGGGCATCCGCGGGCCGCCGCGCAGCCTGCTCTCCGGCAACGCCGCTGAGTACCGCTCCCGGCTGGCCGCGGCCCGATCCAGGCCGCTCGCCTCCTTCCGCCACAGCGGCGTCGTGGCCCGAGCCGCACCGCACTTCGCCGAGTGGCCGGCGCGCTACGGCCGCCCCTTCGTGTACTGGCTCGGCCCGCGGCCGAGGCTGGTCGTGTCCGACCCAGCGCTCACGAGGGCCGTCCTCACCGACTCCACCGGCGCGTTTGGCGCGGCCTCGATCGGCGGCGACAACCCGATCGCCCTGCAGCTCATCGGCAGGGCGCTGCTGGGGCTGAGAGGGGAGGAGTGGGCACGCCGCCGCCGGGCCGTCGCGCCGGCGTTCAACATGGAGCGAGTCAAGGTGAGCACGAGGCTCCTTTTAGTTTGTCGTGGTCGTCGCGACCGGTGGGTGATCACGTTCACAACCGTCTCGCAAATCTGCAAAGCTTGGCGTCATTCTCCACGTTCACGGACAAAACGAGCACTTGGGTCTGTTTGGATTCCCAGTAACGGCCCATTACACCAGTTTATATTACAGCCCATGTATAAAAACAGAAGTAGGCCCCAAAACCTATGTTTGTCCAGGTCTGGGAAGGAAAACATTTGCGGCCCAAAAACATTTTTTAAGCCCACCATTTTGTCCCTACCATCCAACGCGCTCCGAGATTCGTGCTCCATTCTCTCTCTCCTCTCTCTAGAACGAATCTCAGAGCACAAATGGACGCTCCACGATAGTGTGCATGTACAAGCTGTCTTGATTTTTCCGTCCAGAATGATATGTTTTTTTTTGACCGGGGGAAGTAGCTTCTTAATGTAATACAACTGAATGGTCACTGATTTTAGGGTTGGGTGCCGGAAATAGCAGCTATCACATCGTCCATGCTGGAGAAATGGGAACTCCAAGGCGAAGGCCGTGCTGAGTTTGAGATTGACGTCTGCAAGGAATTCAACTCATTGACTGCGGATGTTATTTCTCGCGTGGTGCTCGGCAGCAGCTATGAGGAGGGCAAACGGGTTTTTCAGTTGCAAGAAGAACTGATCAAGCTTATCTCTCTCACCTTAAGATCCGTGTACATTCCTGGTTTCAGGTAAGACTGTGTTTTTCTTGTGGTATGTGCTAACTTGATTGTCCAACGTTCAGTGTTTCAGAATTTTTCTTTTTACAAAAGAAATGGCGAGTAATAGGTTTGTTTGCCTATGACAAGTGCAGATAAGGATAAGTTTTTTGAACTTCTGTGACTTTCTTGCATTTCACTGGAGATGTTGACTGTGAATTTTTCATTGGCAATTTGCCATTATAATTTTGACCACTATTGTGGATCATGCTCAACAATTGCTGTTGGTGGTGCTCATCAGATTGAAGCCTTCAACGATCAGTCATCCTCTATCGGTGGTTACCCCTCTAACTATCATCATCTAGTCATCTGCAGCTCACTGCTAGCTACTATAGTAGCTATTAGTCACCTATTGCTAATTGCTGCTCATTGCCTGGCACCAGTTGCTACGCATTGCTTGTCAACCTCTTCCAGTCGGAGTTAGTTTCCCCTTTCTTGTTGCAAATTTAGCTTGACTATATTACAATGTGTCAATATTGTTGCAAATTTGTACTGGTGGCTTTTTTTTGTCAAGTAATGGCACTGTTGTTACTTGCCGACAGCATTTTGTTCGCATTTAACAAAAATTTGAAATTTTAGCATGACAAAATAAGGAAATGGCCAAATTGCCCCTGCTACTTGGCTGTGCGGATTGCAACTCTTATAGCTTGCCTATGTTCCACAGCATGCAGCTGATAACCGCCAGCCTGTGCATACTAATTTGCCTCTGAATTGTTCCAGCGATAATGTTGCAGGTATCTGCCTACAAAGAACAACCGAAGAATGCAAAGCTTAAACCAAGAAATCTGCAATTCTCTGCGGAGGTTGATCGAAATAAATGGAAGTAAGGCTGAAGATTCTAAGTACTTGCTAGGGTTGATGCTATCAGCCAGCAATGATAGCAGTGAGTCGAAGATGGATATTGAAGAGATAATTGATGAGTGCAAGACATTTTATTTTGCCGGGAAGGATACTACAGCCAACATGTTGACATGGGCAGTGCTTCTTCTAGCATTCCATCAAGAGTGGCAAGACAAGGCTCGTGAAGAAGTCCTTCAAGTTTGTGGCAAAGGCGAATGCCCTAATGCGGATAATCTGAGTAATCTCAAAATTGTAAGCTCCATTTACCTCAACGGAAGTATCTTTTCAGCTTTTCATGCTATCGAACATACTACTGAATAATCTTTTGTAATGTTGGCATGAGATCAGGTAAACATGGTGTTGAAAGAGACCCTCAGACTGTATCCTACAGCCGTGCTTGTCAACAGGATGGTTACTAGGGATGTTAAGTTGGGCACACTTGACATCCCGGCAGGAACACAGATCCAGCTGCCCATTCTTGACATTCACCATGACGTCGGTGTCTGGGGTAGCAATGCAGATGAGTTTTATCCATTGAGGTTTGCAGATGGCAGGAGCCATCACCTTGGCGCGTATTTTCCATTTGGGATTGGGCCTCGCATCTGCCTTGGCCAAAATCTTGCCATGGTTGAGGCAAAAGTGGTGCTGGCGGTGATCTTACAGCGGTTTGCATTTGTGCTTTCACCATCATATGTCCATGCCCCAATGTTGCAGCTCACCCTCCAACCCCAGTATGGTGCTCAAGTTCTTGTTCACAAGTTATGACCTGATGCACTGCAAGTGCAAATGCAAGTAAAATTGTGATGCTAAGATGTAGGTTCTAATCTACATGACATGAACTACTACAGCAAACAAATATCAACATGACATGCATGTGTTCGGATATGTCGCTATTGAATTAGGTAAATACTACGGATGATCCTGTGGATGTCAATGTACAAATAGTATGGTTTGGTGGCAGAATAAAGCACGCCCCATTTAATTTCCCCGATTTAATATTTCATTGGTCAGTCTGTTGGAAAGAGACCTCTTGCAGGCCTTCAATTGTTCTTGTGCATGCAAAGATGTCGAGCTTGTTTGGAGTGCATGAATACCGTAGCAAATAGTTCAATTCTCGTGTTATTCAGAGAACTTTCATGTCCTGCAGCAATGTCTAGAAATTAAAGTGTTATGAAATTTTAGATTGACACGTTTGCTTGATATCTCAGGGTTTGCCTCTTATGATCGATTCTCACCAACCACGGGTTAGGTGACCAAAGTTTCATTCCTACCAACAGGTTGAGTGAGTTATTTGTGTAGATTTTTCACTATGATTTTTAGGATTTTTACTTGTGATTTGTAGGTTATAAGCTTTAAGATGATGACAACAATAGCTAATTGTTCCCACCTCTTAAAAAAGGAAGATGCTTAGCAATCAGACAATTGATTTACCCCTAAAAATCAGCTAAATTTTTCGCGGTTCAATCTCCTTAAGGTTCGTGCACTAAACCATAACATAGTAACATCTCCCCTCACCCCATATATCCCAACCCCACTAGCTGCCAAATTCTGCACACCCACTCGTACCCCTCTGCCCACAACTTCGCCGCCGGTGTCATCTCGTCTGTTGCCACCGCCTTCCATCGTGTTGTATATGCAGAGGTGGACCAAGATTTATCGAATGGGTGTTCTTAATAAAATATTGTTCAATGGAAAGATTAAAGGTTCACAATAGCAAATATCAAAGTACAAAATTTTCATATTAGAGACAACACCACAAAGAATTTAGAGAAATTACAAAATTGTTGAATTGAGAATTTATGATTTGGGACCGAGCAATAGGGATACACATGTGCATCTATCGACGTGTGCGGCCTACCTCGCAGGCCCCAGCGGCCGGGTAGGTCCCCCTCAATGTCCGTTTTCTTGGCGTTTGCTACCTTGTTCCTACCTTCTATCCAACGCGCTGCCACCGAGGTCAAACCGGAGCCCGGAGCTCGCCCCTCGTCTTCTCGCTTGGCCCCAAATCGCATTGCCTCGTGGAGTCGTGCGCTAGCGCCGCCTAATAGCCTTGAGTGAGAGGTTATGACTTAGTTTGAGGGGGAGGGGGAGGGGGTTTCCGAATAGGCTGAAAACTATTTGGTTGGTGGGTTGAACCGCACTAATTGAGGCAAATTGAGAGAGGTGTGGGAGTGAACTGAAATATATTGGGTATAAATGTGAAGTATTTGATCTAATTATCAATATATATACATAATATATCTACTCAATGCAAAGTATTTTGAAAAAAGAATGGGTGTTCAAGTGAACACCCATGACCTCTATTGGGGCCGCCCCTGTGTATATGTCCTCTACTCTCCATGTCATGGTCGTCAAGCTTAGTTATCTCCATGTTGTCATGGGCGAAGCCAAACAGGGCTGCCTGGTATGCCCGGGCACACCCAATATATATATATATATATATAGGACGCCTGTTTCGTACTCCTAGGAGTATGTACTCCCACTTTCAATATACCACTTAAATGCGCATATTATACTTCTTTATCACTTTCAGTATACTTAAATACTAATTATAAGATACTCCAATGCGACTTGATTGAAAAATTTTCATTGGAGCCCTTTGTTTTTTTGCTATATACCCTTTTTCATATATAAAAGAAGTATATACACAAAATTTGCTATAAAAAGTGGGCTTTGATGAAATTTTTCATGGAACTCACTTTAGGGTATCTTATAATCATTATTGGAGTATGCTTAAATAGATAAAGAGGTATCCCCATACAATTTAAGTGGTATATAAGAAATGGTATGGTACTCTAAGAGTACCATACTATTTTCCTATATATATATATATATATATATATATATATATATATATAAGATCAGTTTTGTATTTGAGTCATATTTGTAGTATTTCTTAGTGTGCACCCTCTTGGAAGCCCAGCCCACAACCCATGACCCGCTAGTGCCCCCACCAGCCCACACCACCCCACCACTCACAAACCCACAACCATCTCCATATGCAATACTCCCACTCCACCCCAATCTCCAACCCTAAATCCTTGATCCTCTCCTCTCCTCCCCCACTTGGTCCCTATGCTTGGTGGCTCAGCAGCCAACGCAGAGCGGAAAGCAACAACAGGCGACATGACACGACACAGGAGCAACAGGTAGCAGTAGGCGGCACGACACTCACCAGCGCACAGCCACAGTAACTCAAGGCTTAATTTCTGGTTTTCGATTGAAAAATATCCCTCCCTAAAGAATGAGGGGGAAAGCCCATACTATGATGGCATGTTTTGAGTCCTTTGATTTTGTTTTCATGTCAAACTTGATGCTATTCAATCGGACTGAAATTGGATGGAGACCTTAGTGTACACATGTCGCACTCGGCAAATACATTGCGGTAAGGCGGCGCAGGGCAACCAGTAGGGCGAGTGGGCGGTCGGTGACCTCACTAAGGCCAACAATTTTGTAGGTGTGCATAGTGGTGAGTTCACGAGAATGGATTCTTCCCTCACATGTCACATCCATTCATTTCTCCCCCTCTTTTATTGATTTAAGATTTAATAGTGAAATGCAGTTGCAATACTAAATCAGTACATGGAGCAACTTTCATTTTTTTTCTCACATTCAGATTATTGTGCAAGTCATTTCCCAAATTTATTACTACAGACACTTTTGACTTCTTGTCGGTGTTTTAAAACCGATCTTACGTAAAGATTGTTTGATTCGGGGGGTTTCCATAATTGATCACGCAGACAGAAAAGACACGGGGATTTTTATACAGGTTTGAGCCTTCTCTAGGGAGAATAACAACCCTACTCCCGTGTGTATTGTATTGGGTGTCCTGATTACTGTGAGACCCGGTTTATTTAGCTTGTAATACTTAGCCTTCTTTTAGCTCTAGCATCACAAATAAAATACATCGTGCCTCGATGGACATGTGCTTCCCAGAATTGCAGCACACATACATCTTTACAAAAGTATGCATCAATTCCATACATCATATAATAACAAGTCTAGCAAAAGACATACAATATATAGAGTTATTACAAAAGAGCCGACCGGTCAAATAACATCAAAGTAACAATAACAGCGGAAGCAAAAGTGCCATAAGATGGCTATAAACAAAAGACGAACGGTTAGCCATAACCCACAAGGCAACCGACCGGGCCGCCAAGCTAGTCGCACCTACCGCAGCACAACTTACAGAAGTAGGCCCCTTGGGGGTCCACTTCCTCCTCTACACACAACAAGCAATGAAGGTGAGTACAAAAATGTACTCGCAAAACTTACGAGTAACAAGCCTATACGTAGCTACATAAAGGCTGCAACAAAGGAAGATGGTTATATGGATAATTGGACGCATAAAGCAATTTTCATTTGCAATAATGTAATAGATTGAAGGCAATTTATCAAATCTATTTTTAATCATTGAAATAACAGCGAGGTAACAATAAATATCATAAGTAACAACCTAGAGGTGACTAACCCAATAGTCACCACAACATAGCATGAATCCCTGATTCGTACCACCCATCAAGTTTTAATTAAAAGGTTGTAGTCTAATTCTTGCGGGAAATAACCAAGCGTGTCCATAACCTAGGACGAGGCTATTCGAATAGTTTTAACCCTACAGGGGTGTACCAATGTACCCACACTTCAGACCGCCTTTAAGCCACAAGATTAGCACACTTCCAAAGGTATGCCGGCACGGTTAAGTCCTACGAGACGTTTCCAATATTGTGTATCAACTACGAGCCGCTCGTATGGATAGAAGTCCATACGATTACATTGTAAAGCCGAAAGACAACTACCCACCCGAGGTAAAGCTTCCGGACAACTACAATGCTCTCACACATAAAACCACTTCATTTTACCACAACACAACCCACACACACCCTCCTGCGACTCGTAGCCAACACACGCCAAAGTACTAAGTCAAGAGAGGTCCCATACCCTCTAGTGTGGTTAGCACTCAAGAGTGCCTGGATCAATGGCGCAAGTAATTCGGTCCTTATTGACTCGGGCACCATTCCATTCACACCCAAAAGCACACCAACATACCATTGTGCCCAAGTCCAAATCATTTTATTTTCAATTTTAGTTTGCTCAAATAATCATAGCACAAAGTGCTGAAAATAAAGTCATAATAAGTGTTTGTGTGATCAAGGTTATCGACAAGTCGATAACCGCCCATTTCTACCAGTAGCTAAGCATGGCTAAGCACATTACTCGAAAACTACTAAGTGACAAGGGTCCATCCAACGAACACAAAATCACAACAAGTTAATCCTAGGTTCACTAGTACAGGATAAATATTTGCCTACAGATTATGCATCTAATGGGTCAACTAATCGACAATAGTTTAAAACAAGATAGCAATGCATACGTAGAATTTGCAAACAACATATTAGACTTTGAAAATAATAGGAGCAATATGATCAAATGATGCTATATCTGCTTGCCATGCTGGAGGTGCTCTTGCTGCAGAGGATCGGATTCAAGATCAACTATTTCTTTGGAACCTAACGCAAAAACGTGATAAAACCAATAAGAACGAAGAACACTGAAAGAACTCAAAAGCCAAAGTCATTCAAATCCTATGAAATTCATACATCATCAAGGGCATGATTTTAAATGAATTTAGCAACAAGAATCAAGTCATTTGGACTAAACATGCAAAAGTTATAGCTTAAACAATTTTTCTCAGCCTCGAAATTCTAAATTAAATTAATTTTGGTTACTGTTTATGGCAAAATTTTCCAGAAAGACCTAGAACCAGAAATTTTTATGGTGGGTAGATCATGGTATTCTAAGCACAGCAAAACTGAGTTTACTCAATTTGGAGTTAAAATGAATTACTTATGATTTTTCTAAGTTGTAAAACTAGAACATAACATTTTTCAGAGGTAATTACATGAACAAAACCTATTCCAAATTAAAGTATACTAACAGAGGAATTTTACAAGCTTGAGTTTGCTCAGTTTGGAGTTATACAGAAAAAGTTATGCATTTTACAAGTTTTAATTGAATTTCTGGAATATCAAATAATGGCTGAAACAAGTTAATATTGTTTACAAGGTTTTCTGGCATGGAACAATTGCTAAATGCATTTTTAGATTTAACTTTAGTTAAATAGGAATTTAACACAGTTGGAATCAACTAAAAAGAAATTAAAATGAATTAGTTACGATATTTCCAAGTTTAAAACAATTTTTAGTTTGCAAATAAAAAGGTTCGGGATTTACTGGTAATCAAACCAACAAGGAAAAACCTGGACCGTTCATCTTGAATCCAACGGTCCAAACGCGGGGGGCCGAACGAACGCGCCCCGCGCACAACGGAACCAACCGTTGGATTTAGATCTAACGGTTCACTGCGGGGAGATCCTTGGAGGCCCGATCGTCCCAACCAACGTGGACCGCAGATCTAAAGATGAGTGGCCCACAGCGGGAGCTCCGGTCGAAGGTCCAAACGTTCGCGCTATCCGAGCCGCAGATCAAGAGATGAACGGTACAAAAGGATCGGAACACAAAGGACTCTAAACGCGCCAAGGAGGTCTGGCCCGTTGGATCAAGATCTAACGGTCCAGAGCTGATGGGAGGTCCTACAGCTAAGGATCTAACGGAGGAGGTCCTGGACGATCCAGATTTCCAAGGGAAGGTCCTAGATGGTCCAGATTTGCTCGGAGGAGGTCCTAGGCGATAGGATCTATAGGAGGAGGTCCTGAACGGCTAAGATCTCACCGAGGGAGATTTTAACGGTCAAGATCTCACTGGGAAGGTCCGCAAAGATAAAGCCGTAACGGAGGGAGGTCTTAACGGCTCAGATCTCCTCTAGGAGGTCCTGAACGGTCAAGATCTACCCGAGAGGTCCTAAAGGTTAAGATCTGCGGAGGGGAGGTCCTGAGGTTTTCTTTGCAAAAGACCAAGGGGTAATCTTTTGCAAAGAGGACCCCAAGAGAGGTTCTGAAGGTGGTTTCACAAAAATGACCACGGGGTGGTCTTTTCACGCGGAGATGATCCTAACGGCTAAGATTAAACCAGGGAGGTCATAAGCGGCTAGGATCTAATCTGGGGGGAGGTCCTGACACTAAGGTTTTACAAAGGAGGATCCTATGGCTAAGAGCTAATTTTACGAGATCATCAACGGCTAAGATAAAACCAAGGAGGTCCTGGGACTTGTCGCATTTCCGACACAGTACAGAACTTCGCGATTTGCTCGCGGCTTGCCGCCGGCGACCACGGCCACGACAGCGTGAACCAAATGTACCAAAATATGCGCAATACTAATGCGAACCTATTGAGGGCACTCTCGACGGCGGAACTAGCCTAAAACGCCGGCGAGCCGAGAGAGGGGCGGAGGAGCACCTACGGTAAAAACCGAAAACGGCAAAAAGCTTCGTTACGACCTAATCTAACGGGTGCTCGAGCTCTAGGGGGCTATTGCGAACTCACCAGGGCACAGAGGAGGTTCGAGGGAACTCGAAGAAGTCCTGACGGCGGAGACCGACGCCGGAGATGAGGAAGATAATGTGGACAAGAGCTCCTGAACAAAAAGAAGCACAACGAATGGTAAGGATAGCTTCGCGATGACCTAGAGGTGGTCCAGGAGCAACCAATTGAGCTGAGAAGGCCCTTACCGGAGATGGGGACGAAAGGAGCACTTACGGCCGCGAGGATCTAAAACTTGAAATTAAGCCGTTCCTGAGAAACAGCCAAAACTCAAATTAGGGAATTAGCTCCAGACGACCAGGTGGTCCAAATGACACAAAAGAGAGAGTTGAAGAACCACTGGAGCACCAAAGCCACCATGGAGCTTCACGGCCAACAATGGCGGATTTGGATGCTTTCGGTGGTTTTGAGCTCAACAGGTAATGGGAAGCTGAGAGGTGCTGTAAAGGAACTTCAGGAGGCGTTTGGGGAGCTTTATAAAGCTAGAGCACTAGGGTTTGGCAAAAACAAAGTCCTCGGGTGAGCTCAATGGCGAGTTCGCTCACGGCACTGTCATGGACCAAAAATAAATGATGGGGGCAAGTGAAGAGCACGACCACGGCCGAAAGCACCAGCGCGCATTAAATGCCCCGGCCAGAGAGATGTTGATGAGGATGATTGAAGTGACCAGGCCATACTGCTCACTGTTATGGCGCATGGCGCAAGGAGGAAGAAGAACAACAAAAGGTAGGGGTGGACATGGGCGGTTAGATTAGAATCGGACGGCTCAGAGTGCTCGAGAGCTCCGAGAGGTTTAGATCTGCAGGGGAGGTCGTGAGCGTTGGATTGAAATCCAACGGCCCACACACGTGCGCTCAAGACCGAGCCCGAGCGCAGCTTTAGGACTTGGCTCGACCGAGTCAACTGACTTGGGCTCGGGTTTGACTCGAGTCCGAGTCAGACTTCAAGCTAGGGTTTGAAATTTAGGGTTTTTAGATTGAGTTGGACTTTGGGGATTTGTTTAAGGTAGCAAAACAACTCCAAAAATTCTGAAATTTTTACAGGAGCTTGCTAACTTAGACATTAATCTTGTATAAAATTTTAAGTGGTTTTCATACAGTGAATTTTCCTCCAAAAATTTTACAATGTGCTAAGCTAGAGTTTGACTAAAATCCAAACATGTTTGACTGCCCTCTAAAAATATTCAACCAATTTCTAAAAATTATGAAATTTTTCAGAGAAGTCACACACTCAGCCTAGAACTTCGAAAAAATATTTACAAGGAATGATCACACAGTTTGATAATAAAGTTTTTGAAGGACAAGGTTTTGGTCAAAATGACTTGTGACTTTGTATTCCCATAATTCCTTTGCAAGGATTTTTCAGAACATACAGGAAATACAAGATATAAGAAAAGTTTTAAATTCTACACATTTTCTTACATTTGAAACACAAGCCAAAAACTTGGGATATTACAATTACAATCAGTGGAAAGACTTGCGCTAATACTGCTACTGATTGCCTCTCAGAAACCCTCCTCCTAGCGCCAGTCTTTCCACTGATTGTAACCAGAACACCCAATACAATACACACATGAGTAGGGTTGTTATTCTCCCTGGAGAGGGCCTGAACCTGTATAAAAATTCCCGTGTCTTTTCTGTATACGTGATCAATTGTGGAGACCCCCCGAATCAAATAATCTTTACGTAAGATCGGTTCTAAAACACTAACACTTCTAATAGGCAAATTCCTAACTCCATTGGGAGTTACGTATTAGATGTTGCTTGGTGTGTGCACCCCCAACGCCGAAATTCTAGCTCCGCCATTGCCTGTTGTAGTTGGTTTAATGCGGAAATTAAATAGATTTGCCTTCTTTTGTTCTTGTACTGCTTTTTACGTGTCATTCTGTCACAATGAGAAGGATCACCACTAACCATTAGACTTCTTTTCCTAAAAAAAACGTTAAGACTTCTTCTCAAACCATACGTAGACACATACAAACACAAAATTAGGTCATGTAGCACAGCTCTTATACAAATTGAAAATTCCTCTACATCGCATTAAAAATACTACAAAATTTAGACAGCTTATATCTCTCTCACAAGCACATATCCTATCGCCTGCGCTAATACATCTGAATGTATCATTCTTCCAACCTTCACGCATACTTCCATGCAATTCATGATGTACAAACATGTAGTTTCATCAATTCATAATGGATTAACTCTTACCTCTCATTGACTACATGTCATACAACACCCTTGAACAAATCGTTTGATGTGATCGGTTCAAAGTGAATTGTGTCTGTGAAATCAGTGAGACCACAACATTAAGGGTCTGTCTACATAGAATTCGACTATTTTCTCTGTAAGAAACTGTCACATTCTGAACCATTGGATCAAAGAAGCAACATACCATATTAAACAACTAATAATACAAAATACATATGCATGCAGTCCACAAAACTTATTCGATTCATGAAGTCCGTCTATACAAGATGTGACTATTTTCTCAGCCCGAAACAATCAGATTTTAGTTCATTTATAACTTCATTATACATAAATTACAATAAATTATTTATGTAATTTTTGTTCTTAGTCACTGTAATTATTCTTGAAAGTCTTATTAACTCATATTTCCATCACATGATTCAAAATATCACATGTACTTTGAGAGGTTGAGCAAAAACAAAGATGAAAAATAAAATCATATACCAACAAAATACGGCAATGTGGTGAATCCGTTATATTCTGAAGAAAAAATTATAATAAATTCGGACCTAATTCATCGAATGGGAAAAAGTGCAAATCTCAAAGCATATCAGACGAATGAAAATTCGACTATTTTGACAAAAGAAAACGAATGTTGTACTTGGCCAGGTCGATCTGGTGAGATTCTACAAGAGCAGGACGTACATGGACATACTCATTCCAGTACACACCGGGTGATGAAGTCCTTCGAGTGTGTGGCTAGCAATGGTGGACTCAGGATTTACATGATAGGTGTTTGGAGTTAGCAAAATGGAGTTGTTCTTGACACAATAGGAAAATACAATTTCAAATCAACAAAAAAAGAATTCGGATTTGGGATCGTGATTCCTTCCTCTATCTACTATTGCTACTTGCTGTTAGGAACGAGATCCACCGGTGCACCACTCGTCGTACCATCATCTACGCCCCTGTGGCCGCCCACACTACCCTACTCGCTGCGGCGTGCCTTGCCCTACCATGCTCGTTGCCACCGTGTCGCTGCGACCTCCCTTGCCGTGTCACTGCGTCGAGCCGATGCATTGTGAGTCACCTGTGCCACACATTGCGTGCTGCCGTGGCGCGTGTGCTCATCGCCCAGCCCACCCTCACCCCTCGGCAGCTTGCCGCCTCGCCCCTTCCTTGCGCCAGCACCGCTCGTGACGTGGTGATCTTGTGAGAGAGAGAGAGAGAGAGAGAGAGAGAGAGAGAGTGAGACTTCAGAGGGAGGGGTTTGGGCTTGGTTATAAGGATTGAGGAGAAGACATGTCATTGCCTGTTAGATTGTTGGGCCATGCGGGCTAATGGAAGAATGGGTTGCGTCATTGAATGGATCGGGGAGGGGGTTGTGTTGGAATAGGCTGAAACAATTTAGACGTACAAATATGAGTAGATGACCCAACTATTGGTATATATGCCTAATATATATACTGTATACTAAATATTTTGCAAAAAAATGGGTGTACATTTGTACACCCATGACCGAGTGTGGATCCGCCTCTGGTGGCTAGTACGAGCACCCTAATACGGAAAACCTGAGCAGTCTCAAAATTGTGGGTTTTCTTTATTTGAATGAATACTACAAAAAAAAGGACGCGACTAGCGCTCGGACGTATGGTCCGAGCACTAGCGCCGTACGTAGCGCTTCGGCATTAGATTTCGGAACATACTTTTCAGCTGTCCATCTAGCGCGTAAGCGAACATGCTCCCGAACGTCTCGCGCAATGCAGACATCATCAATAATCCCTGCATAACTGCACACCCAAACTCGCTCATCGCAATCCCGATCTCCCCCGAACATCTCCCGAACCCGAACATCTAGCTCATGATGCACAGACAGCATCAATGATCTCCTCCGCACATGAATCCCCCATAAATTCCTCCCAGCCGATCTCCCCGCAATCCCAAACATCTCCCGCAGCACAAACTCGATCAATAAAATCAAAACAAAGCATTTGGAAAAAATAACATGTTGAAAAAATCTTACAACATCATCGTGAACAGTGTACAACATTTTTTCCCTATGAATGCAATATTTTTTCAACGGACCGCGATATTTTTTCCCTATAGATGCAACATCGTAAAGAACAGTATACAACATTTTTTTACAATGGTCGCAACATATCAAAAAAAAAATTCAAAGAAAGCAACAATCAAATGCAACTCAATGCGGCTCCAGCTTACATAGGACACTTCGTCGAGAGAGAAGGCGACGGTAGTGGCGAAGGCGGACTCGGACTTCGCGCTGGCGACGGCGATGTGCGACAGTGCGAGGC
Source organism: Ampelocalamus luodianensis (assembly GCA_036346255.1). Classification (NCBI taxonomy): domain Eukaryota; kingdom Viridiplantae; phylum Streptophyta; class Magnoliopsida; order Poales; family Poaceae; genus Ampelocalamus; species Ampelocalamus luodianensis. The sequence continues at coordinate 27,774,203 of CM070625.1, forward strand.
GTAGTGGGTGCTTTTCTTGGCCTCGAGCTTAAGCTTGGTTGGGTACTTTTCTTGGCCTCGAGGAGTGGGTGGGAGGGGAGGCGTAGTGGGGAGCGATGAGCAGACAGCACAAATGGGGAGAGGATGGAAAAGGTGGAGAGGTTTTATTGGGGTTCCGGGGGGAAGACGAAGAGATAGAGGCAGGAGCAGCAGCTTCTTTATTGCTGGCTATGCCTGTGCCTGGCTGCGAAGAGGAGAGAGAAGCAGAGAGAGAGAGCGTTGCAGCGGTGGTTTCTTGACTATGTACGACAGTACGAGGCGTTCGAAAAAAAGTGATCGTTCCGGATGTATGTGTGGTATTGTTTCCAAAAAAAAATTATACCTTTGATGCTGTCTCCTTACTTGAATGCAATGAGTAACACTTTTCTAATGTTGGCATGAGATTAGGTAAATATGGTGACGCAGTTTCAGTTGATAAGGCTGGCCATCTTGGTAGAGACCAGGTCATCAAGGCTCAAATCGCACCGTCGCGGCAGGTGAAATTCTGGAAGAAATATTGGCTTGTAAGATAAATCAAACAGAAGGATTTTGAGAGTTAATCCAGTTTTTATAAGGGGAGGGAGAAGATTATATTCATTCAAGCATCTAGTCAAAGCACGAACCAGCAGCACATGCATGAAGCACATGTAAAGATTTGTCTGTATTCAAATCAGATTCAATTAACCACATCTAAATCACATCAAATCTTCCCGCCAATACCTCTCCCTCTAGTTAGCTGTTAGCCAGGAACGCACCGTCGCTTCCCCCCTCCCTTCGCCCTTCACAAAAAACAGCAGACAAGGCAGCCAGATCGAAGCGGACGAGCGTACGCGCGCCATGGCCGGAGCCGCGCCGTCGGAGAGAGAGCTGGAAACCAAAAAGAATCAATCGAAGAGACACCCACACATCTTGACGCCCTTGTTGCTGAATCCGTGGCTTGCTTGCTTGTTAGATTGCTCGCGCGGTAAATTCTCATCTCACCGGAGCCCCAGCAGCCGCCGGAGCTCCCGCGTGGCCGAGTCGTCCACGCCTGCCGCCGCGGCGGTGGCCACCCTGGAGGAGAAGCGCGGCAACGGCAGCGCCCGCGGCGACGGCGACATGGCCGCAAACGCCGGCCCGGCGTACGCGTCCGCGGCCGCCACCTTGACCCGCACGGGCGCCACCTGTCCGCGCTGCGCGGTGCTGTGGCGCGCCGCGGGCCTCGCGGCCGAGCGCTGCGACCGCTTGGCGGGGTGGGCGCGGACGCGGGCGAGGCAGTCGTGCGGGCGGAGCACCTCCGTCCCCATGGCACCTCTCCCGTCGCCCCGCTTATTGGCCGGTTGCTTCTACCGCTCTCGTCTGGTTTGCACGGCGCGCAACGGTGGTGGTTGCTTTAAATGCGTGTGCTTTCTCGCGGAGCGTGGAACGGACGAAGGCGCGGGGAGGAAGGAGAGGAGTTTGGCGGCGCTCGGGGAGCGCGCGCACCGCTCGTTTTTTCCGTCACGGATGGCAAAGAAAAATAAGGGAAACTGCGCGCGGCGCGGGCCGCGAGCTCTGCCCATGGGCTATTGGATTCGGCCTAGATCAGGACGTCAGGCTGGGTTATTGCAGCCGTTCACCTCACCGGGGACCTGGCTACTAGACCACATCACATGTAAGAAAACATCTTCTTTTTTTTTGTAGACGACATTACATATGTTGAGAAACTTCTTGGAACCGCTTGCCGGAATTGGGGTTCGGGAATTCCCTGGAGCCGGGTGTTTTGGCGTCTGGAACCACATGTGAGACGCGGGCGGGAGGGGCCAGCTGGGATAAGGTGAGTCGCCGCTGCGATCGGAGCACATGTGAACACCGTCGTGCCACATGGCGCGGCCCCAGGCGGCGGTATATTCCAGCCGCCGGATTCACCCGTTCGTCTCCTCCTTTTGCGCGATCTCACCTCACGCACGCGCTCCCGCCCATACACACACACGCCCTTCACCACTAGACAATTCGCTGGTTCTCCCGTATCGTTGGAAGCCACCACAGGCCCAAGCCCCGATCAGGTACGCTGGTATTCAGTTCGATTCTTTTCCCCCTCTGCTCCATGATCATGCAGTGAAGCTATTATGTAGACCTTAGGCTGTTTACAATGGGCAGTATTTTATTGTAGTTTCTTAGTGTATGAGGAGTGTTAAGATACTATCTTCCCAATGCATATTTCTTATGATGTAGTATCTTAAGTTGTTTCATTTAATTACATACATGAAGCTGTTTTGCGTTGGATTTTGAGCCGAACTAGTATCTAAATTAGATAGAGTACACTCTCTCTTCATTAACTATGATACCACATCATTATTTTACCTACATGATAGGCTAAGATACAAGTGGAGCACTAGGAACAGCCTTAACATGAATTGACGCATGTGAGTTAGGTATAGCAGGGCAAGGATGCCTTCGGTTTCGAAGGCCGTCTGCCTGCAGAGGCCGAGCACGAATGGCAGGAGGAGCATAGAAGCCGCCTCCGGTCGCCGATCAGTCGCGGCGCAGAGGGCCATGCACACCAAACTGCGCGTAATCCGCTCGGGATCCGACTCAGCACGGGGCCAACATTGCTCGCCTCCCAGGGCAGTCGCCGCGCCGATACCCACGACAAAAAAGGTAACCGCACACCTCACAAATCCCAACCGCTAATTCCGCGTAAACGAGTTACCACACGCAGTTAATTTGGAGACGGGCAGTTCCTCGTTGACTCTTAGGGTATTTTGTTTTGTTGGTCCGTAGCTATTTTTTTGGAGTAAGGTTATATCCACTTCCAAAATTTGCATTACAGGCTGTTTCACTCTCAATTGCTCTAACTTCAAAAATTTTATAGAGTAACATCGTTTGGCATAGCTTTACCTACTACAACTATGAAACTAGCAGTTAGAGCTGCTATCGGAGCTACGTTTTAGGGTTGAGTTGCGCGAGCATCACTCGTTCGACTGCCATCCGTAGGAACATAGAACAAACCGTATAAGCTCATAGGAGTACTAGCTAGCCACGCCGACCATGTATTTTATACTCCGTAAGTAAACCAAAAATCCTAAAACACTGGCAGTTACTCATGGCTTAGTGCAAATGAGTCGAATCACGAGCTATCAGAACTCACAACTCAGTACGCCAAGCACTGACATGTGAGCTCAGCCAGTTCGAGCGTGTAATGTACCCGTCGAAAGTGGGAAATGCATCCTCTGATATTCCATTACTAATGTTATTGTGCTATAGTGCAACGATATTAAGGCAGCTTTGAGTGTTCGTTCCGAGAAGAACTCGCATATCAACCACTACAGTATTGCTACAGTGTTTATAAAAAGTGCTGATGCAGCAGTATTTTGCTGCCTTGATGCAGCAGTATTTATGCTATGATTGTGCACCGCGATCCCATCCTTTTGTTTTCGGTTCAACGGCCGCTACGCAATGTTATGGTATCTGTAGCACCGTGACACTGCAATATGAAGTCAGAGAATACATTCCCCAAAGTGAGGTTGATTCAAGTAGAAATTTTTTAAAAAATAATCAATTTTTTATTCTAAAATACAGTAATATACCTGTTTTTTTTTATTTTATAGAAATAATCCTTATGTCGTCCTACCATTAGGCGACTTGGGTATAGTCGCTCAAACACAGGGTGACTGACCGAAATCGCCCAACGTTGGAGCTACACGCGTAGTAGTCGCTCGATGGTTGAGCGACATGGGTCAGTCGTCCAATGGGTGAGCGACTAGTCCCAAATCGCCCAACCATTAGACGATTTAAAATAATAACATTACTATTTTATTAGTCCGATGGAAATAACTGTGTAGAAATAAATATCAAATTTTGTAGGTAATACATTTAGCAAATCATATCTGTAGATTTTTTTTTTGGAAATAAAATGGTGGTGACAAGGTTAGTTGGTCCGTTTGTGATTTTCGTAGAATCTCAAGGGTACGAAATATGTTAGACTCACAATAACATTTTGTGAGCATCGTATATTGTTGTGGTGCGTTAAATTTCTGAAGAATTTTATGAGAACGATAGAGGTAGCAATGATTCGTAAGTACAAAGGAAAGTGATATTGCAATGCGCTAGGAAATTCATACATGGTGGAGAACTTTAGAGAAATGGTGCAACGATAACAACACGACAGTTGATCCGACAAGGGGTTACATGGCATGCAGTCTAACGAACCAAGGACGGTACACGCATGCCTTTAAGGAATTAGAAATACATGGGACATATGGACGAAGAGGGTTAAACTACTGCGTGGACCAGGGCCATTTGCCCTTCCTTCCGAGCTCAGCGTTGTTATACTTCTCGCCAGCCGCCTTGGCCTTGGTCGCCGTTTCCCTCTTTCTCTCGCGCTCCCTCTCGCGAGCCTCGTGCTCCCTGCGTCTGCACACCTCGAGATGAGCTTGCGTCTCCCACCGAATATGCTTGTTATGCTCTTCGCTGCGGCGCTCCTCCTCTCTTCTCCCGCAGTCCCTCTTGGCATCCCACTCCTCGCAGTCGAGACCCACTGGTCGTGTGGGTGGATCCCTTGGTTCATCCACTTGCAGTAGCCACATAGCAGATCTGGGGGACTACGAGTGAACGAGAGAGATTGTTAGTGTATACTTTGAAAGAGAAATAGTTGGGGAACATACTGTAACCGGTCTTTACCAGCTGCCAATAACAACCCGAGTCCCAACGGCGGTCAGGATAGTACCCGAAGTAGTTGGCGCAACCCCAGTAACGCATGCCCAAGCTAAGCCACTTCTTGGACTTGAAAAACTTACATGTATCCCTGCACCAACAGAGAGGCGACGTCTCCCCCTTGGGCGGGTGTTGCGGCAAATGCTTGGTTGGGATGTTTTCGTAGGGGTTGCAGCTACAGAGGACAGTGTCATTGCGAGGAGGTCCTCTCCTGGCACACTCCCTTTGCTCCACCTGGGCCGCATACTCCCTTGCGAGTTCACGGATCTCCTCCCGGTACTTCTCCATCTGAGCGAGATTGTGATGAAGTCTAGATGCAAGAGAACCCAGCGTGGAAGGGGTAGTACTTATATGCCGAGTCAACACTGCGTACGTGGCTGAATTGTAATTCGATTGAAGAAAATTCATGTCCACGAGGCAGCAGCCCTGAGGAGACTCGTTGGGTCACGTCGCTACGCAAAGCTGACTCATCGGGTCACGTCCTACTTTGCAGAGCGAGGTCACATCGTGCGCTGCAGAGCGAGGTCACGTCGTATTTTGTAGAGAGTGGTCACGTACTGCTTTACAGATAATGGTCACATCCTGCTTTGCATCGACAGGTCACGACGACAGATTGACACTACAAATGAAATTAAAATTTGTAATTACGATACAATTAGCTCCACAGTGCGTACAACAAACATGATACTTATTAAAGTACAAGTTACAACATGCTAGTATTTCTAATCTTAGTACCACTACGTAGACAACAAGAAGCAGTGTTACAATTCACGCCGGTATTCCTACATGTCGGTAGGCGCCTTGCAAGTTCTCACAGTGTGGCTGTCGAACCCGGGAGCGAAGGATCCCGAATTCTCTGTGTTCAAACACCGGTCCAGGATTTCCAGCGTACACAGACTCACAAAATGGATATCACATTCATATCACGAAAACGTAAATGACATTAAATAAATAATTGTTTAATACAACTGAGTTCTGAACAACAATAACAAATATCAAATAATAAACACAGCGGAAACATGATAATAGAGGTGAGCCACACGATGCGCCACAGGCAATCGCCTGGGTCAAGGCCTACTCGTCCGGATCCTCACCATCGAGGAAGAAATCTTCTCCTAAATAAGATTTATTCAGCAAGGATGAGCACAACTTCCGTGCTCGCAAGTTACACCCAATATTGAATTTAAATGCATGCATAAGGTAACAAGTGAGTATGGTCGGGTTGTTTTTGCATAAACAAAGATTTTCAGATTTAAATAGACATAGTATTTTCTAAGGCGCTTTATACCATGACTAAAATCATATTTTTGAAATGTCAGTGTAATAATGTGGATAACCTCCAATGATAAAGTGAAGGATCCTCCTAGCACTTGGCTTCCGCCCAATTTTTCATAAGGATTAACCATCCTCACATTTAATAAAGCATTTAAAACCAAAAACAATTCTAACTTTAAGTGGCCCCGCTAGCATGTCCATGACCATGACGCGCTATTCGAATAGTTTCTACTCGCAGAGTTGGTACAACTTTACCCACACGAGGTGACATGCTCGTTATGTCGGCCAATTCACGCCCAGTAGGCGTGTGGTCGAGCAATTACCATGAGGCCTTTACAATGTTCTCGCCTAGTGTGTTCATGCCCGCTAAGGTTTCGCCTTTGGACTAACTGCCCTCCTCAAAGCCCTCTGCGCCAAGTGGGAATAAAACGTCTAACCGACACTCACATAATCACATGACATAAATAATTAGCCAAATCCTGCCCATACAGGACATGTGGTAGTACGATATGGCATAGCAATAAGCGGCTCAAAGACCGGTCCTCAATTGACTTGGGCGTCATTCCTACAAACCATGGGCCTTAATCTTAACGAGATCAATCACCCGCAAGATAAACTCAGCGCACTGCCACCATTCAGACCATTTCATAAAGCCAATTTTCAAGTCCAAAGGCCAATTCATTTTTAAGATTTTGATTTTAATAGTCACCACAACAATAGGAATAAAACTCTATTTATAAATCCAGACGAGGCTGGTAAGACAATACCACAATATCAAGTTTGAAACAAATTTGTAGAAATTTGGTGCAAACCGCCAAAGTCCCAAATTGGTTAGCACGCCGAAATGCCTGTAACAAAAACTCACAAGTGTGAACTAAGCACACCAATCTTACCATTTGCTAAGCATATGTTTAATTTTGATAATATCTTGCCTATGTCTAAGTATCAAGGTAGTCGAAATACAACATTCAAATTGGCCATACAATAATACATGGAATTAACTATGTCATTGCTCAATATGTCGTCGTCCTCGTGGTTGCCGCAAATATCGAATATTGAAATATTTATAAAAACAAACAAGATATAACAAAATTTAGCATCATTTTAAGATGCGATAAAAAAACACAACATGCCAATTTAAAAACTTTTCATAAACGTAAACAGTGTATAAAACCTATCCTAACAGTTAGTATACTGAAAATGAAATTTTACAAAACTGGGTTCATTGAATTTGGACAATTATTGGAAAAGATATGCATTTTCTAATTTAGAAGATACATAAGACATCATTTTATTAGATAACAGATTTTTGCCACAGAGACATGGATGAAACTAATTTTAGTAAATAATACATTTAAAATGAAAATAATAATAGCACTGGTTTCATGCAATTTGGATAAAAATTGAATTAGCTATGCATTTTACAAGTTTAATTGATTTAACAAAGGCAAATGTAAAAGCATTTCGAAATACTAAAGCACTTAATACTTTTTCATCATCACAACAAGAAGCTCCTGACCACATCGACAAGGTTCGCGCCGAACATTCGACTGTGACAACAACACCGCTTAAAGACGCTTTCAAAGAATACGCTCTTCGACTACTAAGGTGCAAACCTAAAACACTCATTATTGCAGAAATACGCTTTCCATCGTGAGAAAACGATAACCGTAACTACACAAACCTAATCGACAACATGGACCCACATGGCGTTGACTCGAGAACAAATAACGGGCTGGATTAAAGGATTTCTAAATGCGATACAGAGAGGCCCACAAATCGCTGACTCAAAGAAGACATGATTAGAGCTAAACTAATCTTCACCAAGTTCACCGGCATAGCATCGGCACGGCAAAAGTGGCCGCGGGCAGTGATCTAGCAAACCAGCGAGTTTCAAGACGAGTGAGTGGTACCTTCGGGTTCGCAAGGACCTCGCGAACTCGATGACGGTAAGTCACGGGACACGGCCACGGCCTGGCGAACGGAGGCGGGAGAAGAAGATGCGCCGCTCATGAGAAGACGCCACGCTTCGAGAAGACTTGAAGGTGCGCCACAGCCCGCCTTTGATCCCTGTGAACAATAAGCACAAGATGATGGCGACGAGCGAGGTCCGAGCGACGGAATCACCACGGCGCGAAACGCCGAGCTGGAGAAAAATCGGTCGCACGGCTTCCACGATGCACCAAAGATGTAAACGAACCCACCGTGAGCATCGCGGAGCATTGCGATCAAGTGGAACCAAACGTTGAGGCTTGAGACTCACCGTAACGCTTAGCAAGCTCGGGGCCGAGATCGCCGAGGCGAGACGACGATACCGCTCGTGATCCATCGGACGCCAAGGACCCGTAATAGGCAAAATGGAGGCGGCGAGGCGAGAGGAACACGACGCGTATGGCCGCTCAAGGGCTCTCGAACGGCGGCGCTACGCCGAAGTTCTTCTCCTGACGAGAGGAAAACAGCGAGAAGGTGAGAGCGAAGAAACGGCGACCAATGAGCGCGGTGAGGTTATGAAGCTCGCGATGCTCCACCGACGCACACGAGGCAAATAGGTGGCAACAGCGCAGGTACGTGGCAAGCGCATGCGCGACGCCGCGAACTCCGGTGAGGTGCTGAGAAGACGGTGGTGGACTGACGGTAGGGTCCACCGCCGACGGGACGGAAGTGCGCGAACCGGAGGTTTGGCTCGGTTCAATCGCCCGACCGTTGGATCTCGAGATGGACGGTCGAGATTGATGTATGCATTCGAAGGTCGGGTTACACGCAACGTGGATCGCTCGATTGCATCGGACGGTCACGATCAAGTGCGACTGCGCCATGGCAGATAGAAGCGACCGAGTCAAGTGGCGCTGGTCTGACTCGAGCGAGGTTGGGTTCGTCTGAGAAATGCGACTTTTAGAATTTGATTTAAAAGACAGAGAAGGTTTGGGGAATTTTTAGAGGTAGCTCCTGAGCTCCAAAATTTCAAATTTTTATGGTAGCATTAGAGACAGAGGACAACCTTGTATAATTTTTCCAGAACTTTTATGCACTGCATGGTTCTAGAGAAAATTCACAAGTTGTCAGTCTGTGAGTTTGACCAGATTTCAAACAGAGTTGACTTGGCCATTTGAAATAGCAAACAAAATCTAAAAATTGTGAAATAATTCAGGAGGTATAGGATGATCAAGATGCTAGGAAAAATAGTTTCAGAGGATGATCAAAGTTTGAAGGCTAAGAATTATGACAACAATCTCCATTCACAAGAGTTTAATTCTAGAAAATGGAAATTGCTAGGGAAAATGTAGGAACTTTCAAATGATTTGAAGAGACAACAAAAGTTTTTATTTCTCCTCAAAATTTTACATTTGAAATACAAACCCTAAGTTAGGGCTGTTACAAATCTCCCCTTAGGTGAATCTCACCGAGATTCTCGACATCGGGAGAAGAAGGATGGTAATCGCCGAGACGATCCGCTCCCAAGTGGCTTCATCCTCGGAGTGATTCGACCATCGAACTTGAGGAACTTGATCACACCGTTCCTCGCTCTGCTCGCTTCTTCGAGGATACGAACGGGACGTCACGATAAGATGTATCTTCCGCACATCGATATTTTCCAATGGTGTTTCTCAACCGGAATACGGAGGCACTTCTTCAATTGTGACACATGGAAAACATCATGCACCCTTCGAGTGTAGCCGCAACTCCAACTTGTATGCAACGGCCCACTTCTTTGATGATGCGATATGGCCCGACATATCGAGGAGCCGCGGTTCTTGACAATCAAACGACGATGTCCTTTCAGAGGTGAGACTTTGAGATACACAAAGTCATTGGCCTGAAACTCAACTCACGGCGACGCGACCGCATAGCTCTTTCCGCTCGATCGAAGCACGCCAAGTGCTCACGAATCAATCGCACTTGACTTTTCACTCATTGATGGAATCCGCCAAAGAACCGCTTTTCACTCGCCTCATCGGGCCTAACGGTGTTCGCAATCACGCCCATACAAAGCCTCAAACGGTGCCATACCAAGACTAGCTCAAAGTCGTTGTTGTAGGAGAATCAAGCGGTAGGCACTTCTCCCAATTCTTTCCATAGGAGAGAACACAAGCACGAGAGCATCTTCAAGCACTGATTGACACCGCCTCTTCGACTACCTGGCCTGAGGATGGTAGGCGTGTGAAGTAAGACGGTACCCATGGCCTCCGTAGATCAAAGCAAAGTCGGGAAGTGAAAAGAGAACTAACGACCGACACAATCGCTCGTGGCACACCATGCAAGCTCACAAATGCGGAGATATAGAGATTCGCCAATTTATCGACGCTAAGGGCGGTACACACCCCAGTAAAATGTGCTACTTTGCTAATCTGCAATAACCACCTGATAGCATCCTTCCTCAAGAAGTACTGGCAAACCAGTTGATGAAGTCCATACCAACGGAATCCCACTTCCACTCGTATAGGCAAGGCCGGAGAAGACCACTGGACGACGATGTGCCGCCTTCACGACAACATACGTCGTGATCCGCAACGAACCTCGCAATCGCGCCTCATGCGAGTCCACCGTAATCTCCGACAGATCTTGGTACATTTTAGTGGCCCCGGGATGGATGGACAAAGGCGAATCATGGGCCTCCTGAAGAATCAAATCCCGCAACTCCGGGACCTTTGGGACCACAAGACGCTGCCCAAACCATACAACACCGTGCTCATCTTCTGTGAAACACTTGGCTGATCCACCCTTGATATTCTCGCTGATTTTACCCACACCATCATCTGATTGCTGTGCTGACTTGATCTGATCCACCAAAGTCGGTTGCACAATCAGGGCAGTAAGGGAACCATGTTCAATCAAACCCAAGTTGAGACGCTGAAATTCCGTAAAGGCAGGTTGCTGTGCTCTGATCATCGTGAGTATTGCAATACACTTTTCTGGCTAAGTGCATCAAGAACCACATTGGCTTTGCCAGATGATACCAATACCCATGTCATAATCTTTGATCAATTCTAGCCATCTCTCGCGCTCGAGGTTCGTGATCCGGCCGAGTGAACAAGTATTTCAAACTCTTGGTCTGAATACACCTCACAATGTTTCCATCAAATAATGCCGCCAAATCTTGAGTGCATGAACCATCGCAGCAAGCTCTAAATCATGGGTGGGATAATTGAGCTCATGAGGCCTCAACGCCTAGATGCATAGGCAATCTGCTTGCCTTCGCATAAGAACACATCCGAGTCCTCGACGGAGGCATCGCAATAAATATCGAAGCTCTTGTGGATATCAGAAGAGTAAGGACTGAGTCAAGTCAATCGCTGCTTGAGCTCCCGAAGCTCTCATCACAAGCGCAGGACCATACAAACTTCTTGTCCTTCTTAAGCAATTCAATCATCGGCTTTGCGATTTTGGAGAAGTTCTCGATAAAGCGCGATAATAGCCCGCTAAACCAAGAAAACTCGCGCGACATCGGTGATCGACTTGGTCTGTCCCAAGATAGAACATCGCCGACCTTTTGTCCACAGCTATGCCTCCAACCGAAAGAACATGGCCCAAGAATGCCACTTCCTTCAACCGTAACTCACATTTGCCGAACTTTGCATACAAATGATGCTTCTAACTTGCCCAAAACAATCTTCGATGCTCAAGATGCTCGCCTCGCCTTGGAATAGATAAGAATGTCATCAATAAAACCACCACAAATTTGTCCAAATACTCCATGAATACGAATTCATAAGGTTCATGAACAACGCTCTGAGCATTGGTCAAACCAAAAGACATGACGGTGTACTCGCATGTGCCATACCCAGTAGTGAAAGCCGCCTTCGAATATCCTCACTGATCCGACTTGATGATAGCCCGACTTCGATCAATCTTGGAGAACACTTGAGCTCGCATAACGGTCAAAAGATCATCAATAAGTGAGGATATTTGTTCTTCACCACACCTCATTGAGAGGACGGTAATCAACACACATGCGCAAAGTCTTGTCCTTCTTCTTCACAAAGATCACCTGACAACCCTAAGGAGATGAACTGGGACGGATGAAACCTTTGCTTGGAGCTCGCCAAGTCGCTTCTTCAATTCTTCTAGCTCATTGGGAGGCATCCGACACGGCGCCAAATCGGAGCTGCATCGATGGCAAACTCCAGATCTCGAACCGAGGCATCCTGTGCAAATCTTCGTGAAAGACATCCACAAAGTCGATACTATGGGAACATCTTGAATTTGCAGTATCGGCTTTATTTTAATGCACATAGACATGGGCCACAAGCTGTGGCGAAACCCGACTTGCTCACCCGGAAGGGTCGTAAGATAGACAATCTTCCCCGCACAATCGATTTGCCCCAAATGTTGGGACAACCAATCCATGCCAAGAATCACATCCGCACTACAACTCGAGCAGATAAGATTTGCTAAAACCCCACTCCTGGACTATGATAGGAACGTCCCGACATCAAGTCACTCATTTCCATCCCGAGAGCGGATGAGCAACGGAACTCCCAAAGGAACACAGCCAAGACCTACCACAAGAGCAAATGATCTTGAAATAAAAGCGATGCTCCGTAATCAAATATCAAGCGCAGGACGAGAATTAACAAGAAGTGTACCAATCACGACATCCGCGCCTCCCGAGCCTCTCACCAAAGGTGGTTCACTCGGACACGCCGCACTCGTCTTCAATAATCTTCGTCGTCGCGCACGCTTCCCTCGCCCGGCCCTCCATTAGGACGAGGGGCCGCTGCAACACTCGGAGGCAGTATTCGTGATAATGGCCCTTGTTGTGGCAAATAAAACAAATCACCTCGCCACCGATTGCGAGACCGTCTTCGTGGCTGGATCGCAGCGCACGGTCAAACACGCCTGCGGTGGGCGAGGAGTCGTGCAGATGGTCTCCGCCGGTGGAGCAAAAGAACGGGCCATCAGTGCCGCCCACTCGGGACTAACGAGGCCGGTGAGTAGACTGCGCGCTTCCCATTTGCGCTATGGACTCGCCAAACGCCTTTGCCTTATGCTCGCAACGACGGCCTTATCTACCAAGGCCTCGGAAGTCCGAGAAGTCCACAATAGATAGCTTGTCCGCAGCCCCTGACAAGCCATCCATAAACTTCTCTCGCTAGCCTCTAGAACATCACAAATTAATTAGCCAAATCCGCCTATACAGACATGTGGTAGTACGATATGGCATAGCAATAAGCGCTCAAAGACCGGTCCTCAATTGACTTGGCGCTATTCCTACAAACCATGGGCCTTAATCTTAACCAGATCAATCCTGCATAAACTCGCACCCACCATTCGACCATTTCGCCAAGTCCAAACCCAATTTTGATTTTAATTGGAATAAAACTCTATTTATAAATCCAGGTGGTAAGACAATACCACAATATCAAGTTTGAAACAAATTTGTAGAAATTTGGTGCAAACCCTCCCAAATTCTGTAAGTGTGAACTAAGCTTGGCTAAGCATATGTTTAATTTTGATAATATCTTGCCTATAGTATCAAGGTAGTCAGATACAACATTCAAATTGGCCATACAATAATACATGGAATTAACTATACGTAAAACAGAATATTGAAATATTTATAAAAACATATGCATGCGATAAAGAATTTAAAAACTGAAAATAACTTAAAATACTGGAGGCAATATGGTCAATGGTGTAACTTGCCTTCGTTGGTGTCTTGGAATTCTAAATCTTCAGATTGGTCGAACACTTCGGAGTCGTCAAAATCTAAACGCGAAAATACGACAAATTCAATATTCAAATTCAAATAAATTCAAAAACATAGATCAAAATAACTCCAAATTGAAATATTTTGGTTTAGTTAGCTAGATTATAATTTTATATAAATTTTGCAATTCGAATCACCTAATTTGTAGTTCATATGCAAAAGTTATGAATTTTAAAAGTTTTAAACCTAATTCTAAAATTTAATTGAATTTCCCGAATTATTCTTCTACTGGAAAAGCTATTTATTGCGCAATGCTGACGCCAGCGAGGGATTTTCGGAATTTAAACGAATTAAAATAAATTCTGACAAGCGGGCCCCACGTGTCATAGACACGGCTCACGGTGGACCAAGCCCACTAAGCTATGGGATTTTGTTGCGGTGGATCGTGCCACGCGGGGCAGTGCGTGGGGACACATGCGCCACGTCGGCGACCCACAGGTGCCACGCGAGCTAGGGAGGTGAGGTGGCGCTGTGGTGTCACCGCCACATCGGCCTAATGCCGGCGACGGCTCGGTGATTACCTCGCCGGCGTTACGGCCTTCGGCGAGGGGCCCGGATGGTACCAAAAGAGAGAGGGGGTTACGAGGTTTCTGATGCGCTACCTCGGGGCGGCGGGGCGAGGCTTTATGGTCGTCGGCGATGAGGTTTGGCGGCGGCGTTTGCTCGGCTCCGGTGAAATAGGCGCTCTGAGGGTCCTCCGACGAAGTGAAGGCGCGCACCGTGTAGGCGGGGTGACGGCGAAGGTGACGGCGGTGTCGGGGTGGCTGGGGACGGCTTGACGGCGGCGCAACGGAGCTCCAAGCTTCTTCGATCGCCACGGAAAGTCGCGAATTATGGCGAGCTCGAGAGAGAATAGGAGGAGTGAGTGTGGGCGTTGGCTTCGGTGGAGAACTACGCACCCGGGGCTGCCTTTTATAGGCGCCGGGGAGCTCTGGAGCGGCGGGGCGACGTGGGAGCGTGCGGCGGCGGTTGCGGGCGATCGTGGTGTACGTGCGGAGAAAAAGGGGGAAACAGCGTGGAGGAGGTGGCGGCAACTGGTACGGTCTCGTGCGCACGACGCGGGGAGTGTGAGGAGGTTAGATGCGGCCGTTAGCGAAGCTCGGGCGCGCGCGAAAATGGCGGTCGTGGGGCTCTCCTGCGCGGAGAAGAAGGCGAGGAGGAAGAAAGGACACGGGCCATTGGATTTTAATCCAACGGTCACGATCCTTCGGGCGACGTGGAAGAAGGTGGGTAATACTGGTCGTAGGATTTAGATCGGAGGGTTCAGATCAGAAGGGGTTTAGATCTCCGAAGCGGTATTAAGATCTGGCCATTAGATTAAGATCGCACGGCTCGCATTGATTATGACATTCGGACGGTGCGGCGGTTACAAAAGATCTTGACCGTTGGTTTAAGATCCAGCGGTGGAGATGGGTTGGGGTGCGTGTGTGCGGCGCGTGCGTTGGATTTTGATCCAACGGTGGATGCGCGAGGGGAGGAACGGGCGCGGGGTTGTGGGCCGGTGCGGGCCAGGGTGGTTTGGGCTGAGGTCTGAGTTTCGGCCCAAACTCTATTTGTAGATTTTCTTTTGCTTTTCTATTTGTTTAAATCCTGATAATTCATTTAGGCTTTAGAAAATAGCAAAATAATTCCAAAAATTATGGAAAAATTCACAGAAATTCCCATGCTTGTTTTGGACTTAATAAAATTATTTCTAACTTTATGTTGGCTTTTAATTTTGTAAATAAATTTGTTTTGGCTTTAAAATATTTATAAAAAAGTTTTTTAAAATTTCAGGAAATTCCACAAAAATAAATAAACTTTTAATTTTTACTGAAATTTAAAATTTGGGCTGTTACAGTGGCCTTCCTAGCGGTAGCAGCCGCAACGTCTACCGCCGCTCCAGCTTTCTCTTCGTCCATATCATTCCTAATGCAACGACTCTATCGATGGTCCTTCCCACCCTTCAATAGGTCAAGATCTAGAATCCAAGTCCTCTGTGCAATATCCAACGTGGCAAAGTTTTCCACAACCCTGAAGCCTCTTAGCTCGCCGCACCACGCGCTGTTGCACCCTCTTCTTCATGAAGTACTCTAACATGAAGTTCAATGGGTCCATGTTGATGGTCCCGCACGTGGCGAGGACATGAGAGCATAGCTTTTGAAGGAGCTTTGGCTCGTTACATGTGTAACTAGGTTCATTCGCATGATCTCTAAGGCATACCTCGTGGGTAACAAGAGAGCGAGCCATCACAAATCCGGTTCTGTCCCGAAGGAGTACGTCGAAACGATGCTCCGTATTGCCCATTACGAAGATCGTGTGCAACTGACCCTTCTCAGTCTAGGCCTGTATGTACGTTGTAATCTTCGAGTAGTACAGTGTATGTGGGTTGGCTGCATGAAGTGTCTCATTTGGATGTATTTCTCTGAAATATCCGATTGTACTGTGCAGAACGCTTTCCACGATGACGACGAGGAGCTAAGAATGGAGGCCCCTAATAACCTAGTTGTACACCTCAGTAAGATTAGTGGTCATTATATCGTACCTTACACCATCCGTGTCGTGCAGCAAGGACCACTTCTCCAATGACTCGGTCTCAATCCAATGGGAGAAACACTCAATGCCCCTCGAGGTCCTCCGCGCCAAATGGGGAGGGTCAAGTTCCCACAGTAGTGTGAGGTGTTCGAGTTGCGCCGCCCCAGAAATGAGCAGACGCTTGTTCCTCTCGACGACATGCTTTCTGGTGTGCTCCTCCAACATCTCCCACAACGCATCAAATTTACGCTACTGGTTCTACATAGCCAGCCTCTTGAACAGTTTCATCAACGGTTGCTGCTTGAAGAAGTCGGCCCCCAGATGGCGAATACACCATCTGTTCCTCATGTCCGACCAAGGGAACGGCTCATCGGGTCTTGCTAAAGTTTTCGGATAGCCTTCATAACCCTAGGGTGGTGATCATGGATTATGCATACATCATGACGTACCCCAACTACTCTGTCCTTCAGATGTCGAAAGAACCACAACCAACTGTCAAAATTATCACTTTCGACGAAAGCGATGGCTAAGGGCAAGATCTGATTGTTGCAATCAACGCCAATTGCTATCAGGATCATGCCTTTGTATTTCCCAGTTAGAAACGTCTTGTCCACTGAAATCATGGGCAACATGTGCCTGAATGCATCAATGCAGGGACTAAAGGCTAAGAAGGCCCTCTGCAATACCGTGAAACCTAGCGGTCTTTTGGATGGCTTATCCTTCACAGCAATGTATGTATCCAGGTTCCTGTCCCTGCAGCCAGTGTTCCCTTAGGCGGGCACCTAGGCTACCTAGGCGGGCTCTTAGGCACTGGACGAAGCTCCCCCACCGCGATTCACTGCCAATCGGTGTCCTAGGTGGGCCGAGCGCCTAGCCGGTCATAGGTGGCCCAAGGCGGAAGCAGGTGGCGTGGGGCAGCCAAAGCGGTGTGGCGCTGGGCGGGGTCGGGCGAGAGAAAAAGGTCACTCACCAATACTTGGGAGGCAGCGAATATCGGCCGAAGCAGTTTCTCCCCAGATCCACGGCACGACGCCTCCTCCCCGGCTCCACGGTGCGCCGCCTCCTCCTCGAAACCACAGCGCTCAGCCTCCCCCATGAATCCCCCTCCCCAACGCGTCGCCTCCTCCCCGGCTCCACGACGCCAGCGGCATGGGAGGCTGCCGGAGGCGGTGGATCTGTGCAGTGGAGGCAAGAAGGAGAGCGGGCGGCGGAGGCGAGACGGGGGGAGAGAGGGAGAGAGATCACGAGAGGATAAGGCGACGCGGATAAGGAAGGGGCAAAGGGGATGCAGGCTGCAGGTAAGTTTGTGACTCGGTCGACGTGAGCTTGGGCTAGACTGGGCTGAAGGTAAGTTTCTTGCCTTTCCTTTTTTTCTTTCTCTTTCTCTTTTTTCTTCTTCAGTTGTTCTTCTCTCCCTCTGGCTGCTCTCTATCGACCAGCTGCACACCATCGCCTAGGCGGGCTAGGCGCTAGGCGGCCACCCTTCGCCCACCTTCCGCCTAGCGCCTAGGTGAACATTGTCTGCAGCACCTAGAGCATATGAGGAATGTTATCATAAGCCGTCTTGAAAGAACCGAACCTTCTTTCCAAAGCCTTCTGCTTCGCACGCCATGCCTTCGTGTAGCTAATCTTGTACTTGAATTTCTGCTTGATAGCCATCATGATGTGCTTGACCTACATGTCTGTTTTCTTCACTATCTATCCGTACATCACATTGGCTATGAAGGTCGGCGTTAGGTTACGATGTTTCAACAAAATATTTCTGAGCAAGTAGGAGTGTGCCTCCACCTTGGCAACAATCCAGTGAGTCTCGTACTTAGATCTACATACGTGCACACACCAAGGACAACTAGCCTGCTCGCAGACCACGGTGTACTGCTCCTGGCTGGATTTAAGGACCTGAAACGTCCGCTGTATGGATAAAGCCCGCAGCTTAATAGTATCTTGCAGTGATCCCTTGTCAGCAAACATTGCATGAAGCTGAACCTCCGTACCATGGTACTCCCACGGTGATTCGTGCTCGTCGTGCACAGCAAGACGCTTAATGTCCACCCTATTCCATTCCTGCGGCATGGGACCTTCGTTCTCCTCAGAAGAGTCATCGCCATCCTCTTCTAAAGCTTCCTCCTCCGCCCAGGCCGTCAAGTCATCGATCTCTATCTGACGCACTATGCTGTCGACATGCTCCCCTGCATTCGCCTGTGTAGTGGGCTGAGCGTGCAGTGTGTGATATTCCTCTTCTACCTCCACAACATCGATCATCGCGTCCTCTTCTGCCTTCACAACATCGGCTACCACGTCCTCTTCTGCCTCTGCAACATCGCCCACAGTGTCCTCTTCATGTAGCACGCGTTGCGAGCCCAAGCTGCTCCCACCAACCAGACGAGAGCTGTTGGCATGGCCTCCTTCAACTCACTTCGGACCTGGTTGCACGAGTAGCATGCACTCGTATCCACGGCGCCGACAACCTTCCACATAGCCCTTCCATACAATTGTGCGCGTCAGTCTGCTCAACCCCACCGAATGTGCGTGGTAGACCGACTCCAAAGCCCATGTAGAACGACACCGCACACTTCGGGGTCTAATGAGAAGCTGCATGTTAGCCAGTATAGGACATCTCCGATTCGAGTATTCTCTGCATCCGGGTGTACCATACTAACTTGCTGGAAACCACTCAGGTTAACACCGTATGGACTTTCACGAATCGTACCAACACCGTAATGCACTTTTAATCTTGTGGGCTCCGACATGACTGATTTCTCACTGCAAAAATTTCGAACATTTCAACTAACTATTTGTCATAATATATTCACGAAATACATGCTACACTAATAAGAACAAGAACGGATAAGACTATAACTTTCACGCGGAGACCTTCCCTTCTTATCAGCGAGCTTCCCTCTCCTCCTCTCCCTCTCCCGAGCTCCTCTTATTCTCTCCCTCTCCTTTTCTCCTCTCTCGAGCTTCTCTCGTTATCTCCTGAGAGAAATGGCGAAAGAGACCGTGAGTGTGCCTTTCTATACAACCGTTTAGTCGCTCAACCGGTGGACGACTTGACAGCAAGACGACCCAATGGTTCAGCAACACGGTGACTGTACTTGCTATCAAATCGCCCAATGGTTAGGCGACTTGGGACTAGTCACTCATCCATTGGATGGCTGACCCACGTCGCTCAACCATCGGGCGACTACTACGCGTGTAGCTCCCACCGTTGGGTGACTTGGGTCAGTCGTCTAATGTTTGAGCGATTATACCCAAGTCGCCTAATGGTAGAGTGATATAGGATTATTTCTGTAAAATAAAAAAAGATAGGTATATTACTATATTTTGAAATAAAAATTAATTTTTTTAAAAAAATTCATTCAAGTATGCCTACGGTCTTGTGTTGGCGTGCATATGGGACAGGGGACTTGATCATTCGCAGAAACAACTATTGAGAAGCATCGTAGCTACAGTATCTAAGTCTGCTTGTATGGTACTCTAGCTGTAGCTCTCTTTTGGGAAATGCATTCTTTGCCTTAGCATTTCAAGGGCACGGTGCCTTAATAAATCTGGGTAGTCAAATAAAAAACGACGAACAAGATCCATCCTTATACTGTAGCAAGTAATGTAGCGTCATCAAATACTTTAGCAGTGTACCGCGTTGATTCGCTGTAGCATCCGATCCGATCCGGTGCGTTGATTCGTTGATCCAGTGGCTGTGATGGGAGTAAAAGCAAATCATTGTATCTCTCTTACTTTATAACGCAAAGCTAGATAATCCATTTCTTTGTGTTTGGTACCGTGGCGAGTCACTGTGGTGATATACTGTAGCAGCTGTGCTATAGCACTTGATGTAAATGGTTGGATTTTGAACATACGGTGGTGACTTACTCCTACTGCACAACACTACTACAGAGTGGTCGATCCAGAACTTGTACACTTGAGCTGATGGTTTGCCGCATGGCATATTTGTATATTTCGATCAAATGGCTATAATTGAAGAAATGCATGATACTATTCATCTCTACCATTTCAATGCAATGGTAATCTGACCATAAACGGTTAGATCCATTTCTAGTTATTTTCTTGATCGAATCTAGCCACCTCGGATCGAACTTATTGGTGCTCATTATGTAAATGAATCTAGCTTCTAATTCACCTTTTCTTGTATTTACCCTAAATCAAACTTGAAGATGAGACTTATGATTCCATATGTTCTTTTTACAAAAATGATTCATGAAATGAATCTACTGGCAATCAGAAAGGGTACCCCTTTATCTCCCCTGATAATAGCTATCTCTGCAAGTTTAAATATCGTTTCGATGGCCATTGACATCCTATTGGTAAGGATCATCAATGGGGAAAAACAAATAACAAGTAAGGATCTTAGTGGTAATCTTTTTAATGTAATTCAATAGGCCATTAGGTCCAAACTGCTGAATCATCCCGTCATTTCGAATCTTGGAGGTAAGACAAACTAGAGTGACTCGATTAATTTGGTAGGCGTTCTAATCACCATAGATAAGATAATTACCCACTTTTTCTTGTACTAATCAGAGGTATCTAGATTCTGGGCAGCTCTGCTTTCTGGATTGTCAAGCCCATGGTTTCACCAAAACCAGAAAAACATATATAGTTCCTGGCAAAGAATTTTTTCCATGTCTCAGTACATCAGGAATGTGAAAGGAATCGAGCCTGGAATCCATGGTGAGACAGGAACCAATTGCATTTTGGCAATGTAGCAATTTGATTAAGCCAGTAGGCTCGACCATTACGCAAGTGGCCAAGGTTGTGACCACGCAAGTAAAAACAAGAATTTAAAGTACTTTTGATGCGGTTAAGTACAAGAAATCACGGGGACTTTAAGATCAGCGGCCAACTAGCACGAAGGTGCATCAGTGCATGCATGAATGGCATTCCTCAGTTGCAGAGGTTCATTTCACTTGACACCATCACGAGCCTAGGCCAAGTAAGGACACATACGGCGCATTTTTCTTTCTATGTTCTTGTGTATTTTTTTTTTACTGATAAGATGCAAAGGGAGTAGCATCATTAGATTTTATTAGAGTGTGTTTGGTTGCCTGCATGTCCTAGCCTGGTCCGTATGTATCATCCAGGTTGAACCTAACCAGGCTGAGTGGATGCAATGATGAGTTGTTTGGTTGCCTATTTCTGTTGGACCAGGTTGTGTTGAGATATTGTTTGGTTGTCTGTATCTAGCGCGGGAGAAGGTGAACGGACTCACGAGCGCTGGTCAGCCTGCATGCGCTCAGCCTAGCTGAGGAGGGAAGCTCGAATCGAGCGTTTCTCTCGGGTCTGGCCCGAGAATGAATCTTACATCCACTCAGCCAGGCTCACCGACCCAACCAGGCAACCAAACACCTAAAAACTTGCATATACTCATACGAGTCAACCCAATGCAGACAACCAAACACACCCTCAGTGTTCATGGATCAACCGTGATGGATTCTGTGGTCCAATAATTGTTCGGTAGTAGCAATGCTTTCCATGTTCATTCATGCATGTTGCCAGTTATGGTACCTCCCAAGCACTGCAAAACATCTATATTATGTGATGGTGTTTAGCTCGATTGTGGGTGTCATCTTAGATGTTACTTGAACTAGCTAGTCATCCTGTGTAATGTCTCTAAAAAAGGGTAACTTGTGCAATGCAAATTAACCCTCCAACTGGCTGACAATCCTTGGTTGAATATTTGAATTTGCCTTTTAGTTCAGGCCATATCCAGTGAGGCCTAGTTAGACGCTTGAACCTTTGCTTATACTCCCTACAGTTTTTTTTTTTTTTTTTTTTTAAAGAAGTAATGTCCTGGAATGAATTCTATCAAACTGTTTTGAGTTTAACCAACAAAATCTTTATCCTCGCAAAAAAAAATCTTTATGAATATTTAGGCGATATTATATTTTTGTTAGATTTTGATGGTCAAATTTGTATTTTTTAGACCTTGCCATTATCCCCAGTGTCACTTTTTTAACGGAGGTATCAGTAATCAAACTATGGACACCGGAGTAGACTCTTGATCTATGAACGAATGCTGCTATACGTACCAACGCCCCTCTCTGGTAACCTTGTGAGTTGTGACTGTTGAGAAGTAGCGGTAGTCGTCACATTGTTGACTTGTAGATCAATTCATACATGAGCAATCAAATGATGAACACCGGAGAGAGACAATGAACACAAGCGTATAGAGAAGGATCTATAATCTTTATTCATCTGTGTGTAACTTGTATATAGAATCATCATATTTATAGTCCATAAAGGTGGAAGCCCTGTAGGGGTGATTTAGTTTTTTGCTCATAAAACCCTCAACTTTTGTAACAGTGATCATAATTGACACGTGCATCTAGATATACCTGAAGCTCGAAAATAAATTCTATAGGACGGGACCTCAGGGGAGGCCTCATGCATCTGTTGTCCATCAGGAGAGGGAGAGGAGTTCGACGGTGGGGTTGCCCTGAAGCTCAGGCCACGTAAACAAGACATACGTGTGCAAAATATTGTCGTTCGTACTAAGGACAGTTCTATTCAAAATATGGTGGAATTTGCCGGTTCCATGCCCTTCCTAATAGAACAGGGACGATTTATACTCTAGTTTATTTTGCATTGGAGCTCGGACGCGTCATGTGTTCTTGTTTTCTGCAAAAACTGTCATCTTGCATAGAAAACCAGAGTTTCAATTGCCCACAGATTCTACCGAGAATAGTTAGTGGTAAATACATTACACCGTCGGATAGCGGTCTGATTAGCAACGCTAGCGACCGGCAGACAAAGATGCTAAGAGGTATGCATAAGTTTTCGCAGGTGTCGTCTCAAATTTGTCCAATGTTTGTCACGCAGGGCTTGCATTTTTCAACTCTAAATATGTGCTTGAGATGAGATCATGAGACCCATAAATCTCGTTGATTTTGACAGATGTTTAGAGGTGTAGACAAGTATATATAGCTGTTGATGCATATCCATCTCAATTTATGTGAGTAAATTCTCTTTAGATGGTGAGAATGTTCACTTCAAGTTGAACAAGATGGGGCATGGACTCTTCTTGTGGTTGATGTAGGGATTTTTTTTTGAGAAAAGGATAAACCTGCTTTTATAGAAAGCAAATAACATAGTTCTTGATGTAGGATTTTTTTTTGCATTATCACTTGAAGCCAATTTCGATAGCGGGGTTTGGATTAAATACTTATGATTTAGTTCGAATTTGAAATAATCCTAAAAGTTCCAAAAGTAATCCCCTCGTCTAAACACCCCCTTACCTTAAAAGTAATATTAAAAACGCAGGAAACGCGGTAATAGAAATCAAGTTTCATGCAGCACTTGAATAACTGAATTATTGATACAGTTGCGTTGGATTTAGACTCTTTTACACAGAAAAGCTACTGTAGTACTTTAAGTTTAAGCTGTCTACTGTCTAGTATATTTTTGCTCTTGGAATACTTGAAAAAATCCAATAATGGAACTGGACTGGTTCCAAATTGGCAATGCAAATCAACTGAGGCTGTGGTAGTGGATGGATAACGTTTTTTGAAGCTAGAAGTTCATTTTGAGTTACCCAGTTAATTAAAACATGGAACACGTTTTGCAGAGAATTTTCCCTAGGTAAGATTTTGACATGATCTAGTGGGCATAATTTTCAACAAATACACGCCGTTTTCCTTGTCATATGTAAGAAGAGAAGAGACCACGTCGTTGTCATATATACGAGCTCAGCTACCTAGCGTGGTTGAAGTTTACTACTCATATATTTTTAGTCTTTATTCCTTCGATTTTTTAAACACTATCCATGCTGCCTCATAGATAGATGCTAACTAGGGCTGAAAAAAGTTCGTTAATAGGGCTCGTTGACTCAATTCAAAATTATTTTAATTATATTTGTTAATTAGTTAAACATTAAAATGAGTTGATTTCAAATTAAATTGGATTTCGCTTTTGCTCGACTCAGCTCGTTAACTCGGTTCTAAAAATACTTCCAACATATAAATAAAATGATACTAAACTAAACTACGTCAATTTTTTAAAAACTCGATAAAACAAGTATTGATTCGATATCCACCCTTAATGCTAACGTTAGCCTCGAACCAAGATCACCTACTCGATAACGTAACGCTTCCGTGCGGCCGGCCGCCGACCGCGATCGATCGCACGCGCGGCGCGGCAAAGAGCCATCGCCTCTTCCCCCGTCCGCACACGGCTGCGCGCGCCGTGACGGAGCGGAATACCACCCGCGCGGCCGCGGGTTTGCTTACCTTGCGAGGCGCGCGCGGCCGTCCAAAGGGCTGCGACGCGGACGGTGGTTGTAGCGTGACCGCACGGAGCCGTGCCTGCGTGTCGAGCCGATCCGACCACAGCAGAGGAGCAATCCAAAACCACAAAACGCAAGCGCTGAAGCAACTGTTCGATGCAACACACTCAGCTCCAGCGTGTCGTGTTGCCCCCGGTCTTATCTTCGTTTGACCGGTAGTGGTTTTACGTGCGTGCTTTAGGGCGTCTCTGAACTTTCTTGAGTCTTTGCAAAATGTGACTTCAATACTCCGTGGAGGGAGTGCTACGTTGTTCTAGCTATGTTGAGACCCAAGTAATGCTTACGCGTGTTTTTAAGAATCCCTACCAACCAATTTTTTTAAAATGAAAGTACACATTTTCTTTGCATTAGGCACCTGCAATGTGCCAACATTTTTTCGCAAATGAAAAGATCAGTTATGATTCGAGAAGTGATGTCATAATCACGAAATGGTCATTGACAGCACCAGTTTCCTCAGAAAAAGAGGGATCATATCCTTACAGAGATTAGGGATTTAGGGACGTGAAGCTGAGCTGCGAATCCATCCTCCGATGCCCACGCACGGGACCCAAATCCTGCCACGACGGACACCGCTATCCGTTCCGCGCGCGTGGCCTGCGTGTGCTCGACTCCTTATCTTTACAGGTAAACTAAAGTATCCGCATGCTTGGAGAATTTTGCCAGTTCACACCTTGAGCTGGTGTCAACTGACAACTTAAATTGGTGACTGCAAGGTTGCATACACTTAGGAAAACAGTGCGTTTTTCAGCGGAATGCATGCAAGCTGACATGTGAATCCTAATTATTTTGTACTAGCAAGAAGCCAGTTTTTTAACAACGAGAAGTTGGCAGAGAGGCTTCAATTTCGTAGCACAAAATATGCATAAGGAGCACTAGGATTCCAAGAAACAATTTTCAAAATAGAATTCGAACAAACAGCAATTTTTTAGTGTTCAAGTCCAGACATCCCAAGAAAAGCTTCTAATAGTATTTACTTTCCGCTATTGGCACTTCCCTCCTGGTCTCATGAAGCCCATGAGGCCATGACCACAAACAAAGGGCAAATGCTATACATGCAACTTTGTTTTTCTTGGACGTCTGGGTTCTCAATTGAACCTACACCACTATCAAACAGTGTACAACTACCTAGTGTTGTTTTATTTGGCCACTTTCTGTTGCAAGTTTTTGTTCTTGAATGACAATTTGACCAAAACATTTCTAGTGTTCCTGTGGTAAGACAACGTGGCCGCTAGTGCTTTTTGGATGCATTTTCCATTGCATAGAAAATAAATGTGAGTAGCAGAAAAATACAATAATGGATGAGGTGCTACTCGCAACAAGATAAAAGAGTCCACTTAAGCAACGAACAGCTTTACTTCATGAGTGAAACAGAAAGGTAAGTTAATACGCTGGATTGCTGGTATATGTTTTTTTTACATGATGACTTTGAGCCATAAAGCAGTGGTTGAATGACAATATGATCAAACCCATTGTAGAGTTTTCCGTGGAACAAGTGTTGACGGTGGTGTTCTTGGATGCATTTTCCATTACATGAGAAACAAATTTGAGCAGCAGAAAAATACAACTGATGATGCATTACTCACACTAGCAAGATCAACTTTACTTGTTGAGTAGCATGTTTGGCTCTGTTCTAAGTTTGTTGGGGCACTATGTTGAGTTAATCTTTTTTACTTCTTTTGGACCATTTCTAACAATATTAAAATGCGTGTAGGACTCTCATCTATGCCCGAATTTTCTGCCATGAGCACCATATTACACTTTATCTTTCACTCAATTTTGTGCACATATATAACTATATATCCGACACCACATGCCTCGCTATATTTATATTATATACAAGGGGCTCTTCCCCTGGTTTCGAAATGGATGCGTCCAATTTTACCCACACATCAAGATCACAAGCTCATCTCTTAGCAAGCATACATCAAGAAACACGTCCGATTTTCACTTTATCTTTTGCTAAATTTCGTATACGCATCTATACATTCATCTATTCATGTTGTTCTTACAATTTTTTAAGGGCTTTTTTCTCCCTTGGGTCGTTCGAAAAGACCTATATTTTTCAAGTCCATTTGGCTCTTTGCACCTTTACACCTCTAGCTTGCGCCCACCCACCCAGCCCCTTCCCGAGCTGATCCTTCCCCCACACGCGCCACCCGTGCGATGACGTCTCCCGGTGGGTCACATCGGAGTGCCACGTCATTCGTGGCGGCGCCCGGCCCCTCACCTCAGCTGCTATAAATAGGGGCCTGGCCTCCCCTCCATGATCGCCTCACACCCAAGCTCTTGTACAAGCTCGATATCATAGTTTTGCGTTTCACTAATGGCTCCTGCTCAATGTGCGCGCGTGCAGAGGGTGTTCCACTTCGGCAAGGGCAAGAGCGAGGGCAACAAGGCCATGAAGGACCTGGTAATCAATCTTACAAGCTTATTGACAAGCATATATGCATGGATCATGGGTGATATTATTGGCAAGCATAGCATAACACTGTGCTGATCATGTGTGTGGATGGATGTAGCTGGGCGGGAAGGGGGCGAACTTGGCGGAGATGGCGAGCATCGGGCTGTCGGTGCCGCCGGGGTTCACGGTGTCGACGGAGGCGTGCCAGCAGTACGAGGCGGCGGGGAGGGCGCTGCCGCCGGGGCTGTGGGAGGAGACCCTCGAGGGCCTGCGGTGGGTCGAGGAGTACATGGGCGCGCGCCTCGGCGACCCCGCGCGACCGCTCCTCCTCTCCGTCCGTTCCGGCGCCGCGGTACGCCTCGTCTATTCGTCAAGAAACTCTCCGCGCGCGCGGCTTAATTATTTGGCACGCACGTCGGTCTCACGTTAGTTCTCGTGTGCGCGCGACCGGTGCTGCGCGTGATGGATAATGCAGGTGTCGATGCCCGGGATGATGGACACGGTGCTGAACCTGGGGCTGAACGACGAGGTGGCGGCGGGGCTGGCGGCCAAGAGCGGCAACCGCTTCGCCTACGACTCCTACCGCCGGTTCCTCGACATGTTCGGCAACGTGGTGAGTACTACTGACTCAGCAGTTCGTCGGATCTGACACTAGCTCGTATATATCCTGTGCACGCGCTAGCTTACCTAGCTCTGCTTACTCGCTTACTTGTCCGACTAGACTGCTTAATTGGCATTCATCGGCGTAGAACGTCTCTTGAAAAATCGTCAAAAATACGAGTTTAACTCAAAAACAGCTAGCCAGGCTCAAGGCTTGGATCATAGCTAGCTCCGCCGCAGATTGTGGGTTGCGTCGGCCAGACGTTGGCTGCTGCACATGTTGCAGTTGCATACATGCTCTTGCTTGCTTGCGACCGGGTGGGGTGGGGTCACCGACGAGGTCGGGGTTTTGTCTGCTTGCCAGGTAACTCATCTTGGTTTTGCCCGCAACTGGCCGGGGTTATTCGGGACGTCGGGCCAGTTGTTGTGCGCGATGATGCTGCGGAATCGTTCTAAATTTCTAAGTTCTAACGCGTTGGAGTTAAATATATAGTGCTACTGTGCTAGCATGATTGGGTTGGGCTAGGTGCTCTTGTTTTCCTACAACGTGATTGTGCTGAATCTGAAGAAGAAAATTGACGCTTCAGAAGAAAAAAAAAAGGAAAGTTTTTGTGTGTCAGATAAAAAAAGATGCTATCATAGCTTGTAAATGCGACTATATGTATATTCCTGCCAGTATTTACGCTCATATATGAATCATACGTATTTGAACTAGGAGACTCAGTGCCGTGTTTTGACCACAGTTCTTCTCTTGGAACGAATAGCTGATGAAGGCGACGTCTGTCTTTACTAGTAGAATTTGACACACTTCACTGATAACGAAGATGGTAAAAAAAAAGAGAGGGAGAAATCTTCTCCTTTGGCCCATCACGTTTAATCTCATGAAACAATTAAATTAGTCGATCGGTGGGGCCGAGGGCAAAAACCTATACTCCCAACAGAAGTGATGACATCTGCAATATTTTGTCTCCTTTAGAGAAGTTCTAACAATTTTGCCAAGTTGGTTTTGTCCTCTCTAGAGTCAAAACAAACAACCAGAGGTTTTTGTCACCCATCGGGAAGAGTAATTCGAGATGATGAATATCCATGACTGGTTTGTTTCAACACGACAAATGCAACCATCACACGTCCTTTTGAAGTTTTATGTAACCATGTTTAATTATATATGCATAATTCTATGATAAAAGTTATATATTCTTCATTTTCTTCCTTGAGGATGTAAAGCCGGAAAAAAACCATATGTTTTCAATTTTTTGTTTTGGTTAGTAACGTTGATTGAGCACTGATATTAGTAAAAAAAAACATTTCCTTCTCTTTAACCAGGATCAATTCACATGGGCTTAATTTCTCCTCGCAAGAAAAAAACACGGGCTTAATTTATAAGATGGTAATTGGATTAAAATGTAATAAACACATCAAATATCCCACTTGAATCTTCATAAATTTTTTTGGAAAAATATCAACGTTTTTCAGTAACAAAAAAAAGTGAAAAATAAGCTTGCAGGGAGGTTTTTGAAAGAAAAAAAAATCTAGCATGGAGGGGTTGTTTTGAAGTGAAATCCCCAACGGTCTGCACAAGTTTGTAGCTTCACACCGGTAGGCCCACGGAGCACGAATAGTAGCCGGGCCGAAACGGGCCCTGCCTAAACGGGCCGTGACGTGCCGGGCCAGGCCGCCCGTTTGGCCAGCTATTCTTACCCCGCACCGGTCCGGTCGGTCCCTGGAGCTGAAGTCCAAGATGGGCTCAGCGCCTCAAGATCCCTCAGCTTCCTCTTCTCTGTCTCTCCCATCAACGGCTCCACTTCATCGCCGAGCGTGGCGGGACGGCGGCGGCGGCGGCGGCGGCGATGCCTGCACGGAGGAGACCACCCCGCCCCTGTGCCCGTCATGGAGGCTGGAGCCCAACCCCAACGGCTAGATCGGTTTCGATTGTCTTGGCCGCGATGCCCTGGTAAAAGAGGAAGGAATGGGTCTTTAGGATCGCAAAACATTTTACAAGACTATTGAATATTTTAATACTAGTTATACATTCCATTCATGCCAGAATTTATTCCATGGATTGTTAGTTTGTTACTGCTTTAGTTTGGGCAGAGCAGACATTTATCCCACAAAAAGGGTTTTGAGTTTAGTTCAGCTAAGTTTATCTCAGAATTGGATTTGCAATGCATATTGTGCTGGGCATTCCTCACTAAGGGCTTGTTTGGATATATTGTGATCCGACTCAACCCATTCAAGACTCAACCCATTCAAATTGACTCAGAATTTGAATTAAAATCTCTTCCGATCCGAAGGGATTGGTTCTAATCCCCTATCCAAACAAGCTCTAAATGGACTCTTTTTACCCCAAAAAAAATGAGTTCAGATTTTCTGTATACTACTTCGTACCAAGATCATTGTTTCTTAGGAGGGTGTTTATTTTGACCAGGTTATGGACATTCCTCATGCACTTTTCGAAGAGAAACTTGAAGCCATGAAAGCAACCAAGGGACTGCACAATGACACCGACTTGACTGCCAGTGACCTCAAAGAACTGGTGGGTCAGTACAAGGATGTCTATGTTGAAGCTAAAGGAGAACAATTTCCTTCTGGTTTGTTCATAAAGTTTCACCCTTATTTATATCTGAAATTAATATCTTGAAATTAAAGTTGTGCTTTATTGTTTCTTGTCTCGGCACAGATCCGAATAGGCAACTGCAGTTAGCGGTGTTGGCTGTGTTCGACTCGTGGGACAGTCCAAGAGCAAAGAAGTATAGAAGCATTAATAAGATAAATGGACTGAGGGGCACTGCTGTAAACGTGCAGTGCATGGTGTTTGGCAACATGGGGAACACCTCTGGCACTGGTGTCCTCTTCACTAGGAACCCTAGCACCGGAGAGAAGAAACTTTATGGCGAGTTCCTTGTAAATGCTCAGGTATGACTAGTTCTAGTCTCTCTTGTTTGCATTTTAATTACAGCTGTTGTGCTATGTATGTATGCACACCGAATGAGCAGTATGTTGCCCAGTTTGGTCAAATTACATTACGCAAGCAGCCGCAAACATGATAATACAATCTATGGATATTGCATATATACTCAATGATTGTGCCATATTATACGAGTTTTTCTTATGCAGGGTGAGGATGTGGTTGCTGGAATCAGAACCCCAGAAGATCTTGATGCCATGCGGGACCACATGCCGGAGGCTTATGCAGAGCTTGTTGAGAACTGCAAAATACTGGAGAGCCACTATAAAGAAATGATGGTATATCATTCTAGTTCAATTTCATTTTCCATTCCTTATTTTTAGTGGGTTTGCAGTTGCCCTTTTGTACTTATGAAAGAATTAATGCGCTCAAAGATTTGCAAGAAGCTGCAGCAAGTGGCCTGCCATTGTTGTAATTTTTAACACAACAGTATTTTTGACCCATAATGTGATAGAACTTATCTTGAAAAGATTATGAAGAACTTAGCTACCTAATTAGTGTATGTGACAATCTAGCACTATCTTTTTGTCATATTCAAGCACCATTACAGTGATCTGTTCGATAATTTGCACACATAAGTGCTCTTTGATCCTGCCCATGCTCCCAATATGTTTCATCAACATGATTAACTTGCATCCCCACTATTTCCATTGGCCATTAACTTGACTTGTCATGTATAATGCAGGATATTGAATTTACTGTCCAAGAAAATAGGCTCTGGATGCTACAGTGCAGAATAGGAAAGCGTACAGGCAAAGGCGCTGTAAAGATTGCGGTAGACATGGTTAATGAGGGCCTTATTGACCGCCGTACAGCGATTAAGATGGTAGAACCAGGACACTTGGACCAGCTTCTTCATCCTCAGGTATAACCATATAAGATAGCCAAGACTCCCCAATGGTGTATAAGACTATAAACTCATGCATGTACATACATCCATATAATTTGTTGACACCTCTATTATCCCAAAGAGTTATCCGCTCTTTGAGCATATATTTTGAATTTTGTATTGATGTCACACTAGAACCACATGACTGGCATGCTAAGAATACATCCATAACTAAGGAAGATAGGAGAACCAATGTATCAGTCTGTGTTCTGACCTATAACTAAAATTTGATGTATATGCTACTTGGTTACTTGTGTCCAGAGCATTGCAAATTATTTAAATTGATCTGTGACAAAAAAAAAATCGTGCAGATTATCTCATTTCTTTCATACATGATCAACTTCTATACCATTTATTTAACTGACAAATTTCAAGCTTAATCACATATATGTTTGTGTTGCCAACTCTCTTTTTTTTTTTGCTCTCAAACGAACAGGCAGGAGATTTTCCTGCAACTTTATTTTAATCCTTATTTTGCTTGCTGGTTGCTCGAATAGGACTTATAAAATGACTTACTTGAGAATTGAGATTCAGTTCACAAATAAATTAATGGCAATGTGTTGACACAATTGTTTCACTCTTATCTTGTGAAAACCAGTTTGAGAACCCATCAGCGTACAAAGACAAAGTTATTGCCACAGGCTTACCTGCATCACCTGGGGCTGGTGTGGGCCAAATTGTATTTACTACTGAGGATGCTGAAGCATGGCACGCTCAAGGGAAAGATGTTATTCTGGTACATGTCCTTTTCATCCTCCATTTTTAGGCAAGAAGTCTTGTTTATGTTATTTTGGGTTAGACTTGTGCTTTCATCCAAAATGGTTTGCTAATTATCATTGGAAGATTTATTTGTTTCCCGGTCCATGTTAGAATAGTTGCTTATAGGCAAAATCCCCATTATTCACAACTCTCCTTGAACTACACATGAAAAGCTCTATATTGTAATGCTTGAATTATTGTATCCTGACATTTTTCTTTTGTACTTTCTGAATATAAAGGTGAGGACAGAAACCAGCCCAGAGGATGTTGGTGGCATGCACGCAGCCACTGGAATTCTTACAGCAAGGGGTGGTATGACCTCTCATGCTGCTGTCGTAGCACGCGGGTGGGGCAAATGTTGCGTGTCAGGATGCTCAAGTATCCGTGTAAATGATGCTGAGAAGGTGATTGAACTTGTTGCGGCACATATTTAACAAATGCTTTGTTAGACACGACGACAACAAATTCGCCTTGAAATTCATAATTAGATTGAGAGAATTTTGTGTTTATCATTTTTGTATTGTAGACAGTTGCTTACTTTGCTATGTCTATACGTACAGGTGGTAGCAATTGGAGACAAGGTTCTCCACGAAGGTGACTGGTTATCACTGAATGGATCAACAGGTGAAGTGATCCTTGGCAGGCAGCCACTAACCCCAGCAGCCCTTAGTGGTGATTTGGAAACTTTCATGTCCTGGGTGGATGAAGTTAGGCAGCTCAAGGTAAAATTCCTACACACGACGAATATGTACTGTTAGTCACAATTCACAACAGGAACAACAAATGTTTCAAGTTGAAATTAACTAAAAAAGGGCAACTTGTTATTTATTCAGTTAGGTCAAAGCTAGTCAGTCCCATTACACTAGCTTCAGAAAAAATGCTTATTATGCTTATGTTTTGTGTCCTAGGTTATGGCTAATGCAGATACACCTGAGGATGCATTGACAGCAAGAAACAATGGGGCAGAAGGAATTGGACTATGCCGGACAGAACACATGGTCGGTAGTAACTTCTAGTTACTGTTTGATTTTTTTTTTTTTTGCTAGGATACTTGAAGTCTTACCTTAATTCTTTTTTTAGTTCAACAGTTAAATGTTAACTTTATGGATGCAAGTCTCCTCTTCTAGACAATGAAAAAGTTTCATGTTCTCTTTTTTTGTGTACTTTCGCAGTTCTTTGCTTCAGATGAGAGGATTAAGGCTGTGAGGCAGATGATAATGGCTGCAACTGTCGATCTGAGGCAGAAAGCACTAGATCGTCTTCTACCTTATCAGAGGTCTGACTTTGAAGGCATTTTCCGTGCTATGGATGGTATGTGAAAATCACTATATATTTATATATATGCTGTCTTAATGAATTGTGTGCAATAGAGAGTTCAAATAACAGGAACAATCTTACTTTCTTAAATAAGCGAACATTGACTGCTACGTGCAGACACAAAAGGTAGATAAATTTTCAAATTTTCAAGATTAGGATGCAACATACTTTCAGAAGAATTGTGCCTATAGCCTTAATATTGAAATGATTCATGTAAGTTAACAGCATACAATTCTTCTATGATTTGTCCATTCTTTTATAGAAAGTGGTATATGCAACGACATTTTCCATGGAAATGGATACTAAAATAAACAATTAGAATGGATGGCTGACCCATCCAACATAAATTATAATTGTTCCAGACTACACATTTTGTCACTCGGAACTGGTTTGAACATCAATATTTGCATTTCAGGGCTTCCAGTGACTATTCGACTCTTGGACCCTCCACTTCATGAGTTCCTTCCAGAAGGCCATGTCGAGGATATTGTGCGTGAGCTATGTTCTGAAACTGGAGCCGATCAGGATGATGCCCTTGCAAGAATAGAAAAACTTTCAGAAGTAAATCCAATGCTTGGTTTCCGTGGGTGCAGGTTGGTTTGTGTGCTTTTCTATTCACCGTTGAATCAGTTTCTTCTTTTCCTGATCAGTTGCTTGGCTATTCTCCTCTCTGTTCTTGTATAGCAGCCTATCTGTTAGTTAAATATTTAAAAATGTAATATCTGCATTTTTTTACCTTTACTGATGTTGGGAATGCTAAATATTTCAGGCTTGGTATATCATATCCTGAATTAACAGAAATGCAAGCCCGTGCCATCTTTGAAGCTGCTATAGCCATGACCAACCAGGGTATTCAAGTTTTTCCAGAGATAATGGTTCCTCTTGTTGGAACACCTCAGGCATGCATCTTTGTTCTCTTCTTTACGTGCATGCTATCTCGCTGGGGTAGATGGGTATCTGTGCCGTTGATGCGGTTCAAAATGACAATCCATTTGATGAGAAAATTGTGTAATAATTTCCATGCATGTGTAATATCAAATTCTCTGGAATAATACAAGCATACAACACATATTTATGAAAACACCAACTTCACCTACGAATTTGGCATTTCATTTTCTTCAAATTTACTTGGTTTTGATATTCTAGATTTAATTCAGCCACTTGATTTTTCCTTGAGACAACTGACATTTGAGTATTTGACTGTGCCAGGAATTTGGGCATCAAGTGACTCTTATCCGTCAAATTGCTAACAAAGTTTTCACCGATTTGGGGAAAACCATTGACTACAAAATTGGGACTATGATTGAAATTCCCAGGGCAGCTCTAGTGGCAGACGAGGTAAGAAACAACTGATAGCTCCCTTCTTTTCCGAAAATCTTAAAATATGGACATTGCTATTCCAAACAGTACATGCATTGGTTAGTAATAAAACACTCAACATTACCCTAAAACACACTTTGATTTTGAAATCAT
Organism: Ampelocalamus luodianensis; assembly: GCA_036346255.1. Classification (NCBI taxonomy): domain Eukaryota; kingdom Viridiplantae; phylum Streptophyta; class Magnoliopsida; order Poales; family Poaceae; genus Ampelocalamus; species Ampelocalamus luodianensis. The sequence continues at coordinate 27,809,095 of CM070625.1, forward strand.
GAATGATGATAAGATTATTCCAAGTGCAATCAATATGTTTATCCGGATTCTCAAGGGAAGCTACACACGTCCCCTCTACTTAAAATCTATAATCTGACATGGTTGTGTTGGTTGCACATTCATTGACAGATAGCAGAGCAGGCTGAGTTCTTCTCTTTTGGAACGAACGACCTCACTCAGATGACATTTGGTTACAGCAGGGATGATGTGGGGAAGTTCCTTCCCATCTATCTGGCTCAGGGTATCCTCCAGCATGACCCCTTTGAGGTAAATTTGTTGCAAATGAACTGTAGCCCTCTTCCAGTTTAATTAGCACCTATATTTCCATCAAATCATATGTGCACACCTCACATTTTCTAGGCATTTTGCATGTTCTTCTCTTGACTTTAACGTATATGCATAATCTGATTGAATTCTAAGCCTATTTGATGAACATATTAGGTACTTGATCAGAGAGGAGTGGGGGAGCTCGTTAAGATTGCTACAGAGAGGGGCCGCAAAGCCAGGCCCAACTTGAAGGTTAGTCTTGCACTGGAGGACACTACCTAATACCTATGTTGTATAGAATTCATAGGTTATTTAATTGATTGACTTCTTGTTTGTTAACAGGTCGGCATCTGTGGTGAACATGGTGGGGAGCCTTCCTCTGTTGCTTTCTTTGCAAAGGCTGGGCTGGATTATGTTTCTTGCTCCCCTTTCAGGTTGGTTGAGTGACGATGGAAATTCGGAAGATTAGCACTAGACATGCACTAGTTACTATCTGTTTACCTGACTAGGTCGTGCTAAACATGGAACGATCGTTAACAGTTTGTTGTGAAACCTCTTTTGCAGGGTCCCAATTGCTAGGCTAGCCGCAGCTCATGTGTTGCTCTGAGGGCACCTCCGTACCAGCAACCGGATCGCCTGCTGTTGGTGCATCTGGTGAAGAGTAATAATACATAGACATGGAGCTGTGGAAACTCTGCTGCCTGACAGAGGCCGTTGTATGTAGTCTGCCTATGCGCATGTAAGCCTAAATGGGTAGTAGTTTCCTGCATCTCCCTTGAACTGCCATGGCATTGTGTACCAAACAGCGATGACGACGAAGAGAAATCGAATAAAATGTGGCGATTACCTGTGATACCGATTCAAGTGCTTGAATTTCTTCTTTTGATCGATGTTGTTTCTGAGTTGCAAGTGAAAGTGAAGTATAAAGTATTTGATTCATCCGAATTTGTAAACCAAGGTGGTTTGTTGGTAAGTACCAATGCACTAACACACTAACAGTGAAAAAGGTAAGACAGTAAGAGCATGCTGGAGAGCCACTCAACAGCGCTTCAAGTGCCAGTGGATCTGGAGTTGGACAAAGGGCAATGCTTCAGGTACGGAAGGATGCGTATGGGGTGCGTTGGTGAGAACTATCTCGTGGCGAAAACTTGCGAAGTTGCGATGGGATTGTTTGGTAGCAGGGCGGAGCTTGCAACGGCTGGTCCAGCTATTTTTTGTTTAAAAACATATTTTGCTAATTTTTTAACGAATTTTCTATAGATTTTTTATCTTAAGTCTCGGGTCATTGTCGGAGAGGTCCGAGATCTGACTCCATCACTGTTTGGTAGGGGTGGGGGAGGGTTTTCGCCGACTTGACCGCGGGGCACGGCTTGCTAGCTTCCATTAGCCTCCCTCCACGGACGTGGATCCTTTGCGTCCTGATTTGACTGCTCTTGTTGCGACTCGTGAGTACAAAATAAAATTCTCGCGAGATATTCAGATTTTGTCGCCTGTCTAGATCTAAGCCTTTCCTTGGTTGATCGGATGGTTCGGATGGTGCCATTCGGAATGCAAGGCTACGTAGAAACAAAATCAATTACGCTAGCACGTTGGGCCGCCATCAGTTCGTCACCGGGGTTGGCCTGCGCCACTCTTTCAACTTCGTCGGGGCGCTTGAACGAGCTCCGCCATGGCCCACACCACATCTCCGCTGCCATGCTCAACCTACATCGCTATCCTCGTGCCGCGCTACTCATGGACAAATTGGGCCAGATCAACATTGGGGAGGTGGCCTCACTTGGCAGCGACAGAGAGGATGGACTGACGGTGGTAGGTCTACCGCAGACATTCAATGGTGACAACCGAGAAAACTAAGATGATGAGGGAGGGACGATGGAGAGTCACGCAAAGGAATTCGTGAGAGGAGATTGTTAAGACGAGAATACATTTGTTAGAAGTTCGTTTGTTTCGTTGCGGAGATGATTTTTTTTTTCGGTCTTTTTGTTAGAGGTTATTTATACCACTACAACCGTCAATTCGACACAAGTATTTTATACTGCATGTACAATACACAAAAAAAAAGGTGTCCTTTTTATTCTTAAACTAAAATGCATTTGGACAATTTCTAGGTTCAATTTAGCATGCAGGAATTTTATAGGAAATAGTATAATTCCCACAGGAATTCTATAAATTCGTGCTTTGCAAACTGGGCCTTAGGAAGAAATGTAGTGAAAGTGCTTGAAACTCCAATAACTGCTTGTTCCCTAGCCTAGAGTAAATTACTCACGCATGTTAAAAGGGAATGAATAGTAAAGAAATGAGATGAAAATGATTCGGTTTACAAGAGACCAGAGTTTTACGGCAAACTAGAACTCTCCCCCGACAAAGAAAAAGAGGAATGATTACAAAATGCAAGAAAAATGATTAAAAAATGATGATGCGTTGTGGAGGTGTGGTGAGTGAGTCTCTCAATCTTTTGTGTACTGTAGTGGCACTTTTAATATGATTTGGGTAGGGTTTAAGGAGTCTGCAAAGGATTAAGGCTTTGTTTTGGGGCTTAAAGCCGGAAGCTCCCCCAAACAGCATGGTTTCAAAATCACTTTTTCCATTAAGCCAAAGCCAAAGCATATGGTGCGTGCGGCGACTAGTTGTAGGTATTACATGTTGTGGAATGTACAAAAGCACTCTCTCCATTTCGCTATATTTGTACACAGCCCACTATACGCACTGACTAAGAAAGCACTAAATCTAAGACATAATTAATGAGAAATGATTATGCATACCCATATTAAATAATATACCACAATCACTTAACCTCTTACAAAGCATTTAAGTAGGGATAGAGAGAGGATAAATTGCAATAAATACACTCTAGATTCTCTCAATAGATAAATATATTGAAACAGATACTCCCGAAACCATAGGGAAATATAATGAAACTGAGAGAGTATAAGATTGGGGTTCCTGCCTTCCTGGTGCAGTCAACAACGAATCATTAGGTAACACATGGCTTTCTACTGCATGAGTTTAGGCTAGAACGGATCTATTAAACAACGTTCTCATACAATGATAGATTTGCAGTTGTTTTCAATTAGTAGTACATTACCATAAACTATTTATCATGGCTCGAGTTAGGATCAACCTTGATGCAACAATTTGATCACTCTTGGGTAGTTAGATGAGGTGGATTAAAAAAAACCTTAGGCCAGGTTTGTTCTTGAGGATTCAATACACTGGAATACTCTTGGTGAAAAACTACAATTGATCCATGCGCTTGCGGTAGTATTACTCCTCGTTTATAGCATCAACACAGATAGCATGATCACTTATATTTCAAAAGGTCAACAAACAAATATGCAGTTGGAATTTGGAAGTAGGAAAAACTACCTAGATGACATATGGATTAAGTATTTGTAGGTTCAGATTAAGGGCCCCTTTGGAATATGGGAATTAAAAAAGATAGGAATTTGATTGGAATGCGGGAATTAAAAAAAAACATAGGAATTTGATAGGAATTCAAGTGCAAAACAGAGAATTAGAAAACATGTGAAAATTGTAGGAATGACCATTTGGATAGGACGTAGGAAAAGCATAGGAAAACGGTCTCCATCCTACGCGAAGGAGTGAAGAGTTTGGAGTGGATGTTTTCCCCCATGAAATTTCAATGAAATTGTAGGAAAGTTATAGTAATCCTATGGAATTTTATAGGCTCATTCTTGCGTTCCAAATGGTAGAATAGGATCAAATTCCATAGGAGCTGAATTCCTCCAAAAGTCCTACGAAATTCCTTCAATCCAAATAGGCCCAAACCAATTGGGCCACAAAATATCTGGACCAGCCCTGTTTCGTTCCTCACCCCAATTGATGGGATACACTAGAACCATTGGATCATATCCAACAACCATAGTCTCCCTCCTCCTTGTATAGATATGTCTCCTTGTTAATACCCTCCACCCAACCCTAGATCTGAGCCTATTTGTCTGTCTTCTTGCTGCAGCCGCTTTTGCTTTCGACGCCTCAATGCAACCACAACTCTCCACACCACTTAGTCCTTTTCAAATTCCTCTCGACAATGGTAACTAGAACCACCCGATGCCTCTCGAGTCTCGATCATTGTGATATTCCTACTTCCCCGCACACTTGCTCGAGTTTGCTCACAACAATAGTTATAAAACCAGAATCGGACTGGCGGTTGAACCAAAAACACGGGAGCCAAAGGTTTTGTCGGGCAGGGCACACTCACAAAACCGGAGATGCAATTGACCAGGAAAAAACCCGTTCGACCTGACCGACCTGGCCTGGTTTTGCTCATGAGGCCAGTTTTTAAGAAACCCTCAAATGAAAGAGTTTTTCAAGATAAAACTGAAGGACATGCTCATACTTTGCGTGCTGCTTGGTTTTAGTTGGAATTCCCTTGTGAAATTGACGGCTACACATAAATAATCTATCTTTCTCACTCTCTCACTCCAGTCGACGGCGCGCTCCTCTCTGTTCTCTACTCAGCTTCGCCTCCATCAACAAGATATGATGCATTTTCCTACTTGCTTGTCTATACTCTCTAGTCTTTGTTAAGATGTAAGCGTTAGAGTTTTACCGTTCTATTTCTAATCAGAGCAATATATTGACGTCCATGACTTGGGGTTAAGCTCATTGGGTGGGCTAATATAAGGATAAAGTATTGTAAAGCCTTGTGATAATCACTTAGTCGCACACCTTCGAAAGTGTGTTAGACAGATATTATAAGCTGATTATCTCGTGTGGGTCAAGTTGTACAACCTCTGTAGAGTGTAAAACTATTCGAATAGCTGTGCCTATGGTCAAGGCCGGACAAGGTGCGTTTTCACATGGTAGATTTTGGTTTTAATTTCCAAAGTATAAATTTTGGGAGCCCGGGAGTAGTTGGGACTCTCGGGTAGTTTTCTAGTAGCTAGACCTAGTTGGGCAGCTAGAGCCTTATCCTTCAAATCCTGGCGGTTAGAACCTTGATACTAGTAGTTGGTAGCTAGAACCTTCACTAGTGATAAAATTAGTTTATTTATCGAAACTACTTTTTGTCAAATGTGCTTTATGAAAAATATTTAGACTTAAAATATTGTTTTGTGTAAAAGAACCAGATAAGCCTCATTTGTTAAAGCTATACATATACATTTTTTCCAAGACTTGCGGAGTACTTTATATACTCATATGGTACACTCAAAATAAATCTCAGAAGCCTTCAAAGTTGTCGAGGAGGATTACAACTTCCATGCGTGTGGCTACAACGAAGGACACCGGAATACTAGGTTGCGAGCCCCCCCCCCCCAAGTCGATTGCCTGTGAGCATATGGATGTGTCATCACTTGGAGTTGTCTTCTTCCGCTGCAGTTTATTTAAGTTGTTTAGCATGAAAGGGCGATAATTATAAGCTTCGACCATAAGGTCATTACTCTTTGTTCAATATTATACAATAGTTTGACGTTTGCAAGTTACGTATTGATATTCAATGATATAACTATGTGCACTAGCTACCGATCCAGGGACTAGTGTAGATATACACAAAGGGTTTCGGATTCATAAATCTTGTCCCGACAAAAACCATGCAAATACCAAACACCATCGTAAATCTTATAAGTCAATTATATGAGCGAGCTATTGCAAAGAACAAAACTAACAGAACCCTTTGTGAATATTTCCAAATCTTAGCCCCTTCCATACAACCATATAAATAGATGAATCGTGCTAGCTTATATCACATAAATAAAATAATTCTCACCAAATGCAAAATAGGAAAACTTACTGTACACTGTTCTAAGTTTTAAAACACGACTTTGCTTCAGAGAACCACATAAATGTACAATTAATACTGGCATTTATCATATAGGAAAATTAATTCCTAACTGGATCCTTTTCCCATTGTTTTCAAATATGACTCCACTCCCAAAAACCACATAAATACACAACTAATGCCAACAAATCCTTAAAAAACAATTAATGAAACATCAAATCCCCTCAATACAATTAATGATACCAGCAAATCCTCTCAATACAATTAATGCTACCAGCAAATCTTCTCAATACAAAATTAATACTAGTATGTCCTCTCAAAAACAATCAATATACCGCCCTTCATACACCATGTATGTAAACTACAATTTCTTTCTGATGAAAAAAATGCACATTTCACCCACTATTTGTAATTCTAGCTCTCCATGGCTCCCTATAAATACCAAGTACTATGGTCCTGACCTACCTCAACATAGTACTCCAAAGAGTCCAAACTATCATAGCCTTTCCCCCCACCAATTAGCCTCAACCTAGGTTGCCCGAATACCCCGATACGGATACACGATACACCGATACCACGATACGTCATTTTCCTTTAAAAAAATCGATACTATATATATATATATATATATATATATATATATATATATATATATATATATATATATATATATAAAGTACATAAATGTATAAGTTGTGATGCGCAAATACTAGATCATTAGCATGTTCAGGGTTTACCCTATAACAATGCAATTGCAATAAAATTCTATGCGGTTGGTAAAAATTACGAAATTAAGAAAAGAAGGTAAGTATAGAACCTATTTCTTATTGAATTGTGGATTAAACAATAGGTACAATAGTTTCTTTCAGGGGCAAGAAGATGATGTTGGCTGCCCAAGTAATTTTAATGTCAATTGCTTTGTTGTTTGCTTTGAGTCTAGATGGGCTCTATCCTCAAATGAGTTAAAGGAATTAAATCCACTTCCAAACAAAGATAAACCAACTAATTGTTGCTTGTTGAATAGATCAATCATATATATGTTTATGAATCGGATAAGGGGTGTTAGGGTGGAGAGGTATCGGAGAAGTATCCAAAAAGTATCGGTAATTCTTTTCTTTTCTTTTTTGAAAAACAAGAAAATCATTGATACTTGCAGGATATGCATCCATATCTGATATGGTATCCGATATTGATACGCTGATTTTGGGAAGTATACGCGTAACATAGGCCTCAACTACTAACCCCCCAAATAAGCCCATCTGGGAAGCCCACCCAGGAATCATGGTTCTTGAGGTAATTCCTTGATCTGGTTTTAGTTTCTAACCTTCGTTTTTGTTTGTTTTAAATTTTGTTTTCATGGTTAGATATTAGTGATCAGGTTGAGTTCTATCCCATTCTAGTAATTCCATGTCGATTAATCATAACCTACTTACCACACCCATCTCTTTTGGAAACCATAAGAGATGGAGGCAATAAACTTTCATAGGAGATTTCTTCATCGAGTTCTTATACGCATCTGTTCTATAGACTCCTATGCTTTATTTTGCGATACTATAGACACTCCTATGCTATGCATGCAAAGGTTCGTCATATACATGCACTCTGTGCTAGCATAATGTAATCAAAAGTAATGGGTCCAAATCCAAATAAAAGTTGCAGTAACTGTCTTCATTTCTTCCAATAAATTGGTCAGGGAACCTTATCAACCCCACAAAAAAAAAACCCCGATAAGATCAACTCTTTTAGATCCTTTATATGGTTTTGTTGGCTAGAAACGATTTAAAAAACGGTTGTTATTGGTGTGTACCGGGAAGGGACTTTATGGTTTTGTTGTGGTGTTTATCCCGTTGTACCTACCTGGGAGAACTTTTTTTTATTAATTAATCTTTTAATTTAATTTTAAAGTTGATCCCTGACGCACTTTATTTCCAATTCTGACCCCTTTGATCACACCATCATCCATAGCGTGACAAAACAATATTGTCACGCCATAGGATAAGTCTGCAAAAACGTATTTTTTATCACGCCACTGGTGGTGGCGTGACCAAACAACACTGTCACGCCACCACCCATGGCGTGACCAAACAACACTGTCACGCCACCACCCATGGCGTGACAAGAGTTGGCCCAGAAATGGGCTGGCGTGATAGTGTTATTTAGTCACGCCACGAATGATGGCGTGACCAAAGGGGTCAGAATTGAAAATAAAGTACGCCGAGGGTTAACTTTAAAATTAAATTTGAAAAATAATTAATTAATAAAAAAATCTACCTGGGAAGGACGATGATGGTAACATTATTTCTCTCTTTAGTGAATGGGTAGAGCTCCTGCCGTATATATGTTTTTTTAAATAGTTGTTTTAGTTATGCTTAGGACAATAGTATTGAACTCGCTGCCCTATCACTTGTGGCTCAGTTCAAGACAACTGTTGCCATGGAAGACAAATACACTTTTGCAATAAATCCATCTTTGTTGGGCCTTCCCTTGCTTTCATTTTCATAAATTGGGTATTTTTTTTTTGTCTAGATCTACTTTTATGTATGTTTTTGAAGCTATTCTAGTTTTCTTCATAGAAGACATTAATTGTACAAAAAAAAAGCTGGATGAAACTAGGGGGGTTTTACCCTTCTTTTGAAGTAGAACTCAAGATTCTTTTGCTATAATTAACTTCTGTGCAAAGAAACATAAATGTAAATGCCTCCTGCACTGTTGTAAGCAAAAGTTCCTAAGAGCCAGTGACAATAGCCTTCTTCATTGAAGTGGAAAACACACACACTAGTATTTCATTGGCAGCTCTCAGTTTTGATATTTGCTTGCTGAAAAGAAAACTAAGTCGTTCTATTCTTCTATTCAATAAAATTATGCATCCCTGTCACTAACATCCCTCTTCCATTGTCTCAAATTCTTCCTTTGTTGGAATATTGCAGCATCGGACGACATACAAGTCAACAAGATTTCGTTTCCTCTGTCAAATCAGAAAGTTAACACAATAACTTGTTAATTATATCATGGAAGATAAAGAAAATATATCTGAAGTAAGAATTTGAAACATAAGTTTAAGTCTATCAACAGAGGAAGAATTTGAGACAATTCATGGGAACTTCACCGAGGAGCCATGGTTCTGCGGTAGAAACCCTGACCGCTCATGCGAACACCTTGAAGATATTTGACGAGGATATGATAATCCTCATTTTATTATTTCATGATCATGTAATATGACGTCACATGGTATACCCCTTAATGTTATAAGGGAGGAGTAAGTTAGGTGGTCGTAGAGTCATAAGTATTTCTACGTCTATAGTGTAATCATAAGTCCTACTACGATTACGTCCGGTCGTAAGTCTTTCTACGACCAGTACCTAGCCGTAAGCTCTTTCTACGACTATCTCTTAATCGTAAGTTCTGCTACGATTAGCCCTGCTACGATATCCTCATAATTAGCTGGGTCCATCCGTCAGAAGGCGCATTTACTAGTGAGAGCTTGAGCAGTCAAATTACGTAGTTATACCCGAAATAACTACAGATAATTCCTCACTATCTCTGATTGATAACCGTTGAACAGCGTGGGGGGGTTACTACTCCGGTAATTACTCTCATTATTACGCAATAATGAGCTTAATTAGCCTGGAACGACAACTGCTCCAACAATATAGTATAAATAGGTATCTTTTAGAGATAGTGAGGGGAGGGTTTTTTAGAAAGACAGTTAGTAAGACCCTCTGCTGATTGTAATCCATATACCCAATACAAGATACACAAGAGTAGGGTTGTTATTCTCACCTGAGAAGGCCCGAACCTGTATAAAAATCACTGTATCCCTTTCGTCTGCGTGATCAATTGTGGAGACCCCCCGAATCAAACAATCTTTACGTAAGATCGGTTCTAAAACACCGACAATATTCAATATGACACCAGTCGCATTTGGGTCATGGATAAGCCCGACATTCCAAAGCCTCCACCAGAGACAGAGAGGCTAGTGATTATGAGGAATGATATGTCTAAGATGGACAACTACTATGTGATGCCAAATGGGAAGCGTGCAAGGTGCAGTGGCGATGTCGACAAGTTTCTCGAGGAAAATCCAGAGTACAAGGCTACCTTGTCAGCTTCAAGCTTCAGCTTCAGCTTCATTACACTAAGGTTGTTAAAGAGACTGTTTCGGGTAGTTCAATGTGGGTGACTCAGAAGGCTGCGAGGGAAAAGTTTATGGAGCTGAACATGGAAGATTCTTCAGCTAGCAGCAGCAGCAACAACTAACTAGTATGGAACCTCTGAACTATGTCTGTGTCATGCTTAGGTGATGCTCGGCTCAGGATCAGAATGCTTTCCTCATTTACTTTGAGGGTAGTTACTCCATGTTTTTATCGTTGTGAACTTGCCATGTTGCTCTGCGCTTCAACGCACTAAACCTTTTCGTTTTATGTTTTAGCTCCTATGGAATGTTGCCAAGTGTTGGAACTATTTTCATAGTTGACTTCCTTCAGTTATAGACATGCTTCAGTTAGTCCTATTTGCCTGCTTAAAATAGCATGTCCAAGTTTTTTTAAAAAGTTCATGTGTATGCATGGGGCGTCTCATTAGAAACGAGAAGGCAAAATAGTATACCAGTGCTGTTCAAGCCAGGGTATTCCTAGCACTACCAGAAAAATTATGTGCTATGTTATCTATGCGTTCGCAGGGAAATACTAGTGCTCACAAAATTGTGTCTAAGTGCTTACAAATTTGTATCTAAGTGGATGAGCCGGATCTTCTTCGTGATCAAATATTGTGGCTTATTGCTGGTCTCTGAATGCGCCTCCTCCATCTTATTCAATTCAGAGAAGCTGGGGAGCACTCTGGTTTATTGACTTCTGCATGGCCGGTACTTTCACTGTCGCGGTTCCTCTTTCGACTAGTGGACAAAACTTCACGATGCTTCTTCTCTGCACAATCAAGCAAAACGTGTCGAAAATGCACAGTATTAATATGATCTCATTTCAAGGTAAATTGATTTTTTTTAAGGAACAGGCAGAAGGACTGCCTATTATATCAAGGTAAATTGATTCAAACATCTGATAGCAGTGAAACTGCTTACCTTCCCATGGTTTGTCACTTGGGGTTTTCTCAGTGGACACCATGTTACCTTTGTATCTGAAGTTCTGAACAGCATAAGGTTCAGAAAGATCATGAGCCAACAACTCTGCCCAGCTAGCAAACCATAGTAAGGATTGTGAACCCTATGGGGAAATTGTGTATTCTTTTCTCTCTCTTGTACATATTTCTTCAATTTAATACAAAATTTCTGTAGAGGCCTCCTTACAGTTTTCCCAAAAAGGGTTGTGGACATAGCAAACCATTTCTCCTGGACAAAACATTTTTTTTATCTTTATCCTAAATATTGAGGATGCGGCATTTACAATTGACAATAGAGACACTTATAACCCCTAAAAGTGGGTATTAAGGTACTATAGTTAACCAAACTTATTGATACCGTTTCGGTACCGGCCGGTATGTACTATTCTGCCACCTAAAACGGTACAGAACATGCCTACGTTCTGTACCAGCCTCAATACCGACTATACCGGTTTGATATTGGCCTCAGTACCGGACAATACCGATCATACCGGCGGAATTGATAATACCATCTATTTAACTCATTGAAGTATATGTTATATTTGATACTATAAGTAATATTACAAGTAAAATTTAGTGTGTATACAATTAAACATATATACTTATAAATATATATTATTATATTAAACTCCGGAATGATACACCGGTATGTACCATTCCAAGAGATGAACTGGTATGGACTCCAAAATGGAATTAACAAGTACGTAGTTAACTCCTACGTGGACTCCAACCGAAAATACCAAGGTGTCTGATGCCTTGTAGAAAGATTGGGGAACTATGGATCAGTTGCGATTAGAGACTAAAATTTAAGAGAAAGGTGTAATCACATCTCGAATGTCTAAATCAGGAGTAGGTGCTAAGGTGGGGTATGCGTGTGATGACATGCTTGATGCAATATACTTCAATGTATGGAGAGCCCTTCGTGCGACCCATCTTATTTACAAATATTCCTTGGAGGCAGGTAATAACTTTAGATTATTTGTTGGTAGTTCTTTGGCGTCGTTACTCGATAGCTTTCCTAAGGCCATGTCCATGTGCAATGTAAAGTGATGTCATATTCACACTGCCACGTCACTCTGTGCTAGATTTGCTTTTTGCTATGGTGGTTAGCACTATCTTCCATCTCCTAGTGGGACTCACCCCACATTAAAATTTAAAAAAACTCCCGCACCGCAAGCATTGCTCTCTCGTCTCTCGCATCACTCCTGACCTCTCGTCTCTCTCTCTCCGACCGGCTCCGCCCATCTCCTTTGCCACCAGCGAGTTCTACGAAAAGGATTTTACAAACGGTTAAAAACGTCATCATAGACGGTTTCATGAGCCGTCTGAATTTATAGACTAGTGATGACATGACGTCATTACAACGGTTTTTGAACCATCTGTGATGCATACTATCACAGACAGTTATTAACACAAAACTTTCTGTGATAGTTGCATAACACATACGGTTTGTAGCTTAAACCGTCTGTGATAGTTGAATAACACAGACGGTTTATAGATGAAACCGTCTGTGATAGTTCAGTATCACATACGGTTTATAGATAAAACTATCTGTGATATCCTACTTATCACAGACAGTTGGTAGATAAAACTGCCTATGATAGTATGTATCACAGATGGTTGGTAGATGAAGCCGTTTGTGATAGTATGTATCACAAACGGTTGGTAGATAGAACCGTCTGTGATAACCTCTTATCTATAAAACCTCCAAGCGAAGGCTTGTTTTTGCCGCTTTATATATATATATATATATATATATATATATATATATATATATATATATATATATATATATATATTGTAGTCCCTTGTTAGCTAACTCGATGCCTGAATTCAGCTAGCTAGCTCGTTCCTTTGTTCATCCTAAACGTGCAGATAATCCACTGCTACTTTATTGAACCTGACACACTGAAGTGTACGATTTGCTTCATACCAATCCTCTATAGCATGAAGCAAATCACACACCCCAGTGCGTCAGGCTCGATAGAGTAGCCGTGGTTCACCTGGACGTTTAGGATGAACGCCAAGAGTGACTAGCTAGTTGAATTCAGCCTCGAAAGTTAGCTAACAAAGGCTACTAATATATATATATATATATATATATATATATATATATATATATATATATATATATATATATATATATATATATATATATATATATATATGAAAATGACTAAGTACTACCAGAGTACGTACTCCCGATTCTATCCACCGTAGATCTAACACTACCGGGTGCTGATGACAAGACCGTACTACCGGGTACGGGAAGAGATACCTGTTTTGCGTTTTGCTTTAATTAAATTGATCTGGTAAATATGCCCTTCGTTCCTCCGATTTTCCTGGATGGATCTGTTGCACCTGCCCTTCGTTGTTGATATCAACCGATTGTCCTGGATGGATTTGGCGATCCTTACCACCTCGGAGAATACTCGGTAAATCTTCAAACTTGTTTAGATCCTCCGATTTTCCTGGGAGATCTTCACCTCGATATCTCCGGTGGTGCGGATGTTTCGTCCGATTTCCCTGGGCATTACTAACCTCAGTTTTTTAGGGTGGTGAGGCTATTTCGATTGTGGCTGCGCAAGATCTCCAGTCGATTTCGGCGGCGCAAGTACTCCAATCGGCAGCCAACCCATCCCTCACATCAGGATTTCGGCCGTGGAGCTCATTAGGAAAGGATTCGGTGGCAAACCTCACCACCTCATTGATATTCGGTAAATCTTCAAATCCTTGTTTAGCTCCTCCGAGTTTCCTGGGCGATCTTCACCTTGATTTCTTCGGTGGTGCTGCTGTTTTGACGATTTCACTGGCCATTACTAACCTTGGTTTTTGTGTGGTGCTGTTGTTTCGATTTTGGATGCGCAAGAACTCCACTTGATTTTAGCAGCACAAGAACTTCAATCGGCAGCCACATCAGGTTTTCTGCTGTGTGGAGCTCCTGAGGAAAGGATTCGTTGGCACGCTTCTCTCGTGTAGCTCCTGAGCAAAGGATTCCGATGGAGGCATCACAGCACATCGAGACCGGCGAGACCGTCACAAATACTACTCCCGTTACAGACCGCAGCAGGAGAATCGCACCGAACTCGTCCCAGGTACGTAATCAAAAGATATTGTTTGCTGGTTTCTTGTTTGATTTGTTTGCCAATACTTGCTCTCTTACTCAATCTGGAGTCTCGTTTTGTATGGCTAAAAAAACCTCAACAGGATTATAGAATAGGACTTAAGTATACAATATACCTCATTCTAAGTAGTGCGTACAATGTTCATACCTGCCAATCAACGTATTTTGTACCGCAAGTCTACTGAGTAGTGACCGAAGATGGTAAACCTACATAATCAGTAATTATGCATTTTTTTAGAAGATTGCACAAATTTATGTAACCATAATCAGTATGCCAACCATCAGAAGTGTATGGCTTCCATGTGTGCTCCTAATCTTTTTTTTTGGGGGGGGGTATCTTTTGCCGATATACTTCTTTATTTAGTCTCCCATTTCAATATATACTTCTTTTTAGTATATACTACATGGCAGATGAACTTAGTATTAAACTGCTGCTTTTGAGAAGCATACACTACTTCCAATAATGAACTTGCGAGGTTGCGAACGTCAGCGATTATGTTCATACCAAGACCCTGAAAAGTATAGGTAATGTTCCATCTGTAACTAGTATCTACCCTCAATGGATAAAATTTATGTACTCGATACTATACTGATTTGTTATATCCTGATTTTGTAAATCATGCTCATGAATATCCCTTTTTATTTTCTGCAATATATTCTTTACAAGGTAATGACTTTCACAAGGCGGTGAGCTCCACTACTGGGCCACATGTTTGGCGAACTGATTCTGCAATGGATATTCACCCACCTAGTTTTGATCTTGGAATAGGCCAAGAAACAAGTACGATGATTCCAGACTATTATAGAACCCCATTGGAAGGTCTCAAAGTATTATCCAATTCAAGATCTTTTAAGGAAATTAATAACCCGACATTATCCACTTCTACGAAAATTTATAGTCCCACAGGTAATATTTACATACTCCTTTGTACATCCATACTTCCCATAACCATTTTTTGTATAACCATACTATGCACAACAGATTCGTCAAACAAGCAAACACTATCTATCTCACCCGAATCCGGTACTCGCATGACGAATCAATGCAAGATACTCTTAATCGAAGAGTATGGAAATGAGGATTGTAAGAGATGGAAATACACTGTCGAGAAACCACCCTCTTATCTCCTAAAGGAAAAAAACCAAGCGTAGCATAAAGCCGAGCATGAAACTTATGTCACCTTTCTTGACCAATCATTGCCCACTGGAGAGGCATGATGCAAGGGTGGCCAATGCATTGTATTCGTATATTGCATCAACAACATACACCGCCTCACTGGAGTAAGTGCTTGGAGATTTTATGGAGAAGAGATCAATAATAGAACAGTGGGGAGGCAGGCTCGGGGAGGGGAGGAGGCGGGCTCGGGGAGAAGGGGCGTCGGGTTCTTGGCATTCTCGATACTTGCCAATATTATTTATCAATCAAACGTGATAACAATAAATCAGACTTTTGAGCTCAAATATAATAATGCTTCACTATAATGTCAAGAAACAACTTCTAAAACAACAATTTTATACTTTCAATTATCACAAAGTAATTCAACTAACAGTGTGCAGACATGCTCTATTATCTGATTAGCCAATTAGTAATCGCTAAATAAAACGAATGTAATCACTAATCTCAAATACAGATGTAATCACTAATCTCAAGAAAATAGCCAATCGCTATCAAGAAACCAAAGAAAAGTACGAACACAAATTATCCTCATCTGTCGACAATGACAATTATATATCCTCATAAAGCAATTACTGTATAAAGTAAATCAATTCTCACAGTGCTAGTCAAGACAGATTGAAATACAACTAGCACAACACACTTAGTAAAGTAAATCAATTCTGAAAACAGAAACAACTCACGAAGGGATGGCAAGAACTTCATAAATTCATATTAATACCAGAAGTCCAGAAAATCAGAAATCCTTTAACCTGTGAATAGAAAAAACTTGATTAGTGAGTATTTAAGTAATTAACAATATGGACTTAATTCTTACAATGAAAGTTTTATCTCCTAAGTCTTCACATTTTGTTGCTCGGTACTTGAACCAGCACTTGAATAAGTTACCATGGCAGCATGAGTGGCGAAATACTGACGCATGACATCATGAGTGGCGAAATACTGATGCATGACAGTATGACATACTATACACATGGAGATGTACATACATGTCAAGCCATATTAAAAAACAACTAGCACAACGTAATTAGTAAAGTAAATCAATTCTGAAAAACACAAACAACTCACGAAGGGATGGCAAGAGGCGGCGGCTCAGGCTCAGGGAGGAGGAGACGGGCTCAGGGGAGGAGGCACGCTGGGCTTGAGGGAGGAGGCACGCCGGGCTGAAGGAGGAGGCGGCGGCTCGGGCTCGGGCTCGGGCTCGGGGAGGAGGCACGCCAGGCTGGAGGAGGAGGCGGCTGCTCGTGCTTGGGCTCGGGGGAGGAGGCACGCTAAATAGCTCGAGGAGAAGGCGCGCCGTGCTCAGAAAGATGTGGGAGCTCGAACCCTAGCGTGCCGCGATGAAACTAATCATTTGAGTTCGCGGGCAAACCCTAGAGTCAATATAAATAGGGTTGGACATCACAGACGGTTCTAAAGTAGAACCGTCTGTGATAAATACTTATCACAGACAGTTCTATATTAGAACCGTCGTGATATTAAGTAAATTCTAGGGTAATAAACAGTGAAATTGATACCGTCATGTGATTGTATTTAATTTTACGGCAAGTAGTTTAACACCTGTGCAAAGAACTTGGCATACTCATACCTAATCCTACAATTGTCGCTACAGAAGATGACATAGTCGTCCCACCTTTCCGTCACAGCGCAGTCGGTGCTCGTGCATCGTGGCCGTCTTCCGACAGCGCCCACACCCGGCCTAACGGCCTAGCCATCTTCCACGTCACCTCCTGGACCGCGTCCGCAGTGACCCTCCGACACCGCCTGCACTCCCGGTTGGTCCTTTTGGCCGTCTCGCATTAGCTGTCGGTCGCGCCCTCGACCTGGCTAATGTAGTTCTTACCAACGTCGTGCGTCTCACCGACCGTGTAGAAGAGGAGACCAAGCACATAGGCCGCGGCCTTGTGGCAAGCATCGGTCGCCCGCTCGAGGCATACGAGGCCGCGCTGCATATCCTGTTGCACGAAGACAAGCTGGAGGCCGACGATGAAGTAGGCCTCCAGGTTACCGGCGCCGCCCAGGTGGTTGACGACGGCGAGGTAGCGCTCGTTGTCCAGCCACTTCATCGTCACCTCCCGCTCCAGCGCCACGCACCTCCCCACGGTGCCCTCCTTAGACGCCTTGTATATGGCATTGCAACTCTAATTAATATACGTATATACACAATTCAAGACGTTAAAATAAATAGCAGTACGTATTTTCATATGTATAAATACGTACGTACATGGCTCGTAGGCTGCAGAGATCAGCCATGGGGTGAGGAGAGCTCGCGACCATGTGGCCGACAATGTTGATGACGACATCATGAGGAAGATTAGCGACGGCAATAGCCGACCTCCTCGCCTTCCTCACCGTCATGCTCCGTACGTGATCGCTGCGTATACGTATGATCAATGTCGTGATCGTATATAGAGCGATGGGATCGAGAGGTTATATATATATGTATATATATATATATATATGTATATATATATATATATATGTATATATATATATATATGTATGTATATATGTATGTCGATCCGATCGGATGATCGATCATCTTCGATATGGCGAATCGATTAATATCCTTTTTATAAAACAAGGAATAAATTCGGCACGTGAGATGAAGAGACGATCGTGAGCCGGCGATTGATGCGAGCAAAGAGACGATCGGCGGCGGCGACGCGAAGAGAATTCATCGTCATTGGCGATATTATCACGGACGGTTATAGTTAAAAACCGTCTGTGAAGTATACACATATGGTCCGTGTTTAGAATCGTCGATGAAATATACAATTATCACAAACGGTTCGTGTTAAAAACCGTCTGTAATACTTCACAGCCGGTTTTAAATATGAACCGTATGTGATATTACCTTTTCACAGACGGTTTTAAATATGAACCGTATGTGATATTATCTCTTCACAGACGGCTTTTAGCGCAACCAGTAACGCAGACGGTCTCTAAACCAAAACCGTCTGTAATTGCATGTAATACAGACGGTTTTGGTCAATCGTCTGTGATGAGACGTCCAGTATTGATCTTTTTGTAGTAGTATCCTCTCTACCAATTCCTCTTGATGGATTGCCTCACCTCGCCATGGATCGACGTTAGTGCCAAACCCTAACTGGCGGCAGCATGGCTCCATCCATTGTGGATGCGGCGGAAGGCCTCCATCCACCTCGATCCAAAGGCGGAGGGCATCGATCCATGATGTGGCGGTGTGGTGGCCTCCATCCACGGTGCGGCGGCTTTCGACGATAGCAGCGGCGGTCGGGGAGCACCGACGTGGCGATAGCTTTCGACAATGACAACAGTGATCGGATCGCACGATGAGTTAACAGGTTGATCATCAAGATTTTATTTATTTATTTATTGGCATCGGTGCATCTACTTGCACCGGTTCTACCCATCTCACTTCTAACACCTCCCCGTGCAGTGTGGTGCATGATCCTCTCTCCTCTTCTCGCACCGGTTAATGTGGTTGGTGGCCTTGTTCAACGCAGGCTATCCAATGTCGGAAATGCCACGCAACTTGTCACGTCTGCATGGTCCCACAGAAACATGGCACGTTGGCGACTTCCACCCGGATGCTTGCTTTGCTGCCCATTAAAATCATGGGCCGGGTAGGCAACTACAGCTGACCCCCCGCCGTCCCTCTACCCTCGGGATTCACTCCCGTCTCCCATCCCCATCCGGACCACCGACCGCGAATTCCTCCCGTCGCGCCCCTCCGGCCCCTACCGACGCCCTCGCCGGTGGCTGCCTCCGAGTCCCCAACGCCGTTCGCCTCACCATCGAGCATGACGTCAGCGCCGCCGCCGGTTTCGCCCCCCTCGGGGTCCTCCGCCCAGGTCCGCCTTACCTTGCTCCGATCATCGCCATCCATGTTCGGTTGATTGATCTTTCCCAAAGCTTTGACCTCCTCCCCGATCTGCTTGGTCTTCTTGTTGGTTCGGGTGGGTTTCGGTGACGGCTATATCATTCTCAGCGGTTGATTTGGTCGTTGTTGTGGTGGGTTTGGTTGCACCTGGCTGTTTGGTTTGGGAGGGCTGGGTGGATTGTGTGCGTGAGATGGTAATGTCCATATGCTGGATCCTTGAAAAAGAATGCTGGCTGCCATATTGGTTTGGATGGCTTCAGAATAGGGCTTGGTCATTCCGCAGATAGGTTCCTCCGCAGGATAACAGATTTGATCAAAATCCTATTTTTACTTCCAAGCACAGATTTTGTTAGGTGAATGGTTACAGATGAGAACTCAGTTTGTTAGTATAGAAATTAAAGCCCATGTTGCTTTGGTGTTTGGGCTGTTGTATATGGTAACTGTAAACATCTGAAGACTGTTCACCAATTATAGGGAGGTTTGTACTAGGAGAGCTTAAAAGAACAACAAATCATTTTGTGTTATTTTCTGAAATCAGGCTTGGAATCAAAGAGTATGAAGAGAACCATGAAGAATTGTGCAATTTGTCCAATAACAAAAGGGGTTACACCATTTGTACTTCTTGTCAAATAAGCTAAATGATCTAGAATCTAGATCACTGTAGGCTTGTTACAAAGATCCATGTGTCTCTGCCATTGTGGCAGTGCTAGTCTATTTGCAGTTTTTAAGATTTTATGGCAATATATGTTCTAGAACCAATATGCACCATTATGTAGTTAGCAGTAATGGGTCCAGATAAAAGTAGCATTACCCTTCTTCGTTCTTACCAATAGATTGGACCAAAAGTATGGCAACCTTATCCACCAAAACCATTGATTAGATCATCTCCTCTAGATCCTGTTGTGGTGTATTGGCTAGATAAGATTAAAAGAATCACTTTTTTAGGCTCTGCTGAGGACAGCAGTGTAGGAAATGGCTGTGTTATGACATGTTTCAGCCAAAGACAATTGCCACCATGGAAGATAAATGTACTTTCTCAACAAATTCACCTTGTTAGATTTTAACTTTGTTTTCATTTTCATAAATTGGGCATGCACTTTTGTAGGAGTGTACTTAACAGTTTACAAACACTTTTTCCACCATCCAATACTCATCCTACAAGTGGAAGTAGGGAGAGTGGCAAGGGTTGTAAGGGGAGGAAAAAATTGGGAAAGCTTTTTGTGGTTGAAGTTAAAGTTGTTTGTACCATAGCCATCTACTTTACTGTATGTTTTTCTTCCAAGCAGACTGAACAAAACGCTGGACAAAACTAGGGATTTTCCACCCTTTTTCCTGCTATACATACGATACTCTATGTACGATTTCATTACGACAGCCTCCTCCTCAAGCGAGAACATCACACTCATGCAACATATGTCTTCTTTTCCCAGTTCAATTCTTGGCATACAACTAGTCAACTAGCATCTCCACGCACCAAAGTGATTCATACGCGAGCCCTCTTCCCTCGGTGGCCGGTGGTGCGTGGTGGAGGTGCTCCTCGTTGACCCAACTTGATTGTTCTTGCATCGTCGGGCAAACCCATGCGCTTGCAGCCATTACCCTCTCTAATCGCTTGTCTTGGATTGATCCTTTTTAGCTCCTTGATTAAGAACAGCGAGCTGCAGCTTAGCTACCTATTTCTTAATCTTGCTGATGTAATTTGAATAAGGAGTTGTTCATCTAAAGGACTAAGAAGTTCATATCACATACAACTTATTTGTTTCATTAAATTAGAAAGTTCATGAAGCACTTGCCATTTGATCCAAGAATGATGTTAGTTTGAAGAATATGGGCAAAAACATTTCGCCATAGAGATATCTGTGGTTAAGGCTTAAATAGAACAAATGACGTGGTACTAGGATTTTGGAGTATGTCTGCTTTGGAGATTAGAGAGAAAGAGAAGTAGTATATAAGTAGTTGGAACTTGACGGTGATTATGGGCTTACAATGGTGTGCCATGCAAAAATAAGTGTGCCTAGCCACTTTCTTCTATGTGAACTATACATGTCTTCTATACTATGTAAAATTGCTATTGATTATAGACACTATGCGAAATAAAACTACCCAGAACAGTATTGTAGTGAAAAAACCCAGTGGTAGCAGCTTTCATTTTTGCTATTTGCTTGTTGAAAGGTTATTCCATTATTCTACTCAAGAAGTATGTATCCCTGTCACTAACACCCGTCTTCCAATTGTGTTTTCCTGATATACTTAAATTTCATGTTTTAAGTGCTTACTTCAAATATATTTTTTTAACTTGCCTGATATAATAAGAAGTTAACAAGTAACCTTCTGGTTTCGACAGAGAAAACGAGGTTCCACAGAATCCGTTAGCTTGTACACAGTCCAATGTTGTAAATGTCATAAATGGCGTATGGTTCCAACGAAAGAAGAATTTGAGACAATCCGTGAGAACTTCACTGAGGATCCATGGTTCTGCAGTAGAAGACCTGACTGCTCGTGTGAAGACCCTGCAGATATTGAGTATGACAGCAGCTGCATCTGGGTCATTGACAAGCCCAACATACCAAAGCCTCCGCCTGAAACCGAGAGACTGGTGATTATGAGAGGTGATTTGTCTAAAATGGATACCTACTATGTCATGCCAAATGGAAAGCGTGCAAGGTGCACTGGGGATGTGGATAAGTTTCTTGAGGCAAATCCAGAGTACAAAGATCGCTTATCAGTTGAAAGCTTTAGCTTTGCAACACCAAAGATTGTTGAGGAGACTGTTTCTCACAGCTCTGTGTGGAAGGCTGCGAAGGCTAAGAAGCAGGACAAGGCAAATGCTTCAAGCAGCAACAGCTAATTACTTAGAAACTATAAACTATGCCTGTGCCATGGTCAGGTGATGCTCAACTCAGGTTCATGATGCTCCCTCGTCTACCATAAGGGTAATTAAGTCAGTTTTATCTCTGTGATGTTACTCTGAGCATTGTAATGCACTGAACCTTTTCTTTTTATGTATCAACTTCTGGAAAAATTCTGAGATGGTTGAGAAGGGCTGTATCTATTTTCATAATTAACTAACTTTAGTTATAGACATATCCATCAGTTATCTGCCTGCTTGATGCAGGATCTCCCAGGTTTGTCTTTCAGTACACAACTATGCATGGACATTTCATTTGAAAGCAGCATAGTAGATCAGCTCTGTCCAAACTTGGGTATTCCTACCAGAATAATTATGTGCCATTTGATTTGATGCGCTAGGATTTGGTTTCCATTTAATATTTCAAAACCTCTAGGTGACAGCACCCATCATGCATCAGCAGATTCTAACATGGCCATCCATGTAGTATCACATCTAGAAGATTAGAAACTATCCCAGACCAGGAACATTCAGTAACAAAATATGAAGACTAGCTGAGTGCGCTGGACCTGATGCTAACATGCCATAGGGTTGTATCTAAGGATCAAAGAACCGTTACGGGCAAAATCCCGCTCGGGCTCGGTAACGGTTCCCGGCCGGTAACCGAAAACCGGAAAAAAACCAATCGAATTTCATCAAACGCATTTTGTATTCAAATCTGCCCGAACCGGTAACCGGACCGTTACCGAAAAAGAAACCGTGAAACCGAAAATGACGGAAAATTGTTTAATAGCAATTGTAGAGTGTTTAGTGAAGTAGCAATTGCAAAAAACATAGAAAACCTTGCTAAACCTTGCTAGTTTCACTCTCTGGCGTAGCTCTCTCCTCCCGAAGGACTCAGGCACTCAGCAGCATCTAAAATAAGAAAAACATAATATAATGGTAATGACTAATGAATAATAACTTGACTAGCATACTAAAAACAATATAAACAATAATGGTGTAGGAAACTAGCAATGCATACCAATACATTGTCGAGAAGCGCGAAGGTTGTGCAATATACTCATTATTATCAATGAGTACGAGTCCGCTATATTGAGCAAGGTGGGCTTTGTATTGATCCCAAGTGTATGTTTCATGAGCATATTGTAGCCAATGATTATAAACTTGTTGGTAATATTCGGGTTCCACCCACTGATAAACCATTCTTGAATTGTTGTCGAGGGGTACAAGACCGTAATGGTGAGTAGGATAAGAAGAAATTTCAAGAATGAGAATCATCACCGTAAGGTAATAGGTTGACATCTCGACGTCCATAAGTCGTTGAGCTAGCATGGGATTCATAGGAAGAAGAGTCATGTGGCTGAGAACGATCTTGTTTGCGACTCTTACGTTCATAAGTCCTACGAATTGTTTTCCCAGCTTGAGTCTGATGACAACCATGATTTTCATCCTGGGTAGCATGCGTGAAATCTTGCTCACAGGTGAATTCCAATGGTTTGTCTTGTGTTGCATCATGCGTTGTCCCCACCATCAGCTCCATCATCAGACGACGGAGAGCTACTGTCACCAGACTCTTGGTACTGCACTTCATCAGATGGTGGAGTTTCTGTTTCGTCCTCGCTTTCCACAATGTCCTCCTGATTTTTTTTTCTTCTTATCAGCCTCTCGTTTTTTTTGTTTGTGTAAGAGAGGCAAAGTTTGCAGCCAATTTTGCAGTTTGTTGGCTACAATATTTCCTTTTCCCAAGATGACTCTTGCCAACACTTGTCTTCATCCATTCCTTCAACGGTTGATCATCTAGTGCTTTTTCCAGTTCCTCCTCAGGGATGGCATCAACTACAATCTTGGATGGAATAGGGGGCTCACCTTCCTCGTCTAGTACGGACTCCGATTCTATCATGGAGCTATCAAGCCACTCATGGATTGGGTTATCCCTGTCGTACATGGTGGCATTAATTAGATCGCCAAAAGGATCTACATCTCTATCCTCATTTCTAGTCTCATGCTTTTGCAATCGCAGCCTTAGATTGTAGTGGACATATACAAGCTTATGCAGTTTCTTGTACCCAAGACAGTTTCTCAATTGTGTATGCACCAAAGCAAATGTGCTCCAATTACGTTCACATCCACTGGAGGAAACACATTGTGAGACAATCCGCAAGGCATACTTTTGTAGTGTTGGTGTCTCCGCTTCAAAAGTCATCCACCATATAGCTACAAGTAACATGAAAATTATATTGAACTCATAGTGACGGTTGATTTTGTATGTATATGTAAGTTGATAACAACATACCTGCACTAAGACGAGATGCACTAATGTGAGCCTCATTTGAAGCAAATAGGCCACGTCGATCACGATAATATTCGAGCTCGCCTAGAGCCCGCACTGCCTACTCGGGTGTATCGGCTATTCTTTGAATTGTCGTTGTCACGGAAACGGTGAGGGATGGATTCTTCCCCAAACCATATACGTTGTGGCTCTGTGGGTTTAGCACCCCCGCTGTCCAAAGTTTGGAATTCAACACACTTACAATGTTAGAAAAAATACAACAAATATGTGTTAGGATTTACGAAACTATATACTTACCTGCAAGTATATAGGTGCGGTGCTTGAGCATTGCAATTCTTTTATTAACTACCAACATAACACGATCACAGGTAGCATCATCTTCTGCAAATGCGACGTCAAGTTCTTGCTTCAGTTCATATGTTTTTGCAACCACCCCGCCACGCTATGGTTTCACTGTCGCAAATCTTAGTAGTCGATAAACAGGTTCTACTAATTTAATGACCCAATGCATAGAGGTCCACCATTGTCTACATGTGAGACAGGAATACATGTATTCTCCTTCTTCAGTCGTGGACAAATTATTGGAGCTCCACAAATCTGACACCATCCACTTCATAAACTTGTCTTTTCTATCCAAAAACTTTTAAGAAAACAAATGTCGTCCCAAACCTTGTGGCGTTTGGACGAACTATCTCTCCTCCAACTGCTCGCATTTCATTATGGAGGCGACCGTGGTCGATAGGAACCGACAAATCCTCTTCGCCGCTTCACGACACTAGCAACCTCGTGGAATCAAGCTAATATCCTTCAACATGAGGTTAATGGTATGTGCCGCACACGGCTGCCATACTAAAGTTGGATACTCTTCAATGACGAGTTCACATGCTCTTTTGTAGTTTGCACCATTGTCAGTCACAATCTGCATAATATGTCGAACTCCAACTTCTTCCACAACTTTACGTATCTCACGATACAAAAAGTCAGCATTTTGCATCTCACCAGTTGCATTCACCGACTTATGGAAAAACATTCTTCCATTGCAATACAACATGAAGTTAATAATACTCATGTGTGTAGGTCCTGACCATGAATCACACATGATAGAGACTCCATATATACCCCAGTCATCTTTGAACTCTGCCACATACTCCTTTATATCTTGTTCGTTAGCATCAAGATATTCCCCATCAATTTTATGGCCTCTTGGTGCCGCCACGCCTTCACCAAGATTTTGTGTCTCGTTGATAGCGGCACGAAAATAAGGACACTCTGCCTTTGTCCCAGGAATGTCATTACTATGAAACCACTTAGACCAAATTTTCCCAAGTTTCGACCTAGAGCCTCCACGTATTGCTGTATCAATGCGGGTTTGTCGGGATGCCCGGGCTGCCAAAATATCAGAATCAACTCTCATAGACTGTGACCTGCCAAACATCGCAGAAATGGCACCACTTCTCCTGCCACTTCCCCTACCACTTGCACTGCCACTTCCCCTACCACTTGCACTGCCACCACCATGTTCAAACGTTGCACCCCTGGCTTTTGCCCTTTGTTCGAGCTGGTGTATCTCCAACGACTCTCGGCGAGCCCATTCCATCTGCATTTCCTCGTCATCATCGAGGACATTTTGAGATGAAGGGCCACGAGCTCTGTGTTCTCTTGCAACTTGCTCCATTCGAGTCGTTCTTCTTAATAGCTTTCTTTCTTGCCTTCTCTTCATCAAGACTTGCCGCATGAGCTCATGGACTTGCGCTGAACCCCACTGCAAGCAACAACATCTCCGTGTCTCCCAAAGAAGATGTTCTTTAGGCGGTGACACCTCCGCCGATTTTGTTAGATTACAATATCTACACTTCCAACCAAAGACCTCCTAGTCTCTCTCCATGTTTCAAAACATTGATAGATTTAGGAGCCATCACCTACCATAATCCATATAGGATGAAAAATGGGTCAATATTGTAAATAATGTTATCTTCATGGAGTCAGTTATTATTAAATCTATAGATACACTATGTTATTATGCATGTCCCATGTATGTCTCCTTCTGCACTTACCTTTGTCACTTTCAATTTGCAACCCAATAGATGAATTAAATGGTCCAGAGAAGAGAACCCAACCATGTGTGCCACAGATTAGTCTCCCTTAGCTAGCATGAGTACACTACTATTACTTTGCAACCCGTACAGCTTGATGTGAACTTGAACCAAATAAAAGCTAGCCAGGCCAACCAATTATTTGTCATGTCAATGGCATTTACTAATCTACAGCAAGCACTAATCGTACTACTCCTAAGTCCTAACCAATGATCTGGTACTTCAAGTGTGCTCATCAACGAAAATCTTGTTAACATGACTACTACCAATGTAGAAACTTGAGCATATACATGCTAGTACTTGAGAACTTGAGCATATACCGCTAAGGTCACATCGCCGCTCCCGCACACTTGCACTTGCTAGTTTGTATGCTTGGTGTCACTGAAAATGGAGGGAGGGAGGAGGGAGGCAAGAGGAGCCAGTAGCAAATGGAGGGCGTGAGGGAGAGAGGCAGCAGGCAATCATGCACAAGAAGGAGGGGGACAAGAGAGTGACATCCAGCTGCAGCCTGCAGGGAATGATCACATGCATTGGGGCAGGCTGCAGGCACAAGAAAGCAAAGGCAGGCTGCAGGCACATGCATTGGGATTTTGGGAATCCTATGCATTGGGGCCCGGTTTGATTCTCAGCCAACAGCAAGAGGAGGGTAGGGGGGAGGGAATCCCATGCGAAACAGCCTGGACAAGTCAAAAATCCAAAAGCAAATTTCAAATTTTTTCGGTCGGTTTTTTTTTACCGCTACCCCGCGAGATCCGATTCGGCGGCGAATCGGCGATTCTGCGATCGGTTTTTTACTCGTTGTATCCACAACGTGGATAGTGCACAAGTTGCCTTCTGTCACCTTGTTGTCCCGACTGATTGGCAGAACTTCCAGCCAGACTTGAAGTAGCTATAGGTGTTGTCCGTCCTGAAGGTCACCTTCCATGATCTTTTGCTCTGCGCCGATGTTTTGTGTGATTGTACAGCTTGCAGGAATGCTGTTGGAGGCGCATACCTCGCGTCCCAGTCTGTTTGTGAATTAGAATCGCATGAGGCTTTAGCAGCAAATTAGGAAGCATTTTGTCAGAGGAATCTCTCGGTGCAGTGAGAACAATCAAGTGATATGTATCCACGATGTTGGAAGGGAAGTAGTAATGCTCACAAAATTGTGGCCAAGTGTGTGGCAGTAATATTCTTCATGAGCAAATGTCGTGGCTCTGAATGTGTCTTCGTGTTATCACAGAAACTGGGGAGCTGTCGGACCTGGAAGTTTAATTTCCGGATTCCTAGGATTGGTGGCTAGCACACTCATATTACATCGTTACATCACATTCATACACGAGTAAATACAACAAATTATTACACATTATGAAGCAGCTGAACATATGTCATATTGACCACAATTTACACAAAGGGCAACCAGCCAAATGAGCACATAAAAAGGGTAATTGCAGTGGAAGATAAATAAAAGACAACAAGCCCTCGTGGTATGCCACAATCCGAAGGTAACAAACTGAGTGTTAAACCTTAGCACACAGCAGCGTCATCACCAACTTGTAGCGTGAAATAAACCGATCTTCCGAGCTTCATCTTCTCCCACTAATAATGTTCAACAAGCAATGTGAGTACACAATGTCTCCGTAAGACTTACATCAAATGCTATTAGCTACATGATTGGTTATGTGAATGTCAAAGAAGGCTATAGTATCTGGTTTTGTTGCTCAAAGAGAATTTGCAATTTTGTAATAGAGAGTAATATATTGCAATTGATAAATATAAAAGCATTTGACATTGATAATCAAATAATAATAAAGCATAAACAACGTAATTAAACGAGTGAGTTGCTGCCATGATCTCAAAATAGTGGCAAAGTCCTTGCCAAACAAGCTATGCATGGATTTCTTATCCATGCATTACCCAGCCCATTTTGCAAAACATAACACTACTTATTGTGGGATATAACCAAGCGATGTTCATAATCAGGGACACGGTTATTTGAAAAGGTTTGAGATATCACTCTGCAGAGGATGTACAGCTTTACCCCCACGATGTGATCGACTTATACAATCGGCCATAACACGCTTCCTTAGACGTGCGACGAAATAGATCACAACAAGGCATTTACAATACCTCACCCTAACATCAGCCCGCACTATGAATTAACTCCTCAAGATATGGACGCCAGTTACTATCATTGAGAGGGCTCATAGTTGTGTTGGCAACACTTGCATGGACGTGAACGTCATGTACCATCACCTAATGCAAGTGCCTTACAGACATGGACGTTCTTTACCATCGTCTACACGACCCAGATAACACCTACTGACTACAACCTGTGGGCTTAATACTTGGACTCAGTAAATTATTCAGTCGGGTCCTTCCCATAAAGGCACGTGTGGTTGTACGAATTTACTTAGATCAATGGCACAATAGATCGGTCCTTAGTAACCCGTGCAAGACAACCACAAACCACAATCTCATGCACTTGCACCGGTCTCAACAACCACTCACCCAAGTTTAAAATAAGTTTTTAGTTTTCCTTTGATAACCAAGCTAATAGATGTACCCCCTCTGGACATGTATACAAGTGTTTCTCATAATTGAAGAATTTTATCTAGTTGTTCCACCCTAGCAGAATTAGTGTCGATATAAGCATGACTAAGCATCTTCTACACATGCCAACTAAATTCCACTTAAGTTATCCTAAACCAGTTGTAAATATTCCTAAGGTGAAAATGGCAATGACATTCAAGTACAAAGAATATTTCATGGCAATATAAGACATAACTAGTTTTCTATGCGCGAGTGTATCACTTTATTCAAAGTAAGCATGCGTAAATAATTGTAATGAAAACAACATAGCATTTGAAATCATAAGATCAACATGGTCAAGGGGGATGCTTGCCTTGCTATTGAATACTTGTTTCTTGCTCTGGATCAACATCGAATCACTTTCGGTACGTTGGTATCTAATTGGTAAAAGCCAAGAAACACAAATAAATACCAAATAAAATCCAACAGGGATCAAATTCAAATATTTTTATAGACTAACAAAGTTCATGATTTTAGAAAAACTTAGAAACAAGTTTCACCCAATTTTGAGTTCATATGCAAAAGTTATTAGCATTTGAATTTAATTCGGTTAAGAAAATCCAGAAAAGGGAAAGGGAAAACACTATGCAATTAGGGTTTTGAATTTTTAAAATTAATTTCTATTTTTCTTCCTAAAGGAAAATCTAGATTTATTGCATTATTAGGCTGACAGGTGGGGCCGAGTCCACGGTGCATAGTGTTCACTTAGGCGCTAGGTGGAAGGTGGGCGAAGGGTGGCCGCCTAGCGCCTAGCATGCCTAGGCGCGGCGGTCTGTGCAGCTGACGATCAGCAGAAGCAGCAGGAAGGAAGTGAAGAAGAAAAAGAAAAGAGAAAGAAAACATAAAAGAGAACGAAAAGAAACCTGGCCGGCCCGGTTCAGTCCAGTCCAAGCCCAATTCGACCACAACGTGCAACATCGACCGAAGCCGGCCCGGTTCAGTTCAGTCCAAGCCCAATTCGACCACAACGTGCAACATCGACCGAAGCCGGCCTGGTCAGTCTGCTGCCCATCCTTATCCTGTTGCCCCCTACGTCTACCCTCATCTCACTCTCCATCTCGCTCTCCCCTCTCCCATCCCGCCGCCACCTCATCCCCCTCCCATCAGTACAAAAATCCGACGGTGGGGAGACAAAATCCAGTGATGGGGAAGCGACAACGACATCGATCTAGCTGGAGAGGAGGCAGAGGGGAAGAAATCGTGGAGCTAGGGTTTGGGTCCACGAGCGAGTCCCTCTTCACTTACCTTCTTTTCTCCAATGTGCACGCCCAGCTCCGCCTGACCCCGCCCAGCACCACCTCGGACCGCCTTGCGCCACTCTGAACCACCTAGCCACCGCCGCACCTTGCCCTCCTCGGTCCGTCTGGTCTGCCTTGGACCAGCGTTGACCGCCTAGGCAGGTCAAATGCCTAGGGGGCTTATTGAGCCCGAGTTGCGGCGGCTGGCTTGCATCCAACGCTTCAACTGGTCTTGTACAAACTGTGAGCCACTCAGTTTCTTTGCCCTTGTCGTTGTTGGAACCACAGACTCTCTTTCCTTTCTTGGCGGCGAGTGATTCATCCTCTTGTTCACTTCGCACTTATCATCATTCTCATCTTATTGTTCCTTTGGGTCTATAGCCGCTGCCAAAGACCAATGGTCAGCCCCAGTGTTGCGAATGTCTTCAAACATCACCCCTAGCAAGTCCTCATTTTTGAATGCGGCCTTTACGAAACTTGCTAGATCCTGGAATTTCTTGTCAAAAGCAATTAAAATATGTTAGTATTTTTTAGACTAAACTTCACAAGCAATAACTAGTGCATTGCATAATTACTGCTTACCTCATTTTTCTTCTTCCACCAAGAAAGATCGGCCTTAACCGTGTTCTTTTGGTGGTCCCAACCTAATCCAGTTTCCTTCAGCTTCAATCTTTTCCATATGGCATATTCGTTCTTCAGTTTATCCCATTTGTTCTTAAATTGTATCTTTTTGTACTGCATGCAAGTCTTCTCCTCAAATGTTGTCATTACGACGACATATCCAACCTAGTTCAAATGGGTGTTTGGGTGATTTCTAGCTCTCACTAGTTGTGCGAAAAACTCACAAACTATCATAAGATTCTCATCACTCCACTCAGCGTTTGCCATCTGTAATTAGTGTGCAAGCTACGGTAATCAGTTTGACAATACATGTTATCAGTCATTTGATAGTAGAAACATGCCCTTAGCGTTTAGTTTATTTTCAGTTTGACAATACAAGATTGGCGATAGGTAATATGGAAGTTCTACATAAAAACAGGCCCTTAGCATTCAATTTGACAGTTTATTTTCTTTTCAGTTTGGCAATAGGCTAGTAGAAAGTCCCTTAGCATTCAATTTGACAGTAGAAGATTGGTAATAGGTAATATGGCAGTTCCACATAAAAAAGTTCTTTTCACATGAACAAAATGCATGAGATGGTAGTTCCAACAAATATGATTCTTTTCAGTAATATGATTTATTCACTCACAAAACTGAATGTTTTCATATCCAACAAATTCGACGTCTAGTGCAGACACTGTTTATGAAAACAACAAATAAACATCTTACATATAGAGGCCACTACAACAAGTTAAGACTTTGTAGGGAGATATATAAGCCCTAGCATGCCAATAATATGTCCATTTCTAGTCCAATAATATGTGAAAATTTTAATCTTGCTTGCTAACTGCATACTTGTAACATCCCAAAGTGAAGTTACCAAAATAAAAATAAATAAAATTATTATTTTACTAGTTTTTCTGAGAATTTGCCAGAGTTTGATTGCTTTATTTGAATTTCTGAAGTTTTCAAAGTCAAAATTCAAAATTTATTTGAAGTTCTTGAAGCCTTATTTGGTTTTATCTGAAAAATAAAAATTTAATTAATTCCTTTGATTTTCTGAGTTTTTAAAAGCTTTTTCCTAATTATTTCAAGGCCAAAATAATTTATTTGCAAAATTAATAGCCAACTATAAGTTAGCACTATTTTATTTAAGTCCAAAATGCCTCTAGGAATTTCTGTGAATTTTTCTAGAATTTTTGGATTTAATTTGCTATTTTCTAAAACCTAAATGAATTTCTGGAATTAAATCAATTGGAAAATCATTTATAAATCCTTAAATAGTGTTCGGACCGAAACCATCTCCGGCCCGCTCTCCTCCCGCGCCCGCACGGCCCAGCCGGCCCGGCAATTCAGCCGTGCCCTCGCCCTCCATCCACCGTTGGCTCCAATCCAACGGCTCAGCCGCACCCGCCCCTTTTCCTTTTCCAGCCGCCGCTGCCATGTGGGCCCGCCAGCCACAGCCCTTCTTCTTCTTTCCTTCTTCTCCAACGCGCCGAGCCGCCATTTAGCGCCGGCCAAGCTCCACATTTGCCACGATTTTCGCCCCTTCCTCCACACTATTCGCGCATTAAATTCCCGTGTCCCGCCGCCCATCTCCGCCATTTTTCCCTCCGCTTTGCGCGCAATCACCGGAATTCAAGAATCGCCGCGCGACCTCGCGCCGATCTATCGCCTCCGGCTCCTCGGCCCCTATAAAGGGAGCACGAGGAGCCCTCATCTCACTCGATCTCTCCCCACCATCCACTCCTCCTTCCTCGCTCTCGTTCGGTCGCAAACGAGATTTTACTCGCCGTCGGCCGCAAGTGCTCCGCCGCCAATTGCGCCGCCGTCATCAACTCCCCGGCCACCCCGACCACACCAACGGAATCGCCACAACTCCGCCGACCCGGTGCCCGCCTCCGTTTTGCCGGAGCGTCCCTCGAACGCCACCGCCGTTGCGAGCCGACGACCGCCGCCGCCACTTTCGTCGCCGCGGCGATACCTCACACCTTCGCACTTTCTCGCAGCCCCCGTGTTCGGTGAGTCCCGCTCATCACGTTGACACTACTTACCGCCGGTGAACCGCCGTCGCTCGCCGTTGTCGGGCCGTCACGAAACCCCGCCGTCGGCCAGGTGATGTGGCAAGGCCACGCCAGTGCCACCCGGCGCCACGTCGCCACCTTTTGCACTTGTGGCGTCTAGGTCAATGCCTGCGTGGCACAGCCCACACCCCCCAGTAGCAATCACTCGTGGACTTGGTCCACATAAGCCATTAGACCGACAGGTGGGTCCCACCTGTCAGAAATTCATTTTAATTCCGAAAATCCGTGCGATGACGTCAGCTTGCGCAATAAACCGAATTTCCTTTAGAAAAATATTTCGGGAAAATCAATAAAATCTAATTTTAGGGTTTATTTAAATATAGAACTTCCCGGGGTTCGTTCTCCTTCATACGAACTCCGATTTCGTCGATTCAAATTCCTAAACTCCTATAAATTCAAGATCTAGCCAACCAAACCAAAATTATTTAATTTTGAGTTCATTTGATCAATAATTCCTTTAAACCCTAATTCATTATTCCATGTAATTCCAAACTTAGAAAATTCATATCTTTTGCATCCAAACTCCGATTTGGGTGGTTCAAGTTGCAAAATCTTTATAAAATTATAATCTAGCTAACTAAATCAAATTATTTTAATTTGGAGTTCTTTTGAATTGTTATTTGAATTTAGTTTGAATTTGGCTTCTTTTCACGTTAGTTTTCGACGACTTCGGAGAGTCAGATTTCAACGCCGATTGAAGAACAACATAAGAGGATTGATTTTGACTGTATGATCATCGTGATCGTACACTTGGACTATCTTAAGATAATACTTGTGAGTACTAGGTGACCTGTTAAGTAAAACAACGTCACCTCAACACCAGACGTTCTGTGAAGGTGATCTGTTAAGAAAAACAACGTCACCTCAAGCGAGGCAAGTTATACCCTTGATCATATTGATCCCATTATTTTAAATTATTTATATTCTGTTTTTGAATTATTACTGCATGCTTATTTATAAATATAAATTCCTGTTTTTAAATTCATAGTTATACCTAAATCCTTTGTATGACCAATGTTGATATTGAATCAAACACATTGACACCCTAGATACAACCTGGTTGATACGATAGTATGAACTAGGATCATTTAAACGTATTGCTTAGCCATGCTTATAGACCAAACTTGTTTGATTTGGGGAATTTCAGCCAACAATCAATTATTGTTTAAATTGTACCATTGGCATTGGTGTGTCATGGGAGTTTTACAAATGACTTGGAAAATAAAATAAAAATGGGTTTGGACTTGGGCGAATTGGATGATTGGTGGGTGCAGGTTTATGCACGGGCTTAACCTGGTTAGGGTTAAGGTCCAGGGGTTTTTATGGAAAGTCGCCCAAGTCAGTTAAGGACCGGTCTTCGAGCGCATGATGCTATGCCTTACCGTACCACCACATGTCCTGTGTGGGCGGGACTTGGCTAAATAATTTGTGATGTCTTAGTGTCATTTGTGCTATGTTGTTGGTATGGGTGTTGGTCGACAGAGACCCATCCGCGCAAGAGGCTTCCTGAGGATGGCCATCCAATGGTAGCAAAACCTTAGCGGCATAAATACATTAAGACAGAACATTGTAAAGGCCTCGTGATAATCACTTAGTCGCACACCTTCGGAAGTGTGTCAGACGGACATTAAAAGTTGATTATCTCTTGTGGGTAAAGCTGTACAACCTCTGCAGAGTGTAAAACTATTCGAATAGCCGTGTCCGCGGTTATTGACATGCTAGCAGAACTACTCAAAGTTAGACTTTGGTTTTTGTTTGAAAAAGACTTCTTCAAAACTGGTTTATCCAGATGGGAATTGGGCAGGGAGCCATGTGATAGGAGGGTATCCTTCACCAATTATGTGTGAATGTTATCTGACTATAAAATTGAGAATTTTAGTTATAAAATAACTGCTTTGGAACTTAGTACAAGTATTTAAAGAAAATGCTGCTTTGTGCAAATCAACCAATAAGCCTTTCCATTGTTACATCCATATATGCATGTCATTCTGTTATTTGACGGGTGTAACTTGCGAGCACGGAAGTTGTGCTCATACTTGCTTTATGCAAACAAACATTTCAGAGGTGAAGGACTTTGCTAACGATGTGGACCTCGACGACTAGGCCGCTTCCCCAGTCGATTGCCTGTGGCAGATTAACTGGACCCTACTACTTCTTCGTCTTCCGCTGTGTTTATTTTATTGTGGGCCTGTAAGCCTCCTTTGTAATCAACTCTGTTATTTATTAATAAAATTGTGATATGATTTTGTTACCATATCTGTTTACTGTGTGAACTAGCTACTGATCATGGGACTAGTTCAGAAATGCATAGAGGATCTGGGATATTAATCCCGGGTTCTGACAATACTCCTAATTTTTCAGATAGAAATGATCTGGGGAACATACAGAAGAACCTGCACTCTTTGACCCCTGAAACCAGTGATGAAGACGAAGATCCTTATTCTGTTGAATCGTTGGTGGCTCAAGGAGCTCTGGATGCAGGTTTGCCTTATCTTATGCCTTGGGATCCATTTTATTCTTACTGTTTGTCATGCTGCTGGAGTTCTTTTCTTCTAGTGTTACTTATACATTTACATTTTGCAATATTCAAGGCATGGTTAAATTTTGCTTGTACATTTACATCTAGAACTAGAAGTACAAATACTTAATGTAAATTTGTTGATACAGGCGGGCAAAGAGCTTCAATATCACAAGTGAAGGACTCTGTGTGTTCAGCTTATGAAGGCAGAGTCACAAAGCCAAAGTTCTATCATCTCTCAGTATCACTCTGCCCCCTCCCTATACCCCTCCCGTTTCCATCCATCTCCAGGAGCAACATAGGCCAGCACGGCCAAATCCTCAGCAACCATTCCGAAGGAACTTGGTCAAAGGGTTCAGTTCATGCAAGCGTATCTTACACTTCCCAGTAGAAACTAGCTAACAAAATGTTGGAGCAATGAGTTATGCAAATTGTCAACCAACTAGCTATTACCTTCCTTAGCTATTGTCCACTTGAGGATTTTTCCTTTGTTTGGCAATTTTTTATAGATCTCTAAGGAGGTAGCTGGACTTGTAAGTGACAAAGGTAAATTAATGTCAAATACATAGATAATCAAGATTGCAAACATGTTGTTTTGAATCATATTAACCAGTAACCATGATCATGGTTAATTGATGCTAAGTTTTTATTATTAAATCTACCATTACCAGCAGTAATTACTCTTGAAGCTTGTATGCTGTAACAGCCCAAAAATTCATAACTACAAAAATATAGGATTTTTAAAACTTTTTATGTGATAGCTAGTGTTGTTCTTCTTGATTGCATTTTTGAGAGTTGTTCGAGTGCATTTTCTCTTTTATTAGCACAAGTCCAATTAGAATTATCTACCAGATGCCAGATTTTTATCTGTTACCGCGTTAGAATTTCCTTCAAGCAAATATCATAATTTTAGCAGGTCTAAAATTCGGTTATTCTGCCTTTTCCCAAATCTTCCTAACCCCTTCTCTTTCTTCCACTATTCTTTGGGCTAAGTGCCAAACAAGCCTATCCTTATCCCTGAATCCTGTTCATCCGACCAGGTATTGGGACCAACGGCAGTGGGTCTCTTTTTCCCCGCCCGGTGTCAAGACTGCAGAGCCCGAGTGTGCTGGCACATGCTGTCACTCAGCCATTAATAGACATCGCTCAACCCATCACACTGTTTGCACTGTGCTGCCAACCCGATCAAATCGCCACCACTCCTACTTGTCGGGTCGTGCGGAATGCATCACAAGCTCTCGGGCATCTCCACCCCCTTGCTAATATAAATAGCAACCCCGAGCCCCCTTAGTGCCTTTCCTCGCCACACTAGTGCTAGTCCCACATTCTTCCTCCCTCAAGCGAGCTTGAGCTCCAGGTAAGGCTCGAGCGCTCGCTTCGACTAAGCGCCACCGCAACGCTGCCATCGCTGTTAACACCCATCAGAGCCGACGCCGACCAAATTAGTCCAAGGAGTCGAATCGACCTCGCTGGTGAGGTGCACCCCAAGTCATTTACATGGAGCCATCTACCTACTTCCCTAAAGCCGTCCTGAGGATTGAAAACTACTCTCGTCTCTCGGGCCCTCACTGTCGTGCAGAGCTTCACTCGCAGTCACGGTCCACCGTCGCCAACCCAGCTCTGGCTAGCTCATCCCCTCAGCTCTGTACTGGTACGTTCCTAGTGGCCCATATGCTCCTCCTCGTTCGAGCTGCCCTGTTCTTCTTCGGTTCTTTCTCTAGTTCTCTCGTTGGTTCTTTTGACCACTGTGGAGTATTTGAATCCTTCTTTCTTACGACCACTGTTAATTAGTCGAGTTTCGTCATTCTTCGGACCACGTAGTCGAAACTCCTTCGACTATGTCCAGTCAAATCTTGTACGACCATGTAGTCGAAACTCATTTGACTACGACAAGTTGAATCCTCTACGACCACACAGTTCGACCACTGGGTTTCGACCACTTAGTTCGACCACTTAGTTCGACCACTCAGTTCGACCACTTAGTTTCGACCACTTTGTTTCGACCACTCAGTTCGACCATTGTGTCTCGAACACTTTGTGTCGACCACTGTGTTTTGACCACTTTGTTCGACCTTTGTTTGACCACTGTGTTTCGACCACTTTGTTTCGACCACGGTGTTTCGGCCATTATGTTTCGACCACTGTGTCTCGACCACTTTGTCTCAACCACTGTGTTTCGATCACTATGGTGCGACCACTGTGTTTCGACCACGGTGTTTTCAACCACTTTGTTCGACCACTGTGTTTTGATCATTGTGTTTCGACCACTCAGTTTTGACCACTTTGTTTCGACCACTTTGTTTCGACCAGGGTGTGCGATCACTGTGTTTTGACAACTTGTTTCGACCGCTATGTCTCGACCACTGTGTTTCGACTACGACGTTTCGACCACTTTGTTCGACCATTGTGTTTCGATCATTGTGTTTCGACCGCAGTGTTTCGATCACTTTGTTTCGACCACGTGTTTCAACCACATAGTTTCGACCACTCAATTTCGACCACTGAGTTCCGATTACTCATTCTCGACCACTCAATTTCGTCGACCACCCCATTTGGAGTTCATTTGAATTTTTTATACAATTTGAAGTCAAATGTGCTTATTTGAACTTTGGGTTGTCTTTGCGTATATAGAATCTGAAGCTCCCGAGGACCCTTGAGTAGACCCAGAACAAGAACAACAGTACCTAGACCAAGACGAGCCAAGACTTTGATCATATTGCACCTAATTTTTGTAATTATCTTGCATTAAGTTATGAAATTGCATTACTATGTTTTATACAACTATACTAGCCTAGCTCATAGTTAATGCCTTAATAATAATTGTGTATAGACTTCTAATCCTTGAACTTGGACACTATCCCTTGTCACTCTAGACTTAATGGATTACATACTAGTTAATAAGTCTGTATCTAAGTGTCATGCTTAGACTTGCTTAGATACGTTGTCATTCGGGCAGTAATTTGCCCGACACCATTAAAAACCTTTTGAGAATGATATGGGATAGTCGAGGTTAGAAGCTTGGCTGGTATGTTGAGCTAATGGTTACTTTCAAAATAAATAAAACCTAAAAAACTATTTTTGACTTGGGCGACTGGAAAGAGTAGCTGGTGCCGGGTACACGAGAGGATGTGGGTATGTGGATGTACCACCCAAGTCAATTAAGGACCAAATCTGGTGGTGACCTCTCATGTAAAATAGTGCAACGACAAGTCGGTAACACATACGACCTGGCTAACTAATTTGTTCACCTCGACGTGGCTTCGCCATTGGTGGATGCGGGTGGATAGTCGGGGTGAACGAAGCCACGAGAACCATACGGCGCTAAAGGGAGACTTCTCGAGGACAAGCAGGAGAGGCCAAAGGGGGTGATACCTAGCGGTGTGAAGTTGCAAAGAGGTTGAGCATTGTAAAAGCCTTGTGATAATCAACATTAGCCGCACACGTACAGAAGTGTGCCAGGGCAGTATAAGTTGATTCATCTCTTGTGGGGAAAGTGCACAAATTCTGCAAAGTTAGAAAACTATCTGGATAGTCGTGCTCACAGTCAAGAGCGGTGCTGAGAACTCGCTTGATATAGCTTTTTTTATATAAAAACCGATTTATTGATGGAATGGAAAGATGGGGTGGGACCCCGGGTATTTGGAAAAGCCTGATCTGGAACCAATGGTAATTACGGGGTAACCTGAGCATTGGGTGGTCGGAGTCACTCAATGGTATAGGAGGTTAGATCTCCACTAGTACTTTACAACAAAAACTTAGTTTATAAAAGTTATGTTAGTAAACCGCTAAGTCTCAGGTTTTGTTATTACTTACCTATTTCAAACCGGTGGCTTTATACAAACAAAAGAACCACAAGCCATGCATTGGTTTAGCCTTGTATTTATAATAATTGCATTGTGTGTTGGCTCGCGAGTACGATTGTGTACTCAGGCTCGTCTAATATAATCTTTCAGAGCCACTTGATGAAGACCCCTATGACTACTTCGTGGCCGATGGACTAGACGGTGGTGAAGATGGTGAAGCTTAGGCCGGGACCCCCTTGAGGTCGAAAGCTCTCTACGATCACCTAGTCGAAACTTACGACTAGGTGTGGTCGCAAGCCTTTGACCAGTCGTGGTTGAACCTCTTTGTTCGACCACGAAGTCGAAACCTTCTACGACCACTTAGTCATAACTTTCGACCAAGTGTCGGAGCAGTATGAGTCGCGAGTCGCTTAGGTCGGGACCTCCAGTCGTTTGCCTGCTGGGCAAAGTGAATGGATCCACTACCACTTCTTTTTTGCTTTCGCACTTATTCTCTACTCTGTACTCTGAACTATGTAATGATTTTGCCTTAGTGCCCTTTTTGTAAAGCAATGGGCCACACGGTTGGTCGGGTAATCTACCAAGCTGTTGTTTGCGATGTATGTGAATGATCCAAGAATATACCTATGTGTGTGCTATCTACTGATTTAGAGAATGGCACAGATTGACACAGCAGGTCCCAAGTTTACAAATTTGGAGGCTCACGACGACCAGGTCTTTGACCAAGTCCTCGACCAGGTCTACGTCCAGGTCGACGACCAGGCCTTGGCCGTAGGTTGTGTTCCAAAGTTGCAAATTTGGGGTCCCACATATGCACACATGCATTGAGTTGCATACACCAACCAGTTCACTCAAAAGCTTAAGTTGATGAGGAAAAACGGATAATTCACTTATACTTCAACACTCTCTCTCACTTGTAGGTTCCTTAGGCCTAAGATATAGAATAAAAGTGGGCTGCAATTATTATTATTTAGTTGCGCCAACCGAGTCTTGAACTCAAGACCGCTCGGCTCTGATACCATATTGAGTTGCATGCACCAACCAGTTCACTCGAAAGCATAAGCTGGTGGGGAAAGATGGACAATCACTTATATTTCAACAACATGTATGTAGGGAACAGGTAAACATGCTTTCTACTAAGAGTGCGTGTAATTTTGATTGAAGAGGCATAACTACATATCAGTAACAACCTTAAACTGTAAATCACCTCATCCTCAAACTGTAAATCTTTAAATACCATAGTTTTGACTACTTTAATCTCTAAATCTCTAAATATATATAAGTAATTCTACATAAGCTTGGACATCACCTCAACCTCAAACTATAAATCCATATCATCCATATCAGATCATGTTCCAGGAACAGAAGCCAGCTACCCAACAAATCGTTGTGAACAACCAACCAACCTCCTCTCGAGCCCTATCCTTTTCCCCTCTCCTCCAAGTTCCCCTTCCATTAAAAAAATTGAGAAATTTGGCACATCTGTGCTAAAATCACTTGGAAAGAGAGGAGGTGTCTAGGTGGGGCTCCGAGACGGAGGCAAGGCGCTCTAGGCGGCCAGGGCTCCAGTCTTCTTCTCCGGGGAGGCAACGAGTCGACGTGCGCATCGAAGGAGGGGCTCTAGGTTGGTGACGAGGCGCTCCGGGCCAGTGGCGAGGAGAGAGGGCGGCGGTTAGGGTTCCATGTGATGGGAGTGGGAATGGAGAAGCAGGAGTGGGACGGGAGGGGACGACAGGAGTAGGAAAAAAAGTATTTATACCAAGTGGCAAAAATGGGTAAATAACCCTCAACTTGAGGGGTATTTTGGTAACCGAGAGACTGATTCTTGCGGTGAGTTGGCACAAGGTCACTCCCAGTTTTCTATTGTGATACAACTCCAATTCTAGGTTGCTCCTGATTCTAAAAAGGAGGAACCGGTACGTTTGGCTCGACTCCTGCTGCTCCGGTTGAGAATCAGAGAGTAGGAGCTCTACCAAAGAGACCTACTCAGCTCAGTTGGCAAGGGAGGCTGTCGAGCACCCTACCCACCCGCATTTGAATCCCGTTTGGTGCGTGTGCTCACCCATTTATTTAGAGTATACACACGTGTGCATTCAATAGGAAAGTATGTGTCCACACCACGTGAGGTCCTGATACCTCCAAAAATTCTTAGCGTGTGTAATAGGGGATGCGCACACGTGTGTGTGCGTGTGGTGGTGTGGGTTATGTGTGTGTGTCTACGAATAAGGGTGTATGGAGGATACGCACGTGTGTGCATGTGGTGGTGTGGGTTATGTGTGTGTGTCTACGAATAAGGGTGTATGGAGGATACGCACGTGTGTGCATGTGGTGCCAGTGAGGTGTGTGAAGTGTGTGTCCTTATTGTACTTTTCCTAAGAAAAATTACAGTTTATGGGCTCTGCGTAGGGCGTTTTAGTATTAGCTTCAGTTTAAAGTTATAGAAAGCTAAAGTTGCCTTTTAGGCTTCTTGAAAAAGGGGTAGTGATACGTACATGCGTGATATCGATCCAGTTTGTTGCGGGTGGTTGATGAATACGCTCCTAAGGACTGCACGAATCTTAAAGTAGTACTGTTAGCAATGGGTTAGTGGATGGTTGCATTTACAGCTGGCTTTAAAATTCATATTCAGTTTTTTTGGGGAAGGGGGCACATAATTTTCTTAGTCCTCGAAAAATATAATTTTTTTGAGAAAGTATATGAAAGACTATACACACAGGGTACACCCTGCTCCGCCATACACACACACACACGTCCACTACACATGCTAGAGAATTTTTGTGGAGCTCTAGGGTCTTACGGAGTATGGATACATATTTTTTCGGTAAACACACATGCATATATGCTCTTATTAAATAAAACACACCGTGTGAATCCTATGGATCGAACCGTGTGGTTGGAACAACACCCTCTCTCCCATCACCACTTCACCCGGCCGGTGACTCATCCAAGCATATAAAATTTACTGCACCTCCCTATTATATATCGTTTCGAATGCGGATTTTTTTCCCGATTCACGCAGAATTTAAACTGTTTTTCATGAAATTCGTGCGAGTTTTCCTGTTCTAAATATGCATTTTTACTGTTATCGTGTGACTGACAAGAAATCCAGCGGGTGGAAAATGGAAATATCAGTGTGTTCAAGGGCCGGCCACACCCAGAAGGTGAAGGCGGGAGGAGGACCCTCCATTCCCCATCCCTTCGCCTTCCCCTCCCTCCTTCCCACAAAAACCTCAAGAACGATGCATCCCTTGCTAAACAATCCGTTCAGCGGCGGCTGCGCGTTCGCGAGCGCCAACTCCGCGTTCCCGCCGGTTGCAGCCGCGCTGCGGTTGCCGGCGGCCACACTTCCCGGGAGAAGCGCGGGCAGCTGCAGGAGGAGGAGGCTCAGTTCAGCGCGCGCGAGCTCGGATGGCTCTGATGGTGCTGTTGCTGATGCAGTAGCGGCCGAGGCATCCGCCGTGGGACAGAGCAAGGAAGGGGAGGAAGGCACCGGCGCCGGCCCGGGCGGTGCTTCGGCCGCGTCGTCGGCGGAGAAGCAGCCGCCCCCCGTTAATCCCAAGATCGAGAAGGAGCTCAAGAAGGTTGGCTGCTTTTCTTCACATTGGTCTTAGCCTTCCACAAACACTCAAAAACTGCATGAATTTGACAGCAACTGACTTAGCAATAAGGACTTCTTTTTCAACTATGAATAGCAAGCAGGAACTGACATGAAAATTGAGCCATTAGAATTTATTGTAGTTACTTTAGTACATATGTAGTTCAAGTCTTAGACCCATTTTCCCAAAGAAATGCTGAAGCTTTTGCTGATACAACGAGCAGCACGAACTCGCCACCAAATCAACCCAACTCACATAATGTCTGCTGGTAGCACTGGTGATTAACCCTGCGTTTCTGAACAGGCAGTTCAGAAGACCGCGGCAACGTTTGCACCGAGGGCGTCCACTGCCACAAAGAACCCTGCCATGCCCGGAACCGCTCTGTACACCGTCTTTGAGGTCCAGGGATATGCCTCCATGCTGATGGGTGGAGCCCTTTCCTTCAATCTCGTGTTCCCCTCGAACGAGCCGGACATTTGGAGGCTGATGGGAATGTGGTCCATCTGGATGTTCAGTAAGATCTTTTGTTTTTGTGAAAGTTTTATTCTCAGTAAGAGCTTAATTTGTTGTACTTATATTTTGAAGCGAATTTGTGGTACTTATTGTTGTTCAGTTAGTAAGTATTTTGTTGCTCCCATCAGCAGCAAGGACTATGATTTATATATCCATGCTAACCTGAAGTACTTAAAATAGCATTCTCAGTAATCCCATTAACTTTAGCCATGACTCTTTTTTGGTCAGCAACAGTGACAAACTATGACTAGTGCTGCAGCATTATGAATCAGCTGAGATAAGGGGTGTTTGACTAGCAATAAGCCTTATTGTTGCAGTTCGTCCGGCTTGTTTTTGTCATCAGCCTTTGATAATTGGCATACCAAATGTTGCATAGCATTTGTAAACAATGCTTCAATGTCAATTCTTTAGTCAATCCTTGTTGCGGACTATCTTACCTGAATATTATTTGTCATGAGAACTTAAGATATTCTTGAGGTTGTCATATGACATATCAGCTGTCAGTCATTAAGCTGTAGCTCAATGTCAATTCTTTAGCCTGAATTTCTAGATATAGTGAACCTGGTCTGATTCGGTAATAAGTGGAATATCACACTTTTTCAAAGTCTTTTATTTTACAATTAAATCTTGATTTGCAAGTTTGACATTTTGATCTGGATATATTCAGAGGCCATTAAATAAAATCCTTCAAGAACCATTTCTTGGGTCTGTTCTGGACAGTCGTTTGTAATAGAACACGATGTATCCCTTGTATCTAGTGCACTGGAAATTTACAAGTGGCTATTAGCCAATGAACTCAGTCTCTAGCTGATGTTGGAACAATTCGAAAGTATATG
This sequence comes from Ampelocalamus luodianensis, assembly GCA_036346255.1. Lineage (NCBI taxonomy): Eukaryota > Viridiplantae > Streptophyta > Magnoliopsida > Poales > Poaceae > Ampelocalamus > Ampelocalamus luodianensis. Next base: position 27,853,373 of record CM070625.1, read on the forward strand.
CATGAGTTATGAGACGACTTCAGTTCAATATTAAAAAAAAAACTAGACCCAAGGGGAGAGACATCCCAAAGGCATTTTAATAAGGTCTAGGAAAAAGCCTTGAAAGCTGGCTCTTATCCGCACGCTACCGCATAGCGACCGTGCAACGACCATGAGAAACACACAGCGAGATGATCTTTTTTTGTGAGAACTAGGATTCGAACTCTGATTGATAGCTTCACACACCATGCTATAAGCATGTTCTCTTCGGTTCAATATTGATGCATAAAAACCTTTCCTGCCATGTAGTAATTATCTACTTCCGCAGCCATACCTTCTCTTCGGGCCCGTGACTGCTCAAACAAGGAGAAAGAGGCTCTCAACTACTTGTTTCTCCTGATCCCTCTGATCAACGTTATCATCCCATTCTTCGTGAAATCATTCGCTGTTGTCTGGTCAGCAGATACGGTTGCTTTCTTCGTGATGTATGCATGGAAGGTACTTCCTCATGTTAACGCTATCTGCTCCTTCAAGATTCCGTTCTTGTCATATGTTTAATCAGAGTCTTTGTACACAGCTTGGATGGCTACAAAGGTCTGAGTGAAGATTATTCTGATGTGAGGAGCATTTGAACTGCAATTTTTGCTGGGTTCTTTTGGAAGGCACAGGATGATGAGTTTATCCCAAGATTTAGTCTGTAACTCTTCAAGTTTTGTGTATATCCATGGAGTACGAAGAAACGGGCTTTTGGCATTAAAGTGCTACATAGATGTACCTGAAGTTGTCATTATTTATATTGAATAGGAACTAGGCAGCTCTAAACCGGTTATGATTTCCCCACAGTAGATCTCTTAGATAATAACTGTGCTTATTCTGAAAATTGTACCAACTGTGTAGTCAAATGTAGCAGGTGCAACAACTTCAAAACATATGTATGGTTCAAGTCAACCCTAAGATTTTGAGGTACATATTTGCATGGAAGAAAGAGCAAATTGTGCATACCTCTTTCATATTTGGTCCTCTTGCCCAAGTGAGCGCTGCTCATTCATAATTTGTTGAACCATTATGTCATATACGATGCAACACACTCAAACTTCAGAGTCCAAATCTCTTCGATATAATCAGGTTTCCATCAGAAGAGATACAAGTTTGGAAAAGCACAGAAGAGAACGGAAGAGAACAATGAGAACGAAGGAGACAGGGAGGAGACAGGATAACAGAAAAGAGATACTATATCTGGTCTATCATCCCGATTACACTCAGTTGTCTTATATACTACGAAACAATAAATCGATAATAGCCCAAATAACCAAACCAATCTCCACATAACGGCCCAACTGGCCCATAAGCCCCTTTGCTCGTCTCTTCTACTATCTGCTTTCATCCTTGCTGCTTTGTCCGACAACAGCCATCAGCGTTGTGACATTGCCGTGCCCTTGAGAACCAGCTTGTCCCCAAGCTGCAACTGATGGAAAACGCCGCGCAACACGCCATAGTCCTCCCAAGTTGTCAAGAAGCGAGAATTGAAGACCACTTAATCAATACTCAAGATGCGCCGCATTCCCTTTTTACCAATCGGCGGTCCGTAATCTCTTCCGAACTACTCCTTCACCGCCACCAACAGAATTGGTAATGAAGCAAAATCGTGAATGATCCGGAATATGTTGTTTCAACTGGGACACATGAAAAACTAGATGAACCAAACTACCTTCTGGGAGTTGGAGTTTGTATGCAGCTGGCCCAATTTTCTGTACAATCTCATAAGGTCCAAAGTACTTGAAAGACAACTTGGGATATGGTCGATTAACAACTGAAGATTGAATGTAAGGTTGTAACTTAAGATAAACTTGTTCACCGATCGCAAACTCTCGAGGTGACTCGCCTTTGTCTCGCCATGTGCTTCATACGCAATCGAGCCTTGGCTAGATGTTGTTTCAGATGGTCTGTCAAGTATTGTCGTTCCAGCAGCATTTGTGCAGCCGGACTAGTTGCTGCTTCTGACAGAGGAGGGAACTGCCCATAGTTTGGTTCGGTGCCGTATAAGGCCTTGTAAGGAGAACACCCCAGGGCAGTATGATAATTTGTGTTGTACCAAAACTCTGCCAATGCCAGCCATTGAATCCATTTAGTTGGTGTTGCTTGGACTGCACAACGAAGATACATCTCTAAACATTGATTTACCCGTTCGCTTTGTCCGTCCGTTTGAGGATGATAAGCCGTAGACATTTGGAGCTTGGTATCCCATAACTTGAATAATTCCTTCCAGAAAAGACTGGTGAAAATTTTGTCCCGATCCGAGACTATGGACCGAGGGACTCCATGCAGTTTTACAATGTTCTGCAAAAAAGCTTTAGCCACTATGTTAGCCGTGAAGGGATGTCTCAAAGAAATGAAATGTGCATACTTGGTGAGTCTATCCACCACGACAAGAATCACATTGTAACCCTCTGACTTGGGCAGCCCCTCGATGAAATCCATTGTAATATCCTGCCATGCATTATCTGGAATTGGAAGTGGATTCAGTAAACCGGGCAACTTACACTGCTCATGTTTAGCCTGTTGACAAACCGAGCATTGTTGAACAAAATTCTGGACAGCTTGTTTGATACCCTTCCACTGAAATATCTTCTTCACTCTCTGAAAAGTGGCCTGAATGCCTGAATGGCCACCCATAGGAGTTGCATGAAAGGCTTGTATAATCTTTGTCTGCAGTCCTGTGTTCGCTCCTATCCAAATTTTTCCATGATGTCTAATGAGCCCATCATGTAAACTGTACTCGTCGTCGTCTGGTTGAGAGATTGCTAATTGGGTCAATAGCTGTTGTGCTCTACTATCCACAACATAGGAATTGAGGATCTCTTGGATCCACACCGGCTGACCCATGGAAACTGCATGCAGAGAAAAGACATGTCCAATCCGAGGTAAAGCATCCGCGGCCTTGTTATCCCTACCTTTTTTGTATTGAAATTTGAATTGTAATCCCACTAGTTTGGTCATGGCTTTCTTTTGTAATTCAGATGTGAGCACTTGATCCTCCAAATGACATAGTGCCTTGTGATCAGTTTTAATAACAAAAGGTCCTCGCAAGAGGTATTGCCGCCATCTGTCCACAACTAACATGATAGCTAAGAACTCTTTTTCGTAAATGGATAATTTCTGATTGTTAACTCCCAAAGCCTTACTAAGGTATGCAACTGGATGTCCTTCTTGAATTAATACTGCTCCAATGCCAGTATCACAGGCGTCGGTCTCAATGCAAAAGGGCTTGTCAAAATCTGGTAAAAGTAGAACTGGGGTGCTGCTCATGGCCTGTTTCAAACCTTCAAACGCTGTCTGGGCCGTTGTGCTCCACTGAAACATTTTCTTTTGCAATAACATGGTCAGTGGCTTGGCCAAAATCCCATAACCTCGCACAAATTTCCTGTAGTAGCCTGTTAAGCCTAGAAAACCTCTCAATTCAGTGACTGAAGTAGGGGTAGGCCACTGCAACATTGCTTTGGTCTTCGCAGGATCAGTTGCTACACCTTGTGCTGAAATAATATGGCCTAAGTACTCTAGTTGGCTTTGAGCAAAAGAGCACTTACTCTTCTTCACATATAGCTGGTGCTTCTGCAACACTTGAAATACTGCAGTGAGGTGCTTCACATGTTGATCCAGTGTTCTGCTATAAACCAGAATGTCGTCCATGAAAACCAAAACAAACTTCCTTGTATACCCCGCAAAGATGGAGTTCATCAAACACCTAAACGTATGAGCATTAGTTAGCCCAAAGGGCATAACTCAAACCAAATTGCCCATGGTGTGTTTTAAAAAGCAGTCTTGAACTTATCTTGTTCGACCATTCGTATTTGATGATACCCAGCCTTTAAATCCAATTTGGAAAAAATGGTTGCTCCAGCTAGCTCATCCAATAGCTCATCCACTACAGGTATAGGAAACTTATTCCTAACTGTGAATGCATTCAGTTTTCTATAGTCAACACAAAACCTCCAGCTACCATCTTTTTTTCGAACCAATAGAACCGGAGATGCAAACGGACTCATGCTTGGTGTTACCAGTCCAGACTTGAGCATTTCGGTTACTTGGTTTTCAATCTCACTCTTCTGTAAAGGCGAATATCTATAGGGTCTGCTGTTGACTAGAGGAGTGTCAGATTGAAGTGGAATTGTGTGGTCAAATACTCGATGAGGAGGTAGGTGAGTTGGTTCATTGAACACATCACTATATTGTTGCAACACTGCTTGCACTTCAGCTGGTAAGTCATCTGAAGCATTGGTGGTTACCGATTCCAGAATAGCCATCGCCCAAATTTCATTCCCTTTGTACCATTTTGCCAAGGAGTCTCCTGACACTTCTTGTAACTCAACAGAAGGCATGTCTGTGACTCCTTGTAGCTGAATAGGCTTGCCTTGGTATTGAAATCTTACCCATTTGTGAGCCCAATGGCATATCATTTCCCCCCATCCTTCCAACCAATCCATGCCTAACACGGCATCATAACCCCCAAGTTCCAGCACTTTCATATCTTGTTGGAATGTATAGCCTTGTATCCACCATGCAAAATTGAGCACCTCACTCGTGCATTGAAGTAAATCTCTGTTCGCCACCTTAACTGGTAAGGGAACAGGGAATTGTTTTTGTTTACTTCCCAGTCGCTGCACTAATTGGCTACTGACAAAACTGTGGGAACTTCCTGAATCCAACAACATAAGCATTACTTGATTGCCTACCAAGGCCCTCAATCTCAATGTTTTTGGGTGAGATTCACCAGTTAAAGCATTCAACGAAATGTGCATGTTCTCATCTTCCGGTCCCTCAGTGGTCACCAGAAGATCCAAAACCTCATCTGTTAGCAGCTCATCGCTATTCTCCATTTCCATGGCTTTCAATTGGGCCGGTCGTTTTCTGGGACAATCATGTTGTGGAGTGTATTTCTCCCCACACCCATAACACAATCCATTCATTCTCCGGTACTCTTTCAATTGTTTGGCCCTTCATAACTCTCTCAAAACAAATTGGCCTTTTCCTTCCCCTTTGTTTCCAAAACTGTGGTCCTTCCACTGACCCCCTTTCTGAAATCCTCGTTTAGTTCGCTCCAGGACTCCTTGCACCATGGCATACGCAACGGCCTGACTAACAGTTTCAGGGAGTTGAATCTCAACTGCAGCTTTAAGTTCCTCTTTAAGTCCTAAGGTGAACTGGGTAACCAACATTGTATCACTAAGTGCATTGTCAAATAACCTGATATGGTATACCAATTGCTCGAATTTCTTCTTGTAATCATCTACTGTCCCCTTTTGTCGGAGCATGAGTAGTTCCATAGTCTTGTTACGATGAGTATTGACTTCAAACTCCTTCATAACTGCTTGACTGAATTGCTCCCATCCAATATACGCCACTGTAAGTTTGTATGTGTGATACCAATGCGCAGCACTATCCACCATGTTCAGAGTAGCCGCTGTCACTCTGAAATTGTCAGGTATTTGATAGACCGCAAAGAACAATTGACATTTATCTAACCAAATGCGCACATCAGTGCCATCAAACTTCGGGAAGTCCATCTTGGGCATCCAATTCCTTCTCGAATTCCCCTCTTCATGCGACTGGGTTGTTTCGCCTACATTCCTCATTGTTGCTGGTAGTGCAGCCCGCTGTATTGGTGGTGGTGGTGGTGGTGGTGGTGGTGGTGGTCGATCGCATCACGTCCGGTGGCGCCCCAAGCACTCCATTTCCCGACACCATCAGAAATTGCGATGATGGTGTCACCTCCTTCAATTCCCATGACACTTGAACCTGTTCTTGATGTACCTCCCCGAGCGATGTCATCAACAAGTTCACCTTGGTTTGTACTTGATCCAGCCTTTCTACTTGTTGTTCGAACCGTATTCCCAACTCCTCGAGCCTCTCCTTTACCGAATCAATTACATCCACCTTCTCCTTCAAAGACATCCAAGATTTCCAATTGTTTCATCACTCTTGCCTCGAATCCCTCCATCGCCGATACAACTTGCCTCACTGGCAAACTCTGCTTAGTCGGCGCCGTGGTGAATCCTTCTCCGAACCGACCGAACCCGGTTTAGGATTTACAGCAATCGCTCGGAAGCAATCGCCTCCCTTCCCCGTGGAATTTTACCAGTCAAGGTCAAGAGCTTTCACAGATTCTTTTCCACAACCGAACTAGCTCTGATACCATATGTCATATACGATGCAACACACTCAAACTTCAGAGTCCAAATCTCTTCGATATAATCAGGTTTCCATCAGAAGAGATACAAGTTTGGAAAAGCACATAAGAGAACGGAAGAGAACAATGAGAACGAAGGAGACAGGGAGGAGACAGGATAACAGAAAAGAGATACTATGTCTGGTCTACCATCCCGATTACACTCAGTTGTCTTATATACTACGAAACAATAAATCGATAATAGCCCAAATAACCAAACCAATCTCCACATAACGGCCCAACTGGCCCATAAGCCCCTTTGCTCGTCTCTTCTACTATCTGCTTTCATCCTTGCTGCTTCTGTCCGACAACAGCCATCAGCGTTGTGACACATTAGAACAGAGTAGATTTTATTAGTCCTTCTTCAAAACACACTTCTACTTTCCCCGCTCTGAGAACAACGCAAGCGTATTTTAACTACAAGGTCCGAGTAGCTCTTCGCGTCTCAAATACGCACTATTGGTTTACGTGTTCAAGGCCGTCGGACACTCGGACTCAACCGACCGACCGGCCGATTTGATAACACGGAGGCGACCGAGTCGGCACCAGACTGCCAGGTTTTCGCATGGGCTCTTCCGCGAGCAACACCCGCGACGCGCCCGAGCCGCCGCCGCCGCCACCATCTGCGGCGGCGCCGACACCGCCACCATCTGCGCCGCCGCGCCCCCTCCACGCGACGGACGCGGACGAGGAGGACGAGAACGTGAAGCAGCTCAACGAGTGCGCCGCCCTCTACCTCTCCCTCCAGGCATCGTCCTCCTCCCCACTCCCAAACGCGCCTTCTCCTGTTTCGTTGTTCTAACTTGTTCTGCTTTGTTTCAAAAACAAAAATTCGTTGTTCTGCTGCCGCACGCAACTCTCTTCTTTCCTCCATTACCATCACTAATCTTGCTATTCCCTTGGTTCGTTTGCAGGACTGCCTCGCGGATTCTAACCGCAACTGGAAGGCATGTCAAGCGCGTAAGCATCGCTGCAAATTTCCTCTTCTTTTTTTTTTGGTTCTTTGCCGGTCTGTATATCAAATTAGTTGCATGATTAGCGGTGAACTAAATGAGGTGGTAAACTGTCCTGCTAGCTTTCTCACGATTGGAACAAAACATGTTGTTCAGTAGGAAGATCTTGAGGTAACGTTGTTAACATTGTTGCTCCTAAGGTTCTAGTCGTTACTTTAAGGAAGTAGTCAGTGTTCCCCTAGGTGGCTGCCTTGGCCGCCTAGGTGCCCAGCCGCCCCGATTCGGGCTGAATCGGCACCCTAGGCGCTCGGCCGCACATGGGAGAAAAGAAGGGGAAGGGGGGGAGCGTGTCACCTTCATCGCCGCTAGGTCGTAGTCCCCGCTAAATCTCTCCGCTGTCACCGCTAGATCTCTCCGCCGCCGCCACTGTCGCCGCTAGATCTCTCCGCCGCCGCTATCGTGGGGAGGTCACCAGCGGCATGGGAAGCTGCCAGAGGCGGCGGATCTAGGCGGCGACGGTCGGCCCGGAGAGGGAGAGCGAGAGGGAGAGAGAGAGCTGCGAGTGAGGGGGAGAGAGAACTAGATATTTTTTTAGATCGGACGGCCGGGATTGTTTTAGATCGGACGGCCAGCCCCTTCTTCCCCCTTGCCTCCTCCTTCTCCCCCTCGCCTCTGCATCTCGCCTCCGCACCTCACCTCCGCCTGAGTCGGCCCCCTAGGCGCTAGGCGCCAGTCCACCACCCGACTAGCGCCTAGCGCCTAGGTGAACATTGGAAGTAGTAGCATATCTTGAATAAGGATGGTAGTTTAGGTTGCTTTCTTGTCCCAGAAAATGAATTATGCTGTTTGATCTGTCTATGAGTACAAGTATGCTTCTAAGAACCAAAATCTTGCTTGCGCTGCTGCATCCATGGTGGACCAAATTGAGTTCTGCTGCCTTGGTTTGGAATTAGGGAAACCCGGGCTTTTGGATTCTCAAGTATCATGTTGAAGATTGAGTTTCAACTGCCTGGTGTTACAAATTACCTGTGTTTGAAGCAAAATCATTTTCGTTTCTCAAGCAATGCTAGGAATTTTTTTTTAATATAAGGTGTGTGTATAGTTGGACAATGTAATATGGAGTAGAATTGATCTTGACAAGTTTAACTTGCTTTTCGCATTACCTTATTAATGTCATGTTATGGCCAGCAGGCCCAACACTAGCATAGAAAGTGTTCAAATGAGACTGGGAACCATATAAATCGGGATGTATGGACAGTAGATCTTCTGTCATTTGTGGTATATATCATGACATGAGCTTAACTTCATTACGTTTGGTGCTTCTTCACATGTGCAGTATTACTGGGTTATTTTCTAAAGAAAGCTGTTGATCCATGAGGCAGATAGTACCCATTTGACTTACCTCTCAGCAACATCAGACATTCAGATCCAAATTAGCACTGACCTCACATTCACATCCTAGATTTATTTATTTATTTTTTAAAAAAAGAAGACTTGCAGCCGCAGTTGATTTTGTTTTTGGTAGAAGATTTGCTGTCATAAGGTAATGTTCGCTTAAGGGGTTAGACCTGAGTGGAGATGTTGCAATTTCAGTTTCCTTTCATTCAGCTCCAAGTCAAATGTAACATTTATTTGATGAAACAAGATCACCACTGTTATGATGGTTATATTCATATCTGTATAAGCTAATGTTTTTGTTTCTATATAAAATGTCTTTCATAAGCAGAATTGTTGTTCTCAACTTTTTCATCACATGCCATTCTCTCATTTTACTGTAACCAGCATTTTGTCACTTTTATAAACAGATGTTCAAGCCTTGAAAGCCTGTGAATCAAAGAGAAACAAAAGTGAACAAACATGATTTTTTTTTCATGCGGCTAGCTGTGTGCATACTTGTCAGCATTAATATCAGGTAACTAGACATACCACATATTACTAATGTTTACAACTTCTCCAGTTGGTTACAAATGTTTCAAGCTTCTGAAATCAACTACTTTGTTTCTCTTATTTTGACCCCAAATATTATGTTATTGCTCTAGCAGTTGGTATCAAACTGAAACTGTATATTTTGCTTTCACCAGTCTGCGTATGGAAGGTATCTCATATTTTCGTTGACGACGACAAGAGCACAAGCAACGTGTTGGAGTTCTTAGCTATTGATGGAGAAGATCTGCAACATCACTACTTATAATATACTTTCGACTGAAAAGTCTAAAGAGGATCAGTTTGCTTTTATCGGCAACTGTAACTGTAACTGAACTTGACTGATTGTTTCTGCTAGCACTTGCTATTTATTCAAACATTGATAAAATGGGTCACTATCAACATTTTCACTTAGGCCGTGCAGAACGTTTGGCCAAACCGGTGCTAGCACCCATCGGCGCTGGTGCCAGCCGCTGCAGGTGGCGATGCTACCAACCAAAATGCTAGCATCGGTGCAAGTAGTTGCATAGTTGCTAGCTCAAAAAAAGGTGCAGACCCACTTGTAAGGCCATATACAATGTAATGCCAGTTAAAAATGTAGAGTGGGTAAAAGTAAAATGTGAAAATAAATTTTACCTATTTACCTTTCCACAGTAAGAAAATCAACAAGAGGGTTAAGAAGGGGATAAGGGATAAGAAGGGGGAAGGGATAAGACCAAGCCATCGCAACCGGATAAGCCACAACCTCCAGCGAAGAAGCTTCCCCAGGGAAGCACCACCGGGGAGCAAGGTTTCAGCCACCTAGAACCAACGTCGTAGCTACTACTCACCTCTACCGACATGCCAGGTAGGCTATCTCATCCCCTCATTCTTAAGCATAGCACACGAGCAAGAGTGGCACAACACTAGGAGGCATAAAGTAAAAGGGGGAGTGAGAGCAAATCTTCCCTGGGGTAGAGCTCGGGGCGGCGCGTCGACGGGGGGCTGGCGGCGTCGGTAGGGCAGGGGAACCGATGGCGAGCTAGAGTGGTGTTGGCAAGCGAGCCATAGCGCACAAATGCCGGAGTCCGAGCCGGCGCGGCGTGAGAGGAGCCGAGGGCACGGGCGGCGCCTGAGTGGCGCGCCCAGCAGAGGCGGCGTCGGCAGCGACACCGGGCCACCAAGCTGGGCGGGAGCCAGCGGGAGGTGGCTCCGGCAAGGCGGTCGGCGAGAGCTGCTTCGGCAGCGCGGCTCGGCCAAGGGTAGGCAGGGGAGCCGAGGGGTTTGAGGCGACGGGAACCACCGAGAGAGAGAGGGAGAATGAGAGGGTGAGGAGGGGGAGGTGAGGAGTTAAGGCAGTCGGCGTGGGTGGCTTCGGCCAAAGAAAGAAAAGGGGAGGGAAAAAAGAGAAGAGAAGGGAGAACGGAAAGGGAAGAAAATTAGGGGCGCGCACCTAAATTTTCATTCGCAAGGTTAGACGATTCGAACTCTAACCTATTGTTATTATTTATTTTTGCACCGGCTTAGTGGAATAATGCCGGCGAGAGGGGTTGCTCGTGTCATTGTGCGCGTAGGATCAGCAACGTTCATATGAGTACATGTATTGCTACCATGTGTTGAGTTTGGTTGAATGCTTGTTCAGGTGGAGGTTCGGGAATGGTGTCACCCGCGTGTTACTCCGCTCCGCTTGATTAACAGGCAAGTGCATGGTAGAGCGATAGCCTATAGGTGCTATGAAATATGTGATGTTTGCGTGATAGGATGATGCTTACATGGAAATGGTTACATGATGATGCTTATGTGGTAATGTTTAGGTAATGAGGCTTGGTAATGTTTAGGTAATTATGCTTACGTGGTAGTGTTCAGGTAATGATGTTTACGTGGTAGTGTTTACATGATAATGTTTATGTGATGATGCCTACATGGTAATGTTTACATGAGGACGCTTACATGATGTTATTCATGTGATGATGCTTATATGGTTTCAATGTTAAATGATGATGATTACCTGATAATGGTTTCATGTTGATGGCAATGATGATAGGACAAGGTGAGCAATAAGACTACTATGTTAATGATGACAATGATGAATCATGTTAATGACAATGGACATGTGCATTTGCATCATAGTAAGAATGCATGAGCCAGGTCGGTGAGAAAGTCATGTAACTATTCCGGTGAGGTCGGTGAGAAAGATACATGACTAGTCCGGTGTGCTCTAGATGAAGTCTTACATATATAGGGACTAGATAAAGTCCTACACTGTAAGCACCTCATCCTAACGAAGATGGGGGAAGAGTGTGCCATCGACGGGTGAACACTCCGCGATACGGGTATCAGCTGATGAGATGCATATGAGCATGAGCATGTGTTAGATCGAGGAGGCCGACTAGAGGGGGGTGAATAGGCGTTTTAAAACTTCTATGCACTAAAACCGATTTCTAATGCGGAAGCTAAATATCAATTCGGTTTAGCACAATTAACGCCTAAACAACTAGGTGCACCAACAATACAAGTCAATAATAAATAGAGCAATTTAGCAAAGACTTGTAAGCTATCAACTAATGATATAAACAATTAAGTACATAAGATAGCGTTCACACAAGTAAGCAATTTAATTCTAGGAATATAAATTGCTATGTAGTAAAGCTAGAATGCAAACCACAATTGACACGGCGATATTTTTCCCGTGGTGATCGAAGACTTGCCGGTCTCCCCTAATCCACGTTGAGGTAAGTTCAACCTTTTGGATCGGCTCCAAAACGCGAGGCAACACCTCCGAGGTAAGTCCAAACCACTTGGACCGGTTTCAACCGAACCAACACCTCTAAGTGAGATCAACCGCTTGAACCGACTCCAACTTGAACTTATCACCCCAATCCACTAGGGTTGCTCTTACTCCGCTCCGGAGATGGCGAACACCAAGCCACTCACAAATCGTCCGGGTCTTCTCACAAGCTTCACTTGAGAAGATCACCGACGCACAACGTCTCCACACCGTCTAGGTGTCGGCAAACACCAAGAGTAACAAGACTCAACTTTCACTTGAACCAATCAAGTGTCAAAGCTCTATGGATACACAATCCACAACCTAATGCAACATATGCACTTAGGGTTTGCTCTCAATCACTCACTAAGTGCAACACATGCACACTAGAGTATGAGAGGCTTGCTCTTAGCTCAATAGAAAGTATATGGCACCAGCAACCTTACCCTCACACGGCCAAGGTGGGTATATATAGCCCACACACAAAAACTAGCCGTTGAGGCAAAGTCTGCTGAAAAATCAGCACATGCGGTACTACCGCCAACTAAGTTGCGGTACGACCGCACCTCCTCCAACGGTCAGAAAACTAGCAGTTGGGCACCTGTGCGGTACGACCGCCAACCAACATGCGGTACTACCGCATCTCCCGGTCATACCGCTTAAGGAGCGCGGTACAACCGCTCGCAGGGTTTTCAACTCAACCCGAAAAGCACGCTCGGAAAATACGTGCATCGCCATACAAAATCCGATGCGACGCAGCCGGTAGTACCGCGCACATAACGCCGGTACTACCGCACTTCCAGAGAATCCAAAGCACACGAAATGCAATGGTTCTGGAAAAAACGTATCGTCAACCAACGCTGGTACTACCGTACCACGGTCATACCGCGTGGTACACTTCGGTACTACCGCACCACCACAGAGCAACGCATGCTCAACAGGTGCGGTAGTTCCGCCAAGGAACCACCGGTCATACAAGATCATGCGGTCATACCGCGTAGGCACGCCGCACTACCGCTTTTTCCCGAGAGCGCAGTTTGCATCCAAAACAAATCCAATTTCAAAACACATTTGACAATTGATATGTGATGCAAGCAAGGGTTCAAAATGAGATTCTCAACAAGTTGCAAAACTCATTTGCCAACTTTTAGAATCACACCACAAATTGCACTTCGCTTCAACTCAATTTGCAAAACACATTTGCACAATTGACAAGCGATGCAAACAACGATAAAGGCGAGATTCTCAACAAGTTGCAAAACACATTTGCCAACTATTAGAATCAACGCCACAAGGAATAAGGTACATGGACTTAAACCATTTGCAAAACACATTTGCAAACTCAAGTCACATGCTACAAGGATTAACCATGAGCCACAACTATTTGCAAAACGCATTCGCAAATATAGGCAACATGTTAAGTTGAGCTAGAGCAAACACAATGAGCTATCAACACATGACTAACTCAAGTTACTAATTAAGACCCCTCTTAATAGTACGGCAACCTATACTAGCAATCCGGTCTCCAACCAAACACCAAGACCGGTAAAAGACTAGGAACAAATCCTTAGCCCTAGCTAGTCATACCTTTTCCTTGCGCAACCACTTGAAGCTTGATGACGCATATCCTTGCTTCAAGTCTTGACATACATCAACTCATGATGCACTCTTCACTTGACCTCCATCAACACATGATGGATTCTTCTTGTCTTGATGATCAACTCATGATCATCTCCTTTACTTGAACTTGACACGCATCAACTCATGATGCATCCTTTACTTCAAACTCTTCTTCAACATCATCAACCCATGATGATCTTCCTCTTCTTGAACCTCATCAACGCATGATGATTTCTTCTTCTTCAAGAACTTGACTTGATGACGATCAACTCATGACGTCATCCAAAGTCTTCAATCACACGGAACATAACCTATTCATCCATCTCAAGGAGAAACGTTAGTCCCACAATATGATTATCATTAATTACCACATCATACCATTAACTCATAATGGTTGGGACAAGATACCACAATCTTTCCCTCTTCGGTAATTGATGACAACCAACACAATTACAGATAATTGAATGTAATTGGTATGAGTATATATAAACTACATAAGTTATATATATATACTCAAGAGTTATGTTTCAAAGTAGATCACAAAGATCGATACTAATGAAACAACAAGGTCATGAGTATATATGAACTATGCAAGTTATATATACTAAGAGTATATACGAACTACACAAGTTGTATATACTAAATATGAGTGTATACGAACTACACAAGTTGTATATACTCATATGAATACATTAACTACACAAGTTAAATATATTCAAGGATATATGAGCATCTATGAACTACACAAGTCTCATATGCTCTCATATACTCATATGAATATATTAACTACACCAGTTAAATATATTCAAGGATATGTTTCAAAGTAAAGATCATTAATATGTGTGGAAAGAGAATATGGATCAATACTAATGAAACCTCAAAATATAGAATGAACTCCCCCTAAATGTGTGCATACACAAATGTGTAATGGAAACATATGCACATATCCAAGTTAACCTTTTTGGTGGAATTCAACCTATATTTTGGATCCGAGGAATGCAATGATATATACTAAGAAATAGAATGCATACCTCTTGTATTTTCATCTTTATATCCAAACGAGACTAAACATGAGATATAGCAATATAGAGGAGTTAGTCTCTCAAATAGATTGTCATTTATGAATACATACCTATTTGGATTTTTGCTTTTATATCCAAGCTGAGACTAAACTTGATATAACAATAGGAGTGTTAGTCTCACAAGTGCATTTGTCATTAATCACTTAATCACTTGCATGCCTTCATGATTTTCACCTTTATATCCAAATAAGACTACACAATATGTATATCAATAAAAGTGTTAGTCACATAAATAGGTTTGTCATTAATCATCAAAACTCCATTAACACATAATGGTGGGTCTAGATCTTTCAGCATGATGGTGCATTCACATGTATGTGCAATGCAATGATCAAATGAGCATGTAGAATGATGATGAATGGCACTAATGGGAAACTAATGGTGGAAATAATGACATGGTTATGTTTGTTGGCATGGCAGTGTTTATCGTCGCTATTATGTGCTTACTGAGTCTTCGGACTCACCCTTGCTTGTTAATGTTTTTTTAGGTGATCGTTGCAAGTGACATGTTTCGGGAAGGGAGAATAGATCATCCACGGCACGTGTAGTTTCTAGTGCAACTCTTTCTCCTTAGATAATCCATCTTTTGTTGTAAGATGTTTAATTGTTCAATTTGCTGCGCATAATTGGTATTATGTTATGTATGGTGGTAGCATTCCGGACCCAGGTGGTGGGCCGGGGTGTTACAGTTGGTATCAGAGTGGGCGTTAGGCCCGTGGTGGAAAATTTTAGACCTAGGTTGATTAATTACTAAAACTTGACTTAGGCCAAATAATTAAATCAAACTTGACACAATCTGGTGCAGCTTATTCCTTTGTATCTCGCGAGTTCGCTAGAAAGGGGAAAGATGAGCATGCAGTAGATCTCGCAGTCTGTTATAGTTAGTTCTCCCGGAGGTATCATTACTAGCTCCACGGTATGTCCTGGATGCGTGGTTTCATTAGATGGTGAGGATTTTGTTGCCAACCTAATGGTCATTCAGATAGAACCCTTTGATGTTATTCTTGGCGTGGACTGGTTACATCGCTACTAGGCTATGATTTCCTATTTCTAGAGGACAATTACTTTGCAAGCTCCTTCTGGGGAGGAGATAATCTTTCAGAGGAATGCACCTTCGTGTTCTCTTTTTGTGTTGGCCAGCCTGTTCCCTGGCCGACGAACGGTGAAGTCTGGTTCGCTTCTAGCACTTGCAGAGAAGGCGAGTGCATCTTTGCGTATTGGGGATATTCCAGTGGTATGCGAGTACCCCGATGTATTTCCCAAAGGGCTTTCATGTATGCCACCCGAAAGGGATGTGGAGTTTAGGATTGATCTTGTTCCTAGCACATGACCTATTTCCTTATCCCCGTACCTTTTGGCATGACCTTTCCAGGAGGAATTGAAGAAGCAATTGGATGAGATGTTATCCAAAGGGTTGATTCGTCGTAGTGTGTCACCTTGGGGAGCCCCTATCCTATTCACTGAGAAGAAGGATGGGAGTTGGCACATGTGTGTTGACTACTGTGCTCTTAATCAGGTGACCATCAAGAATAAATACCCTTGCCTCGTATCGAGGATTTGTTTGATCAGTTGAAGGGAGCCTAGGTGTTCTCGAAGATTGATCTGCAATCTGGGTATAATCAAATTCGGGTGCAGGAGCAAGTTATAGAAAAGACTGCTTTCTCTCTATAAGGTATGGGCACTATGGGCATAAAGTTATGTCCTTTGGACTAACGAATGCCTCTGCTGTCTTTATGGAGATGATGAACAGTATGTTGCATAAGTATCTCGATGACTTTGTGATTGTGTTCATCGACGATATTCTGATTTATTCGAAGAAGGAGGGAGGGCATGAGCGGCATTTGAGGCTCGTGCTTGAGACTCTGGGGGAGAATCAGTTCTTTGCCAAGTTAAGGAAGTGCGAGTTTTGGATTTCTGAAGTGGGCTTCCTGGGTCATGTGATTAACCAGGAAGGTATTTCAGTAGATCCATCCAAGAGTTCGACTGTAGTGAACTAGAAGAGGCCAACAAATGTTAAAGAAGTGAGAAGTTTTCTGGGCTTAGCTGGTTACTACCGGCATTTCGTAAAAGACTTCTCAATTATTGCCAAGCCAATGTCTCGGCTCGCAGAAGGGCGTGAAATTCTAGTGGACCGATGAATGTGAGCACAGTTTCTGTACTTTGAAAGAAAAGTTAGTTACTGCCCCTGCTCTCATCCTCCCTGAGCCAGGGAAGCGTTTCACGGTCTACTCGGACGCTTCACGAGTGGGTCTGGGTTGTGTGCTCATGCAAGACAGCCAGGTGATTGCGTATGCGTCACAACAGTTGAAGAAACATGAGCAGAATTACCATACTCACGATTTAGAGCTAGTCGCAGTGGTTTTTGCTCTAAAGATTTGGAGGCATTATTTGTATGGTGAGTCTTGTGATATTTGTACTGATCACAAGAACCTCAAGTACATCTTTACACAGAAAGAGTTGAATTTGAGGCAAAGAAGGTGGCTGGAACTGGTCAAGGACTATGATCTCACTATCCAGTACCATCTGGGAAAGGCGAATGTGGTTGTTGATGCCCTTAGTCGCAAGGGGACACCCTCCACTTTAGGTTGTCCTATTGCTGACTTCGGTTGAATGGAAATATCCTATTGTTATGCTGGTACAGCACCAGCTGAGACGCAGCTGCTGCTAGAGGCAATTCCAGAGCGAGTGAGAGAAGCACAACAACACGATCGGTTGCTTCAACAAGTAAGAAAGCGCCTTGATAACGGGAAAAGGGGGACTTTAGCCTTGATGAGTTGGGCGCATTGCGGTTTAAGGGCCGTCTTTGCGTGCCACAAGAGGCTCGGGTCAAGGATGATATATTGAGAGAGGCTCATTGAACCCCGTACATGGTACATCCTGGTGAGACCAAGATGTATTGGGATTTGAAAAAAGAGCTTTTGGTGGAAGAGGATGAAAGTGGATGTCACTCGCTAAGTGGTGTCTTGCGGGGTTTGCCAACAGGTAAAGGCTGAGCATAAGCATCCCGCTGGCTATTGTAGCCTTTGGATGTTCCTTAGTGGCCATGGGATGACATTATCATGGATTTCGTAATCGGCTTACCTCGTACCCAGCGGGGTAAGGACGCAATTTGGGTCCAACAAACAGTGGAACGAGTAGCAGAGATTAGGCAAAATTTGCTAGCTGTCCAGAGTAGGCAGAAAAGTTATGTGGATGTGAGAAGGTGCAATTTAGAGTTCGAAGTGGGGGATCAGGTGCTCCTGAGAGTGTCTCCCACTGAATGAGTTGTGCGATTTGGTACCAGAGGGAAGCTTAGCCCCTGTTATACTGGACCATTTTCAATTCTAGCACGAATTGGAAAGTTGGCATATCGTCTGGACCTTCCTGAGTCCATGTGAGGAGTGCACAATGTGTTTCATGTTTCTATATTGAGAAAGTACTTAAAGGATCTGGAGCATGAGAGTGTACTAGAACTGTTATCCCTTAAGCAAGACCTCACCTTCAAGTCCTGTCTAGTTCGGATTCTAGAGGGATCGGAGAGGGTGTTGAGGCACAGAACGATAAAGTTTGTTAAGGTGCTTTGATCGCATCAGTCTGAGCGAGAAGCGACATGGGAGTTGGAGTCTCGCATGCGCGAGAAGTACCCGGAGTTGTTCTCTACAGGTACGAGTTAGAGTTATTATTTATGTACATTTGTTTTATTTTGTTCTTCTGTGTGGATTGTTGAATGCCAGAATTCGGGGTCGAATTCTGCTAAGGGGGGTGGATTGTAATGCCAGTTAAAAATGTAGAGTGAGTAAAAGTAAAATGTGAAAATAAATTTTACCTATTTACCTTTCCACAGTAAGAAAATCAATAAGAGGGTTAAGAAGGGGATAAGGGATAAGAAGAGGTAAGGGATAAGACCAAGCCATCGCAACCGGATAAGCCACAACCTCCAGCGAAGAAGCTTCCCCCAGGGAAGCACCACCGGGGAGCAAGGTTTCAGCCACCCAGAACCAACGTCGTAGCTACTACTCACCTCTACCGACATACCAGGTAGGCTATCTCATCCCCTCATTCTTAAGCATAGCACACGAGCAAGAGTGGCACAACACTAGGAGGCATAAAGTAAAAGGGGGAGTGAGAGCAAATCTTCCCTGGGGTAGAGCTCGGGGCGGCGCGTTGACGGGGGGCTGGCGGCGTCGGTAGGGCAGGGGAACCGATGGCGAGCTAGAGTGGTGTTGGCAAGCGAGCCATAGGCGCATGTCGACCGGAGTCCGAACCGGGCGCGGGCGTGGGAGAGGAGCCAGAGGGCACGGGGGCGGCGCCTAGGGGTGCGGCCCAAGCAGGAGGCGGCGTCGGCAGCGACACCGGGCCACCAAGCCGGGCGGGAGCCAGCGGGAGGTGGCTCCGGCAAGGCGGTCGGCGGGAGCAGCTTCGGCAGCGCGGCTCGGCCAAGGGTAGGCAGGGGAGCCGAGGGGTTTGAGGCGACGGGAACCACCGAGAGAGAGAGGGAGAGTGAGAGGTTGAGGAGGGGGAGGTGAGGAGTTAAGGCAGTCGGCGTGGGTGGCTTCGGCCAAAGAAAGAAAAGGGGAGGGAAAAAAGAGAAGAGAAGGGAGAAAGGAAAGGGAAGAAAATTAGGGGCGCACACCTAAATTTTCATTCGCAAGGTTAGACGATTCGAACTCGAACCTATTGTTATTATTTATTTTCGCACCGGCTTAGTGGAATAATGCCGGCGAGAGGGGTTGCTCGCGTCATTGTGCGCGTAGGATCAGCAACGTTCATATGAGTACATGTATTGCTACCATGTGTTGAGTTTGGTTGAATGCTTGTTCAGGTGGAGGTTCGGGAATGGTGTCACCCGCGTGTTACTCCGCTCCGGTTGATTAACAGGCAAGTGCATGGTAGAGCGATAGCCTATAGGTGCTATAAAATATGTGATGTTTGCGTGATAGGATGATGCTTACATGGAAATGGTTACATGATGATGCTTATGTGGTAATGTTTAGGTAATGAGGCTTGGTAATGTTTAGGTAATTATGCTTACGTGGTAGTGTTCAGGTAATGATGTTTACGTGGTAGTGTTTACATGATAATGTTTATGTGATGATGCCTACATGGTAATGTTTACATGAGGACGATTACATGATGTTATTCATGTGATGATGCTTATATGGTTTCAATGTTAAATGATGATGATTACCTGATAATGGTTTCATGTTGATGGCAATGATGATAGGACAAGGTGAGCAATAAGACTACTATGTTAATGATGACAATGATGAATCATGTTAATGACAATGGACATGTGCATTTGCATCATAGCAAGAATGCATGAGCCAGGTCGGTGAGAAAGTCATGTAACTATTCCGGTGAGGTCGGTGAGAAAGATACATGACTAGTCCGGTGTGCTCTAGATGAAGTCTTACATATATAGGGACTAGATAAAGTCCTACACTGTAAGCACCTCATCCTAACGAAGATGGGGGGAAGAGTGTGCCATCGACGGGTGAACACTCCGCGATACCGGTATCAGCTGATGAGATGCATATGAGCATGAACATGATGGTGCATTCACATGTATGTGCAATGCAATGATCAAATGAGCATGTAGAATGATGATGAATGGCACTAATGGGAAACTAATGGTGGAAATAATGACATGGTTATGTTTGTTGGCATGGCAGTGTTTATCGTCGCTATTATGTGCTTGCTGAGTCTTCGAACTCACCCTTGCTTGTTAATGTTTTTTTTAGGTGATCGTTGCAAGTGACATGCTTCGGGAAGGGAGAATAGATCATCCACGGCACGTGTAGTATCTAGTGCAACTCTTTCTCCTTAGATAATCCATCTTTTGTTGTAAGATGTTTAATTGTTCAATTTGCTGCGCATAATTGGTATTATGTTATGTATGGTGGTAGCATTTCGGACCCAGGTGGTGGGTCGGGGTGTTACATACAATGTGAAGAAAAAAGTAGTTGCATAGTTGCTAGCTCAAAAAAAAGGTGCAGGCCCACTTGTAAAGCCATATACAATGTGAAGAAAAAGCGGTTCATTTATTTTTGGGTTCCACGGGAAAAGTGAAACAGGTGCTAACCACTAGAGAGAAAAGTCAGGTCTAGCACCTGTGTGACATGACACATGACAATAATGTGAAGAAACTAGCACCCCTTACATTGTATATGGGCTTAGAGGTCTACTAATGTGAGTGTCTATTAATGTGGGTTAAGATATTATCGTTGCACAAGAATTGCCGTGGCTTTTTACCTATCTGTTTTGTCTTGTTTTGTGCCGTACTTGGTTTGTCGAGGACAACATATCATCAATCAAAACGATAATTTTCTTGGGCACAACGGGAAATGTCGCCCGCGAGCCGGCCTATCTCACACGCGAGCTGCGCTCAGGCAGCGCAACGGTAATTGCAGTCGGCGTATGCCATGTCCTGTAATTATTCAGACTTCATGATCGAATCATACAGGCTTCTCACTCTATTCATTTCCACCGGTTGGAATTACACACGTAATGGTTTACTGCCAAAAGTTATCGACAATCATCAGTACTTAGGATTTTGCATTATTTACAAAACTACAGAGTTCAAAAACTTTCTGAGAAGCATCATCCGAACGATTGCCGGTCCTCACTGGTCACTATGAGAACTGCACAAACTGTTTTATTTTCAGGTCTCATCTTGATCCTCATCCGCTAGCTGCTTCTTCCGAGGCTGGAATGAACTTGAGTGAGATACTGTTGACGCAGTGTCGCTCATCAGTAGGCGTGTTGAACCCCTCCCCTTTGAACACATGACCCAGATGCCCTCCACAAGCAGCACATGTGATCTCCGTTCGCCTGCCATCAGGATCAGGCTGAAGTTGCAAAACAATGTCGCCGTAAGTATCAGAGCATGGAATGAATACAAGGGAAGAAAGTAAAAGAACTATATCCGTTCCTAGCCAAACTATCGGAAGTGGATGAGAGAACCGTACCGTCCGTCTTATGGCTCCAGGAAATCCTTCATAGAATGCTGGCCAACCACACCCTGAGTTGAACTTTGTAGATGATTTGTACAAGGGGGTTCCGCACCCAGCACAATCATAAATACCCTCACCGGAGAACTTGTCATATTCACCTGTTCCAGGATACCTGGAAAAACAGAAGATGGAATGAAAATTTATCACAAGTTACACTGTTATTAGTTCAACAGACTACCAGATTGACCATGCCATAGACCAGTAAATAGGACAACACATCACTCAAAAAAACAAAGGAGAACACAAATGCTTAATGGAAATAGGACAGGAACTAGATAGAGTCAGTTCACAGGTCATTCTATGATCAAACAACTAAGTCAATGTATTGGGTTGAATTGCAGAAAGGTTTCTAATAATCAACTTCATGACTTTAAAAATAAACTTACTGTGGGGTAAAAGTTAATTCGCCATAAAGTACCTATCCACTTTTCTTAAGATTCACATGCTAGATAAGTAGATATTCTGATAGTTCAACCAAGGAACTTGTTTATGGTTCAAGGGCAGGTAAAATGTTGACTTGCTATATTGATCCTATTGACAGTACAAATAATGGGTCCATTAAAAAAAGTACAATCCATACTAAAAAATCTGTTATGGACTAAAGTTTAAGAGTATAATACAATACATAATTTATAGTTTCTACTGAGATTGCAAGTAAACTAAAAAAAGTCCAAGTATTTCTTAATGGAAAGGAGTTTCTTCCTCCTGATATACTTTTGCCAAAAGACAACATTTTTTCTCTTGCTATTATGAACTCATACACCCGTATGTGCAATAGGCACTCCAACTGTCATGTGCGTTTTGATGGATAAGTCTCTGTGTTGGCTTTTGTCGCCCTTCAAGGACAGCATCCTTGACTGACGGTTAGCATCTCTTTTGGACAGAGTATCTTGGACTAGCTTTAGGACTAGCTTTAGAGGACAGAGCATCTAGGACAGAGCATCTAGGACACAGCATCTAGGACAGAGCATCTTAGACTAGCATATGCTTGGCATATACTTGGCTGGTTAGCCCTATAAATATGTATCCCCAACCCCTCAGGTTGGCATGGCATTGTGAAGAGAAATATACAAGAAAAATTGCCCCATCTCCAAGTGTCATCCTCTCCATGAGAGTAAGGATCTTGCTATCACCAATAGTAAGAGTCCAACTAACAAGTGGTATCGAGCTTGTGTATCCTCGTAGCTGAGCATCTCTGCTCATCTCCTTCTCCGCCTCGCAGCGCCCGGCCGTGCAGCAGCAGCAGCCCGGCCGCCCACGCCACTCCTCTCTGAGACGGCAAGCTCGTCGGCAGCCTCTCTCACGCAACACCCCGCAGCGCGCCATGTCCGCAGAGCGATCTCGGCGTTCGGCCGCCTCGAGCACGCGGGCGTCGGCCGACGGCCGAGCTCGCCGCGCAGCGGCATGAGCGAAGCGGCGGCAGAGAACGCGCAGCACGCGCAGCGCGTCGAGTGGCACGGCGGAGTTGGCGGCAGCGAGCGGAGAGTGCAGCGAACGGCGGCGGATGCGCGCGCGTGCGGCGCGCAGCGGTCAAGGTCTGCGCGCGGCGGCAGCAGCTCCATCTCTGCGATGACAGCGCGACGCGGACCTTGAGCGGCCGGAGAGGGAGGCGCGAGGCGAAGCGCGCGATGGCGGCCGCGCCGCGCCACGAGCTTGGCGGCGATCCGAACGGCGCGGCTGCGCGATGGTGCTCTGGAGGCGCGCCGCGGCGGTGGCGCTCACGGAGGCGCGCTCGGCGGTGGCGCTCTGGAAGAGGCGCGCACGACAACGGCGGCGAGCGGTCGATGAGAGTGCGGCCTTCACGAGCGGCGTGGCTCTCTCACCGGACCGGTACCATGGTTACCACGGGTTCGTGTCGTTGTCGAGGGGCCGCCCCGGCGGTGGGTGGCCTACCTCGCCAAGGCCAACTACGTCGAGTGGGCGCGGTGATGAAGGTGAGCTCGGTGCGGCACATGTGGAAGGCGATCCGTGACGACGGCGTCGACTCGACGAGATCGACGGCGCCGGATGCCTCATCGCCGCATCCCCGCCGAGATGCAATTCTCACTCTCAACAAGCGATCGCCAGGAGGCTTGGGGCGCCATCGCCGCAAGACGCGCCGGCGGCGGCCGCGCGCAAGTCCACGCTGCGACGCCGCGCGGAGTGGGAGAACACGCCTTCAAGCGGTGAGGACGTCGATGACTTTGCTCTCCGTCTCAACACTCATTGCGGCTGGTGCGCTTTGGCGACGACACCTAAAGCGAGAGAGAGTCGCCGAGAAGCTCTTTCGCCGCGTCCCAGAAGTACAAGCGGATGGCTCGCTCGATCCGGTCTCTGGATCTCTCCACGATGACGATCGAGGAGGCGTTGGGTCGCTGAAGGTCGGCCGACAATGATGAGCCACGGCGTCTCTCGGGACCCATCACCATTGGCGAAGCTCCTCCACGGCAAGCGGCGGTGGGGTGGCCAAGGTGACGGGGAAGAAGGAGCCTTCTTCCACGACAGCGGCGCATGCGTGGCAAGCGCGGCAAGCGCGCAAAGACGCCGAGCATGGGCGCGAGGGCGTCGAGGGTGATGATCGTGGGCGCTTAGGCGGCGCCGTTGGCAAGCAAGCCGCGCGAGGCGACTCTTGCTACAAGCGTGGCAAGCTTGGTCATTGGGGCGGATTGTCGATACCACGACGCGGCGAGCCCACGTCGCGCGACGGAGGAGGAGGAGCATCCGGCTGCATTCATTGCTCGGCGAGCATCGAACTACCTCCGGCCGCGCCGCCGCAGCTCTCCTCCACCTTGACGAGCCAAAAGCACACACCTCTTCGGCGAAAGTTAGGCAATAGCAAGACCGACGGGTGGTGCCTCGACACGGCGACACCCACCACATGGCCGGGCGGCGGGAGTTCTTCTCGGCGTGACTCGAGCGTTCGAGGCTCTGCAAGTTTCGGACGCCTCGACGTTGAAATCAGGGACGACGCTCGCTCTAGGATCGGGATGGCTCAGATTCCTCAAGGAGACACACAAGACTTAGGGAGATTGATGGATAAGTCTCTGTGTTGGCTTTTGTCGCCCTTCAAGGACAGCATCCTTGACTGTCAAGGTTAGCATCTCTTTGGACAGAGCATCTTGGACTAGCTTTAGGACTAGCTTTAGAGGACAGAGCATCTAGGACAGAGCATCTAGGACACAGCATCTAGGACAGAGCATCTTAGACTAGCATATGCTTGGCATATACTTGGCTGGTTAGCCCTATAAATATGTATCCCCAACCCTCAAAGTTGGCATGGCATTGTGAAGAGAAATATACAAGAAAAATTGCCCCATCTCCAAGTGTCATCCTCTCCATGAGAGTAAGGATCTTGCTATCACCAATAGTAAGAGTCCAACGACTAACAAGTGGTATCGAGCTTGTGTATCCCGTAGCTGAGCATCTCTGCTCATCTCCTTCTCCGCCTCGCGGCGGCCCAAATGCAGTGTGCAGCAGCTCGGCCGCCCACGCGCTCCTCTTGAGACGGCGGCTCGTCGGCGACCTCTCCACGCAACACCCCGTGAAGCGCGCCATGTCCGCAGAGCGCGATCGGCGTTCGGTCGCCGAGCACGCAAGGCGTCGGCGACGGCCGAGCTCGCCGCGGCAGCAAGCAGCCATGGCGGCGGCGGCAGACGCGCGCAGCGCGCAAAGGCGTCGGTAGCGTGGCGAGAGCGGCGGCAGGCGGAGGTGCAGCGAAGAACGGCGGCGGATGCAGCGCGCGCGCGCAGCGAGTCAAGGTCTGCGCGGCGGCAGCAGCAGCTCCATCTCTCGCGATGATAGCCGCACGCGGACCTTGAGCAGGGAGAGGAAGCGGCGCGAGCGCGAAGGCGCGATGGGCGGCCGCGCCGCCCACGAGCTTAGCGGCGATCGAGACAGCGCGGCCGCGCGATGGTGCTCTGGAGGAGCGCGCGACGGCGGTGGCGCTCTGGAGGAGGCGCGCTTCGGCGGTGGCGCTCTGGAAGAGCGCGCGACGACAACGGCGGCGAGCGGTCGATAGAGAGCGCGGCCTTCACGGCGCGCGTGGCTTCTCACCGGACGGCATGCGTGGTTACCACGGGTTCCGTGTCGTTGTCGAGGACGCCGGCCGGCGGTGGGTGGCTACCCTCACCAAGGCCAACTACGTCCGAGCGGGCGCGCGATGAAGGCGAGGCTCAGTGCGGCACATGTGGAAGGCGGTCCAGACGACGGCGCCGACTACGACCGAGATCGACGGCGCTGGATGCCTCATCGCCGCGATCCGCCGAGATGCAATTCTCACTCTCCGACAAGCGATCGCCAAGAGGCTTGGGACGCCATCGCCGCGCACGCGCATCGGCGGCGATCGCGCCGCAAGTCCACACCTGCGAGCACTTCGCGCGGAGTGGGAGAACTCGCCTTCAAGCGGTGACGGCGTCGATGACTTTGCTCTCGTCTCAACACTCGCTGCGTAAGCCGATGCGCTTTGGCGGCGACACCTAAAGCGAGAGAGAGCCGTCGAGAAGCTCTTTCGCTGCGTCCCAGAAGTACAAGCGGATGGCTCGCTCGATCCGATCTCTGCTGGATCTCTCACGATGACGATCGAGGAGGCGTTGGGTCGCTGAAGGTCGGCGACAATGATGAGCCACGGCGTCTCGGGACCCATCACCATTGGCGGAAGCTCCTCACTTGGCAGCGGCTGGTGCGCGGCCAAGGTGACAGGAAGAAGGAGCCTTCTTCCACGACAGCGCGCATGCGTGGCAAGCGCGGCAAGCCGCGCAAAGACGCCCAGGCATGGGCACGAGGACGTGCCGAGGGTGATGACCGTGGAGGCGCCTAGGGCGGCGCCGTTGGCAAGCAAGAGCCGGCACGAGACGACTCTTGCTACAACTGTGGCAAGCTTGGTCATTGGGACAGGGATTGTCGACAGCCACGACGCGGCCAGGCCCACGTCGCGCAGGCGGAGGAGGAGGAGCATCCGGCTCTGTTCATTGCTCAGGCGAGCATCGAACTACCTCCAGCGGCACCGGCCGCAGCGGCTCTCCTCCACCTTGACGAGCCAAAAGCACACACCCTCTTCGGCGAAAGTTCCGGCAATAGCAAGACCGACGGGTGGTGCCTCGACACCGGCGACACCCACCACATGACCGGGCGGCGGGAGTTCTTCTCCGAGCGTGACTCAGGCGTTCGAGGCTCTGTCAAGTTTCGGGACGCCTCCGACGTTGAAATCAAGGACGACGCTCTGCTCTAGGATCGGGATGGCTCAGATTCCTCCAAGGAGACACACAAGACTTAGGGGGAGATTGATGGATAAGTCTCTGTGTTGGCTTTTGTCGCCCTTCAAGGACAGCATCCTTGACTGGCGGTTAGCATCTCTTTTGGACAGAGCATCTTGGACTAGCTTTAGGACTAGCTTTAGAGGACAGAGCATCTAGGACAGAGCATCTAGGACACAGCATCTAGGACAGAGCATCTTAGACTAGCATATGCTTGGCATATACTTGGCTGGTTAGCCCTATAAATATGTATCCCCAACCCCTCAGGTTGGCATGGCATTGTGAAGAGAAATATACAAGAAAAATTGCCCCATCTCCAAGTGTCATCCTCTCCATGAGAGTAAGGATCTTGCTATCACCAATAGTAAGAGTCCAACGACTAACACGTTTACGGCCGTATGGGCTTAAGGATAAGCACCAGCTGGAAGAAGAATAGATTAGTTAGAGATGGAGTCATGTTTGAGTAGAGTCATGTTCAATCACGTTTGGAATCTAGGAGGAAGATTAGATTAGTTAGGCAAGTAATCAGTTAAGAGAGTCCAGATAGAATTATGGATGAGTTAATTTCGTAGAGGCCAAGTCTGGGTCCCGTCTGCCCGATAAAAGGGAGGGTATGTACTCTATTCTGATCAAGCAAAGAATAAACCAAAATACTATCTCCTGCTCACGTCTCCCTCCTAGCTGTTGTGCGCCTCTCTCCCCATGTGCCATCTCCCTTCTACCAGATGAACTAAGGTTGTAACACCAACTTTGTGCAAAATTTTCTAGTTTGCCTCCTTACTCAAATTGTCTGGGATATGGTTGTGGTTTTGGAATAAAACGAGCCTCACAAGATGGTAACAGCCAACACACTCTTGCAATTAACTTCACTATAGCACCTGTGGCTCAGCTATTGGCCCGCTCGTTTTACACTTTTATGTTATGTGTCTGTTCCCAATGACAAGTGGTTGAAGTACATGATTTAGTAATTAACTAACGAAATCATGCACAATAGCAAGATACACACTCATGGTGGGGATTGAAGAGGATTTAAGAAAACATACTACAAGACTTGAAGCCAAAAGCAACTGATCGGATACTGTTAAACCTATAGTTCTCCCAATTGATAACTATAGGACAGCTTATTGATTTATGAACAATCTTGTGAACAAATATCAATATGTGTTACAATACTATGCAAAATAAAAACAAGTGCAAGCCTTAATGAACGTCTACTACGATGAAGGAGTGTGATTTTACTAGCTTTAGTTGGCCTTTGCTTTGATAAAATCATAACCGCTTTAAAAGTATTTGCAAATAAATCAATGTTTGTCACATGTGGAATTTTTGATGCATTGCAACAAGGATTAGTGGTTGTCTGAGAAGGTTAGGAAAGCGATGGATAGTTGGCTGTCCATTCAGGAACCATTGGCAAGTCAGTTCCGAATCAGGTCTTGCAACGAAATGCACACCATGTTCATGTATGGTTGATTATATAGCCTTAGTGTGTTCAGCAAGTGCAAATCTGTATGCATTTCGTTGTTGATCAGAAACCGATAGCCATGATTCCATCTATTCTTTATGTGGCCAAAGTGCATGGCTATTTTGCCGATCAACAAAGAAGGCTCTCTTTATCAATCAAAGCACACGAACATATATTGCATAATTCCAGGAATAAAACAGATAACAGGGCCAAGAAAAGGGCAGTCTTGTATTCTTCTTACTCGGTGCCCTTGAGGCGGAGGATGCGGAACTGCTCCGGCGTGAGGATGGCCTCCCACTCCTCCTCCGACTTTTGCACGGGCCCCGGCGGAGGCGGCGCCGACGACGACATCGCCACGAAGCCCGGTAACCGACGGCCCACCGTCCTGCAGCACTGCCCGGCGGCAGGTTTGGCGGCCGAGTTGCAGTACGGCCGCGAGCACGAGAGGGAGACGGGCCGAGGGGGCGCGGGGCTTGGCGCGGCGGTGGAGGAGGGGGTGAGAAGGAGGGAAGAGAGAGCGGAGAGGGGGCGCGTGGTGGGCGGCGCGGCGGGGTGGGAGTGGGACGCCATCCTCAGCTTCAGCAGATGCTGGACGCCCATTTTCTTGGCTTATCTCGTCTCCTCCTCAGGCAGCCTGTAGTGGTGGTATCTGATAAGGTTCAGGGACTTGTGTGCTCTGAATTCCTATGGGTGCTGCAAGTGGCTCCAGAACTCAGATATTGCCTGTTGGAATTTTCCGTAAAACAGTTTAATCCCTAGAAAAAACCATACTTTGCAAGCAGGGCTGACTAAGTAGCCTAAGTACCTTCTACCTGAATTTCTCTTTCCCAAAAATGCTGAAAGGCTGCCACTTTGTTGTTCTCCTTGAGACCAGCTTTTAAATCCTAACACCTATAAAGGTAAATTATGGCGATTTGCATCAGTTCTCACAGAACATGGTTATAATCCTGATGCCAAGATCTCTCTCCAATACATAGTCCTAATCCACTGAAAGAAACTCAAATCATGAAGGAAGTATATATTCTATGAAAAATGACAAGAGATGACAAAAAAATAATTTCTAGATTGCAAGACCAACAATAGGCATTAAGAAGAGCATCATATCCGTTGCAGTTCTGACAAAAAATGGCGGGCTCAGTAATACGCAGTTTATCATTGTCTGCTTAGGTTTTTGCAAATGCACTGGACCAAAAATATGTGCAGGGTGCAATGTAGTTTCGTATTCAGGAACATGTGAACTGTCTACATGGTATAAATTAACTTTATCGTATCTCTATGCACACATGAGAAAGATATTTCGAAAATATGCTTCCAAATGGAAATGCCAAATATGTCAGTAACAAAGATGAATGATACATCATTACACAGTTAAACATGTTAAAAATGAGGGCAATATTTTAATTCCAAATTTTATTAGAAGGCAAATATTGCAAAAGACTAATGATGCATAAAACAGTACTGCTAGCAGACAACTCATTGTACTTCACAATATATGAAAACCAGGATGTAAACAAGTCTATCAATCACACAAGAGACTTACGGATGGGTCCGATGAAGAGCAGAAGCGCCGCGAGTTGATGCGATCGCGAAAACGTAGATGTCGCAGATCGCGTAAGCGGTCGCGCAGATCTGCGCCGCCAGAACCTTATTGCGCGCCGTGCAAGTCTCCACAGCGGCAACGGTTCGAGATACCGCTTCCTTCACTTCACGCCAGAAGAAGAAGAGTCAGCGAGGTTCGACGCAGCGCGATGCTGTGACAGATTAGAAGGAAGAAGAAATGGAGGCTATTCTTGTACTCACTATGCATCGGGCGTCTCGGACATATATAGATGCGGGCGTAATCGACAGATTAAATACCATTTACCCACCGTAATCGACACACTTAACGACCATTTACCCACTGTAATCGTCACACTTAACCACCTTTTACCCATCGGTAATCGTTACACTTAACGATCATTTACCCATCGTAATCGCACTGTCATCATCACTCAATAAAGCTCGAAATTTAAACATTTGAATCTCATTCAAACAGAGAGAGAGATGCATGGTTCGGCAAAAATAAGGTGGACTTGGTTCGCCAAATGGCGTGCCACGTCACGCGGCGGCGATCGCGCGTCGCAAGTCACAAGTCACGCGATTTTCACGCGAAAATCTGCGAACGCGCAGCAAGGTGCGTGCGTGTGTGTGTTTAGCCGAGCCCTCCTCATGCCATCCTCATCCATCCATGTGTTACATGTTTCAAGGAGTGGCAAGGACTCCACCTTATATGTTGGTCACTTCCACCTTGCCTTAGCAATATGGTACTAACCCATAAATGCTTTGGAATTATAGAAAATGGGCCTCACTCATATGGGCCAATTTCTAACAATCCCCACCAATTCCAAAGCAAGAAGCAAAAAGGATATCAAAGATATTGTCTTTGAAATCTTGTTAATATACCGTCTTTTAGTGTAAGTCCCGTGCTGGTTGAACTTGCACCTAGAATGACAAGATTCATCTTCTCACGGTGATGAATGGACCATGCCTTGAATTCACAACTTTTGTGATTAGATTTCACTTGAAATCTCAAGCGATACTAGGTTTGTCAAAGAACCGCGCCTAAACGGAGCGTTATTTGGTCATGCTCCTTATCTGCTCATGAGCTTTCTAGAGAATGCCCTATTCTCGTGAATCTGCGACCTCACGCTTGGGCTCAAGTAGGTATATTCTTTCTAGGTATCCTGCAGCTAATACCTTTTCCTCATTTGGACAATGAATATATTAAGACTTTATGCCATCCTTCCATACAATGAGAGTAATTTGTCTATTAGGACATGGATTCAAAGAATATATATACTCTCTTGTTACAACATGAACTTGTTTTTCCCATTGCCTAAGTCACGGGATCTCCGATCAAAAGGTATGGGTTATTGTTGAGTTGTAACTCCAATGGGCCTCATTCCCATGTCCATAGACGCAAGGAAATCGCCTTCCGTGCTAGCCCCTTTGTGAAAGGGTCGCGATTTTTCTCGATGCGTATATAATTCACATAATCACTCGGAGTTCCTCAATTTTACGTGATTTAAGCCTCGCTTCACATGTCCGGAGGACTTCATGTTATCCTTAGTACTTGTAACCTTAATCAACACTTTGTTTGATTATCACGATGCATTAGGATTGCTTTGGTATTGGTTTCGCAACCGATGGCAAGTCCAACGAAGCTCTCTAAGCCATTCACCCTCAACGATGAGCGTGTCTAGTGCTACAAGTTCGCTTCCATAGTTGACCTCGTCAATATAGTCATGCTTACACGACCTCCATGAAACTGCAGACTCTGCTAGTGTAAAGACATAACCACTTGTAGCTTTGATCTCATCGCATCGAGATCCAATTTGAATCACTATATCCTTCTAATACGTAAGGATGCCCATATAGTGAATTCCGTATGAGGTTGTGCCTCTCAAATAGCGCAACACTCTCTCAAGTGCCTCCCAGTGATCATCTCCTGGTTAGAAGTAAACCGACTTAATTTGCTCACAAGAAATGATATGTCGAGTCTTGTGGCACCGATAGATACATAAGTGATCCAATAATTTGTGAAAATCTTAATTGATCTTTTCCTAACCCTTGATTCTTTGAAGCTTAATGCTTGCATCATAGGGAGTTGGAGAAATTTTACAATTCTCATAGCCAAAACGGCTTAAGATTTTCTCACATAATGGGATTGACTCAAAGTGATCCCATCCTCGTTCTTGATTAATTTAATATTGAAATAACATCGCCTCTCCTAAGTCTTTCATATCAAAGCATCGAGATAAAAAGATTTGACCTCGTCAATTACTGGCAGTTGTTTGTTCCAAATATAAGTATGTCATCTACATATAGGCACAAGATCACTCCTTGACCCCACCATAACGATAGTATACACATTTATCAACTTCATTCACAACAAAGCCAGTGAGATGTTAAAGTTTTATCAAATTTCGTGCCATTGTTTAGGTGCTTGCTTTAGACCATATAAGGATTTCAATAATCTACATACCTTATTTTCTGTCGAAATCACAAAACCATCAGGTTGATCCATATAGATTTCTTCCTCCAACTCTCCATTAAGAAAAGCTGTCTTTACATCCATTTGATGGACATGTAGACCATAAGAAGATGCTAACGCAAGGAGCACTCGATGGTGGTTAGTCCAGCGACAGGAGAATAGGTATCAAAGAAATCTTCTTCCTCTTTACGGTGTAACCCTTGGCCACAAGTCTTGCCTTGTACTTCTCAATAGTACCATCGGTCTTAGTTTCTTTTAAAGATCCACTTACATCCTACTGTGTTTGCACCGATGGGACGATCGGTGATCTCCCAAGTCCCATTAGCCATGATAGAGTCCATCTCGCTCTGGATTGCTTCTTTCCAATACTCAAGATCGGAAGATGCATAAGCCTCTGAAGGGTCTTTGGCACATCATCCACGAGGTATACAATAAAGTCATCACCAAAGGTTTTCTCAACCCTTTGTCTCTTGCTCCTCTGAAGAGCTTCGTGACTAGATTGTTATCCTCCTCGAGGATATCACATATTGGTTCGAGAGATGGTGGGAAGTTCGAAAGTTTGATTATTTTCAATTTGAACATTCTCGGTTTGTGAAGTCTTGCTGCTATTCTCATAGGAAAATAATCCTCAAAGAATGAAGCATCTCTAGACTCCATTATTGTGTTAGCAATAATCTCAGAATTTCGATTTAACTACTAAAAATCTATAGGCCGTGCTATTATGAGCATATCCTAGAAAAATACAATCGATTGTTTTAGGTCCAAGCTTTCTCTTTTACTGCAATGGTATATTGACCTTGGCCAAACACCCCAAGTTCGCAGAAAATTGACATTGGGTTTCTCCCTTCCATCCCTCATATGGAGTAATATCACTCTTTTAGTGATTACTCTGTTTAGGACGAAAGTTCTTTGTCAATATAGCTTCCCCCACCATGTCTTAGGCATACCAAAGACTCTCTAACATGGCATTAACCAAGTCCGTTAGTGTGCGGTTTTCCTCTCACTACCCCATTTGATTGGGGTGAATATGGTGGTGTAAATTCATGGACTATTCCATGCTCGAAATGCATTGAGAAAATTCATGAGAGATGTACTCTCCTCACGATCGGACCTTAGTCTTTTATTTTCTTCTCTAGTTGGTTCTCAACCTCGGCCTTATAAGTCTTAAAGTAGTATAAAGCTTCATCCTTAGTTTTTAGCAAATACACATAGCGATGGCGTGTTGCATCATCAATAAAAGTTAAAAATATCTTTTGCCTCCTTTTGTCAACAATCCATTCATTTCACACAAATCAATGAACAAGATCTAATGGTGCCAAGTTCTTTTAGTCCTCTAATCCCTTAAAGGGTTTGCAGGTCGCTTTGCTTGCACACATGACCGCACTTTGATCCTTTGACAATTTCACATTTTGGAATTAAATCTAATCTGGACATTCTAGCAATACTATCAAAACCAATATGATGAAACGAGAATGCCAAATATTTGCCTCACATTTATTTAAACCGGTTGCAACATTGATTATAACAAGACTCTAAAGTACTTAGGCGGAACAAGCCTCCGCTCTCATAGCCTTTACCAACAAAATTCCCGAACTTAGACATTACAATTTTATTTGACTCAAAGACTAGCTTATAACCGTCCCTACATAGAATGTAACCACTAACGAGGTTCTTGTTTATTGTAGGAGCATCTTTACGTTCTTCAAGTGGGCGGTCTTCCTGAAGTAAGCTTCTACCGTACAACACCAAGAAACGAAGCATGCGATCCGTTTCCCATTATGACGGAGGAAGCCCTCGCGCTGGTAAGAAGAAAACAAGGAAATATCGAACATACGTGAACATTAGCACCAGATCAACCCACCAATCGGTGGATTGACATGCTGAAAAAACAACGGAGAATTACTATACCCTCCTCGGTCGAGGCCTCGCTTATGATCACGTTGATGACCTTCTTCTTTGGTCGTTCACCATCTCTTTTATGAAATGACAGTCTTTCGCCATATGACCGTTTTCCCACACACAAAGCGGTGATGTTCTTCATATCCTTTTTCTCGATTTTCTTCTTAAAGCTAGTTGTCTTGTTCGTTTTGTTGGATTTGTACTTCTTTACAATCTTTTCTCTATAAAATTTGCATTGTTCGACCGACGTCTTGGGTGCATCTTTTGCTCTTGCCTTTTCTTCCACATCGAGGCGGCAATGAGATCTTCAACAAATCTCTTCCTCTTGTGTTTCAAGCTAGTGGCAAAATCCCGCCAAGAAACAGAAGTTTGGCGACAATGCCCGACCACAAACTTAGGAGGCAACACACGGCCCGGATGCGCAATCTCACCAACCAATAGTGGAGATCATGAGCTTGTCCAACTATGGACTTAGCCTCATCCATGGTAAAGTCGAAGAATTGCTCACACATATAGAGCCAACGACACGCCTCGCCTCTGCATATTTGTGCTCTAGTGCATCCCACAACTCGTGGCGGACTTATAGTCCATGTACACATCATAGAGCCGATCGCGAGAATGGTGGAAGGCGACCAAGAGCGTGTTGTTCGCATTATCGAGCGCATATCTTGGTCAGCAGAACGGATCTCGTGGGTGGATTACCCACCACGACCCCAAAGACATGAGCGAACTTGGCTCTGATGCGCCATCTACTGAAGTCGACGAGAAAACCTCTCGGGTTTCATAGCATCGAAGCTCCACCATAGTTGTGTTGCAACAAACTTTACAATAAGGTTTCGGAATGTTAAAAATGAGGGCAATATTTTAATTCCAAATTTTATTAGAAGGCAAATATTGCAAAAGACTAATGATGCATAAAACAAGATCGCTAGCGCACAACTCATTGTACTTCACAATATATGAAAACCGGGATGTAAACAAGTCTATCAATCACACGGTAGACTTACGGATGGGTCCGATGAAGAGCGAGAAGCGGCAGCAGAGTTGATGCGGTCGCGTAAACGTAGATGTCGCGATGCGACAAAGCGGTCGCGAGATCGCGCGCCCAGAAACCTTATTGCGCCCCGTGCAAGTCTCCACGGCGACAACGGTTCGAGATACCGCTTCCCTTCTTCACGGTGCACGCCGAGAAGAAGAGTCGGCAGAGTTCGTTGACGCGCGATGCAAGACCATGATTAGAAGGAAGAAGAAATGGAGGCTATTCTTGTACTCACTATGCAATCGGGCGTCTCGGACATATATAGATGCATCGTAATCGACAGATTAAACGACCATTTACCCACCGTAATCGACACACTTAACGACCATTTACCCATCGTAATCGTCACACTTAACCACCTTTTACCCATCGTAATCGTTACACTTAACGATCATTTACCCATCGTAATCGCTGTCATCATCACTCAATAAAGCTCGAAATTTAAACATTTGAATCTCATTCAAGCAGAGAGAGAGATGCATGGTTCGGCAAAAATAAGGTGGACTTGGTTCGCCAAATGGCGTGCCACGTCACGTCACGGCGCGATCGCGTCGCAAGTCACAAGTCACGCGATTTTTCACGCGAAAATACGCTGACGCGCAGCGGCAGCGTGCGTGCGTGTGTGTGTTTAGCCGAGCCCTCCTCATGCCATCCTCATCCATCCATGTGTTACATGTTTCAAGGAGTGGCAAGGACTCCACCTTATATGTTGGTCACTTCCACCTTGCCTTAGCAATATGGTACTAACCCATAAATGCTTTGGAATTATAGAAAATGGGCCTCACTCATATGGGCCAATTTCTAACAAAACATGCAATGTTTAAGAACATCTGAATATATTTGACCTCTAAGCTGCAATTTGATTTATCCAGCATTTGGTTCATCAAGCACATCCTTCAAAAATGACAATCAAGTGACTGCATCATATACAACAGACTAACAGAGCATCAAGCTGAAGACCTAAATGCAAGTTCGTCAGCTAACAGTTGATACTAGGAAGCAAGTTATTCAACGAACTCATCATCAGTGTCATCATAATTGCTATCCTCATCCACATCTTCATCCTCCTCCTCATCCACAACTTGCTCTGCTGACAAATTCATGTCGAAAGAATTCTCAGCCTCCATTTCCTCAACCCCGATTGTATCATACTTCATGCGATCATCAAATTTCGCATCAGAACAGTTAAGAAGCCATGCAAGAGAGCATTTGAACCCCTTCTTAGCCACCATCTCATGCCGAGGTCTTACAGTCGATTCGAGGTCATATGTAAAGAACGCAGGGAACTCAACCAGCTCCTCCAAATCCCTCTCCATCTCATTCTGAAAGTACTCGAAGCTCATCTTCATTATATCCATGTTCAATGCGAGCAATTGCGGGCACGCCACGACCATCTTGCTCACCTGCGAGAGCAAGAACCCGCAGGCCGTGAGGAAATTAACATGCTTTAGAACAGCAGCTCGCCCAAGACTAATGGCTCGTGGCATCCTCTCGATCACTCTCCCAAAATCATTGCGGCTGACCAAAATGCCGGACTCGAACAAGCTCTGCTGTGCAACAAGCTTGTCTCTCAGCTCAATTCCAATAACGTCAGGGTACTGTGCCACAATGGACGCCAACGCCTCCTTCCTCACCCCAAATTCTAGAAGTGCCTCAATGTTAGGCTTCACCTTGTCCTCCAACCCAAACCCAAGGATATACGGCTTCTTCGCAATGATTCTTGCAATAGCCAGCCTCTGCAGCCCAATGCCTTCAAGGTGTTCGACGAAAGATTTTATGATCTTCCCCACCCGCATGCCCAGCACCTCAGGGAAACGGGTGATGACGCCGCCGACCTGCCGCCTCGCCACGCCAATGCCCACGAGGTAGGCGACGGAGGTGCTCATGGTGCCCTCGAGCTTGAACCCGAGGAGCTCCGGGTAGCGCTCGAGCACGCGCGGCACGTCGGCGGGCCTGACGTCCATCCCCTGAAGGTACATGACGACGGGGGCGAGGTCGACGACGACGCTGGCGTGAAGCACTTGTGGATAGCGTCGGAGCAGGTCCGGGAGCGCGTCGCGGCGGACGCCGAGCTTGCCGAGGTAGTCGAGGACGGGGACCATGTTCTTGCGGACGCTGCAGCCGAGGGCGAGCGGGTAGGCGGCGAGGTCGTCGTGGGAGAGGCCGAGGGTGCCGAGGAACTCGACGCGCTCCCGCACGACGTCGACGGTGGCCGGGAGCTCGAGGCCGACGAGCTCGCCCGGGTCAACGCCGAGGGAGGCGAGGAAGCCGTCCATGTCGGCACGGCGGGCGGCGCGGTCGCGCTCCATGTCGAGGAGGCTGGGGCGGGCGTAGAGGGATGAGGAGGGACGGGGGCGGGCGGGCCTGGGGGAGCGGCGGCCGGGGCGGGGCGGGGAGGAGGTGGCGGCGGAGTCGGAGGAGGAGGCGCGGAGGCGGAGAAGCTTGCGATAGTAGGGGGAGGGGTGGAGAGGGGGCTTGGGGTGGGCGGAGAAGAGGAAGAGGGACTTCATCATTTGGTGAGGCAGGGTGGGAAGCGTGGAGGTGAGGAGAGGTTTGGGCCGAAGAGATGGAGCTCAGGGTAGAGAAGGGGCGAAGGCGGGGGTTGGGGTAGAAGACGCCTCCAGGAGTCCGGCGGGATGTTTTTTTTAATGTATTTTTGCTAACAGTTCAGCTCACCGATTTCTTCCAAAAGTCATTTAAGTTTCCAGTGTAAAGTTTCGAGTGATTATACGTTCTCTAATCAGGGCTTCTAGATTTCTAAACAGACAGTCATATATTTTCCACGGTTGAGATAATCAGTTAGATTTTAGGATTTACATAGGAAGACAACGATAATACAACAAGGGTCACCAACCATAGAAGATGACATAGCTTCCAATGAAGTTGGCATAGGTCACGCTGCCGGTTATCCTAATAGTACAATGAGGGTGCAACCACACAAGGAAGCGATGGAAGCGGTAGGCAGGGTCGGCCCTGAGTTTTTTAAGGCCCAGGACGAAGCTGAAATCCGGGGCCCTTTGTACATACATGTAGTTGATAGTACTAACTGTAAATACATATATATGTTTGCAAATCCTTAACTGCATATGCAAAAGCAATATATATTCATATGCAACAATTCATAAATGTAAAATTACCTTAAAAATTCCTTCTAACATTCCTTCTATCTAGTGTTTGCATACTTGGGGTGGGGCCCTGCCTGATTGGGGGCCCAGGGCGGCCGCCCCGCTTGCCCGCGTCCAGGGCCGGCCCTGGCGGTAGGGGATCTACGGTGATAGCACTAAACCTAAAATTCATACATAACAATGACCAGATAATGAATGGTGATAACATCGTAGCGCAACAAAAAGTGGAGGAGGAGAAAGTTGACAACGAAAGAGAAACTATTTTAGAGTAAGGCTCTGTTTAGATTTTTTTTTCCCCGATTTTCTACTAGAATTGAACTATTTCTTGTGAAATTCTTATAAATGTTGTGTAAAATTTATGTGTTACAAATAAAATTAAATTTCTGTGAAAGATCATAAACAAATTTAAATGAACAATGTGAATGAAATCAATGTTTTTTTTAATTTTTGCCTTTGCATTTCGTTTTTTATCTCAATAGCGACTTACCCCAAGGTCAACAGTACATTGACTAGATAATGAATGGTGATAGCACCGTAACGCAACAAAAAGTGGAGGAGGGGGAAGTTGATAACGACCAAAAAAAAACTATTTTAGAGTAAGCCTCTGTTTGGATTAAGCCTCTGTTTGGATTCCCAAACACACACCCCGTGGGAATTGAACTATTGTTTATGAAATTCATATAATTTTTTTGTGAAATTCATGTGTAACAAATTAAATTAAATTTCTGTGAAAGATCAAAACCAAATGGACAATGGGAATGAAATCAAGGTTTTATTTTTATTTTTGCCTTTTGCATTTCGTTTTTCTTTCAATAGCGGCTTACACCAAGGTCAACAGTACAAAAAACCAAAAACTAACTAGTCTCTGTACTACTATATAATACACGACTACACGAGTTTTTGAATCTGGATTGATGCCTCTCATTTGGTTCCCCGCCCAATGATCTTCCAGGCTATCATGTATTCGTGTCAGCCGTTAGATTAGTTTTGTCAACGTGAAATCCACCGTCCATCAATACTTAGCCCACGAAATCGGACGGCTAGAATCTGTGGGATTCGTTTCTGCAGTACTACTTTCCCCTGCAGTCCACCTGTGGAAGTCGAAGGACTTGCTTCGTTGGTGCCCTCAGCTCCATACTTAGAAAAAAGTGGTGCATGAAGGTAGCTTAGAAAGTATATAATTTTTACCCAGTTAGGCAAGCCTGGGGATTTGATATTTGATTGGAGACTTAGGCTCGAGGAATGTGTAAATTTTTTTAAAAAATACACTTTGAGAAAGAGAAAGTATAAATGCATGAAATACACTTTCATAAGCACCCCTTAAAATCAGTTTCATCTCCAAATCTTCCTTCCTCATCCCTAAATCTCACCGAGATCGTGACGGCGACGGCTGGATCCTGACGAGGTGACGGCGAGAGGCGAGCGAAGAGGAGGCAGTAGCGGCAGGAGCAGGACACGTCACTCAAGTCCCGCCACACGCGGGGCTAGCAACGGCGCTGCTCGTGTTGCTCGTCGACTTTCCTCTGGCTACTGCAGTGGGCGCTTCTCTGCTCCATCCTGCTCCATGCTGTTGTGCTTGCGCTCACACACGCCACACAGCGGATCACCATGCTCACCTGGCTCGCGGGAAGATGATTGGAGGATTAGAGGAGGAAGACAATTAGAGGCATCGGTGAGCTCGCCTAGCTGTCAGGCGTTCGATTTTGAATGCTTGGGCCTGGAACTATTGCCCGGCTAGCATATGCACCCAAGGTAGCAACCAAACGCCACCCTGACAGGTTCCCGACACATCCTGGCCAGGCGAGTGGGTGCCAGGACGCTAACCAAACAAGCCCAAAGTCCTCTTTGGTGGTCTCCAGAAGCTTCCCCACTCTTCATCCCTGCTCCAACTCTTGGCATGATCCCCTTGTCTCTCTGCATCACTAATTAATGCCACTTGGAGAACCAGCAAGTGGTCGGTTGGCTGGAGCGTGGTGTGCGCTCATAGCCCACCAGTGTTCGAGTCCTGCTTGATGTTGCTGCTCATTCGAATAAATTGAGTACACACATGTACATATTCAATGGAAAAACATGTACTCATGCTCTGTGAGGCCTTGGTGCATCTGTAAAAATTACCAGCGTGTGTAGGGGACGTACATGCATGTGTGTGCGTGGTCGCGTGAGTGAGGTATGCATTGGGTGTGTGTGTCCGTCTTATACTCTAAAAAAAATTAACACCACTGGGCAGCGATTGGCTTGCCACTTCCTTGCACCGATCAAGGGCTGCATCACACCGATTGCCACGCAAAGGGCATGTTTGGAACGGCTTTGGCTTCAGCTTTTCGCTCGGAGAAGCCAGAAGCCGTTCAAAACAAGAGGCTTTTCACACCGACTTTTTCCGAAGCCGGAAGCTGCCTGTAATGCAAGAAAGTCGAAAGCTGCCTCACCCTCCTCCTTCCGCCTCCCTCCTCCCCACGTGTCGCCAGCCTCCCTCCTTGTCCCCTGCCGGCTTCGTCGCCCCTTCTCCTCCTCCTGTGCTGGCACCGCCACCCCTCTCCTCCTCCTCCCTTCTCTGGCCCCACCG
Organism: Ampelocalamus luodianensis; assembly: GCA_036346255.1. Lineage (NCBI taxonomy): Eukaryota > Viridiplantae > Streptophyta > Magnoliopsida > Poales > Poaceae > Ampelocalamus > Ampelocalamus luodianensis. The sequence continues at coordinate 27,894,243 of CM070625.1, forward strand.
TCCTCCTCCTCACGCGCCGGCACCCCACGTCCCCCTTCCTCCCCGGCTCCCTCCTCCTCTCTCCCCTGCTGGATCTGCTAACTCGAGTGTTGCCCTCCTCCTCTCTCCCCCGCCGAATCTGGCACTTTCACCCCTCGCACCGCCACCCACCTCCGGCCCCGACCAGATCTACCTCCCACGCTCCCCTCCCTCCTCCTCATCCTCCTCCCGCGTCGCTGCCCTGACAGAATCTGTGATGGCTCCAAGCCGGCCTCCTCCCTCAACCCCGACACCAGCCTCTTCCCTCGACCCCGCCGTCGGCCTCCCCCTGAGCCGCTGGCCCTGACGCTGACCTCCTCTCTTGACGTTGCCATCGGCCCGAACCCTAGCCCCCTTTTATTTTCTTTCTTTTTCTTTTTTCTGCTGTAAATTAATTATTTATGTAATATTTGTTTTTAATAATTTTTATTTTAATAACTATTTATGTAATAATTATTTATGTAATAATTTTTATTGTAATTATTACCGTTAACTGCAGGCTGTTGCGTTAATTGTCATTAATTGCGTTCGATTGCGTTAATTGTTGTTAATAGCGATGGTTGTCGTTAATTTCCATCAATTATGTTAATCGGTCATTAGTTGTCATTAAATGACCTTAATTGTCATTAATTGCATTAATTATCGTTAAACAGCATTAAGCACACCATTATTTACCTCCAGGGCATTTCAGATATTTTCTATCTCAGAATCTGCAGTCAACCTACCTAAAAGCCACACAACCAAACACTACACCTTTTCAGTTCAGCTGTGCAATTGTTCAGCTCTGTAACCCAGCCGAAAACCACTTTTCAAAAAAACTACAGTTATGCCAAACAAGCCCTAAATCACATGCCGGACTGCGAGAGCCGTGCAGCTGTCCATCACTCCCTTATTTTTTCCTCTTACTCCAATAGCTAAGCCGCCAATAGTTGCCATACTCAACTCGCACGCATAAGCATGAGCATGAGGCCGCCGGTCGTCCATCTTCTACCGGACAGTGCTACGCGCGAGGCTGTTTTGTATTGAGCCTTGACAATGTGAATTTTTTTTAATCCTTTTTATATTAATATTTTAAAGTTAATCCCTCATGAACTTTATTTCCAAATCTGACCCCTTTGGTCACGCCACCACCCTTGGAGTGTCCAAAGCGTACTGTCACGCCACCAGACGCGGCGTGACAAAACATGCCACGCGAGCCATCGGCCGCGCGCCGTGCCAGCGTGGAGGGCTTGTGTGGTATCTGTCACGCCGCGTCTGGTGGCGTGAAAATATTGTCTTGTCACGCCCCTAACATTGGCGTGACCATGGGTGACTTAAGTGCGGCCGCCGCTCCAGTTCTTCATTTTTCTCCCCAGCTCCTCATCCCCGCCGCTCCGACTTCTCTCCTCCCCAAATCCATCGTCGCCGCGCCGTCCTCAACTCCCGCCCGTCCCCTACGCCGGAGCTCGACCCCGTGCCATGCTCCTCCCTGCGCCGGCATCCCCACCCGCACCGGCCTCTCCTTTGCAACGTGAGGAGTTGCGGCGGCCCCGGCCCTTCCTGCGTCGGCCCCCTCCCCCCGCCCCGCGACGAGTCCTCCCCGCGGCGGCCCCAGCCTCCTCCCCGCGTCCTCCACTGCCGACCTCCTCCCCACCGCCGGCCTCCTCCCTGCGTCCTCCACTACCGGCCTCAATTCAGGTATTTGCAATGTGATTTATTTCATTTAGCTGGTGGGGTAAATGAATAAATTATAGTGCTCATCAATATACAATTGAACTACTAAAAACAACAAAGGCTGATGTATTTGATTCTCAATGTATATACATGGATTTCTGCTTTCCAAAAGCACGTTTCCATACATCAAACTAAGGTCTCACATAGCTTATCATTTAGGCTTGAATAGAGCTATTTTGAAAACCGCTGGGAGACCATTGTGATAATTTGCATGTCTGTTCAATGGGCACAAATGTTTCGACACATGTAGCAAATCTTGCATTTATTTTACATCAAGTGTCTGGTCAATCAAATAATCCCATTGGTGAACTACAATCACCCGACACTTTAAATGTTATGCTTTAATATGCTAAATGACTCACGGGAATAATAGATCTCGTCCAATAATATTTCTTCTTTTCACAACTTTGAAGATTGTAAACTAGAGTAATGTTGTTATTTTAATTTTCTCTAAAGTTTTAGCAAGTTTGTTTTGATTTCTAGATAATTGTTACAGAGATGGATATACAATGAATAGAGGCAAGCTGTTTTAAAAACTAAGGAATTATAACCCTTTCATTGCACTATGTTCATAAAGCTGAAGTGACATTTATTTTGAACAGTACGTTAGTTGAGAGCACACTCCCAAGAGAAAATTTTGAGATATATATCTCTGGGATGCTTGATCGGCCTGGAGAGTGTAGTTTCAAAGGGGAATTGACAGGTTGAGTTGATGAACCTTGTACAAAAGTTTAATGATGACATCGATGTTTGTTGCATTGGAGTGTTTCATTAGTAAGATCTCGCACCAGCTGACAAGAGCACATGTGCAACCGCAGTGCTACTTGTGGCTCCCTGTTCTTAGTCAATTGTAGTCTCCCTCAGTGCTACTTGTGGCTCCCTGTTCTTGACCTCTGTAAGACTGTGATGTGTTCAATTTGTGTTTCAATGTCAGTTAATCCCTTTGTTGCTACACTCTATAGTCTGGACTCTTTGTTCCTATATGTATTAAATTGCTTTGTCAGATACTAAATTTTTTGACATGCTACTATGCCCCCGTCACATTGGAATTTCCAAGTGTTATATTATATATCATCTCCTATGCCGTATTCTGTTTGGACATTTTTGTGCACCCTTTGACGTGCTGTTTCAGGAAAAGTATCTCTAATCTAGATTCTCTCTACAGTGTTTCTCTGTCGCGTCCTCCACCGCCGGCCTCCTCCCCGCGTCCTCCACCGCCAGCCTCCTCCCCGCGTCCTCCTCACGAGTTCCTGCCGCCCGTAAGGTATGAATACTCATGTGGTGAATGTGTTCATGTATTGAATACTTGTATGGAGAATACCCGATGTCATTGATGTCTCAGATGCATATTCATGTATTGAATACTTGTGTTGTGCCTCCTTGCTATGTGATGGTTGATTTATGAGGTGTGGTTTGGAGTGAGCAAAAATGCAGTGGATGGTAGAGTAGGTTATCGTGGGTTGGTAATGATAATGCTACTGATAGTGTTCTTCTCGGTGAAATGCTTAGTTCATATTGGTTAATTCTCTATTGGACAAAATGGCAGACGGTCTACTAGGATGGTGGTTTACCTTTGTTGGTATGGTTGTTTGCTCGAAATGGTAGAGCTAGGTGCTGTAGTGGTTCACAGATGCTGTGGTCATTCACTGGTGTCGTTCGTGCTCCTTTTGTCTTCCCCTAGTCTATTTGTTATTTGTGGTTTGTTTGAGATGAAATGATGGATTGTGGCTTTGTGAAGGTGTCTTATGAGGGGAAAGCTTATGGGGGGGAGAGGTTACAAACAATTGAGTTCCCGCGCCGGCCTCGTCCCCACGCCGGTCCCCTCCCCTGCGCCGGCGAGGTTAGAAATGACCTCTATAGAAATCAAATATAGGCTGAAGGCGAAAAAATATGACTTATCTCCTTTCTGCATATCATATTTCCCGAACGAGTGGTTCATGGCACTCCGAGCGTGTAGCTCTGGCGTACCCAGGAGCGAAGTCCTGGGCGTACTCAGGAATGAGCCCTGAGAGGTCACAAACATGTGGTTTGGGCGGTCTCGAAGCGGATCTCGGCGTGCACTCGCACGTGGATCCGTAGGTAGTGTAGGTCGCACTCGAAGGCAAGCTCGAGTGGTCCCAAACACGTGGTTTGGGCGGTCTCGAAACGGGATCTCGAGCGTGGTCGAGCACGAGAGACTCGGATAGTGTAGGATTTTGATCTTTTGCATCTCATTGTTTCTTGGTGTTATTCGTCCACGTGTATGGCCTAACACATCTCAATACAACGTAGTCTCTTCTAGAGAAATATGAGAGTTATAGATCACAAACCGCAATAAAGCTATTATGAACCATTAGTTTGTACCTTCGAATCGCAACTTTTGTTTTATGCAATGTTGATTACGATATTTCATACATATAGAATGCGGTACTGACTTTGCAATATTTTGTTGGATGTAGATGGATAAAGCTGTACATGTATTTACTGGTGGACCGATTAGCCAAATGGGTAGTGATGTCGACTTCAGTGGCATGGAAGTTACCGTCCTTTTGTTTCGCGAATCATCGGACTTTTGAACTCTTCTGAGTAGGATAAAGTCGATATTTCGATGGGATGAGCCTGGGGTCGTTGTCAGACTGCAGGGGCGATATGATGCTAGTGTGGGTTGTAAGGTGCACGCCTGTTTGGTGCCAATCTTGTCCGACGATGATTGGGACACATACAAGGATCTTGTGCTCACATCCCAGGTCCGTTCGTTGGAAGTGGCGGTGGAGAGAACAATCAACGTTGTTGAGAATTTGCCAGACAATTTGGATGTGGTGAATGGCAACACGGAGGAACTAGACCTTGATGTCCATAATTCTGGAGGCCCCCCAATGGAGGAGCAACCTTCGTCTGAATTCGTTAGCGTCAGTCCTACCAACCTTGCCCACGCATTATCGGTGGATCTGCCTGTTTCTTCCCCGCAACATGTTATTGACCCTGTGACTGATTATAATGGCACTGTAATGAACAACGAGCTTGAGGAGGAGTTGTTTCGTGAGGGAACAACCCGTGAAGTGGATTCCGACGAAGGATGGAGCTCGACCGAAAATGAGGCTGTCGCACCGCTTTTCTCCTCTGAGGAAGGGCGGGTTCTTCGCAGTGTTATGGGTGAGGTCCCGTTGGTGCACGCATTCGATGATGTCAGTATGGCTGATAAGGCGGTTTGTGCTAATGGGTTGAAGAACAGGAATGGCATTGCGGATCCGAGACCGACATAATACTAAGAACATGTTGTTTCCAACCTTGGAGGACATGAAGGTTTGGCTGCAAGAATACTCAGTGCGGCACCATCGTCCGTCCGTAGTGACACACTCCGATGTGAACAAGAGGTACACCGTGAGGTGCGAAAGGGGGTGCGGATGGAAGGTATGGGGCCGCAAAACTAGGGACAAACAATGGAAAATCGCGAACGTGAAGCAGCCTCACTCTTGTGGGACTGCTCGAGTGTCGGGGGAGCACCTTCAGGCGACCGCTAATTTCATTGCAAGACGTATTATCGGGGTTGTTGGTGTCAATCCTGATGTGACCATCGCCACCCTCGTTGGGCCTGGACGGATTGTTTGCATCGTCTCGGACAGGCACCGCGGGATTCTGAACGCTGTTAAGAGCAGACTAGATGGACACCCGGATGTGATGCATAAGTGGTGCATGCATCACTTAGCTGCTAAATTCTATAAGCAATGCAGTAGGGAAGATCTCACAAAAAAGTTCAAGCTGTTGTGCGGATGTTTAGAGAAGAGGGACTTCGAGGTCAAGTTGACGGAGCTTAGGGGATTGACCAACGAACGAGGTAATAAGTGGTTGGACGAGGTCTTGCAGCAGAAGACGAAGTGGGCACAGGCATACGATGAAGGTGGCTGTCGGTTTGGCATGATGACAACGAACATCTCAGAAGTGTTCAACAACGTTATTAAGGGCATCCGTGCTATGCCAGTTTCGGCTATCTTGGAGTACTCATTTCGAAAGACCAACTCATACTGACCAACGCACGACGAGATGGACCTCGCGGATCTAGATGGTGCACTGTCCCCTATGCAGCCGACTCAGGCCACGCCACGGCGCCGTAAACGGCGTGATCGCGCGGACATTAGTTCCGTAAACGTTGTCGAGGGCACGCGAGGCCAACACCCACCAGCGAGGTTCACACCGGGGTCGGATGCGCGCCGAAAGCGCAAGTGATGAAATGAATGTGTGTATGCATGTCTGTAGAGTTCATTTTGAATGAAATCAGATGACTGTTGGAAAGAAACTTTGTATGGTTATGTTCCAATGAAATTTCTGAGTTGACGGATGTTGAATGTTTAGTTAAATTTCTGAGTTGATGGATGTTGAATTACATGACTGATTTCATATTTGAATGATTGTTGGAATGACGATTGAGAGTTGACGGATGTTGAATGTTTAGTTAAATTACATGACTGATTTCTTATAGCTTTACATGTTTGAATGATTGTTCGAATGTCGATGGAATGAACTCAGTCTGAATGCATTTTGAGCATCAGTTGCTACTGTCACGCCACGCATACCGGTGTGACAAATGAGTCCTGTCATGCCAGGATAAATGGTGTGACAGGATTTAGTACCAGATCGAAGCCCTTTTCCCGCATCGCCTCTGGAATGTTCAGCAACTTGGCGTGACAACAATAGTGCCACGCCGTGCATACTGGCGTGGCAGTATGGTCCTGTCACGCTGGGATAAATGGCGTGACAGGACTTAGCACTAGATCAAAGCCCTTCTCCCGCATCGCCTCTGGAATGTTCAGCAACTTGGCATGACAACAATAGTGCCACGCCGTACATACTGGTGTGGCAGTATGGTCCTGTCACGCCGGGATGAATGGCATGACAGGACTTTAGCACCAGATTGAAGCCCTTCTCCCGCGTCGCCTCTGGAATGCTTAGCAACTTGGCGTGACAACAATAGTGCCACGCCGTGAATACTGGCGTGGCAATAGTCCTGTCACGCCTGGATTAATGGCGTGACAGGAGTTAGCACCAGGTTTCAGGTCTCAGGGTTTAGGTTTCTAGGTTTCAGGGTTTAGGTTTAGGTTTAGGTTTTTAGGTTTCAGGTCTCAGGGAGGTTTAGGTTTCTAGGTTTCAGGTCTTAGGGTTTAGGTTTTTAGGTTTCAGGTCTCAGGGTTTAGCTTTAGGGTTTTAGGTTTCAGGTCTTAGGGTTTAGGTTTTTAGGTTTCAGGCCTCAGGGTTTACCTTTAGGGTTTTCAGGTTTCATGTCTCATAGGTTTAGGTTTTTAGGTTTCAGGTCTCAGGGTTTAGGTTTAGGTTTTTAGGTTTCAGGTCTCAGTGTTTAGGTTTTTAGGTTTCATGTCTCAGGGTTTAGCTTTAGGGTTTTAGGGTTTAGACTTTTCAAATCGACTTGACAACCCTGACTCGTTCGTACAATGTATGTTTAATCAATGCATATCGACGCCTACAGCTTAATGCACACGACACATCGATGAAACAGTCCAGTAGATAGAAGGCAACCGCAATGACACATCGACCATTCAGTTACATGCTTTAGGAGATTGAAAATAATTGCGCATGTAAGGGAAAATCTTGAGATACAAGTTTCTCCGGCCGTGCCTAATGGTAGAAGGTGCCCCGCGCTACCCACATAGAGTGTTGTACAGGGGGGCACCTCGGACGTGGCTGGCCGTCGTTGTAGTGGCACGCACATATGCAGCTAGGGTTCGCGCAGCAGCATGTGGGGTCATAGGAACTTCTTATGTTCACGACCTCCTCGTTGCCCCTCTCGCGCTGCATCTGTTGGCGGAGGTCATCATTTTGCTCGTTGAGATCGTCAATCCGCGCCTCTAACTCAAAGATTCGGTTCCACAATGTATCCAGGTACACCGCAACATGTCGTTCATGGGGAGGATCGATCCAGCGAACAAAGTCGCATTTCACCATCTGCTGGAAAGGAGGGTTAACATGAAGTCTTTATTAGCAGTAACATAAAGGAAATAACTTACTAATTGTACCCCAGAGTGTGGGCATCGGAAGAAACGTCGTCCGCCATCGAAATGGTCGTCTAAGACCTGCACGACAGCGTCCTCCCTGTGTCCGCATTTTGGCCATACCGGTTGAGCACGCTTGTTCGGCATCAACCGGTAGTTAGGCCCGAAGTCCTCCCTCCTTTGGAGGGGAAGGTCTTGCTTCGGCGACCCCGGTTGGAATGGTCCCATTACTTTGTCTGCCATGGTATCTCGTGGTCCTACTTTCGGAGCGTGGGGCATGCATTTTATAGCCGTGGGGGAGGTTTATGAAGCGGGTAATGTGTTAGCTAGCAGCTACGCATGGTGATAAGACTAAACGGGGCAGCTTTGTGTAGTGATAAGACCAAAAGAGACAGCTTTGCGCAGTGACAAGACCACACGGGGCAGCTTTGCGCAGTGATAAGACCACACGGGGTAGCTTTGCGCAGTGACATGACCACACGGTGCAGCTTTGCGCAGTGATATGACCACACGGGGCAGCTTTGCGCAGTGACATGACCACACGGGGCAGCTTTGCGCAGTGACAAGACCAAACGGGGTAGCTTTGCGCAGTGACAAGACCAAATGAGATAGCTTTGCGCAGTGACAAAACCACACGGGGCAGCTTTGCGCAGTGATAAGACCAAAGGAGACAGCTTTGCGCAGTGACAAGACGACACGGGGCAGCTTTTCAGATCGACTTGACAACCCTGACCATCTCGCCAGCTTTTCAGATGGACATGACAACATTCTACCTCCTCAGCTTTTCAAAACTAAAAGACAGGACTCTGCATGAAATTAACCAGCTCCATGTCAACCATGGAGCTTATAAAAGGGGGTTGAACCAAACCCAACACTACACAATAGATACCCAGCTATGGACTCTTCGGCAAACTTCTACGCGAGGATGTTGCAGAAGCAAAAGTGGCTTAAGCAGAAGAGCAAACAGCTACAATACCCAGATTTTTCAATGAAAGATGTTCCAGTACCACCACGTTCTCCGATCCCGCAGTGTGTGTGTGGTGAACTAGCAGAAATCATTCAGTCCACACACCCAGCCACTGCCGCCCGGACATACTACACGTGCGGGCACCACCTCGTAAGCGTTTCTTTCGCGCGCATCGATTTTCGTTAACATTGAATTCCTTAAATTTTTAACTTCATCCCCACGTGATGGCAGCCTAAGATGCGCTACCACTTCTTCCAGTGGATTGATGGCCCAGAGATGTACGACAGGGCATTCATCCAGCAGAAGTACATGTTGAACTACTCGGTGCGGGCCGAGAACTTCGTGCGGTGGAAACCTTACGCATCGACCGCTGAGGAGGCACCGGCGAGCCCGATGAGTCGCCCGGTGTAATCCATATCGACGACGTGAGTTATGAAGAATTTACATCTTTATTACGTTTTTCACTGTACGGTGTACTTACATCATAGAATCGCAGGATATGGACGACTTCGACGTACCAGCCCGATGTGGACAGTCCCGCGACAAGGGCAAGGGAAAGGCTCATGCGGCTGAGCCCGGCCGCCACAGCGTATCCGGTCGCCCGGGCGTAATCCCTATCCACGACGTGAGTTATGAAGAATTTACATCATTCTTACGATTTTCACTATACGATGCACTTACATCATGGAATTGCAGGACATGGACGACTTCGACATACCAGCCCGACGTGGACAGTCCCGCGACAAGGGCAAAGGAAAGGCTCATGCAGTGAGCCCGGCCACACAACAGATCCGGCCGCCTCGCCTAATCCGTATCGACGACGTGAGTTATGAAGAATTAACATCTTTCTTACGATTTTCACTATACGGTGCACTTACATCATGGGATCACAGGACATAGACGACTTCGACATACCAACCCGATGTGGACAGTTCCGCGACAAGGGAAAGGGGAAGGCCGGCCAGGAGTTCAACGCCGTGCTAGCAAGGAAGGGAAAATGGCTCCGGTCCACGCATTAGGTCAGGTCATTACGTAGTAGTCCCCCGTCCTACCCCGCATGTTTTTTATTATCCCCTAAAGGCATGTATAGTTATATGGTCCGGATGCTTGTGTCGCAATGTACCGTAGTAGTAGCGAGGATGATTAAAGCAATTAGCCGAACCATCATGCCATGTCACTACGTATAACATGCTTCTGTCCGCGGACTCTAATGTAGTTCTGGTTCTGTATCTCCGCTAAGCCATCAAAGCAAGCCTATATTGCAAGTATGCCTATTCTAGTGGAATCCCAGAAAGAACCATTCGCACCGACATCGAATCCTTCATGTTTTAGGGCATCTTCATAATCACAACGAGCGTTCTCAACCCCTTCAATCATATTCTCTATAAGCTTCATAAAGTACTTCATCGACTGCCTACGTATATACGTTCAGACGACTTTATCGAGTATAGACTCCAATAGTTTGGACAACAAGTGTTTGAGCAGACAGTTTACTTGGACGACATCCTCAAGGTTATACCTCGTCTGATATTCTTATCAACCATCCTTTCTCTAAACGAATAAAATTATACAAAATTTATGGAAGCAACAACACTATGACGGGAGGCTCCACAAAAAGTTTCGTAATTTTCCTAAACTCATTTGCTATATTTTGAAATTATTACAAACAATACTGAATCATGATTTAAACCCGATTTCCGAGAAAAGGAAACCCTAATTTACAAACCTTCGTGCCCTTATTTCTTAATGAGCACCACCTATTATTCCAGTAGAATTTCTACGCATGTTTCCTCAGCGGTACTGTCTACCATATGTCCATACTTCCACACAAAAAAAATTATATGTTCATATAGGTATTTACTTTCAGTTAAAATGATGGTGTTATCTTTGGTTCACAGATACATTCTCTATTTTTAAGTTATGTATTGTTAAATGTTACATGTACATGGTGTTATGTATCACCGTAACTTCAATTATTTTTTATCTTTCAAAAGGTTTCAAATTCATAAATCAAATCCCTTTGTTTCCATCTTACCACCAAATCCTAATGTTCTAAATCCATAAATTAAGTCTGAACTAAATTCAACCATGAGCACCAACTTCAATTATCGCCATATAACATTACTGTCACGCCATATAATATGGCGTGACAAACCGACCTTGTCTCGCCATGGGATATGGCATGACCGATGCCACGCAAGCCCTCCACGCTGGCACGGCGCGCGGCTGAGGGCTTGCGTGGCATGTTTGGTCACGCCGCGTCTTGTGGCGTGACAGTACCCCTTGGTCACGCCAGGGGTGGTGGCGTAACCAAAGGGGTCAGAATTGGAAATAAAGTGCGCCGGGGGTTAACTTTAAAATAAAATTTGAAAAAGGATTAATTAATAAAAAAAATTCTGACAATGTTTGTGCCATTTTTAGGAAATTATGTGAAAGGAAATTAATGGTGTACTACGCAATTCCTTGGATACAAAAATTGCGATCTAGTTGTATCATAACTTTCAGAAGCATCAGCAGGATTCTGAGCTGATTTAGTTAGACAATGTGGTCTTAATATACAATCTGTGGGCGTTGTTAAAGACGAAAAAATGGCCTTCCTACCTATACTATATACGGCTAACTTATTTTAGTGCCAAAAGTTCATTGTAATTTATCATATTTATTAAGATGATGCAAAAGGTTTGTCGATGTTTTAATATTGAACTTATGACATGAATACTAAAAGAGGGGTCTCTTTGCTCGAGACTACACAGACATGAGACACAGAGAATTTAGATAGATTCGAACCTTCTTCTAAGAGAATAACAACTCTAATCTTGTGTTTATAATAAGAGAGAAGTTACCGAAGACTAATACTAATAGCTCATGTCTATTCTGTTACACGTGTCCTTGTCTCTGTCCACCGCCGTTATCCCTTATATAGCGTCTAAGAGGGGTGACAGTTGTCTATGTCAAGAGGTATCTCAACGGTTGATGAATTGTACATGTTGATAGCAGTAATTGTCAGAGAGACAATATCACACATTCGTCTTGCGGTTATGCCAGAGACAGATTAATATGAGCAGTTATACTAGAGAATAACGACACATATTAGCAACTCTGTGTAATTAAACACAACGTATGGAGTCCCTAGTCGATTAGGTCCACATGTCTGTGGTTCTTATCTGTAACAGCCCAAAATCCTTAAGTCGGATTAGTTGAGCATCTAATGTGTATTTGTGAAATTTCGGACTTTTAAAAACTTTTTGTTGTAAACCTTATGTTGAAAATCCTTGATTTTCAAAGACTAGGATTTTAAAACCTAGAATCCTTTACTCCTTCCATTCAAAGGCTCAAAATGAAACTTAAGCAAAACTAAAAAGTCTCCAATGTGGGAATATTTCAGTTAGATTCTATCTCCTTGTGAGACCCCGGTTTATTAAACTTGTAATACTTAACCTTCCACTGGTTCTAGTATCACAAATAGAATAACCCGCGTCTCGATGGATATGTGCTTCTCAGAAAATGCAGCACACATACATCATACCAAAGCGTGCATCAATTCCATACACAGAATATAATAAGTCTACCAAAAGACATACATAATATAAGTTATTACAACACAGCCGACCGGCCAAATGACAAGAGTATCAAATAACAGCGGAAGCAAAAGTTGCCATAAGATGGCTTAAACCAAAAGACGACCGGTTAGCCACATAACACCACAGGGCAACCGACCGGGCCGCCAAGCTAATCGCCCCAAACACTGCCACAGCACAACTCACAAAAGTGAGGCCCATCGGACTCACTTCCTTCCTCTGCATAATACAAGCAATGTAGGTGAGTACAAAATGTACTCGCAAGACTTACGAGTAACAAGCCTATACATAGCTACATGAAAGCTGTATCAAAGGAATGTGGTTATATGGTTCTTTGGACGCACAAAGCAAGTTTCATTTGCAATATTGTAATAGGTTGAAAGCAATTTAACAAATCAGTTTTACTTATTGAAATAACAGCGAGTAACAATATTTAAAGGTAACCACCTGGAAGTGACTAACCCATTAGCCACCACAAATAGCATGAATCCCTGATTCATACCACCCAGCAAGTTTTAATTTTAAAAGGTTGTAGTCTAACTCTTGAAAAGCTTATCCAAGCGTGTCCATAACCTAGGACGAGGCTATCGAATAGTTTGTAATCTCTGCAGGGGTGTACCAATGTACCCACACTTCAGACCGCCTTTTTGTCAAGCTATTAAACACACTTCCTTTGGTATGCCGGCACGGCTAAGTCCTACGAACCCTTTCCAATGGAATATGCTAATCAAGAGACGCACGTATGGGGGTTAATCCTTGGTGATCTGCCGACGAAATATGGATCACAAGGACCCATACGTGGAGCAGGACACACCGGCCTCGGCAAGTGCTCCCCTCCCCACAAACGCGTCCATGTTGCACATAATTAAATATGCAACCCACCACACGACTCATTAATTAACACACCCCAAAGTACTCAGCTAAGAGAGGTCTCATATCCCTCTAGTGTGGTTAGCACGCACAGAATGCTCGGATAACAGATACTCACAAGTAGTTCGGTCCTTAATTGACCCGGGCACCATTCCATTCACACCCAAAAGATCACACCATCTTACCATTGTGCCCAAGTCTAAATTGTTTTCATTTTCAATTTTAGTTTTGCAATTTAGACATAGCACAAGGCTGAAATATACAGATTATAACAGTTTGTGTGATCAAGGTTATCGACAAGTCGATAACCGCCCATTTCTACCGATAGCTAAGTATGGCTAAGCATAATGACACGTAAACTACTAAGTGACAAGGGTCCATCCAGCGAACCCAAAATCATAGCAAGTAACCCTAGGCTCAGTAGTAGAGGAATCAACATTTCCTACTGATAATGCAACTACTGGGCCAACTATCGACAATAGTTTAAAACAACATAGCAATGCATACATAGAATTTATAAACAACATATTAGAATTTGAAAATAGTAGGAACAATGCTACATCTGCTTGCCTTGCTGGAGTGCAGGATCTGATGGCTGTGGCTCAGAATTAATAACAATATTGTCTTCGGAACCTAACGCGAAAAGGCGATAAACCAATAAGAGCGAAGAACACCAAATAAACTCCAACAGCAAAAGACATCCAAATCTAATGAAATTTATACAGCAGCTAGAGAATGATTTTAGATAATTTTAGAAACAAAAATCATACAATTTGGACTTAACATGCAAAAGATATGGACAAAATACTCTTTCTCAGCCTAAAATCAACATAATTAATCACTGGTACTGTTCATGGCAAAATTTTCCAGAATGGTCTAAGGTCTGAAATTTTTATAGTAGGTAGGTTAACACATCCTAATAACAGCAAAGTTGAATTTACTAAATTTGGAGTTATAATGATTTAGTTATGATTGTTCTAAGTTGTAAATTTATTGCATGGCATTTTACAGAAACATAACTATGATTAAAACCTATTCCATGTTAAAGTGTATTAATAGAGGAAATTAACAAAATTGATTTTGCACAAATTGGATCTATACAGAAAAAGATATGCATTTTTCAAGTTTAAAACTATTTTTGGAATATTCAAAGTGACAGAAATCAAGTTATTTCTAGTTACACAATTTTCTGCTACTGAAATATGCCTAATTCCATTTTTATAATAAACTTAAGTGATAACAGAGTTTATTACAGTTGAAATTACCTAAAAAGGGTTTAAAATGAATTTGTTATGAATTTCTAAAGTTTTTATACCATTTTCAGTTGTGAAATAATTACTTACCGAAATACAGACAAACCTAATCCACAGAATAAGACGTGGACGCTTATCAACCCTCGATCTAAAATCCTACGGCTCACGCGCGCCGAGAATAGCGCACGCGCGCAACACCTAACAGAAGCTCACCGTTGGATCAAGATCCAACGGCTCACGCGAGGGAAGGCATCCGGACGGTGCGGTTGCTTGGGCCAATCACAGCCGCAGATCTGCAGATGGACGGTCCAGAGCACACCATCAGTCGGATGGTCCGAATGCACACGGGATCTCAGCCGTTGATCTCAAGATCGATGGTTAAGAATGATGGAGGCAACCGGAGGGTCCGAATGCACTCTAGATCTGGGCCGTTGATCACGGGATCGACGGTCCACAATCAACCAAGCGCTACGCACGGGGTTTAAGTGCGTGGAGAGGATTTTAAAGAGGACCCACATGTCAGAGAGACAGAGGGACAATTAAGACAGCGATTAATTACCAGGAACCAATGATTAGTGATTAACTAGCAATTAATGCGTCCTAACGACAGGCACAGATGTGATTTAAGAGACTAGAGGGCCCGCATGTTAGAGACCCAAAAGTGAATTTTCGACAGCGAACACCCCGACACATTAATTAACCAATAATTAGTCATTAATGATGTCGGAACAGCACGGAGTTGTGCCAGAGGATGATTTAAGGATGTTGGGCCCACTGGTCAGTGACTCAACGACATAGACTAAGACACCATTAATGAACTAATGATTAGCAATCACATAGCAATTAATATGCCTTAACCAAATGACGAAAACGGGAGTTCTTGCTGGCAAACTACCGAGGAACTTCCACGGCTTGTCGCCGGCGACACTAGCCGCGGCGGCACCGAACAAGGACTAAAATGGAATCGCAATAGCACTACGAACCTAATGGTGGCATTCTCGCCGGCGGTGAGAGACCAGAACGCCGGCTAGCCAAAAAATGGAATGGAGCTCTCACTGCTAAACGCGAAAATAGCAAAAAGCTCCGCTGCAGTCCAAAGAAGCGTGTGCCAGAGCCTCTAGGGACTAAAAAGAAGCTACCTTGATGAAGAGAAGCTTCAAAGATGGCCGCAGAAGCTGGTCCACGGTGGAGGCTCGCCGGACTTAGAGAAGAAAGGTTGAAAATGGCACCCTGAGCCAAATGAGTGATTCTAAAGCATCAATATAGCTTCATTATGGTCCACAGAAGCTACATGAGCAAGTAATTTGAAAATGAAGCACTCACCTGAGCTGAGGAAGAAGATGACCAATTTCAGCCGAATTTGAACAAACCCCAAATTGGACAATTCCTAAGAATCAAATCCAATATAAAGTGAGGGGAAATGCTCAAGATAGTAAGGAGATAAGAATAGGGTAAAGAAACGTGAAGGAGAACCACTAGAACACTAAGAACACCAATGGAGCTCTTCGGGTCAACAATGGCGATTTGGTGGTTTTGAGGAGTTAAGCTCCAATACTGTAAATGGAGCTTGAGGGTGGTCTAAAGAAACACCAGGAAGTGTGCTAGGTGCTTAAAAAGCTTTGAAGCCATTAGGGTTTGGACCTAAAGCTTTTCGGGCGGCAAAGCACAAAGCACCAGACGCGGCCGACAAGGAAAAAAGTTAGTAGATGTGTATTAGGGCATGGTACGGCCGAATGTGTCTCCCACGACCCTTACTGTCGACTAGGGCGGCCGTAGGAAGCACGATTTGACACTGCCATCACTACCCTACTGTTCATGCACGGCTAGAGGTTGAAGATGACCAGAGGAGAAGCTCGAGCGATCCCGAGCCCTACGATTAAAATTGGACGGCTGAGATTGCGCCACGCCTCTGAGGTTTAAAACACAACGAAGGAGATCGCATGCCCTAGGATTAGAAATGAACGGCTCAGATTGCCCCACGTCGCGAACGTGGTTTACAACAGAGGGACAAGCGAGCGTTGGATTTTAATCCAACGGCTCCGATTCAAACCAACAACTGGAGGGTCCGATCGTTTCAGAGGATCTGGACGGTTAGATGGGAATCCAACGGTTCAAATTTAACAGCGCAACCGGAAGGTCCGAATGTTTAAAAGCACAAGGGTCGCGCGATTAAGATCCAACGGTTGCGATATGACGTGTGATTTTAAAAGAGAGACTCGGTGCGGTTAGTTGACTGGACCGAGTCGATTGGCTCGAGCCCGAGTCTGACTCGAACCCAAAGCACAGTGAATTTAGGTTTTGACTTTCCAATTAGAACAGAGACTTTGGAGGATTTATTTGAGATAGCAAAACAACTCCAAAAATTATGAAATTTTTACAGGAGCTTGCTAACTCGGATATTAACCTTGTGTAGAATTTCCAGAGGTTTTTATACTGTGAATAAATCTCCAAAAACTCTGCAAGGCTCTGATGTCAGGTTTGACTGAAAGTCAAATAAGTTTGACTGCCCCCTAAAAATATTCATACAATTTCTAAAAATTGTGAAATTTTTCAGAGGGGCCACATACCATTACAGAAACTTAGGAAAAATATTTCCCAATGATGATCATAATATTTGACAAGATTGTTTTTGGGATATCATAGTTTGGATCAAATAGACTTGTGACATTGTATTTCCATAATCCCTTGTACAAGAATTGTTTGGTACAACAGGAAATACATGATGTAAGAAAAAGTTTTAATTCTTAGCCATTTTCTTACATTTGAAACACAAGTCCAATAATGGGATGTTACACTCCTCTCATATGCTTGTTTGGATTTTCTGAAATTTTTGAAGATTATTTGGTTCCTTGTTTATTTGCATATTTAAAATTGAGTTTGAATTTAAAACACAAACAAGTCATATGAACAGTGACAGAAAATATTTTTCCTAGGCTCTGTAACACCTTATAAACTCACCTACAAAAATTCACTATTTCTAGAATTAATTTACTATTTTTAAACAGATAGTCAAACCAGAAAATTAAAAGTCAAATACATAAAACAGGAACTTAGAAGAATTATTGGAAAAAATGCAGCACATGAAAAATTCTCAAAGAAATTATACATTGATATAACTAGTGTCAATAACCCTCCATAAAAATTTTAGAACTTTTGGAGTCGATATTCTACCTCTAAAAATTCCCTTTCTCTCTCAGCCTTTGTTTGCAAAATCTGGTTTACTGTTCCTCCGACCAGACCCGAGCCTAACCCGGACTCAACCGCACCCAGACCCGGGTCCGACTCCGGCTCGAACCACCCCACCGCCCCACTCACCTCTCTCACCTCACTCTCACTTACCTGAGGGGCCCGCTGGCCAGGGCTCTTCTTCCACGCGGCTTGGCGTCCAACGCCAGCTCGCCCGCGCTCAGAGCATTGTGGCAACTTCGTCGAGCTTCGCTCGCCAGCGCCACCAAACCACCCGCGGTTTTCTCGCGCGCCTCACCTCGGTCGCATCTTTCGCTGCTAGCCCATGCCCTGGGCGGCATTAAACGTCCGTCATCTCCCTCACCAGCTCGCCGTCACCGCTCCCGAGCGCATCGGTGCCGAGAGCTCCTCCTCTTCGAGTTTCTCCGCCGTTCCCGCCTATAAAAGGAGTTTCCCGAGCTCGCCTCACCCTTCTCCACTTCTCTGCTACTCCCTCTCCATCCGCCGTCCTCTCCGAGCTCATTTGAGCTCCAAGCCCCGAATGCCATCCGGCCATGGCAGCGCCGCCTCCAAGCTCCTCAACCGCACCGGTGACCCCCGGTCCTCCCTAGCCGCATCACGGCGAGCCCTACACCACAAGAAGGTCTTTTCCCTGGTTAATTTGGAGCTATCACCACTGAGGAGCCGCGCGCATGCCATCTTCTTCAGCTCCGGCTGAATCCGTTTCCTCCGCCGCCGCGTCTTCTCTAGCGAGCCCCAGCTCAATTACTTCCTCAGTGAGCATTCATTAGACTCCCTCTCCCTTATCTGATCACTCACTTGGGCTCTCATCCTCCCCAGGTCGCCGCCGTCGAGGACCACCCCGCGCCGACCATCGTTGCCATGGACAGCTCTCTCCGGCCGCTCTCTGCCTTCGTCGATTGCTCCGACATGTTCCAGGTACCTCACTGGTGCCCATGCGCGCCCTATTTTTTGCCCCCTCCCTCTCCGGCGCCGCCGCACCGTGTCACCTCCACGGCCGGCCGCCGCGTCCTATCGCCGCGCCGCCACAGTATCGGCCGAGCCCCAAAACCCCCACCCCTAGCTTCCTTTTACTCCGGGCAACCCATTTTTGGGTTCGCTTTTGTTGTACCACCACTCCTTCGCTGGCGATGAGCCGTGGCCTGAACCACCAGCAGCTCCTCTGTCCTGCAGCTTCATCTCTAAAGGTCCTCTCTGTACTCGAAAATAGAACTCTTTTGTTATATCAACTCTCTTGAACTAACAGATTTTGGGTATGTCAATTGATCACTCAAATCTAATGGATAAATGAAGGATGGATTAGATGTCTTAACAGTAGTCTTTTGGATGATCTGGAGAACAGAAAAGAGAAGGTGTGTTAAGGATGTTTTGTCAGTGAAACTCTTTTGTAGAAACCACTGTCTTTCACCTTCTAGTGTCAAAAAGGCCTTTTGAGTCACTCTTTTAACTTAGCAATTGGAAGTTAGAGTTTGTATTAATGCTTTTAGTCATTGGTTACTATCTAGACAGAAATGACCAAATCAGAAAAATCAGTACTGAAAGGGGGGAAATTTCAGAAATCATCAGAGGACAACCTTGATGATTGATAGTGGTTAGAAGAAAGGTTGAAATTTCAGTGAACCCTTTTTGCAAGACCACCTTTTGTCTCTACTAGTTATTGCTATGATTATCAACTAGGTCACACTTTTGTTTTAGCTAATCTGATGGTTGAAGTCTGATTTAAGTAGCACTTTAGTTCAGGTGGTTGTGCAGGTGTAGATATATGAACAGTAATCTGACAATTAGTAGATTTATCAAAAGGGCTAATACCCTGACTAGTTCCAGGGGTTAGAGGTTCTCCTACATTCTATTAGTTGAGTACTTATCCAACAGTAGCAATAACATGACAACTATCAGAATTTCCAATAGGTTTATGACCTGGTTAGTGCAGTAGTTAGATATGTTTCTGAGTCATCTAGTTGGTTGGACAATTATCCAGTAGTAGTAACCCAATCTTGAAAAATAAGCTCGCTTGGATCCTTATAAACAAACAGTGAAATCTATGATAATGTGAAAAATAAATGAGTTTGGAAAGAACAGTAAGAAGAAATTCTAACTAATTTAAATAAACTCCGAATCGATTAATTTTTGTTCCTAAATTTATAATCTATCAAAATTCATAATCTATCTTCTGTGTTATTAATTTTTGGATACTTTTGGAATCTTGGTGTTTATTTGATGTTTCTCGCTTTGTCGTTTCTTTTCGTTAGATGACGATGAATCGGGAGTGCAACAGAGATATTCATGTGAATGTCCAGAGTACTAGCAAGCAAAGGCAAGCAGATGTAGCATCATTTGATCATATTGCTCCTATTACTTTTAAAGTCTAATATCTTGTTTGCAAAAACTAAGTATGCATGCTTTTTATGTCAAAGTTAATTTTTGTCGATTAGAGGTAGCTAATCTCATTGCATAGTTTCCCTGAAATTGTTCACCCCTGCCACTGCCCTAGGTTATTATCCTCACTAGTGAATTAGAGCTCGGTGAATGATTTACGGTCTTGCTATTGTCTTTACGATATAATGCTTAGCAATGCTTAGATACCGGTAGAAATGAGCGGTTGTCGACTTAGTCGATGGCCTTGATCACAAAACTTACTATTGCTTATGATCTTTGTCTTGTGCCTTGTTTATTTGTGAAAACTAAAACTGAAAGCAAAATGATTTGGACTTGGGTACAATGGTAAGATGGTGTGCTTTTGGGTGTGACTGGAATGGTGCCCGAGTCAACAAGGACCGAACGTCTTGTTACACTAAACAAAGAATTTTTGCGTGCTAACCATACTAGAGGGTATGAGACCTCTCTTGACTAAGTACTTTGGGGGTGTTAATTAATGAGTCGCGTGGTGGGTTGTATATTTCTATACGCAACATAGACAAGTTTGTAGGGAGGGGAGCACCTGCAGTTGCTACGGCTGGGCTGGTGCATCCTACTCTACGTATGGGTCCTTGTGATCTATTTCGCCGGTAGGTCACTAAGGGTTAACCCCCATACGTGCGGCTCTTGATTAGCATTTTCCATTAGAAAGCGTCTCGTAGGACTTAGCCGTGCCGGCATACCAAAGGAAGTGTGCTTCATCTAGTGGCAAAAAGACGGTCTGAAGTGTGGGTACATTGGTACACCCCTGCAGGGTTCAAACTATTCGAATAGCCACGTCCTAGGTTATGGACACGTTTGGCAAGGTCTTTCAAGAGTTAGACTACAACCTTTTATATTAAAACTTGACATGGGGTGGTACGAATAGGTAATTTATGCTATTGTTGTGATGACTATTGGGTTAGTCATCTCCAGGATGTCTTTATGTTATTACTTATTGTATCACTGCTATTTATGCAAATAAAATTCAGATTGTTAAAACTGCCTTCAAACTATTACTTATTGCAAATAAAACTTGCTTTATGCTGAAAATAACCTTTGAGCCTTCTCCTTTGATTAAAGCCTGCATGTAGTAGTATCTAGGTTTGTTACTCGTAAGTCTTGCGAGTACATTCGTGTACTCACTGTTTGCTTGCATTTACTATTCTGGACAGCAGGTGTTGAGATCGAAATGGGTAAGGAATGATTGCGCAGGAACGTCAATTTGCTATAGTTTCAACCCAGTCGGTTGCCCTGTGGGTTATGGCAAGCCATTGGGTTTTCCTATATGGTGAATTCATGATTTTAATTCGCTTAATTTATCGCTTTCATTGCACTTGATTTTTATCTTGTTATTTGGCCGGTCGACCCTTTTGTGTGAAACTGAACCTGGTAAGTTCAATATGTTGTAAATTATAAAATTTTGATATTGTAATCTCTTGTGTATGGATTGATATTGATGTTGTGATGGTGTATGTGTACTTCTCCTGGGAGGTACATAATACACCGAGGCGCGGGATATTTTGTTTGTGATGCTAGAGTCAAGTGGATGGCTAAGTATTACAAGCTAAATACCCCGGGGTCTCACATTATCGACCATAGGGGTGGTCGTGAATAACCTAGTCATAGTAAAGCTTTACAACCATGAGGTGATCATAGTAGAATTTACGATCATAAGGTGATCGTGGTAGGACTTACAATCAATAAGTAGTCTTAGAAGAACTTACGACCATGAAGTGGTAGTAGAATGACTTATGACTATATAGGGTGGTCGTAGAATAGGTTACGACCACTAAGTGTTGATAATCTTCCTCATTGTTGATACTGAGGGGTATCTTTGAAGGTTATGTAAAGACATTATCATCTATAATGAATATTACATATAAATAATTTTATTAATTGAGGATTATTGTATATCACCCAAAAAGAAGAGCGCTTAAATACCACAATGTTTGTTCATTATAAAAAGAGTAAATTTTGCAAAACTACGGGTTTATTGTACAAACCATCAGAAAACTACATGTTTTAGCAACTATTTCACATTACTCCAAATTTAAGTGCTACATGTATCACAAAGCTACAGATTTTAGAAACCCCATTACACGTACTCATGTCTAACACACTGGGCCCACTTGACAGCCGCTATACCACCCTCACATCCCATTACGACCTATCCACATCATGCGCCACGCGTGCCTTGTCCAACCATGTCAATCTGCATTATGTGCCTTGGGGCTTCGCCTAAAGGGTTCGGCACATGAGAAAACTAATAGGGCGAGTCGTAGCTGATGCGTGGCGTGTGACATGGACAGAGCGTATTGGGATGTGAGGGTGGTATAGCAGCTGCCAAGTGAGCCCAGTGCATCAGATATGGGTACGTGCGACTGATTTCTAAAACCTACACCTTTGCAATACATGTAGCCCTTAAATCTGAACTTTTGTAATATAGTTACTAAAACCTGTAGTTTTTGATAGTTTGTATAACAAATATGTAGTTTTGCAAAATTTACTCTTATAAAAAAATCATGTGTAGAGCACACACAAATTACTACTCCCTCCGTTTTCACAATATAAGTTTCTATTATTGGGAAGCATCATCCCATAATATAAGTTTATTGTGGAGATCAAATGTGTAGTTATTATAATATTTCTAACATATATCCTCATATAATATGGATAAAGTGGATGAGTAATGAGAGTATGTTATTTAATAAGGTTACGAATAGTCCAATGTTATTAATTTTTTTATATTTAGTGTCAACTTATTATATAGTTACGATGGGCCTGTGCTTATACTTCGGGACAGATAAAGGGCATGTTTGGTTCGAAGCTTGAGAGCCGTGCCTGAGAAAAAGTGGTACCTGAGAGTAGTCTGAGAAGTAGATAATTTTTGTCTGGTCAAGGAAGTCTGAAGATGTGGTGTTTGGTTGGTGATACATGACTGGAGATAGAAAATACGTTTTTAGAACTAGAAAGCATAAAAACCGAAAATACGTTTTCTTCCCGTTCCTCTTCCTCTGTTCTTCCGGCCAACGAGGTGGAGATGGCTCGGTACCGGCGGGGACTCGTTGTCCACGACCGGAGAGGTCAAAAATGGGTTGCTAGCAGCGAGGAGCTTAGGATGACACGCTTGGGGAAGTAAATGAACACGCCGGCGAGGAGATAGACGGAGGAGGCGGTTGCCGGTTTTGGGGAGGACAAGGTCGGCGGCGGCTCGGTGACACTCCGATGAATATGATGGGAGCACGACGTAGAATGCAGACACGCGATTCCAACGGTGAAGATGGCACAGGCGGAGGACGATTGACTGCGGCGGAATGCGGCGGAGAAGAGCTCACGGCAACGGCGGCAAGTCAGCAGATTGCGGTGAGATGGAGGCAAAGCCGGGGCCAACGGCATGGGGCTTTTGGAGAGGAGCTCGGGGCGAAGAAGATGACACGCTCGGGGAAGTAAACGAACTCACTGGCGAGGAGATCAACGGAGGAGGCGGCGGCCGGCTTTGGGGAGGACGATGTCGGTGGTGGCTCGATGACGCTCGGACGAAGATGACGGGAGCACGACATAGAACGCGGACACGCAATTCCAACATTGAAGAGGGAACGGACGAAGGACGATGGACGACAGCGGAATGCGATGGAGAAGAGCTCCCGGTAGCGGCGGCTTGTCGCCGGATTACGTCGAGACGAAGGCGAAACAGGGGTCGGCGCCATTGAAAGCATCTAGGCCCCTAAAAAGTGTTTTGGTATTTAATGACAATATTTTTTATGGGACTAATGTGATTATTGAGTGTTTAAAAAGGTTTAGTCCTAGTGATGAACACAACTACTAGGAAATGTATGCTTGAGGACAACATGAAGATCAATATGGCTCAAAGACAAGATACAAGTAGTTTAGGATCTCTTTCTGTTTACCGGTCTCAGGAGAATTGGTTGTGAGACCGGATTATAGGTTAGATGCCATACTATTAAGAGGAATCACAACTAGTAACTTGATAACATGTTCCTAAGCACAATGGATCAATCTAGGAGCATACATACTTTTGGAGGTTATGTTGAAAAAAAAATCTCTGGTGTTTCTCAAGTGAAACAGTAGTATCAAAGTATACTTGGCGGAACTACCGCTCAACGGTAGTACCGCAGTGTACTTGGCGGAACTACCACTCAATAGCAAGAAGTGTTCCAAGACGTGTGGTCAAAAACCCCTGTTCCGTAAAAGTTAAAATGTTTTTTGGGGTTTCTTTAAGAGCTGTTATGTGTATTTTTTTTATGCGGTTGTACCGATGTTCAAATTGCGGAACTACTGCTTGGCGGTAGCACTGATCTTTGTGCGGTACGTTTTTTCCAGAACACTTGTTATTTGGAATCTGTTTGCTCTCTCGAGGAACGGTAGTACCGCAGTGCTTTTAGCGGAACTACCGCATCTCCGGTACATCCGAAATAAGTGGTGGTACGTTTTTTACAGAACGTATGTTTTTTGGAATTGATTTGATCTTTTGTGGAACGGTAGTACCAGAGTGCAACTCGCAGAACTACCGCATTCCCGGTTCTTCCATTGGTTAAGTAGCGGTACGTTTTTTCTAGTACTAATGTTTTTTGAACTCAAGTTAAACGAAAGTACCTGCTCTTAATCGGAACCTCCGCTAAAACGGAACTACCGCATGATAGTTGGCGGTAGTACCGTGCCGAACTTCAAACGGCTTTGTCAGAACATTTAATGCTTGTCTGCGCTAGCCGTTACGAACCGCTTTTGGGATAGTACTGTATCTGGCCGCTCAATGGCGATGCTCGCCGCTTATATCGCTTTTTCTTTGTAATTTGGTCCTAGCTGTCGTATTGGTTGTGGGGGCTATAAATACCACTTCACCTGCTCTTGGACAGAATAAGTGCTTACACATTTATATTTTTGAGCTAAGAGCATTCATTCCACACCTCATTTACACTTATGCATTCATTGTGAGGTTGTTGAGCAAAACTTCAAGTGCATTCTTTCTAGTTTGGTCTATTGTACTTGAGTGCTGTCAAGCAAAGATTGTGATTTATTACTCTTAGTGTTGTTAGCACCTAGACGGCTTGGCGGGAGTTTGCACGTGATCTCTTTAAGAAGATTGTGAAAAGACTCGGTGCCAATTGTGAGTGGTTCGTGTTCACCATCTCCGGAGTGGAGAAAGAACAACTACCAGTGAAATCGAGGGAAGGCTTAATTCGTGGAGCCGGCTTGATTGATTCAAGCTTCCTCAACGTGGATTAGTGAAGACTTAGATCTTCGATACCACAGGAAAAACTTCATTGTCCTCACTGTGATTATTTCCTGTCTTTACTTTCTGCTTTTACAATTTTAGCTTCTCTACTTTGATTTATGTGTTTAGTTAGAATTGCATTTTGTATTGACTTTGCTTCACTGTCCTGAGTAGCTGTTTAGTTCTACCTGCTTGTTTCTATACTGCTCTGTTAGAACTGTGTTGCGAAAAGTTTAAATTGATCGATTAAATTTAAAAACTTTATATTCATATCATTCTAGTCGGTTATTCTTGATCCTACAGCTATGAAACTTTTGGAGAGGAGCTCGGAGTGATGACTGTGACACGGATGACCAGGACAGGGGAGGGGCCAGGAGAAGTGGAGACGCTCGGTGGAGAGGCGAAGGTGCACTGGGAAGACAAAGGCGTGCGGGGAGACGCTCTCAGGCGTTCGATTTGGGCGTCGAGACCTAGACTCCGCCCCTGACAGAAATGTGCGCTCAGGATGTGAACTAAACGCTACCCCGATATGTACCTGATAGCGTCGTGGCCAGGCGAGCGGGTGCCGCCGAAGTAGACATCAAACTATCGATCCCTCTCCGGTCCCCTCCCACACTACAGTAACAGCCATCCACCATGTTCGCCTCCATCAGCCGGCGGCGGCTCGTCCTCCGCCTCCGCCACTGCCAAATCCCCGGCGGCACAAACCCCCTCCAGTCCAACCCCATCGCCATTCCTCTCTCCCGCAGCTACTCTTCAACCGCCGTCGCCGGCGGCCCCAACTCCGAGCCCTGCCCCGCCACCACCTCCTACCTGATCTCCTGCGGCCTCTCCCCCGCCGCCGCCGCCGCCACCGCCCGCATCCTCCGCATCCGGTCCACCGCCAAGGCCGACGCCGTCTGCGCCCTCCTCCGCCGCTACGGCTTCTCCGACGCAGACATCGCCCGGGTGGCCCGCAGTGCCCCACTGCCCTCTCCGTTGATCCCGACCGGATCATCCGTCCCAAGCTCGACTTCTTCGCCTCCCTGGGCTTCGAGCCCCGCAAGCTCGCTTCCGCTCCCCTCCTCCTCGCGCGCAGCCTCGACAAGCACCTCGTTCCCTGCATCCAGTTCCTCCGCGGCATCATTGGCACCGACGACGACATCCGCCTCGGCTTAACCCGCATCCCCCGCGCCCTCATGGTCGACCTCGAAAAAAACATGCGCCCCGCCGTAGAAGCCCTCCGCCGCCACGGCCTCACGGAGAAGGCCATTTCAAAACTCCTCGTCATTCAGATGGGCGTCCTTATGATATCGCCGGCCCGCATCAGCCAGATCTTTGAGGAACTCAAGACGCTCGGTCTGTGCATCACGGACAATCGCTTCCTCTACTGCTTCCGTGCGATATGCAGCGTTAAGAGGGAGACATGGCTGCGGAAGCTGGCGGTGTACCGTAGCTTCGGGTTGTCCGAGGGTGAGGTGCTTAAGGCCTTCAAGACGCAGCCCACGATACTACTTTTCGCGGATGAGAGCATAAAAAAGAAGCTCCGGTTCTTCCTTGACGAGTTGAAGCTTGAATCAAGTGATGTAATGGGGCGCCCTGTGATTCTAGGGTATAGCTTGGAGAAGACCATCCTGCCAAGGTGCACCGTGCTGAGTGTGTTGATGAGGGAGGGGAAGATTGGACGAGATATCAAGTTGCTTCCGGCATTGCTTGGCAATTCCAGGATTTTCTCGGTGAGGTATGTATTGAGGTATGCTAACGATGTGCCAGATGTTGTTAAGGCATATGAGGGTAAGATTATATTTGAAGGATTCTGTGATAGAGATATTTAAGTTCTACTGAAGCCAAGAGGCCAGTCTTCCAGAATGAAATCACTCTAGGTTAGGCTCTCTGTTTCCAATGCCAATGCTGAGAGATCAAGGCATGTTATGATTCTAACACTGTTTCTTTGAGCGGTGTTGCCCCACTGTTGGCCCGTGTTTACTCAGTATCATCTACATTTGTAGTTTAGCAGTTGCCATTTTGCGTCCTGTGGTCTATAAAAAATCTAGAAACAAGGATGTTTTGCTGTTCTCGAAGTTGCTTGATCTGGACATCTAGTATGTTGAACCGGTTCATTCCTGTTTATGCTTGTTAGGCACATTATTCCAATATATGTGATTTGCGAACATTACACAGGAATGTAGTTAGTTTTGATTTTCAACCCGTGTTCTTTCTACTACCCAGCTGAAGTCTTTGTGGTTCTTTCAAATAGATAAAATCATCGTTTTATTGAGAGTAGAGAACTTCCATGCCTAAATTGGTCTCTCCCTAGATGTAATGTGTGCACCGTCTGACTTTTGCATGTAAGTCCTTGAGGCCATTAATAAGTGCAAGCTGGTAGTTCCATGTATAAAATGGTTCATGTGGCTGTGATGAACATGAACTTAAAATGTTGGTCTGTTCATGTACTGATGTACAGTAATATTACATATGAAAATGCCTACTCTAGAGTGAAGTCCCACTTCCTGGGCCGTTTTTCACTTTTTCTACGATGCCAGCGCTCTTGAAGCTGGATGGATGGTCATAGTGGACATAAGGTGATCCATTTCCTTCAGGTTGTATTGTATCAACTGCATCAGAAAAGTATTAGGAATCGGCACAAGGCCCTGCAAACCCTAAGAGACAAAGCACTAAACTTATTTGCCTTGCTCCGAATTACCAAATGAGCGGAGTAGCTTTCAAATCCTCTCTATTAATTCATCAGTAAAATACTTAAGAAATAGCATCTTGGTATGTGAATGAATGTTAGACCTGATTGAGGGCAGGATGAACGACCACTTTGCCACCGTCCATGGGAAGAGAAACAGTGTGTTTGACAATCACCGTCACACAATTTGTGCTCTACACTCTCCAAGCTTGGGCACTCGCCGTGCGCCCACCAGAACCCACATATAACGTGAAGGTTATGATTTGACATGTGCTAATCTGCGTTATGTGATCTCTAAGAATGTTCGGAACCTTTGATGTTCTTGAAATTACTTGCAGGGTTGCAAACAGTTCTTATGAGATGCAAACTTTTGTGAGGAACTTGCTCAGAGTTCGAAAATATCCTTCGTAATAATGTTTAGTTGAAGTTTTATTCAGTCTTTTAGAAAGAAACGAGATACCCATTTTGGTTTAGAGCTGAGGGCTTACAAATTGTAGTTGGTTCATTAATAGTCTGAACTGTTGCACACCATTTGAATACTTGAAGGCCTTGTAGACCTCGAGACCAGATGTTATTTTAGGTCCAGGACTCCAGGAAGGTGTACCTTATTTATTTACATTTGTGATACGAGTTTTTGGCTTTAATGACCCCGATTGCTTGCGAAATAGCAAATCTAGTCCCTTCAGATATCAAAGCCAAAAATAGCACTGCAGAATCGCCAGTAGATGATATGTGTGAAGCCCATGCGCCAGGCGGCCGGACATGCCACTCCCAAGTCAAGGGAGGGGACTTCCCTCGTCCACATACCCATGGGCCGAACGTCTCTGTTGTAATTATATAGTTCTAATTAATTTATTTATAATTAATTAGTCGTAATTGAGTAGTTGTACTTTTTGTAATTAATTAGTCGTAGTTAATTAGTGGTAGTTAAATATTCTTAGTTAATTAGTCGTAATTAAATATTCTAAATTAATTAGTTGTAATTAATTAGTCATATTTAGTTAGTCCAAATAAATTAGTCGTGGATAATTAGTCGTAAGGATTAGTATTTTTTCAGGAATTTAGTAGTTTTTTATGCACAGATTAGGTTAAATTTGTACATAAAGATTACTGAAGTGTATATTTTGGGGAGGTAGGAAAATATAGACTAAATAGTGCGACATATTTATTTGATTGTGTATAGTAAAAAATGGTAAATTGCTTCTAACATATGCATTGAATTGTTGTGGCTTTAGATAATATCGAATATGCAAAACTTACTTGTGTTTTTTAGCGACAGTCTCGTACGAGATGGACTAGGTGAGTTGGACATATCAAGATGCCTAATCAGTGTCTACTTAACAACATGTTGTAATCTTTAACCGTTTGTACTAATAAATTAACATTTCGGAAAAGCCCAAAACTCGCATTCCAAATATAGTGTATGAAATCATGCGTTTTCTTTGTATGTCTGACTTTCTATGTATTATCACATGTACTAAAAATTTATTGTCATATAAAATCATGCGTTGTATTGTCATATGCACCATAAATTAATTACGCGTCAAAATCACTGCATGAAATCGTGTGTGATATTATTAATTTAGCTGTAATTAATTTATCGTGCATGTGATTAATTCATGAACGTCCGCTAGAATGTAATTAATTTATGGTGCATGAGATAATAAAGCGCACGATTTCATGTGATAATAAATTTTTGGTACGTGTGATAATACATAAAAAAAAAATGGTAAGGCATACAAGGAAAGCACATGATTTCATATGCCCTATTTGAAACGCAAGTTGTTGGCTTTTCTAAAATATTAATTTATTAGTGCAAATGGTTAAGGATTACAACATGTTGTTAAGTAGAGACACTTATTAAGCATCTTGATATGTCCAACCCACCCGGTCTGCCTCGTACGATACCGTCACCAAAAAACACAAGCAAAGTAAGTCTTGCATGTTCGACATAAGCTAAAGTCACAACAATCCAATGCATATGTTAGGAGAAATTCACCGTTCTTTAATATACATGATCAAATAAACAAGTCAGATTATTTAGTCTGCATTTACCTACCTCCCAAACTAACTGCACTTCGGTAATCCTTATATACAAATTTAACCTAATTAGTGCATAATAAAAAAATACTAAATTTTTGGAAAAAAAAACTATTAATACTCACGACTAATTAATTAAGAATATTTAACTACAATTAATTAACTGCCACTAATTAATTATGAAAAATTACGACTACTTAATTATAAACAAATTAATTATAACAGGGCCGTCCGGGTTAGGGGTGTGTGGACGAGGGAAGTCCCCTCCCCGTGCGCATGGAATTGGGAAGTCCTCTTCCCTGGCGCATGGAATTGGCGTGTCCGGCCGCCTGGCGCACGGACTTGACATATATCGTCTGCCGGTGAGTCCACGGTGCTATTTTTGACTTTGATCTCCGAAGAGAGCTAAATTTGCTATTTCGCGTGCAAACATTGTTATTTAAGCCAAAAACTCGTAATGCTCTTCTTTTAATGGTTTTTTAAGTTTTGTAACCTCGTCTTTGAACGGTGGCTCTTATATTTTGAAACACAGCAGTGACACATGTTTTGCATGCGTTTTCACTGAAATTTTCTTGAAAGGTGGTATTTTTTTTCAAGCGATGATTTGGATTTCACAATTACTAGCATAGCAAATGGTTATTCATCAACTTTATAGTTGGTCTCTTGTCATCTGTGAGGCACTAAGGCTGCAATGGAATTTGATTTGTCAGTCGTCACTTGTTCATGTTGCTACGGTCAGTGCTTCTCAGTTCTCCACTCACCGAAACGGCTAGGCTTATTCTCTCTTTTAACCAACTGGATCGCAACTTGAGGCACCGTGGAAGCTTCAGTCGTAGACTCGAGGCTGTGTGTTGCAGTTGCGGACTTGCGGCACCAGTCCAAAGTGATCCGGTCACGCGGCGAGTTCTTCCCACGTTGAGGATGGTTAGAATGGTAGAATCTAGTAGGTTTCATTTGAATCGTCCTGAAAAGAACTGGCCCGTAACCGTTCGATCGGTGTGGTATATCATATATGTGCCAATTGGTTAGATGAGCATTAAGACGTGTAGAAGACTAACATTCCTTCTGGTAACTAAGTCACTCATGAGTGGCGTTTTGGACATCGACACTGTAACACCCCGATTTTTAGAATTAGAATGTTAACATTTAATTTGACGATCTATTAAATTTTTACTGTGTTTTAAAATCGTTCCGGTGTTTAATTAAAATGTTGCTATAAAAATCAAATTGAATTAATTAAAATGTTACATTTTAGTTAAATCGAATTGTTTGAAAGACTGCTTTTAAAAATTTAAATTATTTCAAATTCTTGTTTTAGCGTGCATATCAAAAATCATGACATATCATTCATTCATATAATTGCTATCATTTTCGGTTTGATCGACTGCAGATGAAACGTTTGTGTGACCCATCGTTTGACTACCATTTCTCTTTTCCTTCCATCTCCTCATGCACTGCCATTTCTTCCCTTAACATCCACCTCCCACCACTCATTGCCATTTCCTATCCCAGCCGAACACAACCACTCACTCACACTGCCATTTTTTATTATCTATCTCACTGCCAACTTTCAAACCCCCACTCACTACCAATTCATTTCCAACAGAGCATCACTGCATTTCCCATCTCCTGCCCCCAGCCGAACAGCCCCATCACCATGCCATTTTTTTTTTATGTTACCTCACTGTCATCTTTATTTCTAACCCAAAGCACTCACTGCCATACTGTATCCAACATGCAAAAGCACTACCATTCATTTCCTTCTCCCAACCGAACAGCACCATCTCTGCCATCTTTTCTCCCCAACACCCAAAGTCATATGCCACTGCCCATATGACCATATCACCCCACTCCCCCATTTCTTTATTCACCCAGCCAGTGACGAATCGAGAATAAAAATAGAGGGTGAGCTCAAAGTCTCAAATGGCTAAACTAATTTAAAATAAAAATAGTCTTGTGCAATCAAATTTATACATGAATAAAAGCAAAGCAAAGCAAAAAAAAATACAATAAAGATACATCGCTAATGGAAAGTGCATCTCCAAAATATGTAAATATGATTTCAGTGGGTTACAACCTGTACGTAAAAAATTATAAAAAATAGTGATACAATTTCACATTGTACTTAAATGATAATGAACATTCGAAATAAAAGAACCATACCATCAAGGTGCTAGCTTGAATCATGACTTTCACATTGTACTTAAATGATCATGAACATTCGAAATTAGTGACTGGCAATAATTTTATTCGGATTAAATTCTAGTCGAGGCTTCTTTGGTTGAGTTGCGCTCTCATCGGTTGGAGGAGTACTACATGAATTGCTTGTGAAATAATTATGCAAAGTTCGTTTCTCCATAATTGCAAACCTATGAATAAATTACTAATTGGATATATACCACACTATATTCTAACACACAAATAAATTGCTAATTAAGTAATGAATTGACACTCAAATATACCTCAGTCCTCTGATCCTCTCCTCAGCTCCCGATTCCAGTCGCCCGGCCAGTCCTCAGCAGCTTAGCTCCCAAATCCCACTCACTCAATCCTCAGCTCAACTCCTCACTCCTTAGCTTCCACCACTCCTCGGCGCATCGGCCAGTCCCCACTCGGCCACTCCCGGCTCCGGCGCTCCCCACTCCCACATCGGCAGACGACGCCCGCCCCAGTTCACCACAACGCACAGCCCCCCTCCAGCCTCGCGCCCTCGCCGACCTCCTCTCCCCAGCTCCTCCGGGCTCCCCCGACCGGCTCCCTCAGCTCCTCCGCAGGCCGTAGCTCCTCGGTCAGCTCGCCTCCGCTGCTCTGCCTCACCTCCTACGAGATCCGGCCACCGGTGATCCGTGGGCGGCGGAAGCTCGCCTGGCCAGCTCCTCCTCGTCTGCTCGGCTCCTCCGGCCTCGGCGGCGCCTCGGCCCTCAGGTGCGTAACGCGTTCTCTCATCACTCCTCAGATCTCTCGATTGGGGATTCGATTGGGGAACATGAGCTGTAGTGGTGGGGGATGTCAGGATGTGGGATCTGGGATGGACCATGGATGTGAGCAGGTGGGCCGAGTGGGCTTGGCTTCTGCAAAGGCCTGCGTAGGAACGTCTGATTTCTCCTTTCTTCTCCTTCTGCACTTCTGCAAAACGAGGTTGAGCGCTGAGGGCTCTCGGCCAGGGCCATCGCCAGCTGGAGCCTGGAGGTTGGGGTTGATTGGGGCCGGGGGGAGGGGGTGTTCCGACGCCAGCGGAGGGGAGGCTGAAGTCGCCCTGCACCCGCCGAACCATCCCCTCCCACTCAGTCATCTTCTTCCCCAAACAGCACCACCATTACCATTTATTTCTTCTTCTCAAGCACAAGCTCACCTCATCTTCTCTCCTCTCAACCCCATCCAAGAACCACAAATCATGCAATGCATGTCATACCACCATGTTTCCCATCACATAAGCTGTCCATTTATACAAGAATTGTTTGCATGCACAGTCGATTGAGTGATTTGGAGAAAAGAGAGGAGGAGCAATAGTGGAGAGTGCTTGCTGCGGCTAGTAAAAAGAAGAGAGAGGGAGCAGTGCGTGCATGAAGATACACTATGCTGGTGGCTTGCACCAGCTCAGCATGCAGCGGCGCACGGCAGGCAACGGCCAGTGGCACTGCGGCCAAGCCAAGCTCCATCAGGCACGCATGCAGCAGCTTGGGCGGATCCATGCGGTGGCCATGGCGGCACTAGGCACACTGACCGGAGCTAGCTGCAGCGACAGCCTAGCTCGACGGCGCGGCGCCAGGGAGGGCACAGCCGACTGTTG
The DNA here is from genome assembly GCA_036346255.1 of Ampelocalamus luodianensis. Taxonomy (NCBI): domain Eukaryota; kingdom Viridiplantae; phylum Streptophyta; class Magnoliopsida; order Poales; family Poaceae; genus Ampelocalamus; species Ampelocalamus luodianensis. The sequence continues at coordinate 27,927,961 of CM070625.1, forward strand.
GCACACAGTAGCAGCAGTCCATGGCGTCTAGGGAGGAGTTGAGGACGTGAGGTGAGGCAGAGCGGTGGAAGCAGCGACACGGCGGCACTGCAGCCCGGCGTGAAGATGAGGGCGTCGAGGCGCTGCCCATGCGGCTGTGCTTGGCACTGTCGGCCAGCTGCAGCCCGGCGTGTTGTGTGGTGCAACGGCTGAGGGTGACAGCACGGCGGAGCTCGGCGTGGCGCGATGCCAAGGCGGAGGTGGCCGAGCCTGGGGCGACCGAGGTGAGGAGGCAAGGCCGACGGAGCTACGGCACGTCGCAGTGGTTTGCCAGCAGCGACAAGACACATGCTCGCTGCTACGCGGTGGCACTGAGATGGCAGATGTCGGGACCCAGAATTACGATTCTCGAACCCTCTGTGTATACTGCACTAGTCCAGGATCACGCTAGTGCACACAGGGTTAACATAGGTAAATATCGATCCACACAAGCGATAAATAAAATAAACGATTATTTTGAATAACAAATAAGGGTTTTGACCTTATGGTCGAGTTTACACTTATTAAGCCACGCAGGGCTAACAGGAAATAAACAGCAGCGGAACGGAAAACTCCAGCGTAGATCCCACCAATTCACCACAGCAACCGATCGATCTAGACCTTAACAAACGATCGGCCTTGGCGAACTCCTCCTCGAAAGCAAAGTAGACTCCTCCACTTCGTAGGTTTGGGCGTAAGTTTTACAACAAGCGTGAGTACACAACCGTACTCGCAAATCATACCACTGAATGCAATGTATAGATGCAGGCTTATTCCAAAGAAAAAGGCTATTGTGGTTCTTTTGCATAAAAGCAACATTTGCAATTGAATATGAATAATAGATTGAAAGCATAATTCAAAACAGATAAACAATATTAATTTAACATTGTTTTCACAAAGACACAAACTAAATGATTATTTCACATAGCCATATGATTAAGGTCACACACTCCCATCCCAATATTTTATGAAAACTACCCTCGTGTGAAATCCCGAGCATGTCCATGATCATGACGCGCTATTCAAATAGATTGTTTAACACTCTGCAGAGGTTGTACACTTTACCCACAAGATGCAATCAACTGGATCAGAGCTGATCACAACAAAACCTTTCAGAAACTTCATCTCAACATTGACACTCCCGATGTGCTTACAAACCGCTATGCCAACCCTAACGAAGTGCTTTGGCATAACACACATCGTTGGACAGGGAAGCGACGAATCGTCCCACGATGTGAGCCGCCACTGAGGCTGAAACACACCTCCACCCTGGCACATAGCCTAACCTACAGCCTGAGTAATCAATGCCAAGAATCCATAACCTACTAAGTTAGGCCCGTCCCATACCAGGCATGTGGTCGTACAGTAAGGCTCAGTTCAATGGCGCACAAAGTTAAGTCCTTAATTGACCAAGGCAAGACTTTCATTTTCTAACTAGATCACAAAGATTATCATTCCCATCACAAAGTCCACCATATCACACAGCTTACACCACTTGCCTCAGTCTAAATCCTTTACCACCCAGTTGGTTTTAGTGCAACGCATGCCATCACGAAGTAATAACACATAGCACACAGTTTTACACAAAGTTCCATAGTCACTTAGTCATAGTTCATATTTGCAACTTTCATGAGATGTGAGACTCGTAGCATGGCTAAGCAATTGTACTCGCATCTAACCAACCCACGTTGGTGCTATAATATTACCAACTAATAACCAATCTAGGGTGACAAGGAATTATGACATACAAGGCCAAGGTGTGATAACAATTTGGATAATAACTATGCCCAAAGCATTTAAATAAATAATTAAAGTAGAATGCAATAATTTAACACAAAGTAATTTGAAAACTGGGTTCAAGATGATCAAAGGTATGACTTGCCTTGGAAAAGGTCTATGTACTGGTCTTGATCTTGGGGTGCTCCTTCTTCCACAAAATTCCCGACGAATCGACGCTCTACTGCAAAACGAAACAAAAATAAACAAAACAAATAAATAACAGAGGCAAAACAAACTCCAAAAATAAATAAAAACACAGATAAATAGAGCTTGAATTTAGACAAATTTAGGAATTTGAATGGGCTCAATCGAGTTAGGATGCAAAAGTTATGAGCTCGGAAGTTTAAATCTAAAAGAAACCTAATTTGGATTTTCGAATTTCCGAATTATTTCTTATGAAAAATCGGATTATTGCGCAAAGTCGGCGTCGTGGAGATGTTCGGACGGGGTGACAAAGTCCCGGCAGTGGGTCCCACCGCCGGTGACTTGTGCACCGTGGACCAAGTCCACGCTAGATGGATCTAGGTTAGGGTGGCGAGGTGGCACGCGGCCGCCGACGAGGCTAGTGACTGGGCGACACGCGAGCGCAAAGGGGAGCTGGCGGCTGAGGTGGCTGGCCACGCACGCGGACACGTCAGATGAACGGCGGCGCTCGGGGACCTGTGGATCCGCGACAGCGGCGTCGCCGGCGGCGGATGGCACCGGAGGTAGAGGTGACACGAGGATCACGCGGTGTGCTCACCGGTGCACGGGACAACCAGGGTGGCCGACGGTGAGGTAGAAGCGCCGGCGAAGTCTCGGGCTCGTCGGGATCGGGGCTCCGGTGGTCTTCCGGCGAAACCAAGGCCACCAGGAGGTAGAGGAGCTCCGTGCGATGCCGAGGGTGCAGACGAAGAGGCGCGGGCGGCACCGACGGCGGAGAACAAGCTCGTCGGAGTTGCGGCGGTGCAGATTGCTTCTCCGAGCTTTTGCGGCGGCTAGGGTTAGGGTTTTGAGCGGCGGTGCGCGATTGGAGTCGCGGAGACCGAGGGCTAGCTCCTTTATATAGGGCGGCTCGAGGAGGTCTAGGCACGACGGCGAGAAAAGTGGGCGGCGGCGAGTCCTAGTCGTCCCGACTTCGAGACGATGAACAGTGCCTCGGTGGGACCGCTTGTCGGCGGCGCGGCTCGGCGTGATCGCGTGGGAAGCGGTGCGACCGTGAAACGGACTCAAGATCGATCGTCCGTCCGGATCGAACGGCTCAATCGGGGGCGTTCGGCAGCCCGAATCGATCGTGCACATCCAACCGCCCATCCTCGATCGAGCGGTGGAGGATGATCGGGCGCCCGAAGGAAAGAGAGAGGGAACAGAGAGGCGACAGTGGGGTACACTGCACGCCGGAGGCGGCGCGCGGAGCTGGGCGGAAAGAAAGAAAACGGGTCCTGAGGCTTGGGAATTCGGCCTAGAGGATTTCGAGGTTTTAAATAGGTTTTCTATTTTATAAATTACCGAAATTCAAAGGGCAATAGAAAATAGCAAATGAACTCGAGAAAATTCTAGAAAAATCTAGAAAATATATCTGAGCACATAAAACCCAAATAAAATAGTTTTGGCTAATGTTCATGTTGGGATTATTCACATTAAATATTTTTGATTGTAAAGTCCAATATTAAGCTTTTGAAATTAAAATCAAATAAAATCCAAATGGTGAATTTTCTCCTACTAACTATTAAAAGATTTTAAGCTCAAAATTGGGATGTTACAACAGAGCCGACGAGGCCGAGTGACGGTGCATGTACGCAGCCGGGCTCGACGGTGGAGAGGCAGCCGGAGCCGTGCCTCTGGTGGCGCATGCACTCAGCAGGCATGCATGCATGTGACATGGCCAAAGCCGAGGGTGCGGCGGCTTGATTCGCTGTGATGCGGCATCGACGAAGGAGCCAAGAGGGAGAGCCACGACGGATGAGTCGGCGACGACTATGGCGGGGCGGACGTGGATGAGCTTGGCAACGACTACTGCGGACGCGGACGAGTGTGGTGACGACTACAGCGGACACGGACGAGAGACCAAGCAGACGTGGAAACGGCAACGACTACGGCGGATGCGGAAACGGTGATGACTACAGTGGTAGGTGTATTATTGGTTTGCAGATGCTAAATTAAATATACATTGGATCAATTGATTGGATGATATTATTTTGGAGTTGTGTGCAAAATTGTGGTGATCTTAGATGATAAATTAATTGGAGGTTTTCCCTCACGTTGGATTAGTAATTTTTGGAGTTAGGATGCATAAGGATTTTATGAATTATTACATATGGATCGCTCTTGTGATGATATTTATGGAGATATGGAGGTTGAATTTGGTGAATTATTTAATCATGAATAAATTGATGGGATATCTTAAGTAATAGCTATGCGAGTCATTTATGCTAGATTTGGGTGATGGTAGAATGGATGATTTGATTGCGGATAAATATTTGGATTGCTTTGTAATTAGTAGTTAAGTCATGTGTGCCAAGTTGGTAGATTTGTACCCTCAATTGAATTAGTAGATAAAGGATTATTAGTTGATCGTAGAGGTACATATATTATTAGATTGGTAGAAGTCGTTCACAACTAAGTTCAATGGTATAGATAAGAGTTGATCGATTAGTGAGCCATTAGATGTTGGATGCGTTATTAAATTGTAAAGCTCATTAGGTGTCGGTTAGTCTATTAAACCTCGGTCGGTGGAAATTTTGAGTGTATGCGAATATGAATTGCCGAGGTGAGACCAGTAGAGTTAGATAGTTATTATTAGCTTAAATAGCATAGTGAATAACAATTGATGGATTTAGGCATGGTTTTATGCCCATAAGTTGGTGGATTTCATACAATTATCTGGATAAGTTGTATAGTTGAAAGATCGTGAATTCGGGCATTGTGTGGTTGGATGGGCTACTTTGATTATGACAGAGGCTAGGTTAGCCTGAGTTTAAAAAGTATTTTAATGTGGTAGAAATTTTAGAAAAGAATTATTTTTTTCACCGAAAACTCTTTAATCTTTGAAAATTCGTATAAAATTCTTATGAACTCCAAATGAGTTAAACCAAACTATTTTGGTCTTGTAATTTTATTCTCTATTTATCTATGTAATCCTTTTCTTCACCACTGTTCTATAAATTTTTGCTAAAAATTGGATTTTGGATGAATAGTAATAGAAGCCCATTTTTTAGTATTTTTCCAAAAGCTGATTTTTCAAATGACTATAACTTTCACATACAAAATCCAAATGAAATAATTCTTTCACCTAAATTCATATAAAATCATAATCTCACTATTGTATAAATTTCATGCATTTTTTAGTTTTATGAATTTTCGGCTTATTTGGTGTTTATTGTAATATCGTTCTTTCGATAGATTTTCGCGATCCGGGCATATTCGTGAGGGTGACCGTAAAGTAATCAAGTGTGGTACCAGTAAAGGCAAGCAATCCCTCCTTTAATGCATGTTGCTTTCCTATTAATTTTAAAAGTATCTATGTTGATTTTCAAGTATTCTATGCATGGCTTTACTTTCAAATACTCGTATGTCAAATGGGCAGAATTAGTTATATCCTCTTTGCTGCATTTTCCTTCCTTTGAAAGTCGATTGCCCTGTTACCATTGATGCTTAAGATTATATGTTATATGGGTTTGTTGGTGATTTGTAGAACGATACTTAGCCATGCTAGTAGTTGTAGCCGAAAGGGTTGATGGAGTTAGTCCATCGGCTGGTGGATTGAATTGAATTTTGATGAATTTTGATGGAAATTGAGGATTGTGTCTAGATCTTTGAATCTGGTTTTGTGGACTTGTAGGGTGAGGGTTGTTGTATGTTGGACTTGGACAAGTGGTAGGGTGATGAAGAGAGGTTGTCCCGGATTCGTGTAGCCCCGTCTGGGTGATTAAGGACCAGTTTGTGGTGTGTCGAACCAAGTCTCACATGCAACCACACGCCGTGTTTATGGGCGATGGCTTGGCTAAATAATTTGTTGTGCGTTAGCTATCAAAACACAATTAGATTGACAATTGTTGTTGTTATTCTTGTTTAATTGTTGTGTTGTCAATCTAGTGGGGGCATGTTAAGTGTCGTCTTACTTGCTCTTAAGGGTATCTTGTGCACAAGGGACTTACTTACACAACGGGTTCACTGTGGTTCAAAGCGACCGACATCTGCCGTAGGATCTGCTTTCTCGGGTGATTTGATAGTTAGGACATAACATTGTAATGGCCTCATTATGGTATCTCAATCACACTCTTAAGGAAGAGTGCATTGGCGACATTATGAGATATTCATATCGTGTAGGTAAAACTGTACACCTCTGCAGAGTTAAAATCTATTCGAATAGTCGTGTCCCTGGTTATAGACATCGTTTGGTGAAATCATACATAGTTAGCTTATGGGCTTTGGGTTGGGTTATGTTGATAAGTCATGTGTTGAATTGTTCAGATCTTGTATGTTATCAAGAACGGGAAGTTCGTGTATTGATTTGTTAATGAATGAATTGTGTCACGTACGGGAAGTTCGTGTGTTGATTATTTTTGGAGTATCTACTGCTGTTGATCATGAATTTGGGATTACCTACTGTTATGTAATGTTTCTAAAATATTTTACAAATAACAATTTGAATCTATATCGGTTATCTCAATGAAAAACTTGCTTTATGCTGAAAATTGCCTAGCGTAGTAGCCTCTCTTTGACACTTGAATGTATTTATTATATGTTGCTATTTGTAAGTCTTGCGAGTACATTTTTGTACTCAGTTAGATTGTCCATGTTGCAGGTGAGAAGTCATTCAAATCGGGTTTTAGTACGACAGATGCTACGACTTTAACCCCAGTTAGTTGCTTGTGGGTTTGGCCATGCCAACTTGGCTTTTCTCCTTTATTTTCTTATTTATCTTCCACTGCAATTTAATTTAGTTATATCTAATTTTGGCCGATTAGCCCTCTTTTGCAAACTTGTACCTTAAGGTTCTATTTAATGTTGTTGTAATAACGATTCTTTTATTATTGTATATTGTGTATGGATGTGAATGTAGTATTGTATTTGGATATGTGCATGTTAGTCACTGATCCTTGGTAGCTAACATGAGACACATATCCAGGCACTCGAAATCATTTTCGTTCCTTGTTAAGCGTTGTACCTCCGGTGCAATCATTTAGCTTGGAACAGGTCCGATTTCGGGGGCCTACAGACACGATCGCCAAAATGTAACTGTGACAATTGATTTCTATTGTTATATATTTATAAAACATAATAAAATTATAATGTTTATTTTCATGTGTAAATCCAAATACTCATAAACATACTGATAGCCAAAGTCTATAAAGTTTGACCGTACTTATCGCAAAACGTCACTCTTTTGAGGGAGTAAATCACATCTTGATTTGTGAATTGTCACGAGGCCCCGCCACACTGCCAGTGAACTGCTTATTTGAAAGTTGTTCGAGCAAGAAGATGGGTAGTACTATCATATAATAGTACCAATTACGAAACCTACCTAGATGAGCGATGTGGCAGCCCCTTGTGGGCCCCACCAAATTTCCTCTTCTCCGCCAAGCCCGAGGGTGGGCGCTTACCAAAAGAACTCTAGTCTATAAATATAATGGAGATGCTATCTATTATGTAGATAGAAAAGCACTGGAATAAAAGAAGTCGACATATTGCCCTCTCTCATCTCTTGTGTCAATTTGTTCATCTATTATTTGTTCTTGCTAATTGCTGCGATTGTTCTCATTCTAGCTGTGTTAATTGGCTTTTGGATCGCTCGCGACACTAGTTACTCAACTGCTCTTGAGCCACAATATGTGCGATTCGATGATCATCCTCCTAGTGGCTAGTTTTAATCATGTAGATCGTCGATCTAGATTGTTTTTATTTATGGTTTGCAAGAATCAATGTTCGCTTGTGATTGGTCTTGTCCTAGGGTTTATTCCTAGTCGACACAACCGGTGAGTTAGTGGTTTACTTCCATTGATGACTTCCGTGCGAAGATGGTCCGTTTTGCGAGTTGATCATCGGCCGTGTGAACCTTAGATGTGCTCGTCATTTTTTTCTATCCAATCTATGTTTTTCCTAGCACTAGAAGCTGGTTCAAGCCATCGATCTACATGTCGATGCGCCCTCACCACTTAGGCCATGTAGCGCCATGCGCTCCCCGCAGCAACATTGGCTTGCAGTCGACGCACCACCGCTTCACCCGCTAGCACACGCAACCGGTCAAACTGCCGCGTGCAGTCACTGACGTGCGCCCATAGCCGCGTCGCCCCAATCTCCTTCCCCGCCGTCGCGAGCTCGAAGCCACATTGTCGAATCCATTCTGCATCGCCTCAGCATAGTGCCCGCACACGCGATATGCGCCGCCGTCGTGGGGGTCTCGGCTCACAGTCGCTTCCCGATCACGCGCCCTCGCCGCCGTTTGCGTCTCCTCACCGCTCGTGGACTTGAAGCCGAGCGCCATCGCTAACGACCTTGCTCCCGCACCGTACATACGGATGAGCCGTAGCACCGCACCACCGCGCGCGTGCGAGCTATCGCAACCGGGCGTGTCGTTGCCACCTTTGCGCTGATGCTCCGACGGGAGCTGCTAGGGTTGAACTTTAACCCTAGACGATGGGGTCATGGCACATGGAACGGCTCGTGTGTAGGATCAAGGATAACCGACTAGAGGGGGGGTGAATAGGAGGTCTTTAAACTTTTTCACAAAAATCAGAGTTAGGCTAATTAACAATTTAATCTAAACAAGTTATACTCCTAGCTAAGCAATACAAGCACAAAGATCAAGCTAGAAATATAAATGCGGAAGAGTAAAGACTAGAAATAACCACAAAGAGACAACGATGTTTTCCCGTGGTATCGAAGACTTGCCGGTCTTCACTAGTCCACGTTGAGGGAGCTTGAACCAATCAAGCCGGCTCCACCAATTAAGCCTTTCCTCGATCACTATTGGTTGTTCTTCCTCCACTCCGAGATGGTGAACACCAAACCACTCACAATATGGGCACCGGCCTCTTCACAATCTTCTTGAAGAGATCACCGTGCAATCACCGCAAGCCGCCTAGGAGTTCGGCAAAACTCCAAGAGTAACAAACCAAGACCTTCGCTTGACGACACTCAAGTGCAATAGGATCAACTAGAATGATGAATGCACTTTGAATGAGCTCAACAACCTCTCAAAGAGTGAACAAAATGAGTTCTTGAGGAGTTGAAAGAATGCACAAGGCTCTAAAGATGTTAAATGTGGTCTAGCACTGTCCTGAGCAGGTGGGAAGTATTTATACCCCCAACAACAATTAGATCCGTTGGAGAAGAAAACCTATTTTTCAGCCATATGCGGTACTACCGCCATGCAAGGGGCGGTACTACCGCACTTCTCCAACCACTACAGCAACGGCTAGAACAGGCGCATTAAATGACCTGACATAGCCGTTTTAACTGCCAGAGCGGTACTACCGCCAACTGACAAGAGGTACTACCGCAGAGCGGTCATACCGCAAGGAGAGTGCGGTATTACCGTTTCCAAAGAGAGAAAAAAGGGTGCACTCTGGAAAAAACATACCGCTTCTCATTCGGAATAACCGGCATGCGGTAGTTCCGCTTAGCACCTGCGGTACTACCGTATATCGGTCATACCGCATGAACACTGACGGTACTACCGCGCTTAGGTTTTGGCACCGAAACCAAAAGGAGATTCTCTGTAAAAAAACATACCGCCAACTAACGACCGGAACAACCGGAGTGCGGTAGTACCGCACAGACAACGCCGGTACTACCGATTGTCCTGACAGTGCATAATTTGATTTGAGAGAGAATCCTTATGCATGCATGATCCTAAATTGATCCATAAAGCACAAGACATGCCTTCAAGCTACAGGACATGGTCCCTCTTAATAGTACGATATTTAACCTATAATCCGGTCTTCCATCTATTTCTCCAAAGACCGGTAAAGAAAATAATTTCAAACCACTTGTACCTTATCCTTGAGTCAGTACTTGATCTTCATAGAACTTTTAGCATGCATCTTCAAGATCATCTTTTCCAATGGGACTAGTCCTTGTAAAACTCAACAAACCAATAAGTCCCATATTCACATATTATCATAAATTACCAAAACATATTTTTAGGGGCCTAGATGCTTTTCAATCTCCCCCTTTTTGGTAATTGATGACAACCTAGTTAATGTGTGAGAAGAGGAGTTTTGAAAATATCCAAGATTGTGAAACAAGTGTATATTCTTTTGATGACTTTACACAAAGAAAGCTCCCCCTAAACATGTGCATGAAATAGATAGAACATTTTGATAGCACATGAAGAGAATTATGACAAAATTTTGGCAGAGTTTCTTTTGACTTGTTGGAACCGAGAAACAACTTGCAATGATAAGGAATTGTCATATACTGAAATTTCAGAGAGATAATATTACATTTGATAATTAAGACAACCAACAAGTTCGAACAAGGTAATATTAGGATGAAGTCATTACAGAGCAAATATAAAACATATAATAAAACAACAAAAACTATAAAGTCCGACACCCATAATCCTTAAAGCTACTTTCTACTTCTCCCCTTTGGCATCAAAGTACCAAAACAAACATCAAGCACCGGATCCCGAGGGCGGAGTTGAAGCACTGAGTGAAGAGACCGGGAAAAGGCGCGGATCTTGAGAAGCGGAGCCGGCCGCTAGAGCCGAGCCGAGAGGCTGGGAAACAGATGAGGGCGACGACGCTTGAACCGTATTGGAGACGAAGGACGTGGAAGAGGTGGAAGACGCTGCTCCATAGAGTCAATCGTCTCTGTCGGACGGCAAGTCTGTTGTTAGTCTCATTCTCAAAGTCTGTAAGAACTGCCCTCATCTCTGCCGAGACTTTCAATCGCATCAGTTATTAAGAATGAGAGTCCGAGTGGTAAGAATCGAGCAAGAGTAGCTTGACTGTGAGAGCCTTCTGCACCGCCTCCTCTGGCGCTTTCTTCTTCTTTGTGCTTGCTGTGCTCGCCAGTGCTCAAATCGAATGGGGATTTTCTGGGTTTGTAAAACTTATGAGGTGATCCCAAACCACCTCGATATTCAATCTTACTAAGAATTAGGGCCATGATGTAAGGAGCATGATAAATCCGCTTTACCTGTCATTCTTAGAAGAGACAATTCCCGATGATGACATCCACAACATCAAACTTTCTCCCATGCATAATATTATCAATGATATTCCAAACATGTCCTCGAACAAACATCAAAATTACCACTCTTGGGAAGAAAAGTGTGATTAATAATCCTATTAATCAAACGGGAATAGGTAGCAAGCCATGAATTTTCCTGGAGTGTACCGACATTCGATCATAAAACTCTGTCGGCAGAACAAGTAGAGCCGGTCTCACAAAAGCTTATCCCAATTTCAGTGCATCCTCGACACGCTCAAAATCACCCTTAGTGCACTCCACATACCGTGTATCTGTCATCCACTTCATTTTCTTAAAGTCGGAGATACATACAAAGTAGCATAGAATTGTCTTATGATTTCTTCATCATAGTCATTTCGAGAGCCACAAAATCATGAAGACCAACTTGTTTGAAAAGACGATACACTCCATCATATTTTTCTAGGAGTTTATGTGTGACCATTTTATGCATTTATGATCTGCAAACTTCTGTGATGATCATAAATCGCTCATAGACTTGCTCTTGGAACTTGGTGTGGAATCGGGATTGATTGAGTTGGAGGCGTAAGATATTGATCTTTGTGTCTCAAGATTGCATAATCATCAGCTGATATGAGCCTGAGATCAATTTGAGGTTCTTCTGGATCTTCCATCTCTTCATCTGATTGAGCCTGGGTTTCTTCTTCTGTGTCAGGCTCGGAACCAGAACCTGACTCATGAGGAAGAGACCCTTCCTCACTTTCGGAGCCATCTGTTGCAGGCCCTTTTCCTTTGCCTGATGGATCATCCAAAGGGTCGGCAGAAGGTAGAGAGGAAGATTGCCCTTGACGTGTTCCCAATCTTGTCCTTGGCATCTTTGCAAAGAGAGGATAGGTTACAAGAAGTTCAAAAGATCAAGCAACTGAGTTAATTTGAATTTGAATGATTTTCTGTTCAGTCAGTAAAATCGGTAGTACCGCAATTCCTCAGCCGGTAGTACCGAGGTGCGGTAGTACCGCCATTGTCTGGCCGGTATTACCGTTCCCTGCAATTCACACAGTATGAACGCTGTAGTACCGCTTTCTGATCGCGACTGGGCGATGAATCTAACCAAAATTGATGTTTCTTTTGGTTTGAATCCAAGAAATAGATGTACTAACATCATTAAACACCAATCTTGCTATTTTGCCCAACTAGAATCACACAAAAACATCCGCATTTCAAATCAACTAGAGAGTGACCTAGGGTTTGAATCAAACGGTAAAACGAGGATTAAGGATGTTTTACCTTGAGAGATGGAGGAGTTAAACCCTAGAGATGCAAGGGTTCACCAAGATTTGAGAAACAACCGAGTGGAAGGGAGTTTTGGGAGATAGGAATTTCGGGAGAGAAAGAGAAGAGAGAGAAAAAGAAGAGAGGTACGGGAGAAAAATGACCTCTGGGGTTACTTTTCTTTCAAACGATGCGTAGTTCCGCCCTTTGACCGTCGGTAATACCGCAAGCGGTAGTACTGTGGTTTTGTACCGTAGTACCGCATCGCGATCATACCGCACATAACCCGCCATCATACCGATTATCCCGAACTTCAAAGACAGCTACGGATAAAGGTGAGATGAGATTATTTGCAAATGACCCTTAGTTTTGCAATCAATTTAAGAGTCATTAGGGATCATTATGCATAGAATAGACTAATGTCTATATAAGAACATAAATTTTTTTTTATGAACATAGAAAATCGTTATAACATTTTGAAAATATTTTTCTTATAAAAACTTTTGAGAAACATCAAAACAAACACAATGCATGAGGCAAAAATTTCAACAAATGTTTGAATAGTCTATGACATTTAATTCATTCCTCAATTTGCAAACCGCCTTCATCTAATGGTTTGGTGAAAATGTCCGCTAATTGATCTTCGGTTCGGATGTGGCTAATTTCAATATCTCCCTTGCCCACATGATCTCTCAAGAAATGGTGGCGAATGTCGATATGCTTGGTTCTTGAGTGTTGAACAGGATTATTTGCTATTTTCACCGCACTATCATTATCACACAAAAGAGGCATTTTATTAATTTTAATTCCATAATCCATCAAGGTTTGCCTCATCCATAGCAATTGAGCACAACAACTACCCGCGGAGACATATTCGGCTTCATGGTGGATAAAGCTATGGAGTTTTGTTTCTTGGATGACCATGATACTAAAGATCTCCTAAGAATTGACAATTTCGAGGTGCTTTTTCTATCCACTTTGCAACCCGCATAATCGAGTCCGAGTATCCAATTAAATCAAATTTAGCACCTTTAGGGAACCATAGGCCAATGCTAGAGGAATGCTTTAAATATCTTAGTATTCTTTTACGCCATTAAATGACACTCTTTTGGAGATGCTTGAAACCGTGCACACATGTAAACACTAAACATGATATCGGGCCTAGATGCGGTAAGATAAAGTAAACTACCAATCATAGACCTATAAAGCTTTAAATCTACCGATTTACCTCCTCATTAAGGTCGAGATGACCGTTGGTTGCCATGGGAGTCTTGATAGGTTTTGCATCTTCCATGCCAAATCTCTTGATCAAGTCCTTTGCATACTTTGTTTGACTTACAAAAGTTCCATCTTTGAGTTGCTTGATTTGAAGTCCAAGGAAATAGCTAAGCTCTCCAATCATGGACATTTCAAATTCCCTAGACATCATATCACCAAATTCTTTGCAAAAGTCTTGATTAGTAGATCCAAAATGATATCATCAACATAAATTTGACATACAAAGAAATCATCATCTAAGATTTTGGTGAACAAGGTTGAATCAATTTTCCCAATTTTGAACCCTTTTGAAACTAGAAAATCTCTCGAGGCGTTCATACCATGCTCTAGGAGCTTGTTTAAGACCATAGAGCGCCTTGGAGAGTTTATAGACATGATTAGGATTCTTAGGATCTTCAAAACCGGTGGTTGTTCAACAAACACAAGTTCGGATATTTTTCCATTTAAAAGGCACTTTTGACATCCATTTGAAATAATTTAATATCAAAGCATGATGCAAAAGCAAGTAGTATACGAATTGACTCAAGTCTAGCTACGGGAGCAAAAGTTTCACCAAAATCTAAACCTTCGACTTGTGAAAAACCTTGTGCGACCAATCTTGCTTTGTTTCTTACTACCATGCCATTTTCATCTTGCTTGTTTCTAAACACCCATCTTGTACCAATGATATTGTGTTCTTTGGGTCTATCCACTAATGTCCAAACTTCGTTTCGAATGAAATTATTGAGCTCTTCATGCATTGCAATCATCCAATCCGGATCTTCAAGTGCTTCATCTATATTCTTTGGCTCAAGTGAAGAGACAAAAGAGTAATGTTCACAAAATGAAGCAACACGAGATCGAGTTTGAACACCCTTACTTACATCTCCCAATATTTGATCTATTGGATGATCTTTTGAAATTGCATTGTGAATTCTTGGTGGTAGGTTTGATGGTTGATCATCTTCCTTATTGTCCTCTCCATTTAGTTGTATTTGACTTGAGGAAGAGGTGGAAGGCTCAACTTGAGTGGAAGATGATGGATTATCTTCGGGCTTGATGTCACCTATTTGCATGTATTCCATTGCTTTTCTTAGTGCTTCGTGACCTACATCATCCAAATTCTCATGCTCTTCTTGAGAGCCATTAGTTTCATCAAATTGTACATCATGTCTTTCCTCAACTAAACCGGAGTTTTTGTTGAAGACACGGTATGCTTTCTTCATTAGATGAGTAACCAAGTAAGAAGCCAACATCGCAACGACTATCAAATTTTGAAAGACGAACACCTTTTTTCAAAATGTAACACTTACAGCCGAAAACTCGAAAATAAGAGATGTTCGGTTTTCTTCCAACAAGGAGTTCATAGGAAGTCTTTTTCAAAAGGCGATGCAAATAGAGACGATTTATGGCATGACAAGCGGTGTTAATTGCTTCTGCCCAAAAACTATCGGAGGTATTATATTCATCAAGCATTGTCCTAGCCATTTCAATTAATGTACGATTTTTCCTTTCTACAACTCCATTTTGCTCCGGAGTGTAGGTCGTGGAAAATTCGTGCTTTATTCCAAGTTCATCACAAAAGTCTTCAACTTTAGTATTTTTGAACTCGGAACCATTATCACTACGGATTTTCTTTATTTTGAAATCAAATTCATTTTGAGCCCTTTTAGCAAAGTTTTTGAAAATTTCGGAGGTTTCGCTCTTGTCATCTAGAAAGAACACCCATGAATATCTAGAGTGATCATCTACGATAACTAAACAATAGCTATTTCCCCCGATACTCTTATAGGTTGTTGGCCCAAACAAATCCATATGTAAGAGTTCCAATGGTCTAGAGGTTGACATGATACTCTTGGAAGGGTGAGAGCTTGCGACTTGTTTACCGGCTTGACAAGCACTACAAAGTCGATTTTCTCAAACTTCACATCTTTCAAGCCAACAACTAGATCATGTTTGAAAAGCTTTTAAGTTGAATCATGCCAACATGAGCTAGCCTTCTATGCCAAAGCCAACCCAAAGAAGTTTTGCAATTAAACAAGTTTGTAAGCATGAAGCATTTGTGGAAAAATCAACCAAGTAAAGATTTCCAAATCTAAAGCCTTTGAAAACTAAAGCATTATCCTTTACACTTGAAATTGACACACCTTCATTTGAGAAGGAGCAAATTAAATCAAGATCACAAATTTGGGCAACGGATAATAAATTGAAATTAAGTGATTCAACTAAAGATACATTCGAAATGGAAAGGTCATTTGAGATAGCAATTTTACCCAATCCTATTACCTTTCCTTTACTATTATCTCCAAAGGTGATCTTGTCACTTCCTTTTACGTTCTCGAATGTGGTGAACATTTTTCTATCACCGGTCATGTGTTGAGTGCATCCACTATCAAGCACCCAATGTTTTCCACCGGTCTTGTAGTTCACCTACAAAACGAGAATCAAGTTCTTTTAGGTACCCAAATTTGTTTGGGTCCTTGGAGGTTAGTGACCAAGGCTTTAGGCACCCAAATAGCATTCTTTTTAGCGCCTAAAATCGAAGTGCCAATAAATCTTGCAATTATTTTACCATCAATGGATTTCTTAAGCATGTAGCAAGAATCATAAATGCCATAGGTTTTAACATTAATATTTAAACAAGTATTTGACATGTGTCCTATCTTACCACATTTATTGCAATATTTACCATTTTGCTTAACAAACCTTGAAGGCTTGTTAACCGGTTTCTTACCTTTCTTGGGTACATACCCAAGTCCTTCCTTATTGAATGAGCACCTTTGCTCACTCAATAATTTGTCAAGGGTTGCTTTACCCTTGAAGCATCTTTCTAAGCTCTTGCTTAGCTTGGTGACTTGCTCTTTTAACTCATGATTTTCAACAATTAGCAAAGGATCACAAGTATTTGCAATTGAATTATTATTTGAGTAACAAGGCATGGATAGCAAATCATCACAAGAAGTAGAAGTACTAGACATGGATTTTGCATTTGGTATAATTTCTACTCTATGCATCTCATTTATTAAATCACACGTAATACCAATATGTGAATGTGATTTTTCTATATCTTTGGAAAGAGAGAATCATGAGCTTCCTTTAGCTCCTCATAAGAGTCTTTAGAGAGATATACTCCTTTTTAAGACTTTAAATTTAGATTTCTCCTTTCCAATATATTCATTTAAATCTTCTACCATGTCCATTAGTTCATCATATGAAGGAGCATCATCATCAAAGGATTTTACCTTATCTCCTTTTGCCATAAGACATGTAGGAGACGAGAAGAGTGATGGAGCTTCCTTTATGGCGATGCCGACAAGTCCTCTTTTCTTAGAAGACTCTTCATCACTTGATTCGGAATCGGAATCCGAATATTCTTCGTCGGAATCCCATTCTCCAATATGAGCTTCATTTTTGCCCTTTTTGTGAAGCCTTTTGAAAAGTTTCTTCTTTCCATCGAATTCTTTCTTCTTTGATGATTTATCTTTGTCATCCTTCTTGTTGGGGCAATTTGAGATTATGTGCCCTTTTTCATCACATCCATAACAACGAATGTTGCTATATCGCTTGTTGTCACTTGAAGATTGTCCTTTCTTGAATTTGTTGAAGTTGAAGTTTCGATGTGGGCGTCTTCTCATGAATTTCTTCATTTTCCTCACAAGAAGAGCGTACTCCTCATCCGAGTCTTCTTCTTCATCTTCATCATCACTTGATTCCGCTTTAGCTTTGAAAGCGGTAATTTTCTTCTTGGATGAAGATGATTCCAATAGCTCTTCCTTGTCCTTCTTGTATAGCTCGTTAGTGATGAGGTTGCCCAAAAGTCCGGTTGGTGTCATTCTTGGCAACTCGGGAGAGTTGAGAAATAATGTCACCAACGTCTCATATTTATCCGGAAGGGCCCTAAGCATTTTGCGCACAACATCAACATCAAGAAGGTTAGTATCAAGGCCTTTGAGTTCATTCACAATGTTGTTGAGTCTTGAGTACATCTCGGTGATGTTTTCATGAGGCAACATTATGAATGTCTCATATTTAATCCGAAGCCTATGCAATTTGGATTCTTTGACCGTGGATGTGCCCTCATGAATTTCGGAGAGGGTAGTCCGAATAGCATGAGCGGTTTCCAAATTGCTCACCCTATTGAATTCATCCGCGTTCAAAGCACATAAAATAGTTTTGGCTAATGTTCATGTTGGGATTATTCACATTAAATATTTTTGATTGTAAAGTCCAATATTAAGCTTTTGAAATTAAAATCAAATAAAATCCAAATGGTGAATTTTCTCCCTACTAACTATTAAAAGATTTTTAAGCTCTGAAAATTGGGATGTTACAGCAGAGCCGACGAGGCCGAGTGACGGTGCATGTACGCAGCCGGGCTCGACGGTGGAGAGGCAGCCGGAGCCGTGCCTCTGGTGGCGCATGCACTCAGCAGGCATGCATGCATGTGACATGGCCAAAGCCGAGGGTGCGGCGGCTTGATTCGCTGTGATGCGGCATCGACGAAGGAGCCAAGAGGGAGAGCCACGACGGATGAGTCGGCGACGACTATGGCGGGGCGGACGTGGATGAGCTTGGCAACGACTACTGCGGACGCGGACGAGTGTGGTGACGACTACAGCGGACACGGACGAGAGACCAAGCAGACGTGGAAACGGCAACGACTACGGCGGATGCGGAAACGGTGATGACTACAGTGGTAGGTGTATTATTGGTTTGCAGATGCTAAATTAAATATACATTGGATCAATTGATTGGATGATATTATTTTGGAGTTGTGTGCAAAATTGTGGTGATCTTAGATGATAAATTAATTGGAGGTTTTCCCTCACGTTGGATTAGTAATTTTTGGAGTTAGGATGCATAAGGATTTTATGAATTATTACATATGGATCGCTCTTGTGATGATATTTATGGAGATATGGAGGTTGAATTTGGTGAATTATTTAATCATGAATAAATTGATGGGATATCTTAAGTAATAGCTATGCGAGTCATTTATGCTAGATTTGGGTGATGGTAGAATGGATGATTTGATTGCGGATAAATATTTGGATTGCTTTGTAATTAGTAGTTAAGTCATGTGTGCCAAGTTGGTAGATTTGTACCCTCAATTGAATTAGTAGATAAAGGATTATTAGTTGATCGTAGAGGTACATATATTATTAGATTGGTAGAAGTCGTTCACAACTAAGTTCAATGGTATAGATAAGAGTTGATCGATTAGTGAGCCATTAGATGTTGGATGCGTTATTAAATTGTAAAGCTCATTAGGTGTCGGTTAGTCTATTAAACCTCGGTCGGTGGAAATTTTGAGTGTATGCGAATATGAATTGCCGAGGTGAGACCAGTAGAGTTAGATAGTTATTATTAGCTTAAATAGCATAGTGAATAACAATTGATGGATTTAGGCATGGTTTTATGCCCATAAGTTGGTGGATTTCGTACAATTATCGGATAAGTTGTATAGTTGAAAGATCGTGAATTCGGGCATTGTGTGGTTGGATGGGCTACTTTGATTATGACAGAGGCTAGGTTAGCCTGAGTTTAAAAAGTATTTTAATGTGGTAGAAATTTTAGAAAAGAATTATTTTTTTCACCGAAAACTCTTTAATCTTTGAAAATTCGTATAAAATTCTTATGAACTCCAAATGAGTTAAACCAAACTATTTTGGTCTTGTAATTTTATTCTCTATTTATCTATGTAATCCTTTTCTTCACCACTGTTCTATAAATTTTTGCTAAAAATTGGATTTTGGATGAATAGTAATAGAAGCCCATTTTTTAGTATTTTTCCAAAAGCTGATTTTTCAAATGACTATAACTTTCACATACAAAATCCAAATGAAATAATTCTTTCACCTAAATTCATATAAAATCATAATCTCACTATTGTATAAATTTCATGCATTTTTTAGTTTTATGAATTTTCGGCTTATTTGGTGTTTATTGTAATATCGTTCTTTCGATAGATTTTCGGCGATCTGGGCATATTCGTGAGGGTGACCAGAAAGTAATCAAGTGTGGTACCAGTAAAGGCAAGCAATCCCCTCCTTTAATGCATGTTGCTTTCCTATTAATTTTAAAAAGTATCTATGTTGATTTTCAAGTATTCTATGCATGGCTTTACTTTCAAATACTCGTATGTCAAATGGGCAGAATTAGTTATATCCTCTTTGCTGCATTTTCCTTCCTTTGAAAGTCGATTGCCCTGTTACCATTGATGCTTAAGATTATATGTTATATGGGTTTGTTGGTGATTTGTAGAACGATACTTAGCCATGCTAGTAGTTGTAGCCGAAAGGGTTGATGGAGTTAGTCCATCGGCTGGTGGATTGAATTGAATTTTGATGAATTTTGATGGAAATTGAGGATTGTGTCTAGATCTTTGAATCTGGTTTTGTGGACTTGTAGGGTGAGGGTTGTTGTATGTTGGACTTGGACAAGTGGTAGGGTGATGAAGAGAGGTTGTCCCGGATTCGTGTAGCCCCGTCTGGGTGATTAAGGACCAGTTTGTGGTGTGTCGAACCAAGTCTCACATGCAACCACACGCCGTGTTTATGGGCGATGGCTTGGCTAAATAATTTGTTGTGCGTTAGCTATCAAAACACAATTAGATTGACAATTGTTGTTGTTACTGTTTAATTGTTGTGTTGTCAATCTAGTGGGGGCATGTTAAGTGTCGTCTTACTTGCTCTTAAGGGTATCTTGTGCACAAGGGACTTACTTACACAACGGGGTTCACCTGTGGTTCAGGCGACCGACAGTCTGCCGTAGGATCTGTTTTCTCGGGTGATTTGATAGTTAGGACATAACATTGTAATGGCCTCATTATGGTATCTCAATCACACTCTTAAGGAAGAGTGCATTGGCCGACATTATGAGATATTCATATCGTGTAGGTAAAACTGTACACCTCTGCAGAGTTAAAATCTATTCGAATAGTCGTGTCCCTGGTTATAGACATCGTTTGGTGAAATCATACATAGTTAGCTTATGGGCTTTGGGTTGGGTTATGTTGATAAGTCATGTGTTGAATTGTTCAGATCTTGTATGTTATCAAGAACGGGAAGTTCGTGTATTGATTTGTTAATGAATGAATTGTGTCACGTACGGGAAGTTCGTGTGTTGATTATTTTTGGAGTATCTACTGCTGTTGATCATGAATTTGGGATTACCTACTGTTATGTAATGTTTCTAAAATATTTTACAAATAACAATTTGAATCTATATCGGTTATCTCAATGAAAAACTTGCTTTATGTTTGAAAATTGCCTAGCGTAGTAGCCTCTCTTTGACACTTGAATGTATTTATTATATGTTGCTATTTGTAAGTCTTGCGAGTACATTTTTGTACTCAGTTAGATTGTCCATGTTGCAGGTGAGAAGTCATTCAAATCGGGTTTTAGTACGACAGATGCTACGACTTTAACCCCAGTTAGTTGCTTGTGGGTTTGGCCATGCCAACTTGGCTTTTCTCCTTTATTTTCTTATTTATCTTCCACTGCAATTTAATTTAGTTATATCTAATTTTGGCCGATTAGCCCTCTTTTGCAAACTTGTACCTTAAGGTTCTATTTAATGTTGTTGTAATAACGATTCTTTTATTATTGTATATTGTGTATGGATGTGAATGTAGTATTGTATTTGGATATGTGCATGTTAGTCACTGATCCTTGGTAGCTAACATGAGACACATATCCAGGCACTCGAAATCATTTTCGTTCCTTGTTAAGCGTTGTACCTCCGGTGCAATCATTTAGCTTGGAACAGGTCCGATTTCGGGGGCCTACAGACACGATCGCCAAAATGTAACTGTGACAATTGATTTCTATTGTTATATATTTATAAAACATAATAAAATTATAATGTTTATTTTCATGTGTAAATCCAAATACTCATAAACATACTGATAGCCAAAGTCTATAAAGTTTGACCGTACTTATCGCAAAACGTCACTCTTTTGAGGAGTAAATCACATCTTGATTTGTGAATTGTCACGAGGCCCCGCCACACTGCCAGTGAACTGCTTATTTGAAAGTTGTTCGAGCAAGAAGATGGGTAGTACTATCATATAATAGTACCAATTACGAAACCTACCTAGATGAGCGATGTGGCAGCCCCTTGTGGGCCCCACCAAATTTCCTCTTCTCCGCCAAGCCCGAGGGTGGGCGCTTACCAAAAGAACTCTAGTCTATAAATATAATGGAGATGCTATCTATTATGTAGATAGAAAAGCACTGGAATAAAAGAAGTCGACATATTGCCCTCTCTCATCTCTTGTGTCAATTTGTTCATCTATTATTTGCTCTTGCTAATTGTTGCGATTGTTCTCATTCTAGTTGTGTTGATTGGCTTTTGGATCGTTCGGCGACACTAGTTACTCAACTGTTCTTCAGGCCACAGTATGTGCCAGATTCGATGATCATCCCTCCTAGTGGCTAGTTTTAATCATGTAGATCGTCGTATCTAGATTGTTTTTATTTATGGTTTGCAAGAATCAATGTTCGCTTGTGATTGGTCTTGTCCTAGGGTTTATTCCTAGTCGACACAACCGGTGAGTTAGTGGTTTACTTCCATTGATGACTTCCGTGCGAAGATGGTCCGTTTTGCGAGTTGATCATCGGCCGTGTGAACCTTAGATGTGCTCGTCATTTTTTTCTATCCAATCTATGTTTTTCCTAGCACTAGAAGCTGGTTCAAGCCATCGATCTACATGTCGATGCGCCCTCACCACTTAGGCCATGTAGCGCCATGCGCTCCCCGCAGCAACATTGGCTTGCAGTCGACGCACCACCGCTTCACCCGCTAGCACACGCAACCGGTCAAGCGCGCGTGCGATCGACGCGTCGCGCCATAGCGCGTCGCCCCAATCTCCTTCCCCGCCGTCGCGAGCTCGAAGCCACATTGTCGAATCCATTCTGCATCGCCTCAGCATAGTGCCCGCACACGCGATATGCGCCGCCGTCGTGGGGGTCTCGGCTCACAGTCGCTTCCCGATCACGCGCCCTCGCCGCCGTTTGCGTCTCCTCACCGCTCTGTGGACTTGAAGCTGAGCGCGCCACTGCTAACGACCTTGCTCCCGCACCGGTACATACGGGATGAGCCGGTAGCACCGCACCACCGCGCACATGCGAGCTATCGCAACCAGACGTGTCGTTGCCACCTTTGCGCTGATGCTCCGACGGGAGCTGCTAGGGTTGAACTTTAACCCTAGACGATGGGGTCATGGCACATGGAACGGCTCGTGTGTAGGATCAAGGATAACCGACTAGAGGGGGGGTGAATAGGAGGTCTTTAAACTTTTTCACAAAAATCAGAGTTAGGCTAATTAACAATTTAATCTAAACAAGTTATACTCCTAGCTAAGCAATACAAGCACAAAGATCAAGCTAGAAATATAAATGCGGAAGAGTAAAGACTAGAAATAACCACAAAGAGACAACGATGTTTTCCCGTGGTATCGAAGACTTGCCGGTCTTCACTAGTCCACGTTGAGGGAGCTTGAACCAATCAAGCCGGCTCCACCAATTAAGCCTTTCCTCGATCACTATTGGTTGTTCTTCCTCCACTCCGGAGATGGTGAACACCAAACCACTCACAATATGGGCACCGGGCCTCTTCACAATCTTCTTGAAGAGATCACCGTGCAATCACCGCAAGCCGCCTAGGAGTTCGGCAAAACTCCAAGAGTAACAAACCAAGACCTTCGCTTGACGACACTCAAGTGCAATAGGATCAACTAGAATGATGAATGCACTTTGAATGAGCTCAACAACCTCTCAAAGAGTGAACAAAATGAGTTCTTGAGGAGTTGAAAGAATGCACAAGGCTCTAAAGATGTTAAATGTGGTCTAGCACCCTGTCCTTGAGCAGGTGGGGAAGTATTTATACCCCCCAACAACAATTAGATCCGTTGGAGAAGAAAAACCTATTTTTCAGCCATATGCGGTACTACCGCCATGCAAGGGGCGGTACTACCGCACTTCTCCAACCACTACAGCAACGGCTAGAACAGGCGCATTAAATGACCTGACATAGCCGTTTTAACTGCCAGAGCGGTACTACCGCCAACTGACAAGAGGTACTACCGCAGAGCGGTCATACCGCAAGGAGAGTGCGGTATTACCGTTTCCAAAGAGAGAAAAAAGGGTGCACTCTGGAAAAAACATACCGCTTCTCATTCGGAATAACCGGCATGCGGTAGTTCCGCTTAGCACCTGCGGTACTACCGTATATCGGTCATACCGCATGAACACTGACGGTACTACCGCGCTTAGGTTTTGGCACCGAAACCAAAAGGAGATTCTCTGTAAAAAAACATACCGCCAACTAACGACCGGAACAACCGGAGTGCGGTAGTACCGCATGCATTCTTGCCAGACTACCGATTGTCCCGACAAAGGCATAATTTGATTTGAGAGAGAATCCTTATGCATGCATGATCCTAAATTGATCCATAAAGCACAAGACATGCCTTCAAGCTACAGGACATGGTCCCTCTTAATAGTACGATATTTAACCTATAATCCGGTCTTCCATCTATTTCTCCAAAGACCTAGAAAAGAAAATAATTTCAAACCACTTGTACCTTATCCTTGAGCTGTACTTGATCTTCATAGAACTTTTAGCATGCATCTTCAAGATCATCTTTTCCAATGGGACTAGTCCTTGTAAAACTCAACAAACCAATAAGTCCCATATTCACATATTATCATAAATTACCAAAACATATTTTTAGGGGCCTAGATGCTTTTCATCGTGTGGCCCACGAGGCATGGATGGCCCCGTGGGATAACTAGCTTGATTCAAAAATCCGACAATAGCACAGAAACGAGCCGGACCAAATCTCGCCCATACGCGGAAAAGAAATGGGGAAAAGGATAAATAAAAAGGGCCTATTTGGAAAATTTGTGAAAAGGTTCCTGGAAAATTAGGACATTACGACAATTTCCAGAATAAACCCCGGCCCTGATGTTTCGGGAAATCAGGTTTTTTTTTGCGGAAAAGACATTCAGGTTTTGGTTTTTTTCTATAAGGAATTTTATAACTTAGACCCTACTAGTTAGGTTAATTATATCAACTATTAAGTTAATTTCTGCAATAACCAATCCTAGAAACTTGGTTTTTAGGCTTATGAGCTTCGATAAAATTGTGAAACCTTAAACATAGTACATATTTGGATGCGTCATATTTTTATGGTATTTTTCCTAGCATTGTATATTTTGGAGTTATATATGAGGTTTTTGGTAGTTCAGAAAATTGCTAAAATACATAATTAGTTGCTCCCGGACGCATGGTTTTGGTCTTTCTCGGGTGCGAGGTCCCAATTATAAGGATAAAGCTAGGGGAATTATGGGAAATTAAGAAAATTATCCACTAAATAGATGAAAACATGTCTTTACTATTTGGCACACATACCATGCTTTAAATATTGTTTACTTGTAGTAAATTTATGAATATTGCATGTATAATGTAGGATATTGTAACATCCCCAAAGTGCTGTTACCAAAATAAAATAAAATAAAATTATTGTTTTATTAGATTTTTCTAAAATTTGATAGAGTTTCATTGCTTTATTTAATTTCTGAAGTTTTAAAAATCAAAATTTAAAATTTATTTGAAGTTCTTGAATTTTCAGTTGGTTTGATCTGAAAAATAAAATTTAATTAATTTCTAGAATTTTCTGATATTTTAAAAGCTTTTTCTTAAATATTTTCAAGCCAAAATAATTTATTTTGCAAAATTAATAGCCAATTATAAGTTGGAACTATTTTTATTAAGAACAAAAAAAAATAAGAGAATTTCTGTGAATTTTCTCACAAATTTTGGAATTATTTTGCTAATTTCTAAAGCCCTTTCTAATTATCCGAATTAAATCAATTAATAAAGCAATTTAAAAACCCAAAACCCTCTTTGGGCCAAATCTCCAGCCCGGCCCAATCTTTTCCAGCGCGCGCGGCCCAATCTTTTCTCGCATGCGCGGCCCAACCAGCCCAGTTCCCCCTCCCCCCGCGCGCTTAAACCCCAAACCCGTCTCAGCCGTCCGATTTAATTTGGACGGTCAGATCTTGCTAGCACGTTCGGACGACTTGAACGACCAAATCAATATTGACCGTTCGATCTAAATCGAACGGCCAACACGCCCCCATGCAACACGAGCCGCTCTCGACCGTTGGATCTTGATCCGGCGATCCTGCACCTTTCTTCCTCCTCCGTTTCGTCTCCGCGTGGCCAAGACAATCCGCCGTCATTAGCGGCCGCGTAAAGCTCATCTCCGTCGCGATTTCCGCCCCTTTCTCCCCACGGTTGCGCGCATTAACTTCCCCTCATCACGCCGCTCCATCTCCGGCCGTTTGCCCCCTCCACCTCGCACGAAATCTCCAGAACCCCGCGATCATCGCAGCGACCTCCCGCGCTCGATCCCTCATCGCCGGCCTTCCCCGACCCCTATAAAAGAAGCACCGGGTGCGCACCTCTCCAAGCAACCCAGCGCCGCCACCCACTCCTCCCCTCTCGCTATAGCGTCGTCGCAATCTTGATTCTAGGGTTGTTACTGCCGCCGGTTAAAACCTCGAAGCCCTCCGTCGCTAGCGCCGCCCTGCCTCGGTGGACCGCACCACCGCCCTCCTCGACACCGGAGCTACCTCACGCACCCCTTCGTCGCCCCGGAGCATCTTCGGTTGACATCCCCGACAAATAGCCGTCTTCATCCTCCGCTCCGGCACCGATTCCGGTCACCACCGTCAACCTCAGCCGCCTTTGAGCACCACGGTGAGTTCGCAATAGTGCCCTCTACCCCCCGGTACCACCCACATCCGGCGAAGACCCACCGTTCACCGTTGTCGGCCACACCCGAAAACCTCGTCGCCACTCAACCCTCACCGTCGGCCGCCACCGTTATTCCCAAGCCACTGCAAGGACACCAATGTGTGCGCAATAGCACCAGCGACTTTCTCGTACCACCCACTGCCGGAGTAGAGCCACCGCTCGCCGTTGCCGGGCGAACCCGAGCGCCGCCCCCGTCCGGCACTGACGTGGCCACCACGTGGTTGCCACCGTGGCACCAGGTCAGCGCCACGTCGCCTCCCCACTCGCATGTCCGACCACGTGGCATGCCCGCGCGGCCAGTCCACCGCACCAGCTCGCCCTCGACTCGATGGAACTAGTCCACCGTGGGCCGTGTCTATGACACGTGGGGCCCACACGTCAGAAGTTATTTTAAATCCCGAAAATCAGCTGCTGACGTCAGCCTTGCGCAATAAAAGCATTTTCCTTTAGAAAAATAATTCCAATAATCCAGAAAAATCCTAATTCTATTATTTCATGTATTTACAATCTTCCAGAGCTCATATCTTTTGCATCCGAACTCCGATTTGGGTGATTCAAGTTGCAAAATTTGTATAAAATTATAATCTAGCTAACTAAACCAAAATTATTTAATTTGGAGTTTATTTGAATTGTTATTTGAATTTAGTTTGAATTCAGCTTATTTTCACGTTAGATTTCAACGACTTCGGAGAGTCAGATTTCGACACCGTTTGAAGAACAACCTAAGAGGATTGATTTTCACTGTATGATCATCGTGATTGTACACTTCGACTACCTGGAGAAAGTACTTGTGAGTACTAGGTGATCTGCTAAGGAAAATAACATCACCTCAAGTAAGGCAAGTTATACCCTTGATCATATCAATCCCATTATTTCAAATTATTTATATTCTGTTTTAAATTATTACTGCATGCATATGTTTATACAATTATTTTAATTCTCTGTTTTAATTGCCTAGTTACTCCAATTTTCCTTGTATGGCCAATTTGAATGTTCAACGTGAATACCTTGTCACCATTAGGCAAAATGATACAAAAATTAATCATATGCTTAGCCAATGCTTAGATCAAATCTTGTATTTGGAAAATTTTAGCCAAATCCTCCAAATCTGATTTAAATTGGAGCTGTGGTATTGTTTTACCATAGAAGATTTATAAAATGCTTTTACATGAAAAATAAAATAAAAATGGGTTTGGATTTGGGTGAAATGGATGATTGGTGGGTCCAGGTTTTTGCACGGGCTTAATATGGTTAGGGTTAAGGCCCAGGGTTTTATTCGGAAGACGCCCAAGTCAGTTAAGGATCGGTCTTCGAGCCGCATCTTGCTACGCCTTACCGTACTACCACAAGTCTGGTGTGGGACAGACTTGGCTAAATAATTTATGATGTCTTAGTGTCATTTGTGCTATATTATTGGTGTAGGTGTCGGACAGACAGTAGTCCCACCTGGCGCAAGAGGGGGCTCCCGGAGGATGGTTTGTCCAATGGTAGCGAAACCTTAGCGGGCATAAATACATTAAGACAGAATATTGTAAAGGCCTCGTGATAATCACTTAGTCGCACACCTTTGGAAGTGTGTCAGACAGACATTAACAGTTGATTATCTCTTGTGGGTAAAGCTGTACAACATCTGCAGAGTGTAAAACTATTCGAATAGCTGTGTCCACGGTCATGGACATGCTGGCAAAGCCACTCAAAGTTAGACTTTGGTTTTGTTTTCAAATAACTTTATAAAATGATTTGGGTTTATATCCAATCGGGAATTTGGGCAGGAAGCCATGTGATAGGAGGGTATCTGTGAGGACCCCGGAATGTTGGGAAATGTGCCAAATTAAAATTATACTGTAGCATAATTCTTAATTAAGGAACAGTTCTGTTCCCTTATTAAAGATCATGCTAGAAGTATAAATTTAACAAGTAACAAATCCAATATTCAGGTTCCCGGATATATGTCTTACAATGGTTCCCAGGATCAGTGACCATTGTACATATATCCTTAAACAACATTGCATCATACACATACAAGGCATAAATGTACATAATTAAACAAAAGGTTACAATTCGGTTTAGTACTACAATATCAAGTGACTCAGGGTCACTAACAAAGTTTAACAGCGGAAGCAAAAGATTAAACGGCAAAAGCCACCAATGGCCCCATCGCCCGCAGGCTATTGCGTGGAGGAGAGAAATAGCTTCACTCGTTAGCATCACCCTGATCAACGCTAACGGGTACCTCATACAAATAACCATCTTCACCTGCAACAAGAGGTTATAGCACCTTGAGTACGGAAGGTACTCAGCAAGACTTACACAAACTAATAAAAAAAGTGTGTGAAAGAACCTATACAATGGAATAGAATTTGTACATGCATAAGGTTATAACAGGAAGGCATAATGGTTCAATTGTGCATAAAGCAAAACATTTTAACCTACAATTGCTAAGTTTTGATAAAGCAATTTAATAAATCAAGCTGGACTAAAACAGTAAATAAATGAAAGTGGATATAAACAATACATTGCATGAATTCCCTCATGCTGAACCAGAACCCAAAACAAAAGTTTAAATCAAAATTCTATATAGGTGACATCAACTCAAGTTATCGTCCATGACCGTGGACACGGCTATTCGAATAGTTTTAAACCCTGCAGGGGTGTACATCTTTACCCACACGACTTAGTCAGCCCGTTGCCTTCGGATGCCTCCGAATGATGACACACTTCCTTTGGTATGCCGACCGGGGAAACTAAGATTTGGTATTTTTCAACAAGTTGACACTATTGAGTTGGACAACACATGTGTGAACTGATCCCGCTTAAACAACGACTGATAGCATCTGCTTAACCGGGGCACACATGTTGCACCGGGAATGCCGACCCAATCAAAAGAAATACAGGTTGTGTTCGCTACACATACTAGATCGCAATCGGAACCCTTAAGGTACGTACATGTGATAGAACGCATATACGCCCTCACCCTCCTAAGAACATCTGATACTGATATAAAAATTCACATGGCATACGACACAGCCCGAAGACCTAAGCATCTATGCCATATGAGATCAATACACATGTCCTTACTCCCCTGTTTCCAACTCAATAGCATTAACCCTTTACTTAACCAAACAGCGCCCATACACCGCGCGTGGAAGTACATGGGGACTTGAATTGAATAGTCATAGTTCAGTCCTTAATTGGTCCAGACAAGTCCACCACAATTCCCAATCTCGTGCACGAAGGCACCACCACTAGCATCCTCTTGTCTAGATCAATTTAAATTTAAATTCAGTTCTAGTTTAAATAAACTGGACAAAGAGTTGAAATGACTGAATTTCATTTGTTGCTCCCATGTTCGATAAGATAGTCTTGCCAAACTGCATGGCTAAGCAAAGTTTTGAAATTAAATGTCGTAGTATACAGCACTACTCTAAGTTTGAGTGTATGGTTAGATTTAACGTAAGCCACAATGTTAGGTGATAACTACCTACTAACAGATCACAACTGCATTTTCAGGAAATTAGCATGCAACAGTTATCACTGTATTTTGAGAATCTATAGTATAAAACTTTGGGATCAACATGATGCAGAGAGGATGCTTGCCTTGGTAATAATACACCTCTTGTTCAGGTTCTTGTTGCTCAACAACAGATTCAACAACTTCAGAAGAACCAGAATCTAAAAGAGAAATAAACATCCCATGAACAGCAAGAAAACTTGGCGAAAAGCAAAATATTGAAAAGAATGCATGATCAATGCCTTAATGCATTATTAATAACATGCTTAAGCTATAACTAACCCGAATAAGGATAATACCCTATTTTTACCATCTACTAACACTATTTGTCCAGATTAGGGTTTAACTTATTGCTACAGTTTTCAGATTTTAGAAAAACTGAAAATTAAACAGATTGCAAAAATAAAGTTTGATGTTTTATTAAATTATGAACAAAATGATATTTTTGTTAAAGTTGAAGCCAAATAAGTAAAAATAAAGTCTACTTATTACTTAACATCAGTTAACACTAATTATCAAATTTGTGGTTCAATCTGGAACTATAGTTTCAGATTTTGAAAACTAGAACAGGACAAGTTAATAAGATTTTGTTGATTTATATACACTATAAACAAAATACTTTTGCTTAAGCTATAACCATTTAGTTTAACACCTAACATCACTATTAATAAGAATCAAGATTCTGATTAGAGCTACATTTGCAATTTTTGGAAAACTGAGAATAGGGCAGATTGCAAAAGAAATGGTTTGCTGATCAAAACATATTACAGGTAAAATACTTTACTTAGGCTAAGGGTATTTTTAACTATGGCAGTAACCTAACTTATCATTTAATCATTAAATGGATAGGAATTAAAGAATGAGAGTTGTGCTGTGCATTTTGTCGGTTTGACCGACAGAGCAAAGGCAGAAACTGAAACTTTCGGCGGTTTTGAAAATACACTAAGTGAAATATTCTTACTGGAGCTAAGGCTGATATGCACAAAGGATAGAACTCTAATTTAACCCCTATTAGCACTAACCAAAAGATATTAATAAAATGGATTGGGTTACAGCTCTTGTCGGTTTTGCCCGACAACAGCACAAAGAAAGGAATTTAGAGATGGAATCGATTTAGAGGCAAGTTAAGCAAAAGCAACCTTTGCTTATGCTACAGACCACTCTTTAGCAGAGATAACAATCTAAATCAGTCCTTCTTAACACTAATCAATAAAGAGTGCAGCTAGGGTCTGATACGGCTGTTGTCGGCCTGACCGACTAAATCAGCAGAAAAGGGAATTTGACCAATTAGTTGATTTGGAAGCACCACAAGTAAAAAAGAATTACTGCTTGTGCTAGTAGGGTTTAGCCAAGACTTAAATAAGATGATAGGTTAACAGGAGAAACCCTAGAACTTGAAAACGATAAGAAAGACCGAAAAGTTATCAAAAGTAACTTTTTAGTAAAAGCAAGACTTGAGCATCACATGCACAAGAGAATGGCCTAAGCTTACCAGCTAGAGTAGGAGAAGATGAAGTCAAGTTCTTGGTCAAAACAGTAAAGATCCAAGGTTCCCTTCTCCTGTTTGACCAAAAATGAAAACAACAGAAGTTTTGAGTCATGAGGATTACAATACATGATCTGGACAGAAAAGTTTGGAGCAAACCTCACCGGAGCAAGAAATTACCACGGTGGGCTTGAACCGGCTTGGTTCAACAGAGAGCAAGCTCACGGGCTCCACCTACAAATGAGGCCCGAAACTCTCATTACCAAATGAGTTATGCATAGATAGAGATGAACAAGAAATGAGAGCAAGAAATCTTCACTGGACAGGAAGAAAGGAAGTGAAGAGAGCTCTCTCGGTCAACAATGGCAGTGAGCTCAAAAAGCTAGGGTTTATATAGATATCAATCCTCCAGAGCAAACGGGAAGGGTCTAGAGTTGATGCGGTGGCAATATAGTGCCAGATGTCAAGGATAGATTTGTCAAAATAGTGGCGCGACACTCCTCTCCGGCAACAAAGTCGGCGGCGATGTACAGGCGTGAGGAAGAAGAGAGGGGGTCACTGACAAACGGGGCCCGCTGTCAGCCGCAACAAGCACACGCCTTTGAAAGCTCAAAAGAATATCGACCGTCCGATTAGAAATGGGCGGTTGCGATGGAAATAGGCGTTAAGAGAATCTAATCGATATCGTTTAATATGGAACGTGCGATCGTAAACGAACGGTTGAGATTTAAAGGAGCCTTAGGGAAGCCCGAAGGTTACATTCAAAGAGGAGCGTTGGATTTGAATCCAACGATCAATCCCAAAAAGATACACGTCACTTTAAATGGGATGACGTGGCACCGCTAGATTTGTTTTCAATGGTCGAGATGGATGGGAGGTTCGGCGGCCTGAAGGTCCCATCTTTATAGACCCTACAATTAAAATCCAACGATCCTATGAACATTGGACCCTAAACACACGCGGTCAAAAGGGTACCGTAGGATTTAAATCAGACGGCCAAAAATGAAAGTGTGCCTTTAAGTTCAAAAACGAAAAGAGCGGCGCAGTTGGATTCAAGATCGCCGGTGGAGATTGGGTTGAGGTTGGGTGGCCCGAACGGCCCATTAATCTGGTTCGTTCGCTCGGGATCCAACGGTGGAAATTGAGTGGTTCCTTTGGGTGACCCGAACGACCCACTAGATCTAGTCCAGTCAATGAGAATCCAACGGCTCATGTTTATTTTGACCTTTACCATCAGAAAATGGTCTAGCCCAAAAAGTGAGCGCCGCACGATCAAGATCCTACGGCCAGGATTGAATGAGCTCTACGGGATGGCCCGAATGGCATAATTGATCTGGCACGTTTGTTTGGAAATCAACGGCCATAATTGAAGATACGTTTAGGATCTTGGATCAAGGTCGGATGTGGTTGGATCAAGATCCAACGGTAAAAATTGTGTTGCGTACAAGGATAGCCCACGTAGTTTCGCAAATCTTGCCTGCTCGCGTGAAGATCGACGGCTCACGTCACGTGTAGTGTTGGCTCGCGCCCGAACGTGACCGAACCGGACCAATTGCACCGGGTTGGACCCAACCTTATTGGGTTCGAGTCGCTACAGTGCAAACCGGCTAGGTTTTAGGCCGAGAGTGTTGACTATCTCAATTTAAAGCTCCAAAAGTTTGACTGGGCTTTAAAAAATAGTAAATAAATTTGTAAAATTCAGAAATTTTGCCAAAATGCTACTGGGATCATATATGTCCCGGATAAAATCTAAAAACCATTGTTTCATTTTTAAAATACATAAATAATTACATTAACCGGAGTATGTTTATTTAAAGTCAAATATTTTTTTTTATCAAGATCAAAATAATTTCTAAAATTTCAACAAAAATTATTTTTTGGCAAGGATAGTTTATCTAGGCTTTAATAAAAATACTTCCCAATCATAATACAAGCACTGACTTGTATTTCCTTTGAAACTTCAAATAGGTTTTGGATTTTGGCTGGAAAAAAGGAAGGTTTTAATTTATAACATAATGCCCAATTTATAACATAATGCCCAATTTATAAAAATGAACAGTGATGCTATGAACATCTCATCACTGTTATGAACAGCACATCATTACTGTTCATAAAGCATTTTATTACTGTTCATAAAACTAGGGCTGTTACAGTATCCTTCATCATTCATGTGTGAATGTTATCTGACTATAAAATTGAGAATTTATAAAATAAATTTTAGTTATAAAATAACCACTTTGGAACTTAATACAAGTATTTAAAGAAAATGTAATTTTATGCAAATTACCATATAAGTCATCCTTGTTACATCCATATATGCATATCATTCTGTTATTTGACGGGTGTAACTTGCGAGCACGGTAGTTGTACTCATACTTGCTTTATGCGAACAAAATTTCAGAGGAGAAGGACTTCGCTACCAGTGTGGATCTCGATGACTAGGCCGCTACCCCAGTCGATTGCCTGTGGCAGATTAGCTGGACCCTACTACACCTTCGTCTTCCGCTGTGTTTATTTTATTGTGGGCCTGTAAGCCTCTTTGTAATCAACTCTGTTGGTATTTATTAATAAAGTTGTGATATGAATTTGTTACCACGTTTGTTTACTGTGTGAACTAGCTACTGATCATGGGACTAGTTCAGAAATGCACAAAGGATCTGGGCTGTTAATCCTGAGTTCTGACAAGTTGGTATCAGAGCCATATCGACTGTAGGTCGTGACCTAGTTAGAATGGCCGTTAGTTGAAAACTTCAAAACTTATTTTACACAACGAGAAAAATAATTTGTTCTCTTCTCATCTTGGTCATCTGTCTACAGCTTCCTTATAGGAATTCTTTCTCACCTAAATTCTTTCTTCACCATTTTACAATGTAAATGGATCCTCTTTCGTTGGAAATTTCTATAGATGGTCAATATGTTTTCCCCCATTACGGTCAAGACCAGAAGACATGAAGCTGTCAAGAGAGCATCGCCATCCAAGACTACGAGCAGAAGATACGATGTCAGTCCAGCCATATAGTATAGGTTTGCCAAGACTCATTTTGTGCATTGAGTCGTTCCACCAAATTAAGAGTCCCGATCGATAGGACATTGTAATGCTTTTGAGTTCTTTCTTTCATTTGGGAGTATTGTTTCGCTCTATCCCCTTAGTCCTTCACACTTGTCTCTTCCCTATCCTTTGTCCTACTTTCCTAAATCCTTGGAATAACCAACAGATGGTGAACACTCGTCGCTCCGAAAGTGGAACCAACACCAACGATGATGGAAATGCCCCAATTCCACCACCACCGGCAACCAATGGATCAAAATGGCAGCAGATGATGGCCAATCAGAACCGCTTGATCGAATTGCTCTCCCAGTCCATCAACAACAATCAAGCCCAACAAGCTACAGGTCCAACTCCAACTCCACCACCCCAAAGGACCAGTATGTCAGAATTCATGAGGATGCGACAACCAACTTTCTCAAGCAGTACCGCGCCTATGGATGCAGATGATTGACTCAGGGTGATCAGTAAGAAGTTGGATATCGCTCAGTGCACCGATCGTGAGAGGGTGTTGTTTGCTTCACACCAGCTGATGGGTCCAGCTTCTGAATGGTGAGACAACTTCATCATCTCACATGCCGATGCTCAAGCCATCACTTGGAATGAATTTGTGCGAGCTTTCCGCCATGAACATATTCCTTCCGGCATGTTGACCCTCAAGAAGGAGTTCCGCACACTTTGTCAGGGCAACCTCTCTGTGAATGAGTACTTGCACAAGTTCAATGAACTGGCACGCTACGCACCGGAAGATGTTGCGAAAGATGAAGACACGCAAGAAAGATTCCTTGAAGGGCTCAATGATGATTTATCCGTACAGCTGGTTTACCAGGATTATACCGACTTCCAGCAGCTAGTCGACAAGGCAATTCGTCAAGAAGGCAAGCACCGCGAGATGGAGAATCGCAAGAGAAAAATGGCTGCATAGAAGTTCAACTCTGGAAGCTTTCCTAAAGTCAGAAGGACTTCATCATATCAAGCCAAGCTCTAGCCAACGGCAGACAACCCAGTCAACTTGGAGCCCTCCAACACATCTGATGTTGATCAGGCACAGAAAGACCCATCATATGTTGCGGGTATCACATGCTTCAATTGCCATGAGGTTGGGCATTTCGCCAGTAAATGCCCAAAGAAGCAGCAGGCAGCAAACCCATCCCACCCTGAAGTCAACATCATGCAAGCAAACAGGAAGCCGCAAAATACTGGACAAGGACGTCTGTACAATGTCACAACTCAAGTTCTGTCCGATGATGAGCAGAATGTAGACGACAACAACTCCAGTTGAAAACCTTGTCACAGCGTCGGGAATTCCATAGGCGTTTTCGAGGAACAACACTACGGGTAAGGGGGGACAGCAGCGACATGGCGACAGACGTGGGAGGAGAGAGGCCAGGCGGTGGTTTAAACCCTTAATGTGTGTCTCTTAAGAGTGTCTCTTACCTAGAGTAGTCATGTGATACTAAACTTCCTACATTCCAAGTCACATGAAATCGTGAAACCTAATTTCCGAAGCATAAAACCCTAATTTTTAAGACCTAAACCCTTAATTTTTAGATATTTTTAGAAAATATAAAATTCTAGAAAACATTACACAATCAAGTCCATTATGTAAAGAGCCTTCAAAAAATCATAATCTTTGGATCTTATTTTCTATATTAAAAATTCCTGCAAATAATATACTTAAATGAATTTTTAAGAACAATTCAGAATGGATAAAATTATAAAAAAATAACACAAGCAAGTACACTATGTAGCGAGGCTCCACAAAAAAAAATTTGGAGCTCATTTGATATATTTAAAATTTCTACAAAAATATATTTAAATAGATTTTTGAGTTTTTTGTGCTACAGTTTTTTGGAGCGGTTACGTGTCGGCTCGGGATGACCTCCTGCGCGGTGACCGTGCGGTGGAGCGCCATTTTTGCAAATTACGCACGACGAGTGCTATTTTTGCTAATACGCCGGCAAATTTGGCCAAAATCTATGTATAGCATGGCTCTCAATTTGATACAGCCTAGCGCAAATCATTTTGAGGATGCTCGGGATCGCCGCTGCCCGCTTCTTATAGTACTCCTACGAGTTCGTCAATGACGCCTCAAGACATTCAATTCGAGAAAAAAAAAGCTTTCAATTCGAGAACCAAAATTTTAGAGAAAAACACTAACCTTTCGACTCAAACAAATCAAAACTTTCGAAACACAAACTTTATCTTTCAACTCGACAATTAGAACTTTCAACTCGAATTTAAAAAGAATCAACTTGAAATTGCAACACTTTCATACCAAATCTAACTTCTAAACTAAAAATGTTGTACCCTCCTAACTCCCTCGCGATACAATGACCGTCGAAGGCGGATCAATGTTGGAGTGCCCCGTTCGTGGTGGCAATAAGATGTTACAGTTTTGAGGGAGAAAGTCAGAAGCGCGCTGCGAAGAGGGAGTGATGACAGGGGCAGACCCTGGCTTGCTGTTGGGTGGGTTGAAGCACTAATCTGGCTGTCGGGACTCAAATATGCAAATTTGGACCCTCTATGTATAATGCACTAGTCCAGGATCACGCTAGTGTACATGGTGTCAACATAGATGAATATCATTCCACACAGGACAAATATAAGAATAAACGACTAATTTGATTAATAAATAATGGTTGTGATCTTATGGTCGAGTTTACACTTATTAAGCCACGCAGGGCTAACACTAAATAAAAATACGACAGCGGAATAGAAACAACTCCAGCGGAACCCATCGACTTGCCACAGGCAACCAACTGGGATCAAGACTTAGTGATCACCCTCCTCGTAAAACTCGTCTTTGAAAGCAGACAAAGTCTAATCTACTTTAGCTGAATGATTGCAGCAAAAATGAGTACTCCGAGTACTCAACAAGTAGTACAACATAAAGCAATTATAGATGATGGCTTATTCCAAAGGAAATGACTTCTATGGTTATTTTGCGAAAAGTGACACTTGCAATTGAATACAGTAATAGATTGAAAGCATAATTTAAGATGAATAAACAATACTAGTTTAACATTTATTTTCACAAAGAATACGAAGCCTAAACAATTTTTTCACACAGCCACATAAGTTTTAAATCACATAGTTGTCCCTTCCCAATAATTTTTTATATGAAAATCTACCTCCTTGTGTGAAATGCCCGAGCGTGTCCATGACTGTAGACGCGGCTATTCGAATAGATTGATTCACACTCTACAGAGGTTTGTACACTTTACTAATAAGATATAACCAATGTAGCTAGCACCAATCATAACAAAACCTTTCTAAAACTTTATCTTAACAATTAACCCTCCCGTTGTGCAATACTGACGGCACCAAACTCCCACACAGGTTGTTGGCCCGGTATACACCGTTAGACCTTTACACGGCGAACCGCTCATAAATGTGAATCATCACACAGATATAATCACACCTCCACCCTAGCATGCAGCTTAACCTATTTGTCTAAGTAATCAATGTCAAGACTCTGTAGCTTACTGAGTTAGGTCTGTACCATTCCAGGCATGTGATCGTACAGTTATGGCTCAGCTCAATGGCGCATAAAGTTAAGTCCTTAATTGACCAAAGCGAGACTGTCAATTACTACCAACTATCACGTTTATATTTTCCTAAGCACACACAGCTCCACAATATCATAATTCTATCCACTGGTCTTGGCCCAAATCTTTTCCCATCCTGTTGGTTAAGTGCAACACATGTCATCAACAAATAACGACATATTACACACAACTTTCTATAAAGTATTCCATATTCACTTAATCAAGTTTAGATTTGCAACTCAAAATGATGTCAATAACCCGTTGCAATAGCTAAGAAGACTATTCGTATCTAACCAACTCACGTTGGTACTATAATGATACCAACTAGTAGTTATCCAACTAGGGTGACAAAAGATCATGATAATACAATGAGCAAGGTGGATATAATCAAGTAGGTGTGTAGCTAATTCCAAAGCATTTAAAGAATTAAATACTTAAAATAACATGCAATAGTTTGAATCAAAGTAATATTGAAAAAACTGGGTTTAATATGGTCAAAGGTACAACTTACCTTGAAAAAAGTCTCGGTATTGGTCTTGAGCTTGATCGACTCTTCCTTTCTCGAAAGCTCCCGAAGTATCAAAATTTAGCAATTGTAGGATAAGATGTATTGCTTTATGCAAATCTGAACCTTTATACCTTCCTGTTGTAACCTTATGTATGTATAAATTCTACTCCTTTGCATAGGCTCTAATAACCACTTTCTTTTATTAGTTTGTGTAAGACTTGCTGAGTACCTTCCGTACTCAAGGTGCTATCACCTATTGTTGCAGGTGAGGATGGTTACCTTTATGAAGTACCCGTTAGCGCCGATCAGGGTGACGCTAACGAGTAAAGCTACTTCTTTCCTCCACGCAATCGCCTGCGGGTGGATGAGGCCATTGGTGGATTTTGAACTTTTATTTTGCTTCCGCTGTTGAACTTGTTGTAGTGACCAAGTCACTCCATAATGTAGTACTAAAACCGCAAGTTGTAAACTTATGTTTAATTATGTCAATGTATGACTTGTATGTATTTGATGCAATGTTGTTGAAGGATATATATGCAATGGTCGTTGATCACGGGAACCATTGTGAAATATATATATCAGGAATCTGCTTATTGGATTTGTCACTTGTTAAATTTATACCTTTAGCATGATCCATAATAAAGGGGCAGCACTGTTCCTTAATTAAGAATTGTGCTACAGTATAATTTTAATTAAGTACATTTCCAATATTCCGGGGCGCCCACAAGGAGCATCTCATTCATGCACATAGCCTCCTATATGCATCATGTGCATAAGCTTGCCATTCTCATATGCATAATGCTTGAAGCTTTAAATTGCTTAGTGACATGTATGGATATAGTTTAGTAGCTTAAATTCTTATCTTATATTGATTTATATCGAAATTTTGTTATTGATAAAGGATTTGTCATCAATCACCAAAAAAGGGAGATTAAAGAATCTAGACCCACCATTATAAGTTAATAGAGTATTTTGGTGATTAATGATAAATCTAAATGTGAGACTAACATGTTTGTTGACTATGATATTGTTTAGTCTTATATGGATGATAAGGTAAAAATCATGAAGGTATGCACTCAACATCATATTCTTATATCATGTTGCATTCCTCGGATCCAAAATATATATTGAACTCCACTAAAAGTTTAACTTGAATATGTACATATGTTTTTATTACACATTCGTGTATGCACACATTTAAGGGGAGTTCACTCTATATTTGTGGTTTCATTAGTGTTGATCCATATTTCTTTATCCACATATATTGGGGATCTCTACTTTCAAACATATCTTTTGAGTATATAAAACTTGTGTAGTTTATATATACTCATATTGCTTTATATTCAATTATTTGTAATTGTGTTATGGGACTAATATGTGTGCTTAGTTGTTTTAGAAGCTTAGTCTCGAAGTTTGAATGATGACCTGAAAAGAAAATGCAAAGATGATAAAAGATCGGCATGACTCAAGATAAAGGAGTCATGCATTGCATTTTGAATAGCTTTTGGAAGAATTTCAGTGAAAATCGGTATGATCGCATTCTATGAGCGGTACTACCAGTGTGCGGTAGTACCAGGTTTTACATGGTGGTATGTATTGCATTTTGAATAGCTTTTGGAAGAATTTCAGTGAAAATCAGT
The DNA here is from genome assembly GCA_036346255.1 of Ampelocalamus luodianensis. Lineage (NCBI taxonomy): Eukaryota > Viridiplantae > Streptophyta > Magnoliopsida > Poales > Poaceae > Ampelocalamus > Ampelocalamus luodianensis. Next base: position 27,967,998 of record CM070625.1, read on the forward strand.
ATGATCGCATTCTATGAGCGGTACTACCAGTGTGCGGTAGTACCAGGTTTTACATGGTGGTATGTATTTTCCAGAGAGTGTATTTTAGGAGTTTTGTCCTCCCTTTAAGATCGGTAGTACCGTATCAAGAAACGGTATTACCGATACGCGGTAGTACCAGAGTTTAGTCGATGTTACGTTATTTCTAGAGAGCGTGTTTTTTGGTTCTCGTTTAACCTCTGGAAATCGGTAGTACGTCATATGAGAAACGGTACTACCGGAAAGCGGTAGTACCAAAATCGAGTTGGTGGTAGTACTGCACTTGTCAGTAATGGCTTGTTCAGAAGCATTTGATGCAGGTATATCTTGGTAATTAATGTCAATCACATTATGGGATTAATATTTTTCATAAGTTGGATGAATAGGTTATGTTCCATAGTGATGGAGACTTTAGATGGCATCATGAGTTGATCGCCATCAAATCAAGGTTCAAGAAGAGGATGCATCATGTGTTGATGCATATCAAGATCTCGAAGAGAAGATGATCATGAGTTGATCGTCAAGTCAAGAGAAGACATATCATGTGTTAATGGAGGGCACATGAAGGATGCATCATGGGTTGATACATATCAAGACAATGACTTGGACTTGAAGTAAAAAGGTGTGTCATCAAGCTTCAAGAGGATACTCAAGGCAAAGGTATAATAGCTAGGGCTAAGGACGTGTTTCTAGTTTTTTATCGGTCTTGGTGTTTGGTTGGAAGACTGGATTGCTAGTATAGGATTGCCGTACTATTAAGAGGGGTCTTATCTAGTAGCATGAGTCTTATTATGTGTTGATAGCTCAATCCCGCTTGCTCTAGTTCTCAGTGGCATGATGTTATTATTTGTGAATGTGTTTTACAAATAGTTAAGGCGCATGCATCTATTCCTTGTGGCATGAGACTATACTTTACAAATGTATTTTTGCAAATGGTTGAAGTCCATATACCTACTCTTTATGGCATGATCTAAGTTTGCAAATGTGTTTTACAAATTGTTGGGATTCATGCATTTTCCTTGACATGGTCTAAGATTGTTTGTTGCTATTTCTTTGGACTTAGACCATGGTAGTGGCTCTTTAGAGTTGTACCTTTTAATTTGATCAAATATGTTTGATATCAATCAAATATGTGGGTTGTGTATCCATCTGAATAAGCTTTTTATAGAGTCCAAAATCACTAAATTCCGACATCAGAGTCAAAAGTTATGACATTTTTTTAGTATCGCCTATGCTGAAATTGGACTGTGGTAATACCACCCAAAAAGAGTGGTACTACCGCCGAGCGGTAGTACCAGCCCCTATGAGTGTGGTAGTACTGCACCAAACTTTCAACGGTTAGTTTTTGAGCATTTAATGCACCTTTTCCGATCGTTGAACATTGGGGGTGGTAGTACCCATTTTTACAGCGGTACTACCATATTTTACTGAGTTTGCTGATTTATGCTCCCAACTGCTAGTTTTTGTTGTGGGGGCTATAAGTACACCTTTGACCGGTTGAGAGACAATCTTTGGCATCCTATTTCACTATCTTGAACTAGTGTAAGCCTCTCCTCTCAATTGTGCATGTGTTGCACCTTGTGAGCAAGGATAGAGATCTCTAGTTACATGTGTTGCATCTAGAGGTGGATTCGTATCCACTTGAGCTTGTGCATTCGTTGCACGTGGTGAGAGTCAAGCAAGGGGCTTGACTTATTACTCTTGGTGTTTGCCGACACTTAGACAGCGTGGAGGCGTCGTTGTCCCGTGATCTTCTCAAGAAGTTTGTGAGAAGACCCGACGTGTTGTGAAGGTTGAAGCTCACCTACCTGGAGCGGGAAAGAGCTACCACTAGTGGAATTGAGGTGTTTAGCTCAATTCGTGGAGCCGGTCCAATTAGTTTGATTAGGGGAGACCGGTAAGTCTTTGAACACCATGGTAAAACATCTTTATGTCATTGTGGTTTGCTCTCTTGTGATTTACTTTTTGTATTTTACGTTACTAGAATTAAATTGCTTAGATGTCTTTGTTTGGTTGCTACCATTATCAATAAGTCTTATATTATTGGTGCACTTAGTCAAGACTAATTGATTTAGATTTTAATTGAGTAAAACCGAATTGATTTATAATTCCGCATAAAACTCGGCTTTAGCCAAAAGATTTTAAAAACCGCCTATTCACCCCCTAGTCGGCCTCCTCGATCTTACACCGGGCCGCCCCAAGGCCACGCTCCTTCGACCAGCTTCGCGTTGCGCTGTGTATGGGCTCCTTCTTTGCGCCGACGCTGTGCCCGACGCGGCCCCTTCTTTGTGTCACCCCAAGCCTCTCCGCACCACCCCGAGCTCCGTTGCCACCAAGGCCCCTTCTCTGCACCGTCCTGAGCCTCTCCGCACCGCCCCGAGGCCTGCTTCTGCGTTGATTGCTCACCTCGTCAACGGGCGGTTCCCTCCTCTTGGCCCACTGCTCGCCAGTTCCATCACATCCGACGACCCGTCCATCGTGGACGAACCCACTCGGTGCACCTCCAGTCTCAACGTTGCCGCCATTAGTTTCTCTGTGGCCGTGTAACATCCCAATTATGGACTTGTGTTTTAAATGTAAGAAAATGAGTAGAAATTAAAAAAATTTCTTACATCATGTATTTCTTGTATGTTCTAAACAATTGCTGTACAAGAATTATGGAAATACAAAGTCACAAATCTTTTGATCCAAAACCTTGTCTTCCAAAAACAATCTTGTCAAATCTTTTGATCATCTCTTGGAAATATTTTTCCTAAGTTCCAGGGTTAGTGTGTGCACCCTCTGAAAAATTTCACAATTTTTAGAAATTGTTTGAATGCTTTTGGAGGGCAGTCAAACCTGTTTGACTTTCAATCAAAACCCTAAACCAGAATTGTGGGCTCCCCGGGTTATTGGAAATGTACTTAATTAAATTCATACAGTAACATGATTATTAATGAAGGAACAGTACTGTCCCTCAATTAAAGATCATGCTAAAGGTATAAATTCAACAAGTAACAATTCCAATAAACAGGATCCCCTGATATATATATATATATCTCACAATAGTTCCCAGGATCAATGACCATTGCATATATATATCCTTTAACAACATTGCATCATACACATACAAGTCGTACATTTGCATAATTAAACATAAGTTTACAACATTCGGGTTTAGTACTACAATATAGAGTGACTTGGTCACTACAACATATTCAACAAATGAAGCAAAATAAATGAAAAAGTCCACCAATGGCCTCATCCACCGCAGCAATTGCGTAGAGGAAAAAGTAGCGTTACTCGTTAGCGTCACCCTGATCGGCGCTAACGGGTACTTCATAAAGGAAACCGTCCTCACCTGCAACAATAGGTGATAGCACCTTGAGTACGGAAGGTACTCAGCAAGTCTTACACAAACTAACAAAAGAAAGTGGTTATTAGAGCCTATTCAAAGGAGTAGAGTTTTTACATGCATAAGGTTACAACAGGAAGGTATAAAGGTTCAAATTTGCATAAAGCGATACATCTTAACCTACAAAGGCTAACTTTTGATAAAACAATTTAATAAATCAAAGGTAAAGTCGAGCGATAAGTAAAGACATTAAATATAAATAAGATGCGATGCATGATTCCTCATGCAAACCGAAAATAAACCCAAACCAGATTTTTGAAAATCAAAACTTCTATACAGTGACATCAATTCAAGTTATCGTCCATGACCGTGGACACGGCTATTCGAACAGCTTTATACTCTGCGGTGTACATCTTTACCCACATGACTTAGCTAGCCCGTTGCCTTGGATGCATCCGAATGATGACATACTTCCTTTGGTATGCCGACCGGAAACTAAGATTTGATATTTTTCAACAAGCCAACACTATTGAGTTGGACCCCATGTGTGAACCGATCTCGCTTAAACAACGATCGATAGCATCCGCTAACCGGGCACACATGTTGCGTCGAATGCCGATCCAAACAATTTAATGCGAATTGGGTTCCCTACCCATAGTAGAATGCTATCGGCACCATTAAGGTATCGTATATGCGACGAGGCACATATACGCCTCACCTCCTAAGAACATCCGATCTCGACATACAAGCTCACATGGCATAAAACGCGGTCCTCGGACGAGCATCTATGCCATACAAGGTCAATACACATATCCTTACTCTCCTGTTTCCAACTCAATAGTCTTAACATTTTACTTAACCAAGCAGCGCCCATACACTGCATGTGGAAGTACGTGGGGACTTGAACGAATAGTCGAGTTCGGTCCTTAATTAACCGGACAAGTCCACCACAAAACCCAATCTCGTGCACAAAAGCACCATCACTAGCTTCCTCTTGTCCAGATCAATTTGAATTTCAAATACAAGACTGATTTAAAGAAACTGGACAAAGAATTTAAAATAACAATAGTTCAGTTGTGATTCCCATGTTTGACAAGATATGCTTGTCAAACTCTAAAATCTCTAGACTGCATGTCTAAGCTAAAACTGAAAATATAGGTTATGATATACAGTACTATGCTAGGGTTAAGTGTATGGTGACAATTGAGGTAATCCATCATGTTTGGTCATAGCTAACTACTAACAGATCACATTTTGTATTTTCAGAAAAATAGCATGCACAGATATCACTGGATTTGTAAAAGCTATTGTACAAAATTTGGGATCAATATGGTGCAAAGAGGATGCTTGCCTTGGTAGTAGTATACTTCTGTTGCAGGTTCGGACTGTTCTGAGGTAGATTCAAAAACTTCAAATGAACCAGATTCTATAGAAAGCAAATAAATCCAATAAATGACAAATCTGACAGTAAGCTCAAGATGAAGGAAAAAGGCATGATCAATTTGGAAATGCATGATTACAGTATGCTTAAGTTATAACTACCCATAATAATGATAATAACCCATTTTATAACCTACTGTTTTCAAAAGACAGAAATTAGGTTTTAGTCCAAAGTGCCAGTTTTCAGATTTTAGAAGAGCTGAAAACAGGACAGGTTGCAATTTTTGGAAAAAGTAATATAGAACATGCAAAAGTTCTTAAATGAAACTTAGCATGATCTTTTTAGGGTAATTAATATCCCAAACCATCCTTAGTCTAACCCTAACTAGTTAGATTACATCAACTAAGAAGAAATTCATTTTTGTCGGTTAAACCGACAAAAAGAAACAGAGACAGATCTCAACTAGAAGTTAAAATAGATGATGACAAGAATGGAAAGATCAACTTGTCATGCTTGCTAGGTTTAGTCGAAACCTAAATAAGATGATAAGTTGACAGGAGAAACCTAGGTCTTGAAAATGATATGGAAAACCGAAAGTTATAATATCAACTTTTCAGCTTTAAAGCAAGATGAAGCTACTGATGTTCAAAAGAATGATTCACAGGAGCTTCTTAAGTCCTTAAGATGCTCAAGATATCATAACTAGGGTTTTTGGCTTACCAGTATAGGAAAGATACCAAGATTCTGAAAATTCGAAGTTGATCGACAGAGAGGTAAATTCGATTTAACTCGCAAAAGATGCCGAATCTTTAATGCAAGGTAAAACCAATGCTTAAGGATGGATAAGCAAAGGATAGGAGCAAAAATCCCATCAAGGGCGAAAGGAAGAAAGTGAGTTTCAGTGGTCAACAATGGCTGCAGCTCAAAAAGCTAGGGTTTATATATAGATGTTGAGCTACAGGGCAAGAGGGAAAGATCTAGAGTTGATGAGGTGTCCATTTAGGGCTAATTATCCCAAAAATTAGTTGCAAAAACTTTGGGATAAATCCTCTCCTCTGTTTACAGAGAAATCTGTATTGAGAGAGAGGGAAGAAGATAAGAACACTCTTACATGTGGGTCCCATTGTCATTCTCAGCCGCACGTGCTTCACAAAGGCTCAAACGAATGTCAGCCGTCCGATTGGAAATGGGCGGCTGTGATAAATAGAGAGATTAAATGATTTGAATCGGTACCAGTTAATATGGACCGCACGATCTAGATCGGTTGATCGAGATCTAATCGAAATCCCGAAGGGCTGCGGGGCTCCGCTTTCAAAGAGAGACGTTTGATTAAAATCCAATGATCAGCTAAAAGAATACACGTCGCCCCGTTTAGATGCGATGGCACAACACCGTTGGATTTGATTTCTACGGTCAGGATGGAAAATTGAACCGGATGGTCCGATTGCATACACTGATATGGACCTTACGATTGAAATCCAACGATCCACCGATTTTGGGCTTTAAAGGCCCACGGTCCAAAAAGGAGCGCCGTAGGATTTAAATCCAAGGGCCCATATAATCGCGCGCCTCTGATTTCAAATTGAAATAAGCGACGCCGTTAGATTAAGAATGAACGGCTGCGATCGTGAGGGGATCCGGAGTCGTCCGAATGCATACACTAATCTGGACCACACGATGAAGATCCAACGGCCCAGAGGAGCGCGGGCTTTATAACACGCGGTAAAAAGGAAAAGCCGTAGGATTTGAATCTAACGGCTCAGATAAAAGCGCGCCTTTAAGTTTAAAACGAAAAGAGGTGCGCTCTTGGATTGAGAATGAACGGTGGAGATTGAAAAGGGATCCGGAGTTGTCCGATTGCACACACTGATCTCGCTCGTTAGATCAAGATCCAACGGCGGAGATTAAAATGCACACGCGTGGGCGGCTCGCGGTGTTATAGCCGCCTGCTCGATTGAAGATCAACGGTTCATATCACGCGGGAGTTACGGGCTCGCGCCCGAACGTGACCGAGCCGAACCAAGTCGATTGGGTTGGACCAAGACACATGGTCCGAGTCGCTACAGTACTAGGTTTGGATTTGGACCGGTTTAGTTGACCAAACCTTATTCAAATACTTAAAAGGTTTGACTGGGCTTTTAAAAATAGCAAATAAATTTATAAATTCATGAAATTTTCTTCGAAGCTACTTGGGATAATATATTTCCCAGATAAATTTTATAAACCACATTTTCACTTTGTAAAATACATAAATATTTATTTCAGGCCGAAAATATTTATTTAAAGACAATAAATTTTTCCTTAAGCCCAAATAATTTCTAAAAATGCAACAAAATATTTTTAACCAAGATAATTTATCTAGGCTTTAATAAAAATACGTCTCAGTCATAATACAAGTTTTATCTTGTATTCCTTTAAGACTTCAAATGGTTCTTTAGGGTCTTGGCTAAAAAGGAAGGTTTTTAATTTGTAACATGCTGCCCAAAGTGTAGAAATGAACAGTAATGCTATGAACAGTACCTCATTACTGCTCATAAAGCATTTTATTACTGTTTATAAACTTGGGGCTGTTACAAGAATCTTGCAGAATTTTTGGAGAAAATGCACTGCATAAAAAAAACTCTGAAAATTTTACACAAGGTTGTTACCTAAGTTAGAAAGCTCCTATAAAAATTTTAGAATTTTTGGAGTTGTTTTGCTACCTCAAATAAATCCCCAAGGTCCAGCTCAGTTTAAAACTCTAAACTCAAACTCGGGTCCGAGTCAGACTTGGGCTCGAGTCAGACCCGAGCCCAGTCGTTTGACTCGGTTGGACCTAGCCACATCGCTTCTGAACCGTTGGATTAAAATCCGATGCTCGCGATCTCCTCTGATGTTTTAAACCTCAGGAGCTTTGAGCAATCTCAGCCGTCCGATCAAAATCCAACCACCCAAAAACACCCTATCTTTTTCTCTGGTCATCTTCTTCCTCGCGCCGTGCGCAGCACAGTGGGCGGCATGGCCTTAGTCATGTCTGCTCCCTTGTCAATGTCTCTTTTTGGTCGGCAATTCGTGGGCGCAGGTGCTTTCGGCCATAGCCATGCCCTACCCTGCACCCCATCACTTCTCTTTTTCGGTCCATGGTTGTGCCATGAGCCAAGCTCACCCGTGGAGCTCGTCCTTGCCCAAACCCTAATTTTCTAGCTTTATAAAGCTCCCCAAAACACCTCCTGGTATTCCTTTACACCGCCCCTAGCTCCTTCTTTGTTTGTGGAGCTCAAAACACAAAAATACCAAAACCACCATTGTTGACCCGTGGAGCTCAATTGTGGGTCTTGGTGCTCCAGTGGTTCATCTTCAATTCTTCTTATACCCTTTTGAACTCCTTAACCACCTATGCATTTCCCCTAACTCAATTTTGGACATCATTCACAGGAATTGTCAAATTTAGGGTTTGTTCAAATTCGGCCGAAATCACCCCTTTTCTTCCTCAGCTCCGGTGAGTGCTTTATTTCTCAATTATTTACTCATGAAGCTTCTATGAGCTATAATGAAGCTATATTGATGACCCGGTCTCACTCTTTTGGCTCAGGTCATCATTTTCACATCATCTTCACTAACTCAGGTGGGTTTCTCTGCTGTCCAAGCTCATCCGGCCATCTTTCAAGCTCATCTTGGTTGAGATAGCTTCTTATTAGTCCCTAGGAGTTGTGACACCCGCTTTTGTGGACATTTGTGGAGCTTTTCGCAATTTTTATTTTCGGCAGTGCATGCTCCCTCTGTTCTTTTCCGGCTCGCCGGCGTTCTAGGCCATCGCCGCCGGTGAGACCATCACCATCGGGACCGCAAGGCTATTGCGAACCCATTTTGGTACTTTATGGGCGCCGCCGTGGCCGGAGCCGCCGGCGGTAAGCCACTCTTTTTGCTCAGGTTTTGCCGGACGAAATCTCTCTGTGTCGTTGCCGGTTAAGACAATCATTAATGGCTAATGATTGTTAATCATTGTTAATGATTAGTTAGCAATTAGTTGATGTCCGAAAGAATCATTTATGCCACTAACAGTGGGCCCAACCTCTTAACCCCCCCCCTGGCCTATTCAATGCTTTAAGACATCATTAATAATCAATCATTAATAATTAATGATTAGCAATAAATGGTGGTCAGAAATAACTCCATGAGTCACTGACATGTGGGCCCGAAGGCTTTAAACCACAGTCATGGGTTCATTAGGACAAATCTGGGGTCATTAATTGCCAATCATTGCTTAGTAATTAATGTGTCTTGAGCCGACATTTGCAGTCACTGCCATGTGGGACCCCAACCACTTAAACCCCTCGGTGCGAAGTTAATAGGACACCATTAATGCTAATAATCACTAATCATTGGATTCGGTAATTAATGGTTGTCTTAATCTGGCTCTACGTGTCGCTTACATGTGGGCCCGCGCATTTAAAACCGCCCAGCACACTTAAAACCCTCGTGTGTTATATGCGCGTATCGTGGACCGTCGATTTCAAGATCTGCAGTCCAGATCTTCTAGGACTTTCGGGTCCCCGAACGTTCCAAATCGCGCGGGCCGTCCATCTTTAGATCTACGGCCCAGATCGCGGTGACGTTCGGACCACCCGAGCTCCCACCGCTACGGGCCGTCCATCTCATGATGAGTGGCTGAGATGCGTGTGCTGTTCGGGTCACCCGAAGCGCACAGCGCTCTGAGCCCTCCATCTTAAGATCTATGGTCGAGATTGATTAAGGCGTTCGCGTCGCCCGAACGGCCCAATCCACGTGGACCGTTGGATTTTGATCCAACGGTGAACCTCTTCAAGATCGCGCGCGTGCGCTATTCTCCGTGCGCGTGGGCCGTTGGATCCCGAATCAAAGGCCCACGTTCGTCCACGTCGATATATTTTTGATAAGTTTGATTATATTTCGGTAAGCCTTTATTTATCAACTGAAAATTGTTCAGTTGAATTGAACTTTGAAAACTTATAACTAATTCGTTTTAAATCTTTTTTAGATGATTCCAGTTGGGATAAATTCATATTTAAATAGAGTTTAATCTAAAAATGATTTTAGACATGTTTCTGTAACAGAAAGTTTTATAAACAATATTAACTTGATTTTAGCCATTTTAGAATATTCCAGAAATTATCTTGAAACTTGTAAAATGCATATCTTTTTCTGTATAACTCCAAAATGTGCAAACTCAAGCTTGTTAATTTCCTCTGTTAGCATACTTTAATATAAAATAGGTTTTGAGCATGATTTCATTTATGAAAAAGTAACATGTGCTAGATCTTAGGATTCCGTTATCTACCTATCATAAAAATTTCATAAGTAATTCATTTTAACTCCAAATTGAGTAAACCCAACTTTGCTGATCTTAGGATGCCATTATGTACCTATCATAAAAATTTTAGACTTTAGATCATTCCAGAAATTTATGTCATGAACAGTACCAGTAATTAATTTTATTTGAATTAACAGGCTGAGAGATATTGTTTTAGCCGTAACTTTTTCATACTTAATCCAAATGACTTGATTCTTGTTCCTAAAATTATTTAAAATCATAACCTTGCTGTTGTATGAATTTCATTAGTTTTGAATGACTTTTGCTGTTGAGTTTTATTTGGTGTTCATCGTTCTTATTGGTTTTATCGTATTTTTGCGTTAGGTTCCGACGATATAATTGATCTTGAATCTGAGCCTCAGCAGCAAGACCCTGCCCTCCATCAAGGCAAGCAGATGTAGCATTCATTTGATCATGTTGATCCTATTAATTTTAAATTCTAATATATTATTTGCAAATTCTATATATGCATTGCTATATTGTTTTAACTATTGTCGATAGTTAACCCATTAGATGCATTATTAGTAGGCAACTGTTTATCCTCTACTACTGAGCCTAGGGTTACTTGCTGTGATTTTGGGTTCATTGGATGAACCCTTGTCACTTAGCAGTTACGAATTGTGTGCTTAGCCATGCTTAGCTATCGGTAGGAATAGGCGGTTATCGACTTGTCGATAACCTTGATCACACAAACTTATGCTGACTCTATGTTTCAGCTTTGTGCTATGTTTAATTTGTGAAAACTAAAAATGAAAACAAAACGATTTGGATTTGGGCACAATGGTAGGATGGTGTGATTTTGGGTGTGACTGGAATGGTGCCTGAGTTATTAAGGACCGAGTTACTTGCGCCACCGTACTGTAACACCCCAGCTCAGCATTGTGCCTGGAATGCTACTAAAATTAAACTAAACTAAGACCAATTACAATTTTTTGGCAAAACCTCCTTTGTATAGTCAACTATATCGAGGTTCCAACAATTCATGATGGCATTTATCAATATCTTCATAATCAAGTTCACACAAGCATGCAAGATGATCGAATAAACCTAATCAAGACTTGCTATTCTCAATATCACCATTAACATAATACTCAAAACCATCTATGAGTGATTCTCAAGCAGTTTACTTATTCCTGAAATGAAACTAAATGGCAAACGCCTTAAGGTCGTGAGGTAGTGAGTGCATCCAACTTCTACTCCCTCCCATGCATGTCGTTCCTGCCAGATGTACCTAAAACATATCGGAGCAAGAGTGAGCACAAAGACTCAGCAAGTATCAACAAGGCTAATACAAGTTCGCAGTCATAGCATCATTAATCCACAATAACAATACACTAATCATAGCTTTCATACTTAAGGAATGCGATCAATGCAATGCACCTTTTGAACTTTATCTCTTTCGCATTTTACCGTGTCACGGGTATACATCCGTCGATGTGTACCCTTGCTCGTGCCCTCCGCACAGGGGACCAAGAGCCTATACACCACATGTATAGGGACCTTTGCCCATCATCTTAATGATGGGGACCTCTTTACTCATTGTCCACATTCCACGAATGTGGGGACCTCAAGCCCATCATCTACATGATGGGGACCTCAAATAAGCATAGTCACCACGTGATCAAGCCTCCAATATGATAGCATGATGCACATGAACAAACTTTAAACCATCATACATATGTATTCACAACAACGTCATACAAGAATAATCTTATTCATACTTCTAGCATTTCTCATCATTGATATTCATAGCATTCTAGCATCCATGAATAGCACATATATTCATAATACTAGAAAATATGAACAATCCCTCATGAATAACAATTAATCCTATCTCAAGTATTCATCATCCTTAATCATACATATCACACTATCAACCATGCATGGTTATTACGCATCAAAGTACTAGCATCCTCTATCAAACATTCATAATTATTTATTCAATCAGAGTACTTGCATTCACCAAGATAAATTGGAACTCATTACACTAACATCCATACATGGCTATTATGAGCCAAACACAAACAGTCACAGCATACAAGCATAATTATACGATAACCCGAATACTTGCCTCAACCGTGCGAGAACGGTGGACGCGAAGAGGGTGCTGCCCCTGGGATCACGCTCCCACCTAAACATAAAGATAACCCAATCTAAGACCAACATACTGGACCAAAATCATAAATAACAACACCATTTAACTCGCTAAACTCTCAAACGTTTCCAATCTTCTAATTTCTGACGATCGATTTGGTGTTCACTGCGGACAGTCAACTTCTAAAATACATAACTTTCTGCTCAGGAGTCGACATAAGATGTTCTTAGACTTTCTTGAAAGGTAATTAAATTACCTAAATAAACTTAGTTGGGGAGCCCTTTTGATTCTACCAATTACTGCCCCTACCAAGCCAAACTACAGAACATCAATTATCACGTCGGGTTCTCTGGACAGTTCACTAAAACCACCATAACTTTTGCTATGAAAGTCTAAATCTTGCGTTCTTTATCTCTCTGAAAAGGTATGGAAATTACCTACATTTTTCGTTATATTGGGATCCCCTGATTTTCCCTTTAACTAACAGTTTTATCCAGTTTTCTACAGACTGTACAAATGCTGACAGATCAGCAGGACAACGATACTAAAAAATTCATAACTCTCTGACCGTTAATCGGATTTGGGCGTTCTTGGCGGCCACTGAAAGCTAAGAACATTATCTACATAACTCTAGGAGACCAAAACTCCTAATTCGGAATCTAAACACACGAAACTGACCACGCAATAATCTGGACAGAACACGATCTATTAAACCGACGCAAATCAATCTACCAAACGACATCAACCGCAACTACTACGCATCAACCAACGAAGAACATGCGACGTTACCCTTGTAGAATGGCAGCAAGATGATGAACTCTCCCCGCGAAGTTGATCTCCTCTCCTTTCTTCACTTGATCGGCAGTAGGGAGCACCAACGCGAGGAAGGAGGCACCAATGGAGGAGCACCACCATGGAGGAGAGTCGTGCTACTGATGTGTCGGCGACACTGTAGCTACAGTGCATCTAGGGTTCCCCTTCCTTTTATTGGTGGCCAACCCTCATGGGCCTCTGGGCCAAGGCCCGAGGCCCAAGTTGCCAAAAAACTGCAGAAACCCCCCTTTTTTATGTCTAATTTCTCTTTTGAACGTTTTCTTTCGTAGAATAAATCGGGAGGTTCTGTAGTTTGGCTTGGTAGGGGCAGTAATTGGTAGAATCAAAAGGGCTCCCCAACTAAGTTTATTTAGGTAATTTAATTACCTTTCAAGAAAGTCTAAGAACATCTTATGTCGACTCCTGAGCAGAAAGTTATGTATTTTAGAAGTTGACTGTCCGCAGTGAACACCAAATCGATCGTCAGAAATTAGAAGATTGGAAACGTTTGGGAGTTTAGCGAGTTAAATGGTGATATTGAGAATAGCAAGTCTTGATTAGGTTTATTCGATCATCTTGCATGCTTGTGTGAACTTGATTATGAAGATATTGATAAATGCCATGATTAATTGTTGGAACCTCGGTATAGTTGACTATACAAAGGAGGTTTTGCCAAAAAATTGTAATCGGTCTTAGTTTAGTTTAGTTTAATTTAATTTTAGTAGCATTCCAGGCTCAATGCTGAGCTGGGGTGTTACACGTACTGAGCATTTTGCGTGCTAACCACACTAGAGGGAAATGAGACCTCTCTTGGCTAAGTACTTTTGGGGTGTTAATTAATGAGTCGCGTGGTGGGTTGCATATTTGATTATATGCAACATGGACATGTTTGTGGGGAGAGGAGAGCACCCGCCCAGGCCGGTGCATCCTACTCTACGTATGGGTCCTTAGTGGGGACCGGAAAGGTGGTCCACTAGGTGATAACCCCCATACGTGCGACTCTTGATTAGCTCAACCCATTGAAAATGTCTCGTAGGACTTAGCCGTGCCGGCACACCAAAGGAAGTGTGCTTAATAGCTTGGCAAAAAGGTGGTCTGAAGTGTGGGTACATTGGTACACCCCTGCAGGGTCTTCAAACTATTCGAATAGCTTCGTCCTAGGTTATGGACACGCTCGGATACGCCCCGTGAGAACTAGACTACAACATTTTTAATTAAAACTTGATGGGTGGTACGAATCGGGGATTCATGCTATGTTGTGGTGGCTATTGGGTTAGTCACCTCTAGGTGGTTACTTGATTATTTATTGTTACTCGCTATTATTTCAATGATTAAAAACTGGTTTGCTAAATTGCCTTCAATCTATTACTTTATTGCAAATGAAAATTGCTTTACGCGTCCAATTAACCATATAACCATTTCCTTTGAATTCAGCTCACATGTAGTTATATATAGGCTTGTTACTCGTAAGTCTTACGAGTACATTATTGTACTCATCTGCATTGCTTGTTGTGTGCAGAGGAAGAAGGTGAGCCCCAAGGGCATTACTTTTGTGAGATGTCTGGCTTTTGGGACGACTAGCTTGGCGGTCCGGTTGGTTGCCTTGTGGATTAAGACACACTAATTGGCTTTTGTTCATAGCCATCTTATGGCACTTTTGCTTCTGCTGTCTTATGTTACTTTAATATCATTTGGCCGGTCGGCCCATTTTTTGTAATAACTTTATATTATGTATGTCTTTTGGTAGACTTGATATAATGTGATATATGGAATTGATGCACGCTTTTGTAAAGATGAATGTGTGCTGCATTTCTGGGAAGCACATGTCCATCGAGGCACGGGTTATTTTGTTTGTGATGCTAGGGCCAATGGAAGGCTAAGTATTACAAGCTTAATAAATCGGGGTCTCACAGGCCGTGAGGTTCCATTTTTCCCCTTCCCAACCGTCTCCGTGATCCGACTCGCCGGCGCCGAGCTCAGCCGAGCGTGCCCATGGAGATTCCTTTGTTTCTGTCGATTTGGGGAAGAAGAGCAATGGTAGCAAAGTAGTTAGGTTAGTAAGGAAATTAATTAGTGTTAAGTAAAATTAGTTAGCTGTTAATAAGTTATTAGTTTTTTGTATGACATGTGGACCCAAAACTATTAGAATTGCAATCAGTAAGGTTATTTTCTACCGAGCTAGGCACCGTAGACGGTTGAACCAGACCAACCGAGCCAAGCACTGTGCATTGAGGTCATTGAGGGCATTTTACAAAGTTTCTCTCTCCTAATCAGTCGTATATATTGTTTTAATGAGAGGAGTGTCTTACATTAAATAGCCATAAAATTTTAGTGTCTTTTAGCAAAACCATGTTTTTTTAGATGTCCATCAATAAATGACGCAAAAGTTGAGCCAATCTTCCCTATAGTTCAATTGCGATCTAGTGAGACTTCTAGCATGTCATGAGTTAGCACCACCTTACTCCATTTTTGGGTCCGCCACTTAGTAGAGACTACGGTCAATACTGAAGGCTTGTTTGGATACATTGTGATCCGACTCAATCTCTTCGAATTAACTCGAAATTTGAACTAAAATCGCTTCCAATCTGAAGGGATTGGTTCTAACCCCTTCCTACGCAAACAAGCCCTGAAGGGGAAGAGGCACCAACCGCAAGGAGGAAGGAGCATGTGCAAGTGTGTGTGTGTGTGTGTGTGTGTGTGTGTGTGTGTGTGTGTGTGTGTGTGTGTGTTGGGGAGAAGTGAGTTAGTATGAGATGCTCAACAGGAAAGAGAACCAAGAGAAGTTGTGTGACACACTGACACGGACTTGAGAGAAGCCAAGTAGCATAACACCAAAATAGAAGGGCTTCCACGCATTAGACGTCCAACGATTTAGAGATCATCTACTGCTATCCTTAGCTGCGGATACCCACGTAACAACGATTTTACACAATTTACAAACATGAATTTCACTGTATGCTAACTTAGCGTTTCTGAACAGTTTGTTTTATGGATAACGCTTGCCCGCTAATGTCCGATGCCATCGGACACTTCGTCTTCAAGCATTCCTATCCACAAGTATGAGCGTCTCTCTCGCCCAATCTCCATTTCTTTCTCAACTGATTTCTCCCCTCCTCCCACATCCAGCACAACAACTCGTCGTTGGCGATGCTCCTCCTCCTTCCTCCATCTCTCCCTCCCTACGCTCCTCCTCCTCCTCCCTCCATCTCCCTCTCCCTCTCCCTCTCTCTCATCTACGTACTCTCTACCTAGTTCTCAATCTCGACATGCAAGGGAGTTGCTGGCAAAGCTGAGCAGGTATGAGTCGCAGAAGCGGAGGGATTGGAGCACGTTCCTGCAGTATCTGCGAAACCACCAGCCGCTGCTGACTCTAGCGCGGTGCGACAGGGCGCATGTGATCAAGTTCCTCAGGTACCTGGAACAGTTCGGCAAGACCAAGGTGCACGTGTCGAGGTGCGCGTACTACGACCAGTCAAGCCCACCAGGGTTGTGCCCGTGCCCGCTATGCCAGGCATGGGGTTCCTCGACGCGCTCATCAGTCGACGTCATCTCTGGGCACCACACCAGCTTCATTCGAGTACGTTTTGTTTCAGACGTTTGCTAAATTTGTGGCAACAGTTGGCTCAAAATATTACATGTAGTGTTTTTTTTATTGTTGCGATGTTATTGTATCAAATATTGTGGTAAGAGTTTTTTTTCAATGGCGTTTTTGATTTGTTGTATAAGAGTAAACTTTTTGTTGCAGCTACTTTAGCATTTGATTGTTGTATTATTGTTCCAAAAAAATTACTACAAATATTTTCGGATGTTTTCACTGTTATTTTTAAATGTTGTAATATCAAAATTTGTTTGTTTGAGATATTTGAACTAGTTTTTAAAAGCGCAACTAGATTCTATACAGATGGTTTCATGCCATTTCGGTGAGAATTTTTTATTATTTTTATTGTATTTGTTATTTGTATATTTTATTGCACGTATAAATTAAAATTATTGTACACATTATCTATAAATGTTACGCCGCAGCGTACGATGGGACGTATGTGCGAGCGCGGTTGCTCCAATTTATTCACGGCCCTTTCAATTACAAGAACTTTTTCGTCGCAAAAAGGAAAAACACTTAGAGCATCTACAATAGTGTGTTTCTTAACTTGTTACTAAGAGGAGAGAGAGTATTCAATCTAATAAAAAGTAACTACTCTTCCAATAGATTGTTACTTGAGCTTGTATCTAACTTTAATTGCTACAAGTGTGCATGATGATTCTTGATATCAACAAAACACGTTTTTAAGTAACAACTAAGTCTCCAATAGCTATTTTGTTATTTCTTGTGTCTTGGTATCAACAACTTGATTGTTTCTTCATCTAGAAACAACTTCACTCTCTCTCCTCACCCTCTCTCCTCCACATCACCTAAATGCTGATGTGGCTACTCTTTAGCAGTGGCGGAACTGAATGGGATGACCCGGTGTCACAGGACACCGGGTCAAAAAAAAAAAATAGCAAAGATTAGTTCATATATACTACGTGTGCATCCCTGGTCCAAAAGTTGTACACTCCAGTTCAGCCCAACCTCCGATCAGATGATGCATTTTGCCAATATTTGTCGCATAAATTACTATTTAGTACATTGTTACTTCAAAATTATATATGTTGTTATATGTATGATGAAGTGGTGAACCTCGATCATTTTTGTTCTAGTTCCGCCCCTGCTCTTTAGTAACAGCTGACGTATATTGTTGTAGATGCTCTTACAGGAACTTTGCTTACAACCGGCAACTTTATCTTTATAGCTTTGCCCCGCTTTGAATAACAAAAAAGAAGACGAAAGGAGGCACTCGAGAGAATTCAGATCGCCGTGAGATACCGCACCGTAAAACTTCTAATAACGGCCTCCAAGAGGTAGAGGACGAGCCGCACAGCAGCGCAGCAGCGGCGGCGAAAAAACCCTTGCGCCGCGGCCGCCGCACGGCCATCGACGCTGCCCACCCACCGCCCGCCGCCGATCCGATCCGGTCGAAACCGAACTGGTAAAACCCCCCAAACCGCCACCCACCCCGCTCTTCGATTTTCATCAGAACCCGATCTGACATCTGAGCCCCGGCGACTCCGTAGCTCTCCCCCGATCCGAGCGGTCGCGGCGCCGCCATGGCGCGGTTCGAGGTGAACGGCAAGTCGGTGCAGGGCGTGGACCTGCTGCGGCGGCGGCACTGGGCGTCGCGCCTCGACTTCTGGCCCTTCCTCGCGCTCTACGCGCTCTGGCTGCTGCTCGCCGTCCCGGCGCTCGAATTCACCGACGCCCTCGTCGTCCTCGGTGCGCTCTCCACCTCCCACATCCTCGCCTTCCTCTTCACCGCCTGGTCCGTCGACTTCCGGGCGTTCGTCGGGTACTCCAAGGCGAGACACCTCTCACCCCCATCTAGTCAACATTACACTCATCTGTTTAGTGCGCTTTAGTATGTAGGGCTAAACAGCTTGCACTTGATGACGGTGCAGGTGAAGGATATCCGTGCGGCGAACGCGTGCAAGGTAACCCCGGCGAAGTTCACGGGGTCGAAGGAGATTGTGCCCCTGCATATACAGAAAACTGTGAGTTAGTCGTGGTTTTGCTGTGAACGTGTGGCGTTTTTGATGCTTTGGTCACTGAGTGTGGTTTGGGTGGCTGTTCAGGTGGCCTCATCGTCTGCTGCAGGTGAGACGGAGGAGATCTACTTTGATTTCCGGAAGCAGAGGTTCATCTACTCGGCAGAGAAGGATAACTTTTTCAAGCTCCAATACCCGACAAAGGAGTGGTTCGGGCATTATATCAAGGGCACCGGGTATGGAACAGAGGCCAAGATTAACACTGCTGTGGATAAGTGGGGGAGAAACATGTAAGCTGCAGTTTTGCTCCCTGTTTGTACTTGTCTTTCAGTACTTGAGTTAGACCAGAAAACCACCTGACCTTGTGGGTCTGTAACAAGAGAACTTTAAATTGATCACTTGTATAATTGTGGATGACATCATCGTGAATGTTATAGATCAACTTGAGAAACACAACCATAGCCTTCTTTAGGCCCAGTTTCCGTTTTTATGCTCTTCAAGGCTAGGGTTGAACTACATTGTAGCCAAACAATGTCTTGAAAATGTGCAATGGGTGATTAAGCTTGATAGTAGACTTTTGTACATTAAAATGCATAAACCATTGGTGAAGTTGAGTCTAAAGAGTAGCTGAAGGGATTTCGTGCGTATTTAATATGTTTACACAACTTGTTGTGAAATTCAATTCTCTTCATACATGGAAATATCTTAAATCACTTTTAACAGGCAACATGTTACTGTTTTCAAAACAAATTATGAATACTGAATGGGATGCAAAAGAACAAGTGACTGCATTGGCGTTTCAAAGGTAAAAGTTGCTGCAAATAAACACGTGCTAGGTGTCTAGGGAAGTTGAAACATGGACAGTAGAGGTGGATGCTTTCATGCTTAACCTTTTCTCATGCAGAACGAAGAGAAGTTTCTGTATATCTGTAGTTTTTAAATATACAAAACTCTGCAAAGTTTATATCTGTAGTTTTTAAATATACAAAACTCTGGAAAAGCTTCTATTGAATTGAACCTGTAGATTTGAAATGCTGAAGCTTTCATCATACATGCATCTGCTTAGCAATAATGGCTAACACACTAAATTGTTTCCTCTCTAGATTTGAGTATCCACAGCCCACATTTCAGAAATTAATGAAGGAGCAATGTATGGAACCATTTTTTGTTTTCCAGGTTAGCCTCTTTCATCTCTGACTTGTTATTTTGTCAGCTTATATGTCTTTGTTGACAGTGCGCTCTTATTTTACAGGTTTTTTGTGTTGGTCTTTGGTGTCTGGATGAGTATTGGTACTACAGTTTGTTTACGCTTTTCATGCTCTTCCTGTTCGAGTCTACTATGGCAAAGAATAGATTGAAGACATTGACTGAGCTAAGGCGTGTGAAAGTTGACAATCAGATTGTGTTGACTTATCGCTGCGGAAAGTATGCCCCCTTCATTTAATTTACTGCTAATACTGTTTCAGCATATATCTCATCCTAATTATGAGTTTTTTATTCAGATGGGTTAAAATCTCAGGGACAGAACTACTACCTGGAGATATTGTCTCAATAGGCCGCTCACTTAGTGGCGAAGATAGATCTGTACCAGCAGATATGCTATTGTTGGCTGGATCCGCGATAGTAAATGAAGCTATTCTAACAGGAGAATCTACTCCACAGTGGAAGGTCGACCCCCCCCCCCCCCTCTTGCATTAATTCTACTATCTCACTTCGTAAATCCTTTGAAATCTGTTATACGTTAATATGCACCCATTAAATTAAAAAAATCCATGAAATAATTAAAATTTGGAACAGAAGTTACCAAAGAGTTAATCGATTTCACAGATACAGGGATGCTGGATTGGGAAATCAAAGGTTCAGGAAAGTGTTACTTAACAAACACAATAGGCATGCGAGCAAAGTATTTAATGATTTAAGTAATATTTTAATTGGGTTTCCAGTCACCATTGGAGGAGACAATATGGTTCGTACCATAACTACTGGAATGGCTGGGGTTCACCACTGACTGGAATGAGCTGGTATTTGTGGTTGAACAGAACAAAGCTTCTTTTATTCCATTTTGCTACTGAAATGAAACACCCTAGTTAGTCCAACCAGAAATGATTGGAATTAACAATATGCTTCAAGGACACATTGAGTATTGTGTTAAGCCAACTGTAGCATCCAACTCATGTTTTTTTCCTGATAGGCATGTGCTATTACGGCCCCTGATATTTTGTTCATCTTTCGATTCTGGCTCTGACCGATCATCTATTCCTATAGGTCTCAGTTGCTGGTCGTGGCCCTGAGGAAATGTTATCTATAAAGCGAGATAAGAATCATATCCTATTTGGTGGCACTAAGATACTGCAACACACCCCTGATAAGGTAGATACATTTCTTATGCTAACTAACTATTCTTTAAAGCTTTCTATTATTGCTGACTTGTTTACTTCTATACAGTCTGTAAATCTTCGAGCACCTGATGGTGGCTGTGTAGCTTTTGTATTGAGGACTGGATTTGAGACTAGCCAGGGAAAATTGATGAGAACTATCTTATTTTCTACTGAGAGGGTAACTACTTTTCTTGAGTAAAAAAATGGTTCTAAGATAAACGTAAAGCTCACATTTTAGTGACATCACAGGTTACTGCAAATAGCAAGGAAAGTGGCCTGTTTATACTATTTTTGCTTTTCTTTGCGGTAATTGCATCCGGTTACGTGCTTATGAAGGTAATTTCAGAAAACACTACTATTGATAGAATTCATTGATGTTTAATTGCATGCTATTCTGTACCTTTTTTCATTGTTGAAGTTTTGGTCTATCCATGTTTAGGGACTAGAGGATCCAACAAGGAGCAGATATAAGCTTTTCTTAAGTTGTTCGTTGATTCTTACTTCTGTGATACCTCCTGAACTGCCAATGGAGCTCTCCATAGCAGTTAATACATCTTTAATTGCGTTAGCTCGGCGGGGTATTTTCTGCACGGAACCATTCAGAATACCATTTGCCGGGAAGGTTTGTAAGAAAACCTTGTGCTCCTGATTCTTTTTTTTTTCTTTACAAGCTTTTACAAGTTTTCTTTTATCAGGTTGACATATGCTGCTTCGATAAGACTGGGACATTGACATCGGATGATATGGTAAACTATGTTCTTATTTGTTTCTTGTTAATTCAGCTGGAGGTTTGTTAACTGAGGAACCCTGTATTTCAGGAATTCCAAGGTGTTGTTAGTTTGGAAGGTGATGATGAATTAATATCTGATGCAAATAAGTTGCCTCTCCGCACTCAAGAAGTGCTGTCCAGTTGCCATGCATTGGTGTTTGTTGATAACAAACTGGTACGTGCTGTGCAATAAGCCAGTAATAACTGTCTACATGAAGCATAACCAAGGAAAGTTTAGATGCCTTTTTTTGTTGATGATATGTTCTATTTTATTGAAGGTTGGTGATCCCCTTGAAAAAGCTGCAATAAAGGGCATAGACTGGATCTACACATCTGATGAGAAGGCCATGCCTAAAAGGTAAGCTACCATGATATCATCTGTAGTAACACATGTAAATATGTGAGCAGCTGTGCATGTAATTTAGGTAAACCTGATAGAATCATAAAATCCATGTCATGGTTATCGCCACGATGTCCTTTTGGTTTATTAAGAAGGATTTGTACAACTGAACATTAGCATTGTGTTATGAGCCCAACGAAAAGTAATTATAAATCATCTTGCGTTAGTTCACACCAGAGAGAAATTTCGTATTGTATGTGGTAAACCTGCAGTTACCCATCCTGACCATTTTACCTTGTTAATTAATGTGACATGCTGCCAATAATGACTATTTTTCGCCTTTCCCTGTTCTGAAGTTAGTCAAGTTAGTCTCATCAGGAGTAATTATATCTTTTAGTTAGATATCAAAGATTGTAACTGACTAGTCTTTACCACTTTTTTTTGGAGGATTTCACATAAATAATTTGTTGTATGCGCATCTGTTTATAGCATTGGAGCTATGTAAGCAGTTATAGGACTAGATATTTTGTCATTAGCTGTGGTCCTGTGGATTTCCATGTTTTATTCACTTAAATGAATGCTGTCTAAATAAGTTTTTTCTTGTTAGCATCAGTTTAGTTACGTTCATTCGAATCATTATACATAATAGATATTCTATTCTATGTTTTACTTGATTTCATCTTCATTGCAGGTCTGGTGGTCAACCTGTACAGATTGTACACAGATATCATTTTGCTTCTCACTTGAAGAGAATGTCTGTTATTGTCCGTATTCAGGAGAAATTTTACGCTTTTATAAAGGTAAGACTTAGTCTGAGAGACTAAATAAAATTATTTATTCTTATGGTTTTTACACTAGTTGTTAATATGGTTGCTACTTTGGATAGTTCAGAAACTGTCTTTTGGCCTTGGTTCATGATTTGACATTATTTTTTTTTTATCTCGTTCTTAGACATCTTTAGGCTATGTTTGGAGCAAAGAAAATAAAAATGATTTTCATAGGGTTTGGATTCCTTATGAATATTTACCATTTGTGGTTTGGAACAAATGAGTAGTGGAAAGGAATTACCATGTAATTGTCTGTTGTCCATATATTTTGGATGGAAACGAGGTAAGATATATTAGAAATTTTCAGCAGTTCTAAATCCATAGAAGCAACCTATTCATGCTTTACTTGTTTTCTCTTTTTTATTTAACTACATAAAAACAAAAATTAGATAACTTACCCAGTTGGACGCTCCTAAAGGAATAAGCCACTGTTTCTTAAATCATTACTTCTTTTTATCCAAACAAAACATATTGAAAATATGATGGATCTGTATAAACAAATGGTCCAATCTATCTTTAAAAACTATGGTGGACCAGCACCCTGCATTAGAATATCCTTTATTGTGCAGTGTTGAGCATTTAACAGGGAAATCCAGTAGCAAATAAAAAGTAAAATAATTATATCCACTGGTTTTCTTAATTCGGAGAATAACCATGACAAGAATTATTGTGATCTTTTTATTAGCATGGTCCATCAGAACAGGTCAGTCTAAGCTCTAAACTGTTTCCGTGTTTTTGGATACTCCAATTTTCCATTTATTGTTTACTCTTTCCATCTTTTGTTTTATGTGTCATTTCCCCCCCAAGAAACTATTAACAAAGCGTCCTCTTTTATTTTTGTTATATTCAGGGTGCACCAGAGACCATCCAAGAGAGGTTAGTTGATTTACCTGCTGCATATGTGGAGACATACAAAAAATACACGCGGCAGGGCTCTCGGGTCTTGGCTCTTGCATACAAATTGCTTCCGGAGATGCCTGTATGTTCGTATTTGATATTTCTATTGTCATTATCCTATAATCATTCCCTTTTATCTTATTATTCTTTTGTTAGTGTACTTCTGTAAAGTTCCTGAACCATTACATAGTAAAATCATTTTTATAAGGTGTAAACATTGTTTTAGTTTTACCTGATGTAAAGGGACCATTTAAATTCCAACCAACCCAGAATTCTGATTTAACAATCCAGTGATATTCCGCATGCATGCAGCTCGTGGTAAGATCCTATGGAATTAGTACTTGTCACTGGAATCCTATGATTTTTTTTTTTCAACTTCAAAAGGTGCTGATGAGCTTGTTCAAATTATAGCAGCGAATAGAGTTGTGGCTGCTCTAAAATGTGAAATACATTAATGGGAAATAAATCGGCATCCAATTTTAAAATTAATCTCTTTGTGCTAGCCGTAATGTTCAAGTCCATGTACAAGACATGTTTGCGAAATTGAGCTAGTAGTAACATTTGTTTTAGAATTGTAAAGTATGGACTGTCAAGGCAGCATTGTGGGATAGAGGTGAGCACTGGTTTGAATAATCCTAGGTTCACAATGTAGACATTTATAGTGCTATTTGGTCCATTGCCTGGGGATCCAGGAGATGTCATAATTTATTCATTGCTTACTGCTTAGGTAGTTATGATACACTATATACATCTTTACTTAGAATCCAGGAGATATTAGAAATTTTCCAACATTGTTAGAAGAAGATAATGGCAAATTATTTTAGTAAATTACCCGAAATATCTTTTCAAATGTAAGTAATCTGCATATACCTAGCTAATTAACCTTGGGCCTTTTCAGACAGTTGCAGTTTATTTCGAGTTTTTTTTGTATTTCTACATAAAAAGTTTTATCTGGTTGGAGTTGTTTGACCTCTTGTAAATAACAGGTGAGTGAAGCTAGAAGTCTGGAAAGGGATCAAGTAGAGAGTGACTTAACTTTTGCTGGTTTTGCGGTAATTAACCCTGCATCTTGTGCATCCAATGCTTTCGTTTCCAATTTTCTTAATTTTTGAAGTTTGTTGACATGTTCTCTTTTATGGTTTTGGGGTTTTATGGACTCAGGTCTTCAACTGTCCTATAAGGAATGACTCTGGTAATGTCTTGCTCGAACTGGAGCGATCTTCTCATGACTTGGTATATCTTCCCATCCATCAAGTTACAAGTTGTGCTGTAGTGGCAACTAGTTGTGTGTTGATATTAAGCAAAACATCTTCATTCTTCGTGCAACATTTCCTGGCTGAATGGTTTTTACACCAGTAATATGACCAGTATACACAAGCACCTCTATACTGGCCATTAGTTGCTCAAGGCTTGTACTGATTGGTTTATCAGTAGCAAGAACCTGTGAAGAATCACAACGAAAAACTTTGTTTTATTTGATTAAATTGCTTACCACCTCCCTGATGTATTAGGTTATGATCACTGGGGACCAAGCTTTGACTGCTTGCCATGTTGCTAGCCAAGTGCATATTTCTTCCAAGCCTGTTCTAATTTTGACACGGATGAAGACTGGTGGTTTTGAGTGGGTTTCCCCAGATGAAACTGACAGAGCTCCATACAGGTAACTATCTATATGCAATGGTTTGCATTGTGATAAAATGCTTAGTACTTTTACCCAGCTTTTTATAATAATTTGTATATTATACATACTTTGGCAAAGATTCTTGCTATTCACAATTATCATGTCATTTGAGCGGGAAAAAGTAGTCACCCATCTGTGCAGATTACAGAAGAAGTATATTTTGCTTGTTTTCTCCTGAGATCTATGGTTGCATTGTGGTTAGGACTTAGGAGACATTCCTAAATTGTAGAAAAAAAATGATAAATGGAGGATATGGTGGACTTCCTGATAGTATGTCCAACAAAATTGATGATCATTCCAAACTTCACTTTCTCCCATTACACAAATAAATGGGTGCTACATAACTAAGTCTTTTATGCCTTGTTAATTTTTCAGACATTTGGTGCATATACTCATTCGATTGTTTAGCATCTGTGCTATTGCGAGAGCTACATACAGCATCTATCTTGTTTAGTGCCATGTCTAATGCCTTGTATTGTTGTTTTGTAGTGCTGAGGAGGTTGCAGCATTATCAGAATCGCATGATCTTTGCATTAGTGGGGACTGCTTTGAAATGCTACAAAGGACTGAAGCTGTTCTCCAAGTCATTCCTTATGTGAAGGTACGTGAGAACAGATTGCATGTCCTCTAAAAATATGAGGGCTTTCATTAGCACACGTGAGAACAGATTGCATGTCCTCTAAAAATATGAAGGCTTTCATTTGCACACTTGGTGTCATTGTTTCAGGTATTTGCACGTGTTGCTCCAGAACAGAAAGAACTTGTACTGACTACATTCAAAACCGTTGGGAGGATGACACTGATGTGTGGAGATGGAACCAATGATGTTGGTGCACTAAAACAGGTCAGTACCTGGCTTGATTCTCATTTAATGTTGCTCAGTGTACTATAGAATTACTCAATGTATACAACTGTGCTGATTCCACACAGAGCATCTGTTACTTATGCCAATGGTTGACTTGATCTTGAACTTGTCTGACAACTTTGATCTTGTAGAGTTATTTCTTACAACTATGCCTTTTTGTGTATGTATTCTTTGTATGATTCCTTTGGTCTTCAGGTGTTATTGTGGCCACTGTACCATCATTTACTTGCACTCATGACCCTGAATTGACCTTAGCCGAGGGCCCAGTGTTGATGTGGCCATCTCTGGTACTCATAATAATGGCTGACTGGATTACATTCTTAAATGCTTGCTATGCCAGCCACTTTACCAGTTTGCCTGCCATGACTGCAGTGGAAAAAACTTGACCCGGGGAAATAAGCTCCTTTGGAGCAGCTTAAGGGTACATTATGCCTACCAAGTTGGTTGGAAGAAATTATGTAATGTGTTCAGTGGTGGGAGCAAGTTTTAGGTGCAGATTAGTTTTCATGTGCAAACTTTGTGGAAACAGAACAAACTTTGTTCTGAAATGTCTGTCCAAAACAAATATGTTATAGGGATTGGTATGGATTACAGTGGCAATTTTTTTTTGTAAAAAAGTAACCTTGGTAAGAAAAAAAAAAAGAAATGTAAGCAGAGGGTAAACGGACAAGTTACTGTTCTTTTAGGTGATCTTTGGTTTGAGGAATGGGTTCATCCAGGGTCATCCGATTTTAACTCAAAACCCAACTTTGTTTGGTTTAAAAAATGGGATGAGTTGGTCTTTTAGACTATCATCATCCTACTCAATATTCCTGTTCTGTTCTATTCATCAATTTCAGTCATGTCATTTGCCCTGTGCGTGTCTGTGTCTGTCTCATGTTCATGTTTGCATTTTTTTTTCAGAATGGATTTTGGATGATATAAAACATGAAAAATTAAATTCTTGGTAATACTTGAGAGGGCGTCATGGTAATACTTTTATCACCTGATAAGCTTGTAGAATTGAACCAAGCAGCTTTTGCACTTGTTCTATAGGTTGCTTTAACCTAGCTTATACCGGAAGCATAGCACATTGAACATATGGAAGTTTGAGCCAGATGATGTCTTGGGAAACATGTGTCCATGTTATTGATGTTCTCTATTAGACTGGCATTTGGTTCCTTTTTTGTCAGTATTCTGGCATATAGACTGTCTTGCAATCTTAACAGTAAGCCACTTAAAGGTTACTTTTTAACTTTCTGGACCTGATGCACTCCTGTATACTTTTTTGTTAGGTATTTTTTTTCTATTGATGCCTTTTAAATGTCTATTGAAAGATAGCACACATGTTAACCACCTTATGACAATACTTGATGGAAAACTCTTATCGTTTCTTTGTTATTTATTTGTATGATCTCCAAATTTTCAGGCACATGTTGGCATAGCCCTGTTGAATGCTGAGCCTGTGCAGAAAGCAGACTCGAAATCCCAGTCATCCAAACCTGAAAACAGATCAGGGAAGTTGAAAAAACCGAAACCTGCTAATGAATCATCATCATCATCACAATTGGCCGCACCAGCTAACAGTTCCGCTAGAGCATCCAGCAGCCGCCCCTTGACCGCTGCTGAGAGGCAGCGAGAAAAGCTGCAGAAGATGTTAGATGAAATGAATGAAGAAAGTGATGGCCGTTCAGCACCGATTGTAAAGCTTGGGGATGCTTCCATGGCCTCACCTTTCACAGCAAAGCATGCCTCAGTTGCCCCCACACTTGATATCATCCGCCAGGGGAGAAGCACCCTAGTCACTACACTTCAAATGTTCAAGATTCTTGGACTCAACTGCCTTGCAACAGCATACGTTCTCAGTGTCATGTACTTGGATGGTGTCAAACTGGGCGATGTTCAGGCTACAATTAGTGGTGTCTTCACTGCAGCTTTCTTCCTCTTCATTTCCCATGCTCGCCCACTTCAAACACTGTCCGCAGAGCGGCCTCATCCTAACATATTCTGTGCATATGTCTTACTTTCCATTCTTGGCCAGTTCGCCATGCACTTGTTCTTTTTGATCACAGCTGTCAATGAAGCATCCAAGTATATGCCAGAGGAATGCATTGAGCCTGATTCAGGCTTCCATCCAAACCTTGTCAACACAGTTTCATACATGGTGAACATGATGATCCAGGTAGCCACCTTTGCTGTAAACTACATGGGCCACCCATTTAACCAGAGTATCTCAGAGAACAAGCCCTTCAAGTATGCTCTCTATGCAGCTGTTGCTTTCTTCACAGTGATAACATCGGATATGTTCAGGGATCTGAATGACTATATGAAGCTGGAACCCTTGCCTGAAGGAATGAGGGGCAAACTGATGCTTTGGGCTATCGCTATGTTTTGTGGTTGCTATGGATGGGAGCGGTTTTTGCGATGGGCATTCCCAGGCAAGATGCCAGCATGGGAGAAGCACCAGAAACAGGCAGTTGCAAACCTGGAGAAAAAGCGCACATAGAATCTTGTATTCTTTTTTCTTCACTCATTCTTTACCCTTCATCACTGAACATTTCTCATTTGGCAGCAATCGTCACTAGTCAACTTATCGTGATTTGGCATAGTTGCAATCTAATATTTAGTTTAGGAGAATTTTGTCACTGTATGCCCTATTGCTAGGAGGATACAGGGTCAATATACCTACTCTACATACATGTTGGTATGGAGGCCCAGAATTTTCAGTTCCCATATCTTCTGCTAATGATGACATGAATATGGATGGATGTACAATGGAACATACAAATTATTTATGAGTTTTTTTTACTGTTATGAGCATTATATTTAAAGTTATTCTGACCTGCTGTGCGACATTTCTGTCATGGCATAAGTTTGGCATCCGGAATTACTTGTGCATTAAGGTGTCCTGATTTATATGACGTGGTGCTATTCTACCATGAGGCAGGAATATAGTTCCTTTGTTATGGCCGATGATGTCAAATTCGGTGTTTCGGTTTTATATGCATTTTCACGATTTCTGTTTAGGCGACGAGACACTGACATCGGTTGTCACTACTCAGGAAGAACAATGAATCAATGAATCTCTTTGACAAACTGCTAATGGCTGTATAAACCTTGTGGGTTATCCTTGCTTTTGGTGGGGTGTGAACTAGCCGCGCCTGATGCTCCCAAAATCGTCAACACTGGCAATTTGCTTCCAACCGGATCAGTGGCGCCGCGGCCAAACAGGCACCCGCAAAACCGCACCCCTTACGCGCTTACTTCACCACGAGCTCTGCGATTTGACCCCGAAAGTCCACCCTCGACCAATTCAGCAGCAGGCCAGCGAGTCAGCAACCATCCCCTCAACACCCTTCCTAAACGCTACGCCCACCACCAGCCTCACACGGGATATTACGCTAGCTCATTGATAAACCTCTACTTCAGAGCTAATAAAACTGAAGCATTTTGCTCTAATAATAGATAAAAGAGTCGCGCAAGTAACTAGACTTTACAGCACAACAATAGAAAATTTAGACGTGGATTTCAAGTCTATTGTGGTAGCATGTATTGAACGGAAATCTCATCTAAAACATCGGAGATGAGAATAGCCGAGTTTTTTGGGCTGATTTGGCAATGTCGGCATATAGAATAGCAAAAGTAGCCTCTTCTCCGAATCAATTGCAAAAATAGCACCGCGGAACATCACAGATGCACCACATACCCTAGTCTGTGCCCCTAGGGGCTCAAAACCCGCCGTTCATGCTCTAGGGGCATAGTCGAGGCATGTCGGCCCCCCAGGGGCAGGACATTGCCCTAGTTCGTCCCCCCAGAGCATGATAATGGCATTTCCGGCCCCCTAGGGGCACGGACGTCCCCCCACCTACCGACGTGCCATCGTCATTTCATGTGAAGTTTGTCGTTCGTCGTCATTTCATATGAAGTTAGGGAATAAAATTTAAAAATAAATTGACGAAATTTTGGAATAAAATTTGAGAGACTTCACAATGTAATTTACGAATTATATGACGCGCAGGGTTTGGTTACGTGCACTAGAAATGACAACATGCACGAATCAATAAACCGAAAAACACCTACAATACATGTACGCCTTTTTGGAATTGAAAATAGGGTGGATCGAAATTAGTCTTAGCGGTCAATCGGTCCCTTCCCCTTGTCTCCTGACTGCCCACGGCGATGGCCAGTCTCGAAGGCAGCCCTATTCTGCGAGATGGACCGAAAAATTGAATGATGTTAGCAGAACGTAAGACGAAATAAATAATTAGGATACAAATTGAACAACACTTACCTCTTTAATCCGGAGTGTATCAGGGTGACGGGGAGTGCAAGGACGGTCGCCGGTCTCACTAGCATGAGCCTTCCCCTTGTCGACCGGTGCCTCTTCAATAAGGTCGAGCTCCATTGTTTGAAGGTCTTGGCTCGCTTCGCGTAGTTGAACATGCATTTCTACTCGATGAACGCCCTATCGTACATATCTGGGTTGTCAATCCATTGGAAAAAGTTGCAACGTATCTCCAGCTACCATTATGTGCGGATGAAGTTAAAGATACATGGAATGCAATGTAAGATGTGAAAAATCGATATGACCAACTGCAAGTAAAAAATTACGAGTACATTAATTACGACTAACTAATTTGCTAAATAAATTATGACTAATTAAATATTACTATTTAATTACAACTATTTTAATTACAACTAACTAACTATAACTAATTAATTACAACTAAATAATTTAATACTTACTACACAGTTAATAATCGTAGTACATATATAAAAAATTACCTCCTCTAGAAGATCTTCACTTGATGTCAAACTAACTCTACTAAAATGGTCGCTAAACACTCTCAAATTGGCAGCGAAATCGGAACTAATTTCGGCTGATCGCGCTGCCTCTCGCTCGCTCGATCATCTCTATCTCTCTACGCATAGCAGAATGATTTTGGTGTGACTAATGAGAGTGCATCGCTGGGTTTTATAGCCGCGTGAAGGCCGACCGCGAAGAGACGGGACGGAATCTGATTCTCTCCCACGCCTGAAGCGTCGGGTTTTTCGCGCATATGGGGGACAGTGAGGATCCAGGGACAGCTGAAAGCATGGATTTTTGTTCAAAATATACAAAAATAAGGGGGAGGGGGGTCCGTGCCCCTAGGGACCGGACATGCCAGCCAGACTAGGGCAATGCCGTGTCCTTGGGGGTCGGACGTGTCTAGATCGTGCCTCTAGGGCACAAACATCAGTTTCTGTGCCCCTGGGGCATGAACTAGGGTACGTGGTGCATCCGTGCGGCTCCGCGGTGCTATTTTTTGCAATTGATTCAGAGGGGAGCTACTTTTGCTATTTTGTGTGCCTATAGTGCTAAATCAACCAAAAACTCGAGAATAGCACTATGATCAATGGAAATGGTATCATAAAAAGTGAAGGTAGGTCCTACGATCAATGGAAATGGTATCATAAAAAGTGAAGATAGGTGAAAGAGGGAAAATGCAACGAGGAGCTAACGGGAGGCCATTAGTTGCACTAATGGAGCAAGAAGACTAAATAGAGAGAACAAGATGATGAGAGGGGGGGGGGGGTTATAGATGGAAATTCCACTTGTAGAAGTTAATGAACCAAGTTAACATAGGTGATAATTTGATCCTGCAAGCGACTATATAGGGGGAACATAGATTTTAAGGCAAAAATAAGTGCCCTAAAAAAAGAGGAAAAAACTTATATGACCCTTGAATTATTACGATGTGTTTACTTAACATCTTAGACAACAAAACCTTCTGTTTGCCCCAACCCTATCCCTACACTTACAAAATTGGAGCAAAAACCCATTGAGAGATGGTTTCGTACGCGGTTTTGCCCAAAAACACGAAAACTCCGCAAATACATTTTTTTTAAAAAAAATATTTACACGAGGAACTGCATGTCAATTAGTACTAACCTAAACTCTCTTCATCTCTCTCTCAACTCTTTCACTATCTCCGTATTAACTATATCCTTACCCACGTTGCAATAGCAACCTCACTGGACTTTGCTAAGAAAGCCACCATTGTCGCCACAACTACCACTTGTCTTTCTGTTTACAATCATTGTAGTCATGCTGACGCACAACTGTTAGGATGCGACAAGGGCAGTGATGCGAGGCGGAAGAGCCCACATCTTGCGGAGGAGACGATGGATTTTTCGGCTCACATGATCCTTATTTGCCTGACCGTCGATCAAATTAGAGTCTCATTCACATATCTGGGGTAGCAGCACATATATATGCTAGGCTACCAGCGACCTCCACCCGTTCGCTTCGAGTATTCTTTATGTTTCTTTCGTATTTGGTGGCCAACACCGTAGATTTGGTAGAACGGTGGCGACATGCTCAACACAAGAGATGGCGAGTGGCGTGAGCAGCACAAGAGAGAGGTGGTGGGTGGTTTATGCGGATGACAAGGAGATGGTGGTGGGCTGGGTGGAGTTGGGAGAGGTAACAGAGGATGAGAGAGAAAGGAAGAAAGAGAGGGGAGAGTGGAGAGAGAAGTTTTTTTAATTTCATTTGCTGCCTCATGGTCGGATCATCTCCCACGATGAAAATCACATTCGAAACCAGCCTAACGGTTGCTTTATCTAGTTATACAAATACATAGATAAGTAAAACTGTTGTATAGGCTAGGTTAAGTAGATACAAAAAAGAAAAAAAGAGGCACACAAATGAAATAATTTTTCTGTGAAGAAAAATATACCAACCTAAAATGGTAAAATGCTTTGTCCGCCTAGCAGTACACATTCCTTTTTTACGTGCTACGCCCACCGATCCGCCTATTTGGCCCCACATTTAAGCGGCTAGCGAAAAGTTCGGCCGGATCCACGAGTACACGTAGCATTAGCCAATCTATATACCCCCAACTCCCCTGCCCCCGATATATACCCCACATCGCACGGCACAACCCGCGTTCCCAACCGAAATCCCCAAATCCCCACCCAAGTGTCGGAGAGATGTCGTCGGCGTCGGAGATGCAGCCGCTGGCGCCAGCGGGGTACCGGCGGGCGCCGGAGATGAAGGAGAAGGTGGAGGCACCGGCCGTGGACCTGGAGGCGGGGACCGGGGAGACGCTCTACCCGGGGATCTCGCGCGGGGAGAGCGCCCTCCGCTGGGGCTTCGTCCGCAAGGTCTACGGCATCCTCGCTGCGCAGCTGCTTCTCACCACCGCTGTCTCCGCTGTCACCGTCCTCCACCCCACCCTCAACTCCACGCTCTCCTCCTCCCCGGGCCTCGCGCTCGCGCTCGCCGTCCTCCCCTTCGTCCGTAAGCGATCTCCCCTCCCTCTGATGCGATGCCTGACATTATCTCGGTGTGCTGTTGTGGATGTGGAAAGATATGAATCTTGTGATGATACCCTTTAATCCACTCACCCTAATTAGCATAGGTTGGTGCTTTATTTGATGTTTTGGTGTTTATTAGGGCGCCTAGCTGTTTTGAGTCTTGACTGTGGCCTCTAGATGACTAGATCTAGGATCTAGCTAATTCAAGCTGGAATATAAATGTTTGTTTAGTGGATTTAGATTTTTTGTTATCTTATGACATTGGTTAATTGTCGAATTGAATTGCGAATTGGGATGGAGGGTCGATGTTCTCACTCCAAGAAAGGAATGATTGTTGTTGTTGTCAATATGCAACATTTTGCAAGAGATTGATATTGGGAGATGCGTATTAGACTTTGCCGCTGTGGATCTTGTTAATATAACATGCTAGCTATGCTTCAGAATATAGTGGCATGCAATGAATCTAAGTGTAAAACCATTAGGGGATTTCTTTAAACCCGTTATCAGGCCCTGTATAATACAATTTTTATCTATATTGGCTTTAGTGTACTTGTTTCTCTTGAGTCTTGGCATTTTTTAAAGGGGTTATATATAACTGGAGCTTACCTCCGTGCAAATTGTAAAATGATGCTGAAAATATCTTAGTTTCTTCATACAAAAGTCAAAGGTAGAGTTGAGTATGGAGTGAGGGAGGGAGGGAGGTTCTCGATAGGTGTTTATAATTCACAAACATTTTCCTATACAGCACGTTTCTTTTCTAAGCAATTTGATTTCTGGCAAAATTCTGCTTTCATTAGCAATTAGTAAGTCGCCAAATTGAGGGTTCTAGTTATTCTAGCTGGATTGTATATTTCCTATTTCGGTGTTTACAAAATAAACAGGCATGGGAGTGTGTTCTAAGGATTAGTTCAGTACAATTTATCTTTACATAGGATATGAAGAAAATAATCCAGTAAGAGTCTCAATTCTAGGGGGTCAGAGACTGCAATTCTGATTATGTTCCATTCTAAGTTAGGTTTGGCCAGCATCATCGTATAGCACTCTTAAATTCCTCCTCAGCAGAATGATTGTTATTTTTTAGTAACAGAATGACTTTGGTTCACTAACAACTATTTTTGTGATATTTGTTGCAGTGATGATCCCATTGTATCATTATCAGCACAAACACCCTCACAATTTTGTTTTCCTGGGTTTGTTCACTTTGTGCTTGAGCTTCAGCATTGGTGTGGCTTGTGCAAACACTCAAGGTTTGTTAATTTTCTTTGAATGAATTGAGTTTTCCTTAAATTGTTGACTGCAGTTCTTTATTAAACATCCATTTGCATATTGCAGGAAAGATTGTGCTTGAAGCGTTAATATTGACCTCAGCTGTGGTTGCCTCTTTGACTGGATATACCTTTTGGGCTTCAAAGAAGGGCAAGGAATTCGGTTATCTTGGGCCATTTCTGTTCTCTGGTCTTATTCTCCTTGTCTTGACAAGCTTTATCCAGGTACTGTGTATGATAAAGTTTGAAAATAATGTACCCATTCACAGAAAAATGTTCCCATTGAGCATTCCATTACTTGTAATAAGCATTGTGCTGTAAAATGCTGTGTTGCAGATTTTCTTCCCATTGGGACCTGCATCGGTTGCTTTGTTCGGCGGACTTGGAGCTTTAGTCTTCTCAGGCTTCATTCTCTACGACACTGAGAACTTGATAAAGCGTCATACTTATGACGAGTACATTTGGGCATCTGTTGGGCTTTACCTCGACATTCTCAACCTGTTCCTTTCTATCCTAAACATGCTCAGGAGCATGCAATCTGATAACTAGTTGGGTCCATCTGCACCGGCCGGACCTTGTGTCAACCTGTGTCATCCTTTATCGATGTGTCATCCTTTATCGAGTCTTTTGAACTGCAATATATGTAGCTCTGCAGGACTTGTAATGTGTTTCGCTATCTTCCAGAGAATGGGACCAAAGTATAACATATGTATTGGTGTACTAACGGTGTTTATTGGTATGTGATCCCAAGATTGTGCCATGGTGCCAATAATTGTTACATCGCGTCGTTTGTGGATGTTATTTATCCCCCATGTTTAGTTTGGAGAAATCAGCACCGTTTTCTTGGGGTGCGTTTGGTTGGGTGAACCAGATAAATGGGATGGGATAGTACATGATAGATGAGATGATCCTGGATGAGATGATACAAGTATGATGTTTAGTTGGTGGGATAGGATGGTCCTGGATGGTTCAAGTTGATGTTTGGTTTGATGAATAAGGTTGTATTTGGATTGTACTAAACTTTGTGATGTTATGACACGTGGGGCCTGTATGATATTTTTTGCATTAAAATATGCCAACAGTGGTCTTGTTTTGTTGATTAAATGACAAAGAACACAACGGTTCAATCGGATCGCAAATCGGATACTCGGTTTAGGAAATATGATCATTTAAAGTTCGTAAATCAACCTCGTCAGTATAAACATAGAATATTCTTATTTTTTGGATATCTTATTCTGAATGGTTTGATTTCATTCAACTAACCAAACACTTGAACGAGCTTATTTTTCGTATCGGATGGTTCAGAATCACTTCATTCAACGAATCAAACACACCCTTAATTTATACCTTTGGTACTGTTATATACCACACACCTGCTAGCGTGCCCTAGCACGTCTAGAATTGCTTAGGTTGGGAATGAATCCGTGACCTCAACGGGACACCACTGTTAGTACTAATTTGTTCCTACCACTGTTGGTACTAATTCGTTCCTAACAGGTTTATAATTGTAGGCCGGGAATGAAAACGTGACCTTGATGAGACACCACTGTTGGGGTGGGCTGGCCGTGGCCCATACCGTGTAACCACGACGCACACGGAACAGGTCGGAGGGCGTCACGGTTGG
Source organism: Ampelocalamus luodianensis (assembly GCA_036346255.1). Taxonomy (NCBI): domain Eukaryota; kingdom Viridiplantae; phylum Streptophyta; class Magnoliopsida; order Poales; family Poaceae; genus Ampelocalamus; species Ampelocalamus luodianensis. The sequence goes on from CM070625.1 coordinate 28,004,475, forward strand.
GCTGTTGTTGTTGGGTGGGCTGGTCATCCGGTATGTCCAGTCTCTAGAGACAAGGTTGGAAACATTTTCTCCACAAGCGTACAGTTGTGCTGCCGACTTCCCCCAGGCTACCGTGACGCTCCGTTTTTCCCATTTGCCCTATCTTGCATCCGTCTCCCTGGACTAGAACTCGAGCATTGTGTACGTACAAGTAGAACCAATCCAAACGGACCGTATGATCTCTCTCTCTCTCTCTCGTTACGACGGCGCGACTCAGATCTCTCGTTACTACGGTGCGACTGAATGGCACCGCCTAATGCTACGCACACGAACTGGCGACCGCACAAGCCGCGCCGAAAACATTGCAGGTTTTCCGATCAAATTCTGCAGCTCGCACGGTCAGTCATCCATCTCTTTGGGAAATTGTGCGCGCGGATAAAATGATTGGAGCCTACACCGTCTCTGCGAGGGTGCAAACGAAGCGGATAATTTTTAACCGACCGACCAAAAGTTTACGGAGCGAATGATTATTCGTCACTATCCGTGTTCGAACTCCGCTCGAGGGAAAAAATGCGTAATAGGATACGGATGGGCGATATCCGTCCGTATGTATTCGCATATCAGGTGGTATGAGAAAAACATGTTGTAATTTCACTTAAAATATGATAACAGATAGGTGAGTTCCTGCATCTGAGCAGCCAGAGGATATTGAGTGTTTTTTCTTCCACATCTCAATGATTAGTCTCTTCGTGTTCACTCTAATTGCATATCTACTGTCTAATATCCTGTGTAGGGTGTAAAAGAAGTGGAGAGTATCCGTCCGATCGACCGACCGAAGGCGCGCGAAGCGAATACGTGATAGATAAATCAGTATCCGATACTAAGAGAAAAAAATACAAAATAGAGATACATGATAAACGATATCCGACCATATCTGTTCCGATTGCACCTCCTTTTTGGGCATTTTTTGTGAGCAATTCCGCACCGATCTTTTCCACGAGCTGGGCCCGTGCGCGCGCCTGTCTCGTGAGAGACGAGCGAGCACACACGAACGCGCCCCCGCCCGTGCCCTTTATTTCTTTCTTTCCCCACGACTCCTCTCCAGACAGCACTGCTCTAGATCATGCTCGTGTACTGTGTGCATTTTGTTCCACCTCACATGAACTGCAAGATGTCTTATCCCTCCACACCAGTGTTTACATGAATTGCTAGATGGGCAGGCAGGCAGATTCTACCAGCAAAAGTCAGAAATTCTACTCAAAGAGGGCACACTATGGGATACACCTGAGTGCCTGGTTGACAAGTACACAACTGTTTGGCTCCTTCACAATTCCTACATTCACATACTATCATACTCGTTTTGACTGTTCTACGTGCTTAATTTCGTGCCACGCAATTTTTCCAAATTCAACAAAGTGTTGAGACCTGCCGTGCTAGAATTTCAAGTTTATGGACCAATACGGCTTTGATGACATCTAGTATAATTTGCAATAGAAATAGATGAGGGAATTAATTTTACACTGCAATAGAGCATAGGATCTAAGACCAGAACTTTGATGTTGTGTTCATATTCCTTTTAAAAAGGAAATAGGCTGCCTAATTCTTAACAGTGAACATTGCAAGCAATTTTCTTGCTTTGTCAGGAAGAACTAATCGGAGCACACGTAACGGTTACAGAGTACCGGGCACCAAGGTAGACTTTTTCTGATTGGCTGTGAGTGCAGCATGGGGGTGGACAGATAGAGCTTGAGGTTGCAGAGAGATGAGATTTTGTTCAGGAATGTGCTGAGGGGGGCACTGGCAGTAATGAATGGAGCGGCGAGAGATTGGAGACTCTGAAAGCAGAATGTAAAGGGGAACTTAGATGTGGGTCAAGCATATCGACTTATGGTCCCCATTACTGTTCATTAATCCCTTTTGCTAGGTATAATAAAGCCTCAGTACTCTATAGAACAATCATTGCCTGAAAATACTTTAGATTTTCTGGAGTTATGGATAGTAGAGAAACTCGCAACACTAGATTTAGCGAATATTGTGCGCTCGTTATTCTTTTTTTTAGTGGCCAGGTTTTGTCTAAGATGCATTAATGAAGAAGCGACGAAGCGCGCATACCGAACCAACGTCGAACGCGGGTGGGCAGGACCTGAAAGCTCCCGTGCCAACTGAGCTAAGCTCGCTCAGCAATCCATAAGCTTTAGCTATTTTGTAGACAAATGTTGGCACTGTCATCTATTTTATATGGTCCAATAAATCCATCACTATTTTATATAGCACTATTTGTTCGATTTACTCAATCAAAACCAAGTTTAGAGAGGGCACTTCTTTAATACATCAGGGAAAAATGACAAAAAAAAAAAGAAAGAGAAAGATGCCAGAAGAAAGTGAAAACTTTGTGTTAAAAATGTAAAAGGTCATGGAATTAGTATTTGTTACAATTGTGCATTTTCCCAAACATGCCGCGCCCTTACCCAACAGACATGCTTTACATTCACCTTTGAAAGCAAAAGTCAGATCATGTGTACTTGGGTAGCTTGTGGCAGGTGCTTGTCGCTTCCCTTAAGACCGGTTTAGAAAGGTAATGGCTGTTAATGATGCAAAGCAAGCACAAAGATGAGCGAGTGGCACAATGATCTTTAAAATGGCTTTAATTTTTGTACAAAATAGGCAGAAATGAGCTGACGAGAATCATACAAGCACTAAATGATAGTACCTGTGGTGAAGCCAACCCTTCGAGCAGGGTGGACACTTGCCTCAGTTCCATCACTAACCCCTTTATGTCCGCCACTGTTCACCGGAGTTGAAGAACAAAGCATTCTTGGGACACTGTGAATCTCAGTTTATGGTCATGTTAAACTTGCTAGTCTAAATTTTTTTGCTAACTCCGCTACTGGATGGTACTGCTGCGTGCTACCGGTATAAAGTTGAGATATATAGTAGGCTGTGGGGTACAAATTAAAGAGGCCAGGCAGGAATATAGCATTATTTATCCAATGCATACCTTAGCGAGAATATAATAAAGTATGTAGACATGCTCTCCCTCTGATTGGTCCAACTTTTTTTGTGAAATTTACCACCATCTTATATATTTCAACCTCATCATACGTAGTGCTACAATAATCAAATAGAGGAGAATCTATATACTCCAAGGTTTTCACATGGGAAAACCATAAAGAATATAAAGTAGCCATAGTCACTGATGAATGATGATACCTCGGAACATATAAAGAATTACTTAATCAGATGAACTCATTTCTAACTGTTCCATGGCCTTTTCCTTGGATGCAACTTGGATTGTAACATTCTGCCATTCTTTAATTCCCTTGGCTACCTTACCGTCTTATTTGTGTTAATTTCACAAAAAATGGATGCTGAAAATTGATAGTTTGACTATTGATGAACCTGGCTTGCCCTCGTGAATGTTATGGTTCATATCAAGCAAGTTATTACAACCTCTTAGGCCCCGTTTGCAATACACGATTACCACATGAATTTGAAGAATTTCACATGAATCAATTCCAGTCCTGCAAGAAGCTAGAGAAAAATCATGTATTCTAAACAGGGCTTAATTTGGTATCCATGCACTTCAAGCACATGCTCTGGCTAACAGCGCTCCTTGCCCTGAAAAACAACTGCAGTCGCATTCTATTTCTACCAGCAAATTGAAGCAGCTTTTGCACTGCCTTCAAGGCTTCAATTGGTCCTTTTTCTTATGGGCACGTACGTTCATGTCGAGGTCGCGATACCCTTGGAGGTCGCCGTACCCTTCGATTACCTGCTCCTGCCGCCTGGCCTCCTCTTCTGTGCGTCGCTGCAGGCATGAGATCCATGAGACGATGGATCGATCCATGAGAATGGGACAGATCCCAATGCTATCGGTAGCGGCGGATCTAGGACTAAAATTTAGAGAGAACCAGCGGAACAAAGCTAATATAAGATTGCTTGTTTGCTGCTGATATGATTGATGGTGCTACACCTCCGCCGCTGTTGCACTCTGTGCTTGCCGCCTTGACGCCGCCGTACGCCCGCACCGGGCTTCGATGCTGGTAGATCGGGGAATCGAGTGGTGGGCATTGGGTAGAGAGAGTTCATTAACTGAGTTAGACGGGTAATGGGTTTAGTGGCATGGTGGGTAGGGGGGCTTGGCCGGTTGGGCCAGCACGGCTGCATGGGAACAACCACGATGTTTGGTCTGGTCCACACAAGGGAATTTTAGCCCAAATTACTTCCATAATTATCTTCTACCTTTAGATTCACCGTAGCTTTGCCATGACATCAATGAAGAGGCTAAGGGATACCTGCGGTCAGGCAACCAGCCCACGCTGACCCCTGGTGGGTCCGCCATGGCAATATGGCATGGCATGGCATGGCATGGCATGGCCAGTTCCGTGTGCGTGCACTCATCACCCGCATAGCTCTCTCTTCCTCTTTGTACGACTGGTCGATATGGAAAAGGTATCAGATTCCGATGCCCTTGGTTTGCAAAGTCGCATGCTGCAAAAGCGCCGGGTAGCTAGCACTGTTGGGCTGGGTGGTGTAGATCGGCAGCAGACAGATATTTCAGCATCCATCGAGTGCCTGTAATCTCCGGTCGATCGATCAGTAGTTGCCTGATGCTCCATGCTACCTGCAGCTACGACTACGAGGATATATATACTGAAATGGGAAGATTGGATCTTTCTAAGCTTTGTTTTGTAACCGGCCTAGCTAGCTAGCTAGCTAGTTGTCGAGATATATGCTGTGCAATATGCTTTTGTGTAGGTGTCGTTTGGTTCGTTGCTGCAATCGAAATGAAAATGAATTATCATGTATTCGCATTGTTGTATATATCTAAATGCGATACGTGGTTGTCCTTAAAAATGTGTATTATGATTAAATTTAATCATAATACCTTAAGAGAATTCTGAAAGAAGAACAAAACATAGTGTATCTTTCAGCTAGGTGTGCATGGGAATTTTCAGTACTAGCAAACTATATTATCATTGCAAGGGCAGATCACATGGCTGCTGCAGGAGTGAATTTATGGCTAGCCACATCTGTCGAGGTTGAATTGGGCAAATGAATTCACTGTAACTCCGATGGAAATATGCATGTAATTGCTGCGATAAAAGTAGTTTATCCGGTAAGAACATGTACAACGGAGTGATGTTACTGTCTGTAAATTTGATATGTAGGACATGAGGTGATGTGGAGGAGAGAGGGGAGCATAGATAATTGAGTCGTCTCTCATGCAGTAGTCGACTGTAACACGAGAAACAAGATAATTTGTATATGGAGAAACTGTTTATAAAAACATGTAAAAAGATAATTCATTGTAGAAGCTATCTTTACTGCTATCTATAGATGACATGGAGAGATACTATAGACAATAATTGTCTATATTATTGTACATGCCCTAAGATCATCTTCAATGTTGTGTTTTAGTCGATTCAAATGAGAAGAGAGAATGCATTGAATCGATTCAATACATTGCAGGAGTCGATTCCAATAAAAAAAATGCATGGAATCGGACTCTACTTACGGCATGTACAATGGTACAGACAGTTGCTGTTTATAGCAACTCTCCATGTCACCTGTAAACAGCACTAAAGATAGACCATACAATGAGTTGTGGTGATACAGCCGGCTATAGGATTGTAGACAACATACACTCATTTAATATTTTTCTTGTTTCTGGTGCTATAGTCGGCTACAGAATTGTAGACGGCATCTTTCTCTCTCTTTATTCTCTCTCATCCATGTCGGTAAAAATCCTACATGACAGAGGTTATAGACAGCTGATATAAGCCCATTGTACATCCTCTTAGGAGTCGATTCAAAGCATTAAACAACTCATATGAGCATTAAACAACTATATAGGAGAGAGTGCGGTTGAGAGATGATATTATTATTTTGTGGTTTTTTTAATGTAACATGGATCCCAATTATTAGTAGGAATCGGTTCAATACATTGGAGAAAAACAAGCTCAGTTCTTAGAATACTTACATGACAAGACTTTGAATCGATATCGGTTCAATACACTAAAGATGCTCTAAGTAGCTACCGAAACGAATCAGATACAACTTGCGTAAAATTAAAGATGGGCGCACACACATATATGTGCCAAAAACCCATTCCTATACGTGTGCATGTGTGTGTATACACACACACACACACACACACACACACACACACACACACACACACACACGCACACACACGGTAGCGTTATTCAACGCTCACGTGCTGAATAGCTATTCACCGTGCGGCGCGCTAGCTTGTGTGCTTTCCGTGTGGGATCGGTGATAAAACAATGCCAAACACGGGAGTAACACCCCCAAATTCTCTGTATATTATACACTAGTCCCTAGAACAATAGTTAATGTATACAGTAAATAAATATGGTAATATCCATAATTCGTACAACTTTATTAATAAATATTAGAGTTTATTACAAGAAAGGCTTACAAGCCAACAATAAAGAACACAGCGGAAGATGAAGAAGAATTAGTAGATCCCAGCTAATCTGCCACAGACAATCGACTTGGGTAGCGGCCTAGTCGTCGAGATCCACATCGGTAGCGAAGTTTTTCTCCTCTGAACAACATTTTATTAAGCGGGGTGGATACAAAAATGTACTCTGCAAGTTACACCCATAACAGAGTTAATGCATGCATGGATATTATCAAAGGAAGGTTTATAGGGTTATTTGTGCAAAAGCAATCTTTGACATTTTAAATACAATAGCTAAGTTCAAAAAGCTTAAATTTTACAATATCTAAAATTGAGTTTTAACTGAATTAATAATGCTAGTGTAAGCACCAACCTAATACTAACTTAAACACGGACACCAACCCAAAATTTTTCTCATGGAAACCCATCCATGACATGAACTTTGAGTGACTTTGCTCAGCATGTCTACGATCGTGGACATGGCTATTCGAATCGATTGACACTCTACAGAGGTTGTATAACTTTACCCACAAGATATAATCATCTTATATTGTCTGTTTCACACACTTTCGTTGGTGTGCGACTAAGTGATTATCACAAAGTTTTTACAATATTTCATCCCAAAATAGTCATGTCCACTAAGGTTTCACTTCCATTAGGCTAACCACCCGCTGGATGCTCCTTCTTGCGCCAAGTGGGAATACTATCAAACTGACACATGCACATCAAAATGGCACAACTAACAGTGGAATGTTGCAAATTATTTAGCCCAGTCTGTCCCATTCCAGACTTGTGGTAGTATAGTGGAGCTTTGCAAAATGCGGCTTAAAGACCGGCCCTTACTAACTTAGGTGACTTCCAAAATAATCCATAGGCCTCAACCATTCACTGAATTGAGCCCGTGCATAAACCTGCACCCACCAACAATCCATTTCACCCCAGTACAAACCAGTTTTAAATTTTATTTCATTTTTTAAATCATTTGTAAATTTCCATGACACACCAATGCTAGGGATACAATTTAAACCACATTTGATTTTTGGCTATAAATTTCCAAATTAAGTATTTTGTGTAGCTTGTGGCAGGTGCACAATTAGTATCACAGCTCATATCAAATACCGTCAAATTAAGACGCCCCACGCGGGTGTGGAAGTTTTTGATCTGCCAACTATAGTTGGTGGGCCGACAGACTAAGAATTGTGCTCGCGCGTCTTACCTGGCCTAGGATGCACGCAGTGTGGGCTGGCTAGGCATGTGTGTGTATTTATGCTCGCGTGCTGAATAGCTATTCTGCGTGTGGGCAGCTGCCTAAGCTACGCTTCCCCCGTGCTACGTGCGCTACGCCCGCAACCCGCGCCCCCCTCGAGATCGGCAGTAAAACCCTCATGCAGGGCATAAAAACGACAGTAAACATGTCTCGTTCGCTCCACGCTTCCCCGCGCTACTCACGTTGTGCCTGCTCTAGCCCCTCCCGCGTGAGATCTGTAGAAAAAACTGTGTGTTGTGATGGTAAAACTGATCGTGCGGTGACGGTAAAACCTACCAACATGCAAATGGCGGTGAAGATTTGTCAGCAATATGATCGCACGTTGCCCTAGTGTCATTAAAAAAATGTTTGACTGCCGTTTCAATGAGGAAGAGAGGACCGTAATCGTCGGGATGCTAGTTTTACTGAGGAAAATGACGTCGCATTGCTGATCCATTAAATGTTATTGTTTACCATAAATGATACCTATTATTACTTCGAAAGGCATGTCAGGTTACTACTGTAAACCACTTGTGCATTATGTTTTTGCGTAGTTAGTGTGAGATTGATAACATTTAGTGATGTTGGAAAATGACATTACGCGGGTTCTCCTAGTAATCATATGTTTTACTGTAAAAGTAACACAAATTACTGTCAATTACAAAAGAATTTACTGGGTATTGTCGTAAACACAAAAGAAACTACGCCGATTAGCTGAGCAACCTATACTTCTCCAGTGCGTCAAGGAGGGGCTTGACACTGTTGACCTTGTGGAACAACGGATGGAACATCATCTAGGCCCTGTACTCGTTCCCCTGCTCCTGCATACACATGATAAAAAAAAACCGTGTGTCAGGCACTATGCGTATGGAGAAAAATACTACATGTTGTAGGTTGCTGGGAAAAAATCTTACCGGCTCTATCAATATTGCCAGTGTTCTACTTTCACCATCCCATAATTCCAGGTACTTCATTACAAAGAAGGCGCAATCGTTCTCCAATACCTGCTTCAGCGTCCCCATGGTGTGCACCATCCAGTTCACGACGATCAAGAATTTCCCACTAGTCACGTCCTGCAGGGCTGCGCATAGGCAAGGGATGATCCTCTTTCTCACTGGATCATGGTGGTCCATTACTTTTGTGCCCTTCAGCTTGTAGTCGTTAGAGTCCAGCAGTTCCAGCGCTTCTTCACTATGTTGAAACAGTAAATGGACCAGTGATAATTATATCAGACTGGAAGGAAGAGCTGCAAAGTGGGAAAAACCCATAAAAATATGTAATTTACTGGATCATGAATACTATTTACTACCTGTTACAAAACAATTTACTGTAATGAAAAATATGTATTTACCATCTTTTTTATGCGGGTCCTTCCGGCAATCATACGATTTACTGTACAAGTAGCACATATTATTGTCATTTACAAGAGAATTTACTCACCAACTTTACACGCGTGATATCAACCGCCACCATATCTCCTTCAGCATGCTCACGGCCTGCTCGCCACTGTACTGCTCATTTTTAACATACTACTCTATGTTTAGCAGTTTCTGTCGACGGGCAAAACACGGTATTTTAAAACTTACCGATTGAGACGATAAGATTTACTGCTAGGCGAGTACTCATTTACTGTAAAAAATAAAGTCTTTGCTAAAAAAACAAACAACTTACCGATAGTTTGATCGGGAGGAACGCCCTGTACTCATTGCTTTGAGGCCTCAGGTCGGCGTCGTCTTGGTGCAAACACTTAATGAACTCAGAGATGAACATGTCTTCAGTCATCTATTTGTCCTTGAATGACTCCGCCATGTATTTTCCTGTGGCCGCTATGAGTCCATCACTGGATTGTAACATAGCAATGCTGCAGTTAAAAAAACCCGTCTGTTATAGCAGTAAATATAGGTGTATTCTCGGTAAAAAATAAATGGGCGCAATAAAATAAACATCGGTCGATCCAGTAAACTCTCTAATGTAATAGTAGTAAAAAAATGTTCACGTATCGGTAAAAGCATGGCGATATTCTCCTACCTTTTGAGGCTCTCATCTTTGCATATGAGCTCCCTCACCTCCATGGCCGTGGCCACGGGCACTTTCAGCCGCCTTTTGTACGGCTTGAATGGCAACACCAGCTTGCTGGGAGCTTTTGTCAGCCTCTTCCTAAATGCACCGGCGTCGTCGGTGTCCCTCTGGCCAAGGAGGGAATGCTCTTCCCTATAGTTGTCTTCTCCACAGGCGTGAGTTTTATTTTGAGCTTTGGCTTGGCGGTGGCGTCCTGCAGAGAAAGGACTCGTGTCTCTTATTTTACTGCTCATGTTAATTGTCTTTACTAAAAAAACTCATGATAAATTACTACAATGAACCCTGTACCTTTGCCACACTGGGTCTACCCGGCGGGGCTTTACGCATATCGGTAGGCGCCTTCACTGCCTCCTGTGCTAGGAGAGGCCCCTCGGGGGTGTCCGTTGCAGCCTCTTTCATTGGTTCTTGCGGTGGGAAACAAACAATGTTTTATTGTCATGTGTCCACCAATTTACTGTATATGACGTCACATAATATTGCAAGTGGCCCCAGTATGTACCTCTGGTGCACTGACGCTAGCCACTTGCACCTCCTTGACTTTGCTCGTGGTGGTAGGGGCCTCCTCTCCCTCCTTTACTTGCTGACGGTTTCGGTTTCCTTTACTGGCACCTACAAAAAACAAATGGGCCGTGTTACTGTCAAAAGTAAGTAAAATTACTTCTTTCCCCTCATCTTTTACTATGTTGTTACCTCCGTGTGCTCCTTTACTATCGGGGGCTCTAACGGAACATCAATAGATCCCTCGTTTACTATCTCCTGCGATAAAAATAAGCAAATATGAATTACTGTAACTGTAAGAACAACCAACCTTACTTGACCATACAAATGAGTTTTACCTCATTCAGTACCTCAATTTGCTCCGGGATGGTTGGCAGTAACTCCGCCGCAGCCATCGAGATCGTGTCGGCTTCAATTGTAACATCCTAATTTTCTGAGCTTAAAAATCTTTTAAATAGTTAGTAGGAAGAAAATTCACCATTTGAATTTTATTTGAATTAAATTCAAAAGCTTAATATTGGACTTTACAATCAAAAACAATTAATGTGAATAATCCCAACATGAACAATAGCCAAAACTATTTTATTTGGGTTCTTTGTGCTCATATATATTTTCTAGATTTTTCTAGAATTTTTCTGAGTTCATTTGCTATTTTCTATTGCTTATTTGAATTTCTGGTAATTTATAAATTAGAAAATCTGTTTAAAATCTCAGAGTTTGGTTTGGGCCGAATTCCTTTCCCTCGGCCCACTCCTGTTCCTTCCGGCCGTCTCGTGAGGCCCGGCTCTGCCCTTTCGCACCCGCTGACGTGTGGGCCCCCACACGTCAGGTCTTCGCCCCCGCGCCCGGCTTCATCTTCGCGCACGGCCGCGCCCGCCCGCCATGTTTCCAAGCTCAAGCCCGTACGACAACACATCCTTTCCAACTGAACCCCTTCTAGAAAACGTGTAGAATCTTATCCCCAACCTCCCCGCATCTTCTCGGATCAAAATCAAACACCGGATTCGTTTCTATCTCCGTTTCTCTCTCGTGCTTGTTTCGGACTCTTTTAGGGTTTCCACCGCACGCCTCCCTAGCCTCCCGGCCCCTATAAAAGGCACCCCCGGGACCGCTTTGACGTCCGCATCAGAACCCCCAACCTTTTTCGTCGCTTAAAACCCTAGTGCCGCCACAACTTGAGCTTTAGGGTTTTGTCGCGCCGGTGTTCTTCTTGGTGCGCGCGCACGGTGACACCACGCCTCGTGGAGTGCATCGCCGTGCGTCGGTCGCCGTCACCTCGGCTACCTCTGAGTTTCGCGCCGTGCGACCGCCGGGCCCACGTCCGACAACAACGAAGCACTCGCCGCCTAAACCTCGCGGCCGTTGCCATCGACGCAATAACACAGGCTACGTCCGGTACCACTCACCTCCGGCGAGACGCCGCCGTTCGCCGTTGTCGGGCGGTCCAGAGCACCGCCAGTCCCCGACCAGCCACGTGGCTCGCCACCTCAGCGGCCGCGCCTGCGTGTCGTCCCACGTAGCACCGTGTCGCCACCGTCGGCTACGCACGTGTACGCGAAGTCGACACGGATCGCGCCGCTACGCGTCGGTATTGTGATTGGTCCGGCTTCGAGCCACGTGGCAGTCCACGGTCTCCGAAACCCGAGGCTCGGTAGACCTAGTCTACCGTGAGCCGAGCCACTGACATGTGGGTCCCACATGTTAGGCCATTTTTCACCCCGTCCGAACGTCTTCGCTGACGTCAGCATTGCGCAATATTCCGATTTTTCTTTAGAGAAATAATTCGGGAAATCCAGAAAAATCCAAATTAGGGTTTTTCTTTTAGATTAAACTTCCAGAGCTCATAACTTTTTCATCCTAACTCCGATTGAGCCCATTCAAATTTCTAAATTTGTCTAAATTCAAGCTCTATTTATCTGAGATTTTTATTTAATTTTTGGAGTTTGTTTTGCCTTGTTATTTATTTGTTTTGTTTGTTTTTGTTTCGTTTGCGAGTAGACGTCGATTCGTCGGGAAATTTTGTGGAAGAAGGAGCACCTCAAGATCAAGACCAGTACATAGACCTTTTCCAAGGCAAGTCATACCTTTGATCATCTTGAACCCAGTTTTCAAATTATTTTGTGTTAAATTAATGCATTCTACTTTAATTATTTATTTAAATGCTTTGGGCATAGTTATTATCCAAATTGCTATCACACTTTGGCCTTGTATGTTATAATTTTTTGTCACCCTAGATTGGTTATTCGTTGGTAATATTATAGCACCAACGTGGGTTGGTTAGATGCGAGTACAGCTGCTTAGCCATGCTACGAGTCTCACATCATATGTAAGTTGCAAATATTAATTGTGACTAAGTGACTATAGAACTTTGTGTAAAACTGTGTGCTATGTGTTATTACTTCGTGATGGCATGTGTTGCACTAAAACCAACTGGGTGGTAAAGGATCTAGACTGAGGCAAGTGGTGGAGACTGTGTGACATGGTGGTCTATGTGATGGGAATGATAATCTTCGTGACTTAGTTAGAACATGGAAGTCTTGCCTTGGTCAATTAAGAACTTAACTTTGTGCGCCATTGAACTGAGCCTTACTGTACGACCACATGCTTGGTAAGGGACGGGCCTAACTTAGTAAGTTATGGATTCTCGGCATTGATGTTCAGGTGGATAGGTTAGGCTGTGTGACAGGGTGGAGGTGTGACTACTTGGTGGTTGCATCGCGGGACGATTCGTCTTCCCTGTCTAGCGGTGTGTGTTATACCAATTCTATGTGAGCTGGTATAGCGGTTTGTAAGCACACTGGGAATGTCAATGTTTGAGATGAAGTTCCCGAACCGTTTTGTTGCGATTGGTGCTTGCTACACTAGTTGTATCTTGTGGGTAAAGTGTACAACCTCTGCAGAGTGTTAAACAATCTATTCGAATAGCGCGTCATGATCATGGACATGCTCGGGATTTCACACGAGGGTAGTTTTCATAAAATGTGGGAATGGGAGCTGTCAAATTAGAGTTTAAATCAAAATTCTAAACAGGTGACATCAACTCAAGTATCGTCCATGACTGTGGACATGGCCATTCGAATAGTTTTAATACCCTGCATGGGGTGTACATCTTTACCCACACAACTTAGTCAACCTGTTGCCTTCGGATGCCTCCGAATGATGACACACTTCCTTTGTTATGCCGACCGGGGAAACTAAGATTTGGTATTTTTCAACAAGCTGACATTATTGAGTTGGGCTACCTATGTGCGACTGATCCTGTTAGTGTAGGCTGTACCTCCTACACCAACAGGGCACACATGTTACGCCGGAACATCCGATTCAATAAAAGAAACAAAAGTTGTGCTCCCCTACACATATAGTATTGAAATCGGAGCCTTATGAACCCTGATACATTCAAAAGTCCTCGCCCTTAAGAACATATGATATGACATGGTACGAAACCAAACACACGTGGCATATGTTACTGATAAGCAAGCACATATGTCATATGCAATCAACACATATATCCTTATCAACCTGCACCCCAACTCAATAACACCAACACCTTACTTAACCAAACAGCGCCCATACACCGCGTGTGGAAGTACGTTGAGGCTTGAATTGAATAGTCAGAGTTCAGTCCTTAATTGATCCAAACAAGACCACCACATTTCCCAATCTTGTGCACGAAGGCACCATCACTAGCAACCACTTGTCCGATCTTATATATGCTTTTCAGGCTGAAATTAAATTTGGTTTTGAAACTTTGAACAAGAAATCAAAGATTGAATTTAGTTCACAAAACAGATCCTAAGATCTGAATCAAAAGTATTTTATTTTCCCATGGTTGACAAGACAAGCTTGTCAACCAACTAACGTTAATCTTGATCGCTGCTACAAACTACAGGATAAATTAACAGAACAAGGATACTATCTTAAGGCATAAGTGTATGAATTTAATTTAGGGTAAGCCACAATTATTGGTATGTAGCTAACTACTCACAGATCACAAATACTTTAGAAAATAGCATGCACAATATCACTGTAAATTTGAAAATCTAAAGTATTGAAATCTGGGTTCAATATGATGCAAAGGGGATGCTTGCCTTGATAGTAATAAACTTCTTGTTCAGGTGTTGATGGTTCAGAACTAAACTCAATTACTTCAGAAGAACCAGATTCTAAAAGAAACAATAACATCCAATGAACACAAGAACTGACAGCAAATAAAAGATAAAGATAAAATGTATGATCAAGATGGTAATGCATGGTTAACAACATGCTTAAGCTATATCTACCCCAATAAAGATAATAACCCTTATTACCCTCTACTGCCACTAATTGTCAAAAAGTAGAGTTTAGGTTTAAGTTATAATTTCAGGTTTTGAAAAGAATTGGAAACAGGGCAGATTGCAGATTTCGGGTTAATTGAAAATGTACTAAGTAAAAGATTCTAAATTGAAGCTTAATATGATCTTCAGAGTAGATAATACCCTAGACTAACCCTAATTGGTCAGATTACATAAAACTATCAAAATTACAGAGGTTGTCTGTGAGGACCCCGGTTTATTCGGCTTGTACTGTTTAACCATCCACTTGGTCCTAACGGACAAATCAAATAAACTAAGCCTCGAGATATGTATACTTCCTGCACTGCAGTATACACACCCCGTTACAAAATCATGCATCAATTCCATTCATACACATAGAGCCGAAGCAAAAACAACAACTTAAAGACATAGATAATATAAAGAGAGTTATTACAAAGAGAGGCCGACCGCCAAAAGTCATACAAATAAGTAAATACACAATGAAGCAAAGGGCCATAAGATGGCGATAAATAAAGCCAATCGGTGTGCCTTTACCCACAAGGCAACCAACCGACCGCCAAGCTAATCGTCCCGCACGCGCGCGCAACACAACTCACAAAAAGTGAGGCCCTTGGGCTCACCTTCTTCCTCCTGCAACAATTAATATTAAGCAAAGCGGATGAGTACAAAACTTGTTTTGTACTGCAAGACCGACGTGTGAGATAACGAACTATAATTAACTACATGCAAGCTTTATTTAAGTGGATGAGGCTCGACTTATTTTCACATAAAGCAAGTTTTCATTTGCAATAGGGTAATAGATTCAAAGCAAGTTTGCAATTAACTTTTATTGTTCAAATAAACGAGAGACAATTATAGCAATAGATAAATGACAACACCAACCTAGAAGTGACTAACCCATAGTCACCACAACAATAGCATGAAGTACCCTTCATACCACCCATGTCAAGTTTAAGTTTTTAAAGGTTGTAGTCTAGTTCTTGCACGACCTTACCAAGCATGTCCATAACCTAGGACGAGGCTATTCGAATAGTTTTAACCTGCGCAGGGTGTACCAATGTACCCACACGATAGACCGCCTTTCCACCACCACTGTTAGCACACTTCCTTTGGTATGTGCATGGCTAAGTCTAACAAGACGCTTTCCAATGGACGATGCTAATTAAGAGCCGCAACTCCACGGAGAAGGACACATTAGATGTACCCTAACCGTCCGCTAATGCTCCTCCAAACACCACACACAAGAACACACCCACCAACCACTCATAATTAACACCTCCCAAAGTACTTAGTCAAGAGAGGTTCCATATCCCCTCGTGGTTAGCACGCAATAAGCGCTTGGCTTAGTGACACAAGTAACTCGGTCCTTGGGGACTTAGGCACCATTCCACACACCCAACACTCACATCAACATACCATTGTGCCCAAGTCAAGATATAGTTTTGTTTTCAGCTTTTGATTTGTAAATCAATAAAACACAAGGGTTGGACATAATGGAGTAGTATAAGTAGTTGTGTGATCAAGATCACCGACTAAGTCGATGATCGCCCAATACTACCGATAACTAGGCATGGCTAAGCAATATTCATTCGTAATCTACTAAGTGATAAGAGTTCATCCATCGAACTCTAACCACAAAGAAATAACCTAGGCTCGGTAGTAGAGGATAACCATTTACCTACAGATTATGCAACTAGAGGTCTAACTAATCAATTTAACAACAAAATAGCAATGCATACATAGAAGTTAAACAAAATATTAGACTTTAAAAGTAATGGGATCAATGGGAAATGATCAAACTGCTTTGCTTGTTGTGGCTCAAATTGTTGCGGAGGGTCGTTTCTGGGGTTACCGTGAAATATCGAATCCTAAGCGAAAGAGCGAAAACAACCAATAAGACGAGCAACACTTAAACAAAAGAGCAAACAAAATTATTCAAATGCGATGAAACTTATACACAAGGTAGAATATGGATATACCTAGACATAGAAACTGGAAAAACCTAATTTGGATTTGTGGTGCAAAGATATTCTCTAAAACCTATTTTCGCCATAATTAACACTGTAGCAAAAACATTTTCTAGAAAGATTTTGAAGCTGAAATTTTTATGATAGCTACCTACTGGTGTGGTGATAACCCATATAAAATTTCAGGTCATTTGGAGTTATATTGAAAGAGTTATGATTTGTCTAAATTGTTTAGGTTATTAAACTAAAATATGATCCTTATGATTTCTAAAAACAGTGAAATTTGTGAAACCAATTTTCCTAGCAAATACACTATCAGTGGAAACTAATCCAATTGGATTCATACAAAAATGATCTATAGATTAAAAGTTATGCATTTTCCAAGTTTGCTAAGAGTTCTGAAAAACAGTATTATGTTCACTTGTTTACTATTTTTGAAAAAGGTTTTCCAGGGTGGATCATGGTCTACAATTATTTTTATATTTAAGTTCAAGTTATAAGGAAGCTAACAAAATTGGAATCATCTAATTTGGAGCTAACATGACAAAGATATGAAAATGACAAGACCCTAATGTGATACTGATTTCTGGACTTAGCACTTTCGGGACTTCACTAACACCCGCAGACGTGGGCGAATGAGAGCCGTCGATCTCAGATCCAACGGACGACATTGAACCAGACCAAACACCTCACGCGCGGAATGGAGGGCGACGTGGAGGCTCCGTGGTCGTTGATCTCTGGATCCAACGGTAGAAGACCACCACGCCGCTCCCGCAACGTTGTCGTCCGGCCAACGCGGCGGAGTTGCCGCACGCACAACGCCGCGACCAAAGGCACGGTGGCGCGAGTGAATGCGAGAATGGGTGCGCAATAGCATTGCGCACCTCTGGTACTCACCCACACCGATGGTGGTGGACCAGAGCGCAAGCGCGACGACGCGGCGGCGCGGTAAAAATGACAACGACGATAAGCGGCAAAGAGCTCGCAGCGGACATTCCAGGTGCTCGAGCATCTAGGGGCTACCGAGGAGCTACCGACCGACGCGGAGGTGCAGAGGCGGTCGAGCAGCCCGGCGACGAAGCTCGCGACGGACACGAGGAAGATGACGCGGGAAGACGGCTGGGCAAAATCAACCACGCCACATCACGATGGGTTCCAGAGAGCACGAGAAGCTCCCGAGAAAGGAATTAGAAAAGGAGCACTCACCGGCTACTGGAGACGAAGAAGGATGCTCGCGCCGATTTGGGAAATCCAAAATCCGGTGCTCCGTTGAAGCAACCTGAAATGGAGTGGTTGTTACACCACCGGGCGAGAGGAGGTGCAGAGGCGGAGGAGCCAAAGAACCACCGAGCACCGTCGGCAGGTGGAGCTCCAAGCTCGGCAATGGCGGAAATGGGCGCTGGGTGGTATGGGCTCGCTCGTGCTTAGAGAATGCAAGAGGGAGGCTGGGAGAGGAAAGGAAGCCGAAGGGTGACCGGGGAGCTTAAATAGGCATGAGAAGCAAGAAAGCGCCGTTGCTTCACCTGGGTTCTCTCGCGCCGCGGTTGCCGTGGCGGCGGAGCAGAGTGACGCACGACTAAACGGGCGGTGGAGTGACGGGCATTAAATGCGGAGACCGTTGGCGGGGCGCGAGTGGGCAGGCGCCGCACACCCACGCTCGCCATCATCGACCTTGCGCGCGCGGCGAGAGAGAGGACGACGCCGCACGCCCGATTCGCATCCAAGGGCGAGGGCACGATCGCGTTGAAACGGCATCCGCGAACGACGACCGCCCGATTGAAATCCAACGGCTGCGAATCCGGGGCAACCGGAGTTGTCCGAATGCATACACGAACGCGAGCCGTCCGATGGAGATCCAACGGTCGAGCGCGCCCGATCGATCGCGCCAAGCAGATAGCTTAGTTGACTCGACCGAGTCGGTTGGCTCGAGCCCAGTCTGACTCGAGTCCAATGAACAGTGCAAACCCATTAGGTTTTTATTTTTGAACTGAAACTTTGAGGATTTAATTGAGGCATCAAATCAACTCCAAACTTTATGAAATTTTAACTGGAGCTTTCTTACCTTGGGGTTAACCTTCCATAAAATTTCCAGAGGGTTTGTGCAATGGAATTTTCTCAAGAAATTCCAATGTTAAAACAGAGGTTTGACTGGTTTGACTTGCCTCTAAAATATTTCAAATAATTTCCCAAAATTATGAAATAATTCAGAGGTGTTACCAAGCCACCCTAGAACCAGGGAAAATTATTTCCAAGGGTTTGACAAAAGATTTGACCAAGGAGGTTGTTGACTTGATAAATGAGGCCTTTGATTTTTAATTTTCCAAAATTCTTTTACAAGAATTTCAGAAAAGTTTCAAGAGTAAAAGGATGAAGGAAAAGTTTTAATTTACCCTCAATCTCTTACATTTGAAACACAAGCCAAAATTTGGGATGTTACATTGTCGGTTTGGCCGACAACAGCTGACAGAGGCAGATCTTTGCTACAAAGCTAAGTAGAAGGCATTAAGAATCAAAAGAACAACTGCTTATGCTACTAGGGTTTAGCTAAGAACTAACTAAGCTGAAAAGATAACATGGGAAACCCTAGAGCTTGCAAATGATATGAAAGACCGAAAAGTTATAAAAGAAACTTTTCAGTTATAGCAAGACTGGAGCTGCTTATGCACAAGTGAATGCTCTAGTAAGTTATTTGTGATCATAAAGAAGCTTAAGATGGAAAGAATGGAGGGCATAGCTCACCAGCCGGAGTTGGAGAAGAGGAAGCCCAGATTTCGGCCGACAATTGAAAAAGTTTGAAAACTAGATCACTTGTCCAAACAAGAATAAAAATATTGGTAGACTTGAGCTATATAGATCATAATACATGATCTTTACACGAAAGAATGAAGCATGCCTCACCAGAGCAAGAAATCACCACGGTGGGCTCCAATCGGCTCGATTCAACAGAGAGCAAAATCACAGGCTCCACCTACAAATGATGCTAAACTCACATCACAAAGTGACTTAAGCATCAGGAGGGATAAACAAGAAGTGAGAGCCAGGGATACTTCACTGGAAAGGAAAAGATGAAGAAAGCTCTCTCGGTCAACAATGGTGGATAAACTCAAAAGCTAGGGTTTATATAGGGTTTGAACCTCAAGAGCAACCGAGAGGGTTCTAGAGTGGATGCGGTGGCAATATAGTGCCAGGTGTTAAGGAGAGATTTGCCAAAATCGCGACGGAACACCACTTCTCCGGCAACGAAGTTGGTGGCGATGTACAGACGCGAGAAGGAAGAGAGAGGCGTCGCTGACAAGCGGACCCCGCTGTCAGCCGCATCAAAATACGACAATAAATCTCACCGTAAGCTCAAAAGATTGGCAGCCGTTCGATTGGAAATGGACGGCGGCGATAAGATGGACAAATAACATGCAACCGATATCTTTCAATATGGACCGCACGATTCTAATCTAACGGCCATATCAAGATCCGGCCCTAAGCGCATGCGGCTCGAATGAGTATTGTAGGATTTAAATCCAACGGTCGCAATTTAATGCACGCCTTTGAATTTTGAATTGAAAATGACGGCGCGGTTGGATCTAAGATCAACGGTGGAGATTGAAGAGGAGTCCAGTGACCCGAACGGCCCAATGGATGCGGTCCGATCAGGATCCAAAGGTGGAGGTTGAGTGGTGCGTTCGTGCAACCCGAACGGCCCACAAGATCTGGTCCGTTGATTGAGGATCCAATGGCTCGCGCTCATTTCGGCTTTTACCATTTAACAATGGCATTGCCCGAAAATGGCGTACCGCAGGATCTAGATCTAACGGTCATGATTGTGTGACTCATCGGGATGGCCCGAACGGCACAATCACTCTCGATAGCCCGATTTAGATCCAAGGGCTCCAATTTAATGTGGCGTTCGGGTGACCCGAACGGCCCACTAGATCTGGCCCGCTTATTGAAAATCCAACGGCCAAGATGGAATGGCTCTACGGGATGACCCGAACGGCCCAATGAATCCGGACGTTCATTAAGATCTAACGGCTGAGGATTGGATATGCGTTAGAGTTTTGAATTAAAGCGGATTGCTGTTGGATGAAGATCTAACGGTGGAAATTGCTTCGCGCACGTGGATAGTCCCTGCGGCTTAGCGAATCTTGGCCGTTCATTAAGGAATCGACGGTTCGCGTTCGTTGGAGGTTTGGGCACGCTCGCGAACATGTCGGGCGCGGCCGGTTTAGACCTAAACCCATATGGCTCGGTCGCTACAGTGCATACCGACTCGGGTTAGGCTGACAAGGTTGACTAAATCATTTTAAAGCTCCAAAAGTTTGACTGAGGCTTTAAAAATAGCAAACAAATTTGTAAAAATATAAAATTTTGAAGGGAGACTTCTGGGATGCCATGAATCCCAGATAAAATATAAAATCCAGAGTTTCTTTTATTAAAATACATAAATAGGTCACATGGACTATATAGGTTTGTTTAAAAGCAAGAAATTTTGCTAAGGTCAAAATAGGTTATGAAAATTTTACAAGAATTATTTTTGGCCCAGATAACTTATCTGGTATTGGATAAAAACATTTTCCAGTCATAATACAAGCTCTGACTTGTATTTCATTTGAAACTTCAAATAGGTTTTGGATTTTGGCTAGAAAAGGAAGGTTTTAATTTGTAGCATAATGCCCAATTTGTAAAAATGAACAGTGATGCTATGAACAACATCTCATTACTGTTATGAACAATACCTCATTACTGTTCATAAAGCATTTTATTACTGTTCCATAAAACTGGGGCTGTTACACCAAGCTCTCGGCCATGGCCTCTACTCCTCTGTGTTAATTTCCTCCCCTTGACTAGTGAGCCCCACTTGAGCACTTTTTAGTTAATGTGAATGACATCATTTAGAGATAATTAGTCATTGAAGTGTGGGATCGACCGATTAATTAATCAAAATCTTAATTTAATAGAGGTTTAAAATGTGAGTCACTGACAAGTGGGTCCCACTGCTCTGTAGATGCGCCCGTGAACTCGATCCGTAGACCCAGCCCCACCTGTCAGCTTAATGACTCAATAAATTGGGAATTTCCTTTACAAAGAAAAATAGAAATCAAATTTGAAAATCTAAAACCCTAATAGCACAATATTTTCTCTCTCTTTTTGGATTTTCCCGCCAAACCATATTATTTTGCTAATAACTTTTGCATATGAACTCCAAATTAATTGAAGTTTTTTTTCTAATTTTTTCTAAAATAATGCACTTTCATAATATGCAAAAATATTTTACTTTTCACTCTGTTAGAATTTATTTGGCTCTTATTGGTGTTATTTAACTTTTACCAATTAGATATCGCGTATTGGGAATCTCCAAAGTTGATTAGAGCAAGATCAAGTGTTCAACGAGCAAGGCAAGCTCCCTCCTTTGACCATGTTGATTCTATATTTTCACTCTTATGTATGTTGTGTTTAAAATTATTATGCATGCACATAATTTCAGTAAAAATTGCTAGTTGGTAAGGTTGGTAGTTATACCCAATTGTTGCATTAACCCTACCTTAATAAATTATATCCTCATTGTTGTCACCATAGTAATGTTATTCACTGTCGGTATAATTATTATGAAATTTTAGTTTTAGTTGATATGAAATAGTCGGTGCTTAGCCAGACTTAACGATATTAGTCTTACTAGGTTGAAAAAGTTTGACAAATTATTCAACCATGTGAAATACTTGTATATGTGCCCAGAGGCGATAACACTGTTATTTTGTCTATGAAATGAAAAAAAAACATTGTTTTAGATTTGGACGAGTGTATGATGAGACCGGTGCAAGTGCATAAGACTGTGGTTTGTGGTTGGCTTGCTCGAGTCTCTAAGGACTGATCTATTATGCCATAGACCCAAGCACATTCGTACGACCACACGTGCCTTATGGGAGGCCCTAACATAATAAGTTATTGTGTTCTAGCAATCAAACCGCAGGTGGCAAATTGCAGGATGCAATTGGGATAGTGCGGGCATGGTGGAGGATCCCCATGTTCGTAGGGACTTTGCGAGGACCGCAAAGTTTACTAACACAATGTATGAGTTCTTAGGATTTTGGAGAGCTCTGCATATCCTAAGAAGGTATCATAGCGTGGTTTGTTGTTAGGAACGATAATGTAAAAGCTTTGTCATAAACTATCAAATCAGGTACTTTCGGTATTGGGTGATATGATTGATATGGTGGGATGTTTATGTCGTGTGGGTAAAGTTGTGCAACCTCTACATAATATAAGTCTATTCGAATAACCGTGTCCCCGGCTATGGACATCACTTGGTTATATCCCACAATAAGAGCTTTATGTTTTGCAAAAAATGTTTTGATGTTATGGCAACAAACCACTTGCTTATTTATGCTATTATTACTTCATTATTATTTATTGCTTATTAATGTCAAATACTTTTACAACTTCCGATTGCAATCTATTACTTATTATTGCAAATAAAAGCTTGCTTTATACAAAATGGTGAAATTTAGAAAGATAGTCACCTCTCTTGACATAGCATTGCATACTATATAATCTTTGCTATAAAGTCTTGCGGAGTACTTTTACACTTCGGGTTTTGGTGATGATGACGCCGGTTTTTAAGGTTTAACCAAGTCAGTTGCCTGTGATTGGGCTGGGGCATACTTGTTGGATTTTTTTATGCTTCTCTATCGTTAATTCCACTGCAAACTTTGTGCTTTATGAACCATTTGGCCGGTCGGCTCGTACTTTGTAAAACTAGGTCATGTATGACTTAATTTCAGTTGTTTAATTATATCGTGCTACTATGTTTTATTTAAGCGTGTATGGATGTAATATGAATATTGTTAAATGTGTGCTAGACATTGATTATGAGACTAGCATGGCAAATACATAGGATTTAGAAATTAAAATAATTTCAAGTCCGACAACAAGCTAGGAAGTTATCTCATCGTTGCAGTGGGGAGATAATATGTTCGATTCTTACCAGACATATATACAAATGTAAAAATCTGCATAGATAACCTTAACTTTCATGGTTTAATTAGATCGTGCATAAGAATTTAACAACACCTGCAGAGAAAATTATCTTGTCAATACTAAATAATGATTAATAGCTCCAAATTAACTAGCGAATCAGATGCATCTTGCAGAAAACTACTCCAATTAAAAATGAGCCTAGCTAGCCGCAGAATGATGCTTAAGCCAAAGGTGGCAAGCTCCTCTCCACTTGTACGCCTCTTTCAGTACGGATGCCACATTGCCACGTGAACAACTCCTCAAAGGATGCAGTTTTAATGCATGGGTGAGCTCGTGTTGCAGGCAACGGAATAGTCATGTCCATTGCGATAAAAAAAAGAAGGGAAGCATCTAGCTAGGCTTTTTTTCTTTCTTTCTAGACTTGCAATTAATTAGTGCCCATCAATGGTAGGAAAGCAAGAACCTTCCTCTAAGTACATTTTGAGGAAAAGAACTTTCTCATGGCCGTGCACTGCATTGATCCTATGTGTTTGGAGTACTAACAGATTTTTTTAAAGTTAGGCTGTGCCATAATATAGTACTACTAGTATCAAATCAAGGTGGACCATCCTGGAAAAATGGTTTAGCTCTTTGTAATTGACAGAGCATCGCAATCATGGATGGCAAAAGGAAATGGTAGGAGCTGGGGGAGGGAAGTGAGCGAAAAGCTGTGCTCATGCGTATCTCCCAATTCGTGCCTCCGCAGTAATAACAATCTTCAGGTGACCCCACAGAGGATTTCCTTGAGGAGAAGCTTGGCATGGTTTTTTTTATGTGGCCAGTTTTGCTGGCTTTATCTTAAAAGAAGAAATGAACACACACGCCGAACGGAGTCGAACACGGATGGACTCGTGCCAATTGAGCTTCGCTCAGTTCTCTAACGAGCACGCACATCGAGCTGCGCTCGAATGCGGATGAGCGGGGCCGACGTCCTCGCTTACAAACTAAGCTCCGCTCAGTTCTCAAGCTTGGCACGTTTTGACTTGTGATGAAGAGAGGGTGGGAGCGAAACTCCAAGTATAATTGACATTTATAGACTCTGTTCTTAATAATCTTAACCAAAAGGTTGTAAGTAAGACCAAATCTTGATAATCAAGAATTTGCTGTGACGAACTTGTTATCGAACCGAGTGACTGGCAAGAGGACAAACAAAGGTCGATTTTTACGAGCAGATGATTTCTTAGGTTCAAGTTTATATTCGCCTACAGCTCCAAGCCTGCAACAAGTTCACTAGACTGTATACATATTCCAAGCTATCCATCTAAGTAGTTAGCACGAACCAGTATCTTCTTTAGACCGTTCTCCCACGTAACTCAGGCACGCACGCACGCACGATCGAAGTTCTTGTCCCTGTCCGATCGTCGAATGGCATCTAGAATTAATCCTTCGTTACCTTCAAGCAACCGCTACTACATGCTGCTTTCTCGCGGCACTTGCGGTCGTGGCGCGAAAGCTGCTCGCCGGGCACCTTACCTGGGGTCTCCAGGATGACGATTTCCCGGAAAGGCGTGTCAGTTTCCTGGCCTCTTTGGTTCGTACGCACTGGAACTCTCCGGCCGTGGCGCCGACGGCTGATAAAAGCGAAAGTCACGGGCATGCACGGTGGCGTCGTCAGCTCAAACGCTTGGACGTGCCTCGTGTCACGGCATCGATCGGTCGATCTGATCGTGATCGAGCCTCGCGACCGCTGTGTGTGTAAAGTGCAGAAGCTTCGTGTTCGAGACCGCCGGCTTATGTAAGCGCTGAAGTAAGACTGGATGGTGACACCGTGGTCGGGTATATAATTACATCAACGGTTTTACGACGTTGAGTTTTATGCCCCAACCAATCCATCTGAGTTTAAGCTGTTAGAAGATGGGAATCTACTGGTGTTCATAATTTCGGCCGAAAATCGAAAATTTCAGCCATACTGGTGGGGTGGTAGGAATACAAACCGGTCCTCAAAAATCGGTTTGGATGAATTTTGTCAAAAATATCGAATTTGATTGAATTTTGGTCCAATTTGATTTTTTTATTTAAAATCCGAAAATTTTAAATTTTGATTTGAAAATTTCAGCCCAAATTGGCCACATAAATAAGAGATCCGAGGCCTAGCTCCGCCTCTAGTTTCTATGCATTGAACAGGTCCAGCCTGCCCGAATGAGGTGTTGAGTGCTAGCTCTCGATCGAGGGCATCCAAAGTTCATCCAATACACAAACATGTGATATCATAAAGCTCGTCCATCTGCCTTTGCTAGAAAGGAAAGGCTCAGATTTGGTAGCGTCGGTGTTAACTTATGGCGAAACCCATTTTAATTCCGGTGTGCACTGAGCCATGCACAGATGCAGTAAACAAGAGCACAACATGATCGATTAATAAGGGATTAGGTCATCGATTAATAAGGGATTAGGTCTTCTTGATATTGTTAGGTCACACATATCTAATAGTAGAAGGTTGTCTTCCCAACTAGAGTAAGAGAACTCTTAAATGTAGTGGGTGCACCAATAAGCATGTGACGGTGATGAAACCACAAGCCGTGCATAACATCATTTTTTTCCCCCAACTTTAAACTGATGTGCTACTCTATCAAGCCACTGGCCTACTTAAGTAGTAATTTTGATGTTTCAGAACATAAATGAGCGGGCTAACCATTTGTTTTAGTTGGGACCTCTGCTGCAGTTACGTACTCTGCTAGTATTCTACTTGTACTTGGTTGTGGACGCGCATAAAAATGCCAAATAAAAAGTGCCCTTTTTGTACTGAAAACGAACACTCACCATACGGATCCGGGCACCACTGCTCCCACTTGATAGCGAGAGCACCGCTCCGTCCACTGGCAAGAGTGAGATCTTATTATTCAGTATCCACGCCATGCCAACATAGTCCGGTTGAGTTGAAGTTAACAAGACTAATTTCGGCTCAGAAAAGCGGTTTCTGGAAGCGTGGATAATAAACTCATGCAAACGATGCAATGGTGGTGTTTTTCTGATGCTGCTGATGCCTGATGCTACTCTCGTTGTGCGCATGTATAGTTGACGTAATTGATCTTTTGTCGCCAATCTTTTCATGTTCAATTGTAGCCAGCTTTTATAGCTCTTTTATGGTACTCACTAATTACGGTGGACCGTCCATTGTTTTTAACCTAATGAATCATATTGGTTATGATTCGACTATACTACATCTTTAGTGCTAGGTAGGATCATTCCATTAAGGATTAAATTGTAATTTAACTGGCCCACTCCTAAACATAATTATCGGTTCATCTCTTTTCTCGTGACTTTTTTTACTTTCCACGTTTTTTTCTTATTGGCCACCAAACCGGGATTGCGGTAGCCATTAGCAAACAAATCATGCATGCGTCAAACTTGGTATTTAACACTTGCCATGTATGAACTTTTAACCGAATGTGGTCATAGCATGGCTAATGACGAGACGGTCTGTGCGGCCGCAAATGATCGCGGCAACTGCTACAACAATGGCGGCTGGCTTGAGAGAGAGAGAGAGAGAGAGATTAATATTTGGACGATGCCAGTAGTAGGATCGTTTCAAACATCAACAAAGGGATAAATTAATTGAGAACGTATGATACCCCAAATAACGTAGCTTGTTGGCTTGGAGCTTGGCTGTTGCTGCATTTGTTGGGATTAGATGGATAGATGCGTGAGAGAATCAGCGGCTCGACAAGAGAAATCAAACGCGGCGGCATATGGGGTACATAGCTTTGGATTAAAGGAATGAACCCCTAAAATTCCTATGGAATGGCTCAATCCATAGGAATTTTGGAGGAAATCTACGTGAGGTCCAAGAAATTTTTCTTTTGTGTCTATCTCCCTCCCAAATCATGTACTATATTACTGTGAAGCATCTAAACGGGATAATTGAACAATTCATGCGTTATAGAATTCCAAGTGATTTAACTATATATGTCTCCCAATTACTGTATTTTTTTTATTCCTACATTTTTTAAAATTCCTGTGTTAAAAAAAAACCTAAAAATGCCAAGTCAGCCTCTCACTGTTGAATGGTATGTTGGCCGGTAGGCTCTAGCCCGGGCCCGGAATTGGCTTCAGATGCAAATACCAAGTTGGAAGTTGGAACCTCTGGTTTAACCACAAACCAGACTGACACCATGTTCTAAGTCGATACATTTTTTTTTGTAGCGGTCATATTTTCTACACGTAAATGGGAAAAAAAAACTTGTCAAGACTATAGTTAAATTGAGGTTCGTTTGAAACACGAGAATTTCATAGAAATTTAGTAAGATTTTCACAGCAAACAATTCAATTCCCTCAAGATTTAAAAGAACCCGCGCGTTTCAAATGGGGTCTCTGACGAGTAGTCCATCACATTGAACTATTCGTGAAGGGGTTGTTTGCTCAGGTACTATACTTTAGCTAAGCAAAGTGTGGCGGTGTGCCTCATCTTGTGATTGATCACCGCTTGCTTGCTTACGGTAGAAAAGAGAGGCACAGAAATTACGGCTCCTTATTCCGTTCCCCTAATTTTGCAAAAATCAATGCGGATGCCTTTGCTGTAGACGTTATGTTTGAACCGACAAACTTCTCTTCAGCATACTTGATGTCAAACCACACATCCGGAAAGTCGAACTCAACAATCCTCTAGGACTCACGTACAAACGAGCTCTTCGAAAGCTCGTCAAGAAAATCAGACGAGGAAAGCAACGTACCAACGCTTCTAGAACACCGTGCGTACATGGGGTGGAAGAACAAAGCAGCACTAGCAATTCGCCGTCCCCAGTCGAAAGCACGAGCGGCGTCGCTCTCAAACGTAACCGGACTGGCTTGCCCGGTCGTGCGCGCCCAGCCAATTCACCGTCACCGGCGCGCCCCTAACCTGACCTCGCCTCACCTCGCGCAGGCGCGCGTGCCGAGCCGGTCCTAGCACGCGCGGCAGGTTGGCTTGGCCCATAGTGTGCTATAGAAAGAAGAAGAAAAGAGAGAGAAAGAAATAGGAGTTTTTCTAGTATTATTCAATGGACTCCTGACGTCTACGAAGGGAGTGTGGTTCGTTCCCTGCGAGACGACCTGCATAGAGTGCAGGTTGGTTTGGCCCACCCGGCACCAAAGGTGAATGACGCCGAGGCGTGCGTGCGTGGGATATTCTTACGCCGGAACGGCACATGGCTGGTGAGATCGCACTCCCGGCGCGGGATTCCGTGCTTTCCGTTTCCGTCGCAGCCTCCCAACCGCGCGGTGACAAAGCCGCGCGCTCGCGCGCCCCACAGCCACTGTACGCGTCACCGCCCTTTGGCTCGCGTTAGGTGTCGGGCTCTCGGTGCAGTGTACGTGCTACAGCACGCGAGCGGTCGAGCTCGTTTATAGGCGCACTGATGGCGACTGCACGGCGCCACGGCCCACGGGTACGTACGTAGCTTCGTAGCATTACTGGAGCTCGATCGATGCATGTCGCCGGTAAGGCACTCTGGGAAGGATCCGAGCATAACCTTCGGCCGGCCGGGACCATTGCTGGCCAAGCCACCGTATGGTCTTGGAGTGACAATTGGGGCACCCGCCTTCTCTAGAATCAAACGGCCATTGGCCCATAATTGTTACTCTCTCCATTTCCTGCTTACATGTCATTCTAGGCTTCAAATTTTGTTCTCAAATGCATAACATTTTATAGTTTCGAGACAACATTTTACTTATTTTTCTTTTGCGTACTCCTCCCATTCATTATTCATAAGGTACATTTACTATACACCAGCGTAACACACACCAATAGGTAGCTAAATAAGGAAGGTAATATGGTCATTTGTATACACGTCTTGGTTGTAGTGCAAAAGTCTAGAATGACATCTATTCAAGAATGAAAGGTGTAATAGATGGGGTCAATTAATGCACATGTTGCGGCACGACACAAAGGCTTTTGTGATAAATTATTGTGTGATTGACATGGATGGCAGTAATGTGTTAACCACCTGTTGCGATCCAATTTGGGAGCAATTTGATGTTTTCTCACCTTGGGAATACTCAAATTTCCATCCATCCTATTTGCATCACGATTCGTGCTCCAGCTTCATCTCCCGCGATGGTGGTGGCTCTCCAGCGACAATTCCGACGAGTTAGGGTTTGGGGTTCACTAGAGTTAGGTTTAGATTCACCGGAGCCCCAACTATTGAGGGAGACGGGGGCGCATGATGGACCGGTGGTGGGCGGCGGTGGTGCCGCCGGCCGTGGGCTCGGAGGAGGGCGACAGGCGGAATGGTGACAAAACGAAAGCAGCGAGTTAGGGTAGGAGCTAGTCGGGTGGCGGCAAGAGGCGGGCGCACGGGAGGCTGCGGTCGGCATTGGGAACAAGAGGCGTGGGGAGGGCAGCCGGCGGAGGGGGAAGCCGGCGGGGCTCGCTGGGCACCGGCGATGCTACTGGGAGGCGGCGGCGGGGTAGGGGTTTGAGGTGAGATGAGGGAGAGAGTTTTTATATGGTTGAGGGGGATGATGGGATCCATTGGATCTGGATCCAAGGGCTCCAAATTTGAGTACTTCAAAAACACACAAGTTTTGCCTAGACACATCATATTATTTGTTTCTCAGTTTCTCGAAAGAGGACAGTTGATTAAACCACTATTCTAAAACTTTCCCAAAAGAGGCTATAGGATGAAATCCTGGAAAATACACGGTAAAGCACTTAGTAGAAATCAAACTGGCATTTAGATGGCAATATTTGGTTCTCAAATATTTTTTTTTAGTTTTTTTTTAAGATAGACAACATTGGTGCACATCAGTTAGTTACAATAGTGTTTGGCTTGCGTATTCCCTGGTAATTAATTGTCATCATGGGACATTATTGCCATGTAATCATGCCATGCTAGATTTTGCCCAGCTCGAGAGGCCATGCTTCCTCCCCTGGTCACCACTCACCGGCCACCGGGCCAAGCTTAGATCACGATCAATTCCCTCCCCCTTCGACCACAAGTTCGTAGGCTCCGATCGCGACCTCCTCCTGCACAATCATGATTCTCCCTTTCTCCTCCTCCCGTGCAATCAAACTGGCTCAGCTAGCTAGGGTCCATGCATGTATGTAACGAGTCCATCTCAGGGAGACGAGCATGCAAGAGAACAAGACGGGGCTGCAAGCAAAAGAGACGAAAGCAAAGACGAACACGCACCACCCCACGCGCGGCGCGACGGCACGGGTGAACGCTGAACGGGGCGCCCCACCCCCATCGGCATCTATCTCGGGAATCTTCGTCGGCCCGAGTGCTGGCCCGTCGGGTACTTATGCTTGATGCCGATGCCGATGCTGCATGCGCTCGCCTACAAACAACCGCTCGGCTGCAAAATCTCTCGTGTCACGTTCGTGCGTTGGACACCGGGCGCGCGCCGGTAATGCGGCCAAATCGCGTGTAGGTTTGCTCCGGATCGATAAGGATGGCGAATTAACCAGTGCAAGTAGAGAACCAAGTCTTATTTGGGTGGCTAGTGCAGGTGGTTGTATCTCAATCCACCAAGGTTCAAATCTCAGGTTTGGCCTTGTGTGTCTCATTTAGGAGGATTTTTGTTATGTGGGAGGCGACGTGCCCGTCGCAAGCGATGCGCCAGTGGTGACTTCGTCATTTCTTCTTCAAGCTCCACTCGTCTAGTCTTCCGTAGACGTCGTGTGCGTGTGTGTGGACGTCTATGTATTGTACCGGGTGATTCGCAAAAAAAAAAACTAATGCCAGTAGGTAGCAGCGTTTGCTACTCCGCTATCGCCGTCTCAGGTGTACGCAGAGCAGGAATTGCTCGAGGATTGAACCGCGCGAGCTTGCCACGCTTGGTTCTGGGGGCCCGTACAGTCGTTGTACGACCGTGGGGTCTTCACAGGATGGGATGTGGCGACAGAAACTTGTGTCTAACCAGAGTGGTTATAAAAAAAACGCAGTAGGGTGGCTGGAGATCTAGGTGCCCGTGTCCCATGTCCAAAGCGGCGTTTTTACTCCTAGATTAGGTGACAAGGTGATGGATGCATGACTTTGTCGAGATGGAGCAAGGTGCTGCTTTCGAGGCCTACATTTTGTTGGCTCCAGAAATGTAGACGAAAAAATATATATTACCACGGCAGAGCATGATCCGTAGGAAAAACTTACTTAACCCTGTCCGGCCTTTTAAATCCATTGAGAAAATTAAGGGGGTCTATGGAAGATAAGCGCATAAATCTAAGGAGCACAATGTAGAACAACTAAGGTTACAAACAACGTACGCCGGAATTTTTGAAGTCATGCGGAAATTGAACTGTCTCTTGTGGATTCTTGTGAGATTTATGTTTCCAAACGGGGTCTAGATAGTTTTTTTAGAGGAGGACTAGACAAGTTTAGGCATCACATGTGGAGTATTGAATTGAAATGAGTACAATAAACAACAAGTCATAAGACCCATCGAGTTGAAGTTGAAGTTTGAGTTTTATTCTCCTAAAATTTCTAGTAAAACATGTTCTCTAGAAACTGATCTCTCACACCAGATTGGAGACAAAGGAATACGCTAAAATCTAGAAATCTTCTACAGGGGCAGGCTAGGGAAGTGGAATTTTAAACTTATTGATAGCATCCCTATAATTCAGCCCTAACCATAGTATTTTCTTTGTCAAAAGCACTGGACTTGCACCATTTCATCCCATTGATCCATTTAGCCTTTCGAGGCAGGGAAAGATAGGCCATAATGAGATCCTGCAGGTCAATTGCAACCTCGAACTGTAGCCGGTCTCTTTCGACAATTCAAGGGTCAACTCCTAACGGTGGAATCCTTCTCTCATAAAGTATCCAAAAGTGCTCTTAAAAATATACAAAAAAACACATTTCTTGCTTCAAATTAGTGTACTATATCAACGAATCATTACTGATCTCCTTTTCACTACAGAATGTAATGGTAATTTTTTTGGAGTATGATGATAAATTCGTGTGGACATTGCATACGGACTACTAGCAAACAACGGCCGGTCTGACTAAACCTAAACTCGTTGTGCAGGACCCACATGTCGACTATAATCAGAATATAAATTTACTCACATTCATATATAGCATCGTTTTCGGACCACATTATCTATGTAAACAAAATTTGATACTCCCTCAAAGATAAAAAAGAGTAGGAGTATGTAAACTACAGATCATCAAAGTGCATAAAGTAATGCAAGGGGAGAAAAAAATATGACGAGAAGGGCTGTCAGCTCAACACGTGGACCATTATAATTCCTCTTTAAAAATATCATCAACAGTGTTTGATAACGAGCATTATGGTTCATCCGGATGCTAAAGTAAGATTATCTCCACTGCCTGTCGTTGAGTTGAGTTTCGAACGAAAAGACAAACTTGTGCATTTAGATCCATTAGTTTAGCCAATCACGCAGCCCTAGTCGTTAGACGACGATTAAAATAGTACAGATGGGCAGAGCGATCGCTGACGAGATCACGTCATGGTAGGGGCTTGTTGTCACCGCCAACAAAACGGTAGAATACGTTAGATAATGGACGCGGAGATAACCAATCCACTCACACATTAAACATCAAAGAGAGACACAATATATTGAGAAGATCTAATATATTTATTTATTTATCTATATATATCTTGTATATTTTTAGATAATGGAAGAGCAAGTCTCTCAGTCTTTGCATCATACGATGCATATAGTTATAATTTATTAAAAACGAACAAATCAACTTACAAAAGGTAGACCAAAAACTAAATGACAAACAAATTATTATGTTGTAGCCAGCATCAAGAACAGCCCGCCGTCGACGACAACTAGCTTCTTCATCCAACAGATCCGAACAGTAGCTGTGCAACAAGGTTCTTGAGGGTCAAGTCACCAAAGTGACGTCTCCAAGGAGGGAAAGAAAACGTCGTCAGATCCAACCAATGAAGGCCGGGTGTAGGGTTTTCACCCCAGTGAGCAGATATCGGTACTCCAAGACAACGCCTTCAAGAAGGATACGATGCTCGTCGTCGGACCCAACCAGTGAAGGCCAGATCAATGCTTAGTATGTCGTCGTCGGATCCAACTACTGAAGGCCAGATCAAGGGTTTTCACCCCGGTGAGCAGATACCGGTGCTCCAAGACAACGCCTTCAAGAAGGACACGACGCTCGTCGTCTGACCCAACCAGTAAAGGCCAAATCAATGCTCAGTACGTCGTCATCGTCGGATCCAACTACTGAAGGCCAGATCAAGGGTTTTCACCCCGTTGAGCAGATATCGGTGCTCCAAGACAACGCCTTCAAGAAGAACACAACGCTTGTCGTCTGACCCAACCAGTGAAGGTCAGATCAAAACTCAGTACGTCGTCGTTGCCGAATCCAACCACTGAAGACCAGATCGAGGGTTTTCATCCAGAAGAGCAGGTACCGATGCTCCAAGACAACACTACAATGCTTCCTCGTCGCCAGATCTAACCAGTGAAGGCTAGATCGCCACCACTGTCCAATGCAGCCAAGAACCACAGCCTAGCACATCCACGAAGTCACAGTCACATGTATCTTGTACATAGGGTCATCATATTTATAGCCCAAAGGTGTGATTTAGTCTTTTTCCTATAATTAGGTTTTGTAACACCTCCCTTGGGTTATAGATAACGATATGCAAATGTCTCATCAAAAACTTCTTCCAAAAACCCATTGGCAAAAAAGTAATTGAGAAAAGAATACATTGCATTCGTAAGTTGCAATACACTTATTGCCTTACTAAAAACCTTTGTGTGAGAAAACTTCAAGAAAACTCACTACAATATTTTAATCTTCGGGATCCAATCTTCAAGATTTGGCAAGAGTTATGATTTAGGGATTTACTCCCCCTGAACTCTGCAACATTTTAAACCATCTCATTCTAA
The DNA here is from genome assembly GCA_036346255.1 of Ampelocalamus luodianensis. Classification (NCBI taxonomy): domain Eukaryota; kingdom Viridiplantae; phylum Streptophyta; class Magnoliopsida; order Poales; family Poaceae; genus Ampelocalamus; species Ampelocalamus luodianensis. The sequence goes on from CM070625.1 coordinate 28,038,790, forward strand.
TGCTATGAATACATCTTTGGAAACTGGACGTAGGCGGAGACTAAGTGAATAAATCAACTGGATTTTTACAAGACTTTGTTTGTAGGATCTTTAACTCACTATTCTTTTGGATTTCATGAGGATAGAAAAATTTAGGAGTAATGTGCTTCGTAATGTTGCTCTTGACATAACTTGTTTGTATTTGTGTAATACAAGCAGCATTATCTTCATAGATAATTAAGAGAAGTATTGATGGTATTAATGCCATAATACTTTTTGGATGTGATTAATCACACGTCTGAGCCAAACACATTCAAGTGAGGCTTCATATGGTGCTATAATCTCTGAGTGATAGGTAGAAGTAGCTATCAAGGTCTGCTTAGATGACCGCCAAGAGATGGCTACATCACCACAAAGTAATATAAATCCATTCTGGGATTTTGTACTATAGAGATTTGATAGATAGCCAGTATGTCTTTAGGATTTAATAATGATCATCAGAATCTATGTATTATCTTCATGATCTTTGCATTGTCGACCAATTGGATCTAAACTGTTAAGTGGTAAAACCTTCAAAGTGAATTTAATCAGTAATCATCGTATCAACACCTTCCAAGATTGATTAAGATTTTCAAAATCTCAAGTATGATGATCAGTATTTAGCATATGCTTCCCCTGAAGACAACTTCCGTTGAAGTCTTGTTGCTCTAACGCCTTTCATAAATTTTTCGAAAATAAATATAGGCAAGTATATTGTGATCAAATCAACTGGATTATCACAATGCAGATTCTTACATACAAATATCCTCCTATTACTCATCTGGAGATTTTAGGACAAACAATATTCGAAAGTAACATGCTTAACTTATCAAATACCAGTATTTGATTGTGCAACACAAGTAGATTATCCTTACAGAAGATATATGGGTAATACTAGTTGCAAAGTCGTATGTCTTTCAGATACGATTTATCAAAACCTTTCATGGTCTGTTATGCAGAACTATAAAGTATGGTTGTACCATACTAGAGTAAAATATAATCAGTCTTAGTTTTGGCATTTAGGGGTTTAATTGTCAATATCACCAATATATGTTGTACCTTCATGGTACTAGTGGAAACCACCATTCCACTATCTTTTGGTGAAAGATGCACTTTATAAGTGCATGTGTGGTACACTTCTAGTCTTTAGGTTCCTCATTACATTTTTTTGGGTCTTGATAGGTCCTTGTCCACTTTCTAGGGATCATATGATCATTGGTGTGATTAAGAGATCGACTGGTAAAATAATTTTCCTTCAGGGAGATACAACATCTTCAAGGAGATGCTCCCTCTTCCGGGAGATGTTCTTACTACAGGTAAGAGACTATTGGGTATGAGTTCTATATATATTATGATTTTGTTTCTTTTCTTACTAGAAATTATGAGTCCTTCGAGAATCTCGTCAAGGATTTTCAGAACCCATTGACTGCATATTTTATTTATTTGTTCATGTCATCTGCCAGAATTATTATGCAACGAAACATTATATCATTCATAATAGGAGAGTAACGGTCTCTACGAGGACCTTTGAACCAAAGCTTTCACCATTTCATTATATTCATAATGACCCATCAAGTCTGAACTATCTAGTTCCAAGACTTTTATTTAGTAATTATGGTTCAGCCTCATATGCTTTTATTATTTGACCCGATATGAATGCTTCAAGCACTCGGCCATGGATTTTGATTTCGGATCCGTGTTCTTGTAAGAGAAACTTTAGCAATTACAGAAGCAAAGTGGTTGTTGACAACTTTTCTCCCGTATCCTCTAAATTGAGGTTATCTCAACATTAATTAGATCTTTGTCATTTCCCAAACAAAAGATTCTTAGCCGTTCCGCATTCCCAACATTGTAATATGCACGTATTAAGCTAATGGGGTTTTCATCTTCATGATGAGCCTCTTCATGAGGTATTTCACTTTCAAGGTGGGTTCCCTTCAAGAGAGTTAAAGGAGTGATCAATAATTATTTTGACTAATGTCATTAGATCTTAGACCCGCGGGCGTCCCCATAGATTTTAGAATAAGGACCAATAAATCAAATTCGTATAGGTGGATATACTATTTAACCTGGGGTATTCCACTTTTAGTAACGTATTTACTGCAAATAAACACTATGATAACTTCTCCATAATTGGAAAGTATCTGGTAGGCTCCCCACTTCTAGAGTACAAGAGTATAAACTAAACCTTAAATTTATCTTGACTTGTGTGTGTATCTTAGTACTAAAGATATTTTTTCTAGAAAATACGACGACATTCGAACTTTTGGGCATTTCTCCCCCCCCCTAATACTGAGATTTGATCTTTATTAAATAGCATACTACAAAATTCCTCTATCATGGGCACATGATTGATTGAATTTCATATTCAACATGGCCGCCAACAACTGGTAGTGGCCCAAAAGTGTATGCTACATTGGTGATAACATGTGAAAAATATTTGATTCCTCCAACACATACTATTTTCAACAAAGGGTTTGATAATTATATGCAGTGAGCTAAACTTTTATCAGTGCAGTGGCAAAAAAAACTGAATCATCATAACATTCTGTAGGATATTTCAACTTCTGATTGGTTATTAATCTGCGGGTCCCATACGGTGGGTCTGAGAGTTGCAAGATTTATCCTATAGTCTAGCTTCTTTATTATTTTTCCAAGTTTTGATCCAATTTCTCATACCATATATTAAATAATTTGGATCATTAAACTTCGAGTTTATAATTACGCAACATATTTTCTTATAGTCATATGTAGTATGTTCTAACAGCATAAACTTGCAAGATGCTCTTCAAGAAAATAAATATAATGTTGGAACATAAATTTTTTGACGAATGTTAATCTGCACGAAATATTATATTTTTTGCTGGAACATTAACTTTGTCTTGTGGACAGTTGTACTATAAATTATATCCTACGAGATATGAAGTATTTCCAGACCTTCAGTTCTAAGACTGACAATATTTTGACCATAGCTGGCAGTTGTGGTAATATTGCAGGTACTGGAAGAGCCACGATAGTCTTACCGATGGGAACAAAAATAATCATTGAGAATGTATTATTGTTCCCGAACTCAACTAGAACTCTACTAAGTTTCAAAGATATCCGAAATAACGGTTTCTACATAAAAATAGAGGAAGAGAATGGTTATGAGCACATTCTCATCACTAAGAAAGAGCGACATAAGAAAGAAGTGGTAGAGAAACTTCCTACGTTCTCCTTCGGATTGTACTACACGTTTATTAAATGTGATGAAGAATATGTTACGATGAGCGTCCAAGTTAAAGTCTCTGAACTATTTAGAACATAGCATGAACATTTGGGTCATCCTGGAGACAATATGATACGTCAGATACTACATCATTCTACTGCCACAACTTGAAGTCCAAAGACATCCCTGTTTTATCACACTTTGCATGTGAGCCTGTGCGAAAGGCAAGTTGATTACGAAACCCTCGTATCATAAGATCAATGATGAATTGTCGGATTTCCTTGAGAGATTCAGGGGGATATATGCGGACCTATAGAGCCCATGCTTGGGATATTCAGGTACTTTATGGTACTAATAGACACATCCACCTGGTGGACACACGTATGTCTATTATCCACTAGGAATCACGCTTTTGCCAAACTGATTTCACAAATTATTACACTAAGAGCAAAGATCATAGGATCCAATTCAAAAGAATGGATAATGTTGGGGAGTTTACCTCAAAAGCATTTAATGACTATTGCACGACCTTAAGCATAACAGTGGAACATTTGGTCCCGCATATTCATACTTAGAATTGACTTGTTGAATCATTAATCAAGAGGATCAAGATGATTGCTAGACCCTTGTTAATGAGATCCAGTCTACCAACTACGTGTTTGGGACATGTCGTATTACATGCATGTGAGGACCCCAATTTATTTGGTTTGTAATGCTTAACCAACCACCTGGTCCTAGCATCACAAATCAAATAAACTGATCCTCGAGATATGTATACTTCCCAGAAAGCAGTATACACACCTCGGTACAAAATTAGACATCAACTCCATTCCACACATAGAGTCCAAACACAACACTACCAAACGGAAGATAAACAAATAGTAGAGGTTATTACAGACACAGGCCGACCGGCCCAAAAGATACACAAATAACAAGAACGACAATGAAGCAAAGTGCCATAAGATGGCTATAAACAAAGCCAATCAGTGTGCCTTCAACCCACAAGGCATCTGACCGGACCGCCAAGCCTAGTCGTCACCCACGAAGCGACAGCACAGCTCACAGAAGTGAGGCCCCTGAGGCTCACCTTCTTCCTCTGCAACAACAACATCAAGCAAAGCACCTGAGTACAAAGATTGTCTTTGTACCCGCAAGACTGACGTGTGAACTAGCAGACCTGTTCATATGCTACATGCAGGCTTATTTGGTGGAGGCCATATGTTTCATTTGCATAAAGCTAATTTTCATTTGCAATAAGGTAATACAGTTTTAAAGGCAAGTTTGCAATTCATTTTTAAGATTGAAATAACAGAAGGATAATAATAACAAAAGCGAAAGATAAACAGCCTAGAAGTGACTATCCCAATAGTCACCACAACAATAGCACGAATCCCAGATTCGTACCACCCGTCAAGTTTTAATTTAAATGTTGTAGTCTAACTCTTGAAAAGCTTACCCAAGCGTGTCCATCACCTAGGACGAGGCTATTCGAATAGTTTTAACCTGCAGGGTGTACCACTGCACCCACACCTCGGACGCCTTTAAGCCAAAGCACACTTCCGAAGGTATGCCAAGCCATGACTAAGTCCTACGAGACTTTTTCCAATATTGTGTATTAACTACGAGCCGCTCGTATGGATAGAAATCCATACGCTTACATGGTAAAGCCGAAAGACAACTACCCACTCAGGATAAAGCTTTTGGACAACTACCATGCTCCCACCTCCATCCCTCCTGCGACCTCCTGCGACCGAGCCAATACACGCCAAAGTACTAGGTCAAGAGAGGTCCCATATACTCTAGTGTGGTTAGCACGCGAAATGCTGGATAAAAATTCACTCACAAGATGTTCGGTCCTTAATTGACCGGCACCTTTCGATCACACCCAAAAGATCACACCAATCTTACCATTGTGCCCGTCCAAATCATTTTTGTTTTCATTTTTAGTTTTGCAATTAAACAAAGCAGAAATGCTGAAACATAAAGTTATAGAAAGTTTTGTGTGATCAAGGTTACCGACTAAGTCGATAACCGCCCATCTCTATCGATACTAAGCATGTCTAAGCAATTTGACTCGGATCTACTAAGTGACAAGAGATCATCCAGCGACCTCTAATCACAGCAAATAACCTAGGCTCACGTAGTAGAGATCAATATTTTGTCTACAGGATATGCAGCTACGGATTTAACTAATCAATTTAACACAAATTAAGCGATGCATACATACGGTTGAAACAAAATATTAGACTTTAAAATACTGGGATAAACATGATCAAACGCTTGCACTGGTCATTTGCTCAATTTGTTGCGGAGGGTCGTTCTCAGGGTTGCCGCAAATATCGAAGCCTAACGATTGAACAAAACAGCGAATAAGAACGAATAACACCGACCAAACTCAAACATATAACAACAACAACCAAAACAAACCAAGACTCACACAGCAACCTAAGCATGATACAACAAAATTTTAGAAACAGAGGACAAAACCTTTTAATTTATTAAGAATTTTCTAAGAATTTTCTAAGTTATAAACACATCAAAACACTAGTTAATTACTTAACAAATTTTCATGAACAGAACCAGTATCTAAAACCTATCCTAACAATTAGTATACTAAAAATAGAATTTTACAGAATTGGGTCCATTGAATTTGGACAATTATTGAAAGAGATATGCATTTTCTAATTTAGAAGATACATAAGACATCATTTTATTAGTTAACAGATTTCTTTCTGAGACATGGATGAAGCTAATTTTATCAAGTAGTACACTTAAAATGAAAATTAACAAAGACTGGTTTCATGCAATTTGGATAAAATTTGAATTAGTTATGCATTTTACAAGTTTAATTGAATTAACAGATCAACAAAAACACAAACCGAAAATACTAAATCATTTCAAATCTATAATGCATTAATACCATTTCGCACCTGACCACTAGCCCTCACATCGACAATGGGCGCGCGAAAATCTTGACTGAAACGACCACCGCGAAAGTGACGTCGAAGCGTATTCTAAGAATACGCCTTTGACTTATCAAGGTGTACTTCTAACATATACACACGAGAAATACGCCTCCGACGAGAAAACGCATTACGAGCTACACAACCTAATCGACGACATGGTCCCACATGGCGTTGACTCGGAGAATAAATAACGGGTGGATTAAAGGATTTCTAAACGTGATTAACCAAAGAGGCCCACAAATCGGGATACAACTAAAGAACTAATTACAGCTAAAGACGAGATTAGACCTTAACAGCCGGCGGCTCGACGGAGCTCCCGCGCGTGGCTGCGACGGCGAGGTGGAGGATCTGGAGCTGGAGCGGTTCCCTGGGCTCGCTAGTGGCCTCACTGGTTGCGCAGCAGCCCCACGAACACAATGGTGCCGGTGCAGAGCCAAATGGTCGTCGGAGGTGAGCTCACGACGGCCGGAGGTGGAGAAGAAGCCACTGCTCCCGAGGAGAAGACGCTACGGGCGCTGAGGAGCTTTGGGAAGGTGCGCAATGCCTTCGCCTTGACTCGGGAAGGATAAGCCCAAGATAACGCCGATGAAGAGGACCGAGGCGGCGGAATTGCCACGGCGGCGAACACCGTGCTCGAAGAAGAACCGGTCGCCTGACCTCGGGGATGCACCAAAGAACAAAATAAGATCACCACTAGACTCGGTGAAGCAATGCGATCCTAAAGGACCAAGCGCCGGCTTGATACTTACTAGAACACCGTGAAGCTCGTGGGGCCGAGCTCACCGGAGGCGGGGCGAAGACACCACCCTGGCGATTCACCGGGCGACAAGGATCCGGATGGCCAAAATGGACGCGCACCGAGTGTGGTTCACGATGGTGAGGTTGTGGGCTCAAGGGCTTCTCCAACGCGGCGGCGCTACGCCGTTCCTCTCCGGCGAAACAAGAAATCGGACGGAGATAGCACGAAACGCAAAGGAGAAGAAGTGGGTGAGCTCAGGGCTTTTATGAAGTCACGGCGATGCCTCCCAGCCGGACACGAGGGCATAAAGGTGGCAGCGACGAGGTACGTGGCGCGCATGCGATCACCAGCGAGCTCCGGTGAGGTGCGGAGAAGACGAGGGTGATACTGACAGGTAGAGTCCACCTGTCAGCGACTGACGAAGCGGTGCGAGCCGATGGTTGGACTCGATCAGCATCGCACCGACCGTTGGATCTGAAATGGACGGCTGAGATTGGTGTATGCATTCGGACAGGTCGGTTGCGCACGCAACGTGGATCGTTCGATTTGCATCGGACGGTCACGATCGATTGGACTCGTGCGCGGTGCAGCTAGGCGGTGCGACCGAGTCAAGTGGTGCGGTCTGGTTTGAGTCGGACTCGGGTTCGAGCCCGACAAACAGTGTTTTCTGATTTTTGATTTTAAAAGCTGAGAGAGTTTAGGGAATTTTTAGAGATAGATCCGAGCTCCAAAATTCCGAAATTTTGATGGTAGCTACTTGAGACAGAGAACAACATTGCATAAATTTTCCAGAACTTTTTATGCACTGAAAAGTTCTGCAGAAAATTCACAAGCATGCTGACCTAGGATTTGACCAGATTTTCAACTAGTTTGACTTGGCCATTTGAAATAGCAAATAAAATCTAAAAATTGTGAAATAATTCAGGGAGGTAGATAGGATGATCAAGATGATAGGAAAAATAATTTAAGAGGATGATCACAAGTTTGAAAGCTAAGAATCTGATAACAACAATTTCCAATCACAAGAATTAAATTCTAAAATTGAAATTGCTGTGAAAATTGTAGAAACTTTCAAATGATTTGAAGAGACAACAAAAGTTTTTATTTCTCCTCAAAATTTTACATTTGAAATACAAACCCTAAGTTAGGGCTGTTACAATGCATCCGTATTAATACGATTCCAACCATCCGTATATCATAAGTTGTCACTTTCCCAACTAGTGTGTGGGAAAGAGTCAAGTTTTTCCCATCTGCGTAAATTCGGATATGTCGTTTACATACTTATCTCACCTCCTCAACGTACGTCAATGGGACCCACCGTAAATTAGGAATTTACATGGGATTTGAATATCCGTCTATAATAAAGTATTTGGAGTTCATGACATGGGATTTGCCAAAAGCAAGATATGCCGACACTGTATTTAATGAAGAACTATTCTCATCATTAGGGGGAGGAAAGGACCCCAAGTTGGAATGTCGGGAACTATCACAAAATGATAGTAGTCTTCATAATAATGATCCACACACTAAGGACTCTAAATAAGAGGTTCATAGGATAATAGCTTCGCAAAATCTTGCAAATTAGCTACTAGATTTATTCGTGGACCATAAAGGAGTTACAAAGTCGCATATACCGACGGTAAATGCATCTAAAAGAGTAGAACCATCCCAAGTTTTGAGTTCTGCATCTGACTTCACCACTCTTAGTAAGAACAGGTAGAGACTTCCTGGGTCAAAAGATCTCAAACCGCAGAGATATTCGCAAAAGAGATGTATTGAACAGAGGGAGATACTCCATGAACCGAATATGAATGAGAAATGTTTGACGGATATTAAACCTCGAGTGAAGACACGACGGGTGGTGCCCCTTAGGAGTAGAGGGGGAGGTGCCCCCATGCTAGAGTGTAGGGACATGTGACTTGTGCAGGGGAGCATACCCGCCGACACTAGGGCAACGAAACAGTTAGACCCTTGCCATTTTGGGAAACAGTGGAGAGCTAATATATTTAAATAAAGTTTTAATTGGATTGGACAAAAAGTTTTCCACAAACTATGTGAAAACAAGATAAGTCTTTTGTAGACAAATGAGTGCTAATAGCAACTGCTTTATCTCAAAGATTGTCTTTCATATTGAATTAGATCCGGAACCAAAGACGATGGCAGAATGCAAGAATAGTCAAGATTGGGATAAATAGCAGGAAGCAACCTAGAATGAACTAAACTCACTTAATAAGAGGAAAGTCTTCGGATCTATGGTCAAGATACATCATGATATTATTCTTGTTGGATACAAGTAGGTGTTCATAAGAAAGAGGAATGAACATAATGAAGTGGTGAGATACAAAGCAAGATTAGGACCACAAGGGTTCATGAAGAGACCCTACATCGATTTCGATGAAACCTACTCTCCTGTGATAGACGTCACAATATTCCGATATCTTATAGCTTTGACAACAAGAATGAATTTGAAAATGAAACTTATAGATGTCCTGACTGCATATTTATATGAGTCAATAGATTATGTAGTCTTCATGAAGATTCCAGAGGGACTAAAAATTCCATGTATGAGCGAGAATGAACATCGCAACATGTATAGTGTTAAGTTGCAACCGATTGAGTAAATTCCTTATGGTCCATGAATAGTGTTAAGTTGTATAGTGTCACTATACATGTTAAAACAGTCAGGTTGTATGTGGTACAACTGACTGAGTAAATTTCTTTTACAAAATGGATACATAAAAGAAGTCCGTCTGTGCGTATTCATAAAGAAATCCAAGAATGAATTTTGCATTATCTCTGTGTATGTCGATGACTTGAACATAATCGAAAACACGAAAGACATTTTCAAAGCAAGCTCATGTTTAAAGATGGAATTCAAGATGAAAGATTTGTGTGAAACAGAATATTATCTCGGTTTGCAGATTGAAAATATGCTAGGAGGTATATTTCTGTATCAGACCACCTACACCAAGAAAGTGTTGGATAAATTTTACCTTGATAAATCTCAACCACTGGGTATACTCATGATCGTTAGGTCACCAGAAGTGAAGAAAGATCCATATGGACCTAGACGAGAGAACGAGGATACATTAAGGGCCAAAACCCCTTATTTAAGTGCTATTGGAGCATTGTTATACCTTACCCATTAAATCAAATCTGATATTGTATTTGCAATAAATTATTTGACAAGATATAGTTTCGAGCCTACGAAAAGACATTGGAAGGGAATTAAGGGAATCCTCAGGTACCTTAGGGGTACAACTGATCTTGTACTCTTTTATCCTACGGGTCAAGGTATAAAGTTTCAGGGTTACTCAGATGCTGGCTATCTTTCTGATCCCCACAATGCTAAGTTACAGACTTGATACATCTCTCGAGGTGGTTCTACAACTATCTCTTAGAGATATATAAAACAATCAATTATTGCTATGTCAACTAATCATGTTGAGATCATTGCACTATACGAGACAACTCGAGAGTGCATATGACTTAGAAAACTAATTCACCATATCCAAGATTTTTATGGTGTAGAGGTGGATAAAACTCCTACAGTCCTATATGAGAATATTGTAATTTGCATTGCAGAAATGAAGAGCTTGCATCGCATAAATGAAGAATAGCTATGTCAAAATATATATGACAAAGCATATGCTCCCTAAACATTTCTACCATGTGAGCAGTAGGAAAATAGGAATATAGAAATACAGAGAATCTAACCAAGTGGGAATCTTGCGAATTTGTTTACTAAAGCCTTGTCAGGACCAAGTTTTGATAAACTTGTTTGTGATATTGGTATGAAAAGACACAAAGAGTTGTTGGCTTCAGGGGAGATATATGATCTTCATATATGGTTATCATTGGATGAATAAATATTGTACTCGTTTTCTTTTGTTTGAGTTTTGTCCCAATGGATTTTCTCATTCAAAGGGTTTTAATGAGACATTATGTGCAATGGTAAGAACGCGAGCTATGTACTCTTTTCTTCTTATCGTTTTTCTCACTTGGTTTTCGAAAGAAGTTTTTAATGAGACATGAGCATGACGTTGGCAAAGTGTCCAGGTGGGAGTGTTGTATATCGTTCTGTTTCTAAGGCCCGATTAACGTGTGGACACTTTACCTAAACAAAGACCTATTAGAGAGCTATCGGCCCTACAAGACCCGTTGGTTAGTTTAATCATATATTGTTTATTCATGTATGAAGGGAGACCTCCTCTATATAAAGGGGCAGGGGATCTCATTGTACACACAAACCTACGGACAAAGAGATCAATAAAGAGAGAATGTTAGAACTATATCCTTTTATTCTTGTCATTGTTTATTATTTACGAGTTGAGAATTTCGTTTGTCAGCAACACGGCATCGATTATACAACAATATCAAGTCGTTCAAGCCTTGCGCTTTCACATTTGATTTGGTTAGTTTCTTCGTGTATCATATTCAGATTCAAACCAGATGAAGTTATGTGGCTTTTTAGATACGATTTACCCCTATTACCGGTGAATGCACGCAGTGGTAACATCACAAGAATTTTTTTTAGACCAGTTAATAACACATAATAGTTCTCATGCAGAAAGTCTAGATCTCGAGTTAATTAACTAGCTGCCATGACGCACATGACATTTTCATACTGCCGCTATAACACTAACCGTTCCATTATGGGAGGGCCATACCATAAATGGTCAACTCTTCCAGCACAGGGGAAAGAAAAAAAAAAGCGTGCCCGTGCTTGATGACCTAATGATGACGCAAGCGTAACGCCTGGTTGGAGGAATGTGATCCGCTGCATTGTTTCATACAGTAAACGCAGAGACGCTATAGTCAATTAACATCAGAAGTGATCTCCCCTCTTCGATCAAAAAGTAAAGTCGATGTCAATCAACAGAAATACTGCTACAGTGTTTTGCTGTTGGTTTCCACTGGTGCTGCGTTGTTTTGTTACTGTACCACAGTATAGCACTGCTCATACAGTGTTCTCTGTATTTACTGCAGAGAGTCCGGATCCCTTGGTAGACTTTCATTCCGAAAAGGTAAAGCTTTCACATTTTTTGCTGCTCGATGTGCACCAAACCTTCTCCCCTGTCAGCAGTGGCAGAGGGAAACCATGCAATCTGGTTCTCTCTTCGTCGTAAAACCGATCAAGTATACGGCAGTAGGTTATAAATATTTCGTAGGAAAATTAACCAACCCGGCCCTCTCTCACCTTGTACCTGAGAATTAAATTCTGATCAAACGACTTCAATATGTGTGTCATTAACTCATCATATTGTCTACCAAAGTTAAGGGACATACATAAACTGGTTACATATATAATATAAATCGTTGATCACATGCCATATAATTGGGTGGGTGCACCCGGTGTGTCTCCAGCAAAAGCTTCCTAAAAGGGAACTCCAGAACAGACGCGGTCCATCCACCGACCACCAGATGTACAAGTTCTTATTTAAATAGAAACAAATCAGTGCCCATATAAAAAGCGCATTAAACTAATGAAACAGCATAACTTAATTCCAATACTATATGTCTCTAGGTTAAAATAGGTAATAGTCTCTGCAGAAGGTCTGCTAGCTTCAGACCTTCAGTCATCAGAAGGGATCTTAGAACCGTTTTACAATCCTACAATTTACATCTTCCAAGTCCCAAATCCCAAGGCGTGTCAATTAAGAAACGAGGAATGAACATGGAGATCAAACAAGATGCATGTGTGCTACAACTTACAACCTTGATCTGGGTCATGTACAGTACCACTTTAGAATTGAGATCCCAAGGCTCTAGAGGAGGATTTGAATTCAATGCCATCGCCAAGACTAGGAGGAGAAAATCTTGCCAATCTAGAGAGGCGAATTTGATGACAGGTGGAGTCATGTTGTTGAATTGTTCCTTCGAGTTCCTATCAGATGGGCCCTCTAAAAAGATACTTTTGACTAGTAGTACCTGCATTTCCTTGCATATAGGCAAGGTAACTGGAGCTAGCAGGTAAGATTCATGATCCATCTGTCATTGCTAATTACTTTCTGCTAGTCTAATTAAATTCACAGAGGAAAATGAGCTAATGTACGTAGCCATGTAGTCACTGAACAGCAAAGTCATACAACGCGCCTCATCAATATCAACCCAATTGGTTGATCATGGTTGAAAAGTAAGCGTCCATTTTCCCTTTTAATCAGCCCCTGGTTTGAACCAAGGACTGCTTGACCGAACGATTGGAGTGCAGTATATCCCATCCTTAAAATGTTAGATCATGTTTTCCAAACACATGATTTTTTATAGAAACTTCACGAGAGACGGTTTGGTTTCCCTAAAAGTTTTTTTATGGTCAGGTTCTTTGCCCGGGCTACATTAAAGAAGAAGCGACGAGGCGCCTGCGCCGAAGCAACATCGAACGTAGGCGGACAGTAGCTAAACTCAGTTCTCGTTTCCCTAAAAGTTAGAGCATGTTTGGAACGCATTAGTTCAACTTCTGTAAAGAGAAAATACCTACGTTCTAAACAAGCACTTCTACACTCCAACATTACAGTGTATCCAACTCAATCCCATCCCATGGACAAAAATGTCATGTATTTTCCTGTCTCCAATCGTATGCCTTAAACAAACAAGAACAAAAAAACCGAGCAAGGATGTGGGGTTCTGAAACGGACGGTCGTGATGATGCGTGGTCCAACCAAGCGCCCCCCACGCGTGCCCACCCCGCACCATGGACCCCAAGACCAGGCGCACGCCGTCGCCGTGCATCACAAGGCCGGGCTGACGTCCCGCATCCTGCGGAGCGCGCGGTTCACACGCGCCCCCGTAGGCCGAGTCGAGGGACCCGCGCAGCCAGCCAGCCACCCTACAAAGCAAGACTGACCTTAACTAACTGCCACCTCCTTATCGGATCCGCGCCCGCGACGTCACCCCGCCCTGGGGCGCTGCTGGCTACGGGTACCCACGGCCGCTTCCTCCACGGGGTATTTATAGGAGCGCCCCGAGAGAGAAGCGCTCCACACACCGTCGAGTTAGAACAAAGCGTCGAACACCTTAACGACATTACAAAAGCTTCGAGAGGCATAGAGAATTGAGAAGGGTTGTGGAGCGAGGAGAGAGAGAGAGAGAGAGGCTAGTGGGGGTGGTAGCCTGGCGATCGTAGGAGCGATGACGACAGGGGTGGCGGGGGAGCCGGGGTCGCCGGTGTCGCCGGCTGCGGCGCCGGAGGTGGCCGCGAGGGACGCGGTGATCGGGTGGTACCGGGGCGAGTTCGCGGCGGCGAACGCGGTGATCGACATGCTGTGCGGTCACCTGGCGCAGATCGGCGGGGCCGAGTACGACGCCGTGTTCGCCGCGCTCCACCGCCGCCGCCTCAACTGGTTTCCCGTCCTCCACATGCAGAAGTTCTACTCCGTCGCCGACGTCACCGCCGAGCTCCGCCGCGTCGCCGAAGCCCGCGCCGCCGCCGCCGCCGCCGCGGCCTACTCCGAGGAGGAGGCCGCGTCCACGGTGATCCACGAGCTCGCTGCCCTCGCCGCCGAGCCGGAGCCGGAGCACGATCCGATACCGCAGGATCCGGCAGCGCCGGAGGTGGAACCTAACGGCGCCGTCAGCCCCGACCACGAGCCGTACGGGGAAGATTCCTCCGGAGATTCGTCGGAGCGGAAGGCCTCCACGGAAGACGACGCCGTCGCTGACGGACGTAAGTACAACCATCTCTACAAATTAATCCTCGCATGCCCGTATTATTTACCCTGCTTGAGTGCTTCCTAATTTACCCCCGCGCGTGTTAGTTCGTCGTTTGAATCGACCTCCAGTTTTGGCCCGCTTCGCAAATTTTGGATCTGGTCGTTAGCTGTGGTTTTCTCCGCAAGCTTTTCCCTCCTAATCTCCTAATTTTTAGGGTAAGAAAAAAAAGGGAATAAATTAGACTTTGAAATGACGCTTTAGTAGTATATGGTACTACTTGTAAAGCAGCATGGTTAGTAATGTTGGTTCATGGAACTGCCGTACGGGGTCCATCACGGCTGGTGGTTAGGGGGGCGGGGGGAATTGGAGCTCGAGGGCCAATAATGCCGTGCCCCACCAAATGAGGAGCTATTATTCCTGGCCGGGGAGGATCGGACGGCGCGCAGAGCTTTGCCTGGGCAATCCTGCCCGTCCGTGCCGGCGGCGGCGCCCGTGAAACGGGATCACGAGGCGGCTGAAGCTAAAAACCCTACGACTTTCTCTTCACGCCGTCCATCTCGCCGAGTCGCGATTAGAGTACCGGAATACCCTCCTCTCCACTGCATAGTCTGCATTTTTTTACGGTTAGCTGTGCGCCCACCCCGGCCACCCCTTTTTGCCCTGGTCCCATGGAAAGTACCAGTACGGCCGGTGGTGGCACCAACTTTGTTGAGCATCTCTGCTTTGAAGATGTGTTTTAAGTTTCGGTTTGTATTTTTGGGTGCTTTTTGGTGCTGTATGTAGTGATATGACATTTGTTTTCGTCTGCAGTCTTGTACTGTAACTGGGTATGGTTTATCATCTTTGGCTTCGGGCTTGGATGATGATATATGGCTTTTTGTCGCGAGGCAAAAAAGTATACTAATAAGAGTTGATAAATCATAAAACCTCTTCTAACAGAAGAAAGTCAAGGAAGCTATATGTGTTTAAAATATATGGATATTCGGTGTCAAAGTGTATGATTTGTCATCTTCGTCCTTGGGTGACGATGGATAATTTTTGTGGTGGTGCAAGGAAGTATAATGAATTAAGGTTAAAATACCAAGAGCTCTTCTAAAAAAACCAAGAAAGCTATTATGTAAGAATGATCATGTTACAAACTCATATTTCCATGGAAAGTTCTTCAATCCTCATCTAGTTTTATCATTTTCGACTTCTCGCTCTCATTAGTCACCAATACGAGTGAAAAGAGTGCTTGTAACACGTATTAAAATATATTTTCTCCCTGAACCATTCTACAATTTTATAATTTGGCTTTTTAAATAAAAAAAACCACAAATGTCACCGAAGTCTCACACATGATTCTTCCAGATCGAGAAAACAATTTTATTTCTAAAACCCGATGTTGAAATCTGCTTCCAAGCAAATGATGTCCTCCTTGTAAAGCTCGCGACCCTCCAGAACGTTTGGGGGACATGCATCTCATGAGGTCGTCAGGACAGGTCAGGTCAGGCGGCGTTGGTGGAGTCCGCCGCCCACCGCGACGGCCCGTCTGATCGCAATCAAACGGAGCCAGAGGCGCGAGTTAATGGACCCACATGACCCCCGCCGTGGAAAAATTAACTCGTGCACGCCTCCGTTTCCCACAGCCTGCACGTGTCCTCTTGGCCACTGGGCGACCCAGATCGGGCTCGAGAAGCCGAAACTCCCGGCCGAGGCTGGATCTGGTGCCGTGCCGATCGGATCGGTCGCTGCTCCTGCTCCCTTGTCTGAGCTGTACACGTGGTTGCCCGTCGGCCACCGGCTGGTGGGGCCGGGCCAATCAACCGGGTGGTAGGTTGGGCCTTGTCTTCGCATGGCGCCATCTTTGCGAGGAGAAATCGGTCTCTGTCATGGCTGTTCTCGCGTTAGTCTTTAGCCGCCTGCGGTCGTCAGGGGGAGGTGTGGCAGGGGCTTGTAGAAATTTTGGAGCTCCTTGCGAATGATTACATTAGCTATGCGATTTGGAATTGATAATTTGGGTTAGGACAGCGTGGCCAGTGCAGTGTGTGTACGTGTCTGCCTTGTATGGTTGCTGATTTGATGGTGTTCTGCGATTTGTCGAGTTGCTGCTAGTCAGCAACCTTTGCAACTAGTTTGGATTTTTAAAGATTTTGTGCGATCTGTTCCAAATTGACAACTGAAGGACTTCTACTTTTTCAAATTGAAGGTGAGAAAAATCTTTTGTTTCTTGTGCGTAGGATGGACAATTGCAAAAAGGCGGAAAAAGTTTTGCCACGCATAGAATGGGCTAATATAATCGTCTTTATACCTTGTCTTCTCCCAATAATTGGACACGTATTGGCCCCTACTTGGTGCTCGCCTTGCCCCCACACTTACGCCCATGTACACATGATTCAACTTGAGGGAAGAATATCCCGTTTACTCTCGCTTCTCTTTATTGCGTTTTCACGAAAGGCGCCTCTTTTTTTCTCCGTGTCGTAGTCCATGGAAAATGACACGAAAAGACTGCAGCTTTGGGAGTCCTCGACACAAGGTCATTTCTTCCTGTGTTATGATGGGGATTTTGGATGATCGAATGGAACTACAGCATGCTTCAATGCTGCACGACAAAGTAGGAGGTGACACAACGATTCGTGTGAGTGCAGATGGGCGGTAGGCTGGACCTTTGGTGCCGCGTGACTGTGCCCACTAACGAATCCTCGGTGAAGATCTAATTATGACATGCGAGAAAAGCTCAGACAAAGTACAGTTTATATTTTATTTTATTGAGAGATTTGCGTTTTCTTGGATTGTTTAGACTTTAGACAGTCCATGTCCATAATCTGTCGGTGACTACTTAGCACCCTAACTTCGTTTCTCATTCTTCTTATTAAAGAGCACCCCGTTTTGCTCGCACAGGAGCGATCCGGGCGATTTCGGAAAAAGCTTAGTCTTGACAAGTGTTGTTTGTTATTGGTCTTCCAGAAACCAACTTAAGAGTAAGTATTAAGCTTATCATATAAACTTCAATTTGCTGCGGAGGTGGGATTTGCTGCGGAACAGCGGACGTGGTAATGTTAGTTGTTAGAAACCATCAAGTTTATTTTGAGCAAGGTGATCATGTTTATAATCTTATTACAAATGTGGTTGCAATCTTGGAGTGGCACCCATCAAGTTCATTTTCACTGGTCCCAGGCTGTGAGAGCAGAACCATATATATATAGGTCCTGTTTGGGATGGCCTCAGCTTCGGCTTTTCGCTCGGAAAAGCCGAAAGCCGTCCCAAACAGGCGGCTTTCTTGGGCGGCTTTTCTCGAAGTCAGAAATCGTCCCGGGACAGCTTCCTGCAGCTTCAGCGGGATATACTTACGAATTTGCCTCTAGAGTTCGGAGGTAATTACCTGTTTTTTGCCACTAAACAAAACCCCTAAATCCCCCTCCTCTACCCGCCCGAAACCCTAGTAGCGCCCGCTCCTCCCTCCCTCCTCCTCCCCCGGCGCCCTCCTCCTCTCGCGCCAGCGACACCGTCCTCCCTCCTCCAGCGCAGACACCGCTGCCCTCCTCCCTCCCTCCTCCCCGATCGCCTCCAGATGACACAAGGAGTGCATTGATAGAAATCTTTTAGTTATCTCAGGCTCCAATTACAATATGGCAATCCTGTTCTGTTTTGGGTTATCCAGTACTTTCGTATCTGTTCATTGATAGAAGTACCATATATCCTGTTTGGTTCAGACTTAGTCAGTTCTTTCTTTGCGTGTCCTAAATTTTTGGATACTACTCTTCTGATCACCTGTTGTGCTGTAAAATTGTATGGAATTCTAATCGACGGTCAACGTGTTGATTAGTTCAGATTATTGCAAATCCCCAATATTCAGTGGCATAGACATATATGATTAGCTAGATATGATTTTATGAAGTAATGATTATGCCATATCTAGATGTTTTATGAAGTAATGAAGTGCAACTGTGACTACCACGTGTAAAAGTTGGGAAACTTTGCTCAAGTGTCTGGTCAAATGAAACAGAGATATAAGAGGATTGCTCTCCTGCTATCCTATTTTGATTGGGTTATATACATTGCAAAGTAATTAGTTGTCGGAAGTGTTCTATTTGTTTTTTGAATTTAAAAACAACTCATGTTTGTTTAAGGTTAGAGATTAAAAGTGTTGTGCTGCTGGTAACTTTGCGTGTGGATTCAGCTTGATGTTGAATGTTCTTGTTCGAAAATCCAGTTAACTCTGAAAGTTTGTGTGTGATTTTGCGTACTGTAAAGAGCATTATACATGTCCATGTGAATTTTCCTCATGTCGCGGCCCTGCAGAAGTACATCGTGGCCACTGCGACGCTGCTAGGGTTGCTGTTATGCCTGTGGTAGCAACCGGTGAGTTTGCCACAACCGCATATGGAGGCAATGATATTCAAGGACTTATGTCATCATCGCAACCTCTCGTCAACATAGGGTCTCTTAGGGCTTCAGCTATGGTCGCCACCACAGCTCGAGGACGAGTTGTCGCGAAAGGAGGGGAGTAATATCACGGGGTGGTACTGTTCATGTGCGTGAATAGTGCGCACGGTACTGCAGTGTCATGTACTATGCACACAGGCCCGCGGGTGCGTTAGTAGTTGGAAATAGAGATAAGAATTGTTAGTTTCCTTATTAGTTGGGTTTACTTCCTTAAAGATATATTCTATCTATTAGAGATAAGTTTCCTTAGACATACAGATTGTTTCTTAGGGGTAAGTCGGGTCATCCCTATAAAAGGGATAACATGTATCCATTATCAAGGAGGCAAGAAAGATGAATTAATCTAATCTCTCTTCCAAGGTTCTATCATCCTAGTCTATAGTCTACTCTCTTATCCCACGAAGCCGACGCCGTCCGGCTTCTTCCTGACAGTGTTTACCCCGTTATGAACTAAGGTTCATAACACATAGACGATGTGGTTTCCATTGCCCCGATAAATGATCTAGTTCTGTTAACACCATGACGGAACCATCAGCTTTTAGGCGTGCACCTTTTTTTCTTGCGAGCTGAAGGATGAACAGACCCAACTGAATTTTCAGAATGCACACTGATGACACACTTTGTCCATATTTATTACGTTTCGAAAAAAAACTGTCTATATTTATTGGGTACATTTTCTAATGCTTTCTACAGTTGATTATCAGTGAAGTAGTAGGTAGTTTTGTCTGAAACAATATAGCACAGTTCAAAAAAGTTTCTGTTTTTTTTTCCCAATCAGTAGTCGAAATGCAAAGTTTAAAGAACATATCCAATGTTTTGGAAACATCTGATATCTATATTACCCAGCAGATCATACTGATCAAGGATCTCAAGGGGAGCACAGCCTAACAGAGAGCTACCCCATCTGCTCTGACCACGAGGAGTGCATTGCCCGCCCCGAGAGGATCAAGATCCAGAAAGGTTTCGTGGCGAAGGAGTCAGTGAAGGGGCACATGGCGAGTTCCATCTTTACACCACTCGGCAAACTTTGTGTATTGAAGAACTAGGAGATGCTGTAGGAAGTAGTAGCACTTCCATTGATCTACCAGCTTGTTTCTTCTAAAGGCACTGTTTTTTGGCTGATGTTTGTGACCTTGTGTCATCAGGTTAACGTTGTGAAAGGCTTGAAGATATATGAAGAAGTGTTCACAACATCGGAGCTCATGAAGGTTGTTGATTTTATCAATGAAATTCGTCAGGCTGGCAGAAACGGAGAACTTTCAGGTAAGTTGTGTTTTTGTTGCTTTGATCCTTTTTCTTTCTTGAAATGTCCTTTTAATGCTCCCCAAAAATGGAGTATTTGCAGTCTCGTTAGGTGTTATTTATTTACGTACTTTTTTTGTCTCTTCCTTTCTGCTCGCTTCTGTTTTTTCAGAGAGTACAAGGTAGATGCACACACCCAACACCCACCGCACTCACACTACTCGTACACACGTGTGCGCGTCCGCTACATATGCTAGAAATTTATCGGAGGCACCTAAGGTCTCACAACTGACCTCTGATATAATCTAATCGATGCTTTCTAGATACCAAAAATGTTCTTACGAGTGCATAGCATCTAATTGTGGTCCTAGTTTTGGCGTTACTACTTTTTTCTGTCGGTGGTGGTGGTTTTGTCTGATACACTTCTGTGTTAACTAACTCAGATATCTACAGGTCCTAGTAACTGCCATCCATATATATAGTCCATAATATCACCATAGAAGCAACAGAAAAGGAGGCTAAAACATTGAAATTTATGTACTGAACGATTAGTAGTTTGGTACTTGTCTATTTGCATAGATAGCTGCCGGTCATCCTAATGTAGGAAAAGTAGTCATCCTGATGTAGGAAAAGTAGAACTTGCATTTGAGAAGGTAAAGTCATCAACCTAGTGACTACGGTAATTCACCGATTCGGACGTGTTGTTTCTTTCTTGAAGTCTTAACGTAAGCTAACTTTAACGATTACCTCTCTAAATGACAAGAAAACTTTGAAGTGAATGTATAATTTAATAGTAGTAACATGTTAGATCGCTTCTGTTTTATTGGAATAGGTTGTACCAAGACATGCTAACATCAGTCCCAAAGTTGTGCACCACAAAACGTTGATCCAAGTAAGATCTCAACTTCCTAGACTTATTTAGTTCCTGAGTATGATTCAATCTTAAGATTTAACATAGATCCCACAACCTCGGTATGGTTCTATTGGATTTTGGCCAAAATCTTCATACGCAAGTAAGCTGCCTGAACTTGACTAAATAACAGAATCTTCCGGTTGGCTTTGTTAACTGTGCCTATCTACTTAGTCTCTTGAAATGTGATTTTTTTTTGACATATTTGCCTTTGTGTCATTACCTCGATCAACTTGATGCTAATTCTCTAGTTTCAAATTTAGGTGAAACCTTCATATTTTTCAACAAGCAGATGAAAGGGAACAAGAGGGAAATCATTCAGCTGGGCGTCCCGTTATTTCAACCCACCACAGAGGAAGCCAATTGTATGTTCCGAAAACTGACAGCTCATATTACGTTTTGTTCAACTTACAGTTGCAAGAATATTATTTTGACTGGCATATTTGCATGAATATCGCATCTCCTGACAATGAAATGCCCTAGTGGATGATGTCCCAACTGTCTTTTTTTCGCCTTGTGTACAGGTCACATAGAAGCAATCCCACTTGTCCTGCAGGCTGTGATTGACCACCTTGTTCTTTGGCGTTTAATACCAGAAAGCAGGAAACCAAACAGTGTCATCATCAACTTCTTCGATGAGGTACGTGTTGCCGTGTTGGTGTGTACTTATAAAATAAGCATCACTAAACACAATGAAACCAAATGCGCTTTTGCTTCTTGTACTATCATAAAATTTGTGATAAAATCTTTGTACCTGAGGCCTCAAATTGTCTTCCCCTTAAAAACCAGCTACTTGTATACAGATAGCAAATTATTTTTGGACATTACAATTGACGGACTCTAGTAGGGTCTACTATCCATAATTTGGGGTCCTTATAAAAAGATATGAAAGTAATTTTAAGAAATGATTCAATCATTGTTATAATGGAGTGGGTACTATGTGGGAGTAATTTTTTATTCACTTTGCAAACTCATGTTTCTTGTGAGGGAGTGGGTAGAAGTGAAGAAAAACGTGTGAGGAAAAAAAGCCCTATTTGATCTGTATGAACTAGTACTTATGTTGTTACTGTAACTCAATTCAAACATCCTTGCCCATTTGTTCATGCCCAGTCTTGTTCAAGTGTTGGTGTCTGACACATTAGTGAAATTGTTTCACAGGATGAACACTCGCACCCCTACTTCAAGCCTCCTCACCTGGACAACCCCATCTCCACTCTCCTGCTGTCTGAGACTACAATGGCATTTGGAAGGTCAATGGTCACTGATAGCAATGGCAACTACAAGGGACCCCTCACCCTCGCACTGAAGCAAGGGTACGCCTCAATACCACACTAACATCTTCTCGCACTATTCTGTTTGTTACTATTAGAGTTAGTATTGTGAGCTGAGCTCATGACATGTATGCATCAAATTTTGTAGGTCACTTCTGGTGATGCGCGGGAACAGCGCGGACATGGCCCGCCACGTCGTGTGCCCGTCGTCCAACCGCCGCGTGAGCATCACGTTCGTGAGGGTGAGGCAGTCCACGCCGGTGGACCTGAGCCCCCTCCCGTCGCCCACCAAGGCCATGACGCTCTGGCAGCAGCAGCAGCCGCCGCCGACCCCGACGTCCGGCAACGCCATCATCGGCTACGGCCCGGCGCCGCAGGCCGTGCTCGCCCCCGCGTGGGGCATGGCCGTGCGCGCGGCGCCCGTCATGATGGTCGCGCCGGCGAGGGCCATGGTGATGGCCACCAGCAACAACGGCAACAAGAGGATGATGGGGCGCAGCGGCACCGGCGTCTTCCTGCCGTGGACGGTCGGGCCCAAGAGGTACAACAAGCACCTCCCGCCTCGCATCCAGAAGCGCCGGTTCTCCGCGATGATATCGCCGATAGAGGCGCAGGGCTGACCGCCTCACCTCACCCTCACCTCGCCGGCGCCTTAGTGCCGTATATCTCCGGTTCGTGGAGCGGTTTTTCTTCTTCTCTTCCGAGGCGAAAACGCGAAAAAAAAAAAGGGTCGAAACGCGGGGGCAGTTCAGTTTGATCGACCGGTGTGTCTGTCCTCCCTGTGTATTTTGTTGGTGACTGTCGTCGTCGTCTTCGATTTTTCTTGTGGGGTTTGGTCTGCCTACTGTAATTTAGTCGGGGTTTGTGGCCTTGTGAGTAGCAGAGATCGAAGAGGTAGAGATATGAGTAGGGATAGCTGATGTCAGAATCAATCAGAACGGTTTTTTTTTCTCCTCCTCCTCCTTTGGTTCCGAGAAAGAACTGGATGGATGCTGCCATGCATGCCTGTCCTGCTGAGTTTGCAGCTCTATATAGAGGTAGATGATGCATCTTGTGTTGCTCACTTGTTCTGTTTGCATCCACAGATGTACTACTACAATTCTTTCGTCTATACTTAACTAGAGACGGTATGGGTCGAGTGCGTTTGGTTCGTGTCTAGGATTTGCCAAATGCCAACCCAAGCACCGATAGTCAAGGCAACAGTTGGTCGAGCGTAAACATGCCGATCCATGGTTGAAAATCCCTTAACTACACCACTACGGACACTCCGATAAATCTTCTGGGCGTGTTATAATAGTGGAGAACAGTGCAATTTTGGGACCATCTTGCTTCCACTACGAAACAGTGGACCATTTCACTTTAAAGATTCAGTCAGGGCAAGAGGTTAATGTGACGCTCTGCACATTTGGAACGTGGCAGGACCGGCCGATCAGCCCTTAAACTATGCCAAATCCAGCGCTGCATTTGCCGATTTTAATGGCCAGTTCGTACGATGAAAGAAGAGCTGTCCGTGTTGGAATATGAAGTCTGAAGTTCAAAGACTTCATACCTCGAGAAGGAATTCATGGCACAGCTTCTTTAAGATGGCCGTTGTCCATCAGTTGAAGTTAGTAAGCGAGCTCCACCTGGCTTGCAAATAACTGAGTAAGTCGCAAAGGGAGATGAGACTCCGTCAGGAACTGAAGAGCAGCTGGAGAGGGACCAAGTGAAATTAGCTGTTTTATACTTGCACACAGACCGGTTACACCCTTGTATCATATAGGAAAGATGTAGATAAGCAATACTCCCTCTGATTTCAAATATAAGTCATTTTGGTATTGACATGGTCTCTAAGGTGACATTTTGACCATCAATTTCTATAAAAATATGCTTCTTCGAATAAAAATAATTATATATTATGAAAGTATATTTCAATAAAAATAATTATATATTATGAAAGTATATTTCATGGATCTAGTAATACCAATTTCATGTTATCAATCTTGGTAGTTATTCTAAAATTACTTATATTTGGAATTGGAGGTAGTATTTGATTCACCAACATTTAATTATGATGCCTTTTTTCATGAAATATTTTCAATTAGAAAAATTGTTTACAGACTGGACTGCAATGTTGCCCAGAATCTCAACTAGTTCTTTTTCTAACTGTTGCCAACTGATAGAAGTACTCACCTTCTTTCTGTGACTAGTACAAGATAACAACCATTCATCTACGCATACTGCTGACGCCGAAGCTCTAATATAAATGCTTGACATTTTGTTTTGCACAATCATGAAACAGAGAGAGATACAGCAGCTGAACGCAACTTTACACCATCATCGTCCCACTTCGCCTCAGGAGCAGTAGCACCAGCAATGTATGTCTGTCACCACATGACAATGCAAATTAAATACTGCAACAGAAATAGGATGCAAAAGTCCAGTAATTAATCAGTTAGAAAATGCATTTGTCTTAATAAGGTGATAAGATTAGTTCTATAAGATCTAGCTACAGATTGCGAGCTTTTGGCACAACAGATCAATAAATTTGGGCATTTGTTGCTCTTACTTACCAAGCAAGAATTTCTCATACTGGCAATGCAACAAATATTTTGCTTTAGGTTGCCTCCAGCACTGTCAATCAAGCAAAATGGGAAGAATGGAATGCAAGCAGGGAAGGTTGTTTGTTACATAAGCAATATCATGTAGGATTTTTTTAATCCATAGTAATTGCCAAGCAAGGAACTCCGATCAAGGTAAGTAGGCAATATTTCCCCCAAAAATAAGGTTGGCAAATCATATGTTATAGTATCCTAGGGACACATCATGAGTATTTTTCCTTAGACATCTAGCATAGAACATCTCATTGTCACCTTTATTTTTCCACATGCATCCAAAAAGTAGGAGGCCAACCAACTGATCAATTATAACAAAATATATTATTATCTACAGTCAGCAGTTCAAGGATTTATTTTTATGTTTGCTGGTGCATGTAACTTGTAAAGATGAATGTTTGGGGACTTTGACTACTTGGATAAAAAAAAATAGTTTCAGAATCTAGAGGGCTGTGGTACGGGTTCCTGAAAGCAGCAAGCCAGTAACACAAAAGAAAACAGTTATCTCAGAACAAAACCGCATGTTGCAAAGTGTAAAATTTCGAGCATTCATTTTTTTTATGAATGTAAATAAAAAGTAACAACTGAATACCTTCCCACTATTCACAGTGGCCATTAGAGCAACATGTTCTTTGTCAACACCGAACTCATAGAAGTAATATGTCCTGCGGAACCATTCTTTCGTGACAAAAATGAAAATACAAGAACAATTATGTCCAAATTTGGACAATGTTATTGATGAGGAATAGTTTTTTTTTTATATACTTTCTCTCTAAAGTTAATAGAAAGATCAAGATAGTACCTAATATCCTCCTCATCCTTAACTTTAATTGTTCGAGCTGAGTATAATTTTGCACCACCTATGAAATGAAACAAAAAGAACTTACTAATAAATTAGGACAGTCCAAATGTGTAGATCATGTTAAAACTATATGCTAACAGAATGCTTTCACTTCATATTTTCTTACACAAAATTTTGTAAGTGTTGGAAACAAATTATAAATAAGAGTTCATATTTCAATTCATATTTTCAGCAAGGAACAAAATAATTTCAAAACAATTTGACCATACAAAGTTTTAGGAAAACAACCGCATTAGAAAATGAAAAAAATATATATAATGTCAAACAGAATGTTTAAAACACAATAGAAGCATGTAACCACATTGTGCAACTCAGCATCAAATCAGTTAAACCAAAACTTACATCACAAGAATATTCTTAAGACAACGTGTCACTTCAATTAGAAAACATGTTGTGTTGTCATATAATGAATCGCCACATTTAGAGTGACATCCGCACAAGAAGCTAGGTCAACATTAAGTAATTTCCTCATCTCATAAGTGAAAGCTGTGAATACTTCATGTCCAATTTCATCTTAGAAACATATTTTAAATAAAAATACTGCAGTTTGAAGTCTAAGATGACAGAAATCACCAGGTACAAATATCTTCGATGCCTCCTTTAAAGTTCCAAAGTCCGTTATATCTTTGGCCTGGAAACCAATATTTGTGTAAGAACATAAGAATTTTCTCCTTTTTGTGTAATATCATATAAAAACATGTCTCTGGGCCTAGTTTTACACATAGAGATAGTTATACAGAGCAACGTAATCAACAGCACAATACTAATGTATCTGCTAATAGAAACCTTTTTAACCCATTCTTTGTTTGATATACACATACAAGAATGGTATGACTATACCTATGCTTTTATTCTTGTTGAATCCGTCCATCTTTATCAATTGACTTGATTCACACTAGCTAGTGTGTTCCATAGTCTACTGGTCGGTTGGGAGCCCTGATAAGTATTGCTTGGTGCTTCTAAGTTCTAACAAAATTGTAAATCTATGTTCTATTTTCTATAATTCTACTATCAATGCATAAATATATATACAGGCACATGCTGTTCACAGATGTGAGATCACACATCACTATATCTCCAGCGCATATATTGATATATATATATATATATGCTATGCCACTATTTTACTGTTACACAAGATAAGTGTTGCACATACAGACCAATTCAGTGGTAAACATGAGCAATAAAAGTAGAGTACAAGAAAATGGCGAGTTCCTCTACAAACCTCTAGGAATGTGATCTTGAGCTGATTTGATGGCTTAATTACCACGCTTACAAGTTCTGACCTACATTAGACAAAGGAACAGGGCGCTATGCGTTTAGCACGTCAAATGGTCAGCAATGAAAATTCTAATTTCTTAATAGAGCAGTAGAGCTAGTTCCCCAGTAAAATTAAGACTATACTAACAAGGATTAATCTTTGTGCACAACTCGGAATGCTAGAGCTGTAGCTCGTCAAGTCGAACGGGACCTTACCTACCTGTCTGGTGACGCGAAGCGGGCTGCGTACGCCCTGGGCTTGGCCTTGTCGCCGTAGTAGGTCGTCCCAGCGCTGTAGTCCTGAAATGCAGCACAAGTCCCCAGGTCGAAACCAAATCTTGAAGTCGCCCCTACAATGGCTAAGGAAACCCCGAATCACGGGAGGGAATGGGAGGAGGAAATGAGACCTCTTACCTCGGGCTCCAAGATGTCGTCGAAGGAGGGCGGCACGCGGATGGAGAAGCCGCTGCCGTAGTGCTGCGACCACGACCTCGTGTTGGAGATGCCGCCCAGCAGCGGGGCGCCCTTTTAGGGGAGGAGGCGTTGCTGGTGGTGGTGGGGTCGTTGGCGGCGGCGGGGGGGAAGGTGCCTCCTCGGCGGCGGGGGAGGCCGGGCTCATTGCCGCCGCTGCGAAGGCAATTGCGGTGTGGATGGTGAGGTCGCGGCGCGAGGCGCCGCAGCGGCAGAGGGGGCGGGCGGGGCCGGGGTTTCGGTGTCGCGGTGGCTTCGGATAAGGAGGCGAGGGGGAGGTGAGCGGGAGGAGGGCGGGGGCCATGGCGCCACGCCGAGCGGACACGACCTCACGGGAGGCTGGGCAGTCTAGCCGTGGCTTTCTTTAAAACACGGGCGATTTTGGTGGATAAGCACGGGCCATGGCGTGATATGGGCGCCGAGCCGCCGAGGCCACTGGAGCGAGGTTTTTTGCGGGTAGTTTTAGTGTCATTTTTAACTTCCCGCGGTGCAAACTATTGTTTGGTTTTGTTATTTGTAAGTTATCTTAAAGTATAAGTCGATTTTTCTGATCAGAATTATCTTCTAGATGTATGTCTAATTCTGATTTCGACGTAATGATTCAAAATTTCAACTTATAGTTCAGAAAATAATCACACATTACAGACAGACGGCTCTATTATTTGTTTGCATGGATTTGATCGAACTTTACTTTGTAAATATCTCAAAAATAACATATTTTAATAGACTCCTAATATACCCCTCCTACTAATATCAGGAGACATAATACTTCACAAAGCCATTCTTAATTAAACCATGTAAAGTACAAGTAGAGCAAAATGACGATAACGGCGGCAAGCCATTATGCAACATGCATCCAGCTTCTACGGTATACTAATTTACATCATACCTTAAACAACAACGTATCATCGAGACCATGTTGAAAACAACTAAATCAAATTTATCTAGCCTCCGGTATTACGGATTAGAATCCTCTGCATTGAAGTATTCAATACAGATGATCTACAGTGACATGACATTAGGAGTTATCTTCACCGTCCGATCAAAATCGAAGGTTCAAACTAATCGCTACAACGTTTTGCTACAATACATATTTTACTGTTGCTACAACACGCTGGAGAACACTCCACCTCCTCACAAAACACTGTTACACAGTGGATATGTGCAGTACTTCAGAGGATACCAAGACTAGTGGCTAGGACTGAGAACCACTAAACACCCCTGTCGCCACTAGCCACAACCCACAACCGCTTGGCTCCCATCCGAGTCTCATCTTGAGCCAACTCTTTTTGCAAGACAGCCTTAAAAAACTCAATCCAATGGCAAATTGGGAATAGAACAGAAGTAGGGCCAGTTGGTTATTCGTTACGAAACATGCTTGAATGGTTCCAGTCTTCCAGACTAACCACAAAATTGTAGCAATGCGCACCGCTGCCAAACGAAGAATAGGACATTGAAACCACTTGATCACAACTCATTCACCATGTTAGGACGATTGCTACTATCAACCATTTGATTAATTATAACTCATGGCGAAGTTTGGCCGATTCGTTTTGAAAGTGTGTTGCCTATACTGTTATTGTTCGAGTTTTCACTCTACTAACATTCTTCACTAGGCCATAGTATGTGAATGTTTTGGCCCTGTTCTCTTAGAGTAACATCTAACACGTATGAAGTACGTGCAATTGGATATTAGTATGTTTTTTAGTTACCAACGGCTATAGATTAACCTGAATCAAACATATGGATATTAGTATGTTTTTTAGTTACCAACGGCTATAGATTAACCTGAATCAAACATAGAATGAAAGCAATATGGCAAACATAACATAGAATGAAAGCAATATGGCAACATAACTTAAGATCAGTATGGATGATGGATCGATAATGAATTGAATCCCCTGAACTTTCCTTCAGGAAATATGCAAATTCATCCTTCAAGTCGCAACATTTTTTTTCCTTCTAAAACCACCGTTCCACTTTAGGTTCTTATGAAAGCATCTTCAATGCTTCACCATGGATGATTGCCAATAGCTTAAAAAAAGAGAGAAATTTTACAGTACATTCTATTAGTAGTGTACGGTAATAGTATAAATCAAATTTAATTATTGATTTGTTAAGAGCATAATAGACTTTCCTTTGTATTTATAATTTTTCGTGAGAATATTATGAATTTTTTCTACTAGAGTTGGAAATACTCTAAAGATACTTCAATCAAAGCTAACCAATTGAAGTTGGACGATAATCTAACTCTCTCGTAAGGGCAACTAGTTTAGTGCACATGCGTTTCTACAAAATATTTAATAGATGTAATTATTTATCAATTAAATAGATATAATACATCTCAATTCGTCAAAACGCACGGAGTAGAGCAGAAGAGCGGGGGCGGAGAAGAGGAAATGAGACTCGTCCAGATCCAGCCGATGGAAACGGCGACAGGCAACGGTTTGTATCTCCGGCAGGAAGCAAGGACGAGGAGGCGCAGCCTTTTACTAAGACATCACGTGCAGTCGGAACAGGCAGGGCGCTTCATCACGTTAAGCAAATAGAGGGTAGAGGAGGTGCTGCTATGCTTTAGTGCAATTCACGTCGGAAGACAAGGTGTTCAAGGGGTTGCTACTAGCATCCACCACGTGAAGGAAGACCAGGGGAGTGACGCTGTTTTGCTTCGCTTCGTGCGTCAAGAACCAGCAGGACAAGCCGAGAGCTTCTCGGTTTCTCTGGAGCGAGCATAGAGGCAGAAAGATAAAGAAAAAAATTCCAACAAGGGGCAGGAGGGTGATGACTGAGGAGGACGGACGATCATTGACTCAAATTTTTAAGTAGTAGAGATAGAGAAAGATCGTTTGAAAAAGTAAGCAAATGAGGTGAAGAAAGTGAGACTATAGAAATGTCCTACATTTGTTCCTCGTGAAGGGTTCACCGAACATCAGAGTCCTAAATAGCTAATGATAGCTTCGCTATACTTGCGCTATAGCTTTCTGAGACCTCAAAAGTGACGCTATGCCCCCAAAGTTGGGCGAACTTAGCAACGGCGGCGAAATACGTCACTACTGGCGCTATAGCAAGTAGCTCGTGACTGTAAGCCTGTAATAGCTGCCGCTACGCTACATCTTAAGTATTTTTTCCATTATTTGTCACTTCGTGGCATACAATCATGTTTAGAATATGATTGTATTTAATACCGAGTTTTCAGAATGAATTCTTTTCAGTTAAAATAGGGATGGTATAGGAGATTCAATTGACCACTCAATACTGCATGTGATTTTTGACCAAATTTTAGGATTATGGTGTTATTACATTCAATTTCTAAGCTTGTTATTATCATCATATTATGTTTTGATGGTATTTTTTAGTTTTAGACAACCCTAAATAATATTTATTAAATAGTTAAAAAAAAATCTACGTAGGATAGCTTCCGTGATAACTACTGTAGCTTTTTCTGACCTTGCCGCGGAAATCGCGATTTATTACCATGCTGATCACTGAAGTTGGTAACTAGAGTGAAACAATCTTTTAGGAAGCATGAGCTAGAAGATTGAAGCTAAATTCTCTCGCAGCCTAAGTGGCAACTAATTGTGCTTTAAACATAAACAAGCATCACGATTTTTTTCTAAGAACAAAGCAGTACAAACACACATATGCAAACAGCATAAACACTTGTGCAAACATTCATTCATACCTTGTACTCTGACGACCAGACATGTCTGTCCACGCTGGCACCGCACCTTATCCGGCTCCAGAATCCCAGCCACCCAATCACAATCCAAGGTATACCCTCCCGAACAAAAATCCAAAACAAATGGAAACAGCAGAAACTCTGGTGATCTGCTGCCCTCACAAACTCCCTCTCCTCCCCTGAGCTCCGCAGCAATGGAGACCCTCCTCTCCCCCTCCACATTGCCCACCCCTCTCCGCGGCTCCAAGAAGCCAGCTCTCGCCGTCTCCTCCAAGTCCACCGTCTCCTGCTCGCTCAAGAAGCAGCGGCAGCCGCAGGCGGCGGGCGTTGCTTGGCGTGGAAACGGCGGCGGTGTTGGGAGCTGGGTGTCGTTCTTGCGCCACGGCCTGGCCGCGGCGGCGCTGTCTCTGGCCATCAGCCTGGCGCCGGGGCCCGCGCCGGCGGCTGCGTCGGAGTTCGACGTGCTGAACGACGGGCCGCCGGGCGACTCCTACGTGGTGGACGACGCCGGCGTGCTGAGCCGCGTGACCAAGTCCGACGTGAAGCGGCTCATCCGCGACCTCGAGGCCCGCAAGAACATCGGGATCAACTTCATCACCGTCCGAAAGCTCACGGTACGTCCACCTACGCCGCCGCGCAACAGCACTGTGTTCTGATCAGCTCGTCGCCGGCGGCTCATTCACGCTTGCATTGGCCCCGACTTGCGATGTATGCAGAGCAAAGCTGACGCGTTCGAGTACGCGGACCAAGTGCTGGAGAAATGGTACCCGACGGTGGAGGAGGGCAACAACAAGGGCATCGTCGTGCTCGTCACCAGCCAGAAGGAGGGTGCCATCACCGGCGGCCCGGCCTTCGTGCAGGCCGTCGGCGACGAGATCCTCGACTCCACCGTCTCCGAGAACCTCCCAGGTTAACTTCCCCAGCCACGCCGGCGTGCATCCTTGGTCATTGTGCATGTATCTCTCACTAGCAGTGTACTAAAACTTACCGCCATGAACATGCATGCATATAATGCTTGCAGTGCTGGCGACGGACGAGAAGTACAACGAGGCGATCTACAGCACGGCGAAGCGGCTGGTGGCAGCGATCGACGGGCTGCCGGACCCCGGCGGGCCGTCGTTCAAGGAGAACAAGCGGGAGTCCAACTTCAAGACCAAGGAGGAGACGGAGGAGAAGCGCAGCCAGTTCACGATCGTCGTCGGCGGCCTGCTCGTCATCGCCTTCGTCGTGCCCATGGCGCAGTACTACGCCTACATCTCCAAGAAGTGAGTAGCCCGTGCTATGTACAGTAAAATCTGAAGAGAAGAATATTAATCCCCCAGTTTTCTGTTGGAATTTTAGAAGTGACCAGAGAATTAATGATCGATACAAGTGTACACTCGTGCCGGTTAATTCTTCTTGCAGTAGCACCATAGTTATAAAACTTGGACCGATCAACGACCCGGTCGATATCTCGGGTAACTAACCCGGCGGTTGGACCGGTGGGTGAGAGAGAGAGAGGAAAATGGTATGGTACTTTTAGGAGTACGTACTCTCACGTCTCATATACCATTTAAATTGTACAATGATATTTTTTTATTAATTTGAGCATACTTCAATAATAATTATAAGATACCCTAAAGTGAGCTACATGAAAATTTTCATTAAAATATACTTTTTATAGCAAAATTTCTTTATATATTTCTTTTATATATGAACAAGGGTATATAACAAAAATAAATGGCTCCAATAAAAATTTTAATCAAGTCACATTGAAGTATCTTATAATTGGTATTTAAGTATACTAAAAACAATAAAGAATTATAATATGATCATTTAAGTGATATATTAGAAATGGGAATACATACTCCCAAGAGTACAAAACATGTGTGTAGACACACACCATAAAAATAGGGAAAAAATCAGTGATACATAAAAAAGCAATAATAATTAAAGGATCTAAATTCTAAACAACACATTAAGTCAATCAAAAACGAACATCGTAGCATAATATCGAGATCATTCAAATAGTTGTTCTAGTCCATTTTTCTTCTTTTAATGAATATGTTTAAATATGTTTCAATTCCTTTTACATCTAGATGCACTACATATTTGGCTTAAAACATGAATTGTCAACTTACATCTTATTATATATGTCTTAGATCTAACTATATATTACTCTGTTTAGAAAATAGAACGGTAAGAATATAACACTTCCATCTTAACTAGAAACTAGAGAGTAGAGACAAGCAAAGCAAACAAGTAGGGAAAATATAACATATCTTGCTGATTGAGGCGAAACTAAGCAAAGAACAGAGAGAAGTTGTCAGCGGGAGTGAGAGAGAGTGAGAAAGATGAAAATTATTTATGTAAGAGGCAGTGAGAGAGTGAGAAAGATGAAAATTATTTATGTATAGCCACTAATTTCAAAGGGGATTCATACTAAAAACTAATTACACCCAAAGTATGAACGTGCCCTTCAGTTTTGTCTTGAAAAACTTACATTTGAAGGGTTTCTTGAAAATTAGTCTCGTGATCAAAACCCGGCCAGATCAAGCAAAACCGGCCAGATTTTCTTAGGTCAATTGCATCTCTGGTCTTGTGAATATGCCTAGCCTGACAAAGCCTTTGGGCCCAAGTTTTTTCAGTTCAACCGCCATGTCGATCCGGGTTTTATAACTATGAGTAACACAACTGGATATATATATTACATATCTGTGTTTACTGATGGTTGCATAGGTGCAAATCAACACTAGCTTACCTCAATTCCTCTATAACCAATGAAGTTTTTATTCTGGAGAAGCTTAAAGCACTTCCTCTGTTTCCTCTTTCCATTATTGCTTGCAAAATGTGAAAATCTCCTACTAAACTTGTATACTGCAATGAAACCTTTCAAAGACTTCAACCATGGGTTTGATGAAGGAATATAGGTATACAACACATTGGGCACAACAGGCTATGGGCAATTGAAAATAAGCTATATATGATTATTGCCTATTGACAAGTAATAAATACATCATTTGCGATCAGTACAATATTACAGTAGTTGATTGATTTAAGGGGAAATAAATATCCGCTCATTAGAATCTTGGTTTTATGAGGAATGGCATCTTGTCGACAAACGGAGGATCGGAGTATCTCCCGGTTAGAATCTGTGATGTGATGTGGAAATTCGCGGCTTCCGTGTAATGTATTCCATCCCAGTTGACATATTCAGTACTGTCACTACACCCTTTTGCAGTTACAATATTACCATTCAGAGACTTCGTCTGTCCACACGGCACTCTACTATCGTAGTTCAGGGGTGGACCTCCATATCCACAGCATGCTTGGGTGGGATTCTCGAACCCTGTAGAAATGCAAAAACGGAAATTAAAACTGCTACTTGGATTATTGTTAAAAAAAAAAAGACTACTGCTTTAGTATTCTGATGAACTAGCTACAACACTGGTAGTCCAGGAAAATGTCAAAATCCATAGTACAAGAAGGTCAAAGAAGGGGAATGTTGTATACGTGTAGGTGGAGTGAACAAAGAGCCAAAAAACTAAAGCATCTTTATTTCTCCTCTTTTAGTTAGTGGGGTTTATTATTGCAAGCACTTGTTCAGGAATGACAGTGACATTTCGTCATAAGTCTTTTACTTGAAGCATGTTTAACATTCTTGAAAAATCTTTTCCCAGTACTATAATATACCAACAAATCTAAATGATTTTTACGTATTAGATTTCATTATAACCACAGATTCACAGAATGTGGAAAGTCTAGTTTGCATACCATATCGAGAGTAACTGGCGATCAGGCTGTATTTGACGGAGTAGATGTCAACATAAGTGATATTAGCCCCAGCGAATTCTCCTCTCAACTTTGTGCATAGTGCATGCAGCTGTAAGTTGAAAACCTTTGCAGCACGATTGTGCTTTGCTACACAATGAAGTTCGTCCAGCTGGGATGGTTCTTTGCCAAATAAAGCTATGTTTTGAGGTAAGCAGCCGAGCGGGCCTGTGTTGTGAATCCAGAATTTTCTGGCACCTTGCTCATATAGTTTCTGAAATAAGAAAGAACACAAACTATAGTAAGGTCAAATTATACATGAACGGAAAAACCTAGGTGTGAAGCACTTTCTTACTCAAACAGTATATAGTTAGAACAGTATGGCAATATTGATAATACCGAATTTGAAACGTATATGAACTACATCAGAATTGTTTACCTCTATAAAGAATGGAATTACTAAAAATCACTGAAGCAAAAATAGCTAGTCCATGCACTGCAAAAACTGTAAGGATGGAAATGCTCTATATATTTTACAAACCTTGAGCCCAGTTTCAAATTCTAACAAAATAGTCGGAATAGATGCAATGACTCGGTCCTCTGTTTTCGAGTAGAATTCACCAGCAAGGTCATTCTGACCTATGTCAAACATGTAGAGTCCCTGTGAAAAGTAATCCACCTGAGGAATATATCGCCTGTGCCTATCTCCTGCAAAAAGAAAATAAAAAACTTTCATCACTAATAAAGTTCCATAGTCTGGATAGGTGAAATCGAAAGCATTGTTTGGTTGTTGATTATTGTATTGAGAAGCTTATCATTCTTAAATCTTCAGTTGATATATATTCATTCAAAACTAATTAAACACAATGGAAGTTTGTCAGACCATTCAGACAGACTATTTCTGGACCTTTTATGTTAGCTATTATTACAATACCAAGTATTGAAATTTACTATTGTATTCAGTACAAGTATTCCAAATGTGTTACCATTGCTACCTTTTGTTTTTTTTTTTCTAATTTACTCCTCCGATGAAATTAGAGAAACTTCTTTGGTCTTTCACAAACACGACATTGACATTCTGACATGTCGTGGAAATTGTTGGTTCTTTTTAATCACTCAACATTATACCTTCTTATTTATTTTGATGGTGCCAATTGTTTTGTTGGGGCCTGGGGGCCTTGTCTAAGTGCAGAATTTTTTGCATTAAGTCTTAAGAAAAAAC
The DNA here is from genome assembly GCA_036346255.1 of Ampelocalamus luodianensis. Classification (NCBI taxonomy): domain Eukaryota; kingdom Viridiplantae; phylum Streptophyta; class Magnoliopsida; order Poales; family Poaceae; genus Ampelocalamus; species Ampelocalamus luodianensis. The sequence goes on from CM070625.1 coordinate 28,075,057, forward strand.
TGGCAAGCCACCTCCTAGATTAAATTCAATGGGTTTAAATATTAAAAGGTTAAATGCTTATGGGATACTGCACGAGACATTTCTATGTTTCTTTGCAATCCACAATATCCAAAGGTGTTTCTTACAAGACAACCTGTCATACCTTTAGATAGCAGCTTAGTAACTTTGTCCTTGAATGCAAAGAATTGCTTAATCTGAAGACCAAAGGAAAACGGGCTGACAGATGTTGCAGTTGCTGGAGTAATCGAACAACCAGCTTGAGCAAAATTAACACCTGCCCGAAAGTTAGGTGCACCAACAGAATCCAAATATGCATTGAGGTACGGCATATCCATCGCATCCACTGCAGGAAGAAATTTAAGAATCATAAATTAGATTTCAGACCACAAAATTTTGTTGTGTGAAAAAAGTGAGAAAAAAATCTCGCCAGTCGTATTAAGCAAATTAATGCAGATAACGGGCATGCTCTCAGTGGGATCAGCATTTCTAACAAAATACAATGCATTAGCTCCTCAATCACTTCCTAATACGAGTAAGCTAAATTGTTCAGCTTATCTGCTATAAATCTTTGCATAAATCTTATTCGTGCCAAGACTGATATCGCAGAAATGTATTTCATTCTGCCTATTGTTGTCAAACAATGAAAATCATGTCTGTAAACTAAGTGACCTTCATTCTGCCTATTGTTGTCAAACAATGAAAATCATGTTTGTAAACTAAGTGACCAACAGCTTAACCTTTGGATGCAGTCTGTACAGCAATCAGTTTATTTTGGATGTAGTCTGTACAAGAATCAGTTTATATGTTGTTTTCTACAAATAAATCGGTGCTAGGCTGCTAGCTATTTCCTTGCTTCTTAATTACTCTTCCAAACTCCCATGGCTTCTTAACCATATCAACATGGATCTAAAGAAGCTGTAAAGCATTGGCATTGTCAAACTACTTAAATGCAAGCACATGGGAGGACTCAATTAGTAACCCAGGATGGTAGGCAGCCAGATTGCGACATAGTAAAGCTCACCACAGCATAACTAACAGTAACACCCTCGATTGCGACGAATTGCATCAAGAAGCAGAGCTTGCCTTCCCGGAGATCTACCAAATCCCAACAAATTGGTGCACCGAACAGGGGAGACAAATTGCATGAACTGGACCACCCACATTGTCCAGCACAATTCCTCGAGTAGTGTTAGAACAGTGTATGCAACTACCAAGGACCATTAGCAATGATGCCTCAATCTCCACTTCTAACTACCGCCAGGCGTGTTTGGCCTATCCGGCAAAAGGACCAGCCTAACCAAATCGCCCTCTTTTTTTCCCAACCACCGCCCGGACCAAATGGGAACACTGCCTTCAAGAATCGACGACAAGCCATATCGTCCGTACGCAGAACTCCTTTTCTTCTTGCAACACTCAGAGGGTACCAAAAATCACGCAACAATGAGACATTTCAAGAATCTATGAAACATTGAGACAACCATTCTTTTCGTGCAATTCAGGGAGAAGCTGCATTGTCCGTACACCGATTCTTCTGGTGCGATTCAGATGGTAACAAGTAGTATTAACCAGACACTTCAATAATCTATGGAAGTGGAGAGAGAGAGAGAGAGAGAGAGAGAGATGTGCTTACTGAGGAAGTCGATGATGAGGCGGCCGTCGCAGAAGCGGCCGGAGGGGCTGCCGAAGAAGATGGAGCCGTAGGGAGGGGCGATGGACTCGAAGCCGGCAGCGATGCGGCCGCCGGTGTCGGAGTTGGAGTCGCCGAAGTTGAACACCGCCGGATAGTCGAAGTCCGACGACGCCGCCGCGCGCCCGCCTCCGAGGCAGAGGACGGCGACGAGGTGCAGCACCACGGCCGCAGGCGGAGGACGCATGGTGCCGGCCGCGGAGGTGTTTGAGGCTTCCTTACCCAGCTCCCTACTCCACTCCACTATACTATCTCGTTACTCCAAAGTGCGGAGGAGATGGGGAGGAGGTTGCTTATGCTCGAAGCTTTGGAGTTGGGGCAGGCAGATTTGATTTGAGTTTGCTTGGGATGACGAGAGGATGACCATTAATGATTAAATGGGGTGCCTACTTTCTATTTGTTGTCGTACTGCCTTTTCCTAATGTCGTCTAGGGCGCCACCCCCACATGGCACGGGCACGGGCACGGGCACGGCAGTATCGGACATTCTCCATTGCTCACTGCCACGCTTACAAGAAATGAATGCATTGCTCGAGTGCTCAGATCGATCGGGACCATTCGTCCAGATTTTGCCACCATGGAAAGGTAATCAAAGACACATTATGTGCTCGCAACCAGTGTCGCGAAAATGTAAGACAGGATTAAGTAGCATTTCATTTCTTGTGTGTTATCACCGCTGTTCATGGTGAAGTAACTACGCTTGCACAGGTTTGGCTATTAGCATTGCAGCATTCTGCTTCGCTGCTGATGCTTGCTTGTGTTTACAGCCACGAGTCATGCGTTCTGGGTTTCTGGCTAGTCATGCGATCCGTTGTTTTAGTCTGTTCGAAGAAACAAGGAGAGGATATTGAATTAATTTAATATATTGGAAGGATCGATTCTAAAAAAAAAAAAAACCGGACTCTATAAGTCAATTCAAAACATTAACTCATATGAACCCAATTATGAGAGAAAGAGCGCTGTTAAGAAAGGATATATTTTTTGTGGTTTTTTAATATTACATGGATCTCATTTATTAGTAAAAATTGGATCAATACAGTGAAGAAAAAAAACTCGGTTCCGTGAATGCTTATGTGACATCTCTTTGAATTAGCATCAGTACAATACACCAGAGATGCCCTAACACCGGCAAATCGTTGACAGGTTGCACACGAGTAGCGACTCCTGCACTCAGTCGGGTCTTTTCCAGTTGCCAACCTTTTTGTTCTCTGAAACTTCCAGCTTCGTCCTACCTTGTTGTTCCCTTCGTGTCTCTGTCACTGTGTAGGATCACCGTTACCAACCGGTTATTGCGCCGGGAATCTTGGACTTGCCTGTAATAACAGCAACTGGATTCTCTGACAATAATGCCATTAGATACGTATTTTGATAGTTTCACCTACCCAATTAATCCTCTAAATGAATTAGTCCACTTCTGCTGTTCTGCAGCCAAACGTTGTGAGTTGACAATACTGTCACTAGTACAACAACTATATATTTGATAGTCTCACCATTCACCAACAACCATTTAGCTAGTGGCTACCCAGTCAATCTTCTTAATCAATTGGCCCACTTCTGCAGCCGAACGTTGTGAACTGACAATACTGTCACTAGTACAACTTCTACATATTTTGATGGTGTCACCAACAACCATTTGGCTAGTGGCTGTCCAGTTAATCTTCTCAATCCATCAGCCCACTTCATGAGACATCAACAGTACTGGCATCATGGCAGGCCATCAGGTCAATAAGCCAAATGTTGAGAGTTGTGACCATACAGATGTAAGTATAGTTCAATATCCGATGTGCTTATTCATAGTTACAGTTCAATATCCAATGCGCTTGCTCATAGCTACAACAGAAGTAAACAGAATGTCAAGAACAGTATATCAATCTTGAATCAACCTCGCTGCGATAACTCTTAACAGTTCTGCCAGTCCTAGTGCCACAGGGCCCACATCCAACAAAATCATATCCCAAAGCTTCGAGAGATCACTGAAGACCCGTTGAATCATTAGCACTACATTGTCTCGCATGGTATGTTTGCAAGCATGGCTAAATATTTTGCTGAACGAACTGATTGGGCATTGTAAAGAACGTCTAATTTCTTCACCGTTGGCATGGTATGTTTGCAAGCATGGCTAAATATTTTACTGAACGAACTGATTGGGCACTGTAAAGAATGTCTAATTTCTTCACGGTTGGCTAACCATATTTTGCTCCTTGTGCCAAAGGACGACGTCTTTATAGGGCAAATACCCTCCAAATATATCTAGAGCGCTCCCAACCGTAACATCAACTTGACCTTTGCCAGCTTTCTTTATCCTCTCTAGGTAGGTATATACATCCAGCGACTCAAAACATAAATTTGGATAAGTTACCGGGATCTACAAAGCAAAAGATACTACTGTGAGTCCATAAACAGTAGAAGTGCATGTTGAGTAGGTATATACATCCAGCGACTCAAAACATAAATTTGGACATCCGGAGTAAAACTTGATGTATTAAAATTTCAACTGTAAATGGTCTTCAAGAGTTTTGATCACATACATTTGTTCTATTTCAAAAGAAAAAAGCATGGAGTGATCAGAGATGACTAATTGGCTACTGTCTAATTCAGCTTGCTTGAGTTTTAGAATTATATGGCCATAGTCAACTTGTTATATTGCTTTTAATATAGCCATTACCACCACATAGTATTCCTTTTCTCCAAAAGAATGAAGGTGGATTTGCTTTAACCTATTTATGCGCTTGATTTGCTGACAGCATTGTAAATGGTACAAATAGATAAAAACAACAAGATGGTATCACAGAGAAAAGTAAAGGATGAAAGAAGCAAACAGAAGAAAAAAAATACTGAAAGTCGAATTTAAACTAATGGATCAAGAATAGAACTGTACATACAGGTGAATGACGTCCCAATAGTGCCACAAGTTCCTCATCAATTCCTAACCTGTGATCCCCATACTATCTTAAATTAGAAAAAGTAACAGTGCTTTAAGAAAGTTTAACACTGCTAGAGGCTAGAGCAGGAAGATCAACAAGAAGTGATTTCAGCTGATAAGATATCTAGTTTTGGTGAGATCAAATATTTAACATGGATGAATACACAAGTGGACTAGATGAGACAACATAACAAGCAATCCAAGAATTGCCAATAAGCTTTTGAACTTCAGAACGTAACAAGCAATCCAAGAATTGCCAATAAGCTTTTGAACTTCAGAACTCGTTATACTCAAAACAAAGAGGAAACTGTAACTTTTTTTAAGAGGAAACTGTAACTAAACACACAGGAGTGTAAAAAAATTTCCTGCCTCCAACTGGTAGCATTCCTTTTGGGAGGATAACATTATCTTGTTTAACAATGTGTCTTTTAATTTAGAAGGAAAAAGTCCAATTTACAATCCTAAACTCTGGCATCGGTTCGATTTTCAACCCTAAACTATAAAATCGTACACTTTATAACCTTGAACTCTCAAAACTATCTAAACCACAACCCTCGCTGTAAACCATAGTGGTTTTCAATGATGTGGCATCTACATGTGCATCTTTTGACTGACGTGGACGACACATCACCCAACACATCATCTAACAAATCAGTAACAACAAAAAAAGGATGGAGAGGCCCACATGTCATTCCCCTCCCTATCTTCTTCTTTCTCACTCCCTCCCCATCATCTTCTCTCATCTCTCTCTCAATCTGGCCAGCTCCTCGTCACCGTCAAACCGCACCAGCCTACTGTCGTGCAATGGCGTCTGCTTCAAGCCCTCCGCCACTCTACGTTCAACTCGTGCGGCCGCGATCGCCGCATTAGCCTAGGTCCACAAGAACCACACCCCACACCAGTCCACCGCTTGCGTGGTAAACTGCTAGCCTCACCGCCACTCCCCCATCCACAAACTCCGTCACCTGCACAACCATCACAGGCGCCAGCAACGCGTCCTGCCGAATGTCCAGGGCAAGCTGCCAGAGTCAAGGTCCTCCTGATCCATGAGCCTCACAAAGTCAAGGTCCGTCTCGACCTCGACGAACGCATCCTCGAGGCAGACGATGGCGACGGCGTGCGACGAGCAAGTGAGCTCTCCAACGAAGGGTGGAAGGATGGGTTGCCGCCAGCAAAGGGGTCACCGCGCCGCCTCCTTTGCTTGCCGGACCTGGATCCTATTCCTAGCCTCACCGCCGCCCCCACCCACAAACTCCGTCACCTGCACAACCATCACAGGCACCAGCAGCACGTCCCGCCGGATGTCCGGGGCAAGCTGCCAGAGCACCTCCACATTGAGCTCCTCCTGATCCACGAGCCTCACAAAGTCAAGGCTTGTCTCGACCTCGACGAATGCATCCTCGAGCGCACGATGGCGACGGCATGCAACGAGCAGGTGAGCTATGCAACCGCCGGCAAAGGGGTCACCGTGCCGCCTCCTTTGCTTGCTGGATCTAGATCCTAGCGTGATAGTTGCCGGGCCGCCACCTCTGCTTGCTCCGATCAACGGCGGAGGTCGTCGGCCGTTGCACAAGTCGCCCACCTCCTCTGCCAGCTGGAGGAATAGAAGATCAAGAGGGAGAGATCTGGGGAGAGAGGGAAAGATGAGCTTTTTATTTTATTTTATTTGCTGATTAAATACATATGTTGCTGATATGGGCGCCACGTTAGCGCACATTTGTCTACTAGGATGCCACATAAGTCAAAACCTTCACCACATCAGCCAAAACCACCGTGGTTTATGATGAAGGTTGTGTTTTAGACAGTTTTGCGAGTTCGAGGTTGTAAAGTGGACGGTTTCATAGTTCATGGTTGAAAATCGAACCGAGGCCAGAGTTCAGGGTTATAAATTGTACTTTTTCCAATTTATAACGTGACGAGTAAATTAATTGTGAACCTCAAAATGAACTTTGGCATACATTAAGTCTGGCAAGTGGCAAACATACCATCGTACAAACTACAGACTAATGTAATGTTACAACTTACAAGACAAAATTATATCTCAAGTCACCATCAACAGTACTGATTTCTATCAACAAAAGATGGATTAAGTTAAAAAAAGGAGCATAGTTCACCTTTTGCCCTCCACATCAACGCCATGAACCAAAAACTCATCTGCATAGGCAGCAAGATATTCTAATGTTGGCTCATCCACATAGACATCACTGAATTTCTGCCATCTGTCAGTCACAATGGCATATCTGCCATCCTAACCAAAAACATTATGGTAAGAAAGAAGATAACCACAGATCAAAATAGCTGTCAACAAGAAGGTAGCAGTGGCCATATTAGGGTAATGCTTTTTTCATTCTCAGGGTTACAGTTTATGCACTGAGCTTCTCTACTAGCTCCCCATGTGTTCAATCTAATTTACAACTGTTAGATATGTAGATAGTGTAGGGTGTTCATTGCATAATTGTAAACCCTGTACATGTTATATATTAGCCTCTTAGCCCATTGGAATGAATACAAACCTCATTCCAACATGGTATTAGAGCAAGGTTAGGTTAGGATTTATCGCCGCCGCTGGCACCTTCCCCGTGACCTCCTCTGCGTTGCTTCTTCCGCAACATCCTCTGTTTTCCTTGCTCCACCACCGAAGCATCCAAATCCCGCGCGCCGCCGGCCAAATCCCGTGAGCTGTCGACGGATCCTGCCACCAGTGTCCTCCCCGCCGCCGATCCGGCCTTTCCGTCGCCAGATCTGGGCCGCCTGCCGCGGGAACTGAGCACCTCCGCTCCTGCATGTGCACCGCCCGGGCTTGGACAGCCAGATACGCCTCCACTCTACCAGATTCAGCCATCCCCGCCACCGGCGAGCCTCTCGCTGGCCACCTTTCCCGCGCCCAGCACCCTAGCTCTCTGCTGCCGCCCCTCTGCTTCGTGCGCCGACCCGGTCTCCTCGCATCCGGGTCCATTTTGCCGCCGCACTGCCAAGCGCGCCGCCGTCTTTGCCGACCCGAGCTCCGATTGCTTGCTACCCGAGCCGCCGCCCGCCCCTAAGCTTCGGCTGCTCACTGCCATCTGGGATCCGACCGAACTCATATATTCGGCCATCCCAGCTCCCGATCCAGTTTCTTCAACCCCGGACCTCGACATCTACACCACCTCTGCGCTCCAGATGGCTTTCGCAGGCGGCTCCTTCGCTATCCCGCTCCCTTTGGTTCGTTTCGACAGGACAAAGTTCCGAGAGTGGGCTGTTCACCTAAGGATTCAGCTCAACAGCCAACGTCTCTAGGGTCATGTCACCGGCGAGCACCCCTGTCTGCCTCGCCCAACACCGCTAGGCCTGCCCGCTCTTCCTGCTGATGCAGATCAGTTGGCTCACGAGGCCGCCAATGCTGCACTGGAGGAGGCCTTGGATATCTACCAGTCTGAGCTGCACGCCTACGAGCGATGGCAGAATGCCGAGGCTAGTGCTATTGCCATCCTGGTGGGTAGCATGTCCGTGACGATCTCCATGGATGTGGCGGAGCTGCCGACAACACAGCTTATGTGGGAGCGCCTCCGAGCAAACTATCAGTCGACGAGTGATGCTTTGTATCTCTAAGTCGTGCACCAGCGCATTCACTTCAGCAGCTCGATGCCACCGTGGATGACTTCTACCAGAAGCTATCTGAGGTGTGGCGTCAACTTGACTCTCTGGGACCGGATGTCTACCGGATCTGTCCCTACTGTGTGCGGCTTTGTGCTCACCAGGAGACTCACCGTCTCTACGACTTCCTGACACGTCTCCGCCCTGAGTTCGAGACTGTGCGTGCTCAGCTCGACTCGTCACCCACGCTCGAGCTTGGTGGAGGCCCTCACAGGTGTGTATGATGAGGAGACTCGTCACCGTGGCGTGACTCAGATGCAGTCTGTCTTGTCTGCTTCAGCATTTGCTCCTTCGCCGGTTTCTTCAGCACCGACCGTGATCTCTCCCCCAGCTCCTCCGGTGGTTGTTGCTTCTACTGCGGGTCTCCACTGCACCTACTACAAGCGGAGGAGGGATCAAGGTCATCGGGGTGGACGTCCCCCGAAGGGCTCTGGAGGTTCCTCTCACTCAAGAGCTAGCGCCTCTCGTTAAAGCTTCTCTAGTTACGCCACACAGCAACTCCTCTCACTACTTCAGCGCCTCGATGTCAGCTCGTCCTCAGACTCCTCGGGTTCTGCTCGTCTGGCTCTTGCTTCTCAGCAGTCTTCCTCGCCTCCGCCTTCTCCCTCGTTAGGTATCTTGCCTCCGTGGATCTTGGACTCTGGTGCTTCTTTTCACATGACACCAGATTCTACCCACTTTACTTCCGTGCATTCCACAGATTTTCCTTCCACTGTTCAGACTGCAGATGGTACCTCTTCCTGTTGCAAGCCGATGCACCCTTTCCACTTCTTCCTTTCATGTTCCTGCAGTCTCTCATGTTCCTCATCTTACTATGCAGCTTATGTCGGCTGATCAGATCACTGATCACGACTATCGTGTTGTTCTTGAGTCTGACTCTTGTTGTGTTCAAGACCGCCGCAAAGGACTCTGCTTGGTACGACCCTCGGCGCCGTAATTCGCAGCGTCTTTGGGAGCTTGACTGGCTTCATCTTCCTTCCGCTGTCTCCACTAGCCAGTCAGCCACTACCACTACCTCTGGTCTTGCCACGTCCTCCACTACCTCCTTCACTCAATGGCACCATCGTCTCGGCCATCTCTGTGGCTCGCGTCTACCGTCTTTAGTCAGTCATGGTGTTCTTGGGTCTGTTTCTAGCGACACCTCTTTACATTGTATGGGTTGCAAGCTTGGCAAGCAGCTTCAGCTCCCCTATCCCTCTAGTGATTCTATTTCTACTTGTCCTTTTGATCTTGTTCACTCTGATGTCACTCTGATGATTGGGGTTCGGCTCCTTTCGTTTCGAAAAGGGACCATCGCTACTATGTGATCTTTTATTGATGATTATTCTTGTCAAACTTGGATCTACTTCATGTCCTCTCGCAGTTAGGTTCTCTCTATTTACCAGATGTTCGCCACCATGGTTCGCACTCAGTTTGATTCGACCATTTGTGTGTTCCATGCCGACTCTGCTGGTGAGTACCTATCTACTGCTTTGTGCCGCTTTCTCGTTGAGTAGAGCACTCTTCCCCAATACTCTTGTCCTAGTGCTCACGCTCAGAACGGTGTCTCTGAGTGTAAACATCGTCACTTGCTTGAGACCGCACGCGCTCTCATGCTTGCCTCTTCTATTCCCCCTCACTTCTAGGCTGGGGTTGTTTCTACTGCTGCTTTTCTCATCAACCTGCAGCCTTCCACTGCTCTTCAGGGCTCTACTCCTGTCGAGCGTCTCTTTGGTCGAGCTCCAGAGTACAGCCACCTTCGCAGTTTCGGCTATGTCTGTTTCGTCCTTCTTCCACCTTGTGAGCGCACCAAGTTGACTGCTCAGTCAGTTGAGTGTGTTTTCCTTGACTACAGTCTTAAGCATAAGGGTTATCGTTGCTATGACCCTGTTGCTCACATGATGAGGATTTCTCGGGATGTCACTTTTGACGAGTCCCGATCTTACTACCCTCGTTCCCCCATTGTCAGCCAAGATTCTTTTGCTGAGTCGATCTCCTTTCTGATTTTTCCTGACTCTCAGCTTTCCACCACTGTTTCGCCTCATCCTCCATCTTTTTCGCCTCCCTCTCCTTCGGCTCCACCTGTTCCCCATCCGCCGGAGTTTCCTTCTCGCTCTGTTGTTGAGATTTCACCTTTTCCCCTACACTACTCTCGTTGTCCTCAGCCTACTCCTTCCCCCGTTGAGTCTCCATCTTTGTTGGGCCTTGTTCCCAGTTGTCCTTCTCCGTCCTTGCTGGGTTCCGCTCCGCCTCCTCCCAGATACGATCTTTGTGATCGTTACACTGTCAAGCCACCTGAGCGCTACGGCTTTGCAGACGTTGCTCTTTCTAAGCCTACGACCTATCGTGAGGCTGCTGCTCACCCTGAGTGACAACTCGCGATGGCTGAGGAGATTGCTGCTTTGGAGCATACTAGCACGTGGGATCTTGTGCCCTTACCTGCGCGTCACTCCCATCACGTGCAAGTGGGTGTACAAGATCAAAACCCGCTCGAATGGTTCTCTTGAGCGCTACAAGGCTCGTCTCGTAGCGCGTGGTTTCTAGCAGGAGCATGGTCGTGAACTACGATGAGACTTTCGCTCATGTTGCTCACATGACCATTGTTCACACTCCTTGCTGTGGCTTCTGTTCGACAGTGGCCCATCCCTCAGTTGGACGTTAAGAATGCCTTTCTCAATGGCGAGCTGCGTGAGGAGGTCTATATGCAGCCGCCCCTGGGTATTTTGTCATTGATGGCACGGTGTGTCGCCTTCGTCGCTCTCTCTATGGGCTTAAACAAGGCCCTCGTGCTTGGTTTGACCGCTTCTCCTCTATTGTTACTGTTGTCGACTTCTCCGCCAGTGATCATAACCCTGCGCTCCTCGTCCACACCTCTCCTCGGGGTCGGACACTCCTCTATGTGGATGATATGATCATTACTAGAGATGACTCTCAGTGCATTGCCTTTGCGAAGGAGCATCTCAGTGAGCAGTTCTTAATATCCGATTTGGGTCCTCTTCGTTATTTCCTTGGGATTGAGATCACTCCTACACCTGAGAAGTACATTCAGGATATCCTTACTCTCCCAGGAGAAGTACATTCAGGATATCCTTACTCACACTTGTCTCACTGATCAGCGCGTGGTGGATACTCCGATGAAGCTTAGTGTTCACCTTCGGCCTACTGATGGTGAGCCTCTTGAGGATCCCACTCGCTACCACCATCTTGTTGGGAGCCTCGTCTACCTTGGGATCACTCGCCCTGACATATCTCACCCAGTTCACATCTTGAGATAGTTCGTCTCTGCTCCCACTCAGCTTCACTACACTTATCTTCTTCGTGTTCTGTGATATCTTCGCGGGATCATCACTCGTTGCCTGTTCTTTCCACGCTCTAGTTCTTTGCAGCTTCAGGCGTACTCTGATACAACCTGGGCTGGCGATCATTCTAATCGCCAATCTCTTTCTGCCTATTGTGTTTTTCTTGGTTCCTCCTTGATTGCATGGAAGACCAAGAAGCAGACTGTAGTTTCCCGTTCGAGCGTTGAGGCTGAGTTGAGAGCCATAGCATCGTTGATAGCTGAGATCACCTGGCTTCGATGGCTACTTGAGGATTTTGGTGTTTCCGTTTCTGCACCGACTCCTCTCTTATCAGATAGTACTGGTGTAATCAACATTGCTCGAGATCCTGTGAAGTATGAGCTTACCAAACACATTGGAGTGGATGCCTTGTACATGCGATCGCAGGTGCAAGACCAAGTTATTGATCTTTAGTATGTGCCTTCGAAGTTTCAGTTAGCATATTTCTTCACTAAAGCACAGACTAGAGTTCAACATAGATTCTACCTTTCCAAACTCAATGTTGTTGATCACCTATGAGTTTGAGGGGGGTGTTTGATATGTAGATAGTGTAGGGTGTTCTTTGCATAATTGTAAACCTTGTACGTGTTATGTATTGGCATCTTGGCCCATTGGAATGAATACAAGCCCCATTCCAACAACAAACACCGTTTTATGTTCCACTTGTTAGCTTGCTTTCATCATGTATTCTGTATTGTGCAACTACTATGAAACTGCTTGGTACTTAAATCCCGTAGTTCGAAAGAACAAAAAAAAATCTAGTATCGCAAATTAATGAGTAATGGATTAGATATACTTTAACAAAATGTGCTATGTAATTAGTACCTTTTTTCGACAACTAAGGTCCAAAACAAGCCTTTGTTTCCCAACCAGCTCAACAAGTTGCCTCAGCCTTTCAATGTTCAGTTTGCCTTCACTAAACACATACTGCATAAAAGACGCAAATGCATGATTACAAATATTCAACCGATTGATAAGCCCAAGTCCAGTGAAAGCAAATTGCAGGTAAGTTGCACCAAGAAGAACATCAAACAATGAAAACATTTGTCACATGGGGCACAGCTAGGTGCAATAAGAAATACAAGCTTTCACCTGGCTGTTAGTCCTTAGGAACTATGCATGTGTTTTTGTCCAATTAAAGCAACATTATAAACATCATCAGCCGTGGAAGTGACACCTATACCCAGAAAATATATAAGTGGTTGAAGATTAGACATCATGAACCACTAAGACATTGCTTCACAGTTCACAAAATCAATGTGAGAAGGATCATCTCCAATGATAATCACATTGACATATAGTACAAGACTTGACCATACCCGTGGAGAACTATGAATAAACAAAGTAGGATCCTGCTCACTGGTAACAGAACCAGCATTGGGAACAAATGAGCTCAAACCAAGCTCATGACACTTGTCTAAGAATCATTGATATTTTAGAAAAGCTTGTTTATGAATTATGACACAAAGAGCCCGATGACACGCATGAATAGGTGGACATGAGAAGCATGGTGTAAGCTACATATAGATCTCCTAAAGTCAACATGAAGAAAGGTATTGTGTAACATCCCAATTTTCGGGTCTTTTTGAAAATTTCAAAATAAAAAGAATCAGTTGAATTTTTCTTGATTTGTTAAAGCTTAATTTGAAATTTTAGAAATAAAAACAATTTAATATGAATAAATAAAACTTCAATTAAATTCAAAACTGGTTTATTTAATTTTCCGGGTTTCTTGGATTTTCTCAAAGTTCTTTGTTGTTTCTTGCAACCCAATTTATTTTATTTCTTTTTTGTTTTCCCAAAATTTATTTTATTTGTTGAAAATTTTAATTTTAATTATTTAATTAAAGAGGGGATTTTCTTTTGGAGTTTTTGCATTTTATTGAATTACATAAAGCTTAAATTGAATTTCAGAATGAAAAACATTTTAAATGGTTAAAATAAACTTTAATTAAATTCAAAATTATTTTATTCAATTTTTTCTGGTTCCAAGGATTTTTGTGGAATTTTCTGAAATTTATTTTAGTTTTGTATTTTTCTAGATTTTCTTTTCTTTTTTCCTTTCTTCCTCTCTCCTACTTCATCTTCTTCCTCTGGACATTGGCACGCCTGTTGTTCTCTGTCCAAAAACCACAAACTTCATCTCCAAATTTCTTTCTTCCTTACTCGAGCGTCCAAATTCGTTTCCATCTGAAGTGTTGCGAGCCCGTCATCACCGCGCCTTTATCACCGGAGTTAATGCTTCCGTTACCGCAGCCCCATCGGTCCAATTTCCGTTTCCAAAACCGAGCCCGTGAATGGCGTTGACATTCAATCACGTTCCTGGCGATTCAATTCTTGGGAGAGGCTATAAATTGGTAGACCGACACACCTCTTTTGCCCCTTTTCACTCCCTCAAAATCTCAGAACCTCCGGAACTCCGATGACGTCGAATTTCTCGTTTTCCCGAACATCGGCCACCACACCCGATTTGTGCATTCATCGTTCTGTGCTTTGCCCGAATTTCGCCGTTGAACCTTCTAGGCCGTTTTCACTCTCGTCGATTGATCTCCTTCACCGATTCCGGCGTTTCCAAAGCTTTCGTGGACTTGTTTGCCGAAGCAGCTCAGAACTTCAACGAAAGCAAGTCATAGATCATGTCGTACCCATTTTATAAAGTTATATTGTTTATATCAACATGCATTGCTAGTTTTATAATAACCGCTTTCGGGAATAGTTAAAGTCCTATTCGACAGTATGCCTCCTTGAATGATTATGAATGATATGTACCCTTGGACACTATAGGTTGGGTTAATCTTAATTGGACATATTTTATTACCAACCTGAGTATCATTTTATGCTTAGCTATGCTTTAGTTATACGATGGGATTCATGATCACATACTCATAAATGTTTAAATTTGACTTAATGAAATATGGAATTATGGCGCAGACACTGTTATTAAAAGTTGTTGTAACATTTTTCATGAACCTTCTTTATGTTTTCATACCTTAATATTCAGCAAACTTTTTCATGCCATTCCACCACGATGTCTGTTTAGACCACCAAGAGGTATAATTTATTTGCTTTAAAACCAATCTATGAATTTGCAGTAACATTTTAGTTTTTATATTATAAACCACTATGTGCTCCTTTCCTTCTTGAAGGAATTATGAACATATCATGACTTGCTCTCGGGGGCTATCATTCAACTAATCACCAAAAGTCTAAGGGAGTACTTGTGTGGAAAGACCTTGGGGTGGCATCTATCAGTGATAAGTCAAGGATGCCACATAAAGTGTCCCACTGTCCCTTGAACCTTTTGGTGATAAGTTAGATGAACAACCCAAGAACAAGTCTTCATAAGTTCAAAATCTTTTGAAGGACAAAAGACACATGAATGGTTAATAATTTATGTATTAAAAATCATACAGCCACCCATGCATAGATGTGTTTCTATACTAGGAATAACTCTCATAGTTTAGGTGTGAAAGCAAACAGGTTGGGCCCCTTGATCGTATACACAGACTTACTTGGTGGAATGCCACAATATATGTTGCTCAATACTAAAAGGTGAAAGATTAAACAACTTGGACTTTTCCACGACAGAAAAATGTTGCTTCTTTAAGACACCAAAATCTGAACCTATTTACTTGAATTCTGCCGATGTAACGTCATTCTTGATATATATAGCTGATAGCCCTAATTTCCTTCCATGCAACTCAGAAAAGATACTGGAATGAGACACCACATCATACCATGCAACGTTGCTACCTTGCTGAATAAATACATTGACGGGTTCTTTTAATTTCTTGGCATGGGATCTTGTGATTGCTCTACATCATCCATTTGTATTGCTAATTTGGCACTCTCATGTGCTCTCTTTCCTTGGTTTCTGCGCATCAGCAGTACAAGAGGACAATCAGCATGGACATTAGTTACTACATTATCTATACCAAGATGTTTCAGTTGCATGGGAACAAGACTGAAGCTGCAAGACATCATGTATGATGGTGAAGGATGCACCTAATTCTAGTATCCAATCAGGACTGTGAACTGCCTTAAGAAGAGGTATGACCAAGAGTAGTTGGGTGATATAACCAATGGAAGAAATATGCGCAACTGCAAAAGCAGCTACTTGAGCCGCATGTGGAACAAATTGGCTCAAGAGTGTCATCAGAGGAATGTGTTGGAACTAGTGTGCTAGCAGCAACAGCAGTGCTTTTGCATGACATCATTGACTCTTAAGATGATGCCAGAAATTGTATACATTAACAAACACAACTATAGAAGGTTTCATAGAATGAAGGAAAAAGAACAGCATGGTTTACACAAAATTAGAGCATGAACACGTACAGAAGTTACAATCACGTGACTGGCCCCTTCATTAAGGTAAGATATTGCATTCTCCAAATTTATTCCACCTCCAACTTGCAAACCACCTAGGATTATGATAGCCCATGTTTATTATAGTGTTTCAAATTGATGGTACCTCATGGCTTAGAGTAGAAACAAACCATTCTAGAAGAAGCACCACTAGCATATGTACAAAACCCTCCAGAGGCAAAAGTTGATCAATAGCCTTAAATAATGTAAACAATAGCACTACAGGATCATATTTTACTTTTTAATATCACAGAAGTAAAGTGTTTGACCTGCTGGCGAATTGAACTTAAGTTAATACTTAATAAAATATCAGCTACTAGACACCCTTGGAGGCTTCAACATGCCTTGACTAAAGTCTACTAGTCTACTGTGGGGTGGAAGGGTCATATGTTGATGAGTTGATCCTCACCACACTAGCTTTAAGTCTATTACTGATAGTGGAAACTTAAGTCTCTAATGGCCAGAATGATAATATCCAACTTATCAGAATGGCATTTAAACCACTAAATTAGGCCGTTATGTCAGAAATATCAATTTTTTGTTTAGTAATTGCTTTTCATGATACAGTATAAGGTGGTATTAAGATAAACACATACTTGACAAAAGCAGTTAACCCAGTGCATAAAAATTGCTTCTTAAATGGACATCATAAAGTGGTAGACATTTTTTCATTCTTTTTAACATATGCACAGAATCATGTGTTATCTAAGGAATTGGAGGCCAGATGTACCATGGATATTCATGATATCCAAGGTATTAACATATTTCATGCCTAATTTTACTGCATCAATCATAAATATTGCCGATAAGAATGAGCCAAATATAATTTAGAAACAAGTATCAAAAGCATCTGACCATGCATTATCTACACTACTGACAATGTCATAAACCAACATGAACAAGTAACAAAGCTTGAGATGTCTGCCGCATAAATATTATTAAATTGCACAACTTTCCTAAAGCAAGTTACTTTCAACAAAATACTTTTCCATCAGTCTTAAAATGCTACCAGATATTTATACCTCTTATTTTTAAAATAAAACATTTATGCCTATTCTCGCATAAAATGTAAGCATTCATATAACATCCAGATCCCAAAATATTTCAGAAATATCACTAACAATAGTAAACAACGAACAATTATGGATGAAACCAAGCCAATGAATAGTCATAATTCTGGTAAAAACTAGATAACATATTCTCACCAGGGTATGAACTTAGTGCTTCCAGGGCAGCAGCCTGGCTTGCAGGATCTGCACCCAGCATTATTACATGTCCACGAACAAGTTCGTCTTCTTTATACAAATTCACAAATTCTGCGGGAGACTTGTCTGATTCAAAGTTTGTCACGAGTGCCATACCATCATTTGATGAATCCCGAAGAGTAGATCCAACAATCTGTTTAACTTTCCCCTGGAAATTTTGACAAAAGAAACAGCCCATCAAAAAACAATGCTGTCAATGCCAGATGTGCCTGAACTTTGATGATTGCAAGGCGCTGACCTAGCTGTACAAATCAATGGATCAGGTTCTCTAATTCTAGCACCATTAATCCACTTGCGAATCCTATCACCGGAAAATGAGGAACATACATTTGCGAAAAACTAGTCATGTGCGTTTACGGTAGAGGCACCATTTTGCAATCATGTCAAAGTTCAGAGCATCCACTGCTTCCCCACAGATGGACATCAGGACAATGGAGCAAGGGCTCCATTCCTACGCACCTTGTGAATGTCGATACATGGCCTGAAGCTAACGGCGCACGACTGCACGTCCTCCTGCCAAAACGCACAGGCAATATCAGATCTCCGACTCCCAACCAGAAACCACAGCATTACATTTCAAGCCAGAGAGGGATTCGAAATGAGGAAACATACTTGATGCGTCGCATCTCGCCGGGCGGATCGAAACCCGCGAGCTCGTCCAACCATACCGCGACGTGCACGGTGGAGGCGGCAGCCTCGCCACGCATCTCGACGCCATCCGGACCTGTGATAGGTAAGGAACAAGACCAACGTATCGAATCAGAAAAAGCGAGCAAATCAGAAGCCACCGATACGGAGAGATGAGGGGCGGAGGGAAGTAGGCACGTACCAGGAGCAGCCGCGCGGCAACCAGCGGCCAAAGGGCTCCGCGGGATGGGGCAGGAGCGGCGGCGGCGTAGGGTTTCTGTCGGAGTGGTGAGGGGTGGAGAGGGAAGGGCCAAACCTAGGATGACTAAATAGGGTCGCGTTGAACGGTCCAGATGCACTGGGTTACAGATCGTACGGCTGACGCATCGGGTCTCAGGGTTATTACTCCCGTATCTCACTGGGCGAGGCATAGCATAGCACTAGCCACACTCGAATCGGCAAGGAGCCAAGGACTCGCTCGCCGCCGCCGGCCGACGACGAGGAGAAGGGGAAAAGAAGCCAAGATGTTCTTCCACATCGTGCTGGAGCGGAACATGCAGCTGCACCCGCGGCACTTCGGCCCGCACCTCCGCGACAAGCTCGTCTCCAAGCTCATCAAGGACGTCGAGGGCACCTGCAGGTAGGGTTCCTTCTTCTCCCTCCCCCGGGCGGCTGGTTAAAGGAAACCCTAGGGTTAGGAGGTGGGGAGGAATCGGCGCTGAGGTGGTCGATGGCTTTCTTGCAGCGGGCGCCACGGGTTCGTGGTGGCGATCACGGGGGTGGAGGACATCGGGAAGGGGCTCATCCGGGAGGGCACGGGCTACGTCACCTTCCCCGTCAAATACCAGTGCGTCGTCTTCCGCCCTTTCAAGGGCGAGATCCTGGAGGCCGTCGTCACCATGGTCAACAAGGTGGGTTTTTTTGCATCCCTCCCTCTCGGTATTGCTCTGCTTTTCTTTGAATTTGATGCAGGTGGTGGTGGTGGTGATTGCCAAGGCTGGTTTACTGACTAAAATTCTTTCTCTTTTTGGTTCGGTAGATGGGGTTCTTCGCAGAGGCTGGGCCTGTGCAGATCTTCGTGTCCAACCATGTGAGTGCCTTGCTTTGCTTGGAGCTGCTATTGTCAAATTGGTGGAATAAACTTCAGAATTTCTCCGAATGTTCAATACTAGATCTTACGTCTGAACTTACAAATGGAGTAAATTGGTTTAATAATACTTATTTGTCATTTTTTTTTATGAACACATGGCTGCTCTTTATAGTGACAGGGTACTAGCATGGAGTTCTTCTTGAACTTTTACTGCCAGACTGACTGGGTATTTTTTTGTTCCTGTGCTCTGTTCCATTTTGGTACACAGTTGATTCCTGACGACATGGAGTTCCAATCCGGTGACGTGCCGAACTACACAACATCTGATGGATCGGTATGCTTCTTTTTTATAAGTAGTTCTTGTGATTCTTCTGTAACTACTGCTGGCAGATCATTATTTTTAAGTTCGACAAATTTACAGTAAATGGATACTTTGCTTCTAATGGCTATTCATTGGATTATTATTCTCTTTTATGCAAAATTTGCTTGTTGTTTACTGTTTATTGTAATATATCTGAAAATAAAATAGTTGTGCTTGTATTTCATATAATTATCCAGTTGTGGGATCTACGTATATGAATTATTGCATTGCATACGTAAATTTGTATAAATATTATTTCAAAGAAGAATAAGTATTGGGTAACATTGTGAAACAGAGAGGATTATTCTGTTGAAAGTTATTTGCTTAGTCATTTTCTTGTGCTAACTGGGAGTTACTTGTTTGTCCAACTCAGGTGAAAATTCAAAAAGAAAGTGAGGTGCGGTTGAAGATTATTGGCACTCGTGTTGATGCAACAGAAATTGTAAGTCTATGACCATCTGATTTCCTTTACAAAAATTCGAACTTTGATATGTTCGGTCTTTGTTTAGAATTTTGAGGCAAAGCTGTGTAAATAACTATATGCTACTGTCTTTCTAGCTGGTGATGGGATTCCTTTTACAGTATCTCTAGACAACTCCATATGGCTATTTTTTCTCTTTTTTGACAATAAAACAGTAGGAGAGGCTCCTACTGCACTATATTATAACAATAAGAGAAATATGTTCAAGGCCTAAGCTTCTCAATTTTTTCCCCGTTGGTCCCCTCTAGTATTGCCATCTCCCGCTCATATATGGTGTCCGCCTCAGCCGTCCCCGACACCAAACGCCACCTAAGCGACGCCTCGGCCGTGAGGCTGACGCCATAGCCATACTTGGCAAGGCGAGGCCGTGGCGATGCCTCCCTGACTGCCTTACCACTTAGGCGACACTTTAACAACCATGGCTGTAATTATGAAGTTTTCCATGAATAATGGATTACCAGAAGCCTGCTTTGCATGAGAGATCAAATGAATAATATCAATATTAGAAGGCCACAGGATGCCTAAGCATTGCCAGCACTGTTCACTAAAATGGCACTTGAATAAGAGATGCAAAATATCCTCATCTGTTCCAGTGTTACATAGAGCACCCTGAAAATTATTTCCAACATTGTAGTGCCCCCGTCTGAGCATGTCCTTGGTGTTCAGTCTGTTAACAAATAATAGCCAAGCAAAAGCCTTTAGTTTCATCACACATTTACTTTGCTATACCCAATTAAACACAGCTGTGTGTTAAGACCCTGAATTTGACATTTGGAAAATATGCTCGATGAATATTTTGTCGTACCCCATATATATGCCCACTCATCGTTTGTATCCCGCTGTTGCAAGTTTTGAATTAACCTCATTTGTATTCTCCATATGCTTCAATAGTTAGGGGCAAGCGAAAGTGAATCTCCAGGTCTTGAGTCTTGTAAGAATTCTGCCACTGAGATGTCCTGATTCTTTGCAAAAGAATTGTCTTGGGTACTTGATGCAAAGAATATGTCCACTCCATAAGTCTTTCCAAAAAAGAAGAGTACCTCCCATACCCATTTTGCCAGCTGCAATACTCCTGAAAGTTGTTACACTTCTCATTACATCCTTCCACCTTGGCTACTTGGCTATTTTTTTCTCTGTAATGTCTGAAGAGCAATATGTGGTTTTACAGGCAAATGACAACCTTGATGTAAGCCAAATTAACAAGTCCAAAGTAACATCAGCATATCACTAAATTTAGGTTGGTAGGGTGCAGATTGGTTGTTCCTGTCTTGTGGCTGCAAATTGTAACTAAATGAGGCTTAGATACTCGAGTTCCGTTTGGTATCGCCCTAGATAATTTGTTGTATACAGGAGTTATCTATGAGAGATGTTTTACTAAAGTGTTGAAATCTTAAGTTGCCTATATTTCTTTTTCTTCCTGGAAGCATGCCAGATACCTAACACATGAAAGATAATTAATTTCTTCATGAAGCTTTGGTTGCATATTTGGGTTCGTGCACTCCTAACGTCTTCTAAGATCGTTATGTGCAATGTTCTAACAGTTTGATCCTTTTTTGTTGCAGTTTTGCATTGGGACAATAAAAGACGACTTTCTGGGTGTCATCAGTGATCCTGGTGCAGCAGTGTAAATGATCCAGAGACGAGACTGTACCGCCCCCACCCACCCCATCATTTTCTTGAACTTTCCCATTCTGATGCAGTGCAGTGTTAAAACTCTGGAAGCCCTAAGGAATGGTTGTAAGCAGATTAGAACCTTTACTATCGTGTCTAGGATTTTCTTAAACTATAGTAAGTGGAGACATTCGACAATTGATGAATGGAACAGAATGTGTACTGTAAATTTCTTTGGTTGTGGTTGATGAATTGGTAATCACACAGTTGTCTGACTGACTGACTAGCTCTTTCGGCCTAATTTCCGTCCCTCATAAATACAGTTGAGAACACGTCTCCAAACGGTCAAAACGAGAGCACACAACCCACCCGGCCGACAAAAGGCGGTTTAGACCAACTTTGACCCACGTGGCTTGCCAAGTCAGATCCGAGGAGACCCCACGTTGGCTGCCACATTACCAATTTTGACACGTAGGCAGGGCCCACTTGCCACCTCATCTTCTTCCTCCCTGAGACAGAACGAGTAGGCAACATGCACCGCCTCGGGCCATCACGGGCAAGAAAAATAAAAAAATGGAATGCTCAGGCTATGGAGAGTTCGATGGTGCTGGTGGAGTGGCGGTTCAGGTGGTTGTGCGCCGGAGACGAGGCGACAACAGGCATGGCGATGGCAGTGGTTGGGGTGCTTGTGGGTGCAACAGCGCAGTAGATGGGACAAGAATTTAAGCTCGTCAAAACATAGAACGCCGCGAGGGGATGCTCAGGTATGAGTTAATTGGTCAGAGAATCATTGGAGATGACGAACGGTGATGGTGAAACCCGAATGGAAGCGAGTGAGAAGAAACTCGATTGTGGGCAAAATAATCAAATTAACTTTAGCTCTGGGTCATGAAAAGTTGAAGGCTAGACCGGTTGTGCTAGAATATTCTTTGGATTAATCCATGGCTGTTGGTTCTTACCTATTGGAGATCTTTGTGCGTTCTAATTATTCCCTCCGTTCTTTTTTACTTGACACAGTTGATTTTTCACGGTCTTCGAGATGTGATTTTGACCATAACTTTTTATAACTTTTACATTAAGATGTACTAATAAAATTATAATATTATAAAAGTATTTTCAACGACAATTCTAATGATATAATTTTCATATAGCCAATCTAGATAGTTTTAAACTTATTGACGGTCAAATTTTAGAAAGTTTGACCGTAAAAAATCAACTGTGTCAAGTAAAAAAGAACGGAGGAGTAGATTATTACCGGTTGTTTTTTTGTCCCAGCCCAAGTGCTTGGAATTGTTTAGCCACAGCGCAGCTCTCAGTGCACTCTGGCTCTATAAGGTGGCGAGATGTGCCTCCTTGGTGGCGGTCACTGCAAAAATGGTGGGCAGCTTGCGTCCGTGTACAGTGATGTACTGATGTATATGCTATTTAAGAGTAATAAATCAGCTCAGGCATGGGCAAGCCCAGTATGGGTGTAACAATTTTGTAAATTAGCTCTTATATTTTGTGTGCCTACATCCACTCATGTTAACTGTCCTATTCTGCTCACTGATGTAAATCTTACTAGTAGTCTTTTTAGTATGGGATTTGATTTAGTAGTTGTCCAGAAATTACGTGAATATCACATGTTAGATTGGAGGTTTCAGTATTGTGGTGCTCAGGCAGTGCTTTTAGTGATTGTCTGCTGATTTGTTTGTAAGCATAGCATCAGACTAGCCAAATTCCAAACTGAAATTCTGGAGTTCCATGCATATCCTTCGGTTTGCATTTGTGTTGTCATCTAAAAGGACTATACTATATGGATATCGCATTTGATTTACACATGCCTTCTCCGCTTATTTAGTCTGAAGGCCTTGAACAGTAATAGACTAATAGTACATGGTTATCCATCTAAACTATCTCTACTAATGGTCATACTTTATATGTAAGTGTAATTGCTCTCTCCATTGTTTGGTAGGGCATCGTGAAGCGTGCAAAATGTAATCGCAAAGGTCTGCAGCCTCTAGGAGTTTTTTGTTTGTACTTTCTATTGCGATTTGTTTTGGAGCTGCAGATAGCTGAACTCTAGTGTTCCACGATCAATGTTCCCTGGTAGCCCTTCAAAGGGTAACCTACGATGTCGTGCCTACAGAAAAAGAACTGAAATCAGATGCATAATCAAAAATCTTATTTGAATGGGGGGCAGAAGCATGTGATCTTCGTTTGCGTATAGAACACATATCTAATTCACCTGCTTAGATCCTGAATGTGCAGTGCCCTCCTTTTTGAGGTGTTACCCCTTTTTCCCTACGGGGTTCTTACTATACACACTGAATTTAAGATTGTGTTCTTAATAGACCAATCATGTTCCTGCTCTGTTTCCACAACACTGATGAATCTTCTTCTCCTGGATGCCCCAAAATTGATTTTGTCAAATCAGATCATGGTTGTCACGGCGTACTTGGTGACCACGGCGCCTGAGAGGAGAGGCGAGGGACTTGTTACTAACCAGCTTGACGCGGGGGTTGACGGAGTGGAGGAAGGTGCGGGGCGAGTCGACGAACTGGCAGATGGGTGTGGCCGCGGCGCCCGAGATGAGCTCGAGGACTCGCTCCGGCGGCCCGCCATCATGCGCGGGATCCACGCCGTTCGCCGCTCGCGCCGCCGCCGCGGCGCATCCTCGCTGTGTCTGCCCGAGCCCGGGACGGTGGAGCTGCGGGCGTGGGATTGTTGGAAGCGGCGCACACGAGCAAGGCGAGGCGGCTGCGTCTCCTGTTGGATTGATCTCTCTCCCAATTAGCCCAACGGCTAATCGGGGCCTTGATTTGCGCCCTGATCGGGGGCACCCAGCCCATCTATTGGCTAGTGGGCCCCCGTCGCGCTGCGCAATATATAAAGGGGTGGGGGCCGGCGGCTCTGGATACGAGGTTGGCCTGAGCCGTACATCCCCACCGACACACAAACCCTAGACCGATCTAGAAGTGCGATCGGCCGACGGAAGCACCATCGCCGTCACCTTTACCGGATCCGCCCCGCCGCCACCGTCTTCCTCTTCCCCGACCGCCGCTGCCGGTGCGCAGACTTCATCGACGAACGAGCCATGGCCAGTTCCTCCTCCAATGCATCGGACGGTCGGTACCCTCTCCCTCTCCTCTCTCTACCCTCTCGGATCTAGACTCCCAGGCAAGAAAAAAGAGAATTAACAATGGTATCAGAGCGGGCAAAGGGATCGGGCCTTCCGTTTGCGCCGCCGTTTCGTTGCGGCGGCGCCGCCCGGCCGCCGCGTCTCGGGCGGCCGCGCGCCGCTTCTTACCTTGTCGTCACGGTCGCCGTCGCGTCTGGCGAAGCCGGCCACGCCGCGCCGCCGATCGCGCGCAGCTTCCGCGCGTGTAGCCCGCCGCGGCCGCTTCTTGCCGCTGCGCTCGCGCGCGTCGCCGTCGCCAGCTGGTCCACGCGAGCTGCCGCCGGACCGCCACTCGCGCGACGCCGCCTCCGCTCGCTCCGGTGGGGCCGCTGCGCCGTAGACGCCGCACCGCCCGGCCGCATTGCCGCGCCGCCGCTCGCCCGCGTAGCCCGCCGCCGCCGTGTGCGCCGCCCTCCTGCACGCGCTGGGCTAATGCCCCTAGGGTTAGGGTTTGAGGCATGCGGGGTTTTTTGTTCGGGCTATTTTCACTCGAGCCGTCGGATTCTGATGAGTGGCCGAGATCGGGCGAGCACTAATGGGCTGATGGGGCGTGTGGTGTGGGCGACTTTTTCCGATTGGGCGGCCACGCGTGTGGGAGCTAGCCGAGTGGGCCGCCGTGGGCCGCGGCTGCGCAAGATGGGCCAAATGGCCATTTTGCACACTAAATTCCAGAAAAATGAAAGTCTTTTTTTTCAGAAGCTTTTATGAGTGAATTTGATTGAAATTTGATCCAAAATCTCTGTAAATTTTTGCACCAACGTGTTAAATTTTTTTCCAGAGATTAAATGTGTACAGTAATAATGCTTCTGATAAATAGAGATTTCTTTCCGCTGCGTACTTAAAGATATAATTTTCATTATTAAATTCGAACCAACGGGAGAATTTAATTTTGGAAAAATGGATATAATTTCCAGATAATTATGATATTATTATTCTCTGACCAACGTTGATAATAACAGTATTATAATTTCTAATTGATGATTTTATGTATTATTTCTATTTCTGCCCAACGGTGATGTAGATTTAATGTATAGATAGAATTGTATGTCGTATTTTGACCAACGTTGGAAATAAGGCATATAATTATGTTTAAATGTTCTCACTGAATATGAATTGTGTTTTCAGGATGATACTACTTGATGGGCTACATCAGGGATATCCCGGTTCTCAAAGGAGATAACTACAGTGAATGGAAGAAAAAGATTGACCTGGCCTTCATCTTGGCTGAGGTGGACTGGGTAGTCACCACACCGTGTCCCACAGAGCCTGTGGCACCGGTGAGGGATGAAAAGGAGGTTGATGTTGCTTGGCAGACCAGACAAAGGGACTATGCTCCCATAAAAATGGTATATGATCTTGATCATAAAAAATGGGTTACCGCCAACAAGAAATGTTTGGTCGTGATAAAGAACACGATTGAGCTCGCAATTGTGGGCTCAATCGCAGAGTGTGACACCGTCACGAGTACCTTGAGAAAATAAAGAGTCGGTTCTTGGCTCTTCAAAGACATATGCTACACACCGATTAAGCGACTTGTGTAAAGGTACTCGGTGGTGGCGATGGCATAAGAGAACACATACTAAGGATGAGCAACTTGGCATCCAAGCTTAAACCAATGGATTTGGCTCTCAGGATGAGTTCCTTATTCATTTGATTTTTGCTTCCTTGCGGAAAAGTTTGACACCTTTGTTGTCAACTACAACATGCACTAGAAATGGGACTTAGAAAAGTGCATAGCTATGTGTGTGCAAGAGGAGGAAAGATTTAAATCCTCACATGGTGGTTCTATCAACTATGTGAAGGACAACAAGAAAAAGAACTTCAACAGTAACTTCTCCTCAAAGAACAAGGGAAAAGCCCATGTCTATCAGTCTCAACAGAATAAGTTTGCAATA
Source organism: Ampelocalamus luodianensis (assembly GCA_036346255.1). NCBI lineage: Eukaryota > Viridiplantae > Streptophyta > Magnoliopsida > Poales > Poaceae > Ampelocalamus > Ampelocalamus luodianensis. The sequence continues at coordinate 28,101,471 of CM070625.1, forward strand.
GACAAAGATCGGTGTCTTCACTGCAAGAAGACGGGACACTACAAGAAGAACTGTCCCGATTACTTAAAGATGATAATGGCAAAGAAAGGTGAGAACATTATTACCTTCATAAATGAGTCCCTATATGTACAATATTCAAAATCTACTTGGTGGATTGATTCAGGTGCAACTGTTCATGTTGCCAATAATATGCAGGGATTCCGTTTGACGAGGAATACGCAAAGAAAAGAAAGATGCATTAAAGTCGCAAATGGAGTCAAGTGAAGTTGAAGCCATTGGCGATCTTTCATTAAACTAGTGATGGCTTCACTCTTTACTTAGAGATGTTCTTTATGTTCCCTCTTTGAGAGGAATTTGATTAGTGTTTCATGTTTGGACCATGATGGTTATGATTATCATTTTGGAAATGGCAAGTGTGAAATAATGTTTAATAAAGAATGTGTTGGTCTTGCCATCTTACAAAATGAGCTTTATTTATTATCATTATGTGATGATGTGAATGTCATATGCGATAATGGGAACGTCGCGTGCGAGAAAGTGAATGAATCCTCGTCTACGAATGTAAACAAGAAACGCAAGAGAACTCTAGATGCGTCGTCGAAATTATGGCACTGTCGTTTAGACCATATTTTGAGGGGGGGAATAGAAAGACTAGTTAAGAATGATATTCTTCCTCCATTAGAGTTCTCAGACTTAGAACAATGCAGAGACTGCATTAAAGGAAAATATGTAAAGAAAATTAAGAAAAATGCCAAAAGAAGCACAGGAGTTCTACAAATTATTCACACAGACATTTGTGATCCTTTTCCTGTGAAAAGTGTGGATGGATATGACTCGTTCATAACATTCACAGATGATTACTCCGTTATGGATATATTTATCCAATCAAAGAAAGAAATGAAGTCTTGGATAAATTCAAGATATTTAAATTGAAGTTGAAAACCAACACGATTTAAAGATTAAGATAGTCCGATCGACCGTAGGGGAGTACTACGATCGACATACCCCATATGGACAAGTTCCTGGACCTTTGCAAGGTTTTTACAGAAAATAGTATAGTGGTCCAAATTCTACAGGCGAACCTCGGCCAAAATGGAGTAGTTGAAAGACGCAACTGCAGTCTCGATGGATATGGTGCGAAGCATGATGAGCTATTCCACACCGCCATTGAGTCTATGGATGGAGCGTTGAAAACCGTCATTCATATTCTCAACAGAGTGCCTAGTAAGTCGGTGCCCAAAACACCGTGCGAGTTGTGGGACAGAAGAGTTCCTCACTAAACCACTTACGTGTGGGGAGTCTGCTGAGGCTAAAGTTTTTAACCCAAACCTTGGGAAGCTTGATCCCAAAACGATAAGTTGTCATTTCATTGGCTACCTGAAAAGTCAAAAGGTTTTCGTTTCTCTGTCGCACGGACATACAAAGTTTGTAGAAACGAGACACGCTGTCTTCTTAGAGGATGAAATGATGAGAGGAAGTATGGTAGCGAAGAGAAGCGGGTGTATGCGCCCACTCCGATGATTCAAGAGCCATTCTTCACACTACTGCTTTGTCATTTGCCGACGGTGCAAGACAACAGGTGCCAAGACTGTTATTGTTCCTCCTATGGCAACAATGAATGATAATGAGGAACCTGTTCTTCAGGATCCTATAGAACCCATTGCCACAGATGAGGGGGAGCAACAACAGCCTCAAACAGAAGATGTACCAAATGAGGAGGCCCCGAGGAGGTCTCAAAGAGTAAGAAGATCAGCTATTTCTGATGATTTTCAGATTTATCAGACAGAGGAATTTCAAATGGAGGATGATCCCACCTCATTTGAAGAAGCCATGAGAAGCGAAAATTCTTCAAAATGGCTTGAGGCCATGGAAGAGGAAATGAGGTCCATGAAGGCTAATAAAGTTTGGGACTTGAAAATTATTCCTAAAGGAGCCAAAACAGTAGGCTGTAAATGGGTCTACAAGACAAAGCTTGACTCCCAAGGGAATGTAGAAAGATACAAAGCGCGACTTGTGGCAAAAGGCTTTACGCAAAGAGAAGGGATTGATTACAATGAGACTTTTTCTCCAGTCTCATGTAAAGATTCCTTCATAATAATAATGACATTAGTAGCACATTATGATTTAGAGTTACATCAGATGGATGTAAAGACGGCATTTCTTAATGGGGATTTGGAGGAAAAGGTTTACATAGCACAACCGAAAGGTTTTGTCGTGGAAGAAAATGAAAGAATGGGATGCCGCCTAAAGAAATCGATTTATGGGTTAAAACAAGCTTCAAGACAGTGGTACTTGAAGTTTGACAGCACAATAAGAAAATTTGGGTTTAAAGAAAATGTAGAGGACAACTGTGTTTATGCAAAGTTTAAAGATAGGAAGTTTATCTTCCTAATCTGTATGTGGATGATATCCTACTAGCTAGTAGTGATGTTAGTCTCACTCTGGAGACAAAGAAGTTTTGTCCTCAAACTTTGATATGAAAGATCTTGGTGAAGCTTCGTTCGTTCTAGGGATCGAAATTCAGGGATAAAGCAAAGGGACATTGGGACTATCGCAAAGACATACATAGAGAAAGTCTTAAAGAAATTTGGTATGCATAAATGTAGTCCTTCACTGCACCTATAGTCAAGGGCGCGGATATGGGGATTTTCAATGCCTCAGAACCGATGACGAGCTCGATCAAATGAAATCGGTTCCATATGCTTCAGCTGTCGGAAGCTTGCAGTATGCTCAAGTGTGTACGTGCCCTGACTTAGCGTTTGTTACCGGGTTACTTGGCAGATTCCAGAGCAATTCTGGAATAGAACATTGGAAATTGATAAAGAAAGTCTTGCGTTATTTGCAAGGAACAAAAGGCCTCATGATGACATCTGAAAGATCGATTCACTCCATATAGTGGGGTATACAGACTCTGATTATGCGGGAGATGATAGAAAGTCGACATCCGGATATGTGTTCACTCTCGCTGGAGGAGCTATATCGTGGAAAAGCTCAAAGCAAACCGTTACTACATCATCCACAATGTACGCCGAGTTTGTAGCATGTTATGAGGCTACGGGGCAGGTGAACGGGCTAAAGAAGTTCATACTCGGTTTGAAAGTGGTTGACGACATCAATAGACCACTTAAGTTGTACTGCGATAATGAACCCGCAGTAACGTATGCCCACAACAATAAGTCAAGTGGTGCTGCCAAACACATTGACATAAAGTACTATGTTGTGAAAGATAAAGTTCGGGATCAAATTATAAGTCTTGAGCATATAAGTACCGCAAAGATGCTAGCGGATCCGCTTACTAAAGGCTTGCCACCCAACGTGTTCAGAGAACATGTAGCCGACATGGGTTTAAGGGAAAGCCTATGATTCCTGGACTAAAAGATGGCCCAAAAGATTAAAGTAACTATTTCGAAACAGAGAGGTGTATTGTAACTGTTAAATCTATCGGCGATTGACCGTGACGATGAGACATGCTCTATGCACTAATCTGTGATGGAATGAGTAAAGTCAAAAGTAATTAAAGTTAAAGTATAGAGGAGATCAAGGGGGAGAATGTTGGATTGATCTCTCTCTCAATTAGCCCAACGGCTAATCGGGGCCTTGATCCGCGCCCTGATCGGGGGCACCCAGCCCATCTATTGGCTGGTGGGCCCCCGTCGCGTTGCGCAATATATAAAGGGGTGGGGGCCGGCGGCTCTGGATACGAGGTTGGCCTGAGCCGTACATCCCCACCGACACACAAACCCTAGACCGATCTAGAGGGGGTGCAGTCAGCGACGGGAAGCACCATCGCCGTCACCTTCACCGGATCCGCCCCGCCGCCACCGTCTTCCTCTTCCCCGACCGCCGCTGCCGGTGCGCAGACTTCATCGACGAACGAGCCATGGCCAGTTCCTCCTCCAATGCATCGGACGGTCGGTACCCTCTCCCTCTCCTCTCTCTACCCTCTCGGATCTAGACTCCCAGGCAAGAAAAAAGAGAATTAACATCTCCTACTTGCCCTTGGCTTCGCCGGGAGCGGAATGTCAGAATCAGCCTTCTGTAGCAAGAGGAAGTTCAGAACTATTGCTCTGTTGGGATCGGGAGGAAGCAGACTAATCCTAGCAGTTAAGAAGAAGGGACGGTTGAGATCTGAAGATACCATTTCAAACTCACATCAATGGGCTGGAAACAACTTTGTATTTACTATTTATGTAACTTTGTTCTCCTTTTGAAGCACAAGCGTCAGTCATCGGTGAATCCTGTTTACTTTGGCATACAATCTCTTTTGCTTTTACAGCTTGTAAGACTATATAAGGTGAGATATGGAATGAAAATGGCATCGAATCATTATGCCAAACAACTAGTTTTATTTTAGTTTAAAGTAGCACCACACTTTACCCTCCTACTGCTCGATTTCAGATTCTGTTGATCGGGATTTGACAAAAGGTATCAGAGCCAGGTTGATCCTTGGCGGCGATTCAGTCTGAAGAAGCTAGGTTGGTGATTTCGGTCACTGTAAAATCCCTGGTCGAATTAGATCCAAGCAGCGGCAGAAATCAAGAACAAGGCAGGATTCTGGATATGTTCTTGGTAAGATTCTGCAGCCCAGTTCTTGATTTCTTAGAGGAAGATGACCAAGCCAATGACGAGGTATGATAGCGATGCGTCTGAACTAATTGCAGTGAGACAAGAAACAATGGAGGCCAAAAGTAAAGTAGAGTCAATGCAACAGCATCTGGGCGAACTGCAGACTCAGGTCACGGGTATGCAATCACAGATGAACAGGATAGAATCGCTATTGCAAGGTTTATCTACAACACAACTTCAACCTACCAAAAGAAATCCGGGATTTGGTGTGTATCAAGCGAGAACTGAGGAAGCTGCGATCGCGAAAGCTTCTGCAGATCCGACTAAGATTCAGGAGCTTGATTTAGATTTGATGAGAAGAAGTAAGGCCAGGAATCCAGCACACATAAGCAGCACTCAAGGAGTAAATCTCAATGGCAACCATGATGGGAACTACTATCATATCTCCACGGGGCATTCTGTGGCACCGTTGAACTGGGGTCAGAACACCTCACCTCCCATTACTCCAGTTTCACCCACCTTGAACAACAGGAACTTTACCCAAGATTCTTATTATGGCAGACCTTGGAATCCAGATCCAAGTAATGAAAGGGTTAATAACTTCTACAAGTCAATTGCTAGAGTCCCTAATATAGAATTTCCTCGATTTGATGGTAATCAACCTCTGGAATGGATTAGGCAAATAGAAACTTACTTTGCCATGGCTAGTGTACCAGATGAAGCAAGATTCGATCTAGCTCAGATGTACATGGTAGGTAGAGCTGATAATTGGATAGGAGCACTGGGCTGTTGTGGAATCCCCCTCCTTGGCAAACTTTCTGTCGGATGGTTTGTGACAGGTTTGCTCAGTACAACTGCTATGAAGTGTTGGAAAATTTTCACTCATTGAAGCAATACAATATCAGCATTTCTGATTATATTGACAAGTTTGAGGAATTGATGGCAGCTTACAAAGGTGAAAACCCTTTACAGCCTGAAGCCTTCTTTGTTAAGTGCTTCATTAATGGACTGAGGCAAGACATTAAGCACTATCTTAAACCACTGAAACCACATATTTTGTGTGAGGCATATTGGATGGCTAAGGATATGGAAAAGGGGGCTGGAGCCGTGGCCAGGAGAGGAATGTCCAGTTCAGTTGTGAATCCTCAAAAGAGTGGGTATATTGCCAACTCAGCTAAGAACAAGATCTAATCAGTTCAGAACTTTCAGAAGAAAGAAGTGGGCAATAAGCCTAACACTCTGTTTATACCAGGGATATGTAGACATTGTGGGGACAAATGGTTCCTTGGACACAAATGCAAACAATATCAGAACGTGAATTTGATGGTGTCTGAAACTGAAGAGAATGCACAGTCTAATGTTCAAGCTGAAGATGACCCTCACGACACCAAGGAGTGTACTGTGGAAGAAACTGAACCTCGGGAACAGTTAATGCATATGCAGGTTTCATCTCAGGCAATTCAGGGTTATTCGAGAGTCGCTACCTATACAGTGGAGGTCAAAATAGGGGGAAGAAGAGGAATATCACTTTTGGACAGCGGCAGCACTCACACTTTCATGGATCTGCGGTTTGCTTCTAAAACCACTTGCAAAATTATGCGTAACAATCTGATGAAAGTAACAGTGGCTGGGAGAGGATCCATATTAGCCGGGTCACATGTTCCAAAAGTGAAGTATAGTATCAATGGACAGGTCTTTTGCAACTCATTCAAAATCCTTAAACTGAAAAACTATGATATGGTCTTAGGTTGTGACTGGATGTACCAACACACCGATCAATATAGATCTAAAGACAAGGAGACTAACAATCATGAAAGAGGGAAAATAGCAATGGTTCTGGATGACCAGTCAATATCAGAATCAGCGAAGTTATTGAACTCCAAGGAACTGGATAAAATCACAGGAAAGAGAATCATTGGGTATGTTATTGAACTGCAGATCCTGAAAGAAGAAGAAAGGAACAACACGATGAGCTCACTGTACCAAAACCTGATTCAAACTTATATGGATGTTTTTAAAGAACCAAAAGACTTACCTCCTGAGAGGGGGGTGTGATCACTTTATCCCTATTAAAGATGGTTCAGCACCTCCTAATGTCCGACCTTACCGAGTTCCTCATCGACAGAAGAATGAAATGGAGCAGCGGATCCAAAATTTATTAGAATCATCAATCATCAGGCCGAGTACAAGTCCTTATGCTTCTCCGACCATTCTTGTCAAGAAAAAGGATGGGTCTTGGAGGCTCTGTATCGATTATAGGAAACTGAATGCACAAACTATTAAGAACAAGTACCCCATCCCAGTGATCGAGGATTTGCTAGATGAACTCTTTGATGCTAAAGTATTCAGCAAGCTGGATTTGAGGTCGGGGTATCACCAGATAAGGATGAACAGAGAAGACATTTGCAAAACTGTATTCAACACATATCTAGGCCATTATGAATATCTAGTAATGCCTTTTGGGCTTACTAATGCACCAGCTACCTTCCAATGCATTATGAATAGCATCTTTGCCCAATATTTGAGGAAATTCATTCTCGTATTCTTTGATGATATTCTTATTTATAGCAAGAATGATGAGGAACATCAAGATTATTTGAAAATTGTGTTGGGTTTGTTGAGGCAGTACCAGCTTTTTGCTAAGTACAACAAATGTGTATTTGCAGTTTCCCAAGTGACTTATCTAGGTCATGTGATCTCCGGTGATGGGGTAGCTACAGACCCTGACAAAATCAGTACCATTGTGGGTTGGCCAAAGCCACGGGACATAACACAACTGAGAAGTTTCTTAGGTATGACTGGATATTATAGGAGGTTAATCATTTGTAGACCATTATATGATATGTTGAGGAAAGGAGGATTCGATTGGAAAAATTCTCAGGATGAAGCTTTTGTGAAATTGATGTTGAGGCTGTTAGAATTCGACTATACCATAGAGTATAAGAAGGGGAAGGAGAATAAAGTGGCAAATGCCTTGTCAAGGAGAGGTAATAGTGTTATGGCCATTTCAATTGCAGTACCTTCTTGGATTGAGGCTGTAATGGTCAGTTATCAAAATGATGCAAATTGTAAGGAGTTGATGGAGCAACTAACATTGGCTCCCAATGCAGATTCAGGATATACCTTGAATTCTGGAGTTTTGAGGTACAAAGGCATAATTTATGTGGGTAAGGATCCTGAATTAAGACTAAATATTATTCATTCACTCCATATGTCTGCGGTAGGGGGACATTCAGGAAGGGTGGCTACATATCAAAGAGTGAAACATTTGTTCTATTGGCCGGGGATGAAGAAGGAAATACATACCATGGTGCAAGAATGCGCAGTGTGTCAACGATCAAAAGCTGAACACTGTCACTATCCTGGTTTATTGGAGCCATTACCTATTCCCGACATGGCATGGACACATATCTCTATGGATTTCATTGAAGGCCTACCAAGTTCAAAAGGAAAGGAGGTAATATTTGTTGTGGTTGATAGATTCACAAAATATGCCCATTTTGTTCCACTCTCTCATCCATACTCAGTACACTCAGTAGCACAGCATTCATTGACAACATCTTTAAATTGCATGGATTCCCTAGAGCTATTGTATCTGATCGAGATAGGATATTCACTAGTAAGCTTTGACAAGAGCTCTTCAAATCCCTGAAAGTACAACTCAGATTTAGTACGGCTTACCACCCACAGACTGATGGTCAAACCGAGAGGGTGAATCAGTGTGTTGAGTCATATTTGCGGTGTATGGCGATGCAAGAGCCCAAGAAATGGGTGAGTTGGTTACCTCTCGCCGAATGGTGGTACAATACAACATTTCATACAACCCTCAAATTATCTCCATTCCAAGTATTATATGGCTTCCTCCACCATTGATTAATGAGGTGGATATTCTTGGTCCTGAAGACAATGAAGCTAGGGACTTCTTAGAAGAGAAGCAAGTCATGTTGAGGAGATTGAAGGAAAATCTAGCTCAGGCCCAAACGAGAATGAAGAAATATGCTGATTTGAATCGAAGTGAAAGACAACTGACAGTGGGGGACATGGTATATATGAAAATGCAGCCTTACCAGACTGCTGCCTTTGGTCTCAAGCAAGCTTTGAAGTTAACTAGCAGATTTTATGGGCCGTTTCGAGTGATGCAAAGGTTGGCAATGTGGCATACCGATTGCAATTACCTGAAGGAGTGGGAATACATCCTGTATTTCACATTAGTCAGTTCAAGCAACATTGTGGGACAAGTGCCATTCCCAGTCCGGATCTACCATTGGTTGGGGAAGATGGTAAAATCAAAACCGAGCCGATAATGGTCATTGAAACCAGAGCTATGCCCAGAAACCACACTCTGGGCACCCAGTGGTTGGTGCAGTGGGCCAATCTACCGCCGAAGAACGCTTCCTTGGAGGATGCTAACTTCATCAAAGGTACATTCCCGGAATTCTATTCCCAAACCATCCGCTCTTGGTTTCCTGATGGCAACACTTGAGGACAAGTGTGCAGCTACGAGGAAGCATTGTTAGAATCAGCCTTCTGTAACAAGAGGAAGTTCAGAACTATTGCTCTGTTGGGATCGGGAGGAAGCAGACTAAGTCCTAGCAGTTAAGAAGAAGGGATGGTTGAGATCTAAAGATACCGTTTCAAACTCACATCAATGGTCTAGAAACAACCGTATTTACTATTCATGTAACTTTGTTCTCCTTTTGAAGCACAAGCACTGTAATCGGGTGAATCCCAGTTTACTTTGACTGTTACAATCTCTTTTGCTTTTACAGCTTGTAAGACTATATAAGCTGAGATATGGAATGAAAATGGCATCGAATCATTATGCCAAACAACTAGTTTTACTTTAGTTTAAAGTAGCACCACACTTTCCCCTCCTACTGCTCGATTTCAGATTCTGTTGATCGGGATTTGACACGGAAGCCAGCTGGGATTGGGGGTGACCTTTGCTGCGGGAAGAGGGAGGGGGGAGAGCGAGGGTGTGGACGGGGCAGAGGTGGACGACGGCCACGGACTCTGGGCTCCGGCAGCCTGCGCCTCGACGGAGGGGGCAGGGCGGGGCGGGGGAGCTTTTGCTCGGCGGATGTGGGCGGTGCAGGTCGAGGCCGGACGGAGCAACCTAACAGGGTTACAGGTACCGGCACAAACCGGCCGGTTTCCAACGTACGGCACGCTTAACGGTTCGAGATTTCCTTTTACAAATTAAACCGGTAGAGTTCGAGTTTTTTTAAAAAAAAACTTGCAAATTGAATAGGAGTAATAGCTTAATATCTCACTTAGTTTAGTTTAAACCGTGATGAGAAAGAGAATGGTCATAAATTTGGAGAGCATATCAATGTTGGATACTTTATTTTTAAAACCTTGGAAAAGCCAGATCATAAATTCAATTGCCTTGTCTTAATTTTAAGATTTTTACAGGTAATACCCTACTATTTCGTTTGAACCCCACATAACGTCATGCTTAAGATGAATAGTTTGGTAAATTTTAATCAGTCAATTCAGGGCAGTGGGCCACCGGAGTTTGCAATGATCAATATTCGAACCATCCTATAGCCTGTTTGGATGAGGGAATGCACCGTTTCAATCATTTAACGCATAGTTGGACCGCACAAAGAGCTACTCCTGGTTGTTTACAAATGAGAATCTTGAATGATCTCTCTTATCGACTAGTTTCGGTGTAGAATGAAAAAAAAAATCGACAGATTAAAGAATAAATAATAACCACGTCCATTAGCAAGTCATGCTACATGATTCGTTATTTCGTTCCGTTGCATAGCACTATTCTCATATCTCACAAACTCACCAATTCATGAAACAACACCCACCGGTAACAATTACAGATAAACAATTTCACCACGGCACACAGCGACACACTAGCATAATCCATGCATTCGCACACACTCATACACAAACCAGTCGTCGCCAAGATGATACACTCTTTTTGTACAGTTCACCGACGCAAACAGCCTGCCTCAATCAAACCCTGTTCCTGGCAACCATGGGCATGCCTCTGATGGCCACGTTTGCTCCGGCGTGGAGCGACCCGGCGCAGAGCAGCTGCGTCCCGGTCAAGATGATCGTGAACGCCTCCAACGTGCGCAGGCTCGCAGGCCTCCAGCCGATGCTGATCTCCTTGCACGCCAACCTGCCATGATCATCAACATGTCAATATTTGGTGGCTTACTTGCAGAAAGAAGAGTGGTTGATTAGATCGATCGTCGGAGAAGTGATTCTTGTTTGCTTTGCTTACCCCATGGCGAGCAAGGTGAGGGTCCAGGCGACGATGGAGGAGGCGGCGGCGGACATCATGCTGGCGGGGGACCCCTGGGTGACGTCGTTCAGGCCGGTGAGCGAGGTGGAGATGCCGACCACCCCGGCGATGAGCGCGAAGATGGCGAAGAACCCCGTGGCCAGGTTGCCGATCGGGAAGTAGATCGGGAACAGCCGCACCGGCGGCGACACGCCCTTCACTGCATCCATGCATGATAATGGGAACGAACAGATCAAACAGATTGTCACAAATTAACATGCATGCATACATTACTTCAGGCTTTGCATGCATGATCAGTATGTGCTCAGCGGCACCGCGCTTACATGAGTTCTCGCTCTCGTAGATGCTGTAGTTGATGGCCCAGCCGGCGATGATGGCGACGATGACGTACAGGATGAGGTTGAGGAAGAGGAGGCCGGAGGCCACGGACTTGAGGCCCTGGCTGGAAGCCATGCCGCTCTGCTCGCGGAGACAAGTAGAGAAGATCGAGAAGCAAAGCGTGCGTGCGTGCACTTGCCTAAACTGTGGCGTGGTGCGTGTGCGGTCAAGACTTCGGAGCCAAATATATACGCTCGAAAGACGAATGTTAAACTGCAGTTGGGTTTGGCGGCTAAGAGAGGCAAAGGTTCTTGCATTTTGCTTCGCAAGCAAGCCAGGTATTCAGAGCTTTTGCACTGGTGCAGGGGAGGGATCTCCTTGCAGGGCAGCAATTCTTGCCTTCGCAAGTGCGACATCGGCGCATCGCCACGACGTCACCTCGCCCGTTCTTTTCTTCGGTACTCGGCAACGGCGAGATGTTCTATACGTGCCCTGCGGATTCGGCGGCTGGACTGCTGCAATGCAATTTGCAGTGCAGGTGATCCACACTAGTTCGAGTTCAGACACTGAGATTGTTGAAGTTTCAGTTCCTCATTAGGTCTACCCCTTTTTCAACACCAATCTTTGCCCCCTCTCCGTCACACATGGGCGGAGCCAGCAGGGGTGCCTGGAATGCCTAGACACCCCCAAAAATAAAAATAAAAAGAACTGATATGAGTTTTGCATTTGGGTCATATTCGTATTATTCCTTGGTGCGTACCATTTTGAAAGCCCAGCCTACAACCCATGACCCGCTCGTGCCCCCACCGACCCACAACCATCTCCACCTGCAGTACTCCAACTCTTCCCCAATCTCCAACCCTAAATCTCTGATCCTCTCATCTCCTCCCCACTTGGTCCCTGCGGCTTGGTGGCTCAAAGAACCGCGTGCGGAGTGCGTGTGAGCAGATGAGGCGCACGACACTCACCAAATACCACGACCCACAGAACTCAAGGCTTAATTTTTGGATTCCGATTGAGAAATATCCCTCCCTAAAGAATAGGGGGGAAAGCCCATGCTATGATGGCATGCTTTGGGCCATTTGATTTATTTTCATATCAAACCTGATGCTATTCAATCGGACTGAAATTGGATGGAGACCTTGGTGTGCACATGTAGCGCCAGGCAATACATCGCGGCAAGGCGGCGTAGGGCAGCCAGTAGGGCGAGTGGGCGGCCGACGACCTCACTAAGGTCAGTGGTTTAACAGGTGTGCATGGTGATGAGTTCACGGTAATAGATCCGTTCCTCACATGTCACATCGATTCATTTATCCATCTCTTCTATTGATTTAATATTTAATAGTGAGATGCAGTTGCAATACTAAATCAGTACATAGAGCAACTTTTATTTTTTTTTTCTCACGTTCAGGTTATTATGCAAGTCATTTTTCAAATTTATTACTATAGTGATGACATATGAAAAGATACTAGTAGACTATTACCTCCGTTTTTTTACTCGACACTTTTGATTTCTAACAGGCAAATTCCTAACGCCATTAGGTGATGCATAGTTTGAACTAATGATACTAGACATTACTTAGTGTATACACCTCCAGAGCGAAAATCCCAGCTTCGCCACTGCCGTCACAACTGACCTCTGGTCATTACCCTTGCAAGGCAAAGTCCGTTTTCAGCTATCATCCTCCTTGCTGTCCACCCTAACTATAGTTCGCGACAGAATATTGTTGGCCTACTTCACCTTTACATCATCTACCACTAAAATCTATCTTTGTTGATCTATGTTGTCGGCTGTCACCCACCGACATAACCCCATTGATCACAAGCATGTGAGATTTGTAGAGTTACAGGATGAGTGATCGAGCCAACCCTAAAGTAAGTGTAAATCTCGGAGCAATCAAACGGGTACTCAAGAGAGATCAAGTAGTACTACCTAGATGCATTATCAGCCCCAGTTAGCACGAATCTTAACGACGGATCGGACCTCCCGCAGCCACACCACGCGTGTGGGTGCCCCGGATTATTGGAAATGTACTTAATTAAATTCATACTGTAGCACAATTATTAATGAAGGAACAGTACTGTCCCTTAATTAAAGATCATGCTAAAGATATAAATTTAACAAGTAACAATTCCAATAAACAGGATCCCCAGATATATATATATATATATATATATATATATATATATATATATCACAATGGTTCCCAGGATCAACGACCATTGCATATATATATATCCTTCAACAACAGTGCATCATACACATACAAGTCATACATTTGCATAATTAAACATAGGTTTACATCATTCGGTTTAGTACTACAATATTAAGTGACTTGGTCACTACAACATGTTCAACAGCGGAAGCAAAATAAAAACTTAAAGTCCACCAATGGCCTCATCCACCCGAGCAATTGCGTGGAGGAAAGAAGTAGCTTTACTCGTTAGCGTCACCCGATCGGCGCTAACGGTACTTCATAAAGAAAACCGTCCTCACTGCAACAATAGGTGATAGCACCTGAGTACGGAAGGTACTCGGCAAGTCTTACCCAAACTAATAAAATAAAGTGTTTATTAGAACCTAATCAAAGGAATAGAATCGTTACATGCATAAGGTTACAACAGAAGGTATAAAGGTTCAAATTTGCATAAAGCGATACATCTTATCCTACAAATGCTACATTTTGATAAAGCAATTTAATAAAGCAAAGTTTAATTAGAACGATGAAGTAAATGACATAATTGTAATAAAGATCAAAGTGCATGAATCCTCATGCACACCAAAACCGAAACCAGATTTTGAAAATCAAAACTTCTATACAGTGACATCAACTCAAGTTATCGTCCATGACCGTGGACACGCTATTCGAACGCTTTATACCTGCAGGTGTACATCTTTACCCACATGACTTAGCTACCGTTGCCTTCGGATGCCTCCGAATGATGACATACTTCCTTTGGTATGCGACCAGGAAACTAAGATTTGGTATTTTTCAACAAGCTAAAACTATTGAGTTGGACCCCCATGTGTGAACTGATCTCGCTTAAACAACGACTGATAGCATCTGCTTAACCGAGGCACACATGTTGCGTCGGTAATGCCGATCCAAACAATTAAATGCGAACTGGGCTCACTACCCATATTAGGATGCAATCGGCACCATTAAGGTATCGTATATGCTACGACGCACATATACGCCCTCACCCTTCTAAGAACATCTGATACTGACATACAAGCTCACATGGCATACAACGCAGTCATCAGACCAAAGCATCTATGTCATACAAGGTCAATACACATATTCTTACTCTCCTGTTTCCAACCCAATAGTCTTAACATTTTACTTAACCAACAGCGCACATACACTGCATGTGGAAGTACGTGGGGGACTTGAATTGAATAGTCAGAGTTCGGTCCTTAAATAATCCGGACAAGTCCACCACAAACCCAATCTCGTGCACAAAGCACCATCACTAGCTTCCTCTTGTCGGATCGGTTTAAATTTCAAATACAAGTCTGATTTAAAGAAACTGGACAAAGAGTTTGAAATAACAAAAGTTCAGTTGTGATTCCCATGTTTGACAAGATATGCTTGTCAAACTCTAAAATATCTAGACTGCATGTCTAAGCCAAAACTGAAAATATAGGTTATAATATACAGTACTATGCTAAGGTTGAGTGTATGGTGACAATTGAGGTAATCCATCATGTTAGGTCATAACTAACTACTAACAAATCATATTTTGTATTTTCAGAAACATAGCATGCACAGTTGTCACTGGATTTAGAAAATCTAATGTATAAAATTTGGGATCAACATGGTGCAGAGAGGATGCTTGCCTTGATAATAATAAACCTCTGTTGTAGGTTCAGGTTGCTTGGAAATATATTCAATTGCTTCAGCAGAACCAGATTCTAAAAGAAGCAATAAGATCCAATAAATGCCAAAATCGACAATAAGCACAAAATGGAATAAATATGCATGATCAATCTGGAAATGCATGATTGACAATATGCTTAAGCCATAACTACCCATAATAGTGAGAATAACCCATATTATAACCTACTGTTTTCAAATGGTAGAAACTAAGGTTTAGTTCAAAGTTGCAGTTTTCAGATTTTGAAAAGAACAGAACAGACAGAGCAAATTGGGCTAATCAAGAATAGACTAAGTAAAATACGTTAATTTGAAACTTAGTCTAAGGTTTTAGAGTGGATAATGCCTAAGCAAACCTAGATTAACCCTATTTGGCCGATCACGAAGCGCTAAAATTCAAAAGTTGTCGGTTAAACCGACAACGTAAGAACGAGAGATGATGCTCGCTACAAAATGAAGTAGATAGTAATAAAGATCAAGAGACTAACTTATTATGCTACTAAGGTTTAGTTTAGACCTAACTAGGATAACAAGTCAACAAAAGAAACCCTAGGTCTTGAAAAAGATATGGAAAACCGAAAAGTTAGAATATCAACTTTTCAGTTTAGAGCAAGTTGAAACTACTGATGCTCAAAAGAATGATTCACAGCAGCTTCCAAGGTCCTTAAGATGCTCAAGATATCGAAAATTAGGGTTTTAGCTTACCAGAGTAGGAAAGACACCACAGACTTTGAAGACCGAAGTGGATTGACAGAGAAGTAAACTCTGGATTTGACCTACAAAAGATAGCCAATCAGACAGCAAGGTAAAACCAAGTGCTTAAGGTGGATAAGCAATGGACAAGAACAAGAAACTCCACTGGACAACAATGGAGGATGAGCTTGATGGTCAACAATGGTAACAAAGATAGAAAAGCTAGGGTTTATATATGGATGTTGAGCTACAGGGGCAAAGGGAAAGATCTAGAGTTGATGAGGTGTCTACTTAGCTAAATATCCAAAAATTTGTGGCATAATCTTTGGATAATCTTCTCCTCTGCTCTCAGAAATGGCTGCGCGCAGAGATAAGGAAGAAGGGAGGCAAAATATGACATGTGGGTCCCCTTGTCATCCTCGGCCGTAGCTTCATAAAGTCTCAAAGAATATCACCGTCCGATTGAAATGGCGGTGTGATAAATAGAGAGATTAAAAGATTTGAATCGGTATCTTAAAATATGGGCTGTGCGATCTCAATCGGTCGATCGAGATTTAAACGGGGCCCAAAGGAATCTCGGGATTTACTTTCAAATCTGGACGTTGGATTGGAATCCAACGATCAAATAAAAGGATACACGTCACCCCTTTTAGATGCGATGACGCAGCACCGTTAGATTGGATTTCCACGGTCGAGATGGGGCAAAGAACCGGATGGTCCGATTGCATACACTCATATGGACCCTACGATTGAAATCCAACGATCCACCGAATTTGGGCTTTAAGGCCCACAGTCAAAAAGGAGCGTGAGATTTAAATCCAAAGGCCTAGATAAAGCGTGCCTTTGATTTCAAAGCGAAACGAGTGACGCGGTTAGATCAAGAATTGACGGCTAAGATCGTGAGGGGATCCGGAGTCGTCCGAATGCATACACCAATCTGGACCACTCGATGAAGATCTAACGGCCCAGAGGAGCGCAGGCCTTAATAGCACGCGGTAAAAAGGAGAACCGTAGGATTTGAATCTAACGGCTCAGATAAAAGCGCGCCTTTAAGTTTAAAACGAAAAGGGAGGCGCTGTTGGATCGGAAATGAACGGTGGAGATCGAGAAGGGCTCTGGAGTTGTCCGATTGCATACACTGACCTCGATCGTTAGATTAAGATCCAACGGCGGAGATCAAAGCGCACACGTGGACAGCGCTCGTGACGTTGCGGCCTCGCCCGTTCGATTGAAGATCAACGGCTCACTATGCGCGAGGGGGATTGGGCTCGCGCCCGAACGTGACAGAGCCGGACCAGTGCACTGGGTTGGACCCAACCGCATGAGATCGAGTCGCTACAGTACAAGATTTAGGTTTAGACCTGATTATTTGACCAGAACCTATTCAATTGTTCAAATGTTTGACTGGGCTTTTAAAAATAGCAAATAAATTTGTAAAATCATGAAATTTTTATTGGAGGCTACTGGGATGATATATTTCCTAGATAAATTTTAAAATCACATGATCACTTTGTAAAATACATAAATATTTATTTTAGCCCGAAAATATTCATTTAAAGACAATTATTTTGCTTTAGGCCAAAATAATTTCTAAAAATGCAACAAAATATTTTCAACCAAGATAATTTATCTAGGCTTTAATAAAAATACTTCCCAGTCATAATACAAGTTTTATCTTGTATTCCTTTAAGACTTTAAATGGTTCTTTTGGATTTTGGCTAAAAAGGAATGTTTTTAATTTGTAACATACTGCCCAAATTGTAGAAATGAACAGTAATGCTATGAACAGCACCTCATTACTGTTCATAAAGCATTTAATTACTGTTTATAGAATTGGGGCTATTACAAACCTACCCACCTTAAGAAAATCTCGTCCCCGAGATTTGGAACAAGTTAAAGATTAGGAAGAAGTGAAGTGGAAATGAATTACAAGGAAATTCAACATCTGTTATCTTGATTTCCTTCAAAGATAACAAAGAAGAAATTTACATAACAACATAGTGTTATCATTACATCTTTGTTTACATTGCTTTCTTTAAACTTTCCTTTCTTGGTGCAAAGGAAAGTTCTAAACAACAAAAAGATGGGGGTGCTCAATCTGCATTAGATCTTCGCGCTCCCAAGTGGCTTCATCCTCGGAATGATTAGCCCACTGAATTTTCAAGAACTTGACAGCACGATTTCTTGTCCTGCGTTCCAGGTGTCGAGGATACGACCGTTGTTATTGATAGGAAAGATCGGGTTGGAGATCAAGATGCTCATAGCGATTGCCTCAATAGGAACACGAAGGCATTTCTTCAATTGAGACACATGAAAAGTATCATGCATCGAGAGGATTGAGTAGTTCCAATTGATAAGCTCTGACTCCTCGTTTGCAATGATTCGGAAGGGTCCGATATAGCGAGTGCGAGCTTCCCTTTACACGAAACGATGAGTACCCTTCATGGGTGACACTTTAAGATAGACATGGTCATCTACCTCAAAGCTTAATTCATGACGACGATGGTCAGCATAGCTCTTCTGACGAGACTGAGCAGTTCTCAAGCAATCTCGAATCAGATGAACTTGCTCTTCATCTTCTTTTACCAAGTCTGGTCCATAGAATGATCTTTCACCAGACTCAGACCAATTCAATGGAGTCCTACAAGCTCTCCCATACAAGGCTTCAAAAGGTGACATTTGAATACTTGCTTGGTAGCTATTATTGTAGGAAAATTCCACAAATGGCAAAGATTTCTCCCAGTCTTTGCTATAAGATAGCACATAGGCTCGAAGAAGATCTTCCATTACTTGATTCACTCTCTCAGTTTGACCACTAGTTTGAGGGTGATAAGCAGTACTGAAAGAGAGTTCAGTTCCCATAGCCTGATGAAGACAATTCCAAAAGTGGGAAGTAAATTGAGGGCCACGGTCAGAAACAATGACCTTGGGAACACCATGAAGACAAACAATTCTAGCAATATAAAGCTCTGCTAGCTGCTTGCCACTGAAGATGGTTTTGACCGGAATGAAATGAGCCACTTTTGTCAAACGGTCGATGATTACCCAAATGGCATCGGACCCATTGGAAGTTTTGGGAAGACCAAGAACAAAATCCATACCGATCTCTTCCCACTTCCACGTGGAATAGGCAAAGGTTGAAGGGTACCACTGGCTTCGGATGTTCACTTTAACCCTTTGGCAAATATCACATTCACAACATACTGAGCAATTTGCCTCTTCATTTGGATCCACCAAAATGTTTTCTTTAAATCCTGATACATCTTGGTACTTCCAGGATGTAGAGAAAACTTGGAATTATGAGCCTCTCTAAGAATTAGACTTCTTATATGAGGATCAGCAGGTACCACCAAACGATTGCGATACCAAATCGTACCGCGATCATCTTCAGAAAATTCATTGGCTTTACCCGCTTTCAAGTTCTTCTTAATTTCGGCTACCTCGGCATCGGTTTTACGGGCCTCAAGAATCGAGATTCTATGGTAGGCTCCACTTGTAATGCAAAGAAGAAAACCTTTTCCACCAAGTCAAGACTTAAGCAAAATCAGCACACAAGTCCTTGGCGCAGTAGAGAGAATGTGCGTTGCATTGTGACTTTCTCGCTTAAAGCATCCGCCACAACATTGGCTTTACGGGATGATAATGAATACCCATGTCGTAGTCCTTGATCGTTCAAGCCACCTTCTTTGTCTCATATTCAAATCAGATTGAGTGAATATGTACTTTAGCCTTTTATGATCGGTATAGATCTCACAACGATTACCAAGAAGGTAATGTCGCCAAATCTTCAATGCGTGGACCACGGCACCAATTCCAAATCATGAGTAGGATAATTAACTTCATGAGGCGCAATCGCCGAGATGCATATGCCACAACTCGGCCATCTTGCATAAGCACACAACCAAGTCCATGGCGGGATGCATCACAATAAATGTCAAAGTTCTTATGAATATCCGGAAGAGTGAGAACGGAGCTTTAGTCAAGAGGGTTTTAGTCGTCAAAACTCTCTTCACATTTAGTGACCATTCAAATTTCTTCTCTTCTCGCAAAGCCGAGTCAAAGGTCTAGCAATTTTGGAGAAATTTTCAATGAACTCGCGTAATAACCCGCAAGTCCAAGAAAACTTCGGATCTCAAGGACACTCTTGGGAGGCTTCAATTTAGTACATCTTGTACCTTGCTTGGATCAACAATGATACCTCCTTCGGATAACACATGTCCCGAAAGGCAACTTCTCGAGCCGAAAGCACACTTGCTAAACTTAGCATACGATCGATCTTGTGAAGTGTTTCTAGCACAAGTCGCAAATGTCTGTTCATGGTCCTTATCGGACTTAGAATAAATAAGGATGTCGTCAATGAACACGACAACGAACTTATCCAAGAAATCCATGAACACCGAATTCATAAGGTTCATGAAATAAGTTGGAGCATTGGTCAGACCAAAGGACATGACAGTGTACTCGTACAAACCATAACGAGTAGAGAAAGCGTTTTAGGAATGTCCTCACTCTAACCTTGATTTGATGATAGCCCGATCGCAAATCAATCTTTGAAAAGACTCGGGCACCAACCAACTGATCAAAAAGATCATCAATGCGAGGCAAAGGATACTTGTTCTTGATAGTGACCTCATTTAACGGACGGTAGTCCACACACATCCGCAAAGTATTGTCCTTCTTCTTGACAAAGATTGCCGGGCATCCCCAAGGTGAGGAACTCGGTCGAATAAATCCTTTGTCAAGCAATTCTCCGAGTTGCTTTTTCAATTCAACCAACTCGTTGACATGCATTCGATAAGGACTCCTGGATATAGGAGCAGTTCCAGGAACAAGTTCAATAACAAATTCCACTTCCGATCCGGTGGCAAACCGGAAGGTCTTCAGAAAGACATCAACATACTCACGACAATTGGTACCGACTCCAAAGAAGGAGTAGTATCAACTTGGTGAGCACAAAGGTGAGAACCCATTGTCCTGGATTGAAAAACGACTGAAGTGCCGCTTTCATTAGTTAAAGAAATGGATTTGTGAGCACAATTAATTTGCCCAAGGTGCTTGGATAACCAATCCATTCCCGTGATAACATCCAACCCTTTAGAATCTATCACAATCAAATCACCCAAAAGTCTACCCTTCAATATTTATATTGACATTACGGCAGACTTGGTTAGTCATAAAGGCTGCTCGAGGTGAATGGATGATATGAGGTGGATGAAGATGATGCACAATTAAATGATGTTGAGTAGCAAACTGCCTACTAACAAATGAATGGGATGCTCCAGAATTAAACAAAACAATGCGATCTTTGAAATTAACTAGGAGCATACCAAGCACAACTTCAGGAGTGACAGCTGCTTCCTCAGCAGTAATCTGGTTTACCCGCCCTCGAACCGGAATAGGGTCAGGCTTGACCACAGTCGGGGAAGGTGGTGCAGGACGCACATTGGCTGGGGAAGGTGAAATAGGTGGTATCCCTTGAGCCCTGGCATAACACTGATTGGCAAAATGCCCTGGGCGCCCACAATGGTAGCATATAACCCCTGGCCTGACAGTCACAATAGCTGGTGGCCTATTTCCACTAGGTCTTGGTTGATTAGTGGAAGAGGATGGGCGAGAGGCAAACACCGCAGGCCTTGGTGCAAATGGAGCTGGTGCTCGCGGTGGTCTGGACACCCACATGCGAGGCCTTGGTGAACTACCACCAGGAATAAACTGAGAAGTCCGCTGTCGCTTGCGTGACTCCTCTACAGTCTTACTCTTACTCTCGGCCACAATTGCTTTGTTGACCAAATGAGAGAAATTCCGGAAGTTATGCAAAGCTACAACCATCTGCAATTCCTCAGATAGCCCATTCAAGAACCGGTTTCGACGACGAATGTCAGTTGAAACATCATCAGGAGCGTATCTGGCCAGAAAGTTGAACTCATGCAGATATTCGGTAAAAGACTTTCGCCCTTGTTTGAGAGCGAGAAATTCTTGTTGCTTGATCATCATCACTCCCTCAGGAATATGAGCTTCGCGAAAAGCTTCCACGAACTCATCCCAAGTAGGGACATGTCCAGCAGGCTGAATGGCAAGGAGATTATCCCACCATATGCTAGCTGGCCCATCAAGCTGATAACTGGCGAAGAGAACCTTTTCCCTCGGAACACTGAGTAATTAATAGCTTCTTCTCAATGGTCCGAAGCCAGTCCTCTGCTTCCATGGGATCCTGAGAACTAGAGAACATCGGCGGGTTAGTCCGCTGAAAGTCAGCAAGACTGCCCTGCACATGGTGACCTCTGCGCTCGGCGGTGGTGCAACAGATAAGAAGTGTTGCGCGCAATCTGCTCCAAGATGCGCGTTTGATCCATTCGATTGCGCTCAATTTGCATGAGCACATCGGCCATCGAAGGTGGTGGAGGAAGCTCCTCTTCCTGGGAACCACCTTGCGGACCCTGAGAGCTGGAAGGCTCAGTCGGCCCTCCATGAGAATGAGGCATGGGAGTCGACATGCCCTTCCCTTGTTGCGCTTGCGCACGAGTAGTAGGTCCTGTCATCCTGTTACCACACCATGGTTAACAACATAACAAGGATATACTCGGCAAACACAAACAAGGTTGCAATTATAAAAGAAACAAACACTATACATATAATGCATCATGTTATGTTATGCATTTAAATTAACACCAAAACTAGAAACTTCATATATACAACAAAATATTCAGTTCCAGTCTTACATCATAGCCGGCCAAAGAGGTCAGATTACAAACCAAAAGTTGAACTTACATATTTGATACAAAACACCACTGCCCTATTACTTACATTTTATTTAAGGGCAACTACTAAACCTAAAGACACTTAACCACGAGGATTCATCGTCGAGGTGCTAGCGTAAAGATCCTGGTTAAAGTTCACCGGAAACTCATTCAAAAGATGAGCTACAGGGGAACCCATGTCAACAGGATCCAAAGGGCTAATGAGACGCCTCGGGGAACCCAACAGTGGCTGATGACCTCCAGAGGTGCATCCGCAGAGTGCGAGGAAAACTGCGATCATCCGGCTTGACGCACTTGTCCATAAACAGCACGCACCCGGCCACTTCGAAGTCGGTAAAGAGGTGGTGCGGCGGCGGAGAGAGGTCTCGTTGTCACCATAAAGCACGCTTGCGAGAACGCGGTTCATGTTGACTCCAAGAAGCGTACTCTGGTCCTCATTAAGACGATGCCTAGTTTCCCATAACTCCCTCACAAGACAGCGATGGATTTGGTCCATGATGCGGACCATCCTCGCCAACTGTCGCACCTGGGGGTCTTCGCCAAACTGTATCTCATCGAACATGCTCACTTCGGAGGTAGGACCTTGATTCGGGAAGTGGTCATAGGGTGGTTGAGACAATTCCGTCAAATCATGACGAAGAATGCTCATCATCCTACTCGCAGCTTCCTGAACCGCTATAGCCTCAGAGGTGGCAAGTGCTTGGACACAGTAGGGAACACTGCCAGCTACATCCCTAGCGATGACATTGATGAAGGCACGATACTCCTCCATCCCTGGTCCTCGGTCTCGTCGATAGATGGCGTACTCCGGCTGATAGGTGAAATTGGCTCGCCACATCATGTCCCGAAGTAAGGCCGGAAATCCATCAACATCCTCGGCTCGGATCTCCTTGACCAAGTACCACCCACTCATCTATAGACAAAAGGACAAGGTAAGAAATAATTCACTTTTAAATAAACCAACAGAAAGTTGGGCAAGAATTGACATTAAGGAAGATAAGAAATAAAAGATGTCATACTTAAAATTTTAAAATTATACCACTGCTTGAAAATAGTTTTATCAGAAGACTCTCTAATAACTTCAGCCATGCTACTTCTAACCTACAGGCAACGTATGCTCTGATACCAACGCTGTGGGCGCCCCGGATTATTGGAAATGTACTTAATTAAATTCATCAGTAGCACAATTATTAATGAAGGAACAGATCGTCCTTAATTAAAGATCATGCTAAAGATATAAATTTAACAAGTAGCAATTCCAATAAACAGTATATATATATATATATATATATATATATATATATATATATATATATATATATATCTCACAATGGTTCCCAGGATCAACGACCATTGCATATATATATATCCTTCAACAACATTGCATCATACACATACAAGTCATACATTTGCATAATTAAACATAGGTTTACATCATTCGGTTTAGTACTACAATATTAAGTGACTTGGTCACTACAACATGTTCAACAGCGGAAGCAAAATAAAAACTTAAAGTCCACCAATGGCCTCATCCACCCGCAGGCAATTGCGTGGAGGAAAGAAGTAGCTTTACTCGTTAGCGTCACCCTGATCGGCGCTAATGGGTACTTCATAAAGAAAACCGTCCTCACCTGCAACAATAGGTGATAGCACCTTGAGTACGGAAGGTACTCAGCAAGTCTTACCCAAACTAATAAAATAAAGTGTTTATTAGAACCTAATCAAAGGAATAGAATTGTTACATGCATAAGGTTACAACAGGAAGGTATAAAGGTTCAAATTTGCATAAAGCGATACATCTTATCCTACAAATGCTACATTTTGATAAAGCAATTTAATAAAGCAAAGTTTAATTAGAACAGTAAGTAAATGACATAATTGTAAACAGTACAGTGCATGAATCCCTCATGCACAGCCAAAAACCGAAACCAGATTTTGAAAATCAAAACTTCTATACAGGTGACATCAATTCAAGTTATCGTCCATGACCGTGGACACGGCTATTCGAACAGTTTATACCTGCGAGGTGTACATCTTTACCCACATGACTTAGCCACCGTTGCCTTGGATGCCTTCGAATGATGACATACTTCCTTTGGTATGCCGGCCGGAAACTAAGATTTGGTATTTTTCAACAAGCTAAAACTATTGAGTTGGACCCCCATGTGTGAACTGATCTCGCTTAAACAACGACTGATAGCATCTGCTTAACCGAGGCACACATGTTGCGTCGGTAATGCCGATCCAAACAATTAAATGCGAACTGGGCTCACTACCCATATTAGGATGCAATCGGCACCATTAAGGTATCGTATATGCTACGGCGCACATATACGCCCTCACCCTTCTAAGAACATCTGATACTGACATACAAGCTCACATGGCATACAACGCAGTCATCAGACCAAAGCATCTATGCCATACAAGGTCAATACACATATTCTTACTCTCCTGTTTCCAACCCAATAGTCTTAACATTTTACTTAACCAAACAACGCACATACACTGCATGTGGAAGTACGTGGGGGACTTGAATTGAATAGTCAGAGTTCGGTCCTTAAATAATCCGGACAAGTCCACCACAAAACCCAATCTCGTGCACAAAAACACCATCACTAGCTTCCTCTTGTCCAGATCAGTTTAAATTTCAAATACAAGTCTGATTTAAAGAAACTGGACAAAGAGTTTGAAATAACAAAAGTTCAGTTGTGATTCCCATGTTTGACAAGATATGCTTGTCAAACTCTAAAATCTCTAGACTGCATGTCTAAGCAAAAACTGAAAATATAGGTTATAATATACAGTACTATGCTAAGGTTGAGTGTATGGTGACAATTGAGGTAATCCATCATGTTAGGTCATAAATAACTACTAACAGATCATATTTTGTATTTTCAGAAACATAGCATGCACAGTTGTCACTGGATTTAGAAAATCTAATGTATAAAATTTGGGATCAACATGGTGCAGAGGATGCTTGCCTTGATAATAATAAACCTCTGCTGCGAGTTCAAAGTTGCTTGAAATATATTCAATTGCTTCACAGAACCGATTCTAAAAGAAGCAATAAGATCCAATAAATGCCAAAATCGACAATAAGCACAAAATGGAATAAATATGCATGATCAATGCGGAAATGCATGATTGACAATATGCTTAAGCCATAACTACCCATAATAGTGAGAATAACCCATATTATAACCTCATCTTTTTCAAATGGTAGAAACTAAGGTTTAGTTCAAAGTTGCGATTTTGATTTTGAAAAGAACGAAAAGAGAGAGCAAATTGTCGGGCTAATCAAGAATAGACTAAGTAAAATACGTTAATTTGAAACTTAGTCTAAGGTTTTAGAGTGGATAATGCCCTAAGCAAACCCTAGATTAACCCTATTTGGCGAGATCACGGAAACTGCCAAAATTCAAAAGTTGTCGGTTAAGCCGACAAATGTAGACAGAGATGATGCTCTGCTACA
Organism: Ampelocalamus luodianensis; assembly: GCA_036346255.1. Taxonomy (NCBI): domain Eukaryota; kingdom Viridiplantae; phylum Streptophyta; class Magnoliopsida; order Poales; family Poaceae; genus Ampelocalamus; species Ampelocalamus luodianensis. The sequence goes on from CM070625.1 coordinate 28,127,424, forward strand.
AAATGAAGTAGATAGTAATAAAGATCAAGAGACTAACTTATTATGCTACTAAGGTTTAGTTTAGACCTAACTAGGATAACAAGTCAACAAAAGAAACCCTAGGTCTTGAAAAAGATATGGAAAACCGAAAAGTTAGAATATCAACTTTTCGCTTTAGAGCAAGTTGAAACTCATCGATGCTCAAAAGAATGATTCACAGCAGCTTCCAAGGTCCTTAAGATGCTCAAGATATCGAAAATTAGGGTTTTAGCTTACCAGAGTAGGAAAGACACCACAGACTTTGAAGACCGAAGTGGATTGACAGAGAAGTAAACTCTGGATTTGACCTACAAAAGATAGTCAATCTGTATTGCAAGGTAAAACCAGTGCTTAAGGTGGATAAGCAATGGACAAGAACAAGAAACTCCACTGGACAACAATGGAGGATGAGCTTCAGTGGTCAACAATGGTAACAACATAGAAAAGCTAGGGTTTATATATGGATGTTGAGCTACAGGGCAAGAGGGAAAGATCTAGAGTTGATGAGGTGTCTACTTAGCTAAATATCCAAAAATTTGTGGCATAATCTTTGGATAATCTTCTCCTCTGCTCTCAGAAATGGCTGCGCGCAGAGATAAGGAAGAAGGGAGGCAAAATATGACATGTGGGTCCCTTTGTCATCCTCACCAAGTATCTTCATAAAGTCTCAAAAGAATATCAGCCGTTCGATTGGAAATAGGCGGCTGTGATAAATAGAGAGATTAAAAGATTTGAATCGGTATCTTAAAATATGGGTCGTGCGATCTCAATCGGTCGATCGAGATTTAAACGGGGCCCAAAGGAATCTCGGGATTTACTTTCAAATCTGGACGTTGGATTGGAATCCAACGATCAAATAAAAGGATACACGTCACCCCTTTTAGATGCGATGACGCAGCACCGTTAGATTGGATTTCCACGGTCGAGATGGGGCAAAGAACCGGATGGTCCGATTGCATACACTCATATGGACCCTACGATTGAAATCCAACGATCCACCGAATTTAGGCTTTAAAGGCCCACGGTCAAAAAGGAGCGCCGTAGGATTTAAATCCAAAGGCCTAGATAAAAGCGCGCCTTTGATTTCAAAGCGAAACGAGTGACGCGGTTAGATCAAGAATGGACGGCTAAGATCGTGAGGATCCGAGTCGTCCAATGCATACGATGTCTGGACCACTCGATGAAGATCTAACGGCCCAGAGGAGCGCAGGCCTTAATAGCACGCGGTAAAAAGGAGAACCGTAGGATTTGAATCTAACGACTCAGATAAAAGCGCGCCTTTAAGTTTAAAACGAAAGCGAGGCGCCATGGATTGAAATGAACGGTGGAGATCGAGAAGGGCTCCGGAGTTGTCCGATTGCATACACTGACCTCGATCGTTAGATTAAGATCCAACGGCGGAGATCAAAGCGCACACGTGGACAACGCTCGTGACGTTGCTGCCTCGCCCGTTCGATTGAAGATCAACGGCTCACAATGCGCGAGGGGGATTGGGCTCGCGCCCGAACGTGACAGAGCCGGACCAGTGCACTAGGTTGGACCCAACCGCATGAGATCGAGTCGCTACAGTACAAGAGTTTAGGTTTAGACCTGATTATTTGACCAGAACCTATTCAATTGTTCAAAGGTTTGACTGGGTTTTTAAAAATAGCAAATAAATTTGTAAAATCATGAAATTTTTACTGGAGGCTACTGGGATGATATATTCCCCAGATAAATTTTAAAATCACATGATCACTTTGTAAAATACATAAATATTTATTTTAGCCCGAAAATATTCATTTAAAGATAATTATTTTGCTTTAGGCCAAAATAATTTCTAAAAATGCAACAAAATATTTTCAACCAAGATAATTTATCTAGGCTTTAATAAAAATACTTCCCAGTCATAATACAAGTTTTATCTTGTATTCCTTTAAGACTTTAAATGGTTCTTTTGGATTTTGGCTAAAAAGGAAGGTTTTTAATTTGTAACATACTGCCTAAATTGTAGAAATGAGCAGTAATGCTATGAACAGCACCTCATTACTATTCATAAAGCATTTAATTACTGTTTATAGAATTGGGGCTATTACAACGCGTCCGCTAAACGGGGGAATCGACCGAATTTTTTTCAATTTAGCCATTTTTTCGTAAAAAACGCACATTTATACCCCTGCTAGTCTTATTTCCAGTTTTGGACCCAGGGGGTCGGCGCCGTGACTCACGGCGCCGAAGCTAACTGACTGGCGCCGTGAGTCATGGCGCCGAGGTCCCAACCTTAGCCACGGCGGCAACCGCGCTGGGCGGCGTGGCGGGTACCTCGGCGCCATGACTCACGCCGCCGAGGTCATGTTAGCTTCGGCGCCGTGACTCATGGCGCCGACCTCGCGCTCGGATCTCGCCGAGCTCGAATTATATACCGCCGAGCCTTCATCTATTTCTTCCTCTCTCTCTCTCGGGTTTCACTCAACCCAACCCGCCAAACTTTTCGAATCACCAATTTTCACCGTGGAAACTTCGAATTGATCCATACAACTTCGAGCAAGGTATCCTCTTTGTCCTCCTCACTTTTTACGCATTGATTTGGTCTATATCATGTGTATTATGCAAAATTAGGTTAGTCATGACCTAGGGTTTGAAGCAATTAGTCTCACTTATTTTATTGATTCGTATTGTGTATTATGGAACCTTAGTTACGTCGGTCCCTCTGCTTTTCCCATCGTTAGGATGCCGAGGCGTGGTAAAGCTAGTAAACCAAGGTAATCTTTGTCCATCGTATTCTAATTTGTCGGTAATATGTAGTTCATATTATGTAAGGTTCATACAATTTGTTGTATTTCAATTAGGCAACATACCGGTGGGCAATGCGTCGCCTGCTTGCCATCGCCTAGTGGCTTTCCGTGCCCATGTGCTCTTCACGGTGATGCTTGTTGGGTGGCGAGATCGATGAGGAGGACACGTCATGTGCAGAGGTATTGGATGTGTCACAATTATGCCTTTGACCCTACACCTCAACAAATCCGCATTGGATTGTTGGTGAGAAATCGTGGCTTTTTCTTTGTTCTTGCGATGAATCAATAACATTTCATTACGTGCTTACAGGACCCATGTTTTGCAGAACCTCCCCGCTATGTGACTTTGAGCGGTGGATCGACATCGAGATCAAGGAGGAGGACAAGCGAAGATATGGAGGGATCAAGAAGTGGGATGCGAGCGCGAGGAGTCTGTTGGAGAAGACACGCAAAGAGGAGGCAGCAGAAAGGACCGCGAGGAAGAGGTGAAAATGAGGCAGCGCACTAAGCGTAGGGGAGAGGAGAGGAGGCTTGAGCGTGTTCGCCATGCTAAGGCTGCAATGGAGGAGAATCCGGATGCTTTGAGGAAGGAAAGTGGCCTCGTTGCACTCAGTGAGTGTGCTAGACTTAGTAGTTATGGTTTAATAATGAACAATGTTATCATTTCTGGACTTGTTATTTTGTTGTACTCTTGTCATGTAATCGCACTTTTTCAGATGTGCATGTGAGTATATTGTTAAACTTGAACATGTGAGTAGCATGATTTGTTTTTTTGTCACTATGCCTATATATTTGGTAACTTTTGGTCGCCACCAACAATAAGCACACGTTCCTTTGGTCCCGACATATAATCACTACTCGCATATAATCACGGAAAATTCGCGAGTTTCCTCTGTTTCGACCATCCACATTTAATAATATGACACAAATATATCATACGAGCATATATTCATCAAAATACCACACAAATAGTGGAAACAACAATCCAAAAGTCCAAATAGTCCATAAAAGTCCATACAAGGTACATAAACACAGCCCTCATCGCTTCCTAGCCTTGCCCTTTCCACCAAGAGCGTCGGTGCAGGAGTGTAAGGGTCACGCAAACGTCGGTGCCTACGCGGTGGAGGCTGCAAGGCGTGTCGAAGGAGCACCACAGAGTTGAGACGGTCCACCTCCTCGGCCTCGTCCTCCTCTCGCCACCAATCTCCTCGACTCGCCCTCCTCCTCGCCACCAAGTCCTCAAAGTATCCCCGGTCGCCCGGGACGAGCTCGCCTCCGGCCGTACCTCCGTGTGAAGAAGTGCCCGTGCCTACGCTTTGGCGTACTCGCGTCCGAAGATGTCTCGTGGCACGTGGACGCCCATCGGTGCTCGCCCCGCAACCACAACGAGCGGCCAGACTGCGTAGCCGCCTCGCAAGTCTCTGCGGTTCATCATCATTTTGTTAGTTCACAAATGTCATATTTGGTTACAAGTTTATATTTTGATTGCCATGTATTGAAAGACTTACTCCAAGAAAGTTGTTGAGTGTCGTCTCATCGACTCCTGTCCTCGGGAAACGCTCTAGGTCAAGCACGGATCGCCTCAACGTGTTGCCCTGCACACATTGTTAACATATGGTTACTCGGTTAGTGTGATGCAAATAACATTAGCGCTATGATTGATTGCAAGAAAAAGGTTAGAAGTGACATTACCACTCGATCTAAGATTGGCGCAGCCTCCACCAACGTCCCTCCCCGAGTCGCAAGGTCGTAGGAAGTGTCTTCATCACCGAAGACTTCCATGTCAGCGTAGTCCGCTTGGGTCCATTGCACCTTCAACTTTGTCCGTGTCACACCAAGGTACCAAGAAAGGTATGCACGGAAGTTGTAGTTCGTGTGCGGGTGCTCATTGGCATAGACGTTCTCATGGAGGAGTTCCCACACGTCTATGTGGTCACGGTGCAACGTCTCGAAGTCTGTCGTCTTTTTCTGCTTCTGACGATCGATCCTGCAATATATACATCTAAACCCTAACTACATCATATCTAACTAAAATTGCTATGACTAACTATATATCTCAACCCTAACTACATTAACTATATCTAAACCCTAACTAACTACAATTTCTAACTAAATTTACTAACTACATTTTCTAACTCTAAAAAAAATTTCTAACTACAATTTCTAACTAAACTTACTAACTACAATTTCTAACTAAATTTACCAACTATAATTTCTAACTAAATTTACTAACTATAATTTCTAACTAAATTTACTAACTACATTTTCTAACAAAATTTTACAACCTTTACTTATTAAAAAAAAAAATTACCTTCTTCTTCACAATGGCCGGCGCACTGGAGGACGTGCGGTGGCGGGGTGGGGGGGGCGGAGCCGCCGGCGGCGGCGCGGCGGACCGGGCGGCTGCGCGCTCGGCTGGGCGCGGGGACCGGGCGGCTGGCTCGAAGCGGCAGCACGCGCGGCGAGCGAAGCGGCGAGAGAGAGAGAGAGAGAGAGAGGAAGGAGGAAGGGCCCGCGGTCAATTTTTTGAATGCTCGCGCCGAGATCTGTGGCGCCGAAGCTAACACTTCCTGGCCGCCGTGAGTCATGGCGCCGAGGTACGCCACGCGCCACGGTGGGCGCCGGTGGCTAGGGTTCGGGACTCGGCGTCATGACTCACGCCGCCGAGCTGTGTTAGCTCGGCGCTGTGAGTCACGGCGTCGACCCCCTGGGTCCAAAACTGGAAATAAGACTAGCAGGAGTATAAATGTGCGTTTTTTTACGAAAAAAAGGTTAAATTGAAAAAAATTCGGGGAATCGACGCCTCTAGAAAGCGAGGTCGCCACGGCACACGCCGAATCACGAAACCTCACCATCGGAACGCTCGTCAAATCGGCTCGTCGCGTCCGTCCGTCGCGCACCCCGCCCACCATCTCTCTCTCCCTCGCGCCCGCCGCCGCACACGATGGGCCTGTGGGACGCGCTCTACCGCGTGGTGATGCGCCGCAACGCCGTCTACGTCACCTTCGTCGTCGCCGGAGCCTTCGCCGGCGAGCGGGTACGCCCTTTCCCCAGATCTACCCGGCCGCCGTGTTTTCCTTGACACGATCTCAATCCTCTCTGCGGTCTCGATTTGGTTGCAGGCGGTGGATTACGGGGTCCACAAGCTATGGGACATGAACAACGTCGGGGTAATCTTTCCCTCTCTATGACTATTCCCCCCTTCTAGGTTTCCTTGTCCTTGTCTTGATTCCTGGCGTGCCAGATCTTGCATTCGCAATCCGGGTAGGATTGTAGCCGCGCCGTTCTTGAAATTTTATTCTCTACCATGATGCGAGTAATTTATTAATTGGTTGTTTTTTTAAGATGCGAATAATCTATTAGCTTATTCTTGTTTGCGAGAAAAATCCATGTGTTGGCATTGCTCGATCGCATTTCGTGTGCTGATTATTTTTGTTTTATTCGGAGCTTGATGTTGCATGAAACGGTAGCTGGCAAGGATCTTTGTTCTTAGACTAGAACAATTTCCAAATGGGGGATCTGTTTTTTTAATGAAACCAGAGGGTGGCCTGCTTTGGCGATTATTTGGCTCAATGTCATGGTAGTGTTTATGTGATTTACCATGTCATAGCATTTAGAAGACAAAAGCATAGGAGTAACTCAGCATGCACAAGCCTTTTATTTTGGTTTGTGTTCGATTGCACTTTTCTGTAGAAAATCTGCCCCATGGTTGCATGTGTAAGTATGCGCTAATAACACTCTGGAAGCTAAAAGTGTAGAATCACTGCCTGCAATGGTATATGGTAAATAACAAAAATCCAGTAGGACTATGGTCATTCGATCAGGGTTCAAGATCCTGCTGGTAACTGGCTGGTTACCGGAAATCCCGGTATAGTCTGAGATTAGAAAAACCATCCGATTCATATTTAATTTGACATTTGAGTCTTTAAGTTAAAATTTGAATATCTATTGAAAGATCTGAAGTGCATATATATCCTGTATGAAGATCACACTGCTATGCACCACATTGCTTTTATGTTGTATTGCCAAGTAATTTAGACTAGCTTGTACATTCGCATGCAAGTGAGCAAATCTGTTGCCAACTATCGGAGAGAATATAGCAACACATTAGCGCTACTGCTAGTAGTTGGATGCTAGAAGATAAACTTAGTTACAACTTACAAGTGACAGATAGTAGCCGAGTACGCCCCTGGAGACTGAGTCAGCGCTGGAGGTTGGCGACGTGTGGGTTTCCATTGCGAGTGAAGTGCCAGAAAACCAGCCTTAATGCATGTGGGATTTTCTCGGCGGTTATCGACACCACGGATAGTTACTGGTTTTAAAATTCAAATGCGCAGTTTGAATTTGAAGAGGAAACCAGCCTTAATACCAGTACCCACCGGGAACTGGCTGGTTCTCACTACCATTCAAGGGACGGGATATTTGGCGCATCCGGTATTTTGAAACCTGCATGTGATCATGTTTTATGCTCAACATGCATCGAAGGGCGCCGAGCCTAACTGTATGATATGTCACATAGGCATAGATGCATCTTTTTACTAATGTTAGACATGCAAGATAAGAAAGTACTCAAATTGTTACCCACACAATTTACTGTGCACAATTGTTGTTGCCTTGTTGGCAAACCTGGCCAAATTGTCACTTGAAACTCACCATATTGCTTTGGTTTGCTTAATAGGAATGCAATACATGAAAACATCTAACAGTGTTCTGCTTCCACTTATATTATGCAACATTTATGAAGAAAAACTGCAGTCTGAACGGCACTGGTGAAATCCATGGGATAATCATATATATAGTGGGCATGATGGATCTGATTCTTGTTTAGCTTTGAGCTTGACCTACCTAATAATCATTTTAGGAGAATGTGTTTTTTTAACAAAGTATATTGAAACCACTGCAGCCCAAAGTGCATCGAACCAGGCAATTAATTCTGGCCATGTAGGATTATTGTATGTCTGAGGGGATGCATATTTGAGGATACAAAATAGACTTATTTCATTCAAAATGCACATGTTGATTTTTATAATGGCAATTTTATGGGTGCAGATGCAGATTTACTATATGTTAGTATGATGTAGTATTGCACAATCTTTTATTTTGGTATCCGCACACCGTTTCTATTTTGTGCAACTGGTAAGTGATAACATTACAGCGCATCATTCCTGTGTTTTTTTATGTTTCACCATCGACATCCTCACCTGTCCCGCCCATACTCCTACTTGAAAAAAAATGATTTGGTGAAATCTGTATTAGCTTCATCTAAGTTTTGTATTCAACTATTGTCCATGTCCTCATTTATCTGATTTTGGATAGACATTATTAGCAATTTATTTCTGACCCACATGCGAATACCATGCGTTGAATAAAAGGAACATGTGCATGCATACCAGTCTCTACTCTGTTTCCATACCCAGCTTATCACCAGGAGCTGGCGTTGCTATTGGCTTCGTTGTTTCCCTTATTTCTGTGCAACATTGTATTGCTTAAGTTCATTTCTAAGAAATGCAAATGCTCTGCTTACAGTTCTTTGTTCATTGGAAATGCAGAAGCGGTATGAAGATATCGCTGTTCTGGGGCAAAGGCCGGCGGAGTGAGAACACTGAAGCCCAGACTTTAACGGGATCTTGATTTACGTGAAATTAGACACCTTTCCAAGCTTTATGTTTTGTCATTTCCTTCGGCACAATAAGCAATGTAAAACTCCTTTAACTCCCGTTTCTGAGAGCTAGTACTCGATTTATTCATTTGAACATGCTTGGGAATTTTGAGGTGCATGGCAAAAACCTGCTGTGCAGCCATGTTATTGATATGTTTGTTCGCTCTTGAATCAGTTTAAAACTATCCAAACGCCTGTGAATGCGAATCAAGTTTTTTTGAGACTAATGCGAATCAAGATTTCGAGGCTATCTTTTTTTGTCTTGCATGCTTGGTATCCCCTGTAGGAGCATACTATTTATTAGCAACATTGTCTTAAACTCATTGACGTTGATGACTTGATAAGCTCACGTCTTGAAGGCGATTCGCCTACTTAACCTAAATTTTGGTCTTCGTACGTACCTTTATCCATCGCAACAGCAATTTCAGCGCACGGCACATGAATATTTAGTAAAAGTGGGTGGCTTCCAATGTTACGGAACCCTTTTTTGTTTGCAGTGGTTGTAGCAAGCAATTGCGTTTGTTTCTTGATGGAAAGCTTATACATTATACATTTCTCATGCATAACAACATCCGTTGTAGTCTAGCTGGTTAGGATACTCGGCTCTCACCCGAGAGACCCGGGTTCGAGTCCCGGCAACGGAATCTTTTTGTAATTTTTTAGTTTACTTTTTTACTTTGTCATTTTTAATCTTCTACTACTGTGTAAAGGAACTTTTACGTTTATGTGAGCTACACTTGTATGACCCGTATCGTTTTTCGTATTTGTACAGAAGATATGCTTAAACGTAAACTATACTAGCGAGTACTGACCAATGCATAAACGAAGGTCAAGTCTTAACATCTTTTTGCTGAAAATTAAAGATGCGCCAAGAAAAGGAAGGCTGCAATTGAATCAACTTCCATGTCACGGAATAGCTTTAGGCTCTAAGGGACTAGGACAACAAAACTGTGCAGTAGAGGAGCTGACATTGTGTACACGATCAAGGCCTTAACATGTTTAAGAGATTGATCGTTTTTTCATGTGTTTTAGATTTGATGTGTTTGCACTTGCATTCCAACAACTTTCCTTTTTTTATCTCGTTTTTTTCCTCTTTTTTTTTTCATGTGTTCCAAACAGGCACTTAATCCGTGCCATTATAATTTTATAATCTGGCACCATTAAAATAAACAGTCCTTTTCTTTCTCCATTAAGGAGAGAATTCATAGAATTTTCTCCTTTTAAAAGGGAAGAAGTGCATTTAACGCACCAGTTGTTTACATATATTTATTATGTAACGCTAGGAAGATAGCGTTGCTTTATTTAGTTGATACAACTGGAGACAAGTCTCATGCATGTATTCATGGAGCTAAAGCTCTCAGTGCTTCAGAGCCTTCAGATACTTGTTGAACCAGTTGACCATGTAAGTGCGAGCTTCTTCTGCGGTTTTCACGGCGAACGGATCGTTGGCGTCGTATCTGCAAGCGAAGCCATGAGGTGCGCCCGGAAAGATCTTCACAAAGTGATCAATCTGCAGCCAGCGAGTTTAATATGAATGTTCGCTTGGAGCTAATTTGGTTAAGGAATCTCTCAAACGCTAGAACAAAGTGACCACATCATATGAGGTTGAATTAAGACTGACACGGACAGAAACTACCACAAGCTCCAACTTCTGATCTCATCAGTCAGATTGAAAACAAGATTTGCAAAATAGTGGTAGTATATCGGTGACTGAAGATATATAAACTTCGGAAGAAGAAAAACGTACAATGACAGGTAGACCAAACATTTGCGATGATTTTAACAGAAATTAATAAATCAGTAGCAACTTACCCCTTTATTCTTATCCAAGGCCTGGTCAAACTGGCGTATCAGCTCTGGTGGAGAAACGGTGTCACGCTGGCCTCCAAGAATTTCAATGGGATGTTTGACATCTGAGCATCAGATAAACTTAAGTTAGAGAAAATGATACAGAAAGGTGTAGTGCATTCTCTTGGTGACTGTAAATTTATGATGTACACGAGACATTAAAAGAATCACTGAACAAAGCCTAAGTGAGAGAGAGAGAATACGTACCCTTCATGTCATCGACAGTCACTAGATAAGGATGCGAAATGACAACTGCTTGGATTTTATCTGTCTTTGATAGTTCCACGGCCACCTTTCCTGTTAAGAACGAAACAAATAGAGTGCTTGTTGAAGAATACTAAAATTCGAAGAACGACCATTCAACGTTACATTAAAAACATCGTATGCTGCTCAGAGTTCATGTGGTTATTACACTAACTCACCACCCCAGCAATAACCTCCAACCCCAACAGCATACATCCCTTCCTTCTTCAGAGCAGCAATAAGTGGTTTAGTCCTTTCAGCTGCTTCCACCTGTAATGGCAACGAAAAAATACAGAAGCTAACGGATCCTTCATGTTCTGAGATCGAAACATTCAACTAAGCGTGCTGGATACCATTTACAAGATACTGAATGTTTTCATACAATGTGCTGTAGTGACAAATACAAAGTTAGGATTGCATTGGAAGTTTGGAACCATGAATTAGATTTTCCATCAAGTACTTTCTTATAGATAAATTTTCTATCAAGTATTCAAAGCGCAAAAGAAAAAGGCACGACGATCAAGGAAACGAACCGGAGAGTGGGTCTTGATCCACTCTGAAAGTGGCCTCTCCGGATCATCCGTGTAAGGGTCCCCCTTCAATAGATCAGGAACACAGACAAAGTATCCCATAGACGCCACTTGATCCGCTATTTTCCTTCGTAAATACATATTACATATTGACATATTGTTAAACTCAACTCATACAAGAGGAAATAAAAGAATACAGGTAAAATGAATTTGAAAGGCCTTGAAATCCTTATTTAACCAACAACTGCACAACAAACAAATTGAGCGATGAAATACTTTGTCCGAACTTCACTTGATTGATAATTGCAGCATTGTACATATATCTTCTTTATCTTAAAATCATATAAAACAAATATTCTAATCGCATGCATCTACTTATATTTCCCCATGTGTTCTTAGAGATTGTGCCATGGATGCAAGCGCAAGCTCAATGTGGACATAAATAGGTTGACATGGATGGGCCATGGGTCAGCAATGTAGTAGCTCCCTAGATTGTTCTTGAGCCAATAGTTTTACATTGGGCATGGCAGGGCTGGTCACTCCTGTCCAACTCGCTTAGATCCGACAGTACACAATGTTGATTTGTGATCCGAATTTTTAATATAGAAGGATACAGAATATGCTATATTAGCAGATTAGTTTCTTACTTAGACTTCAAGTCCATTCATCCCTTTATATATCTCATGTAAGCCGCACGAGGAGGTAAGACGCCTCATTATAATTCCTCTGTGTTTTAAAACACTCATCATATAGTGATCATCGCCGATTAACGTCAGTAGTTTTTTCCCGCAAGAGTTTTTTACGTAAAAATTTGTGTCTCATTTATCCTTATTTTTCTTAACAAATCGTATCAGAGCACAGAAGATTAAGATTTAAAAGATAAAAAAATAACAGATCCAATCCGGACACCGCCGTTTCGCGCAGAGCGTCTACGAAGCCGTCGTCCGCCCGTCAGAGGGAAACATAGACCCATGTTTTGCACACCACCTAATAAATTGCATCCCATAAATTGCATTTGGATTTTGGAAGTCGTTCGTGGATTTTGGAGAGAAACAAGTTAAAGCAGATCAACTGTTTTTTCAGGGCAATCAAACAATGATACGTACGTACCTCAGTTTTGGCGCTTGGAACCCTGCAGAACGAAGGGAGATCACGTATGCACTGTCAGCCAGTTGAAAGTATAAATAAATCCTTTCCCTAATCTGACGATGCGAGAAGACGACGATAGCCAGTGACTGTGGGCACTAACCGTAAACGTCGGAGACGAGGATGATGGCAGAAATGGCGCGGCGGAGGCCGGTGACGTAGGTCTTGAGGCCGCCCATGTGGACGACCTCCCCCGCTTCGCCGCCCGTGGCTGTCAGGTCGGGTGGGTTGTCCAGGTGCGAGTGCGAGTAGGACGACGACGAGAGCACAAGCCCCGCGGTGGTCTCCTCCTCAGCTGAGGCTAGCGCGGCGGCCAAATGGAGGAGGAGGAGGAGGCAGGGGAGCAGCGACGAGCTCATCGTCATCCCACTGTCGCCCATGGCGAAGTGAAGTCAGGTGGCTTTTGCTCGCTCCCTCAAGCGCACTAGGGTGCAGTGCGTCGCGTTGAGGAAACGAGCAGCTTTTAATTTGATTTGTAAAGCGCGAGGCTAAGCAAGGGACGAAGGCGGCAAGCACACGCGGTTTCGATCGGGTCAGACGGGCACGGCACAGGTACGCACACAGCCACCGGTGCTTCTGCGTGAAAATTTCCCAGAGTACGTGCGTCCGTGCGTGCGTGCAGAGCTGTGTGTACGTTGATCGCATGGTTCGCCAGTGGCGACGCGCGCGCGGACGGGCGACGTGTCTAAAATTATGTGGCCGCGAGGGCGGGGATGTCCGGTCTGCTGCATGCCGGCCACGGCCTGCACGGCTGCTCAGCCTGCGCTCCACGCAGCCCACGCCATGGCCGAGTGGCTGAGCACCTCTGTCACTCACGCCCAAGTCAATTCGGCTGCAGCATGTATCGATTACATGTATGGCAGTATTTGACCTACTAATACAGTGCTACTGCGCCCACTTTGAATAGTACGGCTGCCCTTGTGTTTGTGGGCCATTGGCCCAGTGCATCTGTAGATTCTGTACGCATGATTGCACTGTACTACCATCCTACCCCTACCGCTCCCTTCGTGAATTTTGGTTGAATCAGCGGTGATGCACGGCCTTGTCAGTCCGCTTCTTCCCATCGGGCACGCAGCCCGTCATGCGACATACGCTATCTATCTTCATCCCAACTAAGGCGCGTGAGGAGCGGCCCAGCATCTTCCGCTGCCCGTCTGCAGCCCAGCTCCCCGTATCGCTCGTCACGCTCTCGTGCGGAAGGGGAGATCAAGGGTCTATTTCGCTTTACCGCAGTTTTTCGGAAAAATAGCTTTTGGCGGTGTTGAAACTTTGAAAGGCCGGATGGTTGAGCGGAAGATGTTTGGTATTTGACGGTATGGTTTTTAGCTAGGTAGACTGGTTGGAGTTTCTAAGTTGAAAAATGTTCTAAATGCCCTTGAGATAAATGGCAACAATTAACGAGAACTAACGATAATTAATGACAAATAACACCAATTGGTGATAATTAATGAGAACTGATGACAATTAACACAATTAACGATAACTAACGTTAGTTGACGGCAATTAACGACAATGAGAATCTACATGTGCAATCCTTGCCGTTGGCTGTGCATGGAGCTTAGCAAGCTCCTTTTCTTGTATTAGTCCTTCAGTATTGAGGTACAGTGAACTAGTTACATACCATGCATTGTACAGAGATTAACATACACATACAAGACATATCCGGCGGCCCACATGGTCGGCGACAAAGACGAAGTGGGAGAGAGGAGAGGGGAGACGGAGCTCGTCATGGCCGAATCTTGCCGAACCTAAGCTCGGCCCCATCGGATCTCGCCAGATCCAAGTTCAGCATCGTCGGTGATGAAGGCGACGACTAGATCTAGGCATCCACCATCATGCCATGGCCAGATCCGAGCATGCGGCGCCACACCCCCGTCGGATATGAGGAAAGCGGGAGGAGGAGGGAAGCCAGAGGGGGAGGGAGTTGCTCGGGGCTAGAGGGCGGGGGAGGGAGTTGGTCGGGGTGGCGGCGCCAAGGGAGGAGGCTGGTCAGAAGGGGAGGGAGGCGATGTGCGGGAGGCCTCCTCGCGCAACTAGGGTTTGGGTCCGGTGGGGAATGGGGATAGAGGGGGTGGTATTTGGGTTTTATATACGTGGTAGAAGGGGGATAAAATTTTCCAACTCTACAGGTAAACTAGGAACCCCATCCCACTGAAGCCGTAAGAAGTTGCCCCAGAGCGGCATCCGGCCCGACTTTCTCACGTTGAAAGCGCTTCCAACCTTTCCAAAAGCAGCAGGAGAAAACCGCTCGTTTGAGATGACTTTCGGCTTTTCTGAGCGTAAAGTTGAAGAAGAAGCCGTCCCAAATAGGCCCCCAAGTCAAAACCGAGCCATGGGAGTGCTCATGTGCGCGTTAGCCGGGGCATCAAGTACCAATAATTGTTACAACGTCATATTGTCATCAGAAGAAAGAATCAATGCATGGTTAACACAAGAGTGACCACCACAACAAAAGGCACAGAAGATATTTCGAAACATGCAAAATAATGTGTAAATCGCAGTACCAAGCAAAGAGTATATAGATTTGGTTCCAAATGAAATCACCGATAAGTTTTGTTGCCAGCCTGGAGAAGGTGAGATGACGTTGCTGTCGTCGTCCCACGTCCAGGTCTGCAGAAATGTAACACTGCTGGAATACCTCATCTCCTTGATCCCGACAAGAAGGAAATGCACCAGGCATTATACATTTGCATTGTTCGACTTAACAAGGATATTAAACTAGTTCGAGCTCCCGTATTAAATGACATAATCTTCGACTTACAAGAGTAGATGATGCACATATTGCATATGAAAGAGAACTGTGTCTGCATCACGCAAGAGTAAGCCAGATCTATTTTTTTGCTTCGATTCATTCCAGGTTAAAAATGGAATGCATACTAGGTTTTGAAAAGATATCTGATTAGGATATTCTCCACTAAAAGGACAATATCCATGTCTTTATAATGTGGTAAGGAGAAATGATGGTACAGTAGCAAATATCCTGAGATTGGCTCCTTTAAATATTTCTTTTTAGAGACCTATTATTGGGCCTAAGTTACATGTTTGGAATGAGTTAATTTTGAGAATTTCTAAATTACAATTAAGTTCTCAAAAGGATGTCTTTAGGTGGAATTTGAATAAGTCTGGACTTTTCTCGGTACAGTCTTTATACGAGGCTCTAATTAGCAATTTTCAAGCACCCATTAGGATTTTCCTTTGGCTAATTAAAATTTTATTAAAAGTGAAAATATTCCTATGGTATCTCAAAAGAGGGGTAGTATTAACTAAAGATAACATACTTAAAAGAAATTGGAGGAAAAGCAAATAATGTTGTTTTTGTATTAAAGAGAAAATAATTCAACATATTTTTATTGACTGCTCATTTGCACGTCTTGCATGGTTGGTTGTTTAATGTGCGTTTAATTTATCTCCCCCTGTGAGCATAGCAAACATATTTGGAAATCGGCTAGCCGGTATTCCAAAGGATTTAAAGTCACAACTCTTGGTGGGAGCTAGTGCCTTATGTTGGTCTATTTGGTCATGTCGAAATGATGCTGTTTTTAACAAAAAGATTATCACTAATCCCTTGCATGTTATCTTATTGAGTTTGTACTAGCTGAGTGCTTGAGCAAATTTATATAAATTGCCCCAGAAGGAGTACATGTTGGCTAAAAGCCTAAGGCTGGAGTTTGCGACAAAACAGATCCTCAATTTTTATGGGTGGCGGCTTAGTCACAGGATTTATAATGATTGAGTTTAATTTTTATTCGTCTTTTGGTTGTAAGGCTTCAAACTATTTTTAATAGCGTTGGTTATTTTGGTACTTTTGTCTCTTTAATAAAATGAGTTGTGTGCATCCTTCATACAGAGGCTGAGGGAGATTTTTTTTCTCTTCCATTATCTTAAAAAGAGTAAGCCCGATCTTACAACCATGAATAAGGGCAATATAATTAGGACTACCTTTGATTTTGACAAAGTCAAAGACCAGCGATGGGACGGGCACAATAGGCCATCACCATGGTTGTCCTCGAGCAACAGGATTAGCGAGGGGCTGCGATCGTGGTATGGATAGAGGTGTTCATGGATGGCTCTGCTCGTGCCGGTTCGAGTCATTTCGGGCCGGGCTTGGGACTCAGCTTTTAGCCCAAAAGCCCAGAAATAGGATTTTAAAAATAAAACATTTATTTAATTCTGAAAATAAATTAAATATTATTTTTTCTTCCAAAAAATGATTAAAATAATGTTTTTATATGAAAAAACTGATTTTTGGGCCGGGCTGGACCGTGCTCGGGCCTATCCATTTGAGGTCAGGCTTTTCAAGCTTGGCCTGAAGCCCGGACCGGCCCGGGCGTTTGAACACCTCTAGGTATGGATAGCCTTGGTTGGCATGTAAATTACAGGTATGGTCAAGATAACTTGTACGATAAGCAAGAAAAATGTTAGTTAGAAAGATAACTCACGGTTTTGACCAGTTAGGCTCGTACTTGGCGGTGGAAACCAGATCTGAAAGGGGGACGGTGTGGAGAAAAAACTATGAGCTTATGAAAGCGCAGAAAAAACTGAGTTTATGAAAGCGCAAAAAAAACTTTTGCATCACAGCCATGGGCGGAATTTCTTTGCATCCGCATCGCCCACGTCGCCTCCATACGCACCCACGTTGCTCGTTGCAGCCACCGCCCATTGCTGCACCTACGCCCACAACAAATAATCTGAGCCGCCGTGCGTGCCTATTGTGGTAGAGATGGACACTTGCATGAATTTTGTTTTAGACGTGTTAAGAAAGAGAAAAAGGAAAGATTGAATGCTTTACGACAAAAACGTGCATCTTCTTTTGTTGTTCCTAGAGCTAATGCAAAGCTAGGTTTGTAGATAACTTTATGATGATTTTCAACTGTTTCACGTGCTGGTTTGGGTTACAATTCAAATAATGTTTATTCAAAGATTGCTCGCATTTCAAGGGCAATTAGACAGCTTCTTTTGGCATTCGATCGCTCACGTACACATGTTTCGGTTCTAGTTTTGTTTGCACTGCTCATCGTATATCTCGATCGATTCCTAAATCTTATTTCACTAACCCCAGTACTGTGAGACCGATGTTTCCTGTGATGTGATGTAAGAACAGCTGACGAGGCTGGAGAACATGAGTTTGTTTTGGTTTCAGTCTTTTACGTCATTACTTGATTGGAACACCTGATAGTTCTTCACTTTCTTTGATGGCTTCCATGAGATTTCACTTTATGAGAGACCATGTGGAAAAGGTAATGTTGCTCTACACCTTGTTAAGTTTGAGTTTTGATTTGCTCTTTTGCAAAGTGAGTTGGGTGTGTTGCATCTTATGGGCTTATTGTGAGGGGGAGCTTATGGTTTAACAATTCAGAAGCTTTGTTTATTATACTTGTCAAACAATTCTTCAAGTCCAAGCCATTGAAATCAAATGAGTTGTAGAGCCTTCTTTATCATATTTATTCATGTCTTTGTGTAGTTTGTTCTTGATGGTTATAATTAATTTGCTATATTAGAACTAAAGCATGACATGGTGAAAACTTTGACTCGATTGATTATTGTTATCACTTTGTGATGTTCATCGAAAAGGATGAGCTTGTTTGTGATTCTTATTTTAAATCTTGGATTTGAAGCAAGTATGTCTCTCATTACAATCCTACTATACTCACTCAATTTGGCATGTTATAATATATAAAAAAAAATTGAAAAAAAAACAAATTGAAAAGATGTATGCTTCAAGCATGCCATACATGTCTATGTATTCAAAAAAAAAATGCACACAAAAGTGCTCCAACGAAAAGAAGTATGCTTCAAGCATGCCACCCTTGAAAAGAAGTATGCTGCAAGCATGCCACATGCAAAGAAGAATTGAAAGTGGAGTAATAGGTTGTTACATAAGACTGATTGCTCATCTAGATTTAAAGTTTGCCTCACTGTTAGGCTTTAACTTTTCATGATGATATCTCTTTGTGGTGTTTATAATCTGTTTAGTCATTGTTGAGATGTCTGTCATAAATTTAAATTGCTTAATCATTCTAAAAGACTTGTCTTGACTTTGCTATATGGTATATGATTTTATATGATCCAGATAGCTCTACTCAAAAAGATGGCTTGGTTAATTTACTAAATCAGTGCAAAATGACTTGGATAATCTACAAAGCTTCTTGATTTTTACTCTCATTGCTCCTTCTTAGAATGATTCTTTCTTTGATGCTTCTTGATGATTACATTGCCAAAGAGGGAGAAAAAATAAGAGAAATTTGCTTTGCTTCCCTTGTGTTGAGGGGGAGTTTTTCAGCTCCTTGTGTTAAGGGGGAGCTTTTTTGGCTTTTTGGCTTTTAGGCTTCAGTTCTTCACTTATATCTGTTTTGAAGCTTCTTCATTTTCCTATTACTCATTATGCAATCTTGAAATATTGTCAATGTATTCATCAAGGGGAGATTGTTAGACCATGTGGCGGGATCGGAATATTTTAGTGATGAATAATTGACAATGTTGGGTACCGATGTTATTTGAGGCGCAGCGTGTGTGGACTTATGTCGGTCAAGTTGAAAAGAACTTGTGCCGGAAAAGATGTGTTTCGGTCTTTGCATGTGCGGGGTAACTCTGAGGCGATCGTGGTCTACTGGCGGTGGCGGAGATGACTTGGTGCAAAGTCATGGTCCGGCGGGTCAAGGGTGCCGGAGGAGACGGCCGGGCTCGAGTTGGAGCGCGTGGAGATCAAAGCGGATGATGTGTGGTGGAGCTACGGATGTGTAGTCCGGAGGCTACGACACGTGATAATTTTAGGGTGTCTAAAATTGACCGATTGAATTTTGTAATATGGTGTTAAGCCATGTTTTGGGCCCTAGGATTATTGGGCCATAATGAGTGTTTAGTTGCCAACGCCGAAGGTATAAAAGGCCGCTTGAGAGATTAGGGTACGCGTGGTCTTGCGGAGGCGCCGCGGCTGGGAAAAAGCCGGCGACGGCGCTTTAGGCAATGTGCATGAACACAGCGGCGGCCGGGGCTTTTATGTATGCGGGACTTGCATGTTGTTTAGGCGGGGCGAGACGTTGAAGCAAGATCTATTCCTGTTGTGCCGTGGTTTTTGATGGTACGTGAGATAATCTAATAGTTGTGCTGCATGTTGATTGTTGTCCCGTCCATCGCTGTCTACTGCATGCACGACGTGAAGAGCGATTTCTTTCTTGCGTGTGTGCTAGCGGCAGCGTGTTTTCTAGATGTGACTGTTCCCTGCTAGCAGCGGCTCTGTGCTTTCGGCCGTGACTTGCAACGTGAGTTCTTTGGCTCTCGGTGAAATCAAGCAGCAGAATTTTTTTTAGGAGAGAGAAGAATGCTAGCAGTACGAATCACATCGAAGCTTTTGATTCACAGTAGGCCGACCGACTATATCATTTGTGCGTGTACTGCCTAAAAAATCTAAAGGGTTTAAGGACTTGGAATAGAGGTAGACAGCAACTTGGAATAGAGATCAGAAAGCGACGTCTTTATTTTTCTAATCTGCTACAGTAAAACGCGCAGTAGCTACAATGCATCACACTATTTGCTACAGTACAAAAGTTTGCAACAGTGACAGAAAGAATATTTTCCCTGGTTCCTTTTTGTGTTTTTATTGTGTTGGCAGGTTAGACAATACGAAGTTAGTAAATTTGTGAAAAAAGTTTTCACTGCGGATTACAATCATTCACCCCTCCGATTGTCATTAACGATCCTACAGCCAGTAGGACGACGACGAGCACAAGCCCGCGGTGGTCTCCTCCTCACCGAGGCTAGCGCGCCAAATGGAGGAGGAGGAGGAGGAGGCAGGGAGCAGCGACGAGCTCATCGTCATCCCACTGTCGCCCATGGCGAAGTGAAGTCAGGTGGCTTTGCTCGCTCCCTCAAGCGCACTAGGTGCAGTGCGTCGCGTTGAGGAAACGAGCAGCTTTAATTTGATTTGTAAAGCGCGAGGCTAAGCAAGGGACGAAGGCGGCAAGCACATGCGGTTTCGATCGGGTCAGACGGGCACGCGCGGCACAGGTACGCACACAGCCACCGGTGCTTCTGCGTGAAAATTTCCCAGAGTACGTGCGTCCGTGCGTGCGTGCAGAGCTGTGTGTACGTTGATCGCATGGTTCGCCAGTGGCGACGCGCGACGTGTCTAAAATTATGTGGCCGCGAGGGCGGGGATGTCCGGTCTGCTGCATGCCGGCCACGGCCTGCACGGCTGCTCAGCCTGCGCTCCACGCAGCCCACGCCATGGCCGAGTGGCTGAGCACCTCTGTCACTCACGCCCAAGTCAATTCGGCTGCAGCATGTATCGATTACATGTATGGCAGCATATTTGACCCACTTTGAATAGTACGGCTGCCCTTGTGTTTGTGGGCCATTGGCCCAGTGCATCTGTAGATTCTGTACGCATGATTGCACTGTACTACCATCCTACCCCTACCGCTCCCTTCGTGAATTTTGGTTGAATCAGCGGTGATGCACGGCCTTGTCAGTCCGCTTCTTCCCATCGGGCACGCAGCCCGTCACGCGACATACGCTATCTATCTTCATCCCAACTAAGGCGCGTGAGGAGCGGCCCAGCATCTTCCGCTGCCCGTCTGCAGCCCAGCTCCCCGTATCGCTCGTCACGCTCTCGTGCGGAAGGGGAGATCAAGGGTCTATTTCGCTTTACCGCAGTTTTTCGGAAAAATAGCTTTTGGCGGTGTTGAAACTTTGAAAGGCTGGATGGTTGAGCGGAAGATGTTTGGTATTTGACGGTATGGTTTTTAAGTAGACTGGTTGGAGCTTCTAAATTAAAAAATATCATAAATGCTCTTGAGATAAATGACGACAATTAACGAGAACTGACACCAATTGATGACAATTAATAAGAACTAATGATAATTAACACAATTAACGATAACTAACGTTAGTTGACGGCAATCAACGACAATGAGAATCTACATGTGCAATCCTTGCCGTTGGCTGTGCATGGAGCTTAGTGCTTGGCATGCTCCTTTTCTTGTATTAGTCCTTCAGTATTGAGGTACAGTGAACTAGTTACATACCATGCATTGCACAGAGATTAACATACACATACAAGACATATCCGCGCCCACATGGTCGGCGACAAAGACGGTGGGAGAGAGGAGAGGGGAGACGGAGCTCGTCATGGCGAATCTTGCCGAACCTAAGCTCGCCCCATCGGATCTCGCCAGATCCAAGTTCAAAGATCGCTCGGTGATGAAGGCGACGACTAGATCTAGGCATCCACCATCATGCCATGGCCGATCCGAGCATGCGCGCCACACCCCGTCGGATATGAGGAAAGCGGAGGAGGAGGGAAGCCGAGGGGAGGGAGTTGCTCGGGGCTAGAGGGCGGGGGAGGGAGTTGGTCGGGGGTGGCGGCGCCAAGGGAGGAGGCCGGTCGGGGGAGGGAGGCGATGTGCGGGAGGCCTCCTCGCGCAACTAGGGTTTGGGTCCGGTGGGGAATGGGGATAGAGGGGGTGGTATTTGGGTTTTATATACGTGGTAGAAGGGGGATAAAATTTTCCAACTCTACAGGTAAACTAGGAACCCCATCCCACTGAAGCCGTAAGAAGTTGCCCCAGAGCGGCATCCGGCTTCTGACTTTCTCACGTTGAAAGCGGCTTCCAACCTTTCCAAAAGCAGCAGGAGAAAACCGCTCGTTTGAGATGACTTTCGGCTTTTCTGAGCGTAAAGTTGAAGAAGAAGCCGTCCCAAATAGGCCCCCAAGTCAAAACCGAGCCATGGGAGTGCTCATGTGCGCGTTAGCCGGGGCATCAAGTACCAATAATTGTTACAACGTCATATTGTCATCAGAAGAAAGAATCAATGCATGGTTAACACAAGAGTGACCACCACAACAAAAGGCACAGAAGATATTTCGAAACATGCAAAATAATGTGTAAATCGCAGTACCAAGCAAAGAGTATATAGATTTGGTTCCAAATGAAATCACCGATAAGTTTTGTTGCCAGCCTGGAGAAGGTGAGATGACGTTGCTGTCGTCGTCCCACGTCCAGGTCTGCAGAAATGTAACACTGCTGGAATACCTCATCTCCTTGATCCCGACAAGAAGGAAATGCACCAGGCATTATACATTTGCATTGTTCGACTTAACAAGGATATTAAACTAGTTCGAGCTCCCGTATTAAATGACATAATCTTCGACTTACAAGAGTAGATGATGCACATATTGCATATGAAAGAGAACTGTGTCTGCATCACGCAAGAGTAAGCCAGATCTATTTTTTTGCTTCGATTCATTCCAGGTTAAAAATGGAATGCATACTAGGTTTTGAAAAGATATCTGATTAGGATATTCTCCACTAAAAGGACAATATCCATGTCTTTATAATGTGGTAAGGAGAAATGATGGTACAAGAGCAAATATCCCGAGATTGGCTCCTTTAAATATTTCTTTTAGAGACCTATTATTGGGCCTAAGTTACATGTTTGAATGAGTTAATTTTGAGAATTTCTAAATTACAATTAAGTTCTCAAAAGGATGTCTTTAGGTGGAATTTGAATAAGTCCGACTTTTCTGCAGTCTTTATACGAGGCTCTAATTAGCAATTTTCAAGCACCCATTAGGATTTTCCTTTGGCTAATTAAAATTTTATTAAAAGTGAAAATATTCCTATGGTATCTCAAAAGAGGGTAGTATTAACTAAAGATAACATACTTAAAAGAAATTGGAGGAAAAGCAAATAATGTTGTTTTTGTATTAAAGAGAAAATAATTCAACATATTTTTATTGATCGCTCATTTGCACGCCTTGCATGGTTGGTTGTTTAATGTGCGTTTAATTTATCTCCCCGTGAGCATAGCAAACATATTTGGAAATCGCTAGCCGGTATTCCAAAGGATTTAAAGTCACAACTCTTGGTGGAGCTAGTGCCTTATGTTGGTCTATTTGGTCATGTCGAAATGATGCTGTTTTTAACAAAAAGATTATCACTAATCCCTTGCATGTTATCTTATTGAGTTTGTACTAGCTGAGTGCTTGAGCAAATTTATATAAATTGCCCCAGAAGGAGTACATGTTGGCTAAAAGCCTAAGGCTGGAGTTTGCGACGAAACAGATCCTCAATTTTTATGGGTGGCGGCTTAGTCACAGGATTTATAATGATTGAGTTTAATTTTTATTCGTCTTTTGGTTGTAAGGCTTCAAACTATTTTTAATAGCGTTGGTTATTTTGGTACTTTTGTCTCTTTAATAAAATGAGTTGTGTGCATCCTTCATACAGAGGCTGAGGGAGATTTTTTTTCTCTTCCATTATCTTAAAAAAAGAGTAAGCCCGATCTTACAACCATGAATAAGGGGCAATATAATTAGGACTACCTTTGATTTTGACAAAGCTGCAGCACCAGCGATGGGACGGGCACAATAGGCCATCACCATGGTTGTCCTCAGGCAACAGGATTAGCGAAGGGGCTGCGACTGTGGTATGGATAGAGGTGTTCATGGATGGCCTGGCTCGGCGGCCCGGTTCGAGTCATTTCGGGCCGGGCTTGGGACTCAGTTTTTAGCCCAAAAGCCCGAGAAATAGGATTTAAAAATAAAAACATTTATTTAATTCTGAAAATAAATTAAATATTATTTTTTCTTCCAAAAAATGATTAAAATAATGTTTTTATATGAAAAAACTGATTTTTGGGCCGGGCTGGACCGTGCTCGGGCCTATCCATTTGAGGTCAGGCTTTTCAAGCTTGGCCTGAAGCCCGGACCGGCCCGGGCGTTTGAACACCTCTAGGTATGGATAGCCTTGGTTGGCATGTAAATTACAGGTATGGTCAAGATAACTTGTACGATAAGCAAGAAAAATGTTAGTTAGAAAGATAACTCACGGTTTTGACCAGTTAGGCTCGTACTTGGCGGTGGAAACCAGATCTGAAAGGGGGACGGTGTGGAGAAAAAACTATGAGCTTATGAAAGCGCAGAAAAAACTGAGTTTATGAAAGCGCAAAAAAAACTTTTGCATCACAGCCATGGGCGGGAATTTCGCCTGCATCCGCATCAGCCACGTGCAGCTCCCGCACGCACCCCACGTTGCTCGTTGCAGCCACCGCCCATTGCTGCACCTACGCCCACAACAAATAATCTGAGCCGCCGTGCGTGCCTATTGTGGTAGAGATGGACACTTGCATGAATTTTGTTTTAGACGTGTTAAGAAAGAGAAAAAGGAAAGATTGAATGCTTTACGACAAAAACGTGCATCTTCTTTTGTTGTTCCTAGAGCTAATGCAAAAGCTAGGTTTGTAGATAACTTTTATGATGATTTTCAATCTGTTTCACGTGCTGGTTTGGGTTACAATTCAAATAATGTTTATTCAAAGATTGCACGCATTTCAAGGGGCAATTAGACAGCTTCTTTTGGCATTCGATCGCTCACGCATACATGTTTCGGTTCTAGTTTTGTTGCACTGCTCATCGTATATCTCAAGATCGGATTCCTAAATCTTATTTCACTAACCCCGATCGTGAGACCGATGTTTCTGTGATGTGATGTAAGAACAAATGACGAGGCTGGAGAACATGAGTTTGTTTTGGTTTCAGTCTTTTACGTCATTACTTGATTGGAACACCTGATAGTTCTTCACTTTCTTTGATGGCTTCCATGAGATTTCACTTTATGAGAGACCATGTGGAAAAGGTAATGTTGCTCTACACCTTGTTAAGTTTGAGTTTTGATTTGCTCTTTGCAAAGTGAGTTGGGTGTGTTGCATCTTATGGGCTTATTGTGAGGGGAGCTTATGGTTTAACAATTCGAAGCTTTGTTTATTATACTTGTCAAACAATTCTTCAAGTCCAAGCCATTGAAATCAAATGAGTTGTAGAGCCTTCTTTATTCATATTTTTTCATGTGCTGTGTAGCTGTGTTCTTGATCGGTTATAATTAATTTGCTATATTAGAACTAAAGCATGACATGGCTGAAAACTTTGACTCGATTGATTATTGTTATCACTTTGTGATGTTCATCGAAAAGGATGAGCTTGTTTGTGATTCTTATTTTAAATCTTGGATTTGAAGCAAGTATGTCTCTCATTACAATCCTACTATACTCACTCAATTTGGCATGTTATAATATATAAAAAAAAATTGAAAAAAAAACAAATTGAAAAGATGTATGCTTCAAGCATGCCATACATGTCTATGTATTCAAAAAAATGCACACAAAAGTGCTCCAACGAAAAGAAGTATGCTTCAAGCATGCCACCCTTGAAAAGAAGTATGCTGCAAGCATGCCACATGCAAAGAAGAATTGAAAGTGGAGTAATAGGTTGTTACATAAGACTGATTGCTCATCTAGATTTAAAGTTTGCCTCATCGTTAGGCTTTAACTTTTCATGATGATATCTCTTTGTGGTGTTTATAATCTGTTTAGTCATTGTTGAGATGTCTGTCATAAATTTAAATTGCTTAATCATTCTAAAAGACTTGTCTTGACTTTGCTATATGGTATATGATTTTATATGATCCAGATAGCTCTACTCAAAAAGATGGCTTGGTTAATTTACTAAATCAGTGCAAAATGACTTGGATAATCTACAAAGCTTCTTGATTTTTACTCTCATTGCTCCTTCTTAGAATGATTCTTTCTTTGATGCTTCTTGATGATTACATTGCCAAAGAGGAGAAAAATAAGAGAAATTTGCTTTGCTTCCCTTGTGTTGAGGGGGAGTTTTTCAGCTCCTTGTGTTAAGGGGGAGCTTTTTTGGCTTTTTGGCTTTTAGGCTTGATTCTTCACTTATATCTGCTTTGAAGCTTCTTCATTTTCCTATTACTCATTATGCAATCTTGAAATATTGTCAATGTATTCATCAAGGGAGATTGTTAGACCATGTGGCCGTGGATCGAATATTTTAGTGATGAATAATTGACAATGTTGGGTACTCGATGTTATTTGAGGCGTGTGCGTGTGTGGACTTATGTCGGTCAAGTTGAAAAGAACTTGTGCCGGAAAAGATGTGTTTCGGTCTTTGCATGTGCGGGGTAACTCGGAGGCGATCGTGGTCTACTGCGGTGGCGGGAGATGACTTGGTGCAAAGTCATGGTCCAAGGGTCAAGGGTGCCGAGGAGAGCGGTCGGGCTCGAGTTGGAGCGCGTGGAGATCAAAGCTGGATGATGTGTGGTGGAGCTACGGATGTGTAGTCCGGAGGCTACGACACGTGATAATTTTAGGGTGTCTAAAATTGGACTGGATTGAATTTTGTAATATGGTGTTAAGCCATGTTTTGGGCCCTAGGATTATTGGGCCATAATGAGTGTTTAGTTGCCAACGCTGGAAGGTATAAAAGGCCAGCGGCTTGAGAGATTAGGGTACGCGTGGTCTTGCAGGAGGCGCTGCTTGCGGCTGGGAAAAACTGCTGGCGACGGCGCTTTTGTTTAGGCAGCTGTGCATGAACACAGCGGCGGCCGGGGCTTTTATGTATGCGGGACTTGCATGTTGTTTAGGCGGGCGAGACGTTGAAGCAAGATCTATTCTGTTGTGCCGTGGTTTTGATGGTACGTGAGATAATCTAATAGTTGTGCCGCATGTTGATTGTTGTCCGCCCATCGCCGTTTCATCGCATGCACGACGTGAAGAGCGATTTCTTTCTTGCGTGTGTGCTAGCGCAGCGCGTGTTTTCTAGATGTGATTGTTCCTCGCTAGCGCTGCTCGTGCTTTCGGCCGTGACTTGCAACGTGAGTTCTTTGGCTCGGTGAAATCAAGCGGCAGAATTTTTTTAGAGAGAGAAGAATGCTAGCAGTACGAATCACATCGAAGCTTTTGATTCACAGTAGGCCGACCGACTATATCATTTGTGCGTGTACTGCCTAAAAAATCTAAAGGGTTTAAGGACTTGGAATAGAGGTAGACAGCAACTTGGAATAGAGATCAGAAAGCGACGTCTTTATTTTTCTAATCTGCTACAGTAAAACGCGCAGTAGCTACAATGCATCACACTATTTGCTACAGTACAAAAGTTTGCAACAGTGACAGAAAGAATATTTTCCCTGGTTCCTTTTTGTGTTTTTATTGTGTTGGCAGGTTAGACAATACGAAGTTAGTAAATTTGTGAAAAAAGTTTTCACTGCGGATTACAATCATTCACCCCCCCTCTGATTGTCATTAACGATCCTACAGCGAGTAGGACGACGACGAGAGCACAAGCCCCGCGGTGGTCTCCTCCTCAGCTGAGGCTAGCGCGGCGGCCAAATGGAGGAGGAGGAGGAGGAGGCAGGGGAGCAGCGACGAGCTCATCGTCATCCCACTGTCGCCCATGGCGAAGTGAAGTCAGGTGGCTTTTGCTCGCTCCCTCAAGCGCACTAGGGTGCAGTGCGTCGCGTTGAGGAAACGAGCAGCTTTTAATTTGATTTGTAAAGCGCGAGGCTAAGCAAGGGACGAAGGCGGCAAGCACATGCGGTTTCGATCGGGTCAGACGGGCACGCGCGGCACAGGTACGCACACAGCCACCGGTGCTTCTGCGTGAAAATTTCCCAGAGTACGTGCGTCCGTGCGTGCGTGCAGAGCTGTGTGTACGTTGATCGCATGGTTCGCCAGTGGCGACGCGCGACGTGTCTAAAATTATGTGGCCGCGAGGGCGGGGATGTCCGGTCTGCTGCATGCCGGCCACGGCCTGCACGGCTGCTCAGCCTGCGCTCCACGCAGCCCACGCCATGGCCGAGTGGCTGAGCACCTCTGTCACTCACGCCCAAGTCAATTCGGCTGCAGCATGTATCGATTACATGTATGGCAGCATATTTGACCCACTTTGAATAGTACGGCTGCCCTTGTGTTTGTGGGCCATTGGCCCAGTGCATCTGTAGATTCTGTACGCATGATTGCACTGTACTACCATCCTACCCCTACCGCTCCCTTCGTGAATTTTGGTTGAATCAGCGGTGATGCACGGCCTTGTCAGTCCGCTTCTTCCCATCGGGCACGCAGCCCGTCATGCGACATACGCTATCTATCTTCATCCCAACTAAGGCGCGTGAGGAGCGGCCCAGCATCTTCCGCTGCCCGTCTGCAGCCCAGCTCCCGTATCGCTCGTCACGCTCTCGTGCGGAAGGGGAGATCAAGGGTCTATTTCGCTTTACCGCAGTTTTTCGGAAAAATAGCTTTTGGCGGTGTTGAAACTTTGAAAGGCCGGATGGTTGAGCGGAAGATGTTTGGTATTTGACGGTATGGTTTTTAGCTAGGTAGACTGGTTGGAGTTTCTAAGTTGAAAAATGTTCTAAATGCCCTTGAGATAAATGGCAACAATTAACGAACTAACGATAATTAATGACAAATAACACCAATTGGTGATAATTAATGAGAACTGATGACAATTAACACAATTAACGATAACTAACGTTAGTTGACGGCAATTAACGACAATGAGAATCTACATGTGCAATCCTTGCCGTTGGCTGTGCATGGAGCTTAGCAAGCTCCTTTTCTTGTATTAGTCCTTCAGTATTGAGGTACAGTGAACTAGTTACATACCATGCATTGTACAGAGATTAACATACATACAAGACATATCCGCGCCCACATGGTGGCGACAAAGACGGTGGGAGAGAGGAGAGGGAGACGGAGCTCGTCATGGCGAATCTTGCCGAACCTAAGCTCGGCCCCATCGGATCTCGCCAGATCAAGTTCAAAGATCGTCGGTGATGAAGGCGACGACTAGATCTAGGCATCCACCATCATGCCATGGCGGATCCGAGCATGCGGCGCCACACCCCGTCGGATATGAGGAAAGCGGGAGGAGGAGGGAAGCCAGAGGGGGAGGGAGTTGCTCGGGGCTAGAGGGCGGGGGAGGGAGTTGGTCGGGGGTGGCGGCGCCAAGGGAGGAGGCTGGTCAGAAGGGGAGGGAGGCGATGTGCGGGAGGCCTCCTCGCGCAACTAGGGTTTGGGTCCGGTGGGGAATGGGGATAGAGGGGGTGGTATTTGGGTTTTATATACGTGGTAGAAGGGGGATAAAATTTTCCAACTCTACAGGTAAACTAGGAACCCCATCCCACTGAAGCCGTAAGAAGTTGCCCCAGAGCGGCATCCGGCTTCTGACTTTCTCACGTTGAAAGCGGCTTCCAACCTTTCCAAAAGCAGCAGGAGAAAACCGCTCGTTTGAG
This sequence comes from Ampelocalamus luodianensis, assembly GCA_036346255.1. Lineage (NCBI taxonomy): Eukaryota > Viridiplantae > Streptophyta > Magnoliopsida > Poales > Poaceae > Ampelocalamus > Ampelocalamus luodianensis. The sequence goes on from CM070625.1 coordinate 28,156,729, forward strand.
ATGACTTTCGGCTTTTCTGAGCGTAAAGTTGAAGAAGAAGCCGTCCCAAATAGGCCCCAAGTCAAAACCGAGCCATGGGAGTGCTCATGTGCGCGTTAGCCGGGGCACGTGGCTGGCATTGTCGTGCTGCAGCACTGCCGTGCTGGCCTGCTACTGCCGCTCCGCACCGCCAGCCATCGCACACTCGTCACTCATGCATCGCAGCTGAGCACCTCTGTCATAGTCCCATGTCGTTCTTGCTGCAGCCATGATCGTTCATTACTGGCATATCTGTACCTACAGCTCCCTATCGCCTGCTGACTGTGAGCGGCATGCCCGCTTTGTATGTCGTCCCTGTGCTTGTGAGCATGCACCAGTCCTGTATTTCTGTCTACGTAGGCTGATGCTGCCTGTCACGCTCCTTCCATCTGGCTGCAGCTCGCTGATGACGGCATCGTAGCATCTTCGATCACAGGTTAGGCCGCATGTTCCTGTCATGCTCGTTCACTAGCCGCGAAGCATTCGTATTGCGTTGCGTGCAGGGAGTTAGTCTATTCGTTTACGCTCTCGTATTGCGGCAATAAGTGAATCGATTAATGGATTTCGATGTTAATGACGCTATTCTTGGATTTTGACAAAGCTGCAGCACCAGCGATGGGATGGGCACAATAGGCCATCACCATGGTTGTCCTCAGGCAGCAGGATTAGCGAAGGGGCTGCGACGATGGTATGGATAGAGGTGTTCATGGATGGCCTGGCTCGACGGTCCGGTTCGAGTCATTTCGGGCCGGGCTTGGGACTCAGTTTTCGGCCCGGGCGTTTGAACACCTCTAGGTATGGATAGCCTTGGTTGGCATGTAAATTACAGGTATGGTCAAGATAACTTGTATGATAAGCAAGAAAAATGCCAGTTAGAAAGATAACTCACGGTTTTGACCAGTTAGGCTCGTACTTGGCGGTGGAAACCAGATCTGAAAGGGGGACGGTGTGGAGAAAAAACTATGAGCTTATGAAAGCGCAGAAAAAACTGAGTTTATGAAAGCGCAAAAAAAAACTTTTGCATCACAGCCATGGGCGGGAATTTCGCCTGCATCCGCATCAGCCACGTGAAGCTCCCACACGCACCCCACATTGCTCGTTGCAGCCACCGCCCATTGCTACACCTATGGCCACAACAAATAATCTGAGCCGCTGTGCGTGCCTAATGCAAGAAGAAAGATGTTGGGCTTTGTCCCTCCACATGGAGGCGATGAGGACCCCAACTGCAGCCCACAAGACCAGTGCTTGTGGTCTGTTGCCCATGTGGCCATGTCTCAGTTGATCCAGTGGTTGTTCTGAGAGAGCAAGAGAGAGTAGCACATGACACACAACCAGAGAGAAGAGAAGAGAGGAGGACATGCAAGTGAAGATCTGTCCAGCATGGTGGCTCTTGCCCAATCTATTAAAGCTCATGGTTGGAAGCTTAAACATGGTTGGATAGGCTCCAAACTTGGTGAGTTCGTTCTACACATACAGAACTTCGATTTGGTCAGTTGGTTTGAGGATTGGTTGATTAGGGCACCGGATTTGAGAGATGTTTATTCAGTTCGGGTTGCAGTGAACTCAGAGGTGCGCAGTCTTGGTAGTTGATCAGTATGAGGGGTCAAATGGTGTCGGATTGAGCTAAAATGTGGACAAAATGTTAAGAACTCATTGAAATACATTCCTGCTAAGTTTCATGCAATTTCGCTCAGTGGTTTGCAAGATATGGACTGAAGACCGAAGTGGACAGAAATAACCCTACTTCTAGTTATCTTTTGTCAATTGTGGTAGTTGTTGTTGCTGATGATGCCAAGTTTGTAACTTGATGATGATGTTGCTGCTGTTGTAATCTCTAGAGGTTCTAGAAAAGACTCCATTGTATCTATTGTTGATAATAGTGGAAGTTTGGAGTGTACCCCGTGTTTTTTCACTCCTCACCTTGTGGAGGTTTTTTCCATGTAAATCATTGTGTCAATTGTGCATATTGATTTGTTAATTCCGTTGCTAACTTGTTGGTTGAAGCTATCCTCAAAGTTCACTACAAGATAAGGGGTAGGATTGTGCATATTTGTCATGTTGGTGAATTTGTGATTGCATTGTTGATGTTCAGCCCCAACACAAGAAAGCAGGTGAGCTCCTCGCTAGCAGCATCAAGCTGAGCTGGTCCTATACTCCAAACGCAACCATTTCTTTTGGCATCAAGATGGAGGTGGAAGAAGATAAGTTTAGGGGCTGACATGTTGGTCCCAACAATTCATTTAGCTAACTCATCACATGCGCCGTTGACTGGTTGCCACATTAACACTCATATGCTTACAAGGCTTCCATGTCAGCTTAAAACCTGGGTTGTTTATGCTAGAATTGGGCTCATAAGAATAAAAGCTTATTCATTCCTGAAATTCCAAAGCATGCATAGTTTAGTTTCATATTGGTGGAAAAATAATTTATAAGGTGGAGTCCTTGCCACCCTATAGAACATGTGACACACGGCATGTGGCGACATGCGGAGGACTATAGCTAAAGTCACACACGCACGCACATGCGTATTTTCGCGTGGCAATCGCGTGACTTGTGACGCGCGAATGTGAACCTAGTCGTTTTCTTTTGCTAATCGTGCATTTCTCTCTATCGAAATAAAGTGGTCGAAAACAGTGTTCGAAAAATAGTGGTCGGATCTATAGACCAGTGTGGTCGAAATACACGGATCGAAGTTGTAGTCCAATGGTTGAAGTTGTAGACCAGTGTGTAATTAGGATCTGATAAACACTACTTAATTATCATTAATTGGTTTGAAATTAACAGTTACTAGTGGTTTAATATATGCTTTATTATGCTGTTACTAGAGAGTAATTGTCTCGACCCTTAAAAGATCTAGAGACGTCCAGATCTGAGATCGATTGATTCACTTCTATTTTCTTCTTCTTCCTCTCTGTTCTACTGTGTTAGAGGGTTGTGCTGTCAAACCAAGACATCCCTTCTCCTCAGCGTGCATCGGGGAGGAGGGTGAATAGGTATTTTCGAACCATTGTCGCAGAGTTCACTTACACAGGGCGGCAATAAGGTTTTTGGGTAGCGCATCTGCGTGACCGCTCGCTTCACTGCTACATCTACTGTAACACCCCAGCCCGACATGAGCCTGGAATGCTACTAAACAGAACACTAATAATTCTAATCAAGGCAAATTTAGTAAATTTCGGCAGAACCTCCCTTGTAAAGTTAATTACACGGAGGTTCCAACACAAATATGATTCATAATTTAACTAAACTATCATCCAGAGACATCAAAAGATAATCAAATATATGCTAAGTATCTCGCAATCCAACAGAGCATAAAGTTCCACTACTCATCATTATTACACTTAGACCACTGCAAGAAACAAGACATAATAAACCTTGAGCATCTTGCCCAAATTACTAAAAAAACAATTACGATCTGAAGATCATCCGACTTTATTTAATTCATGTGGCATGTGTGCATCTAACAAACTACTTTCCCCCATGCATGTCGTTCTTGGCTCGGGTACCTAAAACAACAATAAAAGCAAGAGTAAGTCCACGACTCAAGAAGTCTGAATAAAAGTTATAACATCTGCATCCATATATAGAAGATCAACAATAACACATCTCACATGCAAATGCAATGCTCAAGGATCCTTTATCTTTATCTTTACGTGTGCATTACACGTGTCTGAGTATGCAACCGCCGCCGCATACCCATGCTCATGCGCGCACGCACAGGACCAATTGCCCATTACTCCGCAAGTAATGGGGACCTCAACCCACACTCCACGAGTGTGGGGATCTCGGCCCGTCACACTCATGGCGGGATCTCAAGGAAGACATACTTGGTCACCACGTGACCAAGCCTCAACATGATCTCAATATGCACATGCTCACCATTTAATCATCATCAATTCACCACAAGACAATAACATCATACGACAATAGAGCATAGACATATTTGAAGCATCCACCAATCTTAAACCAACAACATGCCAACAATCTCACTATGCTATCACATATCGAAAAAGCACACACACATGACCAAGCAATCACAACCAAGAATCAAACAATGCACTTGCCTCAACCGTGCGGGAACGAAGAACGCGAAGAGGGTGCCGCCTCCGGAACCAGTTCCCCACCTAAACATTCAATTAAGAAATGCTAAGACAGTAATAGAGGACTGCTCAAACCATAAAAGTAAACACGGACTCACAGAAGTTCCTTTAGCGCGAACCCAGCCCCAACTTCTAGATGTCGCTTTGTCCCCCTGTGGACAGTCATGTTCTAAAATTCATATCTTTTCGTACAGGGGTCCAAATTAGGTGTTCTTGGACTTCATTGAAAGGTTATCAAATTTCCCAATTAAACCTAGTTGGTGAACCTCCCTGATTCGGCCATCTAAAATCACTTTTAAGCTGTTTAACAAAACATCGATTTCACGTCAGACTTTCTGGACAGATCACTAAAACTAACATAACTTTTAGCTCGTTCATCCACATTTCGCGTTCTTGTGCTTCCCTGAAAGCTACGACAGTTATCTACAACTTTCGTTATACTGAGATCCTCTAATTCTCTCTTTAACTTATCGCACAAGTCAAATTACTAAAACCTGTCAAAACACTGACTGATTCGCAGGACAGTCGCACTAATAAATTCATAACTTTTGCTACAGAGGTCCAAATAATATGATCTAGCACTTCATCGAAAGATATTGACGTCCTCTACAATTCTCTAGGAGAAGTCCAAGACCGAATCCACACCTAACTACATCAAAACGTCTGAATAACGCGATCTGTCCTGAGGAGACAGAAATACCGACATTGCTACAACAATCAAAAGATGCATCTACTCGGGGGAAAAATGGGTATTACCCTTGACGAAACACCGCCGGACGCGAAGAACTCCCAGCGCAAGCCACGATCTCTCCCTCCCCCTCTCCTCTTCTTCTTCTTCTCCTTCTTCTTGGCCAAATGATCTCCCAGGCGATCCTCCGTCTTCCTCCTCGACACCGGCAACAGGGGAGCACTTCCTTGGACAGCAGCAGGGGTGGAGCAGCAGGGAGTGGCGTGGGAGGGCAGGGATGGCGCAGGGAGGAGAGGAGGTGGGGCGGCCAAAGGGGGAGGAAGGTGGAGGGGTGCGGCCAAAGGGGGAGGAAGGAGGCGGCTAGGGTTTGGGGGGGGGGGGAAGTGGTGCCTCCCCCTCCCTTGGCCGGCCACCAAGAGGCCTCATGGTCCAAGGCCCAGGCCCAGGTTGCCATAAAAACACTGATTTCCCCCTCTCTAACTGCGAAATTATACATTTTCTATTTGGTCCTTCGTCAATTCAGATAACTCTCTCCCGATTGTTTATTCTCTCCCGGTTAATTTCTTTCGTATACTTTTGGGGTATTACATTCTACCCCCCTTAAACGGAATTCGACCCCGAATTCTAATCTTGCTTAACTTGCTAATGTCACCACTTACCTGTTGTGATCAATACCACATACAGCTCGCGCATGTGAGACACCAATTCACTATTCGCTTCACTCTCGGACTTATGGGACCACATCACATTGACGGATAACCAAAACTAACGTCTTTCACCTCAACACTAGCCTTGATTTTTGCAGGTACACTTAACACACAGGACTCAGAGGTAAGGTTTTACTCGATGGCCAACAGCTCTAACAAAATCTCAAGCTCCCGATCTCAGGTGTTCTCTCAGCACCGAAATGTACAAGACATTGTGTACTCCTCGCAAGTACTCGAGAAGGTACTAGCGATACGCCAATCTACAAATTCCCAAGACTGAGGAACCTATCCAACACACCTTTGGCTAAACTTTCTTTTTGTTACCGAACTACACCGTCAGCACAAAATACATGGAACTCTTGTTCCAACACTCAGCCGATCACTTTATCTACGCAAGCAACATCTCCTTTAACAAGGGACACACAAAGAACTCGCCTATCGACTCACTAATCCGAAAAACTCAATCGAAAAACAAAGGAGTCAAAATGCATCCAACCCAAAGTCATCTTTTCTTAGAAAAGCCCAATCCAAAAACAATGGATTTACCACGAAATCTTTTCCATTTTCCAAATAGGCAGTTTAGAAATAAATGCCACACAAGCCAAAAGCGAAATCACTCGAAAAACCAGTTTAACCATTTTTTTAACTGAAAGGAATCACACATACCGGCAAGAACCAACTCAATTTGTAATTGACATCCGTCATAGCCACATAGTTCAAGTGAGAACCAAGAAAACATCTCACTATCCAAGATCGCACCATTTACCACAATCTTTCTTTTAAGAATTCTACTTTCTCTTGGACCATAGGATCCCAGATCATCGCATAACACATTAATTCATTTCTCTTAAATTGGCAACCTCAAACCTATGCTCTACCAAACACAAAGTCCACATTTATGCAGGGAGATTCTTCCAATCCACAATATCGTACTCTAGCCAACTTCCCTACCGAATGAGTTACTTGTCAAAATAATTTCCAACACAGCTCAATATAGATTTCACCCACTGTCACATCCCTTAATCCGTTAAGGATGAACAATTTGAAATTCACATCACACACTCTCATATGCTAGCCTCAAAGGATACTATCGATGATCATCCCACTACTCGGAATCCACTCTTATTCTACCACTTCTACACATAATCATTAGCATCCAAGGTTCTAACCTAAGAATGCAAAACCCAAAACCAACCTCGAAGTCTCCTACAATGAATTTCTGGTATGATTCATAGGAAATCCTCAAATTCGTTTACTAAAATCTCACATAGCTCAACAATAACCTCAATCATTAACATCTATGTTTCTCACTAATGAAGTAACCGTCCCAAGGCGATTTATTTCACAGGTTTTAGACCTTCTCTAATCCATACCAATCCAATTCAGTTACACAACCACAATATACCCGTTCGCAGAACCCTAACTGATTGACCAAGATTCAAACATACCCAATCACTGACGTCAATAAATAAATATATCCTTTGACCAAGACATCCTTAGAAATAATTTAACTCCCATAGGGTTACTTACTGAGGCCGAGTAATGCCTGATAAAAGCTCAACAATTCCTGCTATCCCACTAATTAGCATGACACTTAGGTTCCTCCACACCGCTACTCTCATTAAACTTCACCACCACAACACTTCTGCACAATCATTCTAAGTATCCAATTGCGATATTCTGATAAGTTCATCAGGAGTCCATAATTTTGATAATCCCAATATTCCAACATGGACAAAGGTTACTGGATCATAATTCGTCATAGGTTTCACTAATTGTAATACTAATCACTTTTATCTCATCGACATCTTTCCATTTAAATAGAATTCTCTCCGGGTGTTTTAAATCGAAACCAATTCACTTTATACTGCTTTTCAAATAGATTGGTTCCCGAAAAACCTCAACAAATTCCAAATACTTGACCACCTCCAACCAATCACCACATTACTCTTTATAACACTTGACAACACAACTTGGTTAATACCTTACTCAAAAGGAAGAAATAAAAAGATACAAGGCTCAACGCACAAGAAATCGTGGCTCCTCGAAGCAAGCACGAGACCAATAGAAACAGTCAAATAGTAGTGATCTCAGAAAACAAAATACGAGTCCACAGTCGAGGGAACAAGTCCCACATGAAGAATTTTTCCACCTCCATAAATCTTAATAAAACATTGCTATGCAATCCCAAGAAACTCTTAAGTCTTTGATTACAACATTACTTGCCAAACCAAACAAGAGATGGCTTTAATACCAAATCACATTCATCACTTCAGAACCAAACAGAACCTTTCCATATGTCATATTGCTCAACTAATTTCATCTACTACATAAATCATGAACCCCCAAAAGATCACGAATACAAAACTCCAAACATTTCATTTACCCGTTATTAAAACAATCAACTTACTTTCTCTCTAGAAGAATCATCACCACTCCAACGCGTCACAATCTCTTGTAGACCTTATTACTAACATCAAGAATAATTCACTCTTAACAAGGTTCGTTTTCATCAACCCTTCCTTTATAAAATCCCCAAAAGCTGACCAAACTGTTACATATCACTTTATCATCTTATCCTCAAATGAGAGTACACCAAATTCTTATAACTTCACTACAGCAACCACTTTTTTTTAATAACCTCACTACAACAACCATTTTTTTTTGAGGGAATCTACTACAAAATTTAAAAGATCACACCAAAACCCTTTCATCAAAGACATACTATTATCCGACAATTTCACCATCACACAAACACAAGTCACCTATTAAATCTCATCCTAAACCATTGATGATTATTCGATCTTAGACGAAATTGATGGTCCTTTCTCTATTTGCCTTCTCACGAGCAAAAATAAAGTCATCAAATAGCCAATTAAAGATAATTACATATTATCATCTATTAAGACAACGATCAAACACATCCTTATATTTCCCCTTCCTACATAGTTAGATTAATCCATTGAAACCAAATAGTCTAACAAGTTTAGTAAACTAACGACTCTAATGATGAACCTTTTCATCAAAGTTCCACACCTTTTTAATAACTCTATTGATTCCAATTAGGTTTAGCCATACCCTTAATCACAGTTCAACAAGAACTACTATATGGCACCATCAAATTAATCAACTTTCCTTCCAGTGATCTTAGTTAGGATCGATTATACACCACACTACAAACCTAACCTGATAATCCCTACCTTTTCCATTAATTGCTTTGATTATAACCCATCGCTTAACCAAGCCAAAACACTACTAAAAGGTTTACCAACTTCTTCCATAAAAAGAACCATCAAGCTTCAACATTCCAAATACCCAAGAGAGATACATTGAGTCAAAGCCTCCACGTATTACAGGACTTGCAAAAGGAAACTTTCATTATCCAAATCATCCAGCGAAATAAATAGGTCATGTTTCCTAGTAAGAAAGACGAAACCCCAATACAAAAGTCAGTATTGACAACTAACCAAGTCCACCAGCCACAAGAATAACTCAACAATAGGAAAAACAATAATTGCTTTAAGGGACAAGTTAAGCCAATGAAAACATATCAATCTTTCTCAAAGAAACCCATCCACTGCAATGAACTACTGACCCAGAGAAATTCATCAAATCCAACTGAACAAGAGTTAACCAAATTCAAATTCAAGGAAGAGAATAACTTCTCTAAAGATACTCACTTTCCACACCTGTGTTAAGATACCCGAGGTAACCACTTCCCTATTCTCATACCGCGAACGGTGGTGTAACCTGGTACAACACAGGGCCATAACCACGGCCTCAACCTCTCAACATGGGTTATCCCCACACGTAATAACCATAGCATTATGATATAGATATATCAAATTGTCTCATAACAGGAATCATCAATACAACTCAATAGAAGCGTAAATGCAATGCAGAAACCCAATCCCACCTATTGTGCTTAGTGTGTCAAAATTAATATTTCATTACCCACGGACCTACAGCCCGCTCTGATACCAACTGTAACACCCCAGCCCGACATGAGCCTGGAATGCTACTAAACAGAACACTAATAATTCTAATCAAGGCAAATTTAGTAAATTTCGGCAGAACCTCCCTTGTAAAGTTAATTACACGGAGGTTCCAACACAAATATGATTCATAATTTAACTAAACTATCATCCAGAGACATCAAAAGATAATCAAATATATGCTAAGTATCTCGCAATCCAACAGAGCATAAAGTTCCACTACTCATCATTATTACACTTAGACCACTGCAAGAAACAAGACATAATAAACCTTGAGCATCTTGCCCAAATTACTAAAAAAACAATTACGATCTGAAGATCATCCGACTTTATTTAATTCATGTGGCATGTGTGCATCTAACAAACTACTTTCCCCCATGCATGTCGTTCTTGGCTCGGGTACCTAAAACAACAATAAAAGCAAGAGTAAGTCCACAGACTCAGCAAGTACAGAATAAAAGTTATAACATCTGCATCCATATATAGAAGATCAACAATAACACATCTCACATGCAAATGCAATGCTCAAGGATCCTTTATCTTTATCTTTCTGTGTGCATTACACCGGTAATGCAGAGTATGCAACCGTCGCCGCATACCCATGCCTGTGCGCGCACGCACAAGGACCAATTGCCCATTACTCCGCAAGTAATGGGGACCTCAAGCCCACACTCCACGAGTGTGGGGATCTCGGGCCCGTCACACTCATGACGGGGATCTCAAAGGAAGACATACTTGGTCACCACGTGACCAAGCCTCAACATGATCTCAATATGCACATGCTCACCATTTAATCATCATCAATTCACCACAAGACAATAACATCATACGACAATAGAGTATAGACATATTTGAAGCATCCACCAATCTTAAACCAACAACATGCCAACAATCTCACTATGCTATCACATATCGAAAAAGCACACACACATGACCAAGCAATCACAACCAAGAATCAAACAATGCACTTGCCTCAACCGTGCGGGAACGAAGAACGCGAAGAGGGTGCGCCTCGAACCAGTTCCCACCTAAACATTCAATTAAGAAATGCTAAGACAGTAATAGAGGACTGCTCAAACCATAAAAGTAAACACGGACTCACAGAAGTTCCTTTAGCGCGAACCCAACCCCAACTTCTAGATGTCGCTTTGTCCCCCTGTGGACAGTCATGTTCTAAAATTCATATCTTTTCGTAAAGGGATCCAAATTAGGTGTTCTTGGACTTCATTGAAAGGTTATCAAATTTCCCAACTAAACCTAGTTGGTGAACCTCCCTGATTCGGCCATCTAAAATCACTTTTAAGCTGTTTAACAAAACATCGATTTCACGTTAGACTTTCTGGACAGATCACTAAAACTAACATAACGTTTAGCTCGTTCATCAAAATTTCGCGTTCTTGTGCTTCCCTGAAAGCTACGACAGTTATCTACAACTTTCGTTATACTGAGATCCTCTAATTCTCTCTTTAACTTATCGCACAAGTCCAATTACTAAAACCTGTCAAAACACTGACTGATTCGCAGGACAGTCGCACTAATAAATTCATAACTTTTGCTACAGAGGTCCAAATAATATGATCTATCACTTCATTGAAAGCTATTGACGTCCTCTACAATTCTCTAGGAGAAGTCCAAGACCGAATCCGCACCTAACTACATCAAAATGTCTGAATAACGCGATCTGTCCTGAGGAGACAGAAATACCGACATTGCTACAACAATCAAAAGATGCATCTACTCGGGGGAAAAATGGGTATTACCCTTGACGAAACACCGCCGGACGCGAAGAACTCCCAGCGCAAGCCACGATCTCTCCCTCCCCCTCTCCTTTTCTTCTTCTTCTCCTTCTTCTTGGCCAAATGATCTCCCGGGCGATCCTCCGTCTTCCTCCTCGACACCGGCAACGGGAGCACTTCCTTGGACAACAGCAGGGGAGGAGCAGCAGGGAGTGGCGTGGGAGGGCAGGGATGGCGCAGGGAGGAGAGGAGGTGGGGCGGCCAAAGGGGGAGAAAGGTGGAGGGGTGCAGCCAATGGGGGAGGAAGGAGGCGGCTAGGGTTTTGGGGGGGGGGGAAGTGGTGCCTCCCCCTCCCTTGGCCGGCCACCAAGAGGCCTCATGGGCCAAGGCCCAGGCCTAGGTTACCATAAAAACACTGATTCCCCCCTCTCTAACTGCGAAATTATACATTTTCTATTTGGTCCTTCGTCAATTCAGATAACTCTTTCCCGATTGTTTATTCTCTCCCGGTTAATTTCTTTCGTATACTTTTGGGGTATTACATCTACGTTCAGCACTACTTCGAGTCTGCGCTGCTTCTTATTCTTTATCAAGCTCGACTGTAAGTTGTTTGTGCGACCAAACTATTATGCTATAATCCTATTATTATGTATGTTTAGAAGTGCAATGAGTTGCCTGTTGTTTGTATTATTTTATGCATCTCTAGTTTTGTGTGATCTTTGCCTCATAATACGATCTGTAATTAAAATATTATCCATATTTCCAACAGTTTCATGTCGAGGGGGTAATTTGATTGGCTTTGAAAGTTGTGGGATGAACGTTAGATGATTTAGGAATTCAAGGTAATAAGACAACTCGAATAGTTCAAAAAGGGTAATATGTACTTTTTTCGTACTACATTACACTACTACATTTTTAGTGGAAATAGAAATTACAATAAATCGAGGCCTAAGCAGAATCGCCAGACACAAGAGATATTACACAACTAGGGACCGAATCAGGCCACATCATACGTCGGTGCCACCCGGTTATAGTCCACACCTTCCACCGATGGCAGTTGTTCCTACGCCCAGGACCCCGAAGCTGACCGCCGAATAATTTTTTAATTTGGCCTATGCTACCACCTTAATTACAAAAATAGCCCCCTTGCCCTCACAATTGCAAATCTGACCCCCTGCCGAGTGAGGAAGTACCAGAGGCTGACTCGTGGAACATTCCACACTTAGGGGCGTGGAAAGCTGGTGCGCAACACGAAAAATGGACGAGCGCAGGAAGCAGAAGCGCGACGTGGAAGGTGGCGGAGCCAGGCTGCTTCCGCACCACTAGAGCGCGGCAAGCAGGCAGTGGCCCTCTGCTCCACCCAAGCGCGGCAGGAGGCTTGCAAAAATTGCAAATCAAAAGAATTACACACTGCACAGTGCAAGCATTGAATGCTTGATTGCAAGCATTCCAGCAAGCATTGAATGCTGATTGCAAGCATTCCAGCGCACGAAGACCGGGAGAGCGTCTTGCTGCGCTCGGGTGGAGCGGAATGCCGCCGCCTGCTTACCTCGCTCCGGTGGCGCGGAAGCAGCCCGTGCCCGCTAATTTTGTGCTCGCTTGTTTTCCACGCTATGCACCAGTTTTCGTGCCTCCGAAGCGTGAAATGTTCCACGTGTCAGTCTCCGGTATTTTTGCACTCAGCAGAGGGTCAGATTTCTAATTTTGAGGGCAAAGGAGCTATTTTTGCAATTATGGTGACAGCACGGGGCCAAATTAAAAATTCCTGCCCGCCAACCGTGCCTCCTTCTGGGGACGACCATCCCCATGACAACCACTCGAGCTGCTATTCATAATCCATATCCTTTGCTTACTTGGTCCCTTTATTTCTTTGGTTCGTTGGTGCATGATGCCTCATTTGGCGCTTTGTTGCTAATTTGGTTGCTTATGCTGCACCACTAAGGTATCAATTCCATCTTTGTTGTGTGCATTGTTGAATTGTCTATGGTTTTGGATGCCTTTTTCTATTTATGCTGTTGTGGTTGTATTGTCTATTAATTTCTCCCTAAGTTCCTAGTCTGTTCCCTTTGTTTGGGGGCAATTGTTTGCTGTTGTTTGTTGGAATTGGGCCCATATGTGTAAAGACCCATTCATTCCAAAAATTTCAAAGCATGCAATGCCTTAGACCAGTGGTCTTAGATCAGGGTGGTCTAAGTCTTAGACTAGAGTGGTCGAAGCCTTAGACCTGGGGTCTTAGACCAGTGTGGTCAAAGTCTTAGACCAAGGGTCTTAGACCAGGGTGGTTGAAGTTTTAGACCAATGTGGTCGAAGTCTTAGACCAGGGTGGTCGAAGTCTTAGACCAAGGGTCTTAGACCAGGGTGGTTTAAGTTTTAGACCAGGGTGGTCTAAATCTTAGACCAATGGGGTCAAAACCTTAGACCAGTGTGGTCGAAGCCTTAGACCAATGTGGTTGGATCCAAAGACCATTATAGTCAAAATACACTAGCCAAAACTGTAGACCAGTGTGTAATCAGGATCTAATAAATATTGCTTAATTACCATTAATTAGTTTTGAATTAGTAGTTACTAGTGGTTTAATATGAGCTTTATTATGAGTAGTTACTAGAGAGTAATTAACTTGACCTCAAAAAGAGCTGGAGATGTCTAGACCAACAATGATTTTCGAAAAACACTTCCATTCTTCAATCTTCCTCTATATTCTTCTGTGCTGAAGAGTTGTACTGTCAAACTAAAGCTGTCCCTTCTCCTCGACATGCACCTTCTCATGGACTTGGGAGATCACTGATCATCCTATCGGGTGCAAACCTGTTGGATGCAAGTGGATCTATAAAAAGAGAATGGGGCTTGACAGTACTATTGATAAGTACAAGGCAAGACTTGTGGACAAGGGTTATATCCAGAAAAAGGTGAGGTTTACTTTGATACTTACTCTCCTGTTACCAGATTGACCACCATTCGAGTGCTCATTGCATTAGCTGCTTCCTATAGTCTTCACATACATCAAATGGATGTAAAGACAACTTTCCTTAATGGAGAGTTGGAGAAACAAATCTATATAGAGCAACTGGATGGTTTTGTGATTTCTGGACAGAAAAATAAGGTATGCAAATTAATCAAATCGTTGTATGGCCTAAAGCAAGCACCTAAACAATGGCATAAGAAGTTTGATAAAACGTTAACTTCTGCTGGTTTTACTGTGAATGAGGTAGATAAGTGTATATATTAGCATTGTGGTGGGGGTCATGGAGTGATTTTGTGTTTGTATGTCGATGACATACTAATCTTTTGGATAAACACTACTATTATTCACGAGATCAATTCTTTCTTATTTAGATGCTTTGATATGAAAGGCCTAGGAGATGCAGATGTTATTCTGAATATCAAATTGATCAAAAATAAGGATGGGATCACCTTAAACCAATCCCATTATGTTGAGAAAATCTTTAGTCGGTTCGGTTTTGAGAACTACAAGATTTTCCGAACTCCTTATGATGCTAGTGTTAAGCTTCGAAAGTATAAGGGATTAGACAAAAATCAATTGAATATTCACAAATTATTAGGTCCCTTATGTATCTATATGGTGCCATAAGACCAGACATATCATTTGCTGTGAGCAAATTAAGTCAGTTTACTTCTAACCTAGGAGATGATCACTAAGAGGCACTTGAGAGAGTGTTGCGCTACTTGAGAGGCACAACCTCATATGGAATTCACTATACTGGGTATCCATCTGTATTAGAAGGATATAGTGATTCAAATTGGATCTTTGATGCAAATGAGATCAAAGCTACAAATGGTTATGTCTTTACACTAGCAGGTGCTGCAGTATCATGGAGGTCGTGTAAACAAACCATATCGACAAGGTCAACCATGGAAGCAGAACTTGTAGCACTAGACACAGCTACTGTTGAGGCTGAATGGCTTAGAGAGCTTCTGTTGGACTTGCCACTGGTTGAGAAACCAATACCAGTAATCATAATGTACTGTGATAATCAAACAGTGTTGATTAAGGTTACAAGTACTAAGGATAACATGAAGTCCTCCAGACATGTGAAGCGTGAGGCTTAAATCGTCGAAAAAATTGAGGAGCTCGGGTGATTCACGTGAATTATATACACACTGAGAAAAATCTGGTAGACCCTTTCACAAAGGGGCTAACAAGGAAGGCGATTTCTGTTACATCTATGGACATGGGAATGAGGCCCATTGGAGTACTCAACAGTAACCCATTACCTTCTTGATCAGAGATCCTGTGACTTAGGTAATAGAAAAAACAAGTTGTTGTTTGAACAAGACAATACATTTTTTTAATAATATATGTACCCGTGTTCTACTAGACAAAGTACTCTCAACTGTATGGAAGGATGGCTTAAAGTCTTAATGTATTCTAGTGTCCAATGAGAAAAAAATGTATTAGTCTACATGATACCTAGAATGAATACACCTACTTGAGCTTAACTATGAGGTCGCAGTTCACGAGAATAGGGCATTATCTAGAAAGCTCATGAGCATATAAGGAAGCATGACCAAATAATACTCAATTTAGGCTTGGTTCTTTGATAACCTAGTATCAGTTGAGATTTCAAGTTAAATCTAATCATGAAAGACTGTGAATTCAAGGCATAGTCCATTTATCAGTTGTGAGAAGATGAATCTTGTTATTCTAGGTGCAACTTCAACTCGTACGAGACTTACACTGAAAGACTGGTATATCAACAACTCTTTAGCACAATAATCTTTATCATCCTTTTGTTCTGCTACTTACCATGGAATTGGTGGGGGATTGTTGGAATTGTGCCCATATGTGTAAAGACCCATTCATTCCTGAAATTCCAAAGCATGCAGTGCTTTAGACTAGTGGTCTTAGACCAGGGTGGTCTAATTCTTAGACTAGGGTGGTCAAAGCCTTAGACCAGTGGTCTTAGACCAGGGTGGTCGAGGTCTAAGACTAGGGTGGTCGAAGTCTTAGACTAGGGACCTTAGATCAGGGTGGTCGAAGCCTTAGACCAATATGATCAGATCCAAAAACCAGTGTGGACGAAATACACTGGTCGAAGCTGTAGACCAGTGTGTAATCAGGATCTAATAAACATTACTTAATTACTATTAATTAGTTTTGAATTAGCAGTTACCAGTGGTTTAATATGAGCTTTATTAAGAGCAATTACTAGGGAGTAATTGACTCGACCTCAAAAAGAGCTGGAGACGTCTAGACCAACAACGATTTTCGAAAAACACTTCCATTCTTCAATCTTCCTCTATGTTCTTTTGTGCTGAAGAGTTGTGCTGTTAAACTAAAGCAGTCCCTTCTCCTCGGCGTGCACCGGGAAAGAGGGTAGTTGTGGTGCAAAAGCAATGTATATTGTTCTTGTAAGGAATCATCTCAATTCTCAAGTTCTTGTAGGCTACAACAGAGTTACGGAATCGCCTACCACGGAAACTACACAGATAGCAACGGAGGTAGTTGCAGTGCAAAAGCAATGTATATTGTTGTTTCCTACTTTTTATTTTACTCCTTTAGTTGATCAGTGCAACACTGTTATCTTTTTTGGTGTTACAAAGATGTTTCATTCAGGATTCCTGCTCAATGTTAGCTCACCCCTCAATGGTTGTTTTAATTTATGGTTATACCACAGATATTAATCAAGATGGGATCTTCGGATTGTGGTGCATTGTGGATGACCTAGCACACTGTTTGCGAGCATTTCCTTTGTTTGTAACAATGCATGGACTCGAGCATGTTACCTTACTTCATCAAGGTCTAGAGCATGCGATGGTTCATATATGAGATACTCCACATGTATTGACTACTGGCAGAGCCCTCGTCGGTAGGGAGCACCTCAATGGCATGGGCTTCAAGTACCCAATTTCCTGCAAGGTATGAAAGATTTAAAATTTGCAGTTAAGAGTTAACTTCTGGCTTCAGGTTCCTTGTTTGACCATTGTTGATGTAAGATATGGATTTGTGGCTACTTGCTTGCAGGTGTTGTAGTGGGTGGTAATTTCAGATTAGGAGTGGGAGAGCACTGGTACCAGGTCTACAAGATGGGCAAGCAGGGCACCAACCTAAGGTTCATCTACTGGTGAGAGGACAAGGTCTTTGGTTTGTTTGTGGCCTGGTATCATCCCTTCTATTTTTTCTCATATGATTATTTAGTTCCACGAATGGTTCATTACCTCTTTGAAAATAAGTCCTAAGTACATGATTGAGTAAGCCGTGACTTTGTTTCTCCATATCACAACTTGATGGTGAGGAAGAAGCATAAATAGTAGAGAGAAGAGAGCTGAAATAGGTTCTGAATGAAGCATGACAAGCACTACTAAAATTTTCTCAAGTAGGTTCACTCGAATTCCATTGTCACATTTGTGCTCTTGTGCCTTAGTAGTTAAGAAGTATAAACTGATTTACTAAAGTTGTATTTAGCATGAAATGTAATATCCCATTTAAACATAAAACAAATAAGTGATTAGTACTAAAATTAAATAGAATTAGAAAAGAAACATTCAGAATTTAAGAGGAGTTTTAGAACTCGGACCTTCGGCCCATAGCTCTTTGGTCCAAGTGGGGAACTGGCTCAAGAGGGTGGGGGGGGGAGCCAAACCCTAGTATCTCCCTGTACTGTAGCACCACCCCTGCTACAGTATCCCCACGCTGCTCCTCCTCCCCCAGGCGCCATCCTCCCTGCTGCCTTGTGCTACTACCGGCTAGCATCAAAGAGGAAGAAGGAAAGGAGGAAGGAAAGGGAGGGAGATCTTGCGGGAAGAATCATGGTTTGGCTTCGTGTCTCTGTGGGTAATGATCTGGAACTTTTAGAAGTGCCCTTGGATAGCGCTTTTCATTTAGTAGATCGTTTTGTCTTTGGGAAGGTAGAGGAACTTTCTGTCCAGATTCATCCAGATTAGAGCAGAGCGTTGCGAGGGTGATTTGGGATAGTTAGACTCAGAATTTGAATTCGGTCTAGTTAGATAAAAGATAGAAAATTTTGTTAGCTTTCTTTATAGTACTGGATCACGAATTTTTGTTGGGTAGAATGTAAGTTATGATTTTTGTAAGTTATCTGTCTGATCAGTTCGTCGGGTTCTGGCAGCGTGCATAAACCTGTAGATTAAAAATAGAAGATGGATTATTTTGGAGTTTGCAAATGAAATTAGTACCATATGTACACATGATTAGTACAATCATCAATTGTTAATGAACGATGAAGAAGGTGTTGAGCAACACCAACGGTTGAGTAGATGAATTTCCACCTCCCCGATATTCTCTTCTTGTGAGGCTTATGCTTTCAGCTGTGGACTTCACTTATGTTCTATGAGTTCATTGCTTAATTGGTTTCTTCATTGGTCCCGTGTTCGGTCGCAGTGGTAGATGAGTTTTCTAGTTGGTGAAAGTCGTTTCCATTTGTCAGAAAGAATCAACCCATTCTTTACGTGGGTCTTTTGAAGTGTTTTCTAGAGATGTTAATACCATAGTAATTTGATCGCCATGATGATATCGTTCGAGAGAATATTTCAAGTTTAGCTTTGTGTTATTTCCTTTGAGCTCTTGAATCATCAGGTAGCTGAAATTATTTTAAATAAATTGAGGTATTGAATTGTCTTGTTGCTTCTTAAGAGATTCAAGTGATTTAATCTTAAAGGATTTTGGTTTGAGTTGGCAGCGTGAGCGGCAATTAGAAAAATTATGAAGAAGAATAATGCTTGTTTTTCATGAAATCCGTAATTGGAAAAGAAAGATTATTTGGATCTCATGTTTCTTGTGTAGTTGAGCAGTTCGAACAAATATGACGTATTGAAGAATTTCATTGGTTCTTAATTAGTCCACGATCATAAACTTTTGCTCTGAGTTGTTGAGTTTCAATGCAATGCTATTTCTCTTAATGGTGGTTATTTGCTATTCCCTTTTGAGGATGCACGCCCTCATTGTGAACTCAACCTTCCTTTTTCAGTTTTCATTACAGTTATTTCTTTTGGTTTCGTGCTCATTGTGGCACAATTTTCTGTGCATTGTCCTTGTTCGCCTTTTCTTTGAGAAAGGATCAACCGTTTTGTCTTTAAAGTTTTACAACTCGTAAGTTGTTAATTGTTTGGTGGTGGTTAAGTGATTGTAGGGTGAGATTTTGCTACCAAGCTATTGGAGGAGTAATAGAAGATGAGTTGGTTTTGACCTAAACCTCTTGGAGGAAGTTGATTCGGATGGAATGTATGGTTTCTAAGTAAAATTGTATATTGTTCGACTAAGTAGGACCTATGGTGTAGTGTACGCTGCTCCTCCTCCCAGCTGTCTCTATGAAAATTGTAGGTATCGTCTTAAAGATTCCAGAGAGTATAAGATCATGATTTTTGGAGTTGTAGATCATAAGTTATGATTTTTGAAAGTTAGTTGTTCGGTTTTGGACAGAACATAGTTCAGAGAGGAAATGAGGGTTGTGTTGGGTTGCCATTAGGAGCGGTTTTAATTATTTCTTTTGGTAATGTTGTACTGCTCTTGGATTGTGTTTTTGGTGTGTTTTATGAATGCTCAGGCTGTCGTATGAATCAGGGGGCAAGGCCCTTTATTCGTCATCCTTCGTCACACGGTTGAGGCAAGTGCTTGGTATATTAGTGAACAACGGATGATTGCCATTGTCTTGTTGATTTATTACCATGAGATTTAATAATGTTTTGATAAGTTATTTATCTGTCATGGTATTATTGATGAAAAGAGAAAGATTGTGATAATGATGCAACTACCATGGGGATGACATGGTGTGATTATTATTGCTTAATTGTGATTATGATATATTGATACAATTACCATGAGGATGACATGGTTATGTTGTTAAAGATAAATTAATTATTACATCATTCACTTGCATCATTTCATTGATCCTTGAGACTTGGTGTACGTGGTAGCCAAGTAATGATAATTTTGAGGTCCCCGTCATGTTTTAGACTGACATGAGATCCCCACACTTGAAGAGTGTGGGCCTGAGGTCCCTATGTTAGAAGGCACAGGCTTGAGTATGCATCGACGGATGCATACTCCGTATTATCGGTAATTGCAAGAAGAGAAGAGATGTGCATTCGTGGCATTTGCATCACATGAAAATAAAAGATGAGAATGTATGAATCCAATGTGAATGGCTGTATGTGAGCATTATTTATGTTCAAAAAGCTGTTCATAAGGTTTTGTTTATTTTATAGGTTGTACTTCGCTCAGTTGAGGACTCACGCTTGTTGTTTATGTTGTTTTAGGTACTCTTTGTGAAGGCAACATGCATGGGATGGGATAGAGATTTTGGTGCACTTTACCTTGATATATACCATCATTAATAAATTGGCACTTCTAGTTTTAAATAGAGAACCCTTACTAGTGAATTGGTGTTACAATTGTGTTCACCCTTTGAGGTGAACTTGTTTTCCTTATAATTGAGATAGTTGGTTCCTCCACGTGAGTTTTATAGTCATGTTTTAATTTTCACAATATGGTTATCATGCTCATATAATTGTTAATTGTTTTGAACTCTTTAAATGGTCAATGTTTTTAAAGGAAATGCTGCCAAAATTTAGAGAAAAAGTTATAGTTAGTTTTTTCTTCTATTGGTTTAGCAGCATTCTAGGCTCATGTTGGGTTAGGGTGTTACAGTTGGTATCAGAGTTGGTTTTAGGTCCGTGGTGAATAGATTAACAACTTAGGTAATTTAATTTACAAAAATTTGCTTTAGGTCTAGTAAAATTAACCAAAGTTTGCTAATAGTTAATTAACCTAAAACTTGACATACTGGTGCACAATAGGATAGGATGGGTCAAGCATTGTATTTATGCTTCCGTTATGTTGTATTGATGATTTATGTTATGAGATGATCTTGTATGCTTATAATTTGATTATAGTGATGATAGTCGATGTCGAGAGGCAGAGATTAGTTGTGGCCATAGGCATAGTCAGGTTGTACCACCGTTTGGGGTATGAGAATAGTGTAGTGTTTACCTTGGGTAAGCTAGTTCCAGGTGTTGAGGATGGGTTCCTTTGGGAAGGTTATTGTTTTTCTTGAGTTTGGACTGGTTATTCTTGTTACAGTACAGTTGATGGATTTCAATTGGTCTTTATTGGTTCCATAAAGCAATTATTTGTTCTCCCGACTATTGAGTTGTTTTGCTGCTTGTGAGCGTTGTAAATTGGCAAGATTGATCTTTTTATGGGGGTTCTACCTTTGTTGTTTTGGGACTCATGACTCTTTTATTCGTTTGATATTTTGGATAATGAAAATTATCTTTTGTAAGTCTTTTATCATGAGGAAGTTTTGACTCTACAAGTTTCTTTTACAGTATTTGGAGTGTGGAAGTTTAATGCCCCTCTTTTTTGAAGGAAAGCGTGAAAACCTTTTTTGTGATGTCTTATTATGTTTAAGCGAGAAGTGGTAAACATAGAAGTTCATTGATAAAGTATAAGTTATCAAGTTGGGTCTGTAGCGTGGTGCCTAATCGATATTAACCAAGATCTTTGGAAGTAAAGTTGATTAATTTGATGTTGTCTTAGAATAACTATATGATGAATAGTAACTAAGAGTATGCCCATACCTAATTAGAGTCAAAGGAGTTATTAAGAAGTATGTGTCGACAATCGAGTCACCGATCTTATGAAATAAATAGAGAAAAATGGCAAAGAGTTCTTGGAAGAGAATATGATTGCTCTTTATTGTAATGAACTGGATCTTTACAGGGGATGCCTTAGGAAAGGCGATAGACTAGCCCTAAATTACACAGTATGTGTTGGTTGCTATGCTTGAGTTGTGTTCAGATCGCTAGGTCTTGTGTCCTTCGATCTCCTGGAGTTCGATCCGATTGCCTTGGCTGTTCATCATCCACCTTCAAATAACTGACGAAGAGGTGGCAGTTACTCCTGGAAGAGGCGCCCTTCGGAAGTGTCACGTTCGGTAAGAGAAATGGTGGAAGTTGGTAAAAAGCCAACTGTCCAACAGTTGATGTCGGGAGATAAAATCATATAGTGGTTAGTGTCAATGATTTAGAGCTGCAAACGTCGTGTGGTATAGAGCAAACATTGCATGTGTTCCATTCATCACACGGTAAAGAATATACTTAGAATCGAATCCAAGTATCAGTTCATTGTTTCTACGAGAAGTCTCCTGGTCGGGGACTAGGCATAGGACCTCGTCTGATTAGGGTACCCATAATGTAACCTTTGGAATCCTTACGACCACGGGGGTCGTTAGCCTTAGGGGTTACGACCTTGAAGGACGTGCAGTCTTTAATTAAATAAAGAAATATTAATAGATTAATCCTCGTCAGCTAGCCCCCAAACTTTAAGTGAATTTGTAGTGTGAACTCTTCTCCAATGAAATCTATATCGGGCAGGCCCTCATTTAATGATGCAAATAATGAGGTGGTCTGTATTCACTTTAAAGTTGAGAAATTGCCCGGGGAACCGAAGAGGTTTGTGCCCGTTGGGTTTTTAGGCAACTCCTTTTTGCAGTTAATGGAACTTCTCCGACTTCCTTCCATCTTCCCGATCAAGAACCAACAATGTCAGACTCAATCACTCCACTGGTTAGTCTTAGATTTGAGCGAGAGGAAGCTTCAATCTTTGGAGAAAAGCGGAATGCTTCATGACAAGAATTTGATTTCTTGGAGATCTGTGGTCGGGGAGCACTTTCCGAGCTGTGAAGAAGGGGAAATCCCTATTTTCCTTACCTACATCGATTGCGGGTTTAGGCTACTAGCGCATCCGTTTCCCTCCCAAGTCATTGAGTACTATTGAATTGAACTAGTCAACCTCGCCCCCAATTCCATTGCCAATCTCAACATCTTCATCTATCTCTGTGAAGCTTACTTGGGAGTCCAACCAGATCTGGAGGTCTTTAAGTACTTCTACAAGATGGCAAAATCGGGCAAGGCAATAGCGTCGCGCAAAATCGGGGAAGTCAGTAGCGTCGCCTGGGGAGTGCTCGTTGCGCCTCTCTGACGGAAAGGCTGATGAGTACATCCAAATGTACTCAAAGTCTTCGTGGTCGTCATGGAAGAAAAGTTGGTTCTACATGACGGTCACCAAAGAAGACAACCTCTACTTTGCCAGCAAGGTGGTCATCGAGAATCCAAATTGGCGATCCTCTGCGAAGAAGGAAGGAAAGGTGGGGAAACAGATAGAAGCTATCCAACTTCTCAGCATCAGGGGCCTTACTTCTTAGCATGTGGTGAAAGATTTTTCCATGCGCTGGATAAGCCCTCTGAAGCTTCAAGACAATACCATGCTTTGGTATGTTGGTCGTGATGACACAACCAAAGATTCTTGAGAATGTGAGTCTTGGAAAATCCCGACCAGTTTTGTTTATTTTATTTGATTATTTTATAACCCTAAAGTCTCTCCTTTTCACAACCCTTTCTTCTGAAGAAATCAGGGATCAAATCAAATTGATCTGCGTTAGGGAGCCTAATGACAAGGCCGACATCCCCAAGATTTTCGCTGTTGTCTCTCGAGAGAGGCTCAAGGTAAATAAAACAAAAGCTTCTTTTCATTATTTATATATCTTCTATTCATATGCTCTTAATACTGCTTTATTGTGCAGTCGGTCGGGCTAAAGATCAACAAAAACACCAATAAGTGTGAACCGATCGATGCCTCGACCACCTCTGCCATGGCGACCATCCAGGATGGTGATCCTTTGGAGGTAAAGAGAGCACTTGCAAATATACATTTTTAAATGAAGAAAATCATCACCTAATTAATTTTGATTCTTAATTAGGAGAGAGAAAAGGAGAACCTACAGACCACAGTTGCAGTGGTCGTAGGCTCCGGAGGGGTCGTAATTGACCAAACAGTTGCTCCTAAAGCAACTGTCCTGGATGCCGACGAAGCCACTGTCTTTGACCAGATGACTAGGGAGGTTCTATCCGACCAAGTGGTTGGAGAGATTTCTTCCGATCTTCGGTCGGAGAATGTGAGGGGTCTAACTAGCCCTGCTGGTTTTGAACCAGTGAAATCGGTTGAAAAGAAGAGGAAGCAAGCGCCCTAGATTTTGATCTAGGGCATTTCAAGATCTAGACCAAAAGACCAAGTATATTTATATGAAAGAAACGTAAGTACATACCTTTATTGTTTCTGATATTAAAATCTTGACTTTCCTTTCTTTTGTTTTGGTAGATCTTCTGGTAGTTCGATCGCCTCCGACCAGAGCACCCCTCAGGATGAAACTCCTAAGGAAAGAGTGGTCAAGCTAGCCCCCAAGAAGGTGACAGCTCCGGTTCTGGTTCCCATTGCCCAGGACTCCTTGGTGGCTTCAACTCTATCTATGGAGACTGGAGTCAAAGAAGAACCTCAGCAGGTTCCACCCCTACTGGGACCGTTCAAGGAGAGAGGATTTCTTTATTTTTGAAGAAGTCTCCTCATCCTAGCAACTTCCCCAGTTGCACTCGGATCTTTGATGATGAAAAACTCGATGAGGCATGGAGGAGAGTTTCAGACCGTCAATTGGGGACAGGTCCTAATGCCATCTACTATGAATATGTGGACATGGCGATCCAGGTAAGCACCTATAACCACTCTTACAGTCTTTTCTTTAAAGTTTATTAAAAAACTCAAAGAAGTTTGCTACTTTTGTAGCATATGGTTGAGAATATTGCTGTGGTCGGAGAACTGACCTAGTGAATAACTAACTTAGAAAAAGAAAATTCCAAACTGAAAAGTAAGTACTTCTTCTTGTCTTTTTCTTCCCTTCTTTGCTATTTTGTTCTCTTCTAAATTCCCCCTATGTCATACTTGACAGATCTAGAAAATTTTGAAAAAGAAGCTAAGGCTAAGGAAGCCATTATAGCCTCACTTGAGGAGAGATGCCAGGCAGAAGACCGGTCGATCAAAGATTGGTCGACCAGGTTTAATGAAGATTTAAGCATAAAGAAGCCATCGAGGCTTCCGAGAAGAAAGCTCAAGGTAACTGACCGTAAAGTTGACCAGGTTTATTATGTGTTGCAATTATATTTCTTTAACTTTTGATCCACTCGTGCAGAGCAAGTTAAAAAATTAGAAAAAGCTCTTGACTTCGAGCATGACAAGGAGGCAAAACTCAGGCGGAATCTTGAAGAGAATGTCAGGGTTTTCAACAAAATGCTTTTCGACATGGGATCGGGAGAATGTCTGCCCTTTTTAAGAGATCTGGTGGAGAAGGTAAATTACCTTGGCCGACAACTCGAAGATCTCCAAAGTCTACTCAAAATTACTCAGATGAACCATGTGCAGACCATGAAGGACGCCGTTGCCAATGAAGTCATGCTTGCTTTGGCAAAGCTCAAAGGTTCCAACCTTTCCATTCACCTCCAAGCTGTTGAAGCGGACTTCAACTGCTCAGAAGATGAAGCAGCCAAGATATTCGAGGAAGTAATGCCTATCGGAAAGAAGGTTGTAGAGGAAATAGAGGTCGGATCTCCGTCTCGTAGCGACCAGTCTAATGGTCCCAAAGAGTAGATAAATGTAATATAAGAATTATGAATGTAAAAAATTTACCTTTTGTCTTCAGTAAAGTTTGTGTTTATTTTTTTTAACTTATTGAGTATTCATATCTTTCCTAGCACCCGACTGCTTGTGTAGTAGAAGAACTTACTAAAGAAGTAGTAGACTAAGAAAAAAGAACCAAAGTCATGACCATTGTATAAAGTATGTATTGATCATGAGAAAAACCGATCGTATTAATAGTAGGAAATCAATTTGGTAGAAACCAGTGCAATATTTTGATTAGTTGTAGATCTGTCTCCATAATCGAAATACCATATAATACGTGGTCAGAAGATATTATAAGACTTGCCTTGATGAGAAGAAATTTTGCAAGGATGTACACAGAAAAAATGACTAGTGCTCCTATTTATATATATTATCCAAGCTGGTCGTAATGGTTGCTAAGAATTAAAGATATAAGTGACACTTCATGAAAACGTATTCATTCTCAAGTCCGACTGGTAGCAAAGATCGTAAGAAAAGGGACCGTTGCTAGGAAACTCCTTCCAATGGGCAGGACCACATGCAGAGAGGAGAGATTTCGAGTAGGAGGCTTTCCGTGTCTCGACCAATAGCAAAATAAGAGTAGAACAAAATGTTGAAATGAAGAAAGTTAATCTTTGAATTCTTAAGCATGTAAGAAACTATATCGAGTTGTCTGTGTTATGCTCCTTTACTTGTTTGCTTCTTTGAGATTAGCGTGTATGGTTGCTCGTGAGAGCCATCGCAGTGATGGTCACGATTAAGATCTTTATGACTTTTGACAACTATCTCAAGGCCAAAAAAAAGTAAAAGAGACCCTTCGGAAGGATATTAGAGAGAAATGTGTCTTCTCTGACTAGTATGCTACCAGATAACGGATAACAGACATATAAACAATATCACTCATCGGAAAGCAAAGAGATAATTCCTATTTATTGGAATTGGAAAAATGAAAAACTACATATAGAACTTACGTAATTGATCAATGTTCCAAGAAAAAGGTAACCCTTTTTCTTCTAACCATGCTATGAAAAGACTTAGCACTGCCATACAACCGGTTAGTTTTTTGACTTCTTTCTTTGTGGTCGGAGGGCGCTTCTGATCGATGGCCGATATTTTTACTAGATTTGATTCAATTCCTCTAGCCGAAACTAGGAACCCAAGAAGCTTTCCAAAAGATACTCCGAGCACATATTTTTTTAGATTTAATTTAAGGTTATGTCTTCTTAAGTTATTGAAAGTTTCATGTAGGTCGGAAACATGATCATCACCATTGGTGCTTTTTACAATTAAGTCATCAATGTAGGCTTCCAAATTTTGACCTATATGAGGACTGAAGGTTTTTTTCATTAACCTTTGAAAAGTTGCATCAACATTTTTGAGACCAAACAACATCTTTACATAACAATAAGTACCATATGGTGTGATGAAGGAAGTTTTCTCTTTGTCATCTTTACTCATGTTAATCTGGTGGTACTCTGAGTATGCATCTAAAAAACTTAACAACTCGCACCCAGAAGTAGAGTCTACAAGTTGATCAATGTGTGGAAGGAGAAAGTCATCATTCGAACAAGCTTTATTAAGATATGTAAAGTCAATACACATTCGCCACTTTCCATTACTTTTTCTAGCTATTACAGTGTTGGCGAGCCACTCTGGGTGGTCGACTTCATGAATGAATCCAGCATTGAGAAGCTTGTCAATCTCCGACTGGATTGCCTCCTTCCGATCTGGTGCAAAACGCCTAAGGTTCTGCTTGACTGGTTTCTTGTGAGGCTAGGGAGCTAGCTTGTGCTCGATCACCTCCCTAGGGACTCTGGACATATCAGATGTCTGTGAGACGAATACATCTGAATTGGCTCGGGGGAAGGAGACAAACGACTCTTCCTATTTAGGATCGAGTCCTGCCGTGATCAGTACCTTTTGGGTATATGCCTTAGCATTTCCTGACCCAGACAGTGTTCTGACGTTTTCGGAGAAACGCCTTTGTCGAGCAGAACCTCCTTGGTTTGGTCGGATGGTTTTGGGGCACCTTTGGTCGTGAGTGCTTGACCTACATGGAAGGCGGATTAGTATCCCTGGTCAGAAGTTCATCGACTAGTTCCAAGTATTTACTATCAAATGCATATGCTATCTTTCTATCCCCTCGAACCGTTATGACCCCTTTTGGACCAGACATCTTTAAACTCTGATAGCCGTAATGCGTAGCTATCAGAAATTTTTCCAATGCTGGACGACCAATTATTCCATTGTATGTAGTTTTGAAATCTACTACATCAAATAGAATCTTTTCTGTTTGGAAGTTTTCTGGTCTTTCAAACATAATCGGTAGGGAGAGCTACCCTATTGGTTTAGTAGTAGATCCTGGAACTATGCCATAGAAGGCATATTTCACAGGCTTTACTTTCGACTTGGGAATTTGTGTTTCTTCTAATGCTCCCGTAAATAGAATATTTAAAGAACCACCTCCATCTATAAGAACTCGATTAACTTTGCAATTGTTAATAGTAGGGTCAACAATAATAGGGAACCTACTTGGTCGAGTTGAAGCGATAAGGCAGTCTTCTTTGCTGAAGGAGATAACTATCTTCGACCACTTGGATGGCTTGATTGTGATCGAAGACTCGACGAGGTTCACTTCCCATTCCACGGCCTTCAGATGGTGCCTTGATTCATATGAGGATGATCTGCCAAAGATCATATCAATTGTGTGCTGCGGTTCTTGGTACTCCATTTCTTCATCGTAATCTTTATCTTTTTTAGAGCTAGGTTCTTCGAGCTCCTGTATGGAGGGAAAAGTTCCTTTACCTCTATAGTAATCCTCCGATTTTTTTTGTCAGGCTCGGCAGGTACGCAGATCATGCCCTGCCACTTGATGAAGTGGACAACACTTCTTGTTCTTTTCATATTCATTGGTCGGAGCCTTTGCCTTGTTCCGACCAGAATAATCTTTCTTTCCCTTGGTTAACTTTTATAGAATTGCAAGGACTTTCTTGTTGTCAGGCTTGCGATTCTTCTTACTCTTGAGAGCCTTTTTATGCTTCTTCAATGATTTATCCAGGCCAGGTTGAGGGATCTTCTCTTTTTGATCAATGGCTTTACTCTATTCAACCGCCTCACTAGCGGCTGCATACCTATTTGCCATGCCGAAAAGCTCGACGGTTGTTCAAAGATGATTCATTGCAATGTCCTCCGTAAACCTTCAATTTCTAAATCCCGCCTTAAAAGCCTGAATAACGGATGAGTCTGCGACCTCAGGAATAGAGTTACAAAGCTGGCTGAACCTCTTAATGTATTGTCGAAGAGTCTCGTTGGGTTCCTATCTCATCCGATGAAGATCATCCTCCTTTTTGGGGTGGTCGTATGTCCCTTGAAAGTTGGTGTTTAATAAGTCACAGAGCTGCTCCCAAGTATAAATCGATCCGACCGGTAGGTTGAGCAACCAAGATCAGACAGATCCTTCAAGGACCGTGGGCAAGTAGTTTGCCATCACATTGTCGTTACCACCAGCAGCTTTGATGGCAGTAGTATAGATCTAGAGAAATTCTAATGGGTTTTGAGTCCCATTGAACTTCTCCATGTTTGCTGGTCGGAACTTGTCTAGCCAGCGTACAGCTTGGAGCCCTGTCGAGAATGCTCGACAGCCTGTAATAGAGTCATGGTGCCTTCTTTGAAAAGGTGCCGGATTGTAGTCGGTTGGAGACCGATTCCTTAGATTGGTGTTGTGAACGCCTGGTGTCCCAATCAGGTCGTGGACATTGGAATGATGCCTCCGTCCAACTGCCTGATTTAGGTGATGTCGAAAATAGTTAAGTTTGCTAAACTTGTTGGATTATTTGGTCTCAATGGTTTAATCTAACTGTGTAGGAATGGAAAGTTAAGGATGTGTTGGACTGTTGTCGTAGTGAATAATAATATAGAAATTTTCTTTAATTGGCTACTTGATAATCTTATATATGCTCATGGGAATGCAAATAGAGAGGACATAAATTCTTCCATGATTGAATAATCGTCAATTGTTTATGATAACCTCTATATTGGAATTAGTGTGTACTAAATGGGTGTTGAGCATCGCTAATAGGTGAATGGTTGATATTTAAAAATGATTTTTACCTGTGTGTTTTGCGAGGATGACTCATGGCAGCATGCCCTTGCTAAAAGAGGCTTGCTTCGATAGTGTGTTTATGCATTAGACATTCTCTAGAACAAGTTGATTATTGCAATCTTATTGAGATAACAAAAATATTATGAAATAATTTATTATGTTTCTTTTGGAAAGGTTTATGATATGATTTAATAGGTGGCTTATGTTTATAGGATAATGGAATTGTCGGATAATATTATGTCCTTGATGAAAGGGTTTTGGTAAAACCTTTTAATTTGTGTAGTAGACATCCACTAGAATAAAGTGGTTGTTGTAGTGAGGTTGTAAAGTTTTGGTGGACTCTCAATTTGAGGATGTGATGATAAAGTAGTATGAAACAATTTGGCAAGTTTGTTTGGAGAGCTTTATAATGAAAGAGTAAACTATGACAATTCTTGTTATAAGTGTATTATTCTTGATGATAGTAAGATTGTCGGCAAGGAATTGTGACTTGTGAGGGTGTTATTGATTCTTATAGAAAGAAAAATAATTTGATCGTCTTTCGTGGTATCGCTCAAATGAATATATTTCAAGTTTTGAATTCGTGATCTTTTGGAGTTCATGATTTATGTGGTAGCTGAAATTTGTTGAGCAAAGCAAAGTGTTGGAAAGTTCTATTTGATTCTTAAGTGGTTGATGTAATTTGGTTTAAAAAAAGCTCTTCTTGTTTGAGGCGGCAAAGTGATGTTGTAATTAAAGAAAATTATTTTCTTTGTTAAAGGAAAGAGTGTAGTAGAAGTATTTTAGGTTGGAGTTAACTTTTGTAACTTGCAACTTTTTAAAGAGCGTTTAACTTTTTTGGCGTTGCCACTTAAGAGTTTCTTGAGTTTCAATAGCAATGTTTTATTCTTATTCGTTGAGGGTTGAAATTCTCTTCTTGTGAGACATGTGCCCTGAACAGTAGTCTCATCTTTGTTTTTCCGAGGTCATTGCTATTTGACTATTTTCTTTAGTCTTGTGTTTACTGCGAGTAGTAAACGTTTTTCTATGTGCTGAAAATTATTTTCATTTGCCTATTCTTTTGAGAAAGGAATACTTGATTTGTTTTACAAAATCTTATAGAGTGTACAGTGATAACTGGTTGGTGGTAGTCACGTGAATGATTTTGTAAGACTTTGGGTGTCAAGTTGTTTGAGATGCATTGATTGATAAATTGATTTCTTGGAATAATCCTGAGAGAGGATTTGATTTAAATAGAATGTTTGTCTTTGGAGCTAACTGATTACGTTGTTGCAACTGATAAAACCTATAGTGATTTGTGGTTCAAGATCTTTTGTTTATTTTGATGGAACATTAGAATAATCGAAAGTATGATAATCTTGATCAAATTATTAGAGTATCGTGATTGGGTACTTTGCAAGGTTGTGTAGGAAAATTATGATGGTGTACTTTAATGAGAGTAGAATTACGAAGAAATTTGATCGTTATGACAATTATTGGGATAGTAGGGAATGTTGAGTTATTATCAGGTAAGACTTTGCTTCAGTGAGTAACCCTCTGGAATTTATAGTCTTTCTAAAGATAATTTGGTCAATAATATATTTATCTATTGATGTTAATGATTGAGTAGGTTTGGATTATGGGAATTTTTGTCATCGAATCTGAGGATTTCCCTGTCATTTACACCAGAAGTTTACTATAGGAGTCTTGGAAGTTGAAATTAGGCTTGTATTTTATGCTAGAGCCTTGGCTGCCTAATGACTATATGTAGAAGTAGTAGAACAAAAGTTTTAATGGAAATGCTGCCGAAATGCTCCTTAAATGGTCAATGTTTTGAAGGAAATGCTGCCGAAATTTAGAGAAAAAGTTATAGCTAGTTTTCTGTTCTATTGGTTTAGCAGCATTCTAGGCTCATGTTGGGCTGGGGTGTTACATGAAATTTAGTTGGTTTCTGATGGGCAATCGGCTTGGCTTTTCTTTGATTCATATTAGTCTTATGTAGGACTTCAATTTTTGTGGTTGCAGATTGGTCTGCATCGTGGGCACATCATGTTGTGGAAGAACGGCTACTACGATTAGCCAGCAGCAAGGTGAGGGCTTTGGCTATCTTTGCTAAAAATAAAAACAGCGGGCACGGCGTCGCAATCCACGGCAGAGCAGGTGCGGGCGAGCGCACTGGCGCGCAGGGATGAAGGCGAGGTGGAAGAATACCTCTGACGTGTGGGGCCATCATGTCAGTGAGAGGGAAGCCGGTGCGTTATTGTGGGCTGGCTTGGGTGCGAAGAGATGGGCCGACACAGATTCAGCCCAACAAGTGAGCGAGAGATTTGAATTTGCTTCAAAATTTTCCAAATAAAGGATGAGGGTCTGGCGAACTTTTAAACATATAAGACTTGCTCCAAAAATTGTGAAAATTGTTATGGAGGTTCCTGACAAAGTGTATATTATTGTGCAATTTTTCTAGAATTTTACGTGTTCTGTATTATTCTTGAAATTCTTTCAAGCTACTATTGAATGCAAATGCAAGAATTGATTTATAGAAAATTCAAAAACATGCTCAAATCATTTCCCCTCATATAAACATGCTCAAAATTGTCACCTCATTTATTTTTGATACACTTACCCAAAATTGGGATTTTTGGGATATTACACCTATGAACATTCCTATGGATATAATCTATGGAAAAATTCTGGTAGATAAAAACTTGCATACAAATCTAATTAAATTTGTATTGCCAAGCATTGTATAATTTTACTACAAACTTCATGCAATTTTTGTTGTAGCTATATTTACCTCTACATCATGCTTTCCTTTGTTTTTCCTTGCAGACCATGTCGTATTGATGTTTTTTCTTCAAGATTTGTAGCGCACACCCGCTCTCAGGTATAAAGTTGCATTTGAGTTGTGCATTATTTGCAGTGCTTTACATGTCATTTTTAGTATAATCTATCTGTAATTCAAATTTTCCTTATGGCTCTTATCTTATTTTAAAAAGTCCTTCCATCAAATAATAGTTGTAGTATTGCTTACATATGAGATGATGATAATTATTATTTAATGATTTACATTGCTTGTGTGTAGCCATGAAATGGTTGCTTTATGTCGAATGTGGATCATGGATTACCATAATGATTATGTGGTAGTTGTACTTAATCTTGTTGGTGCCATTATGAGATGTCACATATGTGGTTTATGATTATCATATCTCATAACATATCATTACATTGCATTGTGGATGTCGCCGCTTAGGTTCGTACATTGCCGTGATGATGATCTACCTTATGGGTAAGAGTGCGGTTGGCATGCATTTGCATTAAGCTTGTGGATGGAGAACCGCATTCTTTTGTCAACGGTTGAATTCATGCTAGTCCATGTGGTTTATTGAATGAGATAGTGGATCGTGGTTGTGGTCATGCAATTTATAACTGTGTTGTAGCTTGCTTGTCAATTGATTAACTTTATGCAACTTACTTGCTGAGATTTTATCTCATTCTTGTTGTTTCTTTCCCCTTTCAGTGATTCTTAAGCATTCGGATGGGTAGAGCGGCACTACAATAATGCACTCAATTCATAGTTTCATCTTGTAATAAAGTTGAGAGGAATTTAGCCTATTGACTAGCTATTCACGAGTGATCTGTTGAATTATTTATTGATGCATTTGTGGACTACACTTGGATTGAACTGCTAGAGGTTGTTTAATTATTGAACTTGTTATGTTATCTTTATTCCCATAGTGGTTTATGCTTCCGCTTATTGATTCTTGCCTAGAGTTCTTTGCTAAATTTTATAGTCTTATGAAATTATTGGCTAGTGTAGAGTGGTTAAGTAATATCCCGAGTAATGTTGGTCTGAGGTGTTACTGATTAGTATCGAGCCTAGGCTTTAGGTTCTAGGAGAAGTAAGGAAATTGACACACTTGCACATGTTTTTCAGCGAGCCTACTCCATCGACCCGGTGACCTCGGTGGACACTGCGGCGACCTACCAGAGTGTGGGAGATCCTTCTTCTTCACTGTCCTCGCGGCATTCTCCATGCCGACATCGGATGGCGAGGATCGTGGAGATGTTGTGAGTACCTTATCGCTTGACTCTTTTGATGCTCGCGTACTTTTTGATTCTCGAGCCGCTTCTCTTTTGTCTCGGAGAATTTTGTTGAGCGGGCGGGGCTTTGGTGCGATTAATTGGGAGCGCAGGTGGTTAGTTCTCCTAGTGGGCTTATATCCAGTCCCGTGTTTGCCCCGGTTGTGTGGTGGTTCTAGCGGATGAGGAGTTCGTGGCGAATTTGGTGGTTATATCCTGGAGCCCTTCGATGTGATCCTTGGCATGGATTGGCTCACGCGGTATCAAGTCGTCATCTCTTGTTTTCGGAAGACGGTCACCTTGCGTTCTCGCGGGCGTGAAGTTGTTTTCAAGGAGTGCTCCGCGATACTCTCTCGTTGTTGTGCGATTGTTTCCTAATCGCATATGCGTCGTGAGTGTTGTGGGCTTTGGTGGAGGGTCACGAGGCTGCCTTGAGGTTAGAGAATGACCATGTCGTATTGATGTTTTTCTCTTTACATGTCATTTTTAGTATAATCTATCTGTAATTCAAATTTTCCTTATGGCTCTTATCTTATTTTAAAAAGTCCTTCCATCAAATAATAGTTGTAGTATTGTACCTCCTTCCTGAATGTTTCTCACAGTCACTTGTATGTACAATTCCTTGTTGTTAGAAAACCTGTATAAGAAAAAAAACAACATTAGTTGTTAGCATAGGAGTTAATATTCTTTTTTTGTCTTCGTCTTATGTTTGGTGGGCCAAGATTGATGTGCATTTATGTCCAGGTTACAATTTCTCTCTCTCTATCTCTCTCTTTTATGTTGAGGTTCAGCGAGATTACTTAATTTATCTGTCTTATGTTAGGGTTCACCAGGGTTGCTACAATTTTGTTTGGGTTAGAATTTTTTATCTTTGTGTTCTGTAGGGGTTCACCTAGATTACTTCATTTTATATCTCTGTTTGTTGGGGGTTCACCAAGGCCACTACAATTTTGTTCATGTTGGAAGATTTTTTTTCCTCTGATGTTCTATTGGGGTTTACTATTAGACTACCCGGACAAAACGTAATGATATATATGGTACTTGAGCATGAGCCTCTTGATCTAGTAGGCTTTGTTACAAAGTTGTCTTCTTACAGTACTAGAGGAGGTGCTACCACAGAAGCGGGTTTCACTACTACAGAAAAGGACATCACATACGGTTTTTGAACCATCTGAATTTGTGTGTCCTTGATAACAGGCGGGTATAACAGACGGTTTTTGAGCCGTCTGTGATAAGGCACAACACAGATGGTTTTTGGTTGAAATCGTCTGTGAAGGGATACTATCACAGACGGTTTCTACCAAAAACCGTCTACTATATGTAGGATATCACAGACAGTTCTATTTACAAACCATCTGTGATTATAGACATATCACAAACAGTTAGTAAATAGAACCGTCTGTAATATCCTACATATCACAGACGGTTCTTGGTGGAAACCATCTGTGATAGTAGCGCTTCACATACAGTTTATACGATAAAACCGTCTGTGATAGTTCATTATACCTAACTTTTTTTTTATTTTCGGCTAGCCTCAGGAATTGCTAGCTATGCTCTTTGAAAACAAACAAGCAGAAAACAGATATATCACAGTGGAATCAATTGTTGACAACTCAAAGTGATCATTTACAACTCAAAATCAATTACAAAAGAATATGTTCATCAAGTAATGTCGCTAGAGTTACAATTGAACTACAACTACTCAAAGTGAATTACAATTGAATCAATTGTTTGAAGGTCGTTCAGCGGTGTCGATGGAGTGAAACTCTTCGCTGGCGTTAACGATATCTGTCTTGATGAAGCTGCAGAGCACCCCTCGAACCTCCGAGATCTTGCTCATAACGAGTGCATCTAAATCTATGTTCAAGCCTTGCCGCTAGCAGGAGTAGAGTAGTAAGCATATATATTTAAATTTATAATTAGGAAATAATTATTGTGGGATTGACAAACCTCAGGATCCTTCATCTTAGCACTCATGATTTGCTGCATATGATGGCAATCGTAGAATGCACAAATGTGATCTTGTTTTTGCTGGCGGTATTGAAAAAATAAAATTACATATATAGGTGTAGTCAGTTCGAGATGCATTGTTACGAAGTATGATATATGATTATTGTATTGTAGCGCGTAATAGAAATCGCGTCCTGTGTTGCAGTGTGGTGCTCGTTTCCTTGTGTCTCCCTCCCTTGGCAACATAGGCGCTGAACAACCTACATGATTCCAAAAAGTTATCATCGGCCATTTCAAACGAAGGAAGACTACAATAGAGTTATGTATGGAGGAAATGATCATACTTGTCGAGTGTTCCTTGCACAAGGGTAATTCATGATTTTTGTTGAGTAAAGAATCAAGGTATATTATATTGTTCCTCTTTGGTACAATGACTATAAGGATCCAGTGGTACCTACTCATGTATGTCGCTATAGTCATTAAACCTAAGTTCGTGTTGTGTATAAAGTACAAATAAATTTTGTATAGCAAGTAGTGAAGCACTTACTTTTGGTTGAAGGGCAGCAGTATGTAGTCCTTGTCGGCCTGAGCAAGCAATCCCGTTGTTATGTATTTCACGACATAGGGTGCATCTTGGTTGATGCATTGCTCAGAGACTAAGTGTGGGTCGAAGAAACCCACCGGTTCTTGCCCTTCCCGGACATTTTCCATCATGCATCTACACATAAGCAATTAGTTGTGACATTTATCGGTATTACGTGAATGTAGAAATTGATTGTACATACTTACAGTGTCCAGCATCATAGAAGTGAGGCGTCGAGGGCAGTGAGGTTGAATAGGTCGAATAAATCATCGAAGTCCACGACGAAGTGGCCCAGCTCGTGGTGGAAATTCTCCTATTCCAGTATTGCACCCTTTCTCTTTGGTCTTTTGCATGTACCAGGCATGCAAAGACTGGCAACCTAATCCAACATGGGCTAATACTGTGTCGGGGGCCAATAGACTTCCGATGGAGTCTTCCCTGGGCTTGGGAGGCGCTTTAATGTTCTTCGATTTCGATTTGGCCTTAACGACTCGCTCGCTACATGTCTTCGTGTGAGATGACTTGAGAACCGATACGGTGACACGCTTGTCTTGTTCCTTCGGCGTCTTCTCCATGGGAACCGATGAGGCGGCCTTTTGAAGCGAAGGTTGAGGTGGTGTCATCGAGGGTCCTGTTAGAGAGGCATGGTTGTGTCGAGATGGCGGCACTGCAGGGTCCAGGGCGATGTCCTTCTTGGGCCGCTGGATAAAAGTGTACCTGACATCCCCTAGTGTTCTGATATCTTCGTTCGGGCGAATCTCCAGTAGGACGACCATGAAATTGTCACATACCATGTTCACTTGGACCCTGGTGTAACCCTGCGCCACCTAGGCACCGTGCTGCACTGTCTCTTTCTAGCATGGATACGCCCACGCTCGCCCAATCTCAATAGAAATGGACCCAACCATCCTCACTTGGATCTTGCAGGGTGTCGGCTCCTACAAAACGATACGCAATTAGCTAAGGCATCCTATAGGTCAATCTTTGGAGCATTCTAGAGATGTATATTACCTTGATATCGTCGATAGGTAATTGGACGTCGTCATGTTTAGAATTTTGCGTGGACGTGATGCTACTCCGATGTTGAGGAGGACTGGCTCCCAAAAAAATGGGGGTGGCTTGCGACTGGTTGAGGAGTTGATTCATTTGATCCTGCAATCTTGTTATCTGTCCTTGAAATTTTGCAGTAAGCACCTGTTCCTGTAGGGATACGGGTAGGCTACGCTAGCAACAATTCAAAATTTTTACCACGTAAACCAGGATGCCAAGCAAGATAGATGATCACAGATCATTACCACCAGATGCGCAGTGCAGCGGAAGTAGAGTCGGAACAGCCTAGTCCGATGATGAATGCGTCGATGTAGTGGTCGTAGATGACCGTCCAACGTCCTCGTAGTCGATCGTCTCCTCCAGCAGCCTCCACAGTTCCTTGTGAAGATCGTGGATCGTCCTCAGCGCAACAACGACCGCAGTAGCACCTCTACGGTATCCACACGTCCTGAGAAGGAACAACCGTACGTCGGTGTGCTAGCACCAAGTCGCACGGGAAGGCTCTCTCAAGAAGATGGCGGCTAGGGTTTCGGTGGAAACAACTCACGTGTCTCTCTCTCTTCCCCATACTAGCCTCAAGCATCTCTTTATATAGTGCCCCGTGTCGAATTCTATCCGAACACGTTTGACGAATCGTATTCGCACTGGTTTGTTCCATCCCGTTAAGTGTGTAACCCGTTAGGTTTATGTGTAATCGGTTGTGACTCGGAAACCCTTTCCGACCACGAGTCGTAGCGGTCCCTAGCAGGACATAACGATTCCCGAATACACACAAATTATACCGACGAACCTTAATGCAATATGATCTACGACTAGGTCCTCATCACTTATGACCAGGTCCTATCTTTATACGACCGATTCGCTTTCGGTCACGACGATTCGTAACTCCTTACGACTAGGTTTCGACCACTCTGTGATTTCGTTCGATCAGTCTACGACTTGCTCGTATCACCATACGACTTGTCTGGATCTGATCGAACTAAGCGACTTACTCTAGTATTTTCCCTTTGCCTCACGATATCTGGTTTGAACTCCAGGTGAGATAATGTGTCATCCATGGACTGTTCAATATTTTCTCGATCGAGTTGTCGGATAACCTTACGTGGTCGAACACTTCGACCACTAGTGGCATGGCCATGCACTTTCTTTATCCGATCACTTGAGGGCCCAGACATATCTCTGTTATGTTAGGAGGGCAAATCCATATCCGACCATCATATCCTCCGTATGTTTCATAGCATACCCGAAAGCTACCTTTATAACTACCCAGTTACGAGCAGCGTTTGGCAACCCCTAAGAGTGCTATTACACATGTAGGGAACCATGCTGATCTCAGGTCTAAGGATTATACATCATCATTGCTTGAGACCAACTAATGACACATAGAATCATAACAATCTCTATAGTGTCTCAACGTGGGTCAATCCAACCCATGTTCTCTAACATGTGTTTACATTATTGATTCGATATCCCTATATCCATGACCGGTGAAACATGATCATCAATCAATACATGTACTGGTCGTATGGTCACTGGTGTTCCGATTAGTGACATTCGACCAGTGATACTTTTAGAACGACATCATATAAGTCGAAGAGTTTCACCAACAAGGCACATACTTGTTGATCTTCAAAACTAACGATTCATTCAAGGAACAGAATAACATTTATTCAAGAAATCATAAACATAGACGTGATACAATCATCTCTATGATTGCCTCTAGGGCATATCACCAACAGTTCCAACTGGTCGTCGTGCTCGGCCTTGGATCTCTTCCTACTCCTATACGTGCAGTAGTCGTCTGCGAATCCATCCCTCCAAGGTACGTAAACCCCAACGCCTCGCGTGCGACCCGGGTGCTCCTTGTTTCCCAGGGCTGTAGATAATATATCCCTCTCCCTGTTTGCTTTGAAGGAGCCTTGGGAAGATGCGAAAGTCAATGCTTGCTGCAAGAGGTCATCATGTTATTATAGACACTATGAAGTTATGGACTTATTAACAACTAGGTAGTTCGACATATTTATCAAACGTTGGGACACTTTCGTCTACCGGGTTTGTGAAAGAGATGCCACCTGAAGACGTGATAGATGCCCTCGCTATTAACTAGCTTCGAGCGCGCTTGTTTATGATCTCAGCAAATGGTTGGGTTGCGTTCTCGTCCTCCGCCGTCCATTGCGTGGTTTTACCCTGTACCTAGTGGTGCCGAGTTTGTGGGAGTGAGTGTTTTGTGCCTGGAGAGCCTTGTGCGCTGCACTTTGCTCCTGAAATTCGACCGTCATCTTCATCCGCACAAGTGTCCCGCAAATGGTCCAGAATCTCGCCGCTGCTTTCTTGGGACTCAAAGGGACCCCAATGTCACTGACCTCTGTGATGGTCATTTGGCCTGCAGGCAATTTTGTTATTTCTTTGCCATCCCGCTTATGTACCACTTTCCTTAGAGACCCAGATGCATCCGGCGACGTCGATGACGGCGGCGAAGACGGTGCGGATGCCATCTCGCTTACTTGCTATCTATATAAGTTACATACCCAATGAACTAAAATTTCAGAATTCAAAACGCTGAGAGTTTAAATAAAATGGAATACAAGTTGATATCCACTAGGTATTTTCGAAGATAATTTCCCTTGGAAACATATTTTATATAGAAAAATAGAAGTCTTGTTGTGAATAACAAATGCCACGTCAATCTTAAGGCAATTTAAATCCAAACTCGACAAATACATAATTGCACATGTTAAGAGTTCTAGACAAATACATAATTGCACATGTTAAAACATACTAGGCACACAATCAAGAGAATAGATAAAAGCACTAACTGTACACTTTTCCAAAAGAAATCTTTTTGTAGGCATAGATCAATCATACTACTAAAGGACTAATAAAGGCTCACTACTACCTCCCTAACTAGGACCTCTCCAAATGTGATTTGGCAAATCATTTTTGAATAATTGTTCGTGTGTCAGCTACATTGTTGGAAAGATGGCAATATTTTACCATCCAACTTGTTTCCCAAA
This sequence comes from Ampelocalamus luodianensis, assembly GCA_036346255.1. NCBI lineage: Eukaryota > Viridiplantae > Streptophyta > Magnoliopsida > Poales > Poaceae > Ampelocalamus > Ampelocalamus luodianensis. The sequence continues at coordinate 28,197,196 of CM070625.1, forward strand.
AATATACGTAAGGAGTATGATTAGGACTTAATAACAAAAATTATGCACGAAGCACATGATTGAGGCACAAATACCATTAACATTGAAGAATTTGCGCATAATACATATACGTCATAAAAATTCCATAAGGATAGTAAAATAACCTACATATAATACCAATAATTGGCATACGCACAGTAGTAATTCAATTCGTACAGGTCTGTCAGAGTATCCCAGCATTTTAAGAGAAGCTTATCAAACACTTTGAATACTATACTACTACTAGAATCAAATATTCCAATGCACAACACGAACTGCAAGGAAAGATTATAACTCCTATAGATCTGAGAGAACTGAGAAGAGAAGGGAAACACACCGTCGGCCGCTGGAGAGGAGGGAAGTTGGAGGACCGGAGGAGGCGCTAGTGTCGACGGCTCGAGGGAGGACCGGAGGAGGCACTGGAGCCGGCGGCGCGAAGACTAGAGGAGGCGCTAGAGTCGGCGGCACGAGGGAGGACCGAAGGAGACGTACCTTGGGTGGCAGCGTCGAGGGCGGGGGCGCTCGGGTGGGGAGGCAAACGAGCGAGGGCAAGGGGTTAAGGGCGCTAGGGAGGTGAACGAGCGAGAGTAAGGCAGAGTGACGAGTAAGGGCGCAAACCCTAGCGGTTCCCTCCTAATAAAGGCATATCATAGATGGTTCTATTACGGAACCATCTGTGATACGTAATCACAGATAGTTCCATAATAGAACCGTCTGTGATATGCTAATATGGGATAGTTCATTCTATTTGCCATGAGAGCATATGAACCTTTATAAGCCATACAAGAACAGGGAGACATTAAGTCCATCATATTTGACATATTAGGATATGAGACAAATAAGTTGTACAAGTGCATAATATTAACATTCCACATTACAATAAAGTCCACATTGACAGCAAAATCAGAGATGACAAGTCCATAACACATTAACACATGAAAATTCCACATTGACATCAAAATAATAGATTACAAGTTCATAACACATGGAAAGTCCACATTGACAGCGAAATAATAACCAAGAGTAGAAAACTCAGATCATTTCTCATGTTATAGAATAAATTACAATGGAATAAATTCTAAATTAAAATATAGCCCTTCATGATGATTGACGCGCATATAGCTAGCTTCCTCACTGGTTTTTCCTCGAGCCTGATGTCGTCTCCGAAAGGAGGCAACTCGTTAAATTGATTGTATTCTTCCTCATCCACGACATTCTTAACTCCGACAATCCTTCTTTTTCTATCAAGAATTACGTGGCGATTCTTATTTGCCAGGTCCATTACATAAAATACTTGAATAACTTGCTTAGCGAGTACAAATGGTTCGTCCTTGCATCCGACACGTTTGAGGTCCACAGTAGTGACGCCATACTTGTCGACCTTCACACTCTGCGGAAGTTTGACCCAACGGCATTGAAACATGGGGATCTTGAAAAGTACATAATCGAGCTCCCAAATCTCCTCTATGAACCCATAGTAGGAGTTCAACCCATGTGGCCTGGTGGTATTGAACTGCTCGTGAAACGCATATATGCACACCATTGCTCGGATCAGGCTCTTCCTATCTCGAGCCAGATAAAATGTGTACCCATTTATGTCGTATCCTTGCCATATCACAATTGTAAATTTTGTCCCATTTGCCAACCATAGCAGCGTATCATCATTTCATGACCTCCTAGTGAATCGCATCTTTAAGCAAGCATTCGTTGAACCGACAGTTGTGATCTCTCGTGATCCAAACCTCCGATTGGTCTGGATTCTGTTGGTGTACCATGTCTTTGTGCTCGTCGATGTACAGGGACACTTGAGTCATGTGTTGCAAGACCGTGAAATGGGCTTGAGCGTACGTATCTAGATCGGGAGTGATTGATTTCCTTCTGATGGTCCCGATACCCTTCAGTCTCCCTTCATAACCAGATAGAGGCACACCTATTGGTTCCATCCGAGCCATATAGTCGGCGCAGAACTCAGTGATCTCTTTGGTTGCATAACCTTTGATGATGCTGCCCTCCGGTCGAGATCGATTCCGTACGTACGACTTGAGAATTCCTGTAACAGCCCTAGCTTAGGGTTTGTATTTCAAATGTAAAATTTTGAGGAGAAATAAAAACTTTTGTTGTCTCTTCAAGTCATTTGAAAGTTTCTACATTTTTCCTTAGCAATTTCCATTTTCTAGAATTAAATTCTTGTGAATGGAAATTGTTGTCATCAAATTCTTAGCCTTCAGACTTGTGATCATCCTCTGCAAATATTTTTCTTAGCATCTTGATCATCCTATCTACCTCCCTGAATTATTTCACAATTTTTAGATTTTATTTGCTATTTCAAATGGCCAAGTCAAACTAGTTGAAAATCTGGTCAAACCCTTGGTCAGCATGCTTGTGAATTTTCTGCAGAACTTTTCAGTGCATAAAAGTTCTGGAAAATTTATGCAAGGTTGATATCTGTCTCAAGTAGCTTCCATAAAATTTCGAAATTTTTGAAGCCCTGGAGCTATCTCTAAAAGTTCCCAAAACTTCTTTGTCTTTTAAATCGACTTCGAAATCTCGCTTTGTCGGGCCCAACCACACTTGGGCTCGAGTCCGATCAGCACTAATGGACTCGGTCGCGTCAACTAATCGCGACCGCCGAGTCCAATCGATCGTGACCGTCCGATGCAAATCGAACGATCCACGTCGCGCGTATGCAACCGACTTTGTCCGAATGCATACATCAATCTCGACCGCCCATCTCGGATCGAACGGTCGGCGCAAAATGGTCGAAGTCGAACCACCGTTTGCGCCGCACCCAACTCGCTCGCGCCGCTCTGTTTCTTCGCTGACTTGTGGGCCATCCTCGCCGGTCATCCCCGCCACGCCACCGCCGCTCCAACGCACCGCCGCCGCGCTCTCTCGCCGCCGCCGCATGCACGCGCCACCTCGCCTCACCGGTCTTTTCACCGCCCACCGCCTCACCTCGCGCTCCGCCTACTCCTACAAAAGCCAACGAGGGTTTTCCTACCTCGTTGTCTCCATTACCTTTCTTCTCCGAGCTCAGAGCCGTGGCGTCGCCGCGACGCCCGAAGCGTTGCCACCGCTCCGGTGAGCTCCGGTCATCGCCGACCGCGTCACGGTGTGTTCCAACTCCCTGGGAAGTAAACCCCTCAAGGAATTTTGGATCTCATCGTCTGTGAAGCTGCGCATGGGCTTTCTTCTCCAGGTCCGGCCGAAACCGCCTCTTCCGCCACCGTATCTTCTCCGGTGAGCTCCAACTCGATTCCTTGCTCGGTGAGCATCACCTGGACTCCACCTTTCTTTTCCACTCTCTCACACGTCCTCTCGTTCACCCCAGGCTCCTGTCACCGTTGACCGCCTTACGCCGCCGCGGGCTCTCGTCGCCGAGCCACTCCGGTGCCTCTCCGTCGTCGCCAAGCTCACCGGTGAGTTCCTGGAGCCTCACTGATGCTCATGCGCGCGCTAAATTTCATTGTCTTCCTCTCGTGCGCCGCACCTTGTCACCTCACTTCCGCCGCCGTGCTCGCCGCCGCGCCGCGGAGCTCCGACCAACCCGCGATCACCCTTAGCTTCAGTAACCTCTGGGCGACCCATTTTGGCCGTCGCACAGCCCGCGCCGCCACTTCCTCGCCGGCGGCAAGTTCAGGTCCAGAGCAGCCCGAGCCTCTCTGTTCTTCGGCTGTGTTCTTCTCTGTTTCTCTGTCAGTGGGGCCCACTCCTTCAAAACCAGTTCCTTAGTTTCTAATCATGATTAGGAATGTTCTTTAGTTCACTCTCATGCATAATCATTTTGGTTTTGGGAGTTTGAAAGTTTTTAGTGTTGTTCTCTGTAATTATTTCCTGTTGTCGTTTCTGTTGTCAGTAACTAGATTTTAGTTTCATACTCATGCTTTGGATCCTTGTTTAGTGTTGGATGACTCCCTTTTGTTGTAGAGGTTAGCATGAAATCATTTAGTTAGTATCTTTAAGTTTCAAAGCTCTTGTTGTCATGTTTGATCATTAGGGATAGTTAGTTGATCATGTTATTGTCTCTGTACTTTTGCTTTATCAGTACATTAAGATTTGGTGTAGTAGCATCTGAATTGTGATAACCTTTCTTATGATGATGTGATACTTAGGTGTGTTAGTAGCTGAATTTTATTCTAGCCTAAATTCAATTAGAATTTTGTTTAGCATCTCATAGTTGGATACTTGACTAGTTATTGTTCTTAATAGCTTCCTGTAGGTTCTGTGAACTCAACTAATAATAGTTGTTTTGATGTGCTAACTTGATGATTAAATAATAGATGTGCACACAATCACCATCAAAGTCTGTCCAAAGTTTAAATCATATAAGAAGATTGATTTTGTGGTTAGCCTAATAAATAAGTGAGTGGATAGATCTATCACTTGAAAGCATGTCTTTTTGAAGCATCTCTGTAGCAGTTATTTGTTACTCCTTTTTTTTGTGATGGTCTAGCCTCTGTGTATAAATTGGTGTTTGTGTTTGATGTTTGAGCTTTGTCGGTGTTATTCGTTCTTATTCGCTGTTTTGTCCAATCGTTAGGATTCGACATTTGCGGTAACCCTGAGAACGACCCTCCGCAACAAATTGAGCAACAGCAGCCAGGGCAAGCTTTGATCATGATAATCCCAGTATTTTAAAGTCTAATATTTTGTTTCAAGTTGTATGTATGCATTGCTTAATTTGTGTTAAATTGATTAGTTAAATCCGTAGCTGCATATCCTGTAGTTAAAATATTGATCTATACTACCTGAGCCTAGGTTATTTGCTGTGATTAGAGGTCGCTGGATGATCTCTTGTCACTTAGTAGATCCGGTCAACTTGCTTAGACATGCTTAGCTATCGGTAGAATCAAGCGCTTATCGACTTTAGTCGGTAACCTTGATCACACAAAATTTTCTATAACTTTTGTTTCAGCATTTCGCTATGTTTAATTGCAAAATTAAAAATGAAAACAAAATGATTTAGACTTGGGCACAATGGTAAGACCGGTGTGATCTGTTGGGTGTGACCGGAAAGGTGCCCGAGTCGATTAAGGACCGAGTTACTTGCGCCACCGCATCGAGCATTTTGTGTGCTAACCACACTAGAGTATATGGGACCTCTCTTGACCTAGTACTTTGGCGTGTATTGGCTCCGGTCGCAGGAGGTCGCAGGAGGGACGGAGGTGGGAGCATGGTAGTTGTCCAAAAGCTTTATCCCGAGTGGGTAGTTGTCTTTTCGGCTTTACCATGTAAGCGTATGGATTTCTATCCATACGAGCGGCTCGTAGTTAATACACAATATTGGAAAAAGTCTCGTAGGACTTAGTCAGTGCAAAGATACCTTCTAAGTGTGCTTTGGCTTAAAGGCGATCCAAGTGTGGGTACATTGGTACACCCTGCAGGTTAAAACTATTCGAATAGCCTCGTCCTAGGTTATGGACACGCTGGATCGCCCCAAGAACTAGACTACAACATTTAAATTAAAACTTGATGGGTGGTACGAATCTGGGGATTCGTGCTATGTTGTGGTGACTATTGGGATAGTCACTTCTAGGTGGTTACTTGTATCTATCTTTATTTCGCAGCTTATTTCAACAAGAAAATGAATTGCAAACCCGCCTTCAAACTGTATTATATTATTGCAAATGAAAATTGGCTTTATGCAAATGAAACATATGGCCTCCACTAAACAAACCTGCATGTAGCATATGAATAGGTCTGCTAGTTCACACGTCAGTCTTGCGGGTACAAAGACAATCTTTGTACTCAGGTGCTTTGCTTAATGTTTTTGTTGCAGAGGAAGAAGGTGAGCCCCAAGGGCCTCACTTCTGTGAGCTGTGTTGCCGTTTCGTGGACGACTAGACTTGGCGGTCCGGTCAGATGCCTTGTGGGTTGGAGGCACGCTGATTGGCTTGGTTTATAGCCATCTTATGGCACTTTTGCTTCCGCTGTCGTTCTTGTTTATTTGTGTATCTTGGCCTATCGGCCTTTGTCTGTAATAACTCTACTATTTGTTTATCTTCCGTTTGGTAGTGTGGTGTTTGGACTCTATGTTTGGAATGGAGTTGATGTCTAATTTTGTAACGGGGTGTGTATACTGCTTTCTGGGAAGTATACATATCTCGAGGATCAATTTATTTGATTTGTGATGCTAGGACCGGGTGGTTGGTTAAGCATTACAAGCCAAATAAACTGGGGTCCTCACAATTCCCATGTACCTCTCGAACGAGTACATATGACGTAGGAACATAGGGCCGCATATCTTTATCTCTTTCACAAAATGAACAATGAGATGGACCATGATATCGAAAAAAGACGGAGGGAAATACATCTCAAGATGACATAGAGTCGTCACCACCTCGGCCTGCAGAGCATCTAGTCCTTCGGGATCGATGACCTTCTAAGCAATTGAGTTAAAGAAATAATACAGCCTCAAGATTATCACTCGGACCTTGTTTGACAAGATACTCCTAATAGCAACAGGAAGCATTTGTGTCATCAACACATGACAATCATGAGACTTCATACCAATTAATTTCAAATCTTCCATAGAAACAAGCTTCTTAATGCTGGCGGAGTAACCGGGCGGAACTTTCACACCATGCAAGCTCTGACACAGTTCATTTCTCTCGGCCTTGGACAGAGTGTAGCAAGCTGGGGGAAGGTACGTTCGTCCCTTATCGGTTCTTTCGGTGCTAACTTGGTCCTTATGTTCATATCAACCAAGTCATACTGTGCGTTAACACCATCCTTTGTTTTGCCACTAATGTTCAGTAAGAGACCAATCAAGCTATCACATATATTCTTCTCTACGTGCATGACATCGATGAAGTGACAAACTTCTAAGTGCTCCCAATAAGGCAAGTCCCAAAAAATTGACCGCTTCTTCCAGATGTTCTTCTGACGGGTCCTTAATTTACGTCCCTTCCCAAGCACAACATCGATATCCTTAACCATATCATATACCTCTTTCCCTTTAAAAGCCCTTGGAGCTGAACCGTCATCCTTATGTTCGTCGAATTATTTCTTCATCTTGCGGTATGGGTGAATCCTGGGAAAGAACCTACGGTAACGCATATACACAGTATTACGCAAGTTGTTCACCATACACTCTCCGTACCATCTAAGCAGTGCGGACAGTCTTTGGCTCCTTTTGTACTGAACCCCGATAGGTTACCAAAGGTAGAAAAATCATTGAATGTGCAGAACAACATGGCGCGTAAAATGAAGTTCTCTCGTTTGTACAAATCCCATACTTGTGCCCCTTCGTTCCACAGTGTCACAAGATATTCTAGCAATGGTGCTAGGTACACATCAATATCGTTCCTAGGTTGCTTCAGTCCTTGGATAAGTAGTGACATCAAAATGTACTTCTACTTCATACACAGCCAAGGAGGAAGGTTGTGCATACATAGATTCACGGGTCAGGTGCTATGTCAGCTTCTGATGTTACCAAAAGGATTCATTCCGTTTGTACTCAACTCTAACCTTATGTTCCTCGGTTTCGCACTGAACTCTTCGAAGCTCCGATTGAAGTTTCTCCACTGGGCAAAATCAGCATGGTGTCTTAGCTTTCCATATTTCCTACGCTCCTTTCGGTTCGCAAATAAATGCTTCAAACGTGGGATCACAGGCAGATACCACAACATCTTAGTAGGAGGTCCTTGCTTCACCTTTGCAGTATTCTTACGCTTGTATCAGGATGCTTTGCACACATGACATACATGCATGTCTGCATATTCTTTACGGTAGAGGATACAATCGTTCGGACATGCATGTATTCTTTTTACTTCCATTCCCAATGGACAAAGAACCTTCTTGGCTTGGTAGGTGGTGCTGGGCAACATGTTTTCCTCCAGAAGGATGTCCTCTAGGATATCTAACAACGCCGTGAAACTCTAGTTGGACCAACCATTGCTTGCCTTCAATTTCAGCAGTTAAAGCACGGTTGGCAACCTTGTGTATTCCAGCTTGCAGCCAGGGAACAAAGGTTTCCTAGAGTCCTCTATTAAGCCCTCAAATTTACAAAACTCTCTCTCATTGTAGTTCCCTTCTGCATCGCGTAGCATCTGATCCAGATTGTCATCGTGTGACCTATCCTCATCAAAAGCATAGTCCACATCCGGCATATCGTTGACTTCTTCGGCGATGTCGTTATTATTAACTTCTTGTATAATCTGCTCTTCATCGTGACTGGTCCAACATGTATACCCTTTTTTGAAACCCCTTCGAATCAAGTACGCTTCGATCTGCGCCGGATTGTTAAACATCGTCATATTACCGCAATCAATACATGAACATTACATAAATTTTATCCCCTTCTTCAACAAATCCTGCTCGACGTCTCTTCTAAAGCAAACACGCCATTAATGTACGCTTCACTGACACGGTTCGCACCATACATTTAGTTTCGGCCCATCTACGCTACGCACGTAATGAATTAGTGTTAAATTAGATTAATAAACTGCAAGTACTATTCCTATTGACCAAACATACTAAAATTGATTAGCGATTAACCTAGAGCAAATATAAAGGGTTACAGATCGTTACCCTTGCAGATCACGACGAAAATCCCAAATATCCCACGAGATCCTTGTGAGGACCCGGTTTATTCGGCTTGTACTGCTTAACCATCTACTTGGTCCTAGCAGCACAAATCAAATAAACCAAGCCTCGAGATATGTATACTTCCTAAATGCAGATACACACCTGCTACAAAATCATGCATCAATTCCATTCATACACATAGAGCCGAAGCAAAAGCAATAACTGAAAGACATACTTAATATAAAGAGAGTTATTACAAAAGAGAGGCCGACCGACCAAATAACACATAAGTAACTAATTTAAACAGCGGAAGCAAAAGGGCCATAAGATGGCGATAAACAAAAGCCAATCGGTGTGCCTTTACCCACAAGGCAACCAACTGGACCGCCAATCTAATCGCTCCAGACACCGCCACAACAAATCTCACAAAAGTGAGGCCCCTCGAGCTCACCTTCTTCCTCTGCAACAAAACAATTAAGCATAACACCTGAGTACAAAAATGGTTTTTGTACTCGCAAGACTGACGTGTAAGATAACAGAACTATAATTAACTACATGCAAGCTTTATTTAAGTGGAGGAGGCTCTGGACTTATTTTCAACATAAAGCAAGTTTTCTTTGCAATAAGGTAATACATTTGAAAGCAAGTTTGCAATTAATTTCTATTGTTCAAATAAAAGTGAGACGAGTATAACAATAGATAGAGAACAATAATGTCCTAGAAGTGACTAACCCAATAGTCACCACAACAATAGCATGAAGTACCCCTTCATACCACCCATGTCAAGTTTTAAGTTTTTAAAAGGTTGTAGTCTAGTTCTTGCACGACCTTACCAAGCATGTCCATAACCTAGGACGAGGCTATTCGAATAGTTTTAACCCTGCAGGGGTGTACCAATGTACCCACACGATAGACCGCCTTTCCACCAGCCACGGTTAGCATACTTCCTTTGGTATGCAGGCACGGCTAAGTCTAACAAGACACTTTCCAATGGACGATGCTAATTAAGAGCCACAACCCACGGGAGAAAGACACATTAGACAGCCTAATCGGTCTACTAATGCTCCCCTCCAACCCCACACACACACACACACACACACACACACACAAGAACACACCCACCGACCAGCTCATAATTAACACCTCCCAAAGTACTTAGTCAAGAGATGTTCCATATCCCCCTCGTGTGGTTAGCACGCAATAAGCGCTTGGCTTAGTGACACAAGTAACTCGGTCCTTGGGGACTTAGGCACCATTCCAAACACACCCAACAGATCACACCAACATACCATTGTGCCCAAGTCAAGATATAGTTTTGTTTTCAGTTTTTGATTTGTAAATCAATAAAACACAAGGATTGGACATAATGGAATAATATAAGTATTTGTGTGATCAAGACCATCGACTAAGTCGATGATCGCCCAATACTACCGATAACTAGGCATGGCTAAGCAATATTTATTCGAAATCTACTAAGTGGTAAGAGCTCATCCAACGAGCTCTAATCACAGCAAATAACCTAAGCTCAGGTAGTAGAGGATATTTATTTACCTACAGATTATGCAACTAGAGGATTAACTAATCAATTTAACATCAAAATAGCAATGCATACATAGAGGTTAAACAAAATATTAGACTTTAAAAGTAATAGGATCAAATGGAAAATGATCAAACTACTTGACTGGCTGCTGCTGCTCAATATGCTGCAGAGGGTCGCTCTCAAGTACGGCACAATCGTCGGAACCTACCGAAAGAGCGAAAAAGAATCGATAAGAACAAAGAAAACGAAAAAGACTCTAAAACCAAAATGCTCCAAATGCTATGAAAATTTCACAGCAGCAAGAGCATGATTTAAAATGAATTTAGAAATAAGAACCAACTGATTTGGACTCTCACAGCAAAAGATATGATTAAAACTATGCATTTCGGCCAAAATTAAATTTAAATAGGTTACTGTTCATAAATAATTTTTTAGAAGTTTTCTGGACTTGGAAATTTTATGATAGGTTGCTACTGACACTCTAAGGCTAACACAAGTGGTTTCATCTTAATTGGAGTTAAAATGATTTAGTTATGATTTTTCTAAGTTATAAATCTAAGGCATGATTAATTTCAGTATTAAAGACTACTGTAAAACCTACACTATGCTAAAGTACTTTAACAGATGCAATTATAGAACTTTAGTTTGTTAAATTTGGAGCTACAGAGAAAAAGATATGCAATTTTGAAGTTTAAAACAATTAATAAGTGCAAATAAAAGCTCCCGGAAACTAAAACTGGAAAACCAATAAAAACTGGGGAGGTCGTGGGACGATGATCAAGGATCGCACGGCTCACGAGCTCAGATGCCCAAAACCCGCACGAGCACCAGGGCGCAAAGACCTCATCGCGCCTAGGGGAGGTCTTAACCGTTGATATCAAATCCAACGGCTCCGACCACTGGAGGCACAACACACGCGAAGGAGCTCCTCGCGCACTAGGGAGGTCGTGGCCGTCAGATCTGGATCTGGCGGTCCCGAGCTCCATGAGGAGGTCCTACGGCTATCTCACTAAGGGGGAGGTCTGGACGGTTAAGATCTCCCGAGGGGAGGTCTTAACGGTCTAGATCTGAGCGGAGGAGGACCTAAACGGTGAGCTAACAGCGAGAGGTCTTGACGGCTAGGATCTCACCGAGGAGGTCCTAAACGGTCACGATCTCAATGGGGAGGTCCTAAGCGGGTTTTTAACAGAGAGAGGTCTGGACGGCTTAGATCTCCATAGGGAGGTCATAAACGGTCCAGATCTGAGGCGGGGAAGGTCCTAAAGCCACGGATCTAAAGGAGGAGGTCCTAGAAGGTCAAGATCTCCAAGAGGAGGTCCTGAACGGCTAAGATGAAGCGAGGGAGGTCCTGCAGTTCTTTGATAAGGACCCGAGGTGGTCTTTTTGCAAAGAGGACCCCAAAGGTAGTTTTGAAGGTTCTCTTTACAAAATACCAGGGGTGGTCTTTTGCAAAGAGGACCTCGGTGGGGGTGGTCCGAGAGGGTGGTCTTGATAACACGACCAGGGGTGGTCTTTTCGCACAGAGGACCTCAAGGAGGTCTTTTGCAAAGAGGACCCCAAGGTGGAGGGTGATCCTATCGGCTGAGATCTAGCCTACGGAGGTCTTTAACGGCCAGGATACGATTAGGGGGAGGTCCAGAGACTTAGGATTTTTCGGAAAAGATCCTAAGGCCCAGATCTACACTTGGAGAGGTCGTGAACGGCTAAGATTAGCCCGAGGAGGTCCAAGAGTGGCTTTAATGGCGCAGGACCTCCGGACAACGACAAAAGGTGGCAGCTAAGACAAAATAAAAGCACCTAATGATTGACAATAAATGAATCCAACAGGAGCACTTAAAGACTTCCGGACTTTAATTCTAAACCCATGGCCCACACGCCAGTGACTCCACGGCACAGATTAAGACACCATTAACGCACCAAATGATAAGCAATGATGAGCATTAAAGCTGTCCGAAGAACATGACGACAACGGGAGGTCTTGACTGACAAAACCCGAGCGTGTTCCACAGCTTGCCGCCGGCGACGTGGACCTCGTCGGCGGAAACCAAGAACACGGATGAGTCCCAAATAGGAAGGAGAACCTAAAGGTGCCAACAGCTAGGGCTAAAGCGCACCCTACCGGCGGCTAGCCGAAGATGACCGAAGGAGGCTAAATACAAGAAAAGCAGCTACCGAGGTTCAAAACGACCGGGCTTCAACACTAAGGTACTTACCAGGGAACGAAGGAGGCCCAAGAATGGTCGCAGGAGCTCCGATGACGGTGGAGGTCGCCGGAGGTGAAGAAGACGAAGCTCCCGGCCACGAACAGCAGGCTCCCACTTTGTCAACCTCTGTGAAGGTTTAAACAAAGCAAATTAGGGAGATTTGGAGGTGACCAAGAGAACAAAAGACAGCCAACAACTGCAATATTGAACCACTGGAGCTCGAGAGGTCGCGAGAGCTCCAAAGTTCAACAATGGTGGCAGAGACTTTCGGGTGTTTTGAGCACAAGAGCAGAGAAAGGAGCTAGGGTTGAAAAGGAGTGTCTAAAGAAACTTAGATAGAAAGCTTGGGCTTCTAATATAGCTGGTGGGAAAAATAGCAAAGCCAGCCGGTGCACTGAGCCAAAGTACACATGAAATGATGGGAGTAGGTTGTCAGAGAGACTTTTGAGCAAAAGGGGCTGCCAGACATTTAATGTTGGCAGCACATAGCCGTTTGTCGACCCTAGAGTTGACAAGGCACTTTGCTCTCTACCGCCATGCACAAAAATTGATAATGCCAGGCCCACCCGACAGTGAGAGGACCAGGGAGGACCGGTCAAAGAGCTCAACGGCTAAAATCAGCACAGAGCTCCCACTAGGGAGGTTGTGAGCTGTTGGATTGAAATCCAAGGGCTCAGATTTTAAGCTAAGTATTAGAGGTCCTAACACTTAGGGGAGGTCTGAGCCACAGATCTCAAGATGGACGACCCACGATCACCCAAGTGCTAGGGGTGGTCGTGGAGGGTCGAGGAGGTCGCCTGTGGTGGTCTTTGCAAAAGGTGCAAAGGAGGTCCTAGGGGAGGTCCTCGAGGGTCGTCTTCGCAAATAGAACCTGAGGAGGTCGTGCGGGTGGGAGGTCTTTTACAAAGACCCGAGGAGGTCTTTGCGGTTGGATTGAGATCCAAGGGCTGCGGGGCTGGCGAGGTTGCACGGGCTCGGGCTGGTGCTGTTAGTTGGTTTGACCGAGCCCATTGGCACGAGCCAGACCTGGTGCGGACCCGAGGAACAGTGAATCCAAATTTGACTTTGAAATTAAAAGCTGAGACTTGGGGATTTATTGAGGTAGCAAACTAACTCCAAATTTTATGAAATTTTGACAGTAGCTTGCTAACCTTGAGATGGACATTGCGCAAACTTTCCAGAGGTTTTTGCATTGTACCTTTTCCTCCAAAAATCACACAATGTGCTAGGCTAGGGTTTGACTGCTTGTCAAACAAGTTTGACTGACCCTTAAAAATATTCGAACAATTTCTAAAAATTGTGAAATTTTTCAGAGGGGTCACAAACCATCCCAAGAACTTAGGAAAAATATTTCCCAGGAGATGATCAACATATTCGACAAAATTGTTTTTGGAGGATCAAGATTTGGATCAACAGACTTGTGACTTTGTATTTCTATACTCTGGTGCAATAATTGTTTAGTACACACAGGAAATACATGATGTAAGAAAAAGTTTTAAATTCTACTCATTTTCTTACATTTGAAACACAAGTTGAAAATAGGGATGTTACAATCCTCCTCCCTTTCTTCCTCCTCTCCTTCTCCCTTCCTCCTCTCTTTAGCTAGCTTCCTCCTTTCCTTCTCCTCCCTGCCTCATTCCTTCCCTTCCTTCTCCTCTCTAAGGTGGCGCAATGGGGGAGGAGGCAGCAGTGGTGTCGGCTCAAATGGGAAAGGGCAGGGGTTCTATCGGGACCAGGTATTTATAATGACTGCATATCACAGACAGTTTTTCTATAGAACTGTCTATGATAATTTATAGATGGTTCTTAACAATAACCATCTGTGATGGATGATATTATCACAGACGGTTCTTGTTTAGAACTGTCTGTGAATTATCACAAATTATTATATTTAAAAGAACCATCTGTGATGGGGTGTCCAGTATAGCCTGCTTTGTAGTAGTGTCTAGCCATTGACTTGCCTGTTGGCACAACCATGGAGAAGGTGTACATCCTAGATGAATGGATGATAGTTAACTGCTTCGAGGACACCTATCCTTTTTGTTGTGTGTGGCTTGTGCTCTTATTTCTGAAAAATCTTTTAGCCATTGTGCTGACTCTCTTAGTAGCTTATCCATGTGTTACAATCAGGAGTATTCAGCTCCTATTTGCTACCCAGTTGGCCTGATGACATTTTTAAGTAGCCATCTGATGTTTTAGTTGGATTTGGATGGTGCAGTGTGAGATTAGTAGTTATGCTTAATACTTTTGATATTTATTTTGAAGGACAATACCTTTTGATATTGAGCTAATGCTTGAACAATGAACAAGATCTTATGTTTTGCTTGGTATTTGGATGGTTTTGTACAATTTTGAATTCAATTTATTACCTTTCTCCCCTCTTTTCAAATCACTTGGTGTCCTTTTTCTTATTTTCAGCCATAATCGAACATGCTAGATATATTGAAATTTGTAATTTGTGGGCCATTTATGAACAACCCAACTCTGTTCAAAGTCAAACAACATAGCATAGCTTAGCCCAAAATCAGACAACACAATATAGCTCAGCCCAATTCACTTAACAGGTTAAAATTTTAGAGTGTTGAGCCCAATAAGTAGGAAAAATAGCCTAGGTCATCCCAAAAATTTCAGAGTGCTAGGCCCAATAAGCAGGAAAAATAGTCTGGCCCATCCCAAAACATCTCAGTACAACATAGACACAAACATCCCACTACAACCATTGGGAAATGATCAAACGGCCAAGAAAACTGACTGTGATATACGAAATTTTCAGTCACCTGTGCTATAGTCGGCCACATTTTTCTGTTGGAAAATTTTTGTTTGATGGCATTACAGATTAAATATGTGTAAATTGATAAATAATATCCATTGTAAGAATGATAAGTGGGGCCATTTTGGCCACAATGGCACAACGATTTTCCAACTCATGCAATCTTTGTAGAATTATTGAACAAATTTTATGTTCAAGCAAAAAAATGAATATGTGATTTATTAGTTTCTAACTTGGAGAACAAAAACAAAATGCTTTGTTTTTGTTCTCTATCTTTCTGGACCATTTTATATAAAAGGAAACATTTCAGTGATATGAAACCAAATTTGCCTAAAATTACTCCTTGACAATATTTTTTTTGGACAATTTTATAATTTTTTCTCTCATAGCACCCGGCCATGTTGTGGTCGTTTTCAGTATATAACAATTTCTAAAGACAAAATTTGGCGCAAAACAAATAGCATATTAGCAATGTAAAATAAACTCATACTTGAAACATTTCTAACATTTCACTATGGCTATTACCCCCTAGTCACAAATAAGTGATGTTTTAGACATCGTTACGATCTCCAAAACACGACTTTGACCGCTAACTTATATTGTAATATATTTATAAAATATAGTAAAACTATAATATTATGAAAGTGCTTTTTGAGACAAAACTACATATATTATTTTTTATATGTCCAATCAAAATATTTATAGAGATACCGATAGTCAAAATCTAGAAGTGTGACTGCGTGCATCCCAAGATGTATTTATTTTACTAGAGGGAATAGTATATAACTGACGATAGTATCCTCCGTAATTTTTTTTAGTGTCTGTCGTCTAGTTGTCTATGAGCCTATTATCACTTTGTCAACAATATTTGGCGCTGATTTGCTCTAACCGTCGGAAAACATTGGATTACGATAGAAACACCATAAACTATATGCGAAAAAAACTACTAAAGGAGTATATATAATGTAATAATAACCACCACCCATTCGCACAAATAATCATCGGGAAAAAAAATGCGAATCTGATAGAGGGGTGTGGCCAGGCCAATTACAAAACATGTGGCCATGCTCTGTTGGAAAGTTCAAAGTTGTGCTGCCATAATATTTTTCTCCTCCGACAGCATACTCGATACAAGGTATAGGTTCAAGTTGACTTCGCCGGCATCTGGGGTGAGCTCCTCACTTTCAGATCCGCAATAATGCAGCAGCTACTTTTGTTTTACCATGATCCACTCCCAACTCCCAAGCCAAATAGTATCGAATTACTACGAGTAAGAGCATCTATAATAATCCATATCACTTGTTACTAAGGGGTAGGCACATCAGCATTTAGGTGATGCAGAGGAGAGAATGTAAGTTTGTTTCTAGATGAAGAAACAAACAAGTTGTTGATACTAAGACACAAAAAACAACAAAATAGCTATTGCAAACTTATTTGTTACCTAAAAATTTGTTTTGTGTATAGCAATTAAAGTAAAAATTAAAGTCTTAGATACAAACTCAAAAACAATCTATTGAAAGACTTATTTTTTTTATTAAATTGAATATAATATCTTTTTTTAATAACAAGTTAAGAAACAAACTATTATAGATGCTCTCAGCAGAAGCTACAATTGTTGTAGTAACTTATTGCGTATGGCCGTGCATTTCTCGTCGGTTGTAGGAACGACCCACTGGTTCAACTGAAAAAAAAAACGTCCTAGTTGTGGCTAGCATTCGGTACAGAGCACTGCAAAACGATACAATGAACGTAATGGCGAGTTACCCGAGTCATGCACATGTTTCACACATCCGTACTCGGAGTAGTAAACAATAACATACTCCATATGCAATTTTGCAAGTGTGACCAACACCTCGAGTCTGATTCCTGATTCTCTGGGCTGATGCATGTGCTTGAGTGCATCGTCCGTGCATATCATATATCATATATGCATGGACAGGGCATGTTCTACGTGAAGGGTCGCGTTTACATTTACTGATCACCGCGTAGCGACACTCACGTACAATAGTTTATCTTTTGGAGTTGTCTCTAAAGACTTTAACTTATCTATAGACAACTTTAGAGACAATATTTTCAATAAATTATCTATAAAATCATTCATTTTTAATACAACTTATCCCCTTTAACACTCACTATTTGCGATGGTTTGCATGTCTAGTTTGTCTCTTATATAAGTTATGATATGTTTTCCTTCTTCACATACTCTCTTCTCCAACTAGAATTTTAAATAATATAGCAAGTAAGGCTGCTCCTAATAGGCAGTATCTTAGTGCAGTTTCTTAGTGTATAAAGAGTGTTAGGATACTATCTTTTCAATGCATAGTTTCTTATTGTATAGTATCTTATGTCCTTTTAATTAATTAGATGTAGAATCTAAAAAGATGATGTGTACAAGATGGAAATGAGTTAATTTTTTTTGTCTATGACTTCGAGCCGAACAGTCTCTTATTTAGATACTGCAACAATCTCTCACCTTATTTAATCTACTACCATCTCAGCACTTTGGCTACATAGCACCTTTATGATACTGACCAGGGTGGAGCATTAGGAGCATCCTAAGAGACAGCTGAAGTAATCACTGTTGAAGGTACCCTCAGTCACAGATCGGTACGTCTGTCTCCTGTAATAATGATGTTTGCTCGTTGCTGGTGATCATGCAGAAGTGGAGTACTTTTTTACTCGAGGTCTTGCAGATTTTACACTTCGCAGTGTGGATCATCAGCCGATCAGAAATATGGTGGAAAAAGATGCAACGTGCAATGCCGACGAGCCTACAGCGTCCGAAGGCAGCGTGACAGGCCTATGCGGCGCTTGACGATCCGTAGAATACTAGTAGAATTGCACAGTTCGTATAACCGATCGGACCGGATCCTTTGCATTAGCTCGTAGCTACTACGCTCCAGACGTTACCTGGTGCGAGCCATAACTAAAGCTTACCTTTTGTTCCCATAGATAATCATAAATTATGCAAAGTCGTTCGCTTCTTTTTATTTGATGTCCTAGATCCGTGTCATTAAACTTTCTAAAGTTTTGAGTACTAGTATGTTTATAACTATCTAGATTAGCTATATGTAAACTAAATCATTAGATTTGTTGTTATAAATACTGCCATAATATTATAATTTTATTTATATATGTTTATACAAAGTTATAAAAAGTAACAGCCAAAGTCACATCTCCGAGACTATAAAAGATCAAAAACATCAAATTTAAAAGAATAGAGGGACTAGTAAATTTCTTATTTGTAACCACTTATGACTAATCACATAGTTATCACTTGCAGTACGTCTTTCAGATTTCACTGCGCCGAAAATGCTAAAAAAGGGATCTTCAATGTTTGCTCCGAGAGGTTAAAAATTCCTGTGTCAACCAGAGGGGAAAAAAGGTAAAAGCTGTACACTACTTTTTTTTAGATGAATAGAAATATACTTTTTATATGAGAATTTATGCAATTGGAGTTACTTTAAAGCTTAGCAAGGAAGAGGTCACGGAATCAAATCCTAAAATTTTATGTAGACCCACCTACCATGTAGTTAGGCAGTGAGACTCACTAATGCTACATTGGTTGAACTGACACCGTTTGGCTAACATACTCTACGGCAGAGTATAAATCCTTTGTCGCAACCATAACCATACATGCATCCGCGTAGTCTGATGGGGCCATGCTCGTGTTTGATTTCGTTAAGTAGTGTGAAATTTGCCAGGACCTTTATATACTCCGACAACGCGAGGTAGTCAATATATCTCTACTACTGAAAAGAAAAACTTTATGGTCGTCCGTCCTCTCTTCCCTTTCTCATTCGCGGGAAATTAGCACCGACATGTGGGCCACCGCAATCCACGTAACCGTTCCGGTCGGAGAAACTTGTCAGCAACTACCTACCCACGTCTCTCTCAATCCCGTTGCAGTTTTCTCCCGATCTCTCCCCTCCCCCACCACGCCTTCCACCCCTTCCACCACCCGCCCTCTGTCCCCTGCCCATCCACCCTTGCATCGGCCGCCATCGCCGTCACACGCATGCCTTCGCGCTCACCGTCGTCCAAGCGCCTCAAACATCAGCTCGCTATCGCTGTCTCTTCGCATGCTCGCTCCAGCGCGGCGCTGCCTCGCTCGCCCCGGGTGCCACTATGCGTCCTCCTCCTCTCCTCAATGCGTCTCCATCGATTTGGTTGGAACTCGGTGGCTTTAGAGAGCGAGTTCCCCTCTCTTTCCTAAATTAACTCCTTTAAATTATTTCAAATCCATCATTGATGCATAATTTTCGGATTCCCCATCTCATAAACATGCAATCCATCTAGATTTGTTGATGTACATGCTGTTCGGATATTCTAGGGTGGAGCAATTAGCAGTAGGAGGAGGCACTCTGGCAGCGTGTTAGGTAGAGGCTCAGTGCGGGCGTCGAACCCCCCATGGCCGACGCATCCCGTTTCTTCCAGTGGGCTCCGTGATTCATCATCCCTCGGTGTCGTCTCCTGTCCAACTGCAGCCCTAACGGCTGGGTTCGTCAGCTCTCTCTCTCCCCACATAGATTCCTGCCTCTGTTACTATTAACTATCCCATGCACGATTTGTCTTCCGATTGGTTAATTTCATGCCTACTGATTGTTTGTCAAAATTCCAGAGCTCCAAATCCATGTATGTGCCGGTGATGCTCATAGGCATAGCCTTCCTGCATAGATTTTCTTTGTTTTCTTCTTTGTTGTGCTACGATTCTCCAAATTAATCTTATCACTCCCATTAAATCCATCTACATTTTTGACAAACCTAGAGAAGTGAAGTTTTGGTCTTTTAGACCCACAAGACCACAAACTCATTATAGGTGTGTTTAGTTACATCTTTTGTTGTTTCCTTCTTTAATTAACTGCATATTTGCCTATTTTGTTTTCTATCATATTGTGTGTGCTTAACTTATAGGATTGTCTTATACTTCATCTGCATTATATTAGCAAATTTTTCCCTAACTTGCAGGTTTCTTGACAGCAAGAGGCTAAGGCAGTTCTTCACTGGCATCGATCCATTTTATTTCTTAGTTTGTTGACCTCACTACTACAAAAAGAATAATACTGGACGTCTCATCATAGACAGTTGACCAAAACCGTCAGTATTAAATACAATCACAGACGGTTTTGGTTTAGTGATCGTCTGTGTTACTGGCTGCGCTAAAAACCACCTGTGAAGAAGTAATATCATTGATGACTCATGTTGAAATCCGTTTGTGAAATATCACAGACAAGAACCATCTGTGATATTACTAAATATCACGTACGATTTTTTTTCTTCTTAAAATTGTCTGTGATACTTCATAGACGATGTTTAATACCAACCGTCTGTGATAATTAACTCATCATAGATAGCTTGTATTAAAAACCGTCGACCTCTCAACTACTCCAAATCGGTTCTGCTACCCAAATCCCCTTATATATATACTGCCTGCGCACGCCCAACTACTCTAGATCGATTTTGCCGCCTCTCTCAAACCAAAGCGGCGCCGCCTCCTCCAAACCGATCGAAGCGCCTCGTCCCCCCGACGACGTCGACTACCGCCGTGAGCTCCTCCACCTCTGGTTGTGACGCCATGGTTCACTACACAAGGCACTCTTGTCGTAAGAGTGTCTTATGCAGTGTCACCGTCGTGACACAACAGTGATGCTGCCGCCACCTCTCCTTCATTGTTGGTGATATCCCCATCTGATCCCCTCCCCTCTCTTCCTTGATGCTTGTGTGGTTGAAAATTAATTATTAATGCCTCTAGATTTTTTTCTTCTACTAATTTCTTGAAGACTTCAATCCATATACTAAATTGACTTTTCGACCATTTTGAAGTCATGATTCAAGGATTCTGTCTTTTCCACGGTGGTCGAAAGGTGGTCAAAAAGTCATTTTGTTCCATGGAATGAATCTTTTCCACGATCTTACCCATAGTGAAAGAACTCCAAGGACCGATTATTTCTTCTAAAGATATCTATTCGGACTTGAGAGGTTTGGAGATAAGAACTTTAAAATAAAGTAGAAGTAGAAAAGATGGAAAGTCTGTGCGTAAGTTCCACCCTTCTGATGGTTATTTATAGGCTGTCGACTTGTGGCAAAGTTAAACAAGTCCAACGGATAAAATTTTATTAGAATCTTTTCTAATAAATCATTGGAAAATCAAAGTGTTACCATCTCTTTGGGAATTGTTCTTCATGAAGACGGTTGACGTTCCTTTTCCTATCTATTTCTGTTTATTGGCTAGCATTTCCTGAGGCTAGTCAATAAATAGAAATAGATTTAGCAATACAAAAGAATATCATAGGCGGTTCCTTAGGACAAACCATCTGTAATACAAGCAATGATAGACGGTTCTGCTTTAATAACCATCGGTGATAATTACGTATTACAGACAGTTTGTGGTTGGAAGTGTCCGCGATATGTATCTCGTAAACAAATCAAGGCTCATGCGCGATGCATCCCTTCGTCTCGCGCACTGATATTACGACGCGTCTCTTCGTCTCACGCGTCTACGATTTTGTAAGAATGATCATCCGCCACCGAAGATGAATCCCCACATCTTTCTACTCTCTTTCGCACCGTTCATCAACAACTAATAGAGATAAAAAACAATGGCTCCCCACTCTTCTCCCTTGACGCCGGCGTTGATGGCCTACTTAGCCAGTTTGTACGAGCACCTCGCTGGTCGTATGCTGGCGGATGCTACGGAAGGACACAGTGTCCTCCCTCCTCTGGCGGAGGTTATGCCATAGCATGTGATGGCCACCTTCCACCGTCTTGACATCCTCCTCTGCCACGTCTTCCAGGTGATCTCCCTCTTCCGACGAGCTAACTACACCATCAATGTAGTCCTTGAGGAAGACGTTGCACATCTTTAGGAGGATTGCCATCACTTGGAATGCGACATCGAGATGGCGGCTGATCGGGTAGACCATGCCGAGACACTTGGAGCGAGGGAAGACAACCTCTGGGCACATTTTCACTTGGTCCTTGAGTTGGAGCGTCTTTGGGCAACTCTCCAACAAGCGCGTCAATGGGTAGATGTGTTTCGGGCAACCTACGCTGACCCCAAACCCTCCGATGTCGACCATGTCGCCTACGAAGAATCAAGACAGAGATAGCAGTCTACCTGGGCCGTAGGAAATAAGTTCATCTTTTTTTTTATTTCTTCTTTTTTAAGAAAAATCTTTTGTAAGAAGTGACTGGCCATACTGTTTGGCCATATGTAAATACAAAAAATGATAAAAAAAATCTAGTTTGGAGTTGAAGTTACTGCCTATGTTGAATATGTTTACTGAATAACGTGTTTATCTTACTATCTTTTATGTCTATGGTGAAAAACAAGTCATTTTTTAGCTATAGAAGGAATTTCACAGGCAGTTTAGTGGAACAAACCGTCTGTGATGTACTACAAAACAAGCTATACTAGACGCCTCATCATAGACGGTTTCTGGAAAACATCAGTGTTGTAATTATGACAGACGGTTTTTAATAAGAATCTTCTGTGATTATTGCAGACTTCACATACTATTTATAAATATAACAGTCTGTGATATTTTAAAGATGGTTTTTAAAAAGAACCGTCTATGATAATTATGTATCACAGACGGTTTGTGGTTGGAACCGTCTGTGATATGTTCAATCCGCTTCAGCTCCGCATGATGCGTCTCTTCATCTTACGCGCCAACATTACGATACGTCTATTTGTCTCACGCGCCGACATTACGATGCATCTCTTCGTCTCAGTTTGTGATACATTTTAAAAGAATGATCATACGCCACCGAAGATGAATCCCCATAGAGCTCTACTCTCTTTCGCACCCTCCATCAACAACCATTACTACGGTATTGAAAACTCACACACTGTCACGCGCCATGGTGAGCACGAGGAGCATGATGGCAAGGACCAAGGCGAGGATGTAACACCCTGGCTATCCGGAAGCCAAGATGTCACCTAAAACATCTAACATACATCCATAATGCGGAAGAACTTGAAACAAGTAAAACAACTAAAGACAGCATTAAGATAAACAGGACATGGTGAAGGTATCCTTCCTTCACCTTCTAAGTTATTTAATACTGAACATCAATAAAGAAGGTTCACACGCAGTAATAAATCAACATCCAGGTGGAGAAGGTATCCTTCCTTCTCCAATTATAATTTAATTATTACAGTTCATCGTTAACGAATGAAATATGGAACTAAAATTTAGACTTGAACATGAATTTGATGTTGTGAACAAGTAGTGCGTGTCTACTCCCTCCCAAGAGCCAACATCGGGGTTACCTAAAATAAACAAACAACGCAAGAGTGAGTCCATGACTCAAAGAAATACTGATTATCAATAAGATAATCATTCAATATGAATAAGACAAACTCATCATCGAGTTCGATCACATCACAATCGATTACAAATGAAAACATGATATGAATGCTCAAAATCAAAGGAATGGACTGCACACATGCATATACGGTATAGCCGGTGAAACACCGTCGGTGTTCACTCAAGCCCGCATCTTAACAAAAATGCGGGATCCACTTCCGTATGAAGAACGTTTCATACGGGTGTCCAACATTGCCCATCTTGGAGTTAATGGGTCTTACATGCCCATTCGGAATTAATGGGTCTTTCAAATCCACTCCGTGGGCGGACATGACAATGTCCAACACCGCCACATTGGAATGGTGGGACTTGCAATCCACTTTCGTGGATGAAACATGCATAATGAATGCATAGAATGAAATACGAATATTGAAAGACATGATAACAAAACATGGATTCAACACATATGAAAGAACATAGACAATCCATCTTCTCTCGTATCATACCAAATCACAGCATGACCATATAAACATTCATCAATCACAATCATTAAGGGTGGCAATGTACTTGCCTTCCACGATGCGACAGCGTTAGTCGGCAAAGGTGATACTCCTAAACCCGAGGCTTCACCTCCTAAACAAGTAAAATAATTTCAATAAGGACATAATATACCCAACACTACTAATCGATGCTAAACATCGCTTCCCCGATGACTCTAGTCATTAATACAAAACTTAAAATGAAATCAACAATTTCTGACATAACTTAATTCTGGACAGCAGCACGGTAATTGACATATCTATTGGTCTGGAACTCGGAATGAGGTGAGACCAATTTCCATGGATTCTTAACTGACATATCTACAATACTCTGGTTGGGCAAAAGTTCAGATTTTGCCTCTAATAAAATTTGGCCCACGGCTCAAATCTGTTGACTGAATTAATAGACAGAAATATCGGCTAAATTAAAATATCCATAACTTTTGTTGTACAACTCCAAATTGGACGTTCTTTAACAATCTGAAAAGGTTAAGAAATTATCTACAATAACCTAGTTGGCACTACATTCATATATTGTCTTTAACAAAACGTGGCACACGGGTCAAAATTAAAGATAGAAACTGACATACAAACTGGACAGACTGACATACAATCTGGACAGTTACAAAGAAAAGTGCATAACTTTTGATCTATAACTCCAAATGAAATGTTCTTTATCAATCCTGAAAGCTAGTGATATCACCTTCAAAATTTGTTATGGGAAAGACCTCTGAATCACCCTCTAACTAGGCCATAAATCAACCTATACAGAGACTGCTAATTCTCGTCAGGATTCTGGACAGCAGATAGTAAATCTATCATAACTTTTGACTCATTCATCGGATTTTAGTGTTCTTGGCGGCCACCGAAAGCTAAGAACAAGACCTACAATACTCTAGGAGATGAACATCTCTAATTCGACCTCTAAAATACCGAAACAGACCGCGCAACATAGAACAGCAAGTCTGATTCTACACGCAGCACTAACAACAAATCAAAATACGGCATCTACCAAGAACGGAATGAGCAAAATAGCAGGGAAAACGATTTTACTCTCGAAGATCAGTGAGGTGCTGAACCGTGTGTGGATCCCCAAAGGAAGACGACAACCCGGCTCTTCCTCCCAAGATTTGGCCGGCGGCACCAATGGAGGAGGGAGGGAGGTTGTTGCCCAAAACTCATGGATGCGCAGGGTGAGGGAGGGAGAGGGGCGGCTGCCAGGAGGGAGGAGGCGCAAGGTGTGGGCGGGGGCTAGGGTTAGAGCCGCCCCCCTTTTTGCCATAAGGCCGGCCCCCCTTTGGGCCCCCTTTGGGCCCCCAATCGGCTGCCCCCATGGGCCTTCGACTGCCCCCTAGGGCCACTCGGCTGCCCCTTGGGGCCAGATGGCCGGCTCCCCTCTTGGGCCTGCTGGCCGAAGGCCCAGGCCCAAGACCCGGAAGAACAGCTGAAAACCCCCCTTTTTATACTTTTGAATTCAAATTCGAACAGGTTTCTTCCTGATCAAAAACAGGGTATTACAGAGGAGGTCGACGATCGCCATCGCTCTTCTTCATGATGTCGTCGTCCACATCGTCGGTCTTGTGGCCGTGAGCTCTCCTCAGCCCAAGGCTGACCTCTACAATGTACGAGCCACATGCAAGGCCATGTACAAGGCGTCCAAGGAGCGTGCCGTGGGGAGGCGCATGGTGCTGGAGCGGGAGGAGGTGATGAAGTGGTTGGACAACGAGCGCTACCTCACCGTCGTCGACCACCTGGCTGGCGCTGGCAACCCAGAGGTCTACTTCATCTTTGGCGTCACGCTCATCTTCACGCACCAAGACATGTAGCACGGCCTCGTGTGCCTCAACCGGGCAGCTGTCGCCGGCCACAATACCACCTCTGTTGGGACCCAAAAATGCAATTCTGGACCCTCTGTGTATTCTGCACTAGTCCAGGATCACGCTAGTGCACACAGTGGTAACATAGGTGAATATCAATCCACACAAACGAAATATAACATAAACGAATAGTTTGAATAACAACTTAGAGTTTTGACCTTAAGGTCGGGGTTACAACTTATTAAGCCACGCAGGGCTAACACTAAAGAAATATCGCAATGAACGAAATAAACTCTGGCAAACTCCAATCAGCACACCACAGGCAACCGACTGGGATCGATGACCTAGCGATCAACCTTCTTCCACAACCTCTTCCTCGAAAGCAGGCGAAGACTCGATCTGGGTAATAGTTGATCGATTGACCAAGGTCGCACATTTTCTGCCAGTCAAAACCACGTACTCAGGAGATCGCCTTGCAGAGTTGTACATGGCCAAAATTGTCAGTTTGCATGGAGTGCCCAAGAAGATAGTGTCAGATCGAGGATCTCAGTTCACCTCTCGTTTTTGGCAAAGCTTGCATGAAGCATTGGGTACCCATCTGAATTTCAGCACTGCTTATAGTCTGTGATATCCGACCAAATCACAGGCGGTTGTACTTTAGAACTATCTATGATACATATCACAGATGGTTTGTTCCACTAAACCACCTGTGATAGTTCCTTATATAGCTAAAAAATATTCTATTTTTCGGCTAGCCTCAGGAAATCCTAGCTATGCCCTCTGAAAACAAGAAAGTAGATACAGTCACAGATGGAATAATTTCTTAATTACTGAATCAATTACAATGGAATAATTTCTTAATTACATGCTGAGTTTCTTAATTACAATAGAACAATTTCCAAATAGGTCTTCACCGTGTGGGATCAATCCACTTTGCTATTTCCTTTTAAAAAAATAACCCTTTACGATGATCGACGCTTATATAGCTAGCTTCCTCATTTGGTTCTTCCTTAAGCCTGATGTCGTCTCCGAAAGGAGCCAACTCGTCAAATTGATTGTACTCTTTCTTATCCACGACATTCTCAACTCCGACAATCCTTCTTTTTCCATAAAGAACTACGTGATGGTTCTTATTTACCAGGTCTGTTACATAAAAAACTTGAATAGCTTGCTTAGCGAGTATGAATGGTTCATGCTTGTATCCGACGCGTTCGAGGTCCACAGTAGTGACGTTGTACTTGTCGACCTTCACACCCTGTGGAAGTTTGACCCAATGGCACCGAAACAGGGGGATCTTGAAAAGTACGTAGTCGAGCTCCCAAATCTCCTATACGAACTCATAGTACCCATATTTCATTATGTTCGGCCCAGTGGTATTGAACTGCTCGTGAAACGCATCCATGCGGACACCGTTGTTCTAAACTGTGCTCTTCCTATCCTAAGCTATCATACAAAATGTGTACCCATTTATGTCGTATCCTTGCTAATAATTGTAAATTTTAGCCCTTGTTCCAACCATAGTAGCATATCATCACTTGATGACCTCCCAGTGAATCGCACCTTTAACCATTCGTTGAACCGATGGTTCTACTCTCTCGTGATCCAAACCTCCGACCGGCTTGGATTCTGTTGGCGTACCATGTCTTTGTGCTCGTCGATGTACGGGGACACTTCGGTCATGTGTTGCAAGACCGTGAAATAGGCTCGTATCCAGATCGGGAGTGATTGCTTTCCTTTCGATGGTCCCAATGCCCTCCAGCCTCCCCTCATGACGAGATAGAGGCACACCTATTAGTTCCACCTAAGCCATGTAGTCGATACAGAACTTAATGATCTCTTCGGTTGCATAACCTTCGATGATGCTGCCCTCCGACCGAGATCGATTATGTACATATGACTTAAGAATTCTCATATACCTCTCGAATGGGTACATATGACGTAGGAACACAGGGCCACATATCTTTATCTCTTTCACAAGGTGAACAATGAGATGGACCATGATATTGAAAAATGACGGAGGAAAATACATCTCAAGATGACATAGAGTCATCGCCACCTTAGCCTGTAGAGCATCTAGTCCTTCGAGATCGATGACCTTTTGAGCAATTGAGTTAAAGAAATAACACAGCCTCATGATTGCCACTTGGACTTTGTTCGAAAAATACTTCTAATTGCAACAAGAAGAATCTGTGTCACCAGCACATGACAATTATGAGACTTCATACCAATTAATTTTAAATCTTTCATAGAAACAAGTTTCTTCATGGTGGCAGAGTAACCGGACAAAACTCTCACACTATGCAAGCTCTGGTACAGTTCCTTTCTCTCAGCCTTGGACTGAGTGTAGCAAGCTAGGGGAAGGTATGTTCGTCCTTTATCAGTCTCTTCTGGTGCTAACTCGGTCTTTATGTTCATATCAACCAAGACACATCGTGCATTGACACCATCCTTTGTTTTGTCACGAATATTCAGTAAGAGACCAATCAAGCTATCACATACATTCTTCTCTACGTGCATGACGTCGATGTAGTGGCGAACTTCTAAGTGCTTCCAATAATGTAAGTCCCAAAAAAATTGATCGCTTCTTCCAGATGTTCTCCTGACAAGTCCTCAATTTACGTCCCTTTTCAAGCACAACATCGATATCCTTAACCATATCATAGACTTCTTTCCCTCTAAAAGCCCTTGGAGCTGAACCGTCCTTCTTATTTTCATCAAATTGTTTCGTCATCTTACGGTATGGGTGATACTTGGGAAGGAACCTACGGTGACGCATGTACACAGTTTTGCATGAATTGTTCAACCACACACTCTAAATGTCATGTAAGTAGTGTGGACATGCTTTGGCTCCTTTTGTACTAAACCCCGACGGTTACCAAGGAAAGGAAAATCATTGATGGCGTAGAACAACATAGCACGTAAAATGAAGCTCTCTTATTTGTACGCATCCCATACCTATACCCCTATGTTCTACAGTGTCACAAGACCTTCCGCAATGGCGCTAGGTACACATCAATATCATTCCCATGTTGCTTCAACCATTGGATAAGTAGTGACATCAAAATGTACTTTTGCTTCATACATAGCCAAGGAGGAAAGATGTACATACATAGATTCACGGGCCAGGTGCTATGTCGACTGTTCATGTTACCGAAAGGATTCATTCCATCTGTACTCAACTCAAACCTTATATTTCTTGGTTCCGCACTGAAGTCTTTGAAGCTCCTATCGAAGTTTCTCCACTAGTAGAATCGGTAGGGTGTCTTAGCTTTCAATCTTTCTTACACTCCTCCGAGTGCCAACGCAGTAATCTTACCTCCTTTAAGTTCATAAATAAACGCTTCAAACGGGGAATTATAGGCAAATACCACAACACCTTAGCGTGAGGTCCTTGCTTCACCTCGATGACCTCACCATCATCAGTGTGATTCTTCTGCTTGTATCAGGATGCTTTGCATACCGAACATAAATGCATGTCTGCATACTCTTTACGGTAGAGGATACAATCGTTTGGATATGCATGTATTCTATCTACTTCCATTCCCAATAGACAAAGAACTTTCTTGGCTTAGTAGATGATTCTGAGCAACATGTTTTCCTCCAGAAGGATGTCTACTAGGAGACCTAACAACACCATGAAAGTCTTGTCAGACCAACCATTGCTTGCCTCCAATTTTAGTAGTTCAAGCATGAATGACAACCTTATGTATTCTAGCTTACAGTCCGGGAACAAAGGTTTTTCCGAGTCCTCTATTAAGCCCTCGAATTTACCAAACCCTCTCTCACTATAGTTCCCTTCTACATCGTGTAGCATCTGATCCAGATTGTTATCGTGCAACTTATCCTCATCGAAAGCACAGTCCACATCCGGT
This sequence comes from Ampelocalamus luodianensis, assembly GCA_036346255.1. Lineage (NCBI taxonomy): Eukaryota > Viridiplantae > Streptophyta > Magnoliopsida > Poales > Poaceae > Ampelocalamus > Ampelocalamus luodianensis. Next base: position 28,226,797 of record CM070625.1, read on the forward strand.
ATATCGTTGTCTCCCTCGACGATGTTACTACCGTCTAGTATAATCTGCTCTTCACCATGATTGGTCCAACATGTATACTCTTCTTTGGAACCCCTTCGAATCAAGTGCGCTTAGATCTGTGCTGGGTTGGTAAAATCTTCAGATTATCATAGTCAATGTATGGACAGTACATAAATTTTATCCCATTCTTCAATATATCCTGCTCGGCAGCTCTTCTAAAAGTAGACATGTCATCAATGTACTCTTCACTCACACAGTTCTCAACGTACATTCAGCTTTGGTCCATCTACGCTACGCCCGTAACAAATTATTGTTAAATTAGATTAATACTCCTAAAGTAGCTAGCTAGCTACGAAATATTCATGAAGCAGTGTATATATATATATATATCAAGCTTGCATATCCATCATTTGAGTCTCCAACAATTATTCCAACAATTACATATCCGATTTGCCCAATGGACAAATATGCAAGCATAAGTTTCATACTTGTTTGAATAATAGCAAGGAGATTCCCCAATATCATGCTAAGAATAGTTAGGATTTCCAGAACAATATGACATTCGTTTGATGAGAAATAAAAAGGAATACTAACGTACCTTAGATCACCAAGAAAAATAGTTCTACAAGTACACTTGCAAATCTACGGTATTTCTTTCACCAAACGCCCTAGAACCGGTCGCCTCCTTCAAAGCAGCCGCATATCAAAGACAGATCTAACTACGAACAGACTGTCGGGATGACCAGATATTTAATGGCACATATCACATACGGTTTTAAATATAAGAATCGTCTGTGATAACGCATAGACTGTTCTAAAAATAGAATCGTAGGTGACATCTCTAGAATATCACAGTTGGTTTTTATTTAAAACCATCTGTGATATGCGTCATTAAATATCTGTTCATCTCGACAGATCTGAGTGTAGTGAGATCTGTCTCTGGTTTGCTGCTGCTTTGAATAAGATGGTGAGTATGCCTAAGAAAGCAACTAAGCCCACCACGAAGCATGATTTTTTTCAGGGGTCGTCAACGCATCATGAGGTGATGAGATAGTAGCCACGTCCTACTTCATCAAACCTGACACACTAGAGAGTATGATTTGCTTCATTAGCATCCTCTAGCTGGCATGACAAGCCCTGGCCTTCAAGTTCAAGATGAAGCTTCAAATGATCACCAAAATCATGGCTCAAAAATTCACCTCCATGATCAGATCGCAAAGATTTGATTATCTTACCGAGTTGATTCTATACCTCATTATGGAACTCTTTGAACTTTTCAAAGGATTCCAACTTGTGCCTCATTAAATAGATATATCCATATCTACTATAGTCATCGGTGAAAGTAATGAAGTACTAAAAATCACCTCTAGCTGTCGTGCTCATTGATCCACACACATTAGTATGTATGAGTGCCAACAAGTCGGACGACCTCTCAGCTGGACCAGTGAAAGGTGTATTGATCATCTTTCTAAGTATCCAAGATCCACACGTTTCAAATCAAATGAGTTTAGAATTCCATCATCATGGAGCTTCTTCATGTGTTTCTCACTTATGTGACCCAAACGACAATGCCAAATAAAAGTGATATTCATATCATTAGGTTGAAGGCTCTTCGCATTAATATTATAGATGGGTGCATCATCAAGATTTAAAATAAACAACCCATTCAAAACAGGTGCATAGCCATAAAACACTTCATTCAAAAACATATAAACAACCATTGTTCTTAATAATGAACTTATAACCCTCTGCCATCAAACATGATGTAGAGATAATGTTTCTACTTATGGTTGAAACGTAATAACAATTATTTAATTCCATGATAAATCCTGGCAGCAAGAGTAATGGCAAAGTCCCGATGGCTAATGCAGCAACCCTTACTTTATTCCCGACACGAAGATCCATCTCGCCTCTTACAACTCTCCTACTCCTTGTTAGACTCTACATCGAATTGCAAATATGAGCAAGCGGATCCAGTATCAAATACCCAAGAGTTAACAGAAGAATCAGCAAGAAAAACATCTATAACATTAATAACTGAAGTGGAAGGTTTAGTCCCACTATTCTTTTTCAGATCAGCCAGGTATTTCTTGCACAGTTCCTCTTCCAATGGCCTAGATCTTTGCAGTAAAAGCATTCTAACTTTGTACGACTAGCCAATGACCAACTCGTAACTGTGTATGACCAGTCTATGACTAGCTCGTATCTCCATATGATCAGCTTCTAACTTTGTACGACTAGTCAACGACCAACTCGTATCTCCATACGATCTGCTCATAACTGTGTACGACCAGTTTCTAATGACACATAGAAACATAACAGTCTCAATAGTGTCTCAAGGTGGGTCAAACCAACAACATGTTCTCTAATATGTGTCCATATTATTGGTTTGATATCTCCATATCTATGACATGTGAAACATAGTCATCAACCAATATATATGCTAGTCTATTCATATGTGTCCTCATATGTTTCTGACTAGGGAACGATTAAGAATATTCATCGTAAAAATACAGAGTTTCACAATCAAGTCACATACTTGATGATAAATATTAATTATACTATTCTATGAACAAAATAATATATTATCCAATGTTATGAATATATTGAAATATAATCATCTCTATGATTGCCTTTAGGGCATATTTCCAACACAAGAAGCATGGCTACTAGGAGAGCGCCAGGTAATCATACACTCCAGTGTGTCAGGTTCGATGAAGTAGGTTGTGGCTGTTGTCTCATCCTCCTCATGCTGCGTGGACGACCCCCCAAAAGGAAAATCATGCTTCGTGGTGTGCTTGGTTGCTTTCTTAGGCGTACTTGTCATTTTCTTCAGCATGCCATATCACAGACAGTTCTTATTAAAAAAAAGTATATGATATTCGGTCTACAAGCACAATTTTAAAACAGCCTGTCATTATCACAGACAGTTTTAAACACAAATGATCTCTGATTATCCTATTATCACAGATGAGTATATTCTAGAACAGTCTGTGATACATATCACAGACGGTTTGTGCCACTAAATCGCTTGTGATAGTTCCATCTATATCTAAAAAATGTTTAGCAAACATGTTCAACGTAGGCAGTAACTTCAGATATTGGAGGATATGCTGAGAGCTTGCGCTCTAGCGAATGCTACCCGATGGGATAAAAGTTTGCCGTATGCAGAGTTCTCGTACAACAACAGTTATCAAGCCAGTCTACAAATGTCGCCATTTGAAGCTTTGTATGGCCGTGCCTGCCGAACCCCGTTAAATTGGTCAGAGACAGCTGAACGTACAGTGTTCGGGCCCGATATCATCCAAGAGGCAGAAGAACAAGTTGCTATGATCAGGGAAAGGCTAAAAATAGCCCAGTCAAGGCAGAAGAGTTATGCTGATAACCGCCGTCGAGATCTCAGTTTCGAGCCAGAAGATTTTGTCTATCTTGGTGACCCCGCCGAGGTGTCAAAGGTTTCATGCCAAAGGAAGCTTGCCCTAGGTATGTTGGTCCGTTCAAGATTTTGGAACGCCGTGGAGAAGTTGCTTACGCTTGGAGCTACCGCGATGCGTTAGCGAGAGTGCATGATGTCTTTCATGTCTCGCGATTGAAGAAGTGTCTTCGTGTGCGGAAGAGCAAGCCCGCTTGAATCAATTGATCGAAGGAGGATCTTACCTACAAGGAGCACCAATCGAGATTTTGGATGTCGCGAGCGCCTCACGAAGCAAGACCGTTCGTTTTGCAAGGTCGGTGGAGCAACCACTCGGAAGGAGAAGCGACGTGGGAACGTGAAGAAGAGCTGAAAGCCGAGTTTCCTAACCTTTTCTCTAGCTAGCCTGAATCTCGGGGTCGAGATTCCTTTAAGGGGGGGAGGTTTGTAACATCCCAATTTTCAGAGCCTTAAAAATCCTTTGAATAGTTAGTAGGGAAAAAATTCACCATTTGGATTTATTTGAATTTAATTTCAAAAGCTTAATATTGGACTTTACAATCAAAAACATTTAATGTGAATAATCCCAACATGAATATTAGCCAAAACTATTTTATTTGGGTTCCTTGTGCTCAGATATATTTTCTAGATTTTTCTAGAATTTTTCTGAGTTCATTTGCTATTTTCTATTGCCTATTTGAATTTCTGGTATTTTCTAAATTGGAAAACCTATTTAAAATCTCAGAATAGTCGTGGGCCGAATCCTTCTGGCTCGGCCCATCTTCTTCCCGCTTTCCCGGCTCGCTCCCGAGCGCAGCCCACCTCCACCCGCTCGCGGCCCCGACCACCACCCGTCACCGCGCGACTCAGTGTGCGCGAGGCGCGCCGAGCCTCCGTCGCTGACATGCGGGACCCACCTTGGGCACTGTTCATCGTCCTCGACTCGGACTCCCTCTCTTTCCTTATCTCCGCCGCCGCGCGTTCGTTTCTCGCCGTTTCCACCCCGGACTCTCCCTGGCGCCGTGTATAAAAGGGAGAGGACCCCCTTGGCTTCCGCACCCCTTCCCCAGCCGCCAGCGCCCGAGATCAGAACCCTAGCCGCCAGAAATCGCCGAAGAGAGCTCGGTGCCGCCGCAACTCCGTTGAGCTCGCTCGTCGTCGTCGAAGCTGCTCAAACCTCGCCGCCGCCTCCTTCGAGTTCGCAAGATCGAGGGCTACCTCCTGGTATCCTTGGTTTCGCCGAACGATCGCCGGAGCTCCGATCCCGACAAGCCCGTACCTCCTCCGCCGCTCAAACTTCGCCGCCGGTCACTCCCGTGGACCCCGTGCACCAGTGAGTGCACCCGTGAGATCCCCGCGTCCACCTCTACCTCCCGGTACCACCCACCGCCAGCGAAGCGCCGCCGATCGCCGTTGTCGGACGGTCCCGTACGCCGCCGTTGCCGTTGTCGTCCACGTCGGTGCCACCTCGGCGCCGTGTCAGCGCCCGCGCCTACGTGTCGCCCCGCGTGGTGCCTGGTCAGCAGCCACGTGCGTGCCTGCGTGGCTTGGTCCACCGGCTTCGAGAGCCCGAGGCTCGGTGGACTTTGTCCACCGTGAGCGAGCCACCGGCAGTGGGACCCACCGCCGATCCACATCACCCGTCCGAACGTCTCCGTGACGTCGGCGCGCGCAATAATCCGATTTTCCTTTAGGAAAATAATTCGAAATTCATGAAATCACGATTTTCAGCATTTTATGTATTTTCAATCTTCCAAAGGCCATAACTTTTGCATCCCAACTCGATTGAGCCCATTCAAATTTCTAAATTTGTCTAAATTCAAGATCTATTTATCTGAGATTTTTATTTAATTTTTGGAGTTTGTTTTGCCTCTGTTATTTATTTGTTTTGGTTGTTTTGCTTCGTTTGTGCGTGAGCGTCGATACTTGGGGTTTTAATCGAAGAAGGCTTCAACCAAGTTCAAGACCAGTACATAGACCTATTCCAAGGCAAGTCATACCTTTGATCATATTGAATCCCAGTTTTCCCAAATTACGTTGTGTTAAATTATTGCATTCTACTTTAATTATTTATTTAAATGCTTTGGGCATAGTTATTATCAAATTGTTATCACACCTTGGCCTTGTATGTCATATCCTTGTCACCTAGATTGATTATTAGTTGGTATTATTATAGCACCAACGTGGGTTGGTTAGTTGCGAGTACAATTGCTTAGCCATGCCACGAGTCACCATCACATGTAAGTTGCAAATATTAATTTTGACTAAGTGACTATGGAACTGTGTGATAAAACTGTGTGTACTGTGTGCTATTACTCGTGATGGCATGTGTTGCACTAAACCAACTGGGTGGTAAAGGATTTAGACTGAGGCAAGTGGTGGATACTGTGTGAACCGGTGGCTTTGTGATTGGGATTTATCTGTGTGGTTTAGTTAGAAAAACTGGAAGTCTTGCCTTGGTCAATTAAGGACTTAACTTTGTGCGTCATCAAACTGAGCTATACTGTACGACCACATGTCTGGTGACAGGCCTAACTTAGTAGGTTACGGAATTTCAACATTGGGGTTCAGGTGGATAGGTTAAGCTTTGTGACATGGGACTGTGTGAATAAGAACGTCAATGTTGAGACGAAGTTTCCGAACTGTTATGTTACGATCGGTGCTAGCTACACTAGTTGTATCGTGTGGGTAAAGTGTACAAACCTCTGCTGAGTGTTAATCAATCTATTCGAATAGCCGCGTCCTCGGTCATGGACAACGCTCGGGGATTTCACATGAGGGGTAGTGTTAATAAAACTTTGGGTATGGGACAGCTGTGTGGCATAAGTTATATGGCTGTGTGAATCAATCTGATTAGCTTTGTGCCTTTGTGAAAAGAACTGTTAAATTAATATTGTCTATTTGTTTTAAATTATGCTTTCAATCTATTATTTGTATTCAATTGCAAATGTTGCATTTCTGCGAAATAACCACAGAAGCCATTCCTTTGGAATAAGCCTGCATCTATATATTGCATTCTGTGGTATGATTTGCGAGTACGGTTGTGTACTCACGCTTGTTGTAAAACTTGCTCCCAAACCTACAAAAGTGGAGGAGTCTTCGCCTGCTTTCGAGGAAGAGGTTGTGGAAGAAGGTTGATCGCTAGGTCATCGATCCCAGTCGGTTGCCTGTGGTGTGCTGATTGGAGTTTGCCAGAGTTTATTTCGTTCCGCTGCAGTATTTCTTTAGTGTTAGCCCTGCGTGGCTTAATAAGTTGTAACCCCGACCTTAAGGTCAAAACTCTAAGTTGTTATTCAAACTATTCGTTTATGTTATATTTCGTTTGTGTGGATTGATATTCACCTATGTTACCACTGTGTGCACTAGCGTGATCCTGGACTAGTGCAGAATACACAGAGGGTCCAGAATTGCATTTTTGGGTCCCGACACTTCCTTCCTGCATCAGGACACATCCTAATCCTTGACGCGAAGCATCACAATAGATATCGAAATCCTTGCGAATATCCGCAAAATCAGACTTCAGGTGAGGTCAAGCGCTTCTTTAACTCTCGAAAACTTTCCTCACAGTTGAGTCCAAGTGAACTTTTTCTCCTTCTTCAACAATTGCGTAAGAGGCTTAGCAATCGATGAGAATCCTTCGATAAAGCAGCGGTAATAACTTGCCATCCCCAAGAAACTGCGAATCAGGTTACGATCTTGGGTGGTCCTGTAACACGCCTTTACTTTTCCGGTCAATCGCTACTCCTTCGCGGTCATCACATGGCCAAGGAAATCCACTTCCTTCTTCCAAAAGTCACACTTATCGAACTTGGCATACAACCGATGCTCCCGAGTTTCTCCAAAATTAACCTCGGTGTTCTGCGTGTTCCTCCTCGATTTGGAATAAACCAGATATCGTCAATGAACACCACTACAAACTTGTCGGTATTCCATGAAAACTTTGTTCATCATATTCATGAAGTAAGTCGGGCATTTGTCACCCAAATGACATGACTAAGAACTCATAATGTCCATACCGCGTCGAAAGCGGTTTTGGTATATCCTTAGGGTAGATCTTCAATCGGTGGTAGCCCGATCGCAAGTCGATCTTTGAGAACACTCGGCTCCTTCATCCGGTCGAACGGATCATCTATTCCGGCGGTGGATACTTATTCTTGATAGTGACCTCGTTGAGAGAACGGTAGTCGATACACATCCTCATGCTTCCGTCTTTCTTCTTGACGAACAAAACTGGTGCTCCCCACGGTGACGAACTTGGTCTTACGAAACCTTTCTCGAGGAGTTCTTCAATCTGCTTCTTCATTTCTGCTAACTCGTCAGCTGGCATTCGATAAGGTCGCTTAGAAATTGGCGCTGTCCCTGGCACTAGATCGATGACGAACTCGATGTCACGATCGGGTGGCATTCCGGGTAATCCTTCTGGAAACACATCTGGGTATTCTCTGACTATTGGTACATTCTCCAATGCAATGGTCTTCAGATTGTTTACTAGCAAGTGCCCTTCACGAACTGATGTGGCTAGAAACTCCACTTTCCTTCCATCAGTACTCTCAACCGTTACGACTCTTCGGCCACAATCCAGCACAGCTTTGTGCTTGGATAGCCAATCCATGCCAAGAATGACATCTAGGGTTTGGGTGTCTAGAACAATTAAGTTGGCTAGAAACTCAACTCCAGCTATGAGTAACTTAGCTCCTAAACAACCCACTCTAGAGCTTAGCTCCGCTCCAGGCGATTGAACTAATAGAGTATGATTAAGTTGTATAGCCTCCAACTTATTCTTAGTTGCAAAAACTTCAGACACAAAAGAATGCGAAGCTCCAGAATCAAACAGAACTGATGCGGGTACTGAATTAACCAGGAACTTACCCAGTACGACGTCTGGTGCTTCCTGTGCTCCTTCCAGGGTGACGTGGTTGACACGGCCTCGGACCACGGACTGCGTCCCTCCTCCTGGCTGGTTGGTGGCTTGGAAAGTTCCCTGTTGGTGACCCGGTGCTGGTGTCTTAGTCGGCGTAGCTCCAAGGTTGAAACGAACTGGAGTGATCGTTCCCCTCTGTGGACACCGACGGCATAGTGGCTCGGCCGACGGCAAGTATAGCACACCCTTGGCTCTTGCGACTTGTTGGTCGTTGGATTAGCGTTGGTCGGTCTTTGAAGTGCGCAGTGTTACGAGCAAGCTGGACGAGTCTTGAGGTTGGTGCGTGTCTGGCGGAGTTCGTAGGGTAAACCGGTTGAACTGCGGTGCACCGCCCTTGCTCTCTGTTGGAATTGCTGGCCTCCTCTTTGGATCATCCTGCGCTTGCGATTGTCTTCCGTTCCTTGCGCTTATCCTCCATGACCAAAGCTTTATTGATCGGTTCTTGAAAGTCGGGAAGGTATGTGCAAGGAGGTTGACTCAAGTCCATGTTCGGTCCTTGAAAACGACTCGCGAGCCTTGTGCTGCTGCAACATCTTCTGCGGCATAGCGAGCAAGTTGCGAGAACTTGTTGAGGTAGTCAGACACTGACAAGCTTCCTTGCTTCAGGGCACGAAATTCATCTTTCTTTAATTCGATAATTCCTTACAGTGCGTGGTATTGGCGAATCTCAGAGAAATTCCTCCTGTGATATTCGTGGTGCCTCATGAGCGGCGCGAAATTCTCCCACCATTCTGCTGCGATGCCCTCAACGGTGAGAGGCATAGAGAACTTTCTCATGGTCGTTGCATTGAGTGATCAGCAGTTTCCTTTCAATCACCCGAAGCCAATCATCAGCTTCCACCGGTGAGACATGTCCAGAAAATGTCGGTGGACGAGTCCTCATGAATTCTGCAAGTTTGGATGGTCCATGGTGACCATGAGCAGCTGGGGCTCCATGCTGGTGATTGTTGTTGTTATTGTTCTGGTTGTGTATGGCTTGCATCCGAGTCATCATGGTATTCATCACCGATCTGTCTTTGCCATGAAAGCTCCAAAGTTTTGCAAGTCAATTGGGGGTGCTTGTGGCGGAACTGCTCCTGTAGCTGGTTGCTCATTGCTTGCTGGTGCTGGGGTACCCGAACCACTTGCAACTGTTTGGCGAGTTGTAACCATCTGGCGAAGCTTCAGGGGTTAGATAAGGTAGCAAGCATGGGGTGAGTTAAGAACTAAGCGGGGGGATTGGTTTAACCCAACAACAACTGAGAGAACCAAAAGCAACTTTATTACTTAAGAACTTAGTATGGCTTGCAACAGATGCCTAAGGGCCTTTGCAGCTCATACTCACACTCAAAGAAAATAGCGAACCTAAGCACACAATCTAACGCCTAAAGGGCGACACAACTAGGCTTAGGCGATGCGCTTAACACACTAAGCCTCAATCTGCGAACCTAGGCCTTAGCGAACTCGATCCGAGGTAACCTCCACAACCACGGTGCGTGCTCGCTGCTGTGTAGACCTTGAACTGTCTTGGCATCTTCGCAAATCGATCACGGTGCCCGGGCGGTGCAACAGAACAGCGTCGATGGCGCGACAGCTCCTCTCGTTACGCTCCACCTCCTCTGGATCTTCCTCAGATTCTTCATGATCTTCTAGATCTTCTTCCTCTTCTTGGTGCGCCTTGGTGGTGGGCGTCCGTATCTCTTCGGGATGGCGACCTTCTCTTGACCTAGTGCGCAGCTCTTGTAGACACCGTCTAGATCGCGACCATCATCTCCATGGATTCCTCTTGGCGACGACGCATCGGCGAGGTGTACCATCGTGGCATCTTCTTCTCCCTCCGTGGATGGATAGTGTGCAGGTAGCTCCACGGCGGCTGCTCTGGGGTGGTAGCGGAAGACGGTTCCTTGCAACTCGCGCATGTAGATGTGGCAGATCCGAAGCATGGCCAGGCGCGATGATTCCTGTATTCCTTCACTCCAAGTGATCCTCCTGACGGAGATGTTCAGCGGCTGGCTTGCCTTGGTGTTCATCCTGGCGTAGATCGTCAAGCGACAGATCGTACCCCGCTTATGTCCATCCACCATCCAGTTGTTTCCTCGGTACAACGGACGATCAAAACCTCCAAGTACCTGCAGGAGCTTCCAAAGTTCGGTGGCGTAACCTCCACAACGCTCACCATAGGTCTGAAGGCGAGGCATCTGACCACAAGACAGAGAGAGGGTAAGAACAACTTAAAAACAGCGGAGAGAGGGGAAAACTCTTAGCAATAGATGAGTCTAGAGAGACATGAGAGGAGTTAAGCAATAGGTTACTCTTGCAAGTTAGTTTTCTTTTAGAAAATAGTTTGGACTCTCTAAAAACGGCCGATCTAACTAAGGTCAAGACCTACGGTCGGATGGCTCGATACCACCTCTGTCGGGACCCAAAATGCACTCGGACCCTCGTGTATTCTCGCACTAGTCCAGGATCACGCTAGTGCACACAGTGGTAACATAGGTGAATATCAATCCACACAAACGAAATATAACATAAACGAATAGTTTGAATAACAACTTAGAGTTTTGACCTTAAGGTCGGGGTTACAACTTATTAAGCCACGTAGGGCTAACACTAAAGAAATACTGCAGCGGAACGAAATAAACTCTGGCAAACTCCAATCAGCACACCACAGGCAACCGATCGATCGATGACCTAGCGATCAACCTTCTTCCACAACCTCTTCCTCGAAAGCAGGCGAAGACTCCTCCACTTCTGTAGGTTTGGGAGCAAGTTTTACAACAAGCGTGAGTACACAACCGTACTCGCAAATCATACCACAGAATGCAATATATAGATGCAGGCTTATTCCAAAGGAATGGCTTCTGTGGTTATTTCGCAGAAATGCAACATTTGCAATTGAATACAAATAATAGATTGAAAGCATAATTTAAAACAAATAGACAATATTAATTTAACAGTTCTTTTCACAAAGGCACAAAGCTAATCATTGATTCACACACCATATAACTTATGCCACACACAGTGTCCCATACCCAAAGTTTTATGAACACTACCCTCATGTGAAATCCCCAGCGTTGTCCATGACCGAGGACGCGCTATTCGAATAGATTGATTAACACTCAGCAGAGGTTTGTACACTTTACCCACACGATACAACTAGTGTAGCTAGCACCGATCGTAACATAACAGATTCGAAACTTCGTCTCAACATTGGCGTTCTTATTCACACATCCCATGTCACAAAGCTTAACCTATCCACCGAACCCCAATGTTGAAATTCGTAACCTACTAAGTTAGGCTGTCACGGACATGTGGTCGACAAGATAGCTCGGTTTGATGACGCACAAAGTTAAGTCCTTAATTGACCAAGGCAAGACTTCCAGTTTTTCTAACTAAACCACACAGATAAATCCCAATCACAAAGCCACCGGTTCACACAGTATCCACCACTTGCCTCAGTCTAAATCCTTTACCACCCAGTTGGTTTAGTGCAACACATGCCATCACGAGTAATAGCACACAGTACACACAGTTTTATCACACAGTTCCATAGTCACTTAGTCAAAATTAATATTTGCAACTTACATGTGATGGTGACTCGTGGCATGGCTAAGCAATTGTACTCGCAACTAACCAACCCACGTTGGTGCTATAATAATACCAACTAATAATCAATCTAGGGTGACAAGGGGATATGACATACAAGGCCAAGGTGTGATAACAATTTGGATAATAACTATGCCCAAAGCATTTAAATAAATAATTAAAGTAGAATGCAATAATTTAACACAACGTAATTTGGGAAAACTGGGATTCAATATGATCAAAGGTATGACTTGCCTTGGAATAGGTCTATGTACTGGTCTTGAACTTGGTTGAAGCCTTCTTCGACGAAAACCCCCGAAGTATCGACGTCTACGCACAAACGAAGCAAAACAACCAAAACAAATAAATAACAGAGGCAAAACAAACTCCAAAAATTAAATAAAAATCTCAGATAAATAGATCTTGAATTTAGACAAATTTAGAAATTTGAATGGGCTCAATCGGAGTTGGGATGCAAAAGTTATGGCCTTTGGAAGATTGAAAATACATAAAATGCTGAAAATCAGTATTTCATGAATTTCCCGAATTATTTTCCTAAAGGAAAATCGGATTATTGCGCAACGCTGACGTCAGCGGAGACGTTCGGACGGGGTGATCAGGATCGGCGGTGGGTCCCACTGCCGGTGGCTCGCTCACGGTGGACAAAGTCCACCGAGCCTCGGGCTCTGGAAGCCGGTGGACCAAGCCACGCAGGCACGCACGTGGCTGCTGACCAGGCACCACGCGGGGCGACACGTAGGCGCGGGCGCTGACACGGCGCCGAGGTGGCACCGACGTGGACGACAACGGCAACGGCGGCGTACGGGACCGTCCGACAACGGCGATCGGCGGCGCTTCGCTGGCGGTGGGTGGTACCGGGAGGTAGAGGTGGACGCGGGGATCTCACGGGTGCACTCACTGGTGCACGGGGTCCACGGGAGTGACCGGCGGCGAAGTTTGAGCGGCGGAGGAGGTACGGGCTTGTCGGGATCGGAGCTCCGGCGATCGTTCGGCGAAACCAAGGATACCAGGAGGTAGCCCTCGATCTTGCGAACTTCGAAGGCGGCGGCGAGGTTTGGCGGCCGGCGGCGGCGAGCGAGCTCAACGGAGTTGCGGCGGCACCGAGCTCTCTTTGGCGATTTCTGGCGGCTAGGGTTCTGATCTCGGGCGCTGGCGGCTGGGGAAGGGGTGCGGAAGCCAAGGGGGTCCTCTCCCTTTTATACACGGCGCCAGGGAGAGTCCGGGTGGAAGCGGCGAGCGAGCGCGCAAGCGGAGATAAGGAAAGAGAGGAGTCCAGTCGAGGACGATGAACGAGTGCCCAAGGTGGGTCCCGCATGTCGGCGACGGAGGCTCGGCGCGCGGCCGCGTCGCTGCCGCGCGCGGTGACGGGTGGGGTCGGAGGCCTTGCGGCGGAAGGTGGAGGTGGGCTGCGCTCGAGCGAGCCGAAAGCGGGAAGAAGATGGGCGAGCGGAAGGATTCGGCCCACGACTATCTGAGATTTTAAATAGGTTTTCCAATTTAGAAAATACCTAAATTCAAATAGGCAATAGAAAATAGCAAATGAACTCGGAAAAATTCTAGAAAAATCTAGAAAATATATCGAGCACAAGGAACCCAAATAAAATAGTTTTGGCTAATATTCATGTTGGGATTATTCACATTAAATGTTTTGATTGTAAAGTCAATATTAAGCTTTTGAAATTAAATTCAAATAAATCCAAATGGTGAATTTTTCCCTACTAACTATTCAAAGGATTTTTAAGGCTCAAAATTGGGATGTTACAAACCTCCCCCTTAAAGGAATCTCGACCCGAGATTTAATTAAGAAACTCAGCATGTAATTAAGAAATTATTCCATTGTAATTGATTCAGTAATTAAGAAATTATTCCATCTGTGACTGTATCTACTTTCTTGTTTTCAGAGGGCATAGCTAGGATTTCCTGAGGCTAGCCGAAAAATAGAATATTTTTTAGCTATATAAGGAACTATCACAGGTGGTTTAGTGGAACAAACCATCTCTGATATGTATCATAGATAGTTCTAAAGTACAACCGCCTGTGATTTGGTCGGATATCACAGACTGTTTTTAAAATTGAACGGTCTGTGATATGAGACCATATCACAGACAGTTCTATTATGGAACCGTCTGTGATATCCCTTTATTAGTAGGACCCCACTAGGGTTTTAGCCCTTACTCCTCAGTCGCCTGCCTCCCTCCCAGCGCCCTTAACTCCTCACTCGCCCACCCCTTCCCCTTCTCCCCAACGCCACCCCTTCCCCAGCGCCGACACCGACACCGCACCTTCTCCCAGACCCCGATGTCGACACCGCCCTTCTTCCCATATCCAACGCCGCCCTATTGCTCCCCAACACCACTCGTTCCTACTGGTTCTATGCATCCATCTCCCTAACGCCGCCGGTCCCTGCTCCCCGACGTCACCCTGCTACTCCTCGAGGCCGCCTTGCTACTCCCCTGTCCTCCACGCGTGTAGGTATTTCCTTGTACCTCATGGTTTACTGCTCGGTTATTGCTAGCACTCGGCGCTTGGTTTTCTAAGACAATGTCTTTGGATGTGCCTTGCCTGGTTCTACTCGGTGGCTTCAATTGCCATCTGCTTTGTGAGTTGTTTCTATTTACAGGAGTGTTTTACTTTGCATATATCTGCTGTGCTAGTATAAATCTAAATTTGGATTAATTCTAGTACTAGGAGATATTGCATTGTGCTGTTGTGGGTTCAGTTTACTGCTCAATGATGATTTTTGTGATATTGTGAAATTAAATTGATATAAAATCAGACTCATCCAATGTTATCATTTTTAATTAGTGATGAATCTTGACAAAATTATTGAAAAGGCCAAGATTGTATCTTGTGCAACTCTACATCGAGAACAAACTTAAAATAGTCTAAATCTAAGTAATATGTTGGTTTTGTATCTTTTCATGTCCTATATTTCAAGTATATTCTCTGTTTAATATGTTACCAAGGAGAAATTCTCCATGAAAATACAAATTAAAATTTTAGTCATCGAATCCAGCAAATTTAGTTCTTTGGGTGTGTATCTTGAGAGATGGTGTCCATGAGTCTTCAGCCATCGTGAATGTGTTTGGGGCTCCGATGGGTGTACTGCTATCGCCAGATAAATGCGCGCTCGAAGAAAGGGGTCACTAAGTGAAATGGTAGAGGAATATCGAAAGGCACGAAGGCGAATGACCATCACGGTGTTCAGCGTTGAGGTCCTCTGCATCCCAAGAAAGCGGCAATGCAGACCATCAACCATCAACATGGAAGTCTCGGCGGAATCAACCAGTCAACATCATTGCAGGAATTTGTGCGCAGATTAGTGCAGAATTTCGAGGACAGTTAACATCATTGCAGGAACAAATGAATCAACTCATCAACCAGTCGCAAGCCGATCCCGTGATTTTAGGAGCCAGTCCCCCTCAACATCGGAGTAGCTGCACATCCACGCCACTTGTCATGGATGGGCCATGGGTCAGCAATGTAGTAGCTCCCTAGATTGTTCTTGAGCAAATAGTTTTACATTGGCATGGCAGTGCTTGTCACTCCTGTCCAACTCGCTTAAATCCGACAGTACACAAATCTATTGGATGCCCTTCATGGTCTATTATTCCAAAGGCTTTTATGCAGTGGTCCACATGTTTTAATTTCTTTTGTCTCCGAAATCGCCAACTCTGCATTCCTGCTCCACATGTTTAGCTTTTTTTTTTTCACTACCCAAAAAGCTGAAGGAAGCATAGACCCATGTTTTGCACACCACCAAAGCTGTTTTCATCCCATAAATTGCATTTGGATTTTGGAGTCGTTCGTGGATTTTGGAGAGAAACAAGTTAAAGCAGAGCAACTGTTTTTTCAGGGCAATCAAACAGTGATACGTACGTACCTCAGTTTTGGCGCTTGGAACCCTGCAGAAACGAAGGGAGATCACATATACACTGTCGGCCAGTTTTTAAAGATAATGGAAGAGAAAAAATCTCTCCCGGCATCTGCATCAAGGTTACACATAGCCCATTAAGAAGTAATGTATCACAAGGGCCAAAGATGGTTAAAAAGTGGCTGGAAACCTTACAACTATAAGACGATTGGAAATTAAACTCAATCATTACATTGTCAGCCAGTTGAAAGTATAAATAAATCCTTTCCCTAATCTGACGATGCGAGGAGACGACGCTAGCTAGTGACCGTGGGCACTAACCGTAGATGTCGGAGGCGAGGATGATAGCAAAGGTGGCGCGGCGGAGGCCGATGATGTAGGTCTCGAGGCCGCCCAAGTGGACGACCTCGCCTGCTTTGCCGCCCGTGGCTGTCAGGTTGGGCGGGTTGTCCAGGTGCGAGTGCGAGTGGGACGGTGACGAGAGCACAAGCCCCGCGGTGGCTTCCTCCTCTATTATGCAGATTTTGATAGTTATTAGAATAAAGTGCTATATGCGTACCTTCTTTTCTAACAAATCCAAGTAGTTCAAATATGATGCTGCCCCTGCTCTATCCTCGGTGGATCAATCAGTAAGAGGGAAAATAGCCATTTAGCTGCATTCTATCCACTAAAAAATGTGTTCAACTAAGCCAAACTATCCTATCTGTCGTGGCTCTTGTGTTGCTCATGGTTATGGACCTTATGGTGTTCATGGTAGATGATTACAAATTAGCATTTGCAAGTACAGTAGTAAGTACCTTGGACTGTGTGAGTTACATGCTGATAGTATGATGTTTCCTCAGCGAAGTTCATTTGGGTTTTATAATTAGAGTAGTTCAATGGACCATGCTATATCAAGTGGTTCACAAGTTTGTTATAAAGGATTTCTTCAAATTTATGGATGAGGTGGTCTTTTCTGGATTTTCCTTTTATGGTGGATTAGAGTAGTTCAATGAAGTCTTATTCAAGAGAGTGCTCCATCCAGTGATGATTGAAGGTTGGCGCCATGGCGGGTGCTGCCGTCGTACGTGCGTAGCAACTAAAATGGAATTATTGTGGCTAACAAGGCAATCACCCACACATTAATTTGTTTAAGGGTTGTGTCAGATTTTGCCCCCTCTAGCCAGTAGCCAACGCTATATCATGTGATTATAGTACTACTGCTGCAAGTTTGATCCCTGTCTTACTGTATTAATTTGTGTAGGACTAACATTAGAAACAATAATATTTTTTTAAACCAAGTTAGAAACAGTAATAATTAAGAAAACTTGATGCATCCATTTATTCATAACTGACTCGCGCGTATGGGCTTTTACAGACCGAGGTAATATGCCCGCGCATAGTAGTGATACAGGAATTTATTTCTCACTCCTCAGTTATTGGTCATCATCACACACGTACAGGAGTGACAAAGCTCTTCTACCGGCCAACGCCGGCAAAGTTTTCACTGCGCCGCCAACCAACTGTTGAAGGGCCTCTGGGCGTAGCAGTCAGGTCGGGGCCGTAGCTGACACCAAGGATGTCGCAGTAGCGCTTGTAGAACCCGATCCGGTTCGCCACCCGGTCGTCCGGCCCGTGCCCGCACTCGAGCCCGCCGTTGATGATGTTCGTGATGACGCCGTACCCGGGCACCCGGCCAGCCGCGATGTCCGCGCCACTCGGCGTCCATTCCCTCGTGGCCACGGCGTGGCACGACGGCTTCGGCGCCTGCGGCGTCATCCAGAACCACAGCGCGGTCTTGAACGAGACCACCGGGTCCGTTGCGACCAGGTCCGGGTTGTTCAGGAGGTCCTCGCCGATGGCTTGTCCGGCCGGGCCGTAGTTGTAGTTGCTGATCAAAACCAATCCGTGCGTGTTCAGAGTTTGAGTCAAAATGCAATCTTGATGAGTGGAATGGATACTATGATGTGCGTCGAGACGTGATGCTTACTAGGAGAGTTGGATGGGTCCACGGCCGAAGTACTTCTTGCCCGCACGCACGGCCACTCCGCGCTCGCGCAATAGTCGACCACCGCGCCCGTTCTCCTCCTGAAGCAGTAGCCCCACGAGTGCGGGCCGTCCGGCGCGTCAACCACCCACCTGTGGTCTCGTGGGAAGTCTGCCCGAGAACGGCGACCTCCCGCTTACGCTGCTTCGTGCGTTGCCCGTCGTGCTGAAGTCGGGGAACGCGGCGGCGGCGATGAAGGCGTCGTAGGTGTAGAACCCCTTGGCGGGACACGCCACGTCGTTGCGGTGGAGCAGCAATTGCTCGAAGAGGTTCCTCGACACGATGGATGCCACACCGGAGCCGCCGGGGCTGGGCGGCGCGGGTGGGCGAGCGAGGCGGGGAGGCGGACGGGCGGCGGGGGCGGGGCAGGGCGCAGCCATTGCGCTCGGCAACCGTCGCCGCGATGAGGCGGCGCGTGAGCCGCACCAACCGCGGCGCTGCAGCGAGGCGATCTCGACACGTCGCACCGCGGCCGCTGCGAGCCGCCTTTGCTCGGCCCAGCGTGCGTCTGCTGCCAGGCGCGGCAGGGCGGCCAATCGCCATCGCTTTCATGGCCAGACTCGGAGTTCTCGACATGTAGATGCTTTGATTTAGTTATGGTATGAGGAGTGAAGCGCCTGCATTTTTATACACAGCGAAATCGGGGAGAGCTAGTCGACTAAGTGGAGTAAGATAGAAACATGTACCAAAGATAATGAAAACTACGTGAAATAATGTGTTAACATGTGTCAAGGATATCAGAACAATATTTTTTTATGAGAGGAATATAAACGAAATGAGATGAGATACGGTGGAAAAATTGAAAAAGCGGTTGAGTTATAGAGTTTACGGTGTTTTTTTCTTTTTCTTTTTCTGGGTTGCCTATTTCTATGTTGCCTGTTTTTTTTTAACTCTAAGTTGATTTTTTTTGGTCTTTGGGCTAGGTTTGAGAGGGACTCTGACATTAATTGCAAAGAAAATGGTAGAAAGCAATAGTGACGTGACATTGCGATGATCTGAGCTATCCGATTCAGGGAGAACAGAGCAGATCAACTGATACAGTATCAACTACATTATTTTACTACAGTGTTTTCGCTACAGCAGTGGCGCTCATGAACTTGGCCTCCGTTTTTTGATCTAACGCCTGCGAACCAATATTATAGCACTGTAGCGTATGACATTGTTGTGTCTGTCCGTTTGAGATGTATGTTGCTGATTCTAGACTGATCCAATGGTTAACAAAATGACTTACAAAGCGTAGGCCACATCTTTTCTTTAATGTAGCAGGAGAGCTGCTAGATTTATTACGAGATGAAGAAAGTTTATGCACATGAGCACATCTTTTGTGCAATCCCCGAACGAGAAACTACTTGGTCATGACAAACTTAAAAAGAAGAAACGAAGATATGAAAGGAAACCATAGCGGGATAACGTTCTCTGCGAGCCATGTACTTGTTTTACACATCCGTACCCGTAGTAGTACACACTCCACATGCAAGCGTGACCACCTTTAATGCTCGAGCCTGATCTCTGGGAACTTGTTGCCATGATCCTTATAATGCGCATATCATATATCATATACGCATGGACAGGACATGTTCTACGTGAAGGCACTACGTAGCGACACGTATGAGGAGCTTTCACTTGCCGGTGATCATGCAGAAGTGGAGTACCTTTTTGCGTGACAAGATGATTTCAAATCAAAATGTTGTCAACTACTCGAGGCCTTACAGATTTTACACTTCGCAACGTGGATCATCAACTGATCAGAAGTATGGTGGAAAAGATGCAACGTGCAATGCCGACGAGCCTACAGCGTCCGAAGCCAGCGTACGTGACAGGCCTGTGCGGCACCTTAGAATACTATTAGGCCGCGTTTGGAAAACTGAATTTCTGATTTATCTTTATAGACGGATCGAGATTTTTGTTAAAAATTCTAGTTAATTTATAGGGATGAGTCGAATTCAGGCTTCCCAAACAATGCCTTAGAGTTGCACACAGAGGCTGAGGAGGGGCAATGCCAGCGATGACGGACCGTGATTTTTAGGATGAGTGTTTGGACTCGAGCTAGGTTGTTCGGATATCTGATACCAATACACCGATAACGTGAAATATCATTTCCCTATAAACAACGATACAACGATATATATATTAAAAAAAAAAAAACTATAGATATTAATGATTTCATATGAGGAAATGGGCGATATAAGGCAATTATAATGGAATGAATTAAATAGCAAATTATAGATATCAATGAGAGTTGAGGAGGTGAAAACTAGGAATAGAACTATTTTAGCTCCAAGCTTCATTTTTTTTTTTTGGAGTTATGTTGTTTTTGCAGAAGTCTGGCCAAGACTTGTGCTTGGTGGTTGGCCATTGTCGTTTTCTCTATTTTTTCTGTTCTAGGTCATTTGTGTGGCTATCTTTGTTAAAACTTATTTTCTTCCTCTAATAGTGATTGTGAGCTCCTATCTTCTTTTCAAAAAAAACTTGTGCTTGATGCTTGGTCATTGTTGTTTTATCACCTTTTTCTGTTCTGGGTGTAGCAGCTAGACTGCTAAAACTTATTTTCTTCCTCTAGTAGTGATCCATAGGGCTCCTGCCTTCTTTTTCAAAAAAACAAAAAACAAAATTGTGATTGCATACTTTGCTAGTGCGCTCTCTTTTTGCTCTTTTCCCGTCAGCAAGAACCCCATCTAAGAATGTTCCTTCTATAGAGCAAAAATTAGCATATAAACATATGTAACAAGAGCCCAACTATCCGTTCATTGCTCAAGGCAAATATTATATTTTTATACAACATCCATTGGAAAGAATCAAGAAAGCAGAGGAAGAGGCTAGACTCCAGAAAGAACCAGAGCTTGAGTAGACAAAAACCAGGGAGAAGAAGTGGAGTGCGCGGAACATACCTAGATCTGGAGAGAGAACAATGACGGTGAGCTGGATATGCTACTCCCTTCCTGCCACCACGCTCCCTCCCGGCAACCGTGTTGCTCCCTGGGTACCGCCCGCTCCCTTCCTCTCCATATTAATTTGTTGCGCTGCCACCCGCTTGCTCGCATCGCATCTTTGTTCGCCCGTGCAAGTCTTGCTGCCGCCACGCTCGCCCTCGCCGCCTCACGCTTTGTGTGCGTCGTCGTAGCGCCGTGTCCATCGACCGTCGCTTGCCTTCGTAGCTGTGCCTCCGCTCCTTCATCACTTGGAGGCCCGAGCCCACATGAAACTGACCACCACGATGAGAGAGGAATAGAGGTTAGGATTTGGTGGGCTAGAGTATGAAGGAAATGGGCCTAATGTGTTACATACGTCGCACACGAGGTGTGGGGAGTGCGGGCTAAATTTATTTACGGACATAAATATATAATTTTGGCCTAACTAATAACATATACATCTAATATACCTATTATATACGGATATTTTACCAAAAAATGGGTGTTAAATGAACACCCTTGACCCATGGAGGGGGTCCGCCCTGAATGCCAGGGCTCCATTGTGATCCAATTTTTTGCCACTACATTTCTTTGTGATCTATAGAATTTTATCTATATTCCTACTATTTTGCTCCCTCATAGAATACAATTTCACAGTATAGCTTGTTGGTCTCCCTCATCTCCAATTTAGCTCCGCCTTTGGTTGCACAGTTTGTATAACCGATCGGACGGATCCTCTGCATTAGCTAGTAGCTACCATGTGCCACATGGTGCTTGGTGCTGAAACCATAACTAAAGCTTACTTTTCTTCCCAAAATTATATTCATAAATCATGCAAAATCGTTCGCCCGTAGTATATACTCCTCCTGTTCTTCCCACGGTTCTATAGTTTGACTTCTAATATGTTTACAACTATCTAAGTTGGCTATATGTAAACTAAATAATTAGATTTGTTGTTATAAATATTGTCATAGTATTATAATTTTATTTATAAATGTTTATACAAAGTTATAAGAAGGAACTGTTGAAGTCGCATCATAGAGACTATAAAAAATAAAAAATAAACATCGAATAAAAATAATGGAGGAACTAGTAAAGTTCTTATTAGTAACTACTTATGAGTAATCATGTAGTTATCCGTTGCAGTACATCTTTCAGGCTTCGCTATACGTGCAACATTTTCACTGCACCGAAAATGCTAAAAAAGGCCTGTGTCAACGAGAGGGGAAAAAGGTAAAAGATGTACACTACTTTTTTTTAGATGAATAGAAATGATGTGACCATGCCACAAACGATGGAATAAAAGGTGATTTCGTTCCTTCAGGTTTAATTTGTTTTAAATGATAATATGAAGCTACTTAATAATGCAAATGTATATTTGTGCAGCTATACAAGGAGGAATGTATCAACACTTAAAGGGTTTAAGTTCGATGCGTTCTAGAATCCGATTCGTCCTCGGAGATAGCACCGTTTCAAACATGCATAACTTTCACATACGAAGTCCGTTAGAGGTCCATGAGTATTTGATAGAAAGCTTATCTCGTCATCTTCCCAACGGATCTAGCCCCACCTCCAAATTCCTCTTGAGCCCGTCAGAATCGCCAAAACAATCCGGCATTGGGACAGCCCAATAAGCTCGTAGTAAAAAGGCCATAACTTTCGCAAATAGAGTCTAATTCGGGTGTTCTTGGGCTTGTTGGAAAGCTTATTCCGAGACCTTTCCAATGTATCAAGCCTCACCTCCAAATTCGTTCGGAGCACTTTGGAATCATCGAAAGAAGATGTTGCATCACCTATTTGGGTTGTGGGTCTTGTAATTCGGATAGAAACCCTAGGCCCATACTGTTCACATGGTTACTGTTCATGAACAGTAACACCACCCCTCCCTCTTCCTAATATACATAGTGGCCGCCGTCCTCTAGTTTCCTTGGATTTTATTTATGTTAAGATAGCCTTCGTTACAACTTGTATTTTCTGCTTGTATCAACTAGACCACCCAGTCAAGATCCTTATTCGGAATCCCATATTATTGAGTATTTCAATCTTATTTGCAATTTTAGATTGCTTATTATCTTGTTTTTGCTTGTTCTTCGATTGCATACAGGAATAGACCTTTGTGGTCAGGTCGATCGTGCTTCTTGCTACGAACTCGGAGTTGGTTCAGCGATTACCGGGCATATTGGTCGTGTGCGATTGGTAGCTGAATCATGAGAGTCACCTCCACCAAATCGATTTATCCTTCTCATCGAAAGATTTGGACACCCATTGTTGCATTAGGTGGTATCAGAGCTACAGTTGATCGGCGAGATTTTTCCTTTATCTACAGTCCATGAAAAAAATATAGGGTTAGTTCATATTGTCCAAACCAATCTGTGCCTTGCAATCTTTCTTTTTAGTTTTTGCTTGTTGAATTATTGGTTGCATCGTCGTGTCTAGTTGTTGATTTCTAGTTCTAGTTATTGTCTAGTTAATCTTTATCTAGTTGCATCTCATGTTTCCTTCGCGCGCTTGATCATTCTTTTAGCGTTCATAGTTTTGCATCTAAAAACAAAATTCGTAGGTTAGAACTCTTCTGATCCACACCAAAAAATAGTATTCGTTTCCACTTCATCTAATCTGAATTGCTTGCGGGAGTTCTAGCTGATTTCACCACGAAATCGAGAGGATTGCTGTGAACTTTTAGGGGAATTGGTGTGTGAGTCCAGCATCCACCCTTTGTTGTTATTTGCGGCTTGCAGCAAAACCTATGGCCGGCCAAATATTAGAAGGAGAAAGAGGCAGCTGCATAGAACGAAAGCCACGGTAGAAAAAAAAAGATAAAAAAGATAAAAGAAAAGTGTGTGAAAATCAGTGGAGACTTTCTACACATAGACACAAGCTTCCACAAAAAATTCAGCAAATTTGGGCCACGGGTTTGAAAGATATAACAGATTTGATTTGAACTTGAGACGGTTTGAATCAGAGTAGGATTCCATTTCCGAGACACCTTTAGTAAAGCGGGCATAATTTTTGCATACAATGTCTGCTTTTGACATCCTTGTCGCGTTTCAAAGCTAATAACGAGGTGCATCCTTTCCACCTAAGCCACTAGTCTCCTCTAGGTGCCCCAAAACTCAGCAATCTTCGGCCCCGAATTCGCGTCACAAGTTTTTGGTTTCTGTTTTTGCTATTTCTTTCGGTATTCCCTTCGGAATTTGGGATTCGCCTCAACTACAAAGTTGTAGATCTCATTGAAGCCTTTCAAGCAGTATATATAAGCCATATAAAACTTTGATTTTCATCTCTTAATACTAGTTTGTTGTTTACTACTTAAACTAGAGGGTTGTTTACATTGCACGTTATTGCGTCTTTGCGCTCTACATCGTGTGTACAATCTTGTGCCCCTATACGAAGTTTGAGTAAGTTGGCTAGCGTTTTCCTAGCACTTGGTGTGAGAATTTCCTTTGCTTCTGACAAGTCACATTGATTGTTGCGTGTGCGTTGATACACTTCTCTTATTAGGCTTTGATTAGCTCGCCTTGATTAGGCTAGGATCAACAACATTGACTAGTACATTGAACAAATTTTCAACTTGCATTACTAATTTGATTGTTGCTAATCCTTGTTATTCTATTGAAGCCTATCCTAGCTCCACCTACTACCATTGTCACAGTACCGATTGCTTGCAATCGCTTTGTCAATCTTGAGAGCATTTAACACCGACACAAGTCTGGTCACGCTTGTTTGCTTGGTAAGAATTGGTAATAACTTGGTATTAGCTTGAGTGTGGCGACTTTGAGCCTCCAGGACCTAATAGTTGATAGGAACATACACTTGTGATTTGTTTCCTTATTTTCTACTAACTATGGCAGGTTCACGGGATGATTATCAGATAGATCCACATCTTCTTCGAGCCATTGAATGGGAGTGCAAGAAAGTCCATGAGGAAGATGAACGCTTGAGACAAGATCGTCCACCACGGGAGGTATGTGATCATGATAGTACTTCTAGCAAAACTAACCTCAATGTGCCTTCTTTTGCTGGACAATATGATCATGATGCTTATCGCACATGGGAATTAGTTGTATGACAATTATTTGCATGCCATGAATTTTTTTGATCGTCAGAAAGTTAGGGTTGTTACCCGTGAGTTTACTAATTTTGCATCTATTTGGTGGAGTGAATATTGTTGTACTAATCAGCACATACCTAGAACTTGGAATGCTTTGAAGAGAGCAATGATACATAGATTTGTTCCTTCATATTATGCTCGTGATTTGCTTAATAAATTGTAACTTTTCAAACAAGGTAGTAGAATGTGAGGGAATACTATCATGAATTGAAAGTTCAATTGTTACGTTAATTGGCTTAAAGGAACATCTTTGAAGCTACATAGAATAGATTCTTAAGTGGGCTTAATCAAGAAATTCATGACCTTGTTGTTCACAAAGAATATAATTCTCTCTCTCATTTGTTTATACTTGCCTGTAAGGTTGAACGTCAGATTAAGGAGAAATTGAGAATGCTTGATGATAGAGCACATAAGAATAAACCTGTATTTGTGTCTTTTTGTGACTAACAATTTGCAGGAAGTTGAGAACCATGCCGAAGAGGTGAATGAGTTAATTGAATCACCGACTCCATTGGATGAGAAGGAAGATGATGAGATGGATGCACCTACATCATCTGAGGAGAGCCAAAAAGGTAAAGACCATGGTGCTATCATCACTCAAGTGAGTATGCATGTGAAGAACTACAATTGTCCACTTTGTTCATGCTATTTTAGAGCAAAAATTAGCGGAAAACAATTCTAATATGCACATCTTTCAAGTAGAGAATTTAGACTGTATTGACTTGAGTGCACAATGTGATAAAATAATTGAATTGCCTGTTGTTTTGAGTGTTTCATGTGATGAGTTAATCACATCTAATGATCACGATGGAATTGGTTAGACATAAAAAAGTTTTGACTAGAATTTCTCATCTTGATTCTTTATGTTACATTATGTTGGATTCACCTTTGAAATTGTCACATACTATGGAGAAAGTTTACGAAATCGCATGTTGAAATCCTTGTCTAGTGCCTACACCTGGGGTATAAGTTTAATTTGATTGGAGATTATGGTGTAGACAATCGATTTCTTATTTATCGAATATGCATAACTTGTGATCACATGGATGAATTGAAGTTTGCTGTTTTAAACAACAATTCTTGTGTACTGAATCTTGTTCATTATGAGAGGAAAATAAAATTTAGTGATCATCTAGTATTGACAATTTGCATCATGATGTTGAAGTATAGAAGAACTTACAAATCTTTTCACCCTTGCTAGATGAATTTGCTATTACTCGATTGAAATCTGATTATATGGATGAACTTTATTTTATTCCAAAAGTTGTAAATTTGCACATATGAACTACCACTAGAAGTTTACAACTTCAAATATTTGAATTGCATAAACCCTTCACTTATATTTGCAAAACTAGTTGCAATAATTGTTATATGAGAAATTTTGTTTTGATCATTAACATATATAATTATTCTTGAGGTAATAATACAATAAGCTTTTATGATCATTCTGTTTTATAACATTAATTGTGCAACAACGAAGAATCGTTAAAATAGATGACATATACATATACCATGCATACACCTTGGCTTCTTTGTTACCCTTTTCCGGTTTATCAAAAGTCGAGGACAGCTTTGTTTTCAAGAAGGAGGTTGATGTGACCATGCCACAAATGCATCGACCATAACTTCCAAGATTGAACAAAAGGTGAATTCGTTCCGTCGACTTCAATTTGTTTTCAATGAGAATATGGCGCTACCTAATAATGCAAATGTATATTTGTGCACCTATACAAGGAGGAATGTATCAACTCTTAAAGGGTTTAAGTTCGTCGTTCTAGAATCGATTCGTCCTCGGAGATAGCACGGTTTCAAACATACATAACTTTCACATCGAAGTCCGTTAGAGGTCCATGAGTATTTGATGGAAAGATTATCTCGTCATCTTCCCAATAGATCTAGCCCACCTCCAAATTCCTTTTGAGCCCGTCGAATCGCCAAAACAATCCGCACTGGGACAACCCAATAAGCTTTGTAGTAAAAAGGCCATAACTTTGCAAATAGAGTCAAATTTGGGTGTTCTTGGGCTTGTTGGAAAGCTTATTCGAGACCTTTCCAATGTATCAAGCATCACCTCCAAATTCGTTCGGAGCACTTTGGAATCATCGAAAGAAGATGTCGCATCACCTATTTGGGTGGGTCTTGTAATCGGATAAAACCCTAGGCCCATACATTACGGAATCTAGTTCGGCATCCGGAGATAGCCCGACTTCAAATATGCATAACTTTCACATACGGAGTCCGTTGGAGGTCCATGAGTACTTGATGGAAATCTTATCTCGTCATCTTTCCAACGGATCCATTACCTCAAATTCCTTCCGTGCTCGTCGAATTGCCAAAACAATCCGCCTTGGACAGCCCAATTGGTCTATAGTAAAAAGGTCATAACTTTCGCAAACAGAGTCTGATTTAGGTGTTCTTAGGCTTGTTGGAAAGCTTATTCCGAGACCTTTCTAATGGATCTAGCCTCACCCCCAAATTTGTTCGGGGTACTTCGAAATCATCAAAAGAAGATGCTACATCACCTATTTGGGCCGTGGGCCTTGTAATTCGGATAGAAACCCTAGGCCCATACTATTCACATAGTTACTGTTCATGCATGAACAATAACACCACCCCTCCCT
Source organism: Ampelocalamus luodianensis (assembly GCA_036346255.1). Classification (NCBI taxonomy): domain Eukaryota; kingdom Viridiplantae; phylum Streptophyta; class Magnoliopsida; order Poales; family Poaceae; genus Ampelocalamus; species Ampelocalamus luodianensis. The sequence continues at coordinate 28,254,256 of CM070625.1, forward strand.
CTTCCTCCTATACATAGTGGCTGCCGTCCTCTAGTTTCCTTGGATTTCGTTTATGTTAAGTTAGCCTTCGTTACAACTTGTATCTTCTGCGTGTGTCGACTAGACCACCCAGTCATGATCCTTATTCGGAATCCCACATTATTGAGTTTTTCAATCTTATTTGTAATTTCAGATTACTTATTATCTCGTTCTTGCTTGTTCTTCGATTGCATACAGGAATAGACCTTTGTGGTTAGGTCGATCGTTCTTCTAGCAAGGTCGATAACGAACTTCGGAGTTGGTTCAAGCGATTGCTAGGCATATTGGTCGGTATGATTGGTAGCCAAATCATGAGAGTTGCCTCCACCAAATCGAATTATCCTTCTCATCGAAAGATCGGGACACCCATTGTCGCATAAAGAAATATGCTTTTTATGAGAATTTATGCAAATGGTTATTGAAGTTATCTTTAAAGCTTAGCAATGAAGAGCACACGAATCAAATCCTAAAATTTTATGTGGACCCACCTAGCATGTAGTTTAGCTTGTGAGACTCACTAAGGCTACATTGGTTGAATCGACACCGTTCGGCCAACATTCTTAACTAGAGTAAAAATCCATTATGGCAACAATAACCATACATAGGGGTGAAAATGGATCAAATCTGAATCGAATAGTGGTTAAACCATATTCATATTCGTATTGTTTAGTAAAGTATGCATACAAATACGAATATGAATCGAATGTCATAACGAATGCGAATCGAATATCTACTCAATTGTGAAAGAGATAAAGATATGTGGCCTGTGTTCCTACGTCATATGTACCCATTCGAGAGGTACATGGGAATTCTTAAGTCCTATGTACATAATCGATCTCGGTCGGAGGGCAGCATCATCGAAGGTTATGCAACCGAAGAGATCATTGAGTTCTGTGTCGACTACATGACTTAGGTGGAACTGATAGGTGTGCCTCTATCTCGTCATGAGGGGAGGCTGGAGGGCATTGGGACCATCGAAAGGAAAGCAATCACTCCCGATCTGGATACGAGCCTATTTCACGGTCTTGCAACACATGACCGAAGTGTCCCCGTACATCGACGAGCACAAAGACATGGTACGCCAACAAAATCCAAGCCGGTCGGAGGTTTGGATCACGAGAGAGTAGAACCATCGGTTCAACGAATGGTTAAAGGTGCGATTCACTGGGAGGTCATCAAGTGATGATATGCTACTATGGTTGGAACAAGGGCTAAAATTTACAATTATTAGCAAGGATACGACATAAATGGGTACACATTTTGTATGACAGCTTAGGATAGGAAGAGCACAGTTTAGAACAACGGTGTCCGCATGGATGCGTTTCACGAGCAGTTCAATACCACTGGGCCGAACATAATGAAATATGGGTACTATGAGTTCGTATAGGAGATTTGGGAGCTCGACTACGTACTTTTCAAGATCCCCCTGTTTCGGTGCCATTGGGTCAAACTTCCACAGGGTGTGAAGGTCGACAAGTACGACGTCACTACTGTGGACCTCGAACGCGTCGGATACAAGCATGAACCATTCATACTCGCTAAGCAAGCTATTCAAGTTTTTTATGTAACAGACCTGGTAAATAAGAACCATCACGTAGTTCTTTATGGAAAAAGAAGGATTGTCGGAGTTGAGAATGTCGTGGATAAGAAAGAGTACAATCAATTTGACGAGTTGGCTCCTTTCGGAGACGACATCAGGCTTAAGGAAGAACCAAATGAGGAAGCTAGCTATATACGCGTCGATCATCGTAAAAGGTTATTTTTTAAATGGAAATAGCAAAGTGGATTGATCCCACACGGTGAAGACCTATTTGGAAATTGTTCTATTGTAATTAAGAAACTCAGCATGTAATTAAGAAATTATTCCATTGTAATTGATTCAGTAATTAAGAAATTATTCCATCTGTGACTGTATCTACTTTCTTGTTTTCAGAGGGCATAGCTAGGATTTCCTGAGGCTAGCCGAAAAATAGAATATTTTTTAGCTATATAAGGAACTATCACAGGTGGTTTAGTGGAACAAACCATCTGTGATATGTATCATAGATAGTTCTAAAGTACAACCGCCTGTGATTTGGTCGGATATCACAGACTATTTTTAAAATTGAACGGTCTGTGATATGAGACCATATCACAGACAGTTCTATTATGGAACCGTCTGTGATATCCCTTTATTAGTAGGACCCCACTAGGGTTTTAGCCCTTACTCCTCAGTCGCCTGCCTCCCTCCCAGCGCCCTTAACTCCTCACTCGCCCACCCCTTCCCCTTCTCCCCAACGCCACCCCTTCCCCAGCGCCGACACCGACACCGCACCTTCTCCCAGACCCCGATGTCGACACCGCCCTTCTTCCCATATCCAACGCCGCCCTATTGCTCCCCAACACCACTCGTTCCTACTGGTTCTATGCATCCATCTCCCTAACGCCGCCGGTCCCTGCTCCCCGACGTCACCCTGCTACTCCTCGAGGCCGCCTTGCTACTCCCCTGTCCTCCACGCGTGTAGGTATTTCCTTGTACCTCATGGTTTACTGCTCGGTTATTGCTAGCACTCGGCGCTTGGTTTTCTAAGACAATGTCTTTGGATGTGCCTTGCCTGGTTCTACTCGGTGGCTTCAATTGCCATCTGCTTTGTGAGTTGTTTCTATTTACAGGAGTGTTTTACTTTGCATATATCTGCTGTGCTAGTATAAATCTAAATTTGGATTAATTCTAGTACTAGGAGATATTGCATTATCTTGTTAATGAGTTGATTCTTGCTCAATGATGATTTTTGTGATATTGTGAAATTAAATTGATATAAAATCAGACTTCAGTTGCTAGGATTCCTTACTATTGTTAGATTATATCTAATAGCATCTAATAGCTTGGCTCTATTGCTTTATGTTTTCAGCTGTGATTGATCTGATCATGCTATTCTGATCCTGCTATTCCTCTGTTAGTCAATTGGCTTTCTCCTATTAGCCAAGTGCCTCACGTTGCCGAAATTAGTGATATGTTCATTCTATCAAGTGATTAATCCTCAATCTGCTGATTAGTTTATGTTTTAATCAAGTGATTCTTGTGCACTGTTAATTGTATGACATTCTGTTGACTGAAAGTAACTTTGCTATTTGAGATTATTCTTGACATAACCAGTAGAGCATTAAATTATGAGCTCATAGTCTGATCCAATGTTATCATTTTTAATTAGTGATGAATCTTGACAAAAGTATTGAAAAAGGCCAAGATTGTATCTTGTGCAACTCTACATCTGAGAACAAACTTAAAATAGTCTAAATCTAAGTAATATGTTGGTTTTGTATCTTTTCATGTCCTATATTTCAAGTATATTCTCCTGTTTAATATGTTACCAAGGAGAAATTCTCCATGAAAATACAAATTAAAATTTTAGTCATCGGAATCCAGCAAATTTAGTTCTTTGGGTGTGTATCTTCAGAGATGGTGTCCGCACAGTCTTCACTGCCATCGTTGAATGTGTTTGGGGCTCCGATGGACTGTGCACCACTGTCGCCGAATGCGTCTGGCGCTCCGAAGAAAGGGGTCACTAAGTGAAATGGTAGAGGAATATCGAAAAGGCCTGAAGGCCGAATGACCATCACGGTGTTCACTGACGTTGGGGTCCCTCTGCATCCCAAGAAAGTAGCGGCAATATTCTGAACCACCTGTGGTATACTCGGAAGGGAACGAGAGTCCCCATCACCATACCAAGATGGAAGTCTCTGACGGACGTAGAGAGAGACTAGCTGTGGGATGACATTCCACGCTCGTTCGAGATCCCAGCAGAAGTCTAGGGACGCGTGCGACGACATGCGTTGCTCGCGATAGGAAAAGCGTGGGTTACCTTCAAGGGCACGCTTGTCACGGAGTACGTGAACAAGGATCAGACGTCGTTCACGAAGTATCAATTCGTGTCGCGAGATACATGGGACGCCTTTGTGCGGATGAAGACGACTTTCGAATTTCAGGAGCAAAGTGCGGCACACAAGGCTATCCAGACAAAAAAAACACTCACCCCACAGACTCGGCACCGCTGGGTACGCGGGAAAAATCTCACAATGGACGAGGGAGAACGAGGAGGCAGCCCGGTGGGAGTTCTCCCCGCCATTTGCCAAAACCACAGACGAGTGCGCCCAAAACTAGTTAAGAGCGAGGTCATCAAGCACGTCTTTGAGCGACATCTTTTTCAAAAACCCGACAGACGAGGGAGTGTCCCAACGTCTGGTAAGATATATTGAACAATCTAGTTGTTAATAAGTCCATAACTTCGTAGGGTCTAAAATAACATGATGACTTCTTGCAGTAAACATTGATTATCGAATCTTCCCAAGGCTCATTCGAAGCAGTCAAGGAGAGGGAAATGCTTTTCACGGCCTTGGGAAACAAGGAACACCCGGGTCGCATGCGAGGCCTTGGGGTTTACGTACCTTGGAGGCAGGGATTCCCACACGACTCTGAGGCGTATAGGAGTAAAAAAAGATTAAGAGGAGATTTGTGCGCAGATTAGTGCAGAATTTTGAGGACAGATAACATCATTGCAGGAACAAATGAATCAACTCATCAACCAGTCGCAAGCCGATCGCGTGATTTTAGGAGCCAGTCCCCCTCAACATCGGAGTAGTTGTACATCCACGCCACTTGTCATGGATGGGCCATGGGTCAGCAATGTAGTAGCTCCCTAGATTGTTCTTGAGCAAATAGTTTTACATTGGCATGGCAGTGCTTGTCACTCCTGTCCAACTCGCTTAAATCCGACAGTACACAAATCTATTGGATGCCCTTCATGGTCTATTATTCCAAAGGCTTTTATGCAGTGGTCCACATGTTTTAATTTCTTTTGTCTCCGAAATCGCCAACTCTGCATTCCTGCTCCACATGTTTAGCTTTTTTTTTTCACTACCCAAAAAGCTGAAGGAAACATAGACCCATGTTTTGCACACCACCAAAGCTGTTTTCATCCCATAAATTGCATTTGGATTTTGGAGTCGTTCGTGGATTGTCATTACATTGTCAGCCAGTTGAAAGTATAAATAAATCCTTTCCCTAATCTGACGATGCGAGGAGACGACGCTAGCTAGTGACCGTGGGCACTAACCGTAGATGTCGGAGGCGAGGATGATAGCAAAGGTGGCGCGGCGGAGGCCGATGATGTAGGTCTCGAGGCCGCCCAAGTGGACGACCTCGCCTGCTTTGCCGCCCGTGGCTGTCAGGTTGGGCGGGTTGTCCAGGTGCGAGTGCGAGTGGGACGGTGACGAGAGCACAAGCCCCGCGGTGGCTTCCTCCTCTATTATGCAGATTTTGATAGTTATTAGAATAAAGTGCTATATGCGTACCTTCTTTTCTAACAAATCCAAGTAGTTCAAATATGATGCTGCCCCTGCTCTATCCTCGGTGGATCAATCAGTAAGAGGGAAAATAGCCATTTAGCTGCATTCTATCCACTAAAAAATGTGTTCAACTAAGCCAAACTATCCTATCTGTCGTGGCTCTTGTGTTGCTCATGGTTATGGACCTTATGGTGTTCATGGTAGATGATTACAAATTAGCATTTGCAAGTACAGTAGTAAGTACCTTGGACTGTGTGAGTTACATGCTGATAGTATGATGTTTCCTCAGCGAAGTTCATTTGGGTTTTATAATTATAGTAGTTCAATGGACCATGCTATATCAAGTGGTTCACAAGTTTGTTATAAAGGATTTCTTCAAATTTATGGATGAGGTGGTCTTTTCTGGATTTTTCCCCTTTTTATGGTGGATTAGAGTAGTTCAATGAAGTCTTATTCAAGAGAGTGCTCCATCCAGTGATGATTGAAGGTTGGCGCCATGGCGGGTGCTGCCGTCGTACGTGCGTAGCAACTAAAATGGAATTATTGTGGCTAACAAGGCAATCACCCACACATTAATTTGTTTAAGGGTTGTGTCAGATTTTGCCCCCTCTAGCCAGTAGCCAACGCTATATCATGTGATTATAGTACTACTGCTGCAAGTTTGATCCCTGTCTTACTGTATTAATTTGTGTAGGACTAACATTAGAAACAATAATATTTTTTTAAACCAAGTTAGAAACAATAATAATTAAGAAAACTTGATGCATCCATTTATTCATAACTGACTCGCGCGTATGGGCTTTTACAGACCGAGGTAATATGCCCGCGCATAGTAGTGATACAGGAATTTATTTCTCACTCCTCAGTTATTGGTCATCATCACACACGTACAGGAGTGACAAAGCTCTTCTACCGGCCAACGCCGGCAAAGTTTTCACTGCGCCGCCAACCAACTGTTGAAGGGCCTCTGGGCGTAGCAGTCCAGGTCGGGGCCGTAGCTGACACCAAGGATGTCGCAGTAGCGCTTGTAGAACCCGATCCGGTTCGCCACCCGGTCGTCCGGCCCGTGCCCGCACTCGAGCCCGCCGTTGATGATGTTCGTGATGACGCCGTACCCGGGCACCCGGCCAGCCGCGATGTCCGCGCCACTCGGCGTCCATTCCCTCGTGGCCACGGCGTGGCACGACGGCTTCGGCGCCTGCGGCGTCATCCAGAACCACAGCGCGGTCTTGAACGAGACCACCGGGTCCGTTGCGACCAGGTCCGGGTTGTTCAGGAGGTCCTCGCCGATGGCTTGTCCGGCCGGGCCGTAGTTGTAGTTGCTGATCAAAACCAATCCGTGCGTGTTCAGAGTTTGAGTCAAAATGCAATCTTGATGAGTGGAATGGATACTATGATGTGCGTCGAGACGTGATGCTTACTAGGAGAGTTGGATGGGTCCACGGCCGAAGTACTTCTTGCCCGGCACGCACGGCCACTCCGCGCTCGGCACGCAATAGTCGGCCACCGCGCCGTTCTCCTCCTTGAAGCAGTAGCCCCACGAGTACGGGCCGTCCGGCGCGGTCAACCACCCACCTGTGGTCTCGTGGGAAGTCTGCCCCAGGAACGCGGCGACCTCCCGCTTACGCGTTTCGTCGTTGCCCGTCGTGCTGAAGTCGGGGAACGCGGCGGCGGCGGTGACGAAGGCGTCGTAGGTGTAGAACCCCTTGGCGGGACACGCCACGTCGTTGCGGTGGAGCAGCAATTGCTCGAAGAGGTTCCTCGACACGATGGATGCCACACCGGAGCCGCCGGGGCTGGGCGGCGCGGGTGGCGCGGCGGGGCGGGGCGGCGGGCGAGGCGGCGGGGGCGAGGCTGGGCCGCAGCCATTGCGCTCGCAACCGTCGCCGCGATGGCGGCGCTAGAAACCGCACCAACGAAGCGGCTGCGGCGGCGATCTCGACCACGTCGCACCGCCGGCTGCGAGCGCCTTTGCTTTCGGCGCGTCGCGTCTGCGCCAAGGCAGCGGCGGGCGGCCAATACGCCATCGCTTTCATGGCGGACTTCGGAGTTCGACATGGAGATGCTTTGATTTAGTTATGGTATGAGGAGTGAAGCGCCTGCATTTTTATACACAGCGAAATCGGGGAGAGCTAGTCGACTAAGTGGAGTAAGATAGAAACATGTACCAAAGATAATGAAAACTACATGAAATAATGTGTTAACATGTGTCAAGGATATCAGAACAATATTTTTTATGAGAGGAATATAAAAGAAATGAGACGAGATATGGTGGAAAAATGGAAAAAGCGGTTGAGTTATAGAGTTTACGGTGTTTTTCCTTTTTCTTTTTTTGGGTTGCCTATTTCTATGTTGCCTAGTTTTTTTTTGTTAACTCTAAGTTGATTTTCTTGGTCTTTGGGCTAGGTTTGAGAGGGATTAATTGCAAAGAAAATGGTAGAAAGCAATAGTGACGTGACATTGCGACGATCTGAGCCATCCGATTCAGGGAGAACGGAGTAGATCAACCGATACAGTATCAACTACAATACTTTGCTACAGTGTATTCGCTGCAGCAGTGGCGCTCATGAACTTGGCCTCCGCTTGTTGATCTAACGCCTGCGAACCAATATTATGGCACTGTAGCACATGACATTGTTGTGCACGCTCGTTTGAGATGTATGTTGCTGATTCTGGACTCATCCAATGGTTAATAAGATGACTTACAAAGCGGTAGGCCACATCTTTTCTTTAATGTAGCAGGAGAGCTGCTAGATTTATTACGAGATGAAGAAAGTTTATGCACATGAGCACATCTTTTGTGCAATCCCCGAACGAGAAACTACTTGGTCATGACAAACTTAAAAAGAAGAAACGAAGATATGAAAGGAAACCATAGCGGGATAACGTTCTCTGCGAGCCATGTACTTGTTTTACACATCCGTATACCCGTAGTAGTACACACTCCACATGCAAGCGTGACCACCTTTAATGCTCGAGCCTGATCTCTGGGAACTTGTTGCCATGATCCTTATAATGCGCATATCATATATCATATACGCATGGACAGGACATGTTCTACGTGAAGGCACTACGTAGCGACACGTATGAGGAGCTTTCACTTGCCGGTGATCATGCAGAAGTGGAGTACCTTTTTACTCGAGGCCTTACAGATTTTACACTTCGCAACGTGGATCATCAACTGATCAGAAGTATGGTGGAAAAGATGCAACGTGCAATGCCGACGAGCCTACAGCGTCCGAAGCCAGCGTGCGTGACAGGCCTGCGCGGCACCTTAGAATACTATTAGGCCGCGTTTGGAAAACTGAATTTCTGGTTTATCTTTATAGATGGATCGAGATTTTAGTTAAAAATTCTAGTTAATTTATAGGGATGAGTCGGAATTCAGGCTTCCCAAACAATGCCTTAGAGTTGCACACAGAGGCTGAGGGAGGGGCAATGCCGAGCGATGTGGACCGGATTTTTAGGATGAGTGTTTGGACTCGGAGCTAGGTTGTTCAGATATGCCGATACCAATACACTGATAACGTGAAATATCATTTCCCCTATAAATACTGATACAACGATATACGTATATTAAAAAAAACAAAAAAAACTATAGATATTAATGATTTCATATGAGGAAATGGACGATATAAGGCAATTATAATGGAATGAATTAAATAGCAAATTATAGATATCAATGAGAGTTGAGGAGGTGAAAACTAGGAATAGAACTATTTTAGCTCCAAGCTTCATTTTTTTTTGGAGTTATGTTGTTTTTGCAGGATGCGGCCAAGACTTGTGCTTGGCGGTTGGCCATTGTCGTTTTCTCTATTTTTTCATTTCTGGTCATGTATGACTATCTTTATTAAAACTTATTTTCTTCCTCTAATAGTGATTGACAGAGCTCCTATCTTCTTTTTCAAAAAAAAAAAACTTGTGCTTGATGCTTGGTCATTGTTGTTTTATCACCTTTTTCTGTTCTGGGTGTAGCAGCTAGACTGCTAAAACTTATTTTCTTCCTCTAGTAGTGATCCGTAGGGCTCCTGCCTTCTTTTTCAAAAACAAAAACAAAATTGTGATTTGCATACTTTGCTAATTCTGCTCTCTTTTTGCTCTTTTCCGTCAACAAGAACCCCATCTAAGAATGTTCCTTCTATAGAGCAAAAATTAGCATATAAACATATGTAACAAGAGCCCAACTATCCGTTCATTGCTCAAGGCAAATATTATATTTTTATACAACGTCCATTGGAAAGAATCAAGAAAGCAGAGGAAGAGGCTAGACTCCAGAAAGAACCAGAGCTTGAGTAGAGAAAAACCAGGGAGAAGAAGTGGAGTGCGCGGAACATACCTAGATCTGGAGAGAGAACAATGACGGTGAGCTAGATATGCTACTCCCTTCCTGCCAACACGCTCCCTCCCGGCAACCGTGTTGCTCCCTGGGTACCGCCCGCTCCCTTCCTCTCCATATTAATTTGTTGCGCTGCCACCCGCTTGCTCGCATCGCATCTCTGTTCGCCCGTGCAAGTCTTGCTGCGCCGCGCGCGCCTGCGCGCCTCACGCCGCTTGTCGTCGCGTCGTGGCGCCGTGTCCATCGACCGTCGCTCGCCTTCGTAGCCTGTGCCTCCGCTCCTTCGTCACTTGGAGGCCCGAGCCCACATAAACGACCACCACGATGAGAGAGAATAGAGGTTAGGATTTGGTGGGCTAGAGTAGGAAGGAAATGGGCCTAATGTGTTACATCGTCGCACACAGGTGTGGGAGTGCGGGCTAAATTTATTCTGAGACATAAATATAGAATTTTGGCCTAACTAATAACATATACATCTAATATACCTATTATATACCGGATATTTTACCAAAAATGGGTGTTGGTGAACACCCTTGACCCATGGAGGGTGTCCGCCCCGAATGCCAGGGCTCCATTGTGATCCAAATTTTTGCCACTACATTTCTTTGTGATCAATAGAATTTTATCTATATTCCTACTATTTTGCTCCCTCATAGAATACAATTTCATAGTATAGCTTGTTGGTCTCCCCTCATCTCCAATTTATGGCTCCGCCTTTGGTTGCCTGATTTGTATAACCGATCGGACGTTGATCCTCTGCATTAGCTAGTAGCTACCATGTGCCACATGGTGCTTAGTGCGAAACCATAACTAAAGCTTACTTTTCTTCCCAAAATTATATTCATAAATCATGCAAAATCGTTCGCCCGTAGTATATACTCCTCCTGTTCTTCCCACGGTTCTATAGTTTGACTTCTAATATGTTTACAACTATCTAAGTTGGCTATATGTAAACTAAATAATTAGATTTGTTGTTATAAATATTGTCATAGTATTATAATTTTATTTATAAATGTTTATACAAAGTTATAAGAAGTAACTGTCGAAGTCGCATCACGGAGACTATAAAAAATAAAAAATAAACATCGAATAAAAATAATGGAGGAACTAGTAAAGTTCTTATTAGTAACTACTTATGAGTAATCATGTAGTTATCCGTTGCAGTACATCTTTCAGGCTTCGCTATACGTGCAACATTTTCACTGCACTGAAAATGCTAAAAAAGGCCTGTGTCAACGAGAGGGGAAAAAGGTAAAAGATGTACACTACTTTTTTTAGATGAATAGAAATGATGTGACCATGCCACAAACGATGGAATAAAAGGTGATTTCGTTCCTTCAGGTTTAATTTTTTTTAAATGAGAATATGAAGCTACTTAATAATGCAAATGTATATTTGTGCAGCTATACAAGGAGGAATGTATCAACACTTAAAGGGTTTAAGTTCGATGCGTTCTAGAATCGATTCGTCCTCGGAGATAGCACGGTTTCAAACATGCATAACTTTCACATACGAAGTCCGTTAGAGGTCCATGAGTATTTGATAGAAAACTTATCTCGTCATCTTCCCAACGGATCTAGCCCTACCTCCAAATTCCTTTTGAGCCCGTTAGAATCGCCAAAACAATCCGGCATTGGGACAGCCCAATAAGCCCGTAGTAAAAAGGTCATAACTTTCGCAAATAGAGTCTAATTCGGGTGTTCTTGGGCTTGTTGGAAAGATTATTCCGAGACCTTTCCAATGTATCAAGCCTCACCTCCAAATTCGTTCGGAGCACTTTGGAATCATCGAAAGAAGATGTTGCATCACCTATTTGGGTTGTGGGTCTTGTAATTGGATAGAAACCCTAGGCCCATCTTGTTCACATGGTTCTTGTTCATGAGCAGTAACACCACCCCTCCCTCTTCCTAATATACATAGTGGCCGCCGTCCTCTAGTTTCCTTGGATTTTATTTATGTTAAGATAGCCTTCGTTACAACTTGTATTTTCTGCTTGTATCAACTAGACCACCCAATCAAGATCCTTATTCGGAATCCCATATTATTGAGTATTTCAATCTTATTTGCAATTTTAGATTGCTTATTATCTTGTTTTTGCTTGTTCTTCGATTGCATACAGGAATAGACCTTTGTGGTCAGGTCGATCGTGCTTCTTGCTACGAACTCGGAGTTGGTTCATCGATTGCCGGGCATATTGGTCGTGTGCGATTGGTAGCCGAATCATGAGAGTCACCTCCACCAAATTGATTTATCCTTTTCATCGAAAGATTTAGACACCCATTGTTGCATCAGGTGGTATCAGAGCTACAGTTGATCGGCGAGATTTTTTCCTTTATCTACAGTCCATGAAAAAAAATAGGGTTTTAGTTTTTGCTTGTTGAATTATTGGTTGCATCGTCGTGTCTAGTTGTTGATTTCTAGTTCTAGTTATTGTCTAGTTAATCTTTATCTAGTTGCATCTCATGTTTCCTTCGCGTCGCTTGATCATTCTTTTAGCGTTCGTAGTTTTGCATCTAAAAAAAATTCGTAGGTTAAAACTCCTCTGATCCACACCAAAAAATAGTATTCGTTTCCACTTCATCTAATCTGAATTGCTTGCGGGAGTTCTAGATGATTTCACCACGAAATCGAGAGGATTGCTGTGAACTTTTAGGGGAATTGGTGTCTGAGTCCAGCATCCACCCTTTGTTGTTATTTGCGGCTTGCAGCAAAACCTATGGCCGGCCAAATATTAGAAGGAGAAAGAGGCAGCTGCATAGAACGAAAGCCACGGTAGAAAAAAAAAAAGATAAAAGAAAAGTGTGTGAAAATCAGTGGAGACTTTCTACACATAGACACAAGCTTCCACAAAAAAAATTCAGCAAATTTGGGCCACGGGTTTGAAAGATATATGATTTGATTTGAACTCGAGGCGGTTTGAATCAGAGTAGGATTCCATTTCAGAGACACCTTTAGTAAAGCGGGCATAATTTTTGCATCGATGTCTGTTTTGACATCCTTGTGCTCGTTTCAAAGCTAATAACGAGGTGCATCCTTTCCACCTAAGCCACTAGTCTCCCTCTAGGTGCCCCAAAACTCAGCAATCTTCGGCCTCGAATTCGCGTCACAAGTTTTCGGTTTCTGTTTTTGCTATTTCTTTCGGTATTCCCTTCAGAATTTGGGATTCGCCTCAACTGCAAAGTGGTAGATCTCATTGAAGCCTTTCAAGCAGTATATATAAGCCATATAAAACTTTGATTTTCATCTCTTAATACTAGCTGTTGTTTACTACTTAAACTAGAGGTTGTTTACATTGCGTTATTGCGTCTTTGCGCTCTACATCGTGTGTACAATCTTGTGCCCCTATCCAGAAGTTTGAGTAAGTTGGCTAGCGTTTTTCCTAGCACTTGGTGTGAGAATTTCCTTTGCTTACAGCAAGTCACATTGATTGTTGCGTGTGCGTTGATACACTTCTCTTATTAGGCTTTGATTAGCTCGCCTTGATTAGGCTAGGATCAACAACATTGACTAGTACATTGAACAAATTTTCAACTTGCATTACTAATTTGATTGTTGCTAATCCTTGTTGTTCTATTGAAGCCTATCCTAGCTCCACCTACTACCATTGTGCAGTACAGATTGCTTGCAATCGCTTTGTCAATCTTGGAGAGCATTTAACACCGACACAAGTGCGGTCACCGCTGTTGCTTGGTAAGAATTGGTAATAACTTGGTATTAGCTTGAGTGTGGCGACTTTGAGCCTCAGACCTAATAGTTGATAGGAACATACACTTGTGATTTGTTTCCTTATTTTCTACTAACTATGGCGAGTTCACGGGATGATTATCGAGATAGATCCACATCTTCTTGAGCCATTGAATGGGAGTGCAAGAAAGTCCATGAGGAAGATGAGCGCTTGAGACAAGATCGTCCACCACGGGAGGTATGTGATCATGATAGTACTTCTAGCAAAACTAACCTCAATGTGCCTTCTTTTCTTTGGACAATATGATCATGATGCTTATCGCACATGGGAATTAGTTGTATAACAATTATTTGCATGCCATGAATTTTTGATCGTCGAGAAAGTTAGGGTTGTTACAGTGAGTTTACTAATTTTGCATCTATTTGGTGGAGTGAATATTGTCGTACTAATCAGCACATACCTAGAACTTGGAATGCTTTGAAGAGAGCAATGATACATAGATTTGTACCTTCATATTATGCTCGTAATTTGCTTAATAAATTGTAACTTTTCAAACAAGGTAGTAGAACTGTAAGGGAATACTATCATGAATTGAAAGTTCAATTGTTGCGTTGTGGCTTAAAGGAACATGCTGAAGCTACATAGAATAGATTCTTAAGTGGGCTTAATCAAGAAATTCATGACCTTCTTGTTCACAAAGAATATAATTCTCTCTCTCACTTGTTTATACTTGTCTGTAAGGTTGAACGTCAGATTAAGGAGAAATTGAGAATGCTTGATGATAGAGCACATAAGAATAAACCTGTATTTGTGTCTTTTGTGACTAACAATTTGCGGAAGTTGAGAACCATGCCGAAGAGGTGAATGAGTTAATTGAATCACCGACTCCATTGGATGAGAAGGAAGATGATGAGATGGATGCACCTACATCATCGAGGAGAGCCAAAAGGTAAAGACCATGGTGCTATCATCACTCAAGTGAGTATGCATGTGAAGAACTACAATTGTCCACTTGTTCATGCTATTTTAGAGCAAAAATTAGCGGAAAACAATTCTAATATGCACATCTTTCAAGTAGAGAATTTAGAAGCGTATTGACTTGAGTGCACAATGTGATAAAATAATTGAATTGCTGTTGTTTTGAGTGTTTCATGTGATGAGTTAATCACATCTAATGATCACGTGGAATTGGTTAGACATAAAAAAGTTTTGACTAGAATTTCTCATCTTTGATTCTTTATGTTACATTATGTTGGATTCACCTTTGAAATTGTCACATACTATGGAGAAAGTTTACAAATCGCATGTTGAAATCCTTGTCTAGTGCCTACACCTCTGGGTATAAGTTTAATTTGATTGGAGATTATGGTGTAGACAATCGATTTCTTATTTATCGAATATGCATAACTTGTGATCACATGGATGAATTGAAGCTTGTTGTTTTAAACAACAATTCTTGTGTACTGAATCTTGTTCATTATGAGAGGAAAATAAAATTTAGTGATCATCTAGTATTGACAATTTGCATCATGATGTTGAAGTATAGAAGAACTTACAAATCTTTTCACCCTTGCTAGATGAATTTGCTATTACTCGATTGAAATCTGATTATATGGATGAACTTTATTTTATTCCAAAAGTTGTAAATTTGCACATATGAACTACCACTAGAAGTTTACAACTTCAAATATTTGAATTGCATAAACCCTTCACTTATATTTGCAAAACTAGTTGCAATAATTGTTATATGAGAAATTTTGTTTTGATCATTAACATATATAATTATTCTTGAGGTAATAATACAATAAGCTTTTATGATCATTCTTTGTTTTATAACATTAATTGTGCAACAACGAAGAATCGTTAAAATAGATGACATATACATATACCATGCATACACCTTGGCTTCTTTGTTACCCTTTTCCGGTTTATCAAAAGTCGAGACACTTTATTTTCAAGAAGGGAGGTTGATGTGACCATGCCACAAATGCATCGACCATAACTTCCAAGATTGAACAAAAGGTGAATTCGTTCCTTCACTTCAATTTGTTTTCAATGAGAATATGGCGCTACCTAATAATGCAAATGTATATTTGTGCAGCTATACAAGGAGGAATGTATCAACTCTTAAAGGGTTTAAGTTCGATCGTTCTAGAATCGATTCGTCCTCAGGAGATAGCACGGTTTCAAACATACATAACTTTCACATCGAAGTCCGTTAGAGGTCCATGAGTATTTGATGGAAAGCTTATCTCGTCATCTTCCCAATAGATCTAGCCCCACCTCCAAATTCCTTTTGAGCCGTCGAATCGCCAAAACAATCCGCACCTTTGGGACAGCCCAATAAGCTGTAGTAAAAGGCTATAACTTTATAAATAGAGTCTAATTTGGGTGTTCTTGGGCTTGTTGGAAAGCTTATTCGAGACCTTTCCAATGTATCAAGCATCACCTCCAAATTCGTTCGAGCACTTTGGAATCATCGAAAGAAGATGTCGCATCACCTATTTGGGCTGTGGGTCTTGTAATTCGGATAAAACCCTAGGCCCATACATTACGGAATCTAGTTCGGCATCGGAGATATGCGACTTCAAATATGCATAACTTTCACATACGGAGTCCGTTGGAGGTCCATGAGTACTTGATGGAAATCTTATCTCGTCATCTTTCCAACGGATCCACCCCACCTCCAAATTCCTTCCGTGCTCGTCGAATTGCCAAAACAATCCGACAGGGACAGCCCAATAGGTCTATAGTAAAAGGCCATAACTTTATAAGCAGTGCGATTTAGGTGTTCTTAGGCTTGTTGGAAAGCTTATTCCGAGACCTTTCTAATGGATCTAGCCTCACCCCCAAATTTGTTCGGGGTACTTCGAAATCATCAAAAGAAGATGCTACATCACCTATTTGGGCCGTGGGCCTTGTAATTCGGATAGAAACCCTAGGCCCATACTATTCACATAGTTACTGTTCATGCATGAACAATAACACCGCCCCTCCCTCTTCCTCCTATACATAGTGGCCGCCGTCCTCTAGTTTCCTTGGATTTCGTTTATGTTAAGTTAGCCTTCGTTACAACTTGTATCTTCTGCGTGTGTCGACTAGACCACCCAGTCATGATCCTTATTCGGAATCCCACATTATTGAGTTTTTCAATCTTATTTGTAATTTCAGATTGCTTATTATCTCGTTCTTGCTTGTTCTTGATTGCATACAGGAATAGACCTTTGTGGTTAGGTTTCACTTGCCGGTGATCATGCAGAAGTGGAGTACCTTTTTACTCGAGGCCTTACAGATTTTACACTTCGCAACGTGGATCATCAACTGATCAGAAGTATGGTGGAAAAGATGCAACGTGCAATGCCGACGAGCCTACAGCGTCCGAAGCCAGCGTGCGTGACAGGCCTGTGCGGCACCTTAGAATACTATTAGGCCGCGTTTGGAAAACTGAATTTCTGGTTTATCTTTATAGATGGATCGAGATTTTAGTTAAAAATTCTAGTTAATTTATAGGGATGAGTCGGAATTCAGGCTTCCCAAACAATGCCTTAGAGTTGCACACAGAGGCTGAGGGAGGGGCAATGCCAGGCAGTGACGGACCCAGGATTTTTAGGATGAGTGTTTGGACTCGGAGCTAGATTGTTCAGATATGCCGATACCAATACACTGATAACGTGAAATATCATTTCCCCTATAAACACTGATACAACGATATACGTATATTAAAAAAACAAAAAAACTATAGATATTAATGATTTCATATGAGGAAATGGACGATATAAGGCAATTATAATGGAATGAATTAAATAGCAAATTATAGATATCAATGAGAGTTGAGGAGGTGAAAACTAGGAATAAAACTATTTTAGCTCCAAGCTTCATTTTTTTTTTTTGGAGTTATGTTGTTTTTGCAGGGTGCGGCCAAGACTTGTGCTTGGTGGTTGGCCATTGTCGTTTTCTCTATTTTTTCTGTTCTAGGCTGTAGCAGCTATACTGTTAAAACTTATTTTCTTCCTCTAATAGTGATTGACAGAGCTCCTATCTTCTTTTTCAAAAAAAACTTGTGCTTGATGCTTGGTCATTGTTGTTTTATCACCTTTTTCTGTTCTGGGTGTAGCAGCTAGACTGCTAAAACTTATTTTCTTCCTCTAGTAGTGATCCGTAGGGCTCCTGCCTTCTTTTTCAAAAAACAAAAAACAAAATTGACAGTTGCATACTTTGCTAATTCTGCTCTCTTTTTTGCTCTTTTCCCGTCAGCAAGAACCCCATCTAAGAATGTTCCTTCTATAGAGCAAAAATTAGCATATAAACATATGTAACAAGAGCCCAACTATCCGTTCATTGCTCAAGGCAAATATTATATTTTTATACAACGTCCATTGGAAAGAATCAAGAAAGCAGAGGAAGAGGCTAGACTCCAGAAAGAACCAGAGCTTGAGTAGACAAAAACCAGGGAGAAGAAGTGGAGTGCGCGGAACATACCTAGATCTGGAGAGAGAACAATGACGGTGAGCTGGATATGCTACTCCCTTCCTGCCACCACGCTCCCTCCCGGCAACCGTGTTGCTCCCTGGGTACCGCCCGCTCCCTTCCTCTCCATATTAATTTGTTGCGCTGCCACCCGCTTGCTCGCATCGCATCTCTGTTCGCCCGTGCAAGTGCGCTGCCGCACGCTCGCCCTGCGCCGCCTCACGCCTGCTTGTCGTCGCGTCGTAGCGCCGTGTCCATCGACCGTCGCTTGCCTTCGTAGCCTGTGCCTCCGCTCCTTCATCACTTGGAGGCCCGAGCCCACATAGACAGCCACACGATGAGAGAGGGAATAGAGGTTAGGATTTGGTGGGCTAGAGTAGGAAGGAAATGGGCCTAATGTGTTACATACGTCGCACACGAGGTGTGGGGAGTGCGGGCTAAATTTATTTACAGGACATAAATATATAATTTTGGCCTAACTAATAACATATACATCTAATATACCTATTATATACCAGATATTTTACCAAAAAATGGGTGTTCAGCTGAACACCCTTGACCCATGGAGGGGGTCCGCCCCGAATGCCAGGGCTCCATTGTGATCCAAATTTTTGCCACTACATTTCTTTGTGATCAATAGAATTTTATCTATATTCCTACTATTTTGCTCCCTCATAGAATACAATTTCATAGTATAGCTTGTTGGTCTCCCCTCATCTCCAATTTCTGGCTCCGCCTTTGGTTGCACAGTTTGTATAACCGATCGGACGCTGATCCTCTGCATTAGCTAGTAGCTACCATGTGCCACATGGTGCTTGGTGCGAGCCATAACTAAAGCTTACTTTTCTTCCCAAAATTATATTCATAAATCATGCAAAATCGTTCGCCCGTAGTATATACTCCTCCTGTTCTTCCCACGGTTCTATAGTTTGACTTCTAATATGTTTACAACTATCTAAGTTGGCTATATGTAAACTAAATAATTAGATTTGTTGTTATAAATATTGTCATAGTATTATAATTTTATTTATAAATGTTTATACAAAGTTATAAGAAGTAACTGTCGAAGTCGCATCACGGAGACTATAAAAAATAAAAAATAAACATCGAATAAAAATAATGGAGGAACTAGTAAAGTTCTTATTAGTAACTACTTATGAGTAATCATGTAGTTATCCGTTGCAGTACATCTTTCAGGCTTCGCTATACGTGCAACATTTTCACTGCACTGAAAATGCTAAAAAAGGCCTGTGTCAACGAGAGGGGAAAAAGGTAAAAGATGTACACTACTTTTTTTAGATGAATAGAAATGATGTGACCATGCCACAAACGATGGAATAAAAGGTGATTTCGTTCCTTCAGGTTTAATTTTTTTTAAATGAGAATATGAAGCTACTTAATAATGCAAATGTATATTTGTGCAGCTATACAAGGAGGAATGTATCAACACTTAAAGGGTTTAAGTTCGATGCGTTCTAGAATCCAGTTCGTCCTCCGGAGATAGCACCGGTTTCAAACATGCATAACTTTCACATACGAAGTCCGTTAGAGGTCCATGAGTATTTGATAGAAAACTTATCTCGTCATCTTCCCAACGGATCTAGCCCTACCTCCAAATTCCTTTTGAGCCCGTTAGAATCGCCAAAACAATCCGGCATTGGGACAGCCCAATAAGCCCGTAGTAAAAAGGTCATAACTTTCGCAAATAGAGTCTAATTCGGGTGTTCTTGGGCTTGTTGGAAAGATTATTCCGAGACCTTTCCAATGTATCAAGCCTCACCTCCAAATTCGTTCGGAGCACTTTGGAATCATCGAAAGAAGATGTTGCATCACCTATTTGGGTTGTGGGTCTTGTAATTCGGATAGAAACCCTAGGCCCATACTGTTCACATGGTTACTGTTCATGAACAGTAACACCACCCCTCCCTCTTCCTAATATACATAGTGGCCGCCGTCCTCTAGTTTCCTTGGATTTTATTTATGTTAAGATAGCCTTCGTTACAACTTGTATTTTCTGCTTGTATCAACTAGACCACCCAATCAAGATCCTTATTCGGAATCCCATATTATTGAGTATTTCAATCTTATTTGCAATTTTAGATTGCTTATTATCTTGTTTTTGCTTGTTCTTCGATTGCATACAGGAATAGACCTTTGTGGTCAGGTCGATCGTGCTTCTTGCTACGAACTCGGAGTTGGTTCAGCGATTGCCGGGCATATTGGTCGTGTGCGATTGGTAGCCGAATCATGAGAGTCACCTCCACCAAATCGATTTATCCTTCTCATCGAAAGATTTAGACACCCATTGTTGCATCAGGTGGTATCAGAGCTACAGTTGATCGGCGAGATTTTTCCTTTATCTACAGTCCATGAAAAAAAATAGGGTTTTAGTTTTTGCTTGTTGAATTATTGGTTGCATCGTCGTGTCTAGTTGTTGATTTCTAGTTCTAGTTATTGTCTAGTTAATCTTTATCTAGTTGCATCTCATGTTTCCTTCGCGTCGCTTGATCATTCTTTTAGCGTTCATAGTTTTGCATCTAAAAAAAATTTGTAGGTTAAAACTCCTCTGATCCACACCAAAAAATAGTATTCGTTTCCACTTCATCTAATCTGAATTGCTTGCGGGAGTTCTAGCTGATTTCACCACGAAATCGAGAGGATTGCTGTGAACTTTTAGGGGAATTGGTGTGTGAGTCCAGCATCCACCCTTTGTTGTTATTTGCGGCTTGCAGCAAAACCTATGGCCGGCCAAATATTAGAAGGAGAAAGAGGCAGCTGCATAGAACGAAAGCCACGGTAGAAAAAAAAGATAAAAAAGATAAAAGAAAAGTGTGTGAAAATCAGTGGAGACTTTCTACACATAGACACAAGCTTCCACAAAAAAAATTCAGCAAATTTGGGCCACGGGTTTGAAAGATATAACAGTTTCAGATTTGAACTCGAGACGGTTTCGAATCCGAGTAGGATTCCATTTCCGAGACACCTTTAGTAAAACGGGCATAATTTTTGCATACAATGTCTGTTTTTGACATCCTTGTGCTCGTTTCAAAGCTAATAACGAGGTGCATCCTTTCCACCTAAGCCACTAGTCTCCCTCTAGGTGCCCCAAAACTCAGCAATCTTCGGCCCGAATTCGCGTCACAAGTTTTCGGTTTCTGATTTTGCTATTTCTTTCGGTATTCCCTTCAGAATTTGGGATTCGCCTCAACTACAAAGTGGTAGATCTCATTGAAGCCTTTCAAACGAGTATATATAAGCCATATAAAACTTTGATTTTTCATCTCTTAATACTAGCTGTTGTTTACTACTTAAACTAGAGGGTTGTTTACATTGCACGTTATTGCGTCTTTGCGCTCTACATCGTGTGTACAATCTTGTGCCCCTATACAGAAGTTTGAGTAAGTTGGCTAGCGTTTTTCCTAGCACTTGGTGTGAGAATTTCCTTTGCTTACAGCAAGTCACATTGATTGTTGCGTGTGCGTTGATACACTTCTCTTATTAGGCTTTGATTAGCTCGCCTTGATTAGGCTAGGATCAACAACATTGACTAGTACATTGAACAAATTTTCAACTTGCATTACTAATTTGATTGTTGCTAATCCTTGTTATTCTATTGAAGCCTATCCTAGCTCCACCTACTACCATTGTACAGGTACCAGTTGCTTGCAATCGCTTTGTCAATCTTCGGAGAGCATTTAACACCGACACAAGTGCCGGTCACCGCTTGTTTGCTTGGTAAGAATTGGTAATAACTTGGTATTAGCTTGAGTGTGAGCGACTTTGAGCCTCCAGACCCTAATAGTTGATAGGAACATACACTTGTGATTTGTTTCCTTATTTTCTACTAACTATGGCAGGTTCACGGGATGATTATCAGATAGATCCACATCTTCTTCGAGCCATTGAATGGGAGTGCAAGAAAGTCCATGAGGAAGATGAACGCTTGAGACAAGATCGTCCACCACGGGAGGTATGTGATCATGATAGTACTTCTAGCAAAACTAACCTCAATGTGCCTTCTTTTGCTGGACAATATGATCATGATGCTTATCGCACATGGGAATTAGTTGTATAACAATTATTTGCATGCCATGAATTTTTTTGATCGTCAGAAAGTTAGGGTTGTTACCCGTGAGTTTACTAATTTTGCATCTATTTGGTGGAGTGAATATTGTCGTACTAATCAGCACATACCTAGAACTTGGAATGCTTTGAAGAGAGCAATGATACATAGATTTGTACCTTCATATTATGCTCGTGATTTGCTTAATAAATTGTAACTTTTCAAACAAGGTAGTAGAACTGTAAGGGAATACTATCATGAATTGAAAGTTCAATTGTTGCGTTGTGGCTTAAAGGAACATGCTGAAGCTACATAGAATAGATTCTTAAGTGGGCTTAATCAAGAAATTCATGACCTTCTTGTTCACAAAGAATATAATTCTCTCTCTCATTTGTTTATACTTGCCTGTAAGGTTGAACGTCAGATTAAGGAGAAATTGAGAATGCTTGATGATAGAGCACATAAGAATAAACCTGTATTTGTGTCTTTTTGTGACTAACAATTTGCAGGAAGTTGAGAACCATGCCGAAGAGGTGAATGAGTTAATTGAATCACCGACTCCATTGGATGAGAAGGAAGATGATGAGATGGATGCACCTACATCATCTGAGGAGAGCCAAAAAGGTAAAGACCATGGTGCTATCATCACTCAAGTGAGTATGCATGTGAAGAACTACAATTGTCCACTGTTCATGCTATTTTAGAGCAAAAATTAGCGGAAAACAATTCTAATATGCACATCTTTCAAGTAGAGAATTTAGACTGTATTGACTTGAGTGCACAATGTGATAAAATAATTGAATTGCCTGTTGTTTTGAGTGTTTCATGTGATGAGTTAATCACATCTAATGATCACGTGGAATTGGTTAGACATAAAAAAAAGTTTTGACTAGAATTTCTCATGCTGATTCTTTATGTTACATTATGTTGGATTCACCTTTGAAATTGTCACATACTATGGAGAAAGTTTCTGAAATCGCATGTTCGAAATCCTTGTCTAGTGCCTACACCTCTGGGTATAAGTTTAATTTGATTGGAGATTATGGTGTAGACAATCGATTTCTTATTTATCGAATATGCATAACTTGTGATCACATGGATGAATTGAAGCTTGTTGTTTTAAACAACAATTCTTGTGTACTGAATCTTGTTCATTATGAGAGGAAAATAAAATTTAGTGATCATCTAGTATTGACAATTTGCATCATGATGTTGAAGTATAGAAGAACTTACAAATCTTTTCACCCTTGCTAGATGAATTTGCTATTACTCGATTGAAATCTGATTATATGGATGAACTTTATTTTATTCCAAAAGTTGTAAATTTGCACATATGAACTACCACTAGAAGTTTACAACTTCAAATATTTGAATTGCATAAACCCTTCACTTATATTTGCAAAACTAGTTGCAATAATTGTTATATGAGAAATTTTGTTTTGATCATTAACATATATAATTATTCTTGAGGTAATAATACAATAAGCTTTTATGATCGCTGCTGTTTTATAACATTAATTGTGCAACAACGAAGAATCGTTAAAATAGATGACATATACATATACCATGCATACACCTTGGCTTCTTTGTTACCCTTTTTCCAGTTTATCAAAAGTCGAGGACAGCTTTGTTTTCAAGAAGGGGAGGTTGATGTGACCATGCCACAAATGCATACGACCATAACTTCCAAGATTGAACAAAAGGTGAATTCGTTCCTTCAGCTTCAATTTGTTTTCAATGAGAATATGACGCTACCTAATAATGCAAATGTATATTTGTGCACCTATACAAGGAGGAATGTATCAACTCTTAAAGGGTTTAAGTTCGATACGTTCTAGAATCCAGTTCGTCCTCCGGAGATAGCACCGGTTTCAAACATACATAACTTTCACATACGAAGTCCGTTAGAGGTCCATGAGTATTTGATGGAAAGCTTATCTCGTCATCTTCCCAATAGATCTAGCCCCACCTCCAAATTCCTTTTGAGCCCGTCAGAATCGCCAAAACAATCCGGCACTGGGACAACCCAATAAGCCTGTAGTAAAAAGGCCATAACTTTCGCAAATAGAGTCTAATTTGGGTGTTCTTGGGCTTGTTGGAAAGCTTATTCCGAGACCTTTCCAATGTATCAAGCATCACCTCCAAATTCGTTCGGAGCACTTTGGAATCATCGAAAGAAGATGTCGCATCACCTATTTGGGCTGTGGGTCTTGTAATTCGGATAAAAACCCTAGGCCCATACATTCTGGAATCTAGTTCGGCATCTGGAGATAGCACTGACTTCAAATATGCATAACTTTCACATACGGAGTCCGTTGGAGGTCCATGAGTACTTGATGGAAATCTTATCTCGTCATCTTTCCAACGGATCCAGCCCCACCTCCAAATTCCTTCCGTGCTCGTCGGAATTGCCAAAACAATCCGGCACCGGGACAGCCCAATAGGTCTATAGTAAAAAGGCCATAACTTTCGCAAACAGAGTCTGATTTAGGTGTTCTTAGGCTTGTTGGAAAGCTTATTCCGAGACCTTTCTAATGGATCTAGCCTCACCCCCAAATTTGTTCGGAGTACTTCGAAATCATCAAAAGAAGATGCTACATCACCTATTTGGGCCGTGGGCCTTGTAATTCGGATAGAAACCCTAGGCCCATACTATTCACATAGTTACTGTTCATGCATGAACAATAACACCGCCCCTCCCTCTTCCTCCTATACATAGTGGCCGCCGTCCTCTAGTTTCCTTGGATTTCGTTTATGTTAAGTTAGCCTTCGTTACAACTTGTATCTTCTGCGTGTGTCGACTAGACCACCCAGTCATGATCCTTATTCGGAATCCCACATTATTGAGTTTTTCAATCTTATTTGTAATTTCAGATTGCTTATTATCTCGTTCTTGCTTGTTCTTCGATTGCATACAGGAATAGACCTTTGTGGTTAGGTCGATCGTTCTTCTAGCAAGGTCGATAACGAACTCGGAGTTGGTTCAACGATTGCTAGGCATATTGGTCGTGTGCGATTGGTAGCCAAATCATGAGAGTTGCCTCCACCAAATCGAATTATCCTTCTCATCGAAAGATCGGGACACCCATTGTCGCATAAAGAAATATGCTTTTTTATGAGAATTTATGCAAATGGTTATTGAAGTTATCTTTAAAGCTTAGCAATGAAGAGCACACAGAATCAAATCCTAAAATTTTATGTGGACCCACCTAGCATGTAGTTTAGCTTGTGAGACTCACTAAGGCTACATTGGTTGAACTGACACCGTTCGGCCAACATTCTTAACGGCAGAGTAAAAATCCATTATGGCAACAATAACCATACATAGGGGTGAAAATGGATCAAATACGAATCGAATAGTGGTTAAACCATATTCATATTCGTATTGTTTAGTAGAGTATGCATACAAATACGAATATGAATCGAATGTCATAACGAATGCGAATCGAATATCTACTCAATTTAGTCGGATCCGAATATCCTCATTACTTGTGTAATGTGAAGATATTAGTGGCGCTATGTCCTTATACAACAACACTAAACGAACATCAATTCACATTGAATTAGAAAAAATAATCCAACTAATTAGGCATACTCAAATAAAATACTTATATTGCTTCATCGAATTCGAATAGGAACACGAATAGTTTGGATAAAATAACAATTCGGATGGGAAAATTCTATACCATATTCGCATCTATATTTTTTTATGCGAGTTCAAATACGAATACGAATATGAGAGAAATTGTTAATCAGATGAGAAAATCTCACTACTACAAAACAGGCTATACAGAATACCTCATCACATACAGTTATCACAGACGGTTTGTAAATAGAACCGTCTGTGATAATTCACAGACGGTTCTTAAAAAGAGCCGTCTATGATAATCGCAGACAGCACAGACAGTTACTGTTAAGAACCGTCTATGAATTATCACAGATGGTGGTAGGGAGGAAAAGGAAAGGAGAAGGGAAAGGAGGAAGCTAAAGAGAGGAGAAGGGAAGGAGGAAGGGACGAGAAGATGAGGGGGAAGAAAGGGAGGGGGATCTCGTGGGATATTTAGGATTTTCATCGTGAGATCTGAGGGTAACGATCTGTAACCCTTTATATTTGCCCTAGGTTAATCACTAGGAAAACGAAAATTTGGACTTAATAGGCGGGCTGTCGAAACTCGCTCTATATTAACCTCGCCCCGGCCTCGTCTGCGATCTCTCCTCACACCTCCATCTCCACCTCTACCATCTCTCCTCTAACCAAGTGCTGCCGTCTCACCCTGACCTTGCACTCCGGCCTCCCCCGAGCTCGTCGCCCGCTGCCTCCTCCACCTCGCCCCAGCCTCATCGTCGCCGGCCTCCCACGACCTCGTCGCCCCCGGCCTCCTCCACTTCGTCGCCCCGGCCTCCCACGATCTCACTCTCTCTACTCCCCCTTTGCTCTGTGATGTGGATTACTGAGAGCTAGTGTTAGTGCTCTGTGAATGGATTGAGTTGATGCTACTGTGATGTGGGTGATGCATGTGTAGTTATTGTTGGATGCTCTATGAATGGGTTATTGTTGGAGGCTCTCTGTGCATGTGTAGTTCATGCTGAGTTATTTGGTTTGGGCAAAAATATAGATGGCATATCGCGCACTGTCCGGTAAAACCGCCATAACTTTTGCATACGAACTCGGATTGCGGCGTTCTTCAGCTTGTTGGAAAGCTAACGAAAAGTTCAATCCAAAAATCCATAAGTCAAGGTCAGATTCTATTCTCGAGGCTCTGAAAAAGTGGAAACCCCAAAAAAGTCGTTTAGAGCCTTAAAACAGCCTCCGAAGTTTCAGCACCTGTTTTTGTTTTTTTTCTCAATAGAAAACGCTATCACAGACGATTTGGAACACGAACCGTCTGTGATAAAAGCTATCACAGACGTGTTCCGAACCGTCTGTGATAGCTTTTATCACAGATGGTTTCTGAACCGTCTGTGATAACCTCCTGTTATCACAGACGTACAAAAACACAGACGGTCGAAAACCGTCTGTGATGACGGTTCCGAACCGTCTGTGATGAGGCTTTCTGTAGTAGTGTGTGTTGTGACTTATCACAGATGGCTCACAAATCGTATGTGATAACCGTCTGTTATCATAAACACATAAATTCAGACGATTCAAAAACCATCTGTGATGACGGTTATGGGCCGTCTGTGATGACCCTGTCTGTAGTACTGTCTATACCGTATTCGTATCCTATCGAATACGGTAGTCGAATAATATGAATAATTCGTACCCTTTTTTCATCCCTAACCATACATGCATCAGCGTAGTCTGATGGGGCCATGTGTCGGGACCCAGAATTACGACTCTGGAACCCTCTGTGTATACTGCACTAGTCCAGGATCACACTAGTGCACATAGAGTTAACATAGGTAAATATCGATCCACACAAGCGATAAATAAAGTAAACGATTAATTTGAATAACAAATAAGGGTTTTGACCTTATGGTCGAGTTTACACTTATTAAGCCACGCAGGGCTAACAGAGAATAAAACAGCAGCGGAACGGAAATAACTCCAGCGTAGATCCCACCAATTCACCACAGGCAACCGACTGGGATCCAGACCTTAACGATCAGCAACCTTCGCCGAACTCCTCCTCGAAAGCAGGCGTAGACTCCTCCTCTTCTGTAGGTTTGGGCGCAAGTTTTACAACAAGCGTGAGTACACAACCGTACTCGCAAATCATACCACAGAATGTAGTTTATAGATGCAAGCTTATTCCAAAAGAAAAGGCTTCTGAGGTTCTTTTGCATAAAAGCAACATTTGCAATTGAATACGAATAATAGATTGAAAACATAATTCAAAACAAATAGACAATATTAATTTAACAGTTGTTTCCACCAAGACACACATCTAAACAGATTATTTCACATAGCCATATGATTGAGGTCACACATCTCCCATCCCAACATTTTATGAAAACTACCCCTCGTGTGAAATCCCCGAGCATGTCCATGACCGCGGACGCGGCTATTCGAATAGATTGTTTAACACTTTGCAGAGGTTGTACACTTTACCCACAAGATACAACTAGTGTAGCAAGCACTAATCGTAACAAAACAGTTCGGAAACTTCATCTCAAACATTGACATTCCCGATGTGCTTTCCCGCTATACCAACTCACATAGAATTGGTATAACACACACCATTGGACAGGGAAGCGACGAATCGTCCCGCGATGCAACCACCAAGTAGTCACACCTCCACCCTGTCACACAGCCTAACCTATCCACCTGAACATCAATGCCGAGAATCCATAACTTATTAAGTTAGGCCCGTCCCATACGGGCATGTGGTCGTCATGATGAAGGCTCGATTCAATGGCGCACAAAGTTAAGTCCTTAATTGACCAAGGCAAGACTTCCATATTCTAACTAAGTCACAAAGATTATCAAGCCCAAGCACACATCTTCCAGCATATCACACAGTTTCCACCACTTGTCTCAGTCTAAATCCTTTACCACCCAGTTGGTTTTAGTGCAACACATGCCATCACGAAGTAATAACACATAGCACACAGTTTTACACGAAGTTCAATAGTCACTTAGTCATAGTTCATATTTGCAACTTTCATGAGATGTGAGACTCGTAGCATGGCTAAGCAATTGTACTCACATCTAACCAACCCACGTTGGTGCTACAATATTACCAACTAATAAACCAATCTAGGGTGACAAGGAAATATGACATACAAGGCCAAGGTGTGATAAAAATTTGGATAATAACTATGCCCAAAGCATTTAAATAAATAATTAAAATAGAATGCAGTACTTGGAACAAAGTAATTGGAAAACTGGGTTCAAGATGATCAAAGGTATGACTTGCCTTGGAAAAGGTCTATGTACTGGTCTTGATCTTGGCGTGCTCCTTCTTCCACAAAATTCCCCGACGAATCGACGTCTACTCACAAATGAGACACAAACAAACAAAACAAATAAATAAAAGAGGCAAAACAAGCTCCAAAAATTAAATAAAAATTTCAGATAAATAGAGCTTGAATTTATACAAATTTAGAAATTTGAATGGGCTCAATCGGAGTTAGGATACAAAAGTTATGAGCTCTGGAAGTTTGAAAATCTAAAAGAAACCCTAATTTGGATTTTCTGGAATTTCCGAATTATTTCTTAACAGAAAAATCGGATTATTGCGCAATGCTGATGTCAGCGAAGAGTTTCGGGATTTAAAAGAAATAACAGAAAATCCTGACATGTGGGACCCACATGTTAGTGAGATGGCTCATGGTAGACCAAGTCTACCGAGCTGATCGAATCTGGAGCCGGTGGACCGTGCCACGCACGCGCTGATGAGGCAGCCACGCACGCGACATGTGGGCACGAGGGCTGAGGTGGCGCTGACGCGGCTACGTTGAGGGCGGCGGCGCTCGGGAACCGAGGGTCCCGGCGAACGGCGGCGATCCACCGGAGGTAAGTGGTACCAACATGACGGGGGTGGCACGAGGAACTCGTAGGTGTGCTCACTGGTGATTGGGGACGTCTGTGGCGGCCGGCGGCGAGCGTTGAGCGGCGGAGGAGTCTCGGGCTCGACGGGATCGGTGCTCCGGTGACGCTCCGGCGAAACGAAAGCCACCAAGGTGAAGCGCAGCTCCGTGCGATGCCGGTGGTGCAGACCACGAAGCTCGAGCAGCTCCGGTTGCGGCGAAAGAGCTCGTCGGAGTTGGCGGCGGCGCAGATCGTTCTCGAGCTCCTGCGGCTAGGGTTCGGCGCGAGGGCTAAGGCGGCTAGGGTTGAGATGCGGAGGCCGAGGGCTACCCCTCCTTATATAGGCGGCGGCTCGGAAGAGTCCAGAGCACGAACGCCCAAAAACGGCATGCGGCGGCGGCGATCGTATCCCTAACGGATTCGGGGCGGCCACGAGAAGATTCGAGGGCCCACGCCGGCGGCGGCTCGGCGCGCTGCGTGTGAAACGGCACGGCTGCGAAACGGACTCAAGATCTGACCGTCCAGATCTGATCGAACGACCCACAACACATGTGACGTTCGGAACCTCCGGTTAACACACGCGCATCCAGCCATCCATTTTTGATCGGACGGTGGAGAACAAGCGGGGCGTTCCGAAGGAAAGAGAGAGAGAGAAACAGAGAGGCTGACAGGTGGGGTCCACCTATCAGCGGAGGCGGGCGCGCGCGGCAAACTGGGCTGCGCGCGGGAAATGGGCGGGTCAAAGGAATTCGGCCCAAAGGTAAATCTGAGATTTTAAATAGCTTTTCTAATTTAGAAAATACCAGAAATTCAAATAAGCAATAGAAAATAGCAAATGAATTCAGAAAAATTCTAGAAAAATCTAGAAAATATAACTGAGCACATAGAACCCAAATAAAATAGTTTTGGCTAATGTTCATGTTGGGATTATTCACATTAAATATTTTTGATTGAAAAGTCCAATATTAAGCTTTTGAATTTAAATTCAAATAAATCCAACTGGTGAATTTTTCCCTACTAACTAATTAAAAGATTTTTAAACTCAGAAAATTGGGATGTTACAAACCTCCCCCCTTAAAGGAATCTCGACCCCGAGATTCAGGCTAGCTAGAGAAAAGGCTAGGAAACTCGGCTTTCAGCTCTTCTTCACGTTCCCACGTTGCTTCTCCTTCTGAGTGGTTGCTCCACTGGACCTTGCAAAAACGAACAGTCTTGCTTCTGGTGAGGCGCTCTGCGACATCCAAAATCTTGACTGGCTGCTCCTTGTAGGTAAGATCCTCCTTCAAGTCAATTGATTCCAACGGGGCTTGCTCTTCTGGCACACGAAGACACTTCTTCAATTGCGAGACATGAAAGACATCATGCACTCCTGCCAACGACTGCGGTAGCTCCAACTGATAAGCAACTTCTCCACGGCGTTCCAAAATCTTTAACTGTGAGGTCATAAACATTCGAGGACAGTTTGCGTCATTCTTGAACTGTGAGGTCATAAATCCTGATGAAAAGTTCCACAATGTAGATTGAACTTGATTGAGATAAGATTGAACTTAATGGTATATGTGTGTAATTTGTACATGAATGATTAATTTTAGTTAATTGATTTATGAATTGGATGTGCTTCTTTCTGAAATGAATATGAATTGGATGTATACATGTACTTATTGTGTTCAACTTGTTTTAGAGGGCATGGCTAGTATTTCTTGAGACTAGCCAATAAACATAAATACATTTAGCAATACAAAAGAATATCACAAATGGTTCCTTATGATAAACCGTCTGTGATACATCCGCTCTCACAGACGGTTCCTTAGGATAAACCATTTGTGATACATTAGATCTCACAGACGGTTTTATCTACAAACTGTCAGTGATACATCAGCTATGACAGATAGTTTAATTTACAAACCGTTTGTACTAGTAAACTATCACAGACGATTTCATCTACAAACTGTCTGTGATAGTATACATCACAAACAATTCAAAAATCGTTTGTGATAATCTCATGTCATTACTGACCCATAAACTTAGATGGCTCATGAAACCATTTGTGATGATGCTTTTGGACCGTCTATGAAAACATTTTCTGTAGTAGTCTACGCGCGGAAGAAATCCTCGGTTGCGTGGCGCGCGTCGCCTGCGAGTGCCAGCGGGAGGTTAGGGACGACCCGGCAGGTGGGCCCCGAGTGGCAGTGGCTTAGGGTGGCGCGGGTCGCTGTGTTGTTCGAGCTGTTTTCAAGTGGGGTTCGGTTCAACCGAGTCAAACTGGGTCGTGCTAAGTCAAACCAATGTTGACTGCTTTCAAAACAAAACCTCTACATTGACCGGTTGAGTAAAAATAGCAAATAAATTCTTAAAAATTTGAAATTTTTTAGAGTGGTTCCTGGGATAACCTAGTTCATATATAATTTTCTAACCTCACTGTTCAAGCTGTATTGGCATATTTGTAATTCTTTCATAGGAAAGGTTTTAGAATTGGGTTTGAATTTTCTTAGGGTTGATTTAGTTTCTAAAAATTTGGAAAAAAATATATTTATTCATGATAAATAATATAAAAGTTAAATATATTATTTACCATAGATTATTACAAGTATTTATTGTTGTTTTCTTGTGAAGCTTCAATTTGAGTTGTATGTTCAACTTTGATTTGAAGATTTTCAAATGCAAAAATTTATGCAAATGCTCCATAAACCAAATGCATGCTCATGAGATGCATAATAATTCAATTAATAAAAATGGGGATGTGATGGGTTGCGAGATGTTATTTGTTTGATTACTTAATTGTTGTCATTTATCTATTTAACATCTCTTTAAACTTCCGTTACAAAGTATTACATAATGATATTGCAAATAAAATCTGCTTGATGTTGAAAATAACCTGTAGCTTAGAGCCTCCCCCTTTGTTAGCCATGCATGCATATAAATTTTGCGATACACTACAAATCTTGCTGAGTACGTAATGTACCCAATCTTGCTTGATATGTTATTCAGACTTAGAGGATGATCCCACGCCGAATGACGCCTTCTTCGCACCTGGTACTGGTGGGTTCGGTGATGGGTCTTTCTAGGACTTGTCTCTAGTCGGTTGCCCGAGGGTTGGATGGGAATGCCGTTGGAATTTTGGACTCATTACATATTTTGCTTCCGGTGTTACTTTGCTACTTATGATACTTAAACTTTTATTTGACCGGTCGGCCCTTGTGTTGTAAATAATGTAATTGCTTAAGTTATGTACCATAATTTATTTTATTTTGTATACATGAATGTATGGATGTGATTATCAATGTTGTGGATATGTGTACTAGCCACTGATCATGGGACTAGTACGAGACACACACGAGGGTTTCGGGTATTCAAAGCCCGATGTCTGACAGATCAAATATGTGTAAAGTGATAAATAATATCCATTGTAAGAGTGATAAGTGGGGCCATATGGGCCACAGTGGCACAACGGTTTTCCAACTCATGCAATCTTTGTAAAATTATTGAACAAATTTTATGTTCAAGCAAAAAATGAATATGCGATTTATTAGTTTCTATCTTGGAGAACAAAAACAAAGAATTTTGTTTTTCTTCTCTATCTATCTGGACCATTTTATATAAAAGGAAACATTTCGGTGACATGAAACCAAATTTGCCTAAAATTACTCCTTGACAATAGTTTTTTTGGACAATTTTCTAACTTTTTCTCTCATAGCACCAGGCCATAGACATGTCGTCGTCGTTTTTAGTATATAACAATTTCTAAAGACAAAATTTGGCGCAAAACAAATAGCATATTAGCAATATAAAATAAATTCATACATGCTACATTTCTAACATTTCCCTATGGCTATTACCCCTAGTCACAAATAAGTGATGTTTTAGAGACATCGTCACGGTCTCCAAAATGCGACTTTGACTGCCAACTTACATTGTAATATATTTATAAAAAATAGTAAAACTATAATATTATGAAAGTGTTTTTAGAGACAAAACTACATATATTATTTTTCATGTATCTGATCAAAATATTTATAGAGACATTGATAGTCCAAGTCTAAGAAGTTGGACTGCTTGCATCCCAAGATGTATTTATTTTACTAGAGGGAATTGTATATAACTGGCGATAGTATACTTCGTAAAAAAAAAAAAATAGTGTCCGTCGTCTAGTTGGCTATGAGCCTATTATCACTTTGTCAACAATATTTGGCGCTGATTTGTTCTAACCGTCGCAAAAACATTGGATTACGCTAGAAACACCATCAACTATATGCGAAAGAAAAAACTACTAAAGGAGTATATATATAATAACAACCATCACCCATTCGAACAAATAATCATCGGGGAAAAAATGTGAATCTGATAAGAGGGGTGTGGCCAGGCCAATTACCAAACATCTGGCCATGCTCTTAGATCTGATGGAAAGTTCAAAGTTGTGCTGCCATAATATTTTTCGCCTCCGACAGCATACTCGATAGGTATAGGTTCAACTTGTCTTCGCCGGCATCTTGGGTGAGCTCCTCACTTTAAGATCTGCAATAATGCAGCACCTAGTTTTGTTAACTTACCATGATCCACTCCCAACTCCCAAGCCAAATAGTATCGAATTACTACGAGTAAGCAGAAGTTACAGTTGTAGTAGTAACTTATTACGTATGGCCGTGCATTTTTCGTCGGTTGTAGGAACGACCCACTGGTTCAACTGAAAAAAAAACCGGCCTAGTTGTAGCTAGCACTTGCTACAGAGCACTGCATAACGTTACAATGAATGTAATGGCGAATTGCCCGAGTCATGCACATGTTTCACACATCCGTACTCGGAGTAGTAAATAATAACATACTCCATATGCAAGTGTGACCAACACCTCGAGTCTGATCTCTGATTCTCTGGGCTGATGCATGTGCATGAGTGCATCGTCCGTGCATATCATATATCATATTTGCATGGACAGGACATGTTCTACGTCAAGGGTCACGTTTACATTTACTGATCACTACGTAGCGACACGTATGAGTAGCTTTCCCTCAGATTGATGTTAGCTCCTTGCTGGTGATAGTACTTTTTCAAGAGTATAGTACTTTTTCACTCGAGGCTTTGCAGATTTTACACTTCGCCGTGTGGATCATCAGCCGATCAGAAATATGGTGAAAAAAGATGCAACGTGCAATGCCGACGAGCCTACAGCGTCGGAAGGCAGTGTGACAGGCCTATGCGGCGCTTGACGATCCCTACTACGCTCAAGTCGTTACCTGGTGCGAGCCATAACTAAAGCTTACTTTTCTTTCCACAGTTATATTAATAAATCATGCAAAATCATCCGCTTTTTTTTTTATTTGACATCCTATATTCGTGTCGTCAAAATTTTTAAAGTTTGAGTACTAATATGTTTATAACTATCTAGATTTGCTATATATAAACTAAATCATTAGATTTGTTGTTATAATACTGCTATAATATTATAATTTTATTTATATATATTTATACAAAGTTATAAAAAGTAACGGCCAAATTTACATCCTAAAACTATAAAAGATCATCAAATAAAAAAGTATTTATGACTAATGACATAGTTATCACTTGCAGTACGTCTTTCAGGTTCCCAGTACGTGCAGCGGTTTCACTGCGCCGAAAATGCTAAAAAAGGATCTTCAATGTTTGCTTCTAGAGGTTAAAAATTCCTGTGTCAACCAGTGGGGAAAAAAGGTAAAAGCTGTACACTACTTTTTTTTAGATGAATAGAAATATACTTTTTTAATGAGAATTTATGCAATTGGAGTTATCTTTAAAGCTTAGCAAGGAAGAGGTCACGGAATCAAATCCTAAAATTTTATGTAGACCCACCTACCATGTAGTTAGCCAGTGAGACTCACTAATGCTACATTGGTTGAACTGACACCGTTTGGCTAACATACTCAACGGCAGAGTATAAATCCTTTGTCGCAACCATAACCATACATGCATCCGCGTAGTCTGATGGGGCCATGCTCGAGTTTGATTCGTTAAATAGTGTGAAATTTGCCAGGATCTATATATATAATCCGATGCGACGTAGTCAATATATCTCTACTATTGAAAAGAAAAACTTTGTAGTCGTCGGTCCTCTCTTCCCCTTCTCACTTGTAGAAAATTACCACCATGTGGGCCACCGCAATCCACATAACCGTTCTGGTCGGAGAAACTTGTTAGCAACTACCTGCCCACGTCTCTCTCAATCCCGTTGCAGTTTTCTCCCGATCTCTCCCCTCCCCCACCATGCCTTCCACCCTTTCCACCACCCGCCCTTTGTCCCTGCCCATCCACCCTTGCATCGGCCGCCATCGCCGTCACCCGCATGCCTTCGCGCTCACCGTCGTCCAAGCGCCTCAAACATCAGCTCGCTGTCGCCGTCTCTTCGCATGTTCGCTCCAACGTGGCGCTGCCTCGCTCGCCCCGGGTGCCACTATTCGTCCTCCTCCTCTCCTCAACACGTCTCCATCGATTTGGTTGGAACTCGGTGGCTTTAGAGAGTGAGTTCCCCCTTTCTTTCCTAAATTAACTCCTTTAAATGATTTCAAATCCATCATTGATGCATAATTTTCAGATTCCCCATCTCATAAACATGCAATCCATTTAGATTTGTTGATGTACATGCCCGTTCGGATATTCTAGGGTGGAGCAATTAGCAGTAGGAGTAGGCAGTCTAGCAGCGTGTTAGGCAGCGGCTCAGTGCGGGCGTCGAACCCTCCACGGCTTACGCATCCCATTTCCTACAGTGGGCTCCGTGATTCATCATCCCTTGGTGTCGTCGCCTATCCAACAGCAGCCCTAACAGCTGGGTTCGTCAGTTCTCTCCCCCCCCCCATAGATTCTTGCCTCTTACTATTAACTACCCTGAGCACGATTTGTCTTCCGATTGGTTAATTTCACGCCTACTGATTGTTTGTCAAAATCCCAAAGCTCCAAATCCATGTATGTGTGTGTGATGCTCATATGCGTAGCCTTCCTGCATAGATTTCCTTTATTTTCTCATCTGTTGTGCTATGATTCTCCAAATTAATATTGTCACATATTAAATCCATCTACATTTTTGACAAAACTAGATAAGTGAAGTTTTGTTCTTTTAGACCCACAAGACCACAAACTCATTATAGGTGTGTTTAATTTCGTCTTTGGTGGTTTCCTTCTTTAATTAGCTGCATATTTGCCTCTTTTGTTTTCTATCCTATTGTATGTCCTATACTTTCAGGATTGTCTTATTCTTCATCTGCATTGTATTAGCTAATTTCCCCTAACATGTAGATTTCTTGACAGCAAGAGGCTAAGGCAGTTCTCCATAGGCGTATATCCATTTTATTTATGAGTTTGTTGACCTACACATTTTGCTATCGTGAGCATACAAAATAAATAGGTATTTTCGTATTTAAAACATGTACAATGATCTTATTATGATTTCATTTGTGCTAGACTAAACCCACTTTTTGACATTTTACATTATGCTTTACCTCAGGCAATACATCTAATTTTGACTTCCTCTATTATGCGGATTTTGATGGTTATTAGAATAAAGTGCTACATGTGTATCTTTTTTTGCTAACAAATCCAGTAAGTTCGAATATGACACTGCCCCTGCTCTATCCTCGGTGCATCAATCAATCAGAGGGAAATAGCTATTTAGCTACATCTTTACCAGTCATGAATCGTCTCTCCAAGCTCCACCTCTATCCACCACCGTGTGTCATCTCTCCAAGCTCCACCTCCCTGTCATGAATCGTCTGGGTGTGGGGAGAGGTAGCGCGGAGATGAAACTATGGACGTCCTCTTCCTCCTCCCCGCACTGAGCCCTGTTGGTGGGAACAACTTCCCCAATTACAACACAGGGCCCATGCAATCATACGCTTTCCATGTATAGCTGATTTTCCATGTATTATCACATGAGAATGTGAATATACTGATCCTGAAGTACAATGCAATGTGAGTCCATCATGTGGTAACTGTGGATAATCCGAATAATTCAACGCAAGGAATACTTCAAGTAAGCTTAATACCGAGAGTGGCACAACCACACAACACAACAAGTTCATCAGTAACTTTAGTAGGCTTAATACCAGGCAGCACATGCATTTACAAGCCGAAGTTTACAACATGTACACAACACAACGAAGGTTCATACTCAAAATATTTAGATTACTCAACAACTCAGCTAATATGGCATGCATATATTACACAACATAAAGGGCAAATCAAGCTTCAGTGACGCCTGCTTGAACAACAAAAACACACACAAATGATTGGGCGTCAAGCCTCTACGAATTTCAAGCAGCGAACGTTAATTAATTAGCATTTAGCACACACGAGCCTTGGGGAGGGGACATTGTAAAGACCTTGTGAAGGTTTTCTTAGGTTTCACTCCTACGGTAGCGTGATGACATTATAAGATAATCGGTTCTTGTGGGTAAAGATTTGCAACCTCTGCGGAGTGTAAAACTGTCTAGATAGTCATGCCCACGATCATAAAAAATGCTAAGAACTTGCTTGATTAGATTTTGAATTTTACAAAATAATTTTTGGGTGGGATGAAAAGCCATATTGGAGCCCAATGATTTGATTTGTTCTGGTTGGAGCCAGTGAAAAAGGATGGTTGTATGTAGCCATGATGATTGCAAGAGGAATGCGGCCTGGGATTCACGGTTGGATGCTACCTGGAATGGCCGGGGGAATACAACTTGGATTGCCTGAGATGTAGCCTGGAATTCGCGTTAGGGTGCAGCCTGCGTTGTCGGGGCATTCAGTTAGGAAGTTCTAGGGGCATTCAGCCGGAATACGAGGATATTCAGCATGCAAATGCCAGGAGTAGTCCACCCAGAATTACGTGGTGGTTGCAGCCTTGGGATCACTGGGTGGATGTAGTCCTAAAAAATGGTATAGCATGAGGTGAATGGAACTGATATCTACGCGTGAATGGATGGAACCTTCGAGTCCTGTTCTCCATTAGAGGTGGATGGAACATTCACTACTATTATACAAAAACAATGAATTTCATTAAAATTGGTTCAGTCAAAATGCTATGTCTCAGGTTTTTTCTACTACGTAATCTATTTCAACCGTGGCTTTATGCAAATAAAAGAATCCCAAGCCACCCCTTTGATTAGTCTTGCATATATTATAATTGCATTCTATGTGTTGGCTCGCTAATTACGACTATGTACTCATACTTGCTCAAAATTACCATTCAGAAAGTGAGAATGAAGAAAGCTTTGCGGACACTTAATTAATTAAGTTTGTCAAGACTGGAAATCGAGAAGGTCAAGAACTAGGTCGCGAGCCCCAGTTGATTGCATGTAGGTATATCCAAAGGGTCCCACCAGTGATGTTTTAATCCTACTTCTGCTGATGTTCTTTAAAGGTATTTGGCTTGGCCGACCGATCTACAAAGTGAAAAGCCATAAGTTTTATTTACGCTTGTTTATTATTATAAAATAGCTTTGTATTTTCAAGATATGTGTTTGATATTCAATAGTGTAACTGTGGGCCCTAGCTACTGATCCAGGGACTGGTGTTGTGAACACAAAATATTCTAAATTACAAATTTGGGGTGTGACAGTCAGAGTCGACCCCCGCAATAACACATGCGTGCGGGTGAGGGGCGCGGGCATATGACGCATGACACGTGTGGACCCAGATGAGCGAGCACACGATATGACATATGTGTCGGTACTAGACACACAAACGTATGCCAAGAGGGGAGATCTAGTGCCAAATGCATTTCAACCCTCGGGTTAACTCTTTTACACGAGAGTGAGTACGAAAGTGTAAGTGAGGTTAGTTCGGGTGCGTAGTTTATCTAGTGTGTGGGTAGACCAAGAGCGTAGCCACCAGATGTAGGATCAAGGATGACCGACTAGGGGGTGAATAGGATATTTGTAAAAACTTGGGCTCTAATTATAATTTTAACAAGTATGGTCTAATAAAAGATTTTTAGCACAAATCAAGAGATATATTCCAAGATTTCACTAAGACACCCCAAGGCTATGTCAATACTAAATACAATTATAGCTAAGCAATTATACACAAATAAGTAGCTAGAAATGTAAATATCAAAATAATAAAGACAAGAGAGAATACCGCAATGAAGACAAGTAATGTTTTTCCCGTAGTATCGAAGATTTGCTGGTCTTCACTAGTCCATGTTGAGGTAAGCCCAAACGAATTCGATAGGCTCCACAAATTGAGCCTAATGAACCTCAATTCCACTAGGGTTGCTCTTCCTCCAATTCGGAGATGGCGAGCACCGAACCACTCACAAATGGTGCCGGGCCCCTTCACAACCATCTTAAAGAGATCACCACACAATCTTCATCTAAGTCGTCTAGGTGCCGGTAAGCACCAAGAGCAATAAATCACAACCCTTTCTTGAAGGTTATCAAGTGCCAAAGAGATCTAAAAAATGATGCAAATGCACTTCAATGCTCTCAACTACCTCAAAATGTGAAATATGAGCAAATGAGTAGTAGAGAGTGCACCAATAGATCGAAGGTATTCAATGAGGTCAGGAGTGATGAGCTTGGTGCTGGTGAGGGTGTATTTATAGTCCCCAACCACAAATTCGACCGTTTGAAGTAAATCCCTAAAAAATTCAACAGTATTACTAGGAAAAACTCTCAAAAACATACTCTCTGGAAATAACATACCGTTAATTGGAAATCAGACTTACCGCACTGCGGTATTACTGCACTTCATGAGCGGTTATACTACAAGATGGTAATACCACAATTATACTTGCGGTCAGGCCGGTTTTACTCACAACTACAGTTCAAGATGCATGCATGACTTAGATCAAGATGGCATGAAATAAATCCTCAAGCTACTAGCTATGATCTCTCTTTATAGTATGGTATCTAGCCTATAAATCTGGTCTTTCCACCAATCACCGAGACCGGTAGAAACTATAAAAGGGTCCTTGGGCTACATAATACTTTTGTCTTGAGCCATGTCGATCTTTTGTCATCTTTGCATGCCATTTCCATGTCGTTATTCAAAATTCGGGACTAAACCTTTAAAACATCTTAGCACACTCGTTAGTCCCTAAACACATTGTTGTCATTATTTACCAAAATTATTTTTAAGGGCCTAGATGCTTTCACCAGGGGGCTTCATTGGGCTCAAGCCCACCCTCTGCTAGTGCCAGTAACCCTATGCGAGGTACCTCCATTGCATTTTATTTTTATTTTGATTTGCTTCTCTTATATTCATATATAAATTTGGATTACACAAGACTGTTTGTCTCAATTTAGTTTAGCCTCTTCGGTTTCTACTAAAAAATAGCTTAGTCCTTTGAGCCTCACTCTATTTTCATCTTGGCTTCACCACGGCAGTCTAGCACGTTAAAAAATGTGAGAGGAACTAGTTACTATAGCCCTCGATTTGCATCGCACCATTCGCTTTCGAATCTGACTACCCATATTCACTATAAGGAACCCGCCGCCGTTCATGCAAGATAGATGATACGCTTTCTATGAAGATGGATGCTTCTATAATCTATACTCCATCAACATATATCATGTATTGCGGTACTAGATCCCAGGGGCGAATTCACTGGGGGGCTTCGTTACCCTCCCCCTTCGATGGCGGCGGTTGCGGCCAATGGACCATGGATGCAAGAGCTGAAGATTGAGGGAGGAAGACATTAGAAGTCAAATGAAGATAGGCCATTTCTCAGCAATCGGTCCACAATTGAATGGGCAACTAGCAGCCACCCCACCCCCAACCACATCGAACGAGTGCGGCGCAACTGAGTAGGCACCGGGCAGAGCTAAAACCCTAGCGGAGTAGCGGTGGGTCAGTGCGTGGTGGCGGGCAAGCGACCGCGCGGGGAACTGGTGTGAGGAGGCACTGCCCGGTGGACAGTAGGAAGCCGCATAGTGCATGGGGAAGCTCGAGCCTACAGTCTAGAGTAGTTGACATTGACGCGATGGGATGGAGCCGGGGAGGGGGAGGATGGAGAAGCGAAGGAGAGGAGGGGATATGCTAGGATGCAGCACGATGAGCCAGAGCCTAGGAAGGGAGGGCGGAGGAGCCGAGGACAGGATGGGAGGGGATCTGCCTATGCCGGGCTCCGCCGCGACGAGCCACTGCGACTAGGACTGGAGGGCGGAGACCGAGGAGCGGAGGAGGTAAGGACAGAGCCACGGGGGGGTCCATCGGTCGAGCTATCAGTACGTACCTTCATTGTACCCCTCTCTGTTTTTGTTTTTGTTTTTGCTTTGCTTCTTTTCTATTCATGTATGAACTTGGATTGCATAAGAGTAAAAGATGATGTTTTTTGTCAATTTAGCTTAATCCTTTGAGCTCATCCTCCATTTTCATCCTGATTTCGCCACTAGACCTAGGCCGATTTGGAGGCGTCATTACAACTGGTGCATGCAATCATGAATTTGGACAAGACGTGATCTCACGGTTTCACCCATCGATGACAATGTAGAGTACTCGTTGCGGGTGATCAGCCGACTGGAATACCACTTGTAAGATCGAGTAGGCCGACTAGAGGGGGGGTGAATAGTCAATTTAAAACTTTTATGCGTTAAAACCGATTTCTAATGCGGAAGCTAAATATCAGTTCGGTTTAGCACAATTATTGCCTAAACAACTAAGTGCACCAACACTACAAGTCTAAAGATAATAATCAATTTAGCATTAACTTGTGAGCAATTCAATTTAAGCAATGTAGATAGCACATAGCAAGGCAAGCATTCATACATAATAAATAAGCAACTTAATTATATGAAAGTAAATTGCAATAAGGTAAAACTCAAGAATGCAACCACAAGATGACACGGCGATGTTTTACCGTGGTGATCGAAGACTTGCCGGTCTCCCCTAATCCACGTTGAGGTAAGTTCAACCTTTTGGATCGGCTCCAAAACGCGAGGCAACACCTCCGAGGTAAGTCCAAACAACTTGGACCGGTTCCAACCGAACCAACACCTCTAAGTGAGATCAACCGCTTGAACCGACTCCAACTTGAACTTATCACCTCGATCCACTAGGGTTGCTCTTACTCCGCTCCGGAGATGGCGAGCACCAAGCCACTCACAAATCGCCCGGGTCTTCTCACAAGCTTCACTTGAGAAGATCACCGACGCACCACGCCTCCACGCCGTCTAGGTGTCGGCAAACACCAAGAGTAACAAGTCTCCAACTTTCACTTGAACCAATCAAGTGTCAAAGCTCTCGTGGATACTAAATCCACCACCTAATGCAACACATGCAATAGGATTTGCCTCTCAAACCTCACTAAGTGCAACACATGCACAAATGGGAGTAGAGGGCTTGCTCTTAGCTCAAAGGAACTCAATGGGATGCCAAAGTTGCCTCTCAACCGCCAAGGGGTATTTATAGCCCCAAACCAAAAACTAGCCGCTTGGAGACGAACAGCAAAAACTAGCCGTTATAGCCTTTTGCGGTCGTACCGCACTCACAAGGGGTATTACTGTTCTGCGGTACTACCATCAGATTATACGGGCGGTACTACCGCAGCCCGATTTTCAGCACGACGACACACTCGGTAAAAGGTCATAACTTTTGACTCCGATGTCGGAATTGAGTGATCTTGGACTCTATTGAAAGCTTATTCAGAGGGCTACACAACCCACCTATTTGATTTGATCTAAAACACATTTTATCAAATCAAAAAGCACAACTTCAAAGAGCCACTACCATGGTCTAAGTCCAAAGAGTTAGCAACAAGCAATCTTAGACCATGCCAAGGGAAAATACATGAATCCCAACAATTTGCAAAACATATTTGCAAACTTAGATCATGCTACAAGGAGTAGGTACATGGACTTCAACCGTTTGCAAAACACATTTGCAAAGTATAGTCACATGCTACAAGGATTATCCATGAGCCTCAACTATTTGCAAAACGATTCGCAAATATAGGCAACATGTTAAGTTGAGCTAGAGCAAACACAATGAGCTATCAACACATGACTAACTCAAGTTACTAGACAAGACCCCTCTTAATAGTACGGCAACCTATTCTAGCAATCCGATCTTCCAACCAAACACCAAGACCGGTAAAAGACTAGGAACACATCCTTAGCTCTAGCTAGTCATACCTTTGCCTTGACCATCCACTTGAAGCTTGATGACTCACATCCTTGCTTCATGTCCGGGTCATCGTCTTGATATGCATCAACCCATGATGCATCTTTTACTTGACCTCAATCAACACATGATGAGTCTTCTCTTGACTCGATGATCAACTCATGACCATCTCTTATTCGAGATCTTGATATGCATCAACACATGATGCATCATCTTCTTGAACCTTGACTTGATGACAATCAACTCATGATGTCATCCAAAGTCTTCATCACCCTGGAACATAACCTATTCATCCAATCTCATGGAAAATGTTAGTCCCACAATGTTATTAACATTAATTAACAAGATATACCTGCATAAATGCTTTTGAACAAGTCATTACTGACAGGTGCGGTATTACCGCCAACTAGCATCCGGTAATACCGTTCTCCGGTAATACCGTTTCTCAGATGCGGTACTACCGATTTCCAGAGGCTCGAGAAATACAGAAAAATACCTTCTCTGGAATTTACATACCGCCAACATATTTGCGATCATACCGCTACGCGGTAGTTCCGCCACATGAACTCCGGTACTACCGCTCCACCTCAGAGCAAACCAAGTCCAAAAGGCAATGCTACTGGAATTTTCATACCGCACAGAAATCGGTACATCCGCGGTGCGGTACTACCGCGCATACAACGCCGGTACTACCGCATTTCGAAGCTTTTGAATGCAATGCATGACTCCTTTGTCTTGAGTCATGTCAATCTTTATCACCTTTGCATTTCCTTTTCATGTCATCATTCAAACTCCGGACTAAGCCTTGAAAACATCTTAGCACACACATTAGTCCCACAACACAATTGCAAATAATTGAATATAATTGGTATGAGTATATATAAACACGAGTTATATATATACTCAAGAGTTATGTTTCAAAGTAGATCACAAAGATCAATACTACTGAAACAACAAGGTCATGAGTATATATAAACTACACAAGTTATATATACTACAAGTATATACGAACTACACAAGTTGTATATACTAAATATGAGTGTATACAAACTACACAGGTTGTATATACTCATATGAATATATTAACTACACAAGTTAAATATATTCAAGGATATATTTCAAAGTAAAGATCCTTAATATATGTGGAAAGGGAATATGGATCAATACTAATGAAACCACAAAATATAGAATGAACTCCCCCTAAATGTGTGCATACACAAATGTGTAATGGAAACATATGCACATATCCAAGCTAACCTTTTTGGTGGAGTTTAACCTATATTTTGGACCCGAGGAATGCAACAAGATATAATAAGAAGAAGTAGAATGCATACCTCTTGTATTTT
This sequence comes from Ampelocalamus luodianensis, assembly GCA_036346255.1. NCBI lineage: Eukaryota > Viridiplantae > Streptophyta > Magnoliopsida > Poales > Poaceae > Ampelocalamus > Ampelocalamus luodianensis. Next base: position 28,299,035 of record CM070625.1, read on the forward strand.
CATCTTTATATCCAAACGAGACTAAGCAATAGATAATCAATAGAATTGTTAGTCTCAATAATAGATTGTCATTTATGAATACATACCTGTTTGGATTTTTGCTTTTATATCCAAGCTGAGACTAAACTTGATATAACAATAGGAGTGTTAGTCTTACAAGTGCATTTGTCATTAATCACTTAATCACTTGCATGCCTTCATGATTTTCACCTTTATATCCAAATAAGACTACACAATATGTATATCAATAAAAGTGTTAGTCTCCCAATTAGATTTATCATTAATCACCAAAACTCTATTACCACATAATGGTGGGTCTAGATCTTTCAATCTCCCCCTTTTTGGTGATTGATGACAAATCCATCATTAATAGCAATATTTGGATATAAGTCAACATATGATAAGAAAGAATGCATATTTGACTATATGTATGCACAAAACTTAGAGAAAGAATTCTCCCACTTAAGGCATCACAAGAGATATCAAATAAGAACATCCAAATATAGCTCATACAAATTCTCCCCCTTTTGGCATTAAACACCAAAATCCAAAACAAATCTTAAGCCAAAAGGAAATCTCTGTAAAAACCATAGAGCTAGGCAATAGAATTCATATGATTTTGATCATCGAAATATTCTCCCCTTTTATGATCTATGCAAAAGATAAGGTGAGAACATTCTCCCTAAACATTTTCCCTTTTATGTTCTCCAAAAGCATTCTCCCACTTTTGGACTAATCATAAGATAGGGTGAACTCACAAGAAATATCAAATAAACTTTCTCCCCTTTTGGCATAAACACCGAAGAATCAAAACGAGGCCAAAAAGGAGTTTTTGCAAACTAGTTTTCCCATATAATAGTATACCTATTTTGAAACTCAAAACGGTTTTTAATTTTGCTTTTAGCTTTTACAAAAAGTTTTAGGAAAACTCCCCCTCACACAAAGGTTCCACTCCTTTGACACACAAAGGATTTCTTCGTCCACTTATCTTTGCTTTTGACACACAAAAGCATTCTTTGTCCAAATATCTCCTTCTTAGCTTTTGACACACAAAAGCATTCTCCCTTATTTTCTTTATGTGTATCTACTTGTAAGGTAATCCTTGAACAATTCTAGTAGATACCACTTGTAGAGATTTCTTGTAGATACCACTTGTTGAAGGATATTCTTTAAGCTTTACTTGGATACTACGAGTCGACGATGCCACTTGTAGATAAAACTTGTAAATCCATATGTTGATACCACTTGTGGAAAACACGCGTCGACAGGTCTTGTAATCTCAAGGTGCTTGAACTTCTCTTTTAAGATCTTCAATGAAAGCATAGAGAGAAGAGATAGAGAGAAAACCACTTTGAGAGAAAGTGATACCACTTGATACAATTGTGATATATCTCTTGAAGAGATATAACTTGAAAAATATCGGCATCGAGAAACCACTTGGATAAGATACCTCTTGAAAAACAATATCAAGAATTTTGAGGTATCGGAGAGACCACATGGATAAGAAGTGATTAGGTATCGGGGAGAGCTTGGTAAGCAAAGAATTGATCGGCATGAAAAGAGTTAGATACCACTTGTGAATGAGAACAAGAGATACCACTTAAAAGATACAACATGAAGGAGTACGATGATATCAATTGAGAATACCACTTGTAAGGACAAGATGATATCACTTAAAATAGTACCACTTGTAAAAACAAGGATACCACTTGAATCAAACACATATGATTCTCATGCCGAGGTCAAAGAAGATCAATAGGAGCTACCACTTGAAAGAATACCATTTGAATGATAAATATATCACAATGAGATCAAAATGGCATATAGAGTCAAAAAGGTATTTGGGTAGCTTGCAAAGATAGCAAGGATCAAATTGACTTTTGGAAAACAACCACAATAGATTTAGAATTGAAAGAATTGAGATTGGTTATTTTGTCAGGATAATCGGAAGTACCGCCGTACAAAGACCGGTAGTACCGGATCCGTAGTCTTTGCAAGGATAAAGCCGAGTTCCGATGATTCGGAACTTGAGGATAGATCGGGGAATTGAACTGAGAATTGAGATGGTGCAAATGATCCCAGATTTTATACTCAAGTAAATGTCATTTAGGATCATTATGCATTGAGGAGATTTCAGAGAATTCAAAAACATAGTTTTTTTATGAATTTGGCTTTTGATTTTACCAAAGAAATCGTATTTTTGCAAACTTTCACAAAAAGAGCCAAATTGAGCATTTGATCAAATCTATAGCATCTAATTACATGTATGAGTCATAAATACCATCATGGACCTATTCATATGAATAATTTAGGCTCAAATAGCTAAACTCACTTAAGTGCTAGAAAGTGACCTTTATGGTTAAACTAATATTTTGGATGAGTTTCGAAATCAAATAACTTTTGATGAGTTGGTCTTTTGGAAATCATTTGAATACCAAAAATGTTTAGAATAGCCAACTCTAGGATTTTCCTTTTGGGACAAAGGTCAAATTCTTTTTAGAATAGATTTTACACAAAAATCTAGTTTAGGTCAAAAACAAGATTCTATGATCTAGAATTTTGGTTAGAAACTCATTTTTCATTTGAAATAGAATTTTCTTGAACCAAAACCATTGGTAAACCTTTAAAATGCATTTGTATACATTTTGCAATTAATTTTTCAAAGGATATACTAATAATTTCAAAATTTTGACTTTTGGCTAAATGGCTCAATTTTGAAAAACATTACTAGCACTTAATTTATTTGGGCACACTTAGGGATGTGATATACATGATTATGACTTAGCACTCCCCCTTAACGTGCCACAACCATCTTGCTCAAGATTTGAATACTCAAGATTAAGCGCAAGAGCAAGAACAACCTTTTTATAAGATTTTCATGAAATGCAACCTACACAAGGTAAAGGGTCTAGATACTTCAATGTAAATACTTGTTACCGAGATAGCATTGGTTTATGATGTGACTTGATTATCCTCAAGCTTGGCTCCAATTTTGCATATGGTGAAATTCACTTCTTCATGAATGAGCCAAACCCCCAATGCATCTCCAAGTACCTATTAATCATTTAAGCGCATTTTTGGTACCCAATACTTGGTTGGGTCCATGAATGTTAGTCACAATAGATTTGGGCACCCAAATGGCCCTAGCATTAGTTTTATGTAAACTAACATTCCTAGCAAACACATTGCCATTTCTATCCTTCCTAAGCAAATAATCATTATTATAAATAATAGGCTTAGGAGAGATACATTTAGGACATTCCTTACTAAAATGTCCTTTCTCCCGGCAATTGTAGCAAGTAGGGCTTTTGCTTCCCCTTGATATCTTCTTTTCTTGCTCATTGCCATCTTGCCTCTTACTTGAATGTCTTGGCTTGACATCCTTTTGATTTGGACACACCGAGGCTATGTGTCCAAACTTCTTGCATCCAAAGCACTTGATAATTTTGAATTTATCTTCATTTTGCTTTGGGTGACTCTTCACCTTATTCTTGGCGGTGAGACCAAGTCCTCTCTTGTCCATTTTCTTGATAGGGCACTTGGAGGCAAAATGACCTTTCTCATTGCAATCAAAGCATTTTATATCTTTGATCTTTTTACTTTCCTCTACAAGATTAGTCTCACAAGATATAGAGGAAATCAAGCATTTAATTTAGAGCAACAAGGTATATCATTTAAATCATTTACCTTGTTAGGGCACACTGGAAGCAATGTGTCCTTTTCATAACATCCAAAGCATTTGATATTTGAGTATTTCTTTCCTTTTTGCTTTGGGATGAACTTCACCTTTTTCATTTCGATGAAGCCAAGTCCTCTCTTGTAATCTTCCTTATTTGGACATTTTGAGGAGATGTGGCCCTTTTGATGACAATCAAAGCACTTGATGTTCTTGTTGTGTCTTTGATTGTGTCTCATCTTGCTATTCTCCCTTTTCTTCATGGGAGTGAAGCCGATTCCACTCTTGTCATTTGAGCTTCGTTGCTTGCTCAAGATATCATCAAGAGTGACCTTCCCTTTGTGGCTTCTATCCAAGTCATTTTTCAAATTTGCGACTTGGGCCTTAAGCATTTTGTTTTCCTCTACAAGATTAGTTTCAACAAGCATAGAGGAAATAGTAGCATTTTCACAAGTGCTACAAGGCATATCAATTAAATCATCACAAGATGTGGATATGCTAACTTTAGATGAATTGCAAGAAATAGGAGCTATACATGGCAAATCATCTATTAGATTACATGTTACACCTATATCCACCTTGGAGCTAGTATATTCATTTAGGAGGAGCTTTTCATGTTCATCTTTTAGAACATCATAATTATTTTGAAGTAAGACATGTTCTTTCTTCAAAACTTTGTATTTAGATTTCTCCATTCCTAAATATTCATTTAGATCTTCTAGCATATCTATCAACTCATCATAAGAAGGATTATTGTCATCATCATTATTTACCTTCTTATTACCTTTAGCCATAAGGCAATGAGTTGATGTGGAGGTTTGTGATCTCATCATTGTCTGAGCTTGATGTTGAACATTCTTCTCCGACATCCATTCTTCTATGCGATCATTACTTGTGGAAGTGGACCTTTCATAATATTCTTGAAGATGGGTCCACATCTCATGAACGCTCGTGATCGCATATGGCATCAAACACATCTACACTCAAAGCACTAAATAAAGCGTTAATTGCTTGAGCGTCGAGATGTAAGCATTTCTCTTCCTCAATTGTTGGATCAAGACTATCCAATGGAGGAGAAAAGCCAACATCTACAATCCGCCATATATTTAGGCCCATGGCCTTAAAATAACATGACATGCGGATTTTCCAATGTGCATAATTTGTGCCATCAAATTTAGGTGCTTCACCTAGGTGCACTAAATCTCTAGTCGTCATCCTTTACTCTCTAGACGGTTAAGTCTAATTAATGAGAGACCAAGCTCTGATACCACTTGTAAGATCGAGTAGGCCGACTAGAGGGGGGGTGAGTAGTCAATTTAAAACTTTTATGCGTTAAAACCGATTTCTAATGCGGAAGCTAAATATCAGTTCGGTTTAGCACAATTATTGCCTAAACAACTAAGTGCACCAACACTACAAGTCTAAAGATAATAATCAATTTAGCATTAACTTGTGAGCAATTCAATTTAAGCAATGTAGATAGCACATAGCAAGGCAAGCATTCATACATAATAAATAAGCAACTTAATTATATGAAAGTAAATTGCAATAAGGTAAAACTCAAGAATGCAACCACAAGATGACACGGCGATGTTTTACTGTGGTGATCGAAGACTTGCGGTCTCCCTAATCCACGTTGAGGTAAGTTCAACCTTTTGGATCGGCTCCAAAACGCGAGGCAACACCTCAGGTAAGTCCAAACAACTTGGACCGGTTCCAACCGAACCAACACCTCTAAGTGAGATCAACCGCTTGAACCGACTCAACTTGAACTTATCACCTCGATCCACTAGGGTTGCTCTTACTCCGCTCGGAGATGGCGAGCACCAAGCCACTCACAAATCGCCGGTCTTCTCACAAGCTTCACTTGAGAAGATCACCGACGCACCACGCCTCCACGCCGTCTAGGTGTCGGCAAACACCAAGAGTAACAAGTCTCCAACTTTCACTTGAACCAATCAAGTGTCAAAGCTCTCGTGGATACTAAATCCACCACCTAATGCAACACATGCAATAGGATTTGCCTCTCAAACCTCACTAAGTGCAACACATGCACAAATGGGAGTAGAGGGCTTGCTCTTAGCTCAAAGGAACTCAATGGGATGCCAAAGTTGCCTCTCAACCGGCCAAGGGGGTATTTATAGCCCCAAACCAAAAACTAGCCGTTTGGAGACGAAACAGCAAAAAACTAGCCGTTCTGACCTTTGCGGTCGTACCGCACTCACAAGGCGGTACTACCGTTCTGCGGTACTACAGCATGAAGTTATACGGGCGGTACTACCGCAGCCCGATTTTCAGCACAGACGACACTCGGTAAAAAGGTCATAACTTTTGACTCCGATGTCGGAATTGAGTGATCTTGGACTCTATTGAAAGCTTATTCAGAGGGCTACACAACCCACCTATTTGATTTGATCTAAAACACATTTTATCAAATCAAAAAGCACAACTTCAAAGAGCCACTACCATGGTCTAAGTCCAAAGAGTTAGCAACAAGCAATCTTAGACCATGCCAAGGGAAAATACATGAATCCCAACAATTTGCAAAACATATTTGCAAACTTAGATCATGCTACAAGGAGTAGGTACATGGACTTCAACCGTTTGCAAAACACATTTGCAAAGTATAGTCACATGCTACAAGGATTATCCATGAGCCTCAACTATTTGCAAAACGCATTCGCAAATATAGGCAACATGTTAAGTTGAGCTAGAGCAAACACAATGAGCTATCAACACATGACTAACTCAAGTTACTAGACAAGACCCCTCTTAATAGTACGGCAACCTATTCTAGCAATCCGATCTTCCAACCAAACACCAAGACCGGTAAAGACTAGGAACACATCCTTAGCTCTAGCTAGTCATACCTTTGCCTTGACCATCCACTTGAAGCTTGATGACTCACATCCTTGCTTCATGTCCGGGTCATCGTCTTGATATGCATCAACCCATGATGCATCTTTTACTTGACCTCAATCAACACATGATGAGTCTTCTCTTGACTCGATGATCAACTCATGACCATCTCTTATTCGAGATCTTGATATGCATCAACACATGATGCATCATCTTCTTGAACCTTGACTTGATGACAATCAACTCATGATGTCATCCAAAGTCTTCATCACCCTGGAACATAACCTATTCATCCAATCTCATGGAAAATGTTAGTCCCACAATGTTATTAACATTAATTAACAAGATATACCTGCATAAATGCTTTTGAACAAGTCATTACTGACAGGTGCGGTATTACCGCCAACTAGCATCCGGTAATACCGTTCTCGGTAATACCGTTTCTCGAATGCGGTACTACCGATTTCGAGGCTCGAGAAATACGAAAAATACCTTCTCCGAATTTACATACCGCCAACATATTTGCGATCATGCGCTACGCGGTAGTTCCGCCACATGAACTCCCATACTACCGCTCCACCTCGAGCAAACCAAGTCCAAAAGGCAATGCTCTGGAATTTTCATACCGCATGAAATCGGTACATCATGGTGCGTACTACACGCATACAACGCCAGTACTACCGCATTTCAAGCTTTTGAATGCAATGCATGACTCCTTTGTCTTGAGTCATGTCAATCTTTATCACCTTTGCATTTCCTTTTCATGTCATCATTCAAACTCAGGGACTAAGCCTTGAAAACATCTTAGCACACACATTAGTCCCACAACACAATTGCAAATAATTGAATATAATTGGTATGAGTATATATAAACACGGTTATATATATACTCAAGAGTTATGTTTCAAAGTAGATCACAAAGATCAATACTACTGAAACAACAAGGTCATGAGTATATATAAACTACACAAGTTATATATACTACAAGTATATCTGAACTACACAAGTTGTATATACTAAATATGAGTGTATACAAACTACAGGTTGTATATACTCATATGAATATATTAACTACACAAGTTAAATATATTCAAGGATATATTTCAAAGTAAAGATCCTTAATATATGTGGAAAGGAATATGGATCAATACTAATGAAACCACAAAATATAGAATGAACTCCCCTAAATGTGTGCATACACAAATGTGTAATGGAAACATATGCACATATCCAAGCTAACCTTTTGGTGGAGTTTAACCTATATTTTGGACCCGAGAATGCAACAAGATATAATAAGAAGAAGTAGAATGCATACCTCTTGTATTTTCATCTTTATATCCAAACGAGACTAAGCAATAGATAATCAATAGAATTGTTAGTCTCAATAATAGATTGTCATTTATGAATACATACCTGTTTGGATTTTTGCTTTTATATCCAAGCTGAGACTAAACTTGATATAACAATAGGAGTGTTAGTCTTACAAGTGCATTTGTCATTAATCACTTAATCACTTGCATGCCTTCATGATTTTCACCTTTATATCCAAATAAGACTACACAATATGTATATCAATAAAAGTGTTAGTCTCCCAATTAGATTTATCATTAATCACCAAAACTCTATTACCACATAATGGTGGGTCTAGATCTTTCAAAGGGGTAAAAGAATCAGTTGACCCAGTACACCCGAGTCCACGTTGTCCCCAACCGGCTGGCCGGCTCAACACATCTATGATCCATCGCCTGTGCGGCCCCATCTTTGCCGCGGTAGCCCGTTTCCTCGCGTCCAGCTTTCTCTTTGGGCCTCCCAATTAGGCAACTCCCCTAGACCGAGCACCGAGCGGCTCGGAGCCCCGCATCCCGGCCGAAAGTGGAATAATACATTTATTAATACCCACACGCGCGTGGCTCCTCGCACGCGCCCACCCAGACTATCACCGTATCACGACGGTGCATGGGCACAAAAAAGGATTGAATCATTTTACTTTCTATTCATTTTTGTATTTCTTTCTATTAAAATGAAGATGAAGCAGCTCTCATGTTTCGTAACTGATTGATTGAATTCCAATGAAAACCTATGTTTATAGGTAATTATTGAATATTCCTTACTTCATATAGAACTGAAATCCTAATGACTAGAATTACCTAAGTTTTAGAATGTCTTGTTTAAGAGACCAAGTATTTTTTTTGTTTTGATTGGAATTCCATTATGGAATACCATTCTGAACTTAATTAACTATTTGAGCAATCAAGTTTGACTTGGCATTTAGCTCGCTAGCTGAACTATGTAGCAACTTGGTTTCTGTTAATGGAAATTGGAAGATCGCTGTTGTCTAAAAAAATTTTAGCTCGCTAACTATGCTCCGATTTTTTTAAAGGCAGTTGGATCACTTGGGTCCTAACAAGCCGTTGTTTCTGGATTCTATTAGCAAAAGCTCAGTGCGGACTGTACGGTACAAGCTATTTAACCCTGAGGCAAGTGAAATTTACAACATGGTCCCTGGAACCATCTAGAAATTGAACGGAAACGGCGACCTCGCCCAGGAGATACCATGGTTATAGAAGGGTATCCCTTTGCTCCTCTGATTTGAAGTACCGTTGCCACAGTTCAGTGAGTGTCAAGAGAGTGCTCCATCCAGTGATGACTGAAGGATGGCGGGTGCTGCCATCGTACGTACGTAGTAACTAAAATGTAATTATTGTGGCTAACAAGGCAATCACCCACACATTTGTTTAAGGGTTGTCAGATTTTGCCCTCTCTAGCCAGTAGCCACGCTATATCCTGTGATTATAGTACTACTGCTGCAAGTTTGATCCCTGTCTTACTGTATTTGTGTATGATTAACATTAGAAACAATAATAATTAAGAAAACTTTATGATCCATTTATTCATAACTGACGCGGGCGTATGAGCTTTTACAGTCCGAGGTAATATGCCCGCGCATAGTAGTGATACAGTAATTTACATCTCACTCCTCAGTTATTGGTCATCACACACGTACAGGAGTGACAAAGCTCTTTTACCGGCCGACGCCGGCAAAGTTTTCACTGCGCCGCCAACCCACTGTTGAAGGGCCTCTGGGCGTAGCAGTCCAGGTCGGGGCCGTAGCTGACACCAAGGATGTCGCAGTAGCGCTTGTAGAACCCGATCCGGTTTGCCACCCGGTCGTCCGGCCTGTGTCCGTACTCGAGCCCGCCGTTGATGATGTTACCCGGGCACCCGGCCGGCCGCGATGTCCGCGCCACTCGGCGTCCATTCATCGTTCGAGCTGTAGGCACATTCATTGTAGCCTTTTTTGGGTTTTTTTTTTCTTCTCTTCTATTCATGTATGAATTTGGATATCGTAAGTGTAAAAGATGATGTTTTGTGTCAATTTAGCTTAATTCTTTGAGCTCTTCCTCCATTTTCTTCTGCCTAGACCTAGGCCGATTTGGAGGAGACGTTACAACTGGTGCATGCAATCATGAATTTGGACAAGACGTGATCTCACGGTTTCACCCATCGATGACAATGTAGAGTACTCGTTGCGGGTGATCAGACGACTGGAACAAGGGGTAAAAGAATCAGTTGGCCCAGTACACCCGAGTCCACATTGTCCCCAACGGCTGGCCGGCTCAACACATCTATGATCCATCGCCTGTGCGGCCCGGCCCCATCTTTGCCGCGGTAGCCCGTTTCCTCGCGTCCAGCTTTCTCTTTGGGCCTCCCAATTAGGCAACTCCCCTAGACCGAGCACCGAGCGGCTTGGAGCCCCGCATCCCGGCCGGAAGTGGAATAATCTCTCTATGATCTGTACGCGAGAGAATGCTTGCGTTCAACTTTATCGCGGGCCCAGCTGCCATTGGGTGTGTGGCGCCAGTGTCGTGTCGTGGCGCGGCGCCTCCCCACCAGTGTCTTGTCCCTCCGGATTTGGTCTTATGGCCCGACTCGCCTCCCATCTGTTCGTCCGCTTCGCTCTTCACGCCCAAGCCACGCGTTGCTTGTTGCTTGGCTGGTCGTTTCCCATGTACTATCTCGCTTTGGCCGCGGCGCGTTGCCTCGCATCCGTCGCCTTCGTAGCCTTTTGTTCAACCTGACCATCCTCTTCTCAGTGTAGTCGTCATGTTCCTACCTCGCAAGCCTTCCTCTCGGTGTCTTCTCCGACTCCGCGTCAGGCCACAGTCCGCGGCGGCCCCGTCGCGCACGCTCTCCAGCTCCGCTGCCTCCAGTCGTTTCGTCCTGTTTTTTGTCGCCGCGTCCCGCTCTATCCGTAAGTGCGATGCCCTCACTCCCTCTTTGTGTCTTTTCTATTCCCCTCTCGACATCAGAGCGTGCCTCCAAAAGGTGAGAGCGACCTGATTGTTTCTTTTGGTGCTGGTCGTTGCCCGTGTCCTGTCTCGATTGGGCCTCGGCGCCATGTCCGGATCTGTCGACGCTTGTACATTCAATACCCACACGCGCGTGGCTCCTCGCACGCTCCCACCCAGACTATCACCGTATCACGACGGTGCATGGGCACAGGGTACGGGCGCACGGCACTGTGGCAAGCGCCGCGGCGCAGTAGCGCTGCTCACCGCTGCACCGCGGTGCCACTGTGCCAGCACGCAGGTACGTGCAAGCATCATTTTTCAGCGTGCTGTTCGGCCCTTCGGTGGAAAGGTTTTCGTCGGTTTGTATGGGAGCAATCAAGTTTGACTTGGCATTTAGCTCACCAACTATGCTCCGATTTTTTTGAAGGCATCTAGCTGAGCTATGTAGCAATTTGGTGGAAATTGGAAGATCTCTGTTGTCTAAAAAAAAATTTGCTCGCCAACTATGCTCCGATTTTTTTTTTTTAAGGCAGTTGGGTCACTTGGGTCCTAACAAGCCCTTGTTTCTGGATTCTATTAGCAAAAGCTTAGTACGGACTGTGTGGGCTAAACTTAAGACTAATCAAGAACTTATTGCATCAACCTTAGCTCAAAACATGAATACCTAGATTAAACCTTAGATGCGGAAGCGTGAGTGCTTACTCGAAGATGAAAATGCCATTAGGGTGATGATCTGTCGGTGTAGCACCGTCGGTGGTCGTAGAGGTGGCCTGAGTGTGGACGGTGCAGTAGGTGAGGACGAAGGTATCACGGTGACGGAGCTCCGGTCTTCGCTCACCTTGGCGCTCGAACGAGATCGGGTCTATTGGGGATCGTGTAGCTAAGAACCACACACAGATCAAGAGCCTGCCGAGCCCCCTATTGGTTTATGTAGCGCTGGTGAACGGGATCGAAACCAACACGTTTGGTTGCGCCCCCAATCAAGTCGCGAGAGGAGGCATGGCCTCCTGGAATCTCGGGAAGACGTTAGCCGAGATCAACCGAACATTCTCCCTTTTGATCGTAAGGCTAACATCATAAGCCTATTCTCAATAAAATAGCATACTAAGATAATACGTCGCATGGCTAAAGAAGTACCATACAATCTCAATACCTATAGTGTACTATCTTATCTTAAAATGGATATTCATTATACTTAATGGGAGTTGGTTTACTTTAAAGTCCTTTTATCCAGAATCAGAGGCTTTCCAATAAATCCATGCCGGCAACATGATCACGAAAGGTATTGGATGGTAAGCCTTTAGTAAGTGGATCCGCAAGCATTAACTTAGTACTAATGTGCTTGATACTAATAGTTTGATTCTGGATTCTATCTTTCACAACATGATACTTAATGTCAATGTGTTTGGCAGCACCACTTGACTCGTTGTTACTCATATAAAAGACTGCGGGGTCGTTATCGCAGTATAAGGTGAGTGGTTTAGAGATACTATCTACCACTCTAAGTCCTGGGATAAAGTTTTTAAACCATACAGCCTGCCCGGTGGCCTCATAACATGCCACAAACTCAGCTTGCATCGTTGAAGATGCCGTAAGGGTTTGTTTGGAGCTTTTCCACGAGATAACTCCTCCAGCGAGTGTGAAGATATAACCTGACGTGGATTTCTTAGTATCAACACATCCCGTAAAATATGAATCTGAATAACCAACAACTTCAAGGTTATCAGAATTTTTATATATGAGCATGAAATGTTTAGTAGCTTGCATATAGCGCAAGACTTTCTTAACGACCTTCTAGTGGTCCGGTCCTGGATTTGATTGATATCTGCCAAGCATTCCAGTTACAAAAGCTAAATCAGGGCGTGTGCATACTTGAGCATACATGATGCTTCCGACAGCTGAAGCATAAGGAACCGATTTCATCTAATCAGTTTCATATTGGTTCCTTGGATATTGAAATGTTCCAAACTTATCGCCCTTAACAATAGGAGCAGGCGAGCCAGAGCACTTATGCATATTGTATTTCTTCAGTACTTTTGTCAATGTATGCCTTCTGGGATAAACCCAATATTCCTTTGGACCTATCTCGGTGAATCTCAATGCCAAGAACGTAAGAGGCATCACCAAGATCCTTCGTATCAAAATTAGATAAAAGAAATCTCTTGGTCTCAAACAGCATATCTTTATCATTGCTGGCCAATAAAATGTCATCCACATAAAGCACTAAAATGGTGAATTTACTCCCTTTGAACTTAACATATATGCAGTTATCAACTTCATTTCCCTTAAAACCAAAATTCCTTATGATTTCATCAAATTTGAGATACCACTGCCTCGACGCTTGTTTCAAGCCATTAATTGATTTCTTAAATCGACATCCCATATGCTTCTTGCCTTCCACGACAAATCTTCCGGTTGAGCCATGTAAACGTTCTCTTGCAAGTCGCCATTAAGGAATGCCGTTTTAACATCCATCTGATGCAGCTCTAAATCATAATGAGCTACTAATGCCATAACAATTCTGAATGAATCTTTAGTTGAGACAGGAGAAAAAGTGTCATTATAGTCAATCCCCTCTCTTTGTGAGAAACCTTTTGCTACAAACCTTGCCTTGAATATTTCGATATTTCCCTTAGAGTCATGCTTGGTTTTGTAGACCCATTTACAGCCTACTGTTTTGACTCCGTCAGGAATTTCTACTAGGTCTCATACATCATTAGTGCTCATAGACTTTAGTTCATCCTTCATGGCATCAAGCCACTTAGGAGAATGTTCACTCATCATGGCCTCCTTATAAGAGGTGGGATCATCTACCTTCCCTATATCATTAATATCCCCATTCATATATACAACATAATCATTTGGGATGACGGATCTTCTCTCCCGCTGTGATCTTCTAATAGGTTCATTAGCTATTACAGGAGACTGCTGAGGCTCATCATCAGGTGTAACATTAGGAAGTTCAGAGACCTCAACAGTGGGTGCAACAACAACATTCTCTACTGGAGGTGCAACCACCTGAGGCACAGGAATAAAGGTCTCTGGGATAAGCGGTGAAGGAATATAAACTCGCTTCTCCTCAAGATCTATTTTCCTAGGCTCCAGCTCCTCATTATTCTCTTAAGAACACAGCGTGCCTTGTTTCTACAAACTTAGTTATCCTATCAGGACAGTAAAACCGATACCCTTTGGATCTCTCAGGGTACCTAATAAAATGACAACTTACTATTTTAGGGTCTAATTTTCCAATATGTGGATTAAATACCTTAGCTTCAGCACGACAACCCCACACTCGTAAATATTTCATATTCGGTTTTCTCCCAGTCCATATTTTATAAGGTGTCTTAGGCACTGATTTACTGGGAACCCGATTAAGAATATGTGCAGCTGTCTTTAGTGCTTCCATCCACAAACCAATTGGTAAACTAGAGTAGCTAAGCATGCTTCGTACCATATCCATAAGTGTACGGTTGCGTCTCTCAGCTACCCATTCTGCTGAAGTTCACCTGGTGTAGAATACTGGGCAACAATGCCATTTTCCTGAAGGAACTTAGCGAAAGGACTATGAATTTGTCCATAAGGGGCATGTCTTCCATAATATTCTCCCTCATGATCCGATCTTACCACTTTAATTCTTAGGTTATGCTGATTTTCAACTTCAGCCTTAAATATCTTAAATTTGTCAAGTGACTCAGATCGGTCTTTAATGGGAAAGATATAACCATAACGGGAGAAATCATCAGTGAATGTGATAAAAGAATCAAAACCATCCACTGATGTCACAGGAAAAGGGTCACAAATATCAGTATGAATTAATTCTAAGAGTCCTGTGCTGCGAGTAGCTCCCTTCTTTATTTGCTTCACATATTTTCCTTTAATGCAATCAATGCAGTGGTCCGAGACAGAGAAATCTAATGGGTGGAGAATCTCTTCCTTAATGAGACGCTCCATTCTCCCCTTCGAAATGTGGCCTAAACGACAATGCCACAATTTCGAAGAGATCTCATTATTCTTTTTACATTTAGCATCACACACATTCAAGGATACAGGAGATTCATTAAGGGAAAGCATATAGAGCTTGTCTTGTCGAAAAGCAAGACCAACATCATTAGAATTAAACGTAATAATACATTTATTGTCATAAAAAATACACTTAAAACCTTCATCGTCCAACAAAGAAACTGAAATCAAATTCCTCCTAATAGAAGTAACATAAACTACATTATTGAGACGAAGTAAGAAGCCGCTGTCTAAAACTAATGAAATAGATCCAATTGATTCTACTTCGGCTTTCTTTCCATCCGCGACTTTAAGACTTCGCTCCCCCTTTCTTAGTGTTCTCGCGGTAAGGAATCATTGTAAAGAGTTTGTAACGTGCATAGTTGCACCTGAGTCAATCCACCAAGAATTAATGGAGAAATTAGCATAAAGAGTTTCATCAATGAACGTTATTGTATCACTACTCTTCTTTGCGAGCCACTTTAGGAATCCGACACAGTCCTTCTGGAAATGCCCTGGCTGCTTGCAGAAGTGACATTCACCCCCTTTAGGTGCTCTAGCGGGAGCCACATGGGGCTTAGGTGCATTGTGCACTTCAAACCCCGACTTATCTGAATTGAGGGAGAACTGCAGTTTTTTCTTAGATTTGAAGCCCCCTTGGAACTTCCTTTTGTTGGAGCCACCAACTTGAAGCGCAAGATCCCTCTTTTTCGTCCTTATTCTTTCTTCCTCTTGGACACACATGACGATCAAATCGCTCATGTTCCATTTTTCTTTCTGAGTATTATAATTGATCTTAAATGTTGTGTACTCAGAAGGAAGAGAAGTCATGATAAAATAGACTAGGAAACCATCAGATATTTCCATGTCCATGCCTTTGAGTTTTTCGACCATATCAGTCATCATCATGATATGTTCTCTTATACTGCTGGGCCTATCATACTTAGTTGTCAAGAGCCTCTGTATTAGAGTATTGGCATAAACTTTAGTGGAGCCTTTAAATTTCTCCTCAACTGATGCCAAATACTCTGTAGCATTTTCAGAATCGGGGATTGCTCCCCTGATCCCAACTGAAATGGAGGTCTTCATAATCATAAGTGATAGACGGTCGGACCGCTCCTATTTCTCAGCATTAGTTTCATAAATTTTCTTTTTGTCATCATAATTTTCTTCACCTTCGATGGGGGGAACGGGAGCGGTCGCCCTTAAAGCATAATCGAGGTCTAAAACTCCAAGGACAACATGGATCCTTTCTTTCCAAGTGGAAAAATATTGCTCCCCGTAAGTTGCTCAATGTTGTTGATTGTGGCGGCAATATTTGAAGTATTTATTGCTGAATTCCAAAATACAGGGCAGAAATTAGAAATAACATAAGAAAATTTTGTATGCAATTAACCCTACGTTGGTTTGATTAATAACATGCAAAAAACTATAGTTCTAATTCATATCACCGTTGGGCAGAAAATGAATAAGAACTTAACAACTAATATGACGACACACGACTACAATCAACTTTGGTCAGAATGTAATTGTATGCATACATAATGCCAAAATAAAACGTAAAAACTCTAATTAAAATATCTCATTGGTTCAATTTTAATCAGAGATAAAACATAATAAAGTGGTAATAATACATTATTCATGATATATCGTAACTGGGCAACAAAACAATAATTAAAACAGTGCACAAAAGTAGACTTAAGTATAAGAAAATGCACTGAAAATAAAAAGAAAAGAAAAATTCACTGTTTCAGGGCGCCCAAAAGAATTCGGCCTAGCTCCACACATATGGCCCAAAACTGTGCGCGCGACCCAAAATCGTGCGCGGCCCAGAACACACTCCACCGGCCAAAAAAAACACGTGCGCCGTAGGATCTTGATCGTGCGGCTGGCGCTAGCGCGAGTTTCGGCTGATCCGAAATGACGACGACCCTTGGATCCGATCGGACAACCGAGGCGAAATCTTAAGCAACATAAAAGCCCTGAAAACCCTAACCCTAACTCATTTCGCCCCTTCCTCTCCCTCGAAAAGCGGAGCTTCGGCAGCGGCGCGCGCGGAGGGAACCCGCGATGCAGTGTCGGCGGCGGCGCGCGCGCGTGAGGAGCAGAAGCGGCTCCGACGATGACGGCACAGGGGAGAGCGCGAAGCGGCGACTTGAGGCGGCGCGACAAAAGGCGGCGCCTCCGCAGCCCTCTTCGTCGGCGCGCGCGTACGACCTAGGTTGCGCGCGCCGCCGTCGAATGGAGCTACCATGGTGCCCGTGACGGAGAAGACCCCGACGGTCTCCCGAAAACGTAAGTTACTTTCGCCGCATCTAAATTAGGGTTTCAAATTTGGAGTCTGATTTGGGTTTGAGGGCTCGGGTGATACTGATTTGGGGAAAAAGAGCTTCGGGAGGTTCCGATTTGGCATAAAATTCTTAAATCCCCTCCTTCTAAGTGCTAAACCGAGCCACTAAAACATTAGATTCGTGCCTCTAACGCTTAGATCTAAAACTTTAATCACTAGATCTGGGCAAATTCAAGTTCGGTTTTGACTAATTAATTAGGGTTCAAGATGAACTAGGCGTGCTCTGATACCAAATGTGGGCTAAACTTAAGACTAATCAAGAACTTATTGCATCAACCCTAGCTCAAAACATGAACACCTAGACTAAACCTTAGATGCGGAAGTGTGAGTGCTTACCCGAAGATGAAGATGTCATTAGGGTGATGATCTGTCGGTGTAGCACCGTCGGTGGTCGTAGAGGTGGCCTGAGTGTGGACGGTGCAGTAGGCGAGGACGAAGGTGTCACGGTGACGGAGCTCCGGTCTTCGCTCACCTTGGCGCTCGAACGAGATCGGGTCTGTTGGGGATCGTGTAGCTAAGAACCACACACATGTCAAGAGCCTGCTGAGCCCTCTATTGGTTTATGTAGCGCTGGTGAACGGGACCGAAACCAACACATTTGGTTGCGCCCCCAATCAAGGCGCGAGAGGAGGCATGGCCTCCTGGAATCTCGGGAAGACGTTAGCCGAGATCAACCCAACAGACTGTACGGTACAAACTATGTAACGCTGAGGCAAGTGAAATTTACAACATGGTCCCTGGAACCATCTAGAATTTTTTTGGGGAACATCCGGTACAACCTATAGACGTCCACATGCACGCACACCACACGCACGTGCTCACACACGACATCTACAGAAAACTGAATAAGCAAAACTTGACGAAGAAATAACTAAGTAAACCATCTAGAAATTGAACAGGCGACTCCGTCGACGCGATGCACGGAGACGGCGACCTCGCCCAGGAGACGACCATGGTTGTAGAAGGGTATCCCTTTGCTCCTCTGATTTGAAGTACCGTTGCCACAGTTCAGTGACTGTCAAGAGAGTGCTCCATCCAGTGATGACTGAACTGAAGGATGGCGGGTGCTGCCATCGTACGTACGTAGTAACTAAAATGCAATTATTGTGGCTAACAAGGCAATCGCCCACACATTTGTTTAAGGGTTGTCAAATTTTGCCCTCGCTAGCCAGTAGTCACGTTATATCATGTGCATCTAGTACTACTGCTGCAAGTTTGATCCCTGTCTTACTGTATTTGTATAGGATTAACATTAGAAACAATAATAATTAAGAAAACTTTATGATCCATTTATTCATAACTGACGCGGGCGTATGAGCTTTTACAGTCCGAGGTAATATGCCCGCGCATAGTAGTGATACAGTAATTTACATCTCACTCCTCAGTTATTGGTCATCACACACGTACAGGAGTGACAAAGCTCTTTTACCGGCCGACGCCGGCAAAGTTTTCACTGCGCCGCCAACCCACTGTTGAAGGGCCTCTGGGCGTAGCAGTCCAGGTCGGGGCCGTAGCTGACACCAAGGATGTCGCAGTAGCGCTTGTAGAACCCGATCCGGTTCGCCACCCGGTCGTCCGGCCCGTGCCCGCACTCGAGCCCGCCGTTGATGATGTTCGTGATGATGCCGTACCCGGGCACCCGGCCGGCCGCGATGTCCGCGTCACTCGGCGTCCACTCCCTCGTGGCCACGGCGTGGCACGACGGCTTCGGCGCCTGCGGCGTCATCCAGAACCACAGCGCGGTCTTGAACGAGACCACCGGGTCCGTTGCGACCAGGTCTGGGTTGTTCAGCAGGTCCTCGCCGATGGCTCGTCCGGCCGGGCCGTAGTTGTAGTTGCTGATCAAAACCAATCCGTGCGTGTTCAGAGTTTGAGTCAAATGCAATCTTGATGAGTGGAATGGATACTATGATGTGTGTCGAGACGTGATGCTTACTAGGAGAGTTGGATGGGTCCACGGCCGAAGTACTTCTTGCCCGGCATGCACGGCCACTCCGCGCTCGGCACGCAATAGTCGGCCGTCGCGCCGTTCTCCTCCTTGAAGCAGTAGCCCCACGAGTACGGGCCGTCCGGCGCGGTCGCCCACCCACCTGTGGTCTCGTGGGAAGTCTGCCCCAGGAACGCGGCGACCTCCCGCTTACGCGTTTCGTCGTCGCCCGTCGTGCTGAAGTCGGGGAACGCGGCGGCGGCTGTGACGAAGGCGTCGTAGGTGTAGAACCCCTTGGCGGGACACGCCGCGTCGTTGCGGTGGAGCAGCAATTGCTCGAAGAGGTTCCTCGACACGATGGATGCCACACCAGGGCCGGCGCGGCTGGGCGCGCGGTGGGTGAGGCGGGGCGGGGGGGGCGGGCCGCAGCCATTGCACTGGCTCTGGCAACCGTCGCCGCAATAGGCGGCGGTGGAGCCGCACCAACCGAAGCGGCTGCAGCAGAGGCAGTCTCGACACGTCGCACCGCCGGCCTGCGAGCCGCACTGCTCGGCGCGTGCGTACGCGGCCAAGGCCGCGGCCAGGACGGCCAATACTGCCATCGCTTTCATGGCCAGACTCGGAGTTCTCGACATGGACATGCTTTGATTTAGTTATGGTATGAGGAGTGAAGCGCCTACATTTTTATACACAGAGAAATCGGGAAGAGCTAGTCGACTAAGTGGAGTAAGAATGAAACATGTACAAAGATAATAAAAACTATGAAAAATAATGTGTTAACATGTGTCAAGGATATCTGAACAATATTTTTTATGAGAGGAATATAAACGAAATGAGATATGGTGGAAAAATTGAAAAAGCAGGTGAGTTATAGAGTTTATGGTGTTTTTTCTTTTTCTTTTTCTGGGTTGCCTATTTGTATGTTGCCTGGTTTTTTTGTTAACTCTAAGTTGATTTGTTGGTCTTTGGGCTGGGTTTGAGATGGATTCAGATCCTCTGATATTGCAAAGGAAATGGTAGAGAACAATAGTGACATGACATTGCGACGATCTGATCCATCCGATTCAGGAAGACAGGGTAGATCAACCACTACAGTATCAACTACAGTATTTTGCTGCAGTGTTTTCGCTATGGTACAGTGCCACTCATGAACTTGGACTTCGCTTTTTGATCTAACGGCTGTGAACCAATATCATGGCACTGTAGCGCATGACATTGTTGTGCAATGTCAAAGGATGCGCGTCCATTTGAGATGTATGTTGTTTATTCTAGACTGATCCGATGGTTAATAATTAAGATGACTTAGAACGCGTAGACCACATCTTTTCTTTAACGGATTTGCTATTTCTAAGTCGTTTGAAATTTTGTTATGTTTAAATCAATTATTATGATCATTGGATTTGTGTAGAGATTAATGTATTATATGATTAGATACTGATATCATAGATAAAATATATGGTTTATACTTAATAAAATTTTAATAGACAATCCCTACTTTATCAGGGGCTGCGATCCGGTTGCTGACATGACAGCGGGCAGAAAAACTGAAACATCTCTGATTCCATGCACCGTGACTGACTTAGGTTGGGAAACTCGAATGCGCTTGTGAGACCTGGCAATGCCATTTTCTAAGCAGTGACTGACTTAGGTTGGGAAACTCGAATGCGCTTGTGAGACCTGGCAATGCCATTTTCTAAGCAGGTACTGCATCAAATCAGATGGTCCGGCTGCCACCGGCAAAACGTTTTATTTTCCTTGTTTTGTCAATGGATTGCTAATGCACGTCGCCAAGGACTTGGTAAGGAGTAGTAAAGTAGTACTAGTACGTCAGAAGAAAAAGAAAATAGCTTCTATTTCTGGGACCGGATAAGGATTCATTTAACTGAGATGATAACCACAAAAATCTGCAACACGTGTAAATGTACCGGAGGGAACACGTCCATGAACCAGCTTGTTAGACTTCCAAATTGGAACAGATGTACTCGATGTCATTTTATTGCATATGCAACTCAAGTGTTTTTTTTTTCGAGGGGCAACTCAAGCGTTCTCACACAGTTGGAATTGCAACCAAAATGATCCTGGCAGGGTTGTAACGGTGCACCATGATGCTCGCGTACGTAGAGATAGCAGCTCCACATAAGACAGCACTAAAAACTAGTTCTGGATCCTAAATGCAAGGCCTCAAGGCTACCACAGTCTCACCGACTCTATTTTAAAATGAAAGTAGGCAAAGTAGCGCAATCTCATTATTCATCGATTCCTTAAATCCTTTGACTAATCGCTGGATAGCTCCACCATGCATTTTCGTTTGGATATACATTTGGTGGACCAATTCCAATAAATGCGAAGTATGTTGTTAACTGCTAAAGAAACAGTACCCTACAAATGGTGCAAACAGATTTCATCTGGCTAGCTTTAATTTAATAAATAAACTACTTGATTGCCCGTTCGTTGCTACGGTTTAAAAAGAATATATTACCCCACACATGTTGAGCCACATGAGTTGTGTTGGAATTAATACGGACTAGGTCCAATTTTAATTCTAATTAATTTCTAAAAAATCTCAAAGGCCTATGTGCATATGCTAAAACTGTTTAGTCCTATATGAAGAGTTGAATAGGAGTTACACCACATTAAAAGGTGGAACGTGGTAACCCCCTTATGGAATTGGAGAGAGCCAATACACGCGCGCGCTCGTTAGCTCGCCTCGCCTCGCCTCGCCGGTGCGGTGCGGGTGCGGGTGCGGGTGTGGGTGCGCGCGTACGCAGGCGCGTCAGATGCGTGCGCGTTTTTCTTTATCTATTCGAAAATCGGTTACTATTGAGTAATGGCGGCAGTTAACACTACTCCGGCCTCTTCGTTTTTGCTATTAAGAAAACAATCTCCATACGAAAGACTCTCTACGACAAACACAAAGAATTCCACAGTTTTGTTGTTGTCTCTGGCGATCTCCATCCCAGCGAGACGCGTGTACGACTACACTAGGAGAGCAGGCCTCTGGAACCCTCGTCCTTGAAGGCTTGCACGAGCGAGGACAAATAAGGTTTTTGGGGAGCGTTCGAGCGACTGCTCGCTTCATCTGATTTTCTGCTACGACTACATCTGCGCGACTACTACCACGACATCCATGAAGTTCTTTGCTATATCTACATCAACTGCATAACTACTACCACGACGTCCACTACACCATGACTAACAACGACCTCACCAAGACTTCTACTTCTACTTCTGCTGCTCCTTCCGCTGGATTTGGGTATGCCTATCTCGTACTTGTTGTTTACTTAGTTTTATTATCTGTTGTTTACTTGAACATTGAGATAGGTATGCTAGTTTCTGTTCTTCTAGAAATTCGTATATTTATAGTGTTCTTGTATACCTGCTTTGTGAAAATAGCTATAGTATTCTCATGATTTATTTAGTACATTTCTGGATTAAAGTAATTCAAAAATGCTCATATATTCAACAATCCAAAAACCTTATTCTAGGCATTTTTCGTCAACTGGCTTTGCTGCTGCGTTAAAACCCTCTGAATTCGATGGTGCGAATTACAAGAGGTGGCGCACCAAGATGATACTTTGGCTAACTGCCATGAACATTTTTTATGTGGCAAGTGGCAAGCCTGAAAGAACACTTACTCCTGAACAGGAGCAAGCGTTTGAGGCTGCTGATAACCTTTTTAAAGGTGCTGTGATTAGCATTCTTGGTGAGAAGTTAGTTGATGCATACATAGTGATTAAAACTGGGAAAGAGATGTGGGATGCATTCGAGGCCAAGTTTGGGGTTTCAGATGCAAGCAGTGAATTATATCTCATGGAGCAATACCATGACTATAGAATGGTTGATGGCCATTCTGTAGTTGAGCAGGCTCATGAGATACAATCCATGGCCAAAGAACTTGAGCACTTCAACTGTGTGTTACCGGACAA
This sequence comes from Ampelocalamus luodianensis, assembly GCA_036346255.1. Lineage (NCBI taxonomy): Eukaryota > Viridiplantae > Streptophyta > Magnoliopsida > Poales > Poaceae > Ampelocalamus > Ampelocalamus luodianensis. The sequence goes on from CM070625.1 coordinate 28,322,064, forward strand.
GTTTGTCGCGGGAGGCATTATCGCCAAGCTTCCTCCTTCTTGGAGGAATTTTGCTACTTCTCTGAAACACAAGAGACAAGAGTTTTTTGTTGAAAATCTCATTAGGTCTCTTGATGTTGAAGAGAAGGCGATGGCAAAAGATACACACATTAGAGGTAATGAGGGACATTCTAGTGCCAATGTGGTGCAGAAGAAGAATGGCCAAGCTCAAAAGTTCAAAGGCAAGAACAAGACTGCACAAACAACTAGCTTCAAGAAGAAAAAGAAGAACACAAAGGATAGCCTTTGCTTTATGTGTGGTGAACCTAGTTATTGGGCCAAGGATTGTAGCCAACGCAAGGGTGGGAAGAATCAGCAAGGGTAGAATTTCAAGTCTGCTAATGTTGTTGTTGGTACTACTAATACGGGAACATCAGGGTATGGTAATTTACCTACTGTTCTTTCGTATGTCAATCTACCGATTGGTGGATAGACACTGGTGCTAATATACATGTGTGTGCTGATATTTCATTGTTCTCTTCTTACCAGGTCACTCGGGATTCAGCCGTTCTAATGGGGAACGGGTCACATGCCACTGTTCATGGTGTTGGTACGGTCGATCTGAAGTTTACTTCGGGGAAGATTGTGCAACTGAAGAACGTGCATCATGTGCCATCTATCAATAAGAATCTCGTCAGCGGATCTCTTCTGTGTAGAGATGGCTTTAGACTGGTATTTGAGTCCAATAAATTTATAGTATCCAAGTGTGAACAATTTATTGGTAAAAGCTATGTGTGCGAAGGCTTATTCCGCCTATCTCTTTCAGATTTGTGTAATAATATTGTGAACCATGTTTGCAGTGGTAATGATACTACTATTTGGCATTCACGACTTTGTCACATAAATTGTGGTTGCATGACACGGTTAGCCAGTTTAGATTTAATCCCGAAATTCACCCTTGCCAAAGGTTCTAAATGTCAAGTTTATGTGCAATCAAAGCAGCCTCGTAAGCCTCATAAGGCCGCGGAGGTAAGAAACTTGACACCATTAGAACTCATACATTCAGATCTGTGTGAGATGAATGGTGTGTTGACAAAAGGTGGTAATAGATATTTCATGACTTTGATTGATGACTCCACTAGGTTCTGCTATGTATATCTTTTGAAAACTAAAGATGAAGCTCTTTACTACTTTAAAATCTATAAGATAGAAGCTGAGAACCAACTTGAAAAGAAAATCAAAAGGGTTAAGTCTGATAGTGGCGGTGATTACTTTTCTAATGAGTTCAATTTATTCTGTGAGAAACATGGTATAATCCATGAGAGGACGCTTCCCTATTCACCCCAGTCAAACGGGGTTGCTGAAAGAAAGAACCGCACTCTAACTGATTTGGTTAACTCCATGTTAGAAACAGCGGGTCTTTCTAAGGCATGGGGGGAGGCTATATTGACTTCATGTCATGTCCTAAATAGGATTCCCACAAAGAATAAAGAGATAACCCTATATGAACAATGGGAGAAGAAAAGACTATCACTTTCATACTTGCGCACTTGGGGTTGTTGGGCGAAAGTCAATGTGCTAATTTTCAAAAAGTGTAGGCTTGGACCAAAAACCATGGATTATCTTTCTAGGCTATGCTCACCATAGCGTTGGATATAGATTTCTAGTGGTAAAATCTGGAGTACCTGACGTGCATGTCGGTACAATTATGGAGTCCAGAGATGCTACATTTTTTGATGATATTTTTCCGATGAAAGATATGTCTAGTTCATCGAGTCAGGAGCCTGATACAACTTCTGAACCTACCATTCCAATGGAATATTTTGAGCAAACCCCTGAGCAAATTTCTGAGGAGGAAGACAATGAAACTCTAAGAAATAGTAAAACACAAAGGACTACAAAGTCTTTTGGTCCTGATTTCATTGTGTACCTTGTGGAAGATACTCCAAGTACCATTTCTAAAGCATATGCTTCTCCAGATGCGGAATACTGGAAGGAAGCAGTCCGTAGTGAAATGGATTCCATTATCTCTAATGGAACTTGGGAGATCACTGAGCGTCCTTATGGTTATAAACCTGTAGGATGTAAGTAGGTGTTCAAAAAGAAGCTTAGGCCTGATGGTACTATCGAGAAGTACAAGCACGGCTTGTAGCCAAGGGTTATAACCAAAAGAAAGGCGAATATTTCTTTGATACTTATTCACCTGTGGCTAGATTGACCACTATTCGAGTACTACTATCTCTAGCTTCCTCACACGGTCTTCTCGTTCATCATATGGACGTTAAGACGGCTTTCCTAAATGGAGAGTTGGACGAGGAAATTTACATAGAACAACCAGATGGATTTGTAGTAGATGGTTAAGAAGGAAAGGTGTGCAAGTTGTTGAAATCTTTATATTGTCTTAAACAAGCACCTAAGCAGTGGCATAAAAAATTCGACAGAACTTTAACATCTGTAGGCTTTATTGTGAATGAAGCTGACAGATGTGTGTATTATTGCCATGGTGGGGGCGAGGGAGTCATTCTATGTCTGTATGTTGATGACATACTGATCTTTGGGACCAACCTTAATGTGATTAAGGAGGTCAAGGATTTCTTGTCTCAGAATTTTGAGATGAAAGATCTGGGAGTAGCTGATGTTATCTTGAACATCAAGCTGTTGAGAGGTGATGATGATGGGATTACATTGTTGCAATCCCATTATGTGGAAAAGGTTCTGAGTCGTTTTGGTTATAGCAACTGCAAATCCTCTCCAATACCTTATGATCCGAGCGTGTTGCTTAGAAAGAATCGGAGAATAGCTAGAGACCAATTGAGATATTCTCAGATAATTGGTTCACTCATGTATTTAGCTAGCGCTACCAGGCCTGATATCTTGTTTGTTGTGAGTAAACTAAGCCGTTTTGTTTTCAATCCGGGATATGATCATTGGCATGCTCTTGAGAGGGTAATGCGTTATCTAAAGGGTACTATGAGCGATAGCATTCACTATACTGGGTACCCTAGGGTATGGAGGGTTATAGCGATTCAAATTGGATATTTGATGTTGATGAGATTAAGACCACAAGTGGATATATCTTCATACTTGGAGGTGGCGCTATTTCATGGAAGTCTTGCAAGCATACCATCTTAACAAGGTAAACAATGGAAGTAGAACTCACAGCATTAGATACTGCCACTGTTGAAGCCAAATGGCTTCGTGAGCTATTCTGATGAACTATGACAATCAGACCGTGATCGTCAAAGTGAACAGTTCTAAGGATAATATGAAGGCATCAAGACATGTGAAGAGAAGACTGAAGTCTGTCAGGAAAATGAGAAACTCCGGAGTAATAGCTTTGGATTATATCCAAACAGCTAAGAATCTGGCAGATCCCTTCACAAAGGGTTTATCACGGAATGTGATAGACAATGATCGAGGGAGATGGGTTTGAGACCCACATGAGTTATACCATAATGGTAACCCATCCTATGTGATTGGAGATCCCATGAAGTAGGATTGGCGAAACAAGCTATTGGTTAACTGGAAGGAGAGAACCTTTATAGACCCACTCCATTGGAGATGCAATTCTCTCCTAAATCTGTATGGCAGGTTAATTTTTATTTTAATGTGTTCTGTGGCTTGTTTAAGCAAAGATGTTGTCCTACAGAGCAGTCTTGAAAGAACACACCTATATGAGCCCGACTGCTAGTCACAGTCTATGAGATAGGGTAATCTCTAGGAAGCTCATGAATAGGCCAGGAGTATGACTTATATGCTCCAATCCGCGGGGATGCCTGACAGCCTAGTATCAGTTAAGGACTTAAGTGAAACTTATACACACAAAACTGCCAATTCAAGGCTTAGTCCATTGTGCAGTTGTGGATAAGTGTAGCTTCTGTTCTAGGTGGATGTTCAACCTTAACCGGTCTCCATCGAAACACTAGTATATCAAAACAATACTGTGGATTTAGGCATTTGACATGTGCCCTTGGGATCTGGTGGGGGATTGTTGGAATTAATACGGGCTAGGTCTAATTTTAATTCTAATTAATTCCTAGAAAATCCCAAAGACCCATGTGCATGTGCTAAAATTGTTTAGTCCCATATGAAGAGTTGAATGAAAGTTACACCACTTTAAAAGGTGGAACGTGGTAACCCCCTTGTGGAATTAGAGAGAGACAATACACGCGCACGCTCGCTCGCTATCTATTCGAAAATCGAAACACACCGACTCGGAGTAAATGGCATTAACGAACGGTCGGCAGTAACAGTGCGGTTACTAGTGACTAATGGCTGCGGTTACTATTGAGTAATGGCTGTAGGTTACTAGTGACTAATGGCTGCGGTTACTATTGAGTAATGGCGGCAGTTAACACTACTCTGGCCTCTTCGTTTTGCTATTAAGAACAACAATCTCCATACGAAAGACTCTCTACGACAGACACAAAGAATTCCACAGTTTTGTTGCTATCTCTAGCGATCTCCATTCCGGCAAGACGCGTGTACGGCTACACCAGGAGAGCAGGCCTCCGGAACCCTCGTCCTTGAAGGCTTGCATGAGCGAGGATGAATAAGGTTTTTGGGGAGCGTTCGCGCGACTGCTCGCTTCATCTGATTTTCTGCTACGACTACATCTGCGCGACTACTACCACGACATTCACGAAGTTCTCTGCTACATCTACATCAACTGCACAACTACTACCACGATGTCCACTACACCATGACTAACAACGACCTCACCAAGACTTCTGCTTCTACTTCTTCTGCTCCTTCCGCTGGATCTGGGTATGCCTATCTTGCACTTGTTGTTTACTTAGTTTTATTATCTGTTGTTTACTTGAACATTGAGATAGATATGCTAGTTTCTATTCTTCTAGAAATTCGTATATCTATAGTGTTCTTGTATACCTGCTTTGTGAAAATGGCTATAGTATTCTCCATGATTTATCTAGTACATTTCTAGATTAAAGTAATTCAAAAATGCTCATATATTCAACAAGTTGTGCCCTCGGCTCAACCGCTAGTGGCAGACCCAGAATTTTTAGGATGGGTGTTTGGACCTCGAAGCTAGGATGTCCAGATATGCCGATACAAATATGTCGATACTGTGAAATATCATTTCCCCTAAAAACACTGATAGGATGAAACACATATATATAATAAAATACAAAATATATAGAAATTAATGATTTCATATGAGGAAATGGACGATATAAGGCAATCATAATGGCTTGAATTAAACGACAAATTATAGATGAAAATTGCTAAGCAGCACTCGAGTGTTTTTTGTGTAGAGGAGTACTCGTTTTTTGGACCGTCTGATGTGCGTTGTGATTAGGGAGACGCATGAGCCACGAGAGATGATGAAAATGGATTGACGCTTGGGGCCAAACGGTCGGAGATCTGATCCGTGTTCTGTCGGCCCGCGAAGCCACTTAATGGAATTAAAAAACGCCTACCACAACCTTGAATACCATGCCTTTTCTGTTACCCTATTTGTGTCCTCCGCCATTTCTAGAGGTGTCCTCCTCATTCCCCATCCATACTATTCATGTATTGTGTTCATCTTTAATTCTCTGCTTCCTCATCGTCGTTCGTGGAGCTCGTCAAGGGCCTCCCCGAACTTGAGAAGATCATGCTCTACGGTGCGCGTAGCTACTCCATCGAGGTATATGAATCAACCCCTCCCGCCCTCTCTCTCTCTCTCTCTCTCTCTCTCTCTCCTTTTGTGTTGTGTGTGCGTGCGGGAAGTTTGTGGGTTGGCGCGTGCGTGCTCACGATTCATTTGGATTTGCGTGCCATTTGCGCAGATCTGATGGTCGACGAGGTTTTTGGTGTTCGGATGCGTCATTTCGTCTGCTTTTATCCCCGTTTTGGTTGGATAATTAGAGGCGCATTGCTCGATCCGCGTGTTTTGCAAACTAGGAATCTAGCGGGCCTGAGATGTGGCTACGTTTTAACTGCTTAATTCTGTATTAGAGGTATAGTTTAGCGTGTGGAGGCGTTATTTTGATGGTTTTGCGACGTGATGCGTGATTAGAGTAGGTAGCGGCTGCTAGTTGTTAGATTTTTGGTCGCTTTGGACGTTTAATGGCGATTTGTTAGGTCGTTATTTAGAATGTTCGAATTGCTACAATCTACTCTGTAGATTGCAGAAAGGTCGTACTGAAAGATTTGTTAAGTGATAATAACCCTGTGTTTACTGTGTACAAACATGAGTGTGGAAAAAGGAACTTGTGCAGCAATGATATAAGTCGACAAGTAAGGACTAAGGGCTCTGTGTTAGTCTGTTCCGTGTCTATGATGTGGTAGTTTATTCCGTGTCTATGATGTGTTAGTCTGTTTTGTATCTATGATGCATGATGCCGAGGTTGGATTTGTGGTCCATTGTGTGTTTTGTAGCCTTTGTAGGGGAAATCATATTCCGGATGGCAAACATTCTTTTCAGACAAGTTTGGATGTATCATCAGTTTTCGTATTATTTTGTACATTATCCCTTTGTTCCTTTTGTTGTTCGTTTTGATGTAACTAGTTTTCAGTAGGAGCTAATGCTAAATAGTGGGTGATTTGATTTGTATCTTGCTAACTAGGGGAGCCTATAGTTTTGTCCAATCGTTTAAATTTGTTCTTTTGGGTTTTGATACAAGGAGTGGTTAAATTTGTCAATTATCATTTTTATATTTCCATGTGGAATCTAGCCCATCATTTATATAGAGAGAGATACCTTTCTTCTTCTGAACCCTGTTAAACCATCATCTTGGAATAGTTTTGCATTAGAATTGACGGTAAGGTAAATTGAAAGTATACATACGTCTTGTTTTCACCAATGTGTAGCTATGTTGTTCTGTTGGCACTTTTTGGGAAATGCTCTCATATAGTTGTACTAGTGTCTCATCTGTGTCTACACAAGCAAGTTAAACGCGTCTCAAAATTTTGGGTCTGCTGCCAAGCATGCCAGAAAGGATCCACGTTGCACATATTAAAGAGCGCAGGGTTCTTCTTGGTGTTTATTTCCATATTTATTTGCTATCCTCTGTCTTATTTGTTTAAAAATATATATATATGTTCTGTCTATGCTCTGAAGTTCCAGTGAGTTATTTTTGCAAAATACACATGATGCAATGATAAGCAACTACTTTAGTCTTGTGTTTTCTCAAATCTGTCTTTATGCAGGTCAAGTAACTTCATGGAAGAATGACCATGGGGAGGAGTTGCTTTTTTGTGAGCAGCAAGGTACAGAGTCCTTTCTTTGACCGCAGAGGATCTCATTGCTTATTATTTATATGGATAAACTGTGTGGGTGCGTGTGTTTTCATACAAACTTTCTTGTGTGTTTTGGAAGTCATCCTTGCTCCTTTCAATGATGTCGTTTGGGCATCTCCTTATTTCAAAGCATGTTCGTCTTATGTCATATCCCTATCACTGTCTGAATTTTTTAGTCTTGCTATGTATAACGGCAGTGTTGGTCACATGTTAATATCTGCAAGCCATAGTTAATGTCTCAAATGTTTTGTCAGAGTGGTGTTTTGATCCAAGTTTACTTGTTTTTGAAATATTCAAGGTGATCAGTTAATTGAGGGTCTTTTTAAGATGTCCTTGAGGGTCCTTTTTGTCTTTTTTTTTAAAAAAAAAATCGTATACTTGATTATGATTATGACAGTTGGGGGGAATAGACATGTTTAAGTGGGGTTTTTTGTACCTCCATATTTGTATTTTTTTTAGGAAACCAGTGTTTTTTACTCGAGTTTTTATGGTGGTTGATTCTTACTGGGAGGGAGAGGGGAAGCGCGTTGAGTTTGTGTACTCCGACTTGCGGTGTAGAGAGTGGGAGAGGGGGACAGGGGAGTGGGATGGAGGAGGGAGGGAGGGAGAGAGAGTGGGGGAGAGAGATGGCTCCATAGCTATAGGGAGACCTTTTTCTGCCGTAATCAAGGTTTTAAGCGAGAGGAGAGTAAACACCACACTGTGATTATTTTTTTGGTTGTGTATGCATAACAGAATGGGTGAAGAGAAGCATGGGTGATTATTTGTTACGAAACATTATGTTCTTATGTTAGATCTATGCAATTGTGTTAAGCTTTACCTTTGGAATAACGTAGCTACCATGGATTTTTTTTTTTGCATTGTTATATGTTTGGTTTTTTCACCTTTGTATAGTTTTCGGGAGAGCTCAAGGTGGCCGAATCAAGAAAGCTAATCTGCTTTTTCAGTAAGTTTATGATTGATAGTTTTTCTATTTTTGCGTAGTTTTTTATGTCAACGTGGAGATAGGTTAGTGCGAAAAACTAGGGGCAGGTGAGAGTCATGAACTAGCAGTGTAATGATCTAATAGAAGTACAATAAACTTGCAATGCAATGGTTAATTTCATAGGTGGGTAGTGCATAGATCTAAAATACTAGTGCTGATTAGTTAATTTCAAGAAGGTGTATTTTGTTTGTCGGAGTGGTGTTCGATCCGAGTTGTACTTGTTTTGAAATCTTCAAAGGTGATCAGTTACTTGAGGGTCTTTTAAGATGTCCTTGAGGGTCCTTTTGTTATTTTTCAATTTTTGTGTCCTTGATTAAAAATTCACATGCATTTATTTTCAATTTTACATAATATGGTATTTATATAAATTTTTTTATATCATATATAAAAATATTGTTTTGCAAAAAAATGTTTAGTAAAGTTTTAATGCCCAAGTGTGTAATGTATGATTATTTTTGGGCATGATGAACATACACTCTGCAACAGGCTTGTAAATGAAGTAAGGCCTACAAAGATGCACATCATTCATTTGTGTTCTTTGTTTCATTAAATTTTTGACTTTTTCGAGTATGAGTCCCTTTTACTGTTTTTTCTCTGTTGTAGCATGCATGTGTTGTTATTTGTCTTTCTAAATAACTAAATAGGTAGGATGTGTTGTTGCTAGTACTCCAAACAGACATTAGAGCGGATGCCCTTCTGTTGTCCATGTGATTTTACTTGCTTTTTTCTTCAAACTGGTGATAGTCATGTTGTCAATTTTGTGTTGGCCAAATAACATCTCAGCATTTTATTTTATTATTATTAGACGAGAACGAGTTGGTACTTGATTTGTTCATGGGAGCACAATGCATAGAAGTACAACCAAGATTGAAATTTGATGTAGAAAATTTACATGCTATTATTTTCAATTTTACAAAATATAGGATATGTAAAAACATTTTTATATCATATATAAAAATACCTTTTACGTAAAAAATATTTTGTAAAGTTTTTCACGCGCCTAGTGTGTAATGTATGAGTATTTTGGGCACGATATACATACAATCTACAACAGGATTGTTCTGAAATATGTTTGTTACTATCATCTATCTGTATAGATCTGTGCTATTTGTGTTATGGTTTACCTCTGGATAATGTAGCTAATATGACTTTTTTTCAGTGTTATATGATTTTTTAAATTGGGTTTATTACATATGTATATACAAGTTTAATTTTTGGGAGGGCTCAAGGTGGAGGAATAAGGAAGATAAACTACTTGCAATAAGTTTCAGATTGATTTTATCATTGACGAGGATCTAAATAATCCTCATTTATTTACTCCATAATCAAGAAATATGACGTCATAAGACATACCCCTTAGAATATCAAAAGGGAAGAACTAGTCAGGAAGTCGTAGACCACCCTACAACTACCCCCCTGGTCGTAAGCTCTTCTACGACCACGGGATAATCCCTACGACTACCCCCCTGGTCGTAAGCTCTTCTACGACCACGGGATAATCCCTAAGACTACCCCCTGATCGTAAGCTCTTCTACGACCATGGTATAATCGTTACGACTACTACCTAGTCGTAAGCTCTTCTACGACTATAGTATGATCGTTACGAGTATGTCTAGTCGTAAGTTTTTCTATGATCGGGGCACGCTCACGGTTCCTCACGACTTCATCGACCCACCCGTTTGACGCCCATTAAACGGTGAGAATCTAAGCGGTCAAAATACGCGATTATCTCACGACATAATCGTAGATAATTCCCACTATCTCGATCGTAATCGATTGACAAGATGGGAGGTTGCTACTCGGTAATTACTCTCATTATTACATAATAATGAGCGACTAATTAGCTGGAAGGACAACGTCCACTATTGCTTAGTATAAATAGGTATCTCATAGAGATATAGAGGGGAGGCTTGGAGAACAGATTAGGAAAATACTTATTCGATTGTAATCCAAAGAGCAAATAGAAGATACACAGGAGTAGGGTTGTTATTCTCACCGGAGAAGGCCCAACTCGTATAAAAATCCCGTGTCTTCTTCGTGCAGTGTGACCAATTGTGGAGACCCCGAATCAAACAATCTTTCGTAAGATCGGTTCTAAAACACCGGCGCTTGGCGCCGACCGTGGGGATCCTCTGGTAATTCCTTGTCAACGCTTCTTCATTTTCTCTTTTATGCTACCATGCCGGAGAGAATGGAATGAGGAGAATTGGTTCGACTTGGCCGATTACGCAGACATCGACATGGATGCCGGTCTCGAATACGAACCGAGTATCGAATCTTCTGACGGTATTGCCGCCTCTGGAGATCTTCTATCAGATCTCGGAGACTGCATTACCACCAGAGTCGAGGAGGGATCCTTATCCCCCACGATAGTACGCCACCGAGGATCAATTTCTCGAGAGCAAGGGTCAACTCGACCAGCAACAGCCCTGTCTTAGGGTAAACTCGCAACACGACGAGAGCTTTTCCTCTAAGTGTTCGAGTCCCCCCAAGACAGTTCGAGTTGGCGAGACAAGTTCTGGAAGCCATTATCCCGGAGCTCCATCGACATCTGATGGTTCTCTCTCTCCGAGCATTTCCGCAGGGAAGAGGATCGAACATGCTGTTCATCCAAATTCAACTGTCCCGACGCAGGAGCCACCTGCAGACCGAGACGGTTATAACTCGGAGTTCCCCTACCTGGAGGGGTTTACTCCAAGTCACCAGATGGTGTCGCTCGACCACTCCTCCAGTGAGGAGATCTCGAGCGCAAGTGGAAGTCATCCACGGGAGGTCTTAGTCCTTCCCTCTGATCAGGATCGTTCTCCCAGAAGAAGGATTGGACATGCTTCCCGCCGAGCATACTCTACACCACCTCGTCGTAATGGCAAGGACACCACAGCTGACGAACAAAACGAACACTTTGATGAACGTGCGGGACATACTCAACATTCTCGCGCTCCATTAAAACAAGTTCAAGGGTCTGAAATAGACCATTCTGAGGCAATTCGACGGAAGAAAATAGTGGCTCAGAAGAACCCCCCTGAGCGCACTTATTTCCAGTCGAAGGAAGCTCAAGAACTCCAGCACATCAATGATTTGCTGGAGAACCCGACCCAAGAACTCGCTCGAGCACCAGGTTATGATCTTTTTGCCGAGGAGATCGCGCAAAGACTTCGTGACATGATGGCCAAACTCGAGCGACGAGGTCGACCACAACCACGAAGTCGTAATAGTACGGCTACTTCTTCTGCCAGCCGTTCAGGAAACTCGTCGCATGGAAGGCGGCACGACTCTCCCTCATGTCGTTCTCTCGACATGAGAAAAATGCCACAAGCCAACGGGAGGGGTGATCTTTCACCACTTCAAACACAGAGACGCACGCGGCAAGCGGGGTACGAGGAGTATTTCCCCCGTAAGACTGAGGCCTATTATAGGCCTAGTCCCCCCATGGCTGGGTATCGACGAGTTCGATCGCCCGGCGACATTAACCATTCATTTCTGCAAAAAAGAAGACAAGAGGTTATCTCGGGATGTCGGCGTTCTCGCCGACCTTGAGCGTTCGTTGGCGCCTCGATTTCGACCAACGAATATGGAGAAATTCGATGGAACTCAAAACCCCATCGAGTTCCTCCAAATCTACACTACTGACTATCCGAGTGCAGGAGGAGGAGAGCATGTCATGGCGAATTACCTTCCGATCGTGCTCGAAGGATCGGCGCGACCATGGCTTCTAAACCAACCATTTGAGTCGATCTACTCGTGGCAACACCTCTCGTGATCTCTGGCGCTAATTTCGTGGAACTTACAATCGCCAGAAAGGAGGATGACTGCACCGGATAAGACAGAACAACCATGAAACGCTACGACAATTCATCAGGCGCTTCAGTCAGGTTCGAAACTCTATTCCGGAAGTTTCTGACTCATCTGTGATCAGGGCTTTCAAACAGGGAGTCCGTAGCAGAAGAATAATAGAGGACATCGCCTTACATCCACCTGCCACCGTCGCTGAGCTCTTTGAGATGGCTGATAGATATGCGACTGCTGCTGAAGCGGTCGAATGGAACGATACCATCGATCTCAAAGATGGCATCCCTCGGGAAGCAGGCGAAAGTGGTAAGAAAAAGGATAAAAAGGCTAGGAAATCTAAGAACAAAGCGAAAAGTCAAAAATCTCCGGATGCGCCTAAGGAGGTCCTAGCCGTAGCGATAAGGAGCCACACAACCCCAAGCAAAATCCCGATCGAAGTAAAGGTAAACGCCAAGATCGGAGAAACGACAAACCCAGGTGGTGTCCTTTTCATAAAAAAGAAGGGCACGACCTTCGTAACTGCCGAGTTTTCTTACAGAAACTCGAGGACTATTATTCTGGCAAAGGGCCACTTCCTATTCTTGAACAGTGGGCCAAACCAAAGGACAAAAGGAGTCGGACGATGAGGAGATGCCGCCCGGGACCCGCAAAGACACCATTGATCACATCTATGGGGGGTCTTCGGCATACGAATCACGAAGACAGCTAAAAGCAGTCGAACGTGAGGTAAACACAATCAACTCTCCTCTTGTCAATAAATTACCGAAGTGGTCGAAATCACCCTTGCTTTCGAGAAAGGTGATTGTCCGATACCTTCGACTAGACCAGGTCGGTTTCCGATCGTAGTCGAACCCACCATCAACAATTGTCGAGTCAATCGAGTTTTAGTTGATGGTGGAAGCTCGTTAAATATCTTTGTTCACGAGTACCTCGGACGAGATGCAAGTACCGGGACAAAGGTAAGACCGTGCGATATTCATTTCATGGAATCGCATCGGGTCTTCGCCAAACCCATTGGCCAAGTTTCTCTTCCTTTAACGCTTGGATCACCAAGCAATTTCAGGACAGAGAAAGTCTCCTTTGATGTAGTCGATTTCGATACGGCATATAACGCCATACTCGGACGACCTACTCTGGCAAAATTTTTGATAGCTACTCACTATGGGTACCAATGTCTTAAGATGCCAGGTCCCAAAGGAGTGATCACAATATATTGTGACAAGAAGATGGCGCATTCCTGCGACCGTCGTTCCCTTGAGATGGTTGGACAACTACCAACTCGAGATTTAAGTCGACCTTCGACTAGCAAGTCGAAGCCTAAAGCTGCACCTAAGTCGAACGATCAGTCAAAGAGGTTCCTCTGGACGCAGAGGAGCCCTCGAAGACTGTTCGCATTGGGGATTCTTCCGACCCTAAATAGGAAGACGCCCTCATCACCTTCCTCCAAGCAAACGCTGATGTCTTTGCGTGGCAAGCATCCGACATGCCCGGAGTCCCAAGGAATGTGATCGAGCACAGGCTAGCCTTACTACCGATAAACTACCCGTAAAACAAAAGTTACGAGATTCTCCCGATCGACGAGATGCTATTAGGTCGACTGGACAAGTTGCTTAAAGCGGGCTTTATAAGAGAAGTCAACCACCAGTGGTTGGCCAACCTCAGAATGGTTAGAAAGTCTAACGGCAAATGGCGTATGTCGTGAGACTTTATCGATCTTAATAAAGCTTGTCCAAAAGATGATTTCCTTTACCTCGCATCGATCACCGGTTGACTCTCTGCAGGATGTGAAATATTGAGTTTTCTAGATGCATACTCGTTATCATCAGATTAGTATGCATCGAGAAGATGAAGAAAGACCGCATTTATTACACCGCTTGGAGTATTTTGCTATGTCAAAATGCCATTCGCCTAAAAATGTCGGGCTTCTTTTCAACGTTTGATGCAAACGACTTTCGCTCTCAACTAGGCCGAAATTTGGAAGCCTATGTTGATGACCTAGTCGTAAAAGCACCAAACGACTCGAACATATCACGACTTGCGGGAGACTTTGACAACCTCGAGAAAACACCAATTGAAACTAAATCCGAGAAGTGTGTGTTGGGGTCTCTTCAGAAAATTGCTTGGATTCTGGTTTCGAACGGAAATCAAGCAAATCCCGAAAAGATCAAAGCCATCACTCAGATGCGCCCCCCGACCACGAAAAAAGAAGTCCAAAAACTTACAGGGTGCATGGCGGCTTTAAGTCGTTTCATAGCACGACTGGGAGAAAAAGGACTGCCTTTCTTCAAACTTCTAAGGAAACATGAAGGTTTCGAATGGTCAGAAGAGGCTAACTTAGCCTTCAAGGAAGTCAAGAGGTATCTTACGAGTGCTCCTGTCCTAGTTTCCCTTAAGCTAGGAGAGACGCTCTTAATTTACCTAGCTGCCACGCCACAGGCAGTAAGCGCAGTGCTGGTCGTAGAACGTGAGAACATACAACGACCAGTATACTACGTGAGTGAGGTTTTGCACGGACCTAAGGAGCGTTACCCTCAGGTTCAAAAACTTCTTTATGCCCTCCTCATGTCTTCGAAGAAATCGGCATTATTTTCGAGACGCACAAACTAGTCAGTGTCGCCTCGAGTTTCCCTGGGAGCGATCCTCGAATAGGGAAACAATGGGGCGCATGGCAAAATGGTCGATCGAACTTGGGGCGCTCGACATCCATTTCGTGTCCCGAACGGCCGTTAAATCCCAGATCTTGGCAGACTTTGTCGCCGAATGGACAAATCCTGAACCTGTTCAGGATCCCCAGTACGATTCCCACGATCAGTGGATGATGTACTTTGACGGGTCACTTACGATAAGTGGCTCGGGGTCAGTGGTCTGGAATCTCCTCTGGAGAAACCTTAAAGTATGCCATACAATTAAACTTTCGTGCCACTAATAACGTGGCGATGCGAAGGTTTGCTAGGCGGCATACGAGTTGCGAAAGCACTCGATTCGACGATTGCTCGTAGAGGAGACTCTCGCCTAGTCATGAATCAAGTCGGAAAGAATCACGGTGCTCCAATTCGACCATGTCCCGGTACCTATCGGAATCGAAAGTTAGAAAAGCACTTTTGGGCTTTGAGGTACAATTTATCACCGAAAGGATAATTTCCTCATGAGACCAAGCGGCTCGCCTAGCTTCCTCTCAATCCGTAGTACCGAAAGGGTGTTCTGGAACGACTTGAAACCGCCCATAGTCGATTTAACCGAGACACCTTCTATAGAAACAGCCTCTCTAGAGTATGAAGATACATGGATGGCGCCATTTATGAGTATCTTCAAGAGGGTTCTTACGATGACGATCTAGAATCGATCGATTATCCCAAAAGCCAAAATGTATACTTTGGTCGAAGGTGTTCTTTATAAAGAGGAACCCAAGGGTGCTCATGCGATGTATTCCGCAAAGCGAAGGATTAAAACTCCTTCACGACATACACGGAGGGATCTGTGGAACTCATGCTTCCTACAGAATCACTGGTTGGTAAAGCTTTTCGACAAGGTTTTTATTGGCCAACAGGCCCTCTACGATGCCAAGGAGATGGTTAAAAGATGTGTAAAGTGTCAGTTTCATAGCCGACAAATACACCAACCAGCTCAGGCGTTGCAAACAATTCCTCTGTCATGGCCTTTTGCAACTTGGGGTCTCGATATCCTAGGACCGTTACCCAGAGCTCCAGGAGGTTTCGAGTTCCTGTTTGTGGCTATTGATACGTTCACAAAATGGATAGAAGCCGAACCTGTGACTGGGATAACAACGGAAGCAGCAAAATGGTTCATGATGAGATGCGTGATCACTCGATTCGGAGTTCCAAGTCGAATTATCACAGATAACGGTAAACAATTTACAAGCGCAAAATTTCAGGAATTTTGCGACGAGTTGGGAACTCGTTTGTGTTACGCCTCCGTCGCACATCCCCAAAGCAACGGAGCAGTCGAGAGAGCGAACGGCCAGATAATGAAGGGAATCAAGACCCGAGTCTTCGATCAGCTGGTAAAGCGCTCGGGGGCTTGGGTACAGGAATTACCTTCAGTATTATGGGCAATTCGTACGACAGCTAGCCGAGCTACGGGAGAAACACCTTTCTTTCTAGTTTTTGGTGCCGAAGCCATGCTTCCTCCAGAAATTAAGATCAGGTCAGAAAGAGTCGACAAGTTTCACGACTCGTCTCAAGAACATCTTCGAGCAGACGACATCAACCTGCTCGAAGAACAGAGGAACAAAGCTTTATTCCGTTCCGCAGTCTACCAACAAGCCCTGCGCAGATACTATGATCGTAAGGTCCAACCTCGCAGCCTCGCTGCAGGTGATTTGGTATTGAGACTTATCCAATCCCAGTCTAATCGGAACAAACTTTCCCCCAAGTGGGAAGGTCCTTACACTGTGGTCGAAGTAACGCGTCCGGGATCGGTACGACTTGCAATGGAAGACGGTCGTGTTCTCTCTAATTCTTGGAACATTGACCAGTTACGTAAATTTTATGTGTAACAAACTTCAACGGCAATAAAGCAACAGGTTCTCCCTATCTTTTTTGTCTATTTTGAATTTCGCTTTTATCCTTTCGACCATTTTTTCTCTCATCCTTCCTGTACAATGGTTAGCAAAAGGACGATACATTTAGTCGAAGTCTCTCCTCTCTGCATGTGGTTATGCCCGCTGGAAGGAGCTTCCTAATATCGCCGTTCTTAAACAATCGATTACAAAGCTTTTGAGCTCGGAAAAATGGTCGAAAGTTGTTAAGTGAATTCATATCACCTTAGCTTATTTCGAAAAATAAACTGAGAAGAGTAACCTTTTCTTTGAGATGCATTCGGCTACCTTTTCAAATAACTTGATTAGTTTTACTGGTCGAAGGAAGAAACACACTTAGTCGAAGCCTCTCCTGTCTGCACGTGGTTCTGCCCACTAGACGGAACTTCCTAATGTCGTTCAATTTCCTACTTTTGCTGCCAGATCAACTAAGTCCGGAAAGATGAATGTAGCCGAATGAATCCTTAAGGTACTCGAGAAGCTTGTTTCGCTCTAGTCGTCATTATCGAGTTAATTAATCTGGTCGGAGATGGTAACATCACCTAGTCGAAGCCTTTTTTCTCTGCACGTGGTCCTGCCCACTAGAGGGAACTTCCTAGCGTCGATCTGTTTCTACTCTTTCGACTAGTGCAAACAAGTCGATATTTGACAACTCTAAGACGAACAAACCTCTCTGTTTTTTTCAGAACCCTTTCTTTACTACTTACCTAGTTTATTAAAAATAAACTAAGTAAGTAGCCGGGGGCTAGGATAAAGTTATAAACATGACTTCATTTCTTAGTCTAATTTTTTCTAAAGATATCATCCTACGAGTTACTAACTACTCTATGAGATGATTCGCAGGAAAGATACAGAAGGAAGGAGGAATCGCTCATATCTGGTCTAACTATTTCTTCTTTTATCTTACGAATTACTATTTACTCTACAAGATAATTTGCAGGAAAAAGGATCATATATTTAGGCGTCACCACCAAAAAAGACTTGTTTATACAAGAATATATTACAAGACTACTCTGTCTAGGGAGATTCTATCTGCATCTCCTCCGCGACCTTCTCGCCAACCGACTGCATCTCTTCGATCAGCTTCTCGGCTTCAGATTCGGTGTAGTCGAAGTCGGCTTCAACGAAATGAAGATTAAGGTTAGATCGCGGGCCTTGAGTTTTGCTAAAACAAAACTCACGGCTCCTTTGACCGCTTCCCTTATTGAATCGCTCGATTGGCTGCAGAGTAGATATCATCTCGTTCGAGTACCGACTTGTTCCCAATGGCACTCGTATGAGCGGTCATCGTGTCGTCACGAGGAACAACCCTCCGCACAAGCCCATCGAGTACATTGTTCGAAGTGAGATATTATCTTGAAGATTGATCTTCATTGATTTTGTCTCCTCCTGGGAATAAGTCGAAGCCTCATGGAGTCGCTTTATTTCACTCAAACGGTCTGATAAGAGCGAGGATTGAATAAGAAAACGATTCTATGAGAAGATAGAATGAATAAATAGCGGTAAAAGTTCTACTTACCACCAATTGAGAACCCAAGTTCTTAATCTCTTGGTCTTTCTCCTTCGCGATCCGGGAGATTTCGCGGACAACGGAGGTCTTCTCATTAACCTCAGTCCAGAGAGCCCCCATATTGGGCTGAAGGGTCTTATTTTCGACTTCTTTTTCTACAAAAGAATAAGAGGTCAAAAAGCAAAGGGATCTGAGAACCAAGATCGAAAGCGATCGTAGTAATACGCACTATTTAATTTTCCTACAACCGCTTAGTCAGCAGAGTTAGCCTCCAAGCTTCTTCAGAGGTCGATGACTTTGTCCTCGGCTTCTTTGACTCGACTTTTTCAAAGTCGAGTGAATCAGCCAAGGTCTTTTCGTCGCTCTTAAACCTGCGAAGATAAAAGAGCAGACATGAAAACAAGTGGTCATAAGCATTTCTATGACTAATGGGTAGTCGTAAGTTATTCTCGACCACCCCTAGTCGTAAGTTTTTCTACGACTAGTATAAGTCGTAAGCTTTTCTACGACAACTGGTTACGAGTGTCACTCACCACCTCTCTGCTTGTTCGCAGAGTGTTGCCTTTTCTTGTCGAAGCTTGACAATTTGCCGATTGTACTCACAAATCGTAGCGACTTGCTCAACGGCTCTCTGAAAAAGAGAGAAACGATAAGATAAAGAGATAAAACCCTAAGTGAGTATCGATAAATACTTACGTTCATGTTTGACCGAGCAAACATGGAGACTATTCGTGATGGATCCTTCTGCTCATCCATCTTCTCGACTCGCTTCCACCATACCCTTCAAGTCGTTCATTGTCAAATCGTCTCCGCAATTGACAATGCTCTTTGGGTGGGAACGCGATCGCGGAGCGTAGGCGGAAGATCCTACGATGGAGTCGGGGCCAAAGAAGTCGAGCAAAAGTTGAAATACTCCTCTTCCTCCGACTGCGGACGTGAAGTCCACCGAGGGCGGAGGAACATCCTCAACGACCTCCTTGCCGGCCACGGCGTCGGCGCTCGCCGCGCCGTGTCTCTCGTGCCTCCTCGAGGCTTGTGTGGCCTCCATCACGCCTCTCGACGACTCGGATGTCGTGGCGACTTCAACATCATAGGCCTTCGTGGCGACTTTCAAAGAATCGCAGCCTCTTCTGCAGCAGGGACAGTAGCTAGATCTTCAGCTACTGTCGTTGTCGCACCCCTTTCGGTTGAAGGGGGGGACAACGGGATCCTCTATGAGAGTTCCCCTGGGGGCTGAAGACGCCGGGCTGAGAATCGCAAAGCGCAACAATAAGTCAACAAATAAAACAGTAAGTAGTCATTACACTTATGTGTTTTATTTTACATACCTCTGTGCGCTGGACCTAACCCAAAATTTGGGAGCGACCTTCCCAACGGAAGATTTCTTCGATTTCTTCTCAACCGCCATTGGTTGAGATGCACTCGAACAACAGAGTCATCTCTCCCGACTTCCAGTGGACTAGATCGGTCTCGACCACCACGAGAATCTTGCTTCCTCGGCTTCAGATTCCACCGAGCAGCAGCTTTCCTTCACAAAGACATGAACTCCTTCCGTTCTCTTTTTCTAGCCGTCTTACAAAGCGAGAAGCGTAAACTGCGAAGGACTTGTCATCGTAGTAGAAAGGTACCTTAACTTTGGGGACCTTGCGCTTAAGGGCAAGAGCCTCTTCTTCGCTCTCTTTCTTGCCGCGCTATATCTGCGGCAAACTTAGCAAAGGAGCGGGAGGAGCGAACTCGAACCCCCTTGTCGCCGACTTTTGCCGGTCGGCGCTTCTTGATGGAGGGGACTTCACGACTCGTCTCACGTGGTCGCCCCACCAACCACCAGCTCGACTTCCTCGTCGTCTCGGCGGTTCTCCATGCCAACTTTCTGTTGAAGAAGGAGAAAAGTGGTCTGTATGATCAGCTCAAAAATTATAAGTATTTCTACGACTTTATCTAATCGTAAGTCATTCTACGATTACATCCGGTCGTAAGTTTTTCTACGATCAGTACCCAGTCGTAAGTTTTTCTACGACAAATCAGCTAGTTGTATACTATTCTACGACAATAAAACACCTAAAGGCAGAGTCGTTTGATTACCTTTAGTCGCCTTTCTTTCTCCTCGGTGGTCAAAACCGCGAGGATTTGAGGGGCCGCCATATTCGACGGATGCTTCTCGCAGATGAGCCGGACACATGCGTCAACCTCCGCCTGCGAAAGATCTGGCAATATGGACAATTCGATTAAACAGACTAAATCAGGGTTAACCAAGGATAAAACCAAAAGAGTAAGTCTTTCTACTCACCGCCCTTGTAGTCCTCGGTTGGGTCGTCCTTTCTGAAATACCTCCACATGGGAGGGACCCTTGTCTTCAAAGGACTAATCCGCGCGTGATGAAGTCCTTCACCACGTGCAACCGGTGAGCCCTCCGACTTCAAGTCTTTGATAGCTTGAATATAGGGGGCTATCCGATCGAGATTACTGGGAGTCGAGTCCCAGGAAGAAGATCGCTCTGCGGCCTGTCCAACGAACGAGAGGCTATCTCTGACTGGTAACTGATTGACAGCATGGGGAGGTTACTACTCCGGTAATTACTCTCATTATTGCATAATAATGAGCGACTAATTAGCCTGGAAGGACAACGTCCACTACTGCTTAGTATAAATAGGTATCTGTTAGAGATAGAGGGGGAGGCTTGGGGAAAAGAAGAAATAGAGCCTTCTTTGGAGAACAGTGAGGAAAATACTTATTCGATTGTAATCCAAAGAGCAAATACAAGATACACAGGAGTAGGGTTGTTATTCTTACCGGAGAAGGCCCGAACCTGTATAAAAATCCCCGTGTCTTCTTCGTCTGTGTGATCAATTGTGGAGACCCCCCGAATCAAATAATCTTTATGTAAGATTGGTTCTAAAACACCGACAATCATTTTGTTTAGTTTTCTCCTCATGACAGTAGTTTTTCTTCAATTGTTAATTTGATGAGTGAGAGGAGTTTTGTAGCCAAAAGGAAGTCATTTTGTTTGCACAATCATCATCATGAAAATTATGGATTCAAAGCATACAACATAACTAGCATATAACACTATTTTTATATGAAGCACAAACTAATTTTATACATTACAACATACATAAAAATTGCCTTGATCTCATATAAAAAACACCCCATTATGTTTTTAAAAAACTACGTTTGTTCTACGTGCAAAGCAGTTGGTGTGGAACCAACCAACACGCTGTAGTATGTTTTTTTTTTTGAATGAAGCATGCCTCTATAAGTGTTTTACCAAAGAAAAAGAACATCACACTTACTAAAATAATATATATATATACACATATATATACACACACACATGACTTTTTATACGAAAAACATTTTTAGGAGCACTCACTAAATTTGTAATTGTTATCGTCATTTTTATTTGCTGGGCCTATGTTCTGCATAATTGTGTTTTTTTAGTAAATTTTAATCAGCAAAGCAACATTACCAATTGTGGTTTCTATTTTTTGTTTTGCACATTTACATGAAAATATCTTTTTTTTATAATTTTGAGGATGCAAATGCTTTTTCTGAAGTCCATGGTGAAACTTGGGACATGTTATCATACCCATCACTTTTTTATATAATGTATTAATACTTTTTACTTATTTATATTATGTAATTTTTGCTATTTTTATGTAAAAATAGATGTGTGTGATTTGGTGACAAGCCCCTTTTGTGTTCTTTGTTTTATGAGAGTTTCAACTTTTTTAGTATGAGCCCCTTGTACTATTTTTGTAATACCCCAAATTACATTTAGCGAGAATACTATTCGTAGAGGGAATTTACTCAATATTCGATAGCAAATGTAATAAAGATTAGAGAGAATTTTATTCGGGAGTTGGAAATTTTATTAAATTCAAAGTTTTGGGGATCTTTGGAGTGTGGACCCCCGGCCCAAGCCCATCCATCCCTTTGGCCGGCCAGGGGTGGGCCATTAAGGGGGGAAGGTGCCCTAGGGCCCAAGGCCCAAGCCGCCCCCTTCTTCTAACCCTAGCTGCCCTTATCCCCACCCCTTGGCCGAATTTCCTCCCCTCCCTCTTGCAGCCGCCACCCCTACCCTCCTCTCCCTTGCGCCTTCCACCTCCTCCCTTGGAGCTGCCCCATCCATGGATGAGCGCCTCCCATTCCTCGATGCCGATCTCCCCGCTGCCAGCCTCTCGCGAAGGAAGGGCTGGAGCTTCGCGGACTTGCTGATCAAGAAGGGGGGATTGAGGGTCATCCTCTACAAGGATCTTCGTCGTCTTCCTGGTGCTCCAAGGGTAATGGTTCTCGGTTGTCGTTGTTGGTTAATCGTAGAGGCGAATTTGATTAGGTTTGATCGGATCATGTGCTGTCTGCTGTAATTTCAATTCTGTCCAGTTTCTTGCGTGGCCTGTTTCGTGTGCTTAGAGGCAGAATTAGGGATTTTGATCTACTAGAGTTATTTAGAAAATGTTCTTAGCTTTCGGTGGCCGCCAAGAACACTGAATTCCGACATGCGGATAAACAGTTATGTTAGTTTTCGTCTCTGTTGTCCAGAATCCTGACGAGAATAAACGGTCAAGTTGTCTTTTAAAATATGAGTGTGTTAATGGAAAATTCAGGGCTTTCACCCAACTAGGTTATTGAAGGACTTGGTCTTAGCTTGTGATATTGTTAAATAACACTCAATTCGGAGTTGTAGATTAAAAGTTATGATCGTTTTCATACTGCTGTCTTATTTGTGTAGACAGATTCTGTACTGTTGTTTCAGTTATCTGTCTGTAAATTAAATTGGCCGAATTGGGTTACCTTGTCAACTAGAGTATTGTAGATATGTCAGTTAAGAATCCATAGAAATTGGTCTCACCTCATTCCGAGTTCCAGACCAATAGATATGATTTTTACCGTTCTGCTGTCCAGTTTCGGGTTGTGCCTGAGTAGTCTGTTTTCAGATTAGAGCTAACTAGTTAATTGTGGATTGTCGGGAAGACGTTGTAGAACGTTAATGGAAGCATTTTGTTATATGTTGTATTTATCTCGGTACTTACTTCTGTAGGCGAGAGGCTTCGTTTAGGACATCTTCTTTACCTCTACCGCAGTTGGCGCTGGAAGGCAAGTACCTTGTTGTTCATATGCTTGGAGTATGATGCATGCTTGATGACTGAATTGTGTTTTTCTTATATCCATGAGAATATTCAAGGATTATGTCCATTTCTTATGTGTTATATACATGAGTATATATATGATGTCTTTCATAGTTCATACTTCAGTTCATGCATCCTCATTCATGTTTTATCCACGGGAGTGGAGAGTGAGTCCCACCATTCCAATGTGGGCAGTTTTGGACATTGTTATGTCCCATCCACGGGAGTGGATAGAAAGACCCATCAATTCCAGTATGGGCACATAAGACCCATCAATTCCAGTATGGGCAGATTGGACACCTGTATGAAACGTTCTTCATACGGGATTTGGATCCCCGCACTTTTGTTAAGGTGCGGGCTTAAGTGAACACCGACGGGTGTCTCACTAGCTATACCGGTATAAGCATGTGTGCAGTCCATCCTTGATTACATTCATTCATTTCATGTTTTTCTAAAGTGCTCATTCGAGGCAATGTTCGCATTCTTAAATGGTGATGTCCTGTTTGTATATGTGTTCTGTCTCTTTCACTGTACTTGCTGAGTCGTGGACTCACTCTTGCGTTGTTTGTTTATTTTAGGTAACCCCTGATGTTGGCTCACTTGGGAGGGAGTAGACACGCACTACTTGTTCACATCATCCAATTCATGTTCAAGATTAAATTTTAGTTCTATCTCTCATTTGTTAATGATGAACTGTAATAATTAAATTATAATTGGAGAAGGAAGGATACCTTCTCCACATTGTTGTTGATTTATTACTGCATGTGAACTTTCATTAGCAATGAACTGAAATAAATATATTAGATGGTGAAGGAAGGATACCTTCATCATGTCTTGGTTGTTTTTGATACTGCCATTAGTCGATACTCTATTTCTTATTCTTCCTCTTTGTGTAGATTGTTAGTTTAATTAGGTGACATCTTGGCTTCCGAATAGCCAGGGTGTTACAGTTGGTATCAGAGCGGGCTTTAGGTCCGTGGTAATTAAGTTATTAAAATGACACACTGTGCACAGTAGGTGGGGTTTGGGTAATCCATCGTATTCGTATTTCTAGTGGTGTGTTTCATCATGTTGAACTGTTCTTGAATTGCTTCGCACTATCATTCTTGTTGTGAATCGTGATTCGCTATGATATTCAATATCTATGAGCTAATACTATGATTGTCATGAGATGATCCTGTATATTCATAATGGAGTATTTTGGTGAAGCTTGTTGTTAACGGATGATAAGAAGTGGAGGTCGTGGTTGTTACTCTGGGATTCACCAGGTTACACCACTGTTTGCAGTACGTGGTTAGAGGAGTTTTTTTACCCCGAGTACCATAGTTCAGGTGTTAAGCATGAGTTGCTTTAGAAAGTTGTTCTCTTCCTTGATTTCTGAATTTGGCAATTCTTGTCCTGTGGTGGTTGATGAATTTCTCCTGGGTTTGTGGTTCATGATAGTTTATGGTTTTCAATAGATCCCTCTTGGTTCTCTGAAACAATTATTGCTTTTCGACTGTTGAGTTGCTTTTACTACTTGTGGTTGTTGTCAATTGGCAAGATTGATGTTTTCATGGTTACTCCTTCTTTCTCATTGAAAAGGAATGACTTATTTACTCGTTTGATAACTTGGTTAGTGAGAGTTTCCCGCTGTAAGTTCGTTTGCATGGGAAAGCTTTGGCTTTATGTGTTTCTTTTGGATTACTTCGAGCGTTGAGGTTTGAAGTCTCTCTTTTGCTGAAGTAAGGCGTTAGAATCCTTTTGTGATGACTTGCCATGCTTAAAATGAGGAGTTATAACTAAACGAATAAATTGTTATGATATGAGTTACCAAGTCGGGTTATTAGCATGGTGCAATCAATTATACTTAACTACCATCTATGAAAGTGAAATTGATTAATTTGAAATATCCTTGTATTTGATACATGTTGTATGTTAAATAAAGACTGTCCATATCTGTTCAGAACCTATAGATCTTACTTAAGAGCTAGATTTATCTATTTCCTGGTATGCTAAAATTGTTGAAACTTGTATAAAGGACCAGATGGGAGCCGGTGTATCGATTCGTGAGACCTTGTTTATAGAAAATTATGTTAGTGAATCTTTAGTCATGTTTTGAAATGATTTCTGAACAAAGGTGAAATGTGAATCTATGTTTATTTGGTTATGTGATTGCAAATGGAATTAGTACCGTATGTACACACATGATTAGTACAATCATCAATTGTTAATGAGTGCTGAAGAAGGAGTTGAGCAACGCCAACAGTTGAGTAGATGAATTTCGTAAGTAGTCTTTGATAGTGTGCATTGTGATATTGTTATTGCTTAGCATAATCTGGTTATAATAAATTTGTTTCAACCTTGTGGTTTGTATTCTCTTTGGAAATTTTTAGGATGGAGTAATAAAGTTTGATAATTCTTGGTACTAGTGTTTGTTGTCGATGTTATTAAATCGTTAAAATGTGAGAATGAGGTTAATTCTTGTAGTAATTTGATCAAACATGGTGATATTTCCTAAATGATCAAAATTAAAGTTTTGTGTTCTTAACCGTTTGGGGGTTCAGGCTTTATGTGGTAAATGAAGTTTATCGAGTATCGATATGTTGCAAAGTTATAATGGTTCTTCAGTAATGCAAGTGCTTCGATTTTGAATACTTATTCGTTCTTATCTGATATGGTTCGATATTCTCTTCTTGTGAGGCTTATGCGTTCAACTGTGGACTCCACTTATGTTCGATGAGTTCATTGCTTAATGGGTTTTTCCTTGGTCCCGTGTTCAGTGCGAGTGGTAGATGAGTTTTCTAGTTGGTGAAAGTCGTTTCCATTTGTCTTTTCTTTTGAGAAAGAATCAACCCATTCTTTTCACGTGGGTCTTTCGAAGTGTTTTCTAATTGTTGATGTGAAATTGATGTTAATACCCATAGTAATTTGATCGCCTTTGGTGATATCGTTCAGATGAGAATATTTCAAGTTTAGCTTTCATGATATTTTGGAGCTCATGAATCATCTGGTAGTTGAAATTATTTTAAATAAATTAAGGTATTGGATTGTCATGTTGCTTCTTAAGAGATTTGTGTGATTTAATTTTAAAGGCTCTTTGGTCTGAGTTGACAACTTGAGGTTGCAATCAAAGAAGATATGTTGGTTCCTTTAAGAGGAGAATAATCTACTTGTTTTTCGCGAAATCCTATAATTGGAAATGTTTCGAGTTTGGTGGCTGAGATTATTTGGATCTCATGTTTCTTGTGTAGTGGGACTATTCTGAACAAATATGACGTATTGGAGAATTTTTATTGGTTCTCAATTAGCCCTTGTGGTTTGGAATAAAGACCTTATCTTGCTCGTGGTGGCGAAGTGATGTTAGTCAAAGAATTAATTTCAGTGTTAAAGGAAAGAGTGCAGTAGGAATATTTGAGAATTTGAGTCAAGTTTTGTAACTTGTGGTTATTTGAATTGTTCATAAACTTTTGCTCTTTTCACTCAAGAGTTGTCGAGTTTCAATCGCAATGTCATTTTTCTTATTAGTGGTTATTTGCTATTCCCTTTTCGAGGGATGCGTGCCCTCCGCTGTGAATTCAACTTTTGATTTCCCAGATCTTCATTACCAAATTATTTCTTTTGGTTTCGTGCTCACTGTGAGCAGCAACATTTTCCTGTGTAGTGAAATTTATCTTTGTTCGTCTCTTTCTTTTGAGAATGGATCAACAGCTTTGTGTTGCAAAGTTTTACAAAGCGTGAGTTGTCAATTGTTTGGTGGTTGTTAAGTGATTGTAGGGGTGAGATTTTGCTACCAAGGTATTGGAGGGGTAATAGAAGATGAGTTGGTTTTGACCAAACCTCTTGGAATGTTTGACTTCGAAGTAAAACTGTATAGTGTTCGACTAAGTAGGACCTATGGTATAGTGTAGTTCCAGAACTTTGGTTCATGTTGAAATGTTGGGGATTATCAAATGTATGGAAGCATTAATCAAATTTGTAGTGTAACACAATTGGAAAGTATTGCGATGTTGTGTGAGTGATTCCTGATGATGTCAATGAGTGAGTATGTCGGAATTGTGGGGATGTTAGAGATTTAATCCGATGATTTCACTATTTGTTATAAGAGGAATTCGTTGTAGGGGTCTTGGAGGTTAAATTTGGCCTTTTCATTTTCATGCTAGACTTTTGGTCGCCCAAAGATTTGTGTGCAACGGAGATAGAAATCTAGAGTATTCTGAGTAGTGGAATGATTGTCGATAGAACCCTTCTGATGTGGTTCACGAGCGGGTGTACTGAGGATTCTGATATGTTATTCTTGAAAGTTGGAGGTGATGATGTATTTCGGTTTAAGCCTAATTTGAGGATGTTAATTGAAGAGGTTTGAGACCGTGTCGTATGCGATGAATTCGAATTCCAAGGTTGGAGAGATATTTTATTCCAAAAAGTGAAACTAAGGAAAAAGATGTCTTCTTGATTAGTGAAGCATTTTCTTTATTCTTGTTTGAGCTTTGTGCTGTTGACCAATGTCTTTCGTAAGTTGAGTTTGACTCGATTTTGGTATGTGTGGTTCTTATCGGTTCAGGAAGAATAAAGGAAGTTTTTGATTTGGGCATTTAAAATTATTCCTCCTTTGGTTTTTGTAACGTTTATTCGCAAACTGCCACTTGGAAGGTGGAAAGGTTTTCGTGATGAAATTCTGATTTCTGGATTTTACTCTTCTGTACCCAGTCGGCAACGTCTAGTTGTGATGTGAATCTTTCTTATTCAGGTGGGTTTTGCCGGTAAAAGAGTTTGCTTAAAAAGAATTCGATTGTATGTTTCTGGTTAAAGGAGGTGATCCTTGTTTTCAGTGAAGAGTTCAATTGAGAGGTGGAACACGAATTCCTTGTTCCTTGTGCATGTCGTGTGGTTCGGTATCAATGGGGAGGTTAGCCCAAGGTACGTTGGGTTGTCTTCGCTAGTTGGCGTATCGCTAGGACCGTTTCGGGTCCCTACGCGGTGAACGCAACTTTTGGTATGTTCTGGTGCCGAGTGAGTACCTAGGAGATCCAGAGTTTGATTATTCGTTAACGTCGTGGACCATCGAGTGAGATCTTACCTTCGAGTCTTGTCCGATGAGTATACCTAGAAATGTCAGGTTGAGTGTTAGGACTGACGTCGTTTTACGTTGTTGTGTTGTGGTCCTCCGTTCGAGAGAGAGGCCACCTGGGAGTTGGAGTTTCGCATGCGTGCGCGTTATCCGGATTTGTTCACTTCGGGTATGTGGTTACCATGGTTAGTCCTCAGTGGTGGTTGTTCTTTTGCGTAGAGCCGTGTGAGGATTCGAGGTCGAATCCTGTTTAAGGGGGGTGGAATGTAATACCCCAAATTACATTTAGCGAGAATACTATTCGTAGAGGGAATTTACTCAATATTCGATAGCAAATGTAATAAAGATTAGAGAGAATTTTATTCGGGAGTTGGAAATTTTATTAAATTCAAAGTTTTGGGGATCTTTGGAGTGTGGACCCCCGGCCCAAGCCCATCCATTCCTTTGGCCGGCCAGGGGTGGGCCATTAAGGGGGGAAGGTGCCCTAGGGCCCAAGGCCCAAGCCGCCCCCTCCTTCTAACCCTAGCTGCCCTTACCCCCACCCCTTGGCCGAATTTCCCCTCCCCCTCCCTCTTGCAGCCGCCACCCCTACCCCTCCCTCTCCCTTGCGCCCTTCCACCTCCTCCCTTGGAGCTGCCCCATCCATGGATGAGCGCCTCCCATTCCTCGATGCCGATCTCCCCGCTGCCGGCCTCTCGCGAAGGAAGGGCTGGAGCTTCGCGGACTTGCTGATCAAGAAGGGGGTATTGAGGGTCATCCTCTACAAGGATCTTCGTCGTCTTCCTGGTGCTCCAAGGGTAACGGTTCTCGGTTGTCGTTGTTGGTTAATCGTAGAGGCGAATTTGATTAGGTTTGATCGGATCATGTGCTGTCTGCTGTAATTTCAATTCTGTCCAATTTCTTGCGTGGCCTGTTCGTGTGCTTAGATGCAGAATTAGGGATTTTGATCTCCTAGAGTTATTTAGATAATGTTCTTAGCTTTCGGTGGCCGCCAAGAACACTGAATTCCGACATGCGGATAAACAGTTATGTTAGTTTTCGTCTCTGCTGTCCAGAATCCTGACGAGAATAAACTGTCAAGTTGTCTTTTAAAATATGAGTGTGTTAATGGAAAATTCAGGGCTTTCACCCAACTAGGTTATTGAAGGACTTGGTCTTAGCTTGTGATATTGTTAAATAACACTCAATTCGGAGTTGTAGATTAAAAGTTATGATCGTTTTCATACTGCTGTCTTATTTGTGTAGACAGATTCTGTACTGCTGTTTCAGTTATCTGTCTGTAAATTAAATTGGCCGAATTGGGTTACCTTGTCAACTAGAGTATTGTAGATATGTCAGTTAAGAATCCATAGAAATTGGTCTCACCTCATTCCGAGTTCCAGACCAATAGATATGATTTTTACCGTTCTGCTGTCCAGTTTCGGGTTGTGCCTGAGTAGTCTGTTTCAGATTAGAGCTAACTAGTTAATTGTGGATTGTCGGGAAGGCGTTGTAGAACGTTAATGGAAGCGTTTTGTTATATGTTGTATTTATTTCGGGTACTTACTTCTGTAGGCAGAGAGGCTTCGGTTTAGGGACATCTTCTTTACCTCCTACCGCAGCGCTTCGCGGAAGGCAAGTACCTTGTTGTTCATATGCTTGGAGTATGATGCATGCTTGATGACTGAATTGTGTTTTTCTTATATCCATGAGAATATTCAAGGATTATGTCCATTTCTTATGTGTTATATACATGAGTATATATATGATGTCTTTCATAGTTCATACTTCAGTTCATGCATCCTCATTCATGTTTTATCCACGGGAGTGGAGAGTGAGTCCCACCATTCCAATGTGGGCAGTTTTGGACATTGTTATGTCCCGTCCACGGGAGTGGATAGAAAGACCCATCAATTCCAGTATGGGCACGTAAGACCCATCAATTCCAGTATGGGCAGATTGGACACCTGTATGAAACGTTCTTCATACGGGATTTGGATCCCCGCACTTTTGTTAAGGTGCGGGCTTAAGTGAACATCGACGGGTGTGTCACTAGCTATACCGGTATAAGCATGTGTGCAGTCCATCCTTGATTACATTCATTCATTTCATGTTTTTCTAAAGTGCTCATTCGAGGCAATGCTCGCATTCTTAAATGGTGATGTCTTGTTTGTATATGTGTTCTGTCTCTTTCACTGTACTTGCTGAGTCGTGGACTCACTCTTGCGTTGTTTGTTTATTTTAGGTAACCCCTGATGTTGGCTCACTTGGGAGGGAGTAGACACGCACTACTTGTTCACATCATCCAATTCATGTTCAAGATTAAATTTTAGTTCTATCTCTCATTTGTTAATGATGAACTGTAATAATTAAATTATAATTGGAGAAGGAAGGATACCTTCTCCACATTGTTGTTGATTTATTACTGCATGTGAACTTTCATTAGCAATGAACTGAAATAAATATATTAGATGGTGAAGGAAGGATACCTTCATCATGTCTTGGTTGTTTTTGATACTGCCATTAGTCGATACTCTATTTCTTATTCTTCCTCTTTGTGTAGATTGTTAGTTTAATTAGGTGACATCTTGGCTTCCGAATAGCCAGGGTGTTACAGTTTTTTCATGTTTTTTTTTAAAAAAAATTGAGTGTCCTCCAGTTTTGTAGTGATGAAGAAATTTAGTTTTTTTTTATGACAGTAGTGTGAAAAAATGGGGGCCAGTTGAGAGCTATGAACCAACAGTTCAACAAACTAATATCAATGCAACGAATTAGCAGTACATTGGGTAATTTCATTTTGTTATTTTTTATTAGCAATGCAAATGCTATGAAATGCTTACTAGGGGGTAGTAATGACCCGCGTGCTCGTGGTGAGCTCCTAGGTGTTCATATTTTTCTTGTTAGGTTTGCATTGTTATAGTGTAGGTACAGGAAGATTATTTTTGGTGAGGGTGTAAACCCTGTGCTAGTGCTAGTGATTTGGAATAGTTTGATGTGTCCCTGATCCAATAACATAACGATTTATGGTTGAATTTTTTGACTGTGTGTATCGGACATACTTTTCGTCTTGTTGGTCTGCGTTTGGTTGAGACTTAGATATTCTATGGCTATTTGATTGTTGCAAGGCCGTATGAGATTGTGGGTTACTTTTGCTTCTGGAACTTTCTAAGGTCATGTTAGATTGTTGTTGCGATATGACTCATTCAGCAATTGTATTTTTTGTTGAGCTGTGATTTGGTTCATTTAACTGCAATTGTTTGTGATTTTTCTGTAATAGCTTATGTGTTTAGTCACTCAATGATGCTCATTTTGAGGATGCAGTAGATGCAACAGTGTTATGGGGATCTTTGCAAACTTATTGCTGGACTAGATTTATTTTGTTTGTCAAGTAGTTTTACTGTAGTAGTTTTAATTGAATGGTTGCTGCCATATGGAATTATAGGTGTCTTTCTGCTTCCATCCCAAGACTGACACGATTTATTTTGTTTGTCATGTAGTTTTACTATAGTAGTTTTAATTGAATGGTTGTTGCCATATGGAATTATAGGTGCCTTTCTGCTTCCATCCCAGGACTGACACTGGCGATACTTCTGAAGTGTGATAATATGTAGGTATTTTGAAGGCATGCTACTAATATAGGTTGTTTTATATTCTTTTTATGAATGTTTTAAGGCTTCAAGGTCCCTAGATGTTCAATCTATTGTTTTCATGGAGAAATCATACTATTAGGAACAATGTGGTGTTAGTGTGTTGAATTTTTGTCAATAAGTGACCCCTTTTGTTGTATGTTTGCAAAGTGCTTGCACCATGTTCTGTGATTATTTTTTAAAGAGATAGTATCGGTGCTGCACAATTTTGTTGTGAATCTGTTGAACCCATCATGAGTTAACTTAGTTTGATCCACTTTTTGTTGCTGTTGGGGAACACCACTAGTTATGAGTCTGCAATTAGGTGATAGAATTGCAGTTCAGGAAGGCTGAGGAAATTTCTAATATATATGCTAATTTTTGTCTTACTGTTTTGTGCCTGGTTTGTCTTCTAGCTTCTAAAATAGTGCTGAAAAATGGCTGCACAACTGCGCTACAAAACCCTATTGATCCACATAAGCATGTTTTACATATGGAATCATGGAAGTGAATGTTGTTACCTTAGTAGCAGGTTTATACTTTGCACTGCTATCACTTGTTGTCCTTGTTCAATTGGCAATGAAGCACTAGCTTCATTGAAAACATAAATTTAATTATGACAACTTGAAATGAGACACCGTACGTGATACCTGTACAGCGATACCTATGTTCTACTTATGTAATGTATTAATACTTTTTACTTATATTGCATTATATAGTTTTTTCTATATTTTTTTTGTAAAAAATAGATGTGTGTAATTTGGTGACAAGCCCCTTTTCTGTTCTTTGTTTCATGAGAGATTTGACTTTTCACGTATGAGCCCCTTGTACTGTTTTTCATGTTTTTTTTTTTTGAAATTGAGTATCCTCCAATACCATTTTTTTAAAAAAATGAAGCACACGGTTATAAGTGTTGTATTAAGAAAGAAACACGTCATACCCATACCCTATTTCTATCCTTTTGTTTCGTTGATTGCGCCACATGGGTGTTTTGGTTATATCTGTGTAATTTTCAATAAGCTTTTTTTTTACTTCAGGAATAACGTACATACCCTTTTTTTCATAATACAGATGATAAGACACCGTAGGACAACCCAAGATGCATCCGTAGAGTCAAGCTCCGATGGTGATAAGAGTTACACAAGTAGCAATTATAACGCAGGTAGTGATGATGACGTGTATTCCGGGGATGGCTACAGCGAGGAGCTGTCCTCGTCCGATCTGGAATTTGATCCAAAAGAGTTGAAAGCTGTAAGTTTTTGTTTTTTTATATTTCTAATGACCTATTTTTTGATTTGTCATTTGTTGTTTTCAGCATCTGTTTTCTGTTTTTTGTTTATACATGTATACGCTAATTTGTTTTGTAGCTTCTTATATCTCTAAAAAGGAAATGCGATCATTGTGCAACATCAAAAAGAAGGGCAAATGTATTTTTTGTTTGTATTTTCATCATTTTTTGTGTATGAGTTCTATGCATGTTGGGAGCAGAACCATTTGTTTTTTATTTTTGATTTAACATCGAGATATATGCGTTTGGAGAGATGGAATTATCAATGAGTTCTGGGGGGAGAGGGTGAGTTCTATGCATGTTTTTTAGTTATATGCATGTTTTTTTGATCTGGTAAACATGTACCTACTACTGGCTTTAGGAAATCCAAAGTACTCATTTTCCACTAATGGGGGTGTTCATGTAACTTGGCGCGTGTGTCATTTTATCTCTTTTGTGTTTTCCCCCTTTTTAACTATTTTTTTCTTACCCTTTTCCCTATTCAACAGAAAGCTAGACATGAAAGAGAGAAGAATGCATTCACCCGTTTCTTAGCTGGGATGTTTGCTAATGTCATTTCTTGATTGAGCACACAGCAACAACCAGTGATAGAGAAGTATGGTTTTGGGAGTTTAGTCCATTTCAGAAATTGTTTTGTCCCTAGGGACTTTGTTCAGTAGATTGCTCGGCACGTACATGTATCTT
The DNA here is from genome assembly GCA_036346255.1 of Ampelocalamus luodianensis. Lineage (NCBI taxonomy): Eukaryota > Viridiplantae > Streptophyta > Magnoliopsida > Poales > Poaceae > Ampelocalamus > Ampelocalamus luodianensis. The sequence continues at coordinate 28,355,883 of CM070625.1, forward strand.
CATCTGATATTGTTGTGGGTAGGAAAATAATACCACTGAGTAGCAAGTCAGTATCAAAAGTTTTAGGCTTGCCAGTTGGAGGTAAAGTTGTCAAGTCAGAGCTAGAGTCTAGGAAGAATTTTATCTTGAGGCAATTTGGTGTATCAACTTTACCTAGCATCTGCAGAAAAGTTTAGTGACATCAATGCATACAAGCTTAACGAGGACATGATAGTCAGATGCTTCATGATCGTTGCTATTTCTTCATTTTGTGTCCAAATTCATGTGTTTTACCTTAGCCCAAAGTTTCTGACCCCACTTCAAGATGTTGAAACAACCAAGGATTGGGACTGGTCTCGGTGCGTGCTTGATTTTCCGTTTTATCACATCAACAAATTTGTTTATTGTTCTCAATATTTCTTACATTTTTTCTTCAGAGATCATGATTTGTACAACATTTTTTACCTGAGCAAAATACACAAATTCCAGCTGACAATTTGGATTTTGAAGAACCAACACCTCTGTCAGCAGTTGGTCCAGATGGGAATGTCATTGACCTGGTACTTATTCTTTTTTCTTTCCTTTCCTTTTTTGTATATGGGAAGGACATTTTTTTGTCTTATTTTGTCTGTATGAATTTTTTTTTGCTATCTCCTTTGCTGTTTTTTTTTGTTAGTGTTTATCGCCCGACGTCATCATACTGCCCAATAAGACAAATGAGAAGGAATGCCACCATACTTTCAACCAAGTTATTGAGTTGTACAATAGCAGGCAGTTTGATTAGAAAAATTCAGATAACTCACACTTTGATATTGACATAAAAGGACCCACGGGAACGCATAGTTACAATGAAGCTATTTACCCAACTCCAACTGAAATGCCACAAATTTGATTAAACATAGTTACACGAATTATATCGGACGAACCTTAATACAATATGATCTACGATAAGGTCCATATTACTAACAACCAACTCGTATCTCTATACGACTAGTTCATATTTAGTCTCGATCAGTTCGTAACTCCTTACGAGCAGGTTTCGACCACTTAGTGATTTTGTTCGACCAGTCTACGACCAGCTCATATCTCCATACAACTAGTCCATATCTGATCGAACTGAACGACCTTCTCGTGTATTATCTCTTTGCCTCACGATATCTAGTTGAACTCTAGGTGAGATATTATGTCATCCATGGACTATTCAATACTTTCTCAATCTAGTGTCGGATAACTTCATGTGGTCGAACTCTTCGACCACCAATGGCATGGCCATGCACATTCTTTATCCGACCACATCGAGGGGTCCAGAGATATCTCTCCTGTTATGTTAGGAGAGGCAAATCCCATATCCGACCAGTTATAATGTTAGTGTCGCTCGATCTTCCGAAAGATACTGATATGTCGATTATGGAGAACACAACGTTGATGATCCAAAAGCTCTGACCCGAACAAATCGAATCCCTCGCAATCACTACACCACCGCTCCGTTGGTTATCAACCGTGCCGAACGTGGTTGACCTCGCCAATAAGGCAATCCATGACCAGTGAAACGTGGTCATTAATCAATACATGTGCTAGTTGATGAGTCACTAGTGTTCCGTCCATTGACATCTAACCAGGAATACATTTAGAACGACATCATATAAATTAAAGAGCTTTACCAACAAGTCACATACTTGTTGATCTATATAACTGATGATTCATTCAAGGAACGGAATAACATTTATTTAATAACTCATAAACATAGACATGATACAATCATCTATATGATTGTCTTTAGGCATATCACCAGCAGCATCGCCTAGAGGAAGGGCTACAGTGGTTGTGAGGCAAGGGGGAGGAGGCACAGGGTGTGGCGACTTGGAGAGGGTGGCGTAGGGGGCTGGGGCAGCTAGGTCAAGGCTGCTGCCCCCCTCCCCCCACTTGGGCCCTATGGCCGATCCCTCATGGGCCAGTTGTCGTGGGCCGAAAGCCCACGTTCCTCTCCCCTTCTCAAGAAATTCAGAGAAAGCACCTCTAAACTCCTAAAATTATCTTTAATCCTTTTAGGTCCTCTACTAATAAACAGAATATTACAAGTAGTTCATTTAAACCTTTCTCTTTTTTATTTTTTAATTCAGATTTCAAGTTTTACTGATGGTTGTCATTATGATGATGTACTAATATTAATTTACCAGAATATAAGGCTTGGATATATAGCATAATGTTTTGCTCTTGCAATACCATAGTTCAATGCTTCTCTCGGGTGGTGCTGGTGCCTGCACACTAGTGGGTTTGCTCGTCTCGGGTGGTGCTGCTTGACACGCCCTACTCACGGAGGGGGCAGCAGACCAAAAAAAAGTAGGTGGGGCTGTCTTGGCTTGCCCCGGCATCGATCTCGATGTAGACGTACTTCCAAAGTTGCTCCTAGTCCTTTGTTGTCTTCCCTGCAATTCTTTTTCTGCCAAACAAGCAAGCTGGAACAACCTATTGATACTATTATACTCCTTGTAATCAACTATGTCTTGAATTTCATGCCTTAAGCCCCCATAAAAGCGAGCCATCTTATCCTCCTCATCCTCAACAACATTACAACGCAACATGCCTATTTGTAATTCTTGGTAATATTCTTTGATAGATCTATTACCTTGGTCTAAGCGTTGCAATTTCTTACGCATATCATGTTTAAAAGTAGGAGAAACAAATCTAGCATGCATAGCTACCTTCAATCTATCCCATGTATCAGGTGTTAAGCCAGAATTAACTACTTGATTCCACCAAATGATAGCAAAATCTTTAAATTCACTTGTAGTTTGTCTGACTATATGCACTTCAGGAACTAGATGGGCATTAAATTTTTGTTCAACTGTCATCTCCCAATCTAGATAAATTTCAGCATCATAAACACCAGTAAAAGATGGTATGGTAAATTTAACTTTAGCAAATAGGTCATCATTAACATGAGCATTGTGGTGCTGAAAATTATTACCTCCCATATCGTGACGGTTGTATTGTAGGTGGTGTCGTAGACGTGCATCTTTAGCATCATGGTTTCGCCTCTCATTATCATCTCCCACCTCAAGATCTTGGGCTGCATCATGTTCATACTCGCGTCCATTTTTTGGTGGCTGATTAACCATTCTTTCAAGGCGTGTGGTGAGCGCTGCAATACTATCGTTGATTGAGCGCTGCAATGTAATCGTAGTAGCCTCTAGCTTTCTGTCGATATCCTCATTAATGGCAGTGAGTTGTTCATCCAAAAGCATTATGAGTTCTCCCTTTAGTACACACTCTTTCTCAATAGATGAGTCGCCTGTCATGGTTAGTAGAAAGCAAAAGACAACACAAAGGTATTATCCCTATCAACTACTAGGTGATGGAAGGTGGAATCACATACTCTTAAGCATCTTACCACACTCTTACAAGTGTTCTTACCAAAGCAAGTAGTAGGTGGTATAGCCTGTCGAGCGTGGGTACGATCGCAAGAGGGACTTATTCTGATCAAGAGTAGGTGGAGCTCGGAAGGCACAATATGGTAGCAAAAGGATCAGCAATAATCAAATCAGTAAATGCAAGTTGAAATATTGTTCAAAGTACTCGTCAAAGTTGCTGATTCTAGAATAATCACAGCTAGCTAATCAAAGCCCTATGCAAAGAAGTGTATGTACGCACACGCAACGATCAATGTGACTTGATGTAAGCAAAGGAGAACCTCACAACAAGTGCTAGGAGAGACGCTAGCCCACTACTCAAACTTCTTTCTAAGGGCACAAGATTATTCGTGCGATGTAGAGCACAAAACAACGATATCGGTAAAAACGCGAACAACCCTCTAGATTGAGCAGAAACAACAGCTAGTCTCAAACGATGAAAAGGTAAAGTTTTATATGGCTTATATATACTTGTTTTAAAGGTTTCTATGAGATCTACAACTTTCTCAACTAGACCAACCCCAAACTCCGAAGGGGAGACCGAAGGAATCGCCAAAAACAGAAAACCAAAAACCTGCGTCATGATTTTGGGGATAAAGATGGCCGATTTTGGGGGTCTTAGAGGGTGACAGGCACTTTGTGTGTTGGATTTTCAGATGCATGTCGTCGTTAGCTTCGAAATGAGCACAAGAAGGTCGAATTCCGACTCCGTATGTAAGAGTTATGTCCATTTTACTGAAGGTGTGTCGGAAACGGACTCGCCTCGAATCGAAATTGCTGCAACTTTTGATTCCTTTGGCCAAATGTGCTCAATTTTTTTGTGGAAGCTTGTGGATGTATTAAGAAGGGCTCCACCAAATTTCACTAGATTTGGCGAAGGTTTGTTAGCTTTTCAAATTTCGGACAGAGGGGACACTCTTTGCTGTTTTTTTTCTTCTTTCTCTCCTTTTCTGTTTTTTTTTGCTTCTATTTTTTTTTTTTCTGTCAAACACTGAAATCAAACTCTCTCTTTTTTTCCTCTGATTCGAAACCCTATTTTTTTCTTCTCTTGCACAAAACCGAGACAAGCGAGAGGCGCGACAGGGGATGGCAGGGGTTGTCGCGGTAGTAAGCTGTGGAGGCAGTGGCGGAGGATGGCAGCGCCTGGGTTGGCCATGGCAAGGGGTGGCCACGGCAAGGGTTGGCAACGGATGGGGTGGCAGAGGATGGGTGGCTGCGGCAAGGATGGTGGCACGGCAGGAAGGTGGTTGCTCCAATGAATAAGAACACACAACGACGAAGCTATGCAAAAGAACACGAGATGCAACTAGACAATGACGAACTAGATTCTGACTAAACTAGCAATCAGCAACTTGAACACGACAATGTAACCAATGATTCAATGAACAAAAACTGAAAAGAAAAATTGCAATGGCTCAACGAGTGATGGGACAACGGAAGAACACGACGAACAAATTATTTTTGTGGGGCTAATTTTCTGGAGTTTTTAGGACGATGAACATAAACTAATCTAAAAGGGACAAATTGTGATTACCTAACGGGCAACCTTTGCTCTGATACCACCTAATTTGAGTGTGGCCCGATCTTCGAAAGGTACTGATACGTCGATTGTGGAGAACACGACGTTGATAATCCAAAGGCTCTGACCCGAATAGATCGAACCCCTCGCAATCACTATACCACTGCTCCGTTGGTTATCAATCGTGCTAAACACGGTTGACCTCGCCAAGAAGGCTATCTCCTACAAGCGAATCGAGAACACAAGCAAGAGAGTAGAAGATGCAATCTTTATTGCGAATAAAAATGAAGCTCACAAAGTTGGGGTTTCTCAAACCGAACACGGCGAAACTGCTATGCAGAATAATCTAAAAGAAAAACTCAAATTGGACTGAAGGGCGACGGCTCCTATATGAGGAGGGCGCCCAGGAGTGGAAACCCTAGGGCGGGGTATTGTTCACGTGGACAGTACGGACTCCCCCCCCCCCCCGGGGTTGTTGTCCCACATTTGGCCCATATGGGCCAAGTCAGCCCATGGAACTTGGATACAAGCCTTGTAGGCTAAAGAAAAGATGACGTAGCACCAAGTAAAGGGTGGCCAAAACTCTTTGAGTTGGATGCCACAAATTCTTCATCTCCTTTGGCCATTGTCATTGTCTTCTCCTTCCTTGATGCACATCAACTCCTTGCTGTCCGGTCCTAGATTCCTAAGCACAAGCAAATCATCTCCATTAGGCAGTATCATAGAGTTCTTAAATGATACACTCAGCCCTAGAAATGAATTTACTTGATAATTTAGTTGATGAGCATGTGCCCGAGTAATTGGACCTTGCACGTCATTCATGGCAGTAGCAAGACGAGTGTTCTTATCACTAGAAGTGATGTCCTCATCAAGTTACATCCCTCCGCATGTTTTATAGCATACCCGAAGGCTACCTTTATAACTATCCAGTTGCGGAGTAGCGTTTGGCAACCCATAAGAGTGCTATTACACATGTAGAGAACCATGCTGATCTTAGGTCTAAGGATTATACATCATCATTGCTTGAGACCAACTAATGACACATAGAATCATAACAATCTCAATAGTGTCTCAAGGTGGGTCTATCCAACACCATGTTCTCTAACATATGTTCACATTATTGATTCGATATCCCTATATCCATGACCAGTGAAACATGGTCACCAATCAATACATGTGCTAGTCGAGAGTCACTGGTGTTCCGGCTAGTGACATCCGACCAGGAATACATTTAGAACGACATCATATAAATTAAAGAGCTTCACCAACAAGTCACATACTTGTTGATCTATATAACTGATGATTCATTCAAGGAACAGAACAACATTCATTCAATAACTCATAAACATAGACGTGATACAATTATCTCTATGATTGCCTTTAGGGCATATCACCAGCAACATCGCCTGAAGGAAGGGTTGTAGGGGCTGTGAGGCGAGGGGGAGGAGGCACAGGGGTGTGGTGGCTTGGAGGGGGGTGGCGCAGGGGGCTGGGGCAGCTAGGTCAAGGCTGCTGCCCCCCTCCCCCCACTTGGGCCCTATGGCCGATCCCTCATGGGCCAGTTGCCGTGGGCCAAAAGCCCACGTTCCTCTCCCCTTCTCAAGAAATTCAGAGAAAGCACCTCTAAACTCCTAAAATTATCTCTAATCCTTTTAGGTCCTCTACTAATAAACAAAATATTACAAGTAGTTCATTTAAACCTCTCTTTTTATTTTTTTAATTCAGATTTCAAGTTTTACTTATGGTTGTCATTATGATGATGTACTAATATTAATTTACCAGAATATAAGGCTCGGGTCTATAGCATAATGTTTTGCTCTTGCAATACCATAGTTCAATGCTTCTAAAGCAAGATCCATGTATATTTGTGTTCTCTACATTAATTTTTTAAATTTGCAAACATATAGGTCTCGTGCGGTCCTGTCTGTTTGAAGCATTGTATTGTTCATGTTTTTTTAATGTATGTATTTTATCTTGCTTTAGTGATTTGGCTGCATTTTTTTGTGATTGCATTTTTTGTGTTGTTTGTGTCAAGCATCAACTAGTGATTTATGTATCAACTATACTATTTAGTGTCATTTTGTTTCAGTTTCCTGTTAATTGTAGTGTGCAACTTTAGTATGAATCATTTCCATTTCTAAGTTTTTTTATTGATTATGTACTTATTTGTCATTGTAAGTATAAGTATTTCTTTCCTTATTTTGGGTTTTAGTTTGGTATTTGGTCTATGGCAGGTGAGTCTTCTGTTCTGAAAAAACTACTTATGTTTCATATAGAACTACTTATAGTACTGGCTTTTTCAATGTTTCATATCCCAGCAAACTTTAGTTAATTAGCCTTCCACACTCCCCACAAATTCGAGTTGTGCTATTAAGTAATTTTTCATCTTTTCTCAAAAAAATGCACTCGAATGTGCAAAAGCTCAAGTAGAAAAAATTTAGGTCAAAGAAGGAAATGCATCAAAGAGTATGTTACCCCATTTTGAACTCTCTCTCTCTCTCTCTCTCTCTCTCTCTCTCTCTCTCTCATGAGAATAGACTTTTGAACTCTCTCACATGATAATAGGATTGCAGGGGTTGCTGCATACGCACGACCTTAAGGCTCAAAACTCTCTCTCATTTTGAACTTTATTTCCATTTTTGTGAAAAGTAGAAACCGGGCCAGTGATTACAACCAGGAAAAAGAAATGCATTTATTATGTTAAAGACCAAACCAAGCATTTGTTGGAACAGTGCAAAGTAGAAACCGGGCGAGTTATTACAACTGGGAAAAAGAAATGGAGAGGTCATGACCAAATCAGCATTTGTTGGAACAGTGGAAGATTCATAACAATTTTGTCGTAGACTCGTAAAAGTCGTACTTCTCTACAGCCATGAATCACTGCTTCTAGATTTGTAGACCACTTTTGTGTGGCTAATATAACTTCTCATCTCTAGTCGGTTGACAAATCACAACGTTGGACCAAGCTGTTCCGACAAATGCATTTTTTGTGATTTCATTTTATTTTTTGTTGTTTGTGTCAAGCATCAACTAGTGATTTATGCATCAGCTACATTATTTAGTGCCATTTTGTTTCAGTTTCCTGTTAATTGTAGTGTGCAACTTTATTATGAATAATTTCCATTTCTAAGTTTTTTTATTTATTATGTACTTCTTTGTGATTGTAAGTATAAGTATTTCTTTCCTTATTTTGGGTTTTAGTTTGGTATTTGGTCGATGGTAAATGAGTCTTCTGTTCTGAAAAAACTACTTATGTTTCATATAGAACTACTTATAGTACTGGCTTTTCCAATGTTTCATATCCCAGCAAACTTCAGTTAATTAACCTTCCACACTCCCCACAAATCCAAATTGTTTTATTAAATAATTTTTCATCTTTTCTCGGAAAAACTTCACTCGAATGTGCAAAAGCACGTGTAGGAAAAAAATTAGGTCAAAGAAGGAATTGGATCAAAGAATATGTTCTCTCCTGTTTTGAGCCTTAAGGTCATGCGTAGGCAGCAGCCCCTGCAATCCTATTCTCATCGGAGAGAGAGTTCAAAATGGATGGAGGAAGAGATGGGAAGTTATTTATTAGTACAACTGGGATTTATTAGGGATTGTGGAAGATTGATTAGCTAGAATATGTGGGGATATGGACTATTGGAAAGGTTGGTGCTAATTTTATGTTATTTTTTTAGTTGTTTTCTGTGCTTGTATGTACAGTAGTTTTCTGTGTTGTGTGATGCTATGCATATGAGTGCTCACGGCTTGTTTTGATGATTATTTGGGAATGCAATCATTTTTGCAATCCGGGGTGCCTATATGGTAGGCTGGGAGGCTTTTTGGGGACATGTATTGCTTCATTTATTAATGTCAATATAGATTGTTCACTAGCAGTCACTTGCATTTAATTCAGATTTCAAGTTGTACTGATATGGTTGTCATTATGATGATGTACTAATGTTAATTTACCATAATATAACGCTTGAATCAATAGCTTAATATTTTCTTGCTTTGTTTCACATGTTTTGCCTGATCATTTTAGGGGATGATGAGTGTATCCATTCTTTCAAATTTACTACGATTAACACATTTATCATTTTCTTTTGTGTTTATCATTTTGGAGATTATTTTGTCAAAACTTGTTTGCTTTCTGTATCTCTGCCACTCTAATACTCAGTTCAGGTTTATTGTCTTATTCCTAGTGTATTTTCAGTATTGGATAACAATATACGGTGTTCTTACTTTTTATGCTATGTGGATAATACTTTCCCCTCAAATCAGTGGATAAAGATTGTGTTGGATGTTGGTTCTTAACCGTTTATGTTGATGTTATATGTTATTCTACTATTTTGGGTTTTTAGTACTCACCACTACTGAACTGATATTTCTGTACTGTTCTTGTAATTGGTGAGTTGCCCTTCTCTTTTACCACATGGAATTCCAAGTTGGGAGTTTGGAATTATGGAGCAAGATCTTTCAAAAAAATACTGAGCAGAGTATTTTCATCTTCTTCATACAGAATTTTATTCATGCAGGGAATCGATGATCAAATTTGCTGCACAATGTCTTGATCATGAGTTTGAAAAAACATATGCATCTTAGGTCTTATTTAATTCATTTTTGATTTGTAGTAAGGTTGGAAAAGGAATATATTGTACAATCTATGCACAAGGATTATTACCACATGGAATTCCAAGTTGGGTGCTTAAATTGTATTACTTTTTGCCGGTGTTTTAGAACCGATCTTACGTAAAGATTATTTGATTCGGGGGGTCTCCACAATTGATCACGCAGACGAGAGAGACACGGGGATTTTTATACAGGTTCGGGCCTTCTCGGGTGAGAATAATAACCCTACTCCTGTGTATCTTGTATTGGGTATCTGGATTACAATTATCCGAGGGTCTTACTAACTGTTCCTCCCAGAAAAAGCCCCTCTCTCTTTGTATCTAAAAGACACTTATTTATACTAAACAGTGGTGGTCGTTGTCGTTCCAGGCTAATTAGTCGCCCATTATAGCATAATAATGAGAGTAATTACCGGAGTAGTAACCTCCCCATGCTGTCAAACAGTTATCAATCAGAGATAGTGGGAATTATCTGTAGTTATGTCAGGCATAACTACGTATTTTGACTACTTAGATTCCCACTATTAAATGGGCCTTCTGACGAGTGGACCAAGTTAGTCGTGAGGAAGTCGTAGCAGAATTGGTCATAGAAAAACCTACGACTAGGGGGGTAGTCGTAGAAAAGCTTACGACTGGGTACTGATCGTAGAAGGACTTACGATCAGACGTAATCGTAGCAGGACTTACGATTACACTATAGTCGTAGAAATGCTTACGACTAGGGGGTAGTCGTAGAAGAACTTACGACTACCTGACTTGCCCTTCCCTTTTAATATTAAGGGGTATACCATGTGACGTCATATTACATGATTATGGAATAATAAAATGAGGATTATTGGATCCTCGTCACTATTGTTTCTATCATTATTTGTTTGTTTCAAGCAGCTCAAATCATTTATCTGGAAAACAATAGTTATCTTAAATCATTATACTAAACCATACACATGCCATTCAGTAATAATTTCATTTTTTTCCAAGTGGATGTTTGTTCTAAAGATGAGTTCTACTTATAGTTAAATTTCACAAAATTTCCATGTATAATTTTATTGTAATAAACTAAATATCAGTATGTAATTCTATTTTCCATGCAATATACCTCAATTCGTAGGCTTGGAAAATTTCCATGTATATTTTTTTTATTACAAGAGAATTGTCATACCATGACTGCACAACAGTTAAATTTTGTCAACAATTACCTAACACATGTGATTCCGTAATAATTTTTTTAATCAATATAGACAAATGTTACATAAGCAAAATATTCTAAGTTGGTCTTTGTTCTGTAGACCAGTTCTACTTATAGTTAATTTTTCACAAAATTTACATGTATTATTTTTTGTAATAAAGTACTTATCATTATGTAATTCAGTTTCCAAGAAATATACCTCAATCCCCAACCTTAAAATTTGTGTATACTCTTCCTTTGTTCTGCTTGTTGTCAATATCATCGAGTTCTGCATGAATTGGTAATTCAAGTAAATTGTTGATCCAATGCGGTTGGACCTAACAATATTTCACCTCTTTTTTATACCTCAACTAGGTGAAGCATTCAAAAGACCTATGTAGCTTGCGATTCCATGCTGTGAACCAAAATTTAAAGTTAGTCATATATCATTATGTTCTTGGAATGTTTTATTTTTGAAGTTTAAAAATATGTACCTGGTATTCTTTGAGGGTTGCATCATTGCAATTAATGATTCGTTGCAATAGATTTGTGTAGCTACTCTCTCCTACCTGCGAGAAAAGAATATATTATTATTTCTATCATTTTCTCTTTTTGTTCGTTGCTATTAATTATTATTTATTCATACACTTAACAAACACTTACACTGCCTACCAGTAAGTGGTTCTTTGTGTCATTTGAACTACATTCACCTTGGTTTTGAACCTGATTCTGCAAATAATAGCTCATGCTTTCCTATCAACAATTTAAGGAAAGTAGTTATATGCACTTTTTTATGCTTTTCTTGTGAATCTACAAAGAAATGCTCAATGTCATTAAATTGAGGAACTTACTATTCTTGGATCATCATTCATCATTCTGAACTCATCACAAAAGTAGCTTGTTTCATTTGAAGATTGCATAATATATGTCAGTTGCACCATCAAAACAATGAAATCACTGTTTTGTCATAATGAAAGTAGTCTATGTAAGTGTTTTTTGCAGTTTTGCATACCTTCTTTTCTTTGGAATTCATTGACTTGTGCTTGTCCAACATTGTTCTGCATGCTGAAAATGAAGAGTATTAGTATGTGATCATGATTGCCTTTTTTTATTTCATTCTCTAATATATGGCTGACCTCTCATTAGAGTGGGTTTGGTTCATCATTATCATTATGTATAATTTCTCAATAAAAAAGGATAAGATAATTAGTTAGTTCTAGGCTTTTTTCATATTATAGTTTTTTTACATCTAAATTTACCTTTTTTTTTACAAAATTACTATTTATGTAATTTATAATTCTTGGGAATGTAATTTTTGTAATTCTTATTTTTTTTAATGTCATATTCATGTTCTAAGTACAAACTCATGCATACAGAGCCATATCATATTGGTTTAGTAGATGATTTAGTTATCCTGAGAACTCAGATCTACATTGTTATCTATCGTGAGATTGGAGTAATTTAGTAGATGCTCTTGTTGGTCTTTTTTATTTCAATTTCATTGACTCCATATCTTCATCTCCGGCTTCATTTACTCTTTTTTTTTCTTTTGCATCTCCCTTCTTTGTTTCAGTGCTAAATCTTCAATTCTAGTGGGACAAGATGCACTGCACGCAGTCAACTAGATATGCACTACAGGTAGGGGTGAAAACGGATCGGATACGGACGGATAATGGCTCTGCCATATTTGTTTTCATATTTTTTTTCCCAGATCCGAATACGAATACGGAGCGAATACGAATTGAAACGAATACGGTCACAGATATTTTTCGGAACATGTAAACCCCTTAAATTGTATGCCACAAATTAACGAAAACATATAACTAATTTATTTGATGTAAACATTAATGAATTGTTCATATTTTTAGCAACCACACATAACAATGGCACTAGCAATTTGCATTAACTAGTTCATCACAAACATAACACTTAGTTTACCATATTTAGCTCATAAGTCATAACTCACAAAGTCATCACGCATTCACACTTAGTTTATCACATACATAAAACTTTGTTCACACTAACATCGATTAGACTGGATGATTAATCTATGCGCAAATAACTGTAACATCCCAAAGTATGTTACCAAAAATAAAATTAATAAATTTATTATTTTATTGGATTTTCTGAGATTTAAAAGAGTTTTCTTGGTTAAAAAGGAAAAATAATAATATAAAGTCAATTATTTAATTTCCTAGTTTTTAATATAAAATAAAATAAAATATATTGAGTTTTCTGGGATTTTATTGGATTTAAAGTGAAAAAGAAAATTTTAATTAATTTATTGATTTTTCTGGATTTTAAAAAGGTTTTTCCTATTTTCAGAAATTTAAAGTAATTTATATACAAAAAATAAAAACCAACTTTAAGTTGGAATTAATTTTATTAAGTTAAAAATAATTCAAGGAATTTCTATGATTTTTGAACTCTATTTACTATTTTCTAAAAGACTATTTGATTTGTTGCATTTTTGAAATTCGAAAATCAATTAAAATCTCCTTTTATCTTTTGGGCTGAAATCCTCTTTTGGGCCAAAATCCGGATATCTGGACTCCGTCTTATCCGAATAATCCGTATTCGTTTTTGGATCCGCCGGATAGCATGCCTACCGTATTCGTTTCTGTTTTCGGTTAAAAAAATGAATTTGTTTCCGATCCGAAAATCATCCGAGAAAAATCCGATCCGAGGCATTCCGAATCCGTTTTCGTCCAGATCAGTCGGAAACTATCTGATCCGTTTTCACCCCTAAATGCAAGCAGTCAACTAGTTATACACTATTGGAAGGAAGAGATTAATTGTTTGCACTGCAGGCAGTCAGCTAGTTATGCATTGCCGGCAGCAGGACAAGCACAACTCTAGTGGGACAAGATGCACTGCAGGCAGTCAACTGGTTATGCACTATTGGAAGGAACAGATTAATTGTTCCAGCATTAAAATCTTCGAAAACCAAGAACCATGGAAAAAAGTTGTTTTGTTGGAGCACCAAAGATGATTTTGCAGGAGGACAACAAATTACCGCACAAGAGAACTGACAACAACCTGTTGCATTGTCATGAAAGAACAATTTTCAGCAACTTTAGGTTTTTAAACCATACGTTTGCTCTCTTCCATGTTTTTCCTGTTGTGCTTCTCTTCTTCTTCTTCTTTGTTCTCTTTTTCCATGTTTTTCCAGGTCCTTTTTTGTTTTCCTCGATTGATCGATCAAGGTTTGATCGAGGTTTTCATCTGTAATGTGGTTCTTACTTGACGGCCAAGTAGTTTGTTAATCGAGTGTCTTAGTCTTTTCTTTTCTTTAATTTGTTTCCAGAATGAACACCAGGGCCAAAAATTAAGACATTATAATAGCCCATAAAATTGCAGCCCAAAAAAATTAACAGCCTGGTAACCTATTTGGTTAATGAGCTTCGCGAATGATGAAATCAAAACAAATTGAAGGCCTGTAAATCACAGCCGGTTAAGAATTCATGATCCAATAACATTTTTTGCGTGACTCCTTGAGAATATGACGTGCTTTTTTTTTCTAAAGAACGTGGAAGCAATCCAAGTTACATTGGTTTTTGATCCTACCACTCAAAATCGGACTGATATGTCAAAAATAACCAATCGAAAGATCTATAGATACTCTCTAAATTGAATGTACAGTAAAAGAGCTCGTTATCGTACATGGTGAGTAAAATGCGATTACTGTGGATTTATTATGGCCAACCAGAGAATCACTTGTGTCATATTTTGCCATCTCTGAACACTTCATCATCTAGTAATACTAGTAAACCTAGTGCAAGTTTGTTCCCTGTCTAATCGTATTTCCATATGATTAACATCATAAACAAACATAATTAACAAAAACTTTATGCGGCCCGGCCCACCCAGACCCCTCAGGCCCTCACGGGCTGCTCGACCGCACAGGCGCAGGACACGGAATCGCCCTCGACCACCACGGCGTGCATGGGCGTGCTCACACGGTCACTGATCCGTGTGATGGTGCCACCCATGCACCTGTGATCATGCCGCCATACTGCTCAACAGGGAAACAAATTTCGTTTTTGAAAAAAAAAATCGTTGGGCGCCGAAATCACCGAAATTTTGGAAGGGTTTTCAAACTGGTTTGAATCAAATTTGAATTTAAAAATTAAAATCACTAGTCTCCAGGAAACCAGCAAGGGGGCCTTGCCACCGGGCTATCTTCGGTTTGATGTTTCTTTACTAGTTTTTACTACTTTAACCCTTCAAATTCTCTCTAAATTCAAACAACCGAAATTTTTTGAACGAATTGAATTTCTTTCGGAGGGTAACGAAATAAATGAAATTTCGGATATTTCGGATATTTCGCTGAAATTGTGAACCCTGCTGCTCACTGTTAAGAAACCGGGCCCGCGACCAGGAGTCCTGGCCCGTGTGGGCACCTCATCCACCCATAGCCTATATATAGGAGGGCGGACCCCCGACCATTGTAGATGCTCATTGAAAGAGCAATAAAAAGAAGCCTACAGTCCCATCATATCTCTGTGTTCATTTCTTATTCTGTTCTTGTGTACTTGCATCGTTCTTACGATTCTGAATTTGTCTACGAGGTAATCGCTCGGACTGGACTCGCCAGCGACGGTTCCTCAACACGTTATCAGCACGATCGACTCTCCTCACATCGAAAAGGTAGCAGTTGATGAACGATACTCGTAGATTGAATCATTTTTCTAAATCGCTTTCAATTCTGCAATTATTGCTTTATAGATTATTTCTACGGTGCAAATTCACTCTGATCTAGCGCAAGCCGACTTGAAGTCACCAGTCAAGCTGATCTGTAGATCGCATGAAAGATGGGATGTTGATTGCACGGTAGATCGTCGTATGTCTAGCATTGCATTATATCGCATCACACATGCATGAATAAACAGTAAAAAAAGGGGGGGACGACCAACGGCCCTGTAGAGCCGCACCGTCGTCGGCTTGGAGCCACGCCCGGCCACCTGAAGATGGTGCCGCCATCCCCGCATACAGACGCCGCCGCACGGCGCCGCTCTGCATGCACCGGCCGCGTCCGGCCCTGCACGACTGCACCACCCCTTGCCGCGTCGAATGGTCGTCGCACGGTCGCGATGGCCCCACAAGGCCACCACCAACCCCGCCCCCGCATAGGCATACCGCCGGACACCTCCCACGCGCACACTTGCCGGCATCAAACGGCCGCCGGCCATACATCACCCAAAGAAAAAAGAAGAAGAGAAAAAAAAGGGCAGCAAAGGGGGGGTCGCCGCTCGGCCCCGCACGTTACCACAACACAGCGTCGCCTCTGTGCCTGAAGCACCAGCCCGCAGCCGACGGTGCTGCCACACCTGGCCCCGCTCACCGACGTCGGCGCCGCGCCGCGCCGCCTTTTGTGGCGCGCGCGCGCGCGCACGACGAGGCGTCGCTGCGCGCGCTGGGCGCCGCCCGAGCCACACGGCTTGAGCCACCGCCGCCTCGCGTCATATGTGAAACATCACATCCCCAATTTAATAAAGTGGTTAATTATGCATCTCATGAGCATGCATTTTATTTTTAAACTTTTTGTGTACCTATTGTACTTGGAAAATCTCAAAAAAATAAATGAAACCTACACTTTAAATTGAACTCCAAACTCAAAACAGAAATAAATACTACTAAAGTATCATTGGAAATAATTTATTCAAATACTATATTAATTATCACGAATTAATGTAATTTTTCCCAAATTTTTGGGACTGTTTTGGACTGTGAGGAAATTCAAACACCATTAATAGACTTAGCCTAAGCTTGATTTTATTTATTCCAAAATATATATGAACAGTAGGGTTCAATAATTTTTATGGACACTAGGCTATCCTAGGAACCCCCAGAAATTATTTCATGATTTTAGGATTTTTATTTCTATTTTTAAGCCTCTGGTCAAAGTAGGAAAAACAATTTAAATCTCGATCAAAACTTTAGACTCAAACCTTAGTAAATCTTTTCTTGATTCGAACCGGACTCGGTGAAGCGACTCGGTCGAGTCAACTAATCGCACCACGACATGCAGACCTTAGGATCGAAATCAACGGTCCGATTTCCCCCGAGGCGGTGCAAACAACACTTTTGATCTCACCGATATATCCAGATCGACGGTCTCACGTTAAGCGCAGAACGCTTACCCCTCGCTTTGAGTCGACTTGGCGGGCCAGGTTGTCGATTCCGTCCCTTTCTTGGGCGCGCGCTTCGCGCAGCTAGCCTGTGCGCCGCGTCG
Organism: Ampelocalamus luodianensis; assembly: GCA_036346255.1. NCBI lineage: Eukaryota > Viridiplantae > Streptophyta > Magnoliopsida > Poales > Poaceae > Ampelocalamus > Ampelocalamus luodianensis. The sequence goes on from CM070625.1 coordinate 28,372,804, forward strand.
CTCTGCTCCGGCCGTTGGCGCTCGTCGGTGCCGTGAGTTGCCGCCCCATGCGGCCATTCCTAGAGCTTCGACGCATGCGCCGCCTCTACTCCGTCATTTTTCCTCGCTAAGTCGCCTGACGCCTTCCTTCTTCCTCATCTTTCCTCTCGGGTCTGAGAAAAGAGAAGCTCATTCTCGCTCTCTGTTTCGGTGAGTCTCAACCGGGTGGTTTCTATCAATTCTAGGTCCTTTACCCTTTCCATTTTTTTTTTGCTCTTACCCGCTTCTATCTTGCCTTGTAGATCCGGACCATTACCGTGTCTCGGCATTTCGAACACGCACCGAGAACTTTCAGTATTCTTCATTCCGGTGAGTTTTATCCCCACCTTTGCGCGTCATATGGTGCATTGGGGTATCCTGAAGAGTTTCCCTCAATTAATTTCTTTGATGCTTCACAGGAGGCTGCTGACTTCGGAGTTTCCCTTGGATCGGCCGTCGACTTTGTCCTTCGTCTCCAGCTCCGGCTGGTAAGCCCTTGACCGATTCTTTTGCTCATGAAGCATTCTCACATGGTCTTTGAGCTATCCCTATCACTCACCCCTCTTCATTTTGCTCCAGTCGTCTTCTCCACGTGAAGCCGTGTCGCCGCCGTCATCTTCTTCGACACCGGTCAGGCTCCTGTCATCTCCAAGCTTCCCCGGGCGTCCTTCTTTGCTCAGGTAGCTCCCCTGGACCTCTGTGATGCTAAGGCACCAGTTTATTTGGGCTTTGCGGAGTTCGTTTCGTATCTCCACCGTTGGTCGGCTTTAGCTCCGCCATCTCCGCTAGCCGCCGTTTGAGCCTCTTGATGCCGCCGCCACCACCGTAAGGTGCGCAAGGCTATTGCGGCTCCGTTCTGAGTTTTGGTCGGCGCCCTCGTGGACGAAATCGCCGGCAAGCCGCCAGGCAAACACGGCCGACGCCGCCGTTGTCGGTTTCGTCCGGCAAAACGCTGTAGCGCGGCGATTAGAGTAAATGTTATGGCTAAATCGAGGTTAAAGTTAATCTATCGCTACATGTGGGTCACGGTTAGAAAGCGGTTGGGTTAATTAAGGGTTTGCAGTATGACATGTGGGCACGATGGTTGTAAGTGGAAGCGTAGATTGTAAAGTATGTTTTGATTAAGGAAAAGCGTATTCTTGGTATCCTTAGAATGAGTTTGCACGTTCGTAAAGTAGAAGACGTATTATATGTATTACGCTTTCTGTATAGTGCGGCCGGGACCAAGTCAATGATGACTGGGTCAAAATCTTGACCCCGGTCCCGCACGTCAGTGACTACGGCTAGGCTAGCGCTCGGTGAGAAAAGGGAATAAATGCTTTATGAAATTCGAAACCTATTAATTTACACACTGAAAATTGGTTTTAACTTCTAAAATGCATAACTAATTCATTTTAACTCCAAAATGAGTGAAACCACTTCTGATAAATTACTTATTTAATGAACTTTATATTAAAATTGGTTTCAACCATGTCTCTGTAACAGAGAGCATTATTTTGGAAAATGAGCCTTTAGCACTATTATTTGTACAATAGAAAAAGGCTGATAACTTCAAAAATTCATAAGTAATTCTTGGAAACTCCAAAAACAGTGAAATCAGTTTTGATAATTTCTATTTCAAATAACGTTAATTATAAAAATAGTTTCAAACTTACCTCTGCCTCAGAAACTTTAGTTTGAGGAAAATGATCCTAAAGGATATTACTTTTACACTATTAATGCTGATAACTTTGAAAATCAATAACTAAATCATGAAAACTCCAATTGGAGCAAACTCAACTGTTTTGAACTTGTGATAATATTGCCCATTTATTCATGTAACCCTTATATTCACCACTGCTCTACAAAATTTCACTTCATAATTAAATTGCTTAAGTAAAGGCATATTGAAACCTGAAATTCAAACCACCATAACTTTCACATACTAAGTCAAAATGAAATAATTCTTTCACCAAAAATCACTTAAAATCATAACTTAGCTACTGTATAAAAATCATGCATTTTTTAGTATCTTGATTTTTGGAGTTTTTCTCGATGTTTATTCGGTATTGTATTTATCTAGATTCCGAGCTTATTGATATCGACTCCTACGCGACCGAGAGTGAGCAATTACTTTTCCTGCAAGGCAAGCATCCTTTGAACTTTCTTTTGCATCATCTTTGATCCCAATTTTGCTAGGGTAGATGCAATGATAATTGCTTGCATGATAGTCTTATATTGTCGCTATTTTTGTTATGAATGGTTAGACACATCCTATTATCTTGTCATTGAGGCTATCCATGAATTATTCCATTACTGAAATGCTATGGTAGGATGAGTGAAGCAATGTTGTTCGAGTTTGCTTAGTTGTGCAAGTCTAGAACCGGTAGCTTGATTGTCGGGAATAACCCGACAATTATGGGACAAACACAACTCTCTTGATATACTTTTGTTTCAGATCTTCGTATCTGTTTTATAAGTGAAATTTTGTCATTTTTAAAATGAGCTTTTGGTCTGGACAAGTGTTGGTTAGTGATGGTGCCTTCGTGCACGAGATTTGGGTATGTGGTTTGGCTTGTCTGGACAATTAAGGACCGAACTTTGGGTTGTTGCGATTCAAGCAAAACTCGTGCTATCACGCGCGGTATATGGGTGCCGTATGGTTAAGTAGGGGGAAGATTTTATTGTGTGGAGTCCCACGGTGGTGAAATTGTAAGGGCATGGGACCGTGAAATCCCGTGTTCCTTTTGGGCCGATAGGATGGGGGCGTTAACGTCTTGTGTTTCCTAGGATATATAGGATGGAGGCGTTAACGTCTCGTGTTTCCTAGGAGCCATGGGTTGAGGGACTTAGCTCAATGGGATCTTTTGCTAAAACGATCAGTATCTTGATTTGCCTTACCGCATACCTTAGGAAGTATGCTATATTGGAGGCATCCGAGGCTTACGGGCTAATCAAGTCGTGTGGGTAAAGTAGTACACCCCTGCAGGGTATAATCTATTCGAATAGCCGTGTCCACGGTTATGGACGACCGCTTGAAATTTGTGGCTGCTTATGGTTAGACTTGAAATTAAAATTGTGGTTATAACTTGGTATCGTCATGAATGGGATGTTCATGCTTATTGTTGTATCAAAGTGGACCGCCACTTTGTTGTTGGTATGATTCATTTGTTATTGAATTCATTACTTATTCACATACTTTACTTCTACTTCAAATCTGATTTTGAAATGGCACTCGAAAAACTAGTATGTGTAGGTTGTTCAGTAATGCGTCGTCTTCGCAAAACTAAGCCAATATGAGCCCTTCCTTTGAATGACCTTATGCATAATTATTTTTATTTGTGTAAGACTTGCGAGTACTCTTTGTACTCAGCCAGATGTTTGCTGGCTTTTTCAGGTGAGGAGGATTTAGAGACCGATGAGCTTATCGGTGTCAATTTAGGCGACACCGATGAGTAGTTTGCTATCATCTGACTCCCAGTTGGTTGCCGATGGGTTATGGGGCATACCATTGCTGGTCTTTTGGTCTATTTATGTGTTTCCACTTCTACTTATTACTCTCTTTTAAATTTGGTCGGTCGGCCACTTGTATTAGATGTAAACTTGGAACTTTGTTGTATGTCTTTTGAACTATTTATGTATGGATGTTGTATGGATGTGATCAACGTTGGATGAGAGTATGCTTATATTGGTCGCTGATCTTGGGAGCCAATATAAGTCATACTCACTGTTCATGAATTCCTATTTAACTCACTGAGTGTAGCGCTTGACTTGTCGGAGAACCGACAATCATGTAGTGCTTTCGCAGAGGAGCGCGCGCATGATCGTCGAGCTCTAATCTGAGTTAAGCCTTTCATTTAGATGGAGTTAAGTTGGAATTCATTTATGGGAGATCTAGAGTTGTGTCCCTAAGACTGGATTAGTCTCGGTCTTATGGAGATAACTCCGGGGTCCCCACAGGGGCGTAGCCACCGCCGCCTCGCGCCCGCTCGACCCGTGCCGCCTCTGCGAGCCCGCCCGATCGTGCATGCGTGCATCTGCGCCGCCGCCGCATCGGCCGCCACGCCGCGTGCTCCGCCGCCGCCGCGCCGCACACTCCGTCGGCGCGCCGCCGCGCCTCCGCGGCATCGAGAGCCGCCCCTAAATGAAGGGGCAAGGGAAACCCTAAACACCCCCCCCCTTTTAATCGGCGCATGGTCCAAGAAGGCCGGCCCAACTTAGTTTTCGAAAAAGAAAAAAAATCGAAAAAAGGGGGCATTTTGCAAAAGGGACCTTGAAGTTTTTCAAAATTACATGGAAATTTTCACAGATAATGAAATTTTGTGAAAAACCCCTCAGAATTCTAAAAATTATAAGGATAATTATGCGGTGAGGAAATTTTGTAGGCATGGCCTCGGAATTGCTGAAAATTGTGCGCAAATTGCCTCAAAACTGACATTTTGCATATTAACCTCTAAAAGTTGCAGAATTCACCAAAAAGTTACTTTTCCAGCAGAAAAGGGCCTCGAGAATTCAAATTTTTGCATATTTTTGAACTTTGAAGCATGTTTAAATTTGTTATTGTTATTTCTATACAATTTATTTATTGTATTTACTATTTTTGATTATCTGTGATTGTTTATATTGCTTTTAATCATTAAAAATAGAAGTAAATAATGAAAAATGCGTAGAAAAATACGGGAACATTATGAGAATTCTTGCAACCATTTTATGCACATTACCAGTAGTAATCTTATGCACCTCTTGCATAAATATGCAGATGACTGGAATTACGAACCGGGAGTTCGAGGAGCTGGCCCAGCATGGCCAGAATTATTTGACTTGGGCATCAGATGTCGAAATCGTACTTGGAGCCAAGAAGCTTCGTGCTGCTATTAGACTTGGCGCCTCGCGATGCCGTTCCAACTGCTGAGGAGAATGATCAAGCACTTCATTTTATCAGACACCATCTCTGCCTAACGCTCAAGAATGAGTATATGGCAGAGAAGAACGCACTAGCTTTGTGGACCGCCCTGAAGAAGCGGTTTGAAAAATTGAAGTACACCATCCTGCCTCGAGCAGAGCATGAATGGACTCAACTACGTTTTGCTGACTACAAGACCATGGGGGAGTACAACTCTGATTTGCACAGAATTTATACCAATCTTCAGCTATGTGGTAAAGTAATCACAGATACGAAGAAGATTGAGAAAACTCTCTCTACCTTTCACCCAAATGCGGTGCAATCCGCACGCAACTACCGTCAGGATGGCTACAAGGAATACGCTGAACTGATAGACACTATGCAAGTTGCGGAAGCTCAAGATGAGGTTCTCATAAAGAACTACATCTCACAGCTGCCTAGTAGCAAAGTTGGCCATAAAGTCAACGCTAGCAGCTACAAGGTGAGAAAGCCTCACTCAAAGCAGAGATGTAAGAAGGGTAAGGTCATGAGTCACAAGACCAAGCAGAATGCTCAAGCCAAGAAAGGCGAACAAAAGAAGCGCAATGAGAAGCCCTATGGTCAGCAGGACCAAAGCTGCTACAAATGTGGCACTTGGGGACATTGGTCACGTATTTGTTGTGAACCGCAGCACGTGATTGATGCTTTCAAAGCTAAGAAGAAGGGCAAAGGACATCATGAGGCGCGCCTTGCCATTGCAGGCATGGAAAACCCACAGTCATTAGCTGCACTTATGGATGTGGATAGCCCTACAGCAGCTCCCATGACTCCTTCTTTGGACATCGCAGTGGTTGCAGCTGTAGTTATCGAAGAAGAGAAGATAGAAATAAACCAGATTCAGGTAGAAGTTTCTTCATACTTCGCTGATTCGATCTAGTGCACCCTTTGTACTTAGTTTTTACAGTCATTTGCAGTTTATGGTTGTCATACAACTTTGAATTATTGAATAAAGGCTGTAAGCTCTAAAAGAGCAATAGCAATAAATTCTTATGATGAGTCCAGCAAGATTTTTTCGTATTAATAATAGCAAGTTTGTTCTGTTTTGAAGTATTTTATTTATATGTGGATTGCTTTCTACCACATATTAATAGATACTTTATATATCAGAACGCGTGTGGCGCCTATGGAGGAAGTGTGCTTAGCGGATAGCGGCACAACGAATACCATATCGAGAGAGACGAAATTTTTCCAATCGATCAGCAAGAATGTTGGTAGTCTTACGAAAATCGCAGGTAGCGATACTTGTATAATATGCTCAAGAAGAGCCACAATTATACTCCCGATGGGCACAACATTAGTCATTGAAGAAGACTTGTTGTACCCGGAATTGACTAGAACTCTCTTAAGCTTTAAAGATATTCGCGCTAACGGTCTCTATGTAGAGACTTAAGAAGAGTATGGTAAGAAATACCTGTTCATTACAAAGCGTGAAGAAAAAAAGATATTAGAACGACTTTCTTCATATGAATCTGGGCTATACTACACTAATATTAGGGCACCTGCAGCCTATACTGTCCTGAAAACATCTTTTAGAAGCTCTGAACTTTTCTGTCTCTGGCATGATAGATTAGGCCACCCCGGTCTTAGGATGATGAGAAATATAATTAACAATTCTCAGGGACATAATATCAATGTGAAAAATTTCTCGAATCCAGAAGATTTTGTGTGCCCTGCATGTGCCACCGGGAAATTAATTACTAGACCTTCTCCTCTCAAAGTGAAGGATAAAATCCCTGCATTCCTGGACCGAATCAAGGGAGATATTTGCGGTCATATCCATCCTCTGTCAAGGCCATTTAGATATTTTATGGTGCTCATCGATGCTTCCTCGAAATGGTCGCATGTATGCTTGTTGTTTACGAGAAACCATACTTTTGCAAAGCTGATCTCGCAGATAATTAAAACAAAGAATAATTTCCCTAATCATCATGTGAAGTCTATCATAATGGACAATGCCGGAGAATTTACTTCAAAGGCACTTGATGATTATTGTATGGCAATGGGAATTATCGTTGAGCACTCGGTACCACATGTCCACATCCAGAATGAACTAGCAGAGGCACTGGTTAAAAGAATTAAATTAATCGCCCGACTGCTTTTGCAGAATTGTAATTTATCAACTACATGTTGGGGACACGTAGTCTTGCACGCAGCAACCCTCATCAATTTTAGACCGTCGGCATACAACATCTATTCACCTATGCAACTAGCGCAAGGGTTAGCACCGAAAATCTCTCATCTCCAAAGGTTTGGTTGCAAGGTTTATGTACCTATACCACCACCGTAGCGAACTGCAATAGGCTCTCTTCGAAAGTTTGGGATATACGTTGGTTATGAGACAACATCCATAATCAAGTATCTGGACCCGATGACTAGGGATTTGCATACAGCCCATTTCGCTGATAGCATATTTGATGAGGGTAGTTTCCCGTCATTAGAGGGAGGAAATCAACCTCTTGATGAAAAATATCGGGAAATAACGTGGCAAGCCACGGGAAGCCATGCACATGACTCGCGCACTAGTGAAGCAGATAGAGAAGTCCAGAAGATAATTGATTTGCAAGCATTAGCGAATCAACTGCCTGACCACTTTAGTGATTTGAAGAGCGTGACCAAGTCGCATGTGCCTGCACGTAATGCATCGGAAAGGGTTGAAATACCAACGAAAATAGAAGGTATCCCTAATCCCGTCCAGAGGCCTCAGAATAAAAGGACGAGAACTCCGGCCCCTCGAATCCCAAATAACCGGGGACGCCTGACGAAAAAGGATAAGAAGGACTTGTCACAGCCGATCACTGAAGTTCCCTAGAAGCAAAATGGGAGCCAGTTGAGACCTGACACTGGTATGGAACCTTCAGCAAAAGGCATACCGAATTTGAATATTCCTATGGAGGGAGACATCAGTATGGATGTGTGCGCACACATCGGGGCTGAAAAACTAAAAAGACTTGCCCCCGCAATTGAAAGCAGCGGTGAGCAAGTAGAAACATTAGCAGAACCGCCCTATGAAGAAATAGCCATAAATTATGTGACCACGGGAGAATCTATGAATAGAGCAACAGCCAATGTTGATATTTATTTTGTAAAGAAAATTACCACAATCATCGATCTTGATCCAGAGCCTGCATCGCTCGCTGAATATAAGAAAAGATCAGATTGGAAAGATTGAAAGAAGGCAATAGAAGCAAAATTAATATCTCTGAATAAAAGAGAGGTGTTTGGGCCTGTAAGCCGCACGCCTCCCCATGTGCATCCTGTAGGGCATAAATGGGTATTTGTTCGAAAGAGAAATAAAAACAATGAAGTTATGAGATATAAAGCAAGGCTTGTTGCACAAGGTTTCACTCAAAGACCAGGAGTAAATTATGAAGAAACCTATTTCCCGGTCATGGGCGGAACTACCTTTAGATATTTAATCTCAATGGCAGTAAATCTGAATTTGGAAATAAAATTAATGGATGTGGTAACTGTATACCTTTATGGGAACTTGAACTCAGAAATTTATATGAAGGTACCTGAAGGTATCCCTGTCTGAACCAAGACAGAGTAAATAAAAATCTATACAGTGTGCAACTCAGAAAGTCACTGTATGGATTGAAACAATCAGGCAGGATGTGGTATAATCGCTTAAGCGACTTTCTCTACAAGAAAGGCTACACGAACAATAAGAATTGTCCCTGTGTATTTATACGGCGATCCCAGGATGAATTCTGTATAATCTCAGTATATGTAGATGATCTGAATATCATCGGAACCTTAGAAGATATCAAGAAAGCAAGCTCTTACTTGGAGTCAGAATTCGAAATGAAAGATTTGGGTAAAACCAGATGTTGCCTAGGCTTACAGCTTGAGCATACCCTTGAAGGGATTTTAGTACATCAGTCAACCTACATTCAGAAGGTGTTGGAAAGGTTTGGTTTCGAAAAGGCATATCCTTCGAAAGGTGCATACGTGGAATTAGAATGATGAGACTTAGAGAAGTGCAGAATTTAGGGGGAGAACCTTCACATACTCATTACTAAAACTTGATCATGGAGATCAAGTACCCAAAGAATAAAATCCTGGAGATCAAATGAAATTGGATGGATTGTACTATTTTTCCATTGACGAGTTTTCCCAAAGTTTCTCGGTTAAGGTTTTTAATGAGGCAATTCGTGCAGCATAGCAGAACATGATTCATGTACTTTCTCTATTTTTTCCCACTTGATTTTTATGGAGTTTTGACGAGGCATGGATATGAAGGATGAGAGTCCAAGGGGGAGTGTTAAGAAACCGGACCCGCGACCAGGAGTCCTAGCCCGTGTGGTTACCTCATCCACCCGTAGCCTATATATAAAAGGGGGACCATCGACCATTATACACGTTTATTGAAAGAGCAATAAAGAGAAACCTGCAGTCCTCTCATATCTCTGTGTTCATCTCTTATTCTATTCTTGTATCATTTTTACGATTTTGAGTTTTTTTATGAGGTAATCGCTTGGACTAGACTCATCGGTGACGGTTCCTCAACACTCACCACAGTGCCAGTACGCAGGTACGTGCGCAAGCACCATTTTTTAAGCTTGTTGTTCGCCCGTTCGGTGGAAACCTTTCCAATTTTCCATCGAAGGCAGTTCTCGCCTGCCCTTCGTCAGAATGAATGGTTACGTCAGTTTGTATCGGAGCAATCAAACCCAATCAAGGCAATAGCTCGCTCATTAAAATCTGAGTGCGTGCATGTCCACGTTTCGTTGAGTCGTATCAGATTTTTGCCGTCTCTAGCCTCGTTATCATCCGGTCGTAGTACGTCAGAAACAAACATAATTAAGACGACATTATCACCCGTTTATTCATAACTGACGCGCATGAGCTTTTACAGATCGACGCAAATGCCCAGCCGCCATTACATAGTAAAAAAAAACTCCTCAATTATTGATGACCACACGCAGAGGAGTGACAAACTTACTTACACTACTAGTAGTAGCTCTTTTACCGGCCAAGGCATACGCCGTTTTCACTCTTCCGCCAACGCAACCGACAGCCCACGGTTGAACGGCCTCTGGTTGTAGCAGTCGAGGTTGTTCAAATAGCCGATGCCAAAGACGTCGCAGTAGCGCTTGTAGAACCCGATCCGGTTCGCCACCTGGTCGTCCGACCCGTGCCCACACTCGAGCCCGCCGTTGATGATGTTGGTGATCACGCCGTACCCGGACACCCGCCCGGCCGCGATGTCCGCGTCAGTCGGCGTCCACTGCCCCGTGATCACGGCGTGGCACGACGGCTTGTTCGCCTGCGCGGTCATCCAGAACCACAGCGCCGTCTTGAACGACACCACCGGGTCCGTCGCGACGAGGTCCGGGTTGTTCAGGAGGTCCACGCCAATAGCGCGCCCGGCTTGGCCGTAGTTGTAGTTGCTGATCGATCAATCCAACAACAACCCATGCTCAAAATCCGAGTCAATAACTCAAAATGAATGCAAGTTTACTTTGACGAGTTCATGCTTACAAGGTGAGTTGGATCGGACCGCGGCCGTAGTACTTCCTGCCCGGCGCGCATGGCCACTCCGGCTTCGGATCGCAGTAGTCGGACGGCGGGTTCTTCTCCTGCTTGAAGCAGTAGCCCCACGAGAACGGACCGTCCGGCGCGGTCGCCCACCCTCCGGTGGTCTCGTGGGAAGTCTGTCCCAGGAACGCGGCGACCTCCCGCTTCCGCGTCTCGGTGCTACCCGTCGCGCCGAAGGTCGGGAACGCGGCGGCGGCGGTGATGAACGCGTTGTAGGTGTAGAACCCGCGGGCCGGACACGCCGCGTCGTTGCGGTGGAGGAGCAGCCGCTCGAAGAGGTCACTCGACACGATGGACTCCACGCCCTGGCCGGGGGGGCCGCAGCCGCTGCACTGGCTCTGGCAGCCGGCGCCGCAGTGCTCGGCGGTGTTGCCGCACCATCCCCAGCGACTGCAGCAGAGGCAGTCCGGGCACGTCGCGCCGCCGACCTGCGAGCCGCACTGCTCGGCACGCACGGCCGTGGCGAACGCCGCGGCCAGGACGGCCAGGACGGCCGTCGCTGCCCTCGGCAGACTTGGTGCTCTCGATGTCGACATGGGTTTGATCTTGCTGTCGGATAAGGCGCGAAGTGCCTAGTTTTATACACAAATTCTGGGATCGATGGAGAAAAGTCGTGGCTACTATATTAGTACTACCTCCGAGCTCAGTTTCCTGACACTTGCACGTTCATTGAACATGGAACACCACGTGCTGTGATTTCAAGGACTTGTTTCAGACTCAGAGCTTCATCAAATTTTATGGAATGGCAGGGCATTTTGAGCAGCCGGCCATGTGAGTGAACTGGCGATTTTACATGCCTTCAACAGATATATAATAGTCCCTCCGCGCTCAAAACCTGCAGTACACTGTTGACTGGTGCACTCGTCTCAAAAGAAATGTAGATGATGCATAATTAACTGGTAATCTTTACTTAAACTTATGTTTATACTCATGTGTAGCAGAGTGCGTTATTACTTTATCAGGGGCTGCGATCCGGTTGCTGACATGACAGCGGGCAGAAAAACTGAAACATCTCTGATTCCATGCACCGTTGACTGACTTAGGTTGGGAACGCGAATGCGCTTGTGAGACGTGGCAATGCCATTTTCTAAGCAGGTACCGCATCAAATCAGATGGTCCAGCTGCCACCTGCAAAACGTTTTATTTTCCGTGTTTTGTCAATGGATTGCTAGTGCACGTCGCCAAGGACTTGGTAAGAGTACGTTAGAAGAAAAATAAAATAACTTCTATTTCTGGGGTCGGATAAGGATTCATTCAACGGAGATGATAACCACAAAAATCTGCAACACGTGTAAATGTACCGGAGGGAACACGTCCATGAACCTGCTTGTTAGACTTCCAAAATGGAACAGATGTACTCGATGTCATTTTATTGCATATGCAACTCAAGTGTTCCTTCCTTTTCTTTCTTTTTTTTTTTTTTTTGCGAGGGCCAACTCAAGCGTTCTCGCACAGTTGCAATTGCAACCAAAATGATCATGGCAGGGTTGTAACGCTGCACCATGATGCTCGCGTACGTAGAGATAGCAGCTCCACATAAGAGAGCACTGAAAACTAGTTCTAAATCCTAAATGCAAGGCCTCAAGGCTACCAGTCTCACCGACTCTATTTTAAAATGAAAGTAGGCAAAGTAGCGCAATTTCATTATTCATCGATTCCTTAAATCCTTTGACTAATCGCTGGATAGCTCCACCATGCATTTTCGTTTGGATATACATTTGGTGGACCAATTCCAATAAATGCGAAGTAACGTTGTTAACTGCTAAAGAAACAATACCCTGCAAATGGTGCAAACAGATTTCGTGTGGCTAGCTTTAATTTAATAAATAAACTGCACGGCTTAAAAAGAATATATTATCTCACATATATTGAGCCACCTAAGTTGTGCCCTCGCTCTACCGTCAGTTGGAGACCCGGGATTTTTAGGATGAGTGTTCAGACTTCGGAGCTGAGTTGTCCAGATATACCAATACAAATACGTCGATACCGTGAAATATCATTTCCCCCCAAAAATACTGATAGGACAAAACACATATATATAATAAAATACAAAATATATAGAAATTAATGATTTCATATATATATATATATATATATATATATATATATATGAGGAAATGGACGATATAAGGCAATCATAATGGCATGAATTAAACAACAAATTATAGATATCAATAACAATTGAGGAGGTGGGAGCTAGAAATAGAGCTATTTTAGCTCCAAACTTTATATTTTGTTGAGTTATGTTGTCTACAGATTTATTCTCCATTTTTCAAAACTCTAATATCTAGTTATCTACAATTCGTATAAATACAAGATTGAAGATTCATGACCATAATTCATTTTAATTCATTTATCAATTTTCATTCAAAACGGTTCTACCGATTTGATAATTTGAGATTGGGACATTAGGTATTGGCTGGCTGGCTCGAGGAGACGTGGAGACGGATGGGGAGTCCGAACTCCAGAGTGGCGGAGTCGGACAGAGGCCCATAGGCTAGTCGGGCCCAGAGTGGCAATTTAAAAAAAAAAAATTGTTGCTTACCTCTCCTGTAGATGGGCAACACATCGCTTCTCAGCAAGCAATTCAGCCTCACTCTGCAAGAGAATAACTAGTACAATTCAATATCTGAGTTAAGGTACTAGTAATTCACAGTTTATTATCGAATGCGACTCGTAAAACACCAACCTTTTTAATCCGTTCCCAAAGGAAATCATCTATCATGACATCCGTAGTCACCATCACCATGCATGAAAAATGTTAATATTTCTTTTTGAGAGAACAGGGTAATTCAACTTCGAGATAATATACCTTTGATCTGCAGGGCATGCTGAACACAATGTCCTCTGCTATGCCATAAGGATTTCTAGTAGTGTAAACCTGCCATTTTTTTAGAGCAGAACGAACAAAGCAGATCAACAACATTTCTTAAAGATCATGCTTGCACAAACAAATCTTCAAATCACATTGCATCAGAAACATCTGAGCTAAAATATTACCCTTGAAGAGAACCAATCGCCTTCCTGGGTTGGATATACAGGAGATCTAATCGCATCGACTATAGAAACGGCAGTAGATGTAGCTGAAGATCTGGCCTATTTTTGGATGAGCGCACCTCCACGCTGTTTTGTCCACATGAACGCTATCAATACTAGCTTTACTTATTTTCATTGTGCTCTTGTAGATACATGGTAAAGCTACCGTACCCTCTGATCTATTTTGGTGAATTCTTCTTCCAACCATTTCGTGCCCTTGATAACTTCTTTTACTGGCTTGCCATCAATTCTCGTGTTTAAGAAATCAGGAACCTAATCAGTGAAGAACAGGCTAATAATCATCAATGGTATGTAGGATTCCTCGCCTGGTCGCTCGGAGCCTCGGAGGATAGAGGCAGAGCAGGCGAGCAACTGAGCAAGCTGCCGCCTCGCCGCCGCGGAACCCCTCCGCGGCTCCGTCTCCGGTCCTCGCCTCCTTGGTCCTCCCCTTGGACCTAGGGATGGCAATGGGACCTCATTCCCCATTCTCCGATGGGGAATTCACCTATTAGGAGATGGGGATGGGGCTATTTCTTCCCCCACGGGATGCTAATATGCAAATACAATTCCCCATCGGGTGAAGCGGGGATGGGGCTATTCCCCTGCTACCCGCATAGACCCCGATAAGATATGTAGACCACTAGCCCACTACCTCACAATCCGATAAGGAGATAGCCTGATAATCTCTTCTGCATCTTTTACTTTCCAGATACTAATTAATCAAAAAAATATTGTCATTTTAGCATTGCATGTGGATGTTCATACCCATTTTGTAACATTATGAATCTTATTTTCTCTTCTTTCGGTATTCAACTTTCGGTATGGGTCCCCGTCGGGCCCCGATAACCCGATGGGGACGGGGATGGGGGGAGAATAGCACCCGAGGACGGGGATGGGGATGGGGACGGAATTTTCCGTCTCTCGGGGATGGGGATGTTCCACCACTCTCCGACAGGGAATGGCCCCGTTGCCATCCCTACTTGGACCCCTTCTCAGGTTCTCCCCGTGGCCGCGAGTCTGCCACCACCACACTCACTCGCCAGGCTGCCACCGCCGCCGCAACTCCGCAAGGGCCAGACCCGCTGGCCGCTGCAGCCGCAAGCACAACTTCGCAAGGATGAGGATGGAGATTCAAGATTGGACTTTGGAGAATTGGAGATGGAATGCTGGCTGCTGGTCTGGTTACAGTGTGAGAGAAGAGAGATTAGGGATTGAGTCGGGGATGAAATGGGCTTGGCCGCTTGCCGCTTGGGCCTTGAGTTGGATTCCTCCAGCATCCGTGACTCCGTGGGATTGCCGCATTGGGCAAGTCCGCAAGTGGCCAAGTAAATCAATAGTTGGACGAGAACCAAAACATACAACAACATAATAAAAAAAGTAAAACAAACAGAGGTGCGATTAAATTAAAAGAACATGAAGTTTACATTTGTAAGAAGCTAACTTACTACTAGCGCGAGATAGTTGTTTCTTACGTGACCTCATTCCTTGAAAATGACCTAAAACCCTAACATCTTTAATGCTTGCAAATATGTCTCGCTCAATATAGCATACCATTATCCATTCATCCATTCATCTCATCTACCAAATGCTGAAACCTTAACCAGGTTAACATTGCCATGGAGATATATGTGAGTATTTTTGTAAATGAAAAGGAAAAGCATATTAGAGTGGTGCTAAATTATATAGTACTTGAAAGATTTTTAGCCATTGATCATACATTACTGAGATGAAGTATTTTCTGGAAGCTACCCGATCAAAACACTGCTGAATCAACGACTCGGCTTTGTTTGATAGAGGAATGGACAAAAAAACACAACCAGGATTACATTTATCCAAAGGTTTCAGCAGTGCTAAAAAACTAACAATAACTACTTGTAAAATTTGTAGACATGATAGGGAAAAAAATCACATTCTAATGCAAAACAAAATACATGGAGAAAAACTTCCATTAGTGAATTGGACGTATGACAAACCTATTTGCAATAGAACCGAATCTGCAGTGTTTGATATAAACATTATCATAAAGTTGCTCATCAAAACAACCATAAATCAACAATTCGGTCTGTGTTCACAACTCTAAAAAACAAGAGATAGGAAAGCTTAACATTACATTACAATAGTCTGAAGCTTCGCCAACAAAATTATGCAGCTCATGAACAAACTGAAAACTCGAGACATAAAAAGAGTTAAACCTTTTTCCTTGTATACAGCTGAGCAATTCAGAATTACTACCCAAGTTAGTAGGAAATCACTACACAGTTTTCATACTAATCTAATGCCTGGTCGGCTGGTCACCTGCAAATATGTCCCACTCAATATAGCCCACCTCATGCAACATAACAGATTGAATCTGTTGATTTTGGGAATATTGTGTGTATCCCGTAGGATGCCCACACCCTTTATCTATATTCTCAAAGTAGAGTCCTACTCTCATACAACTTGTTATTTAGATCTAACACAAACTCTCCAAGACTCCCCCTCAAGATGGGCCAAAGATATCAATCATGCACATCTTGTTACATATTGTAGCACCCTCACTAGAACCTAACCCTTTAGTAAAACAGTCATCCAACTGTTCACCAGACTTGACATACTCCAACTTCAATATTCTGTCATCGAGCATTTTCTTGATGAAAAACCTATCAATCTCAACGTGTTTAGTACGATTATGCTGAACTGGGTTGTTCGCAATGTTGATTGCAGATTTATTGTCATAATGCAACACCAAGATATTATTCCTCCATATTTGAAGCCCGGATAATGAACCCTTCATCCATATCATTTCACTCACACTCAACGCCATTTCTCTGTACTCTGCCTCTACAGTAAACCGAGCCACAACCTCCTGCTTCTTGCTTCTCCATGACACAAGATTACCTCCCACAAAGATGCAATATCTAGAGTTAGACCTCCTGTAATCCAAAATTGCTTACCCAATCAGCATCACAATACCCTTCCATATTCAAATGTTGATTCTTTCTTAACCAAAGGCTTTTCCCAGAGCTATTCTTCAAATACCGCTGGATTCGATAGACAACATCCATGTGTCCTGTTCTGGGATCATGCATATATCGACTAACCATATTCACTGCATATGAAATATCATGAATTCTATCTCAAGGAGCTGTTGGACGAGCTAGTAGGATCGCAATGGTTCATGAGCCTAGATCTGCGTGCCGTGTGTCATCAGATCCAGATGAAATCTGAAGATGAACACAAAACGACGTTCAAAACAAATCATGGACATTTTGAATTCAAGGTGATGGCATATGGATTGACTAGTGCGCCAGCAACCTTTCAAGGACTGATGAACACTGTTCTGGGACCAGTACCATGTCACGGGGTACTAGTGTTCATTGACAACGTCTTAGTGTATAGTCAGACATTAGATGAGCATGTGGACCGGTTGAGGGAAATATTGGAAATATTGTCAGGCCTCCTGTTGAAAATCAAGGTCTCGAAGTGTGCTTTCATGCAGAGATAGTTGACCTATTTGGGGCACATTATCAGCCAGGAGGTGTAGGGATACGGGTAGGCTACGCTAGCAACAATTCAAAATTTCTACCACGTAAACCAGGATGCCAAGCAAGTTAGATGATGAAGATTATTACCACCAGATGCGCAGTGCAGCGGAAGAAAAGTCGGAGCAGCCTGGTCCAACGAAGAGCGTGTCGATGAAGTGGTCGTAGTCGATCGCCCAACGTCCTCGTAGACGATCGTCTCCTCCAGCAACCTCCAACATTCCTAGTGAAGATCACGATTGTCCTCAGCGCAACAGCAACTGCAGTAGCGCCTCTACGGTATCCACACATCCAGAGAAGGAACAGCCATATGCCAGTGTGCTAGCACCAAGTCGCACAGTAGAGCTCTCAAGAAGATGACGGCTAAGGTTTCGGTGGAACAACTCACGTGTGTCACCCACGATAGCCTCAAGCATCTCCTTATATAGTGCCCCGTGACGGATCCTATCTGAACACGTTTGACGAATCGTATTCGTACTAGTTTGTTCCAACTCGTTAAGTGTGTGACCCGTTAGGTTTATGTGTAATCGGTTGTGACTCGAAAACTCTTTCCGACCACGAGTCGTAGCAATACCTAGCAGGACATAACGATTCCCGAATACACTGAAATTATATCGGACGAACCTTGATGCAATATGATCTACGACTATGTCCTCATCACTTACGACCAGGTCCTATCTCTATACGACCAGTTCGTAACTCCTTACGACCAGGTTTCGACCACTCTATGATTTCGTTCGACCAGTCTACGACTAGCTCGTATCTCCATACGACCAGTCTGTAACTGATCGAACTAAGCGACCTACTCTAGTATTCTTCCTTTGCCTCACGATATCTGTTTGAACTCCAGGTGAGATATTATGTCATCCATGGACTGTTCAATACTTGCTCGATCGAGTTGTCGGATAACCTTATATGGTCGAATACTTCGACTACTAATGGCATGGTCATGCACTTTCTTTATCCGACCACTTCGAGGGGCCCAGAGACATCTCTCTCGTTATGTTAGGAGGGGCAAATCCCATATCCGACCAGTCACATCCCTCCGCATGTTTCATAGCATACCCAAAAGCTACCTTTATAACTACCTAGTTACGAGTAGCATTTGGCAACCCCTAAGAGTGCTATTACACATGTAGAGAACAATGCTGATCTCAGGTCTAAGGATTATACATCATCATTGCTTGAGACCAGCTAATGACACATAGAAGGAAAATTTGATCATATACCCTCCCCTTAGATGGAAATTCAGGATTTACCCTCCTGGCCCACATGTCATTGACCTATGGTGACCCCACATGTCATTGAGGCGGGAGGGTAAATCCTGAAATCCTGAAATTCAGGGAGGGTATATGATCCAATCCCCCCACATAGAATCATAACAATCTCAATAGTGTCTCAAGGTGGGTCAATCCAACCCCATGTTCTCTAACATGTGTTCACATTATTGATTCGATATCCCTATATCCATGACCGGCGAAACATGGTCATCAATCAATACATGTGCTGGTTGTAGAGTCACTGGTGTTCCGACCAGTGACATTCGACCAGGGATACTTTTAGAACGACATCATATAAGTTAAAGAGTTTCACCAACAAGTCACATACTCGTTGATCTTCAGAACTAACAATTCATTCAAGG
Source organism: Ampelocalamus luodianensis (assembly GCA_036346255.1). Classification (NCBI taxonomy): domain Eukaryota; kingdom Viridiplantae; phylum Streptophyta; class Magnoliopsida; order Poales; family Poaceae; genus Ampelocalamus; species Ampelocalamus luodianensis. Next base: position 28,391,483 of record CM070625.1, read on the forward strand.
AACAGAATAACATTTATTCAATAACTCATAAATATAGACGTGATACAATCATCTCTATAATTGCCTCTAAGGTATATCACCAACAGGAGGGGGTGGCCACGGGCCCCAAAAACATCACATCGGCCCATAATTGGCCAAGGCCAATGAATGTTAAACAAGTTTGGGGATTTTTAGGTCAAGCAGGATACTACCACAAGTTTGTGCGCGATTTTGTTCTCAGACAACCACTAACAGATCTACTAAAAAAGCATATGATCTTCGTATGGACTGAGGAGAAGATGGCGTTTAGAGCCTTGAAGGAGGCCCTCATCTCGGCACCAGTGCTTGCATTGCCGGATTTCACCAAAACCTTCGAGATAGAAACCGACGCATCTGATCAAGGAATTGGGATGGTTCTAATGCAGAACAAACATCTAGTCGCCAACCTCAACAAGGCGTTGGGACCACGCACCCAAGGCTTGTCCACCTATGAAAAGGAAGGTTTAGCAATCCTTATGGCGGTTGAACACTAGCGCATGTACCTGCAAACAGCTAAATTCATCATTCGGACATATCAGAGGAGCTTGATACACCTCGGAGATCAACGCCTGACTACGTCATGGCAACAGAAGGTGATGACCAAATTGTTGGGATTATAGTACCGGATACTATACAAGCCAGGGTCAACCAACCGAGTAGCAGATGCTCTGTCACGGAAGAAAGAGGAGCTGGATGGGGGACTTGCGACCATATCCACTAGAGTGCCCGATTGGATTGAGACAATTGCAGCCGGCTATTAGGGAGACCCCCAGTCTAGTAAACTATTGAAGGATCTGACGGTCACAGGAAACAACACCGCCAAGTTCAGACTGATCAACGGTGTTCTTAAGCTGGGAGATAGAGTATGGGTGGGAAACAACATACCTATACCGCAGAACATACTAAGATCGATGCATTCTAGTGCAATAGGTGGGCACTCGGGTTTTCAAGTGACTTATCACCGAATTCGCAAACTCTTTGCCTGGCTAGGAATCAAAAGGGATGTGTGTGCGTTTGTTGATCAGTGTTCAGTTTGCAAGTAGGCAAAGGCTGAACATGTTCGGTACCCAAGACTCCTTCAACCGCTGCCGGTTTGGGATCATGCATGGCAAATTATATCCCTGGATTTCATCGAAGGTTTGCCTCGATCATTTGGCTTTCATTGCTTCATGGTAGTTATGGACAAGTTTTCCAAATACGCTCATTTCATAGCTCTGGCACACCTACATGGCTTTCCAAGCGGTGCAAATTTTTATGTAGCAAGTGTTCATACTCCATGGGTTACCGTAGTCTATCATCTCAGATCGTGATCGGGTGTTCACTAGTTTGTTGTTGAAGGAACTATTTCGGGCGGCTCAAATCCAACTACATATGAGCTCTACTTATCATCCTCAAACCGACGGACAAACGGAGAGAGTGAATCAGTGTGTGGAAGCTTACTTGTGTTGCTTTGTTCATGCGTGTCTGAGTAAATGGTTCATTTGGTTGGCCTTATCGGAATATTGGTACAATGCCGCGCTGCACTCTACTCAGGCAAGTCCCCATTTGAAGTCTTGTATGGCCACAATCCTCGGCATTTCGGCATCCGAAACACTGAAGTTTGTTAGAACAATGAATTGTCGGTTTGGTTGAAAGAAAGGAAGCTAATGACGAAACTGTTGAAACATCTCAATCGGGTGAGTCAGCGCATGAAGGCTCAAGCTAATATGAAAATATTCGAGAGATCATTTCAAGAGGGCGACTGGGTGTAACTGAAGCTTCAACCGTATGTTCAAAGTTCTGTGGTAGTTAGGGCTAACCATAAGCTGGCATTTCGCTTCTTTGGACCTTTTTAGGTAGAAAGGAAGATTGGTCCAGTGGCATACAAACTCAAACTGCTGGCCACATCGGTGATTCACCTTGTGATCCATGTGTCCCAACTTAGGAAGGTTGTTCCCCCTTCAGAGACTATGCAACCTGAACTTCCAGGTTCGACTGAAGATCCTCAGTTTCCACTAAGGTGTTGCAGCAATGGCTTCATGACAAAGGATTGACACCGACCACTCAAGTTCAAGTGCAAAGGTGCTGACCTAGGAAGATTTTGATGATCTTCGAGTTTGTTTCCCACATGCTTCAGCTTGGGGGCAAGCTGGATCTAAAGGAAGGGGGTGTCATAGCCCCTACTATTATTGCGCAGGAGGACAAGGCAGCCGAGAGAAGGATAGGCCAGAGGGAATGGAAGCCCAGCACCAGGTTCACTATGGATGAATGGGTGGTCTAGTCCCTGGGCCGGCCCAGGCTTGTGGCATGGAGGTTATGAACAGTTGGTCCAGCTATTGTCAAAAATGTGATTAAATAGCTAGCTTCCATGTCAGGTGAGGCATCGATTTTGTAAAGACTGAACCATATTCCTCAATCTACCTTCTTCCTTCCTCACCTCCGTTCTCTACCTCTCCATCCACTACTTCTCCTCTACCTCTGATGCTCCTCTCAACCCCTCCATTTTCGGGTACGTAATAGATGGGTGCCACACTGGGGCCGGGGGGGCACAGGTGTGGGAGGGGGCGGCGTGGGGATTGGGCTGGGGCTATAGCCATCACACTGGCTCTGGCAGCCATCGCAATAGTACTTGTTGGTGGAGCCACAATATCCCCAACGACTATACCAAAGGCAGTTTGAGCACATGGCACCGCTGGCCTTCTCGCCGCACTGCTTTGTGCGAGCACCTACGACGAGCGCTACGGCCAGGATAGCCGTTGTTGTCATGGCCAGACTAGGGGCTCTTGGTGATGACATGGTTTTGATCTGCTGTCAGATAAGGCGCGAAGTGTTTGCTTTTATACACATTCGGGGAATGACGGAGAAAAGTCACGGCTATTATGCTACTCCTCCGGACACAAAAGAGTGGCGTCTAAGAAGGTACAACACACCCATGTTTTCTCAGAGGACAACGGACAGAAAAACTAAAACATCTATGATTGGGAAGTGGGAACTCGAATGCGCTTGTGGGACACGATCATCTTCTAAGCAGGTATGGCATCAAAGGTGTTGGTCCTGCTGCCACTGACAAAAGAACTTTTTTTGCCATGTCTTGTCAATGGATTGTTAATGCATGCAAAGGACTTGATAAGGAAGTAAGTACAGTGTACTAACACGTTAGAAGAACACGTGTTGTAATATATCAAAAGATCGAAGCGACCTATTCCACTAAGAGACAAGATTTTCTGCCTAGGGTTAGCTATCTAATCGTCATCCACCTTTCGATTTTGCATCTAGATTCCTCTATCAACTTTGAAGACTTTTAACTCAAAATTTGAAGACTTTCAACTCAAAAATTTTCACTTCCACCTCAAAAAAATCAACTTTTAACTAAAAAATTTGAAAACTAACAATACAGTAGTTGAAAACTATCAACTTGAAATCAGTGGCTTTCAACTCAAATTAGAATACTTCTAACTCAAAATTTTCCAATTTCATCTCAAAAAAATCAACTTCCAAGAGAAAAATATCAAATTTCAACTTTAAAGATCCGGGTGGGTAGCTACCTCTGGTGTAACACCCCAGCTCAACACTTTGCCCAGAATGTCACCTAAATCATTCTCACTAACAATTTAAACCACAATTACCAATATTTCTAGCAATCAATGCATAGAATAAAACCCCACAACGGGTCACCTTTCAACAATCATAACATATAAATACATAAAGGATTAGCTTTCACAGCGTGGAACCACGTGCCGGAGAACGCTCGGGGCCTCGCGCCCGAGAACGCCCAAGAACATTAGTTAGCAACAATTAATATAATCAAACCATAATTAAATAAACCAAGTTCCAATCATTAAACTAATGATAACCAAGTCTACTAAGCAATTCTAAATGAAAGTATCATGTCTATAGATTTAGTGAAAGCAACTAAGTAAAGATGTTTGTGCGATTGATAGCATATGATGCACTTGTGCTACTCCATATCATATATGTCGCATTCATTGATCACTTCAAAGCAACAACAAAGCAAGAGTGAGTCCAAGACACAACAAGTATATAATAGAACAATAAACAAACAGTGTATCAATCATAAAGAATAATATAATCATTATTCATGTGTTCAAGTAACATCATCACATTTCCATTAATGCAATGGGTTTCTAGTCTACATGCTCATTTGCTCATCTCGTAGCTTATACAGGTATAGTATGAGTGAACACCCGTCGGTGTTCGTCCTATCATTAGTCCATCCTACAGGGATTAGGAGCCTCTCCACTCCCATGGAGACCTACCAAAGTAGATCTTAAATGCTCACCCAAAGTGGGTCTTTCTCTTCTTCATTTTTTTGACCGAAAGATTATAGGGGAGACCCCTACAATATATATATATATATATATATATATATATATAATAATAATAATAATAATAATAATAATAAAGCAGAACCAACGGTTACAAGAGAAAGAATGTACAGTCCCTCACCAAGTGACGAAATTAGAATAAGGTAGCTAGTCAATCAAGGATAAGAGCTTTGAGAACAACATTCACTCTGCGCACAAGGAGAGCTACTTCATTACGAAATTGGGTTTTCCACAAACTAAAAGAAGGGTCCTTATTTTCAAAGCACTTGGTGTTCCATTGTTTCCACACGGTCCAAGATGCAATCACGCAAACCTCCATAAGGAAGGGATGTTGGCTCACTTGTGCTTGGAGGCCCTCCTCGTCGCACCTTGAGGCCCCGGTCGCCATGCTTGCCCTGGTCGTCGTGCCTTGAGGATCGCTGCACCTGGAGGTTCTTCCCCGCTAGCTCGCTTGTGCCTTGAGGCCTCATTTGCCTACGTTGTGCGCTTGGAGGCCCTGGTCGTTGCGCTTGGAGTTTTTCTCCCGCGTTTGGTCACCGTGCGCTTAGACCCTGGTCGCCCGCATCTGGTGGTTTTGACCCATCCGCTCACTTGCTCTGCTACTCTTTTTATCCGACTGTTGGTATCGCTCTATTACTACTACTGCTACCTTCAGTCAATTGATATACCTGCTTTGCTCGGCCTATTGGTACTGCTCACTAATATTCGACTATTGGTACTACTACTACTCACTGAGATTCCTGCTCTGCTCGGCCTATTGAGTTGGTGTAATGGCTTATGGTATTTCTGCTCCTCCTCTTTCTCTTGGTATGGGAGGTGCTCTTGTGGCCTCAAATATCAAGCTGGATGGACAAAATTATCGTAAGTGGTCATCGATTCGCATGCTTCTTTGGTCCATTGGTCTTCTCTCATATATTACGGTGGAGCCTCCGACTAAGAAGACTGATGTGAAGGAGGCTACTGCATGGCAAAATGCTGATGATCGTGTTATGGGTATCTTATGTCACAGTGCTGAAATTTCAATCAGGATGGATTTCATTGATCTTCCAAGTTCTCGCAAGATGTGGGAGTATCTTCGGCAGCGTTATGAGCAGACCAGTGCGGCCCGTCGATTTTCTCTTCTACAAACTCTTCATGATTTACGTCAACAGGAGATGTCTATTGAGGAGTACTACAGTTCTTTCATTTCACGACAGCTGACCTCCATGGTTCTTCTTTCCTGTGTTGGATGTACTGGCTGTGTAGGCAAGGCGGATCATGATGCGCAGAATTTAATGTTCACCTTTGTTATGCGTCTTCGCCCAGAGTTTGAGTCTATTCGAGCTCAACTACTAGGACGTGTTGTTCTTCCAACCATGGAGGAGGTCCTTGTTGCGTTGATTGCTAAGGAGACTCGACTTCACTCTGTCTTTCGGATCGACACTACCTCAGCCTGTTCTTGCGGCATCTCGTCAGGAGGTTTATCAGCCTAGTTCACTTCCTGATGCTACATCCAACCAGACTTTATGCCCTCACTGCAAGAAGCCTGGTCATCCTGTTCAGAGGTGCTACCGACTCCATCTAAAGTTGCGACCTGCATCTCACCGTCGTCGTTGTGGTGTGGTTGCTGCCACCACTCCTGCATCTGTTGGGGATTCTACTCTTATCACTCAGTTGGGTCGCTTCAGTCACAGCTTCAGGATCTTTAGACTCAAGTTCAACAGCGGTCTTCACCTGATACCCCTCCTAGTGGGTCTGCCAGTCTTGTTATAGCCTCCTCTTCCGTGTCAGGTACTAGTCTTCTATGGGTTTTGGACTCTGGAGCTTCTTTTCATATGATATCGGATAAGTCTCATCTTGCATCATGTCGACATGTTATGGATGGTTCCTATGTAAATATAGCTGATGGCACCTCATGTTCAGTCACTCATCAGGGCACTCTCTACTTCTCATTTTACTGCTCCTAATGTGTCATTTGTACCTCAACTTTCTATGAACCTTATGTCTATTGGTCAGCTTGATGATATGCACTATTTTGTTGGGTTTAATGACTCTACTTGCTACGTGCAAGATCGTCGGACAATAATTCTTGTTGGTACTGGCCATCGCCTTAGAGATTCTTAGGGTCTCTACTTCCTTGATCGTATGAGTCTTCCATCTTCCTCCGCTCATGCATCTTCAGTTATTGCGTTAGCCTATGTTAGTGTTCCTCAGTGGCATCATCGGCTTGGTCATTTGTGTGGATCTCATCTTTCTATATTAGCTCGTCAGGGTGTCCTAGGTCGTGTCATTGTCGACACTAGTTATGATTATAAGGGTTGCAAGCTTGGTAAACAACTGCAACTCCCATATCCTATCAGTACATCTAGGTCTAGTCGTCCTTTTGAGTTAGTTCATTCTGATGTTTGGGGTCTGCTCCTTTTGCTTCCAAAGGTGGCCATATCTATTATGTAATCTTTATTGATGACTATTCTCGATATACTTGGGTTTATTTTATGAAACATCATTCTCAAGTTTTGTCCATTTATCAGTCTTTTGCTCGTATGATTCACACTCAGTTTTCCACTCCTATTCAGACCTTTCATTTTTATTCAAGGGGAGTACTTGTCACATGTCTTTCGTCAATTTCTCTCCGCTGAGGGAACCCTTCCTCAGCTTTCCTGTCCTGGTGCCCATGCTCAGAATGGTGTTGCTGAACGTAAACACCGCCATCTTACTGAGACTTCTCGTACTCTTTTACTTGCATCTCATGTTCCATGACATTTTTGGGCTGATGCGGTTTCTACGTCTGTCTATATCATTAATATGCATCCATCTTCTCGCCTTCAGAGAAAGTGTCCTGGAGAGCTCTTGTTTTCCACTCCCCACTCCCCCACAGTATGACCATCTTCGGGTTTTTGGTTGTACCTACTATGTTCTGCTTCCGCCTCGTGAGCTCACCAATAAACAGCTTAGTCTATTGAGTGTGTTTTTCTTGGATATAGTCTTGAGCATAAGAGCTATCGTTGTTATGATCCCTCTACTCGGTGTATACGCATTTCTCATGATGTTTCTTTTGTTGAGGATCGTCCCTACTTTTACTCTTCTACCACTCGTTCCTCTCCCGCTGAGTCTCTCTCTTTTCTTTTTCTTCCACCCATTGTTTCATCTGATGCACCTTTTTCTGTGGAGTCCTCTTCTCCATCCTTAGTTAGATCACTGTTTCCTCTTCACTATACTCATCGGTCTAGGGTTCCTCCTGATACTCAGCCTTCTACTATTTCCTCATCTGATGGCATGGCTAGTACTAATGATACTCTTCCTGATGATCCTCCATCGGCACCATCATCTCAGTATGAGCTTCGTGATCGTACTACTATTGCTGCTCCTGACAGATATGGCTTTCTTTCTACTGCTATTGTGCCTGAGCCTCACACTTATCAGGAGGTTGTTGCTCATCCTAAGTGGCAGTTAGCTATGGCTGAGGAGTTGGCTGCTTTGGATCGTACTCGCACATGGGATCTTGTTCCTTTACCTACTCATGTTGTTCCTATTACTTGCAAGTGGGTTTTTAAAGTTAAGACCAAATTTGACGACCATGTTGAGAGGTACAAGGCTCGACTAGTTGCTCGTGGTTTTCAGCAGGCATATGGTCGTGATTATGATGAGATATTTGCTCTCATTGCTCATATGATAACGGCTCGCACTCTCGTTGTTGTGGCCGCTGTTCGCTCTTGGACTATCTCTCAGATGGATGTGAAGAATGCTTTTCTTCATGGTGACTTACTGGAGGAGATTTATATGACACCACCCCAGGGTATTGTGGCTCCTACTAGTCATGTTTGTTATCTTTGTCGTGCTCTTTATGGCCTCAAACAGGCTCCTCGTGTCTGGTTTGAGTGGTTCAGTTCAATTGTGATAGCTGCTGGTTTCTTTTCGAGTACTAATGATCTTGTATTGTTTATTTATACATCTCCACGTGGTCATACTATGCTTCTACTCTATGTTGATGATATGCTGATTACTGGAGATGATAAGAAGTACATTGCTTTTGTTAAGCAGCGACTCAATGAGCAGTTTTTTATGTCGGATTTGGGTTCTCTACGTTATTTTCTGGGGATTGAGTTTAATCGTACAGATGATGGCTACTATCTATCTCAGCAGCGCTATATTCAGGATTTGCTTGCTCGTTCTGGTCTCATTGACAGTCGAACAGCTGCTACTCCTATAGAGCTTCATCTTCAGCTTCGTCCTACTGATGGCACTTTGCTTGAAGATCCTTCTCATTATCGTCATATTGTTGGAAGTCTTGTCTATCTTGCAGTAACACGTCCTGATATTACTAATTTTGTTCATGTGCTCAATCAATTTGTTTCAGCTCCCATGTATGTTCACTATGCTCACCTGCTACGTGTGTTGCGCTATCTATGAGGGATTGTTGATCGTTGTCTCTTTTATTCTCGGTTGAATCAGCTTCAGTTTCATGCTTACTCTGACTCGACTTGGACGAATGATCCTATTGATCGACGATCTGTCTCTGGCTATTGCATATTTCTTGTGTCTTCGCTTATTGCCTAGAAGTCCAAGAAACAGACTGCAGTTTCACGGTCTAGTGTTGAGGCTGAGCTTCGAGCATTGGCCACTACTACTTCAGATATTGTTTGGCTTCATTGGCTCTTAGCTGATCTTGGTGTGTCATGCGGTACTCCTGCATCTCTTCTGTGTGATAACACTAGTGCTATACAGATTGCTACTGATCCAGTGAAGCATGAGCTGACTAAACACATTGGTGTAGATGCATCTTTCACACGTTCTCATTGTCAATAGAAGACTATTGCTCTTCAGTATATGCCCTCTGAGATTCAAGTCGCTGATTTCTTCACCAAGGCTCAAACTCGAGAGCAACATCGCTTCCATCTCTCCAAACTCAATGTTTCAGATCCTCCTAACCCATGTTGAGTTTGAAAGGGGTGTTATGTATATATGTATATAGCCCATGAGACCCATGAACTCTAGGATTTGTACTGTAGTAGTATATATACTACACTATTCATCCAATAGAAAGTGAGAGAGTCTAATTGTATCATAATCCACCTCAAAAACATGCAACAATAGTACATGAATATCAAACAACTCAACATCGCTCCTACGCGTAAACCCGACACAATTAACCCATCTTTACCGGACAACCCACACGTTATCCCGGTGATTAAACGTCCATAACTTTTACTCCTAGAATCCAAACATAGAAAACTCTATATTTTCTAGAACTATGCAAAATTTTCTACGCTTTCTTAGTCATGCAAATTCTCTGATTACATCATCTAAACCCCCGTTTTTAACACCGAATATCAATCTAGAATATTACAGAACATCAGACTTCCTAATTTTATATCTATTTTTCTACCACATGACAAATAGCAAACCATACCACTTCTAGAAACTATAGAGAATTATCTAACTAAACATAGTTATGACCATAATTTAATTCAACAATCTACTGTATAGAATAAAGCAATCTACACGATTACTGCTAATGGTGATGGAATTCTGAACAACTGCGCTCCAAAAAACATAACTTTTACACCGCTTAACCAAATCTAGTGATCTTGCACTCTAGGAAACGCTTAGACAATAATTTACAACTTTTCTACCATGAAGGTTGTGAAATAGGACGTTGATACCCAAAACTCCTTCGCAAGGCTCAATAGCACAACTAATCGAAATAGGATATCACCAATTTACTGATTTTCGTTATCGATCTAACCTAATTTTTTATTAAACATCAATCTAATACTTTGGCAAGGATTTCCATGTTGTTATCCCTCAAAATCCGACGACAAACAGAATTTGATCACGAAACCTAACTTCTCCTTCCTTGCCTTCTCCTCTGCGGTAGTGGCAGCGGCAGCAGCAGCAGGGCCGGCGAGGCAGCAAGGAGCTGGCGGCTGCGGCAGGAGGTGGCAAGGTACTGCCAAGGTGGCGGCTTGGCGCGGTAGCAAGCGGCAAGCGGCGCAGGGGCGTACAGCAGCTGGCGGCAGAGGCAGGCGTGCGGCAAGCAAAGCTGTGGCAGGGGAGGCTTGCGGCAGCAAGGAAGGGGCAGGGGGTGGTGTGGTTGGGTTTGGGGATTTGGGCCTTGGGCCTTGGGCCGGCAGCCCACCTCCTCCCTTTCCCTCTCTCCTCTAATTCCTATTATAATTCTTCCAATTAAAGCAGCCACGTATTTCCCATTCCAATAGATGCTTAATAATGTTGTTAACTGCTAAAGAAACAGTCCAAGACTATGTCCTACTAATGATGCAAACAGATTTCATGTGGCTAGCTTTATTTTAATAAATAAATAAATAGGCAGTCAACTATACTTGCACGGCACATGGATTTTCAGTCCAGAATACTGAAGATTGACAAGTATTTTCCATGTGACGATTTGATTCAGTAGTGGTCGAGTCTTTAAATATTCTGATACCGAAGTGAATGGTCTAGATTGAACATAGTCAATGCCGCAATGGATGTATGATGTTGAGAACTTACCCCATAAACCGCTTTACCAATATATGATGGTGATTGGTGGAGCCCCTTGTCATTTTCAGCTCCCAATACAGCGATTGAACATTTCACCTCTGAATACTAGATGCCATCGTAGGTAAGCAAAGGAATCATTATCTGCAGAACATTTTCAGTGCATCTCCAGACAATTCGAGTAAGATAAATTTGAACATTCACATCAGACCAGCAGTAACAAAAGAAAAATAATTTTTTTGAAACTAAGAGGCAAAACAAGAATTACTGCTCAACAGGCCAACCTTCACGTTTCTATATCGTCTCCAAAAATAAATATCCTCTCCAAAAATAAAGGTGAAACAACACAGCACGCTGAACTACTGAAGAATACTTTACCACCCAGCAATAACCTACAGCCCCAACCCCAACAGTCGACACCCCTTTCCCTCTTCGAATGCTTTTTCCTAAGGAATAATTAATTGTTGTTCTTGACTTGTTCAGACCTCTCTCGATGTTGTGAGGTTGGTAAGGGTCACCGTGGTAAAACCCGGCACGACAACACAGTCCAGATCAAAAGCAGGCCACATTGGATTATGGCCATAATGACCCAGGATGTATCACGGATCGATTAGTCTTATGTTCATGGAGTTCCAACTTCCGAGCTTAGCCTTTTTTTCGCGAAAAAAAAATCCATTTGTGGAGACACGAAGTTGGATCGATGTCACACACATGTTCACAACTATTAGAACTTACCAGTACCATAAGCAGGTAGACTGGCACAGAGCGCACACATACAAGCACAAGATGAAGTTTTAACACAATGACATCTACTCAACTGAAGATGCAGGCCCTAAATGGCAGATGAACACATACACGGTATGGTTGTGCATTTGCAATGCAGCTAGCTCAGATTTCACTTCAGGTACTTATTCAACCAGTCGATCATGTCTTCCAGGGCTTCCTCAGCGCTCTTGACGGCAGCTGCATCATCGTCACTATATCTCACAGCCCACCCATGCGCTACCCCAGGGAAAATCTTGACAAAGTGAGCAATCTGTATTGCAAAAGGAAAACATTGCAGAAGGAAAGGCCCAGTTAAAGATTTTAATATGCATTTGAAATTCTCACATGGTGATCCAACTAGGCGTATGCTTTAAATTGTAATGCCAAATGCAGTGCTTAATCAAGAAGTAGGGAAAAATGAAAAACAAGGCAAACTGATCGATTTCAATGCCTAATATCATAAGACAAAAAGTAAAATAAAAATCGAAAAAATTGCGCAAAAAAATAGGACAAAAAGTAAAGTAATCATTAAGATATGTTCTATTTGAGTATACATTCAAACCCGTTCCATGGAGGAGCGTTACTGCCATTAAAGAAACACTGAAAATCATGTACTTTAGAAGGCATTCCTCCTTGATTGCTAGTAAATGATCAAAATATAAAGAGTAAATTTTGCAAAACTACACGTTTGTTTGTAAAATTAGCAGAAAACTACACATTTAAGTTTTCATTTTGCAGAACTACACCTTTTGCGCCAAATTTGATCAAAGAATCCCATTCTGTCACATTTAAGCTAACCTTGGTTGACCCACCGTGTCAAATTAGCTACTAGACATATATACTATCAAGCCCCACCATTTGACACTCGAAGGATTTTAGAATTTTTTAAATAATCATTATTTTATTCAGAAATACAGTAATATGCCTGCCTTTTTTATTTTACGAAAATAATAATATCTCGCTGCACCGTTGGGCGACTTGGGTCTAGTCGCTCAACCGTCGAGTGACACGTGGCGTTATCGCCCAACGGTGGAGCGACTGTCGCTTCGGCTACTTGTTGCTGAAGCATTGAGCGACTTATCGACCCTAGTCACTCAACGGTTGAGCGACTAGGGGCTTATATATCGCGCGCGTGGCGTTGTCGCCATTCTGTTCGTCGGGCAGAACAAAGGCGGGCATAAGAGGAAAAGAGAAGGAGAGAGGAAGAGGAAAAGAGAAGAAGAGAGGAGGAGAGGGAGGGAAAGAGATGAGAGGTCTGCTCATCTATGACGGTGAGTCTCCTGCATTTCTTTGTAGATTTGTTTTCAAAACCATGGTAGGCTAGCAAATAGTGTAGTCATAGATAGATTAGCAAATAGGCTAGCATATAGTGTAGTCGTAAATAGTGTAGGTTCGCAAATAGTGTAGTCGTAAATAGGTTAGCAAATATGTTAGTATATAGTGTAGTCGTAAATAGTGTAGGTTAGCAAATAGTATAGTCGTAAATAGGTTAGCAAATATGTTAGCATATAGTGTAGTCATAAATAGGTTAGCAGATAGAGTAGTCGTAAATAGTGTAGGTTAGCAACTAAAATCGTTAGAAGTGTAGTGGCATTTTGTTCATAAGTGAAAATAGTGTAGTCGTAGATTAGCAACTAAAACCACGGTTGGTTAGCAACTAAAATCACGGTAGGTATGTCGCATATTGTTAATAGTTATAAATAGTGTAGTAATAGAACTAACGTGAATTTAGTTGTTAATAGTCGTAATGCGGCTGTGGATATACCCTAACCCTAACCCCTAAACCTTGAAACCGTAAACCCTAAAACCGAAATGCGGCTATGGCTATATATGTTGAGGAATATGTGGTTTATGGAAGAATACAACTAAATTTTTGGAATTTCTGGAGCTACGGTATAAATAATTAAACCACTAGTTGTGTCGTAATTGCTAACTTGAAATTGATTTGCAGGTATGACTCGCGACCTAGGTGGTTCGAATTGGCCTTACGGCCTGCTGGACTGGCGTCGTCGCACAGCACCACACTAGCCATCATGTCCCGCATCCTCAGGGCGGGAACGAGGCGACTGACTTGGGGATGGTCCGTATGTGGACACTGCAATGGGCATGGAGACTAGACTCACGCTGGACAGACAGGTTTGTTTGCCAAATGTGGCACTTCTCATTATCATATGTACGTGTTATGTACTTACTTCTTCATGCTTTGCAGGATGAGCGCAGCCGACCTTCTACCTCTCACTCAGATGGTGGAGGCCACCGACGAGGACGACGCTCTGGTCGAGGACGACGGGGAGGTCGAGGCCGGCCCAGAGCGGTCACGATGATTCTCGTTTGATTGGTCGTTGCTGACAGCTCTGGTGGACCAGTGGCGGCCCAAGACGCACACCTTTCACCTCCCATTCGGGGAGATAGCCCCCACTCTGGAGGACGTCGCGATGCTGCTCGGCCTGCCTATCGCGAGAGCCGCTGCGTCCCCGCCGGACGCGCCTGTCGAATGACACGATGACCTGCTGGGCAGGTTTGACGGGGTTCTTCCGGCCGAGGTCGTGCCAGCGTACTACCACTTCGCAACACGACAAAGGCATGACCACCCTTGAGGTGGCTTTTGCAGTTTCGAGTACGTATGCGATCCATTTTCCATTTTTGCGATGCACTATCCTTGCCATATGACTGGCTTACTAAATATTCGTTTGTGGACAGGTCGAGCGGATGGCCCTAGAGCCCAGCGATTACCAGCGGCACCTCGAGGCGTACTTGCTGTGGCTGTTCGGCTGGGTACTGTTTACCAGCAGCCACGGTGACTCCGTCGACGCCTACCTCGTGCGGTACGCGAGGGCCATCGTCGACGGGGAGGAGTTGCAGATCAGCTGGGGATCTGCTATACTTGCCGCAACATACCGCGGCATATGCGAGGCGTACTACAAGACGAGGCCGAGCTCTATCCTCATAGGCTGCCCCTTCCTGCTGCAGCTCTGGTCGTTCGAGCGCTTCACCATCGGATGGCCCATGCTGCTCAATGCTAGTCCGTACCACACGGATATGTACCACGGGGCGAGGTGGACCTGCCGACCGCAGGGTCCCTTTTGGTGTCGTGAGACGGGTACGTACTATCATATATCTTTACTTTAGTCGTATTAAAGGTCATCCTTTGTAACCACTGTCTACGGCTCGCAGGCACAGTTTGCACACGTGCAGCTGACACGTGTATACGAGCACTTCATCGAGCAACTCGACCGCCTCACCGCTGATGACGTGCGCTGGGAGCTGTACTCTACTCAGGAGATGGAGCACCGCACTCCCGCCGGGCTGTTGTCATTGTGCTGGTGTGACCAGGTGTACTAGCTGACGCGGAAGAAGCTGGTCTTTGGCGTGTTCGTCGAGGACTACACGGTGTATAGGGTGATGCACTAGTTCAGCCCCGCCAGGTTGTTCTAGTCCCCGTCGGGCGTCGGGTGGCCGACTCGGTCCACACGTGAGTTACACACAGCACATGTCCTTATATTTTTTCTCAGTTCTATTACGATGGCTTCTAATTGAAGTGATATGTTTCGCAGGCATAGTAGGAGGGGTGGGAGCAGGACAAGCTGGCGGCGAAGATGAAGCCTTGGCGCGAGTGGGTGGAGGCCCTCAGGACTGCGTGCAGGAGGGTGTCCCGTATGACCCCAGCACGTACAACGAGTACCTACACTGGTAAGCTCTGCAGATACACACCAGACTGGTGTGTGTCGTCGAACCTCCCCCCGCTCACGTACCAGCACGGACCGACGTGTACCCTCTACACTTCACGCGAAATGTGCACCTCGCGGTATGTACTCTCGTATTTCAAAATGTCTAAGTACGGTTACCTCAATTACAAGTTTGACGCTTTCATGTACTCCTTGCAGACGAACATCAACATTGGGATGGAGAGGGACTCTGGGTCGATCCTGGATAGGGTTGCACAGTGCGGGGGTGATGCGCGACAAGCTGCTGTAGTTTGCCCATCGAGTCTACTTGGGGACGAGGCGTGTCGTGGTCCTGACGTCGTGCAGGACGGTTGCAGAGGTGGCCACGTCAGCGCCTACACCGAGACTGTCATGTCCTTTAGCCCAGCCAGCGCCTACACGTGCACGTGGCCCGCCAACGCCTGACTAAGGCTGGAGTGTTAGGCTGGGCACGTGGTTACCCACCCCCGCCGCTGCCGAGCCAGGTTGGAGGGTCAGGCTGGGTGTGTGGCTACTCACCCCTGCCTCCGTCGGGCCAGGCTGAAGTGTCAAGGTTGGTGCGTGGCTACCCACCCCCGATAGTGCGGCAGTATCCATTCCTCCCTGATGGTGGGTACGGCTAGTATGACCATTGGGTGTGCGCCATGGACCACACCAAAGGTATGTTTCGTCTCGTTAGGTTTGTTTCAAGCCGTCATATAACCCACGTATAAATATAATTTGTCCTGTAGGTTCGCGCCCCAACCAAGAGTTCAGCTCTCCTCGCACGAGGACGTGGACGTCTTCTTCACGGAAGACCCGGGGGAGGTCAGGGGAGCACCTCAGCCCCTACCCGTCAAGGTTCTTTCCGGGTCGCAGCTCAGCGGTGCCCCAGTGGGCACGTAGGCCATGGTAGAGTCGACCCCACAGGCCTTGGGACCACGGGTCAGCAGGGCACCTGACCGCTTCACCCCGTCGGGGCCCCGACACCCCGCGCTTAGGAAGCCCAAGAGGGGCCGTACGGGCGGGCACGAACAGGGGGTGGGACATGGCGACGATGGAGGAGGTTCTGCGAGTGGTGTAGCGGGCGACTAGTAGGCGGTCTTCGTTGTGTGAGGAGAACTCAACTAGTATTATACTAGCCTCGTGTTTCCATATTTCTTTTTTGTACAACTATTATTATGCAAGCCTCGTGTACAACTATTATTATGTTTGGCTCGTGTTTCGATATTTCTTTTTACGTGCACACCGTGACCGTAGGCAGCCTGTAATGAAATCATATTTCAGTTCACACCACTATTTCGCTTCCAGTTACGTCGTAACCACGTCTCTTCGCAAGAATCATTTACCTTCCTACGTACGACTCATTGCTACCTCAATCGTCCTTAAAAAAAATTCAGAAATTATCCACAATACTACATCATACGACGGTCACAAAATGTTGTTATGAGTCTAACAGATTTTGTATCCTTGAGAATCTACGCAAAAGGACCAACCAACCATGTCACCGCCCTTTTATTTCCAAAAAATTAACAACCTACAAACAAGATTTTCTAAATTTATTACCTACAAAAATTGTTATTTATTCTTCCACAATTATTGTCATTATTTTAAATCGCTCCACCACAGGGCGACGAGTCCACGTATCGTTGTACAGTTGGGCGACTGAGCCAAGTCGCCCAACGGTGCAGCGACATAGTATTATTTCTATAAAATAAAAAAGGCAGGTATATTACTGTATGTCTGAATAAAATAATGATTATTTAAAAATTCAAGGATTTTATATTATGACAATTCAGTTCAGTATTAAGGTATTGATTGAATTTGAACATTTAATACTCATGTACGTAAATGTTCTAGCTTAAAGATCAACTTATCAAAAGTATGAGAACCTACCCCAGAGTTTGCAGAAAGAATCTGCTCGAAGTGCTTTAACACTTCGGGTGGGGATGACTTGTCAATTTCAGCTCCAAGTATAGAGATGGGACATTTGACCTCTGAGAATTATATAACATATCACAGGTTAAGCATTTGAAGCGCTTGTAATAGATAAATTTTAGGACGTGAGGGGAAACTCAAGAATAACAAATTTGACCTTTGATGTCATCAACAGCAATTAAAGAAGGGTGTAGCAATACTGCAGCCTGGATCTCATGAACTTTTGCTAACTCCACAACCACCTTTGCTGGTAAGTGTTAAGATTATAAGTGCATCGTTAAAAATGTGAGAACAAACACAAGATTACTGCCAGCCTTCAAATTTCTAGTTCAAAAATTAAAACACCATGAAGAATCACACTTACCGCCCCAGCAATAACCTGCAGCCCCGATGGTAGAGACTCCCTTCTCCTTCAGAGCAGCAATAACTGGTTTTGCCTCTTCAAATGCCACTTGCTATTATAAGAAACGATTGTTGTTTCTTAACCAAATTGTTTGAGATATATTGAAAAAGAAACAAAAAGGAACCAGATTTGAGGGCATTCAGAGCCATTTTAATTAAAAAAACTGCCATTTTATCATATTCGAACATAAAATCAGGGTATTCAAATCAATGTTGAGTACTGCTTCCAGAAGAAAAAATGATTCAAAACAGAAAGTATATTCTGGGGCCGGCGGGTGTGTGTGGGTGGGGGGATCTAGTTAGCAATGCTTAGATCAGAAGAGGAATCCTCAATACGTTAGTGTGTGTGTCTTAGTGGTAAGAAGAAGTCAGAGCATTATAACCGGTACTTTCGGATATTGAACAGAAATGTCAAACCACCGAAAGCTTAGATAGTCATCTCATTCAAGCTCACAACATTCTTTAGGCTCGGACCATAAAGTTTTTTCTGTGATTTCTGCAAAGTTGATTGATGTCACTGTCTGAAACAAATAATTTAGGCTAGGAACCTTGTGACATAGAAGTTGGAAACATTTCCACGCAAATAATTTCAACAAAAAGTAGAAACAAGGTATACACAAAAAGGATCTGTATAAGTTTAGGAGAACAAACTGGATTATGTGACTGTAACCACGTTCCAGGATTGTTGGGATTGTCGGGCTGGTATGGATCACCACGCAGGAAATCTGGCACCACAACAAAGTAACCCAACAAAGCAACTTTGTCGGCTATCTTCCTTCATGTTATAAATATTTAGCATTAGTGTCAATTCATAATTGAATGTTAGCCTAGCAAGAAACAATCTTCCTTCATGATATAAATATTTAGCATTAGTGTCAATTCATAACTGAAGGTAGCTAGTAAACACAAATGTGCTACAAAGAAAGGATAAGAGCACAGCTTAACTGCAGTATCAATCTAATTTTGCAACATACAGCTTAACAAACTCAGCATCTCTTTATGACATCCAAAATTCTACTTAGTCATCCCTTTACCCAATACATCTGGAAGTAATGCACATACCAAATTAAGTTGATCAAATAGGCAGGTATGTTTTCGTCACACAAAAAAGGCAGGTATGTAGTACATACAGAGATATATCTGAATTGAAAACTACAAATGGAAGATCCACTGTTCTTGTAATTCCAGTGCCCTTACTGAGAATTATCTCATACTACTTGGTAGTTAGGACTCAGGATCCATAGGCCCAAATTCTAGAAAAATTTTATGATACATTCTCTTAGTAGTATAAATCAAATATGATCATTGATTTGTTAAGTGTATATTAGACTTTTTTGTATTAGTAATTTTTTGTGAAGGTATTATGGACTTTTTCTACTAGAGTTGAAAATATTACTTTGTGACATGTGATCTTGTCATGGGCTGGCACTGTTCATATGATGGGTACTGTTCACGCATGAACAGTAACAGCCCCGATTATTAGGAAAGTTTATTACTTAGGAATCTATCTATTAGTTAGGCGAGTTATTATTGGATTGGATTGTTAGACATAGGTTTCCTTATAGATTATTTCTTAAAAATCAAGTCGGATCGTCCTTATAAAAGGGGAAGCATGTATGCATTATCAATCAAGTACAAAAGATGAATTAATCTAGTCTTCCTCTCAAGTTTCTATCATCCCAGTCTATAGTCTAATCTCTTATCCCATAAAGCCGACGCCGCCCGGCCTTCTTCCTGACGGTGTTTACCTTGTTATGAACCAAGGTTCATAACATTTAGTATCAGAGCAGTCGATTTCTTTTCACGGCTTCTGCTACCATGGTTATGACGACAGATCAGATCATCAGACCTGCGCCGAGTCGTTGGCTATGATAAAGGCTAACGCCAACAAGATGACCATGCGTACCAACGACAACGACAAGAAGATGACGGTCATCTTCCTCGACATGCATGCTACTTTAGAGAAGATGATTGCGGATCAAAAGGAGAAGAAGGCGCAACAAGAGGCGGTGGCGTTTCCAGCAACGACAGTGATGCTGTCGGAACTTGCCACGCCGCTACCACATCCTGCCATGGTGTCGCCGAAGTACGTCGTGGCCACTGCGACGCTGCCAGGGTTACTGTCATGCCTACCACAACAACCGGTGAGTTTGCCGCAACCGCGTGTTGAGGCAATGATCTTCAGGACTCATGTTGCCATCGCAACCTCTCGTCAACATGGGGTCACCTAGGGCTTCAGCCATGGCCACCACCACAGCTCGAGGACGAGCTGTCGCGAAATGAGGGGAGTAGTTGTTATGGGTGACACTATTCACGCGACGGGTTACTGTTCATGCGTGAACAGTAACAGCCCCCGATTATTAGGAAAGTTTATTACTTAGGAATCTATCTATTAGTTAGGCGAGTTATTATTGGATTGGATTGTTAGAGATAGGTTTCCTTATAGATTATTTCTTCAAAGTCAAGTCGGGTCGTCCCTATAAAAGGGAAAGCATGTATGCATTATCAATCAAGTAAAAAAGATGAATTAATCTTAGTCTTCCTCTCAAGTTTCTATTATCTCAGTCTATAGTCTAATCTCTCATCCTACAAAGCCGACGCCGCCCGGCCTTCTTCCTAGCGGTGTTTACCCTGTTATGAACCAAGGTTCATAACAGATTTCCACATCGGCAATTACAATTATACCCATCTCGGGATTATACTACTCATACTACTATGTGTAGTATAACTAAATTACAACTAATCTGAACCATTGGATCAAAGAGAATAGACGACCTATATTAAATTAAAAGTATCGTAAAAGAGCTCAAATTATAAACCCTAAGCAGAGCCAGGCAATTAGCACTAGATAGTCGGATTCACATCCCCTGACATTAGGCTATAATGTCATGGCTTACCATTACTTTCATCCGGTCCGTCCATCAGCAATCGAAGGTCAGTGAGTTGACAACCCACTATGCAGCCACACCACCACTTCAAGACCCATACTCCGATCTTTTCCTCCCCCGTCCAACTAGTCCTCCCATCTCGTCGTCGTCTCGATTACCGGCCCTCTCATCGCCGCCATGGTGTCACCATCGTCGCATGTAGGCACAGTACGATTGCCACCACCAACCTCCACTTGTGAAAGAGAAGCAGACCTACCTATGTTTGTGTCACGAGCAGACGAGCAGTACGCCAACGTCAACGCTCATGAGGGCACCGACATTTTTAAATCTGGGTAATTTTGTGTAATTAGTGTCGGGACTCGGATTTACATATCCGAAACTCTCTATGTATTCTGAACTAGTCACAAATCAGTAGTTAGTTCACACAGAAATATCAATGAAATACCATCCATTTATCGATTTAACTAAAAGATCTTAAAATAACAAATAGTAATAATAACTGGACCTTATGGTCAATATTTACTTAACTTGCCACACAAGGCTAAAGAAACAAATAAATTCTTGCAGCGGAACGAGAAAACTTGGAAATGTCAATTAACATGCCCACAGGCAATCGAGTGGAGAATGCGTCCAAATCCGCAAAGTCTTCATAGTACTCCTTCTCGAAGAATTCTTGAGCAACTTAGTATTCTTCAACTGAACAGTAAAGTTTGAAGTTGTGAGTACATAAAGTATTCAACAAATCGTAGGGAAATAGTATGCATTTAATATTCATGCAAGGCTTTGAACAAAGTCGATTGATGAATGGGGAATTCACTTATTGGTATGGTTCTTTTGCATAAAGCAGTATTGACAATAAATATGGTAAATAGATTAAAATGCGTAATTGAAAAGAATAATAAATAAATAAATAAACAATTGCTTTGAAACAACCAGTGAACTTCCCATTCACTTCCCAACCAAACCAATAAGTGAATTCCCCATTCACCAATCGACACAAACCACCATGTGAATTCTCTATTCACCAAACGAACATTATATTCATCAAGTGAACTTCTCATTCATACTCTTAACATATTTTTATAAAGAAACTCTACCTCTTATGTAAAATCCCTAAGCATGTCCATGACCGCGAACGCGGCTATTTGAATAGATTAATTAACACTCTGCAGGGGTAGTACCGTTTATTCACACGATATAACCAGTGTAGCTAGCATCAATCATAACAAAACCTTTCGGACGTTTTATCTCGACAATTGACTCTCCCGATGTGCATATTGTCGACCCCAACCTCACCGTTAGTTCGACGCACACCGTTGGACCTGGAAGCGGCAAACCGTCCATCAATGTGACTTTCAGAGTAGTCCACACCTCCACCCATCACTAAACCTACAACCTAAGTAGTCAACGTCAAAACTCCACAACTTACTAAGTTAGGCCCATCCCATCAAGCATGTAGTTGTACGATAAGGCTTAGTTCAATGATGCACAAGATTAAGTTCGTCTACCACATCCCACAACGTGCTAACCACACCCTCTTTACTTCACGATCGCTCGTCCAAGCACAAATCATTTTGTTCAACCAAGACCAATAACATACCCTGTCGTGGTACACAAATTTTAACAATAGTGGCTACCCACCACAATTCTATATCTCATTAAGTCAAATTTAACATTATTGAACATGTGATCATGAGATCATCACAACTAAACATGACTAAGCATCTCTACGATACTCATATTAGTGATACAAATATGTCCAACTAATATTAACCATTCTATAGTGACAAGTGATTCATGGTATTCAAATATTCAATGGATGCATAATGACAAATAGATGATAACTAATCCCAAAATAGTTGATATAAAGATAGCATGCAATTGATATAAAATAATATACTTTTGAAATCATAAATTCAATATGATCAAAGGACTACGACTTGCCTTGGCTTTGGCTTTACTTAGTTACCACACTTGCATCTTCAAAATTTGCTTCTGCTCCTGCTCCATAAAACAGATCGTCTGACGAAAGAGAAAACAACAGGCGAAACACAAATAAATTCAAATAAAATACAAAAATGTAAAACCAACTCTAAAAGAAAGAGCTCGATTTTAGATGAATTTAGGAATTTGAATGGACTGAATCGGAGTTTAGACGAAGGAGAACAGACTCTCAGAATATTTGCTGAAAAAAAAGAGAGAGAGAAAAGAATATTCAGATAATATTCCTTCAACGGAAAAGAAAATAAAAAGAAACTAAGCTGACAAGTAGGGTTCACTTGTAAGTGAGAGAGAGGAAGAAAGAGATTGACAAGTGGGACCAAGGTGGCTGGAGAGAGAGAACAGCGAGAGAGAATGACAACTAGGACCCACATGTAAGAGAGAGGAAGAACTGGCTACAGGAAAAAAGATGTAGAGGAACTAGCGGCAGCGCTCGAGCAAGCGGCGGTGATGGCGAACGGCGGCGAGAAGATGGCCGACGAGGGCAAAAATGGGTTCCCGGGGATTAGAGGAACACAAGGCTGGTGGCGGTTCAGCAAGGGCGGCGATAGCTCGGCGGCGGTGACGACAACGACGGCGAGGTGGCTTGAGTGTGTGGCGAAAACGACGATTCGGTGCAGGGGCGGCGGCAGGGGGGTGCCCGTGGTGCACGGGCACCCCCAAAAAAAATTGCAATTTTTTTTTGATTATGTATATGTATCAATAGTTGACACTAATTTCAGCCTAATCCCAATTCACCACCAACAACACGCCCATCTCTAGATCGTGGCCTCATGGAGTCGGGAGTCCTTGAGCTTGCTTCTCCTCCCACCGACGCCGCCGCCTCCCTCCTTGCTCCTCCCCTGGATCCTCCTCCCGCCCTCCGCCTCGCCCCGCCGCCTCCTTGCTTCTCTCCCGCCGCCGCGCGCACCGCTCCTCCCGATCCTCCTCACGCCACCCGCCGCCGAGGACACCACCTCCTGCTTCCCGCCGCCGCACACACGCCTCCTCCCGACCCTCCTCCGTGGCTCCGCGACCCACCGCCGAGGATGCCGCCGAGTCAAGAGGCATTGCTCGGCCTCGGCCGCCAGGCATCGCAGGCGCCGACGATTCCCACTAGGCCACCAACACGCAACACCGTCACCAAGGTAGGCATGCGGCAGGCTGCCTCCTTACTTCTCTTCTTGACCTCCTCCTCCGCTCCGGACTACAAAGAACCCTGTGGCCTTGTTTTATACTGATACACTAACACTACACAGAAAATAGCGATGGATGAAGTAAAGCTTCAGGATTGCATTTTATCAGAAGTTCAGAACAACTTTTGTAGTTTATACATAGCCAATCTAATTATCTAAATGTCATTATGCCATCAATCTGTCTGATCTTGAATGTCTCCTATCTTCTGACTTTTGTTCTTGAAAATAGCAAGAGATGATATAATCAAGTGTTTTCAAGGAATGAGATCGCGTCGTATGGTATTGTGATTTCCATTAGCTATTTAGGATTTTTTTTTATTCATGTAAGATTTTATTTGAACTATTTGTATTGCACTATTAACTAATTTTGAACTTTTTATGTAATTGTGTTGAATTTGTAAAATTACTTATATGTCGTACAAGTTTTTTTTTTAATCCTTGAAGTGTGCACCCCCATCACAAAATTCCTGGCTCCGCCACTGATTCGGTGGCGTCCAAAGAGAAACAAGAGGAGCATCGATTCAGCGAGAACACAAGGAACACACCAGGACAAAAGGCACGACCGGAGCGGCGGGAGAATAAAGATTACCGACTTCGGAGAAGGAAGGCGGCGGTGGCATGCTCGACAACGGAGAGAGAGGGAAAAAGGAGGGGAATGGAGGAGAGAACCTCATAACATGGCGTGACGCACTTGGGAAGGCGTGGGCACTCACCGACGAGTAGATCGGGGTAGTGGGCAGCGGTCGGTTTTGGGAACTATGGGGTCGGCGATGGTCCGGTGATCTTCAGGGAACGACGACGAGAGCACGATGTAGAACGTCTTGAGGCGAACTCAAAGGTGGTGACGATCCGAACAAAGGACCTTCGACGGCGACGAAACACAGCGATGACGACCTTCGGCAGCGCACAGCTTCTTTGGCAAATTGCAGCAAAAAGAAGGCGAAACCAGGGAAACTGATTTGGGGCTTTTGGGGAGGATCTCGGGGCGGAAGATATGACATGGGAGGAACGACTTATATAGGGCTAGGAACGGGAGTATCCGAGTTCGGGACGGCAGCGCTGCGTGTCCAGCTCGGACACAAGGAGTCCAGCTCAAGGAGGAAGGAGGCATGGCTTGCTGACATGGCGGACCCACCGGGCAGTGGAAGGAAAAGAAAAGGGAGAAGGTGAGTGGGCTGCGGAGCGGGACAAAAAGAAGACAAGGGGCCAAGCGGCTGGGTTGAGAGAGAAAAGGAAAACTGGGCCAGGAGAAAATTGTGCCAACGGAAAAAAGAAAAGGAAACAGGCCAGAGGAAAAGGTTTCAGCCCGAAGGAGAAAATCTGGAAAAAGGAAAATCCGAATTTCAGGAATTGAATTAAAGCAAACCGAGTTCAAAGAAATACTAAATAAATTCCAAAAAATCCTAGAAAATTCCAGAAAATTCTCTGGAACCCAAATAAAATAACTTTTAATCTAATTGAAGTTTAGATTATTCACATTAGATTGTTTTAATTTCTGAAAATTCAAATTAAGTTTTGACTTAAACAATAAAATTCAAATAGTTATTTTCAAAAACAAACCAAAACTTGGGATGTTACAACTAGACTGGAATTTTAGCTTTTGCTCTAATTCTACTCCGTTTAGAGGATTGCTACTTCAACTGTGCCAAACTTATAGCATGGCTTCGAAAGTAATTAAGCTTAATGTGACCTTGCCATCTCCGTATGGAGTTGTGGTTTGCCACTGTGTTTGATTCTTCTCTCGTAAGGTGCTTCTTCTCTAGTCATGTGCAAAATAAATTGCTTAGTTTATATTGCTTGTCTTCTTTGTTGTTTAATTCCATCCAAAGTTCCAGAGAGGGAGAGAAGCTGAAACTTTGCTTGACATTTTTGTTCAAGGGACTGAATCATGTCAGTTCTTATTCTCATTTTATACTCAAGGTCCTGAGCATGTAAGATAAACCGCACATCATCTCCGATACATTCCGAGCTGATTTCGTTCTTCATACTGCACTAGTCTCGTCCAAAATTTACAGATACTGTAAGCTCGGATTAGCAAAGTACTCTTTCTTGACTCAAGAACAGGGCAATCAATTAACCCCAACCAAAGGATTGTGTTTTCCGGCGGCGGCGGCAAGAGGGGGAGAAGAGGATCGAAGGTAGTTGGGGTCTTGATCGATGCAGTGGTGTGGTTGGCTGACTGCGCAGTGGGTATCAAACCGGCTAGCCCTCAGATTTCCAATGGACGGATGAGATGGAAGTAATGGTAGGCCACGACATATAGCTTAATGTCAGGGGATGCGAATCCCAGATAGTATGTAGCAAATATATATCTGTAGCAAATAAAGTGAGAAGGGCATGTTGTGGTACTAACACCCTTAATGCTTTAGATACAATTTTTTTAGAAAGAAAAAAAACGGTGTCTACGGTACACGAGTTCATTTCTTTTCCACTTTACTAGCATGTTTTTCATCGCCCACTACTCATCCTACAAGTGAGAGTGGATTTGGAAGTGGGAGATTGGGGAAGATTGAATAACGTTTTGTCGCTAACAAAAATATATGTACCATACCAAGCAAGAAAACTAATGTCAATATGCAGGCCTGTCATCCTTAGCAGTGTGCAGATATTGTTACAACATGTACAAAGTCAGGTATAAATTAGCGCCTGACACGGAAGGAGAGGACACATTTTCAAAACTCTTGATGACAACAGTTAGTGTCCAAATTCTTGATGGCACCACCACTCCTTAAAACTAAGCAAGCTGTTGGAAAACTATGGGCCTGACCCTGCAGTCGGCCCATTAGTGGGCGCCCCATCCCAAACCCTAGCAGGGTCGTAGCCTATAAATAGGGGGTGCTATTCATTGTAAAGGATTGATCGATGGATGAAAGAATAAAGAGAAGCAAGAAGTCCCCCTACATCTCTGTGTTCTATCTCTTATTTTGTTCTTGTGTTCATGCATTGTTCTTACGATTCACGCTTGTCACGAGGTAATCGCTCGACTGGACTCGCCAAATGACGGTTCCTCAACACGTTATCGCGACGATCGACACTCCTCGCATCGAAAGGTAACCGTCGATGAACGACACTCGTAGATTGAATCGCTTTTCTAGATTGCTTTCAATTCGCAAATTTGGCTTTCTAGATTGGTTTTCTACGGTGCAAATCCGCTCTAATCTACCGCGAGCCGACTTGAAGTCGCGCCAAGCCGATCGGTGGATTGCATGAAAGAGTAGATGATGATTGTACCGTATGATAATATATGCAATCGCATGGAAGGAACCATGTGCACGCACCGCCGCAAGCGGTCATTACTACCTCCGCGATCGCACGGTCGGCATAGTCCGCCATCACGTGTCGCCATGGAGGCAACGACGAGCCACGCCGCCAAAGACGCGCAAGCATGCACATGTCGGCATGAAGCCGCGCGTTGCAATCTCAGATACACCTCTTTGCATCGCATACATACATAAATGAAAAGTAATCGCGCGCGAACGATGAATCGCGGATGAACAGATTGCGCGTGAACAGTAACGCGCGTTGAACAGTACTCGTGTGTGAACAGTAATCACGGATGAACAGTAATCGCGTGTGAATAGTAATCGCGATGAACAGTACCCGCGTATGAACAGTAATCATAGGTGAAAAGTACTTGCGCGCGGAATGGTAATCACGAATGAATGCGCTCGTGCATGAACAGATATTCGCGCGTGAACAAGAATCGCGAGTGAAAATCGATTACATATTAACAGAAAAAATCTCGCGACGCTCGCATGCGCCGTGTGATGTCGGCCCGGCCGTCGCGCCGCATGGCGGCGCCGGGCCACCTCGTAAAAGGCACCGCCGCTCTCGTCGCCGCTTGCTGGCGCCGCCCATGGCTCAGAGCCACCTTGCACCGCGACCGGCCGCATTGCGCCATGGCATGAAGTAAGGAAGGAAGGAAGAAGGCTCGCCCGCGCGCTGCCGAACCGCGCCGCCCTGCTGCCGCCGCACCGCCGCAGCGCGCCGCCGCACCGGCACCGCCGAACCGCGCCGCCGCGCGCTCAGAGCGGCTCCCACTCACCGGGCGCCGCCGCCAGAAGGCGCGCCGCGCCACGCCCGCGCTGGCGCCGCGCCGCTGGGGAACCGCCGCCGCCGCCACGCCGCCGCTCGCAGCGTCTGCCCGCGCCGCCGCCGGTTGCACGGCCGCAGCCGCATGAAGCCGGGCCTTGAAGCGCCGCTGCCTCCCGCTCGCATGGCGCCACGCCGCCTCGCCGCCCGGCGGCGCCGCTGCCTTCCCGCCTCGCACCGCCTCGCAGCGCCGCGCGCGCGGCCCACGTAGCGCCGCCTCCCGCGGCTTCGCGCGCCTCGCCGCCGCCCACCGCGTGATGTCTCGGCCAGCAATGGGTAGCCGCGCGCTGAAGCCGCCGGTAGGCTTGATACAATCGGGCCTACTGATGAGAAAAAAAAAAAAAGGGCGATTGGAGCGAAAAAGAAAGGAAGGGCAAAATGGTGGAAAAAAGAAAAGAAAGAGCGCGGTGAAAAATCCGATTTTTTGCAAAAAGGGCCTCTAAGTCTTGAAATTACGCGCAAATTGTCTCAGAATCGATATTTTGCGTGTTAACCTCAAACTTGCGCTTTTTAAAAATCATTTTTCCAGAGAAAAGGGCTTGGGAACCCAATTTTTTGCATATTTTTGAACTTTGAAGCATATTTATCCTTGTTATTATTATTTCTATATAATTTATGTATCGCATTTATCGCTTTGATTATCTCGTGATTGTTTATATTGCTTTTAATCACCGAAATAGCAAGAAATCATGAAAAATGCATAGAAAAATACGGAACACGAACTCGAGTTCAAGAGCATTGTGAGAATTTTGCAACCATTTTATGCAGATTACCAGCAGTAATCCTTTGAACTTTTGCATGAATATGAAGATGACTGCATCACGAATCGAATTGAGAACTCGACCCAAGATGGTCGTAATTTGTACGAATTTATAACGCTTCAATTCGTGGTAATGTAATCACGGATGAGCGTAAGATTGAGAAGACTCTCTACCTTTCACCCGAACGCTGCAATCCGCAAGCAACTATCGCCAAGACGGCTAAATTAAGTATGTCAAATTAATTGACATCATGCAAGTTGCGTAAACTCAAGATGATATTCTAAGAAAGAACTTCATCTCGCAACCACCTAGAGCGATCTTGGCCATGAAGCCACCGCTAGCGCCTACAGGTGATGAAGCCTCTCACGAATGAGAGGAACAAGAAGGATAAGGTTGTGCGTCGCACATTATTGATGTTTTCCACCTAAGAAGAAGGGCAAATGATAGCATGAGGCATACCTCGCCATTGCAGTACAGAGGATTCACATCCATTAGTTGCACTTATGAATGTGAATGACCCAAGAGTAGCGACCCCATCATCCCTCCTTTGGACATCGCAGCGGCGCCGTAGCTAACCAAGAGGAGAAGATCACGATGGAGCCGATTTAGGCGAAGTTCTGAATACTTCGCTTATTAGATCCAAAGGCACGCATTGCACTCGAACCTTTATAGAAACTTGCGCTTTGTAATTGAAGCGCATTTTGAATTATTGAATAATGGTTGCAAGCTCTAGAAGAGCAAAGCATTAAATTCTTATTATGAGTCCTGCAAGGCTTATTTTCCCGTCTTTATAATAGCAAGTTACGTTCTGATATCTGAAGTATTTTATTTATGTGTTGCTTGTTTTCTGCTACATATTAATAAAGTACATTATATTAGAACGCGTGTGGCGCCTATGGAGGAAGTGTGCTTAGCATGTAGCGGCACAACGAATATCATCCCGAGATAAATGTAAATTTTTTCAATGATCAAAGAAGAATGCTTTGGTAGTCTTACTGACATGCGCAGCGATACTTGTATAACAGGCTCAGGAAGGGTCATAATTATACTCCCAACGGGCACAACTTTGGTCATTAAAGAAGACTTATTGTACCCAGAATCGACTAGAACTCTCACGATATTTGCGCTAATAGTTTCCATGTAGAGACTGAAGAAGAGTATGGTACAAAATGTCCGCTCATTACAAAGCGTGAAGAAAATGAAAATAGCATTAGAATATCTTCCTTCATATGAAATTGGGCTATACTACACTAATATTAAGGCACCTACACCTCTATTCTTTCCCGAAACCGTATTTAGAAGCTTTGAACTTTTCTATCTCTCGCATGATAGATTATGCCGTCTAGGTCTTAGGATGATGAGAGATATAATTAACAATTCATGTGGACATGATATGAATATTAAGAATTTCTCGAATCAGAAGATTTTGTGTGCCCGCATGTGCCACCGAAATTAATTATTAGACCTTTTGCTCAAAGCGAAGGATGAAGTCCCGCATTCTGGACCGTATCTAGGAGACTTTTGCGGTCCTATACAACCCCGTAAGGGTCAATTAAGTATTTTATGGTGCTCATCGATGCTTCCTAATGGTCGCACATATGTTTATTGTCTATGAGAAACTATGCTTTTGCAAAGCTAAATCTTGCGATAATTAACAATTGAAAATAATTTCCTGATCATCACGTGAAGTCCATCCGAATGGACAACGCCGTAGAATGTACTCAAGGCATCCGATGATTATTGTATGAAAATGGGAATTAAAGTTGAGTATTCTATACCGCACATCCGCACCGAGTAATGGACTAGCGTAACTTTGAAGAATTGTAATTTACCAACTATATGTTGGGGACACGCATCCGCTCGTAGCGACTCTCATCAATTTTAGACCGTCGCCCATAACATCCATCCAACTATGTAACTAGCGCAGGGCCAAAGATCGAAAACTACTCATCTTCGCAGTTTGGTTGCAAGGGTTATATACCTATACCACCACCGCAGTGACCGCAATGGGTCTTCTCCAAAAGTCCGGATATACGTTGGTTATGAGACAAGATCCATAATCAAGTATTTGGACCATATGATCGAGATTTGTATAATGCCCGGTTCACGATAGTACATTAGATGAGATCAGCTTCGCCATTAGGGAGGAAATCAACCCTTGATAATAATGTCGGAAAATAATTGAAGTCTAGAAGACAATTGAAATCCGTAAGATAATTAAAAATCTATGCATATGACCCGCGCACTAGTGAAGCAAATAGAGAAGTCCGTAAGATAATTGCATCCGTAAGATAATTGAATTGAAGTCTAGAAGACAATTGAAATCCGTAAGATAATAGATTTGCAAATATTAGCAAATCAACCGCCGACCACTTTAGTGATTCAAGAGCGTGACCAAGTAGCATTTGCTCATGCGCAATGCACCGGAGAGGTTGAAATACCAATGAAGGTATCCCTAATCCCGCCCGCAGGCCTCGAGAAAGGACGAGAACTCCGCCTCGAATCCGGCAACCGGGACGCCGTGAAAAAGGATAAGAAGGACTTGACACACCGATCACCAAGTGCCCCATAACCAAAAGGGGAGCCGCTTGAGACTGGTATCGGTATGGAACCTTCGTAAAAGGCATACTGTAATTGAACATCCCCATGAAGGAGACATCGCATGGATGTGCGCACACATCGGAGCTAAAAACTAAAGGACTTGCCATGCAATTGGAAGCAGATGAGCAAGTAGAAGCATTAGACTAATCGCCCCTTGAAGAAATAGCTATAAAATTTATGGCCTCGGAGAATCTTTGAATATGACAACACCAATGTCGACATATACTTTGCAAAGAAACTTGCCACAATCATCAATCTTGATTCGAGCTCAGATCGCTCATTGAATGAAAAAAGATCGGATTGAAAGAAGGCAGAGAAACTAAATTATTCTCTCCGAATAAAAGAAGGGCGTTTGGGCACTCGTAAGTTTATCGTCTCCCTTGTGCACCCCGTAGGGTATAAGTGGATATTTGTTCGAAAGAGAAATGAAAGAAGCAAGACTCGTTGCATAAGGTTTTATTGAACATCCAGGAGATGATTATGAAGAAACCTATTCCCGGTCATGGGCGGAACTCCTTTAGATATTTATCTCAATGGCGGTGAACTTGAAGTTAGAATTGAAATTGATGGATGGGTACCAAAGATACCTTTATGAAATATTGATTGAGACATTTATATGAAGATACCGAATGTATCCTCGTCTCCAACCAAGATAGAGCAAATAGAAATATGTACAGTGTGAAACTCGTAAAGTCATTGTACGAACTTAAGCAATCAGCGAGAATGTGGTATAATCGCTTGCGACTTTCTATGCAAGAAAGGCTACACGAACAATGAGAATAAACCACGTGTATTTATACAACAATCCTGAATGGATTTTGTATAATCTCGATGTATGAAGATGATCCAATATTATCGAACCTCAAGGATATTAAGAAAACAAACTCTTACCGAGTTGAGTATGAAATGAAAGGTTTGGGTAAAACCAAATATTGCTTAGGCTTGCGCTTTGAGCATGCCCTGAAGGAACATTATTGCATCACCACCTACACTCGTAAGGTGTTAGAAAGGTTCGACTTGGCAAAGACATACCCTTTGAAAGTGCCAATGGTCGAAAGATCTTTGCAAAGACAAGACAAAGACTCATACAGACCTAAAGAAGAGGGGAGAAAGTCCTCGGGACCGAACTCCCACACCGAGGTGCAATAGAAGCACTAATGTATTTAGCAAACGTACTAGAACGGACATTGTATTTGCTGGGAACCTACTAGCAAGGTATAGTGCAGTAACCTACCAAAGGCATTGGCAGGAATAAAGGATATCTTCCGATACCTCTAAGGAAGCAAAGAACTTGGTCTGTTTCTGAAAAGAACAAAGGCTTAACTATGAATGACAATGCAGAAACGGTACTTGTAGGACCCGCATACACCAAATCGCAAGCAGCTATGAACTCCTATGTGGTGGAACGCAATTCCATGAAAATCGCTCAGCGAGTCTTGCACCGACTTCGACGAACCACTCTAAACAATAGCATTATACGAGGCCTCACGAGAATGTACTTGGCTTCGGCGGATGATTCACTACATCCAGCGGATTATGTGGATTGAATACCGCACAAACCCCACTATTATCAATGAAGATAATGCACTTGTGTTGCACAAGTGCAGATGGGTTATTGTGAAGAATCCTATCACAAAGCATATCAACCCCAAGTTCTTCTATGCTCATGAATTGCAAAAGATGAACGTAATCAAAGCATCTGCATACTAGGTCATGTGAGAATCTTGCAGATTTATTCAAGAAGTCACTTCCAATGCCTAGCTTTGAAAGATGCATATGTGGAATTGGAATGATGAGACTTAGAGAAGTACAGATCTGGGGAGAATCTTCACAAACTCATTACTAAAGCTTGATCATGAAGATCGAGTACCCAAAGGTAAATCCTGAGATTAAATGAAATTGGGTGGATTGTACTCTTTTCCTCGACGAGTTTTCTGAAGTTTCTGCTAAGGTTTTTAATGAGGCAATTAGTGCGCATAAGCGAACATGATTCATGTACTCTTTCTCCAAATTTTTCCCACTGGTTTTTATGGAGTTTGACGACATAGACATGAAGGATGGGTGCCCAAGGGGAGTGTTGGAAAACTATGGGCTCGACCGCAGCCGCCCATTAGTGGCGCCCATCCCAAACCCTAGCAGGTCGTAGCCTATAAATAGGGTGCTATTCATTGTAAAGGATTGATCGATGGATGAAAGAATAAAGAAAGCAAGAAGTCCCCTACATCTCTCGTGTTCTATCTCTTATTCTGCTTGTGTTCATGCATTGTTCTTACGATTCTACGCTTGTTCACGAGTGTAATCGCTTGACCGGACTGCCAATGACGGTTCCTCAACACAAGCAACTGTGTGGTGGAGGTGCAAAGGAAATAACAAACCGATCGGGTTACAACATCCAACTGACTGTATGCATCTTGGATGCAGAGATCGGAAGAGTTTTTGCGTTTCTATTATCTTAAAAAAAAAACATCCACCGCCGTTCCAAAATGTTATTCTCACTCGGTGTAGGGATTTCCTTTCTAGATAAGAACGTATAAAGAAAACTAAAAGTAAATAAATCATTGTGTACCTCAGGTTTGGCGCCTCGAATCCTGCAAAGAGGGAAATGGTTTTGAATAGTCATTATCTCTAGCGAGAGAGCCTGAGAAAAGCAGAAGATTGATCCTTCCTTGCTGTGTAACTCGATCAAAATTACGTACCGAAGGCGTCGGAGATGAGGACGACGGCGGCCTTGGAGTCGGCGGAGCCGGCGACGTACGCCTTCTGCCCGCCGAAGTCGTCGACGACCTCGCCCCCTCCGCCGGCGGGGTTCAGCGCCGGCGGGTTCTCCCAGCAGTGCGAGCTCGCCATTGAACTCTGTCTCCTCTCTTGTCCGGGATAGTATATGCTATAATTAATAGGGAAGCACCTTGCAGTCTCCTACAAAAGGTCACCACTGAAACGAAGACCGCACACTGCAGTAGAGACAATGCACCCAGACTTTCTGTGAAAAAAAAGGGTTCAGAAATCGACGTGGTACTGGTCGGCAATTGTTTATACGCCGGGGGGTGACCTCACCGGTGACGTTATTTTGATGCTGAGCTTTGCTCGTTGTCAGGTTGCTGCGCGCAGCGCGAACCATGAGCAGAAGTAACCCGATACGTAGGTAGCGGTATCTACGTAATACGAATTTAATAGTCGTCTTTCTATATTTGTATTTATATTTTTTAAACAAATATGAATTGAAATATACTCAAATACAAATACGAATTGAATATTATAACGAATACGAATACAAATCGAATATCTACTCAATTCGATCGGATCCAAATATCCTACGACATAACGAAGTTTAACGAGTTGACACCAGTTTTGTAGTAATACTTATGCCCGTTTTCCTATGATTTATCATGTAATCATTGATCATCGGTTCCATTTTACCACTAACCCTAACCAATTCTAGAGATATTGTAAATAAATTGGTTATAAATATGTCGAATTTGGCTAAAAAGGCATGCAATAAGCTTTATTGGAGAATGTGCCAAAAAAGAATAAATAAATAAATGCCAAATAGAGTCCACCATGACGACGGCCTCGTCGAGATGATCAAAATGCATATATAATAAGCCCAATTTAGAGATCAAATGCAAAAGATATGTAATAACTAGTCGTCTTTATTGCGTTGAATCCGAATATTATCCAGATTCGTATTCGATTCAACACCTATTTTGCATACTATCTGGATTCGTATTTGTTTTGTAATTCGAATGCATTTTTGCTTATCACATTCACTAACATTCGAATACAGATGCCAGATAAAACAGATAATCCAAATCCGTTTGACACACCTATACGTAGGGTGTCAATCGAATCCGAATTATCTGTTTTATTCGGCATCCGAATTCGGTTAGTTGCAAATATGGTTTAGATTTTTCCATCCGATTAACAATTTCTCCCATATTCGTATTTGTATTTGTATAAAAGTATGGATACAAATATTGTATGGACTTTTGTCATCTGAAATGTTATTTTATCCGCGCTATTTGTATTCAAATTCAATAAAATAATATACATATTTTATTTCAATATGGCTAATTAGCTGGATGAGTATTTTTAGTTTAATATGAATTCATGTTTTTATGTGAAATAGATAAACTAGAATGATTAAGTGTGCTATGTACAAGAATAAAGTATCATAAAAATCTTGTAATTACATAAGTTATGCGAATATCCGAATCCGACCGAATTGAGTAGGTATTCGATTCGTATTCATATTCATTTAGAAAATACAAATACAAATACGAAAAGACATCCATTTACACCCCCTACCAATACGGCAAGAACTGGGCACGGGTTCTCTGCATTGCAAGTGTAATAATAAACTGATGGTACTAAAAACGTTAGATAAAGAGCAATGTCTAGGCCTCCAGGGTTCTCCTCTGTAATCACTAATCAGTAATCTTCTTGGCATTTGCGTCTCTAAAATATCCTCTCATTTTTTTAAAAAATCAAGTAAAATTTTCAAGCTGATCTCAAAGATCTTATTGATTCATGTGTCTCTGTAACTAATCACGAGGAAAGTTATATAAAGGCAAGCGTACCAAGCTGCAAAGGCGATCACATTTTATTACAGGTGCAGTAGTTCAGTGTTCAGCACAAGCAGACTCCGAAATAAGCAAAGCAGATACATACTAGCACCCAAGATGCTTGCACGATGACTGATAAGCATTGCAAGAGCTTATCACAAGGAGGGCTGCTACTTCAAGTTCACTTCAGGTTCTTATTAAACCAGTCGGTCGTGTCTGCCAGGGCTTCCTCGGCGCTCTTGACGGCAGCTGCATCGTCGTTGTTGTATCTCACGGTCCATCCATGCTCGACCCCACGGAAAATCTTGACAAAGTGACCAATCTGTAGGCCAAAAAACTCATCTCAGGATGAAAGGTTCCATAGAAAGATCTTAAGCTCCAGTTCTACGATACACTCCTACCGACAATGCGTTTCTCCAATTTATCTATCTTCTACTGTATTTTATAGCTTCTTTTCCTAATTTTATTCTGCCTTTTTCTGTTTTTCCTCATAGTACTTTTTACAAGTTCTGGTGAATATAAGGTAACAGGTGTAGGGGCTCATAAGGTAAAAGATTGATTTCTTGGCCTAAATACTGGATGGCTCTTAATTACAAAATGCTTGATAGTACTCGAGTAAATGCTGCCTTGAAGATCATGTTGCTCGAAATGAGAACTTACCCCTGAGTTTGAAGAAAGAACCTGCTCGAACTGCTTGACCAATTCTGGTGGGGACATACGATCAATTTCAGCTCCAAGTATAGCGATTGGGCATTTGACCTCTGATATTAGATAGCACGAGTCTGGGTAAGAATTCAAAGCCTTTGAAATAGAACAATGTTAGTGCATCTGTAAAATTCTCAAGGAAGAGATTTGACCTTTGATATCATCAACAGTAACAAAAGAAGGGTGCGACAATACAGCTGCCTGGATCTCATGAGCTTTTGCTAACTCCACAACAACCTTTGCTGATATGTGGAGAGCAGAAACACGATGATTAGCAGGCTGAAACTTCAAATTTTGAGTTCAAAAGTTAAAAAACAAAATAGACCACAAAACAGTGCTTACCACCCCAGCAATAACCTGCAGCCCCAACATGTGACACTCCTTTTTCCTTTAGAGCAGCAATAACTGGTTTTGCCTCTTCAAATCCTTTTTCCTGTAATAAGGAACATTTTTGTGTTTATTTACATTAATTTTTTAACAACATAAAAAAGAATTTAAAGATGAATAAGTGAAG
Organism: Ampelocalamus luodianensis; assembly: GCA_036346255.1. Classification (NCBI taxonomy): domain Eukaryota; kingdom Viridiplantae; phylum Streptophyta; class Magnoliopsida; order Poales; family Poaceae; genus Ampelocalamus; species Ampelocalamus luodianensis. The sequence goes on from CM070625.1 coordinate 28,428,390, forward strand.
GAACCAGCAGGCGATGAGTTTTATTCAAATCGTCTTTTGCACAAAAAGGGGAAGATAACTTGAGGACATGGAAGGAAGTACAGAGAGATGTATAGATCGGTCATTCATAGCTATCATAATGAAATGTTGTGCCCCATCATTACTGTTATATAAACCTAGTTAAATTTAAGAACATTTCTGAAGCAGGAATGTTTTCCCCAGGGGGTAGCATCTACAACTGCTGGTATTGGTACCAGAAATAATATATTGCCACCAAACAGCAGTTAGTCAAAATTTAGATTAGATAGATTAGAAGATGCATCCTTGTCATATTACTGTGAGCGGGCAGTAACATCCGAAGCAAAACTTAGCACTTTGGAGGATAGTGAGTGGCAACAAACTGCCAATATCCTGCATGTTCTTTGAAAATCATCTCGTATTGCCATCTACACCATGTTTTCAAGCTTGGACCTATTGGTTTTTTCATCATATTCCCACACTTGGTTGCTTTAGTGAAGACTGTATGAATCAAAGTATAGGCTAGCAATGTCATGAGATGGACATTGGAAAGATTTCCAAATAGATAGCTTAAACATAAATTGAAACATGGTGACCTGAATATTTTAAAAAGAAACAGGAAAGGGTTTAAGAAATCAGGGGGGAAACAAACCGGCGCATGCTCTTTAATCCACACTGGTATTGGTTTCTCAGCATTGTCAGGTGTGTAAGGATCCCCATGGAAGAAATCTGGCACCACGACAAAGTATCCAGACGATGCAACTTTGTCGGCCACCTTCCTTCATGAGATAAGCCATTACATCAGAATCCATTTATAGGTCATAGCTGACACTTTGTGTTTACGATAAAAAAAAAAAAGTACTGCAAAGAGGACATATGCCATCACAAAAAAAAACCTTAAAACTTATTCAAATTTGACAATCATGTTAAAATCGCAACACAGTAACAGCTGCAGTCCTCCCTGAAAGTCAATGTTGGTTGACGCGTGGCGGTCAACCCCAAAATGTGCTAACAACATTCTAATAGTCCATTCGCCCAAGAAATATGGGAACAATGACATATTTTATTAGCCTGTACCAGTAGGTGTTTCAGCAGTAGAGACTAGAGAACAATTCACAAAGCACATAAACTATTAGGAAACGGTGGCTGAGGGCCCCCACTAGCCCAAATTCTGAACCCTAAAGAACATGCACGACTTAACAGCAGCAGCAGGGAACAAGTGTCACCATCACTACCACGGTATCATGATTTCCACAAGTGATGAATGTCGCGGCCCTGGAAACAGCCAGTCGATCCCTACAGACTCGTTTAATCTTTCGATGTACGGATCTTCGCTAAACCAAAAGATACTGGGGGAACGAAATCGATATATCAGATAGCACAAAGGATGTATACCTCAGATTGGGCGCTTCGAACCCTGCAAGGAAAAGACGGAAAGGTTTGTTACTTGTCACTATGCCCACCAAGGACTCGGGAGGAGTAAAAAAAGAAGTTTTGGAGGGGGGAAATCAATCAAAATCAATTACCGTAGACGTCGGAGATGAGGACGACAGCGGCCTTGGACCCGGCGGCGCCGGCGACGTACGCCTTGAGCCCGCCGAAGCTGTCGACGACCTTGCCCTCCCCGCCAGCGGGGTTCAGCGTCGGCGGGTTCGCGCAGCACTGCGAGCTTGCCATTCTCCCCCTCACCTCACGCCTATCCCCTCCTCGGTGAATACGGTGATGGGGCGTACTAGTGTACTAGCGTTTGGATGCAAGCGAGAAGAGGAGAACGCAGGAACGTAAATGGGACAGCCGGACAGGGATCGCTCGATTGATTGCGAAAGATTTCGAATTTATTCGCATCCAGTGGCCAGTGGGGGAGGGCAGAGCCGGAGAAGATTCGACGCCTTCCGGGATGACGTGGAAGGATATGTACCGGTCGAGGCAGCGAGTGACCTCACTGCTGATCCAATTGACTTGATTTTGACGCTGTATTTTCTGCGTTTCGTTACGGGAATTGGTCCACTTGGGCCTTATTAAACCTAGCCCAGTTGCCAAGATGGGCCTGGGCTACTCTAAAGGCCTACGGAGATTCTACTGGCACTCCCCATTTCGAGCTATCGCATCTCGCGCATTCGCTTAGCGCATTTTCTTTAGCTCTCGTTCGCGTTTGATGTCCTCTGTTTACGCTATGAAATCTAGCTTATCACGGTAATCTTTACTGATGTTAGCAAGATTTGGCTGTTATAGCTTTAAAAGGTGCTTTCAAATAGTTGCTACGTATTCAGAATTGAAAAAGTAAAGTATTTTCAAAAGATACCTCGGTAAATTTTGCCTCGTTTTGTGTAGATTAGTTGTAGTTCCCATCATTGCATGTAAAATTGTGTATCCTAATGATTGCGTTTTTTGTAAGATCCATCTGATGATAGCAAATCCGTTTGTTTTCGAAAAAGGGAGAGAAAAATGATCATACCAAATCTCGTACTATCGTATCAATTGGCTATCAAGACGCTGATAGGGGACTGTACCAGGATCTAGACGCCATAAACAGCACTCAACAACCCCGAGAACTCCCGAAAAAGAAACTATTCATTACTTTTTCCCGTCGTATCTTATACAGGGTTTTCGTACAAAAATTCAAGGAATCGTACAATATATTGTCGACTAATTATATAATCATCATGATGTACTGCAACTGCAAGGATGGCTTGCATGCAAGTCCTGACGAAGAGGTTGGGGCCTTGGGGGACTCTATACAGCAAGAGATCAGCTCAGCAAGAATCCTCGAATTAAGAAGCTAGCTCTGGACAGCTTGGGCAAACAATTGCTGATCTCTTCAGTTCAGATACGTCTGCCTCTTACTCCCAAGCGAAGTGATATATATGTGCAGCTGAAACTCATGAGTCATCATCGTCTAGACGACGTGTTGCCTCCCTGCAGCCGGCTCATGTAGATGACGTGCTGCACGGGCCTCAGCGGCGTGGACGAGCAAGACATGACGTGGCTCTTCACGATGGGGATCAGTGACTGCACCACGTCCGTCATCAGCGGCCGGTACTCCGCCTTCGTCTGTATGCACATCGCGGCGATGGCGGCAACCTGTATGTAGATAATTTTCGATGAAAAGTTAGTGTTGCAGTCTTGCAGAATATCTAACTGAAATTCGTACGAAATGCTTGTGAAATTTCTGGGTTCCATGGCCTGAGATAATAAAAACAAGAAACAATCATAACTTTCATGGTAATTTTTGTGGGGAGACCTGAATTAGATCTTTCAAGGCGAACTGGCCTTTCAGTGCCGGGTCCACCATCTGCACGAGTTTCTCGCGGGTTGTAAGCCGTGGAAGCGCCTGTCCGGCATACAAGATGGAAGAAGTTATTTCCTCATCATGGAAAATATAACATGGCATAGATTTGGGAAATTTCAGTGTGCCCCATCTGTTGGTCCTAATCTAGCTATCCAATCCCTGCATTTATCTTCGGTATTGAATCCCGAGTGGATAGCTTGGTGAGCACATGTGCACATGATTGCTGGGTATACGAATCCTAAGACAAATCACATGAGCAATAATGCACCACTGACCCATGACACCAGGACGTGCTGTCCCGGCGGCCGCTGCGTGTCGACCGGCACCCGGCCGGTCAACAGCTCGAAGCACCACCCCGTAGCTGTACACGTCCGACTTGGTCGTCAGCTTGCCCGTCGACGCGTACCTGCGATTAGCAATCGGCGCCGGTAAGTACGAGATCGCGTCGACGTGTGTGCGTGTGATGTAATGCACGTACTCTGGGGCGAGGTAGCCGGTGGTGCCGAGGACGCGGGTGACGACCTGGCCGTTGGTCTTGTTGGAGCCGATCTTGGCCATGCCGAAGTCGGAGACGCGGGCGCGGTAGTTGTGGTCGAGGAGGATGTTGCCGCACTTGAAGTCGCGGTGGATCACGGCGGGGGAGCTGTGCTCGTGCAGGAACTCCAGCGCGCGGGCGCAATCCAGCGCGATGCTCAGCCGCGTGTGCCAGTCCAGCGCCGGCTGCTGCTGCACCTGCGCCCCCGCCTGGTCGCCGCTGCCGGCGGAGGCAACGGGCGCAGGCGACGGGCGGAGGTGGTTCTTGAGGCTGCCGTTGGGCATGAACTCGAAGACCAGCAGGCGGTGGCTCTGGTCGGCGCAGTAGCCCAGCAGCCCCACCAGGTACGGCGAGTGCATCCGGCTCAACAGGTCGACCTGCATGCATGCAGTTCATCATTTGTTTGGACTTCTTGTTACAAGTAAAAAACGTGTTACTGCAAAATGCTTGAACAATGTACGGCTAGTTTGATGCCTCTATGAACAATGCGATCATATCATTGGAGCAGCTTTGTTTCACCTAATTTGGAACCCCCCAGGCCCCAGTGACTTCACCGAGTTGAGATCACCAGTTTGCTGGTACAGAAGGGGAGAAGTACGACGTATGGGAAAAGTGCAAGCGAAGCAACGCACCGATGACCGAGCCATCGACCCACACACGTGGGTGCCGTCCTCGATCCTCACTGGCTCACATAGATTAAACATTTAAACTTGCTCGCGTAAATTGGTATACACTGCTACTCCTCCATAGGATAATCCATACTAATCGACCAGAATCCACTCTGTATAGCACTAAACCCAGTGTACATTCGAACTTACGCAGTGAGGGATCGAATTCATCCGTCCCTGAAGGAACATCCGTACATGAGCACACTTTTCAGTTGTCACTTGTGATTATGTCACGCACCAAAAAAATGTAGATGTAACTATCTCTACTCCGTATCTCCTTATGTAGGTCCCGTTTTTTTTTATTGCTGTTCGAGAAAATGGCCCAGGCTAGGCAATTAAACACTTATCTGTGCAGGTGTCAGGTTCTTAGGGTTTGTTTGGTTGGTGATCTGGATTCTATGTCTGGGAAAAAGTAGTATCTGAATGTAGCCTGAAAAGTAGATAATTTTTGTTTGACCAGGCAAACCTGAAGATAGTTGTTTGGTTGAAAGTATATGTCTGAAATTGATGAATGAAAAGTAGAATGTTGGATCGAGGTATCAACGGTAGATCGAGCAGCCTAGGAGGCATAGCTCCCAGGTGCTCATTTTCTTCGCCTGGACTGCTAGCTCGCCTGGGTTTGAAGCAAATGCAAAACAGGCAGGTTACAGGGGCTGTACCGGCCAGGCAAGTCTAACCCCAAGCTTCCAAGCAAACAGACTCTTAAATGGTGTTGATCCGGGATTTTTGAGTCAACTGGCCAGACCGGCAGCCAGCCACCCCAACCAGCCCGCCTGCATCCCGTGAATGAACTAGCCCTCCGAACTCTGCAGGTCAATTCTGCCTGGTGCCAGAGCCAGATCACAGTGCCCACCACGGCACCACCTTAAAAACATTTGTTTTAACTTAAAAACAACACTACATATTCAATTCTACCTGGCTCTGTTTGGTATTTGCGGTGCTTCTGAAACACACCTGTTTTTTTTTTTACTTATGGAAAACAGTTGGTTGAAAGCATCTTTTTTTTAAAAAAAAAAAAAAAGTAACAGAAAAATCTTGCCATGGTAAATATTCCCATAAAACACAGCACCACAACTTCGAACTGCCCTATAAGAGGCTTGCAAAAAGGAAACAACAGGGAATGTACCACCAGACGGTGCCTGAATAGTGATAGAAACGCCCAATTGCCCACTAGAAATCCAATATGTCAGTCCAAAAAAGGTTGACCGATGACACAAAAGATTGTCCCGTCCGGATTTTTAAGAGACACTCAACCTAGGTTAGGCTCGTGATACTTGTCTTCTGTGAAGCTAATAATTTGAAGCTTCAGTCAGTCGATCAGGACGCTACAAGCACTGCACATTAGCACGTACTACGACTCCACATTATGGGCGTGTTTGGTTTGTGACCCTAGGTAGCATATTAAACTTTTGATAATGCCAAAAACTGAGCTAAAAAATGGTGTTTGAATTGTAACCATACAAATTCACGAGCAATACCGAAATTGATGTATTTGGATTGCAATCATACCAAAAATTACCAAAAATGTGAGTATGACATGTGGTATGATATCTTTTTTTTTGCACCAAAATATACCAATATGGGTCATGTTTTGCTGATTAAATGACAATGAATACAACGGTTCAAACGGATTACAAATCGGATACTCAGTTTAGGAAATATGATTATTTTGAGGTCTTGAATCAAACTTAACATACAATTAATGACACTAATGAGAGCCAACCAGCTGCTGCCATGTGTCTATAAATCACTGTTGGTTTCTAGTTGCTACCATGCAAAATTTTGGCGGCCGAATTTGGCACGGCGCGAAGCAAGGAATTGGCCGGGAAAAGTCAGGTGTTACCAGATTTTTTAGCACAACATCAAATGTTGATATCGAATTAGACACTGCCAAAATTTTAGAGCAACACCAAATTTTAGTTTGATTCGTTTTGACCCGAACCAAACAGATTTTGTATGCCTACCAAGATAGCCAACGAACCAAAATGCCACTGCGTGCGTGCCGCCGCTGCAGCGCAACCCAGCCGCGCGCGCATCGATCGGCGCGGGTCACGCCTCCCCCGCCCGCGCAACGGCCAGCCCAAAAGCCAAGCAGTAACCTTTTCCCGTGCCGCGGCAAGTTGCGCATGATCCGCCAGGCTAGGCATGCACCGCTATCTATCTAATACCTCGCCGCGCCCCGCAACAAACCAAGCATATACCCTGCGCCTCGGCTCACGAGTCCCTCTCATTGCCCCAACTAAAGACAACGCCAACACTCTGTCACAAACGGCAGAGACACGCACAGGCACGCACTAGCGTCCAGTGACGCGCACTGAATCAAGCAACCGGGCGGGCGGGCGCACTTAATTGCCTTCCCGGTTACGTACGCACGCCACAACCTCCCCAACCATCCATCCCAGGCGAGCGGCAACAGCAGCAACTAGCACTCGAGCTAGTCGCTCTCCCTGCTCGTTGCGGCCACAGCTAAGGTTGGTACGGGAAACAAAAGCGACGGCCGTAGGCGGTACGTGCACATGGACGAAACGTGAGTTGATGGGTACCATGTGTACGCGGTTTGTCAAGTTGCTGGTTGCTTACCTCGATGCGGAACTCACGCTCGCCCTGGCGCCGGCTGTCCAGCTTCAGCCGCTTGATGGCGGCCGGGGTGCCATCGCCGAGCCGGCCGCGGAAGACCACGCCGTACGCGCCCCGCCCCAGCACGTTGCCCTCGCTGAACCCGTCCGTAGCGCGCTCCAGCTCCCGGTACGTGAACACCTGCGCGCCGCGGCTCCGCGGTTGCACCGAGAACCCGAGCCTCCCTCCGTACATGCAACCTGCCACCGCAGCAGAAGCGAGAGTAATCAACAACAATGGGGCCGGGCATGATGAGCCAGTACGTACGCGCGTTCTTAAGATGGTACTGCTGCGTTGGTCGGTTACCATGCGCACACTTACCGGTGGCGGCGTAGCACCTGGCGTTGTGGTTGCTCCGGACGCTGCTGCCGCAGCTGGACGCGGGGGCGCCCGGCTTGTCGCCGTTGAAGCTGCCGCTGGAGCCCACCATCCTGGGCTTCGCCCGGCGGGTCAGCGCCAGGATGACGGCCACGGCAACGAGCAGCACTAGGCCTGTCGCCAGCGCAGAAACGGGCAGTATGGTGAGGAGAGGGTTCGAACGGCCGCCGCCGTCGTGGAGGCGGGGTGCAGGCCACGGGGAGAAAGCCCACGGCGCCAGCCGCGCGTCCGCGGCGAGAGGGCACGGGGCCGGCGGCGAGGGAGGGGAGGTCGACTCGTCAGCCATCTCGAGAATGGCCGGGTTGTAGCCTTGTAGGAGAGGGTTGTGGCCTGGGCAATGAACAGGGAGATAATTTGATAAGGAGAGGCACGAGCGTACAGATATAGGAGGGGCGCACGAGTACAGTAGAAATTCTCTGAATCTACTGGAATGTAGCTTTTGTTTAATTTACTCCGTGCCTGCATTCCCTGCGCAGTGGAGTGTAGTAACGTCACAGCAGCTGCTACCTATCTGCAAGGAGTAGTAACCAGCTTGTACTCCTAGTAGTTGTGTGTAGTGTACCCGGCATGCCAGTGGCGTCCGACGAATTGGCAACACTGGCTTGGCGCTCGCTCACCAATCACCGTGCCGCCGTGACAGGTCGGTAGAATACGTCCTAGATTTTCGAACAGCACGGCCCTCCCCTCCCGTCCCCATTGTTTTTGTTGAATCTACGCATCGCAACGCGAGCTCGCAATGGTCTTATTTTCGGACGGCCCTCGCTTTGTCGTCCGAGGGACCACGCAGGCAGGCAGGCAGGCACGCTGCAATCTTGCTAGAGCCCTCTGCTAAAACTTGGTAAAATTACGACTGTGCTAGCTACGGGCCAGTAGATGCGACTGTGTTACGGGCCTTACGTCACATGATAAGACATTTACGTGTGGTGCGAGACGAGCTGTTAATAAACGAGCGGTGTTTGCCCGGGACAAGTCAACGACTGGTGGGAAATCCGGGCAGGCAAGGCGCCAAAAAGGACCGAACTCACATGCTGCGTGCGGACTTGCGGAGATGCCACCACCGTTCCCGGCTCGTGAGCGTCATTTGTTTGCGCGCACATCGAAGTCTTGTACCAAAAAACCTTCTGGTCTAGCAAGTAGGAACGGCCAAATAAGGGATTGTTTGGTTTCTGATCCAAGTAGTTATATCAAACTTTTGGTACTAATAAAACTTAGGTAATATCAAAAATTGAGCAAAAAATGGTATTTCTATCGTAGTCATACCAATTCACGGGCAATGCTGAAATTGATGTGTTTGGATTGCAACCATGCCAAAATTTATTAAAAATATGAGTATGGCACGTAGGTCCTGCATGATATCTTTTTTTTTAACACCAAAATATGTCAACATGAGTCTTGTTTTGTTGATTAAATGACAAGAAACACAACGGTTTAAACGGATCACTAATAGGCTGCTGCCATCTCAACAAAAGAATGGCAAGAAGTGATACTACTACAGAAAAGATCATCACAGACGGTTCAAAATTATCATTACAGATGTTTTTCTGAACCGTCTAACTTTATGGGTCTGTGATAACATGATATCATCACGAAACCGTCAGTGAAAAACTATTCTGCATCGCTACGAACAATAGCGCTGTGATAGTCAATTATCATAGACGATTCTTGTTCAGAACCGTCTGTGAAAATAGACTATCACAGACTGTTTTTTTAGTAAAAATCGTCTGTGATAACTTTTTCTATTGAAAAAAAAATCAAATTTTGAGACAAACCAATCAATTGTCGGGCAGTAGTTTCCATATGCTCTTTCGATAGTTTGCAAGAAGGTAATTAAAGATACTCTCGCTCTCTCTCAATCAATCAATGGCTCACTCTCTGACGAAGACGAGGTCAAGTAGAGGCGTCCATCTTGAACCGAATCGGCCTCCTTTGTCCACCACAGATGGGGGTCCTCACTGAGAATGAAATCTGATAGGATAGAGGGGATGAAATTAGAGTGAGGAGGAAATATGGATGGGGATTTGAGGGCAAAACTTCGTGCTCACCTGAGCCTAAGATGGGGGATGGCCAGATCTGGCGGTACTAGTCGAGCCGCAGTGCCCCGCTCACTGGAGGCGACATGAAACAACAGTTGCAGACGTGTGTCGGCCTCTTACGGTAGACATGGAGCTCCTGCGCGTCCCTCCTCCTCCTCGTTGTCGTCGGTTGTGTCTTCTCACCGAACCGCGTTGGGGAATCAAGAGCGGTCGCCGGAGCTCGGCGTGGGGAGGGGAGAGGGAGAGACTGATGGAAGACAAGACAGGGGTGGCATAATATATAAGAACCGCTCCAAAACATTTCACCTTCCGTGCACGCGTCCAAAAATTTATGCACTCCCGCGCTGCGAATCACTGACGATTTCAAACAAAAACCGTCTGCGATATTTAGTAATATCACCGACGGTTCTTGTTAAGAACCATCTGATTTTACCATGATTTGGATGCCTCCTTAATCACTGATTTTACCATGACTTAGTCAAACACAGAAATGTCTAATTCTCTGATTTTACTAAGACTTGGACACACACATAAATGCCTAATTCTGTGATTTTACCATGACTTGGATGACTATCTATATTTCTTACTCTGTGATTTTATTATTCACAGACGGTTCTTATTAAAAACCGTCGGTGATATTCGGAGACATCACAGACGGTTTGTATTTAAAACCGTATGTGATAATTATGTATCATAGACGGTTCTAGCTATCGTTAGTAACAAAGACGATCACGCTATAATCACAGACGGTTCTTATTAAAACCGTCGGTGATATTCGGATATATCACAGACGATTTGTATTTAAAATCGTATGTGATAATTATGTATCACAGACGGTTCTAGCCATCGTTAGTAGCATAGACGATCACGCTTGTAAAACCGTCTGTGGTAATTACAACACAGACGGTTCTGAGGAACCTTCTATGATGAGACATCCAGTATAGCCTCTTTTGTAGTAGTGTGAGCCAAACTCGGGTAAGCGTTTTGCTCGCCCAAGATTCACACGCGCAAAACAACTTTGAAGCATTGGCGTTGCCAAATTTAATGTGGCACGTCAAAAAATTAGTATCAATCCAAATGCTAGCCAAATTATTAGGGTACTACCAAAATTTTGGTTTAGCACGTTAGGATCATGAACCAAACAACCCCTAACTCTACCGTTTTCTTATGGTCAGGTGGAATTTTATCCGAGTTCGTATTACAAAGTACACAGAGTACCACGTGATTTAGGTGCTAATCTATGCCGTAAAATGATATCGGTTTTGCTATTTGTAACTTGGCATATTTTCTTAAATCTAAGTTGATTTTTGTGATTTTGGATTCACATGGCGTGATTTTTGTGAGGTATGATTTGATGTTGATCCAATAGGTGAAAAAGTGACTTTTACTTGGAGAAAATTAGCCATCTTATACATAAACAACCCCAAATAATATTCGAGTGGTTTAAACTTCAAACCAAGGCAATTAATGATAGAGATGAACAGTGCGGAAGCTATGGCTCATTTTTAGCCCCGGGATTCGAGAATCAAAAAGGTCCAGACCGATCAATCGCCGCAGTGATTGGATATTATATATTAGATACGCCAATCTCATGCATTGCTTCTCCATGCAGCCGTTAAAGACTTAAAGAACGGTACGTACGTAATGGCACAGCGCCATTATCACGTAATGGTAGCTCCAACCTTCATCACTAGCTCTCCTCGATCGTCATGTCACTTTCAGTTAGCTACCCTAACGTTCCGTAATCTGAACTATTACTCGGAATCGAATGAGCTATGCAGTAATTTAAACAAGCGCGGCGCGCGACATGTTTGGTGAGTACTATCGCTATGGAATGGCACACGCCGACAAGTACAAGAGCTTCTGTAGGAAATGCTCATATACCGTATAGCGCCCGTGCGTACGTATTTCGTCAAACGCGTACTCTTTTGGACCCATGCATTTTGGCCATCGTATTTGGTTTATCTACGTACAGAAGGTTTAAAGAGAAATTAATGATACGTCGTATAGCTCTAGCTACTTGCTACTTGCGCTAAGGAGTGGATCTAGAAAATTGGATCTTACTTAAATAATTAGAGTCACATCGTGCATATTTAATGTTTACCTTTGATCTGAGGTCCTCTGGGTTACATGACCCCCCAGTGTGCTATAGGCTGCTGCAAGACATCATGGCCAACATGAGGTAGTTCGACGCATCCATGCACCGATTTTTAACACTGGGTTTAGAGGAGTTAAGATTACTCGTTTGTGTAGTAGTTATTGCACTACTACGGCATTGATGTGGTAAGCAAGTACTGGAATTCAGTAGATTGAGTTAGAGCTGGCCAAATGGGTCATGACTACCGGGCTGGGCTGAGGCACGGCATGGCCTGCACTATTTTATGGGCCGTGTCGTGCTTGGGCCACTACCTTGGCACGGTCGGTCAGGCCGGCACGATTCATCCGGCCCACGTTACAAGTTCAGACTTTAGAAATCAGAATCATTCCAAGTTCAAAAATCAGAATCATCAGAAGATCAAAGATGTCTAAGATCCAAAAATTGAAAGCAAACAAGCTCGAGTGAATTTAGTACACCATTCATTTGAAATTAACTCGGGCCATGCCGTGCTTAGGCCGCTACCCTGGCACGGTCGGCCGGCCCGACACGGCCCATCTGGCCCACGTTACGAGTTCAAACTTCAGAAATCAGAATCATTCTGAGTTCAGAAATCAGAATCATCAGAAGATCAGAGATGTCTAAGATCCAAAAATTGAAAGCAAACAAGCTTGAGTGAATTCAGTACGCCATTCATTTGAAATTAAGCTTTCACACACACAAAATACGCAAGTATTTACAGCACAAATTGCTTAGGACATCATCCATGGACCATGATATATCCATCCAGCATCAAGCTTATGAACACAAAATGCACCAAATGTACTACTATAATAACAATTCAAGAATTCATTTCACTTGACGAAAATTGCAATATCCAGCCATCGGTCCATCCTCCTCCTCCCTCGCCTATACAGCAACCCACAAAAACCAACCAAAGCGATAAAAAATTACCACACGGCGATGCAAAATTCTTAGCTTAGGCATATGTAAATGTAACCATCATTAACTTCGTTACCCAGATCTCCACAAAACAATCGATAGTCATATGTAAAATTGTACAATATGAGAAAAGGTGAGAGTGAGGTAGGTAGGCAACCATAAAAGTACAGCAACTTTGCATTATATTAAAGAAAAACAACTGCCATGTAGCCAAAAAAAAAATGATGCCTCTGATATCACTGGCGTAAAATTTGCAGAGTATATATTGTTAAATAGGCATGAAGGCAAAGTGAAGGCATGACAAAATCCATAACGTATTTACAGGGATAATGTAATTGACAGTTCAACAAGATAATTCCCGAATTCGCGTTAAAGAAAAGAAAAATACAAGTTGTTGTTGCAGATGGAAAGAGAGAGGGAAGTAATTTGCCCCCACTGGAGCCGGAGCCGAAGAGGAAGCCCTAGGAGGAGGGGGGAGGGAGGATTAGGGTTCCGACGATCCTTGGATGCCGACGACATCTCCAATCCTCGGGAGGCCATGCTAGGCTAGGGTTCCTAGTTCCTACCTTCACCGACGCAAGTTCAGAATCAAGAACCCACAAGGCCACGACCAACTCCAGGAACAACCCATGTGGGGTGAAGGGGCGCGAAGAGAGAGGGAGAGCCGGAGAGGAAGAGGGGGAGGGGAGGCGGCGCGGCATGGGCCGGCGCTGAGGAAGGAGGCGGTGCCAACGGACAATGAGGGAGGGAGGCGGACGAAGCCGATGAGGTAGTGGCGTGGCGTGTGCCAGTGCCACACTCGGGCGCACTGCAGCACGTGGGCAGGGGCACGCAGCAGGTGGCGATAAGGGGAGGGCAGGCGTGGACAGCCGGGCAAGGGGACAGGCCGAGCAGGGCGGGGCAAGCTAGGCAGGCGGGTTCATAGGTCGTGCCTAGCACGGCACGGGCCAACTAAAATATGACCATTTTGCCCTTTTTTACCATTTGGCCTTTTAAAAATAGCAAACAATTAAAAAATCCTGAAAAATTTCCTATAAATAACCACCATAGCCCCCCCTCATTCAGCACCTCTTCATTCCTTATTCTCTCTTTGAAATTATGTTGTGCAAATTCAAATTCGTGTTGTGCTAATTTGGCTGAATTTGTCGGCGTAATAGAAAAATAGCACTCGCTGCACGTAATTTGCAAAAATGGCGCTCCACCACACAGTCACCGTGCAGGAGGCCGTCTCGAACTGACACATATCCGCTACCGCATAGCCGCCGTGCGGTGGAGTCCCTGCCGCATAGCCGTCATGCGGTGGACTAGCTCCCGCACGGTCACCGTGCAATGGGCCACATGTTAGATATTCAAGCAAGAAGACAATAATCATGATAAAAGATGCTTGAATTCATAAACTTTACAACCATAGATAATAAGCATCATTTCATATAGCATAGAATAAGAGACATGATGCAATGAGTTTAAACTAAGCTATTACAAGCACACATGTTCCAAGGTACTTCAAACATTAATAAAGACATTACAAACCAACATAGTTCCAAACATAATATTGAGATATATAATAAGATAGATAAGACAGTTCTTGATTTTGATCTTCTCTCCCCCCTTAATCTTTCAATCTTCTTCTTCTAAATTTCTCCCCCTTTGGCATCAAGAATCAAAAGGAATCATTCAAATGGAGGATGGAGGCTTGGTCTGAATTATGTGCGAGCTGAATCATTTTCAGTGAAGAAGAACCCAAGTCTGTGTTCAATTGGTTGCATTATATAGGGAGCATAGAAGATGTTGTCTTCTGTATCTCTCATCTGGAATGGGATCTCTATCAGGATAAAATCTACAATATCAAACATAGTTCCCTTCAGAATGTACCAGATAAGATTCCAAGTCCTTTGATTAACATCATCATTATTGTCTACTCTAAGATAGAAGGTCTTTCTCAGAATTTTGTTTATGATGTTGGCAAGGATAAGAGTCCAACAGTTTTTCCAATCTCAAAGTGATGAGAAGTATCATAGAGCTCTTCAATCTGAGTTAAGTCCCATGGTTTCTCCTTATGTACTTTCAAAGCCCAACCACTTTTAGGTGCAGAAATCTTCCAAGATTCCTAACAATCTTCTTTTGATGCGCTTAGTTTTAGAGGACCAGTCATCCATATGATGGAATCATAATCAGGAGAGACAAATAATGTGGCGTAGAATTACTTGATAGTCCTGGTGTCAGAATCTCTCTTTAGAGTCACAAGACTGCCCAGTTTCACTTTGGAGAACATGTAGAAGAGTCCATTGAGATAGGACTCTGATTCAGATACTCCCAAGTCACGTACTAATGAAGAGGAATAATGGAGTGTTGTTTGGTAGATACTCCCAAGTCTCATTGTAGTATATGTTTCTCCTTTGATCTTCCTTGGGTCTACCACAAAGAATGGAGTGTTGTTTGGTAGATAGTCTTCATCACTGGTGCCGTTGTCAGTTGAATCTTCTTGGAAATCATCTTCTGATTTGTACACAATATTTTCTTTTCCCTTTGAGGACGATTGTCCAGGATTTTGAGATATGATTGCTAAGAAGAGAAAGCAATTATAACAAGATAGAATAGAATTTGATGCAACATGGTATGATTTAACCAAAAAATTGGCTGGAGTGGTAGTACCGCTGTATATATCCGGTATTACCGAAAATCAGTAATATCGATTGTCACAAGTGGTATTACCGCACCCGTAGAAGTTCTTAGGGCAAAACCTCGAATCATGATTCTAACTAATGTTTGACATGAATGAATCCATATAATAGACATAATAAGTCATCAAACACTAGTTTGTACGTATTACCGTACTGTAGAAGTTCTTAGGGCAAAACCTCGAATCTTGATTCTAACTAATGTTTGACATGAATGAATCCATATAATAGACATAATAAGTCATCAAACACTAGTTTGTACCAAAATACCCAAAATAAATTGACTATTTCATCCACATTTGATCAAACCCTAGAAATGAGGTAGATAATAAAAGGATGAAAAAAGAGATAAGATTTGAACAAATACCTCAAGTACTGGAAGGGATATGACCAAGAGAACCAATCCCAATCAAAGATTCAACAAAAATCCACAAATCCGAAGAGTTTGAGTGGAGAGTTTGTGGAGAAAAGAGGAGAGGAGAGAGATGCACGGGCTCGACAGTTTTTGGAAAAGAGAAGCGGTTATACTGCATGAGAGAGGACGCCAAACAAATAGGGTTTCGACTGTAACCACTTTGGAACCACCAGCCATTTGTGGTAGTACAGCTGTTGAGGAGCGGTATTACCGGGCTTGGTAATACCGGCGGTAAATCTCAGTATTACCGTTTTGCCTGACAAAACTGAAACTAAATAGAATATGTAAATGATCATTGACTAAAACACCCAAATAGATATTTTTAGGATTATTATGCATGATATAGATAATAGAAACTCCAAGTAATATATTTTTTATGGGAATAGAGAATTTTAGACAGATTTTGAAACTATTTTTATAAATATGTCAAGAAAACCAAATGAGCTCATAAAGACATGAGGCATGAGTTTCAAGCAATATTTGAATGGTCTATGATATTTAACTCATTCTTCAGCCTCCAAAAGCGACTCTCATCTAATGATTTGGTGAAGATATCGGCTAATTGATCATCGGTCCTTATGTGGCTAATTTTTATATCTCCTTTGCTCACATGATCTCTTAAGAAATGGTGACATATATCTATATGCTTGGTTCTTGAGCATTGGACCGGATTATTTGCAATCTTCACGACACTATCATCATCACACAAAAGAGGCATATTTTCAAATTTTATTCCATAATCCATCAATGTTTGCCTCATCCATGCAATTGAGCACAACAACTTCCCATGAAAACATATTCGACTTCGGCGGTGGATAGGGCTATGGAATTTTATTTCTTAGATGACCATGACACTAAGGATCTTCTTAAGAATTGACAACTACCCAAAGTGTTTTTTATCCACTTTGCAACCTGCATAATCAGAATCTAAATAGTCAATTAAATCAAATTTTGCACCTTTGGGATACCATAAGCTAATGCTAGAGGCATACTTTAAATATCTAAGAATTCTTTTCACGGCTACTAAATGGCACTCTTTTGGTGATGCTTGAAATCTTGCACACATGCAAACACTAAACATAATATCGGGCATAGTGCGGTAAGATAAAGCAGACTACAAATCATTGATCTATAAAGTTTTAAATCTACCTGTTTACCTCCCTCATTAAGGTCAAGATGACCGTTAATTGCCATGAGAGTCTTGATGAGTTTTGTATCTTCCATGCCAAACTTCTTGATCAAATCCTTTGCATACTTTGTTTGGATTACAAAGGCTTCATCTTTGAGTTGCTTGATTTGAAGTCCAAAAAAATAGCTAAGTTCCCTAATCATGGATATTTCAAGTTTCCTAGATATCATATCACCAAACTCTTTGCAATAAATAAGTAAATTTTAGGGTAATAAACAGTAAAAATCATCGATCAGTAATTAATGTTGTCCTGTACATTGTATTTAATTTCACGGCAAGTAGTTTAACACATGTTCAAAGAACTTGGCATACTCATGCCTAATCCTACAATCGTCACTACAGAAGGCGACATAGTCGTCCCATCCTACCGTCACGCTGCAGCTGGTGCTCATGCACCGGTAGCCATCCTCCAATAGCGCCTACACCCGGCCTAGCGGCTCGACCATGTTCTTCCACACCGCAGCCTGGACCATATCCGTGGTGAGCCTCTGGCACTGCCTGCATTCCCGGTTGGTCCTCTTGGCCATCTCGCACCTGCCACCGCCCGGCTCGCCCTCAATCTGGCTAATGTAGTGCTTCCTAACGTCGCGCGTCTCGCAGGCTGTGTAGAGGAGGAGGCCGAGTACGTAGGTTGCGGCCGCTCGTTCAAGGAACACGAGGCTGCGCTGCATGTCTTGGGGCACGAAGACAAGCATGAGGCCGACGATGAAGTAGGCCTCCGGGTTGTCGGCGCCGGCCAGGTGGTTGACGACGGCAAGGTAGCGCTCGTTGTCCTGCCACTTCTTCGCCTCCTCCGCTCCAAAGACCACGCCTCCCATGGCGTGCTCTCCTTGGACGCCTTGTACATGGCCTTGCAATTAAAATTTTAGATGATATAATCTTAATACAAGAATTACTACATAAGAGAAAATTAAATGGTCAAATTAAGGTCGTTGTTGCTAGTCAAATTCAGTTCAGAACTGGATATTGGACACAAAACGAAATCAACACGAGATTTTTTTTGAGCCGTATCAACTGATATGACTTTTCGGTTTTTCTCTTTTTTTATAGATTTTTAGAGGAATTACAATCAGGTTCTCTATCGGAACCTGAAACTGAAACAAACACCTGAAGCGCTTTCCAACTAGGATGATACGCTGCATTCATCTTCAGAAACTGACTCTGAACAAAAATATAACAGAATACTGACTCTAAAATTTCAGACCTACCAAAACCAAAAGAACAGAATACGTATGTGGCTCGTAGGCTGCAGAGATCAACCATGGGCTGAGGAGAGCTCGCGGCCACGGGGCCGACGATGTGAACAACGACATCGTGAGGAAGAGCAACGGTGATCGCCGACCTCCTCACCTTGGTCCTCGCCGTCATGCTCCGCGTGCTCACCATGGCGTAGTACGTATACAATACCATGCGTGCTCACCATGGCGCGCAATGATAATTCTTATAAAATATCGAAGAGACGCATCATAATGTCGGCACCCGAGACAAAGAGACGCATCACCTGTCGGTGTGTGAGATGAAGAGACGCATCGCGCGGGAGCCAAAATATTGAATTATCACAGACAGTTCTTATTAAAAAACCGTATGTGATGAGCCCTAAATCTAATCGCGTAGGAGCCGAAGCATTGAATTATCACAGACGGTTATATTTAAAAACTGTATGTGACGTATAATCATAGGCGGTTCTGTTAAAAACCTGTCTGTGATGAGTCTTTTAGTTGTAAAGATAGGAAAATGAGCATCAACCGTATTTATGAAAAACAATTCCCGAAAAGATGGTGATGCTTTGGTTCCATTCGTCTTCCATCTTTATTCATTTAATCTTGCAACAAGTTGGCCTATAAATAAACCATCGAAAGGGCAGAACTAAGAAAAAAAATCACTCACAATCGTTCCCATATTTTCTTACTTACATTTCTTCTTAAAGTTTTCATCTCTATACCCTTCTAGTAAGACAAAATTCATAGAATAAATTGACTTTTCGACCACCGTGCATGGAAAGAACAAAATCTATGGATGATCAAACGACTACTACTTCAATATATGGGTGGTCGATCGGAAAGTCAATTTGGTCTTTATGGATTTGAATTGTGTCTTCAAGAAATTGGTACAAGATCATATCCCTATACGATCAGGTGAGCACTTCACTATCTATGATGTGTAACTTCTGATCGATCGATCACGTGAAGTAATTCATGCATTCTTCTGTTGATCGAAAGTTATATGTCAAGACAGTGAAGTTGTACACATGAGACGGAACAAAGGTGCGTGCCTACTGGATTACATATCTCTTGATCTGCTTTCTTCTATTGGGGAAATCAGCTTCAATTCGACTATTTTAAAATATCAATCCGGCCCGATCAAGAGTACTGGTCGGAATCGGCTATAATCAGTTATTTCTAATTACAGACGGTTCCAATAAATAATCGTCTGTGAATTTAGTAGTATCACAGACAGTTCTTGTTTAGAACCGTCCGTGATACTTCACGGACGGTTCTATACTTCACATACGGTCTTCAATATGCACCGTATGTGATATTACATCTTCACAGACGGTTTTTAACGCAGCCAGTAACACAGACGGTCTCTAAACCAAAGCCGTCTATGATTGCATGTAATACAGACGGTTTTGGTCAACCGTCTGTGATGAGGCGTCCAGTATTACCCTTTTTGTAGTAGTGATGCTTAAATGAATTTTTAAGAAAAAATCCAAATGGATAAAATTATGAAAAAAAAATGACACAAGTAAGTACACTATGTCGGGAGGCTCCACGATTTTTTTTTTATAATTTTTAGAGCTCATTTTCTATATTTAAAATTTTCTACAAAAAGTATACTTAAATAGATTTTCGAGTACAGTGGCCGTGCGTTTTTTGGTGCTACAGTGGCCCACCGTATGGTGGCCGTGTGGCAAGGACTCCACCGCAAGATGGCTGTGCGGCGGTGGATACGTGTCGGCTCGTGACGACCTTCTGCATGGTGATCGTGCGGTGGAGCACCATTTTTGCAAATTGCGCGCGACGAATGCTATTTTTGCTAATACACCGGTAAATTCGGCCAAAAACTCTGTTACTGGAGAGTTGTACGTACATGCATGTATATAATGGACACGACTTCAAGGCTTCAAGCTACCGTGTTTGTCTCGTGCTTAAGATGTAATTTAATGGTTCAGCATAGGATTCTGAAAAATGATTTAGCATAGGTTTTTTCAATGTTTGCAGACTGATGCACCGGCCGGTAAATAGCCTCTAGATAAATCACATCATATGGAGTATATGAGATGTAGACTTCACAGAGCTTCGTCAATGGTGAGGACTCGGGATAGCCTAGGTGGTATGGGAAAAGCAAACTCTCTCTTCAGAGCGGACGCACTAGTTTAAGACGCAAGCAAAGACGTCCCTGAGATGGATAATTTTCCAACACTTTGAGAATGCTTCTCATTTCGAATTGTACAAGTATTTACAACAGCTGTATAGTGTGACATGTCGGTAAAAATCATGGGTTTTGTGTGCCATATGAAGTAGCATTTGTCCTCATCTTAAAACAATATAGTGAAATACATCATGGGTTAGAGGACAGCTGTCGCATTTTTGCTGTCAAAACCTTTGTTATATCCTTCAAACAATTCAACCGTCTGTGTACATAACTTTTTGCGATGCAAAGTTGATTCTTCTTTAGGAAGATGCAAAATCCATAGTTCTCAAATCGCAACATTGTCGCAATACCAACTTAACTTTTACATTGAACTTACGGGTGTTCATTGTCAAGATTAAATTGATAGTCTCAAGATGAAAAATCACTGGCTGTGAGTCCATCGCATACAAATGCTTGAGTTTGTATAGAACCTACCCATCTTATGTACTTGTGCACTTTCATAAGAGGGTCATATGTGCAAACACAAGATCAGTTTAATTACAACTTTAGTCTTTAGACCAGACACAAAAAAAAACATGTATTGATGTATATATTTCGATCCACCACTTAAGATTACATACATAGGGAGGAATGACAGAGCTTCCTGCATGCTAACCTGGGCCGTGACCCCCTGTTTCGTTTTGGCATAGCTATATACAGAGTTAAGAAACTAATAGCTTATACTACATATTAATTAGACTAAAAAAAGTAGTTTTGCTAACTCTAGTCTACCATTTTGTAAGTTTCGCCACTAGGAGAAACAAAGCATTTGGTGCCTAGTTTCTGATATATTTTTTTGGAAATAATATTATTTTAAAAGAAAATTTAAAAAATAAATAGTCATTTTTTTTTTTACAAAACTAGGCTACTGTCGTCATTTGAAATGGTGAAATTTTCCTATCGCCATTCCAAATGGCGACAGTAGTATAGGCAATGGCGACGATCTGATGAGGTAATGGCGGCGATGCATGAAACGATCTGAAAGATCCTGTCAAAACATTCAGCACAGCATAACCATATTTTTTATCGACAAATCACAATGATATTAGAGAACATTCAGCACAACATCCTTACATATTTTATCGACAAATCACACTGATATTACAAAATATTCAACACAACGTCATCACCTAAATTTTCAACAAATCAAAATGAGATTACAAAGCATTGAGCACCACATATTTCAACAAGGTGAACATTTCCATGGCTGTGACCTCAACGTTCGCCATGTCGACCGCCTCAAGTGGGGCGGTCGGATGAGATCTCCGCCACGCCGTCCAAACTGCCGATGTCTCCTTTATCCTGTGGATTTCTCATAAGGCATTTCTTAAAGGTATGACTAGACTCTTTGCAAATGGGTCACTTCTTTGTACGATGCCCAACTTCTACTTCATCTATGTCATTCCTTATACGTCGTACCTGTCGTCGGCCAACCTTTCCTTTTAGCCTATCAATGTTCGTGGCCCAGATAAGTTGCTCCCAAGTCGAATTGCTAGTGAAATGACCAACCATGTCGTAACCATACAGCCCTACACTCCAGGTTTGCATCACCGTCTCCTTGTTGAAATAATCAGAGAGGTACTGGCCGAGATGCTGCGCCACCATCGAACATGTGGCCATGACATGTGAGCAGGGCCTATACAGAAGAAGACACTCGTTGCAAGTGCATACGCAACTAGCACAGTGTAGCGTGCACTCGTGGGTGATCCTCTGGCGGTTCGTCCCGCGGCATCCCTTATCCCTGCACAATATCTCGAAGCGAAGCTCCCTTGTGCCCATCTTGAATGCCCGGTGCATCTCACCCTTCTTGCTCTTCTTCTTTATGTACTTGGTGATCATGATAGAGTATAATACTCTGTCATTCGCTATGACGAGTGACGTGTTATTGCTTCTATCAACAAAGTAATTTATGGTATCACAAAAAATACCTCTACAATACCAACCAAATGGAGGCACCTAGCGCCGCGTATGACCCAATTATACTCCTCGACTAGATTGGTTGTGTCATAACACCATATTGAGCATCACCCCTGTCATGTAGCAGCGACCACTTCTCCTTAGGCTCGTGCTCAATCCAGTCTGAGAAGCATTTCTCCTCCCCCCCTATGTCTTCCTCACCACACTAGGACCATCTATAGGTAGCTGTAGAAATGCTTCAGGGGCCTGATCAGCGTTTTTAGTAACCCTTTTCGCTGCCTCCCTTCTGTGCGTCTGGGTCCGCTCATCTAAAATCTTTCAGAGTACGTCAAACTTGTGCTGTTGGTTCTGGTTACATAGCTGCTTAAACAGGTCCATCAAGTCCTTGTTGTGGAACTGCTTGTAAAAGTTTGCATCCAAGTGCCTTATGCACTACCTGCTATGCAGCTCCACCCATAGAAGTGGTTCGCTCTCTCCTTGTTGTAGCTGAGTTATTGCACTCAGCAGGTCCGCATGCCGATCATGTATTATGCATATATTAGGACGGCCCTGTACAACAGAAATCCTCAAATTCCTCAGGAACCACAGCCGGTTGTTCGTGTTCGCGCCAAATGAATGCGAATGCCACATGAAGACCACGATTGTTCCGTTAAGTCGTTATTGTAGTCGATGTCGGCCCTTGTACTTTTCAGTCAGGAATGTGCCATCCACACACAAGATCAGATGGCAATGCCGAAATGCATTGATGCATGGACCAAAGACAAAGAATGCTCGCTTCAGTACCCTCTTATTTCCCCACTTCGGATGCATAGAATCTTCAATGGCGACATGAGTACCAGGTTTCTTATCCTGTATGACCCGGAGTTGGCCGGGCAGGTTGTGGTAGGAATCCTCGAACGTACCGAATCTTGATTCCAATGCCTTCTATTTTGCACTCTACGCCTTGGTATAGCTGATTGTGTACTGGAACCTTGCCTCAATCGTCCGAATGACGGATCATGCCTCAAATCTAGATTATCCACAATCATGGCTGAAATGCGTGCACTCGCCAAGGGCATCCCTCTATGTCGTACTTCATGTCATAGCATCTTGGGTTAGACTTGGCGATGGTGTGAATGCACGTCGCATTGTGGGTGAGTCCCCGCTTCGATAAGGCCTAGAATTTGACCGCCTCTTATGTACAACATACTATATAATGTAATCGTGCATATAAAACTATGTAATCCATTCGGTTAAAAATTTACTGAAAGGTATATGACCGACGCGAGCAGCGTCGCTAGCTTCTCTCCGCCTCTACTCCTCTCCCTTCCCTCTCTCTCTTACTTTTTTCTCGAATAAAAGTGAGTTATGCCATAATTTTAGGGTTTTTATAGGGTAGATTGTGCCACCATTTGAAATAGCAATGTGACTTACAGATCCATGTCGCCATTTGAAATGATGATTGTAACATCCCAAATTTGGGGTTTGTATTTCAAATGCATAAAAATATGATCTTTTAAAACTTTTGTTGCATCTATTGGTTGTTCAATTTATGTGGTTTTCAAATCGTGGTTTTGTTGTTTTTAATTCCTAAAACCTCACCGATTTCTTTTAAACAAAAATCGAAAAATCTTAAACCCTTTTCTCCTCCTCTCGCGATGGTGGACCCTACCCGCAGGTTCTTCTTCCACCTCGATCTGAGCGCCAAGACGCATGGTCTGCGCGTGAGCTCTCCGCCCGCCCGTGGTTCTCCTCGCGTCCACGCTTTTCCCACCAATCACACTCCGCCCTATCACCTCACCATACAAGCCGTGCTCATCCCTACCCTAGTGCGCACCTCACTCCGCCCGCACGACCACCAAAACCCCGAGAGCTCCACGACCGCCCGATCTCTTCCTAATTGATCTCCGCCTCCGCCTATATAAAGGCCACCAGCCGTCTCATCTTTTCCAAGCCAATGCACACCTTCTTTTCTCTTCTCCTTATCGAATTGAGCTCTAGAGCTCAAGGAGCGCGAGCCCTAATTCACTGCTGTGGCCGCCACCTTCAACCCCGACGCCGTGAAGGGTTTTGTATCACCTTACCAGTGTCATTTCTGGTTCTAGTGACCAACGATGCTATCCTCACTCGCTTCTCATACTCAATTTACAGACCAAAGAAATTGAACCTTCACGGCCACTCCGATGTGTGGCGGAGCTCCACCGCACTTGCCGATTATTCGGCGCTCGAGCATCGCAAGACCATCACAAAGCCCGACCACCCATGACGATCCTTTTCTTCTGGTCAAACCTCTTCTCCACATATGACTAACCTCGCCGCCTCAACTCACCGTTGATCACCAACTCCAACCATCTCCAAACCCCCTCGCTCGGTATGACCCTAGTAGCCCCTAGATCCTTATCGCGCGCAATAGATAGTGAAGGGCATAACATGTTTTCAACTTCACCATTGCCGTAGTAGCTCTCCGCGCACACCGGTGCCGTCATGTCGTGCCACCTACGGCCTCGCCGTCTGCGTCGGTGGATGCGCAAGGATATGGAGATTCTGTTTTGGGCACTCTTTGACCCCTACGAGTATCACGCCACGACAAGACGACGCGCAAGTGCCACCACGCTTTTTGCCGAACAAGCAAGTAGCTTGTTTTTAGCGCCTTAACCACAATCATTAAGACCAAATCAATGTTTAGTCAGCGGGTTAGCCCTAATGTTTCATTGACATGCGGGCTCCACGCTTAAGTGCATAGTGAAAACCTCTCACGACTAGGTGGTCGAAACCCATTCACCGATGGTCGAACCTCCTTCCACCGGATGGTCAAACGTTGAATAGTACTCGAAACCATTTTCTTTCCTTTTTCCAGGGATTTTCAATACAACTCAACCTCAAACCTTAATAACTTTTGCTATGAAACTCCAATTGAGTTGATCTTTGTCTCTAATTTTGTCTAAAATCATAATCTACCTGGTTTTGCAAAAAATATTTGTATTCGGTTACTATTAGGATTTATTTGGATGATTCAATTTATTTCTGGCTCTTTTTGTAATAAACGTTGATTATGCAAGCAAAATATTGACGACCAACCAACCTTATATTCGAATAACCTCGAGCAAGGCAAGCACGCCTTGATCATATTAATCATAGTATTTTACTTATTGTACTTTGTTTTGCAAATCTATTACTACATGCGTGTATGTTTGATATCAAATTGCTATGTTCGGGAAGTCGGCAGCTGTAAATCCTATTTGATGCATGAATTTCCTTTGGTACGTTGATGTCATTGTTTGTTTGTAAATCAATAGGATATGTGTTAGACAATATAATGTCACTTGGGAGTTTTGAGTGCGAGTTATCACACAAAATGCTTACTAGAACGATAGCTTTTTTCCAGAAAGAGATGTAAAAGGACAATATGATAAACGTGAATTTGAGAGAGTTATAAAATTTCTAGAGGAGTGTGCCTCTCATATTTTGTATAAAACAAAATGCAAAACCTAGTTTTGAACACGGTGAGTTATATTATATTATGAGAAGAGTGGGAAGGACTCTCACTCGTAGATAGGAGAGATTCTCGTCCGGCCGCTAAGTACTAGGCGCCACAGATCCGGATCTAAGACTTACGCACAACCACATATACTATTTATAGGGTATCCTTAGCTAATTAAGTTATCGAAAACTAGCCTTGCACGAGGTAGTCAAGAGTGCGACAGACCAAAGGACCGGTGATGTCCTAAGGGGCTTCCTTCTCCGAGGAGTTGGGATAAAGCCTTCCGACACAACTACGAATACCTCACTCAATAGGAGCTATCCGGTAAGTGAAGGGCATCCATTCAATGGGCTAGTGCGGGTTAGGATTAGATAATGTAAAGGCTTCAACACATGCTCTAGACCGCTTATCTAAAGTAGTGAGCAGTGGTATCGATGGATGCCAAATAAACTAGAGAATTCGTGTTATGTAGGTAAAATTGTACACACCTCAGAGTGTAAATCTATTTAAATAGTCATGCTCACGGTCATGAGCGCATGAAGTGGACGGTATGGGTTTAGTGTTGATTTCCGTAAACCGTCTTATCAAGAAAACATGGGAAATGGTTTGTGATTTGTTTGAGTTAATCATCGAGTTATGGTCGAACATAAATTGTTGCTTGCAAATGAGGAGGGTTGCAAGTTGTAGTTGCTACTATTGTTGGATCATTCAAATATTGTTTACTATCCAATATCAATTTAAAATGCTCTTTCAAATTCCGTTGTAAAGTATTACTTATAAATATTGCAAATAAAATCGCTTAATGCAAAACAACTTGTAGTATAGAGCCTTCTCTTTGTTTAGCCTTGCATATATTTAAACTTACGATACACTACAAGTCTTCTTGAGTACACAAGTACTCAATCTTGCTTATGTTGTTGTTTAGAGTATGAAGAGGAGCCGATACTGCACGACGCTGTTTTTCACACCCAAACCGGAGGGTTCAAAGTGATGGGTCTATCTAAGTCCTTGTTTCCTTGTCGGTTGCCCGAGGGTCAAATAGGCAAGTCGCTAGAGCTTTTGCTACTTTTGTTATTTCTTCATTCATCGCTTTACTTTGTTAAGACTTGTTAATGTTTTGGTCGATCTACCGTTGTTGTAATAATCGCATTTTTGCTTTACTTTACATGTGAATGTATGGATATGAATGCCAATTGTTGTGAATGTGTGTACTAGCCACTAATCATAGGACTAGTACGGTACACACATAAGGTCTTTGGGTATTCCACACTGGTCCGACAAATGATTTTCCTAAATTTTAATATTAAAAAAATTAGTGACTTATGGGATCCTCGTCGCTATTTAAATTGACGATTTTTCTAAAATTTAATATTAAAAATTAGAGACTTGTGTGATCCCCGCTGCCATTTGAAATGACGATTGTTCTAAATTTTAATATTAAAAATTTTTAAACGGGATCTCTGTTGTTAGTTGAAATGACGACAGTGGTCCTGCCGCCATTTGGAGTAGCGATAGGCCATGTCGCCATTTCAAGTGGCGACATGAACCTCTTTGCATCGTTTCGCCTACTCATTCCATTTGGAATGGCGATAGAAAAATTTTGTTATTTCAAATGGCCACATAGAGCCTAGCTTTATATTTTTTTGACTATTTAATTTTGTAAATGTCTTTTAAAATAACATTATTTCAAAAATTCATACTTTCTCATCTGTGTGTGCTAGTACACAGTAGCATATCCTACGCCCCATCCCACCCATATACTATGTACGATATGTAGTGGCGCACCGTGCACATCCATAGGAGAGATAAAAAGGGTGCAAAAATGTGAAAAAAAAAGAAGAGGTGAAATGCCCAATTTTCTATCGACACTAAAAATGTCACCGCTTATACTTTTTGAGTCCTGCACTAATATTTGTGGTGTATTTATAAGCTTCTCAACAAATGGGATGTCGCCCATGTTCCTCAAAAGTGTGCCCATCTGTGGTATATATTTCTAAGTTTTCAAGATTTGCACATATTTCAAGGTGGGCAAATAATTTGGTATATATCCAAGTATCCATCTTTTTAAAAGAAAGATAAGGACCTTTGCTATAGGTACCTTATTTTACTGTCCTCACACCCATGGCGTGAGAAATGGGTAGTTTATAGAATAAATGTAGTTCTATTTATGAAAATACATTAACTTAGTGTTTGTTCTTAATTTCAATCCTCTTCACGGCCTTACAAAATAACCCCGTTCAGAATGTAAGTTATCCGCTATTCTATGTTCTCTTAGAAGTACCTAAAATATTTGATTTCAAAGGGAAAAATAATAATAAATCTCCTATATATAAGTCACATGCCTTTTTAATTTACCCCATATATCTTATTTTTGTTTACTTTAGCCTCCATATGTTAAGTTACCGTGCAAATACTTGTAACACACAATTTTAAATCATTGAAACAAGTATTGCAATCACTTAAATAAATACTCAAATAATTGAAATTTGAAACAAGTAGAAAAGATGATGCAAAACCACGAGAAATAGCTTAACATGTGTCATGGGGATAATTTTACAGAACTTAACTTATGAGGGACAAGTAAACAAAATGTGGTATTGGGGCAATTTGAAAAAGCAAGTGACTTATTAGGTTTGTAGAATTTTCCTAAAATATATTTAACAAAAATATTGATGATAGCTAGGTTATAAACACATCAAATTCAAGTTGGATAAAGATTAGACCATATTCACGTAATATATATTGAGAAGAATTCAAATACAAATCGTAAGTCGATGTGCAACCGATTTAAATTCAAATAGAATATTTAATTATTTTTGTTGGATTTAAATTCTCTAATAACTTGTATACTCGGTTAGATGATAATAACATTATACATCGATATGCAACACAACAACAAAAATAGTGATTTGTTGAATTAAATGTAGGCATGTAAATTAGCACCAAATTAGTGGTGCTCCAGAAAATAAGTGAATGATTTTACCTCTATTGATCCATATGCGAATCATCTACTAAACTATTAGTCTAATGGAAAATTCCTAACTATATTAATATCCTTATGTTTAAGACATATTTGAATACATATATTTGCATAGAGAACAAATTAATTTTTAGTGACAATCTAAAGATTCTTAACAAAATCTAAATTTTGTTGATATGATAACTCAACACATCACATATTTCATGTCTCGCCAAAGCCACAATGGAAATATTAAAGACACATTATTCCTTATCCGCCAATGATTAACTATCGATCCACGATCTACCATCAAAATAAGTCACCATCACATGTTTAGCGGTCAAGTAGGCACAAAAGACATTTTGCCCCTCATCATATTTTCATAAATAAGTTAAAAGGAGATTTCCGTGAGGCCATGTGTCATAATGGAGGAGAATAATAGTTTCCATAGTGTTGTTGTGGACCCTTCTTTTATTTCCAAAATATGATGAAGGGTAAACAAAGATTTCACCCTACTTGACGCTAAATTGACGTGAATGTCATGGAGGGTACCTGCTTGGCTAATCAATGGTATATAAAGGATGGCAGGTTATTTAATGGCAGTATCAACGATCGGGAGTTATTTCAATGCCATTTGTGGAATTTTTCAATTATCAAAGATGATAACAGTTCTTTGTGCTTGCATGTAGAGAAGGAACTAGGCAAGCTCAGGCGAGGTTCCAAGTGTTTCATGTAGATTGTAGCCCAAATTGCAAATGATAATGCGATTAGTTGTGCCAAACAAGGACAATGCTTTGACCTTACGCTTGATACAACGCTTTGTCCGTGACGCTCATTTATTATCGCTCCAACTACTTCCACTTCTCCCACCATCGCTTCACCGCATCATCCCCATCTCTCAGATATGTTATCCAAGCTCTCCGCCCAATGCGCTAACTCTCCCTCTCTCTCTCTCTTTGGACCCGATGAGGAGAGGGTCTCATACTGCATGCCTGACACGCAGAGGAGGCGAGGCACCACAGCATCACGTGTTAGAGCTCACGCCGCTGCGCCAATGAGTCCGTCCACCATGGTTGGAGCTTGTGCATATGTCTTCCCCTCTAAGGAGCGGCTGGAGCTCCGGATCTAGCATATCAAAGGGTGAATGAGGCGGATGATGAGTGGAGGGGTTGGTGGAAGTGTTTGATTTTGTTTCTAATTTTTTGCTACTTCCTCCAAATGGATGTCTTTACATTACGAAATGTGTTGTAGGCGTGTTGCATGCCCATGAGATTTTTTGAGATGTCCTCTTCTTTGAAATGTTGCATCTGATTTTTGAGATGTTGCGATGTTGAAAAAAATTGCATCATGAAAAAAATGTTGCGATCGTTGAAAAAATATTACATACGTTTTCTAGATGTTTTTCTTTTCTTTTGATATGTTGCATCATTCAATTATTTTTATTGCGATCGTTGAAAAAATATTACACACATTCTCCAAATGTTTTTCTTTTGTTTTGATATGTTGTATCCTCGCTTCTTTTGTTGCAATCGTTGAAAAAATATTGCGCTTTAGCACAGCCATGTTGTGCTTGTGAAATCAAAATGTTTTAAATGTTGCAAATTTCTTGATGTTGGCAAAATCTCGATTCCGCTTCTCCCACCAATCGACTCAAATTTTTCCTCGCCCGGCCTCTCACTTTGTTTGACTGATCGGTTTGTGTATTTGTTGCACGTATGGAATTTTTTTGTTACAAACATTGTGTCCATATGTTGTGTCGGACCGCATGATGGGGAACATCCAGCGCTAGTTGCCTCTAAAACAAGCCTTAGCCAAGATTAGGCTTTGTATCTCCCTTACTCCTTCGACTTTGAGCATCATGATTAGTGCATCTCATTCAAGTGGTGAAGCGAGAAGCACGAGTCATCTTGGTAATAGATTGCATCTTCTTATCATGTTTAATTATTTGAGCTGCTATCGAGAGTCGAGATCGAAATATTTCCACATCCAAATGCTTTTCGGATAAGAGAATAAAGATTTTTATTTAATCTTTTATTTTATTTTAAAGTTAATCCTCGCGAACTTTATTTCCACTCGACCCTTTGACCACGCCACCACCCGTAGCGTGGCTAAATCAGTATTGTCACGCCACATATCTCGCCGTGACAAAATATGCCACGCAAGCTCGCCCACCCATCGTGCCGTGAGGCTTGCGTGGCAATAGCCATGCTAGCTCGGCGTGACAAGCCTCGCTTGACACGCCTTTGATATGTGGCACGCTGTGGCCTAACGTGATTCGATTTGCATTCGTGATTGCATTTGGTTTTCTAAATTATGAATTGAGCTCATGGTTGGATTTAGTTCGCATTTGATTTATGGATTTATGGAATTTCAATTCTCGATTAATCCTTTCGATCAAAACATATTTGGAACCTTAGGATTTGGTGATAAGATGGTAACAAAGGGACTTCCTTTTGAAAGATCAAAAACAATTTAAGCTATGGTGAAATTAACATAACACCATGTACTAACGTGGAATAAATACATATATGGACCGATATATTGACTAATATGTGGGTGTGTGGTACAACATGGGGCACAAGGATGGACATATGATGATAAAGATCTGCTGATGAAAGATATGTAGACATCCTATTGGAATGATAGGTTGTGTTAAATCGTCACTTTGGGGTCATAGACCATTCGTGCCTACCCCGAACACATAGTTTTTATGTTGTTGGATGCCTTGTTACGCAAAGAATTGAATACTAAAAGACGCATTTAAATTTGCAGCAATATGAATCAAAATAGACTTCATAATAAAGTCGAAATTACATGGCACATGTGGTTTGGTTACGTGAATAAGAGACAACATCATGCACGATGCAACAAATCAAAGTACTCTATGATACATATGCGCTTTTTGGAATGGAAATAGATTCAGCCATCTAGTAGGGAATGGCTCGACTCATCTGCGTGGACCAGGGCCATTTGCCCTTCCTTGAGATTGGTGTTGTACTCTCACGCAGCATCCTTAGCCTTGGCCGCCATTTCCCTTTTTCTCGCGCGCCCTACATCCGCACGCCTTGAGATGAGCTTTCGCCTCGACGGATATGCTCGCTTTGGTCTTCGATCGCGCACTCCTCCTCCCGGATCTCGTGGGCTCTTTTGGCATCCCACCTCGTGAGTCGATTTGCCACCGGTCGGGTGGGTGGATCTCTTGGTCGATCCACTTGCGGTAGGCACATAGCGGATCTAGGTAATGCGCCTTGCTATGAAATTAGCGGCCGCTTGAAGGTGCTCCTCGACACTCAAGCAATCCCACAAGAGTGTGGCTGCTTCACGCTAGCTATTTTCCATTACTTGTCCCTAGTTTTACGCCCCATACCTTCCATCTGCATCACCTTCGCACATCCACAAGGTATACCTCTTGTTGCGACGGAGTATGTCACTACGAACACGACGATGGTGCGTCTCGAGTATTCTTGCGGTAAACCTTCATATCATCCATGCTTTGAAACAACATGTTCTTACGTATTAGGTCATTATCTGGGTCCGCAATGTTATTCCCGCTCTTCAAACCCATTAGCACAAACCGCTTTATCACCATTCGACATCATCGAATGCATGCACGGAGGACCTCACCCAAAGTACTACAAAGAACCCGCCTTCCTGAGGAGAAAAGCGTGTGAGAACCTCGCTTTTAGTAGAGCTCCATCCTTCGTCGAGACTCCACTTCACGAGTTGTTCTATCTTGGAACACCTCCTCCTCAAGCTCGTTATTCATTACAGTACCATTAAAATCGATCCACGGGTCACTAACATGTTACGGGAAGGAATGTGTACATGTAACAAATCCACCAACAGGGGGGCATCGTTGTTAAGATTGACGCCAACGAACTCTTCAGAAGGTTGCTCCTCCATTGGGGGGCCTTGCAAAAGATGGAGAGCGAATTCTAGTTCGTTTGTGTTGCCATTCACCACATCCAAATTGTTTGTCAAATCCTCTATAATGATTCTCCTCTCCACCGCCACTTCCAACGACCGAACCTGAGATGCAAGCACAAGATCTTTGTACGTGTCTCAATCATCGTCGGATAATATTGGCACCAAACAGGCGTGCACCTTACAACCCACACCAGCATCATATCGCCCCTGCAGTCTGACAATGACCTCGGGCCCATCTCATCTAAAGATCACTTAATCCTAGTCAGAAGAGTTCGAAAGTCTGGTGATTCGCGAAACAAAAGAACGGTCACTTCCATGCCACCAAAGTAGACATCACTATCCGCTTGGCTAATCATTGCCACCCAAATACACGCATACAACTTTATCCATCTACATCCAACAAAATATTGCAAAGTCGATCTGCATGCCATATGTACAAAATATCACAATCAACATTGTACATAACAAAAGTTGTGTTTCGATGGATACATGCTAGCGCTTTGAAGGTACAGACGTATGGTTAATTACAACTTTATTTTAGTTTTGTATTTGTGGACATTATTATGTTGTAGTACTGATACTTGAAAGCATGATGGTTTATAGTAATCATAGAACACGATCATCTTGTTAAATGAAAGTTTTCGGTTGTTTGACAATGATTAAGAAAGAGTTACTCCATTGTCAATTTTGAATGGGTGCAATTGTGATCTATAACTCTCATATTTCGCTGCAGAGCTAACCCTTTATTGAAGTGTGTTAGGCCATACACATGGACAAATAGCACAATGAAACAATGAGATGCAAAAGATCTAAATCCTACACCATCTCGAGTCTCTCGTGCTCGGTCACGCTCGAGATCCCGTTTTCGAGACCGCCCAACCCGCGTGTTTGGGACCGCTCAAAGCTTGCCTGCGAGTGCGACCTACACTATCCTAGATCCATGTGCCCAGTACGCTCGAGATCCCGCTTCGACCGCAGTCCAAACCACGTGTTTGGGACTGCTCATGACTCATTCCTGAGTACACCCAGGACTTCGCTCCTAGGTACGCCAGAGCTACATGCTCGGAGTACCACGAACCACTAGTTCGAGAAATCTGATATGAAGAAAGGTGATAAGTCACATTTTTTTTGCCTTCAACCTATTTTTTATTTCTGTAATTACCTCAATTGTTTCTAACCGAAACATCATGTTTCAGGCTTCTAGAGATAATGTCAAAACTCACTGTGAATTCTACATGCCACCTAGCTGCTAAGACATCACAAATGTTCCATGCCACCCAATAACAAGGCCACGGGGCATTTATGTCCCAATAACCATTTCGGGTACGTGCGTCTAACTAGGGGTGGGCTTAGGGCAGATCGGTCCGACCTAAAGTCGCTGCCCTACATGACCTATTTACATAGAATGGAGTTATTGATTGAACGGGGTTATAAATTGTAAAGAACCATTTGTCCCATAAGATCATGTGGATCGAACCTATATATAGGGGTGGGCGTGGGGCTAGGATCCTCTCAGAAAAAGGAGGAAGGAATAGGAGAAAATTAATAAATTACAATATTAGTGTCTCATGGAGATCTCCTACTAGTGAAATTATCTTTACTACTTAGAATTGATCTCTAGATCATCCATTGAGGTTAGCTGCAATGCGTAGCTAAATACTCTCCACATTTATCATGCCTTAATTTCAGATCTGGTAATCTTTGTCACGGTGACAAGTAACATCATTCAGGATCCTAACAGATTCTAATACAACATGAACACAATTGGTTAAACACCCAACTAAAGCACACAAAAAAATGCTATCTTGCTTGCCCCTCTACATCTCTATCACCAATGTACAACAACTGTGACAGATAAAACTATGCACACACACACTTGTTAGCCAACGACGTCCTGATTCATTAATCATCTATCTCTTTTGTTAGGATATACACACACCTATTTCTACTTCTATACAACTGTGAGGACCCGGGGTATTTAACTCGTAATACTTAACCTTCCAATGGTTCTAGTATTACCAATCAAATATCCTAGACCTCGATGGATATGTACTTTCTAATTACAATTTTATACATCTTTATAAAATCATGCATCATTTCCATACAAGATTACGATTACCAAGTCTAAAGCAAAAGACATACATAATAGAGTTATTACAAAAGGGGCCGATCGGCCAAATGACACCATAACAACATAAATAACAATGGGAGCAAAAGTGTCATAGGATGGCGATAACAAAAGCCAATCGATTTGCCATAACCCACACAGTGCAGTCCGGACCGCCAAGCTAGTTGTCCAGCAGAAAGTCCTGTCTCACAAAAGCTAACCCCTTGAAGGTCAACCTCCTCTACAACAATAAAGCAATGCAATCGAGCACAAAATGTACTCATGAAGACTTACGAGTAATAAGCCTATACATAGCTACATGCAAGTCAAACAAAGGAGATGGTCATATGGTTCATTTCAAAGACAAAACAAGTTTTCATTTACAATAATGTAATAGGTTGAAAGCAATTTAAACAATCTGTTTTTATTTGTTGAAATAACAACGACAACAATAATAACATAAATAACAACCTAGAGGTGACTAGCCCAATAACCACCTAAAAGCAAGCACGATTCCCCATTCGTATCACCTAATACAAGTTTTAGTGAAAATGTTATAGTCTAATTTCTGCATGGAAATAACCAAGCGTATCCATGACCTAGGGCGGGGCTATTCGAATAGATTGAATACTGCATGGGTGTACCAATGTACCCATGTGTCGGATCGCCTTTACCACAAGATTAAGCACACTTCCATGTATATCTGCTGGCGGCTAAGTTCTGAGAGACGCTTTCCAATATTGTGTATTAACTACGAGTCGCTCAGATGGATAGACACTCATACGTTGCATCGGAGTTATTGTAAAGCCGGAGTCAACTACCCATTTAGGCAAAGCAACCGACAACTACAATACCTAAATGTAGAAAACCTAGAAAGGATCCTACTACCGTGCACCCAACACATACACACAAACCTCATTTTACCACAACACACACACACACACACACACACGCAACATCCTCCCGTGACTCGGAGCCAACACACGCCAAAGTATTAAGTCAAGAGAGATCCCATCCCTCTCTTACGTGGTTAGCACGTAAAGTGCTTGGATCAATGGTGCAAGTGATTCTGGCCTTGTTGACTCTGGGCACCAACCATTCACACCAAACAAAGACACCATCTTACCATTGTGCCCAAGTCTAAAATATTTTATTTTCAGTTTTAGTTTCTCAAAATAACGTAGCACAACTGCTGGACATAAAGTCATAATAAATTTTTTGTGATCAAGGTCATGTCTAAGTCGATAAGCACCCATTTACTGCATTAGCTAAGTATTTCTAAGCATGACACAGCATAGACATAAAAGACCATAAATCAACCACGGGCTCTAATTCACCAAATGAGATTAATAACTTAGGCTAGTGGTGGGGAGGAGCAATTTAGGGAAAACATGCAATACAGGATTAGCTACCTCTGCACCGACAAATTACTTTGACAAATAAAGCATGCATACACACTTCGCAAACAAGATGAAATAAAATTGAACATCCGCTAGCCTTGCTGGAGATCATCTGTCTCCTTTAGAGGATCACTCGCATCTTGAATAAACTCATTGGAACCTAATGCAAGAATGAGAAAATCCAATAAGAACGAATGACACCAAAAATACTCAAAAACCAAAGTCAACCAAAATCCATGAAATTTACACAGCAGGTAGAGCACGATTTTAAATGAATTTAGTAATAAGAATCAACCGATTTGAACTAAGCATGCAAAAGTTATAGCCTAAACTATTTTGATCTAGCTAAAAATTCCAATTAATTAGCTTTATTACTTCTCATCGCACAAATTTCTAGAAGGTTGGTGAATATGAAAATTTTATAGTAGACAGAGCATGATATTCTAAGAACAACAAAAATTAGTTCACTTCATTTGGAGTTACAATGAATTTCTTATAATTTTTCTAAGTTATGAATATAGTGCACAAGTAATTCAGAGGCAAAAACATATTTAAAACCTATTCTACACTAAAGCATATTAATAGAGGAATCTAACACATTTTAGTTATTCATTTTGGAGATTAAGAGAAATACTTATGCATTTTACAAGTTTAAATGAATTTCTAGAGCAACAATTAATGCTAAAACAAGAAAATAAAACTACACATTTTAAGTGCGAGAAAAGGTGCAAACCAAAATTTAGATTAAAGTTGATTAAACAGGAATTAACAAAATTAGAATCAACCAAGGAGTTAAAACGAGTTACTTACGTATTTTTGAAATTTAAAGCAATTTACGCTTCACAAATAAAAGATAAACTGGATTTCCTTATTAACCCTTAACGTGGAAAACTCTCGGTCGTTGAGATTTAATGGGACGGCCCAAGCGAGCGAGCGACGCGACGTCGCGCCATACGGCCACGATCGGTAGTTAGATCAAATCGGACGGTCTAAAAGAAATGGACGCGTTGGGGAGGCGGTCCAAGACATCTCACGCGATTTGGAGCGTTGATCTAAAGATTGACGGTCCCACGTAGCGTATGGGCGTTCACGAGTCCAAACGTCCCAACGCATCTAAGACGCAGATCTAAAATGGACCGGTTCAAAGATCAACTTAGCGCGCTACATACGACGCGATCGGTTTGTTACGCGGGCCACATGACAGATGGTGTGCGAGCAGGGGGTGGTTTTTGCAAAAGTCCAAGAGGGTGGTATTTGCAAAAGACCCAAAAGGTGGTCTTTGCAAAAAGGATCACAAGGGTGGTCTTTGCAAAAGACTAGGGGTGATCGTGGCTTACAACAGAGAGTTTGAGCTCAGTCGGGCTCACCGCCGTCGCGACTCCACCACGACGAGCGCAAACTAAAGACGCAATGGGTTCGCATAGCATTGCGCAACTCACGAGAGGTGACCTCGACGGTGGAGTGGGCTCAGAACAGCCTGGCGAGCCGTGAGGAGAACGGCGATAAAAGCACGACCCAAAGCAGCAAAACAACCACGAGCTCTGCAGCATCCATGTAGCAAGAGCTGCTCAGCAACTAGGGACTAACCGTGAAGGTTCTTGAGCACAGTGAGAGGTTCAAAGATGGCGGAGCTCCTACGACTCGAACTGCAGATCGACACGAGGGCGCGACAACGGAGGGGCGGCACCGAGCAAAACGAAGGTGAAAGGAAAGTAAGAATAGCTTCAACAGCCTCATAGATGGTCCATGAGCAAGAAATTGAAGAGAGGAGGTCCCACTGGGAGTTGAGGAAAAAGGGATGAACTTTGGCGCAAAGGATCAAACCCAAAATTAGACTATTCTCGTAAAGGCAATCCAAAATTGAGTTAGAGAAAGCTTAAGGTGAAGAGAGGCAAAAGGGCGCGAAAGAAATGGCGGGAAACCACTGAGGCTTGACAACGACGGAGGACCTTAACTACCAACAATGGCGATTTGGGCTCTCTGGAGGTTTGAGCTCAGCTCAAGAAGGAGGAGCTAAGGTGGTGTTGCAAAAAGAGCAAGAAAGAGTTTAAGGGCTATTTATAAAGCCGGAGAGCAACGAGTTAAGCTTAAAACAAAGCTCCGCAGTGAGCTCTGCTCACACTCTGGCTAATGGACGCAACGATGCGATGGGAGTAGTTGAGAGCGTGACTGAGCGCAAACACTGAGTGCTGAAGGAACCAAGGACTAGAGCCGTTGAAGGTGACACTGGCGAGGTTGATAAGGCACCTGCGCCGCCCATGTCCTCGGCTCTCGGCGCACGCGCACGCAGGAAGAAGATGACCAGACCGGCGAGGACCCACACGTCGTGAAAGAAACAAGGTGGCTCGAGTCAAAGGTGAACGAGTGGGTTGGGCTCAGCCAAATGATTGAGTCAAAAGATCTTGACGGTTGGATTAGAAATGGACTGCCTGTATTGAATCCCGCTCTCAAGGGTCCAAGCGCTACTAAAATCACGGACTGACTAAAAAGGAAATCCAACGGGTGAAAAGAGAGCGTCTTTTGAGCGAGCTCGAGTGCAATTAGTTGGTTCGGTTCGACCAAAGGACTCGAGTCCGACTCAGACCCAACTGACCTTTGACTAGGGTTTGAGATAAAGGCTGAAATTTTGAGGAATTTTTAAATGGAGCTACCCAACTCTAAAAATTCCAAAATTTCTACAGAGAGTGCTCAACTCCAGGATTAACTTTGTATAAAATTTTCAAAGGTTTTTATGCAAAACATTTTACCCCAAAATTTCTTAGAGTCTTGATCTAGGGTTTGACCTGAGTCAAAGCGGTTTGAGTGCCTCTTAAAATATTCAAACAATTTCTAAAAATTGTGTGAATTTTTAGAAGAGTCACACTGAAATTCTAGAACAAAGGAAAATTATTTTGAGGAGGATGATCATAAGATTACGAGTAAAAGTTTCAAAGGGTCAAAACTTAGGTTAAAAGAAGCTTGTGAATTTGAATTTCCGTAATTCTTTTACAAGAATTTTCAAAACATTCAAACAACAACAAGATGCAAGAAATTTTTTAATTTCTTCGCATTTTCTTACATTTAAATTACAAGCCAAGATTTGGGATGTTACAACAACCGAGCGTGGTGATATCATATTATCAGACTACGTAGGCAGAGATAATTTCGAGAGTGGAAACATGCGGTATGTTAGCTACGTAGGCAGAGATTATTTCATGAAAATGGCACATAAAATTTTACCTACACAGGCCAGTGTGGGAGAGGCCGACGCGGGGGAGGATGCCGCGTTGATGCTGCGTGAGTCGGGACGTGGCCGGCCGCAAGAGGAGACGTAAAGTGAGAGGATGATGCGAGAGCGATCAGCGAGGATGCAGCCGCCAGGAGGAGGAGGACGACAGGAGAAGAAGGCAGCGCGAGGAGGCGGAGGCGAATTCGAGAGGAGAGAAGTCGGGGCAAGGAAACGAAATAAGAAAAGCGCGTGATGGGCGGGCATGATCTAAGCAGTCGCCACGCCATGAGTTATGCGTAATGCGTCTGCCATCGCGAAGCCCTCCACTGGCACTGCACCACGCGACCGTAGGCTTGTGTGGTAGTTTTGGTCACATCTCTATTGGTAGCGTGACAAAACGCTTTGGCCACGCGCCCAAATATTAATTGTGGCGTGATCAAATGGGTTATAATTAGAAATAAAGTTATAAGTGATTAACTTTAAAATATTAATTAAAAAATTAATTAAAAAATTCGAGAATCAACGCACAAAACACGAAAAAGAATAATTAAGCTCCTTTTAATACGAATTTCTTATTGTATTTTTAGTTTTTATCTGTAATACAAAGTTTATTTTATTCGTAGGTATGAATGTATGATCATCAAAATAGAGTACAACAGTGAGGAAAGTGTACATTTTCGCAGTAAAAGTGTTCAATTTTAACCAAACACGAAATAAATCCCTATCGGCCTGGGCGCATACTCTTTGCTTCCGCCCTTCCTCCCTCCTCAACCTCCGACAAGCTCTCCCTCGCCGTCTACCCCTCTAATGGAGGCGGAGCACCACCACCGGCAGCCGCAGCGCCCGCGCCGCAAGGGACAGAAGCGGAAGTTGGACGACGAGGCCGCGGCCTCCGCCTCCGCCTCGGCCGCCGCCGCCCCGTCGTCGCTCGGCTGCGCCGGCGCCGACGACGACGACGGGGAGGACGACGGCTCCGCCGGACCCGAGATCTGCTGCCGCCACTCCCAGGCGGCGCTCTCCCGCGAGGTCCGCACGCAGGTCGACGCCCTACACTGCTGCTTCTCGTGGTGCCACGCCGACCGCGCGCCGCGCAAAGCGTGCCACCCACGTCCTCGCCGAGCTCGCCAAAACGGTAACCTCCCCACCCAACCCCACGCCCGCCGCACCGATCCGTGCTTTTCTGTACCCTCTCGGCGCCGTTACTGAGGCGGATCTGGTTGTTGCTTTCACGCAGAGGATGTTGTTAACGTGATCGTAGAGGAGAGGCCGTGCCGGCGTTGGTGTGTCACCTGAAGGAGCCCCTGCTGCTGGCGGCGGCGCAGGAGGAGCAGCAGCCGCGGCCGTTTGAGCATGAGGTCGAGAAGGGCGCTGCCTTCGCTCTCGGCCTCCTTGCCGTAAAGGTTACTTCGGTTGATTTCCTGTTTGCGCTGTAGTTGAGCTTTTGCTCCCATCCCATTGCAATTGCTTGAATTATTGTTTTGTTCTAAATTTTATGTGCGACGGCTATCTCAAATATACCATTTCCTTAGCAAAATTTAACAGGATTCTCTCCCCTTCTCTCTCATATGTCTCTTATCTCCTGTAAAGCTGTAACCTCTCATGCCTTTCATAAAAAAACCTTGGAACTTCAAGTTTTTAAGTAGGACATGCTTCAATCTTCCATAGTTCCCTTTAAGCAATCCATCAATATTAATGTTCTTGAGCATGATTGCTTCATTATTATGTGTTTAGCTAAGTTGCATTGAGAAATTTAATAATTTATTACTTTGTGTGTTGGTATAACAGCCTGAACATCAACAACTTATAGTTGATGCCGGTGCCCTACCTTTGCTGGTGAATCTCCTAAAAAGGCATAAAAATGGTACAAATTTGAGGCCAGTTAACAGTGTTATCAGGAGAGCAGCTGATGCAATTACCAATCTCGCTCATGAAAATAGCAACATCAAAACTTGCGCCAGGTTTTGTTCTATACTTTGCTGATCGCTTAATGCTCCTTTTTCTTGGGAGTTTTTCTGTGCTTGCTGATGGTTTTGATTTACTGCAGAATTGAAGGTGGAATCCCACCTCTTGTTGAATTGCTAGAATCACTTGGATCTTAAGGTGCAGAGGGCAGCTGCAGGGGCCTTATGGACTTTGGCTTTTAAAATGATGAAAACAAAAGCCAGGTGAGATATCAAAAATTTAAAATAAATGAAACCAACATTCATGTCAGACTTGCATCCACTTTTGCACATATATTATTTTCGCATTTCTACATTGTGAATTTTCTACTCATTGCAGATTGTTGACTGCAATGCATTGCCAACTTTGATCTTAATGCTGCGATCAGAGGATGCTGCAATTCACTATAAAGCAGTAAGACACGAGTATTCATATTTTTGTTACAAACTGTATTTCTCTGGCAGAACCTTTTTTTATTTTTAGGATGCTGCTTACTTGTCATTTATCTATTAATTATGTGGCTAATTTTGTTACAGAAAAGTAGTTATATGATTTTGAATTACGCTATTTCTCCAGTTTTCTACAATCTTGAATCAACGATTATCCTAAGGCCTTGTGGAATATAAACTTCACAGTGCTCATTCTGGACAGCTAATTGTTGAAACATAGTATTGCTTGAGACACTTCCAGGTGCATTTTTCAATTGAAATGGAACTTAAGTTGGTTGGCACTTACCTTACAGCTTGCTTGTCTTTATATGGCATTTACATTAGGAATTTAGGAACAATGCATAAACTATTCAATGTTTCTTGGCATGGAAAATGTGAGTTCATTAATATTTGCCTTGAAGCATACTAAAGTCCTTTATCCATGATAGTGTTCTTAAACTGGATGTGTGAATACTGTAAATCTCACACTTGTACTGATGCATATGCTAGAACATACTTCCGATAAACAATCTTTTGTGGACTATTTTGTTGGCAAGACGTTATCAGCGATGGCGGCCGGACCGTACTCAGCATTGGTATCATAAAACAACAACATAAAGCAGCGGCAAGAAACATAGTCGGATTTTTAGCTCAGTTTATTCATGTCCGTGCATTAGTAAATTAGGATAGTTTGACTATTTGAGTACTAATTGTATCAGATAAATTAGGATAGTTTGAGTAGTAATTGTATCGTGAGTCTGAATCGCATTCGTATTGAGTCAGAAGGAATTCCTTCCTAGTGGATTGTTAGGAGACCTCTACATAAAGAGGCTAATGTTATCAATAAAGCAAGCAAGAATAAGCCTTCCCTAAATTTCTCTCGTTTAGAGAGCCCATTTTGGTCGAGGCCAGAGGCACCGCCACGAGCATTGGGGTGAGCCCGATTGACTCTGGGCTATCCTCTTCGTTTTCGACCGAAACTCACGGCCTTCTTGGCACGGCTTCCCTCCATAAAAGCTATGCCGATCAATTTGGTATCGAGTCGCTTCGCTACCCTTCCAATGGGGAGCCTAAAACCCTAGACGACCATTCTCGAAGATGGATGCGATGATGAAGGAGATGTCGGACATCAAGCGGCAATAAGAGCGACATCATGCGGAGGCAGGAGGCGCAAAGCCTCGCCATCACCGAGCTTGAGCACGATGGTACTAACTCGCATGAAGCGCAGACATCCACAAGTTTGTCGATGCAGGTTAGTGGGGACGACGATTGTTGCGGGGCGCCGCGATACCATCACCTCACATTCTCAACCTATGATGGAGAAGAAGATTCGCTGCCATGGCTCAACAGATGCGAGCAATTTTTCGGCATGCAACGACGCTGGAAGAAGAAAAAGTGTGGCTTGCGTGCGTGCCATATGATTTGAGTCGCGCGGAGAATGGTACTATCGGTGGACCGAACGATGAGGGCATCTCGCTCGCAGCGCGCTTCACCGACTTTGTTAACATGTGTTTTGGCCCGCCGCAAGGAGCAACCGTTAGGAGAATTGGCTCAACTCATTTATATCGATTCGGTATGAGTACCAAACTCAGTTCTTGGCATTGTTGTGCCGTTTTGATTCTCTCATCTACAACAAGTCCAGATTTTCACCGCAGGACTGCAGAATCCATTACTGCACTAATGTCGAGTTGTAAACCCGATAAATTTGCTGACTGCAATGAGTTTGGCTATGGCTTTTGAGCAGCGCCTCTAGGAGGACCCGATTGAGGTGAAGCCCACGCCAAGGTTTGCTGCAAAGGTTCCGCTCACGCGATCAACCAAGCACGCAACCTTAACGGCCAAATTAGCCTCGGATGGAGGCGACGCAGCTGCCCCCAAGTCATGGTTCCGCCGCCTCGACCGCAAAGAGATGGCTGATCGTAGGTTGAAGGAGCCGTGGTTTCAATTGCCCAGAGAAGTTTACAAAGGAACATGTCAAGCAATGCATCATGAAGGGAGTTTATTTGCTTGAGCTAGAAGAAGATGGTGACTTGGCAGACTCAGTAGGATGGCATGGTGGAGATTTCCTCCATGCTCTACCGACATCCACAAGGGAAACACTATGCAACTACAAGTTTAAGTCAATGGTGAGCAGCTGCGCAGCGCGTGGATTTTGGTTTCACACACGCTCATTGCAGACAATGTTGCGGTGTATTGGCCTGGAGCTCGTACCGCAGTAGGGCATGTATCGTTATTGTTGGCAATGACGATCGGGTGGCTAGTTCGGGCGTTTGCCGTGCTGCAACAATGACTATTGGAACAGAGGTTTTCAAACTGGAGTGTTACGCTTATTCAATGGTTGCGGCCTCTTAGGCCAAATAGTGTCGGACTTTGACCAACTCACCATGTCTTTTTGGAGGAACGATCACCGTGTCGTGGTGGCAAGGAATTGACACAGCTGTAGGTGGTGCTCAAGTTCATGCATGCACCTAATAGGACCTCATGGTAGAATTGTTGGGTGAATTTGTAGAGCTTTTTAACCCCTAGGGGGCTTCGCCACAGCCGCTCCATGACCATATCCATCTGCTGCTGGGACTACCACCTGCTACTTGTTCGGCCATATCGTTATCCTCGGTTCTTGAAGGGCCAAATCGAATGGCAATCGATGTATGTTAGCTCAGGGAATCATCCGCCATGATGCATTGAACTCACGGCGCTGACTGCCTCGTCAAGAAGCGATGATGGGGCGTGGCGTTTTATGCGGATCATTCGACATTGAATGCACACAATGAAAGTTAAGTTTCCAATTCCAGTGGTTGATGAGCTTATCGATGAATTGGAAGGCGCTAGGTTCTTCACGAACCTTGACTTGCGCAGTGGGTATCATCAAGGCCGCATGCATCCGGAGGATATCAAGAAGATATCCTTCCGCACGCATCATGACCATTTTGAATTTTTGGTCATGTCCTTGGATTGACCAATGCAAGCAAAGTTAGGTGCTCATGAATGATATATTGAAATCGTTCCTTCATTGATTTGTTCTTGTCTTCTTTGACGATACTTGATCTACAACTCG
This sequence comes from Ampelocalamus luodianensis, assembly GCA_036346255.1. Taxonomy (NCBI): domain Eukaryota; kingdom Viridiplantae; phylum Streptophyta; class Magnoliopsida; order Poales; family Poaceae; genus Ampelocalamus; species Ampelocalamus luodianensis. The sequence goes on from CM070625.1 coordinate 28,473,041, forward strand.
TCTTGGTCTGAGCATCTTCAACACATGCGGGTAGTATTGCAAGTCTTACGGCAGCACAAATTGTTTTTGAAGAAGACCAAATGTGCTTTTGGCTCGGAGGAGGTGGCATATCTAGGCCATATTATCTTAGGACCTTTGAGTTGCTATGGTTCGATCATGGTGAGTGGTTGTTGCGCATGGCCGATGCCTAAGTCGATTCGGGCGTTGCGGGGATTTCTCGGTTTAACCGGGTATTACCGTAAGTTTAAAAGATTATGGTGTGGTGGCATTGCCCTTGACAAGGTTGCACAAGGAGGCTTACCAGTGGACAAAGGAAGCTGCGAGCTCCTTCCAAGCACTCAGGGAGGTGCTAGCTACGGCTCAGTTTCTCCTGTTACCCGATTTTAGCAAGTGGTTCGTGGTGGATTGTGATGCTTCCGGGATTGGTTTCGGTGCTGTTCTCTACCAAGGCGAACGGCCCATTGCTTTCTTCAGCTGAGCCGTGGATCCTCGACATGCCAAGCTCACGGCTTACGAACGGGAGCTGAATGGTTTAGTACAGGCTGTTCGTCATTGGCGATTGTATTTGTGAGGACGGGTGTTTCTCGTGTGCACAAATCATTACAGGTTGAAGTTCTTGCTTGACGAGTGCATGCCAACCATGCCTCAGCATCAGTGGGTAAGCAAGCTATTTGATTATGATTTTTCGGTGGAGTATCGACCAGGAAAACAGAATACTGCAGCTGATGCTTTGTCAAGGCGTGATGAAGAATCCTCGATGCTGCATAACTTCTCAGCACCTCATTTTCCGTGGTATGAGCGTTTGCGTCTAGAGTTGGATGCCGATCCGAGCTAGTGGCTTTGTGTGACCGAGTGTGAGTGAGACGGAGAAAGAGGTATGGATGTGGTTGATAATTTATTACTCTATGGCGGCGTGTGTTGTGCTCGAGTCTTAGCCGTTATGGTCGCAATTGTTGGGGTGTCCATGGTTAGGGTCAAAAGGGGTGCAAAAGGCGCTACAGCCGGGCAAATTTTATGTCTATAGTATGCAGCGTTTTGTGCGGGAATTTATGAAAGGGTGTGCGTTTGTCGGTCAAACAAAGTAGAACATCTTCATCCGGCGAGGCTACTCCAACCACTTTCGGTGCCATCATCGACTGGGTAGATATATCGATGGATTTCATGGAAGGACTTCCTAAAGTTCACGACAAATCCGTCATCTTGTCCGTGTAGACCGATTTTCCAAGTATGCACACTTCATTGCTCTTGCCCATCCATAGCGACCGATTCGATTGCACGTGTCTTCTTTGATAGCGTTGTCCGTCTACATGGTATGCCATCATCAATTGTGAGTGATCGAGATCAGGTATTTACTAGTAATTTTTGTTCGAGTTATTCCATCTTGCTAGGGTCAAATTACGGATGAGCTCAACTTTTCATCCACAAGCAGACGGTCAAGCGGAGGTGGTCAATCGTATTATCACTATATGCGTTCGTTGTTTATCGATCGGCCAGCCAGCGGTTCGATGGCTTTCGTGGACGAATATTGCTACAACTCTTTTCGATCGTACTGCAAGCACACCGTTCAAAGTGGTTTTGGTGAGACCTCCTCCTTTGATTTCTTGTGAACGGTGTGGCAAAGGTGGCGGTAGTGGGCGCCAACTATTGAGGCGATGAGTTTCTAGTGAAGTCGAGAACAACTTTTACAAGCGCAAGATACTATGAAACAACGTTATGATGGAAGCCACCACGATATTGAGTTTTTGTTGGCCAATGGGTTTGGTTAAGGCCACAACATCGTTACGCTTCTTACTGGCGGTTTAGGTCGTTCAAAGATTAGCCCATGGTTCTATAGATTGTTCAAGATTTTGGAGCAAATTGGTTCGGTTGTTTATCGCCTCTGACTTCCTCCTAGGGCTAAGATTCACGATGTGTTTCATGTGGTCCTACTTAAGGAATATCGGGAGAACCGTCGCATCAACGGTCCCATTACCAATCATACATTATGGTAAAGTGGTGCCGAGTCTTGAAGTCCGGCGTGCAAGGCTAAATCGAGGAGTATGGGAGCGTTGGTTGGTGGATGCATTCTCGGCATCTAAAGCCAAGGTTATTAAGTCGGCAAGTCGACACTACTCTCTAGTGACCGACTTGCCGACTAGTCGACTAGTCGGACCGACTAGTCGGCAGTGCTGTTATATGTTGCATAGTGCATATCGCCTCCCTTCCTGCTTGTGCAATCCCAATTCCCATTATCCCTCCCCTTCGCCGTTGAACCTCTAGAGTCCGAGTCCGGAACCTCCACTCCTCCACGAGCAAGGAGGAGTCGGACTCGAACCTCGAGTCTCGAGTCCTCGAGATCCTCCTCCCCTTAGCCTCCCCGGCTCCACGGCAGAGAAGAGATCAAGAGAAGCGAGAGGAAGAGGCAGAGGAGAGGAGCATACATGGGCAGGAGCGGCGGCGAGGCGGGAAGGCTGCGCCGAGGCGGCGAGCCAACGCCGAGGGCAAAGCGAAGGCGCGAGGCTGGTAGTCGCGCGACGACATGGTCGCCGGCCGGCACGACGGCGGCTGCGGCTGCGGCGACTTGAGTGCGCCTCGAGGGGCAGGAGGAAGGCGACGCGGATCTACCTCAGGCGGGGCGGGCGGCGGTGCGGTGAGCGCCTCCGAGGCCGGCGCCAGCGGATCTGGAGCTCGGGTCGAGTCACGCGTGTGCTGGGCGGAGCTCTCGACGAGCCGACAACTTGGTCGCCCTCCCTCCTCATCTATCTCTTGGACCTTTGCTGACGTCGGCCCACATCCCTCCTCCCAAGTCGGGCGACTTGCCTCGCCTAGTCGACTAGTCGACGGGCAAGTCGACGACTAGTCGACTAGTCGCCCGACTTGCCGGCGCAAGTCGAGTCGCCACCTCTAGTCGGTCCTTCTCCAGCGACTTGTCGCTAGTCGACGACTTGATAAGCATGTCTAAAGCATTCTGGATCTCGTTACCAGCACTTCGTGCTCAATACCCAGATTTTCAGCTCGAGGACGAGCTTTTTTGCGGGAGGGAGGAAATGTTGTAGACTATTTTGTTGGCAAGACGTATCAGCAATAGGTGTCGGTATCGGAGAACAACAACGCAACAGCAGCAGCAAGAAACGTAGCCATTTAGGATTTTTAGCTCAGTTTATTCATGTCCAGCAAGTAGTAAATTAGGATAGTTTGAGTAGTAATCGTATCAAAGTCTGGTAGTAAATTAGGATAGTTTGAGTAGTAATTGTATCGAGTTTGAGTCAGTTTAAATCTTGAGTCAGGAAAGAATTCCTTCCCTAGTTGGATTTTTAGGAGACCTCTATATAAGGAGGCTAATGTTGGCGACACTGGCGACCTATCGCCTCCTCGATTGACATGCGTGGAGGTCAGTGAGCGGATCGGCGAGCCATCTGCTTGTCACTTCGGGGCCAGGCGAAAGAGCTTCTCGCGCTCTCTCCTGGCGTTGTAGTGTCGTCGCCGGCCTACCAACCTGCGGCAGTGTTGAGCGGAGCAAAGTCATCAACGTCCTCGCACGGCTGAAGGCGGTCTCCGCTCCGTCGCGAAGTAGCTGCGGTGTGGACTTCGAGCGCGATCGGCTGCGTCGTGCGTCGGCGATGGCGTCCCAACCTCCTGCGATCTGCTGTTGGAAGCGAGCGCATCTCGGGCGGATTGCGGCGATGAGACATCCGGCGCCGTCGATCTCGGATCGTATCGGCGTCGCCCGTCTACGGGCGTCCTCGCATGTGCCGTACACGAGCCTCGCCTTCATCCGCGGCCGCTCGGCGTGATTGGCCTTGGTGAGTAGCCCCAGCCGCCGGCCGGCGTCACGACGGACACAGAACGTGGTAACCGGTGCCGGTCGGGAAAACGCCGCACTGTCGAAGGCGCGCTCTATCGACCGTCTGCCGTCGTTGTCGTGCGCGCCTCTTCCGGCGCCTGCCGTAGCGCTCGTCCCAGGGCGCCACGCAGTCGACCTCATCCGGAGGCGCCACGCCGAAGTCGCCTCCTCGAGCGCCACGGCCATGCGCGCTCTCGGAGCTCCGCCGTAGCGCTCCTCCAGAGCGCCACGCCGTCTGCGCTCCTCGAGCGCCATCGGACGCAGCGCTAGTCTGACGCCTAGCTCGTGGCGTCTGGCCTTCATGCCTTCGCTGTCGCATGATCGCCTCCCTCCGCTGGCTCAAGTGCGCGGCATTCCCAGAGATGGCTCTGCTGCCGCGGCCTTGAACCTCTGCGCGCCGACGTCCGCGCACCTCCCTCCTCCACGAGCAAGGCGGATCCGGACTCGGACCTCGAGTCTCGAGTCTCTCGATCCTCCTCCTCCCTTGCCGAGCTCGCCGTCGGCCCACGCGGCAGCAGAAGTCAAGAAGCAGCAGAGGAAGGCAGCGGGCATACATGGCAGCGTGCGGCGAGGTGCGGGAGAGGCGCCGGGCGGCGCCGCTCCGAGGCAAGAGCGAGGGCGGCGGAGCTGTGTGCTGCGACGACTGAGCGCGGAGAAGGAGATGAGAAGAGATGATAAGGCCGGATACGCTCGGACACTTGTGTCGGACTCTGCTTGGTGATAGGCAAGGATCCTACTCTCATGGGAGGGATGACACTTGGGATGAGTCAAATTTTTCGTAGTTTATTTCTCACACATGCCTACCACTGGATGGGTCTGGGGAGTACTTTAGCTGGATCGAGCATTCCAGCATCGAGCATATCCAAGCATATGCTAGTCTATGCTCTCCAATCTGTCCTAGATCTCTTCTAGATGCTCTGACCTCTGCTAGTCCTAAAGCTAGTCCAAGTGCGTCCAAAGATCTGTCCTAAAAATCTACCACAAGATCTTCTGAGGCGAGCCTACGAGACTTAGTCCGATCATTGTCAAGCGTGATGAAGAATCGAGCGATACTAGTCGACTAGTTCGCGTAGACGTTTGCGCCAGAGTCGGTCGCCGACCTCTAGTCGGTCCTTCTCGGTGACTGTGGGCTGGTCGAGACTTGATAAGCATGTCTAAAGCATTCGGATCTCGCACAGCGCTTCGTGCTCAATACCCAGATTTTCAGCTCGATGTGGCGAGCTTCTGTTGGGAAGGGAAGAAATGTTGTAGACTATTTTGTTGTGCAAGCGTATCGGCGAATTAGAAGTGTCGGTATCGGAGAACAACAACGCAACAGCAGCAGCAAGCAAACGTAGCCATTTAGGATTTTTAGCTCAGTTTATTCATGTCCAGCAAGTAGTAAATTAGGATAGTTTGAGTAGTAATCGTATCAAAGTCTGGTAGTAAATTAGGATAGTTTGAGTAGTAATTGTATCGAGTTTGAGTCAGTTTAAATCTTGAGTCAGGAAAGAATTCCTTCCCTAGTTGGATTTTTAGGAGACCTCTATATAAGGAGGCTAATGTTATTAATAAAGCAAGCAAGAATAAGCCTTGCCTAAATTTCTCTTGTTCACAGACTTGTCGCTGGCTGGAGACGAGCCCGCTGCAAAAGCTACGCGTATCACAATCATGTTGCACCATATCAATATTAAGATGCATTAGAATCCAGTTTCTGAAGTATATTGACCTATGCTCGATAGATTTGTCGAAGTGGAGGATTGCTATACTTGATAGTTGATTGGATGATATGAACCTAGTGCATGACGTCAACACGTATGTGAGTATGGCCCACAAAATAATTGCTGGAAAATCTTCTGGTGACTAGTTCAAACTTCAAACTAATGACAAGTCATATTGCAGCCAAAGCAATAAATCTATACAAAATATATTTGTAAAACTTTGCTAGTTATCACTTATCAGAAGAGTAAATTGCACCAGAGGTTGTCAAACTTGCTGGTTGTGTACGTTAGGTCTTTGAAGTTGGAACTAAATATTATCCTAGCATGAACTTGCTTAACTGAGCCAATTAGGTCCATCCATAGGTTAAATGAAGGAAACAAAATGACATGGCAGGTGCCGAACTAGTAGAACAAGTTTGAGGTCCCTAATTAGCAGAGGTATCCGTGAGGTCGCTACAATGGTCTGCGACATCATTTTCTGTCACTTGACTGGAGGATGGGCCTAAGTGGTACAATCAAGCAAGTTGAGGGGACCTGCCAGACTAAAATTGAAGTTTAAGAACCTTAGTGAGTAGTGACACAGCTATGCAAGTTTGAGGACCTGTGTTTCAGTTTTCATTTTATAAGCATGGTGAGAAAAAAAATGAACCACTGCTTACTAAATGGTAGTTATGCATTTCATTGTCTTAACAAATACTAGGTGATCAACTCTTTCTTGAAAAATTAACTGAAAGTGCCATATTCATGGCAAACAGCAAGATAGCGCTTGAGACTATATGTACTTGCTACTTCTTTTTGAGATATTACCCCAAAAAATGCATTATGCATCAGCTGCTTGGAACATGTTTACAGTTTACTCAATAATAGACGCGCCTGCATCTGCCGCGCCGTCGCTTCCGCTCTCAGCTGTCGCCGGCTCCGCTGCCACGGCCTCGGCGCCGCTGCGTCGCTGCGGCATCTCTGCCGCGCTTCGCCATATCTTGCTGCCGGGCGAGCTCGGCCGTCGGCCCGCGCCGGTCTTCGGCGGCACGAACCGAGCGCTCTGCGGACATGGCGCGCTCGGGAGGGTGTTGCGTGGAGAGGGCGCTCGAGCAGCTGCGCCGTCTCGGAGAGGAGTGGCGTGGGCGGCCGGGTCTCTTTGCCTACTGGCTGAGGACTGCTGCGAGGCCGGAGAAGGAGATGAGAAGGAGATGATAAGGCTACAGGATACACAAGCTCTGATACCACTTGTTAGTCGCTGGACTCTTGCTCTTGGTGATAGCAAGATCCTTACTCTCATGGAGAGGATGACACTTGGAGATGAGTCAAATTTTTCTTAGTTTATTTCTCACACAATGCCATACCAACCTGAGGGGTTGGGGATACATATTTATAGGGCTAATCAGCCAAGCATATGCCAAGCATATGCCGAGCATATGCCAAGCATATGCTAGTCTAAGATGCTCTGTCCTAGATGCTGTGTCCTAGATGCTCTGTTCTAGATGCTCTGTCCTCTAAAGCTAGTCCTAAAGCTAGTCCAAGATGCTCTGTCCAAAGATGCTGTCCTAAAGAGATGCTAACACTTGCATCAAGGATCTTTGTCCTTGAAGGCGCAAAAGCCAACACAGAGACTTATCCATCATTGTCAAGGCGTGATGAAGAATCCTCGATGCTGCATAACTTCTCAGCACCTCATTTTCCGTGGTATGAACGTTTGCGTCTAGAGTTGGATGCCGATCCTGAGCTAGTGGCTTTGTGTGACCGGGTGTGGGCTGGACAGGAGAAAGAGGTATGGACTGTGGTTGATAATTTATTACTCTATGGCAGACGTGTGTTCGTGCCTGAGTCTTAGCTGTTATGGTCGCAATTGTTGGGAGCTGTCCATGGTTAGGGTCAAAAGGGGGTGCAAAAGACGCTACACCGGCTTCGGGCAAATTTTTATGTCTATAGTATGCAGCGTTTTGTGCGGGAATTTATGAAAGGGTGTGCCGTTTGTCAGCGCAACAAAGTAGAACATCTTCATCCGGCAGGGCTACTCCAACCACTTTCGGTGCCATCATCAGCTTGGGTAGATATATCGATGGATTTCATGGAAGGACTTCCTAAAGTTCACGACAAATCCGTCATCTTGTCCGTGGTAGACCGATTTTCCAAGTATGCACACTTCATTGCTCTTGCCCATCCATAGACGACCAGTTCAGTTGCACGTGTCTTCTTTGATGACGTTGTCTGTCTACATGGTATGCCATCATCAATTGTGAGTGATCGAGATCCGGTATTTACTAGTAATTTTTGTTCGGAGTTATTCCATCTTGCTAGGGTCAAATTACAGATGAGCTCAACTTTTCATCCACAAACAGACGGTCAAACGGAGGTGGTCAATCGTATTATCACTATATGCGTTCGTTGTTTATCTGATCGACCGAGCCAACGGGTTCAGTGGCTTTCGTGGACCGAATATTGCTACAACTCTTTTCAGTCAGCGCTGCAAGGCACACCGTTCAAAGTGGTTATGGCTGAGACCCTCCTCCTTTGATTTCTTGTGAACCCGGTGTGGCAAAGGTGGCAGCCGTGGAGCGCCAACTATTGGACAGCGATGAGTTTCTAGCTGAAGTCCGAGAACAACTTTTACAAGCGCAAGATACTATGAAACAACGTTATGATGGAAGCCACCACGATATTGAGTTTTTTGTTGGCCAATGGGTTTGGGTAAGGCCACAACATCGTTCTGCTTCTTCTGTAGCCGGTTTAGGTCGTTCAAAGATTAGCCCATGGTTCTATAGATTGTTCAAGATTTTGGACCAAATTGGTTCGGTTGTTTATCGCCTACAGCTTCCTCCTAGGGCTAAGATTCACGATGTGTTTCATGTGGTCCTACTTAAGGAATATCAGGGAGAACCGTCTGCATCAACGGTCCCATTACCAATCATACATTATGGTAAAGTGGTGCCTGAGCCTGCTGAAGTGCGGCGTGCAAGGCTAAATCGAGGAGTATGGGAGCTGTTGGTTCAGTGGATGCATTCTCCGGCATCTAAAGCATTCTGGATCTCGTTACCAGCACTTCGTGCTCAATACCCAGATTTTCAGCTCGAGGCGAGCTTTTTGCGGGAGGAGGAAATGTTGTAGACTATTTTGTTGGCAAGCGTATCAGCAACAGGTGTCGGTATCGGAGAACAACAACGCAACAGCAGCAGCAAGAAACGTAGCCATTTAGGATTTTTAGCTCAGTTTATTCATGTCCAGCAAGTAGTAAATTAGGATAGTTTGAGTAGTAATCGTATCAAAGTCTGGTAGTAAATTAGGATAATTTGAGTAGTAATTGTATCAGAGTTTGAGTCAGTTTCGTACTGAGTCAGGAAAGAATTCCTTCCCTAGTTGGATTTTTAGGAGACCTCTATATAAGGAGGCTAATGTTATTAATAAAGCAAGCAAGAATAAGCCTTGCCTAAATTTCTCTTGTTCACAGACTTGTCGCTGGCTGGAGACGAGCCCGCTGCGCAAAAGCTACGCGTATCACAATCATGTTGCACCATATCAATATTAAGATGCATTAGAATCCAGTTTCTGAAGTATATTGACCTATGCTCGATAGATTTGTCGAAGTGGAGGATTGCTATACTTGATAGTTGATTGGATGATATGAACCTAGTGCATGAACGTCAACACGTATGTGAGTATGGCCCACAAAATAATTGCTGGAAAATCTTCTGGTGACTAGTTCAAACTTCAAACTAATGACAAGTCATATTGCAGCCAAAGCAATAAATCTATACAAAATATATTTGTAAAACTTTGCTAGTTATCACTTATCAGAAGAGTAAATTGCACCAGAGGTTGTCAAACTTGCTGGTTGTGTACGTTAGGTCTTTGAAGTTGGAACTAAATATTATCCTAGCATGAACTTGCTTAACTGAGCCAATTAGGTCCATCCATAGGTTAAATGAAGGAAACAAAATGACATGGCAGGTGCCGAACTAGTAGAACAAGTTTGAGGTCCCTAATTAGCAGAGGTATCCGTAGGTCGCTACAATGGTCTGCGACATCATTTTCTGTCACTTGACTGGAGGATGGGCCTAAGTGGTACAATCAAGCAAGTTGAGGGGACCTGCCAGACTAAAATTGAAGTTTAAGAACCTTAGTGAGTAGTGACACAGCTATGCAAGTTTGAGGACCTGTGTTTCAGTTTTCATTTTATAAGCATGGTGAGAAAAAAAATGAACCACTGCTTACTAAATGGTAGTTATGCATTTCATTGTCTTAACAAATACTAGGTGATCAACTCTTTCTTGAAAAATTAACTGAAAGTGCCATATTCATGGCAAACAGCAAGATAGCGCTTGAGACTATATGTACTTGCTACTTCTTTTTTGAGATATTACCCCCAAAAAAATGCATTATGCATCAGCTGCTTGGAACATGTTTACAGTTTACTCAATAATAGAGTTAGTTGATCCTGTGGAGTTTATATAAAGCAAGTGAGTTGCATGAAAACAGTCATTACTTGCCTCTATATTTGCAGCAAGTACTTCTATCAGTTATATGTATATTCGTATGTGAATATACTTCTGCACAGTGCAAGGCTGCCTTCTGTATAACAATTTTTTTTTTTAATGATCCAACATGTACTTTTGCAATCTTGCATGGAATATCACCCTAGTCTTGCCAGCCCTATATATGATCTCTTTATTGCAGTGCACGCCAATAAATATTCTCTGTTGGCACATTAGGTTGGCGTCATTGGAAATTTGGTTCATTCATCCCCAAATATCAAGAAAGAGGTTCTTAATGCAGGGGCCCTGCAACCTGTAATTGGGTTATTAAGGTATGATCGTCATATGCAGTTTAGGATCATAGTTTTAAACTGTATTAGTAGAAAATTGAATGCATATAGCTTATTGTATATATTTGTTGAATTATGCTCAAATACTACTGATAACTCAAATTCTATATATTTTTTAGTTCTGCATGAAAACTTGATATTTTGAATTACTATAATAATGACTGCGTGCTTTATTGAACATGTCTTACGCTTAATTACTGTGAAGACACCATTGTACATGTGTTTCTGAATGCTGATCAGCTTTGCTGCTTTAAATTGAGAAGAATATGCTGATTGTGATCTTATGATTGTTTCGTGCGTAAGCTTGGGCATAGCAAATTACCTTCTAATCCAGATTCATACCCTTTGTATTCTATAATGATCCCATTCAAATGAGAAGGCCTTTTATTATCCTTTCAATCTCATAAAAGTGTATGAGGATTTGATATTGCCCTGAGTCTGTGCGCTCCAGCCCATTTCAAGAATCTCTGCTTGATCTATGAAGTGCTTCTTTTCTTTTGCAGTTCCTGCTGTACGGAAAGCCAAAGAGAGGCTGCTTTGTTACTAGGACAGTTTGCTTGGCCGACTCTGATTGCAAGGTGCTTGACGATGCTTCATTCGTTGCTAGCTCCTTGTTTTAATTCTTTGTGATGAGTGATGGATTGGAAGAGCAAGAAACAAAATCAAAGTACTTTTCCTGCAATATAATACTTTTGTACCAGAAATGTCATTGATCTACTATGTGTTACACAATAAAATATTTTATCGCACACGATAGAGAATTGGAAATGTAGAATTCAAAGAATGGTGAATCAAAAGAACTCAGAATGGTGTCTTTTCAGCCATTCTTTTCTAAACATTTTATGCATATATGTGTGTCTTCAGGTCCATATTGTGCAAAGGGGTGCAGTCCGACCACTAATTGAAATGCTACAGTCAGCCGATGTTGCTGAAGTCGCGGCGTGCAAGGCTAAATCGAGGAGTATGGGAGCTGTTGGTTCAGTGGATGCATTCTCCGGCATCTAAAGCATTCTGGATCTCGTTACCAGCACTTCGTGCTCAATACCCAGATTTTCAGCTCGAGGACGAGCTTTTTTGCGGGAGGGAGGAAATGTTGTAGACTATTTTGTTGGCAAGACGTATCAGCAACAGGTGTCGGTATCGGAGAACAACAACGCAACAGCAGCAGCAAGAAACGTAGCCATTTAGGATTTTTAGCTCAGTTTATTCATGTCCAGCAAGTAGTAAATTAGGATAGTTTGAGTAGTAATCGTATCAAAGTCTGGTAGTAAATTAGGATAATTTGAGTAGTAATTGTATCAGAGTTTGAGTCAGTTTCGTACTGAGTCAGGAAAGAATTCCTTCCCTAGTTGGATTTTTAGGAGACCTCTATATAAGGAGGCTAATGTTATTAATAAAGCAAGCAAGAATAAGCCTTGCCTAAATTTCTCTTGTTCACAGACTTGTCGCTGGCTGGAGACGAGCCCCGCTGCGCAAAAGCTACGCCGTATCACAATCATGTTGCACCATATCAATATTAAGATGCATTAGAATCCAGTTTCTGAAGTATATTGACCTATGCTCGATAGATTTGTACGAAGTGGAGGATTGCTATACTTGATAGTTGATCGGATGATATGAACCTAGTGCATGAACGTCAACACGTATGTGAGTATGGCCCACAAAATAATTGCTGGAAAATCTTCTGGTGACTAGTTCAAACTTCAAACTAATGACAAGTCATATTGCAGCCAAAGCAATAAATCTATACAAAATATATTTGTAAAACTTTGCTAGTTATCACTTATCAGAAGAGTAAATTGCACCAGAGGTTGTCAAACTTGCTGGTTGTGTACGTTAGGTCTTTGAAGTTGGAACTAAATATTATCCTAGCATGAACTTGCTTAACTGAGCCAATTAGGTCCATCCATAGGTTAAATGAAGGAAAAAAAAATGACATGGCAGGTGCCGAACTAGTAGAACAAGTTTGAGGTCCCTAATTAGCAGAGGTATCCGTAAGGTCGCTACAATGGTCTGCGACATCATTTTTCTGTCACTTGACTGGAGGATGGGCCTAAGTGGTACAATCAAGCAAGTTGAGGGGACCTGCCAGACTAAAATTGAAGTTTAAGAACCTTAGTGAGTAGTGACACAGCTATGCAAGTTTGAGGACCTGTGTTTCAGTTTTCATTTTATAAGCATGGTGAGAAAAAAAATGAACCACTGCTTACTAAATGGTAGTTATGCATTTCATTGTCTTAACAAATACTAGGTGATCAACTCTTTCTTGAAAAATTAACTGAAAGTGCCATATTCATGGCAAACAGCAAGATAGCGCTTGAGACTATATGTACTTGCTACTTCTTTTTTGAGATATTACCCCCAAAAAAATGCATTATGCATCAGCTGCTTGGAACATGTTTACAGTTTACTCAATAATAGAGTTAGTTGATCCTGTGGAGTTTATATAAAGCAAGTGAATTGCATGAAAATAGTCATTACTTGCCTCTATATTTGCAGCAAGTACTTCTATCAGTTATATGTATATTCGTATGTGAATATACTTCTGCACAGTGCAAGGCTGCCTTCTGTATAACATTTTTTTTTTAATGATCCAACATGTACTTTTGCAATCTTGCATGGAATATCACCCTAGTCTTGCCAGCCCTATATATGATCTCTTTATTGCAGTGCACGCCAATAAATATTCTCTGTTGGCACATTAGGTTGGCGTCATTGGAAATTTGGTTCATTCATCCCCAAATATCAAGAAAGAGGTTCTTAATGCAGGGGCCCTGCAACCTGTAATTGGGTTATTAAGGTATGATCGTCATATGCAGTTTAGGATCATAGTTTTAAACTGTATTAGTAGAAAATTGAATGCATATAGCTTATTGTATATATTTGTTGAATTATGCTCAAATACTACTGATAACTCAAATTCTATATATTTTTTAGTTCTGCATGAAAACTTGATATTTTGAATTACTATAATAATGACTGCGTGCTTTATTGAACATGTCTTACGCTTAATTACTGTGAAGACACCATTGTACATGTGTTTCTGAATGCTGATCAGCTTTGCTGCTTTAAATTGAGAAGAATATGCTGATTGTGATCTTATGATTGTTTCGTGCGTAAGCTTGGGCATAGCAAATTACCTTCTAATCCAGATTCATACCCTTTGTATTCTATAATGATCCCATTCAAATGAGAAGGCCTTTTATTATCCTTTCAATCTTATAAAAGTGTATGAGGATTTGATATTGCCCTGAGTCTGTGCGCTCCAGCCCATTTCAAGAATCTCTGCTTGATCTATGAAGTGCTTCTTTTCTTTTGCAGTTCCTGCTGTACGGAAAGCCAAAGAGAGGCTGCTTTGTTACTAGGACAGTTTGCTTCGGCCGACTCTGATTGCAAGGTGCTTGACGATGCTTCATTCGTTGCTAGCTCCTTGTTTTAATTCTTTTGTGATGAGTGATGGATTGGAAGAGCAAGAAACAAAATCAAAGTACTTTTCCTGCAATATAATACTTTTGTACCAGAAATGTCATTGATCTACTATGTGTTACACAATAAAATATTTTATCGCACACACGATAGAGAATTGGAAATGTAGAATTCAAAGAATGGTGAATCAAAAGAACTCAGAATGGTGTCTTTTCAGCCATTCTTTTCTAAACATTTTATGCATATATGTGTGTCTTCAGGTCCATATTGTGCAAAGGGGTGCAGTCCGACCACTAATTGAAATGCTACAGTCAGCCGATGTCCAACTGCGGGAAATGTCTGCTTTTGCCCTTGGGAGGCTTGCCCAGGTTAAAATTTTCATTCTATTCTCTTGTGTACTCAACAATGCTAATCTGATCGTTAATGTTTCTCATCTGGTTTTACTGTATGCATTTTGTCAAATTTGCTGCTTCCCTTGTTTTCTGTGTCGATGGCAACTTTATGTTAGGGATGCAAAGATAATAACATGTTTAGGGCAAAATTTGTAATGAGTGTTCAATCTTGAAAGAATTGACATTAAATTGACCGCATGTTAGGTAATGTACCATTAATAATTGAAGTAATCCAGTTCATCCTCCATATAGGCAAAGTTTTGGACTAACTGTTGAGCCTTTCAAATGTTGGTCGCGTAGAGTGGTGTCTTTTGTCTGTGTACGTTACTATGCTTCTCCACTATATCCACTATCCTGTGATGAGTAACCCTGCCTATTTTAGCAAAGCTCTTGAACCTGTGCATTTGGGAATGATCCTGAGGGAAAGGCCCCATTTTGTCACTAGCAGATTCTTGCAGAATGACAACATGGATGCTGTTGACATCCATGGTGAAGTCACCTGTGCAAAATACATCATTAGCATTGACAAAACTACATTAGATTATCCATGGTGAAGTCACCTGTGCAAAATACATCATTAGCATTGACAAACTACATTAGATTATCTGACTAGTTTGACATAATAGATGATCCCCATGTAATCAGACTAAGTTAAACTGCAGTATTACATATTTATGCACATAAACCAAAATGTCAACATCTTAGAATGGTGATACTATCATCTTTGGTCTACATAAGCCAAAGGCCTCCATATGTACCCAGGTGTCACTGTGTGTGCATGCACCGGCTGACACTAAGCCCGGATGGTCGTTGGTTTATCATGTTGGATACATTATTTTTGCCCGCCGATCCTTATCCGGATTCCATACAGCACATTCTGTATGACATAATGCTAGTGATCAAGAGTCCAGATATTGCAGACACAGGCCAGGCTATTTCCTTTTCAAAGTCCTCAGCTGTAAACTTTTCAAAGATGGGATGTGAAAACAAAATAGTTGTCAATTAGTTTTAGTGTTGTATCTTTTGGGTTAGTAAAGGCTAGCCCTTTTTTTTAAATTGCTTCTTTAGCTTAATTTCAAAGTGTACGGCCAATTTGAGAGAAAATCATTTATTTCTCAGGACACACATAACCAAGCAGGTATTGCATATAATGGTGGTTTGGTGCCTTTACTAAAGCTTCTTGACTCAAAAAATGGGTCTCTGCAACATAATGCTGCATTTGCCCTTTACGGAGTCGCGGACAATGAGGTAATTCATGATTATTCAAACAAAATGGTAACCCATATTTCTCAAACCGTGTTTTCACTTAATAATTTCATGTTTAAAGGGAATGAACTCATTTTCCTTTTCATTGTTTCACGTAAGGTCTCTCTTACTTTAATGTCTCCAAAATAAATGGCTACTCTTCTTCTTATAGGACTATGTCTCTGACTTCGTTAAAGGAGGAGGTGTCCAAAAGTTGCAAGATGGAGAATTTATTGTCCAGGTACTTCAACCATCATAGTATAGATTGGTTAATTTTGTTGTAACTGAGTTTGATTAAGTCATTTTTAATTTCAGGCAACAAAGGACTGTGTAGCTAAGACATTGAAGAGGTTAGAGGAGAAGATAAATGGACGAGTAAGCTGTGCTCACCAGATTTTTTTTCTTAATTTACCATGCTGTAGTATTTAGTCCAGTTGGTTCCCATGTGATCTTTTACAGGTGTTAAAACACTTGATTTACCTGATGAGAGTAGGAGAAAAGTCTGTGCAGAGGCGTGTTGCTCTGGCTTTGGCACACCTCTGTGCCCCTGAAGACCAAAGAACAATTTTTATTGATAATAATGGTATGAAAAATTTTACATCTACCAAAAAGTGTTCCTTTTTTTTTTATTTCCGACGTGTTTTGTTCTTCATGGATTAAATTCTGGGTTAATTCAGGTCTCGACTTGCTTCTTGATCTTCTGGTTTCGGTGGTCCTGAAACATCAACAAGATGGTTCAGTAGCACTGTACAAATTGGCCAACAAAGCTGCAGCACTCTCTCCCATGGATGCTGCACCTCCATCTCCAACACCGCAGGTTAGGAAAAAGGCTGATTTTTAATTCAACTCAATTTTGGCTTATTTACACCAGTAAAGCGAATATGGTGGCTTTATGAGCTGAATGTGGCGCATTATGCAAAAGATCTACACAATCAGTGGCGGAGATTCATGCAAATTATAGAGGGGGCCATCCTTAAGAGACTTCAAAGTGAACATGAGAGGGAATAAGTAGTACATTTCACTCTAATTTCCCTGGGTCTAATGAAGTACCACAGGGGCCATGGCCCAGTTGAATATACGCTAAGCTCTGCCAATCTTCACAATGATAAGAAATACAATGTGGTAATGCTCAGATGCACTTGGATTTATTTTGTATAATCAATGTGGGAAAGGGCTATTTGTCAAACAAAAGGGCCCAAAAGATTTTAACCCATGCCTGGTTTCAACACAACCAAACCAGCCAAATGCTGCCTGATAACCAGGTTGGATTTTTTTTTATTGACAGGGAAATCAGGGTGGACATATTAAAAGAAGTAAATATATAACATAGGTTCTGGCCTTTTGCTAACTCTAGGACATCCTAGGACTAGTTAAACATAGGATTGTTTAGAAAAATGTAGCAGTACTTCAACTGCAATGTTGTGATAGTTGTGGAAAAATGTTGCAATAAATTGACCACGAGAACAGTCTTATACAACAATTACAGTGTTTCATTAGAGCTACTCAATGTGAATATTACCAACTAAATTTTTTAGTGCCAATTTTAAGTTGAAAATGCAACAGCTGGTTACATAAAATATCAAGTAAGATACGCTTGTATTGATGATTTGTCATGATATTTTATTTTTGTGCTGCAATTTTTTTTAACCTATTGCAACATTTCAGTTGAACTACCCAACAATTTTCTGCACTCTCCTACGTTTAGTTAATTTTAGAACAGCCTACGCTAGCAATTTCATATAGTGTATTGTCGTCCTATTATTTGGTGTATCATGACCTATTATTGGGTGTATCATGCCAACAACCGAGTCATCTGTCAAGGCCCCTGCATATATGTTCTTCATAGTCCAATGGTTGACATCGCCATCTGTCACTAGCATTAATTGCTATTCTCTATCTTGGTCTGGCTGCCTGACCTCTATGTCCATCTTGATCATGGTATTGGTCCTACTGCTGTTGCCATCTAAATTTCACAGCATGGTCCCCCCATGGGGCATGTAAATTGTTGCAGACTACAGATATAGACGTTGCCTCATCTTACAAATTGCATGACAGCCTCATCTGAGTCAATTCGACACATATCTTCGTAGTCACTGCTATGTGTGATTTCCCATTTCATGTCTTTTACGATGTGCACATCAGACCTTTCCATTTTCTGTGCTAGCCATGCATTCATTTCCATTGTTGGGGATGTGTCACACAAAACTGCCAGTTTTTTTGAGAAATTTTGTCAGACATGATCCAGGAGAGTTATTAGCAAGATTTGAATTCACCTAAGAGTTGGTATGTTTGGACTTCTCTGAATTATTTTTTCCTCAAAGCGTGGCACATGCAACCTGTTGGGAATGGGATACAGATATTCTGTCATCTGATTTTATACTGCTTGGCAGTCTGTTCCTAATAGTTGACGGGCTTTAGCTTGCCCCATCCTTTTTTAATAAGGTTTCCCAATAAACCCTAATTTGTGCATTCCTTGACCAAAAAGATATGATATTGAGGGATTGGTCCACCATAATTTTTGCTATCGCTGTTACTAAATATATTTTCCATTGCAGGTTTATCTTGGTGAGCAATATGTGAACAGTTCAACACTTTCAGATGTTACCTTCTTGGTGGAAGGTTCGTAGTATTTTTGGACCCTGCTGTCATCAGAAGTTACTTCAGATAATTGCTGTTTTTTTCAATACAGCCGTGATAATCGATCGCATTCCCTGTGTTCCGCAGGAAAGCGCTTTTATGCACACAGAATTGCTTTGCTTGCTTCTTCGGATGCATTTCGTGCAATGTTCGATGGCGGATATAGGGTGAGGCTTGCTGTAACATAATATCCCTTTTCTGGTTGGAAGATGTGGATCTTGTTTCCTAGTTGAAAAACTTCTGTAGTAAATAGTTTTGTCGGTTTTAAAGAACCTCACTATATATATATATATATATATATGTATGTATGTATTGTGCGAGGAAAAAAGAACCTCACTATATGTTTTAACTCAAATGCTGTTTTCTTAACCAGGAAAAGGATGCAAGAGACATAGAAATTCCAAATATCAGATGGGACGTGTTCGAACTCATGATGAGGTCAGCAAGTCAATGAGCTTTCTTACTTCTTGTTCGGTTCCAAATATCTGCATTTGTATTGGTTCCTTTTCTTTTATAGGTCAATGCCTGCTAAGTTGAAGTTTGAAAACATTCTATCTGGTTTATGCAGATTTATCTACACAGGGTCAGTGGAGGTAACCAGTGATATTGCTCAGGATCTTCTTAGAGCTGCTGATCAGTATCTGTTAGAAGGCCTCAAACGCCTCTGTGAATATACAATTGCGCAGGTGATTCGCAAAGTTACTCCTAAGTTCTTTGTTTAAACTGCTGATTACATCTGACTTAATACATATTTTGGCCTTGCAGGACGTGAATTTAGATAACGTCTCTGACATGTATGACTTATCCGAAGCCTTTCATGCCATGTCACTGAGACATACATGCGTCTTGTTTATTTTGGAGCAGTTTGAGAAGATTTGCACCAGACCTGGGTATATTCTCTCCTAATAAACCTTGACCTATAGCCACCACACGGGTGTGTTATCTAACGCACTGTAGGTAATAAAATTCTTCTAACTTGCCAATTTGCCATGCAGTTTCCCTCGGCTGATCCAGCGCGTCATCCCGGAGCTCCGCAACTTCTTCGCTAAGGCGCTAAGGCCAAGCCACAGGAACGCGGTGCCGCCATGAGCCCACAACGCCACATCCGTTGACACCACCACCATCTGACAGGTGCTGCTGGAGATCTTGTACAGCTAAAGTTTCTGGCGTCAGACATTGCCATTCGATGGTATCTATTGTGGGCACATGATGGCCGGGTCCTCGATTAACACCAGCAACAATGTAACATCCCTTCTTTATTCGATTATTATTCAGTGCTCACCATGTTAAGAGTAAGTGCAAGGTTATAGAGAACCTGTGGTTAGTCAAGTGTCAGACCAGTCCAGACTGGGATAGGTTTAATTTGTTTGCCTCGACCGAATTTGTCGGTCTTGGCATAGTCACCGAGTTTAGGGTCAGCAATGCAGAAATCTTTATCGGTTTGGCGTCTTAGTATACAGCAGCTTACGGTCAAGCTTACGGAGAAACAAAAAAATCACCAGCTTGGCTGTGGCCTGAGGGGCATGTCATATGAATTTATTTACGCCAGTTCGCTCCTAAATTACCGTGTCCGGATCAGATGCGTTGTCGGTGTGGCCCCCCGACAAGTCTGCTTCAACTTGGATTAAGTACCTTTTTCATTCCGACTTGGCAAGTACTACATGAGTACAAGGCTGAGCTTAAAGCGAAGTGGAGGCCGCATCGGTTACCTATTTCTCCTATGGGTCTTGAATTTTAGGCACTATTGGCCTCTTGGTTCACAAAAATTTCAAATCTACCCTCTACTATCTTCAAATTTCACTTCTATCCCTGCTGTTGCGCCGTGTGGTCGTAGCAGGCCTTCCTGTGCCCGGGGTCTGCAGCACGCAGCAGTTGCGCTTGTAGGCCCTTCCTGTGCCCGGGGTCTGCAGCACGCAGCAGTTGCGCTTGTAGGCCGTAGTAGCTAGGAAGGTGCTGCGCTTCACAGACATAGCAGGGCAATATGCAAAGCGAGGCAGGGCCGCAGCAGGTGGGCGCAGGGTGTAGCAGTCGTGTTGCTGCGGCCGCTGGGCGCAACACGCGAGAAACGGGGTTAGAAGTGGAATTTCGGAGATAGGGAGGCTAAATTTGAAATTTTTGAGGGTTAGATTTGCAATTTTGGTGAACCAGAGAGCAAAAATGTCTTCACTTCATGGGTCTTCGCCAGTATTTCATAGGCTATCCCGTCCTCCCTCCCCAGTAGAAAATAGATAGATCAGCTAATGACAAGTAGCGACCACAAACGTTTTCCGAAACTTCTTTCGTCTCTACGCCTTTCCTCTTTTGATTCCTCGCACCGACAGTCCTACAACAGGGGAAAAAGCAAGAACCGAAGGTGAGCAGCCACTAAGCATGCAATCCATGCTTAAGATTTTTTTTCTTTAAAAGAGCAGTGCTTCTATGCTCTCTCAGAAACCAGACTGCATGTATAAATCATAAAACTGTATGATTGAGGAGTGAGCGTAGCTCACTTGGTCAGCTCGTGTTGATGCGAGGGACTTGTTAGGGTTCAACCCTAGGCCTCACCAAAAAACTGTGCTGGGGCACAGTTGATGCGAGGACTATGCAGGGGCACAGTGGTATAGAGGAGTTTTAGACTCTCAGCCCGCACTGTTTGAACGCCGCATTCGTAGGTGTCTCACGGAGTGCTTTTTCTTCTTTAGTGTGGATTGGATGGGAAAAAATCCCAGACATCAAAAAAAAAAAAAAAAACTGTATGATTAGTAGTGGAGTGGTAAGTAGTTGCAACTTGCAAATCAGACCCTGATTGGCTTTAAAATCTTATGTTTCTTCTTTAATACTAGTGTATATACTGTATAGACTATAGTTCATAGCATGGATCGTCACCTAATAGTTTTTTTTTCTTCCCAAGGAATTAAGGACTCCTTACAAGTTGTGAGTCACATTATAATTATTTAATTACGTACTATGATGGTACATTAGCCCTTGTAGACAAACAGAAGCCACATTATGTCAGCAGATAATGACACATCATATTATTCCAAAATAAAATACCCACCTCTCTCTCTCTCTCATTCTGCATCTCAGTTTCAGCATCCAAGGAGTAGCCGCTCTTCCAAAAGAAAGGAGACCGAGGAGAGAGTGCGACCGTGAGCTGAAGCCTGAAGGCCTCCTCCCCGAGCTGAAGCTAGAGCAACCTGTAAGAATCTATCCATCCACCCAACTATCTTTGAAGGCTATCTCTCTCTCCAATTACTTAGATCTCAAGTTACAGGGTTTAAATCGTGCGGCATTTGGGTTTAGATGCAGTTGTGACTCTGATCTTTCTCTCCCAGCTGGTGTCCTTTTCTTCGGCTGATTTCTTTCCAGTAAGTTAGGTGCATTTAGAGTCGGTTCCAACTGAATTTAGGTGCTAAAAGAAGCAGAAATTACTTGTTCGCGTGACCAGAGGCTGGGCCGAATTCTTGGGAGGTAGTGGTGTAGATTTGGGCGCAGCTGCATTATGGAGTAATCACTTGTCAAATATTTATCCCTTCGATTTTTTTTCCTGGATGATTTGGATTTATAAAGGAGACAAAATATGCGAAAGTTGGGGAAAAATATTCCTCGGGATGGTAGAGGGGAAAATAATATGCCAAAATGGGAGTAAGACCCAACTACTTGTTAGTACTGATTAGATTGAAACAGCTTCATCCTCACCAAAAGAAGCAGCAGCAGCAACAGCTTCATGTTGTTTTTGTGTATATTTTCACACATTCTTAAGAGAATGCCTAGACATGGAAAATGTATTCCGATTATATTAGAGCTAACTTACAGCAACATTTGGAGACATGTGCCATCGCCTCACAAAATCTTAGTTCGGCTCTGCATCTTATGAGAAGCAATGGACCTATGAATTTTTGTGCAATGCTATGTGACTGAAAAATTAGCTCCAGCCTTGATTTCAATGTCTTCTATCTTTTAAAAATTTGTGTGGTAATATATAAACTAGGTTCAAGTTCTTTACTTTTTTTTTGCCCCTTCCGAAGT
Organism: Ampelocalamus luodianensis; assembly: GCA_036346255.1. Taxonomy (NCBI): domain Eukaryota; kingdom Viridiplantae; phylum Streptophyta; class Magnoliopsida; order Poales; family Poaceae; genus Ampelocalamus; species Ampelocalamus luodianensis. Next base: position 28,495,091 of record CM070625.1, read on the forward strand.
GTCCAAACATCTGTTGTGCCGAAAATTTGTTGGGTAACATCTGCTTATCTTTTACAGTATTAATGTCTGCCTATGGGGTCATTTACAACTGATGCCAGTGATAAACATTGGGAGAGCTACCTGTCCTTGGGTTTGACAGAATCACAGTCGAAGAAAGGAGATACTGAATTTCCAAAGGTCCTATTGCTTCTTGCAACATATCTTGACAGAGCAGTTCAGAGGAACGAAGAGCTACTAGATTCCAATAAAATAAAGGAGTCCAGCACTATTTTTCATGGTCAGAGGGTGCCAGGTCTTAGTATACAGCTCTCACGGGAACGCATTTTCAAGTATGCAGAGTGCAGTCCATCTTGCTTTGTGTTGGCACTTATCTACATGGAGAGATATCTACAGCAGCCACATGTATACATGACGTCCCATAGTGTTCATCGCTTACTAATTACAAGTGTGGTGGTTGCTGCCAAATTCACAGATGATGCGTAAGAACCCACTACGGCTGCTGTTCAGTTACATTCTTTATATCTACTTTGTATGAATGTATGCTCTAGCATACTATAAGTCTTTGATTGGTGCTTGGTCTTCTATACATCGTGCTTTGTTTGGTCAGTGAGATGTTGACAAGAGATATAAACTCAACTTTAGTTGGGTTAATATACTAGCCTCACTAGGTTATGTGTAGATATGCTCTCTGGGTATTGTCCTACATAGAACCATTTATGTGGTTGGCTATTTTTATTTCTACATATACTAAACTTTTTGTCTCTGTATGTTTAAATAATCTTCCCAATTCTTTGCCCATTGTGCACTTCAAAAGAGCTGCTTGTCAGTCATAGAACTTTTTTGGTACCAGCAAACAGCATAGTTGTAGTTGTTGCTGTGTCATTAATTTGCTATAGATGGAGAGCAAGGTAGTTCTGACGAGGGATAAAAAAACCGGAACTGGGCAATTTCCCGCTCGGAGGCCCTCATCCGGTTACCGGCCGGTAACTGGAAATCCCAGAAAAAATCCGGATAAAATTTGTTTGAATTTGCTTAAAAACCAGTCAAAATTCGAAATTCGAAATTTGAATTTGTTAAACCGGAAAGAAACCGGCCGGTTTTGTTTCTCCCGGTCGCCACCGGTAAGACTAGTTACCACCGGTAACCGGTCGGGTTTTTCCCCCCTGATGCTGACTGTCATCCATCAAACCATCATTGTCAGGCATTACCTTGGATGTCATTAGCGTTTCTCCGGTTGTAAGGGGGTTAGGAAAGGACATGAGAGGGAGGAGCCTTTACGGGTTTATGGCTGCTGAACACCACATTAGTTAACAAATCCCACCCTGATCACAGAAGAAGGGCACAATTCTAATCATAAGCACGTTAAAATATTTGCTTAGCAAGCACCACAGCTGCTCCATTTTTTTTATTTATCAATGATGGTTTTGTTTCTGCAAGAATAAAGACAAACATGTGCACAGGTTTCCCAATAACTTTCTCAATGCATGTTTGGCAGGTTTTTCAACAATGCATTCTATGCTAGAGTAGGAGGGATTACCACAATAGAGATGAATCGGCTTGAGCTGGATTTGTTATTTAATCTGGACTTCAGGCTCAAAGTGAATTTACAGACATTCAGGAGCTACTGCTTGCAGTTGGAAAAAGAAGCAACGGCTTTTGTGTTAGAGAGACCGATTCAGGTTCATTGTGTCAATGGGGCTAAAGATTCAAGTTGTAACAGTAGCATTGATGAGTCTTGCAAGAGCGAGCTAGTGCGGCAAAGGTACAGCAGTCAGGCTCTCCAAGGATGTAACTGACCAATTTGATTTACGGCCTACAGTTTTGCAAAGGGTGGGACCTGAGTACTGATAATTCTTTAGGAGTTGACAGTTGTGCGTTTAGTTACGTTAAATTGTTCTGGATTTTTTGGTTAGTAGGGCCTTCTATTCTGTTCTATTTTTACAACACTGTAATTCTTGTGAACCCCGTTGTTTGAATTTTCACCAGTGAGTTGGAAAACGGTATGAACATTATTCAGTTCGTACCGCGGTTTAATTGGAAAGGTTCATCTTGAAAACTAATTCAGTGATCTGCCGCTAAGTATTCTGTGGGCAGATGAATCAGACTTTGCCTTCATGAATCATGAACTGAATAATGAAGTGCCTTCATGATTTCTTCATGCCTTCATGAATCATGAAGTGCCCCATGGCTATTCTTCTCTCTGCATTGAATCTGTTGAGTCACATAACATCTGTGATGATTAACTGACATACATTTTGTGAAATGAACGAATAGAAATTGTACCGAGCAAGCATAAGTGCAGATGATAGTAAACTCTGCTACCTAGTTGGCTAGTGGTTTGTACCACTGGATTGTTGCAACCAGTAAGGAATTTACACAACAAATTACTTCAATGAACACATCAATCCTTTGAAAGCTGGTGAAAAGGAAAACAATTATCATCACAAAGAAAAAGGAGGAGGAAAACAACTACAGCCCCAACACAATACATAAACTCCCAGCCATTGTCAGGTGTTCCGGTTCTGCAGCACTGTTTGAACATCCAAACATTTACTGATTTTCACTTCCCAAATACGAGTTAGAGGACAGACTTTCTCCTGTTGGTGCTGAACACTCGCCGCGCATTGCCCGATTTCCCCGCCATCATTTTCTCACGCAGAGCTGGGTTGAAGATCCCAGCACCAGCGAGAAGACCTGTTTTTGGTGGAGCAGGTGAACCAAGAATTACTCTTTTCTGAACGCTGAAGCATAGTTTGCTGGCATTCCCAGAACCCGATACTAGTCGCAGCTTCTGCTGCGGTGACAAGACATTGTTCCTTGACTTCCACATGGCCAACATTGGAGGGCTTGTGAACTTGCTACTGCTGCCGAACTCGATTCTCCTGAACTTTCCTCTGCCATCTGGGGTTGCATTAATTGGTGCCTGTGCTGCTGCCGCTAGTGGTGTTCCTGGAATTGAGTTAAATGTAGCAACTGATCTTCGTCTTGGCATTTGGAGATGGGACAGTCGAGACACTGCTCTCTTCTCAGGAAGTACAGACAGCTGCTCTCTCTCGCTAGGTAGTATTGCAATTGAGGATCGCCTCTTGGGCTGGAGAGGGATTTGTCGCATCACAGGCATCAAAGATACACGCCGTGCTTTGCCAGCAGCAGCCTTACTTAAATCAGCCCCATAACATGCTTTGTTCATTACAGGAATGTTCTCTTTGTTTTGAATTGTAGGTGCCTTGCTGAGCCTCAGTCTGGAAGGGCCTGAAGGTGGCAAATGGTTGCTAATCCTTCCCAGAGGTGCTCTTTGTCTCATAGGAGCAAGTGGCGGTTTTGTGGATCTAGCAGTATCCCTAGTAGCCTTCTTCTCACAAGCTAATTCATTTTCCAGCTCTCTAACCTGTACAAAAAGAAATGTCATAAGTGCAGACTAGAATAGACAAATACAGGCAGGATCCAGTATTTGGTGAATTAAACAGAACTGACTCTCTTACTTACCCTCTGCTGATATGTTTTGGATGCTTGCTCAGCCTCCCTTATCTGTTGTATAACATTCATTTATGTTAACATTTAGTTCCATAACTGAAGACATCACAAAAAATGCAAGAGAGTAGCAACGAGAGTCAAACCAACATACTTTATCTTGAAGTGTCCTGAAGACATTCTCACGAGAAGCATACTTCAGCTGCATCAATTGTAAGCTTTCATTCAACTTTGCATTTTCCTTTTCCTCATGACGGAGTTTCTCTGTCTGGAATGAAGTTTTCAGTTAATATATACATCATGTCATAATTTTCAGTGACAGAAGAATCAAATTACCATCTGCTTGAGCTTGAAACTTTCAGCTGGATCTGCTTGTTTACGAGCAGGACCATATTCTATAGCCCGAACCCTACTAGCAAAATTAAGTGAACAAAGAGTTTCTCCTGAATCTGTAGAGCTTGGACTAATCTGAACGAACATAAGAGTCTTGCAATCTCCACCTGCAACAGTTCAATCATAGTGTGAACAATCTATCTCTTTGTTTTTGTGTCTGGACTACAGCACACAAGTGAAATTCAATAGAAGAAAATAGAAATAAATCATTTAGCTAGAAATCAGTGCACTTCTTGCATAACTAATACCATGAAATTTTAACTCACCTAATGAGCTTTGGAGCAGATGAGTCAACTTGGAATTCCTATTTGACAGCAAAATAAAAATAATAAAAATAAAAAAATGAAGGAGGTGGTGAGACTGAGCTGAAGCTCTGCTTCTTTTAGTAGCTAAGCAAAGTAGATGTCGAAGTATGTGAATGCTGAATAGGACTCACCTATATGGGATGTGGGAATTTTTGGAGGCAAGGGCAGAAATAACATCGCCCAGGGCAGAGAGTGATTTGTTGATGAACTGTGACTCCTTCAGCCTCTCTCCTTCTACTTCAGTTTTAGCCACACGCTCACTTCCAGCAAGGTCGACCAACCAGATTTGGCTTCTGCTCCTTTGACCAGTCACAAAATGCTCACTCCTAACAGTAACCCTAACCAAGCTGCAAATATAACAGAAATCTGGATACCATTATCCCAATGCTGTAGTAATGACATTCCTAGGTCAAGTAGACAACTTGACTCTAATTGCTAATGAACAATCATGAATATTGAAAACTGGCAGCCTATTCCAATATATGAATGAATTATTTAGAAGGAATGCTATACAAGTGGTGAAACACCAAGACACTCACCTATCCAAATGCTGTAGTAATGCCATTCCTATGTCAAGTAGACAACTTGACTCTAATTGCTAATGATCAATCATGAATATTGAGAAATGGTAACCTATTCCAATATATGAGCTGAATTATTTATAACTTAGAAGGAATGCTATACTCACCTATGGGAGCGGCTGCTCAGTTCGTTGGCACTGGTTGATCCAACAGATCTATTTCTAGCGCCAGCCTTCAGTTTCTCCCACACGCCATCTATTGTATAAATTGGAGCCTCAACCAAACCAGGAACTTCTTGTGTTCCATCAGCACTTTGCTTTACGTCCAACCTTTGGATGCAACAAGATATTATGCTTCAAAAAAAATCTGCTATCAAGTCAGGATAAGAGAATGAAAGGAAATATACCTTTTCGCTGTTTGTTCACAGCTGTCATCAAGAAGGTCCCTAATTTTTTCATTATAGACTTCCAAGATGCTCACTGAAAATGTGTATGCCACAGACGAATTTCTCTCCTCAGACATCCTGAACAATTCTTCCAAAGCCCTATAGTTAACGCCCCTATTCTCTGGAACCCCTTCCATGGTGAATGTCTTTCCTGTTCCTGTTTGCCCATATGCGAAGATGCATACATTGAAACCATCCATCACTGACCTCACGACTGGCAAGCTCTCAGCAAACACAGCCTCTGAAGGAAACAATTAGAATACGATCCATTAAATTCAGCATCCTTCAACACATAATCATATCTAAAATATATTCTGCGAAACAAAGCATATGCCATTTGTTCAACTAAATTACTACTACAATATATTTCATCGCGAATGCTATTTCTGCAGCTTTCCAAAAAGCACATAATGGACACAATGGCAAGCAGAGTAGCAACAGCTAATACCTTGATCATCTGCCGGTCCAAAAACATGATCAAATTTAAATATCTTCCTTTCTTTCTCTGAAGGAACAAACTGCAGCTCGGTCTCCTGGGATGGATCGATCTCAACCACAGATGAGCACCCACGGGAGACCTCATCAGCACTTAGAGGCCGGCACCGGCAGAACACCCTAATGTTCCCCCTCAGCTCTATTAGCTCATTGTACAAACGACGCCGCTCGGCACACTCTTCCGTGTACTTCTTCTTCAATCCATCAAACCTCGGTGCACACTCCTCGGTGCACTTAGCCAGCTGCTGCTTGTACCTCTCCATCAGGCTGTTATACTTCCCCCCTACAACAAACAAGACCAAACACCAATAATTCCACAAGAAAAAAGGCTTAACATCTATCCTTAAGCAAGGTGTGTATGCTTGCTTGTGTACCTAGGAACCTCAGGGCAGCAGGGCGGTCAGGGGTGGTGATCTCCTTCAACCGCGGCGACGGGATAAAGCAATCATCTCCTTGGTCTCCTAACTGTAAAAACAAGAAACCTAGAAATCAGAAGCAAATAACATAAAGAGATAAAAGAGAGAACATTGTAGTAAATCCAAGAGATATTTGTGCAATAATCCTAAATTTCCCACCTCGAAGAAGATGCGGAGAGCCTCCCCCTCTCCTCCTGCCATCGCCTCCTCCTCCTGCTGCTCCACCTTGCTGGTCACCACCGCTTCCTCTCCTGACAAGTTCCCCACCGTGAGACGGATAACAACAAAGCCCTACCTCTACGTTGCATACTACAGGATCAGAAACGAAACCTTTGGGCTGTTGAGGCATCGGCGCCGCCGACGCGGGCGACGGCGGCGGCGCAGGGTTCGGGTCGGTCCCCGCGCAGCGGTTTGGGCTCCGGGGATCCGCGGACTCCACGGCGCCGCACTCTTCCTCACCTGGCAAGCACCCTCTCCATAAGACAGGCACCACGAAATCCAAACTCCCATCTTATCGCCACGGAAGCAAGAAGCGTGCGTACCTTGCGGCTGCCGGGGCGGAGACACCGCCGGCGCCGGGGACGGCGGTGGCGAGGAGGCGTCAGGCTGCGGCCGCGCGGTGGCCGGATCCGCTTCCATTGCCGCGATCTGGGGTCCGGAGAGGCGGATATTTGCTCTGCCTCGAGTTGGCGAATTGGGGATTTGGGAGCGGAGGGAGGAGACGAGGGGAGGAGAGAATGGGAGTGTGAGGGAGGAGCGGATTCGATTTTTGAACTTGTGGGTAGATGACCGTTGGAGAGGCTGCGCTTTATTGCGTTTTCTTGCCCGTTTTCGTTTGGGAATGGCGGTTAATCCGACCATCTACGCTATAACTCGCGATGTGGTCAAACTATTCTGCCATGCTATTTACATCGGTGTGACTAAATCTGCCACACAAGTCGTCGTGCGCATGATGTGCCAGTGTGAAGGGCTTGCATGGGTCAGTCCCATCACGCCAGTACTCATGGCGTGGCAGGACCCTTCGCCACACCGTCTTTAATGGCGTGACTAAACCGTGTCGCCATGTCAAGCTTTGACGTACTCCAGAGGTGGTGCTAGCATGTGGGAGTGGTGAGGGGCCAAGTCCTGCCACGTTGCGTCCATTAGCGTGGCAGGTTTGCTTTCTCATGACATGACACGTGGCGTGGCAAAGCGCAATAGAACCCTCCGGCCGGTCCCATCCAAACCTTAACTCATTCGCTCTTTGACCATCCCTTTCCTACTGTAGCTCTCTCTTGTCCCCCCTATATTAGCATGGCAGCACATGAAGCTCTTATATATGGCTACTTGCGTATGTAGTTGCGACGAGCTAGTTATGAAGTATGTCTTGTGGACCTTTATATTTATGTTGTGCTCTGCCTTTTGATTGACGTTGTTGAGCATACCTTGCCACACTAAGAATTAAATGGAAAATTCACCCTCCTCTTAATGCAATGTGTGTGTTGGGGGGATCCGCCCTCATCTTGAAAATATTTGAGTTTAGGGTACGCACACGTACGTTGTTGTCACGGTTGTAGTGTTTGTAGAGCCGATTCTGTTGATAGTTTAGTATCAATCTTATGAATGAATGCTAGGGACTCTCTTTGAGTTAAACTACACAGAAAAAGACATAGGAATTTTATATAGGTTCGAGCCTTCTCTTGATAGAATAATAACCCTACTCCTATATTGTTGTATTGACTATGCTTTACAACAAGGAAGAAATCACTAGAACTAGGGCTTAATAACTTCTGTCTATTGATCTTGTCTTGTGTTCATTGTCGTTGTTCCTGTCCTCTGTCCACCGGCTTTACTCCTTATATAGCGCGTGAAGGGGTGGTAGTTATCCTGTATCAAAAGACATCTCATCGTTTGATGAAATACACACGTTCAGTGACGATTATTGTCAGAGACTAATCTTTCCACATCGTTTTGCAGTTATGTCAGAGACAGATGCTTAATACTTGCAGTTATCCTAAAGAATAACAACACATATTAACTACTGTGTGTATTAAACACAGCGCATAAGTGTCCTTAGTCGATTGAGCCTACATGTCTGTAGGCTTTGTTGACCATAGGGTGTTCGTAGTAAAGCTTACAACCATGAAGTGATCGTAGTAAGGATTACAATCATGAGGTGGTCGTAAAAAATCTTACGACCACTAGGTAGGCATAGCAGTACTTACGACCATATAGGGTGATCGTAAAATGATTTACGACCACTCGACTAAGTTTCTCCCTTATTAATGATAAGGAGTATCTTTACGAATAACATGAAAAATCTTGTTATCTATAATAACAATTACAGATAAACAATTAATTAATTGAGGATTATTAGACCCTCGTCATCTAGCCTTCAACTTCAAGTGAAAGTAACTTACTTAGAAAAGAGGTCGTAGAATAGTGGTCGGAAGTAGAGCCTTTCCGATTGGTATTTTATTTGACTAGAAATTGACTTAGTCAAGAAGGTAATTTTACTTGAGTTGAAAAAATAGAACTGCTTTTCCCGAATTGACATATTAAAGAATACCAATCGACTCCCCAATGGACATATTAAAGAATACCAATCGACTATCACATATATGTCCTTTGGGAGCGGTTCCCGAATGGGTGGTAACTGTTGAGTTCCCACGATTTTTAACTCATACCCGTGGTAACAAATATCTACCAAGGGTGTGACTTAGGGTTTTTACTTTTTCTATTTGCTTTAACTGCTCTCGTTCTCTCCGTCGACAGCCAAGTCTGCAATCCTTCCTCAATTTTTTTCAAATTCAAATCAAACTCACTCAGAAAAAATGGCCGTGGCTGTTTCCAAGTGGGAGAAATCTGAGATGGATGTGGAGAAGTTGACTGCTCTAGTCGTAGTAGAGAAGATCTCGGGCGCGCTTTGGTGAAGTGGACCAACGCTGAGGGTCAGCATTGGCCCTCAGGTGAGGACACCATTCCAGTATTACAGGCGTGCTGCGAATGTGGTTTTCGACTGTCCAATCACCCTTTTCTAATGGTCGTATTTCAGCATTTTGGGGTGGAATTGGTGAACTTGGTTTCCAATTCCATTACAATGTTGAGTGTATTTGTTTATCTGTGCGAAACCTATCTGGGAATTCTCCCAGATTTGGATATCTTCCTGTATTACTACGGGATGGGCAAACACAGCGGAATTGCAGGCAGTTGCGGACTGAAGCTCCACGACGGGAAGTCGAGAGAGTACATTCAGATGTTCACTTAGTCATTATGGCCAGGGTGGAAGAAGAGATGATTCTATTAGACCTTGTCCAAGGATGGTAGCCTTTTCTTCACGGGGAAGCCCGCAAAGAAGAGTTCATCTTGGGGCTCGGCTCCAAGCGATCTCGATCGGATCACCCCCTGTATCCAAGCCGTCAAGGATTTAAGGGAAGAGGGGTCGACGGGATGGCACATGGTGAGAGATTTCATCACGCGCTACGTTAGTCCCCTGAAGGATCGAGTACACCTCATGTGGAAGTACTGGGGGACTACTGACCAGACCAGAATTATGAGAAAGGTAAAGTAATAATCAATTTAGCTCTTTTTGTTATTTTTGAGCATGATTGTTGATTATATCTTCGTAATCGTTGATTTTTCACAAAAATAAATTGACGCTCGAGTCAAGTTTATTTGTGAGAAAGCTCCTACAACCACGGTAGGAGCTCCTCAAATCCTGGCGGTCCTAACCGAGGAAGAAAGGAAAGAACGCCTAAAGGTAATCAAAATTTGATTTCATCTTTAGGGTTTAGTAGTAAAATTTTACCACTTGATAATATTTATTTTATAACTTTTGCAAAAAGTAGGCATAGCAGACCGTTAAGACAACCAAGAGGTCGAATTAAATGCCGTCGAAGATGAGTCAAGAACACAAAATTCCCCTGACCAAAAGGTGTCGCCTTGTGAAGGCAGCCGAGAAGAAGAAGGATGGAAGTTTGAGTTCCACCCTTCCTTCGACCACTCCCATCAGATAGTTCTTTGCAGACGTGATCGCTGTAGAGAAAGGGGTGTGGTCGAATAACTTAAGCATAAAGCCCCTAAGACCAAGGTACCCTTCTACTACAACAACAAAATATTTTCAGTTTCTGGTTCTCATGGCTTTGTCAAGCAAATAGAAAATGAGCACAGGAAAAGTTTTATGTCTTTTGTGAAGGCTACCTCTGCAACAGCAGAGCCTGTGGTCGAGGTGAGCACTATCCCTCGGGTGGTCGAAGCCAATTCTGACCATCAAGAGGGGCAGGTAGCTCAGGGAGCTCCAGCTCTCGTTCAAGACCTACGACCAGACGTGGTCGTAGAGGTCCCAACTCTTTCTCAAGATATTCGACCAAATGTGGTCAAAGAAGTCCCAGCCTCTCAAGCTCGTGATACTGGAAGTCTTCTAGAGGCTGAAAGTGTCACAAAAATTGAGACGTCCGAAGAAGAGAAGAAGTCTTCCTTGGGGAAGGTTTCTTCTAGATTCGAGATCATATCTAGGAAGCCAAGGTAATTAAAAGTTTAGAAATTGTATTTACCTTTTAATTCCACAGTTTGACATGTCTTCCCCTTTTCTCGTTGTTTTAGTCATGCTTCTTCAGCCCTCGGAGATGCTTATGTTGAGAGGTCCACTGTTGTTTTGTCTACAGCCATGGGAGTATTGGTGTCTCCTGCGGTCGTAGAGAAAATAGCGGAGGTGGTCGAAGATTTGACCACTATCCCTGATGTGGTGATGGAGGAGGTTACTGCCGTCGAGTCAACCACAACCACTAAGTGGTCGTAGAGGAGGAGGCTACTGCCACCGAACCAACCACAACCATTGAGGTGGTTGTAGAGGAGGCGAAGAAGACGGAAGACCAGGGCGCTCTGGCAATCGAGTCAATTGTTGAGAATCTCAATAATCAGACAAGGGACTTGGTCCTACGATCACCAAGAGTAGCCAGTCAAGCAGGAGCAGGGGGCTCTAACCACCGTGCTGGGAAGGAGGTCGTGGAGGATGTTCCTTCGAGTCCTCAAGGTGGAGTCGCGTCTTCTATCAACAACCAAGAAGACGTAGAAGACTCTTTTGACCTCTTCCTCGATTTCTTTGGACCATCGACTATCGGGTTCTCTTCGTTTAGGTCTCATGACCAAGTCCCACACCCTAAGGACATTCCAAACAGGGGACATATCTTTGATGATGAGCGTCTTCAAAGAATATGGTGGGAGGATTCCGAGACGGTGTATGTCTATTTTGCTTGGTCAACCATCAATGTAAGTACTCAATACCAAATATTTATATATTTGGGTTTTTCCATTTTCTTACTGTGTATTTCTTTGTTCAGAGAGCTCTCAAACAAGTTGCGACTGTTGGTGAATACCATAGGCAACTGGTGTTGCTGAGAAAGCTGAAGACTGAACTCTGTGAACAAGCAATGAGATGGCTGATGCACTCGTTCAATATTCATGTCTTCTTTAACCTTTGTAGGTTTAAAAGTGATAAAAGAACCTTGTCCGATACACTCGACTATGTAAAAGCCGAGGCGCAAAGGCTAAAGGATGAAAAAAAAAGACCTGCTAAAGAACCTTCAGGAGGCAAATTTTGCAGCTTGCGATCTGCAGAATGAAATAAATAGTAAGTATTTCACTTAAGATTGTTCATTTCGACAACTTTCTTTTCCTTCTCGGACTCATTTTCTTTTTTAGAAAAAGAGGTCGATATGGGTAAGCTTCGTACTGAGGTCGATTCGAAGATCTTGGTGATCAACGAGCTTACTCGTATCTTCAAAGAAAAAGATAAAAGCATAAAAGAATGGGAAGAGCAGTGCGCAAGGGATGCTACCTCCCATGATGACGAAATCAAGAAGCTTGACTCTCGTTTAGTAGGTAAGAATTTTTTTTATCTATGAGCAGTTTTATTTACTAGTATTTAAGAAGTGTTTTTCTAACTGGTCGTGCTCTATTTTCAAAGCAAGCAGTCAAAATAAAATGACTTCAGGAAACTTCGACACGTGGTCAGGAGGAAATGAAGGCTACGAAGATCAACCTTCAAGACAATATTTCTCTCCTTAGAAATGTGCTCGGTGGACTCGGTGCTAAGGAGGTCATTCCTCTTGAAGATACCGTGGTCAGACATACGAGCACGATTAGACAGCAACTCAGAACTTTCCAGGAGTTGATAATGACTGTGAAGACTAACCAAGCCGACTCGGTAAGACAGGCGATCGAAAGTACAACAAGTTTTGCTCTGGCAAAACTTAAGGCTCATGACCGTAGTCTTAGTCTTCAACCAGTCGAAGCTGACTTCGACTGCCTTGAAGCGGAGGCAGCACAACTAATCGAAGAGGTGCAGTCTGTCGGCAAGAGGGTCACAGAGGTGGCACAGATTGGTTCTCCTCCACGAGAGTAGTTTGTAATAGGGTCTATAATTGTAAAACAATTTCTTGCTTATGAATATAAATCTTCATTTTCTTGTCAATTGTCTCTTCGGGTAGTTAGTAACTCATAAGACAAAAATAGAAATATGAATTGAATTTTAAGACTAAGAATTGAATTCATATTTATAACTTTATCCTAGCCCCCGACTATTTCCTTAGTTTAATTAGATAAACTAAGTAAATAGTGAAAAAAGAGTGCGCTTAAAAATTCATTCGACTTTCATAAAAAAAAATTCATTCGACCTTTCTTATTGAACTTGCTTTTCTTATACTGGTAGCAAGAGTGAGAAATAGTTCGACACTAGGAAATTCCTTCTAGTGGGTAAGACCATGTGCAAAGAGGAAAGTTCTCGACTAGGTGGTGTTACTTCCTCTGACTAGGTTAATCAAATCAAGCGTATTAAGAGTAGTCGAACAAACTATGAAAGCTTCACTCACTTAGAAAATTCTTCGTACAATGAAGAAGTAAACTAAGTTAATGATTAAAAAGAGCTTGCTTAGAATTATTTCTACCACATTTTATTGAACCTAGTTTCTTTGTGTTGGCAGCTAAAGTTAGGAACAGATCGCCGCTAGAAAATTTCTTCTAATGGGCAAGACTACGTGCAGATAGGAAAGTCTTCAACTAGGTGATGTTACCCTCCTTCGACCAGTGTAAAGAAAACCAAGTGTTTAAAAAGTGATCGAAAAATTATCGAAGCGTTGCTCAATAAAAATTTTAAGACAATAAAGATTGAAGAAAACATAAACTTTATTGATAATATTGGAGGTTACACATAGAACTTGTGTAGCTGATCAATGTTCCATGAATTAGAAAGAACTCTGCTATTTTCCATTGCTAGTCATACTGAGCCTAGCCGCGTGACTTCGACCACTGTGTAAGGACCTTCCTACTTAGGGGAAAGTTTATTCCGATTAGACTGGGATTGAAACTTTTTCAATACCAAGTCACCTACAGCAAAGCTACGATGTTGGACCTTACGATCATAGTATTTGCGTAGGGCTTGTTGGTAGACGACCGAACGTATTAAGGCCCGATTCTTCTTTTCTTCGAGTAGGTTGATGTCATCAGCTCGAAGTTGTTCTTGGCCAGAGTCATTATAATTTTTAACCCTTGTTGATCGAATCTTTAGTTTAGGTGGAGGCATAGTTTCAGCACCAAAAACTAAGAAAAAGGAGTTTTGCTTGTAGCCCGACTAGCAGTTGTGCGAATTGCCCATAATACTGAGGATAATTCTTTTACCCAAGCCCTGAAACGCTTTATAAGCTGATCGAAAACTCGAGTTTTAATTCCCTGCATAATTTGGCCATTTGCCCTTTCGGTTGCCACATTGCTTTGTGGATGGGCGACAGAGGCATACCATAGCTTGGTACTCAATTCTTCATAACATTCTTGGAATTTTACATTCGGAAATTGTGTACCATTATCTGTAATAATTCGACTTAGAATACCAAATCGAGTGATCATATTTTTCATCATAAATTTCTTTGTTGCTTCCTCTGTTATCCTAGTCACAGGTCCGGCTTCAATCCATTTCGTGAATGTATCAATAGCCACAAAAAGGAACTCAAAACCCCTTGGTGCTTTTGGGAACGGTCCTAGGATATTGAGACCCCCAGGTTGCAAAAGGCCAAGAAAGAGGTATGGTTTGTAATGCTTAAGCTGGTTGGTGTATTTGCCTGCTATGAAACTGGTATTGTACACATTTCTTAACAAACTCTTTAGCATCATGGAGGGCTATTGGCCGGTAGAAACCTTGTTGAAAGTCTTTTCCGACTAGCGTTTTGTAGGAAGCGTGAGTTCCATAAATGCCTCCGTATATTTCTTGAAGAAGATTTAATCCGTCTTTCTGCGATATGCATCACATGAGAACCCCTAGAGTACCTCGCTTGTAGAGGACTCATTAGGCCAAAATATACATTTTGACTTTACGGGATAAACGATTAGCCTCAAGATCTTCATTGCGTACTGTGCCCTTCTGAAGATACTCATAGATGGGACTCATCCAGGTATCCTCGTATTCTAGGGAGGCTGTCTCAATAGGAGATGTCTCTGGTGTTTAGACTAGGGATGGCTTTTGGAGCTATTCTAAGAAGACTCTTTGTGGTACTTAGCGAGAAAATTATCCTTTCGAGGCATATATTGTACCTCGAAATTGAAAAAAAATGCTTTTCAAGCTTCTTGACTTCCGATAAGTACTGATACATGGTCGATTAGAGCATTGGTACTCTTTTTCGACCTGATTCATTACCAGCTGAGAGTCTCATCTCACGAGTAGTCATCGAATCTCGAGCGCTTTTGCTGCTCGTATGCCAGCCAATAAACCTTCGTATTTTGCGATATTGTTAATAGTAGGCAAGTTTTATTGAATAGCATATTTTAAAGCTTCTCTTATTGAAGATACCAAGACCACCCTAGCCCCCGAGCCACTTAGCGTAAGTAATCCATCAAAGTACATTGTCCACTGGTCGTGGTATTCGTACTAGGGTCCCTGAACGGGTTCATGATTTATCCATTCGACGACAAAGTTTGCCAAGATCCGGGATTTAATAGCCGTTCGAGACACAAAATGGAGGTCAAACTCTCTAAGTTCAACCGCCACTTTGCCATGCACCCCACTACTTCCCTATTATGGAGGACCTCTCCTAAGGTAAACTCAAACGACACGATTAACTTGTGTGCTTGGAAATAATGCCTCAGTTTCCTCGGTGACATGAGGAGGGCATATATAAACTTTTGGACCTGAGGGTAACGCTCCTTAGGCCCATGTAAAACTTAACTAACGTAGTAAACTTGTCGTTGAACGTTTTCAGTTCTGCGATCAGCATTGCGCTCACCAATTGTGGCATAGCAGCTAGGTATATTAGGAGTGTCTCTTCTAGTTTCTAAGAAACTAGAACAGGAGCACTCGTAAGATACCTCTTGACATCCTCGAAGGAAGTCATTTTTCTTCTAGACGTGTGATGAAACGACTTAAAGCCGCCATGCATCCTATGAGTTTCTAGACTTCTTTCTTTGTGGTCGGAGGGTGTATTTGTTCAATGGCTTTTATATTTTCAGAGTTTGCTTCGATTCCTCGTGTAGAGACAAGGAATCCAAGCAACTTTCTTGAAGAGACTCCGAACACACACTTCTCAGGATTGACTTTCAACCGGTGTTTTATGAGGTTGTCGAATGTTTCTTGCAATTCGGAAATATGATTAAGGCACTTGATGCTTTTTACGACCAGATCGTCAACATAAGCTTCCAAATTTCAGTCTAGTTGAGGAATAAAGGTCTTTTGTATCAAGTGCTCAAAAGAAGCACTATCATTTTTAGACCAAATGGTATTTTGACATAGCAAAATATTCCAAATAGTGTAATAAATGCGATCTTTTCTTCATCATCTAGGCATATACTTATCTGATGATAGCCAGAATATACATCTAGGGAACTTAATATTTCATAACTAGCAGTAGAATCAACCAACTGATCAATACAAGGAAGGAGAAAATCATCCTTCGGACAAGCTTTATTAAGATCAGTAAAGTCTACACACATACACTATTTACCATTAGACTTTCTTACCATTACAGAGTTAGCCAACCACTCTGGGTGGTAGACTTCTCTTATAAAGCCTGCTTTAAGTAGCTTGTCCAATTCAAATCTGATGGCATCTCGTCGATCATGTGCGAAACTCCGTATTTTTATTTTACGGGTTTCTTGTCAGGCCGTAGAACTAGCCTTTGCTCGATCACCTCCCTAGGGACTCCGGGCATGCCAGATGCTTGCTATGCAAAGACATCTGCGTTTGCTCGGAGGAATGTGGTGATGGTGTCTTCCTATGCAGGGTCAGAAGTGACCCCGATGCGAATGGTCTTCGAAAGCTCCTCTGTATTTAGCGGAACTTCTTTGACTTGGTCGTTCGGCTTTGGTGGAATTTTAGGCTTCGACTGCTTGGTCGAAGGTTGCCCCTTGCTTGTTTCTCGAGTTGGTATTTGGCCAACCATCTCGAGGGATTTGCGATCGCATGTAAGCATCATCCTTTTACCACAGTAGACTATGATTACTCCTTTGGGACCTGACATCTTAAGACACTGATAACAGTAATGAGCAGTCATTAGGAATCGTGCCAAAGTTGGTTGACCGTGAATGACATTGTATGCCGTGTCAAAATTGACCACATCAAAAGAGATTTTCTCCGTCCTAAAATTGTTTGGTGACCCAAACATTACAGGAAGAGAAACATGACCAATGGGTTTGGCCGAAGACCCCGATACGATCCCATGAAAGGAGTATCGTACATGCTTGATCTTTGTATTGGGAACTTGTATCTCGTCCAGGGCACTCGTAAAGAGTATATTCAGTGAACTTCCACCATCAACTAACACACAATTGACTCGATAGTTGTTGATGGTGGGCTCGACTAGGTCGAGTAGAGGGGATCGGCCAGTCACCTTTCTCGAAAGAGTTGGTGATTTCTGATCACTTTGATACTTTATTGACAAGAGGAGGGTCGATGGAATTTACCTCATGTTCGACAGCTTTGAGCTGTCGTTTCGACTTGTATGCTGAAGATCCTCCATAGATGTTATCGATGGTGTGTTCTGGTGTGTTCTGGATCTTGAAATGTCATCTCCTCATCATCATCCGATTGTTTTCGACCACTCACTTTCCTCACCTCTTTAAGTGTAGGAAGCGGTCCCTTGCCGGAGTAGTAATCCTCGAGTTTCTGTTGAAAAACTCGGCAGTTGAGAAGGTCATGTCCTTTTTTGTGGAAAAGACACCACCTTGGTTTGCCATTCTTCTGTTTGAGGCATTTACCTTTGCTTCAATCAACGTATGGTTTGGAGCTTCGAGGCTCCTTGTCGCTCACGGCTAAGACCTCCTTAGAGCTTTTGACTGGAAGTTTTTGGCCTTTAGTCTTGCTATTGGATTTCCCAACTTTTTATCTTTCTTCTTGCTGCCTTCGCCCGCTTCTCGAGTATCCTTATCGTCACGATCAATCCTGCGATTCCACTTGACCTCTTCTACAACAGTTGCATAATGGTCGGCCATTTCAAAGAGCTCGACAACGGTAGCCAGAGGATTTAGAGTGATATCCTCCGTGATCCTTCGATTGCAAACTCCCTACTTGAATGCTCTGATGACAGAAGAGTCAGAAACTTCAGGAATTAAATTGCAAACCTGAATGAAATGCCTGATAAATTGGCGCAAGGTCTTATGAGAATCCTGTCATATTCTGTGTAGATCATCCTCCTTTCCTGGGTAGTTGTAAGTGCCCTAGAAGTTGGCTAGTAGTAGGTCGCATAGATGCTGTCATAAATAGATCGACTCTTGTGGCTGATTTAACAGCCATGACTGAGCAGATTCTTCAAGCACAGTAGGAAGGTAGTTGGCCATGACATGCTCTCCTCCTCCTGCTACTCGAACAACGGTGGTATAGATTTGAAGAAACTCGATGGGATTTTGTGACCCATCAAACTTCTCCATGTTCGTTGGTCGGAATCGGGGCGGCCAGCGAACTGCTTGAAGGTCAGGCGAAAATGCCCAACATCTGGTAATAATATCATAACGCCTTCTTTGCGGGAAAGAATGGTTGACATCACCAGACGATCGTACTCGATGATACCCAGTGGTAAGTGGACTAGACCTATCCTAGATCTCAGCCCTACGAGGGTAATACTCCTCGTATTCCATCTGCTGGTGCATATTTATATAAAAAAAGTGGTGAACGACCACTTCCTCTAGGAGTTTGTCGATCACTAGTTGTTTGGAGGACTCTTCTCCGACTAGGGTTATGGTTAGGAGATCGACCAGACCTGTTGTCTTGTTGTTCTTCACGAGGAGAGTCATCTGAACGACTGGCGTTCGATGGAGTTGTCCTAGTACGACTACCAGGATGGTGTTGTTGAGTTCTCTCAAGCCTAACCATCGTGTTCCGAAGTCTTTGTGCGATCTCTTGAGAAAAGAGGTTGTAGTCTGGAGCTTATCCAAGCTCTCGAGTCGGGTTTTCAATCAGGTCATTGATTCATTGAAGTTCTTGAACTTCCTCCGACTGGTATTGGATGTGCTCGGGTAAGGACCTCTGGGTAGTGATTCTTCTTCTCTGAATGGTTTCAGGATCATCAACGTCTGAGTCAGCTAGAGCATGCCTAAGTGGAGAGCGATTATTTCTAGGATTTCGGCCATGCTCATGAAGGTGGAGATCTCGTTCATCACCGGAGATGTTCTCGCCATCACCACGAAAGCCCGAAGTGAGTGTGCGATGGGAAGCATCCCCAGCCCTGCCTCTTGGAGAGAGATTAGGAACTAAGAGGAGGACAAAGACCTCCTGGGTGCTATTATCTCCACTCACGTTTGAGTCCTCCTGACTCGAGGAGTAGTCGAAAGACAACGCCTCGCGATTTGGAACAATCCCCTCCAGGAAGGGGAATTATGGGTTATAACTATCTCCAACTGAAGGTGAACCCTGTGGGGGTGTGGTTGAATCCGCATGTGAAGCGGGCTCGACAATGCACCTCGTGGGGTAACTGAAGGGTGATGGTTACCAGGTGTTGATTGAATCCCGGAATCATGGATTCTAGGACTTGTTGTGCTAGATCGGACGACCTTAGACGGGCTTGAACATTTGGAGAGGGAACCCTTACCGTGCTCTGTACTCACCGTGGTGTGATCTTGACCCTGGTCGGATGCACCCTTGCCCTTTGAGGAGTCTAGTTCCTTATCTGTTCGTAATGTCGTGGGGGAAAGAGCTCCCTCATCAACCTTGTCCATGGCATGGTCACCTGGGTCTGGTGAAAGATCCCTGGAAACGGCGTCGCCATTGGATGAAATGATGCTCTACTCGTACTCGTAACAAGCATCCATGTCAAGTTCTGAGTAGTCTGTTAAATTGAACCAATTCTCCTAATTCTACTCTCCTGCTATGAAAGCATGAGAGTTAAAAAATAAAGACAATTTGTTGAAAAGGAAATGAGAAATTGGAAGATCCCCACGAACGACGCCAATTATCGATGGTTTAGTATCGATCTTACGAATGAATGATGTGGACTCTCCTTGAGTTAAACCACACAGAAAAGATATGAGGATTTTATACAGGTTCGGGCCTTCTCCTGAGAGAATAATAACCCTAATCCTGTGTTGTTGTATTGACTATGCTTTACAACAGGGAAGAAATCATTAGAACTAGGGCTTAATGATTTATGTCTGTTGATCTCGTCTTGAATTCATTGTCGTTGTTCCTGTCCTCTGTCCACCGGCTTTATTTTTTATATAGCGCGTGAAGGGGTGGTAGTTATCCCGTATCAAGAGGCGTCTCACTGTTTGATGAAATACGCACATTCAGTGACGGTTATTGTCAGAGACTAATCCTCCCACGTCGCCTTGCAGTTATGTCAGAGACAGATGCTTAATACGTGCAATTATCCTAAAGAATAACATCACACTGTGTGTATTAAACACAACGCATAAGTGTCCCTAGTCGATTGGGCCCACATATCTGTAGGCTTTGTTGACCATAGGGTGGTCGCAATTGACTTGACCGTGGTAAAGCTTACGACCATAAAGTGATCGTAGTAAGGATTACGATCATGAGGTGGTCGTAGCAAATCTTACGACCACTAGGTAGGCATAGCAGTACTTACGACCATGTAGGGTGGTCGTAAAATGGTTTACGACCACTCGGCTAAGTTTCTCCCTTATTAATGATAAGGAGTATACTTACGAATAATATAAAGATATTGTTATCTATAATAACAATTACAATTAATTAATTAATTAATTGAGGATTATCAGACCCTCGTCATCTAGCCCTCCAACTTCAAGTGAAAGTAACTTACATGGAAAAGAGGTCGTAGAATAGTGGTCGGAATCAGAGTTTTTTCGACTGGTATCTCATTTGACCAGAAATTGACTTGGTAAAGAAGGTAATTTTACTTAAGTTTAAAAGACATAACTGCTTTTCCTGAATGAACATATTAAAGAATACCAATTGACTCTCACATATCTGTCCTTTGAGAGCGGTTCCCGAAGGGGTGGTAACTGTTGAGTTCCCACGATCTTTAACTCATACCCACAGTTATAAATATCTAGTGTGACATAGGATTTTTAATTTCCTTATTTGCTTCAACTACTCTCAAGCTCTTGTTCTCTCCGCCGATAGCCAAGTCCGTAATCCTTCCCCACATTCTTCCAAATCCAAATCAAACCCACTCAGAAGAAATGACCAGGATCGTTTCCAAGTGGGAGAAATCTGATATGGATGTGGAGAAGTTAACTGCCCTAGTCATAACAGAGAAGATCTCGAGGCACGCTTTGGTGAAGTGGACCAACGCTGAGGGTTAGCATTGGCCCTCGGGTGAGGACACCATTCCAGTATTCCAGGCGTGCTGTGAATGCAGTTTTCGACTACCCAATCACCCTTTTCTGATGGTCGTACTTCAAACATTTTGGGGTGAAATTGGTGAACTTGGTTTCCAATTCTATTACAATGTTGAGTGTATTTGTTTATCTGTGTGAGGCCTATCTGGGAATTCTTCCTGATTTGGATCTCTTCCTGTTTTACCGTGGGATGGGCAAGCACAACGGAATCGCAGGTAGCTGCGGACTGAAGCTCCACAACGGGAAGTCGAGGGAGTACATCTGCTAAATGAAGAACTGGGCGAGCTGGCGGCACCTAAGTCACCTCTGTCATGCCACGCTCATTGGCATGATAAGGTAGGCTTATCACGCCATTAGTACTGGCATGACAAGGACAAGGACTGGGCCACGCAAGCCCTCCACGCTGACACACTGTGCGCACAACAACTTACGTAGCAGGTTTGGTCACGCCGCGGTAAGTGGCATGACAGAATGGTTTGGCCACACCGCACGTTATGGTATGATCAAAGGAGTCAAAATTAAAAATAAAGTTAGCGATTGGTTATCTTTAAAGTATTATTAAAAAAGAATTAAATAAAAAATTCTAAATCCAGCGCTGAGCAAAAAAAAAAAAGAAGCTTATTTGGCCATGCCACTGGTAATGATATGGCAAAACAACACTGTCATACAACCACCAGTATTGTGGCAAGGTTTGGCGCAGCGTTGTCAAAATGGTCAGATTTAGTAATAAAGTTGAGAAGAGATTATTAATTAAATATTTTTCAAAAAATATTTAATAAAAAAAGTTTGTCTTGGACTTGCTTTGATTCATTGTTTTTTTGGGAACTATCTCATAAAAGACGATTAAATTCTGATGAAAACGGTGGTCACTATCAGAATCCCTTATCATTTGAACTTGGTATGGAGGGCAACGAGATAAAACTAAATGCATTAAATTGTTGTTGTTTACGAAGAATGATAATCATAAGCATAAAATGAAATCCCAAACCAAATTTCAATGTAATTTGTGAACATACTGCAATTTGTGAAATTCAGATTACACCCAGTAGTCCACAATCACGGTGTTCATTAATTTATCAGATTCAGATACTGTGCTAGGTTTATTTTGGTGGAATATGAAATGGGGATTGGATAGAAAGCAATGCAGTTTGTTCACATAACCGGTTTCATTCTATACACCTTTGACCTTCAGGGAGCAAAACAAACATCTAGTGCTCTGTTCACGTTTTGCCCTACAGGCTACAAGTGATATGTACACTAACTATAATACTTCTGTTCATCATACTATAGGACTGAACCATCTAGTTGAGATTGGCATTGCTTGGTGGTGCTTCAGAGGGAAGATCACATCCAATCAACATAGTCAGAAGACGATTTTGTTTCTCTTTTGGGCTTCCTGTACCTATTATTCTCAAACGTTGCTTTCGATGCGAGCGAATCCAGAACTGCTGCTTCAGAGAGGTCGTATGGCGTCATCAGCACGCTGTGGGCATACACCCGCATGGGGGAAGAGAAAGAGATTAGCATAAGTGGCACTAAAGCAAATGGTAATACATGGCTAATGTAATCCCTATTTTTGAGGGCGGGAAAATACATCCTACTAATATCAATGTATCATACATAGCATAGCCCTTATGTTCACGCCGCCTTCTGATCAAAACACAGGACCTGAACTCTCTAACACTCAGTTTATTTGTTGATCTTCTTACTCATCCAACGGTTGCAGTCAACACGTTCCTAAAGTTACACGCAAGTGGTTCTTTTCTATAATGGCTAAAACCTTAGTCTGGCCTCTTCTCGTTACCTGTCAGATTTTGTGTGTGCTTTCATGCAAGATCAAAAGTGTGATCAATTGAATGTTTGTTTCACTGGTACCATGTCATTCTGACATGAATTGCAAGATGAGCTAACTCGGCACTTTTTTCACATGCTAAATGACAGAAGATGATAAATAAAATGAAAGTACAAGTAGAGGAAACCCATGAAAGAGTATAAACGACAAGTAGTTAACTATCCTCCTTGGTAATCCGTATAGCTATCTCAGTTCACAGAGGGTAATATTTACCTAGCAAGAACATCCTCCAAAATAGTACGTTGGCAAGGTGTCACATAGTATATGCACTTTCTTGGACACTGCCCAACAGCAAGTTGGACAAGGTAATCATCATCATTACCTGAAATAAAAGGTTACATTATTTCAAAGAGAACAAAAGGTATGGATCTGCAACTTGACAAAATTTGCAAGCAAACGGGAAAATATACAAACTATGTGGGTTTCCAATTAAGCCAAATGGCAATGTTTAACCTACCCTGAGATATTGCACGAGCTGTACCGATGTCATCTGCAAATGCAAATGCATGAGGTGCCCTTTTAACACAAGAATACGGGCATCCTGCATACGATATCAATAATTGTCATTTGTCAGATCAAGTTGCCAAAACATGTCCAGTTGTACATGCAATTTATATTGAACTACTCCATGAAACATGACCTCCATCTCTTATATATTTTATAACTCCGTAAAAACTAGGAAACCAACAGAACTCAGTTGCTTCAACAAATGAATGCAATCCCACACCTAACGTGTACAAATTCTAGAGAAAACAATACTTCATTGTACAAATAAAAAGCATATATTGTGCTAGCAGATCAATTAGCACGATTAGAACATAATTTGGCAATTTGCAAAGCAACCAGTACCAGTGCCAATACATAAGAGTTCATTGACAAATATGTCACGAGCTTCACACTCAGGTTCATCAAATGGGTCAATATTGTTCCTGCACAACATTGTAATACAAGCATATGAGTTGGATTTTCCTGCAAATGTACTTGAACATGAGCTCTATTGTATTTTAGATGCACCCACCATGCCTAACAAAGCGTTTAAAATTGTGCATAACTGCAGATATTATAGTTTCTTACTAAATCTAAAAGTGGACATAGAACATAAAGGCCTCATTTGGTTTGGACTCTGGGATATGGATTAAGAGATGAGCTGGTAGTGGCAACTATGTGTATAAAACACAGCCAGATTATATTGAGTGGATTTATTGGTCGACGTGCTTAAAGCTCATTAACATCTACTAACCCACATATAATTAACCTTGTAGAATAGTGGGACAAACTAACACAACAAATTTTCAGCACATACCAACAAATGTGCATAACATAATGCACAGATTTTCTCTTAACCTCCAATCTAGGAAACATTAATGGGGGCATATCAAGTGCAAACCATGACTGAGGTAATTGACCTTTCATTATCTACCATCTGCAAAGCCCGTAACATCTAGTAGTCTTTCTTCCTTTTCTCATAAATTATTCTCAGGCAACCCCATTGCAACTGTAGCATTATCCTACTCTGACTTTGACCAATCATTCTTTGAACAAAACATGTTTCAGAATTTCACTATATAGGTAGTATCAATTATAAATATTCCCAGGAATCATCACAGCTCTTTCATTCACTGTGCTCAGAACATATTCAATATTGCCATGATAAACAGCTGTTATGACCCAAGCTATTGTCTACACCGAAGTTCGTAAGAAAGGAACACCGATGCTTCATAACTAGCTACAAGAGTAGCATAGAAAGGTTAATCCATCCATCATTGCATCATATGTTAAAATACAAGCTGATGGAAGTTTCTTTACCTTTCAACCATCATTCCTTGGTTACCAGATAACATCTGCATATGAAACAAACCAGTGTAACTAACAGCGACATGTAAATAGAAGGTGAAAAATAGGAAATAACCACCAAAAGAATAGTGTTGAGGTATTCACTAACAACACGAGTTGACATTACTTCGATAAAAGGCATGCAAAACAGCAAAAGGGTGAAAAAGAAGAAGTCGACAGAATTATACATGAAACTCTACGCATCTTCTGTTTTTGTTAGTCACTACATGCCCCTCCTCTACACCACTGACCACCACTGAAAACTTTCAGGAGTACTTTTTTTTACCAAGATATTTTATACTTTACATGCTGGCATTATTTACACAAGTACATCAGACCCTTCTGTAAAGATGTATAGGAACCCTTACAGTACAAGAACAGAAACAAAGTTATTACAAACTAGCAGTGTATGCTAACAAGTTCAAAAGGAACATTTTCAGAAACCCTTAAGACCGCACTAGCACTGTTGGTTGTGAATTTGCGATGGTTTAATTCGATTATTTTTAGCTGTAATTGCTATGGTAGCACTCACAAGCACTTGTAAAAAACACAGGCATCTAGTGAGCACAATTACCTCATAGGCCTCAAGAACTCGTTTCATTATTAAATCTGCACTCTCTGTGTCCTTGCAAACATCCGGATGGAATTCCTTTACCTGTAACAAGAATTCACAATGTTAAGGAAGGAACTTGAGGCTTAGGGTTTAGCAAAATAGCATGCCTATATAGTTCAGTTCAACGTTACATTTTCTTTAAAGAATGACTTTGCACAAACGCAATATTAGGGGATTGGAGAGTTTGTAGGGATTTTTTGCTCTGTTGCCCCAATCACCAAGTGCCCAACCTTCAAAACGGTTGCTCCAAAATGGTAATTTGGGGATCTCCCAACCCTCACCACAGGGGCGGAACCAGCAGGGGTGCCCGGTATGCTCGGGCACACCCAAAAATTTAAATTTCATGTATACATCAGTTCTTTAGTTGAGTCATATCTGTAACACGGACCTTAGTGTGCACCCAAAACAGCCCAACCGTGCTCATGCTTTCCCCCAACATCAGCCCAAAGCCCACTCGCGCCCCAATCCCACAACCTCCACTCGACCACTCCTCCAGCCCCCACCCCAATTTTGAATCCCAAACCCTAATCCCCTCCCCGTGCCCTTGTCCTGGTTCCCCTCCCCAGTCCCCACCCCCACCCCACCCCACAACGGCACGACGATAGCTGGGTTGGCGGCCAGCATGGCGCGGCGCAGCACAGGAGCAGGCAGGCGGTAGTGCTGCGCAGCGCAGGAGCAGGCGGCCAGCGGGGCAACGCGGGAGTAGGCGGGCAGCGCGACGCGGCATAGCGTGGGAGCCGGGAGCAGATGAGCACAAGCCAGAAGGTGCGGGCGTCCTAACTCCTAAACTCCTAATGCTTTCCATTTCCTGTATTCTTTCCGTGAAATTGGAGTGCGAGAGGAGATTTGTCGGATAATTTTTGAATTTGATGGGAAAAATGGTTTTGGGATCAGGCTAGCTATAGTCTAGACTCGAGGTAGGCGTGAACCGACAAACTGTGATTCGTGATTTGTGAATTGTGACGATCTACTTGCTGCCGCTGCGTGTCGATTCGATGCAGTGGTGCACTCACGAGGCATCTTGCGTAAAGGTACTCGAGAATGACTTGCTCTCGATTTATATTTCTTTGAAATTAACGTGTATGTTTACTAGCTATATGTTCCGTCGGGAAGAAGTGATTACACAGTTAATGAAAAAAAATATTTGCATAGTTGCGTATTTTGGAATTTTCTATTCATGTAAGATCTTATTTGAACTATTTGTATTGTGTTTTTGACAAATTTAAAACTTATACGTTGGATTTATGATGTTATAAAACTACTGTACAAACTATAGAATTATGAGTGTCAAGTGTGCACACCATTGAAAAATTTCTAGCTCCGCCGCTGCCTCACCAAATAGTAATTCAAGGAGACTAATTTCAGTATGACTATGGTATTTTAAAGAATACTAATGGCGTCAATTCGTACGACGGAGATGAGCTAATTTCTTCCGATGTAACGATCAGTCAGCTCTGTGATTCACGTAGGCACCCTAAAAATTAGCGTTTGCCGCGGCCGAACCGCGTAATAGGCTGCGACAGCGACGGAGGGAGCGGAAGCGGTACACTACCCGGGCGCGGAAGGCGGCCTTGAGCTGCGCGGCGGAGTAGGAGGCCGAGGCGTCGAGGCCGAGGACCTGGAAGGGCGTGGCGAGCGGGTCCAGTATCCTCCTCGCGTCTCCCTCGCCGCCGCCGCCGCCGCCGTGCGCCGAGACGGGCAGGGGGCGGTGGGCCGAACCTCGCCACGGCGACGGCGACGGCGAAGGCGAAGGCGCCCTCCGGCCGAAGGGTACCGCGTAGCTGCGCGGCGGGAAGGGAGAGGAGGAGGAGGCCACCGGGGCGGCCATCATGGCATTTTTTCTCTCTCTCTCTCTCTTTCTACTGAGGCTCGCGCGGCTGTGTGCGTGGCGCTCGTGGTTGCCTCGCCGTGCTCGGGTGACAGGGTGCGGAAATGTGTCGCGCGCCCGTGTTCGCGCTCGGCTACTACTTGCTAGTGTTTCTATGGTGGGTATCCTGCCCGGGTTGGATGGTTCAAGTACGACGAGCGCGACGTGGCTTGGTCATTTGCTACCAAGTGTCCAAGAGCCTGACTCTTATCATGATTTTTTTTAAAAAATAATATTATTTTAAAAGATATTTATAAAAATAAATAGTCGTTTGAAAAAATTACAAAAATATATCCCTCAACTGGCGACAGTAACCTATCGCCAGTTGAACTGGCGATAAAAACCATGTAGCCAGTCCAACTAGCTATCGCCAGCTTGAATGGCGGCGGGAAGTCAGCGGTTCTGTCGCCATTTCAATCGGCGAGAGTTCTCGCCGCCAGTTGAATCGCCATGTGTACCAACTATAAAACCCCAAAAATCATCTTGAATTCATTTTAATTCCAGAAAAAAAATAAGAGAGAGTTAGAGAGGGAGAGAAGAAATAGTAGCGAAGCTCTGCCGGTTCGTCGCGGAGGAGAGAGTTTGATAGAGCATCAGTTTCGATCGATCATCTTGCAGGTAAATTTTTCTGAAACTGTGTACGTTACGTCCAAACCTTGTAGGTTAGCAAACAAAAATAGCGACGTAGAATTGAGTAGGTTAGATAAATGTAGTCGAACTGTGTTGAGTTGTGTAGCGATATAGAATTGCGACAATAGCAACATAGAATTGAGTAGGTTAGATAAATGTAGTCGAACTGTGTAGTGCACCTTTTGAGTGGGTTAGATAAATGTAGTCGAACTGTGAATTGCGACAATAGCGACATAGAATTGAGTATGGTACATAAATGTAGTCGAACTGTGTAGTACATATTTTGAGTTGTGTAGCGACATAGAATTGCGACAATAGCGAAATAGAGTTGAGTATGGCGCTGGTTGACCGCTGTAGTAATATAATTAATGCAGGAATTGTCTTTTAAACTAGGAGAATTGCATGACACATTTTTAAATTGTGAGAATATGTGTGCTTGTTATTATTTTGTTAGTCTTATTTATTATTATTGTGTTAGTGTGCGATCAATATCTTGTTAGTGCGAAAAATATCATTTAAAAATGTGTCATGCATTAAATTTGTAAAGAAAATTCGTAGTTTGTACATAGGCTACGTAAAGACGCATGAAAAAAATATGAACTTTGTTTTTTACTGCATTTTCAGGTATGATAGACGCGAGTCACTAGAGTTGCTTGACCCAGTGATTGACACGCATCACCGTAGTCGCCTCGATCGCGTGCTCCCGGGAGGGCGCCGATAGAGCTTGGGGCGTTTCGACTCGCACCTCATCGGGGCATGGAGGTCGCACGAGACCGGATTACGAGGTGCGTAAAGTTGTGACCTTCATGCACTCAATCGCGGTCGATTATTTTGCGTTGACTTACGCTTGTTCTTAATCGTTTGGGCGTAGGTTGAGAGCGGCGAGCCTCCTTCCACTCGCGAGGATGGTGGAGGCGGCGGTGGACGGCAGCGAGACTAGCGTGCGATCGTATGTCTGGCGTTTCCGCACGCCAGAGCCCTGGCGGCGGCGTTGGTTGACCGTTGGAGGCCAAAGACCCACCGTTCCACCTCCGTGCGGGAGATGGCGCCGACGCCGCAGACATGAGCTACCCGACCAAGGTTGCCTGCGCAGAGCTCGATGGCGGCGCCGCGGCGTCCCGATCACGTGGCGCCGCGGATCGCTAGCGAGGTTCCACGATGTCTTTGCCGCCAGCGCGTGGTACGCGGAGTTGACATCCCGCACGCCCACGCCAAGTAGATCTCGCGCTTCACGTAAGTGTTCGTAACTATTGTTCTCGCAACAATTGTATGTGAACCTTGCGACATATGCGTGTCTTCTTGCGGCGGCGTATGGCGTAGAACCTAGAGGATGTCACCGTTAGGAGGCGCCGAGGCCTACCTGCGTGGTTGTCCGGGTGGGTCATGTTCCTAGGCTCCCACGGCGGCAGCGTCGACAAGCACTACATCCGATGCCCAGCGAGGTGGCGGACTCACCGGTTGACCAGATCCCGTAGTACACGTGGGGTCCGGCCGTGCTGTGCGCGATGTACCATGCACTATGCGACGCGTGCCAACGTGCGCACGACGGCTCCATCTTCTCGGGATGTCCGCTTCTACTGCAGCTGTGGTCGTTGGAGCATTTCGGATCGGACGACCACACACGAACTGGGAGCGTCGAGGATAGCTTGTACGTCCCGCACGACGACCTGGATCGGCCGACCATGGGCACTGTGTGGTGCCGCTGACGGGTTAGTTTCATAGTCATTTATTGTTTTTGTATTGCAATCACTATTTCGTGTGCTTAGTTTGCAGTGATCTATTGCGCAAGTCACCTTCACGCCGATCACCTCGCAGGGCTCCTACCCGGAGTACGTTGCGATGTTCGATCAGTTGACCGATGACCGCGTCATCTGGACACCGTACTGTGACATCAGGGTGATCGCGCGCGCCCCCAATGGACTGTCTGTGCTGTGCACGCGAAACTACATGTACTAGTACACGCGGAGTGCCTTAGTGCATGACATCTTCGTGGAGGAGTACTAGGTACAGCGTGTCATGCGCCAGTTCGGTCTGACGACAGGAGGTCCCAACCCCTTGGGGGGGGAGGCGGGTGCCGGCGAACGTACACGCGTAAGTTCATTGTTTACTTCTTTCGTACAATGTGTATTACATCCGCACCAAATATTTTTCTTGCCGTCCACAGGTACACTCGGAAGGGAGTTCGCGTCTCGATGTCCTGGTCGGACAGGATGACCCCTTGGGTCGAGGGTTGGAGTAGCGCGATCGAGGACCTCGTCCAGTGTGGGCAAGATCCCTATGACCCCGAGACGTACGGCCAGTACATGGAGTGGTACGCTACTCGGACGAGGCTTCGTTGCGTCCGGGTCGTGGACGACCCTCCTTGACATGAGGCCTCGATGTCGGACATGTACCCCACCCAGCCGGACTCTACTTTCCACCGCTGCGTACGTACTCAACGGTCCTTATTTCGTATTTAATTTGACAGACTTAGGTCTACAACTTGTTGATTACGTGTGCAGGTGGATCTTCACCGGGAGATTGTCGAGTTAGTAGACTCCGCGCAGCACATGACAACGTTGGCGGATACCAGAGGGCTCCTGCAGCGGATCAGGGAGGCAGGAGTACGCGGAGTGCAGATCGGCTCTTGCAGCGGATCAGGGAGGCAAATGCACGCGAGTGCGGATTGACATCGATCGCGACGCCACCGACCCGGCGGCGCGGCGATCCGAGGA
This sequence comes from Ampelocalamus luodianensis, assembly GCA_036346255.1. Lineage (NCBI taxonomy): Eukaryota > Viridiplantae > Streptophyta > Magnoliopsida > Poales > Poaceae > Ampelocalamus > Ampelocalamus luodianensis. The sequence continues at coordinate 28,525,418 of CM070625.1, forward strand.
TGAGGGGTCGGCCGAGGTGGCGAGACACGACCTCTGCTCGCTCGGGCGGGCTCGTCGTCGTGGCAGGGTGGGGCGAGCACCTCGGGACAAGCCGGAGGTGAGTACGACACGCTCACATCGCTTCTTCATTTCGAACCTCCAAAGTTTGTGATGATAATCTTCTGTTACAGGTCCTCAGCTCCACCCGTACGCGGGACAGGACTATGCCGCGTCATCCGAGTACATCTTCAGGCCAACAGGTAAGTTCCGCTTGGTTGCGTAACGTCCTTTCCACCATGATTAGGTTTGTAATGTAATTATTCGCAGGAACGGTTTGGGAGGACGATACACTGTCGCCAGACGAAGCATACCTATCGGCACCCATCGAGGACTTCTTCAGGGATCCGCGTGACACGTAGTTCTCTATGGAGGCTTCTCAGCTGTACGGTGCGCCAAGTTCGTCCCAGCCGACGCAGACTCAGTCGACGCAGGAGCAACCCCTGGCGACACCACCGCAGGCTACTCGCGCGGGTCGGGTAGTCAGGCAGCCCGACCCTCTGACGTACTCGCACCAGCGACGGAGGAGACCCGGGACGACACGCGGGGTGCACCCTAAGAGGGGACGCCACTAGATATTTATTTTTGTTAGTATCAGTAATGGTAGCTATGTAAATTTTATTCTGTTTGCAACTATTATTATGGCAGTCTCCAGTTTGGATACTAAAAGCTTTTGAATACCACGTGATCCGACGATCAAACTTTTCACAACGACGTGAGCAAACGAGCTAGCTTGTAGGACGATGTGACCAGACGAGCTAGCTTATTAGGACTATTTGACCCCACAAGCCAGCTTTTCAGGACGATGGGACGGGCGAGTGCCTTTTAGGGCGATGGGACGGACGAGGCGCCTTTCGGGACGATGCGACGGAAGAGGCTTTTCAAAGACGATGTGACCAGACGAGGCAATTTTTCAGGACGATGTGACCAGACGAGGCAACTTTTCAGGACGATATGAGCTTTTCAGGACGATGTGACCAGACAAGGCAGCTTTTCAGGACAATGCGACCAGAAGAGGCAGCTTTTTAGCACGATGTGACCAGACGAGGCAGCTTTCCAAGATGATGTGACCAGGCGAGGCAGCTTTTCATGACTATTTGACCCGACGAGGCACCTTTTACCAAGACCAGAGCCCCGGCTACGACTCAGTCCTCTCTAGCTATAAATACAGTGCAACTCGTCCAACAAGTCCACAACACCACCACCAAGTAGAAAACATGGACAAGGAGAAGGAATGAGAGAAAACCCGCAAGCTGTTGAAGGATTAGGTGTCTCCCCATGAGACCAGCGCTCGCTACCATGCCGCTAGTCAGGAACCTTTCACACACAAATTTTTTCCAGAACTGGTGGATCTGAGAAAACTGCCTCGTAGTACACCCAATGGTTCTGGATCGAGCCACGACCCCCCACCTATGCTCGCGGAACGCCCTCCGGAAGGGCCCCCGATAGGGGTGGCGCCACCCCTATGCTGGTGTCGGGACGCCTGCAAGTGCGTCAAATCAACCGATGAGTAGACCATTGGCCAACGCTATTGGTGCTGCCCAAACTATGCCGTCGACATCAACGACAAGCATCCGGTAATGAAACCGTATTTCATGGTACAATGCTATTTTTCTTCGCATAACGGCCTAACGAACGCTCTTTACCCACCGCAGTCTCCGCCACCCCTATGCGACTTCCGGCAGTGGATCGACGATAAGATCCACCCCTACGACATGTGGTCGTTGCTCACACGGAAGAGCTGGGCCAGGAAGAACATCGAGACCCGTGAAAGGCGCCTGAAAGAGTTGAAAGCTGAGCAGGCCGAGCAAGGCAGGCGGGAAAGGCAACGTGAGGAGCAGGAGCGTAAGCATGTGAGGCGACGGGAGGCCAAGAGGGAGCGGAAGAGGGCCATTGCAGCGAGAGCTAAGGCACAAGGCGAGGAGTACAACACCGAGCTAGGCCGCAAGGGTAAATGGCCACGTTCCACTCAGTAGATCTATCATAGTCCTCCACATATCCCATGTATTTCAATTTCCCTAAAGGCATGCATGTACCGTCCTCGGTTCGTTGTCGCGCGTGCCATGTAACCCCCTTATTCCAATGAAATGTCTTATTGTTATCGTTGCGTCATTTCTCCAAAGTTCTCGAACGGAGTTGTACAGGAATTCCCAGGCGCATTATAATAAAATGCTTCGTAGTTACAAATCATTAATCCCTCAATCGTCCTCGAAAAAATCTTGCAACAATGCACGAGGTATTTTAAAAAGATATTTACAACAAGAAATACCCGTCGCAATAAGTTACAGAAATGAATCCTTGTCGCCAGTTGAACCGCTTGTCACCGGTTCATCTATGTATCGCCAGTTCAACTGGCGACAGGAAGCTATCGTCGTTTAAACTGGCGACAAGCCCTTACCTATATATAACTATCTTGGAACCCTCGAAATTCCACACAGTACTCAGTCTTACTCTCCAAAAAGAGAAGGACAGAACAGGGAGGAGGAGAAAAGCTAGCGAAGCGCTGCTCGTCCAGTTGGCCACCTCTCGGGTAATTTTCTTAACAGAATGGATTACATGATTTTTGATGTACTGTTATGTAGTGAAGTCCGTTTTACAAACTTTTTGTGGGCTATTTAGTTGCACATATGTAGTTCATCGTGTAAATGTTCTTCACACTGCAATGCGTCAAATATGTCCGACGTAGTCAATTTCAAAATTTACTACGACCGAGGGACTATTATGGAGGGTCCCGAGGGAATCGATTTGATTTATTTCCAGTCAGCAGACGTGCCCCTACCAAGACCTGAGCAACGTACATTCGGCGTTGTGATGCGGTGGTTGTTCCACACGTTCCAAGTGGATCGTGATGTGTACGATCTGACATTGAGTTGCCTTGCCCCCCCAGGCAGGGCAGCCCACGTATTGGGAGTTAGTGCAACTAAAGGGAACAAATTCATGGCGGTCCTACGTACGCATGGCGAGGGAGAGGGGATGGAAATTGGTTCTTCTGGTCCAGGCGTTTGCAAAACCCACTGCTGCATCTGCGTTAGAGCAAGTAGGAGTTGCTGACACCGAGGAAGAAATAGGTGACTCCAGCACGACGCACACAATGGCAGAAGGGCAAGAGGTTGCTGATGTCGTCGATGAAGGCTATGCCGAATTACCTCATTCAGTGAGACAAGCTAGTGGCCTGGCTGACGAGGGGGAGGAGCTTGAAGAACTGGTGCAAATGATGGATCTCAAAGACCAAGACTACATGGCATTGTCCGAAGATGAAGGTTATGATGACGATGGTCATGCGGACCAGCAGCCGGTTCCATCCGAGTGGAACACATACCAGTTCGAGAACCTCGTCGTCAAGGAAGGCTCCTATGTTCCGTGGGAGTACGACCAGAGCGAGGTCAGACTAGGAGCTATGTACAAATGCAAGGAGGCCGTGCAGGATGTGGTCAAATTCTGGGCATTGTCGGTGCGTCGCACATTCACCGTCGTCAAGTCTACCCCAAGATGCTACGACGTGAAGTGCGGCATAGAGGATGCCCTTGGTGCGTGCAAGCATTTCACCCAAGCGGGACACCTCTGGGAAGTGCTCCATAGTGGTCCCTCACACATGCGTTGTTGCTGAGTCAGTGTAGTCCCACCGGAACCTATCATCAGGCTTCATCGCCAATCTAATGTACGGTGAGATCGTGGATAACCTAGATTTTGAGCCACGATCCATCATTCGAGCCATTGAGGCAAGGTTCCATAGACACTATCGCCTATGCAAAGGCTTAGAGGGCAAAATGCAAGGCATTGGAATCAAGGTTCGACGCGTTCGAGGATTCCTACCACAACCTCCCGGGCAACTCCGAGTCATACAAGACAGAATCCCGCACTCATGTCAACATTCAAGACGCCACGCATCCGGTGGCCTAATAAGAGGGTACTACAACGAGCATTCTTCGCCTTTGGTCCATGCATCAATGCATTCCAAGACCTTTGTCGTCTAATCTTGTGCATCGATGGCACGCTCCTCGATCGGGAAGTACAAGGGCGAATCATCGATCGCAATAGTAACGGACAAAAACAATCAAGTTCTTTCAGGCATTCGCTGCGTTGGCGAGAACACGGATAGTCGGCTGTGGTTCCCAAGAACGTGAGGATTTACAGTGTGACCGTCCCCAACGTATGCCTCATACATGATCGCACACGCCTGCTGCGTGCAATAACTCGGCTACAACGAGGAGAGAACGTACCACTTCCATGGCCGGATCTACAAAGGGTGGTGCATGAGGCACTTGGGTGCGAACTTCTGGCGCCCCGCAACAAGGACTTGATGAACCTATTGAAGCGCTGTGCAACCGTAACCGCAGCGTAAGTTCAAACACTGGAAGATTACGGACGGCCGGACCCAAACCCATAGAAGGGAGGCAGCGAAGGACTCGCCCTGCGGCGACGGCCCCGAAGCATTGCCACATCTACCCACGACGCCCTAGTGTCACGAGGAAGACAGGGCCGGGTCAAATGCTTCTCGACCGGATTGAGCACGAGCCTAAGGAGAAGTGGTGTTTGCTACATGACGGGTGGTGCTCGATATGGTATCATGACAACCAACCTAGCTGAGGTCTACAACTAGGTCATGCGCGGCGCCAGGTGCCTCCCTTTGGTTGGTATTGTGGAGGCAATTCTCCGCGGTACCACAAACTACTTTGTTAACAGATGCAGCAATGCGTCGCTCGCAATGACAAATGACAGAGTACTCTACTCCGCCATGATCACCGCATACATGGAGGAGAAGAGCAAGAAGGGTGAGATGCACTGGGCATTCAAGATGGGCACGAGGGAGCTTCGCTTCGAGATAATGTGCAGGGATAAAGGACGTCGTGGGACTAACCGCGAGAGGATCACCCATGAGTGCACGCTACGCCGCGATAGTTGCGTATGCACTTGTAACAAGCCCCTTCTTCTGCATAGGCCCTGCTCCTATGTCATGGCCGCCTGTTCAACGGTGGCGCATCATCCCGGGCAGTACCTCTCTCACTATTTCACCAAGGAGGCGGTGATGCAAACATGGAGTGGAGAGATGTATGGTTACACCGTTGTTGGCCATTTCACTTGCCATCCAACCTAAGAGCAACTAATCTGGGCTGCGGACATTGCTAGGCTCAAGGGAAAAGTTGGCCGCGATGTGCACGGCGCATCGAGAACGATATGGACGGGCGTGGCGGACGTCGCACGACGAAGAAGTGCTCCATTTACGTGAGTCCGGCACACCTTCAAGACATGCCCCACGCGAAATACTCAGGACCAAGGAGACATCGGCATTCCGGACGTCGCCACGGGGACCTCATCCTGTGCCCCACCTAGAGGCAGTCCACATGGGAGACGTTGACATCGCGACCGCGAGAAAAATATTATTATCAATGTTCTGAATTATCATTTCAATTAAGTGTTATGACGTTCACGCAACCACGTAATATCGCAGTATGAATTCCCGAGCGAATCGCAATGTCACTTACCTTCCTCTTTACGAATCGTTCATACCTCAAACGTCCTCGGTAAATTCTCCAAAAATTTATCGTAGTAGAACAACATACGACGATGATAAAATGTTACTACGAGTCTAACAGATTTCGTACCGTTTAAATTTTATGAAAATCACCATCGGCCTAAGTGGAATAGGCAAAATAAAAAATGTCTAGGGCTGAGGTATATATCGCCGCTGAATCGGCGATAGGTTCTGTCCGATTCAATCGCGATAAATACCTCAATGGCGGCATGAGGGGACGGTCCTGCGCGATTCAATCAAGCAACGAGGATATATTTTTGTAATTTTTGGTGGCGACTATTTATTTTTGTAAATATCTTTTAAAATAATATTATTTTTTAAAAAAATTCCTCTTATCATACTACCCGTAGAGGAATAGAGGGCGTGAGCAACGTGACAAAACTAATGGTTCGATCTTGTTACCGCCTTGCTTGTTTGGATTGAAGAGTTTCCCTTGTATATTGGGTTTTGTTCAAAAAAGTTGTGGAGTTAATTGAAACTAGAGTCGCTCCGCCGCTAGTTATAAATGGGGCTTTAGCTTAAAAGTACCTAATCGAACGTGTGATATCAGAACATAGATAGTTAGTGTCCGAGTTAGTTGAAATTTTAATTCAGCCAAACCTTGCCGAGTTTTGTTGAGTTTACGGCGCTATAGCGAACTTATTGGTTTTCCATTCAAACACATAAAATTAAATGGTTTTCGATGTAAGGGTGGATCATAAAAACTCTTAGGATTTCTCTCGAACACTAATGTTGTAAAACAAGCAGCCTTGCAATATCATAGTGAACCCAACTTAAATTTTTGTGGGAGAAATTTGTATTGTAGGTCCATGAATTTGTGAGGTTGTGTCACTTAGCTTTATAAACTTGAATTTTACTTTCTCAGCTCTATGAACTTGCGAGATTGTGCCACTTAGCTCCATGAACTTATATTTTATTTTCTCAGCCCCTGAACTTGTGAGGTTGTGCCACTTAGCTCCCTAAACTTGCGTTGAAGCGAAGTTCATCGGATGCGATGTCGGCAACTTCGTCCCCTCCGAGTCCGGTGGATTCGTCGCTGCCCCGTTTCGGTCGTGTTCATCATCCCCGTCACCTCACACCGACAAAATCGGATTCTTCGGGCCCGGGAGCGCACCGTGCTCGCGTCTTCACTAGAGCTCTACCGTCGTAGCTTGCCCTCACCCTCGCCTCCTCTGAGTCTACCGTGAGACAGAGAAAAATACATTCTCAGTGCTAGGTCAAAAGCTACTCACCAATCACGAAATCTATTTGGTAGTTTGCTAATAGAAAAGGTGGAGCTGGCAAATCACCATGAGAGAGAAACAAGTACTGTACCCCTGCTCTAGCACTGTGAATATTCTCTCTCTCTCTCTCTCTCTCTCTCTCTCTCATGGCCAACTCAAAGGAGGCAAGGGCGAGGGTAGCGGCTAGCTGCGACGGTGGAACTCCAGTGAAGACACGAGTACGGTGCGTTCTCGGGCCCGAAGAATTCGTTTTTGCTACATAAGGTGACGAAGACGATGAACACGGGCGGAACGGGTGACGACGAGTCCATCGACTCGAAGGGGATGAAGTCACCGGCATCGCATCCGATCGAACTTCGCTTCAACACAAGTTTAGGGGGCTAAGTGACACAACCTCGCAAGTTCAGGGGGCTGAGAAAGTAAAATACAAGTTCAAGTAGCTAAGTGGCATAGCCTCGTAAGTTCATGGACCTATAGTGCAATTTTCTCTTTTTGTGGAGTTTAGAATGAGCACTCCAACTATTGGGTGACATTAATCGGTGTAGTACTATTGCAGGATCCGAAGCTTGTCACATCTGCGGGGTCGGGATCCGCCGACTTCTCGCGGGATCCGGAGCTCATCGCATCGGCAGGATCCTTCGATCCTCCTTGCCCGACGGTGCACTTCTTCTGTCGCCTCCTCACTAGATAGCGCACGGGCTCATCTTCACCGCCGCCGACATGAGCTCACTACCCTTTGCTTCTGTCGCCTTCTCGCCCGACGTCCGAGCTCGTCTTCACCGCCGCCGACATGGGCTCGTCTCTGTCGCCTCCTTTGGACCAGCGGGGAGCTCATCCTCGTGCACGCTGCCTCCTCTGCTTCCTGTGTGAACATCCAACAGCTTCATCGCAAACGGCTGACGCCGCCTCCTCTTTTTAGGTATTACTCTTCTTCTCTGCTCTTCATGTCTGTGCCGTTGCTTGTGCACTACTACCTTGTTGCTCTCTACTGTTTCTAATACTATTGATGCTAGTGTTCTGCTGCTTGGTACTATTGCTGTTGGCCTGCTATTGTTAGCGTGTGTTGTGGATCATGATCTCCTGTTGTTGCCTGTGGTGTTAGTACTACTGAGGTTGTTGCTTGGTGTTAGTGTACTTGATCGTATTATGGTTCTTGATGACATTCTTGCTCCTGGACCTTGACGAGGATTAAATTCCTAATTATTGGTTCCACACTTATGTGGTCATAAACCTCGAGGCTAACAACCCATGTGGTCGTTAGAATCCCAGAGGATGCTTTGCGAGTAACCTGGTTGGAGGGGACCCTGTACCCATCGCTCGACCAGATGACTACTCGTAAAGACATTGAACTGGTACTTGAACCCGATTTCAAGTATATCTTTTATGTGTGATGAATGGAGCATATGCTTTATTAGCCCCGAACCACGCGAAGTTTTATAGCCCTGAGTCACTGACAATAACTATATCACTGTTATCTCATCTCACGTCAACACTAACTGGCAACCAGTTACTGTCTCATGGACTAAAACTGCCTCACCGACTAGTCACGTTATTTCCAAGAGGTGTCTTCTCTAGGAGTAACTGTCACCTCTTCGCCAGTTATTTAAAGATGGATGACGAACAACCAAAGGGGGATGGGAAGGATCGAAGGAGACAAGACCCAGCGATCTGAAGATAATTGAAGCAGTCACATAGCATACAACACACTCAATGTAATTAGGGCTAGTCTGTCATCTTGCTTAATGCACCCTTGTAATATCCAGTTTATTACAATAAAGAGCAACCTCATTCACCTTCAAGAACTCTTAGCCATTTTTCTCTTTTTATTTTCGTAAGATTGGCTACTCGATCATCGACAGCTGGAGCCGTCCGTGAGGAAAGAAGGCGTTGAGTTCTTGAATATTTCTTCGCTCAGTAATCCTCATTCTCCCTTCGTTCTGTTATCACTTATACGATCATGGCATAGATGTGGGATCAGGAGAATTGGTTCGACTTGGCAGACTACTCCAACCTCGATATGGACACATGCATCCGCACCATAGAACATGACGTAATGTCATCATCATATTCTTTGGTCGATGAGATTGACCGAATGGATGAAGACTCGCCATCAGTGGCACTCCCAGAGGAATCGGTCGCTCCGACTAGTTCGGAATGGCTGAATGCCTCTGCAAGCTCGGTTCTTCCGACCAGCAAAAATGGCAACAAAAGCCCAATACCACAATCTGAGGATGAATGTACTCTTGATACAGTCATGGGCGACCGATATTCGCCGACGGCTCCTACGTATTCTGGGGGCCAGCCGACACCTGGTAGCGGTGTCAATGAAGTTACCATCGGTCGAAGGACAGGTGAAGATGGTGAAACTCAGCATACGATCAGGAATCAGTGGAAGGTGTCAATCACCTGAGTCTACCACAAAGCCCACCGGAGGTGTCAATCACAAATCGCTCCCCATCATGGATGCTCCTTACAGAAGCAGTGGAAGGCTCTTCCGTAGTTACGACGGGAGCTCGTCGGAGATCACTGTTGAAGGCACAAAGTTAATGCAATCGGTGATACCAATAAGGATGTCGTGCACTCTCCTCCACAACGTGACCCGCCAACACCCATTGGTGGAAATGGTGCGGGAACTCAATCACCAACCCGAGATGGCGAAGGTGATAGAACTGTGGACATCGATCAATTAATTCACCTGTTTTTATCCCACTGCACATGATGGGGTAAACAGGGCAAGGCCGAAGGTCGGGGGGAAATTCTAGCCATCGAACACCTTCTGCTAGCAGGAATCCTCCAAAACCCTCAGTAACCATTCAAAACCTGCAATGAGAAGGCACTATGACTCGATTATGGGTCGAGCATTCTCAGCAGGACTCCAAGCTATAGGCTGACCGGACAGATTTTAACCAGCAAATATGGAGAAGTTCAATGGGACTCAAAACCCTTTAAAATTTCTTTAGATCTATACTACCATCATCAAAGCTGCTGGTGGCAATGACAATGTGATGGCGAACTATCTGCCGATGGTACTTGAAGGATCTACCCAGTCTTGGTTGTTAAACCTACCGGTTGGATCAATTTACACATGGGAGCAGCTCTGCGACCTCCTACTCGCAAATTTCCATGGGACGTACGAACGCCCCGGAAAGGGGGATGATTTTCATCAGATCCGACAGAACCAAATGAAACCCTTCGACAATACATTAAGAGGTTCAGTCATATCCGTAACTCTATTTCTGAGGTTGCAAACTCATCTGTTATCCAGGATTTTAAAGCAGGGTTAAGGAACCGACGGTTTATAGAAGACATCACCATGAATTCTCCATGAACGGTTGTTGAACTTTTCGACATGGTCGCTAGTGAGGCAGTCGAATGGAACAAAGATATCGATCGAAAAGAGAAAAATCCCTCAACCAGGCCTGGATAAACTAGAGAAGAATCATAAGAAGGCTCTCAAGAGTAAAAAGAATCGCAGGCTCAATAACAAAGAGGTTCTTGCAATTCCAAAAAAGTTTACCAAGAGCAAGAAAGATTATTCCGGTCGGAACAAGACAAAAGCTCTGACCAATGAATACAAAAGAATAAGAAGTGGTGTCCACTTCATCAGGCAGCAGGGCATGATCTGCACACTTGCCAAGCCTAGCAAAAAAAGAAAAAGCTAGAGGACTATTATGCAGGTAAAGGATCTTTCCCTTCAATACAAAAGTTTGGAGAACCAGGCTCCAAGAAGGACAAGGATGGCGATGAACAAATGGACTACCAGAAGCTGCATCACACCGTCGACACGATCTTTGGTGGATCCTCCTCGTATGAGCCAAGGTGTCATTTGAAGGCCGTGGAGCAGGAAGTGAACCTCGCCGAGTCTTCGATCACCATCAAGCCATCCATGTGGTCAGAGATAGTTATCTCCTTTAGCAAAGAAGACTGTCCCATCCTTTTGACTTGACCAAGTAGGTTCCCTATTGTTGTAGAACCTACTATTAATAATTGCAAAGTTAATCGAGTTCTTATATATGGTGGTAGTTCTTTAAATATTCTATTTACGGGAGCATGAGAAGAAATGCAGATCCTCACGTTAAAAGTAAAGCCTGTGAAATATGCCTTCTATGGCATAGTCCCAGGGTCTACTGCCAAACCGATAGGGCAACTTTCCTACCGATTACATTCGAAAGGTCAGATAACTTTTGAACAGAGAAAATTTCATTTAACGTAGTAGATTTTGAAACTACATACAATGAAATTCTCGGTCGTCTGGCATTGGCGAAGTTCATGATAGTTACGCATTACAACTATTAGAGTTTAAAAATGCTAGGACCAAAAGGGATCATTACGGTTCGAGGTGATAGAAAGATGGCATATGCATGCGATCGCAAATCCCTAGAACTGATCGATGAACTTCCGACCAGGGATACCAATCACCTTCCACGTAGGTCAAGCACTCAAGACCAAAGATGGCCCCAAAACCTTCCGACCAAACCAAGGAGGTCTCGCTCGGCAAGGGCTCTTCTCTGGAAAGCGTCAAAACATCCATTGGACCCGGAAATGCTAGTACAAGCACCCAAAAGGTACTAGTCGAGGCAGGACTCGATCCCAAATAGGAAGAGTCGCTCTTCTCCTTCTTCCAAGCTAATTCAGATGTATTCGCCTGGCAGGCATCCGCATGCCTGTAGTCTCCAGGGAGGTGATTGAGCATAGGCTAGCTCTCCGGCCTGGCAAGAAACAGATCAAGTAGAAGCTAAGGCGCTTTGCACCAGATCGAAAGGAGGCAATCCAATCGGAGATTGACAAGCTTCTCAACGCTGGATTTATTCGTGAAGTCGACCACCCAAAGTGGCTCGTCAATCCTGTAATGGTTAGAAAAAGTAATAGAAAATAGTGAATGTGTATTGATTTCACAGACCTCAAGAAAGCTTGTTTGAAGAATGACTTTCCCCTTCCACGTATCGATCAACTTGTTGACTCTACTACCTGGTGTGAGTTGTTAAGTTTTTTGGATGCGTACTCAGGATACCACCAGATTAACATGAGTAAAGATGATGAAGAGAAAACTTTCTTCATCACACCATATAGCACTTACTGTTATGCTAAGATGTCGTTCGGTCTCAAAAACGCAGGTGCTACTTTTCAAAGGTTGATGTAAAAAACTTTTAATCCATAGATAGGTTGAAATTTAGAAACCTACGTTGATGACTTGATCTTAGTATCCCCAAGATTGGGAGAAATATCACTGATATACTTGGCTACAATGCCACAAGCTGCCAGTGCTATATTGGTCGTTGAAAGCGACAATATCCAACGACCAGTATATTACGTAAGCGAGGTCTTACAAGGACCAAAAGAACGATATCCACATGTACAAAAGTTGCTATATATACGATCTACTTATGGCTTTAAGGAAACTAAGGCATTACTTTCAGCCCCACAGAGTGGTCGTACCGACTGGATATCCTCTTGGTCAAGTTCTCATAAACAGAGAATTATCAGGACGAATAACAAAATGGGTGGTCGAGCTTGGGGCGTTCGACCTCCATTTCATCTCACGAATAGCAATCAAGTCCCAGGCTTTAGCAAATTTCATTGCCAAATGGGATGAACCCTGAACCCACCCAAGGGCCCGAGTACGAATACCACGAAGAGTGGACAATGTACTTTGACGGTTCCATGATGCTCAAAGACTCGGGGGCTGGAGTTGTCCTAATCTCTCCTACTGAAGAACACATAAAATATGCCATTCAGCTAAACTTTTCTGCTACAAACAATGTGGCAAAGTATGAGGGTTTACTAGCAGGACTCCGAGTAACCAAAGCACTTGGGATTCGCAGATTACTAGTCAAAAGCCAATCTCAACTAGTAGCGAATCAAGTTGGAAAAGTGTATAGCTGCTCAAGTACCAAGATGTCATCTTATTTAGTGAAAGTACAAAAACTTGAAAAGCACTTCTTCGGTTTCCAGATCCAACATATTCCTAAAAAGAAAAACTTTCTGGTATACCAATTGGCATGAATGGCTTCAGCAAGATCATCTGTCCCACCCGGAGTTTTTCTTGAGCAACTCGATACACTCTCGGTAGTCGAGCATTCTGAAGACACACATACTCCACTGTAGGTTATACAAATCGATCCTAGTAGTGATTGGATGACATCAATCTACAATTATTTTCTGCATGGCATAATTCTGGAAGATGATATAAAGGATGATCGTATAGCTCAAAAGGCTAAATCATACACTCTGATCGAATGTACCCTTCACAAACGAGGAGCTCATAGAGTGTTGATGAGATGTATGTCTCAAACGGATGGATTACACTTACTATCTGACATACATGGAGGAGTCTGTGGAGCACATCATTCCTACAGAACCTTGATCGGTAAAGCCTTCAAGCAAGGATACTATTGGCCAACTGCCCTCTATGATTCAAAGGATCCTGTGACGAAGTGCGTACAATGTCAATTTCATAGTCGACAAGTACATCAGCTGACACAAGCTTTGCAGATAATTCCTCTTTCTTGACCTTTTGTAACCTAGGGACTAGACATTCTGGGACCTTTCCCAAGAGCACCCGAGGGCTTTGAATTTTGAATTCATTTTTTTTTTGTGATGATTGACATATTTACAAAATGGATAGAACATGAGCCAGTTTTTAAAGTAACAACTGAAGCTGCCAAGAAGTTTCTCACAAGAAATGTGATCACACGATTTGGTACACCCAATCGTATCATCACAGATAATGATACCTAGTTCTCAAGTGGGAATTTTTAGGAATTCTACGAGGATCTAAGTATCAAGATACATTTCGCTTCTGTTGCTCACCCACAGAGTAACGAGGCAGTCGAGCGGGCTAATGGTATAATAATACATGGAGTAAAATGCCGAATATTCGACTATTAATAAAATGGTTAGGAGCTTGGGAAACTTCCCTTTGTATTATGGGTCGTTCCAGTCGTGCAACCGGTGAAACACTATTTTTTCTCGTTTACGGTGCTTAAGCCATGCTTCCTCCAGAACTGAAAATTAGCTCTGCTCGAACTGATTATTTTAATGAGAACGATCAGGAAGAATGATGACTCGACAATATCAATTTCCTTGAAGAAAGATGAAACAAAGCCTTAATATGATCGACAGTTTACCAACAAGCCATGAGAAGGTACCACAGTCGTAAGGTGCAATCGCGTAGTCTATCCGTGGGTGATCTGGTTCTTAGAAAAATTCAGAGCCAAGCAAATCGCAACAAGCTTTCTCCCAAGTGGGAATGTTCATACACCGGGTCGGGTTACTGTGCCTTTGGTTTGGTACGACTGGGCATGTCAAACGGACGTGTTATGTCCAATTCTTGGAATATTGATCAATTGCGTAAGTTCAATGTATAATTGTTTATTTCCTTTTCAATTTCAATAAAGAAGCACCATTTCTTTACTTTCCGATGAGTGATGTTATTTATATTTTGGTTATCCATTGTCTGGTCATATACTATTATTATCTAGATCATCGGAGAAGATTCATTGCTTTCCGACATCCTTCTAAAGGATACCCTTTACTTATTGGATATGACATCTTAGTCACGTGTCATGAACATCTGTATCGTGACCGTCAAAGAGATGGTTATCACGAGCGACCACACACTCTTTTCTTAAAGAAGGAAACAAGTAAAAGAAGCATCACATAGACAACTATATATAGTTACTTACATGCTTAAGGGCTTACAGACTTTCTTTCTTCACGTCAACATTCTGTTCTTCTCTTGTTTTTGTAACTGGTCGAGACACAGAAAATCTCTTAGTCGAAATCTCTTCTCTCTGCATGTGGTCCTGCCTACTAGAAGGAGTTTCCTTGTGACGACCTTTTTCTTACGATCTTTGCTGCTAGTCGGAACTTGTCACAGCCCCAACAATTAAAATGGATTAATATGTATTTCATTAGCATGCATCATTGATTTCAAAACATTCCATAATATATTGCACTTGGAAAATCTGTTAAAAACATGAACATACCCTTCGAATTTGAATTTCAATTCAAATCAGTAATAAAAAGTTTTGATCATCATCTAGAAACAATTTATTCAAATACTAAATTAATTATCATGAATTAATATAATTTTTCCAAAATTTTTGGGAACAGTTTGAATCTAATTAAAATTCAAACAACCTTCATAGACATACAACATGTTTGAATTTAAATATCACAAACTATATTATGAACAGTGGGGTTTTATAATTTTTCTGGGAACTATATCTTCCTAGGAACCACCACAAATTATTTCATGATTTTAGGGAATTTATTTCAATTATAAACCCTGGCCAAAGTTGTTAGACAGATTTTAATTCCAAACAAACTTGAAAACCTAAACCCTACTCTATCAAGTCTCCGACCGAGCCCGGTCGCGGTCGAGCCCAATCAACTAGATGCACCTCACGTGAGCTGTCCGATGGAAAACGAACGCACGTGATGCGTGCACTTCGCCCCGCGCCACTTAACTCTTTAAACCTCAACCTTCCGACGAGATCTAGCGCCGCTATTGGACCACGCCCCTCCTACACGCGAACGGAGAGCCACGACCGTGGCCCGAGCCGCCGCCTTCGCCTTCCTCCCGCCGCGTCGCCGTATCACCGCACGCACGCCGCCGCCGCCGCCTCCCGCCCGCTGCGCGCTCCGTAGTGCCGTGTGTTGCCGCATGCAACCACTCCCGGAGCTCCTCACTTCACGCCGCCCCATCTCCGTCATCGCCGAACATAAGACACCCTGTAACCCTAGTTCTCCTCACTCTTCCTCCTGGCACCGAGGAAGGAAGCTCTCCAGTCTCATCTCGGGTAAGCTTCCACCGGGTGCTTCTCTCTTCTACTTCCATGCCTTCTCCATTTTTGCTAACCCTAGCTTTGCGATGACTTGTAGCTTTGATTCCACCTTGGTTCCTTTCGCTGCCTGGGAGCACGCACCGAGTGACATCCTCGTACTATTTCTCACTTCCAAAAGGTTTGTCCTCAAACCACTGCAACATCTTGCATGCTTTAGACCACTCGATCTAAACCCCTAACTCTATTTGGGTAATGCACGACAGATCTCGCGAATTGAGGACTTAACCATTTTCGGCCGTGAAACACCCCTTCGCCTCCTACCTTGTTCCGTAAGTCTTTTCTCGATTCCTTGCTCTAGTAGCTTCCTAATGTAACCCTTGATCCGCTCCGACCACTCACTTTAGCTGGTTTTGCTCAAGGCCTCCTATCCACGTGAAGCCCCTTTGCCGCACTTGTCTTCTCCGGCAAGACCGTCGCTGCTCACCATCTCCAAGCTTCCCAGAGCTTCCATTTAGCCTGTGTAACTTCCACTTAGTCCCTAGGGCTTGGGCACACGCTTGGTTGTCGCCGCGGAGTCAGACATCGCTGCTTGCACTTTGCCGTAAGAGTCACCTCCGCTCATCTCCCGCCAGCGCCCGGCAGCTAGTGGCTCACCGGGCGAGACCACATGCTTATGATGCAAGACTATTGCGGAGCTAATCGCGATAAGTGGCGGCTCACTGCGGCGCGAAGCGCGCGAGCCAGCGTGGGCAAGCTGGCGTTAAGCGGCCGTAGGGGACGTACATCGAGCTTAGTCATTTGCCGCTAACCCAATCATTAGCTATTAAATGTCTGTCTTAGCCGCCCTAATGTGTCGCATAAGTGGGACTTTGCAGTAAATCCAAAGACACTCGATTTTTAAAGCACACAGACCGACGTGTGGACCTGTGGCATTAAACACGCATAAGAAAATCAAATGAATCGAATCAACTGACCGCCGATGCGAAAGGAACGGGTTGGATTTGTGAGACATTCGACCGGCCCTATTGCACTTCGATCGTGGACCGTTGATCTTGATCCACCGGCCGCGATCTTAGCTGGGGATGCGTGTGTGCGCCGCAGCTGGCCGCATAGCGTGCCGGCCTGGTCGCTGATCATGCTAGCGCTGCACTCGTGAGAAAAGTAGCAAATGTTTGTAAATCCAAAACCCTTTTCTTACAAAAGAAAAATATGTATAACTTCTAAAATGCATAACTAAATCATTTCAACTCTAAATTGATCAAACCATTTCTGAAATTTACATTCTTAATGTACTTCCTATCAAAATTAGTTTCATACATGTCTCTGTAGCAGAGGGCTTTAATTGAAATTTATTCATTAAACTCATTATCTCTACAATAGGAAAATGGATCAAATCTTTAAAAATACATAAGTAAGTATTGAAACTCTAAAAACAGTGAGACCACTTTTGATAATTTTCATTTTCAGTGAACTTAATTCTAAAAATGGTCTCCACCTTACCTCTCACACAGAAACTATATTTGGGAGGATATAATCTTTAACTCTATTATTGTTATACTATAAAAGGTCAGATAACTTTGAAAATATATAACTAAATCATAAAAACTCCAAAAAGGACAAACTCAACTGTTTTTAACTTATAATAATATTGCCTATTTATCTATGTAATCCATGTACTCGCTTAACTGTTCTACAAAATTTCACTTCATAATTAAATTACATAATGACTGCTTATTGAAATCAAATTCAAACCATTATAACTTTCATATACTAAATCAAAATGAAATAATTCTTTCACCAGAAATCATTTAAAATCATGATCTAACTACTGTAGAAAAATCATGCATTTTTTAGCATTTGAGAGGCATTCGATAAGGACTTCGGATATAGGAGCGGTTCGTGAACTAGGTCAATTACGAACTCCACTTCCGATCCGTGGCAATCCGGGAAGATCTTCAGGAAAGACATCATCATACTCACAAACAATTGGTACTGACTCCAAAGAAGGAGTGGTATCAACTTGGTGAGCACAAAGATGAGAACTCACGGTCCTGGATTGAAAAACGACTGAGGTGCCGCTCTCATTAGTTAAAGAAATGGACCTTTGGGCACAATTAATTTGCCCAAGATTTTTGGACAACCAATCCATTCCCAGAATAACATCCAACCCTTTAGAATCTATCACAATCAAGTCCGCCCAAAAATCTACCCCTTCAATATTTATATTGACATTACGGCAGACTTGATCAGTCATAAGGACTGACCCAGGTGAGTGGATGATATGGGGTGGATGAAGATGATGCACAACTAACTGATGTTGAGCAGCAAACTGTCTACTAACAAATGAATGGGATGCTCCGAATCAAATAAAATCAGTAGCGATCTTGAAATTAACTAGGAGCATACCAAGGACAACTTCAGGAGTGTCAACTGCTTCTTCAACGTAATGTCGATTCACATGACCTGATCTTGGGCCGGTCGGACTTGACCACCGCTGAGGAAGGTGGTGCGGACGACCGCAATCAAGAAGGCGAAAGGTGGTATCCACGTGCCTTCGCATAACATTGGTTAGCGAAATGACCTGGGCGCCCACAATGATAGCAAATCACTCTCGGCCTAACATTGACAACAGCAGGTGGCCGATTTCCATTAGGCCTTGGCTGATTGGTGGAAGAAGATGGACGAGGGGCAAACACTGCCGACCTCGGCGAAAATGGAGCTGGTACTCGCGGAGGTCTAGGCAACCACATGCGAAGCCTTAGCGAACTGCCACTTGGAACAAACTGAGAAGTCATCTGTCGCTTGCGTGACTCCTCCAAAGCCTTACTCTTGCTCTCGGCCACAATAGCTTTATTGACAAGATGAGAAAAATTCCTGAAGTCATGCAAAGCTACAGCCATCTGCAATTCTTCAGACAGCCCATTCAAGAATCGGTTCCGACGACGAAGGTCAGTCGAAACATCATCAGGAGCATATCTGGCAAGAAAGTTGAATTCATGCAGATACTCCGTCACAGACTTTCGCCCTTGCTTGAGAGTGAGAAATTCCTGTTGCTTGATCATCATGACTCCTTCAGGAATATGGGCTTCACGAAATGCCTCCATGAATTCATCCCAAGTAGGGACGTGTCCAGCAGGTTGAATAGCAAGAAAATTATCCCACCAAATGCTAGCCGCTCCATCCAATTGGTAGATGGCAAAGAGGACCTTCTCCCTCTCAGAACATTGAGCAATTAACAGCTTCTTCTCAATAGTCTGAAGCCAGTCTTCAGCCTCCATTGGATCTTGAGAGCTGGAGAACACTGGCGGGTTAGTCCGCTGAAATTCAGCAAGACTTCCCTGCATATAGAGGGCGTACTCCGGCTGGTAGGTGAAATTGGCTCGCCACATCATGTCCCGCAGCAAAGCCGGAAATCCATCCACATCTTCAGCTCGGGTTTCCTTGACCAAGTACCACCCACTCATCTATAGACAAAAAGACAAGGTAAGAAAACAATTCACTCTTGAAAGAAACCAAAAGAAAATTGAGACAAGAGTTGATCTAGGGAAGGTAAGAAATAAAAGATGTCATACTTAAACTTTCGAAATTATACTACTAACTTGAAAATAATTTGTCAGAAGACTCTCTAATAACTTCGGCCAAGCTATTTCTGACCTACAGGCAACGTATGCTCTGATACCAACGCTGTGGGCCTTGAATATTGGAATGTACTTAATTAAAGTTATCTTTGAGCACAATTCTTAACTAAGAGCAGTCTTGCTCCTTTATTAAAGATCATGCTAGAAGTATAAATTTAATAAGTAACAAACCCAATATTTAGGCATCCCGGATATATGTCTCACAATGGTTCCCAGGATAAGTGACCATTGCACATATATCCTTAAACAACATTGCATCACACACATACAAGTCATACATTTACATAATGATACCTAGTTCTCAAGCGGGAATTTTTAGGAATTCTGTGAGGATCTAAGTATCAAGATACATTTCGCTTCTGTTGCTCACCCACAGAGTAACGAGGCAGTCGAGCGGGCTAATGGTATAATAATACATGGAGTAAAATGCCGAATATTCGACTAGTTAATAAAATGGTTACGAGCTTGGGTTCATAAACTTCCCTTTGTATTATGGATCGTTCCAGTCGTGCAACCGGTGAAACACTATTTTTTCTCGTTTACGGTGCTTAAGCCATGCTTCCTCCAGAACTGAAAATTAGCTCTGCTCGAACTGATTATTTTAATGAGAACGATCAGGAAGAATGATGACTCGACAACATCAATTTCCTTGAAGAAAGATGAAACAAAGCCTTAATATGATCAACAGTTTACCAACAAGCCATGAGAAGGTACCACAGTCGTAAGGTGTAATCGCGCAGTCTATCCGTGGGTGATCTGGTTCTTAGAAAAATTCAGAGCCAGGCAAATCGCAACAAGCTTTCTCCCAAGTGGGAATGTCCATACACTGTGGTCGAAGTTACCAGGCCTGGTTTGGTACGACTGGCCATGTCAAACGGACGTGTTATGTCCAATTCTTGGAATATTGATCAATTGCGTAAGTTCAATGTATAATTGTTTATTTCCTTTTCAATTTCAATAAAGAAGCACCATTTCTTTACTTTCCGATGAGTGATGTTATTTATATTTTGGTTATCCATTGTCTGGTCATATACTATTATTATCTAGATCATCGGAGAAGATTCATTGCTTTCCGACATCCTAAAGGATACCCTTTACTTATTGGATATGACATCTTAGTCACCTCTCGAACTTGAGTTTCCTGACGACCTTTTCTTACGATCTTTGTCGCTAGTCGGAAGTGTCAATCATTTCTTTGGTTCTTAGCACCTTTTATGACTAGATAGGATAATGAGTATAAATAAGAACACTTATCATTTTTTTTGCATACATCTTTGCATAGTTTCTTATCATCAGTACAAGTCTTATTACATCTTCCAACCAAACAATGTATGGTATAATGTTTTGATTATGGAATTAGATATAAAGCTAGTCGAAGTCATACACTAGTTCCGACTAAATTGATTTCATAATTCTAGCTGGATCATTCTTACAATATAATCAGCACATACTTCTAGTTGGATCATTCAGGGTGATACTACCATTGCTTGTTTTGTTCCTGCTAGTGTTGTGGAGTCTTATGCAACTTAGTTTGGTCAGATTCAGACTCAGATGAGAAATCTTTAGGTCCAGTTGTGTCGACTGCAGGCATCTTCCGGTGCATTCACCGACTTGACTGCACCATCATGTCCTATGTCGGGTGCTTCAGTCCCATGGATATTGGATTTAGGGGCTTCTTTCCATGTGACATCTGATGCAACCTCAGCTCTTATCATGTCGTCTTGCTGCACAAGGTATCAAGATTCAGATAGATGATGGAACACCATGCACAGTCACTCATCAAGGACTCTTTCCACCTCTCACTTTGCAGTTTCAGATGTCTCACTTGCCCCCACGCTCTCAATGAATCTCATCTCTGTTGGGTAGCTCATAGATATGAATTGTTTTGTTGGGTTCGACGATAACTCCTGCTTTGTGCAAGATCATCGAACAAGAGTTGTCATTGGTACATGTCATCATCAGAGAGGTTCTGCAGGTCTCTATGTTCTTGATTGTCTGAGTCTTTCTTTATCCTCCATTTCTGGTACTACTCCTGCCCCTATTTCTTCACCCGCTATTGTTGGTTCATCTACCCCTTGTCCTTTTGCATCTACTTCTATTTGCCAATCTTTTCCTCAATGGCATCATCGCTTGGGGCACTTGTGTGGCTCACCCCTCTCTATCTTGATTCGTCAAGGTGTTCTTGGTCCTGTTTCTATTGACACAAAATTTTAATGCAAGGGTTGTAGACTTGGCAAGCAAGTACAACTCCCATATCCTTCCAGCATCTCTCGCTCTGATTGTCCCTTTGATTTGGTTCATTAGGATATTTGGAGTCCCTCTCCTTTTGCTTCGAAGGGTGGTCACAATTACTATATCATCTTCATTGATGACCATACTTGATACACTTGGATCTACTTCATGAAACACCGTTGGCAGTTGATTTCTATCTATCAATCTTTTGCTCAGATGGTTCATACTCAATTTTCTTCTACCATTCGTGTTTTTCGTTCTGACTCTAGGGGATAGTATCTTTCATAAACCTTTCGCCATTTCCTTTCTTCTGAGGGTACTCTTCCTTAGCTCTCGTGTCCTGGTGCTCATGTTCAGAATGATGTTACTGGGCGCAAACACCATCACATCATCGAGACTGCTAGTACTCTTTTCATTTCCTCCTTTGTTCCCTCCCACTTCTGGGGAATTAGTCTCTATGGCAGTCTATCTGATCAACTGTCAGCCATCTTCCAAGCTTCAGGGCAAGTGTCCTGGTGAGGTCTTGTACAGAGCACCTGCTCACTATGCTCATCTTCGTATTTTTGGTTGTGTCTTCTATATCCTTCTAGCACCTCGTGAGAGCATAAAGAGACTGCCATTAGAACGATATGCCCTACGTGATCTTTCTTCTATTTAGGCACTAAAGAGATGGGGTTTTTCATTCTTCTACACATCCCAGGTTCTTCCACAGATTCCACTTCTTTTGATTCGTTCACTGACTGCCTTCCCAGTACCTATTAGGAGGTGCCTCCTCCACCAGCTCCACTAGTTTCGTACCTAAGTGGCAGTTGGCTATGATAGGAGCTCACAACATTAGAGTGTACAAGCACTTGGGATCTTGTTCCGCTACCATCTGAAGATGTTCCTATCACTTGCAAGTGGGTGTACAAAGTAAAGAACAAGTCAGATATGTCAGTAGAACGATACAAAGCTTGTCTTGTTGCAAGAGGTTTTCAGTAGGCTTATGGTCAAGATTGTGATGAGACTTTTTTGCTCCAGTTGCTCATATGATCACAATTCGTACCCTTATTGCAGTTGCAGTGGTACGCACATGGACTATATCTCATATGGATGTCAGGATTACTTTTCTTCATGGTGATCTACATGAGGAGGTCTATATGCAGCCACACCCTGGTGTTGAGGCTCCTATAAGCTATGTTTGTCTCTATATGGTCTTAAGAAGACTCCTCGTGCTTGGTTCGAGCATTTCAGTTCTGTGATTCAAGCTGCTGGTTTCACTCCGAGTGAGCATGACCCTGCCTTGTTTATTCATACTTCTCAGCGGGGTTGTACTTTGCTTCTGCTGTATGTGGATGATATGCTGATCACAGGAGATGACATGGACTACGTGGCTTTTGTCAAGAAGAAATTGAGTGAACAATTTATGATGTCCGATTTGGGACCATTAAGCTATTTTCTAGGGATTGAGGTTCATTCTGATGGTGGTGGCTATTATCTCTCTCAGCACCGTTATGTTCAGGATCTGCTTGCTCGCACTAGGATGACTGATACTCGTATTGCTACCACACCCATGGAGCTTCACTTACAGCTTCGACTTACAGACGGTGTACCCATGACAGATCCTTCCCGCTATCGTTAGCTCATTGGGAACCATGTCTATCTCACTGTCACCAGGCCAGACATTGTTCATGCTATTCATGTGCTTAGCCAGCTTGTCAATGCTCCCACCTGAGTTTACTATGGTCATGTTCTTCGTGTGCTGAGATACTTGAGAAGAACTGTGTCTAGACGTCTGTTCTATGCCAGTTCGAGTCAGCTCCAGCTCCACGCTTACTTTGACTTCACTTGGGTGAGTGATCCTGCAGATCGTCGATCTATCATTGGCTACTGTATCTCTCTTGGTACTTCGCTTATTGCCTGAAAGTCCAAGAAGCAGACTGTGGTGTCACACTCTAGTGCAGAGGCTGAGCTTCGAGCTCTTGCCGCTGCCACCTTAGAGATCATTTGGCTTCAACGGCTCTTGATTGATCTCGGTGTCCATTGTAATAATCCTATACCTCTCTTTTGTGACAATACATTGTCATTCAGATTGCCAGTGATCCAGTCAAGTATGAGCTGATAAAGCACATTTGTGTTGATGCATCCTTCACACGATCTCATTGTCAGCAGTCGACCATCGTCCTCAAGTATATTCCCTCGAGCTTTCAGTTGCAGATTTCTTCACTAAAGTTCAGATCGAGAACATCATTGACTTCATTTACTCAAACTCAGTGCATCAGATCCTACTGATCCACCTTGAGTTTGAAGAGAGAGTGTTAAGAGTGTTGTACATTCTCTCTATTCTCTCCCTCTCTTAGCCCATGAGGCCCATGTAGCCTATATGGCTCATGTAACAATGTCTATATATACCTATCAATAAATGAATAAGCTTCATAGTTGTGAATAGCAAAATCACTCTCCCCAAATTCTAACAATATTCATCTCTTGTAATCCAGGTGGTCTACTGCTGAGCTTGCTGGCGACTTCGTCTTTATTACTTGACAGAAATCTCCGGCTTATAAATGAGGGGTTTTCTATAGGTTTCACATCGGTTTTGATTATTGTGAGTGCATCTCAAGCATATTCTTCATTATGATTTGATATCACGAAAAAGAATAGTTGTTGAATTGCAGAAAAAGAATAGTTGTTGAATTGCAGTTTTTATGCCGACTTCATCAGCTATTTTGTCTAATGTTGGCCTTTTAGATGTGGTGGTGCTGAATCAGATTTAGGTAACTGAATCTAAAATTCTAAATGAAATTAAACTTGCTCAACTGACTGTAGGGATTTCAAATGATTTTGCAGTTCTACAATCCTAATGATGTCATTTTGTATGTTGTTTTGTTAGTTTTTCTGCCTTTTGGGCCTTCTAAAAAATCCATTTTAAAATAGGACTTCTCATGCTCCTTCTCTTGCTTAAATATCAAAATAATAATATTTGAATGGACACGGTTTATTCTAGCAAATGACCACAATTTTGTAGTTTCCATCAGCGAATTATCGAATTTCCATCCTCTAGCAAACGGAACACATTTGCGGTGTCCTAGAGACAATTTTCCCATTCCAAAATGGGGTATAGCTGTTAAAGCCATATAGTCCGTTACAGTTCCAAGGAGTTGCATAAGTTTAAGATTATTTAGGCATTACGCTCGGTCAAGCTAAGCCCCTCCTAGCATCCCTACAGTCCACACACCCATCACCAAAGCTGCAGCATTAAGATCTATATTGTGGAGATTACAAGTGATTTGATTGATATAATATCATGTTTGGTTCTAGCAAATAAATTTCTGAAAACACTATTTAGATCTGAGACTGCTTTTCGTTTCCTTTCGGAAGATTCCAGGCATATGAATCTATAGGAAAAGTCTGATATGACTCCTTTGTAACAGGGAAATAGTAGCTGCTCCAACCTTGTGATGTGATAGCATAACTTCTGTTTTGAAATGTAAAGAACATCATTAATAATCACTTGTCAATAGTCCTGACTCCTGAGAAAAATCAGCCTGGTACAAGCCCAGATATGGGACCAGTTCAGGCTTGGCATATGAAGCCAGATACGAGATGATAAACCAGGTTGGTCCAACCCGTTGCCGACCCGAAAAATGACTAAGGGCCTATGGCCTCACCGGTACAGTCAGCCCTACAAGGCTATTGGGCTGGGTCTGGACCTTAGGCTTGGCAGCCCGAAGGGAACTTAGCCGATGCCGACCTGGCCGGACTTTTGCTCAGGTCTACTTGTCAGGACAGAGAGAGTAGTGGTTAATCCAATCGTTTGCAGAATGATTTTGTTAATCGGAAAAGACTGTATTCAAGTATCAGTATGTTAAGACTGCAACTTGGGTGTATTAGTGTATTTGTACTTTCAGAGGAGTCATGGGTGATTTTGAGAGAGAAAAATCTGACATTAAGTTTAGCATATCGTTTTAAGTTGTTCCATAATACAGAGCCCAGCATCCTGCCATCATGCAAAATTTCTGAAACTGTCTTTTTTTTTTAGGATTAAGTACATTGTTTGTCCCTCAATTTTTACCTTAGTTTAATTTTCGTTCCTGAATTGTAATATCGGATAAAACGTGTCCTCCAAGTATCAATACCGTGCAAAACCGTCATTTATTCCTTTTGAGAGTGGTTTTGTGCCACGTGTCAGTACCGCGAGCAAACCACATGGGTCAAACACTAGTCAAAACCGCTATAAAACAGACGAAGGGGTATCTTTTATGCGGTATTGATAGTTCGAGGACGCGTTTTACCTGATATTACAATTCGGAATGAAAATTAAATTAGGACAAGAGTTGAGGGACAAACAATGTACTTAATCCTTTTTTTAAAAAAATAGTGGACTTCTGATTATCAATCGCTACATTAGATGTAGCTTTGTTCTACTTTCATTTACTTATGGACGTTAAGGCATAAATTTGGCTTTGATTAAATGTGGTAACTACATCATTCACATATACTTAGGATAATGAAATTCTATGAAAATGATCATTCAGGTAGGCTCAATTATTGAACTGAGAAGGTCCTATCAAGCGTATAATGTGATGCCAGCACTAAGTAAAGTTATGTAAGCACATATGGTGGTGATGATGGTGTCATCCACAAGGTACTTTTTTTTTACTTTGCTGCTAATCTTTATCAGTATTTGAAGCTAAACTTATTTTCCGCTATTTGCTCTTCTAGAAGAGCATCATTTGGAAAATTTTCAAAGGTTGTAGACTTACAGCTTTAGGAGTTGCTACCTTTGGCCCTTGATTGTTGTCAACAGCTTGCAGTACAGACGAGAAGTTTTATAACTCACAAGCTTGTCGGGTCTGGATTGGTTTTGCGCCGGTCTTCAATAACATAACTGAACTAAGGAACCAATGAGGATATCCAGCTGTTCTTAGTACAGCTGCGCTATTGTGCCTAATGGTTGATGGCTTGATGCCATGTGAACGAAAATTTGGATACCAGGTTCATCCTGTTGTATAAATTTTTGGCGGATCACATTGCTAAACTGCGAACTGAAAGTTGGATTTGTAGTTGCCTCGCGGTAAATATGATTGGAGCAGGCGAAATGAACGACCTCTGAAAAGGGCCAACACAAATTGTTGGATTTTTTGGGGGTATCAAATTGTTGGATTTGTAGTTGATTGTTCGAACGTACGTTCGAGTCTGACGAAGATGACCCGGACTTCTATACGAAGCGACGTAATGAAGATCATTTTGTTTTC
Organism: Ampelocalamus luodianensis; assembly: GCA_036346255.1. Classification (NCBI taxonomy): domain Eukaryota; kingdom Viridiplantae; phylum Streptophyta; class Magnoliopsida; order Poales; family Poaceae; genus Ampelocalamus; species Ampelocalamus luodianensis. The sequence goes on from CM070625.1 coordinate 28,552,103, forward strand.
TTTGTGTAAAACCAGAAGTCCTTGTAGGCGTATCCTTTGTTACTTTGATTGGAGGAAATTTGCTTATTATATCTGGGTATGTAGGAGATGTTTTATGGCTAGAACAATATCGCAGAACTTCTTTTCCGGGCTTACTATTCATCCTTATGAGTTAAAATTCATATTTTTCATTTGCAAAGATGCAAAGGAGTTTGGATCTTAGGCAAGAGCTATCCTAGCCTTGCCTGGCAAGGTTTGGTGTTTGGTAACCTCCCTAAAATCTAGCTTTGCCAAGTTAGTTTGCCCAACCGAGCAAGAAAATGCTTGCTAACGAGGGAGAGCGAAAACGGCTCTCCGACGACGGCAAGCTCAGCTTTCTGCGCTGCTAACAGACGAGATCGCTTCTCTAGTAACAAACACCAATTATGCTTTACAGAGATTAAAAACACCTGTCACAACTGATGTCTGTCTTTCTTCCGTTTGACCATCGCATTCGTTCCCGCGTCCGGCTGCCCTTCAAACTAACATGCCCGCCCGTCGTTCGAAGGCTCCGTTGCTGTTCGATCGTTGATTGCCCTCCGATTGCTCGTTCTCTGATAGGAAGCTGAGTGTCAGTTATACGTTTTCAAAGCAATTGAAGCAAATGCATGGCCTTGCCAATGTGGGCATAGCGGCTCAAATGGGCTAACTCTTCCTTGCCAGGCTAGGCAAGCTAAGTTTAGCAACCAAACGTACGTACCTGTACCCAACATATTGAGCATTCAATAAGAATAAATACGACATACATGAAATCGCTGACAGCTCACTGTAAAGTCTCAAACTCATAACCTGTTTAGATGCCTACGAGATCATTTAGGACTTGTTTGGATAGAGATGAGATTATAACCAATCCTTTCGGATTGAAAGAGATTTTAGTTCAAATTCCGAATCAATCCGAAGGTATTGAGTCGGATCACAATGTATCTAAACAAGTCTTTAGAGTCTGTTTAGATATGAAGGGATTAGAACCAATCCCTTCAGATTGAAAGAAATTTTAGTTTAAATTCACAGTCAATCCAAAAGGATTGAATCGAATCACAGTGTATGCACGCACGTCCTTAACATTTGTGCATAAGGGTGGGGAACAAACATTCTCCAATTTGACACATATTTTAGGTATTGATTACGATTTAGACAGTTATTGCTCAGCTCTTTCGTGACAATTTCAGCACTACAAATGTTTTGCGAGTAGATTGTAGATTAGACAGTAGCACTCTGTGGTGTGTGTCGTGTCCAGAAGAACCAGAACGCCTGTCAATAGTCAATTGTTCAAATAGCCCCTGCACCCCTCCTATTCCGATCCGCTAACAATGTATCACCAATGACAGCGACGAAAGGTTAATCCGTCACTAGTCGCCGTTGCCATCCATCCACAGTCCGCGCCACCACCACCGCCGCGCGATCCTGGAAAAAAAAAAACGCCCCCCGAAACACGCGAAAACAGCCGTAAAACCGCCGCGAAAAGTCAATCCGAGTCCTCCCCGTCCTCTCCCACCCCCGCGTCAATCCCACCGTACGCACGAACGCACGCGCTCTTCCACTGCGACACGCCTAATCAAACCTCCTCTTCCTCCTCCTCCCTCCTCCCCACGCGTCAAATCCACCGCGCGAACCCGCCTCGCCTTCTCACCTGCCCCACCTCCCCGGCTCCCCGCGCAGCGCGGTGCCGTTGAGCAGGAGGCCATGGGTGCCTCCTCCAGCCGCCGCCGCAGCGACGACTACTACGCGCGCCCGCCCCCGCCCCACCACTACTCCTATCCGCCGCCTCCCCCTCCGCCACCGCACCACCACCACCACCCGCCGCCTCCCCCGCCGCCGCACCACCACCCCCACCGGCCTCCCCCGCCGCCCCCACACAACGCGTCCTCCTCCTCCGCGTACTACCACCACCACCACCACCACGCCGCCCCCGCACGCCTACCATGGCCCGTGGCACCCCGCGCCCCAGCCGCCTCAGCCGCAGCTGCCCGCGCTGACGGGCCCCCCGCCCGAGTTCGTGGAGCACCAGCAGGCGCGGAAGGTGAAGAACGACGTCAACCTGCGCAAGGACACGATCCGGCTCGTGCCCGACGCCGCCGACCCTGGCCGCCTCCTCGTTACCTTCACCTTCGACGCCGTCACCGACGGCAGGTTAGGCTGAGTTGGTGTTAGATTTGTTTGGCTAGTCTGAATTGTGTTGCTACTGCTTACTGGCAGTTGAGCTGTAGGGTTTCGCTCATTGAGGGGGAACTAGAGATTAGAGTTTTAGGACAAGCCCTTCTTCAGATTTGGATACTATAAATTGGGGCTATGTGAAGTTGGAACTATGTTTTGATTTAGCAAATTCTAGGTATCCAAGCAGCTGCTTACTCTTTACAATTGGGGGATAATTTTTCAATCTCATAAATCAGTAAGTTGTCGCTCACCTTCGTAATAAATCTGAACCGGAGGGAAGAGGAGGAGGAGAAGAAGAGCTAAGCATTGCTCTAGTATATGCTAAATCTGAAGCAAAACCCTATAATGGGAGGAGTTATTTAAAACTTAAAAGCCATGGCAAGAAGTTAAATGTTCTATCGAAGTGTTTGTAAAAATATAAATCACATGCAATTGTAACACTACGAATGACTTAACATTATATGCTCAATCCCAGTAACTCCTGCAATACCTCGTTCATGTTATTTCAACATTTTTCTTTTTGAACTACTGCAGCATGGGTGGAACATTTTACAGTAGTTAAAATGAAGCGTTGACTAGTTATTAAAAAAAACATTTAGTAGGAAAAGTTCTGGGCTTGTTTTGATCTTCGACCAGGTTGAGTGGTTAATTTCCATCTACCATCCTTATTGTTTAGGGGCCATAGTTGAACTTATCCTTGTCTTTTGTCCTTATTGTTTAGGGGCCATAGTTGAACTTATCCTTGTCTTTTGCAGTGTAACTATATATTACTTTGCCAAGGAAGGAAAAGACTGTAGTTTTTCTTCAGTATATCCTGAATTACAGAAACCAACAAAGATACCCTTCCAGAAAGGGTTGGCTCAAAAGTTTGTCCAGCCCTCTGGGTCTGGTGTTGATTTGGGATTCTTTTCTCTGGATGAGCTTTCAAATCCTTCAGGGGAAGTATTCCCACTGGTAGTTTATGCAGAAGCTTGTCCATCTACGGAGGAAGGTGATCAGCCTGTAAACTCCACTCGGGCACAAATTACTCTTGCTGTTATAGAGAAGCATAACAATGACCTTCAAGTCAAAGTTGTCAAACAAATTTTGTGGATTGGTGGAGTGCGATATGAGCTACAAGAAATTTTTGGGATTGTCAACTCCACGGAAGCTGATGTTCCTGATGCTGATGATGATATGGGTAAAGAATGTGTCATCTGCTTGACAGAGCCAAGGGACACTGCTGTTTTTCCCTGCAGGCATTTGGTAAGTACATGATTCGCTGTAGCCTGTAGTTATACTTTTGCTTTGCCAGATCTAACTTTAATTACCTTAAAAGTTGTTGTCTGATTGGTCCTATCTTGTCCAGTGTATGTGCAGTGAATGTGCAAAAGCTCTAAGGTTTCAGTCAAATAAATGCCCCATATGCAGACAGCCTGTTGAGAAACTAATGGAGATCAAAGTTAGAAGCCTTGAGCCATAAAGAAGACTTTGCTGGTATGGTTGTTACTGCATTCTATTGTTTTTTGTCTATAATCCTTTAAAATAACATTAGTCTCCAAAGTGTATAGTTATGTTGATGGTTGTGTTCTGGTAATGAATTATTAACGTCATCATTTGACACTTGAACTATGTGTTGATTTTTCTGGTAGTTCTCTAGGCATAGCTAGAATATGATTTCTGAAACCAAACCTGGACACAGTTTTACACCTTGCCTTTTATTAAGCTAATTTTAACACTGTATCTTTTTCTGTGGTGTCAACTTTATAGCTTGCTTGACACACTAGACTCACACTGTCCTTTTAAATTTCATCATTTCATGGCCATCCTTTGTGTCCTTCACATTTTTTACTTGGATCTCGCTGAACTGCTAAGTGTGTTGAAGTTCGTGTCCAATCTATCCAGTAGCATACCCTACTAGCTCCATGAGGGCTTAGCACATAGGACAAAGCATAGCTACCACCAGATTCACTATAACCCCCTGCATACCACATACCAGATTCCTTGACCTGGGTACAATTCATGGTATGCAGTACGCCATCGTTGTGAAATTTGGGGGAAAAAGTGGCATACCGCGAGCCAGGCGTACCATGTTCCAGGTAACTATGGAGTAGAGGCATTGCTACTCTGCTTAGGGTCAGCTGACTCAGCTCCCCTGCTGAGGTTAGTGGGGTGAAAAATGTGTGAAGCTCACTAGCAGTTCTGAACCCAGCTTAAATGCTTCAAGGTCCTTTATATATACTTGATGCACCAGTAGACTTATTTTGTACTGAACTTCAAAAGTTTTTACCACCTAGTGGATGATGATATGCAGTAAGTGGATTCAGATGTCATCGGTGTTATACATTCCCGATTGTGGAAAACCGTTATTACTTAATTTAAAAATGTGAATAAATTAGGTGGAATGCTTTATGTGTGAATTTAAAGACCCAAGGTTGCTCCATTAGTCTAAATGCTGATATGGTCGGAGCTATGGATTTAGAGAATGTTTTCCAGAGTGGGGAGAAATGCATGAAAGATATAAGCCACTCAAAGTTGTAGTTCGACCTGCCATACCAGTTTACACCAGATTACGTTAGTCTGTAATAACTAATAAGGTTTTGCCCACTTCTTTGTTAAGTACAGTGTTCATTCGCTGACAATTGACTGTTTTTGTTTCCTTTGATTTGGTTCTTTTTGTGTTGGATCCTTCGGTGGATCTGAACTCTGAAGTATATACTGGGAGCAGTGAGTCTTTTACTATGTCAGTTACCAGAGTCAGAAGGGCAGCCACAATAAATATTGATCAAAGAATATAAATGTGATTAGTAAATCTTGATCAAAGAATATTACTCGCATATGTGAATAGTAGTTCAGTACCATCGACGTTATGGTGCCATTTATACATTCCCTACTCGGCACGCCGCAAGTTGTACATGGAAAAAACAAAATTATCTTACTATAGCTCACATAATGCAGAAACTGAGTAAATATGAAGCATGCAAAAAAATTTATTCCTATTTGTTGTTTGTTGCTGCTTGCCAGTTTGCTCTACATGTTGAGGATCTGTGAATAATGAGCTGAAATGGTGTATGGGAAGCTTCATCAGCTCCTGATGTTTCTTTTTGTTTCCGATAAACGGGCGAAGGGGCCTGCTGCCTTTGTCTTTGCAATGTGAACTACGAAGTAATTTGTTGTGGTGTATAACATGTAAATAGTACAATCCATGTCCACAGACCAGAGTGTACAGGTTCTAAGCTATGAGGTTGGGCATGCAAACGCATAAGCAGTCAAGCACTGCTTAGGTTGGGTGTATCCGTTTATATATCCGTTATCCTGGATACGCTCAGTTCCTTACTTCCATTGTATTGCGATTTGGAACAAAGCATTCAAAAATATATATCATCTATTCTTACATCGCGTACTTGTGCAACTATTCTGTTTTTTAAATTTTGTTTTCAGTAGTTGTACTAGTACAAAAGTTCAGGATAAGCATCCCACCTTTTCCAAAGAAAACCTTGGAAAGAACATAATTGCATGGAGGTCGTTGGAATTCTCTAGATTAAAGACACATGACGAAGTATGGATGAACAACAGCGGATGTCAACGTGTATTTCCCCCCTATTTTGGCTATTTTTTAATTCTATTTCCAAAATTGGCCCTCCTAGAGAATTAATTCTGCGAATAACCTCTTTTTTTTAGCGCTAACACGGATGATGCTGAGTTAACGTCTTAGCGCCAGCCCTCTTGACGTTGAGCAAAGCGCCAGCTCACTTGCCCTACTGGCAGGTGTTCGACATGGACGACGCAGGTGAGGTGGCATTTTGCTCAGCGCCAATAGGGCTGACGGCTGACGTTGAGACGTTAAAACCCAGTGTCATTTGTGTTGGTGCTGAGCAAAGGGGTCATTCCCTGGAATTAGTTTCTCGGAGAGGCTATTTTTGGAAAAAGGACCAAAATAGGAAGAAAAAAATATACTGTCAACGCTGCGCAGCTTCGCCGGAGCTAAATCGTGGTGTGGACTGTGGAGCATATATCCTCCTTGCCCAGCAACAAGGGCCTCCTTTGCTCTTATGGATTGCTTGCTCGGAACCGGAGGTTGAAGGAGGGGGTTGATCTTGGCTAGCTCTAGATCATCCACTGTCGACGCAACCTCGCTGGAGATCCGCAATTAGTGTTTCACGGCGATGAGGACTCTTGATTTGGGCGGCTCCGATCTTCGTAAATTTACGTTGTGATGTGCAAGAAGGGGCATACAAAAGTTCGCATAAGAACTTACAGCTTCTATGCGACAGCACAACAGTGGCAGAGACCAAGCATATTTGAAGAAATTGAAAAGGAAATTCTGAACACGTCTTCAGCCTAAAATGTAGGACTGAACCATAAACGATATAATGTTTTGGTATGCAAATTTCTTTGGTTTGCCTATCCATTATATAATTAAAAAACGACTTTTGGACAACTAGATCTACCGCATGCTTGGCACATAACCCCCTTCACCTCTTCTCCCACTCAGTCGTTCCGGCTTGGAAGCATGGACACGACTTGGACACGTATTTTGCCGGAAATTACAGCTATGAAAAAAAAACAAAATTAAAATCAAACACGTATCGAACACATATAGGACACGTATCGGACACTTGGGCTCATTCAATTCGGCCCAAAACGGTAGCCACCCATTCCCCATAACAAGTTAACCTAGCCCCGAGCTGCCTGCAGATTTCCCCTTTGATGTCGCCTGCAGCCCCGAGCCTCCGACAGCGCCCACACGCCCCCTACTGCGTCGCCAAATCCGGCGGCGATCGACGGCGACCCTCTCCCTCCCGACGCCGCCCCTTCCGTGCTCCTGATGTCGCTCTACTTCTCCCCTTCAACGCCGCCTGCAGCCCCAATGCTGCTCTGCTTCTCCCTACTTCGTCGCTAGCTCCGGCCGCCCCCTACTTCATCGCCCGCTTCGATTCCCCTTCTCCCTGTCGCCTGCTTTGTCGCCAGCTCTGGTTGCCCCTTGCTACATCGCCAGCCCCGATTCCGGCGCCCCCATCGCCGATTTGGACTTGCTTCGATGAGTTGTTTGTTCTCCTCTTGAAGATACGCTGCTATTGTTGATGTCATGATGCTGCTTGTGCATATTGCATAGTATCAGTATGTCATGCATTAGTATTTCGCCTTCATCAGTATGTCATGCCGCTGCTAGTGTAACTAGTTGAGGATACGCTGCTATTGTTGAAGTGTAAAGCCACTTCTTGTGCATAGTATCAGACTATTAGTATGTCATGCATCAGTATTTGGCCACTCATGTTGTCATGGTAACTAGTTTTACACTTTTGCTTGACCATGATTAAGACTTAGGAGATGGAACAGTCTGGTTCAATTGTTGAGCAGCAAAACCTGAAGACTTCGTTGTGGAATCATGTCAAGTGCCTAGAGTCATGAAGAACTGAAGAGGCCAGGAGCCGAGGATCATCTTTGATATGCATATTCCTAATTTACACTTTCTGTTTGATAAACACGTAGAAAAACATTAAATAACACACACACACACACACACACACACATATATATATATAGTCGTGTCCCCGTGTCTGATATGTGGTGTCTGTGTGCATCCTACTTCCCACTGCCACTGCGCTTATCGCACCCTTCATGGTTCACTGCCTGGTCGAAGTCGCCCCAGCATCGGCAAGGCCTAACGGCATGGCTTCGTCACTGCAAACCTAACTCAACATCTCTACATACTTGTTTGTTGTCGATCTCTCCATTGCCAACTACCACCTTCCTCACCTTGTGGAGTGCCGGAAAATAATCCTATGAGATTTGGATCCTATGCATGTGATGTTGAACCCTTCTCACCTCCCTCTGCTGCTATTGGAGCCGTGACCACTCCCATCAGGGCATCACCATTGATCAACGGAGCACAAATCTCAGCATCAATCCAACAGTAAAAAATTCAAGCGATTGTCCCAAACATTTTAGTAGACCGAGATTTAACCATTATGAATTTTTGTAATATCCATCGCCTTCAAGCCCACGTGTTAGTCAACTTCCCAAAATTCTCCCAAAAGCAACACTCTATTCATAGGCATGGCAAAACACTCCAAAATTCAAAAGCTGTCGATTGCCGAAGTGCCGCGGTAAGCAAGGATGCTCGGAATGCTAGTAACAAAACTCTCACAAACAAAAAATGGTTTTGCTATTGCATAGTCACCTGAAAAAATGTTAAGTTTCAGTCGATTTTCTAACCCTTTGACCTGCTTTGTGATATGTGTTGTTACCTCATGAGTTAACAGGCTCGCCATGCTTTTATTAGGGGTACAGTTTTGTGTGTTAGACCCGCTAATTCTTGAACCCGTTAGGACATATATTACTTGGCTTTCTCTGAGCGGAACGAACAAAGAGAAGAGAGAGGGAGCGGGTGGAGAGGTTAGTTCGCAGGTGGAGAGGCAACTCTGTCGGTGACCGGCGGTTTCCGACGAAGTCAAGAGGTGTTTGTGGTGACGAGGTTCCGCCGAGTTGTCGTGTTCGAGGCTGCTTCTGCTTCATCCGATTTGAGGTTGGTGTTCTCAATTCTTTTTCCCTAGGAGTTGATGATTGTGTGCACGCATGGTGTTTTAGTGTTTTGATGTCTATTGGTTGTTATATTTGAGTGTTTCATAGCTTAATCTGATCTAATTTTGAGTTTGATTTGTGGGGTTAGACCTAGTTCAAATTTTGTGAGTGCTTTGAGCATGTGGTTTTGTGTGATCTCGATTTGAAATTATGCTTGTTTATGGCTGGTTAGATCTTTGTAGTTAATTTTTTGGGTTTGATTGGGTTCTAAAATCATGCAGTTGTGCCTCTCTGAACCGTGGATTTGTTTGCCTCTGAACCATCTGCTGTAATAGACTTATATCCGATTTATTGATTTCATTCCACGAGTAGACACTGCAAGATCTACATGCATTTATAGATCGATTCCTGATCATCTTGCTATATACTATCAATCTGTACTCTAGTGGCGGAGTGTTGGTGATATGACCTAGATGCAATCATAGAGATGATTGTATCACTTCTATGTTTATGATTTATTGAATAAATGTTATTCTGTTCCTTGAATGAATCGTTAGTTCTAAAGATCAACGAGTATGTGACTTGTTGGTGAAACTCTTTTGACTTATATGATGTTGTTCTAAAAGTATCCCTGGTCGAATGTCACTGGTCGGAACACCAGTGACTCTACGATCAACACATGTATTGATTGACGACCATGTTTCCCCGGTCATGGATATAGGGATATCGGATCAATAATGTGGACACATGTTAGAGAACATGGGGTTGGATTGACCCACCTTGAGACACTATTGAGATTGTTATGATTCTATGTGTCATTAGTTGGTCTCAAGTAATGATGATGTATAATCCTTAGACCTGAGATCAGCATGGTTCCCTACATGTGTAATAGCACTCTTAGGGGTTACCAAACGCTACTCGTAACTGGGTAGTTATAAAGGTAGCTTTCGGGTATGCTATGAAACATGCGGAGGGATGTGACTGGTCGAATATGGAATTTGCCCATCCTAACATAATGGGAGAGATGTCTCTGGGCCCCTCGAAGTGGTCGGATAAAGAAAGTGCATGGCCACACCACTAGTGGTCAAAGGGTTCGACCACGTAAGGTTATTCGACAACTCGATCGAGAAGGTATTGAACAGTCCATGGATGACACATATCTCACCTGGAGTTCAACCAGATATCGTGAGGCAAATGGAGAATACTAGAGTAGGTCGCTTAGTTCAATCAGGTCCAGACAAGTTGTATGGAAATACGAGCTGGTCGTAGACTGGTCGAACGAAATCACAGAGTGGTCGAAACCTGGTCATAAGGAGTTACGATCTGGTCGTGACCGAGTGCAAACTGGTCATATAGAGATAGGACCTAGTCGTAAGTGATGAGGACCTAGTCGTAAATCATATTGCATTAAGGTTCGTCCGATATAATTTGTGTGTATTCGGGAATCGTTATGTCCTGCTAGGTACCGCTATGACTCGTGGTCGGAAAGGGTTTTCGAGTCACAACCGATTACACATAAACCTAACGGGTCACACACTTAATGGGTTGGAACAAACTAGTACGAATACGATTTGTCAAACGTGTTCGGATAGGATCCGACACGGGACGCTATATAAGGAGATGCTTGAGGCTATCGTAAGATGGAGAGAGAGACGTGAGTTGTTTCCACCGAAACCCTAGCCGCCAACTTCTTGAGAGAGCCTTCCCATGCGACTTGATGCTAGCACACCGCGCGTACGGTTGTTCCTTTTCTAGACGTGTGGATACCGTAGAGGCATTACTGTGGTCGTTGTTGGGCTAAGGACGATCCGTAATCTTCACAAGGAACTGCAGAGATTGCTAGAAGAGACGATCGACTACGAGGATGTTGGACGATCATCTACGATCACTACATCGGCGTTCTTCGTCGGACTAGGCTGCTCCGACTCTACTTCCGCTGCACTGCGCGTCTGGTGGTAATGATCTATGATCATCTAACTTGCTTGACATCTTGGTTTACATGGTAGAAATTTTGAATTGTTGCTAGCGTAGCCTACCTGTATCCCTACACGGAGCTTGGGCAAAATCTCAAGGGGGCCAAGTCCAAAGACTAATGTAAATGCATAACTATTCAAGTGCTTAAGACATGGTAGAATTTGTAGCCTTTAAAGAATGATCTTTAAGGCTATAAACGAGCTGAGCCGGCTCGAGCCAAGCTCGCCTAGGCTCAGTTTGAACTGTGGCTCGGCTTTGCTCATTTTGAAAACGAGCTAGGAACTACGCTCGGCTCGGCTCGAAAGGAAGCTCGAGTCGGCTTGCGAGCTCTCCCGAGCCAAGAACCACCCAACCCAAGAAGACTTTGATTCTTAGCAGTCAGCAGCAGCAACAATGATATGTTTTGTTCATTCCACATTCATCTAGGAGACATCCAAAGTCTCCAGCATATCAACATGTAGAACTTGCATTGTAGTCAGCACATGACACTAGAATGAATTGCAAAATTAACTCGCAAAATCCAGACCAAACAACATCAAAATCACCAAGAAATCGATACATGCAATTCGCATACTAATCAGAACATGGTAGTCAGCAACACAGTCATTAGAGGTCATTCCGGTCTAATCACAAATTCACAAGCAACCTCACTGCCAGAACAATTCACCACAGAATAAAAATCCAAAATCATCTAGAAATGGAATCCAATCAGCACAGGACAGAACAAAATCATATCAAGGCGCTCCATTAGCGATCCATGGGATGGGAGTCGCGCGAAGGAGTGGGGGAGCACGGTTGCACGGGGCGAGGTGGAGCACGGGGCGACGACGCGAACGCACAGGGGAAGCACGAGGGGAGCGGCACAGTAGACGGGGGAAGCACGGGGCGCCAGCGGGGTGGACCGTCCACTGTGGACGGGCGACGGCGTGAAGGACGGGGAGGAAAGGGATCGACTGCTAGGGGGGTATTCCCTAGGAGTGGCAATACAGGGAGCTCGTGCGGCCAGGGGGAGGGAGGACGGGGGAGCATGCGCCACACGGTCAGGGGGAGGATGGGGCACGGCGGAACGGTGGACTAGGCGGGAGCCGGGAGAGGAAGGGGAATTGGGAATTTGGGATCAGAACGGTCGAACGGGAGGAGGAAGGGGATTTCACGTGGGGTTAGGGTTAGGGAGGGTTTAGTGGGCTGGGCTGGGCTAGGGACGTGGCCGCGTGGTGTGGGTTGGCTGCTTGGCTCGTTTGGTTCGCGAGCGGCTTGAGCTCGGCTCGAATTTTCCCCGAGCTGGACGTTGGGCTTGGCTTAGCTCGACTCCAAAATTCACGAGCTCATTCCGAGCCGGGCCGGCTCGCGAGCCATGAGCTTTTTTTCAGCCGTAATGATCTTGTCCACATTTAGGTTACAACTTACAACATACATTTTAAGCGAGATATATGTATAAATTACTCTAAATAAAAAGAAAATATACCAAAATACAAGTTTACAATAAAGCTGATTACTATAGATCTTGTATTATAATTTGCACAAAATAATTTATTAATTGAGTGCAAAATCCATGACTTGATAACAAATTTCCCCAATTAAGATTAAAGACATGGGGTGAAGAAGGGCTCGAACACCACACACCAGGATCTAGCTTCGTGTAGTTGCAAATGTGTCATGCTTCGCATGTTCGCCGTCGGAATCCCGCAAGCCACCGCGACGGCATGACTAGTCATCTTTTCGCTTGGCACTTCATAACTGGCTACCGCACAAGTCAGACGCAACGAGCATGGATCAACAAGAGTTGGTGATTGGAGAAGAACATTAGAACAAGCAGCAAACCAGGAAGCCGACACCCAAAGTAAACCTAAATGGATTTGGGCATTTGGCTACATTAGTGAAGAGCAAGGCTAAGGATTGGGGATTCACGATTGGCATCCTGTTGTCATGGGCTAATGGCCTCATGAGAGGGCCGAGCTCAATGGGCTTTGGGAGGTGCAGGGGTGGCCATCTAATGGATTGGGTGGTATATGGGCCAAATTCCTACTACATGATCAAAGTTAATCTAAAAACATTTTGGGCTAGGAGGCCACAGCCCACGTTGGCCCCAACTATGTTGGCCCGTGCTGTACTATACTCTAGTCCCACTCACACATGGCCATCATATCATTGCATGTCTGCTTCCACTTGATCAGCACACACAATAGCACTATAGGCTTGCATACTGGGTTTTCTGTATCTATACATGTTAACACTTGGTTAGCACACTCCATTACAGCTGAAAAAGGTGCATATCTGCATTTGATGTACAAATTTGTTAGGATGTGATATAATTGCATGACAATTATATTATTATTGTAGTGTTGATCGATGTGCAATTTTCTAACATTAGGTGTGCAATTTTTACGAAGTTTTGTCACTTTGTGTAAGTCAAAACATACTTGATTGTCAGTTTGCTTTTGTGCTTTATCAGATAAAGGGTTACTGACAATCGAGCTTTTTTCTTCTTTTTATGTGGTATGCAAGATGACTTGGTTCTACGACCTTGTTTCTCACATGCAAATCAACATTGTATTGCTCAGTTAAGAGTTAGGTAATTTTTCATTGTCAGTCTTAATGTATATGAAAATTAATGCTTTTTTTTGTAGTATAGTTTGAAATGTTTATTGTCAGTTTGCTTTATGAAGTTTTGTAGTATAGTTTGAAATGTTTATGTATATCAGTTCCTTTTGAAATTTGCAGTTTAGTTTCTACTTTTTTTTTACTAATGTCCAACAATGTGAATTTTTATGCAATGATCATATTACAACCCATTTTTATTGTCATGGTCAATAATCATGTCAGTGTATGAGTTGCATACCATTATAACTAAACTTTCAGTATGGTTTAGCACATTGTCATTGCAATATCCATTTTGGAAGTTTATAATATGATCATTGTAATATTAGTCAATCCGGGTGAAAAACCTAGGTCCCATTTTAGTGTTTTAGTAATTAACGACAATCATATTTATTGGACTAACATGTTAGTAATTGAGAGGTTTAGTACCGGACTTGAAAAAGAGCATAAAAGGCACACAATGAATGGACATCAAGATGATCTTGCTCAAGGCAAAGGTAAATAGTTGGCTAAGGACATTTTTATAGTTTTATCGGACTAGGTGTTTGGTGGATTAAAAGATCCGATTTCTTGTGTAGGTGGTCGTACTATTAAGAGAGATTCTCTGCTAGTAATTTGATAGCAAAGTGTGCCACATTCATCAAACTTAGATGGATGCTCTATTTGATCTCACCATTTGATATCTTGTTCATGTCTTTCTTTGACATGAACTTCTAGCCGGGCTGACTGCAAGCAAGAGTCCGGTCTGATGGGTGCGTGGCCTAACCGCACCGGTCAACGTTTCAGTAGGTTTTCCTGCTGCCTCTGCGTGTCATGGTCTGACCGCAGTTGTTGGTCCTGTTTGATCGACCTACGGTCTGACCAGAGCAGTCAATGTTTTCCAGTACCATTTCTAAGAGCAAATTTTGTGAAATTTTGATCGACGGACTAACCACTGTTCCTTGAGCGGTCTGATCAGACCCCCGGTTTGACCGCACCGTCAAACTTATCTAGAGCCCTTTTTGTCTGGATGTTGCTACTGCCATTTTTCTCACTGGACTGGCCGCAACCCTTGGCACGACAGCCGTACCGTTTCTCACACAGTGGCCGCTAGTTGGGTGGAAAAAAAGCTCGTTAGTGGGGCTCGTTGACTTGGTTCAAAATTGCTTCAATTACATTCATTAATTGATTAAACATTGAAATGAGTCAATTTGTAATAAAAATGGATTTCGCTCAAGCTCGGCTTAGCTTAGCTCGTTACCTTGATTCTAAAATTAATTCTTAACTATAAATAAAATAATATTAAATTAAATTACGTTAAATCCAAGAAAAACTGGATAATACGAGGACCGGCCGGAGATCCACCCCTGCTACACAGGCCGCAACTCGCCAACCTCGTATATAGATGGGCTCCACCACCGGGCGCAGCTCACCCGTCAGTGACAGCCCGTACCGACCTCGCAGGAGATAATCCGTACACAATACTACATCATACCACAGCTATCGTCGGCCTCAACTTGTCGCTCGTCACCACCTGGAAGCGCCGTATGCAACAAGCGGCCGGAGCGGCGGCCACAGACCTCTCCGTGCGCCGTGCGAGTCGGAGCCGAACCAACGAGCGTGCCGGCCGCGCCCACAGACCGGGAGGACGGCCGCCACACAAGCGTGCGCGAGCGGGATCACCAGTCGTCCCTCCCGTCCTAAAAAACACACACACACACAACATGCTCGTCGTATTCAGAGAGAGACGTAGAGGGAGAAAGGCCCCGCAGTAGCGATCGTCGGCGAAACTCGTGGCCTGCGGCTCCAGCTGCGGACCTCAAACCGGCGGCCCCACCCAGTGGGGGGAGCAGGTCGACGTGGAGCGCGCGCGGCCCTTGCCTGGCCATCTCGCGCTAGCTTATTCATCCATTCCGTGCAATCCAATCCACGAAATCCATCCCCACTTCCGGATAGGAACCGAGGGGCAGCGGCCAGCCGGGGAGGCCCAGCCCATGACGACAGCCGCTGTTGCTGCCCTGTACACCCGTGAAAAGCCTTAGCACTCTTACTCTTGCTCTCGCTTCGCTGATGGCCGGACTGGACCTGAGTGAGTACGTGTCTGCTGGTGCATGCAGAGAAGGAAAGGGAAGGGGGGCCCAGGCGGAAAGCGGGCGGTGCGACCGCCCCCACCCTGGCGTGTGGGCGGGCAGCGGATGATGCGGTGTTGCGGCCGAGGCAGCGCGCAAAACCGGCCCCGACCGCGGATTTCTCGATGGCTTCGGTGGCCAACGCGGCGCCGGAGCCTCCTCATCCTCTTTCGATCGCCCTCCTCACCCTTAGCGGCTGGGGATAATACCGCACTAAAAAAATCCGTCCCTTTCTCACATCCGTTGGAATGGGTTATGTTATCGTTGTCATGATACATATGGTAGTTCGCCGATAAAGGTTTTTAGAATTAGTGTCGTGATGGTTTTACCATGGCCTGTGGACAATGAGCGGTCCGAACCAATCTGACCCGGCTCTGTGTTGTCCAAATCAGATGACAATGAACAATTGCGGCTCTAATTCGTGCTATTTATCGTCTATGTCGGACGAGATAGACTCCCTTATCGCAATTGTGGAAATTGTGATAAGCTCCCCTGGTGCTCTATGCGCAATTCTAACACATCTTATCATTGTTTTCTCATGGAGGAAAAATATGCTCATGTACTGACAGGTGGGGGCCATGTGCTCTCGTCGGGGTGGGGGCGCACTGGGACCACGGAGAACAGATTTGTAAAAATGGGAGAGTGCAGTGCTGCACATTCGTGGGACCCATGACCTTTCCAAGTAGGGATTGGCCAACCTGCTCCACCGGGTCCACCGAGCCCCTTCCCCCACCACCAAACTGACACTAAAAGGTTATTAAAGCGCCCTGAGGCCGCGCGGAGCACCAGAGGCCAAGCTAGGCAAAACGCAAAGCCTCTGCTAGTTGCTACCGCTCTGCCTCCAACTCCATCTCCTATCTCAGGCTCGACACAGCGGCGGCGGCGGCGAGAAGTGGAGGAGAAGAAGAAGATGGATGTGGAGATGCTAGAGGACGACGTCTTCTTCGCCGAGCTTAGCAAGCGGATATCGCTGCTCATCACCGACGACGACGAGGCCGACTTCGGCACCGCTCAGTTCCCCGCCGCCGTGCCCGTCGTCCCGGTGAGCCACCGTTCTCTTCCCTTTTCTTTCTCCCTTGCTATCGCTGTCCATTCGTCTTCCTAGCTTGTCGTCATCAAACATGTGTGCATGCATGTGAGCCCAGGTTAGCTTCTGTTAGGTTCTTGCAGCTTCTTCCTTGTAGTTTGTTGGTAGTTGCGGCACGAGCACATGGTTGCACTTGCACGCAAGCAAGTACACAACCAAACAAAACGCTCCCCCCCCCCCGCCCCCGCGCGATTAAAAGCGGAAGAACTTTATGTTTATGGTCTTCATGTGAATTGGGCAATTAGTAGTAATTACAGCTTGATTAGCATCCTAACACCATGGGCACACCCGCTTTGTGTTGTTTTTGCTGTTCTGTTAATTAGGAGTATCTGCCTAGCACTTGCACGGTTGCGCAGGATTTTTGGAGGATAAGCATTAGCCAGGAGCTACACATGGGTGCATATGTACCTTTCGTATTCGTCAGTGAGAGCTTGTGCATTAAGAAGAAACAAACACCTTTTGTAGGAAATTGACCATTTACAGGTAGTATTACTATTGCCAAATTCTGCTTGGGGGCCACCAGCCTCAGTCATGAACCACTGGTGAACAAGCCTTCAAATTTAAGGACCAGTTTGGATCTCAGGAATTCCCACGGAAATTCTCTGAGTTGTACTGTTTCCTGTAAAATTTATGTACATATTTCAAATTCCATCGGACCTTAAGTCAGCGAAATGAATAGCGCAAAAATGGGGAGTGGTTTCTTTTAGTGGAGTATAGCAGTAGTACTATATTTCCCAATCAGAGCAGCAATATTAGAACAAACTAAGTAACAACTAATATGCTCTAATCCAAATGCTTAGCTAGTCAGGGTCCCCGTGATGTGGACAGGTGTTATTCAAAACCACAGCCATCTCTCTTTCATTAGCCATTCCTGAATTAGAAACTTGCAAGGTACGTCTTCCCACCACCCATGGTTGTAGACGATCCGCGTCGCTACAGATGTCTCCTGTCCTGCGCAGGCACACGCGGCGCTAATCAACTAGCTTAGCTCCAAAACCTCCAGTTAGCTCCAAAACCTCCAGTTAGCTCCAAAACCTCCAGTTAATCACCCTGTCACTTGTCTATTATTTTACCCTCACCCATACGCACACGGTGATTGGTAGTCATCACTCTCCTAGGGGACCCAGAGAAGATACCCTAACTCAAATTTCAGTATTCAATTCAGCAGAGTAACCCAATATCTGACCATTATGTTCCGCTCGGCCTAGTAGAGGTACCCGACACCTTAATCGTGCCCTCTCTTATTTTTTTTACCTAGATCCGCCTCAAACTCTCCTCGCATGATTGCCAAGAATGAATTGTTTTTCACCCTTGGAACGCTCGTCACGCTCCATGCGATCGACCAAGTGATTGATGTTGCTTGGACTTTGCGGTTAGCCTCCAATCTATATTGCTTGCACACAACACCTCATCATGTTACCCGTACTGGCTCTTTTGATGCCTGTATGTATGGTGTTAATTTGTTTAATCCTTCCCTGCTCTACGACAAGATCGAGTGCCGAAATCTTTGCATGCACGCAAGTTGCCATCGGTTTATTTAGTACCTAGTTGTTCCTACAGCTATTAGCCACTGGATATTACTAGTTTATTTATTTTCTAAAGGAAGAATAAAAGTTTGCCATGATCGCATCACATCGCATCATGTGCGCCCCTACATCACAGCAACGCCTCGACACTAACAGCTAGCGATTTGATTGGAATCACACAAAAACAACAGGGATTCTCGGTCGCCCATGTGCCGCAGGGTGCGTCGGTGTTGGCGCCACCGGCCTACACGTTGTACCACCACGCCGCCAGCTATAGCGGCAGCAGCAACAACAGCAGCAGCGGCAATGGCGGCCAGGGTGCCAGGACGTGGCAGCAGCAGTGCGGCAGCAAGGGCACAGGGGTGTTCATCCCCCGGTCCTCGCCGGGTTCGGCGCACTCCAAGAAGAGGGGAAAGAACAAGAGCGGCTCCAACGCCAAGGCGCGGGCGCAGGCGGGGAGCACCCTGGCAGCAGGCGCGCCCACGAAGAGTTGCGCCTGACTGCGATCTTCTCGTAAGACTAAAAGAAAAAAAAAAGCACAACTAACTCCAGATCGATGCAGTGCTGAATTATCTACGGAATTGGATTAATTAGTCTACTTAATCATGCACTATTGTTATATTATATTGGTAAATAACAATTGTTACTCCCAGGGTTATTAATGTATAATGTGAGCCCTAGGGGAGGGAGGAGTGGGGGCACCACACCAGTAAGCTATTTTAGAGTACCTTCCCAATGGAATTGTATGTACAGTGGTAAGAAGGTGGTGGTGCCATGGTTTTCTTTTCTTGGCTGCTTATTAATTAATTAATTTTTTTGTACTCCTCTTTGCCTCTCCTCCTTTCTGTAAGATGAAATCGATTGATGTACCAGTATTCCTAAAGAATGAAACGGGTAATGATTGATGCAAGTTGATGATGGTTACCTTGTACTGCGTGCATGCGTTCCTTATTTTCTTAATTTTCTCCGTTGGATTCGCGCCGATGGAATGGAATCATCAAGGTCTTGGAACATGTACGTAGATCTGGAATCTGCAATGCATGCCCCCCCATGTACCATGGGGAGAACGCATTGGGAGCTTGTGTAGTGGCTGCATTAGTGTCCGGTACTCTGGTGTCCCTCTCCTGGGCTCCAGCGCAATAGCAGATAGGCTACCATGGGGAGAACGCATTTGGAGTTTGTGTAGTGGCTGCGCTAGTGTCCGGTGCCCCTCTCCTCCTGGGCTCCAGCTCAGTAGCAGATGGGCCAGCTCACGCAGCCTGCCAAGCTACAGCCTATAGGCTACCTCCAGCTCGATGGAAGCGACACCCTGCACGCTGTGTTGCATGGATTGGTTAGATTCGTGTAGTTTTACGCTGGAATTGATGGATGGATGGATCCACATATGGCTGTACAGTGTGAGTCGGTGTGGTGTGGATTCGGCCGGGCGAAATTTGGGTGTAAAGGTCAACAACACAACAGGTGTCGGTCGCCCGGGGTTCATGCTCTTACGTGCACGCAATAACGGACTGTCGAGGCCTTGCAGGCTGTGGCCTGTGGGCATGGACGGCACGACTGTGCGTAGAAGAGCGAGTGGCCGGCAGCTGATAGGAACCCCTAGATAGAGCGGCAACCTTTTGGGCACTTTTCGGTGCATCTTGGCACGCATGGGCGTGCGTTGCTTCGTGCGCGTTGCAACGTTTGTGCACACATAAGCAGCGTTTCCTCAGAGTCACGGAGGCCGCTTCCTAAGACACTCCAGTGGGTAAGTGGAAGAATCTGCATGTTCTAGCAAAAATGTGCACCTTCGACATGTATGTGACTATATGTGATCCTTTACCACAAGGTCCTCTATCGGCATAACAAACTATTGAGAAAATAGAGACGAATATAGTGACATAATTTTTATGTGAAAAATTCTTACGGGAAAAACCCACAGACGCACGAAGGCGGAATTCACTGTACGAGGATAAATTACAAGCATGGAACGACAGGACATCTAAAACATGCGACTACAGGGGTACAGGGAGCAAGAATAGTCCGGAACGGACCAGAAACACTGAGTTGTCGTCAGTTGCGAGGGCCAGTGTAACGTCTTGCGCGAGTCGGCGCTACGTCTAGCGCGGGTCGACGCTCGTGTCCAGCACGAACACAACACGAATTTGGGTGACATTGCAACAATCTCCACCTTAAGCTGAATTCCCTCCAGTAGTCGAAGAACACAGTAAACTCCTCCAATCAAAACATCATGAACATCTTGTGCGCCAAAAATCCATAAGACTAGTGAGTGATACTAAGTCTAAGCAAATCTCAAATTTAGCTGCAAGAACTAACTTTGTCAATATATCAGCTGGATTATCATTAATAAATACTTATCTTGCTGATTTTAATGTCACCTTGAGTAATGACACCTCGAAAGTAGTGATATCTGACATCAATGTGTTTTATTCTCTCATGGAACATATGATCTTTTATAAGGCAAATAGCATTTTGATTGTCACAGAAAATTATAGTGCAAGATGTACTTTCACAAAGCTCAGTACACAATCCTCTCAACCAAGCGGCTTCTTTGCAAGCCTGAGAAATAGTCATATACTTGGCTTCTGTAGTCGACAGGCAACGGTAACTTGCGGACTTGCCTTCCAACTAATGGCACATCCTCCAACAATGAACACATAACCAGTAAGAGATCTTATCTTATTCAAATCTCCAGCAAAATCTGAATCCATATAACCAACGAGTCCATCTCGAGTCTTTCCAAACTGTAACGAGCATCAGAAGTGCCCCACAAGTAGACATGTTCATGGGTGGCCCGACCCGAATTTTTTAGGCTCGGGCCTCGATTTTCAGCTCGAAGCCCGACAAAGGCAATAAAAATAATAAAAAAAACTAAATTTTTAATTCTCAAAATGAATTAAATATTAGTTTTTATTCCAAAAAAGAATTAAAATAATATTATTTTTATTAGAAAGCACAATTTTTGGGCCGAGCTCAGGCCTACCCATTCAAGGTTGGGCTTTTCCAGGCTCGGCCCAGGGTTTGAACAGGTCTACTTGCAAGTATGTGAAAATCCACTGAACTGCATTCTAATGCTCTTTTTCAAGATTAGGCATGTATCTATTGACAACACTTAGTGATTGGGATAAATCAGGTCGAGAACATACCATACCATACATAAGCGAACCAACTGTATAGGTGTATGGAATGCTAGACATGTACTCATCTTCATTAACTGACTGTGGACATGATGCTGAAAAAAGTTTAAAATGTGCAGCTAATAAAATATTCATCGGTTTGCCCTTATGCATGTTGAAGCGATAAAAGGACTTTATCAATATACCAGTTCTGACTTAGGTATAATTTTCCAGACCATCTATCTCTGGTAATTTCCACATCAAGAATCTTGTTTGATGCACCTAGATCCTTCATCTCAAATTCACTTCTCAATTGTGTCTTCAACTTTAAAATTTATGCTTTGTCTTTTGCAGCAATCAACATACATGAGAAAATAAATAGTTGAATCATTAACAGACTTCAAATAAATACAGATATCATAATCGAATATTTTGAAATCCTGAGAGATCAGAGAAGAGTCAAATCTCTTGTACCACTGTCTAAGTGACTTTCAAACCATAAAGAGATTTCTTCCACTTGCAAACAAAATTTTCCTCTCCAGAAAAGACAAAACCCTCTAGATGCTCCATATAAATGTCTTCTTCCAGCTCCCCATGTAAGAACGGAGTTTTCACATCTAATTACTCGAGCTCATAATCGTGCATAACCACAATGTTGAGTAAAGTACGAATAGATCTATGATTCACAACTAGTGAAAAGACATCTGTAAAATAAATACCTACAATCTGCTCATATCCTTTTGCAACAAGCCTTGCTTTGTACCTAGCTTCTTCGGTTGGTGAAATGTCTTCCTTCTTCTTGAAGATCCATTTGCAGCGAATAGCCTTCTTCTCAATTGGCAACTTGACTAGCTCCCAAGTGACATTCTTCTCAAGAGATTGTATCTCATCATGCATGACAGTCATTCATCTTTCTGAATCATTAGAAGAGATAGCCTCTGAATAAGTTAAAGGTTCTGCAATACCTTTAATTTCTTCTGCTACATTCAAACAATAAGCAACAACATTAGCTTCTTCAATCAATCTCTTTGGCTTTTGAATTGTCATCCTCTCTTTATCCACTGCAATAGAATGTTGCATCGGCAGCGCAACAACAACATGAACTTCTTGGATGATTTCGTTTTTGGCTTGTGGTGTAATCTTAAATCAATAACATGCTCCACCTGAATGCTTGATTTATGTGGTTTCTCATTGGAAGCATCAACGGATGGTGATACGGATCAACGTGTAGTCGATGCGTAATGTGGCCCAATCTTTCACAGTTCTTGAATATCAATCTTGTTTCTTCTTCTTGACCGAAGGAAAACCCTAGCTCTTTTGACTGAAGCAAATCAAAGTCTATCCCTCCAAGAACTCAAGTGGTGTTGAATCAATCCAAGGAAAGAAACAAAACCACCGACAAGAACACCACCAAACTATGCACCTTGTCCACGAATTGTTGAATTGATCCACAAAGATCACATGGATTAGATGGACAAATCTCCTTCTAATCTTCATGCGGTAATCAAGAAAACCTAATTTCGGTTCCCTCTTCCTTTCTTGACGGCTGCACAAGCATTGTGCCAAAAACCATCTTGGCTTTCCTTTATTTCTCAAAATCTAACTTGGGGTTACATGGTGCGACCATGGTGGCTTATAAATCCCTCACGCAAGCATAAATCTATCCATAGGCCGACTCTACTTCAGATTTGGACCATACAATCCGAAACTGATTTTCTCTCCTATCCCTATCCGGATTCATCTCCTAAATCCGAATTCAACTCCTAATAAACAAGGAAAGCAACTAAAATTCAGAATTTAAAATACATGTCCGAAAAGATAAACAATATTTTGGCCTAATTATTATTTGTTCAGTCCTACTTCAATTCAGATTCAATTCCACTTTGCATTTGGATTGGAGTGGGCTGATTTCTTTGAATTGGTTTCTAATACGGATTGGTAGCCCACTTTGTCTCGTTGCTCTGGTCGAACCTCTTTTTGGCCCATGGGCTTGGCCCTACCTTGGCCCATGCACCTTGGCCTTTGGCTCCTATTTTGCTTTCGTCATACATGGCTTGGCAAGTTTCTCTTTTGGGAGGAATCACATATCTCTTGACTTGGCCCTTCCCTCCCTCAGCCACCTCTTGGCTAGGGCTACCTTTGGCCGCATGGAGCTTCCCTCTCCTTGGATAGCTTCTCCTTCCTCCCTCCCTCCCTTCCCCCTGGCCGAAGCTAGCTCTTTGTTTTATTATTTTCTTTGCAAAACAATGCCAAATGAAAAACTAGCATTAGATTGCCTTTTCGAATCACTTACAAAGGTATGTGATGCTTATGGGACCTCATCAGATGGTTTATCATACAACATAGCAAATTCATCGAAGTTAAAACTTTTGCTAATATTCATCTTTCTAGTTTCATATTTTTATAATTTATATCTTTTCACACCAATCTTATAATCAAGGAAAATGCACTTAATATCTCTAAGTTCTAATTTACCATTGTTAACATGAGCATAAGCAGGACAACCAAATATTATAAAATTTGAAAAATATGCTGGAGAATCAAACCATATCTTAATTGGAGTCTTCTTCTCAATTGCCAGGTTGGGTGACCGATTAATCAAATAATAAGCAGTGGAAGCAGCTTTAGTCCAAAAAAATCCTAGATAATCCAGAATTAGATAGTATGCAACATACCTTCTCTATAATGGTTTTGCTCATGTGTTCAACCACACCATTTTGTTGAGGAGTACTAGGGACGGTGTAATGTCTTATAATGCCCTTTGATATGCATATCGCTTCAAATTCTCCATAACAGAACTCCAAGCCACTGTCAGTATAGAGCTTCTTGACATGTTTGTAATTTTTTCAATCATAATCTTCCACTCCTTGAATGTATTAAACACATCCGATTTGTGCTTCACAAAGTATGCCAAAACTCTTATCGAGTAATTGTCAATGATGTTAACATGTAACTTGCACCTCCTAACGATTCAACATAGGATTCTTTCCATAAATCAGAGTGAACGTAATCAAATATATCTTTTGTAGAGTGAGTTGTTGTGCTAAACTTCACCCTCTTTTGTTTGCCGAAGACATAGTATTCAAAAAACTTTAACTTGTCGATGCTTTGACCATCAAGAATATGCCAGAGATGTCAGCTTCACTGTTATGCCCCAGACGTATATGCCAAAGATTAGTAGCATCAGAATTGGATGATTTATTTGAGGCAACAATAGCATTACCTAAGATTGTAGTGTCTCGCAGATGATATAGGTTGGCAGCCTTCATATCACCCTTCATCATAACAAGAGAACCTTTTGAGACTTTTAGAACTCCACCTCCACCTAAATATTTGTACTCTTTAGCATCAAGAATACTCAACAAGATAAGATTCCTCTTCAAATTCGGAATATGTTGCACATTCGATAATGTTTTGATGGTGTCATTAAACATCTTGATCTAGATAGAACCAATGCCTATAATCTTGCATGTTGAATTATCACCCATCAACACGAATCCACTTAGTGTAGCTTCATAGGTAACGAACCACTCACGGTTTAGGCTTATGTGGAAAGTACAGGCTAAATCAAGAATCCACTCATCATCGGTTTTGGAATCATTGGCAAAGGCAACCATGACATCTCTGTCGGAAGCTTGATTAGTAACAACAGTGGTTTTAGGTTCATCGTCTTGTTGATCCTTCTTGGAACCATTATTCCTTTTCTCCTTGTTCTGCAACTTCTAGCATTTGGATATGTCGTGACCGTTATTTTTTTAGTATTTGCAAGACTTTTTGTTCCTGGACTTAGATCTGCCTCGGTATCTGCTTGAGCTTCTGCATCTGGAATAGCCATTTGAACCCTGCTCCTGTTGCCTGCAGCAAACAGACAAACTTTCTGCATGCGTACTTGAACTTTCACTCAAAATCGTAAGTTTCATCTTCTCCTTAGCATACAACGCTTCATAAACTTTATTGAGAATAAGAATATATTGGCTATATAGAATAGCATCTCTGAAGGTAGAGTACGAACTGGGCAGTGAGCATAAAAGAACCAGACATAAATCTTCGTCATCATATTTTACCTCCATATACTCGATGTCAACAACAACTTCTTTGAACGTTGTCAGGTGGTTCAACACTGAGCCACCCTACCCCATCTTGTGTGAGTAAAGCTTCTGCTTCAAATGTATCTTACTGGTCAGATCCTTGGTCATACAAATCTACTCTAGCTTCAACCATAACACGACGGCGATCATCTCCTTCAAAACATCTCGCATAATATTATTTGATAGATGAAGATGAATATGAGATAAGACCTTACGATCTTTTCATTGCTTCTCATTAGCAGACAGAGCCACAGGCATCTTATCGATCCCCAAAAGAACATCATCCAAATCCATCTGGGCTAAAACAACATGCATCTTGACTTGCCATAGAGAAAACCTCATATCTCGATTCAACAGCGGAAGATCATACTTCGAAGTCGTCATTGATATATGACACCCTAACTTGAACAATGATCAACAACGTTGTCGAAAGAACCAGCATTGGAGCAGCCATCGAGGTGTTGGCGCGGGCCGACACAAAAGCAGCATGGGGCAGTGCGAAACATGCGCCAGTTGGTGCTTGTAGAAGTTCTGGTCGGCATAGGTATCGATGCGGGATGGCGCCGAGTCGAGGTAGGGCTTCTGAAAGTCGACGAATCGGACCCGAGTCGTGCCGACGCTCGAGATCAGCGCGGACAGCACTGGGTTGAAGACAAGATGAAGAAGTCGCCAAATCGGTGAGTCAACAAAGCAACACGGGGCCACGCTAGAGGAGCGCTGAGCAACGCAGAGGTAGTGTGGGGCGGCACTTTCGGTGAAAACTCTCCAAACCCTAGATTCAACTCGAAACATAACTATAATACCACTTGTTGCAAAAATAGAGACGAATCTAGAGACAGAAGACACGATTTATATGTGAAAAACCCTTGCGGAAAAAATCATGGATGCACGAAGGTAGAATTCACTGTATGAGGAGAAATTAGAAGCACAGGACGATAGAGGATCTAAAACGTGTGACTACAAGGGTATATATATATAGGGAAGCAAGAATAGTCTAGAACGGAAAAGAAACGTCGAAGTTATAATCGGTTGCGCGGGCTGACGCAACATCTTGCGCGTCCCGACGCTCACCCCTAGTGTGGCCCGACGCTACGTCTAGCGCGGGTTGGCGCTGTGTCTGGCACAGACACAACAAGAATTCAGATAACATTGTAGCACAAACATCCACGAACAGCTGGAGTGTTTTTAATTAGCTGGAGGTAGGGGTGTCAACGAATCGAATATGCATCGAATAGTGGTCTTCCCGCATTCGTATTTGTTTTTTCTAAACGAATACGAATATGTATTTGAATATCATCGAATACGAATATGAATTGAATATTGTAATGAATACGAATCGAATATCTAATCAATTCGGTCGGATTCAGATATCCTCATAACTTACATAAACGGCAAGATATTTATGATACTTTATCCTCATACATAGCACACTTGATCATTCTAGTTTATCTATTTCACCTAAAAACATAAATTCACATTAAACTAAAAATACTCATTCTACTAATTAGCCATACTGCAATAAAATATGTATATTATTTAATCGAATTCAAATACAAATACGAATAGTGCGGATAAAACAATATTTCGGATGACAAAAGTTCATACCATATTCGTATCCATATTTTTTAATGCGAATACGAATAGAGGAGAAATTGTTAATCGGATGAAAAAATATAAACCATATTCGTATCTATCGAATACCGAAGTCGAATAAAATGGATAATTTGTATCTTATTGATACCCTAGGAGGTATGATTTGGTCAGCTGAGGAACAAGTAGCCATCATCTGCCTGAGCTAGATAGGCGAGCACTTTTTGGGTCGCGTTTGCTCGCTGGGCTTGGTGTTGGGGTCTGATTCGACGGGCCATCACAAAGTTATGCCCAGTGTTAGTTTCCGGAGTGTGTATGTACTATTTCCTTACTGAAGCCCCCTTTATGCCATTTGTTCGCTTCATCGTTGGAGCAATGGAAGGGCCCGCCATGAGTCATGGCGCCGAGGTACCGCTTGGAATCGAATCGCCGATGTTTGTGAGGAGTTTTTGGCATCCTTCGTCGCGTCGTATTGTCAAAAATGGTACTACAGACAAGCCCTTATCCGGTCTATCGACGCATGGATAAGAACTTGTCCGGCCTAGGGGCGACCTGTGGAGCCACGTGTCGAGGGCGGATCAAATCCGAGCTAGGGGCGCACTGATTTTGTGTTTGGGCGCTCAGCGTACGGATAAAGCCTGTCCGGGCTAGGGGCGAATGGCGGCAGCCACGTGGCGGGAGGAGGATGGTCCGAGCGTCAGATATGCGGTGGAGGTTGAATCCGCGCGGATACACGGTTTTGAACACGCGTTCGCTGTCGGCTCTTCCGTTGTGCCATTTTTTGCAATACGATGCAAGAAGAACTACTATTGTGTAAAAGAATGGCTCAAACAATGCCATTTAGGCGGAAAAAAAACCCTGCTTGTCAGTTGTTACCAACGGGTGGGGCTCTTAATATCTTCTGCAAATTGCTCCAGGCCAGGCCACCGGCAGACCCGTCAGCCTGTTGCTCGAGTATACCTTCAACCCGACCTGAACACCGGATGGAACCGAATGCAAAAACGCTCGGCACCAAGGCCAATGTTTTTATCTGGGCTGGGCTACATGGCAATGTACTTCTTAGGGGCAAGACTTTTTTTTGCTCATGATAGATTTCTCTCTTAAGGACGGGCTCCCAGGCCACCATGTGATCCTGTCGTGTGTGGTCGGACGCATAGCTGGTGTACTTTAAAAAAGATGGAATCCTGTATTGCTCGACACTCCATCGAGTATTCAACTATCGATTGACCTTTGCCAGACGGTACAGATGACGTATTGATTGTCAAATCGTACACACGGGCTCAATTGGGGCATACCGGTAGATACTCCATGAAACGAGCATTACATACAACTAATAATCGTCATCTTTACATGGCTAGAGACAGTGCTGGATCCACCATATGCGCGCGACACCATATGCGCTAGGGGCTGAAGTATCGGCTTTGCTCACTGCACGTTTGGTACTTTCACAGTATTTTCTGCTATTATTTGTATCGTAAATTTGATTAATTTTGTTTTTAAAATTACTATTTATGTATAGTTTTGGGCATTCAAAACACACTATCTATTATTAAGAAACTACATTTAATGTATTTCTCATTTTAACTTTATTCCTCAGCATTTATATATTAATTTGTATTACACATAGCTTTTAAATATGTATTTTCTAACTCACCTCATAATAACTTTGTCCAACTAGCAACTATACGGTAACTTTGTCCCCGCTGCCACCTCCTCCGTTTTCGTGGAACCTACGCCACTGGCTAGAGAGTACTTAAAGTCCCGTTCGACGCACGCACAAACGAACAAAATGGACAGAAGCGTGTCTACGATGGAGCCAGGTGACGTTTTTCTGTCGGGCAACTGAAAAGAAAGCAAGCAAATTAAGCGAGCAAGGAAACAGAAGGGAGAAGCTAGGCGTCGGTGAGTCGGTGATCTATCTGCCCGCTTTGTCCCGTTCATCATAGAGCCTGCGTTATGACTTGAGGGTTCCTAGCTAAGTGCATATGTTGGGTCTCACGAGTGAACCTGCTTTCCGGCCCGCCATCTTCAGTTCGATCATGCAAACGGGAGCGTGAAATGAAATGTTCGATCCGAATACTGTAGCATGAGCCACATGATCATTAGCTTGCACAAGTCTATTGGAGTAGTACTACGGGCATGTACAATGGTACAGACAGCTGTTGTCTATAACAACTCTCCATGTCACCTATAGACAGCACTAAAGACAGCTCATACAATGGGTCGTGGTGATACAGTCGGTTATATGATTGTAGACAACACACAATATTTAATGCATTTCTTGATTCTGGTGCTATAGTCGGCTGCAGGATTGTAGACAGCAATATTCTCTCTCTTCATTCTCTTTCATCCACGTCAGCAAAAATTCTATGTGACGGATGCTATAGATGACTAGCATAAATCCATTGTACATGCTCTACTACGGACGTATTGTACCCCACGCGGATCGTCTACTCAGCGCCGTATTTATTGTAAAAGGAATCATACCGCAAGGTCCGCAAAGGCAATAAGACGCGCGTACGGGGTCCACACTCCACAGGGAGTAGCCGAGTAGGTCGCAAAACTGCAACAGTAAACGCGCAATAAAGCGGACAGTACCCGTCATCGCTTGGAATGGCAACGCGGAGAATCCTCTCCCACCCCCGGGCAATTTCCCTCCTATTGCTAGAATTAGCGCGGAATGGGACCCTAATAAGGTACTAAATTCGGATAAAATTAATAATAAACTTGGATAAAATTAAGGTAATTGTATAAATTTATCATATGGCTATTTAGAAATACTTAAATTTATTAGTACACGAGACGGTACAATAATACTAAATGAGTTATATACTTTAGATTGTATGAAAACATTTTTGACTAGAGGCAAAATACTAAGTTATTGTCACATAGGAACTTTTTGACGTATTAGCGCCTTTTCGCCATGTATTTACAGGAATGACCATCCTCCTTTTTTTTGTTGCAAAAATAGCGCCTGCCGCACGGCCATCGTGCGGCAGGCCCTCCCCGCCAGCCACGTGCCCCTGTAAGATCGAGGAGACCGACTAGAGGGGGGTGAATAGGCGTTTTAAAACTTCTATGCGCTAAAACCGATTTCTAATGCGGAAGCTTATAACAATACGGTTTTGCACAATTAAAGCCTAAATCAACTAGGTTCAACTAAGTGCACCAACAATACAAGTCTATTGATAATAATCAATCAAGCATGGACCTGTAAGCAATTCAATTTAAATAATGTAAATGATACTATTGCAATCATACACAATGAATAAGCAATTTAATACAAAGTATATAAATTGCATAATGTAAAGCAGGCATTCATACACAATGAATGTAAATGCAATAGTAAGGCAATAGAGATCACACCACAAAGACACATCGATGTTTTACCGTGGTGTTCGGAGACTTGCCGGTGTCCCCTAGTCCACGTTGAGGGAAACCCAAACCAATTGGGCCGACTCCACTCCACTAGGGTTGCTCTTACTCCACTCCGGAGATGGCGAGCACCAAGCTACTCACAAACACCGGGCCTTCTCACAAGCTTCACTTGAGAAGATCACCGGACCACAACGCCTCCACGCCGTCTAGGTGTCGGCAAACACCAAGAGTAATAAGCCAAGCCCCTTGCTTGACTCTCACCACATGCAACGAATGCACAAGCTCAAGTGGATACGAAATCCACCTCTAGATACAACACATGCAACTAGAGACCTCTCTCCTTGCTCACAAGGTGCAACACATGCACAATTGATTGGAGAACCTCACACTAGCTCAAGAGAGTGAAATAGGATGCCAAGATAGTCTCTCAACCGGCCAAGAGGGTATTTATAGCCCCCACAACAAAAACTAGCCGTTTGGAGACGAATCAGCCAAAAACTAGCCGTTACAGCATTGGTGCGGTACTACCGCAGTTATACCGACGGTACTACCGCTCTGCGGTACTACCACTATTATAAGGGCGGTACTACCACAGCCCAATTTTCAGCACAAACGACACTCGGTAAAAAGGTCATAACTTTTGACTCCGATGTCGGAATTGAGTAATCTTGGACTCTATTGAAAGCTTATTCAGAGGGCTACACAATCCACCTATTGATTGATCTCAAACACATTTGATCAAATCAAAAAGCTCAACTCAAAAGAGCCACTACCATGGTCTAAGTCCAAAGAAATAGCAACACACAATCTTAGACCATGTCCAGGGAATACACATGAATCTTAATTATTTGCAAAATACATTTGAAAACTTAGATCATGCCACAAGGAGTAGGTACATGGATTTCAATCATTTGCAAAACACATTTGCAAAGCATAGTCACATGTTACAAGGATTAAATGCATGAGCTTCGGCTATTTGCAAAACACATTCGCAAATAATAGCATCATGCCACGATGAGCTAGAGCAAGCAAGATTGAGCTATCAACACATGATGAGACTCAAGCTACTAGACAAGACCCCTCTTAATAGTACGGCAACCTATACTAACAATCCGGTCTTCTAACCAAACACCAAGACCGGTAAAAGACTAGGAACACATCCTTAGCCCTAGCTAGTCATACTTTTGCCTTGACCATCCACTTGAAGCTTGATGACTCACATCCTTGCTTCATGTTCGGCTTATCGTCTTGATATGCATCAATCCATGATGCATCTTTTACTTGACCTCAATCAACACATGATGAGTCTTCTCTTGACTCGATGATCAACTCATGATCATCTCTTATTCGAGATCTTGATATGCATCAACACATGATGCCATCCAAAGTCTTCATCACCCTGGAACATAACCTATTTATCCAACTCATGGAAAATGTTAGTCTCACAATGTCATTAACATTAATTACCAAGATATACCTGCATAAATACTTCTAAACAAGTCATTACTGATAGGTGCGGTATTACCGCCAACTAGCATCCGGTAATACCGCTCTCCCAGTAGTACCGTTTCTCGAATGCGGTACTACCGATTTCCAGAGGCTCGAGAAATACAGAAAAACACCTTCTCTGGAATTTACATACCGCCATATAACAAATGGAACAACCGGGTTGCGGTAGTTCCGCCACATGAACTCCGGTACTACCGCACATCGGTAGTACCGCTTACCAAATGCGGTCATACCGATTTCTACTGAAATCCTTCTAGAAGCTTTTCGAAATGCAATGCATGACTCCTTTGTCTTGAGCCATGTTAATCTTTTATCACCTTTGCATTTCCTGTTCATGTCATCATTCAAACTCCGGGACTAAGCCTTGAAAATATCTTAGCACACACATTAGTCCCACAACACAATTGCAAATAATTGAATATAAAGTAACATGAGTATATATGAACTACACAAGTTATATATACCAAGAGTATATACGAACTACAAGTTGTATATACTAAATATGAGTGTATATGAACTACACAAGTTGTATATACTCATATGAATATATTAACTACACAAGTTAAATATATTCAAAGATATATTTCAAAGTAAAGATCCTTAATATATGTGGAAAGAGAATATAGATCAATACTAATGAAACCACAAAATATAGAATGAACTCCCACTAAATGTGTGCATATACAAATGTATAATGGAAATATATGTACATATCCAAGTTAACCTTTTTGGTAGAGTTTAACCTATATTTTGGATCCGAGGAATGCAACAAGATATAATAAGAAGAAGTAGAATGCATACCTCTTGTATTTTCATCTTTATATCCAAACACGACTAAGCAATAGATAATCAACAGAATTGTTAATCTTACAAATAGATTTGTCATTAATGAATACATACATGTTTGGATTTTTGCTTTTATATCCAAGCTGAGACTAAACATGATATAACAATAAGAGTGTTAGTCTCACAAGTGTATTTGTCATTAATCACCAAAATACTTCATTAACACATAATGGCGGGTCTAGATCCTTCACCCCCCCCACACGGCCGCCATGCAGTGGCCCTCCCGCACGGCCACCGTGCGGTGGCGCTGCCGCACGGCCGCCCTGCGATGGCCCCTCCGTCCGCCACGTGTCGTCCCCTCCCTTCCCTCACACATAGCACCCCCTCCCGCCAGCCCTCCTCTCCACCCTTTTCCACCGAAAAACGATGTCGTGTCATCTCGTCAACTCCATCTAATCGCTGCCTGCCTTAAATCCTTGTCTCCTACATGTGCATGCATGAGAAATTGAATTAGCGAGCGTAGGGAAAGGATTCCCTCCCGCGGTGGCTATAAATTAGAGAGCGAGCGAGCGCGATTTTATTTCATAATCGCTCGCTCTTTTGCTCACTTTCTTGCTCCGTCGATTATATTTTTGGGGACATTTTAGCGTTATTAACCGCTGTCACTTGTAGGTAATTTGTATCTCTGTCAATTTTCTGTCATTCGTAAATTCTTTGTTAACTGCGTACTTGAGTGGTTGTAATTTTCTAGGCACCTATTATAGGCGTTCTGAAATTTTTGTAGGGATTTTGAAGTGGATGCGTACTTGTAACAGCCCAATTTTCAAATTTCAGTAAAAATTAAAATTTATGAATCTTTTGTGAATTTTCTGAAATTTTAAAAAGCTTTTTATAAGTATTTTAAAGCTAAAACAAATTTATGTGCAAAATCAAAAGCCAACAAATAGTTGGAAATAATTTTATTAAGTTCAAAATAAGTATGGGAATTTATGTGAATTTTTCCATAAATTTTGGAATTATTTTACTATTTTCTAAAGCCTAAATGAATTTTCAGAATTAAAACAAATAGAAAAGCAAAAGAAAATCAAAAACCCTGTTTGGGCCGAAACCCAAAGGCTCCGACCCAAACCTTCTCCCATGTGTGACATACAACCAACCGCCCGCACCTTCTCTCCCTCTCTCTCTCCCCCACCGTCCGATTTAAATCGGACGACTGCCAAACCCCCACGCCGCCCTCTCTCAATCTCTCCCTCTCGCGCCGTTGGATCAAGATCCAATGGGCCGACGATCGTCTTCCTCCTCGCGTCTCCTTCCTCGCGCAGCGCCACATCTCCGCCAATCCCGCCGCGCCCGAGCTCCGATTTCACCGCTTTTCCAACCTCCTCCCCTCTCGTGGTCGTGCGCAAGCGCCTCGCCGCCGCGCCCCACTCTCTCCTCGTTCCCCTCATCTCGTGCACGTTTTCGCCGAAACCGCCGCGGCGCCTGCAACCGCCGCCGCAAGTCTTCCACGTCGCTCCGCCGCTCCCGGCCACCTCTCGCCCTATAAAAGGGAGCCCCCGGCGCCCCCGGCGCCCCTCCTTTCACTCAACCTGGCGCCCCCACTCACTCCCTCTCTCTCGCCGTGAGCCCGTCGCAATTCCGATCTTCGTCGCCGCCAAGCCGCAAGCATTCGCCGCCGATTGCGCCGCCGTCGTTGAAGCTTCGTCCCCGACGACACCTCCATCGCCATCGCCGCCTCCCCGCGATCCCGGTGCGCACCACCTCGTCGCCAGAGGACCCCTGGAAAGCCCATCTCGTCGTCGCCCGTACCTCGCCGCCGCCTTCGTCTCGCCGCCGGCCGCCTCCGTCGTCTATTCGCCGTGTGGGTGAGCGCATCATGTTCACCATCTTCCCCTCTCTCTGTTGGTATCGTCGCTGGACACCGCCGTGTACCACAATGCCGGCGACCTTCGGTCCCCGCGCCGGCGCCGCCCTCGCCAACGTGGTGATGCCACCTAGGCGCCACCTCACCGCCTCTGCTGGCGTGGCGCACGAGTGGTGCCCAGTCACCGCCACGTGCGCGCCCATGTGGGCGATCCACCGCACCCGGGTCCACTCGGCTCGGTAGACCCAGTCTACCGTGAGCCGAGTCACTGACACGAGGGGCCCACTTGTCAGAGTTTATTTTAATTCTTTTAAATTCTGAAAAATCCCTCGCTGGCGTCAGCATTGCGCAATAAATAGCTTTTTCAGTAGAAAAATAATTCGGGAAATTTAATTAAATTTCAGATTTAGGTTTAAAACTTCTAAAAATCATAACTTTTGCATATGAACTCCAAATTGAGTGATTCAAATTGCAAAATTTAGATAAAATTATAATCTAGTTAACTAAACCAAAATATTTCAATTTGGAGTTACTTTGAACTATGTTTTTGAATTTATTTGAATTTGAATATTGAATTTGTCGTATTTTCGCGTATAGAATTCGACGACTCCGGAGAGTTCGATCAAACTGAAGATTTAGAATTCCAAGACATCGATCAAGGCAAGTTACACCATTGACCATATTGCCCCCAGTATTTTTAAGTTATTTTTAGCTTTTAAATTCTTTATCGCATGCATATGTTTGTATAAATATTTTAATGTCCTGTTTTACATATAGTTAATTCCATGTATTATTGTATGGCCAATTTGAATGTCGTATCTGACTACCTTGGTACCATAGGTAAGATATTATCAAAATTACACCTATGCTTAGCCAGGCTTAGTTTACACTTACAATATTTGGGAGGGTTTTCACCAAATTTCTACAAATTTGTTTCAAACTTGTTATTGTGGTATTATCTTACCACATGGGTTTATAAATGGAGTTTCATTCAAAATAAAATCAAAAATGGATTTGGACTTGGGCGAAATGGTCGAAATGGTGGGTGCAGGTTTATGCACGGGATTGATCTGGTTAAGATTAAGCCCCATGGTTTGTAGGAATGACGCCCAAGTCAATTGAGGACTGGTCTTTGAGCCGCTTGTTGCTATGCCATATCGTACTACCACATGTCCTGTATGGGCAGGATTTGGCTAATTAATTTGTGATGGTCTAGTGTATTTATGTCATGTGATTATGTGGGTGTCGGTTAGATGTTTCATTCCCACTTGGCGCAAGAGGGGGCTTCCGGAGGATGGTTAGTCCGAAGGGGCGAAACCTTAGCGGGCATGAATATATTAGGACAGAACATTGTAAAGGCCTCATGGTAATTGCTCAGTCACACGCCTACGGAAGCGTGAATTGGCCGACATAACGAGCATGTCACCTCGTGTGGGTAAAGTTGTACCAACTCTGCAGAGTAGAAACTATTCGAATAGCCGTGTCCGCGGTCATGGACATGCTAGCAGGGCCACTTAAAGTTAGAATTATTTTTGGTTTTTAAAACACTTTATTAAATGCTGAGGATGGTCAATCCTTATGAAAATTTGGGCGGGAAGCCAAGTGGTAGGAGGTGATCCTTCACTTTATTATTGGAGGTTATCCACATTATCTCATTGTCATTTTAAAATATGATTTTAGCCATGGTATGAAACTGCCTTAGAAATTACTATGTCTATTTAAACCGAAAGTCCTGTTTATGCAAAACAACCCAAGCCATACTTATTTGTTTCCCTATGCATGCATTTAAATTCAATATTGGGTGTAACTTGCGAGCACGGAAGTTGTGCTCATTCTTCTTTGAATAAATCTTATTCGGAGAAGACAGCTACTACGACGGTGAGGACACGGGCGAGTAGGCCTTTTGACCCGACGATTGCCCGTGGCGCATCGTGGCTCCCGCTATTATTATGTTTCATTGTGTTTATCTTTTGACTTTTGATATTATTATTCAGACTCATTGTATTAAACAATTATTTAATTAATGTCATTTACGCTTTCGTGATATGAATGTGATATCCTTTTTGTGAGACTGTATGCGCTAAAATCCGGACCGGTGTTTGAACACGAGAATTCGGATCTTTCGTTCCGGGTTCGAAAAAGTGGTATCGAGCCATATCGATCAGAGTCATGGCCTCTGGTAGAATTGGTAAAGACCATTAAGGACTATTTTCAAAAAACTTAAAACTATTTACTTGTCTTCCAGAGTCTTACTCTTCCTTTCTCTGTCAAAAGATTTCTAAACTCTTGTCTCTTCTAAAATTGTAGATGGCCGAGAGACCCACCCGTATCTCCCATGGAGTCTACGCTGGAGAATGGGCGGATATCCTATGGAAGATGATGCGACATCGAGTTTCACGAAGAGACCCACATACCAAGGATACCAAGATATCGTTGGACGACGGGAGCTACCGGAGAGTGGAGGTTATCCTCTACTCTAACTTGGCGCCGGATACGTCATTTCACATTTTCGACGCCCCAATGCGTCGGGAGACTTTTGAGGACGGTATCCAGGATGCCGCAAGAGAAGTCGTTCGCCGACTTCGCTACACCTACGACACCCACTTTCGGGATACTGCATTCCAGTACTACCCCATGCACATCCCCACCCGGCTAGGCAGTGCCTTCAGCTCAGTCGAGAATGAGGATATGCCGGAGATCACCCACCAGGTGGAGTTAGCCAAGGCGATGGATTACGCCTATGGCAACACCCTGGACGAGCTGTATCTCGTTCAGGGGAGACTAGAAGCTGCAGAGGAGAAGTTGAAGGCGGCCGAAGCTGAATTGGCTCTGTACAAGAAGGGCCAAGGCAGTACCTGCAACTCCCCTGACTACACCCCATAGATGTTCACTTCCACCATTTTAGATATTTGCTTTCCCTT
Source organism: Ampelocalamus luodianensis (assembly GCA_036346255.1). Classification (NCBI taxonomy): domain Eukaryota; kingdom Viridiplantae; phylum Streptophyta; class Magnoliopsida; order Poales; family Poaceae; genus Ampelocalamus; species Ampelocalamus luodianensis. The sequence goes on from CM070625.1 coordinate 28,589,321, forward strand.
TAGTTGTCGATTAGCTGCAAATTATGAGCTACTAACCTTCTGTGGTAGCCATAATCAAATGAATAAAATAAAAGACTACTTTGAAAAAGAAATTTGGATTCTTTGTTATGCAATTGTGTGCTTTTTGGGCTAATATAAATTTACTTCCCCTTAATACGACCCTTCCTTCTCTTTCCTAAGTCTTTTGGAAAATTCAGCAGATGGTGAACAACCGCACAGAAATGGCGAAGATCGAGTCGAACAATGGAATACCGACAACCATGAACATCATGTTCAGCAACCTCCCCCACCGCCAGCGGTGGGACCAGACTGGCAACAAATGATGGCTAACCAAACTCATCTCATTGACTTGCTGGCCCAGTCACTCCACAATGCTCAAAACAACCAGGCCGCGGCATGTCAGAACCCGAGATTAACATCCCAGATCCTCTGTGCATTTCTGAACTAGTCCCATGATCAGTCGCTAGTTCACACAGTAAACAAATATGGTAACAAATTCATATCACAACTTTATTAATAATCAGAGAGTTTATTACAAAGAGGCTTACAAGCCACAAATAAAGAACACAAATGAAGGCGAAGAAGTAGTAGGGTCGACAATCGCCACGAGCAATCGATCGGGGTAGCGGCCTAGTCGTCAAGATCCACATCGGTAGCAAAGTCCTTCTCCTCTGAAATTTTTGTTTGCATAAAGCAAGTATGAGCACAACTTCTGTGCTCGCAAGTTACACCCATCAAGTAACAGAATGACATGCATATATGGATGTAACAAGGATGGCTTATGGGTTGATTTGCATAAGCGACATTTTCTTTAAATACTTGTACTAAGTTCTAAGCGCTTATTTTATAACTACAAATCATTTTGTAAATTCTCGATTTATAGTCGATAACATTCACACATGAATGGTGAAGGATACCCTCCTATCACATGGCTTCCTCCCAAATCCCATTTGGATAAACCGGTTTGAAGAAGTCTTTTCAAACAAAACCAAAGTCTAACTTTGGCGATTACGCTAGCATGTCCATGACCGTGGACACGGCTATTCGAATAGTTTTACACTGCAGAGGTTATGCAGCTTTACCCACAAGACACGACTTCTCTAGTTTGTTGGCATCCGTCGATACCACCGCTCACTACCTTAGGTGGCGATCTAGAGCATGTGACAAGGTTTTTACAAAGCGTCATTCCACTGTAGTTACCCTCGCTAAGGTTTCGCCACCCCTTTGGAATAAAGACCTCGGGTTCAGCCCCCTCTTGCGCTAGGTGGGACTAACATAAGTCGTAACATGACTACCCATTGCATCTGTGAGGGCGACCACGGTGGAACATTGCAAATTATTTAGCGAGTCCCACCCATACTTGGGACATGTGGTGGTACGGTATGGCTTAGCATCATACACTCAAGACCGGTCCTTAATCGGCTTGGGCAACTTTCCAACAAAACCCATGGGCTCAACCATCCCGATTGAGCGGGTGCATAAACATGCACCCACCAAACTTCCATTATGCCCAAGTCCAAACCCATTTTTATTTTATTTTCCAAGTATAAGCATTTTATGAACTTTCTATGGCAAAACAATACCGTAGACCCAATTTAAATCACATTTGAAAGATTTGGCTAAAACTTCCCAAATACAAGATTTGATCTAAGCATTGGCTAAGCATTTAATTATTTCTAATATTATTTTATCTAATGGTGACAAGGAAACGATAATCAATATTCAAATTGGCTATACACAAGGAATTAGAATAACTAAGTATTTAAACAGGGGATTAAAATAGCTGGATAAAAATTATGCATGCAATAGTAATTTAAAAACAGAATTAAATACATTTAAAATAATGGGATCGATATGATCAAGGGTATAACTTGCATTGCTTGTTTACTCGTTGTTCTTAAACGGCGTCGAAATCCGGTCGTCCGAAGTCGTCGAAATCTATACGTGAAAATGAGCTAAATTCAAATAACACTCAAATAACATCCAAATAAAATCCAAAATGAATACTCGGAGGAAGGTATCGACTTTATATTTATTTAGGAAGTTGAATCGACGGAATCGGAGTTCGTATGAAGGAGAACGAACATCCGGAAGGTTGATTATCATAAGAAAAGATGAAATTCCGAATTACAGAATTTAAAGAATTATTCTTTTGAAGGAAGTCTCTTTATTGTGTTAGCATGATGTCTGCAGGTGAGAGAATGAATTTTCGGTCGAATTTATTTTGTAAAGAAAAATGGTTGGAGTCAATGACATGTGGGCCCGGATCCACAAAAATGGGGTTTGGTCCACGGTGGACCGGCCCAAGGAATAGTGTCAGTCACACAAGCGCACACATGGGCTGCCACGTGGGCTTGGGACGATGAGGTGACCGTGACATGGCAGTGATCAATTATTGCGAAATTCAAAATTTTGTTTGAATAAAAACGTCGATAATATTGAAAGGAACATGTAGGTAAAAGGGTTCGAGAAATTACCCAACGGATGAAGAGATCGGGCTCGCCGGAGTTGTCGTCGGAGTTGGAGAAGAAGACCGTCGGTACTTTTGTGGCCGTAATGAACCAACAGGATAATCAAAATTCGGCTTGAATAAAAATGTAGAGAATCTCGAGAGGAACTCACCGGTCAAATTTTGTGCACAACGGAGCAACGGATGAGGAGATCGGGCTCGCCGGAGTTGTCGCCGGAGTTAGAGAAGAAGACCGTCGGTACTTTTGTGGCCGTAGTGAACCAACAGGATAATCAAAATTCGCCTTGAATAGAAATGTAGAGAATCTCAAGAGGAACTCACCGGTAAAATTTGGCGAACAACGGAGCTACGGATGAGGAGATTGGACTCGCCGGAGTTGTCGCCGGAGTTGGAGAAGAAGGGCTAGCAGAGGGGTCTCCGGGAGGATTTTGGCAAATCTGAGCGAGTGGGATGTGGGGAATGGGGTGGAGAGGCTATGGTTCAATTTATAGGGGCAAACGAGTAACGATTTGGCGGGAATTGCTCGCCGAAGTTATGGCCGGAAATTATGCCTTCGCCGGAGTTACTGTAGCAGACGGAATATTCCCAGGAATTTCTAAGGAATATTCTTTTTGAAAATTCGGAAAGACTCCAATTAATTCCGGAAAAATAGCAAATTAATTCCGAAAAATCCGAAATGAATCACAGGTATTAAATACAACATTTTGAATTCAAATAAAATATTATTAATAATAATAACAATTTTATTATTACACAGTAATTATTTCTATATATTGCTAAAAAAATTGATTTTAAACTTGAAAAATAGTAATATAGGTCTAAAAATTCAATGAATTTTCAGAGTAGTTAAATAGGGTATTTTGAGCTTAAATAAAATATTTTCCGCACAAATTTGGTTTCCATTTGCGGATAGCAATTCATTTTTAATTGCTACACAATACAAAAATCAAAAAAGGACTTTTAGAAAATACCAAATAGAGTTCCAAAATTCTAGAAAACTTCACAAAAATACCTTGAATTATTTTGAACTTAATAAAAATAATTCCAACTTAAAGTTGGCTTTTATTTTTTTGAACATCAATTATTTTTGTTTTAAAATAAATAGTAAAAAGTTTTTTTTAAAAAAATTACTTAAAATTTTATTTTTCACTTTACATCTAATAAAAACTCATAAAACTAAACAAATTTTATTTTTTTTTTGACTTTTTAAATCTAGGAAATTCAAGAAAATACTATTGAAACTCAGAAAATCCAATAAAAGAATAACTTTATTAATTTTTATTTTGGTAATAGAACTTTGGGATGTTACAAACTACCCCCCTTAAAAGGAATCTCGTCCCCGAGATTCGGAGTGGCTAGAAAGAAAGAAGACGAATAAAGGATAAATGAATTGAGAGATAGAGAGTCTATCTTCAAGTTGGCTTTACGTACAGGGGTTTTGAGTTGTTCGAAGTTTTGAAGTGTCGACTCGTCTTTCAAGTTCCAAGCGCATTGATAGGTTAGGAGTCCAATGAATTGTTAGAGAAGAGGAAAATAGTAAAGGGTGAGAGAGAAAGCTATGAAGGAAGAAGTCTACCCATTTAAAGCAAACGTTGTACACAAGATCAAAAGATCTATATACGACGTACCAAAAGAAAACATACCATACAAGTTAAGAAACAATACAACGTTCTACTCGATCGATACTCGTAAGCTGGTGAAACGACTCAATACACAGAATGAGCCTTGGTAAACTTAAACTATATGGTTTGGCTGGCATCGCATCTTTAGTTCGATGAATCTTGCATGACGACGTTCTTTTGACAGCTTCACGTCTTGTGATCTTCAACGTATAGGTAAGAAACGTGTTGACTACCTATAGAAAATTTGGAGGGAAAGAGGATATATTTAACATTATAAAATAGTGAAGAGAGAATTAGGTGAGAAAGAATTGCTACGAAGAAGCTACAGGCAGATGACCAAGATGAGGAGACAATAATTTTTTTTGTTATAAAATAAGTTTTTTGAAAATTTTCAACTAACGGCCATTCTAACTAGGTCACGACCTACAGTCGATATGGCTCTGATACCACTTTGTCAGAACCCGATATTAACATCCCAGATTCTGGAGCTTCGCATTCTTTTGTATCAAATAAGTTTGTGGGCAAAAATGGGTTACCTATATCTCCTTTGACCAACCCCATGATAATCCATTCTCCGGGAACAGAAATGAGAACTAGTTCTCTGTGCCCGAACCTCACTCTTGAAATATCCGGAGTATCCTTCCTAGCGGACTTGATAGTCTTGCATTCCCAAGGTTTGGATGCCATTCTCGGAATGGACTGGTTAGCCAAGAATCGTGGACAAATAGACTGTGCCAATAGGTCTATCACTCTCACTAATGAAGAAGGAATTTCAGTCGAGTTCATGCCCAAGACTTGCACTAATGGGAGTTCTATCCTCACCAGCATGAAGGAAGTGAAACTTGAAGACATCCCTGTAGTCCGAGAGTATGCTGATGTCTTTCCTGACGATCTACCTGGCATGCCACCGGATCGGGACGTAATGTTCTTGATTGACTTAGTCCCAGGGACAGCTCCAATATCAAAGCGACCCTATAGAGTGCCAGCCAATGAGTTGGCAGAATTGAAGAAACAGATTGAAGAACTGCGAAGCAAAGGGTACATCCGACCTAGCTCATCACCTTGGGGAGCACCAGTGCTATTCGTCAAGAAAAAGGACAATAGCATGAGGATGTGTGTTGATTACAGATCACTCAATGAGGTGACGATCAAGAACAAATATCCTTTACCTAGGATAGATGATCTGTTCGATCAGCTGAAAGGAGCAAGTGTCTTCTCGAAGATTGATTTGAGATCTGGCTATCACCAACTGAAGATCAGACCAGAAGATATTCCGAAGACAGCCTTCACCACCAGATATGGATTGTACGAGTTTACAGTGATGTCTTTCGGTTTGACGAACGCCCCTGCTTATTTCATGAATATGATGAACAAAGTGTTCATGGAATTCTTGGATAAGTTTGTGGTTGTTTTCATCGATGACATTCTCATCTACTCGAAGGATGAAGAAGAACACGAGAAGCATATCAGAATGATACTGGACAAGCTCAGAGAGCACCAACTCTATGCCAAATTCAGCAAAAGTGAATTTTGGCTAAGTCAAGTGGCATTCCTTGGACATATTGTGTCAGCAGGAGGAATTGCAGTAGATCCTGCCAAGGTTGAAGCGATGTCAGTTGAAGCAACCGGATACGATCGAGGGTGAGAAGTTTCCTTGGACTAGCGGGTTATTACCGCAGGTTCATTGAAAATTTTTCTAAGATTGCAAGACCCATGACTCAACTTCTGAAGAAGGAAAAGAAGTTTGAATGGACAGATGCATGTGAAGAAAGTTTCCAAGACCTGAAGAGGAGATTAGTCTCAGCACCTGTGCTCGTCTTACCCGATATCCGTAAGGATTTCGAGATTTTCTGCGACGCATCCCGTCAAGGTCTCGGATGTGTGTTAATGCAGGAAGGCAAAGTAGTAGCCTATGCATCCAGCGATTGAGGCCACATGAAGGGAATTATCCAACACATGATGCAGAGTTAGCAGCGATTGTGCATGCTTTGAAGATCTGGCGGCATTATCTCATTGGTAACCGCTGTGAGATTTTCACGGATCACAAGAGTCTGAAATATATCTTCACGCAGGCAGAATTAAACCTTCGGCAGAGAAGATGGCTAGAGTTGATAAAAGATTATGATCTCGGAATTCATTATCATCCGGGTAAAGCAAATGTAGTTGCAGATGCCCTGAGCAGAAAGGCCTATTGCAATACTATGATGGTACAGAAGGAGCAACCAGAATTACATGAAGAATTGAAGCGACTAAACTTGGAGATTGTCAGTCAAGGTTGTGTGAATACTTTGGAAGTACAACCAACTCTTCAAGGTCAGATCAGAGAAAAACAGCTAGAAGATGATGATATCAAGGAGATCAAGAAGAATATGCGAAGAGGCAAGGCTCCAGGATTCGCTGAAGATGAACTAGGAACAGTATGGTTTGGGAACCGCATTTGTGTACCTAACCAGCAGGAGTTAAAACAGCCAATTCTGAAGGAGGCTCATGAAACGCCTTACTCCATTCACCCTAGAAGTACCAAGATGTATCAGGATCTGAAGGAGAAATACTGGTGGGTCAGCATGAAGCGAGAAATTGCTGAGTTCGTCGCTCGCTGTGATGTGTGTCGTGAGTTAAGCGAGAACATCGAGACCACCGGATTGTTGCAGCCATTACCAATTGCAGAATGGAAGTGGGAAGAAATTGGCATGGATTTCATCACCGGACTTCCTAGGACCCAATCAGGATATGATTCTATCTGGGTGATAATTGATCGGTTGACCAAAGTAGCTCACTTCATTCCCGTCAAGACTACATACAGAAGCGACCGATTGGTAGAGTTATATGTGGCTAGGATTGTTTGTCTGCACGGTGTACCCAAGAAGATCGTGTCCGACAGAGGTTCCCAATTTACATCAAGATTCTGCCAGAGCCTGCATGAAGCGTTAGGAACCAAACTCAATTTGATCTGACCTATCATCCTCAGACGGATGGTCGACTAACGCACTCAACCAAGTTCTTGAAGATATGCTCAGAGCCTTGTGCCACGAAATTTGGACAAAGTTGGGACAAGAATTTGCCGTATGCGGAATTCTCGTATAACAATAGCTATCAAGCTAGTTTACAAATGGCTCCATTTGAAGCATTGTATGGCAGAAAATGCAGAACTCCACTTCTGTGGGATGAAGTAGGAGAACATTAGCTCTTTGGACCTGAGTTAATCAAAGATGCAGAAAGTAAGGTCAAAGCTATAAGAGAACATCTGAAAGTGGCACAAACCCGACAAAAGAGTTATGCTGATAACCGTCGGAGGGATCTAAACTTTGAGATAGGAGACTTGGTCTATCTCGAGTTACTCCACCGGAGGAGTAAGAAGATTCGGACAAAAGGAAAGCTCGCACCCAGATTTGTGGGACCATACAAAATTCTAGCCAAAAGAGGTGAAGTAGCATATCAACTCGAGCTGCCAGAAGTTTTGTCAGCAGTTCACGATGTCTTCCATGTATCCCAGTTGAGGAAATGCTCATAAGCGCGGAAGACCATACTTTCTGGAAAGCTTCGATCTTGAGAAGATCTCACCTACGTGGAGCGACCAATCAAGATTCTGGATGTCGCAGAGCGAGTCACCAGAAGCAGAATCATCAGATCATACAAGGTGTAGTGGAGTCATCACCCAGAGAGTGAAGCCACATGGGAGAAGGAAGAAGACCTCAAGACCAACTACCAGGCACATTTCTTGACTAAGCTTTGAATCTCGGTCGAGATTCCCTTAAGAAGTAGGTTTGTAATGACCCAATTTTCAAATTTCATAAAAATTAAAATTTATGAATCTTTTGTGAATTTTCTAAAATTTTAAAAAGCTTTTTATAAGTATTTTAAAGCTAAAACAAATTTATGTGCAAAATCAAAAGCCAACAAATAGTTGGAAATAATTTTATTAAGTTCAAAATAAGTATGGGAATTTCTGAATTTTCCATAAATTTTGGAATTATTTTACTATTTTCTAAAGCCTAAATGAATTTTCAAATTAAAACAAATAGAAAAGCAAAGAAAATCAAAAACCTGTTTGGTAGAAACCCAAAGGCTCAGGCCCAAACCTCCTCCCACGCATGACGCATACACCAACCGCCCGCACCTTCTCTCCCTCTCTCTCTCCCCCACCGTCCGATTTAAATCGGAAGGCTGCTAAACCCCCACGCCGCCCTCTCTCAATCTCCCCCTATCGCGCCGTTGGATCAAGATCCAACGGGCCGACGATCGTCTTCCTCCTCGCGTCTCCTTCCTCGCGCAGCGCCACGTCTCCGCCAATCCCGCCGCGCCCGAGCTCCGATTTCACCGCTTTTCCAACCTCCTCCCCTCTCGTGGTCGTGCGCAACCGCTCCCGCGCCGCACGCCGCCCCCACTCCTCCCTCGTTCCCCTCATCTCGTGCACGTTTTCGCCGAAACCGCCGCGGCGCCCGCAACCGCCGCCGCACGTCTTCCACGTCGCCCCGCCGCTCCCGGCCACCTCTCGCCCTATAAAAGGGAGCCCCCGGCGCCCCTCCTTTCACTCAACCCGGCGCCCCCCACTCACTCCCTCTCTCTCGCCGTGAGCCCGTCGCAATTCCGATCTTTGTCGCCGCCAAGCCGCAAGCATTCGCCGCCGATTGCGCCGCCGTCGTTGAAGCCGTCCCGACGACACCTCCATCGCCATCGCCGCCTCCGCGATCGGTCGCGCCACCTCGTCGCCAGAGGACCACGAAAGCCCATCTCGTCGTCGCGTACCTCGCGCGCGCCTTCGCCGCGCCGCGCCTCGCCGTCTATTCGCCGTGTGGGTGAGCGCATCATGTTCACCATCTTCCCCTCTCTGTTGGTATCGCCGTTTGGACACGTAGTGTACCACAACGCCGCGACAACCGGTCCCGCGCCGCGCGCCGCCGCCGGCGTGGTGATGCCACCTAGGCGCCACCTCACCGCCTCTGCGGGTGTGGCACGAGTGGCGCCGATCCACATGCGTCGCGCCCATGTGGGCGATCCACGCATTTCGGGTCCGCTCGGCTCGGTGACCTAGTCTCAGTGGCGAGTCAATGACACTGAGGGCCACTTGTCGAGTTTATTTTAATTCTTTTAAATTCTGAAAAATCCTCATTGGCGTCGACATTGCGCAATAAATAGCTTTTTCATTAGAAAAATAATTGGAAATTTAATTAAATTTGATTTAGGTTTAAAACTTAAAAATCATAACTTTTGCATATGAACTCCAAATTGAGTGATTCAAATTGCAAAATTTAGATAAAATTATAATCTAGTTAACTAAACCAAAATATTTCAATTTGGAGTTACTTTGAACTATGTTTTGAATTTATTTGAATTTGAATATTGAATTTGTCGTATTTTCAGCGTAGAATTCGACGACTCCGGAGAGTTCGATCAAACTGAAGATTTAGAATTCCAAGACATCGATCAAGGCAAGTTACACCATTGACCGTATTACCCCCCAGTATTTTTAAGTTATTTTCAGCTTTTAAATTCTTTATCGCCTGCATATGTTTGTATAAATATTTTAATGTCCTGTTTTACATATAGTTAATTTCATGTATTATTGTATGGCCAATTTGAATGTCGTATCTGACTACCTTGATACTATAGGTAAGATATTATCAAAATTACACCTATGCTTAGCCAGGCTTAGTTTACACTTACAAAATTTGGGAGGGTTTTCACCAAATTTCTACAAATTTGTTTCAAACTTGTTATTGTGGTATTGTCTTACCACATGGGTTTATAAATGGAGTTTCATTCAAAATAAAATCAAAAATGGATTTGGACTTGGCGAAATGGTGAAAATGGTGGGTGCGAGTTTATGCAGGATTGATCTGTTAAGATTAAGGCCCATGGTTTGTAGGAATGGCGCCAAGTCAATTGAGGACCGGTCTTTGAGCCGCTTATTGTTATGCCATATCGTACTACCACATGTCATGTATGGGCAAGATTTGGCTAATTAATTTGTGATGGTCTAGTGTATTTATGTCATGTGATTATGTGGGTGTCGGTTAGACGTTTTATTCTCACTTGGCGCAAGAGGGGGCTTCGGAGGATGGTTAGTCAGAAGGGCGAAACCTTAGCGGGCATGAATATATTAGGACGAATATTGTAAAGGCCTCATGGTAATTGGTCGGTCACTGCGCCTACGGAGCGTGAATTGGCCGCATAACGAGCATGTCACCTCGTGTGGGTAAGTTGTACCAACTCTGCGAGTAGAAACTATTCGAATAAGCGCGTCATGATCATGGACATGCTAGCGGGGTCACTTAAAGTTAGAATTATTTTGGTTTTAAAACACTTTATTAAATGCTGAGGATGGTCAATCCTTATGAAAATTTGGGCGGGAAGCCAAGTGGTAGGAGGGGATCCTTCACTTTATTATTGGAGGTTATCCACATTATCTCATTGTCATTTTAAAATATGATTTTAGCCATAGTATGAAACTGCCTTAGAAATTACTATGTCTATTTAAACTGAAAGTGCTGTTTATGCAAAACAACCCCAGCCATACTTACTTGTTTCCCTATAGATGCATTTAAATTCAATATTGGGTGTAACTTGCGAGCACGGAAGTTGTGCTCATCCTTGTTGAATAAATCTTATTCAGGAGAAGACGGCTACCCTGACGGTGAGGACCTGGACGAGTGGGCCTTTTGACCCAGACGATTGCCTGTGGCGCATCGTGTGGCTCCAACTATGTTATGTTTCCGCTGTGTTTATCTTTTGACTTTTGATATTATTATTCAGACTCATTGTATTAAAAAATTATTTAATTAATGTCATTTACGCTTTCGTGATATGAATGTGATATCCTTTTTGTGAGACTGTGTACGCTGGAAATCCTGGACCGGTGTTTGAACACAGAGAATTCGGGATCTTTCGTTCCCGGGTTCGACAGTACTTAAGTAGTTGTAATTTTGCAGGCATTTACTTAGTTTGACATTGTTAGTCCCATGTAATTAGTGTTCTGAGATTTCCGTTGAAAAATCATTTTGACTTTAGGAGTCCCATGTATGCTAGGTATTCATGTATGCATACACCATGCAATGAACACACACATATCCAATTAGTTTTTTTAGTAAATGGAAAGAACAGGGATTAACATGTATTATTTTTGAGGTGAGGTTAATTAGTTACAAAATAATTAGTCTTAATTAATTAGTTTTAGATAATTAGTTGAAGTTCATAATGATAACAAATAGAAAAATAAGAAAAAAATAAAGTTGCTCGTTATTCATGCAACTAATTATTCATGTATGCATTGCTGGCCATTCACGGTAATCAGTTAGCCTTAATTAATTTAGTCATGTTTAAATAGCCGTATTTAATTTTGTCCTACTAAATTAGTGTACATTAATTTTTAGTGTTAGTTTTGTCGTAATATTTAATTTATAGTATTTATGGTCATTATCAATCTCCTCACTAATAATCCGCCTATTCTATGTGTTTCAAGCCATGTCTCTATCGCCACTTCTACGATGAGGACCACCGGTGCAAGCTGTGGATCGCTGGTGACGCGGATGGCCCTGCGCCCCTGCTGCTTCGGTCGGGAAGGGATTACCGGGAGCTGGACGATCGCTACATCCCGATCCTCTGGGACACGGGTTTGTTGCCCCTGCGAGGATGGTCTCCATCGGACGCCGGTTCACCCTAGACACCAGCCTGCTGTCGGCACTTGTCGACAAGTGGAGGCCCGAGACGCACACCTTCCACTTTTGGTGGGGTGAGATGACGGTCACTCTACAGGACGTGTCGTTCTTGACTAGTCTCCCGATTTGGGTGAGCCACTTGTTCCGGGCTTTCTGTTGATGGGCTAGAAGGCCGGGCTGGAGCATCGGTTGGACGTACCTGTCCTGGAGTGTGCACATGGTATCCCCCGGACTTGACTGAGGCAGTTCAGCCATTGCCCGCAGGGTGCACCTGACAAAGTCGTTAGGACGCACCTCGTTTCTTACCTTTTTCAGCTCTTTGGTTGGGTTCTGTATCCAACCACATAGGGCAATTAGTGCTACCCCAGTTTCGTCCGCGTCGTTGAGTCTTTAGTTAACGCGGAGGTTGGGCCGATGGCTCAGTATAGCTGAGGATCAACCGTCCTTTGCGCTACATACCGGGGGTTGTGTGACGTTTTGCAGCGCGGCACTGGTGGTACCCTGAATCTGGTTGTCTGCTACGTGTTCCTGTAGCTGTGAAGTTGGGAGCACTTCCCTGTTGGGCGGGTGACCTTCGAGAGAGCGGTACACCCATACACCGCGTTGGACGACCTGATAGAGAGGCCCGCTATGGGCTTATAGTGGACTACTGCCTGTCTACGGTGGGCCAAGAATAGACCAGCGAGGTGCTACTCGTTGTTCCACAATGAGTTCGAGTCGCTGCACGACAGCGACATCATATAGAATCCATGGTATGCAGAGTTCGTACACACGGTAGCGCCGCACGGACTGTCCGTGCAATGCATCCAAGACGCAGGACTGTGGACGATGACTTGCCACCTGGTGTTCGCACATATGGAGGAGCCTTACACACCGCAGCGTAATGCGATAGTTTGGTGTGCATCAGGTCGTGCCCCTCGGATGGCACGCTCCTACCGTGAGCCGTACACCTGTGAGTCAAATTTCATCCAAGTAATGTTTACAGTTCTTACATCTTCTTTTATAACAATAATCCTTCTAGAAATGTAGGCAATCGAGGTCAGGTGGGCATATTCAGAACTGGCCCCTAGTCCACCAACAGTGGACTACGACATGAACGGAGAGGGCGCACTTGGAGGTCTTACATCAACAGCGTCCGTATGACGTTCGGACGTACGTTGAGTACATGGAGTGGTACGTGCCACAGACACGCACAATACTCACCCTTCCTCCACCGGAGCGTCCGGAGTAGGTGGCGCACCATTAGAGCCTCCTTCGGTCGTTCAATCGTCACACCGCTTCACGACGTGACGACACCGTAAGACACTTACAACCTCTGGTCATTTCATTTGATAATATTTGTACTCTTTGTTAATGGACCTGTTATGTATGTCACTACAGTTGGAGCGGGAGCGGCGCATCGCAAGTGCATCGGAGTCCGTCATCCACAGCCCAGACACAACACCGGCGGGGATGATGAAAACTTTGAAGTACATCTTCGCGGAGTCGAAGAAGATAATAAAGAACTTGAGCTACGGTTATTCGACGGACGATGTCTTGCGTATCGGGCACTAAGTAGGGGGGTCGTGCTCACCCACTTGGTCACCATGACCTAACGAGTCTGACCGGCGTCGTAGCGTTCCCCGTCGGTCATCCGCGGGCCGATCGGCGGGAAGGTAAGTTATGTACAAATCTACGTTCTGTTTTTTAGTTACGCCTTACGTTCCGCTAACATCATATCGTTCTCCCGCCGCAGTCCGTTGGGATGAATCACTTCTACCGTCCGCGTACGGTACACAGACTAGCGCTCCCCCTCGGTCATCTACACTGCACATCCAGGAGGTACGAGATTCTTAGTTTACGTCTAGAGTGTTTATTTGTACTAACATCGTTCGTCTTGCAACCTTTAGTCGACCGTGGGGGTGATGGCCAGTTCACGTTGACTGATGATGACGATACGGGCCTCCCAGCTCCTACTAGGGAGCAGTACACGTCGTTGGGTTTGGAGCGTACGCATGGTAGAGCTCCTCCGTGTTTGCTATCCCACCGTACGTTCAAGATCATAGTTTCTCTGGGTTGGCTAGCACTCCATACATCCAAGGCCAGAGCTCATCTCCACAACCGGAGTTACAGGTATCGTACATTGGGGGCGGACAATCCGGGAGTGAATTTATGAAGTCTGTCGTTCATGAATTCTTCGAAGGTAGCCCCAGTCGGCATGCCTTATCAGGACAACATGTACGCTTACCAGACTCTGCTGGGCCAAACTCAGTCTACTGGTCCACCTTTGCCCACTCAACGATCTCCATACCCCCTCCGATCCAACACGCGATCTCCGGACCGGCTCACATATCCCACGGGACATGCTCGACACAAAACATCGAGGCGCATGCGGAGGCAATCGCAACGAGCAGATAGTAGTGGTTCAGATGAGTGAGCTATATTGTATCCCGTGTTATGCGATTATGTTTTGGTTTATTTGTATTCATATTTTATTTTGCTATATTTGTACGCGTATTTTGGTTGTTATGTGTGTACTCCTGTGCCATGCACGAATTATGCTTGTAACGCTTGAAATGTTGACAATTATCTGTATGAAAACATACATTGCAACTTTATTGGAAACTCTAATTCTGTTACGAGTTCTTTTGTGTGCGAAATCATGAAACCCTAATTTTCGAAACCTAAAATCCAAATTTTCGAAACCTAAATACTGAATGTTCGAGACAATTTCATAACACATATAAAATTGTCCAAATATTACACAATCAAGTCCACTGTGTAAGGAACCTTAAAAAAATTGAATTTTTTGAGCTCATTTTCTATATTTACAAATTCCTACAAAAAGTACACTTAAATTAAATTGCGAGAAAAAATCATAACGAGTAAAATTATGAATTTTTTTTTTACAAAAACAAGTACACCGTATTAGGAGTATTCACATAAAATTTTATAATTTTTTGAACTCTATATTTCAAAAATCATACGAACACTGCCGAAACCCTAATCAGCTTAAACCCTAATCTTGGGACACGTGGCAGGCGAAGGGGCCACCGCAGGACAGTCGCGCGGCAACGCCACCGCACGGTGGCCGTGCAGGAGGGCCACCGCACGGCGGCTGTGTAGTAGGGGGGCACGTGGCGGGCGGGGAGGGCCTGCCACACGGTCGTCGTGTGGCGGGGTTATTTTTGCAAAATAAAAATAAAAATCGGGACTTGTCATTCCTGTAAATACGAGGCAAAAAAACACCAGTACGACAAAAAAATCTACATATAGACGTATGAATCTAAGTGTACATGAGTATATATCGAGGAATAGCAAGGAGCTAGGGTCGGGAAGACATTCTCGTCCCATCCCTGTATAAGGTAGCAGATATAAAATCTGCCAATACATATTTCCTGATAGGGGAATTCCCCACGGATTACCAGCGAGCAGGACCCATTGTCATCCCTGTCCTCGCTTCTCCTCCACCGCCCATCCTTTTTTTTCGTCACCTACACTACCCCGTAATCTCGCGTAAATGGTGTGATGGTGCAATTAGGAAAAGTGAACGTCGACGCCTTTATGAAGTTTGGCATAGAGAAAACCTGGCTAGTTAGGAATTTTGAAAAACATCAGCTCAGTCAACCTCCTTTATAATGGTCTGTTTTTTTAGAACTTTCTAATGGTCTGCCTGAAAAGCACCCGAAGTTCCAAAATGCGTTGAGCAAAGAAGTTTTGTGGTCGATTATGTCTAACATGTGTGCTATGTGTGCCCTACTCCTACTGAGAGGGGCATTTCAGCAGACGGGTGACGTCTTACACAATTTTTCGAGAACATGCTTCTTATACACTGATACAGGAGGGTTTTACATCACACGTTTCTTGCACGATAACTGTACCTTGTAAGCATTGCGTTCCAGCGGATCGATGTAAAACCAAAGCAACACCGAACGATCCCTGAGAAGACAATGTCTCGAGATATTTACCCGTGCTCTACCAAACCTTCCTCTCGATTCCGTCAAAAAATTAAAACCTTCCTCTGGATGAAACAATTGGGTGTGTTTGGTTGGCTGTGTTATGTTTAGCTCGTATCAATGGCAAGTTTCAGAATATTTAGTTGTTTTGTTAGATAGGTTAGCTAGACACAGCGCACGCAAGATTCCATTGGGACCTCACCTGTGGGAAACGCGAGGAGGCTACTTAGGGTGCGTTTGACATGTGTAATCTTATATTACTTTGTAATCTAATATTCCTCTCAATATGGATACTGGTAAACACATTATCAGTAATCTAATATTTCAACATTTAGTTGATTTGAAGGAAACTCAAAATTGAAACTTTCAAAATTCAGATTTATAAAATTTATTTTTCAGAATTTGAATATCTAAAATCTAGAATTCGAAATTTGAAAAAAAAAAAAATAGATTTTCGAAACCCAACCTTGAAATTTTGAATTTTAAAATTTAAATTGTCTAAATTTCAGATTCCAAAATTTAGGATATTTTGGTTTCGAAATTCATATTTTGAAAAAATGATTTTTTTAATTCCATAATTCAGATATTCAAATATTAAAATAAATCACAGTTTGGATTTTGAATTCTAAAAGTTCAAAATTTGACTACGATGAATCAAAAGCATATGATAAAAACGCAAAAATAAAGATTTATTTCCCTTAGTAATATAATATGGGCATCTTTTTCTACGGAAACGAATTCCTAGAATTGATGAAAATCTGTTTTCTAATGTAATTTTAGATTCCTATTTTAGATTTTTGGATGGATTACTGAAGGATTCCTATTAATTCTCGGTGGCGCAGGTGCACGTGTATCCATTGTATCCAATTAGCTTACCTCCTCGCAGTCCATATGCAGCACGAGCGAGCAACACACTCGGTTGGCTGGAATTGACATTCCTCTCTCGTGCACGCGTGGAACGGCACGCTCATTTTTTACCACTCATTTGATCTCTTCGTCGCTTGCAAATGAGTGATAAAAAAAATACTGCCATACATGTAGATGAAATATGGCGTGTAGTTGATAAAAAACTTCTGCACAAAATTATTTTTGGTTAAATTATGCAGGTAGATTAAATATGGAAGGTAGTTGATCAACATAATTTGGTTAAATAAATTACTTCAGCTACCATTGCTTGCAAATGGATTGTATCAAGCATCGTATCAAGGAGGTTTCATGTATAGTCAATCAAACAATATCTCAACACAATTTGACCTAACAGAAACAAACAACTTACCATTGTATCCACTCAGCCAGGCTAAATTCAGCCTGAATGATCCATACGGGCTAGGCTATGAGCATATAGACAACCAAACACACACTTGTGGATGATCCTTACGGTGTATTTGGTTGCCTACATGTTTCTAGTCTACCTGTGTGGGCTATCCAAGTTGAACCTAGCCAGGCTAAGTAGATTCAATGGTGAGTTGTTTGATTACCTGTTTCTGTAAGATCAAACTGTGCTGAGATGTTATTTGGTTGTCTGCATCTGGTAGAGTGCGCTCGCCTCTTCTATTGGGTGGTGAGAATACCCCTTGCAGTTTGAGTTTGAGTTGGACAAAGAGAAGAAGGAAGGATAATAATAGATGGGGTCCAGTGGTCAGTGGGACAAAGAGAGAAAGGGTCCAGTGGTTAGTGGGACAAAGAGAGAAAGAACATAGGAAATGAAATAGGGGAAGCATCCTGGCGGATCAGGCGCACGACGTCGGTGATGAACAACCTTTGCGATGGTATCCGTCGTCGGCCAAAATGGAATGGCGGTTGCATGGGGATCCTCCAGGTGGTGGTGGCGGCGGCACAGGCGCACGGCCGAGCGGCGCTCCAAGGGAAGTAGCGTAAGCATGGGCACGGCGGCAGCACGGTCGCGCCGGGTCCTTCGGGGAAGCCAGAGGGTGACCGAGGCGGCGGGAGCGATGGCGTTGGCGTCGAAGAAGAAGGTGGTGGCGGGCGGGACTCCACGGCGGCGTATTAACCGAATCGAGAGGGGGAACTGGTAGAGAAAAGTCGGGAACACGTGATGACATGGTCTACTCGGCTCGAAAGTCACTAGAGAAGGAGATCAGATGAGGATGGTGCGGCAGTCAGAATGGAAGAAGATGACGAAATCCGGCAGTGTGCTGTGGAAATCAAGAAATTGATTTAAGGGAATGACCCAATGAAGTATAGAACACGATATGACGTGCTCAAAAGTACGAGAAGCTCCACTTACCGGAGCGGCGAGACGGGGGTGTGGCCGGCGGCGGGGAAGTATAGAACTAATAAAGAGCTGCAACGTCGCGAGACCACGTGGAGTCATCTAAAGACAAAGAGGAGCACCAAAGAAAAGCGAACCATGGAGCGGCATCGAGCCATGAGGGTCAAACGGACTGAGGGTTTGTTTGGTTGGTGCCCTGGATTTCATGCCTGAGAAAAAGTGGTGTCTGGAGATAATCTGAAAAGTAAATGCCTTTTGCCTGACCTGACAAACCTGAAGATGAGTTGTTTGGTTGAAAACCTGTACATAAAATTAATAAATAAAAAATAGACTGTTAGATCGAGCTATCAACGGTATAGATTGAGCGGTCTCCAAGCAGCCTCCTAGACGCTCAATTCCAACCCCTAAGCCTGATGGCCTGTTTGCAGCAAGCAAACACTACCGTCTAGGAGCAGTCCCGGCCAGCCAGCAGGTACCCGGCCCAAAGCAAACAGGCCCTGAGGACGCCCGGACCACGCTCGCGGGCGGGGGAGGATTCTCATTTTTCCCAGCACATCTGCACATATCTCAACGGCACCACTGGGAGTGGGAGGGGACGAGGGACCGAGCGAACCCAACAGGCCAGCATAGGAAATAGATTGTATGCCCGATCAATAATAAATCAATAGCTACAGTGTCAGTGTCAATCCGATAAAAAAAAATCCACTGTTAATGCAGCATTTACTACCCTGACACTGCAAAAAAGCACTGTTCGCCGACGGATGATCCCAACATCACCTAGAAAGGCTAAAAGGCCCACCGTATTCCCGCATAGGATCCTCTGCGTCGCTGACAAAGCAGACACGGGCAAACCGCAAGGCATACATTCCCTCGCCAGCACCCGGCCAAATTACGTTAGTATTTTAGGGCCGTGATTTTTTAAGGATCACTGGAGATTAAAATAGAGTGCGAGAACTATGTACTGCTTTTTGGCTCGAGGTTTTGATGGTACACGGTACACCCTGCCTGAATTTTTTTGGGACATTACCTTATTTAAAGGCTGAAGGAAAGCGCAAGCGGACGCCCCGGCTACGTCGTCCATGAGGCGTGCGCCGTCCGATCGCTCCGCTGCGCTTGGTGGGAAGGCGCCTCGCTCGCTTCGCTGCGCGTCCGGTGGCCTTCGGCCGAACGCCATGCGCGTCCACATAGCCTCACGGGTCCTTGCTTGCCGTTGCCTCGTAGGGCCTTTCCAAGGCTCCTTCGGCCCACGTCTTCGCTCATTCAGCCCAACGTCCCTACGTGCGTATGCCTGCCCGTCCTCGTGCCGAAGGACGCGGGTGATCTTCCTAGTACGGAATTTTTTTTTCATCAATCCCTACAGAAAACAAGATGTTTCTTGTAGAATTTGTGTTTAAACAATGCCCTTAGAGGGCCAGTTTGATGCAAGGATCCTAAAGCGATTTCCAACAAGTCATGTGATCGAATCCTGTAAAATATACAAATAAGTAAATAACTCTCATAACATATAGTTAGAAACATGTCATGCGACTCACCATTCCGTGGATAGTCCAATTGGTTTGGTACTTGTATCTTGTGGCTAACAACTATGATTCAAGGGAGCAACTAGCGCTCGGATATATGATATGAAACTTCGCAACATCCGTATATAACATGTGCAATAATTTTAATCTATGTGTGCAACAAAATACACAAAAAATACAATGCACAGAAAAAATTGGGGGGAAAAATTATATTCTCACTGAAATTGCATGAAACCATTATTATAGAACCTAGCTGTGCTTTTAAAGACTAGTTCAAATACCCCAAACAAATAAATTTCGATGTTACAACATTTCAACATTTGAAAAAACAGTGAAAACATCCGAAAATAATTATTGCAATATTTTTGGAACAATGATATAACAATACCATAACAAAAAATTTACTCTTGTACAACAAATAAAATATACCATTGCAAAAAAAACCTCTTGCCACAACAACATCGCAACAATAAAAAAACATTTCATGTAATATTTCGAGTCAATTGTTGCAACAAAATTAGCAAACGCCTACAACAAAACTTATTCGGATGAAAACGCCTACAACATTGCAACAAATTTATCACCATGTACCTCGCGTCCCTCCATCCTAAGTAAGCGCGACCTCGGATCGGGGTTCACATGATTGTCTGAACCCTAAGCGAAAGGCAAAAGAACCAAGAACAACCAATAAGACGAACCACACTTAAACAAAAGAGCAAGAAAAATTATCCAAATGCGATGAAATTTATACACAAGGTGAAATACGAATATACCTAGACATAGAAACTGGAAAAACCTAATTTGGATTTGTGGTGCAAAAGATATTACCTAAAACCCATTTTCTGGCCATAATTAGCAATCAGAGCAAAAACATTTTCTAGAAAGATTTTGAAGCTGAAATTTTTATGGTAGCTACCTACTGGTATAGAGGTAACCCATATAAAATTTCAGGTCATTTGGAGTTAAAATGATTTAGTTATGATTTTTCTAAGATGCAAAACTAGCATAATGCACTTTCGAAATATAAACATGTGCAAAACCTATTTCACATTATAGTATGATAACCAGCCCTCTCTCTTGGATTACCTCGACACCGTAATTGATGGCGATGTTGGCGAGCGTGTCCATCCTAGAAACATCGTGCTCCAGGTAGTCTTCGTCGCCCAAGAAGCAGGACGGTGGCGGCGGCGGCGAAGTCGGGGGTGTCCTCTCCGGCGACAACATGCCGCCGTGGGGAGCGTCAAACTGATCGAACAGAGAGTGGGAGATCCCCATAGCAACCAAAACTCCACCGAAAATCGCACGTGGGAGAGGGCTCGATGGGTAGATCTCGATGAGCGGAGCGTGAATTCGGGATCGGACCGCGGAAGCTTTGCAGGAAATGCCATAGGGGAAGATGTGTGGGTGGGGCGGGGAGGCAAAGTTGTGTGGATGATAAAGAAGCATTTAGAGTTCTAAAATAAATGTTGGGGAGAAGACTCGACCAGAAGATGCCGCTCACAGGCGTGTGTGCTCGAGAGGAGGTTGGCATCGTTGGGCGCTTGGATCAAATATCTACAGCGGATGCACCGTCCGAACCAAACGTTTGTATCAGACGTTGCCCAGATAGGATTATCCATGGTTCAAATACCACTAAGATTTTGTAGTTTTTTCAGAACATTAAGGATGCCAAATGCACCATTCAAAAAAAGAAAACAATGTAGTTAGTGGAACTTGAACCTAACACGATACCAAATCTCTTGAACTAACCACATGTTAGTAAATTGAAAATCACGTAGAAGTTCCATGAAATTCCCTTATTCCAAGGGCATTTTATGCCCCAGTCAGAATTTAGCATTTGTAAATGAATCCTTGAGAATTTGCACCATTTGTTTTTGTAATGTATCAATTTCCATAGAGGACATGAATTATATAAAGCATCTATCTATCTATCTATTATTATATTATTAAAAAAAGAAAAGAAAACTACCGCATTCACTCTCAGGTGCTATAAATTACCATGCCAATCGAAGGAAAAAGAGAAAGATCTACATCACTTATTTGGGAAGGTCCACATTATAACGGTGTATATAGGTGAGATGTACATGAGAACCATTACATCTTCGATCAGGAGGATTAAATTGAATAACAAATACAACTCTATTTCCAAATATAAACATACATCCTTCAGTATCTATGACTAATAATTAACTAAAACAATAGCTTTTATGCTACCTTGAATTTATGGTGATGCTTGTTTAATCAATGTGGGAGTGAAGTACCATGGATTCGAAAGTAGAAAAACTAGTATACCGTAAACGTTCCATGAAAACTCGATGTCATTGCTGTCCATTATAACATCTAAACTCTTAATACAATAAACACCGTTTACACTGATATAAAAACAACTCAACCATGAGTTTTCATTCTCCGACTTTTAACGGGACCTCTCACCTGACGCTCATCGCACCTATTCTCAACACAGATATAGATAGCCAATCAATTTACTGTTCGAAAATGTAATATTTCAGACCCCATTTCAATCAGACGGCTATCGCAAGAGTAAAACACATGCATTGTCCGGTGCAACAGAAGATCCATTTAACACGTTCGTTCCCCCGGACCCGTGTCGTCTTCGTCCAAAAACCAATTAATCCTTCGCAGTATTTTCGCAGTATTTCGCACCACCAGTCCACCACCGTAAGTCCCCTACTAACCCATCCCCCGGCCGCGACCAGCTCGCTCGCACACGCGGACGCATGCGGGGCCACACTACCGCAAGCCCCAAGTAGTCCCTGCCCGGCAATGTCGGCGCACCTCCCACCGCTCCATGGGCCCAACACCGCGCTCACCGCCGGGGACGCCAAGAAGCTCTCCTGCTGCGGCGGTGGCGGCGGCGGCCACCACCTCCCCAAGAAGCCCGGCGGCGGCCCCTCCGCCGGGAGGCTCGCGTCCATCCTCGGCGTCATCGTGCTCATCGCCGTCGATGTGTCCCTCACCAGCGCGGGCGCGCACCGCCGGCTGCGGCACCAGTACCGGCATTACCTCGGCAGCGGCCGCGCCAAGAACCCCTCGCTTTCTTGGCTCTCCGTGCCGGACCCCTCCAACTTCACCGAAAACCTCCTGGCGCGGTGGCTCACGCCTGGGGGTTCGCCGTGCCGCGACTCGCGCACGGCTAACATCTCCATCCCGGTTCTTGACGACGCCGCGGCGGCGGGCGCGGTGACAAAGCTGGGCGCCGCCGAGATCCACGAGTTCACATTCTGGGCGCTGGATGACGCCGGCCAGCGGCGTTGCCTCGGCGGGGACTTCTTCGAGATTGATCTCTCCGGGGACGCGTGGAAATCGCGCCCCCCCGTCGTGGACTACGGCGACGGCTCCTACTCCTTCCGTCTCCAGGCCGCGCCCCGCTTCGCGGCGGGGGATTTCCACCTCACCATCGTCCTCCTCTTCCGCAGCTTCGAGGGCCTCAAGTTCTCCTCCGCAAGGTTCAAGTACCGCGCCGAGCTGCGCCGCATTTCTCTCCTGTTCCGGCCAGGCAACGCGTCGCTCCCGGCACTGGAGACTTGCCGCGCCGCCGACTTCGCACGCGACGTCTGGTCCGGCCGGTGGACGCGGCTTGCCAAGAACGACAGCTGCCAGGAGGTGGATGACGCCGGCCGGTACCGGTGCCTGGAACCGGAGCACCCGTGCGAGCCCCCGTGGTGCGACGGGTCACTGGGCGCGCTGGAAAGCAACGGGTGGGTCTACTCGGCGCACTGCTCGTTCAAGCTCTTCACGGCCGGCGCGGCGTGGCGGTGCCTGGACGGCAAGTGGCTCTTCTTCTGGGGCGACTCCAACCACGTCGACACCATCCGAAACCTTCTGACCTTCGTTCTTGGCGTCACGGACACGTCCGCCGTGACGCGCCGGCTCGACGCGGTGTTCGCGAATCCCAGCGGCGGGCCGGGGACCGTGCGGATCACGAGCATCTTTAACGGCCACTGGAACATGAGCATGAACTATCTCGGCCTGCATTCCCTCCGGGACAAGGGGTTCCGGCGGCTTGTCCGGTCGTACTTCTTGGCCGATGACCGTGCTCCGGACGTCGTCATCCTGAACTCCGGCCTGCACGACGGGTGCTACTGGACCAGCGTGCGCACGTACGCGCAGGGCGCGGAGTATGCTGCACGGTTCTGGGGCGGAGTTATGGCTGAAGTGCGGGCGCGTGGGCACGCCGTGCCGAGGGTGTTCTACCGGACGACGGTTGCAACGGGTGGGTACGCTCGGGACCTGGCTTTCAATCCAAACAAGATGGAAGCGTTCAACGGCGTGCTCGTCGAGAAGCTGAGGCAGCTTGGGCTGCTCACGGGCGGGGTGATAGACAACTTCGACATGACGTTCCCGTGGCACTACGACAACCGTTGCAATGACGGCGTGCACTACGGGCGTGCGCCGGCGAAGTTGGTGTGGCGGGACGGCAAGATTGGGCACCACTACTTCGTGGACCTCATGCTGGGGCATGTGCTCCTCAATGCCATCTGCAATGGATGAGACTTTGCTGGTTCCATACTCTGTAAGTTCGTGCAGCTCAATTGTGTAAACTAGAGTAGGATGCCCAGGGAACTGAATTTGCTGAGATGATATTACCAGTGTAGTATCAGTTCATGTGTACATCAGGTATGGGAGGCTTAGCTGAAGCGTTTTGTCCGGTGAAACATCTGATCATTCGGCTATGTTGCTGGTCTGATATTGCTCTAGTGGGCGAGGAAGATCGAGTTCGATCGGAGCTAGCTATGAGTGAAGATCAGGTACATGTAAATATATAGGAAGACTGTTTGAGGAGGCTTAATGAATATATAAATTCAGTAGGTTACATTGTGTTCTTTGTTAATACTATGCAGGGTTTGCAGGGTATGGGTAACCGGTTTAGATTCTTTACCGGAGGTCACTGGGAGGCCGGTTTGGCCGAAAATCAGAAAATTTTGGCCGAAATTTTTGATTCAAAACTTGAATTTCTCGGATTTTAAATTAAAAAAGATCAAATTCAAGCAAATCCGATTTTAGCCGGTTTGAACTTTTACTGGGGTGCCCGGTATAACCTATGTTGTCACGGCGACAAGACAAGGCGAGACGCTCCGGAGGCACCAGGACGTCTAGGTGATGATTAGACGATGTGTTAGACGGTGTGATTATCCAGTGAAAAACACCATGAAATACTTGTATTATGCAATGCTGGTATGACAATGGCCAAGGAAGATTCCAGTACGTGCCCAACTGCCTCCTTTACTCTGCCTTCGGCCCTTGGCTTTTCTTTACAAGTTCCTACTTCCAACTTCCCCTCCGAGATGCTCTTCTTCCTTATCACACAGTAGCTTTTCAGCTCGCATCTTCTTCCTCCTCACCGGCTAGCTGTTGCTCCCTCAACGTCCGCGCCTCTTCTCTCCCCCGGGATCTCCTCTGCCTTGGCTGCCGCCCCGAGATCTGCTCGCTGCCACGCTCTGCCCGACGCTTGGACTGCGCTGCCCCGGGCCGCACCTCCCTGCCTCGGCCTCGGCATGGGTCGGTCGCCACATCGCGCTCTGGTCGCCACCCCGAGCCCCTACCCTCGGATCTGCGCTGTCCTACGCCGGCTGAGCTCGGGTTGCGCCGTCCCGAGCAACCCGACACCCAGATCCGCTTTGGCCGAGCTCGGATTGCGCCGCCCCAAGCTCTGCTCGCTGCCCTGTGCCCTCTGCCCCTGGATCTGCACCGCAAGGCGGCTCTGCAGCAAGGCAGGGGCGACCTAGACGATGACCCTGGCGTCTACCCTGGAGCGCCAGGACGCCTAGGCGATGCCTTGATAACTATGGGTATAACCGATAATCCCGATTTTCGGCTGATTATCGGCCGGTAATCAAAACTATGGTACTATGTAGTAATATTCAGTTGCTCAGTGTTCTTTGTGTGGTTGCGAGCAGATCCTAGCTGTTGTGTTGGAATTTATTCCACAGAGCGCAGGTTCCTTACTTCTAGTTTGTGTATTGTGGTATACATAAGGAGGTTTTGCCCTAAATAGTACTGTTCAACATCATATTAGCGGAAATAGCTCTTCTTGCACCGTAATTGCAAAAATAGCCACCCGGATGAGCTTCACGCCGCCATGTGCGCAATTCCGCACAACCACCACCCGAACGCCCCTCGTCCGCACGGCCACCGTCCGGATTCCCTCCTCCGCACGGCCACCGTGCGGAAGCGGCGCCTCCATATGGCCACCACTCGGACATGCACGCCGTGCGGACGAGGGGGCGTGCAGGCGGTGGCCGTGCGGACACGGCTATGTGTCGGCACACGGTGTGTTCGGGCTACGGGCGTGCGGACGAGGTGCTATTTTTGTAAGGGAAAATTAGCTTAGTGACATCGTGTTAGGACATAATTAGAGGAATAACATCGTGACCGTGACGCATTGGAAAACAACACCGCGAACATAAAAAAATTAGACGAATGACATCGCCGCTAGTTACTTCTGTTTCCAGAATTTTTTAAATATAGAAACTGAGCTATTTTTTTTTTTTTTGTGGAGCCTCCCGACACAGTTTAATTGCTTGTATATTTTTTTTTCAAAACTTTATACGCTCTGATTTTTGTCTCTAAAATTCATTTAAGTATTCTGTTTGTAGGAGTTTTCTAATATAGAAAATGAGATCCAAATATTATGATTTTTTTCAGGCTCCTTACATAGTGGACTTGATTGTGTATTTTTTTAGAATTTTTACATAATTAATCAATACAATTTCATAATATCATTACATTATGAAATATTAGACTCCTCATACAGTGGACATTATGAAATTATATTACTTAATTTTGTAAAATTCTAGAAAAATTACACAATCAAGTCCACTATGTAACGAGCTTGAAAAAATTTCATATTGTTTGGACCTCATTTTCTATATTAGAAAATGACTACAAACAATATACTTTAATGAATTTTAGAGACAAAATCAGAACGCATAATGTTTTGAAAAAATACACAAGCAATTAAACTGTGTTGGGAGACTTCTCAAAAAGTTGATAATTTTTTAAGCTCAGTTTCTATATTTAAAAAAATTTGGAAACGGAAGTAACCGTCGGCGATGTAATTTGTCTAATTTTTTTGTGTTCGCGGTGTTGTTTTTCAATGCGTCACGATCGCAATGTTATTACTCTAATTACATACTAACGCAATGTTACTGAGCTAATTTCTCCTTTTTGTAAATGCAACATGAGGAGAGCCATTTTCACTAATACGATGCGAAACAATGCTATTTAGGGCAAAAACTCCACAAGTTGTTGGAGAGGTTTAGGGATTGGTGAGCTGCTGCATACCAAATTCCATCTATTATCTTCAGTTCTTTTTATTCAATGGTCAGTTCTGCACAAGAATTCAAGAGAAGGGTTGTTGTCCATGTGGTGATTGCTGCTGGTCTCCAAGCCGTGGTATCCTCTACTACCCTTGGTTGTTGGCGCCAGTAATTAGTGCTTGTGGTTAATCTAGTACCGCTGCACACGCATGCATCTTTACTGAGTTCCTGTTTGCACACACATACACAATCATCTCGGTTGTCATGTTTTTACTTGCTGCGCATCGCAAGAAGATTGGACCGTACATGTTCATTTCTACCGCGAAATATCGGACCGTACATGTTCAAACTAGATTACTAGTTGGGCCGTATCACTACTCCTAAAGTCCCTCACGTTTAAAGATGGATTGTATCCGCCGTAGCTAAGTGAACACTCTCTTAGAAGACCACATGTTGATTCCAAGAGAAAAAGGTAGACAATCTCACATTAATTGAAAATAAAAATAAATGAAATTTCCCCGTCAATCTGAAAAAATCCTAGTCATGCAACACATATCAGTTGGATTTTCCTTCTTTTTGTGGCTAGGGTTCAACCCTCTTTGAACCTTGCGGTAACGAAGACAACAACAACTTCTTTGACCACGTCGCAGTGTAGATAGGTATCCAGATATTCACACACTAATAAATCACAAGGACGATTAGAAGTATGAACTCGAAGCCTCTCTAAATCGTGAGCAACAAAGATCACGAATTAGACGAGTTGAATCATGTAGATTTGGTAGACAATCTCAAGAACGACGCGTTCTTGCCTTGCACCAACCTCAACAAACTCTAGATGGGAAAACCTCAACAAACACACAAGATATTGCGCCACAAAGTCGCTGTGACTTTTCTGTATTTCTTTCTAAAAATTCTTCCCCGTTACAATAGGCAATGCTCTGGCCTTATATTGGCACCTGTGGGTGCAGCCGATTCTATCTCTAACTCTCGTATCATACAAAGATTCTTTTCTAATACAATTATGGAAAGATTACAATTGAAATTCTTTCCTAATACAGTTTTGGAAAGATTACAACCGAATCAAACTAAAAGATATATACCAAAACTTATCTACAAACAAAAATATCTCAACCCAAAGAATCTCTTTCATGATTTAGCCGTCTGGATGTGATCGTAAACCATCTGGGTGTGGTCGTACGTGATCGTGGACTATCTGGATGTGGTCGTAGATCACCTGGTAGTGGTTGTAGGCCACCTGGTGGTGGTCGTAAGCCACCTTGTCTTAGACCTGGTCGTAGATTGTCTTGAAGTGGTCGTGAACCCTGTGGAAGTGCTCATAGACCTTGGTGAACTGGTCGTAGACCTTGGGGATCTGGTCGTAGACCTCCAGGAGCTGATCGCAGACCTTGCTAAACTGGTCGTGGACCTCGCTTCTTTCTGGCTCAGCTTGCACCTAGCTTCAGCTTGTCTTCATGTACCCGATCAACATCACTAGACCTTGTACTTGCAGATTGGCTT
Source organism: Ampelocalamus luodianensis (assembly GCA_036346255.1). Lineage (NCBI taxonomy): Eukaryota > Viridiplantae > Streptophyta > Magnoliopsida > Poales > Poaceae > Ampelocalamus > Ampelocalamus luodianensis. The sequence continues at coordinate 28,617,554 of CM070625.1, forward strand.
GGTATAGCACCAAGCAAAGTGGTGGTAATGGTATTCTGGGCCACATCATCCCCTCCCCCTTCAAGTGTAACCGTCCTCGGTTTTGGGGTATTCTTCAGAAGATCCTTGCTCTTGATAATAATATCCGAATTGATCTCCTCATCTCTTTTCAGCAGCAAAGAATGAAACACACCTCTATGCATCAACGTGAAACGATTAGCTCTCCCTTGGTGTGTAACGTTGCGATCAAACTGCCATGGACGCCCTAGCAATATGTGACATATGTGCATAGTCACGACGTCGCATTCCACCTTGTCTTCATAGCCATCAATTGAAAACGGTACTGAAACTTTATGTGTAACTTTCAGCTTACCAACATTGTGAAGCCATTTCATATAGTATGGCTTAGGATGACGCCATGTGGTCAATGAGAGCGCATCAACCATGCCCTTGTTGATCACATTGTTGTAGCTTCCTCCATCGATCATCAGCTTGCGTCGTTTACCCTTGATCATACATTGGGTTTGAAAAATGCCACGCCGCTGTCCTTTCTCAACAATCAACGTATTGTCACTATTCACCTTGTGAGTTATCAAAGTTGGACTGACTTCAGGATCACAATACACCACTTCGATGTCGGAATCCTTGGATGGCTCTTTTTCATGATCAGCTTCGTCGCTATCACTCTCCGATGCATATCCTTCTTGTACAAGTAGCACTTGTCTTAAATTTGGGCAGTCTTTCTTCATGTGCCCTCTGCCCTTGCACTTGTAGCATCAATGTCACGTGTTCAAGTAGTAGAGAATGCACTCGAATCGGATTTAGATGCCTCCTTGCTTGCTTCACTTACAGCCTTTGAAGCTTCTTTCAATTGTAGTCCCGCTGGGTTGGTGGATACAACCGGCTTAGAACTTGAACCTCCTTCACCATCTGGCTGAATTGGACGCCCCAACTCGATGGATTGGTGTAGCCAACCTTTGGATGGTTGTCCCTCACCCATTGTTCAGCACAATCCGCTTGGTGAAGAAATTCTTATACGGTGTTATACTGCATCAAATCAACACGATTTCGCACGTCGTTGGTCAGCCCTTCAAAGAAACGTGTCATGGTAGCTTCAGCGGACTCACAAACACCAGTACAAATCATGAGCACTTGCATCTCTTGATAGTACTCATCCACGAACTTGGAGTCTTGAGATAGACGACGTAGCTTTGTATGCAGCGTCCTAGTATAGTGATACGGGGTGGTCCGATCTTCTCGAGTAGAACCGTAGATAAATAGCGCTTGACGACGAACACCGCTCAGCTATACACCACGCGCCAGTGCACGGACTTGCAGCTCTATGGATATTCGTCAACACGCACTGGGATGATCACAGCGAGACCACGAGTGGAGATCGCCAAGCCCTCAATTCCCAGTGGAAAAGCAAACTTGACCTTAAAATACAGAACGAACAATGGATCGCCTAATTCTCTCTCAGAAGTCCTCGCATGGACTCTGGTTTAGAAAGAACAAGCAATAGCTATGTTTCAATTCTTATGCATAAACTGGTCTGCTTTACAATGGGGGTTTACCCCTCAATATATAGTCTTGGGCTAAGAACTATTAAGTACTAATTTTCCATGTGGGACTATTCATGCGTGTGTTACTGTTCACGTCTTGCCTTTCGTGGCGGGATTATTGTCCACGGCCGATGCTTGTAGCTCGTTTCTCGCTCACGGCTCGGACTCATCGCCACGCCGCAAAATTGGGCTTCCTTCCTGGTTCCTTCATATGGGCTTTGTGCTTGACTGCTTGTGCTGTGATTCCTCGCTTGTCTGCATGGACCTTGGCCCTCTCCTCCTTGGCCGAATGGGCCATAGGCCAGCGTCTTGACCTCCTCATTTAACGGTCTTCCTTGGATGACAACCGTATATCCTTGATCTCCGTCCATCGTTGAATCTTCAAACCTGAGCACAAGTAAAACACTATTTTTAGGTAGTATAAAATTCTTATTAAAATCAATGACATATTCATTAAGGAGCAAGTTCACCTGAGATTGTAGTTTCTTGGCACGTGCTCTTGTAATTGGCCCAGTCGGTAATTCGATGCGTATATCTTGAGCATTAGGTGGAGGAGAAGGTGTTGTAAGGATGCAACGTCCTAGTATAGTACGCTGAAACAAATCTAGTTCTCATGACTTGTTTCATCCCCTCCCAAGTGTGTGAACGATCTCCTGCACGGTTCAATTAATCCCACCAAATAATAGCATATTCAGTGAACTCAATTGAAGCAACACGAACCTTCTTTTCTTCGGAGTGGTTATGGTTGTCGAAGATTTGATTGACACGCATCTCCCACTCCAAATAAGCTTCAAGTTCCGCTCTACCTTTGAACTCTGGTATGGTTATTTTGATTCGGCCAATATCGTCGTCCTCGCATTGCACACCACCGTTGAGGTGTCCTCCATGTATTGTAGGTCGGCGATCAAAATAATCACGCCGTGGTGGTCGTGGATAGCCTCCACAGCCATTAGACATGCCATCATCATCAGCACCACAGTAACGAGAATTGTCATGCGACTGCGTACGTCGCACCAAGTTTGGTGGCTGATGTTGTGCACTGGCCCCTTGTGAGACTCCGGATTATTTAGCTTGTAATACTTAGCCTTCCATTGGCTTGTAACATCCCAAGTTTGGACTTGTGTTTCAAATGTAAGAAAATGAGTAGAAATTAAAACTTTTTCTTACATCATGTATTTCCTGTATGTTCTAAACAATTCTTGTACAAGAATTATTGGAATGCAATGTCACAAGTCATTTGATCCAAATATTGACCTTTCAAAAACATTCTTGTCAAATCTTATGATCATCTCCTGAAAATATTTTTCCTAAATTATAGGGTTGGTGTGTGACCCATTTGAAAAATTTCACAATTTTCAGAAATTGTTTGAATATTCTTAGGGGATAGTCAAACCTATTTGACTGTTAGTCAAACTCTAGCTCAGCACCTTGTTAAAATTTTGGAGGAAAATTCACTGCATAAAAACCTCTGAAAATTTTATACAAAGTCAATACCTAAGTTAGAAAGCTCCTGTAAAAATTTCAGAAATTTTGGAGTTAGTTTGCTACCTTTAAAAATCCTTCAAAGTTCTCAGCTCTTAATTAAAACCCTTAGTCAAAACACTGTTGGGTTTGAACCGGACCCAAGTCTGGCTCGAGCCACTTGATCGAACCTAACCCACTAACTGCACTCGGGCTCACTTTAGGCGCGCGTCAATCTCAGCCGTTGGATATCAATCGGACAGCCCTCGTTCGTGAGAACGTTTGGACCTCCTTATCGTCCACTTAAATCCGAGCTGTTCATTCTCCATCGAACCGCCCACGTTGCTTGATACAATCAGACCTCCGATTGTTTCGTTCGATCTGAGCCGTTGGATTAAAATCCAATGCTCACGATCTCCCTTTTTGTTTTAAACCTCATGAGCTGGAGCGATCCTAGCCGTCCGTTTTTTATCGAACCGCCCACGACCACCCTAGCTTCTTTGGTCTTCTTCTTCCTCGCGCCGTGCGTGAACAGTGCGTGGCATGGCTTGGTCATGTCTTGCACCCTCGTCAACTCTCTCTGGTCGGGCATTTAGTGCGTGCGGCTTGCTTTCGGCCGAAGCCACGTCCTACTTCTGCCCCTCATCATCTCTTTTTGGTCCACGGTTGTGCCGTGAGCCAAGCTCACCTTGGAGCTCACCCGTGGAGCTCGTTTTTGCTCAAACCCTAATTTTTCTAGCTATATAAAGCTCCCCAAAACCCCTCCTGGTATTCCTTTACACTACCCCTAGCTCCTTCCTTGCTTGTGGAGCTCAAAACACCAAAAATACCAAAACCACCATTTTCAGCCGTGAAGCTCCATTGTGGATCTTGGTGCTCCAATGGTTCTTCTTCTAATCTCTTTGTACCCTTTTGAGCCCCTTAGCCCTACATTCATTTCTCCTAACTTAATTTTGGGTTTCATTCACAGGAATCGCTCAATTTTGAGTTTGAATCTTTTCGTCCGAATTCACCCCCTTCTTCCTTAGCTCCGGTAAATGGTTCTTTTGGAAATTAATTGCTCATGGACGTTCTATGGGCCTTAATACAACTATTTTGACCACCAGTGGTGTTCATTCTTGCTCAGGCCGTGTTTTCTTCATCGTCTTCCTCGGCTCCGGCGAGCTCCTCCACCGTCAAAGCTTCTCCGGCCAACTTTGGAGCTCTTCTTGGCCAAGGTAGCTTCTTATTAGTCCCTAGAAGTCGTGGCACTCGCTTTCTTCGACTATTGCGGAGCTTTTCGCCGTTTTCGTGTTTGGCAGTAAGTGTCCCCATCTTTCATCTCCGGCTCGCCGGTGTTCTAGGCCGTCGCCGCCGTCGAGCTTACCTCCTCTGGGTGCGCAATAGTATTTGCAACCCATTTTGGCACTTCACTGGCACCGTGGCGAGCCGTGGCGACAAGCGTTCCTTGCCCTCGGGTTTTGCGGACAAAAGCTTCTTCGTGTCGTTGTCGTTAAGACACCATTAAAGGCTAATTATTGTTAATCATTGGTAATGATGGATTAGAAATTAATGGCGGTTCTTCATTGTGCGTGGTATCGCTCTGTGAAATGGGTCCACCACTTAAAACCCCGTCGTAGTATTCAGGCGCCTTTAGGACACAATTAATGTTAATCATTGATAATTAGTGTTTAGCATTAAGTGATTTGAAACGACTCCATGAGTCAGCATCGTCATGAGTAAACCGCGATAACGGAGTCGTTAGGGCGAGTTTGGGTTTAATTAATTGCTAATCATTGGTAGCAATTAATGGCGTCGAAAATGGTATATGGTGCCACTTTCATGTGGGCCCCGCCATTTAAACCCCCTCTGTGCGAAATCATTAGGACACATAATTGGATTGAAAATGTCGGGAAAGGATTTCGGCCGAGGCCACCTACAAAAACGACAGTGCACTTGATCATCACAAATTGCGTAAGGGAGAGGCGAGGAATGAAGGAGCTCGTCGTGGGAGTTGAAGCCGAGCGGCGAGAGGAAAGCGCGTCGTCGGCGACATCTTGGGCTCCAAATAGAACTATCTTTACGAGGAGATACGATTTGTTGTCTCCAATGATGAATCGGCGGCGAAGATGTTAGAATCGAAACACGAAACCAACAACAAGCGCTCGCCTTGTTCCTCTAGAACTCTTACGAAGAACAAGTTCACAGAACTTCAAGATTATCGAAAACAACAGAGAATGAAACTATGAAACAACCGATTTTTCAATTTGCGTCGTATCACAATGATATGACTTTTCTATTTTTCCTCTACTTTTATACACATCTAGGATTTACAACCGAGAAATGGACTCGGTTTCCACAAATTAAACCAAAACGCAAAACTCAAACTCTCCCGACTGAACTATGACTCGCCTCTGATGCGACAACACAACTATGAAATTTGAAGCTAAAAGCGAAAGAATCAAACAGAGTCCTAAATTGACTCCTCCAACATTACAAAACAAGAAGAGAAACTAACAAAAGAACTACAAGATTAAACTAACAACAACAACAAGAAGGGCATCTCTCCTCGTCTATGGTTAGATGAGGACGGGGAAGAAGAACGAGCGACACCTGAGATGGAGGCGGCGGAGGCTTGGCGGTTGGGTCACTCACCCACCGGCGCGGCTATGCATGCCACAGTGCAAGCAGCAAGCGATGACCTCGATAAAAATTGCAATGAGGTCAGAACTTGCATTATAAACGAAAGGCCAAAAGGGTAAGGTGGGACTTGTAACTTGCAAGCTTGTAAGCCTTTTTTATTGAGGGGAGGTGGGCTGTAACTTGCAAATTGCAACGAGGCTTAAGACTTTAATAGGCTACAAAGAGAAAAGGCCTAAGAATTTAAATGGACTAGCCCAAGGGTTCATAACAGGCCCGAGGGTTGGCCTGAATGGGGTTTTATCATCTTTTGATGAGTTGGACGAGGGTTGGGCCGGCAACCAAATATATGGGGCCAGGGTGGGGTTCGGGTTGGGCCTTGGCCCATTACCAGGCCTACTTTCGGCCGAAGCCACGCCCTACTTCTGCCCCTCATCATCTCTTTTTGGTCCACGGTTGTGCCGTGAGCCAAGCTCACCTTGGAGCTCACTCGTGGAGCTCGTTTTTGCCCAAACCCTAATTTTTCTAGCTATATAAAGCTCCCCAAAACCCCTCTTGGTATTCCTTTACACTACCCCTAGCTCCTTCCTTACTTGTGGAGCTCAAAACACCAAAAATACCAAAACCACCATTTTCAGCCGTGAAGCTCCATTGTGGATCTTGGTGCTCCAGTGGTTCTTCTTCTAATCTCTTTGTCCCCTTTTGAGACCCTTAGCCCTACATTCATTTCTCCTAACTTAATTTTGGGTTTCATTCATAGGAATCGCTCAATTTTGAGTTTGAATCTTTTCGGCCGAATTCACCCCCTTCTTCCTTAGCTCCGGTAAGTGGTTCTTTTGGAAATTAATTGCTCATGGACGTTCTATGGGCCTGAATACAGCTATTTTGACCACCAGTGGTGTTCATTCTTGCTCAGGCCGTGTTTTCTTCATTGTCTTCCTCAGCTCCAGCGAGCTCCTCCACCGTCAAAGCTTCTCCTGCCAACTTTGAAGCTCTTCTTGGCCAAGGTAGCTTCTTATTAGTCCCTAGAAGTCGTGGCACTCGCTTTCTTCGACTATTGCGGAGCTTTTCGCCGTTTTCGTGTTTGGCAGTAAGTGTCCCCATCTTTCATCTCCGGCTCGCTGGTGTTCTAGGCCGTCGCCGCCGTCGAGCTTACCTCCTCTGGGTGCGCAATAGTATTTGCAACCCATTTTGGCACTTTGCGGGCACCGCCGTGGCCGGAGCCGCCGGCGACAAGCCGTTCCTTGCCCTCGGGTTTTTGCCGGACAAAAGCCTCTCTGTGCCGTTGTCGTTAAGACACCACTAAAGGCTAATTATTGTTAATCATTGGTAATGATGGATTAGAAATTAATGATGGTTCTTTATTGTGCGTGACTGTCGCTGATAGGTGGGCCCAGCCACTTAAAACCCCACGTCGGCCGTATTCAGCGCCTTTAGGACACAATTAATGTTAATCATTGATAATTAGTGTTTAGCATTAAGTGACTGTCTTAAAACGACTCCATGAGTCACTGTCATGTGGGCCCGTAGGCCTAAACCGCAGTAACGTTGTCGTTAGGATGAAGTTTGGGTTTAATTAATTGCTAATCATTGGTAGCAATTAATGGCGGTCCGAAATGGTATATGGTTCCACTTTCATGTGGGCCCCCGCCCACTTAAACCCCCTCTGTGCGAAATCATTAGGACACAATTAATGCTAATCATCACTAATAATTGGATTGAGTATTTATTAGTTGTCCTAAATCGCCTTGTGTGCCACTTACATGTGGGCCCGCACATTTAAACCTCTCCGCGCACTTAAAACCCACGTGTGTTAGTGCGCAACTCGTGGACCGTCGATTTTGAGATCTGCGGCCCAGATCTGTGGGAACTTTCGGGCCTCCAAACGTTCCACGTCACTAGGGGCCGTCCATCTCGCGATCAACGGCCGAGATCGAATGTGCTGTTCAGGTCGCCCGAACCGCACATGGACCTGGGCCGCCCACCTCTAGATCTACGGCTCAGATCGCGGAGACGTTCGGACCGCCGAAGGGTGCTGAGCTCTGAGCCCTCCATCTTAAGATCGACGGTCGTGGATGGTGAGTGCGTTTGTGTCACCCGAACGGCCCAATCCACGTGGACCATTGGATATTGATCCAACGGTGGGTCCCGTGGGCCTCCTCGCGCGCGTTGTGATGTGTTGCGCGTAGGCCGTTGGATCCCGAATCAAAGGCCCACATTCAGCCACGTCGTTTTCTTTTAGATAAGTTTGATTTTATTTCGGTAAGCTTTTATTTGTCAACTGAAAATTATATTAAAACTTTAAAAACTCATAACTAATTTGTTTTAAATCCTTTTTAGGTGTTTCCAACTGTGTTAAATTTCACTAAAATTTAATCTAAAAATGCATGTATACATGTTTCTGTAACAGAAAATTTTATAAATAATATTAATTTGTTTCTGCCATTATTTAGTGTTCCAGAAATTCAAGCAAAACTTGTAAAATACATAACTTTTTCTGTATAACTCCAAACTGAGCAAACTCAAGCTTGTAAAATTTCTCTGTTAGCATACTTTCATATGAAGTAGGTTTTGATCATGTTTTTATTTCTGAAAGGTGATATGTGCTAGTTTTACAACTTGGGAAAATTATAAGTAAATCATTTTAACTCTAAATTGAGTAAACTCAACTTTGCTGGTCTTAGGTTGTCATAATCTACCTACCATAAAAATTTCAGGTTCTAGGTCATTCTAGAAATTTATGCCATGAACAGTACCGACAATTAATTTAGTTGAATTTCCAGGCTGAGAGAAATGGTTTTAGCTATAACTTTTTCATACTTAGTCCAAATGACCTGATTCTTGTTCCTAAATTTGTCTAAAATCATGCCCTTACTGCTGTGTAAATTTCTTGAGATTTGGAAGACTTTTGCTTTTGAGTTTTCTTGGTGTTCGTCGTCTTTATTGGATTTTCTCGTTCTTTCGATAGGTTCCGACGTTTGTGTCGATTGCGTGAGTAAATCCTCTGCAGCAAGAAAGCGATCTACAGCAAGGCAAGCAGTGTAACATCATTTGATCATATTGCTCCTATTACTTTTAAAAGTCTAATACCTTGTTTGCAAAACCTAAGTATGCATGCTTCTTTGTGTCAAGATTTATTTTGTCGATTAGAGGTAGCTAATCCCATTGCATAGTTTCCCTGAAATGGTTCACCCGCCACTACCCTAGGTTATTATCCTCACTGGTGAATTAGAGCCCGGTGGATGATTTATGGTCTTTTTATTGTCTTTGCGATATGATGCTTAGCAATGCTTAGTTACCGGTAGAATTGGGCGGTTATCGACTTGGTCGATAATCTTGATCACACAAACTTATTATGACTTAATGATTTCAGTCTCTGTGCTATGTTTATTTGTGAAAAGAAAAAATGAAAGCAAAATGATTTGGACTTGGGCACAATGGTAAGATGTTGTGCTTTTGGGTGTGAATGGTTGGTGCCCGAGTCAACAAGGACCGAACATCTTGTTACACTAAACCAAGCATTTTTGCGTGCTAACCACACTAGAGGGTATGGGACCTCTCTTGACTTAGTACTTTGGCGTGTGTTAGCTACGAGTCGCAGGTGGGCGTGAGTGTGTTGTGTTATGGTAAAAGGAGGTGGTTCATGTGTTGGGAGTATTGTAGTTGTCCGAAAAGCTTTACCCCGGGTAGTTGTCTTTTCGGCTTTACAATGTAAGCGTATGGGCTTCGGTCCATACGAGCGGCTCGTAGTTGATACACAATATTGGAAATGTCTCGTAGGACTTAGCCGTGCCGGCATACCTTCGGAAGTGTGCTTCGTCTAGTGGCAAAAAGGCGATCTGAAGTGTGGGTACATTGGTACACCTCTGCAGGGTTTTAAACTATTCGAATAGCCTCGTCCTAGGTTATGGACATGCTTGGCAAGGTCTTTCAAGAGTTAGACTACAACCTCTTAAATTAAAACTTGACATGGGTGGTACGAATGGGTAATTCATGCTATTGTTGTGATGGATATTGGGTTAGTCATCTTCAGGATGTCTTTATGTTATTACATTACTGTCTCGCTGTTATTTATGCAAATAAAATTCAGATTGTCAAAATTGCCTTCAACATATTATCTAATGCAAATAAAACTTGCTTTATGCTGAAAATAACCTTTGAGCCTTCTCCTTTGATTAAAGCCTGCATGTAGTAGTATCTAGGTTTGTTACTCGTAAGTCTTGCGAGTACATTTTTGTACTCATTTGCTTTGCTTAATTGTTGTAGAGAAGGTTGATCCCCAAGGGAACAACTTTGGTGAGTTTTGTTGCGATGTAGACGACTAGCTTGGCAGCCCGGTCGGATTGCCTTGTGGGTGTATGACAAACCGGTTGGCTTTTGTTCATAGCCATCTTATGGCATTTTGCTTCCGCTGTTGATTAACTCTTTTTACTTGTCTTGGTCGGTTGGCCTCTCTTTTGTAATAACTAGTATGCATGTCGTTTGCTTGTAAAGTAAGTTTCAGTTATATGTGTTGTATGGAATTGATGCATACTTTTGTAAAGATGTATGTGTGCTGCAATTCTGGGAAGCACATGTCCATCGAGGCACAGTGTATTTTGTTTGTGGTGCTAGAGCCAAAGGAAGGCTACGTATTACAAGCTAAATAAACCGGGGTCTCACATGGCTCTAGCATCACAAACAAAATACACCGTGTCTCGATGGACATGTGCTTCCCAGAATTGTAGCAAATATACATCTTTACAAAATCATGCATCAATTCCATACATCACAATATAACAAGTCTAGCAAAAGACGTACATAATATAGAGTTATTACAAAAGAGCCGACCGGCCAAATGACATTAAAGTAGCAATAACAGCGGAAGCAAAAGTGCCATAAGATGGCTATAAACAAAAGACGACCGATTAGCCATAACCCACAAGGCAACCGACCGGGCCGCCAAGCTAGTCGTCCCAAAAGCCGCACATCTCACAAAAGTAAGGCCCTTGGGGCTCACCCTCTTCCTCTGTACACAACAAGCAATGCAGGTGAGTACATCAATATACTCGTAAGACTTACGAGTAACAAGCCTATACATAGCTACATGTGAGCTGAATTCAAAGGAAATGATTATATGGTTAATTGGACGCATAAAGCAATTTTCATTTGCAATAATGTAATAGATTGAAGGCAATTTGTAAAATCTGTTTTCAAGCATTGGAATAACAGCGAGTAACAATAAATAACAAGTAACTACATAGAGGTGACTAACCCAATATCCACCACAACATAGCACGAATCCCCGATTCGTACCACCCATCAAGTTTTAATTAAAAAGGTTGTAGTCTAGTTCTCACGGGCGTATCCGAGCGTGTCCATAACCTAGGATGAGGCTATTCGAATAGTTTTAACCCTGCAGGGGTGTACCAATGTACCCACACTTAAGACCGCCTTTAAGCCATAATAAGCACACTTCCGAAGGTATGCCGGCACAGCTAAGTCCTACGAGACGTTTCCAATATTGTGTATTAACTATGAGCCGCTCGTATGGATAGAAACCCATACGCTTACATTGTAAAGCCGAAGGTCAACTACCCTATAGAGGTAAAGCCTCCGAACAACTACAATGCTCCTAAACACCACCCCTCCTGCGACTCGGAGCCAACACACGCTAAAGTACTAAGTCAAGAGAGGTCCCATTTCCCTCTAGTGTGGTTTGCACGCAAATTGCTCAGTACGGTGGCGCAAGTAACTCGGCCCTTGTTGTCTCGGGCACCATTCCAGTCACACCCAAAAGCACACCAACATACTATTGTGTCCAAGTCTAAATCATTTTATTTTCAGTTTTAGTTTGCTCAAATAATCATAGCACAAGGTGCTGAAAATTAAGTCATAGCAAGTGTTTGTGTGATCAAGGTTATCGACAAGTCGATAACCGCCCATTTCTACCGGTAGGTAAACATGACTAAGCAACATACTCGAAAACTACTAAGTGACAAGGGCTCATCCAACGAACCCAAAATCACAGCAAGTATTCTTAGGCTCAGTAGTAGAGGATAAACATTTACCTACAGATTATCCATCTAATAGGTCAACTAATCGACAATAGTTTAAAACAAGATAGCAATGCATACGTAGAATTTGCAAACAACATATTAGAATTTGAAAATAGTAGGAGCAACATGATCAAATGATGCTACATCTGCTTGTCTTGCTGGAGGTCTTGTTGCTGCAGAGGAGAACTCTCAGGTTCAATAAATTCTTCGGAACCTAACGCAAAAACGCGATAAAACCAATAAGAACGAAGAACACCAATCAAACCTCAATAGCAAAAATCATCCAAATCTCATGAAATTTACACAGCAGCAAGGGTATTATTTTAGACAAATTTAGGAACAAGAATTATTCAATTTGGACTAAGCATGCAAAAGTTATAGCTGAAACAAATTCTCTGAGCCTGGAAATTCAAACTAAATTAATTACTGGTACTGTTTATGGCAAAAATTTCTAGAATGATCTGGCACCTGAAATTTTTATGGTAGGTAGAAAATGGTATTCTAAGGACAACAAAGTTGAGTTTACTAAATTTGGAGTTAAAATGAATTACTTATGATTTTTCTAAGTTGTAAAACTAGCACATATCATTTCTCAGAAATATTACCATGATCAAAACCTATTTCATATTAAAATATGCTAACAGAGGAATTGTACAAGCTTGAGTTTGCTCAGATTGGAGTTATACAGAAAAAGTTATGCATTTTACAAGTTTTAGTTGAATTTCTGGAATATTAAAAAATGGTTGAAACAAGTTAATATTGTTTACAAAATTTTCTGGCATAGAACAATGTCTAAATGTATTTTTAGATTAAACTTCAGTTAAACAGGAATTCAAAACAGTTGGAATCATCTAAAAAGGATTTAAAACGAATTAGTTATGAGTTTTCAAAGTTTAAAACAATTTTCAGTTGACAAATAAAAGCTTACCAGAATTAAACAAATCCAACTCAAAAAGAAAAGACGTGGAACATCGTGGGCCGCAGATCTGGAATCCAACGGCTCACGCGTGCTGGAGAATAGCGCATGCACGCGGTCCAAAAGGGGTTCACCGTTGGATCAGATCCAACGGTCAAAAATGAATGGGACGTTCGGGTGACCCGAACGGCCCAATCGATCTTGACCGTTGAAAAGAAATCGGACGGCACACAACGATTGGGACACTCGGGCGGTCCGAACGTATCCACCATCCACAGCCGCAGATCTAGAGATGGACGACCCTAAGTGATTTGGACGTTCGGGGTTCCAATTGTTCCCCCAAATCTGGGTCGTTGATCTCAAGATCGACGGTCCAGGGTCAATCGAGTGTTGCGCACTCACACACATGCATTTTAAGTGCACAGAGGGGGTTCAGTGGGCGTGGGCCCACATGGCAGTGACTCATAAAGTCATATTAGGACAGCCATTTGTTGCTAAACATTGATTACTAATGATTAACATTAATGCTGTCCTAAAGAGGTTGCATAGTGCCAGTGGTGCTTAAGTGGCTCGGCCCACTTGGCAGTGACACATTACGCTTTTTAGGACAACAATTAACCACCGACAATGATTAGTAATTAATGACCCCAGATTTTGTCCTAAAGGCCACGCTACAGCGGTTTAAAGCCTACGGGCCCACTTGTAAGTGATAGCCACGCACAAACAAAGACTGTCATTAATTTCTAATCAATAATTACCAATGATTAGCCATTAATGCGAGGATTTTTGCCCTAAACGACAACGGGATAGTGCGTTCTCGTCCGACAAAGAACAGAGCACAAGGAGAAGCTCGTTGCCGGCGGCTCCGGCCACTGCGACAACAACTAAGGGCAAAAATGGGTTCGCAATACTCTTGCGCACCCAAAGGAGGTGCCCTCGACGACGGCGACGGCCAAACGCCGGCGAGCCTGAAAATCAGTGAGGGTGACCAAAATGGCCGAAAGCAAAAATGGTTTAAAAGCTCCGCATTGTCCCAAGAAGCATGTGCCACAGCGTCTAAGGACTAATAAGAAGCTACCTTAGCCAAGAAGAGCTTCAAGAATGGCCGGGAAGCTTTGACCACGGAGGAGCTCACCGGAGCCGAGGAAGATGAAGTGAAAATGATGGCCTGAGCAAAATGAGTGAGACCAGATCAACACTATAGCTTCATTATAGCTCAGAGAAGCTACAAGAGCAATTAATTGAGAAAAGAAGCCCTTATCGGAGCTGGAGAAGAAAGGGGATGATTTCGGCCGAAAAGATTCAAACTTAAAATTGAGGGATTCCTGTAAATGAAACCCAAAATTAAGTTAGGGGAAATGAATGTAGGGTTAAGGGGCTCAAAAGGGTACAAAAAGATTTGAAGAAGAACCACTGGAGCACCAAAGCCACCAACAGAGCTTCACGGCCAACAATGGCGATTTGGGGATTTATGAGGTTTTGAGCTCAAGGAACAGAGATGAGCTAGGGGTGTTGTAAAGGAACTCAAGGGTGAGCTTTGGGGGGGCTTTTTATAGCCGAAAACCAACAGGCAACATGAAAACGATGTCCACGGTGAACTTGGTTCACACACTGCCATGGGCAAGGTGGAGAGGACGGGAGCAGCTGAGGAGCACGACTTTGGGGCCAAAAGCGTGGTGCGCATTAAATGAAAGCTTAAGAGCCGTTGAGGGTGACGCCATGGAGTGGACAAGGCACTGCTCTCCCACAACCTACCTCGGCGCACACACACACCATCCAGAGGTTGAAGATGACCAGAGCTTGGTCAAGGGCCCACACATCAGTGACAGCAAAGTGGCTCGGATCCAAACTCACAAATGGGTTGAGCCGGACCAATTAGACTGGAGTTAGAGCTTTTTGACCGTTAGATCAGAATCGAATGGCCACAATGCACGCGCCACTTTGGGTTGGCTCGGTGCGTTTAGTTGGTTTGACCCAACCATGTGGCTTGAGCCCGAGTCTGACTCGAACCCAATTAGTTGACTAGGGTTTTAAAGTAATAACCGAGACTTTGAGGAATTATTTAAGGTAGCAAACTAACTCCAAAAATTCTGAAATATTTACAGGAGCTTGCTAACTTTGGCATTGACCTTGTATAAAATTTTCAGAGGTTTTCATGTAGTACATTTGCCTCCAAAAAGTTTGCAAGGTGTTGAGCTAGGGTTTGACTAAAAGTCAAACAGGTTTGACTGCCCTCTAAAAATATTCAAACAATTTCTAAAAATTGTGAAATTTTTCAGAGGTGTCACACACTAACCCTAGAACTTAGGAAAAACATTTCCAAGGAATGATCTCAAGATTTGCCAAGGAAAATTTTGAAGGGTCAAGATTTGGATCAAAAGACTTGTGACTTTGTATTTCCATATTTCCTTTACAAGAATTGTTCAGAACATACAGGAAATACAAGATATAAGAAAAGTTTTTAATTTCTACACATTTTCTTACATTTGAAACACAAGTCTAAACTTGGGATGTTACACCCCTTCTAGCGGCGGTAATCTCTCCTCCAGGTGAAATAATAATGCCGTGGTGGTTGTGGATAGCCTCCACGGCCATTAGACATGTCATCATCATCAGCACTATAGTAACGAGCATCGTCATGTGACTGCGTACGTCGCATTAAGTTTGGTGGCTGATGTTGTGCATTGGCCCCTTCTAGCGGCGGTAATCTCTCCTCCAGGCGACGAAGAGAAACGACCAGATTGTTGAAGCCCTCCATGAGGCGAGCGTTCAACGTATTCTACACTTCGGTTATCCTCGCGTTCACCCCATTGATGCTTCCATCAAATTTAGCACAGATGACGTCCTCATGGCGCTTCATGTGTCCAGGGATCGCCTTGAATCGTGCTCGTACAACGAGTGGTAAGTCATCATCGATCGGTTCCCCCAAGTCATCACTAGGGTAACCACTCGAACCTCTTCGGCTCGCTCCTGACATCCTGAAAGCAGCAAGAATTTTTTTTCATACCGCGATCAACCACGCTTTGATACCACGATGATACGGACCAACTAGTAAAACTAGCTGATGCGTAGGGTGGCCCGATCTTTCACGGTACGCACAACAGGATTCTCCTTCTTCTTGCGACTAGGGTTCAACCCCTCCTTGAACCTTACAGTGATGAAGACAGCAGCAACTTCTTCGACCATGTCGTAGTGTAGATTGGTATCTAGATATTCTCGCACTAATCAATCACAAAGACAATTAAAGCATGAACTCGAAGCCTCTCTAAACCGTGAGCAACAAATATCACGAATTAGACGAGTTGAATCGTGTAGATTCGGTAGGCAATCTCAAGAACGACGCGTTCTTGCCTTGCACCGACCTCAACAAACCCTAGATGGGAAAACCTCAACAAATATGCAAGATATTGAGCCACAAAGTCGCTGTGACTTTTCTGTATTTCTTTCTAAAAATTCTTCCCTGTTACAATGGGCAATGCCCTTGCCTTATATTGGCACCTATAGGTGCGTCGATTCTATCTCTAACTCTCGTATCATACAAAGATTCTTTCCTAATAAAGTTATAAAAATATTACAACCGAAATTCTTTTCTAATACAGTTATGGAAATATTATAACCGAATCAGACTAAAAGATATATACCAAAACTTATCTACAAATGAAAATATCTTAGCCCAAAGAATCTCTTTCATGATTTAGCTGCCTGTACGTGATCGTAGACCATCTGGGCGTGGTCGTACATGATCATGAACCATCTGGACGTGGTCGTAGATCACTGGACTTGGTCGTAGATCACCTGGTAGTGGTTGTAGGCCACCTTGTCTTAGACCTGGTCGAAAACCTAGTTGTAGACTATCTTGAAGTGGTCGTGGACCCTGTGGAAGTGGTCGTAGACCTTGGTGAATTGGCCGTATACCTTAGGGATCGTCGTAGACCTCCAGGAGCTGTTCGTAGACCTTGCTGAACTAGTCGTGGACCTCGCTTCCTTCTGGCTCGGCTTGCACCTTGCTTCAGCTTATCTCCATGTACCTGATCAACATCACTAGACCTTGTACTTGCAGATTGGCTTGGTGTAGCACCAGGCAAAGTGGTGGTAATGGCACTCTGGGCCACATCACCTTTTATATTAGCATACTGTACGACTTGGATCATATTAGTGACCTACTCGGAATACTACATAGGCAAGAGCATACTTAATTGATATGGGCTTGGGCATGTTGTTTGTTATAGGAAAAAGTCCATTTGACCCTCTAAACTCTTGCAAAAGTCTGAATTTCACTACGAAACCGGTTACTTGACCACCATCAATTCTCCGTACCGGAGATATTACCCCCCAAGGTCATTCTATCCCGGTTTTTATCTGATATGGCGATGGCTTGTGCTGATTTTGTCATGACATGGCAACCTAGTCATCATGTAATCAACAAATAAAATTTAAATATATGGTGGGACCCATACGTCAAACTCGAAAGTCCTCCCCATCTTCTTCCTCTCTTTCCCTCTTCTTCTCACCTGTTGTACTAGACGATGCACAACCACACCATAGAACCTGGAAAAATTCCCGTGTTACAAATGGGGCCTAAGTTTTAACCATACGAGATACTCCCGGCTTTTGCACATGCGCCATTTGTTGGACCCGAAAAATTTAATTTCCAAATCCTATGTGTTTGGCGTGCTAGTCCCATGACCAGTGGCCAGCACACACATTAAACAACTTTAATATCACATCCATACACATTTATATATAACAGAGTAGCACGGTATAATTAGACAACCGAAATTAAGTAATACATTACCAAGTTTTACAGCATATGGGCCGACCGACCAAATGGTTCACATGACATAAAGTTTACAGTGGAAATAACCACATGCAACCGACTTGGTTAAATGGTAGAAATCAGCATTGTCATTGCCAAAACCTGAAGCGTAAAAGTATACACTTGACGGGTTGTCATCCACATCCTCTGAATATGTTCAACAAGCAACCGTGTGTACAAAATTGTACTCCGCAAGACTTTTAAGCAAAGTTTATATAGTATGCAAGTTGAGGCAAATTTGGTTGTCCTATCTAGTTTAGTTTTGCATAAGAAAGTTTTATTTGCAATACATATGGTAAGTTCAACACGAAATTTGTAAGAGCAATTGACTGTTGATAGATAGTAACAATTATATATACTTTAGCATAAGAAACATATAGCTCTCCATAGACCTAAGCCACAATGGACATAACCACCATGGATTGGATGCCCTCCAATCCACATAACAAAGACAAAGCCACTTATTGGATACCTTCAATCCCAATAGTTTTTAAAACCAAATACCAACCCTAGTGACATCACCAAGCTTTGCCCATAACCAAGGGCACGACTATTCGAATAAATCATACACTCTACAGAGGTTGTACACTCTCCCCACAAGACACAATCGACTCCCCATGGCAGCCATTACTCATGATACACCAAGTATCCGATAAGAGTGACCGTGACAAGGCCTTTACATTGCTCAACCCTAACCTTACCTGTCCGATGAGTTTAAACCCTTAGGACATAGACATCATTTAACGTCGTCCATGAGGAACTCACCGTTGTGTCGGAGGTTTGACCCCAAACATAGACACGATGGGAGCCCTCTCGAGCATACCCTACGACTTGGATCATATTAGCGACCTACTCGGAAAACTACATACGCAAGAGCATACTTAATTGATATGGGCTTGGGCATGTTGTTTATAGGAAAAGGTCCATTTGACCACCTGAACTCTTGCGAAAGTCTGTATTTCAACCCTGAACTACGAAACCGGGTACTTGACCACCCTCAATTCTTCGTATCGGACATATTATCCACCGAGGTCATTTCATCCTGGTTTTTATCTGACGTAGTGATGGCTTGGGCTGGTTTGTGATGACATGGCAACCTAGTCAACATATAATCAACAAATAAAATTTAAAATATGGTGGGACCCATATGTCAGACTCTAATGTCCTCCCCATCTTCTTCCTCTCCTCCTTCCCTCTTTTTCACATCTGTTGTACCAGGTGGTGCACATGTGAGGACCCCAATTTATTTGGCTTGTAATGCTTAACCAACCACCTGGTCCTAGCATCACAAATCAAATAAACTGATCCTCGAGATATGTATACTTCCCAGAAGCAGTATACACACCTCGTTACAAAATTAGACGTCAACTCCATTCCAAACATAGAGTCCAAACACCACACTACCAAGCGGAAGATAAACAAATAGTAGAGGTTATTACAGGACACGACAGTAGGCCGGCCCAAAGATACACAAATAACAAGAGCAGCAGTGAAGCAAAAGTGCCATAAGATGGCTATAAACAAAGCCAATCGGTGTGCCTTCAACCCACAAGGCATCGGCCAGGACCGCCAAGACTAGTCGTCACCCACGAAGCGGCAGCCTGACTCACGAGTGAGGCCCCGAGGCTCACCTTCCTCCTCTGCAACAAAACATCAAGCAAAGCACACGAGTACAAAGATTGTCTTTGTACCCGCAAGGCGACGTGTGAACTAGCGAGACTGTTCATATGCTACATGCGAGCTTATTTGGTGGAGGTCATATGTTTCATTTGCATAAAGCCAATTTTCATTTGCAATAAGGTATCTGATTTTAAAGGCAAGTTTGCAATTCATTTTAAGATTGAAATAACAGATAAAGATAATAATAACAAAAGCGAAAGATAAACAACCTAGAAGTGACTATCCCAATAGTCACCACAACAATATACGAATCCCGATTCGTACCACCCATCAAGTTTTAATTTAAATGTTGTAGTCTAACTCTTGAAAAGCTTACCCAAGCGTGTCCATCACCTAGGGCGAGGCTATTCGAATAGTTTTTAACCTGCGGGGTGTACCACTGTACCCACACTTGAGACCGCCTTTAAGCCAAAGCACACTTAGAAGGTATCTTTGTACAGCTAAGTCCTCGAGACTTTTTCCAATATTGTGTATTAACTACTGAGCGCTCGTATGGATAGAAACCCATACGCTTACATGGTAAAGCCGAAAAGACAACTACCCACTCGGGATAAAGCTTTTGGACAACTACCATGCTCCCACCTCCATCCCTCTGCGACCTCCTGCGACCGGGCCAATACACGCCAAAGTACTAGGTCAAGAGAGGTCCATATACTCTAGTGTGGTTATGCGCGAAATGCTGGATAAAAATTCACTCACAAGATGTTCGGTCCTTAATTGACGGGCACCTTTCGATCACACCCAAAAGATCACACCAATCTTACCATTGTGCGCGTCCAAATCATTTTTGTTTTCATTTTTAGTTTTGCAATTAAACATAGCGAAAATCTTTGAAACATAAAGTTGTAGTAAATTTTGTGTGATCAAGGTTCTGACTAAAGTCGATAATCGCCCAATCTCTAGATAGCTAAGCATGTCTAAGCAAGTTGACCGGATCTACTAAGTGACAAGAGATCATCCAACGATCTCTAATCACGACAAATAACCTAAGCTCGGTAGTAGAGATCAATATTTTGTCTACAGGATATGCAACTACGGTTTTAACTAATCAATTTAACACAAATTAAGCAATGCATACATACAATTGAAACAAAATATTAATCTTTAAAATCTTGGGATTAAACATGATCAAGCGCTTGCACATTCTTTGTTGCTCAAGTTGTTGCGGAGGATCGTCCTCGGGGTTGCGCAAATATCGAAGCCTAACGATCGAACATAACGACAAATAAGGACGAATAACACCGACAAAACTCAAACATACAACAACATCAAAACAAGCCAAAACTCACACAATGACCTAAGCATGACATAACAAAATTTAAGAAGCAGAGAACAAATCATTTTAAGTTATTAAGAATTTTCTATGAATTTTCTAAGTTATAAACACATCAAAGCACTAGTTAAATACTTAACAAATTTTTATGAACATAACAGTGTATAAAACCTATCCTAATAATTAGTATACTAAAATAGAATTTTCTGAAATTGGGTTCATTGCATTTGGACAATTATTGAAAGAGATATGCATTTTCTAATTTAGAAGATACATAAGACATCATTTTATTAGCTAACAGATTTTTGCTAGAGACATGGATGAAGCTAATTTTATCAAATAGTACACTTAAAATGAAAATTAACGACTTTGGTTTCATGCAATTTGGATAAAAATTGAATTAGTTATGCATTTTCTAAGTTTAAATGAATTAACGATTACCTTGAAAACATTTTACTGAAATACTAAAGCATTAAATCCTTTTTCTACCCACACCAACTAGCCCCGGACAACGGCGCGGGCGCGCGAAAATCTTGACGAAACAACCAGCCGCGCCTAAAGTGGCGTCGGCGTATTCTAAAATCGTCTTGACTTACAAAGTGCAAACCTAACATACTCTCACGAGAATCGCTTCCCAACGGAGAAGCGCATTACGAGCTACACAAACCTAGCGACAACATGGACCCACATGGCGACTCGGAGGAAATATAGCGGTTGGATTAGAGTTTACTAAACACGATTAACGAGAGGACCCATGGCGATGGCCCGAACTAAACATGGTTTAGTGCTAGCGAATACCACCGGCGGCTCGCCGGCGCGCGCGAGACGGCGGCGCGGCGCGCGATGGATCTCGCGAACGGCGGGTTTCAAAGTGGCGAGTGATACCTTGGTTCCACGAGAGACTTTGCGAACCGATGGCGGCGGTCTTGACCCACGGAGATGCGGCGATGGTGGCGGCGAGCGGAGCGGAGAAGAAAGTGCGGCCTTGGGAGAAGGCGCCACGGCGAAGAGAGCCGAGAAGGTGCGCGCAGCTCGCCTTGACTCCGGGAAGGATAAGCCCACGACCACGGCGGCGATGGAGCTCGCGGCGGCGAAGTGCTGCGGCGGCGAATCACCGTCTTGCGGGGAAAAAGCGCCCACACGCCCACCATGATGTACCAAGGCGAGAAAGGAGCTCACGGTTGGGCTCGAGAAAGGGATTGCGATTACGAGGACCAGCGCGAGGCGAGGACTCACGAGCGCAAATGAGCTCGCGGGCCGAGATCACCGGAGGTGGAGGCAGCGAACTAGCTCCGGCGATACTGGATGCGAGAGGCTCGGGATGGGCAAAATGGATGCGGCGGAACAAGGAAGGCGGCGAAGGTTGCGGAAGCACAAGCGGCAGCGAGGTGGTGGCGCCCCTCTCCTTCTTCTCGTGGCGAGAAGTGGGCGGAGGAACAGCGGCGGGGAAAGCGAGATGTGAGTGATCGCGGTGAGGTAATGAAGGTGCAGCGACACCGGAGAAGGACACGCGGCAAATAGGTGGCGGCGAGAGTGCGTGGCGCGTCACGATCGCCAGCGAGCTCCGGTGAGTGCGGAGAAGCGAGGTGATCTTGGCGGTGGGTCCACATCGGCGGCCCGTGGCGGTGCGAGCGATGGTTGGACTCGATCGGCATCGCCCGGCCGTTGGATCTGAAATGGGCGGTGAGATTGGTGTATGCATTGGACGGTCGGTTGCGCGCATAGCGTGGATCGTTCGATTTGCATCGGACGGTCACGATCGATTGGACTCGCGCGGTGCAGCTAGGCGGTGCGGCCGAGTCAAGTGGTGCGATCTGGTTTGAGTCGGACTCGGGTTCGAGCGAACAAGCGATGTTTTCGATTTTTGATTTTAAAAGCTGAGAGAGTTTAGGAATTTTAGAGATAGATCGAGCTCCAAAAATTCCGAAATTTTATGGTAGCTACTTGAGACAGAGAACAACACTGCATAAATTTTCCAGAACTTTTATGCACTGAAAAGTTCTGCAGAAAATTCACAAGCATGCTGACCTAGGATTTGACCAGATTTTCAACTAGTTTGACTTGGCCATTTGAAATAGCAAATAAAATCTAAAAATTGTGAAATAATTCAGGAGGTAGATAGGATGATCAAGATGATAGGAAAAATAATTTCAGAGGATGATCACAAGTTTGAAAGCTAAGAATCTGATAACAACAATTTCCAATCACAAAATTAAATTCTAAAAATTGGAAATTGCTAGGAAAAATTGTAGAAACTTTCAAATGATTTGAAGAGACAACAAAAGTTTTATTTCTCCTCAAAATTTTACATTTGAAATACAAACCCTAAGTTAGGGCATGTTACAAATCTCCCCCTTACAGGAATCTACTTAGAGATTACGATCAACTGGGAGAAGAATGATGGGTAATCTGCTCGGAGGCGATCTTCCGCTCCCAAGTGGCT
Source organism: Ampelocalamus luodianensis (assembly GCA_036346255.1). Classification (NCBI taxonomy): domain Eukaryota; kingdom Viridiplantae; phylum Streptophyta; class Magnoliopsida; order Poales; family Poaceae; genus Ampelocalamus; species Ampelocalamus luodianensis. The sequence continues at coordinate 28,640,341 of CM070625.1, forward strand.
TCATCCTCGGAGTGGTTTGACCACTGAACTTTGAGAACTTGATCACGGGTTCCTCGTTCTGCGTTCGACTTCTTCGAGGATCTGAGCGGGGCGCTCACGATAAGGCGGATCTTCCGCACATCGATATTTTCCAATGGTGTTTCCTCAGCGGAACACGGAGGCACTTCTTCAATTGCGACACATGGAAAACATCATGCACCCCTCAAGTGTAGGCGGCAAGTCTAACTTGTAAGCAACGACTCCCACTCTATCGATGATGCGGTAGGGTCCGACATGCCAGAGAGCCAATTTGCCCTTGGCCGAAAGCGCGATGACCTTTGGTGAGACTTTGAGATACACAAAGTCATTGGGCTGGAAACTCAACTCACGGCGGCGCGATCGCATAGCTCTTACGCTGGGTGAGCCACACGCAAGTGCTCACGAATCAAGCGCACTTGACTTTCGGCCTCATTGATCGAATCCGGGCCAAGAAATGCCTTTCACGATTTCGACCAGTTCAATGGTGTTACTGCGCGCCGTCCATACAAAGCCTCAAGCGGTGCCATCAGAGACTAGCACGGAAGGCTGTTGTTGTAGGAGAACTTCGGCAAGCGGTAGGCACTTCTCCCAATTCTTCCCATAGGAAAGAACACAAGCACGGAGCATATCTTCAAGAACTTGGTTGACCGCTCCGTCGACCATCGATCCCGAGGATGATAAGTTGTTTGAAAGAAAGCGGGTCCCCACGGCTTCACGTAAAGCGTGCCATAGCCGAGAAGTGAAAAGAGAGCCACGATCGACACAATCGTTCGTGGCACACCATGCAAGCTCACAATGCGGAGATATAGAGATCGCCAATCGTGACGAGAAGTGGTAAATGCTTTGAGAGTGGTAAGTCTGCGCTGTTTGGAGGAAGTCGCTACTACCGATCAATCGATCGATAACAACCCGGATAGCATCCTTCCACTGACCGGTGATAAAATCCATGCCTCTGAATCGAGTGGTAACGAAATCTCGCGCGTCTGGCGGGAAGTCGCGCTACCGTCAATCGATCGATAACAACCCGGATAGCATCCTTCCACTGAAGAAGAAATGCAGGCGGACCGGTGATAAAATCCATGCCTCTGAATCCACTTCCACTCTGGTATAGGCAAGGGTGGAGAAGACTGGCTTTGGGCGATGCTCGGCCTTCCAGCGACAACATATGTCACATCGGCATGAACACGGCAATCTCACGCTTCATGCGAGTCCACGAGAATCTCGGCGAGATCTTGGTACATTTAGTGGCCGGGATGAATGGACAAAGGCGAATCATGGGCCTCTGAAGAATCAAATCCATAACTCGGGACCTTTGGGACCACAAGGCCATTGCCCAAACCACACAACACCGTGCTCATCTTACATGAAACACTTGGTGATCCATTCACGATGTTACGCTTGATTTTCCCACACCATCATCGATTCTTTGTCTTGCCTTGATTTGATCCACCAAGGTTGGTTGCACAACCAAGCGACAAAGGAACCATGCTCAACCAAACCCAAGTTGAGGCAGAAGTGCAAGAAGTGCTGGTTCTTTGCTCTTGGATCATCAGTATTGCAATACACCTTTCGGCTAAGTGCATCGGCAACCACGTTGGCCTTGCCGGATGATCTGAATACCCATGTCATAATCTTTGATCAATTCCAGCCACCTCCTGCACTGAGGTTGGATCTGTTGGGTGAACAAATATTTCAAGCTCTTGTGATCGAATACACCTCACGTGATTTACCAATCGAGATAATGCCGCCAAATCTTGAGTGCATGAACCACGACAAGCTCCAAATCATGGGTGGGATAGTTGAGCTCATGTGGTCTCAAGCTGCTGGGATGCATATGCAAGCGCCTTGCCTTCTGCATAAGGACACACAAGTCCACGGCGAGAGGCATCGCAATAAATATCGAAGCTCTTGTGGATATCGGGAAGAGTAAGGAGGGTGAAGTCAACCATTGTTTGAGCTCTGAAAGCTCTCATCACAAGCGAGGGACCACACAAACTTCTTGTCCTTTTTGAGCAATTCGGTCATTGGCTGCGATCTTGGAGAAATTCTCGATAAAGCGGCGGTAGTAGCCCGCTAAGCCGAAAACTCCGTACATCGATGGCTGACTTGGTGACCCAAGATAGAACATCGCGACCTTCTTTGGGATCCACGACTATGCCTCGGTGAAAGAACATGGCCCAAGAATGCCACTTCCTTCAACGAACTCACATTTCTTGAACCGCATATAGTTGGTGCTCCATAATTTGCCCAAAACAATCTTGGATGCTCGGCATGCTCTGCTTGATCTTGGAATAAATAAGAATATCATCAATGAAGACCACCACAAATTTGTCCAAAAACTCCATGAATCTTGAATTCATCAAGTTCATGAACAAAGTGGAGCATTGGTTAAGCCAAAGGACATGACGGTGTACTCGTACAACCATAACGAGTAGTGAAGGCCGTCTTGAATATCCTCGAATCGATCGACACGATGATACCCCATTCTCAAATCAATCTTTGAGAACACACAGGCTCCAGTCAAGCGATCAAGCAGATCATCAATGCGGGCGAGAGGATATTTGTTCTTCACCGTCACCTCATTGAGAGGGCGGTAATCAACACACATGCGCAAAGTCTTGTCCTTCTTCTTCACAAAGATCACGGACAACCCCAAGGAGATGGCGGGGCGGATGAAACCCTTAGCTTGGAGCTCACCAAGCTGCTTCTTCAATTCTTCTAGCTCATTGGGAGGCATCCGTCTGGCGCCTTGAGATAGAGGCGATGCAGGAAGCAACTCAATGACAAACTCAAGGTCTCGAGCGGAGGCATCCGGGCAAATCATCGGAAAAACATCCTCAAAGTCGGATACTATGGGAACATCCACGAATGCAAGGTGGCTTTGTCTCTAATGCACATAGATGTGGCCCTGCATTGCGGCGAAAATCCGACTGCTACTTTGAAGAAGTGGTAAGATAAACAATCTTCCTACTACAATCGATTTGCCCCAAGTGTTGGGACAACCAATCCATGCCAAGAATCACATCGGACTCATTGAACTAAGCGAATAAGATTTGCCAAAAATCCTACCTTTGACTTCAATAGGAACACGCGGCATTCCATATCGGCTCTCATTTCCGAACCGGAGCGAATGAGTAAAGAATCCCCAAAGGAACACGGTGAAGACCACTAGCGGCGACAAATGATCTTGACATAAAAGAATCGATGCTCGAATCAAATATCTGCGGCGGGGCGAGAATTAACAAGAAGTGTACCCATCCGACATCGGCGCCTCTGAGCCTCCTCGGTGAAAGGTGGTTGACTCGACCGCTACGCGCACCACAGGGCTTACGGATCATCTTACGGTCGGTGGATGACCACTCCCCGCCGCGTCCTCCATTAGGGCGAGTGCTGCAACACTCGAGGCGAGCATTCGCATAATGGCCCTTGTTGTGGCGGCGAAAACAAGTAACCTCGGCGCCGGATTGCGGAGGCGCCTGCTCTTGGATCGCGGCGCGCGTGGCTGGCTCACGGCTGCGGTGGGCGAGGCTGGTGCGAGATGGCCTCGGCGCGGTGGAGCAAAGAACGGGCCAGTGGTGCTGGCCCGGCCAGGGCAGTGAGGCGGTGTGAAGCGGACTCATGTGCCTCCCATTTGCGCTTGCGGGACTACGCCAGCGCCTTTGCCTTATCTTTCGGCAACAATGGCCTTATCTACCAAGGCACGAAAGTCGAAAAAGTCCACAATAGATAGCTTGTCTGCGGCTCCTCGGACAAGCCATCCATAAACTTCTCTGCTTAGCCTCATCAGGCCACCTCTCCGGAGCATAACGAGCGGATGATTAAACTCGTATAAATACTCAAATCACGATTTTGCCCTTGCTTGCGCGAGAACTCCTTCTTCTTGACTTCATCGGGCCATCGAGGATGTGGGCGACGAAAAGCGACTGAACTCCTCCCACGCGACCACATGGCGCGGGCTGCATGGCGAGATAGTTCTCCCACCATGAGAGTCTGCGCCCTCAAGGCGGTGGGGCGAAGAGCGCCTTATCTGCGCTGGCAGCGAGCTATGTTGAGCTTCCGCTCAACCATGCGCGACCAATCATCCGCATCAAGAGGGTCCTCGAGCGGGAGTAAGTCGGCGGCTGCGTGCGGAGGAACTCTGCAAGTCCCATGAGTCGATGGCGCCACCACGGCGAGTGGAGGTATTCCTAGCAATAACCTCCAAGATCGCGTCGGTCCATGCGGTTCGCTCGATCGGCGAGCACCTCGACCATGGTCGGAGGAGAAGCTCCTCATCATGACCCGACTGCTTGGCCGCAGCGTTCTCCGGCCATCTGTTTTACTAAGACAAGTTAGCAACAATTTAAGAGCAAGAAAGCCCAAAATTCATGAAAGCGTCGAGAAACAAACACAAGCGGGATAAAGTTCGACCGACAAAAATCGGACACATAACTACTCCCTTTACATCTTACCCTATTATCCCCACAAGTTTTAGTTGGATTAAACTTCATGGTTCTCCCCAAACTAATTCCACCGGTAGTAACTATCTTTTGAAAGGTGAAGAGAAAAACCAAGTTTCAAAACTTAAATTAGAGTAAGATGAGAGTAGAAAGCTAAGATAGGTAAGGAATAAAATCTGAGAATCTGCCTAGGTTTTCATAAACCTTTTTATGACTTGAAATTAAGCTTTCTCAAAATATCCTAAAGACGACTATGCTTGGGTTACTACGGTCAGAATGGCTCTGATACCAACTTTGTGAGGACCCCAATTTATTTGGCTTGTAATGCTTAACCAACCACCTGGTCCTAGCATCACAAATCAAATAAACTGATCCTCGAGATATGTATACTTCCCAGAAGCAGTATACACACCTCGTTACAAAATTAGACGTCAACTCCATTCCAAACATAGAGTCCAAACACCACACTACCAAACGGAAGATAAACAAATAGTAGAGGTTATTACAGACACGGTAGGCCAGGCCCAAAGATACACAAATAACAAGAGCAGCAGCGAAGCAAAAGTGCCATAAGATGGCTATAAACAAAGCCAATCGGTGTGCCTTCAACCCACAAGGCATCGGCCAGGACCGCCAAGACTAGTCGTCACCCACGAAGCGGCAGCCTGACTCACGAAGTGAGGCCCACGAGGCTCACCTTCCTCCTCTGCAACAAAACATCAAGCAAAGCACACGAGTACAAAGATTGTCTTTGTACATTAAAGCGTGTGAACTAGCGGACTGTTCATATGCTACATGCGAGCTTATTTGGTGGAGGTCATATGTTTCATTTGCATAAAGCCAATTTTCATTTGCAATAAGGTATCTGATTTTAAAGGCAAGTTTGCAATTCATTTTTAAGATTGAAATAACGATAAAGATAATAATAACAAAAGCGAAAGATAAACAACCTAGAAGTGACTATCCCAATAGTCACCACAACAATATACGAATCCCAGTTCGTACCACCCATCAAGTTTTAATTTAAATGTTGTAGTCTAACTCTTGAAAAGCTTACCCAAGCGTGTCCATCACCTAGGGCGAGGCTATTCGAATAGTTTTTAACCTGCGGTGTACCACTGTACCCACACTTGAGACCCTTTAAGCCAAAGCACACTTAGAAGGTATCTTTGTACGACTAAGTCCTCTGAGACTTTTTCCAATATTGTGTATTAACTCTGAGCGCTCGTATGGATAGAAACCCATACGCTTACATGGTAAAGCCGAAAAGACAACTACCCACTCGGGATAAAGCTTTTGGACAACTACCATGCTCCCACCTCCATCCCTCCTGCGACCTCCTGCGACCGGAGCCAATACACGCCAAAGTACTAGGTCAAGAGAGGTCCCATATACTCTAGTGTGGTTATGCACGAAATGCTGGATAAAAATTCACTCACAAGATGTTCGGTCCTTAATTGACCGGGCACCTTTCGATCACACCAAAAGATCACACCAATCTTACCATTGTGCGCGTCCAAATCATTTTGTTTTCATTTTTAGTTTTGCAATTAAACATAGCGAAATCTTTGAAACATAAAGTTGTAGTAAATTTTGTGTGATCAAGGTTATCGACTAAAGTCGATAATCGCTTGATTCTACCGATAGCTAAGCATGTCTAAGCAAGTTGACCGGATCTACTAAGTGACAAGAGATCATCCAGCGATCTCTAATCACGACAAATAACCTAAGCTCGGTAGTAGAGATCAATATTTTGTCTACGAGGATATGCAACTACGGTTTTAACTAATCAATTTAACACAAATTAAGCAATGCATACATACAATGAAACAAAATATTAATCTTTAAAATCTTTGGATTAAACATGATCAAGCTGCTTGCACATGCTTTGTTGCTCAAGTTGTTGCGGAGGATCGTCCTCGGGGTTGCATGCAAATATCGAAGCCTAACGATCGAACATAACGACAAATAAGGGCGAATAACACCGACAAAACTCAAACATACAACAACATCAAAACAAGCCAAAACTCACACAGACCTAAGCATGACATAACAAAATTTAAGAAACAGAGAACAAATCATTTTAAGTTATTAAGAATTTTCTATGAATTTTCTAAGTTATAAACACATCAAAGCACTAGTTAAATACTTAACAAATTTTTATGAACATAACAGTGTATAAAACCTATCCTAATAATTAGTATCTGAAAATAGAATTTTCTGAATTGGGTTCATTGCATTTGGACAATTATTGAAAGAGATATGCATTTTCTAATTTAGAAGATACATAAGACATCATTTTATTAGCTAACAGATTTTTGCTACAGAGACATGGATGAAGCTAATTTTATCAAATAGTACACTTAAAATGAAAATTAACACCTTGGTTTCATGCAATTTGGATAAAAATTGAATTAGTTATGCATTTTCTAAGTTTAAATGAATTAACGATTACAGCAGAAAACATTTCTGAAATACTAAAGCATTAAATCCTTTTTCTACCCACACCAACTAGCCCCGAGACAGCGGCGGGCGGCATGAAATCTTGACGAGCGGCCCGGCCGCGAAAGTGGCGTCGGCGTATTCTAAGAATCGTCTTGACTTACCAAAGTGCAAACCTAACATACTCTCGCGAAAATCGCTTCCCAGCGGAGAAGCGCGTTACGAGCTACACAAACCTAGCGACAACATGGACCCACATGGCGGCGACTCGGAGAAATATAGCGGTTGGATTAGAGTTTACTAAACACGATTAACGAGAGGACCCACATGGCGATGGTGAACTAAACATGGTTTAGTGCTAGCGAATACCACCGGCGGCTCGCCGGCAGCGCCGCGAGGCGGCGGCGCGGCGCGCGATGGATCTCGCGAACGGCGGGTTTCAAAGTGGCGAGTGATACCTTGGGTTCACGAGACTTTGCGAACCCGATGGGCGGTCTTGACCACGGAGATGCGGCGATGGTGGCGGCGAGCGGAGGCGGAGAAGAAAGTGCGGCCTTAGCGGAGAAGGCGCCACGGCGAAGAGAGGCCGAGAAGGTGCGCGCCGGCTCGCCTTGACTCGGGAAGGATAAGCCCACGACCACGGCGGCGATGGAGCTCGCGGCGGCGAAATTGCTGCGGCGAATCACCGTCGCGCGGAAAAAGCGCCCACGCCCACCATGATGTACCAAGGCGAGAAGGAGCTCACGGTTGGGCTCGAAAGGATTGCGTTACGAGGACCAGCGCCGGCGAGGACTCACGAGCGCAAATGAGCTCGCGGGCGAGATCACCGGAGCGGAGGCAGCGAACTAGCTCCGGCGATACTGGATGCGAGAGCTCGGGATGGGCAAAATGGATGCGGCGAGGAACAAGGAAGGCGGCGAGAAGGTTGCGGAAGCACAAGCGGCAACGAGGTGGTGGCGCGCCCTCTCCTTCTTCTCGTGGCGAGAAGTGGGCGGAGGAACAACGAGGCGGGAAAAGCGAGATGTGAGTGATCGCGGTGAGGTAATGAAGGTCTGCGACGCCGGAGAAGGACACGCGGGCAAATAGGTGGCGGCGGCGAGATGCGTGCGCGCATCGATCGCCAGCCGAGCTCCGGTGAGTGCGGAGAAGGCGAGGTGATCTTGGCGGTGGGGTCCACACATCGTGTGGCCCGAAGCGGTGCGAGCGATGGTTGGACTCGTCGGCATCGCCGCCGGCCGTTGGATCTGAAATGGGCGGTGAGATTGGTGTATGCATTCGGACGGTCGGTTGCGCCGCAAGCGTGGATCGTTCGATTTGCATCGGACGGTCACGATCGATTGGACTTCGCGCAGTGCAGCTAAGCGGTGCGGCCGAGTCAAGTGGTGCGATGCAGTTTGAGTCGGACTCGGGTTCGAGCGGACAAGCGATGTTTTCGATTTTTGATTTTAAAAGCTGAGAGAGTTTAGGGAATTTTTAGAGATAGATCCCGAGCTCCAAAAATTCCGAAATTTTATGGTAGCTACTTGAGACAGAGAACAACACTGCATAAATTTTCCAGAACTTTTATGCACTGAAAAGTTCTGCAGAAAATTCACAAGTATGCTGACCTAGGATTTGACCAGATTTCCAACTAGTTTGACTTGGCCATTTGAAATAGCAAATAAAATCTAAAAATTGTGAAATAATTCAGGGAGGTAGATAGGATGATCAAGATGATAGGAAAAATAATTTCAGAGGATGATCACAAGTTTGAAAGCTAAGAATCTGATAACAACAATTTCCAATCACAAGAATTAAATTCTAAAAATTGGAAATTGCTAGGGAAAATTGTAGAAACTTTCAAATGATTTGAAGAGACAACAAAAGTTTTTATTTCTCCTCAAAATTTTACATTTGAAATACAAATCCTAAGTTAGGGCTATTACAGCACAACCACACCATCGCCATCCATGGCTGCTACTGCCCTCCTCCTATAGCGCTATCCTCGTGCTCTTCCCCACATGTCATTGGAAGAGTGAGAGAGAAGAGATCTTCTTCCTCCTCCTGGATTGAACAGGAACGACAAGGAGGAGGCAATTATGGCGTCGATTGAAACGGGCAGGCGCAGGAGGAGGGGCGGAGAGGCACATATGATGGGTAAAATGGGTTTCTTGTGATTAGGGAAAGCCAATGGTTGTGGTGTTTTGAGGAGTAGGGTGCTAGAGACACGCCGATGGCAAGTGGGCGACGGTGGCGGCGGCGGACACTTGTGGGGGTGGTGACATAGTGGATGGTAGCTCAAAACGAGTGCATCAAAATGAAGATAGGAAGGATGGGATGGCAATGTACAAAGGAATTGGATAGATTATCGCCAACGGCGGCGAATGGCGGCGGCAAATTCCGGTTGGAAGTGGAAAATAAAAACACTTGATTTGCTGACTTAAAGAAAAATAAAAGCAATTAATTTGGGGGATTGGATGAAAAAGTGGTGGAATATGTTTTGACGTGTCGAACCCTAGGCTTTGAATACCCGAAGCCCTCGTGTGTACTGTACTAGTTTCATGATCAGTGGCTAGTACACACATCTACAACATTGATAATCACATCCATACACATTATACATATAACATGAAACAAATATAGGGCATTAAACTTAAACGTTTACATGAAAAATTTATATTACACAGCCAACAAGCTAAATTTAAACTTAAGTATCAAGAGTAATAGCGCAAGCATAGCAATAAAAACCCAAAATGTCCAGCGGTGTGCCCATCCGTACCCTCAGGCAGCTGACAAGGACCAAACCCTAGCAAGACCCATCCCCGTGCCCTTCGGTACCAGGAGCGAAGAAAGTGTCGTCTGGGATCGGCCCATCCTCATACTCTGATCAATAATTTAAGCAAGATTGAGTACATTTTGTACTCAGCAATACTTGTAGTGTATCCCAACATAATTATAAATGCGAGGCTATCAAAGGATGAGACTCTACACTACAAGTTATTTTTAGCATTAGGTAAGTTTAATTTGCAATATCGATATGTAGTAATTCGCAACGGAAATTTTAAAGAGCAATTGACAGATATTGAAATAACAAGTATGTAACTTAAAAATAATAAAATTACAACCCTCCTCGGTTGCGATCAACTTTTTTTCTCATCCATAGACATGTCACTCACACCAACCAACCATCTCAATATTTTCTAACAAACCGTTTTTACAAAAGTAGAGACTATATTCAATGTGATTGCACTAAGCACGCTCATGACCGCGAGCACAACTATTAAATAGATTCACACTCTATAGAGGTATACACCTTTACCCACACTATACGACGTCTCTAGTTTGTTCAATAACCGTCGATACCACCAGACAAAACATTATAGTATGTAGTCTAGAGTTCGTAACGAAGCCTTTACATCACCTAGTCCTAATCTTATACTAGCCCGGCGAATGGTACACCCTCACATCACCGGTTGGGTTCCTTCCATTTTAGTGCACCATTCATCGTTGTATCAGCAAGCTTTGTTTCCAATGCCTCGGTGAAGGGAGCCCCTTCGAACAACCTTTCCTGGATTACTCGTACTACTACGGCCTACCAGTATGCAAGACTGGTCCTAAATGAAATAATTAGCTAAGGCTATCCCATAACTAGCACATGTGATTGTACGCTTAGGCTTAGATTGGTGGCACTAGCGTTTGGTCCTTAATCGATCCAGGTGATAATCTCTCCCTATCTACATGCGAAACACACCTCTCACATTCATCAATTCATAATATAACTCGCGCGTCAAAACTAAAATTTTCATTTTAACTTTATACCAAACTAACAGAGATAACCCCTCTGGTCCAACATTTCAAATTCTCACAAATCCATACACACACTTTCATCAAATATCCAATTATAGCAAAACTAGAGCCCAGCTAAGAATCTCTTAAATATTCCTAATCTAAATACCCAAATTGATATCATTTATTGTCTAAACCATATCCTAAGGTTGCAACAGTAAGGATATCAATATCTCAAGGAAGATCATGTATACAGTAGGAATTTAGCTACCGTTATCCACAAGATAGCAATTTTAGCCAAACATACACGCATGCATGATAGATTTTGCAAAATGAAGTAAAATAATTAAAATATTGGGATCTACATGGTCAAAGAAGGTGTTTTCCTTTCTTTGGTATCTTTGAGTATGAGGGTGATGGGTCGTCGAGAGATTAGTACGTGTTTCCGACATCTATTCAAAAGAGTCGATAACAAATCATAAATAGTAAAATAATTTCAACAACAATAAAATCCATTTTTTGCATATCTAGACACAATTTTAGATGAATTTATAAAAAATAGGATTAAGTACATTGTTCGTCCCTCAACTCTTGCCCTAGTTTAATTTTCATCCCTGAATTGTAATACCGGGTATAACGCGTCCTCAAACTATCAATACCGCAAAAACAGTCCCTTCATCTGTTTTAGAGCGGTTTTGACCGGGGTTTGAGCCACGTGGCTTTCCCATTGGATAAAAAATGCTAGCACATCTCCTTCCTCACTCTTCCATGCTTCTTGCTCCCCATTCAACTCCCAACGGCACATCTCCTCCCCCACTCCCGCCTCTGGTGTCGCAGCGCTTGCCTCCGGCGTCGCAGGCGACAAGGTCGAAGCGGGTCCTGCTGCCTGTGGCGGTGCTTCTTCCTCGCCTCCGCCTCCGCCCTCCTCCTGCGCATCCCGCCTCTCCTCCTCGAGCCTGTGCCCGACTCCAAATCCTCCCGCCTCCACGCCTTCCCCTCCACCCTCCTCTCCTCCTCCCGCGGCCACCTCATCCTCCTGCTCATCGACGCCCTCAAAGGCACCGAGCGCCTCGCCCTCCCGCTCCCTTCACCCCACTGCCCTTACCGCGTGTCCCGCATGTTCCTGTGGCGGGGCGCGATGAACCTCACCGTGTCTTTGCACAGGCCTTCAACGGCGGCGGCTACAACGCCCTCGGCTCGCCCGGCCGCCGGCAGCGCGTCTTCAAGGCGCTGGACCGGGTGGTTGCGAAGGCGGCGTGGCACGGCGTGCGGCTGCTGCTGAGCCTGGCCAGCAACCTGGAGGTGTACGGGGGCTTATACCCCGACGCTTCCCCCCTACGGCGTCTCCTCCTCAAGGCGTAGCCGCCGGCGCCACCGTGCTCCTCCTCGGCTCCCGCCTCCGGCTACTCCACACGGTCGCCCCCTCTGGTTGGCTGCGACCAGCCTCCGCTCCTAGCAGCTCCGCACCCGCGACGACGAGTTAGACTACAAGACGGCGAGCTTTAGGATCCAGGACACCTCCTCCGCCTCTTCCTGGACGCCTCCTGCGGCCCACGGTCAGCCACCACCCGAATAAATCGCTGGAACCACCATCCCTCCGCCTCTGGACGATTCAAGCTCCACCGCCGCCATCTTCTCCTCGGCTCCCCTCAGATCAATTCCTCCCGTCTGGAGCACCACACCGACACCCTGACGCTTCCCCAACCGCCGGCCGAAGCTCCCAGACGCCTTAGGCCACCGCAGCTGTGAGCCACCCTGCGCCGCCCCGACCTCTCGTCGCCGGCCTCCTCCAGTGCTCCCCCGCCTCCTCGGACATCACGGTGAGCTTCCATGTACCTCTCTCGTGCTCATGCTCGCCTCCCCTTCCCCTCCCCTCGCTCCGGCCGCAGGCGCCCTTGTTCGGCCGCCACGCCCGTCTGCTTCTGCCGCTGTTGGCTTCTCCTCGGCGCCGTCCCGGCCGCGATGCCGCCTCCCTCGGCCTCCTCCCCACCCCGGCCACCCGTTTTGCCAGCCCTCGTCGCCTCTCCGGCTTCTGCTTGACGCCGGCCAGCCCGTCGCCTAGCGCCTCCCCCTGGCTTCCTCTATCGGCTGAGCCTCCCTCCTCTGTTCTCTTGTGTGCTCTGCTCTCTGCTCCCTCTTAATCCCACTCTCACTCTTGTGTGCCAGCGTGGACGCTCGGTGGCAGGAGAAAATATTTTCTTTTTTCCACGTGGCACGAAACCACCTTTAAAAGGAAAACATGACGGTTTTTGCACGGTTTAGAAACTTCGAGGACGCGTTATACCCGGTATTGAACTTCAGGGACGAAAATTAAACTAGGGCAAGAGTTGAGGGACGAAGAATGTACTTAATCCTTAAAAATATTAATTCAATTTGGAGTTCATATGCAAAAGTTATTAGCATTTCAATTTTGCTTGGTTTAAAAAATCCTAAAAATAATAAAAGGATGACGTTGAAAGCGTATTTTTTGAAATTTATGCTTTCCAACAGAGAAGACGTATTTACTTTATACTGAAAGTGGATTTTCCATTTTTCTTAAAATCATTTTCTTACATGTGGGCCTTATATGTCAGTCTCTCATATTTTTTTTTAATTTTATTTACTAAAACAGTAGCGGATCCACATGTCATAGACTCATTAATTATTAACTAAATGATTAAATGTAATTTTATTTTTAATTCCGAGTTAACCCTCTGACACGTGGGGTCCACTTGTTAGCCTCTCGGTTTTAAAACAGGTTTTAATTCCGAAAATAGTGTGTGGGTCCCTAATGTCAGTGACTCATTTACTAAGCACGTTTAAAATTAGATTTTTTTATTATATTTTCAACTGATCCCACTTGTCGAGTGACTTAAAACACTTAATCACTACAATTAGCGTTAATCAAATCCTAAACATGAGTGGGACACAATCTCAGTGAGAGAAGGAGAGATAGAAGCAGAGCGCGCGACCAAGAGAGAAGGCGAACTCACCGGCGGTGAACGTCACGATGAACAGTGGCGTTGAGTGGCGGAATGGGATGAGGGTAGCATGGCGATGCTCTGGGTGGTGGTGGTGGCAAAATAGATGCCCGGAGGCGATGTCGCAATGACTAGGAGCGGCGGAGTGCCTCGGGTCCGCGATAAGTTTCACGTAGGAGGTATCCTCCGGGGCAAATGTTGGGCGCACTGGACTCAATGAGTCCAGGTGGTGCTAATGGTCTGGGTTCAAGGACCTAGGGTCACTAGAGGCAAGATGGCGACATGCGGCCGCGGCGGTACCATTGGTGGTTACGGGAAAATGGTGCAACCTACTCACCCTAGGGCAAATTAAAGTGTGCATGAGGTTCAGGAGCTCACCACGATCACGAAGGTGAGGATGATGAGGTCAAAGATGACTTGGGGCAGTTGGACGATGATGAACAGCGGCAGAGGCGTCAAGCTTCACGGTGATCAAGCCCCTTGACGAAATCAGGCTGAAATGGAGCACGAGAATAGGTTTAGGGAAGCGTAAGGATGAGGAAAATAACCTTGATGAGGCCGGGGGCTCACCGGAGTGGCTTGTCGACGATGAGGAGCAGCGACGCAGAGGAGGCTCATGTGACAACGCTTCACGGCAATGAAGATGCTAAAAGAAGGTGTGCGTTAGCTCGCATGGATGCTCACGATGGAGGAGGAGGAGGAATTGAATGGGGGCTCACTGAGTTGGCGGAAATCAACGGAAATGGCGGCGATGGTGGTCGGAATTGGGGAAGAAATGTGAGGGCTTGATTCACTGCGAGATAGAAAATGTTAAGTAGGGGAATAGCAATATCAAGGAGTGGAACACATCATGATGCGCTCGGGATGAGCTCAAATTCACTAGAGTGGCATGAATGTGTTGGCTCAGATCGGGGCATGTGTTGGAGATGAAGAAAACGATGGCACTTCCATGTCACAGAGCTACAAAGGTTACATTGAGTATACAAAAAGAGCATGAGTGAGGTGATAGACGAATGATGATGCGGGTGTCAAGGGGAATGGAGCTCAGTAGAGGCGGCAATGGTGCGGAGGCATGCTCACCGACATCGAGAGCGACGCGCACGTTCCTGTGAAACCAAGGAGCAATAAACTCGGGCTTACGCGAAAATAGAACGGGGGTGAGCTAAAGAAGAAGATGACGTGGTGGCAAGCTTAAGTATTACTGAGTTAGCATGAGAAGAATGGCGAGAAGGGTAAGTTGCGTGATAAACTTGCGGGTGTGTATTGGCTTCTTTGTCCGCCCAGGAAAAGGCAGCGTTAGGCGGGTGGGCGGCGTAGGCGCGGTGACGTATGGTGTAGGTGGAGGCGATGGGAGCACGTGAAGGAAGAAACCGTGGGCGGCGTCGCAACCACGTGGTTGGCGGTCGTGCGCGACGACGTGGTGCGTGAGCGAACAAAGGTGGACGATGGGTTCTGACGGGTGGGGCCATGACATCAGCGAGAGGAACCTACGCTGGGCTGAAGCGGCGCATGAAGAAATGGGCTGCGTTGGGTTTTGGTCTAATAGGGGCGGCTGGAAAAAGAAATAGGTTTAAAATTTTTCAGAAAAGGCTTAGAGTTTGGTAATTTTTTAAAAAATATAGCAAATGAACTCCAAAAATTATGAATTTTTATGGAATATCTTAACATAGTGCTGTTTATTGTGTATTTTTTCTAGAATTTTATTCATCCTGCATTTTTGTCGAAAATGTTTTCAATCTACTATTTGTGTGCAAATGCAGTAATTGATTTATGAAAAATTTGAAAAACATGATCTAAATACTTCCTCATTTTATTAACCTTACAAAATACCCCAAGCTTGTATTTTTGGGATGTCACATGACAAAAACGGAATTGCCAAAAAAACACCAAAAAGGGAGATCAAGCATGGTGGTTCGGGAAGTCCAGTCCTCCAGATCCATTCCGTCGCTGCTCTGCTCGTCGTTGGTCGCTGTCATGTCGCTGCGTCTATGACCCACCTCCCAATGATTCGCTATGGTTGTGTGCATCCGTTCCCTTTGTCGCTCGCCACCGTCGCCACATCCAGAGATTGGCCCCACCTATTAGACTTAGGCCCTGTTTGACATGACTTCACTATAAGTTTTAGTAACTCCAACTCCAGCTTCACTTCTTGGATCTACCCCACTGAGAAGTTGGAGTAGTCTGAGGATGTGTTTGGTTTGGAAGCTAATTTCTACTCCATAAATGAGAATTATCTCTGTAAAAAGACGAGAGTAACCTTGGTTTCATGACTTGTATTTTTATCTGATTTCTTACTGAGGAAAACGATTTTAGGAACGTTACTCGTAATTAACGCATGGAGTAAAAAGATTTTAGGAACGATTTCTTACTGAATGATCTATGAATGAGAATGAAGCATGTTACTCGTAATTAACGTACGGAGGAAAATGTTTTTTTATAGATAGATTGACGTATGGACGATAGACAAATCTCACTATAGCAATATCACACTGTATTTTTATCAGATTTTAGGAAGATTAACAAATGAACGATCTGTAGCTTGCGTACTTGCCTAACACTTGCATGTAACTCGAAGATTTTAGAATTAATATCACGTACGTACGGACGATCAGTATCACGCTGTATTTTTAGGAAGATTAATGTGTGTACGGACGATCAGTCATCACGCTGTATTTTTGGGAAGATTAACACGTGCACTCAAAATGACCAGTATCACAATGTATTTTTACCATCATTATATATTGATAAAATGTCGTTAATTGTGCATAAATACTAATTAGTATCACAGGAAAAAGTCCATAAAGTCAAACATACGAAGTTCATAACAAATGTTATAATTCGATGAATGCCATAACAAAAGTCCATAATAAAGACAAACATATGTCTTTGATAAAAAAAATCAATGAGAGGCCATATTTTCATTGCTAACTCACTTTCATACCATCCCAAGTCACCAAGAAGTAGCTATGCCAGTAGCAAGCTCATCCCAAAATGTATCCATATATCGATCATTCGATTGTGATGTTGGCCAATTCAAAGCATCTTGAGAAATTGCATATTTTTAGTATCTAGAAGGAATGGTAGGAACATAGTTAGAATCTCGGTCGCACCTACGGAAATGCCAATCTCCGCTACCATGCTCACGTATAAAATTATGGAGCACCATAGTAGCCGCGACAATCATCTTTTGCTTGGTCATTGGATAGCTTGGCATCTTGAGTAGAATTGGCCACTTCATCTTTCATACACCAAATATTTGCTCAACTATGTTACACACAGAGGAGTGTACCTGTAACATCCCAATTTTGGGCTTGTGTTTCCAATGTAAGAAAATGAGTAGAAATTAAAAAATTTTCTTACATCATGTATTTCCTGTTTGTACTGAACAAGTTTTGTACAAGAAGTTATGGAAATACAAAGTCACAAGTCTTTTGATCCAAATCTTGAGCTTTCAAAAACAATCTTGCCAAACCTCTTGGGCATCTCCTGGAAATATTTTTCCTGAGCTCTTGGGATGGTTTGTGACCCCTCTGAAAAATTCCACAATTTTTGGAAATTGTTTGAATGAGATTGGAGGCAAGTCAACCCAATTTAAATCTTGGTCAAACCTTGGTCCAACACATAGTAAAATTTTTGGAGGAAGATGTATAGCACCAAAACCCCTAAAAATTTTACACAAGGCTAATATCCCTGGTAGCAAGCTCCTGTAAAAATTTCAGAAATTTTGTAGTCGTTTTGCTATCCCAAATAAATCCCCAAAGTCCAGCTCAAATGAAAACCCAAAAATCCAAACTCGGGTTCGAGTCTGACTCGGGCTCAGGCCTCTCGGCTCGGCTCAGTCATCTAACCGCACCTGAGCCCCTTTTAAAGCGCTCGATCAACCTCAACCTTTGGATTCCAATCGCGCGATCCTCGTTCGCGTGAGCGTTCGGACCCTCAATTGCTATCATCGCTCCGAGTGTTGGTTGAAATCCAACGCTCACGAGTTCCTCTAGTTATTTTGAGACTCGAAGGCGTGGGATGATCTCGGCCGTCGGCGAATCTTAAGCGGCCGCGATCGCCTGTTCTTCTTCTTCCTCCTCTCTGTCTTCTTCCTCGCGCCGCGCCATCATGTCTTGATATGGCGTGTCACATCCAGCGCCCTCGCGTGTTGTCGAGCGATGGCGGCGTGGCGCACTTTCGGCAAAGCCGTGCTCATGTTGCCTACTTCATTGGCCCTAGTTTTAGCACGACCGAGCTCGCCGTAGCTCATCGTGGGGCCCCTTTCTTTGTTTGCGCTCGTTAGTTTCAAAGCCCGTGTCCTCCTCTGATTTTCCTTCCACTCGATCACCCGACTCGTTGTCTTTGTGGTTGAGTCCAACCACAATGAGCACTCTTTCCGCCATTGATGCCTTGTGAGCTCCTTGGTGATTGGGTGCTCCAATGGTTCTAGTCGAATATTTTCCTATCCTTGGAGTCCTCGTGCCTCCGATCGATTTCCCTAACTTGATTTTGGTTTCCCTTCACGGAACTCCTTAATTTCAAGTTTGGAATCTTAGCGGCAAAAGGGGATCTCATCGTCTCCAACTCGGTGAGTGTCTCGTCCATATCCCTTGGTCTGATCCACCTTTGGACCATCGCGATCCTACCCTCATCATTCTTTTTATCTCTGTGAGCTCCTAGCACCGTTTTGGCATCGTCTTCTTCCTCCGCGTCGGTCTCGCCGCTGACCCTCCGCCGACCTCCTTTAGACCTCCTCGGTGCTCTGGTAAGTCCGTTTGTTCCGTAGAGCAGGACTCGCTAGAGTAGCTCGGGTGGAGCTTTCTTTGTTTTCGGATTTTGCGAAAACCACCCTCCGCTCTCTCGGCTCGCCGGCGTTTAACCGACTCGCCATCGAGAATACCTCGATGGGTTCACAATAGTATTAACCGTTTTGGTGGCCTTGATCCCGCCGCCGTGGTCTTGGTCGTCGGCGACGCGTGATCGGCGCGGTGCTCTGTACTTTGTCGGATTTTCGACAAGTCCCGAACCTCCTCGGGTTATCGTGGCGATCCACCACCACCCCGATTTAGATCCGAGCCTTTGGCTCCTTTCCGGTGCTTAGCCTCTGGACCTCCCCTAGTTTAATCTCGGTAGTTAAGACCACCCTCGGTTAGATGCATGCAGTAGATGGGTTTCCGCGTAAATTTCTAAGTCCCAGGACCTCCCTAGTTCTATCTCGGCCTTTAAAAACCTCCTGGGATTAGCTCTTAGCCGTTAGATCTGGCTCTGTGTAAAATCTTACGCGCTTGGACCTCCCCTTGAGTCGATCCTAACCGTCTAGGACCACCCCGGTTAAATCCTAGCCGCTAGGACCACTCCTGCGCAAAAGGACCTCCTCTGGGTCATTTTGCCAAAACCACCCCTTGGACCTCCACCGAGGTCCTCTTTGCAAAAAGACCTCCCCTCGGTCATTTTGCAAAAACCACCCTCGGGGTCCTCTTTGTAAAAAGCCACCCCTGGCCTTTTACAAAGAAAACCCCGCTCAGGACCTCTTAAGCTCAATCTTAGCCGTTCACGACCTCCGGTTTAGATCGGCGTTAGATCCCATTTGTAAAATCCTTAGCGTTCGGGACCTCCTCTCTAGGTCTGTCCAGAGCCGTCGGATCTCCTCCGATTAAAACCCTATCGCTTAGGACCTCCCCGAGAAGATGCGGGCCATCCAAGACCTCCTCGTGTCAATCCTGTAGATCAAGACCTCCCTGCGGAGATCTTGACCGTCTAGACCTCCTCCTTTAGATCCGTAGCGTTAGGACCTCCTCCTGCGATCTAAACCGTTAGATTTAGATCCAGCGGGCTGAACCTCCTTCCTCGATTTAAAGCCTTAGGACCTCCCCTAGTGCTGGGGACCGCGGATCTCGTCGGCGGTCCACGACCTCTGATAGGCGCTAGGACCTCCTTTGCGTCTGTTGCATGCACCGGTGGTGGCCGTTGGATCAGATCTCAGCGGTCGGACCTCTCCAATGCGGGAGGAGGTCTTCCGTGCGTTGTGCCGAGTCAGTGGCCTCGCGATGCAAGATCAACGACCCGACCTCTCTCTTTTCCTTGATTCTTTTGGACCTCAGAGAGCTCAAATTTTCTTAGTCTTTTAAGGTTTCAAATTTCAAAAGTGCATAACTTTGTCATTTCAATTCCTTTTGAATGATTCGATTCTTTGTAGCTCTGTTGTAGTATGAACTTTAATCGAGAATGAATTTAGGCCTTTGTTATATAGTAGAAAATAACTTTAACTACATGATCTTGTTTAGTGAATATGGTTGTTTAGAAATTCATTGAAAACTTGTAAAATACGTAACTTTCTCTCTGTAATTGCAAACTGAGCAAACTCAACTTGGTAAAATTGGTCTGTTGACATGCTTTAATATGAACTAGGCCTTGTCTTTATTTATGTTCCTGAGAAATGATATATGCTAGTTTTAGAACTTAGAAAAATCATAACTAATTCATTATAACTCCAAATTGTGCAAACTCAGTTTTGCTGTTGTTAGGATAACCATATCTATCTACCATAAAAATTTCAAGTTCCAGACCATTCTAGAAATTTTTGTCATGAACAGTAACCGAAATTAATTTAATTATGAATTTTTCAGGCTGAGAGAACTTAGATTAGCCATAACTTTTTCATACTAAGTCCAAATGGAGTGATTCTTGTTTCTAAAATTGTCTAAAATCAACCTCTAGCTGCTGTTGAAATTTCATTGGATTTGGATGTTATTTGCTGTTGAGTTTCTTTTGGTGTTCTTCATTCTTAACGGTTTTATCGCCTTTTCACGTTAGGTTCCGAAGAAATTGTTGAACCTGAGCACTCCCCTCTGCAGCAAGAACAAATCCAGCAAGGCAAGCAGTTTGATCATGTTAATCCCAGTATTTTAAGTATTTATGTTGATTACAACTTCTATGTATGCATTGCTACCTTGTGTTAAACTATTGTCGTTAGTTGGCCTAGTAGATGCATTTCCTTAGCAAATGATTATCCTCTACTACCATGAGCCTAGGCATTGCTGTGATTTAGAGTTCGTGGATGAGCTCTTGTCACTTAGTAGTTTATGAATTAATTGCTTAGCCATGCTTAGCCGGTAGAAATGGCGGTTATCGACTTGTCGATAACCTTGATCTATAAAACTTATTATGATTATGATTTCCACCTTGTGCCATGTCTACTTATGAAAACTAAAACTAAAAAGTAAAATGATTTAGACTTGGGCACAATGGTAAGATGGTGTGATTTTGGTGTGGTGGAATGGTGCAGAGTCAATTAAGGACCGAACATCTTGTGAGTACACATTATCGAGCAATTTGTGCGTGCTAACCACACTAGAGGGTATGGGACCTCTCTTGACTTAGTACTTTGGCGTGTATTGGCCGGGTCGCAGGGAGTCGCGGGAGGGATGGTGTTGGGAGCATTGTAGAGTCCGAAGGCTCCCCGTAACGAGTGGGTTGTCTTTGGTGGCAATGTAGCGTATGGGTTTCTATCCATACGAGCGGCTCGTGGTTAATACACAATATTGGAGCGTCTCGTGGGGCTCGAGCCGTGCGGCATACCTTGAAGTGTGCTACGTGGCTTAAAGCGATGCGAAGTGTGGGTACATTGGTACACCCTGCGGGGTTAAAACTATTCGAATAGCCTCGTCTAGGTTATGGACACGCTTGGGTAAGCTTTCAAGAGTTAGACTACAACCTTTTAATTAAAACTTGATGGGTGGTGCAATGCGGGATTAGTGCTATGTTAATGGTGGCTATTGGGATAGTCACTTCTAGGTGGTTGCTTGTATTTATCATTATTTTATTTGTTACTTTCAACATTAAAATTAGTTTGTAAACTTGCTTTTAAATGTATTACATTATTGCAAATAAAGTTGGCTTTATGCAAACGAGACATACAACCTCCACCTAAATAAGCTTGCATGTAGTTTATGAATAGGTGCGCTATTCCACACGTCGATCTTGCGAGTACCTTTGTGTACTCGATTATCTTGCTTAAATGTAATTATGCGAGATGAAGAAGGTGAGCTTGAGGGCCTCACTACAGTGAGTTGTCTTTGTGGTAGCTTCATGGGCGTCTAGTGGGCGGCCGGTCGGTTGCCCTGTGGTGGTGTGGCTAACCGGTCGACTTTTGTTCTAGCCATCATATGGCACCTTTTGCTTCATTGTCTTTCTTGTTTATTGTTCTATTTGGCAGTGGCTCTTTTGTAATAACTTACTTTATGTATGTCGTTGATGAACTTAGTGATGTATGTTGTATGGAAATGATGTGTAATTTTGTGATGATGTGCATATGCTGCAATTCTGGGAAGCATATGTCCATCGAGGCTTAGAATGTTTAATTAGTAATACTAGAACCATTTGGAGGTTAAGTGTTACTAGTTAAATATTCCGGGTCCTCACAGTACCCTATTGAGCTTTTCCTTGATAGTAGTTGGTTCAACACCTCTGTGGAACTCAGGAACATGATACCTTTTGCCCTTATATGGGGCTAGGTACCTCGATTAGGATAGCCGGCATCAACAATATAATACTTTCCTGAATCAAAAGTAATATAAAGTTAATGACACTACATATTTTAGGAAGAAGTAATTAATCCAAGAGCAAAGAGAGTTACCCAATGGAGGATGTGGGAAGACACCTCGGTCTACTCTCAATGCATGATATAGCACACTAGTGTCATGCATAGCTGAGCTTGACTTAGGCTTTTTGCCTGTCCCAATAGATGCAGGAGCTACTCGCTTGCCTTTGCCATTGGAGGGGGGCTCTTCGTCAAGCACGGTCTCATCCATCTCCTCAATGTCATTCTCAGCATCAAGGTTGACAGTTTGAGTATTCTCAGCTTGTGTTTGAGGCAATATACCCATTATCGGAGACCAATGATCAACACCATCATTGGTGATATCTTCAAACATTTGCCTTAGAAGGCCTTTATTTTGAAGACCTTTTTTGCGAAACTTTATTGCTCCTATAATTTCCTGTGAAAAAATAGGACACCGATTAGGATAAATAAGAAGTATATGCTGCTACCCAAAGTGAAATAAACGAAACAATACTTACTATGTTAACCTTCTTCCACCATAGAAGGGATTGAGAAATTATGCCTTTCTCACTGTCCCAGCTAGAACCGATCTCCCCTGTGGTGAGTTTTTTTCCCAAATGGCGTGCGTACTCGGACTTCAACTTATCCCATTTATTCTTGAATTGTGTCTTAGTGTACTCGAGGCCCGTTATATCCTTAAACCCCTTAGCTACCTCGGCATATTCTACAGTGTTCAAGTGGATGTTTGGCCAGTTTCCAATCCTAACTTGTTCCACAAACAACTCACACACTACCCTAAGGTGTTCATCATTCCACTTAGCAGAACTTGCCATCTGCATATTGTAACATTCATACATACATCAATTTAAACTAACCACATCAAAAGAAGTTTTTTTAGAGTTGCATCAGAACCATGTATTACATCAGAACCAAGCATCAGGTAGCCCAAAGTTATCTCTATGTCTGTCTCTCTATGTAACAAATTTATTACAGTTATTAAGCTAAAGTGTTACTATTACAATTCAGAATTGTGGAGGTATCATTACTCATTATCTACAGAACCTTCCCTGACTATAGCTAGAAATATTCTTCTTCCCTTATTCACCAAGAAACTACCTACTTTGAATGTTGTATTTTCAGTTTGTATGCTCAGTTTGACCAAGCATCAGAACCAAGCAAGTATCTAGACCAAGTAAGTATCCTGATAAATAGCAATGACATTTCATCATAACCAAGCATCAGAACCAAGCTAGTATCATGATAAATAGCAGTGGCAGTGGCATTTCATCATAACCAAGCATTAGAACCAAGCAAGTGTTAGAACCAAGCAAGTATCCAAAGACATGAATCAAGCAAGCATTAGAACCAAGCTCAATGTGGACATGTCCATTTCAGCTAGCCTATGGAGTGTCTGTTATCGTGGTTTATTATGCAAACCAGTGGGAGATTATACAATGTGCATCAGATTTGCAGACATACAAATTATACCACGTGCATCATATTAACCAAGCATCAGAACCAAGAAATTATCAGAAACAAGCAAGCATCATAACCAAGCAAGTATCAGATTGTCTGAGATTTAGGTCATAGATCTAGCTTACCTCAACGTCACCGGTGGGGAAGAGATCTTTGGGGAGGAAGAACAGCCGACAGGGTGGATGCACCGGGGAAGAAGACTCTGGGGAGGAAGATCAGTGTCGGGGTGGACCGCCAGGTGGGGAGGGAGGAAGAAGATGCGCCGGGGAGGAAGAACAGCCGTCGGGGAGGAGCCGGGGAAGAAGTCTCTTGGCCGTCTCCTAGGTGAGGGGATGAGAGGGTGCTATGAAAGGGTTGCGGGTTGGGGTGCGAACAGGCAAAGGGAGGCGAAGGGGTGGGGGGCTGCGGGTTGGGGTGTGTAGGGTAGTTCAATAGCATATTGTAGGTAATTACCTTCAACTCCTAGGGGTATTTCGCTTTATTGGTTCATTGCTCCCTACTTGGAGCAAAGTTCCACCTGCTCCTGAAAATTGTATTATAGGCTGCTATGCTTCTGATGGCTTCAACTCCGAAAATTTTGTAGAGTTACCCTGTTTGACACAGTTCCACCTACTTTAACTAAGGAGTTGAGAGCAGGAGTCATACCAAACAGGCCCTTAATCTATACACGTGCATGTGGATGCCATGCAACTAAACTCGAACACGCGGATGACACGTCAATGAAACAAGCAAACGGTTTTAAAAGTTCGACAGTGTCGTTTTATAGTTGATGATTGAAATTCAGACTTTCACGTTTCACGGTAGTTGGTAGTTAGGGGCTACTTTTTCCCTGTTTCTACGTAGTACTATTGAAGTCGCATCATACGACATAAGTACTGTTGAACTTACTTAAGGAGTAACATCGATTCCAAGGTGACCTACTGCAAAATTAACTACAGATGCAAGAGCACGCTTAATTGGTATGGGCTTGGGCATGCTATTTCTATGTAGCATTAGCATCGTACAACAGTGGTATGTGTTACTTGGGCCTTGAAAAATTCCAAGGCAACCTACTTGGAATACTGCAGATGTAAGAACATATATAAATTTGTAACTGAAAATAAGAAAATTAATATTAGTGGTACTAAAATATAATAATTACGGTACTAAACTATAATATAATAGCTACGGTATATAAATTCAGATTCAATAATTAAATAAAGGTATAGTATCAGAAATCTATCTAAATTTAGAAATAAACTTGTGTTACACGCACGCGTGTTCCTTGTGATCGATAGCCGGATCGAGTACCGACGTACCCTATCCCGCGCGCACGGTGAGAACGTTCGATTTCGCTCGCCGGGGCGCGAGAAGTCGATGCTCGGCACCGGTTCCCTGGACTGCCGCACGGCGCGGTTGGCGCCGGGTGCTCGTGCGTGGAAGCTGCAGCCCAGAGGATCAGCGCTGCCCAGGCTGCCGCATTGCAGTCCAATGGGAGCGCCGTGCGGATGTAGGCGGATGCCTGCAAAGCCGTGGGGGTTTTTGATGCCCAGGTGGGAGCGCGGCGCTTGCTCCCGCCTCTCTTTCTCTGATTGGTGTATCGATCAGTAGCAGATTGGGCCGGTCCGCCGGCCTGATTCGGCCATTTTCTCGAATCGGAGGAAAAGGAAAAGGAACCACGTAATCTATTGAAGTCGCCGCGCACGTACAAGTGTACAACAGGCCGGCACGCATGCAAGTATGCGCTCGCGCGGCTCCCCCCGGCGTTAGACTTTAAATCGTAACGTACGTGCGTGTCGCGTGTTGGAGCCGGCGGGGCTTTCCGGCGAGACGCGCGTTACTTAATTTGCCGACGGTGCCTTGGTACGTTGTCTCTGAGGGCTGCTGTCCGGACTTCGATCTGATCGGGATTGATGAAACTGGAGAGGACGGAAACGAGTCCAGAGCGGAGACAGAGCTAGAGCAATTTCGGAGTAGAGGAGACATCCCATCATTGTATCTCCCTTTCTATTTAAGTCAGCCGGCCGGTTCTAACTTCTACTTTCGAGAGAACACTCTCGGTCAAGTCGAAAAGAATTGAAGGCTCTGAAGGGACAGGCAACAATGGCAAGTTCCATGCCTTCCGGTGCCCGACAAGACGGTGGAATGCTCCCCAATGGGTTCCCTGTGGGCATGCGTGTCCTCGCCGTCGACGATGACTGCATCTGTCTCGCGACGCTCAAGCAAATGCTGCAGCGCTGCGGCTACCAAGGTCCGTGCATGCATATCTTGGTTCCCATCTGCTCTTCTCTTCTTTCTTCTTCGTGTTCTTCTATTTTTTTTATTTCCTACACCGTACGACTGTACGATTACGGAATTCATCTACATATGCTTAATTCTTTTCCTTTCTTTTTCAACTATGAGTTTAAATGGAGTACATATGTCTTAATTCGTGGTGTGCGTGCGCGGCTGCAGTGACGGCCAAGACGACGGCGGAAGAAGCGCTGAAAGAGCTGCGCGAGAACCCGGAGGGGTTCGACCTCGTCATGACCGACGTGCACATGCCCGGAATGGACGGCTTCGGTCTCCTCAACCACGCCAAGGATCTGCTCCCGGTCATCAGTTAAGTCGTCGCGCCGCCGTGTGTATTAATACCTTGTTGTCGTTGCTTGCATGCTGCAACTGATCTTCTGACTTGTTTTGATTTGCATGGATGGATGCGTCCGCGTGTGCGATTGCAGTGTTCTCCGCCGACGAGGACACGGAGACGGTGACGCGTGGGGTCGTGGGAGGCGCGTGCGACTACCTGCTGAAGCCCCTGCGGATGGAGGAGGTCAGGAACATTTGGCAGCACGTCGCGCGGCGGAGGCTCAACGCTGCGCCCGGTGTTAACGCTGCGCGTCGCCAGGGCGCTTCGTTGTCGAACGCCGCGGCGGCAGGCGGCAGCCGTGATGGCGACAAAGCGAAGACAAGCAAGAAGAGTGGAGCGGACGAGTCCGACAACGAGGGCTCCAGTGATAACCAGCCGGCGAAGAGCCGGAGGAAGAAGCCCAAGTTCTGCTGGGGACCAGAGGAGCATGCACTGTTCGTCAAAGCGGTCAACCCGTTGCAAGCAAAGGAAGGTGAGAGAGACATCTAATTAATGAGCTGATCGATCGATATATCCATGTTTGCCTTATTTGAGGAAATTGCACATTTATATCTGGATGTGGCCCGTAAGTATGTACTCTATCCGATTCAAAAAACAAGTCGTTTGTCTCTAAAATATAAGTGTGACTACTAATTACTATTGTAATATATTTATAAAATCTAATAAATTATAATATTATTAAATTACTTTTTGAGGCGAATCTACGTATATGTTTTTCATCCATCTAAAACCTAAGTATTTAAAAATATATCGATAGCCAAAGTTTCTAAAATTTGACTGTACGAATTCCAAAACGACTTATTTTGTGAACCGGAAGGAGCACAAGTGATTGCAATCAGATTTCTTCCGTACAAATAGTGATGTGAATGTCAAAAATATGGTAATTGCAAATTTGTTTTTCAGAGGCATGTTCTAGTGGTCCAAGGTTTCGAGTGCTCAAACCTCAACCCTTCGAGCCGTCGAGCTTGGTTGGATGATAGTTTGTTCGTACGCCGACCTGAGCTGGGCGTGGCTTTGGGTAGGCACACAGGAAGGCTTGGGAGTTGGGAGTCCAGGAACGCGTGTGGTCGAATAGTACACATAGGGATACTTGAGTAATTCAAGACTCCAAACATACCTTTTTTTTTTGTTGAAACAATAGCCTCCTCTTCCTATCAGCAATATTGATTAGTTTGTCAGTTAAGTTAGAGCAGCATCTCGGGCAATGTCTCCAGCAGCGAATAATGAGTAGGTCCTCGAGCAAAAGGTAAACCATCGTTTTTTTAAAAATCGGCAAAAGAGTTGTCCGTTATATTAATAGAGAAGGTCGGAGTCAAAGCTGCAGAATACAGAATTTAAAAATTACCTTAATTACAGGAGATTAAAAAGCTCCAAGCACTTGCCCCCGCAAGGGATCAAGTTCTACCATTCTCCTTAATCTTCGCTATTAGTTTCCGCGGTAGCTCTGTTGTTGAAATTTTTTGCATTTCTTTCCTTCCAGATCTCCCAAATAATTAGGATTAGGGTCGTGATCGTGGCCTTTGTGGGGGAGCCTTTCCTCTCCGCTACTTGGACCATCAGTCCAGGATGCTCGTGCTAGGAGACTAGAGGGATGGCTGTAAACTCTCGGTTCCAAGCTAGTCTGCCATATGCTTCCAGATTCTTGAGGAGAAACGATATTGGACGAAAAGATGGAGGGCCGATTCCGGAGTGTGTCTGCAAAGGGGGCAAATGCGTTGGTTTGGCCACCCTCGTACTTTCAATCTATCTGAGGTCCAAAAGCTTGTTTTGTATTGCCAGCCATACGAAGAATTTGCACTTTGGGAGGGGGGGTGTTTTCCAGATTAAGGTTTTGAAGTTTGTCCCCGTGGATCCTAGAAAAAGTAAAGTGTAGACGGATTTAGAGGAGTAGTTTCCGTTTGGGGTTAACTTCCATGCAATCTCATCCGGGGAGCCATGCAACAGGTGAATTTGGTTGGTTTTGGTCCAGAGTCCCACGAACTGTTGGATGTGGTCGACTGAGAGTCCCCTTGGATATTTATGTCCTGCACCCAATGTCCGTTCTGTAAGGCAGAAGCCACTGTCTGGTTTTTTCCTTTTAGAGATTTCAAAAATCTTAGGGGCAAGATCTTTGGGTGCCTCCCCACTTAACCAGGCCGAGTACCAGAAATTTATTGTCTTATCGTCTCCGAGGGAGATCCTGGTTGCTGCTGCAAAAAAGGCTTCGGTCCTCCTCATCACAAGGTGTTTCCATTCCGACCCAAGGTTTGGACGGAGCCTTCCATTTTTGCCATAACCATCTGGGTCTTAGTGCCGCGGAGAATTTCGGAAGACTGAGGACACCTAGGCCACCAAGCTTGGTCGGGTAGGCCACCAAGCTTGGTCGGGTGACACACTTTGTCCCAGTTGATTTTATACTTGCCCCCAAAGAGATTTCATGGCCAGCCCAAAGGAAACGACGCTTGATTCGATCGAGGGCGCGGAATACTGTCTTGGGAGTTTTGAAAACCGTGAGGTAGTAAATTGGAATCGAAGTGAGGACAAATTTAACCAGAGTGGCCCGTCCCGCTGGGGACAAAATGCACCCCTGCCAGCCTGCTAGTCTGCCTCCCACTTTGTCGAGAAGAGGCTGATAGTCCACCTTGCGTAGTCTTTTATGGGTGAGTGGTAATCCTAGGTATTTGATCGAAAAGGTCGCTCGGATTGCCAGGAAATCTTGTAGGACCGTGTCTAGGTCTATGTGGTTGCAACTAATTGGAAGTGTCGGTGTTTTAGAACCGATCTTACGTAAAGATTATTTGATTCGGGGGGTCTCCACAATTGATCACGCAGACGAGAGAGACACGGAGATTTTTATACAGGTTCGGCCCTTCTCAGGTGAGAATAACAACCCTACTCCTGTGTTTCTTGTATTGGGTATACGGATTCTGATCAGTCAAGGATCTTACTCACTTTGTCGTAAAAGCCTCCCCCTTTCTATCTCTAAAAGACACTTATTTATACTACGCAATGGTGGCTGTCGTCGTTTTAGGCTAATTAGTCGCTCACCATTATTACGTAATAATGAGAGTAATTACCGGAGTAGTAACCTCCCCATGTAGTCAAACAGTTATCAGTCAGAGATAGTGGGGAATTATCTGTAGTTATATCAGGCATAACTACGTATTTTGACTGCTTAGATTCCCACTATTAAATGGGCCTTCTGACGAGTGGACCCAGTTAATCGTGAGGAAGTCGTGGCAGAGCTGGTCATAAAAGAACTTACGACCAGGGGGGTAGTCGTAGAAAAGCTTACGACTGGGTACTGGTCGCAGGAAGACTTACGACCGGACGTAATCGTAGCAGGACTTACGATTACACCATAGTAGTAGAGATGCTTACGACTAGGGGGGCAGTCGTAGGAGATCTTACGACTACCTGACTTGCTCTCCCCTTCTAATATTAGGGGGTATGCCATGTGACGTCATATTACATGATTATGGAATAATAAAATGAGGATTATTAGATCCTCGTCATCTAGCCCCCCAGCTTCAAGTGAAAATAGCTTAATTGACCGAACGGTTGTAGATGATCTTTTGACCATTAGGAGGTCGTAGGAAGAACGTTGAAGGAAAAACTCTTCAACAATCGTTTCTCTCGACCAGAAATATGCTTGATCGAGGCAACTTGTTAAGAATATTACGATTGCAAGGTAGTCGTAGAATTTCTTACGACTTCGGAGCGATCGTGGCCTTATGATCGGAAGCAAAACTTTTCTGATCGGCTTTGCATTTGACCTGCGGGTCAAGATGGTACTTTCTCTTGAGGTGTGAAAAGTGTCTTGGGACTTTGAGCAGGCGTAAAAAGCTTTGTCCGTCGAGCAATTCAGCGGTGGAGACTGTTGGGATCCCACGGCATTTCGTTCCAAGCGTGTGGTTATAAAACGGACCACGGAGGTAAAACTTAGGGTTCTTACCTTTTCACCCAACAGTTTGTTGCTTTCTCGTCTCTTCCGCCGCCGGTGATTCTGTACACTTGCTTGGAGCTTTCCCGAATCCAATTCTTCCCGCCCTTGAGAGAGAATGGCTAGGATTGTCTCTGGGTGGGCTGAGTCGGAGATGGATGATGCCAAGATGACTGCTCTGGTGGCTGCCGAGAAGATCCCCGTGAAGTGGATTGCAGCGAATGAGCAGCATTGGCCGTCGGGAGAGGAAGGCCAAATTCCAGTTTTCCAGGCGTACTGTGAGTGCGGCCTCCGATTGCCCGCTCACCCCTTCCTCACACTCGTGCTCGAGCACTTCAAGGTGGGATTAGTGAATCTCGGTCCTAATTCCATCACAATGCTGAGCGTGTTCGTGTACTTGTGTGTACCTGACAGATCTCGAGCTTTTTCAGTATTATTACGGAATGGCTCGTCAAGCCGGGATTGCTGGTAGCTGTGGTCTGAAGCTCTACGACGGTAAGTCGAAGGAGTTACATTTAGATGTTTACCCAGTCATCATGACCGGGGTGGAAAAAGAAGTGGTTTTACTGAGAGGTTACCAAGGAAGATAGCCTCTCATTCGCCGGAAAGGCCGCCGAGCGGTCTCCTTCCTGGGACTCGACTCCCAGTAACCTCGACCGGATAGCTCCCTATATTCAAGCTATCAAAGACTTGAAGTTGGAGGGGCTCACCGGCTGGCACGTGGTGAAGGACTTTATCACGCGCCGAATTAGCCCCTTGAAGGCACGAGTTCCTCCCATATGGAGATACTCAGGAAAGGACGACCCAACCAGGGATTATAAAGACGGTGAGTAGCAAAACTTACTCTTTTGGTTATGTCCTTGGTTAATCCTGATTTAGTCTTCTAATCATACTGTTTATGTGTACAGATCTTCCGCAGGCTGAGGTTGACGCGCGTGTTAGGCTCATCTGCGAGAAGCACCCGGCCAACATTATAGCTCCTCAAATCCTTGCGGTTTTGACCACAGAGGAGAAAGAAGAGCGCCTAAAGGTAATCAAATGACTGGATACTGATCGTAGAAAAACTTACGACCGAATGTAATCGTAAGAGAACTTACGACTTGATAATGTCGTAGAAATGCTTACGACTTTTGAACTGATCGTACTAACGACCAGATAGTGATCGTAGAAGATCTTACGACCACTTTTTTCTTTTTCAACAGAAAGTTGGCATGGAGAACCGCCAAGACGATGAGGAAGTTGATTTGGTGGTTATCGGGGCGACTGCGCAGGCGGAGTCAGCAAAGTCTCCTCCATCCAAGAAGCGTCGACTGGTAAAGTCGGCGAGAATGGTGGTTCAAGTTCGGCTCCTCCTGCTCCTTTCGCTAAATTTGCCACGGACATGGCTGCGGCGAAGAAGAAAGCAGAAGCAGAGGCCTTTGCCCTTAAGCGCAAGGTCCCCAAGGTTAAGGTACCCTTCTATTACGACAACAAGTCATTCGCAGTTTCAGCTTCTCGTGGCTTCATAAGACAACTAGAAAAGGAGAACTGGAAGAACTTCATGTCTTTTGTGAAGGAAACCGCTGCTCCCGTGGGATCTGAGGCCGAGGGGAGCAACGCTCTTAGGGTGGTCGAGACTGATCTCGACCACCCGGGAAGTCGGGAGGAGGCGACTCCTGTTGTCCCGAGTGCTTCTCGACCAGAAATGGTTGAGAAGAAGTCGAAGAAATCTTCCGTCGGGAAGGTTGCTCCCAAGTTTCAAGTTAGGTCCAGCGCACAGAGGTATGTAAAAAACATAAGTGTAATAACTGCACTTACTGTTAGTCTTTTACGAGTTGACTTACTTCTGCGTATTGTGATTTTAGCCCGACGTCTTCAAATTTCAAGGATGCTCGGTGGAGGAGCCCGTCACTCCTTCACCGGCGAGGTGTGACCTTGGTAGTAGCCAAGATCAGGCTACTATTCTGTGGATGGAAGAAGGCTGCGGTTTCTTTGAGGTCGCTACGACCGCTGAGGATGCCGAAGTCGCTACGACAACCGAGGCTGTCGTAGAGACTAGAGAGGAGGCGACAGAGGCCTCAAGGGAGATACCGGAGGTCGGTGGCAGCGAGAGTGCTGACCGCCGTGCCGGTAAGGAGGTTGTCGAGGACGTTCCTTCCGGCCCTCCAGGTGGTGTTCCCGTCACCAAGTCAGAGGTAGAAGAGTACTTCAACTTTTGCTCTAATTTCTTTGGCCCTGACTCTATCATAGGATCTTCTGCCTACCGATCTCATGACCGAGTTCCACACCCCAGCAGCATTCCCAATTGTGGGGATGTTTTCGACAACGAACGACTTGAGGGGGTCTGGTGGAAACGAGTCGAGGAGATGGATGGGCTGAAGGATCCATCACGAATAATGACCATGTTTGCTTAGTCAAATATGAATGTAAGTATTCATCGATACTCACTTATGGTTTTTACTTCTTTCTCTTATCGATTTTTCCCTTGTAGAGAGCCGTGGAGCAAATCGCTACGATTTGTGAATACCATCGGCAACTTGTCAAACTTCGACAAGAGAAAGCAGTACTCTGCAAGCAAGCAGAGAGGTGGTGAGTAACTGATTCTCGTAATCGTTCTGATTACTTGTTCAGTACTCGTAGAAGGCTGTCGTAGAAAAACTTACGACTAGGGGGTAGTCGTAGAATAGCTTACGACCACTCATCGACCGTAGAAATACTTACGACCACCTGTTTAAGTGTGTTCATGTCTTCCCTTTACCTTTTCAGGTTTAAGAGTGACAAAAGACCTTGGATGATTCACTCGACTTTGAAAAAGCCGAGTCGAAAAAGCTAAGAGATAAAGCCACCGACCTCCTGAAGAAGCTTCAGGAGGCTAACTCTGCAACTCGGCAGTTGCAGGAAAAAAATGAACAGTACGTGTAATTACAACTGCTTCTGATCTTGGTCCTTGTCGCCCCTCCCGTTTTTTTTTTAAAAAAACTCTCATTCCTTTGTAGAAAAAGAAGTCGAGAATAAGGCCCTTCAGGTCGAGGTGGGGGCTCTCTAGATCGAGGTCAGGAAGAAGTCCTCAGTTGTCCGTGAAATCTCCTGTATCGCAAAGGAGAAAGATCAGAAAATTGAGAACTTGGGTTCTCAATTAGCTGGTAAGTGGAACTTTTATCTGCTATCGGTTTGTTTTATCTTCTCATAGAATCGTTTCATTTAATCAATCCTTACTCTTTTTAGATCGATTGATTGAAATAAAACAACTCCATGAGGCTTCGGCTCATTCCCAGGAGGAGATGAAATCAATGAAGATTAATCTTCAAGGTTAATCACTTCTGAACAATGTACTCGATGGACTTCATGCCGGGAGGGTTGCTCCTTGCGACGACACGATGTCTGCTTATGCGAGTGCCATTGGGGAACAAGTCAGTACTCTACAAGAGTTGGTGTCTACTCTGAAGACCAACCAGAATGATTCGATAAGGGAAGCGGTTAAAGGGGCTGTGAGCATTGTTTTAGCAAAACTCAAGGCCCGTGATTCTAACCTTAATCCTCATTCTGTTGAAGTCGACTTCGACTGTACCGAATCTGAAGCAGAGAAGCTAATCGAAGAGATGCAGTCGGTTGGCGAGAATGTCGCAGAGGAGATGCAGATAGAATCTCCTTGATCAGAGTAGTCTTGTAACACATTTTTGTAGAGACAAGTCTTTTTGGTGGTGATGTATAAATATATGATCCTTTCTTTTTCCTGCAAATCATCTCGTAGAGTAGTTAGTAACTCGTAAGATAATGAAAGAGGAAGAAGTAATCAAACCAGATATGAATGATTCCTCCTTTCTCCTTCCTTTTCCCTGTGAACATCTTGTAGAGTAGTCAGTAACTCGTAAGATCATAACTCGGAAAAACTAAGACTAAGAAATGAAGTCATGTTTATAACTTTATCTTAGCCCCCGACTACTTACTTAGTTTATTAGGAATAAACTAAGAAAGTAGTAAAGAAAGGGTTCATGAAAACAGAGATGTTTGTTCGACTTTTAGTTTTCGAGTATCGATTATCTTGCACTAGTCAAGAGACTAGAAACAGATCGACGCTAGGAGGTTCCCTCTAGTGGGCAAGACCACGTGCAGAGAAGAAAGTTTTCGACTAGGTGATGTTACCATCTCTGACCAGATTAATCAAATCAATAACGACAACTTGAGCA
Organism: Ampelocalamus luodianensis; assembly: GCA_036346255.1. Lineage (NCBI taxonomy): Eukaryota > Viridiplantae > Streptophyta > Magnoliopsida > Poales > Poaceae > Ampelocalamus > Ampelocalamus luodianensis. The sequence continues at coordinate 28,674,679 of CM070625.1, forward strand.
AAACAAACATCTAGAGGACCTTAAGGATTCGTTCGACTGTTTTCGTTTTTCCTGACGGAGTTATCCTGGCAGCAAAAGTAGGAAACGGAATGACGCTAGGAAGTTCCTTCTAGTGGGCAGGACCACGTGCAGAAAGGAGAAGCTTCGACTAGGTGTGTTTCTTCCTCCGGCCAGTAAAAACCAATCAAGATAATTGAAAAGTAGTCGAACGCATCTCAAAAGGTGCACTTTTCTTAGATTATTTTTTCAAAATAAGCTAAGGTGGCATGAATTTGCTTAACAACTTTCGACCATGTTTCTGAGCCCGATAACCTTTGTACTGGTTAATATAGTAAAGAACAAGGCGACATTAGGAAGCTCCTTCCAGCGGGCAGGACCACATGCAGAGGGGAGAGACTTCGACTAGATATGTTGTCCTTTTTCCGACCAGTGTACAAGAGGAATGAGCATATAAAAATGGTCGAAAATAAAAGAGAAATCCAAAAAAGAGACAAAAAGGTAGGAAGAACCTGATACTTTATTGTCGTAGAGGCTTGTTACACATAGAACTTGCGTAACTAGTCAATGTTCCAAGAATTTAAGAGAACACAGCTGTCTTCCATTGCAAGTCTTACCGATTCTGGACGCGTTATTTCGACCACAGTGTAAGTACCTTTCCATTTGGGGGAAAGTTTGTTCCAATTAGACTGGGATTGGATAAGCCTCAATACCAAGTTACCTACAGCGAGGCTGCGAGGTTGGACCTTGCGATCGTAGTATCTGCGCAGGGCTTGTTGGTAGACTGCGGAACGGATTAAAGCATGGTCCCTCTTTTCCTCGAGCAGGTTAATGTCGTCCGCTTGAAGTTGTTCTTGAATGGAGTCGTTGAACTTGTCGACCCGTGCTGACCTGATCTTTAGTTCTGGCGGAAGCATGGCTTCGGCACCGAAAACTAGAAAGAAAGACATTTCTCCTGTAGCTCGGCTAGGTGTCGTGCGAATTGCCCATAATATTGAAGGTAATTCTTGTACCCAAGCCCCTGAGTGCTTGAATAGCTGATCGAAGACTCGGGTTTTAATTCCCTTCATTATCTGGCCATTCGCTCTTTCGACCGCCCCGTTGCTTTGAGGGTGGGCGACAGAAGCGTAACACAAATGAGTTCCCAACTCGTCGCAAAATTCCTGAAATTTTGCGCTTGTAAACTGTTTGCCATTGTCTGTGATAATTCGAATTGGTACTCCAAATCAAGTGATCACGCATCTCATCATGAACCGTTTTGCTGCTTCTGTTGTTATCCCAGTCACAGGCTCAGCTTCTATCCATTTTGTGAACGTATCGATGGCCACAAAAAGGAACTTGAAACCTCCTAGAGCTCTCGGTAACAGTCCTAGGATATCAAGACCCCAGGTTGCAAATGGCCAAGACAGGGGAATTGTTTGCAACGCCTGAGCCGGTTGGTGTATTTGGCGATTATGAAACTGGCACTGTACACACTTTTTAACCAACTCTCTAGCATCGTAGAGGGGTTGTATAAAAAACCATGTCGAAGGCTTTACAGACCAAATGTTCAGTAGGAAGCATGAGTTCCACAGATCCCTCCGTGTATGTCGTGAAGAAGTTTTAATCCTTCGCTCTGCGGAATACATCGCATGAGCACCCCTTGTGTTCCTCTTCTATAAAGGACACCTTCGACCAAAATATACATTTTGGCCTTTCGAGATAGTCGATCTGCTTCTAGATCGTCATAGGGTACGGAACCTGTCTGAAGATACATGTAGATGGGTGTCATCCATGTATCTTCGTACTCTAGAGAGGCTGTTTCTATAGGAGGCATCTCTAGTTCTTCGACTATAGACGGCTTTTGAAGCTATTCCAGAAACACCCCTTTTGGTACCAAGGATCGGGAAGAAGCTAGACGAGCCAGTTGGTCTGTGAGGAAATTATCCTTTCGAGGGATAAATTGTGCCTCAAAACCAAAAAAATGCTTTTCTAACTTTCGAACTTCCGATAAGTACCGGGACATGGTCGAATTGGAGCACTGGTACTCTTTTTCGACTTGATTCACGACTAGTTGAGAGTCTCCTCTTACGAGTAGTCGTCGAATTGAGAGTGCTTTCGCGGCTCGTATACCAGCTAGCAAAGCTTCGTACTCTGCCACGTTGTTCGTGGCCTGAAAGTTTAATTGTATGGCATACTTTAAGGTTTCTCTGGTAGGAGATTCGGGACCACCCACCCCAGAGCCACTTATCGTAGCGACCCGTCAAAGTACATCGTCCATCGATCGTGGGAATCGCGATCGGGAATCTGAGCAGGTTCGAGATTTGTCCATTCGGCGACAAAGTCTGCCAAGATCTGGGATTTAATGGCCGTTCAGGACACGAAATGGATGTCGAGCGCCCCAAGTTCGATGACCATTTTGCCATGCGTCCATTGTTTCCCTAATCGGAGGATCGCTCCCAAGAGAAACTCGACGGCAGCCTGACTAGTTTGTGCGTCGAAAATAATACCGCAGTTTACTCGAAGACATGAGGAGGGCATATAGAAGTTTTTGAACCTGAGGGTAACGCTCCTTAGGTCCGTGTAAAACCTCACGGACGTAATAGACTGGTCGTTGAATGTTCTCACGCTCTATGACCAAAGATCGCGCTCACTTCTGTGGCGTGGCGGCTAGGTAAATTAAGGCGTCTCTCCGGTTTCGGTGAAACCGGGCAGGAGAGCACTCGTAAGATACCTCTTAACTTCCTCGAAGGCTAAGTTAGCCTCTTAGTCCCTCTCAAGCCTTCATGTTTCCTTAGAAGTTTGAAGAAAGGGAGTCCTTTTTCCCCCAAACGTGCTATGAAACGACTTAACGCCGCCATGCATCCTGTGAGTTTCTGGACTTCTTTCCTCATGGTCGGGGGGCGCATCTGAGTGATGGCTTTTATCTTTTCGGGATTTGCTTCGATTCCTCGTGCAGAGACCAAAAATCCAAGTAATTTCCCCAAAGAGACTCTGAACACACACTTCTCGGGATTAAGTTTCAAGTGGTGTTTTCTGAGGTTGTCGAAAGTCTCCTGTAAGTCTGTGATATGATTGAGTCATTTGCTGCTTTTTACAACTAGATCATCAACATAGGCTTCCAAGTTTCGGCCTAGTTGAGGAGCAAAAGTCGTTTGCATCAAGCGGCGAAAAAGCTCGGTATTTTTAAGCGAGCGGCATTTTGACATAGCAAAATATCCCAAACGGTGTAATAAACACGGTCTTCTCCTCATCTTCTCGACACATACTAATCTGGTGGTAACCAGAGTATGCATCTAGAAAACTCAATATTTCACACCCTGCAGTAGAGTCAACCAGCTGATCGATACGAGTGTTGGTGATATGCCCTAGAGGCAATCATGGAGATGATTGTGTCACGTCTATGTTTATGAGTTTTTGTATAAATGTTATTCTGTTCTTTGAATGAATCGTTAGTTCTGAAGATCAACGAGTATGTGACTTGTTGGTGAAACTCTTCGACTTGTATGATGCGTTCTAAAAGTATCACTGGTCGAATGTTACTGATCGGAACACCAGTGACTCAACGACCAGCGCATATATTGATTGATGACCATGTTTCACCGGTCATGGATATAGGGATATTGAATCAGTAATGTAAACACATGTTAGACAACATGGGGTTGGATCGACCCACCTTGAGACACTATTGAGATTGTTATGATCCTGTGTGTCATTAGTTGGTCTCAAGCAATGATGATGTATAATCCTTAGACCTGAGATCAGCATTGTTCCCTACATGTGTAATATCATTCTTAGGAGTTGCCAAACGATACTCGTCACTGGGTAGTTATAAAGGTAGCTTTCGGGTATGCTATGAAACATGCGGAGGGATGTGACTGATCGGATATGGGATTTGCCCCTCCTAACATAACGGGAGAGATGTCTCTGGGCCCCTCGAAGTAGTCGGATAAAGAAAGTGCATGGTCATGCCACTAGTGATCGAAGTGTTCGACTACGTAAGGTTATCCGACAACTCGATCGAGAAAATATTGAACAGTCCATGGATAACACATTATCTCACCTGGAGTTCAAACCAGATATCGTGAGGCAAAGGGAAAATACTAGAGTAAGTCACTTGGTTCGATCAGGTCCAAACATGTCGTATGGTGATACGAGCAAGTCGTAGACTGATCGAACGAAATCACAGAGTGGTCGAAACCTGGTCATAAGGAGTTACGAACTGGTCGTGACCGAGTACGAACTGGTTGTATAAAGATAGGACCTGGTCGTAAGTGATGAGGACCTAGTCGTAGATCATATTGCATTAAGGTTCGTTCGATATAATTTGTGTGTATTCGGGAATCGTTATGTCCTGCTAGGGACCGCTACGACTCGTGGTCGAAAAGGGTTTCTGTGAGGACCTGGGGTATTTAACTAGTAATACTTGACCTCCATATGGTTCTAGCATTACTAATTAAATATCCTAAGCCTCGATGTACATGTGCTTCCCAGAATTGCAGCGCATGCTCATCATCACAAAATCATACATCATTTCCATACAACATTTGACACTAAGTTCAACAACGACATACATAAAGTAAAGTTATTACAAAAGAGCCGACCGGCCAAATAACACCATATACAAGAATGACAGTGGAAGCAAAAGCGCCATAAGATGGCTAAGAACAAAAGTCGACCGGTTAGCCAACATGTCGAACCCGGGAACGAAGGATCCCAAATTCTGTGTTCATACACTAGTCCAGGATTTCTAGTGTACACGATTAAACAAAAGTGATAGCACAATCATATCACGTATTTATTGATAAAACTTGAGTTTATTACAAAAAGGTGCGGCCAAAAAGAAAAGAAATAACACAGTGGAAGAGTAGTAGTAGTAGGCCACACGACTTGCCACGAGGCAATCGTGCGGGGACATAACCTATTAAATAAGATCCTCACCGTCGGAAATCGTTTTCTCTGAATAAGATTTATTCAGAAGAGTGAGCACAACTCCGTGCTCGCATAAGTCACACCAATATAGAAAGTTTAATGCATGCATAAGGTAAACAAAGGTACTTGCAGGGTTGTTTTGCATAACGACATTTTCGATTATATTGCTAATACTTTGTAAGACCAATTTTAATAATTCAAATAAAGACAATGACAAAGCGACAACGAATATTGGATGACCTCCATTAGTTGAATATTGAAGGATATCCTCCTAACACTTGGCTAACCACCCAATTTTTACCATAGGACTATCCATCCTAAAACATCTGTTGAACACATTTTGTAAACCAAAACAATTCTAACTTAGAGTGGCTTTGCTAGCATGTCCATGACCGCGACGTGACTATTCGAATAGTTTACACTGCGGAGGTTATGCGACTTTACCCACGAGATAAAATACTTTTAATGTCGGCCAAAGCACGCTTCGAAGCGTGTGACTAAGCAATTATCATGAGGCCGTTACAAGCGGTGTACTAATGTATTCATGCGCTAAGGTTTCGCTACCTTTGGACTATCCATCCTCCGGAAGCCCCCTCTTGCGCCAGGTGGGACTAATGTCTGACCAACGCCCACACATACAACATAGCACAAATAACACTAAGACACTACAGATTATTTAGCCAAATCCTGCCCATACAGGACATGTGGTGGTACGGTAGGCGTGCAAATACGCTCAAAGACCGGTCCTTAACTGACTCGGACGACTTCCAATTTAAAACCCTGGGTCGTAATCCTAACCAGATTATACCCGTGCATGAACCTGCACCCACCATCCATCCATCTCACCCAAGTCCAAACCCATTTCTTTTATTTAGAGTAAAAACCTCTTTATAAACCTTTCGTGATACAACAATACCACAGGAACACATTTTTAAATTAAATTGTAAAGATTTGACTAAATTCTCCCAAATTTGTAAATGTTATCTAAGCAAGGCTAAGCATTTGACAAATTTTATCTAAGGAGTCAAGGTATTCAGGTTCGATAATCAAATTGGCCATACCAAGGAGTTTGGAACAACTATATATGAGATCAAGTTATTCAGACATTTTTATAAACATATGCATGCAATAGTAAATTATAAATAGTAAATAAATACTTAAAAATGATGGGAACAATATGATCAATAGTGTAACTTGCCTTCGTTGAAGTCTTGGAACTCTAAATCGTCGGAAGGATCTAACTCTCCGGAGTCGTCGAAGTCTATACGTGAAAATACGATAAATTCAACTCAAATTCAAATAAATTCAAAAACTCAGATCAAACTAACTCCAAATTGAAATATTTTGCTTTAGTTAGCTAGATTATGATTTTAGATAAATTTTGCAATTTGAACCACTCAATTTGGAGTTCAAATGCAAAAGATATGAATTTTAGAAGTTTAATACAAAATCGGAATTTAATTGAATTCCTGAATTATTTTCTAAAGAAAATTCTATTTATTGCGCAATCTTGGCGCCAATGATGAATTTCCGGGAATTAAAAGAAATAAATTAATTTTTCTGACATGTGGACCCCACTGGTAAGTGACTCGGTCCACGTGAACCAAGTCCACGGACTTCGACTCAGAGGGTGGGCGTGGTGAGGTGGCCACCACGTGGGCAGCCACGCGCGTTGGCATCGAGGTGGCGCTGACCGCGCCTCGTGGTCATGCCACGTAGGTCGGTGAGCGCGATAAGCGCGGCGCGGGCTCGCCGGCGTTCTGTGCCGCGGCGAGTCGAGTGGCCAGCGTGCATAATGTAGAGGAGAACGATGCGAACTCATAGGCTACCAAAACAGCGCGAGCGGGCGGAAGGTCGTCGGCGGAATTTGGCGGCGCGAACTTGGTCGTCGGCAAGTAAACGTTCGGGATCGCCGGCGGAGTGGATGGCGGCGGCAGCCGCCGCAGTGCGGCGGTCGATGGTACCAACGGCGAGGATGATGGAGCTCGGTGGCGTCGAGTCGGAGAAAAGCTTCGAGTCGCGGCGAAGAAACTCATAATTGGGCGCTACGGTGACGGAGGAGTTTTGTGAGTGGCGGCGTTGAGATGCGGTGAAGGGGCACTCCGTAGCCCCTTCTTATAGAGGCGTGGCGTAGTGAAAATGACGGCGGCGAAGGTCATGCGGTGGCGGTAGTGACGAGGTTCCGCGATCGTGGGCTCGAAAAGGAAAACGGCGGAAGTGGCGCGGCGATGAGGGGTCTTCAATGCGCATGATGGCGAGGAGTGGGGAAAGCGGGAGGAGAAGCTCGGTATGCGGCTTAATGGCGGCGATTCTTGGCGCTTGTGTCTGAGAACGAAGGCGAGGAAGACGATGATCTTTGGCCGTCAGATTTTGATCGGACGGTAGAGATAGAACATATGAATCGGTAAGTTGGGGTTGGTGTGGCGTTGGATTTTAATCTAGCGGTGCGATAGATTGAAGCGATGCGATGAAATAGGAAAGTCAGCGATGCACGCTAGCCGTTGGATTTAGATCGGCGGTCGATTGAGTAGAACATTCGGACCTTCTAAATGCATCGAGGAGTTACGGCGTTGGATTTAGATCCAACGGTTGACGAGTTCAAGTGGTGCGAGAGAGTGGCGGTGGGTCCGATGTCGGCGACAGGGGAAGCGCGGCGGAGCGGAGCGGAGTGGGCAGCGTAAAAAGGATGGGCCGTCTGGTTTCGGCCCAAGGACTGTTTGCGAATTTTCTTTTGATTTTCCATTTGATTTAATCCTGGTAATTCAATTAGGCTTTAGAAAATAGCAAACTAATTCCAAAAATTATGAGAAAATTCACAGAAATTCTCTGGAGCATTTAGGACTTAAGAAAAATATTTCCAGCTATTATTTGGTAATAGATTTTGCACATCATTTTGTTTTAGCTTTCATTTGGTTAAGGAAAAGTTTTAAAAAAATTCCACAAAAATCCAATAAAATAATTAAACTTTATTTTCAACTGGAAATTGAAATTTGGGCTGTTACACAACATAACCCACATGGCAACCGACCGGGCCGCCAAGCTAGTCGCCATGGCTACACAACACTGACTCACAAAAGTGAGGCCCATCGAGCTCACCTTCTTCCTCTGCAACAATTTACATTTAAGCAAGAACAATGAGTACACAAGGTACTTGCAATATTGATGTGTGGAATAGCAGACCTATTCATATGCTACATGCAGGCTTATTTAAGTGGAGGTTGTATGTCTCATTTTGCACAAAGCCAACTTTATTTGCAATAATGTAGTACATTTAAAAGCAAGTTTGTAAATCTGTTTTGTTGTTGAAATAACAGCGAAATAATGATAAATACAAGTAACCACCTGGAAGTGACTATCCCAAATAGCCACCACAATATAGCACGAATCCCCAATTCGTACCACCCATCAAGTTTTAATTAAAAGGTTGTAGTCTAGTTCTCACGGGGCGTATCCGAGCGTGTCCATAACCTAGGACGAGGCTATTCGAATAGTTTTAACCCTGCAGGGGTGTACCAATGTACCCACACTTGCATCGCCTTTAAGCCACAAAGCACACGTCCAGAGGTATGCAAACGGCTAAGTCCTACGAGACGCTTTCCAATATTGTGCATTGACTACGAGCCGCTCGTATGGATAGAAACCCATACGCTTACATTGCAAGAAGAAAGACAACCAGCCATCACGGGGGAAGCCTTTCGGACACTACAATGCTCCCAGCACCATCCCTCTTGCGACTCCCTGCGACCCGAAGCCAATACACGCCAAAGTACTAAGTCAAGAGAGGTCCCATACTGTAACATCCCCATTTTGGCTTGTGTTTCAAATGTAAGAAATTGAGGGTAAATTAAAACTTTTCTTACATCCTTGTGCTTTTGAACTTTTAGAAAATTCTTGTAAAAGAATTTTGGAAATTCAAAATCAAAACCCTCAATTATCTAAAGTCAACAACCTCCTTGGTCAAATCTTGTGTCAAACCTTGGTAATAATTTTCCCTGGGTTCTAAGGTTGCCTTGTGACCCATCTGAATTATTTCATAATTTTTGAAATTATTTGAAATATTTTAGAGCAAGTCAAACCTTGGTCAAACCTTTGAAATAGCCTGCAGAATTTCTTGAGAAAATTCAGTGCACAAAACCTCTAGAAATTTTGTGGGAGGTAAACCCCAAGGTAAGCAAGCTCGATTAAAATTTCATGAATTTTGGAGTTGATTTGATACCTCAATTAAATCCCCAAAGTTTCACCCTTTAAAATTCAAAACCTAAGCGGTTTGCCTTGTTCCTCAGTGCGAGTCGGACTCGAGCTCGAGCCAAGCCGACACGGCCGAGTCAACTAACCGCACGGCGAGTGAGCGCGCAGCGCGCTCGGACCGTTGGATCTCCATCGAATGGCTCGCATCCGTAGGCATTCGGACCTCTCGGTTGCCCTCGATTCTCGATCGTTGGATTTCAATCGGGCGATCGGCGTTGCGACACCGTTTCAACTCGATCGCGTGTTAGCCCTGGATGCGATCGGGCGGTGGCCGTCGTCGCCTTCCTTCGCTCGCGGCGCGCCATGGCGGAGCCGGCGTGGAGTGCGCGATGCCGTCCCATCCGGCGACCTGCGCAGCGGGTGTCTGCGGCGCATTAAATGCCGTCACTCCACGCCCCGTTTAGTTGTCGTCTCAATCTGCTCCGTCGCTCCACGGTGACCGTGGCGGCGCGAGAACCAGGCGAACAACGGTGCCCTCTCGCTCTTCACGCTACTTAAGCCCCTGGTCACCTTCTTTGGCTTCCTTTCCTCTCCCGCGGCTCTCTCTTGCACCCTCCCGAGCTTGGCGAGCCCATACCACCCAGCGCCCATCTCGCCATTGCCAAGCTTGGAGGTCCTGTCGCGACGGTGCTCCAATGGCTCCTCGCCCGATTCTTCCTCCTGCTCCTTCCTCTTACCTTGTGGTGCTTAACCCTCACCCTATTTTGGGTTTCCTCTCGAGGCGTGGGGATTGGAGTTTTGGAGCTCGCGGCGCCATGCCCCCTTTCTTCTCTGGTGCCGTGAAGACCCCATTTCCCAATCCACGCCTCCTGGAGCTTCTCGTGGTATGCGGCTCATGGTACCACCGGTGTTCTTTGGTTTGGCCCAGTCGGCCCCTCGCGTTGAGGCATCCCGCGCCCGGCCGGTCCTCGTCGCGGGCTGCTCCGTTCATCCTCCGTCCACCCCAACCCGTCATCATCTTGATGAACCCTGGTGAGCTTAAGCTCTTCCGTTTAGCTTTTGCCGCACCGTGGCCGTGGTTCCCTGTTTGGTCGCGCCGCCGCCGTTAACCTCGGCTGCGCGCGGCTACCGTATGGACTCGGTTGGTCGCGTTAAGTCCATAGGACCCGTCATAGCTTTGCACCCGTCCATTTGCGCGTAGCTTAGCCATGTCATCATTTTCGTTTCGTCAGCGCCTCTCCGCCTCTCTCGCCCGCGCCGCCGTCGTCGCCATTGGCCTCGCCGCGGTGCCATCCGGTGCGTAATAGCGATGAGTTTCCGTTTATCTCCCAGGGCCTCGCCACGAGCTCCTCGCCGGCGACATGCGTGAGCTCGAGTTTTGCTCGACTCTGTTGTCGGACGGCGGCGGCGTCGGGCGGCGTGGCTCATTAGTGGTCGTCCGATCTAGAGATCTCGGCCTTAGCTCTCCATGTCGCCGCCCTCTTCTGCGCTCGGTGCACGTGTCGCTCGGGTTCAACGGGGGCGTCCGATCTGAGATCGACGGCTCTCAATCGTCCACGTCTCGGTGTTAGAAATCCCGAAAATGCTAAGTCCAAAACTGCGAACTTTAGGGTCTTGTCATTTTGTATCTCTGTAACTATAGATCCAAATTAGATGATTCCAATTTTGTTGGCTTCCTTATACCTTGAACTTAATTAGAAAAATAATTGTAGACCATGATCCAACCTGGAAAACCTTTTTCAAAAATATTAAACAAGTGAACTTAATACTGTTTTTCAGAACTTTTAGCAAACTTGTAAAATGTATATCTTTTTATCTATAGCCGATTTTTGTATGAATCCAATTGGATTAGCTTCCACTGATAGTGTATTTGCTAGGAAAATTGGTTTCACAAATTTTACTGTTTTTAAAAATCATAAGGATCATATTTTAGTTTAATACCCTAAACAATTTAGACAAATCATAACTCTTTCAATATAACTCCAAATGACCTGAAATTTTATATGGCTTATCACTATACCAGTAGGTAGCTACCATAAAAGTTTCAGCTTCAAAATCTTTCTAGAAATTGTTTTTTTTGCTACAGTACCTAATTATGGCCGAAAATAGGTTTTTAGGGAATATCTTTTGCACCACAAATCCAAATTAGGTTTTTCCAGTTTGTATGTCTAGGTGTATTCCTATTCTACCTTGTGTATAAATTTCGTCGCAATTGGATAAATTTTTCTTGCTCTTTTGTTTAAGTGTTGCTCGTCTTATTGGTTGTTTTTGCTTCTTTTTGCTTTTTGCTTAGGCTTCGACATTTGCGGTAACCCCGAGAACGATCCTCCGCAATAGTTTGAGAAACAGCAAGCAGGCAAGCAGTTTGATCATTTCCCATTGATCCCATTACTTTTAAAGTCTAATATTTTGTTTAACTTCTATGTATGCATTGCTATTTTGTTGTTAAATTGATTAGTTAGACCTCTAGTTGCATAATCTGTAGGTAAATGATTATCCTCTACTACGAGCCTAGGTTATTTGTGTGATTAGAGTTCGTTGGATGAGCTCTTGTCACTTAGTAGATTTCGGATAAATATTGCTTAGCCATGCCTAGTATCGGTAGTATTGGGCGATCATCGACTTAGTCGGTGATCTTGATCACCTAAATGTTGTTATTATTCCATTATGTCCAACCCTTGTGTTTTACCATTTTGCAAATCAAAACTGAAAACAAAAATTATATCTTGGCTTGGGCACAATGGTATGTTGGGTGATCTTGGGTGTGATTGGAATGGTGCCTAAGTCCCTAAGGACCGAGTTACTTATGCCATTAATTCAAGCAATTATTGCGTGCTAACCACACGAGGGGGATATGGAACCTCTCTTGACTAAGTACTTTGGAAGGTGTTAATTATGAGCTGGTCGGTGGGTGTGTTCCTGTGTGTGTGTGTGTTTGTGGTGTTGGAGGGGAGCATTAGCAGACCGGTTAGGCTGTCTAATGTGTCTTTCTCCCGTGGGTTGCGGCTCTTAATTAGCATCGTCCATTGGAAAGCGTCTTGTTAGACTTAGCCATGCCTGCATACCAAAGGAAGTGTGCTAACCGTGGCTGGTGGAAAGGCGGTCTATCGTGTGGGTACATTGGTACACCTGCAGGTTAAAACTATTCGAATAGCCTCGTCCTAGGTTATGGACACGCTTGGTTATTTCCACAAGAACTAGACTACAACCTTTTAAAACCTAAACTTGACTTTGGTGGTATGAAGGGGTACTTCATGCTATTGTTGTGGTGACTATGGGTTAGTCACTTCTAGGTTAGTGTTGTCATCTATCTATTGTTATAATTGTCTCTCTTTTATTTGAACAATAAAAGTTAATTGCAAACTTGCTTTGAATCTATTACCCTATTGCAAATGAAAACTTGCTTTATCTTTGAAAATAAGTCGAGCCTCATCCACTTAAATAAAGCTTGCATGTAGTTAATTATAGTTCTGTTATCTCACACGTCAGTCTTGCAGTACAAAAATAATTTTGTACTCATCTCGCTTCTTAATATTAATTGTTGCAGAGGAAGAAGGTGAGCCCAAGGGTCTCACTTTTGTGAGCCGTGTTGCTTGTGTTTGGGACGATTAGCTTGGCGGTCGGTTGGTTGCCTTGTGGGTAAAGGCACACCGATTGGCTTTTGTTTATCGCCATCTTATGGCCATTTTGCTTCATTGTTTAAATTAGTTACTTATGTGTTATTGGCAGTCGGCCTCTCTTTTTGTAATAACTCTCTTTATATTATCTATGTCTTTCGATTTGTTGCTTTTGCTTTGGCTCTATGTGTATGAATGGAATTGATGCATGATTTTGTAGCAGGTGTGTATCTGCAATTCAGGAAGTATACATATCTCGAGGCTTAGTTTATTTGATTTGTACTGTTAGGACCAAGTGGATGGTTAAACAGTACAAGCCGAATAAACCGGGGTCCTCACACATACCCTCTAGTGTGGTTAGCACGCAAAATGCTCAGTACGGTGGCGCAAGTAACTCGGTCCTTAATGACCCAGGCACCATTCCAGTCACACCCAAAAGCACACCAACATACCGTTGTGCCCAAGTCTAAATTATTTTGTTTTCAGGTGTTAGTTTTCACAAGTAAACATGACACAAGGCTGAAATCATAGGGATAATAAGTTTTATGTGATCAAGGTTATCGACAAGTCGATAGCCGCCCATTTCTACCGGAAGCTAAGCATGGCTAAGCAAATGGATTCGCAAACTACTAAGTGACAATAGCTCATCCACGAACTCTAAATCACAGCAAGATAACCTAGACTCATGGTAGTAAAGGATAATCATTTGCCTAAGGAAATGCATCTACTAGGTCAACTAGCGATAATAGTTTAACACAAATTAGCAATGCATACATAGAATTTGTAAACAACATAAATACTCAAAAAATACAGGGATTAACATGATCAAACTGCTTACCTTGCTGGAATTGCTCTTGCTGCAGAGGAGGATTCTCATATTCAATAAACTCTTCGGAACCTAACGCGAAAATACGATAAAACCAATAAGAACGAAGAACACCAAACAAACTCAACAGCAAAAGACATCCAAATCTAAAGAAACTTATACAGCAGCTAGGGGGTGATTTTATACAATTTTAGGAACAAGAATCATGCAATTTGGATCTAGGATGCAAAAGTTACAGCCAAAATACACTTTCTCAGCATATTAAATCAACTAAATTAATTATTGGTACTGTTCATGGCGAAAATTTCTAGAATGATCTAAGCTCTGAAATTTTTATAGCAAGTAGACTATGACATCCTAATGACAGCAAAGTTGAGTTTACTAAATTTGGAGTTATAATGATTTACTTATGATTTTTCTAAGTTGTAAACCTAGCACATTACATTTTCCTGAAATATAAACATGTTCGAAACCTATTTCACATTAAAGTATGTTAACAGAGGAATCTAACAAAATTGATTTTGCACAATTTGGAGTTATACAGAAAAAGATATGCATTTTACAAGTTTAATTCTATTTTTGGGATATTCAAAATTGGCAGAAATCAAGTTATTTGAGTTACACAATTTTCTGTGACAGAAACATGCCCAAATGCATTTTTATAATAAATTTTAGTGACATAAAGATTTATTACAGTTGGAAACATCTAAAAAGGATTTAAAATGGATTAGTTATGAGTTTCTAAAGTTTTGATACAATTTTCAGTTGATAAATAAATACTTACAGAAATAAAATCAACTCAACGAAAATAAAATGACGTGGATGCTCGAGAGCCTTTGATCTAACATCCTACGACCCACGCGCGCTGGGAACAGCTCACGCGCGCGATCTCTAAAAGGAGCCCACCGTTGGATCAAGATCCAACGGCTCACGAGAGGAAGACGTTCGGGCCGTCGCGAACGTTTCACACAATCTCAGCCGCTGATCAGGAGATGAGCGGCCCAGAGCGCGAGTTCATTTGGGTGACCCGATCGGCCCAAATGATCTGGGCCACAGATCGCAAAATGGACGGTGGCCTTTGATCGAAGTGCAAAATGGAGCGGTGACATGCGGGGCCGCATGTCAGTGACTGTGAGTCACACACGCGAGCTTTAACACACGCGCGCAGGGCTCGGGGCCCACATGGTAGTGACTTAAAGAGGATTTTTAGGACAGCTAATTAAATACTAATGGCCAATGATTAGTGATGATTAGCAATTAATGTGTCCTAATGATTTTCACAGAGGTGATTTAAGTGATTGGGGGCCCACCTGGCAGTGAGAAATTTTGCCAGCTTAGGACATATTAAATGCTAACAATGATTAGCATTCAATGAATTCGAAAATTAGTCCTAATGACCCCGGGACTGCGGTTTAAGGCCTGTGGGCTCACACGTTAGTGACCCAAAAGGCAATTTCGGACACATTAATGTTAGGACAGGGATTAATGATAATCATTAGCATTAATGATGTCCAAAAGCAATCGGTTAGCGCCAGCGGGTGATTACTGAGGGTTAGGCCTAATGTCAGTGAGACATTAGGCCAAATTAAGACACAATTAATACTTCTAATGATTGGCAATGATTAAGCATTAACTGTGTCCTAATTAGATAACAAAACGGAGTTTCGCCGACAAAATCCCGCAAGCGATGACTTGCTTGCCGACTCGATCCGGCGGCGGCGCCCACAAAATACCAAAATGGGTTCGCAAAAGTGTTGCGGACCCAATGGTGATGACCTCGCCGGCGGTGGAGGTCTAGAACGCCGGCGAGCCGGAAAACATAGATGGAGCTTTTTCGGCAAAACATGAAAATAGCAAAATGCTCCGCTGCAGTCCACGAAAGCGAGTGCCAACACTTCTAGGGACTAAATAGAAGCTACCTAAACCGAGAGGAGCTTCAAAGATGGCCGGAGAAGACTTGAACACGTTGGAGTTTACCGGAGCCGAGGAAGATGAAGAAGAAAATGACAACCTGAGCAAAATGAACACCAATGGGTGATCAAAATAGTTTCATTATGGTTCCCATAAGCTCCACAAGTAAGTAATTGCAAAAAGAACCACTTACTGGAGTTAGAGAAGAAAGGAGGTGAAATCGGCCGAAAATCTCCAAACTTAAAATTGAGTGATTCCTGTGAATGCAACCCAAAATTAAGTTAGGGGAAATGTAAAGGAAGTTGAGGAGCTCAAAAGGGTACAAGAAAGATCGAAGATGAACCACTGGACACCAAGATCGCCATTGGAGCTCCTCGGGTCAACAATGGTGTTTTGGAGATTTGAAGTGGTTTTGAGCTCAAAACACAGAGAAGAGCTAGGGGTGGTGTAAAGGAACACCAGGAGGACCTGGAGGGGTTTAAATAGAGGAAGGATTAGGGTTTTGAGCTAGAACAAGAGCTCACGGTGAGCTCGGTTCATGGTGCGGTCATGGACCAAGAAATGGTGGGGGCAAGTGAGACTCGGGATGGAAGAGCCGAAAGCCTGGGGCGCATTTAATGCCCCACAGAGTGATGTTGACGAGGGCAAGCTCGAAGTGACACAACGGAGCCGCCTCTCTCTCTCTCTCTTCCTGCCATTGCTTGCATGCGCGCACGGAGAGACAGAGGAGGAAGAAGAACAGAAAAAGCAAGCCATGTCCGTTGGATGTTAAATGGACGACTGAGATTAAAAGGGACCAGCTGAGGGTTTCTAATACTCCAAACCACCCGGGCGGCCCGATCAAGATTGAACGGCTGGGATCCATTCAGATGTTCGGGTGATCCGAACAGCCCAATGAATCAAGACGGTTGGATCTTAATCCAATGGTCTAAATTAGATGGCGCGTCCGCGAGTTCCGAACGACACAAACAATGCGGGCGGCGATTTAAATCAACGGCCGCTATCGACCAGCGTTTAAAGGGCCCTGCGGTTAGTGGGTTCGATCAAGTCCACCGCTCGAGCCCGAGTCCGACTCAAACCCAAGGAACGAAGAACGTGTTTAGGTTTTTAATTTAAGTGAGACTTTTGAGGATTTATTAGAGGTAGCAAAATAACTCCAAAAATTCTCAAATGTTTACAGGAGCTTGTCGACTTAGATATTGACCTTGTGTAAAATGTTTAGAGGTTTTATGCTATGCATTTTCTCTAAAATTCTGCAAGTCTTGGTCCAAGGTTTGACTGAAAGTCAAATAGGTTTGACTGCCCTCTAAAATATTCAAGCAATTTCTAAAAATTATGAAATTTTTCAGAGGGGTCACATACCATCCCAAGAACTTAGGAAAAATATTTCCAGGAGATGATCAAAATATTTGACAAGAATGTTTTTGAAGGATCAAGATTTGAATAAACAGACCTGTGACTTTGTATTTCCATAAGTCTTGTACAGGAACTGTTCAGTACAAACAGGAAATACATGATGTAAGAAAAAGTTTTAATTTCTACTCATTTTCTTACATTTGAAACACAAGCCCAAGATTGGGATTTTCTTACATATAAGGAGATGCTTAAGGCTAGTGTGTGCGCGCGAGACAGACACGTGAGTCGTTTCCACCGAAACCCTAGCCGCCATCTTCTTGAGAGAGCCTTCCCATGCGACTTGGTGCTAGCACACCGGCGTACGGTTGTTCCTTCTCTGGACGTGTGGATACCGTAGAGGCGCTACTGCGGTCACTGTTGCGCTGAGGATGATCCGCAATTTCCACAAGGAACTGCGGAGGCTGCTGCAGGAGAAGATCGACTGCGAGGGCGTTGGACGATCATCTACGACCACTACATCGGCGCGTTCATCGTCGGACTAGGCTGCTCCGACTCTACTTCCGCTACACTGCGTGTCTGGTGGTAATGATCTGTGATCATCTATCTTGCTTGGCATCCTGGTTTACGTGGTGGAAATTTTGAATTGTTGCTAGCGTAGTTTACCCGTATCCCAACAGTGGTATCAGAGCCCTCCTGCATAGTTTTTGATCTAGATCGGTCGCATATACTGGATATGTGGCAGTAGTAGATTGAATCTATTACTGGTTTGGTCTGATAACCTAGATTGGTTCATATGGATGAAATGATCTAGGCACTGGTCGATAGGATCGATCGTTGTTCGGCGATAGTAGATGGGTTTGCTCAACTTGTTTTTCGACTATCTTGCATGGTACTCCTACCGGTCGGACCGCCGTGCTGGTTTTTCGTACCGTGCGTTATAGATAGTATGTGTTCATGTCGCCCGATAGAGTTGGATTCTATGCATAACTTGTTTTTGCAGGGTTTAATGTGAATAGTATGACCCATTGTGTATGTGATGCATGAATGGATTTTCATGGCCTGCATGTCATGCTGTGAGATATCCATCGAGCTACATATTATTGTATAACGGCCTGCGTACCAACTTGTGATGCTTGAAATTATCCTATGTAATTCTTTACTAGCTTTTAGGAGTAAATGCTTAGTAGATGAATGCGGTCGGAGACTTCAAGCATGGTGGTCGGAGAACAGGGAGCATGCTGATGGAGATCGACATGTTAATGGCCATACTATTTTGCAGTTTAATTTGATTATCTGTGAATGTTTATGTTTATTCCTGTTATGCTACTTGATCATGTTTTATCATTAGATGTTTTTGACATGATAGAATAGTATTTCTCAAGAAAAATTAAGTAAAATTGATGCCTTTTCAATTGCTGCACCTATCACGATTTTGATCGTTAATTGGCTGGTCTACCAAAGTAGGGTGCCATTAACTATCTTAATAAGATGGGGTGGGTGTCGGATACCCACATGCATAGTGTTGGTTTGACTTGACAAGGTTATCAAAATGGTTTTGGGCCTTGAGGCATGGTGTAGGTAGCCGGGGCATCAAGATGCCATCCAACAAACAAGAGTCATATGCGATATGATTGGCAAGAGGTTGTCTACCGTAAATCACTAGGTTTCTAGCAGTGATGCCAAAGCTCACTAGAACTTAATGACTTACGGATCTTGGACTCACTATATGTTGTTTGAGGGAAACATGGTTTATGGTAGGAGTATCTTTTGTTATCTATTGTTAAGTTAAGTTCGACCACTTGTCGTATGGTGATACGACCAGGTCCAGACATGTCGTATGGTGATACGAGTAGGTCGTAGACTGGTCGAACATAACCACTGACATGAGTGATTAATAGAAGATCTTTCATAAACATAGTGTTGAATCTTTGCATATATTTTCTGTTGTAGATCATAGCACCTACTACTTCTTCTGCACCTACCTTTAATTTACGATCTATTCTTGAAAAGGAAAAGTTGAATGGTTCAAATTTTATTGACTGGTTTCGTAATCTGAGAATTGTTCTCAAACAAAAAAAGAAGGAATATGTTCTAGAGAATCCTATCCCGAGGAACCGAAAGTCCGATGCTACTCGAACTAAAAGAAT
This sequence comes from Ampelocalamus luodianensis, assembly GCA_036346255.1. Lineage (NCBI taxonomy): Eukaryota > Viridiplantae > Streptophyta > Magnoliopsida > Poales > Poaceae > Ampelocalamus > Ampelocalamus luodianensis. The sequence continues at coordinate 28,693,632 of CM070625.1, forward strand.
GCTTATGAGAAGCATTGCAATGACGCAGTCGATGTGCACTACCTAATGCTTGCAACCATGAACTCTGAGCTTCAGAAGCAATATAAGACCACGGATGCTTACAATATGATTGTGAGTCTGAAGGGTATGTTTTAGGATCAAGCAAGGGCGGAGAGGTTCAACACTTCTAAGGCATTGTTTTCTTGCAGGCTATCAGAAGGTAACCCGGTCAGTCCTCATGTGATCAAGATGATTGGTCTCATTGAGAGCTTGGAAAAGCTTGGTTTTCCCCTTAGTCAAGAGTTGGCTACTGATGTGATTCTCCAATCGCTCCCAGCGAGCTTTGAGACTGTCATACTGAATTTTCATATGAATGGCATGGAGAAATCAATGATTGAGTTACATGGTATGCTTAAGGGTGCCGAGGAGAGCATCAAGAAAAGTTCCAATCATGTGATGATGGTTCAAAAGACTACATCCTTCAAGAAGAAGGGTAAGTCGGGAAAGGAAAAAGGCAAAGGAAAGACTAAAGATGAGATCGAGAGTCTCAAGTGTAAGCTTAAGAAGCTTAAACTGGGTCCTAAGCTTGACACAGAATGTTACCATTGTCATGAGACTGGGCATTGGAAGAGAAATTGCAAGAAGTACTTGGCAGAAAAGAACAAAGGAAGTGTGACTTCCAGTCCAGGTATAAATGTTATACAAATTAATCTTGCCACTTCTCTGACCAGTTCTTGGGTATTTGATACCGGATCGGTTGCTCATATTTGCAATTCGATGCAGGGACTAATAAGGAGTAGAAATTTGACAAGAGGAGATGTTGATCTTCGCGTGGGCAATGGAGCAAGAGTTGCTGCATTAGCTGTTGGCACTTTACCATTAGCTTTACCTTCAGGATTAGTTATGGAACTTAATAATTGTTATTATGTTTTAGCCTTAAGCAAAAATATTATTTCTGCTTCATGCTTGGGAGCAGAAGGTTATGAATTCAGAATAAAGAACAACTGTTGTTCAATCTATTTTGAAGATATGTTTTATGGCCATGCTCTATTGGTGAATGGATTGTATGTTTTGAATCTTGTGGATATGCCTATTTATAACGTTAATGCTAAGAGACTTCGACCCAATGAAATGAATCCCACTTTTATCTGGCATTGTCGACTTGGTCATATAAATCAGAAGCGCATGATGAAGCTCCATAAAGATGGTCTTCTAACCTCATTTGATTTTGAATCATTTGAAACATGTGAATCTTGTTTACTTGGCAAGATGACAAAGGCGCCTTTCACGACCACAGGTGAAAGGGCGAGTGACTTGTTGGCTCTTGTACATTCGGATGTATGTGGACCTATGAGCACTTCGACGAGGTGGTTTTCGATACTTCATAACTTTTATCGATGATTTGTGCAGATATGGCTATATCTACTTGATGAGACATAAGTCGGAATCCTTTGAAATGTTCAAGGAATTTCAGAATGAGGTACAAAATCAACTTGGCAAGACAATCAAATGTCTACGATCAGATCGTGGAGGTGAATATTTGAGCCATGAGTTTAGTGATCATCTAAAGAATTGTGGAATTGTTCCACAACTCACTCCGCCGGGAACACCTCAATGGAATGGGGTGTCTGAACGACGGAACCGAACATTGTTGGACATGGTTCGGTCAATGATGAGCCAATCTGATCTTCCATTGCAGTTCTGGGGATACGCTCTAGAAACAACGGCTTTCACATTAAATAGGGTTCCATCAAAAACAGTAGAGAAGACACCATATGAGATATGGACCGGGAAGTGTCCCGATTTGTCTTTTCTCAAGGTATGGGGTTGTGAGGCATATGACAAACGTTTGATGTCTGATAAACTCAGACCCAAGTCTGATAAGTGCTTCTTTGTGGGGTATCCGAAGGAAACTAAAGGATATTATTTTTATAAGCGGGATGAAAACAAAGTGTTTGTTGCCCGTAATGGTGTCTTTTTGGAGAAAGAGTTTCTTTACAAAGGAGTCAGTGGGAGTAAGGTGCAACTCGAAGAAATTCGGAAAACATCCGAAAATGTTTCAACTCCTACTGAGCCTCTACAGGATGAACAAAATGTTGTTGAACCTCTACATGAAGCACCAGCCCCACGTAGATCTAAAAGGCCACGTCAATTGCCTGTAAGGTATGGGCATGACGTTTTATTATTGAATAATGATGAGCCTAATACTTATTCGGAAGCGATGGTAGACCCAGACTCTGAGTCATGGCTTGAGGCCATGAGATCGAAATAAAGTCCATGCATGACAATCAAGTTTGGAACTTGGTTGATGCACTGATGGTGTTAAAACCATTGAGTGCAAGTGGATTTTAAGAAAAGATAGATATGGATGGAAAGGTTCACATTCATAAGGCAAGATCCAGTTTGCGAAGGGTTTCAAACAAATTCAAGGTGTTGATTATGATGAAACCTTCTCTCCTGTCGCTATACTTAAGTCTATCCGGATCATTCTAGCTATTGCTGCATATTTCGATTATGATATATGGCAGATGGATGTTAAAACGGCTTTCCTAAATGAAAACCTAAGTGAGGATGTGTACATGACACAGCCTGAGGGTTTTGTTGATCCAAAGGAAGCTAGAAAGGTATGCAAGCTTAAGAAGTCCATCTATGGATTAAAGCAAGCATCTCGGAGTTGGAACATTCGTTTTGATGAGGTGGTCAAAGGGTTTGACTTCATCAAGAACGAAGAAGAACCTTGTGTTTACAAGAAGGTTAGTGGGAGCAAACTTGTGTTTCTGATCTTGTATGTGGATGACATACTACTGGTCGGAAATGATATTCCAATGCTTGAATATGTTAAAACTTCATTAAGAAATAGTTTCTCAATGAAAGATTTAGGAGTTGCAGCATATATTCTTGGTATAAGGATCTATAGGGATAGATCTAAGAGGCTAATTGGATTAAGTCAAGACATGTACATTGACAAGGTGTTGAAACGGTTCAACTTGCAAGATTTCAAGAAGGGTTTCTTGCCCATGTCACATGGTGTTAATCTTAGCAAGACTCAGTGCCCTACGACCACTGATGAGCGAGACAAAATGAGTAGAGTTCCATATGCTTCGGCTATCGGATCTATCATGTATGCCATCTTTGTACACGACCCGATGTGTCGATGCTCTAAGTATTCTGAGCAGATATCGATCCGATCGAGTAAAGGTCATCGGATAGCGATCAAGAATATCCTTAAGTACTTAAGAAGGACTAAAGATGCATTCCTTGTATTTGGTGGTGAGGAAGAGCTGGTCGTAAATGGTTACACCGATGCTAGCTTTCAAACCGACAAGGATGATTTTAGATCGCAATCAGGGTTTGTGTTTTGCTTAAATGGAGGAGCATTGAGCTGGAAAAGTTCCAAGCAAGGAACGGTTGCTGATTCTACGACAGAGGCTGAGTATATTGCGGCTTCGGAAGCTACGAAAGAGGCCGTATGGATTAAAAAGTTCATTAGTAAGCTAGGTGTGGTTTCGAGTGCTTCCAGTCCAATGGATCTCTATTGTGATAATAGTGGAGTCATTGCACAAGCTAAGGAGCCTAGATCGCATCAAAAGTCCAAGCACATACTTCGGTGATATCACATTATTCGTGAGATTGTTGAGAGAGGTGATGTGAAGATATGCAAAGTGCACACGGATTTGAATATTGCTGATCCGTTGACAAAGCCTCTCCCGCAACCTAAGCATGAGGCGCACACAAGATCTATGGGTATTCGATACCTATATGATTGACTCTAGTGCAAGTGGGAGATTGTTGGTGATATGCCCTAGAGGCAATCATGGAGATGATTGTATCACGTCTATGTTTATGAGTTTTTGAATAAATGTTATTCTGTTCATTGAATGAATCGTTAGTTCTGAAGATCACGAGTATGTGACTTGTTGGTGAAACTCTTCGACTTGTATGATGTCGTTCTAAAAGTATCCCTGGTCGAATGTCACTGATCGGAACACCAGTGACTCAACGACCAGCACATATATTGATTGATGACCATGTTTCACCGGTCATGGATATAGGGATATTGAATCAGTAATGTAAACACATGTTAGACAACATGGGGTTGGATCGACCTACCTTGAGACACTATTGAGATTGTTATGATCCTGTGTGTCATTAGTTGGTATAAAGCAATGATGATGTATAATCCTTAGACCTGAGATCGGTATGGTTCCCTACATGTGTAATAACACTCTTAGGGGTTGCCAAACGCTACTTGTAACTGGGTAGTTATAAAGGTAGCTTTCGGGTATGCTATGAAACATGCGGAGGGATGTGACTGATCGGATATGGGATTTGCCCCTCCTAACATAACGGGAGAGATGTCTCTGGGCCCCTCGAAGTAGTTGGATAAAGAAAGTACATGGTCATGCCACTAGTGATCGAAGTGTTCGACCACGTAAGGTTATCCGACAACTCGATTGAGAAAATATTGAACAGTCCATGGATGACACATTATCTCACCTGGAGTTCAAACCAGATATCGTGAGGCAAAGGGAAAATACTAGAGTAAGTCGCTTGGTTCGATCAGGTCCAGACATGTCGTATGGTGATACGAGCAAGTCGTAGACTGATCGAACGAAATCACGAGTGGTCGAAACACGGTCGTGAAGGAGTTACGAATGGTCATGACAGTCTTGAATTGGTCGTATAAAGATAGGACCTGGTCATAAGTGATGAGGACCTAGTCGTAGATCATATTGCATTAAGGTTTGTCCGATATAATTTGTGTGTATTCGGGAATCGTTATGTCCTGCTAGGGACCGCTACGACTCGTGGTCGGAAAGGGTTTCCGAGTCACAATCGATTACATATAAACCTAACGGCCACACACTTAATGGGATGGAACAAACCAGTACGAATACGATTCGTTAAACGTGTTCGGATAGGATCCGATACGGGGCACTATATAAGGAGATGCTTGAGGCTAGTGTGTGCGCGCGAGACAGACACGTGAGTCGTTTCCACCGAAACCCTAGCCACCATCTTCTTGAGAGAGCCTTCCCGTGCGACTTGGTGCTAGCACACCGGCGTACGGTTGTTCCTTCTTTGGATGTGTGGATACCGTAGAGGCGCTACTGCGGTCGCTGTTGCGCTGAGGATGATTCGCGATTTCCACAAGGAACTGCGGAGGCTGCTGGAGGAGACGATCGACTGCGAGGGCGTTGGACGATCATCTACGACCGCTACATCGGCGCATTCATCGTCGGACTAGGCTGCTCCGACTCTACTTCCGCTGCACTGCGCATCTGGTGGTAATGATCTGTGATCATCTATCTTGCTTGGCATCCTGGTTTACGTGGTAGAAATTTTGAATTGTTGCTAGTGTAGCCTACCCATATCCCAACAATGAGGTAAAGGGAAATCATCTTTTGGACAAGCTTTATTAAGGTCAGTAAAGTCCACGCACATACGCCATTTGTCGTTCGACTTTCTAACCATTACAGGGTTGGCCAACCACTTGGGGTGGTCGACTTCTCTTATGAAGCCTGCTTTAAGCAACTTGTCCAATTTTGATCTAATAGCATCTCGTCGATCGGAAATCTCCGTAATTTTTGTTTCTGGGTAGTTTATCGTAAGTAAAGCTAGCCTCGTGCTCGATCACTTCCTTGGGGACTCCGGGCATATCGGATGCTTGCCACGCGAAGACATCAGCGTTTGCCTGGAGGAAAGTGATGAGGGCGTCTTCCTATTTGGGGTCGGAAGAATCCCCAATGCGAACAGTCTTCGAGGGCTCCTCCGCGTCCAGAGGAACCTCTTTGACCTGGTCGTTCGGCTTAGGTGCAGCTTTAGGCTTCAACTTGCTAGTCGAATGATGACTTTTGTCTCGAGTTGGTAGTTGTCTAACCATCTCGAGGGAACGATGGTCGCAAGAGTGCGCCATCTTCTTGTCACAGTATATCGTGATCACTCCATTGGGACCTAGCATCTTAAGACATTGATACCCATAATGAGTAGTTATTAAGAATCTTGCCAAAGTTGGTCGTCCGAGTATGGCGTTATATGCCGTGTCGAAATCGACCACATCAAAGGAGACCTTCTCTGTCCTCAAATTGCTTGGTGATCCAAACGTTAAAGGAAGAGAAACTTGGCCAATTGGTTTGGCCGAAGACCCCGGTACGATTCCATGAAATGAATATCGTACCGGTCTTACCTTTGTCCTGGGTACCTGCATCTCGTCCAGGTACTCGTAAACAATATGTTTAACGAGCTTCCACCATCAACTAAAACTCGATTGACTCGATAATTGTTGATGGTGGGTTCGACCACTATCAGAAATCGACATGGTCTAGTCGAAGGGATCGGACAATCACCCTTTTCGAAAGTAATGGTGACTTCTGACCACTTCGGTAATTTATTGACAAGAGGGGAGTCGATCGTGTTTACCTCACGCTCGACAGCTTTCAGCTGCCTCCGCGATTCATATGCCGAATATCCCCCATAGATGTGATCGATGGTGTGTTGCGGATCCTGGAACGACATCTCCTCATCATCGACTCTTCTGCCCACTTGTTTGGCCTACTGCTCAAGAGTAGGAAGTGGCCCTGCCGTAGTAATAGTCTTGAGTTTCGTAGGAAAACTCAAAGCGATTATGAAGATCATGCCCTTCTTTTTTATGAAAAGGACACCACCTGGGTTTGTCGTTTCTCCGATCTTGGCGCTTACCTTTGCCTCGATCGGGATTTTGCTTGGCGTTGCGTGGCTTCTTGTCGCTTACAGACAGGACCTCCTTAGAACTGGCTACTGGAGATTTGTATCTCTTTTCCTTGTTCTTAGATTTTCTAGCCTTTTTATCCTTTTTCTTGCTACCTTCGCCTGCCTCCTGTGGGATGTTATCTTCACGATCGATAGTATTGTTACACTCGACTGCTTCAGCAGCAGTCGCATACCTATCAGCCATCTCAAAGAGTTCGGCGACGGTGGCAGGTGGATGTCAAGCGATGTCCTCTGTTATCCTTCTGCTACGGACTCCCTGCTTGAAAGCCCTGATCACAGATGAGTTAGAAACTTCCGGAATAGAATTTCGAACCTGACTGAAGCGCCTGATGAATTGACGTAGCGTTTCATGGTCGTTCTGCCTTATTCGGTGCAGATCATCCTCCTTTCCAGGGTGATTATAAGTGCCCTGGAAATTTGGCAGCAAAAGATCACAGAGGTGTTGCCATGAGTAGATCAATTCGAATGGCTGGTTTAAAAGCCATGATCGTGCCAATCCTTCGTGCACAGTCGGAAGGTAATTCGCCATGACATGCTCTCCTTCTCCTGCGGCTCGGATAGCTGTAGTATAAATCTGGAGGAACTCGATGGGATTTTGGGTTCCATCGAATTTCTCCAGATTTGCTGGTCGAAAACGAGGCGGCCAGCAAACCGCTCGAAGGTCGGGTGAAAACGCCCGGCACCCCGAGATAACCTCTTGCCTCCTTCTTTGCAGAAAATAAGGGTTGATGTCGCCGCGTGATCGTACTCGTCGATACCCAGCCACAGGAGGACTGGACCTATGATAGGTTTCAACCTTACGAGGGAAATACTCCTCGTACTCCGCTTGTTGTCGTGCATCTCGTCGCCGAAGTGGTGAAAGATCACCTCTCTTGGGGGTTTGTTGCGTCTTTCTCATGTCAGGAGAACGACGTGAGTGAGGTTTATGCTGCCTTCTATGCGACGAGCTATCTGAACGACTAGCGGAAGAAGGAGTCGTAATACTATGACTTCCTGGTTGTGGTCGACGAAGACGCTCGACTTTGGCCATCGTGTCGCGAAGCCTTTGTGTGATCTCTTCTGCAAAGAGATCATACCCTGGTGCTCGAGCGAGCTCTTGAGTCGGGTTTTCCAGCAAGTCGTTGATGTGCTGGAGTTCTTGAGCTTCCTCCGACTGGAAATAAGCACGCTCAGGAAGGTTTTTCTGAGTTGCTATTTTCCTCCGTCGGGTTGTCTCAGAATGGCCTATTTCAGACCCCTGAGTTGGCTTTAATGGAGTGCGAGAATGTTGAGGATGTCCCGCACATTCATTAAAGTGTTTGTTTCGTTCGTCAGCGGTGGCGCCCCTGCCATTGCTACGAGGGGGTGTAGAGTATGCTCGTCGGGGAGCATCGTCAATCCTTCCCCTGGGAGAACGATTCTTATCAGAGGGAAGGACGAAGACCTCCCGTGGATGACCTCCACTTGCGCTCGAGGCCTCCTCGCTTGAGGAGTAGTCGAGTGACACCATCTGGCGACTTGGAGTAAACCCCTCCAAGTAGGGAAACTCCGGGTTATAACCGTCTCTGTCTGCAGGTGGACCCTGCGTCGGGACGGTTGAACTTGGAGAAACAACATACTCAATCCTCTTTCCTGCAGAAATACTCGGAGATAGAGGACCATCAGATGTCGATCGAGCTCCAAATTGACGGCTTCCAGAACCTGTCTTGCCAAGTCGTACTGCCTGGGGGGAACTCGGACGCTTGGAGGAAAAACTCTCGTCGCGTTGCGAATTTGCCCCAATGCATTCCTCGCTTGGTCGTGGTGACCCTTGCCCCGAGGAAGCGTGTTCCTACTGGGCATCTTGTTGTGAGGGATAAGGATCCCCCACGTTCTTCGATGACGGGGCAGTCTCCGAGATCTGATAAAAGATCTCCAGAGGCGGCAACACCGTCAGAAGATTCGAGACTCGGTTTGTAGTCGAAACCAGCATCCATGTCGACGTCTGCGTAATCGGCCAAGTCGAACCAATTCTCCTCGTTCCATTCTCCTGCCGTGGTAGCATCAAAGAGAAAAGAAAGAACTATTGACAAGGAATTACCAGAAGATCCCCACGGTCGGCGCCAACTGTCGGTGTTTTACAACCGATCTTACGTAAAGATTATTTGATTCGGGGGGTCTCCACAATTGATCACGCAGACGAGAGAGACACGGGGATTTTTATATAGGTTCGGGCCTTCTCAGGTGAGAATAACAACACTACTCCTGTGTTTCTTGTATTGGGTATTTGGATTACAGTCCGTCAAGGATCTTACTCACTGTCCAGAAAAGCCTCCCCCTTTCTATCTCTAAAAGACACTTATTTATACTACGCAGTTGGTGGTCGCGTCGCCCGGTGCTAATTAGTCGCTCACCATTATTACGTAATAATGAGAGTAATTACCGGAGTAGTAACCTCCCCATGCTGTCAAATAGTTATTAGTCAGAGATAGTGGAGAATTATCTGTAGTTATATGTCGGGACCCAAAAATGCAATTCTGGACCCTCTGTGTATTCTCGCACTAGTCCGGATCACGCTAGTGCACACAAATGTAACATAGGTGAATATCAATCCACACAAGCGAAATATAACATAAACGAATAGTTTGAGTAACAACTTAGAGTTTTGACCTTAAGGTCGGGTTACAACTTATTAAGCCACGCAGAGCTAACACTAAAGAAATACTACAGTGAACGAGATAAACTCTCGCAAACTCCAATCAAAGACTGCTGTGAGCAACCGATCGGGATCGATGACCTAGCTTATCAACCTTCTTCCACAAACTCCTCCTCAAAGCGGTGAAGACTCCTCCATCAGTAGGTTTGGACGCAAGTTTTACAACAAGCGTGAGTACACAACCGCATTTCGCAAATCATACCACGTAATGCAATATATATATGCAAAGCTTATTCCAAAGGAATGGCTTCGTGGTTATTTTGCGAAATGCAACGTTGCAATTGAATACAAATAATAGATTGAAAACATAATTTAAAACAAATAAGCAATATTCATTTAACAGCTTGTTTCCACAAAGACACACAACTAAACTGATTAATTCACCCAACCATATGATTGAGATCACACTCTCCCAATTCCACATTTTATGAACACTACCCTCATGTGAAATCCCGGCGTTGTCCATGACCGAGGACGCGGCTATTGAATAGATTGATTAACACTCTGCAGAGGTTTGTACACTTTACCCACACGATACAACTAGTGTAGCTAGCACTAATCGTAACATAACAGATTCGGCAACTTTGTCTCAACATTGACGTTCTTATTCACACGATCCCATATCACAAAGCAACCTATCCACGAACCCCAATGTTGAAACTCCGTAACCTACTAAGTTAGGCTGTCACGAGACATGTGGTCGTGACAAGATAGCCCGATTCAATGGCGCACAAAGTTAAGTCCTTAATTGACCAAGGCAAGACTTCCAGTTTTCTAACTAAACCACACGAGATAAATCCCAATCACAAAGCCACCGGGTTCACACAGTATCCACCACTTGCCTCGGTCTAAATCTTTTACCACCAGTTGGTTTAGTGCAACACATGACATCACGAGTAATAGCACACAAGACACACGGTTTTATCACACAGTTCCATAGTCACTTAGTCATAATTAATATTTGCAACTTACATGTGATGGTGACTCGTGGCAGGGCTAAGCAATTGTACTCGCATCTAACCAACCCACGTTGGTGCTATAATATTACCAACTAATAACCAATCTAGGGTGACAAGGAATTATGACATACAAGCCAAGGTGTGATAACAATTTGGATAATAACTATGCCCAAAGCATTTAAATAAATAATTAAAGTAGAATGCAATAATTCAACACAAAGTAATTTGAAAACTGGGTTCAAGATGATCAAAGGTATGACTTGCCTTGGAATAGGTCTACGTACTGGTCTTGAACTTGGTTGAAGCCTTCTTCAACGAAAACCCCCGAAGTATCGACGTCTACGCACAAACGAAGCAAAACAACCAAAATAAATAAATAACAGAGGCAAAACAAACTCCAAAAATTAAATAAAAATAAAAATTAGGTAGATCTCGAATTTAGACAAATTTAGAAATTTGAATGGGCTCAATCGGAGTTAGGATGCAAAATTTATGGCATTTGGAAGATTGAAAATACATAAAATGCTGAAAATCGATATTTCATGAATTTCCAATTATTTTCCTAAAGGAAAATCAGATTATTGCGCAAGTAGCGTCGTGAGGAATTTCGGAAAAAGAAATAATAAAGAAATCTCGACATGTGGGACCCATGCGGAGGCTAGGCTCACGGTGGACTAGGTCCTCCGAGCCTCGAACTCGAGATCGGTGATCGCTGCGCGCGTGGCGCTGCGTGGGCGGACCGGCGCCACCGCCGCCACGCGTGCACGGGCCGACGCCGCGCCGGCGTAGATGGCGACAAAGCGGCGGCGCTCGGGACCGCATTTACACGGCGACAGCGGCGCTCCGCGAGGTCCGATGGTACCGCATTGAAGCCCTTGTTATCGCGAACGATGGTGCACTCACGGCGCGAGGCACCCGGAGATGGCGCGGCGGCGTTTAAGCGGAGGAGTAAGCCGGTAATTGTCGGATCGGAGTTCGGCGATGCTCGGCAAGTGGACAGCACGGGAGGTTGCTTATGCTCGTGCGATCTTTGGTGGTGCGATCGCGAGCTCGGCGGCCGGCGGCGGAAAAAGCTCACCGAGACCTTGCGGGTGGAAAACCAAAAACCAGCAACGGCGGCGCGCAGGGCTCTCGGGTGATCTAGGGTTGGGGTTTTAGTGCGGGTGTTCAGCGATCCGGGGTCCTATTTATAGGAGCTCGGGGTCCGGCGTCTTGGCGGAAACCTAAAAGAGTCCGAGATGAGCACGAGAGAAACGAGATAGAGTCCATGACGGGATAAGGTTCCAACGAGCGAGTGCGAGATAAGCGGGGATAGGATTTGGCGAAGAAATCCGAGGCGATTTAGTTAGGAAAGCCCGTTGTCGGATTGAGCTTCTAGAAGACGGCAATGGCGAGCGGCTCCGACTCGACGCCAAGAAGAAGGCGCGACGAAGACGAAGGCGACGCGCACAGCGGGGCCCACACGCCGATGGCTAGGGTTAGGATGCGCGCGTGCGGCGGTGCGATCTAAAGCGGTCTCAAGATCGGCCGTCAGATTGTCGAGCGGTCCACAATCAAAGGACATTCGGACCGTCACGGTTGCCTCACGCGCATCTAGCCGTCCATGCTTGATCCAACGGCGAGAAGCGGCGCGCGGAGAGAGAGAGAGAGGGGCCGACAGCGGGTCCACTGTCGGTGGGAGGCGGCTGCGCGGCGCGAACCGGGCCGCGGTTGGGTTTGGCGGGGACAATGGGCGGAGGGTTGGATTTCGGCCCAAAGAGGATTTCTGAGATTTTAATAGATTTTCCATTTTAGAAAGTACGTAAATTCAAAAGGCAATAGAAAATAGCAAATGAACTCGGAAAAATTCTAGAAAAATCTAGAAAATATATCACGAGCACATAGAACCCAAATAAAATAGTTTTGGCTATTGTTCATGTTGGGATTATTCACATTAAATGTTTTTGATTATAAAGTCCAAAATTAAGCTTTTGAAATAAATTCAAATAAATCCAAATGGTGAATTTTTCCCTACTAACTATTTAAAAGATTTTTAAGCTCAGAAAATTGGGATGTTACATTATATCAGGCATAACTACGTATTTTGACTGCTTAGATTCCCACTATTAAATGGGCCTTCTGACGAATGGACCCAGTTAATCGTGAGAAAGTCGTGGCAGAGCTGGTCATAAAAGAACTTACGACCAGGGGGGTAGTCGTAGAAAATCTTACGACTGGGTACTGATCGCAGGAAGACTTACGACCAGACGTAATCGTAGCAGGACTTACGATTACACCATAGTCGTAGAGATGCTTACGACTAGGGGGGTAGTCGTAGGAGATCTTACGACTACCTGACTTGCTCTCCCCTTCTAATATTAGGGGGTATGCCTTGTGACGTCATATTACATGATTATGGAATAATAAAATGAGGATTATTAGATCCTCGTCAGGAAGCATCGTGCTTTTTTTTGAAAATTGGTGCGAAGGCCTGAGGCATCTCCGAAATTGAGGATAATCTGGGTGGTTGTTTGTGTTTCAGCTTCGCTTGGATTGATGAAGATTGCCACATCGTCCACGTAGATGGAGGTTCTGAGTGTAGCGAAGCGGTCCCACGTGCGGGCAAGGAACCCTAGTTCTGTTGCCATCTCTAGTAGTCGTTGGATGGGATCAATGGCTAGAATGAATAGGAAAGGTGAGAGTGGCTCTCCTTGCCGCAGCCCTCTTCCGTGGTTGATCGCCTTGCTGGGGATGCCATTGAGGAGGACTCTGGACGAGGTGGATGTTAGAAGGGCAGCCACCCAGTTTGTCCATCTGTAGGGGAAACCTTGTCAAGGGCCTTTGTAATATCTAGTTTGAGGAAGAGCGTGGGGGTGTTAGAACGGTGGAGTCTTCTGGATCAAGTTCCAAATGTAAATGAAGTGGTCGTGAATGCTCCTTGTCTTGATGAAGGCGCTCTGGGCTTGTGATACCAAGGTATTTAGGAATGGCACCAATCGTAGCGCTAGCATTTTTGCAATCCACTTCCCGAGGCCGTGGATGAGGCTGATTGGTCTAAAGTCTTGCACTTTATCCGCCCCCTCCTTTTTGGAATTAGCGCGATGTTAACTGTGTTCAGTAGATAGAGGTGCGACGTGAGGAGAGAGTGGAAGCTGTGAAAAACTGCCATGATGTCCGCCTTAATGGTTGGCCAACAGGATTGGTAGAAATTCGAGGTGAAACCCTCCGGGCCTGTGGCTTTAAACCTAGGCAATTGGTCTAAGGCATTGAGAACTTCGCTTTCCATGAACACAGCCTCCAGGATGTGCAAGTCTAACATTGGTATATTCAGGGCCTCCCAATTTAGATCCAAGGTACGGGTAGCGGGCGGGGCCAGCATTTCTTCAAAATGATGTTGAATTAAGTCCTCTTTCTCTGCATGCGCGATCACCCAGCCCGGACCATTATGGAGCTTTTGGATGTAGTTTTTGCACCTTCGGTCGTTTACTTTAAGATGAAAAAACTTTGTGATTGCGTCGCTTTCTCTGAGGTTGGTAGTTCGGGAGCTTTGGCGCTTCCTGGCAAGCTCGATCACTACCAGCCCCAGAACTCTCTTCTTTAGGCTTGCCCTTAGGACTGATTCAGGTGGTGTTAGCACCCTGTAGTCTTGTGCCACATCAAGCCTGAGGATTAGCTCTAAGGCCATGTGGAGATGGAGCTTAGGTCGAGGGAAGAGATCTTTGTTCCAGGATTTTAGAGCGGATACCGTGGAAGTTAACTTGTGGTTCAGACGGTGCATCGGCTCTGAGTGCTGGCATTGGGCAAGCCAGGATTTTTGAATCGTCTCGAGGAAACCTAGCATCTTTATCCAGAAAATTTCAAAACAAAAGGTTTTTGGGCGAGCAGGACTGCAGTTGTTAGAGAGCAGCAAGGGGTAGTGGTCAGAGATTGAAGATGACAGCGCCTGCAGAAAATGATTTTCGAAAAGGGTGTCCCAGCCTTCGTTACAAAAGACCCTATCCAACCCGACCAGGGTTGGTCTCTGACGCTCATTGCTCCACGTAAACTTTCTGTTCTGTACGTGAATTTCTTTTAGTTCGCAGGTGTTGAGAGTCTTGCGAAATTGAGCCATACGTCGTGTATTGATGCTTGAGTTGCTTTTGTCAGCAGCATGGTATATGAGATTGAAATCACCCAAGACCAACCAATTGGTGCCTAGGGTCGGTTTTAGGGAGGTGATTTCTTGGAGAAAGGCCCGCTTTTCATTACTTCGGGAGGGACCATACGCTATCGTTAGACGAAAAGCCGAGTTACACTCTCTTAAGGTCACGGGCGATAGGTTATATGCTAATTGATGTACATTTGCTACCTCGATGTACTCGCCGTTCCAAAGGAGAAGGGTTCCACCCCTCATGCCCTCTGCAGTTTTTTGAGTGAAATTCCGTAGGTTGTATCCCCCAAGGTAGTCGGCTAGGCTTTGGTCAACTTTACTTAACTTGGTTTCTTGAAGGCAGGCAAGATGACAAGTTCTTCAAAAAAGGGTCTCACGGACCGAATCTTTCCTGGCTTGGGTGTTCAAGCCACGAATGTTCTAGTAGATAATATTGATGTTTGGTCCGTTCATTCAAAGCGGGGTCCGCCACATGGGGAGGATGGCCGAGGAGGTCGAGGGTTAATTGCACAAGAAGGCGCAGAGGTTGGCAAACTAGCTCATCAGCTCGAGCGAAGTTGCTCCAAGCCTGGTGGTGATCACGTAAGCCAGCCATGCGTGCATCGGTGGCCCTGGAAGCACCAACCCAGCGGCCCACAGATATCATCCGTCCTCGTAGCCGAAGAGGGAGCATCGGGCGAGCACCCGTGTCACAAACGCATAGTTGTGCAAACAACTGAGGCAGAGTCGAAGAAAAACCGTAGCTTGCGGCCAGCCCGCATACCAAGTCGAGTGCAAGTTGAAAAGTTGATAAGGATACATTCATCATCGTAAGCCTTAGAAAAGGAAGCGCAGAAAGTAGGAGACGACAAGGAAGCAAAAGTGACATGAGCATTGTTGGTGTTCTGCATGTTCCTGACTATGTCGTCGATTGCAGGTTGGATCTCCTGACTCTAGGCCACCGTCACAAGGGCGCCAGGAGCGGCATTTGGAGTCTTTAGAGTCGTGGACACAGTAGCGGTCGGGGTGGCCACTGCCTCAGATCTCAGGCCTTCAATCATGTAGTGTCATCCAAGCTCTGTGAGGGCGTCGTCCGCTGCCGAAGTGAGCTGACAGTCCAGCTTGAAGAGCTGTGAAAGGGTAGCGATTGTGTCTTGCGGTAGAGGTGCTTCAAAAGTTTGAATGTAGTCTTTGAGTGCCTCACCCATCAGTGTCTGATCTTTTGGTAGGGTGCCCAATTTGTGTGCGAGAGCTTCCTGAGCCCGATGCATCGTAGAGCCCGTCCTCCGTTTGACCGCTAGGCATGCACTCCGTCGGAGTTTGACGCTTCCCGTGGGGCAGCTGCGTGATGGTTAGGGGTCTGGACAGGGGCAGTGAGTATCGGTGAGGTCGGAGTGGAGAACAGTGTCGTCTTCAGGTCATGTTGCCGGCCGGTCAGCACTTCATCTACCAGCTCGTCCAATGGGAGATGGGTCGGACAGTCGGGTTGGGCGGCCACAACGCAGGGGGTTGTAGTCCTGCCCTCATGAGCCGACATGATGAGGGGTTCTTCAGTCGGTTGTGTTGCGTCGAGCGGCATCTCATCAACGTCCCCCATGCAAGAACGTGCTCAGGAAAGCTATCACGCACGGTTCAACAAAAATAAAACCGCTCAGTGATAGCTTTTTCACGCATGATTCGAACAAGAACTGTCTGTGCTAAGTAATTATCGCAAACGGTTCTTGTTCAGAACCGTCTGTGATAGTTTTTTCTATTTAAAAAAAATAGATTTTGAGTCAAACCAATCAATTGCTGGACAGTAGTTTCCATATGCAACCTCTAGCAAGACAACTAAAATCCAATTAAAATTCCGATGGCAAACACATTATAGGAAAGGGAAATCAAAAGATTTCACAACGTGCCCTCTGAATGGGAAAAAGAATAAAGTTACAAAGTTAAACTAGCTAGAAACCATCTGTGCCTCCAAACTCCTGAAGAACTCATCGGCTTCTTGGATTGGTTCAACACTGCTTCTCTTTGTACCTCACCAGCATATCACAAGCTATTCTTGCATGTCGTCCGAGTTTGACTCAAGCTTGTCGGCAAGGAGAGAGGACCGAAAACCTCCAGCGGCGCTCCGGCATTAGGTACAAATAAAATAAGAATCATCAAACAACCAATAAATTATGTATGTTTTGGGGATATACACGTACCTTCCAGTAGTCTACCTCCTGCGGCAGACATGGTGCACCTACGCGTCCCTCCTCCTCCTCGTCGGCTGCGTCTCCTCGCCGAACCGTGCTGGGGAATCGAGAGTGGTCGCTGGAGCTTGGCGTGGGGAGAGGAGAGGGAGAGACTAATGGAAGACAAAGCGAGGGTGGGTATAATATATAAGGACAGTGCCAAAACATTTCGCCTCCCGCACAAGCGTTCAAAAATTTCCGCAAATCATAGTCGGTTTCAAATAAAAATCATCTGTGATAAGCTAGTATCACAGACGGTTCATATTAAATACCGTCTATGAAGCTAGTATCACAGACGGTTCAGATTGAAAACCGTACTCTCTGATTTTAGATTAGTGGGTAGTTACAAATAAAGTTCTTAACTTGTCGTGAAAGTAATATAATTCCCTTTTTTGGGAAGCACTGAACTACTTTCGATGATCTCTTGGTTTCCAACAGTGCATATGCTATTCTTATATATATAGTGATCTTGTCCACGGTTAGCCTTGAAACCATGCAGTTCACTTGTATGGAAAGAATCGAGCACTTCCCAGCTATATATATATATATATATATATATATATATGAGTAGATTTTATCCATCCGTTATATACTCATACACCTTTGTTCATATACTTTGCATGATTTCTTTAAAATCTTGATCTTCTAAAGCAGTTCTAATTGGTAATCCTAATATGTTTGTACTGTTTGAACAGAACATGCAGTAATTTCTAGAATGCGGTGGAAACGAGGCACCATCCATGGCTAATTAGCAGAGAACATGAAGTTTTATCTACAGCATGAATAATCTTCAATCCTTTGCTGATTTCAGTACCTTAGATCCATCTTATTTAATAAAGTAGCAATCAAACTAATGTATGAACCGTGTCGTGTTGTAAACAATTTAACCATCTCGTATCTCATTCGTCTACTAAGGTTAATGATATGTATGTGTGATGATTAATAAGGCGATCACTACCGAAAACGGTGAATCCCTCACGGCCTTTGTTTTTTTTACGGGCCGCAAAGAACGTCAGGGATTTCTAATTTTTGTGATGGGCCCACGTCTCACTGTCCCAAAAATACATTTTCCTATCGGGTTCATAAAGTCGCCAAGGATATGAACTATTTTTGCGACGATATAAGATTTACCCATCAGGATAATGTATTTTTGTGACGGTCTATATGCACCGTCAGGAAAATAGCAAAATTTTGGCTACAATGCGCCATTGAATTTGCTGCAACGCCATAGGAGAGAATTTTTCTGACCGGTAAAGACAAACCGTCAAAGCAACTAAGAGAACCCTAAATCCCTAAGTCCCAATTCTCCCCCAAATCAACACAGCAGCAGCCCCAATCTCCACACCCATATCTGCTCTCCTCCGATCCTCCACCTCCTCCACCCCATCCCCTCGCCTACCTCATCTCCAGTGTCGGGATCCAGAATTACGATTCTGGAATCCTCTGTGTATACTGCACTAGTCCAGGATCACGCTAGTGCACACAGGGTTAATATAGGTAAACATCGATCCACACAAGCGATAAATAAAGTAAACGATTAGTTTGAATAACAAATAAGGGTTTTGACCTTATGGTCGAGTTTACACTTATTAAGCCACGCAGGGCTAACAGAGAATAAAACAAAGAATGAACGGAAATAACTCCAGCGTAGATCCCACCAATTCACCACAGTGCAACCGATCGGGATCCGACTTAACGATCAACAACCTTCGACGAACTCCTCCTCGAAAGCGGCGTAGACTCCTCCTCTTACGTAGGTTTGGCGCAAGTTTTACAACAAGCGTGAGTACACAACCGTACTTCGCAAATCATACCACGAATGCAATGTATAGATGCGGGCTTATTCCAAAGAAAAGGCTTCGTGGTTCTTTTGCATAAAAGCGACATTTGCAATTGAATACAATAATAAATTGAAAGCATAATTCAAAACAAATAGAAAATAATAATTTAACAATTGTTTCCACAAAGACACACAATAAATGATTATTTCACATAGCCATATGATTGAAGTCACACAGCTCCCATCCCAAACATTTTATGAAAACTACCCCTGTGTGAAATCCCGAGCATGTCCATGATCATGACGCGGCTATTCGAATAGATTGATTTAACACTCTGCAGAGGTTGTACACTTTACCCACAAGATACAACTAGTGTAGCAAGCACTAATCGTAACAAAACAGTTCGGAAACTTTATCTCAAACATTGACATTCCCGATGTGCTTTCCCGCTACACCGGCTCACATAGAATTGGTATAACACACACCATTGGACAGGGAAGCGACGAATCGTCCCGCGATGCAACCACCAAGTAGTCACACCTCCACCCTGTCACACAGCCTAACCTATCCACCTGAACATCAATGCCGAGAATCCATAACTTACTAAGTTAGGCCCGTCCCATACCGGCATGTGGTCGTGCATGAAGAAGCTCGGTTCAATGGCGCACAAAGTTAAGTCCTTAATTGACCAAGGCAAGACTTCCATGTTCTAACTAAGTCACAAAGATTATCATTCTCATGCACACACCTTCCACCATAACACACGCTTTCCACCACTTGCCTCGGTCAAATCCTTTACCACCCGGTTGGTTTTAGTGCAACACATGCCATCACGACGTAATAACACATAGCACACGCTTTACACTAAGTTCCATAGTCACTTAGTCACATTTAAATAATTGCAACTTACATGAGATGTGAGACTCGTAGTATGGCTAAGCAATTGTACTCGCATCTAACCAACCCACGTTGGTGCTACAATATTACCAACTAATAAACCAATCTAGGGTGACAAGGAAATATGACATACAAGACCAAGGTGTGATAACAATTTGGATAATAACTATGCCCAAAGCATTTAAATAAATAATTAAAATAGAATGCAGTACTTTGAAACAAAGTAATTTGAAAACTGGGTTCAAGATGATCAAAGGTATGACTTGCCTTGGAAAAGGTCTATGTACTGGTCTTGATCTTGGGGTGCTCCTTCTTCCACAAAATTCCCCGACGAATCGACGTCTACTCGCAAACGAGACACAAACAAACAAAACAAATAAATAACAGAGGCAAAACAAACTCCAAAAATTAAATACAAATATCAGATAAATAGAGCTCTAATTTAGATAAATTTAGAAATTTGAATGGGCTCAATCGGAGTTAGGATGCAAAAGTTATGGCCTCTGGAAGTTTTAAATCTAAAAGAAACCCTAATTTGGATTTTCTGGAATTTCCGAATTATTTATCTAAAGAAAAAATTGGATTATTGTGCAATGCTGACGTCAGCCCTCAGAATTTCAGAAAAAGATAAATAAAAGAATTCACTGACATGTGGGACCTACATGTCAGTCTCAAGGCTCACGGTAGACTAGGTCTCACCGAGCACGCTAGATCTGGAATCGGTGGATCGCCACGCACGCGCGCGTGCGTGGGCGACGATCGGGCGCCACGCACGCGACACGTAGGCGGCGATGCTGACATGGCGGCGAGGTGGCGGTGACGTGGATGACAACAGGAGCGGCGGCGCTCGGAAACCGATGACAACGGCGAACGGCGACGATCCACCGGCGGTGAGTAATACCGCGTGTAGCTCGCTATTGCGAACCTCAGGTGCAACTCGGGTGGTCGGGGCGATGGAGGTGGTCGCGCGAGCTCGGCGGAGGTTGAGGCTCGGGCTCGACGGCAACGGCGTTGGAGGGGTCCTCCGGCGAAGATGAGGGCGGTGCCGAGGTGCGGGCAACACGGCGATCCCAAAGGTGGGGTCCGGTGGCGACGAGGAGGGCAGAACAATGGTGGCGGCGCAGGTTCCACGGCCGGAGATGACGGCGCGCGCGCGCCTAGGGTTTCGCGCCGAACTCGTGGTGGCTAGGGTTTTCGAGGCGCGAGGCTCGGGGTGCGGATACGAGGGTCCTCGGGGCCTTAAATAGCCCCGGGAGGCAAGTCCACGAAGGACACGGCGCGGCGGCGGAGAAATCGGGCGGAAGGTAGAGTCCGCGTCGGAGACGACGATGATGTGGCGGTCGGGGCCCACTTGTCGGCGACGGTGGCTCGGCGCGGGCGCGTGTGAAACGACACGGCTACGAAACAGACTCAAGGATCTGACCGTACGTCCGAGATCGAACGGCTCACAATCAGTGAGACGTTCGGGCAGCCCGAATCGATCGTGCACATCCAACCGTCCATCCCTGATCGAACGGTGGAGAACAAGCAGGGCGCTCGGAAGGAAAGAGAAGAGGCGGAGAGACTGACATGCGGGGCTCGCATGTCAGTTGGAGGCGGCGCGCGCGGAGCTGGGCCTCGCGCGGGATTTGGGCTGACGGCGGAGGGAAACGGGCCGGGGTTTTGGAATTCGGCCCGAAGGATTAACTGAGATTTTAAATAGCTTTTCTATTTTAGAAAATACCAGAAATTCCAATAAGCAATAGAAAATAGCAAATAAACTCAGAAAAATTCTAGAAAAATCTAGAAAATATATCTGAGCACATAGAACCCAAATAAAATAGTTTTGACTATTGTTCATGTTGGG
This sequence comes from Ampelocalamus luodianensis, assembly GCA_036346255.1. Lineage (NCBI taxonomy): Eukaryota > Viridiplantae > Streptophyta > Magnoliopsida > Poales > Poaceae > Ampelocalamus > Ampelocalamus luodianensis. The sequence continues at coordinate 28,714,848 of CM070625.1, forward strand.
ATTATTCACATTAAAGGTTTTTGTTTGTAAAGTCCAATATTAAGCTTTTGAATTTAAATTCAAATAAATCCAACTGGTGAATTTTCTCCTACTAACTATTAAAAGATTTTTAAACTCAGAAAATTGGGATGTTACATCCAACAACCCCAGGTCCCCCACCGCTTCATCTCTGCTGCCTCCATCCCATCTCAGGTCGCCCCACCATCCTCCCCCACCCTCGATGCCCCAGCTCCACCCCGCCTCCCCGCCGCCCTAGCTCCGCCCCACCTCCCTTGCTCCGGCACACCTCCCCAGCTCCGTCCTGCCACCCCACCTCCTCTACTCCGCCACGCCTCCCCAGCTCCACCCCACCTCACCAGCTCTGCCCCGCCCGCCCTCTGACGCCCAACTCGCCCGCCATCCCGACGCCCCAAATCCACCCGCTTTGTATTTTCACTGTTTCAATGGGTTTTTTATTTGGATCCCCCCATCAGTTCTTGATTTGGGTTTGGATTTTGCGTTTGATCTTCTCTAGCAGATGAGACGACCAAATGGGAGAAGATCACCTACGTTGGGATCATGACTTGCACCCTCCTAGCAGCGTACACCCTCTCCAAGGGGCACCCTCACTGCGAGGAGCTGCTGGTCAAATCTTGTCCTTGGTAGTTTGGGGTTTGGATTAGCTATGGTCTGAATCTGATGTATGGTATTTCTCTTTTGTTTGTGCTGTTGCAGGCATACCCATATCTCACATCCGCAACAAGAAGTTCCTTGGGTTTTATGAGCCGTCTGATTTTATGGGTCAGTAATGACACGGGTCATTATAGACGGTTTTTGGACCATTTGTGAAAAAAGCTATTACAGACGATTCTTGTTCAGAACCATCTGTGATAGTCTATTTTCACAAACGGTCTGTGATAAGTAATTATCACAGATGGTTCTTGTTCAGAACCGTCTGTGATAGTTTTTTCTATTGCAAAAAATAGATTTTAAGCCAAATCAATCAATTGTTGAACAATGGTTTTCATATGTAACCTCTAGCAAAACAACTAAAATCCAATTAAAATTATGATGGTAAACACATTGTAGGAGAGATCTATCTAGCAAAAGGAAAACCAAAAGGTTTCACAACGTCCCCTCTGAATGGGAGAAAAGAATAAAATTATAAAGTTAAACTATCTAGAATCCACCTATGCCTCCAAGCTCCTGAAGAACTCATCGGCTTCTTGGATTGGTCTTGTGAGCTCCTCTATGTACCTTACCAGCATATTACAAACTGTTCTTGCCTGTCGTCCAAATTCGACTCAAGCTCGTCGGCAAGGAAAATAAGAGACAACCGAAAACCTCCAGCGACGCTCTCGGCATTAGGTACAAATAAAATAAGGACCATCAAACAGCCAATAAATTGTCTATGTTTTTGGGATATACATGTACCTTCCGATAGTCTACCTCCTGCGATAGACATAGAGCTCCTGCGCATCCCTCCTCCTCCTCCTCGTCGACTGCGTCTCCTCGCCAAACCGCATCGGGAATCGAGGGCAGTAGCCGGAGCTCGGTGTGGGAAGGGGGGAGGGAGAGACTGATGGAAGACAAGGTGGGAATGGGTATAATATATAAGGACAACGTCTAAATATTTTGCCTCCCGCGCAAGCGTTCAAAAATTTCGCGAATCACAGACGGTTTCAAACAAAAACCGTCTGTGATGAGCTAGTATCACAGACGGTTCATATTAAAAACCATCTGTGATAATCAAAGAGTTAGTAATTTCATGTCATGGTAAAATCAGATATACTTATCACAGACAATTTTTAATACAAACCGTCTGTGATGAGGACGGGAAGTCACAGACGGTTCGTGTTGAAAGCCGTATGTGAAGTATCACACCGGTTCTTGTCCAGAACCATTTGTGATATTACTTCTTCACAGACGGTTTTTAGCACAGCCAGTAACACAGACGGTCGCTAAACCAAAACTGTCTGTGATTGTATTTAATAAAAACGATTTTGATCAACCGTCTGTGATGAGATGTCCAGTATTAGCCTTTTTGTAGTAGTGTGGTAAGCTCCCGTCTACTCTTTTGTTGATTGCTAAATATTTAATTATGTGCAAATGTTCTAATATTGGTAATTATGAGAATAAGATTGATATTTCTTAATCAACTGGGTCATAGTATAGAATCTTGTCTAATAATTTGCAATATGCCATGGTGGTTTAATCTTAAATTGGGCCCAATACTATAAGATATTCCTACAGTACAGATGCAACATACCTAGTTTTAATAAATATAATTTTATACCTGATATATCCATGTTGTGCACACACAGAACTATTTCATAGCAAACCATGAATGGATGTATAATGGCTGGCGGCGTGGTAAAGCTCCCTCAAATGAATGGATTAATTGAACAAACTACACAGTTCTTACATCATGCATTCTCAAATCCTAGGATAGTTGAAGGTGACACCATTAAGTGTCCATGTGCAATGTGCAGGAAGTATTTTAGGCACAAAAGGCATATTGTAGAGTTGCGCTTGAGTAAATATGGGTTTAGGTCAAACTATCAAACATGGACAACACATGATGAACACGACCGTTCAATAGATCACGAGGAAATCAATGAATGTAATCGGATGGGAAATATGTTGATTGACCTAGGCGTGACCATCCATCGGGAATTGATGAGGAGCCAATGGCCTCTGCCCAGGCTTTCTATAGAATGGTCGCTAGCGCTGACGAACTAGTCCATGAGAACACAACACACTCAAGTCTGTCTACTATCGCTCGTTTGCTAGCTATGAAGTCACAGTACAATATGTCAATTGCACACTATGACGATGTATTATAGATAATTCATGAATTTTTGCCTCCAGAGTCTAAGTTGTCTAAGGACTTCTACCGTTCAAAAAAGTTGTTAGAGTGTCTCGGAATGCCATATGTGAAAATTGATGTGTGCTATAATAACTGCATGCTTTACTGGAAAGATAATGAGCATAAAGATAAGTGTGACTTATGTAATACCTCTCGCTACAAGGTAGGCCATAATAAAGTCATACGTAAAGTATTACGGTACCTCCCCATTATAGATAGACTACAAAGGTTGTATGTACATGAGGCGACAGCAAAGCTAATGTGGTCACATAGTCAGTCAACATCTAGTAAGATGGTGCACCCATGTGATGGGGAAGCTTGGCCACAATTTGATGAGGACTTCCCAAACTTTGCAAGTGATCCTAGAAATGTGCGCCTTACTATAGCAACTGATGGTTTCACACCATTTAGTTTGGGTGCTGCTCCTTACTCATGTTGGCCAGTGTTTGTGACTCCACTGAATATTTCATCGGGTGTGCTCTTGAAGTCAGAGTACATATTCCTTGGCCTTGTTATCCCCGGCCCTGACATCCTGGAAAAAAATTAAATATTCTAATACAATCTTTAGTTGACGAACCTATCAAGTTGTGGGAGAGGGTACAAACATGGGATGCTTCACTTAGGCAATACTTTACAATGCAGGGGGTATATCTATGGCCAGTTCATGATTTCCCTACTTATGGTAGCTTTGTTGGTTGGATCACACATGGTTCGTTTGCGTGTCTAGAATGCTTATGTAACAGTAAAGCATTTCAACTCCGTAATGGTAGCAAGGCTTGCTGGTTTGATTGTTATAGATGCTTCCTACCTAGAGACCATGAATTCAGAACCCAAGGTAATGCATTTGAAAAGAATACAGTAGTACTTGAGAAGGCACCTAGGCATTTAAGGAGAGAGGAAGTCAAAACCCAAATAGACAAGTTTGTAGGTGATACGAAAAACTTTAGTAAACTTCACCAGGTGATATGAAAAACTTTAGTAAACTTCACCATTGGACCCATAAAAGCTGTTTTTGGCAACATCCATACTTCAATAAATTAAAGCTTCGATACAACATTGATGTGATGCACAATAAGGAAAATGTAGTGAAGCTATATGGAACACATGCTTTGACATACCCGATGAGACCAAAGATAATTTGAAGGCCAGACAAGATTTAGCTGAGATTTATCATCGTCCTTCACTGCACTTGGAGCTGACGGACAATGGGAAGTGGCACAAATCTAGGGTACCATCAATAAGAATGACAAGACAACCATCCTTAAGTGGTTTCAAATATTAAAGTTTTCCAATGGATATGCATCCAATATTAGGCGAGGTGTTAACCTTCTACAAAGGAAGATATTTGGCCTCAAAAGTCATGACTTCCATATATTCATGGAACATTTGCTCCGAGTTGCATTCCGTGGCTTCCTTTCTGAAAATATATGGCTATGTTTGGCTGAGCTAAGTTTTTTCTATAGAAAGTTGTGTGCTAAAGAGATTAGCAAGGATGACATAACCTCACTAGAACATAATGTTGCAATGCTTCTATGCAAACTAGAGAAAATATTTCCTCCTGAGTTCTTTAATCCTATGCAACATCTAATCATACATCTTCCTTATGAGACTCGACAGGAGGCCCTGTCCTGACCTTCTAGATATACCCATATGAGAGGTAAAATAAGTAATACCGCAATTCAAGACAAAAAAGAAAGAGAGGTCAGAAACACAGTTGAAATCTAACGATGCTGCTGAAAAAGGAGGAGGTTCGCGACCATATGTGGAGACCCAACAATATCTTGTATGAATCAAGCTCTTCAGATCTAGCTAGGGCCTCTTGCACACTATTCTACCTTAGCTGGTGGCACCATGGCAGTGACCATAGTACCACACCCCTCTGTTCACTGAACAGACGCTTTGTGGTTCCTCTTAGATTCTCCCAACCATCTATACAACACCATTCATAAAAATTATCACACCAGAACATGGTTTATGAAGAATAAGCAATTGACCCTAGAGTCCTTACATGCAACTTTTTGTACTTCAAGTGCATCTGGATGAAACACACTGAGAGATCGAACAAATTCACCAAATTCAATGACACCATTTCTGATGAGTCTACGGCGGCCCGATCTTCCGATAGGTTCGATTGATTTCGCCGTGAGGACGTTGACGCTTTGAGGCTTTCGACCGCCAGATCGTCACCTCGCAATTCGCTACACCCGCACGATCGCGTTATCGACCACGCCGCACGCGATCGACCTTACCACGAAGGTTATTGTCCCCGCAAGCAATCAAGCAACTCACAAGAACAAAGAAGATGCAATCGACTTGTATTGCGAATATGAATGAAGTTCACAATGTGGGTTCTCAAACCGATAAACGGTGAAACCGCAAAGTGGCGAATAATCTAAGAAAACCCAACCCTACACCGTGGGCGGCTGTTGTATATTTATAGGGGAACGTGGGGAGTTGACCTAGGGTTGTGCGACCATGGGAGAGGCGTACACAACCTAGGCTTTGACCCGACAAGCTTACAAGGCCCTATTAGGCCCAAAGCGGTGTCGCAACACCTAAAGACCGGTCCTAGAACTTGAGACCTAGTCGTAGCGCCGGGTGGTGCAGTCGTGTGTTTGCGAACCTTGTCGAGGGGCTTGAGACCGGTCGTAGCGCCGCGGGGATCGTCGTAGGGTGGCGAACCTTGTCGAGGGCTTGAGACACGGTCGTATCATTGCCGGGGATCTGGTCGTAGACCTTGGGGATCCATTATTCCTAAGTAACAACAGATCATCACAATTATTAGGTAGTATACCATTCTGCATAGATAAATTATTAGCACCTAGAAACGAGCTCACCTCATAATTTAAGTGACACGCACGAGCTCTTGTCATAGGACCTTGTAGTTTAGCAACTGGATCTGTAGGCTTTTGTGTAGTGCGTGTATCCGAAAGAGTGATGTCTTCATCATCCTCCCCCTCTTGAATTGGAGTCGTCCTCGACTCAAGCTCATCTGCTTCTCCTACGTATGGCTTCAAATCTGAAATGTTAAATGTGGGGCTAACCCCAAAATCTGCAGGTAGCTCCAATTGATAGGCATTGTCATTTATCTTCTTAATTATCTTAAATGGTCCATCACTCTAGGCATCAATTTTGATTTTCTTAACTCGAAACTGTCTTTCCTCAAATGCACCCAAACTAAATCACCCGTGCAAATGTTATTTCTTTCCTACCTTTACTTCCAGCAACCCTATACTTTTCAACATACGCTCTATATTTTCTTTAGTTGTTTCATGCAACTTAAGAACAAATTCAACACGCTTCTTAGCATCTAAATTAATGTGTTGAGAGGTAGGCAAAGGTAGTAAATCAATAGGAGCACGGGGGTTAAAACCATACACTACCTGAAACGGACTTACCTTGATGGTGGAGTGTACCGACCTATTGTAAGCAAACTCAATGTGTGGTAAACACTCTTCCCACATCTTCAAATTCTTCTTTAAAACAACCCGCAACATGGTGGATAATGTGCGGTTGACAACCTCCGCTTGTCCATCGGTTTGGGGATGGCACGTAGTAGAAAACAGCAATGCTTTGTCCCCAATTTGTTCCAAAGTGATCTCAAAAGTGGCTCAAAACTTCGTGTCACGATCCGAGACAATAGTATTGGGCACTCCATGTAAGCGAATGATTTCTCGAAAAAATAAATCAGCTATGTTCGTAGCATCATCGCTCTTGTGACAAGGTATAAAATGTGTCATTTTAGAAAATCGATCCACTACTACAAATATACTGTCTCTCCCCCTCTTTGTCCTGGGCAATCCTAAAACAAAATCCATAGAAATATCCTCCCAAGGGGCGCTAGGAATAGGGAGAGGCATATAAAGTCCATGTGGATTGAGACGGGACTTAGCTTTGTTGCATGTAGTGCAGCGAGCCACGTAGCGCTCAACATCGTGCCTCATCTTTGGCCAAAAGAAGTGGGCGGCCAGCACATCTTCTGTCTTCTTTGCTCCAAAATGCGCCATCAAACCTCCTCCATGCACCTCCTGCAACAACAAAAGACGAACGGAGCTAGCTGGAATGCATAGCTTGTTAGCACGATAGATTAAATCATCAATTATCACATATTTATTCCATGTTCTCCCTCCTTTACAAAGCTCAAGCACTTCTTTAAAGTCCAAATCGGTAGCATATAACTCCTTAATGGCCTCTAAACCAAAAATCTTATGGTCAAGTTGAGATAACATGGTATAACGTCTAGAGAGCGCATCAAGCAATCACATTGTCCTTACCTTTCTTATGCTTTATGACATATGGAAACGACTCAATGAATTCTACCCATTTAGCATGTCGTTTATTTAGGTTAGCTTGGCTTCTAATATGTTTTAGCGATTCATGATCTGAATGTATAACAAATTCTTTGGGCCATAGATAATGTTGCCAAGTTTGAAGCACACGAACTAAAGCATACAGTTCTTTGTCATAGGTAGAATAATTCGGACTAGGCCCATTTAGTTTCTCACCAAATATGCAACTGGTTTACCTTCTTGAATCAATACACCACCTATCCCAATCCCGCTAGCATCACATTCAATCTCAAAAGTCTTACCAAAATCGTGGAGTTGGAGTAGGGGTGCTTGGGTGAGCTTCTCTTTCAATAAGTGGAATGCCCTCTCTTGCGTAGGTCCCCATTGGAAAGGCACTCCTTTCTTGGTCAATTCATTCAATGGTGCAAAGAATGGTGCTGAAATCCCGTACAAACGTCGATAGAATCCAGCAAGTCCATGGAAGCTCCGCACTTTGTGACACGGTAGTGGCGTCGGCCACTTTGGATGGCTGCGCTTTTGCTCCATCCACCTCAATTCCCTGTGGTGTCACAACATAACCAAGAAACGCAACTCGATCGGTGCAAAAGGTGCACTTCTCAAGGTTACCAAACAAACGTGCATCTCTCAAGGCATTAAAAACAGCACGTATATGATTCAAGTGTAACTCATGTGACTTGCTATAAATCAAGATATCATCAAAATAAACCACCACAAATTTCCCAATGAAAAGACGTAAAACCTCGTTCATTAATCGCATGAAAGTACTAGGTGCATTAGTTAGACCAAAAGGCATCACTAACCACTCATATAGTCCGAACTTAGTTTTAAAAGCGGTTTCCATTCATCTCCCGGTTTCATTCTAACTGGTGGTAACCACTTCGCAAGTCAATCTTGGTGAAAATAATAGAGCCACTCAACTCATCAAGCATGTCGTCTAGCCTAGGAATAGGATGACGATACCTTATGGTAATATTATTAATGGCTCTACAATCAACACACATACGCCAAGTTCCATCTTTCTTAGGAACCAAAAGAACAGGAACAGCACAAGGACTAAGGCTTTCCCGTACGTACCCACGGTCCAAAAGATCTTGGACTTGTCGCTGAATTTCCTTAGTCTCCTCCGGATTGGTCCTATATGCAAGACGGTTTGGCAAAGTCGCTCCGGAATCAAATCAATTTGATGCTCTATCCTCGAATAGGTGGCAGTCCGGGTATCTCAGTTGAAATACATCCACATACTCCCAAAAGGTTAGCAACAGCAGGAGGCAAAGAGCTAGATATATCCTCAAGTGAAAATAAAGCATCTTTGCATATCAAAGCATAGCATGGCAGCTCATTATCACAAATTTCAGCAAGCTCAGTTTAGTGGCAAGCATAACACATCCCTTCAATTTAATTCCCTCGGCCTTGGAACTAGGCGCCACTTTCTCCCTTTTAGGTGGGAAAACACATTTCGCTACTTATCGATTTTGAATCATGTTCGTGGTGTTTCTTTCATTTCTAGCACGCTCTACTTCATCTTTCACAATTTCAATGGAGTTAAAGGCAACAACTTAATCTTCTTACCCTTATGTGAGAACGAGTAGGTATTAGCTCTACCATGGTGCAAAACATCATTATCATATATCCAAGGCCTAATGAGCAACAACGAGCATGCTTGCATAGGCACTACATCAAAGTCGGTACTATCTTTGTAATTACCAATTGAAAATGGCACTCTCACAACTTTGTTTACCTTTAACTTACCACACGAATTGAACCATTGGATGTAGTAGGGACGTGGGTGTGGTTGTGTGATCAAGCCAAGCTTCTCGACCATCTCGGAGCTTGCAAGGTTGTTGCAACTCCCTCCATCAATGATGACTCTGCAGCTCTGTCCTTCACGAGGAATGGATTGGAACAAGTTGTGCCGCTGATTTTGCTCCGCTCTCCACTTGTGCGCCAAAGACTCATTGCATAACAAGGCTCACATGAGTCCACTCGTGTCAACAATGCAGCTACTTGTTCTTCCACATCATCAAGCATCACCGCTCGCCTCGTCTCCTCCACTGCAATGTTAGCCGCAAGCACATACTCATCCTCAATATCACTAGCACTTACATAACCTCCGTCTTGGTGGCAAGGTAGGCTCCCGACTTGGGCACCCTCATGACATGTCCCATTCCCTTGCAACGATGGCAAATAATCCCACTGCATGCGACACGTGGAAGCTACCAAGAAGAACTCTTGGTCAGGGCCCGCACACTAGTAGATTTGTTTACCTCGGTGCATGTGTTGGTGTCGAGGTGTCTGCTGAACGCGCCTACTCGAGGAGGGGGCAGCAGACCGTGTAGCGGAAGGTTGGACTGTTTTAACGTGCCCTGATGTTGATCTTGGTGTAGACATGCTTCCAAAATTGTTCCTTAGCTTCTGCTGTCGACCCTGCAATTCTTTTTCTGCCAAACAAGCAAGGTGGAACAATCTAGGAACACTATCATATTCTTTGTAATCAACTATATCCTGAATTTCACGTATTAGTCCTCCATAAAAACGTGCCATAGCAGCCTCTTCATCCTCAATAATATCACAACGCAACATACTAATTTGTAGCTCCTGATAATATTCTTCTACAGATCTATTGCCTTGGTTTAAGCGCTGCAATTTCTTACGCAAGTCCCTTTTAAAAGAGGGTGGAATAAATCTGTTACGCATAGCAACCTTTAAAGTATCCCAAGTAGTAGGCGCTAATCCATCATTGCATACTCTACTCCACCAGATGATGGCAAAATTTTTAAATTCACTTGTAGCTTGCCTAACTCTATGCACTTCGGGAACTAAGTGAGCATTAAATTTCTATTCTACCGTCATCTCCCAATCTAAATATACTTCAGCATCATAAGCACCCGCAAAAGATGGTATAGTGAACTTGACTTTAGCATATGGATCATCATTATCACGTGCATTATGTTGCGGAAAGTTATTACCTCTCATACCTTGACGGTTGAAGTTCAATCGGTTCCGTTGTCGTGCATCAAGGGCATCGCGGTTAAGATCTCATTATCGTTGTCGATCTCATGGTCTTGGACTACACCTTGAGGATCCACACGACCGGTGTTCGGCGGTTGATTGGCCATACCATCAATACGTGCATTGAGTGTTGCAATGCTAGCATTGAGTGTTGTAGTGTAGCATTTGTCTCGCAAACTTCCTTTCGATGTCGTCATTAATAGCATGACGGTGCTCATCCAACACCCTTGTAAGCTCTTCCTCACAACACAATCTTGTGCATTCAATTCCTCACTGTCATTGTTAGTAGGAGACAAAAGACAACACAAATGTATTATCCCTACCAACTACTAGGTGGTGGAAGGTGGAATCACACACTCTCAAGCGTCTTACCAAGCTCTTATGAATTTCTTACCAAATTGCAGCAGTGGTCCGATCGGAGAGGGTGGGATGTGTGATCACAAGTGAGGCGAATGCGAGGATCCAAATCGAGGGCCAAAAGTACGTGGAGCTCGGACAGCAATGTTTAGTAGCAAGGAATAGCAATAATGAAATCAGATTAGCAAAGTTAAGTCAAAGTCCACAAGACTCGCCACGCTTCTTTGGCCCAAACGCGCTCCTAGCACTAGCTCAAGCAAGCCGAAAGATAGGGTAGATACAAGCACAAAAGAACAAAGTTGCAAAGCAACCGTTATCTCTGTGGGTGGTCGTGGAGCTCTGGTGGGTTGTCGTAGACCAACTGAGGGTGGTCGTGGAGCTCTGGTGGGTTGTAGTAGACCAACTAAGGGTGGTCGTGAGCCAACTGAGGTGGTCTCTTTTTCTTTTTGATTCTCTTTTTCTTTTCTTTTTTTTTTGATTCTTTCTTCTTCTTCTTTTTTTTTGACTGACGAAACCCAACCTAGGGTTCCTTTTTTTTTGCGCAAGTGACCTTGACTCACAACTCTTCAAAACCCTTTTTCAGGCCTAAGGATAGATATAGGTCACAAACTTTTTCCGGAGAGCAGGGGTAATAAGGTAATAAAAAGATACTCTCTCTCTCTCTCTCTCTCTCTCTCTCTCTCTCTGAACTTTGGCTATCTCTGTTTTGGCTATGGGTTTTCTTCTCGGTCCTTGTTGGGTCGGACACGATATGATGAGTGTGTGGGTGTCCGAGAGCAACCAGAAACAGATAGACTTGTCGGGGCGAAAACTCGAGCAGGTGGTCGAACCCGAGAAGGAGATCGAACTCGATGTAGGTGGTCGGATGGAAATGTTGGCTCGAGTAAGTGGTCGGATGGGGGTGGTGACCTAATTGCAACGGATGCAACAAAGGACAAGCCGAGATACACGATGACCAAAACAGCAAAGACTCGACGCTAGAAACTAGATCACGACGACTAGACCAGCAACAAAGACACCGACGATGGACTCGAACTCAACAACGTGAATACTGAAAACAAAATTGCGAAAGGCACAACGTGGCTTGGACAGCGGAAAGACTAAGATCTAAAACTTTTTGTAGGGCAATTTTTCTGGACTCTAGGTGATGGAAACAACTAACAAAAGGGATAAACGAGATTACCTAACGCAACCTTCACTCGATACCAAATGATGAGTCTACGGCGGCCCGATCTTCCGATAGGTTCGATTGATTTCGTCGTGAGGACGTTGACGCTTTGAGGCTTTCGACCGCCAGATCGTCACCTCGCAATCGCTACACCCGCACGATCGCCGTTATCGACCACGCCGCACGCGATCGACCTTACCACGAAGGTTATTGTCCCCGCAAGCAATCGAAGCAACTCACAAGAACAAAGAAGATGCAATCTGAATTGTATTGCGAATATGAATGAAGTTCACAATGTGGGGTTCTCAAACCGATAAACGGTGAAACCGCAAAGTGGCGAATAATCTAAGAAAAACCCAACCCTACACCGTGGCGGCCGTTGTATATTTATAGGGGAACGTGAGGGAGTTGACCTAGGTTGTGCGACCATGGGAGAGGCGTACACAACCTAGGCTTTGACCCCGACAAGCTTACAAGGCCCTATTAGGCCCAAAACGGTGTCGCAGACACCTAAAGATCTGGTCGTAGAACTTGAGACCTAGTCGTAGCGCCGGGCCGGTCTCAGAGCGCCGGCTGGTCCGGTCGTAGCCTGGCGAACCTTGTCGAGGGCTTGAGACCGGTCGTAGCGCCGCGGGATCGGTCATAGGTCGCGAACCTTGTCGAGGGCTTGAGACCGGTCGTATCATTGGCGGATCGTCGAGACCTTGGGGATCCATTATTCCTAAGTAACAACGGATCATCACAATTATTAGGTAGTATACCATTCTGCATAGATTAATTATTAGCACCTAGAAACGAGCTCACCTCATAATTTAAGTGACACGCACGAGCTCTTGTCATAGGACCTTGTAGTTTAGCAACTAGATCTGTAGGCTTTTGTGTAGTGCGTGTATCCGAAAGAGTGATGTCCTCATCAATTTCTTTTTTGATCAAACAAGTCAAACACCTGTAATTATTTTCAAATCAAGTGATAATAAAATTATATATGCTATCGATCTAATTGGTACATTTGAGTTGATTTCTCCAACTAAAACATATAATCTCCTAATAAACCATATGCTTGTGATTTGTATAGCATTTTTTATCCAAGATTCAAACAAGAGAGCAACAATAACACATAGTTATAACTATTTTTTGAGAAGAAACAGCAGGAAAGGATCCTGCTGTGACAATATTATTAGAACTATTATAGAAGGGCAACAATAACAATGATGCAGCTCCTATAAACTCACAAGGCACAAAATCCCACTGTTTTTGTTTTTAGCATTACAAATAAGCAATGTGACAATGATGCAGCTACTACAAACTCACGAGGCACAATATCAAAGATACTATGATAAAATTAGATAGAATTTGAGCCAACTCTAATGTTGTAATGGCTAACTATGCAGTAAAAGATATGTGGAAAATATACTTTTTTGATTGAAGAGTAGAATTTGAATAGACATGGTATAATTGCATAAATACATCAAGAACATTTATTTTGGATATCTAACCTAGGAACTTTACTAAGACTATTCAAGGCTATAACCTGGAGTTTCACCATGTTGTAGGAACACAAATATGGACCACTGAAGGCTATTTGGCTAAACAAATATGCTAGAATGAAGTCAGACATGAAAAATATGAATAGTGGTGGTAGTAGTGGTCCAGTCACTAGACAGAAAGCACAGAAATATATTGTAAGTGCTCCCTTGTTTGTATTCTTACAAGTGAACTTAGCTTTCAGGAAAGATGCTTAAATATTGCTTTTGTTCTAGGATAATTACTCTACTGCTGCTATGGCTCAATACGAAGATGATTGGGAGCAACGACCACTCGATGGAAGCATAATGTACAACATCAATGGTGGCATTCCCTATGGCTGTGTATCAATAGGGAATGGTGCTATCAAGAAGGATGTTGTTCTAGCAGTTGCCAAATCCAGAAACATCAGACCATCCAATTCCACCTTTTATCGAAATGTGGTTCGACATAATCAAGAACTACTCCAGACACAAGAAGTTCACCGCCAGATGATCTTGGTAATAATGTTCATTCACACACATTTACAATTGATGTCACTGTTGCATAGTATTGCTTTATGAAATGATTGGAAAGAGACTTGAATGCCTTGATAAAACTTGGTGTGAGTCAATAGTTGCACATGCATCATCTATTGAGATGTATCTAATGGAGACCAGAACTCATCTGTAGCTGGCATGAGAGTGACTCAGAAGTAAAGAAAGGCTCAAGTACAAAATGGAAAGTGAAACTTCTAAGGATTAATTTAACAATATCATGAGTAAGGAAAAAAAAACCGTAAAACATTTCATGAAGTATATCTAGAAGGCTTCCTGATTTGTTTGACAAATGTGATCTACGATACCTAAACTACATACACTTAAAAATACAAATATTTTGGCAGTGTACTTTTGTTGCACCAAATAAGCAACGTTTTATAGCTTAAAAAATGTGGTGATCACTAGCGAGCACTAACAAAACTGAGACTGTATTTATGAAACAAGTTGCTTTTACATCCAAATCAGAAAAGACAGCTTGAGAATATATACCAAATAATTTATATTGATATATGGCATTCAGAAATAAAATTCTCATTGCCATGTTATGTAGCTCTTTAGGCATGCAAAAACAAATATGCCGCACATGAGAATATGGCGAAATATGAATACTTTTTTACTGGCATGCAAATGATACTAGTGACTGCCAGACATTTGAACTGAAGTACTAAATAAAGGTTTCAGTTTGCCTTCCTTACCGGGTCTCTTTCAACCAGATGACGCAGTGTCGACACTTCTAAATGCCTAAGGCTTGGCTGTTATAAAATATGCCACAATGAGAGAAAGGAAATGCTAATAGCAAAGTAAATAACTAAAACATCACCTACCTGTATTGAGTAAAGTGTCGGGATAAACCTTGAACATGGGAATGCACAGGAACAGCTTGAGGAGCAAAGAGAGCAAGTTGCTGAGTAAACCTAACTGATCTGCAATATTCATTAAATGTCATGTAAATCATTACATAACAGAAAATAATTTAAGAACTACACTCAAATTTGACCTCTCCTAACCAACTGCTTGTTAAATAGAATGGAAGTTGTTTGTACTCATTACGTACTCTTAAGTATAGCCGTTTCATTCGAGGAGGTTATCTTTGCAATGACAGACTGAACTTAAAAAATGAGTTACATTAACCAAGTTTTTTAGAGATAAAAAGGAGAATTACAGATAAAATAGATAAAGATAATTACAAGCTAGAGCTCATGTCTTTACCTTATTTAATACCATAGCTACAGCCACTACCTTTCTCTAAGCAAAATATACTATAAATGTATCTAGAAATGGTAGAATAACATGTATCAAGTAACAAGATTGAAAGGCCAGAATGACATGTATTTATTAATGGTCGGAGTAATTATAACAGGACCCACTGGAAAAGCAGGTTGGAACTTTTTCTTTTCTAGAATAGGGGTTACAGGAAGATTGTAGTAAAAATAGTCCAACTTGCAGCGTGAAAAGAATGTGCTACCAGGAGCAAGTTCAGGACCAAGAACTGCTACTATTCCATTGATAAGATGGCCTATTTCCTGCCTAAGATTCACGTATCCATTTTCTTCCAATAGACGAATTTCCATAGCAAGGAAAAGTGTCCCCTGTGTATGTTCTATAATTTTTTCAAAACAATTCAAGTATTGACCATATGTGCACATGTGGTCTATGTATGTTGTGCTGGATATATTCCCAGGAAATTTTTGGTGACCATGGAGCAGTCATTAAACTACTCAATAGTCATAACTACTCCTATGGCCTACAAAGAAGCTTGTACATGTAGTGGTCAGTGAGAACAAGTCAGCTGAATTTTTTTAGATTATGTGTCTTTACTTGCATTGCATGGTTAGTACAAATTGCATAGCTCAATTTCAAATGGCAATTTCCAATTGTACATGCTTTTTGAGAAGATAGGCGAACAACCACCACTAGAGATGCTACGCTGTGGAACACCGCACAAGCACAAGCACAGGTAACATCATTTAATACCTATAATTATTGCCTTGTGTACATACAAAATTCCCTACGAACTATTATTTTGCCTTGTTGCATAGTTCAACTTCAAGTGGTACTTTTTATCTGTCACCTTTGTCATATGGAGGTCCATTTATACTAGACAACTAATATTTTTTGGTGTGTTAGACTGTCAACAAGCAGTGCAACAGTGAGCGAGTGGACTCATGTTGAATGTTCTAAACATGGACATAACCTGAATCTCATTTAATTATAGTTGATGGTAAGGTGGCAAATGATTTTTCTACTAGTTAGTATACCTATACTTGTGAGTTCACTACTACAGAAAAGATCTTCACAGATGGTTCAAAAACATCATTACAAACGGTTTTGTGAGCCATCTGAGTTTATAGGTCAGTAATGACATGAGGTCATCACAGACAATTTTTGAACCGTGCGTGAAAAAAGTTATCACAGATGGTTCTGAACAATAACCGTCTGTGATAGTCAATTATCACAGACGATTCTTATTCAAAACCGTCTATGAAAATAGACTATCATAGACGGTTTTTACTAAAAACCATCTATGATAGTTTTTCTACTGCAAAAAAAAATTAAATTTTGAGCCAAACTAATCAATTGCTTGACAGTAGTTTTCATATGTTGTTTCGATAGTTTGCAAGAAGGTAATTAAAAGATACTCTCTCTCTCTCTCAGCCGTCACTCTCTGACGAGGTCGAGTAGAGGCGTCCATCTCGAATCGAATCGGCCTCCCTTGTCGACCACAGATGGGGTCCTCACTGAGAACGAAATCTGATAGGATGGAGGGAACGAAATCAGAGTGAGAAGGAAACCTGCTGGATGGGGATTTGGAGGCAAAACTTTATGCTCACATGAGGCCAAGATGGGGGTCGGCCAAATCTGACGGCCTCCTACGACAGATATGGAGCTCCTGCGCGTCCCTCCTCCTCGTCTCCGTCGTCGGCTGCGTCTCCCCGCCAAACCGCGCCGGGGAATCGAGGGCGGTCATCGGAGCTCAGTGTGGGGAGGGCAGAGGGAGAGACTGATGGAAGACAAGGCAGGGTGGGTATAATATATAAGGACAGCGCCAAAACATTTTGCCTCCCGCGCAAGCGTTCAAAATTTTTCGCAAATCACAGACGAATTCAAATAAAAATCATCTGTGATGAGCTAGTATCACAGACGGTTCATATTAAAAACCGTCTGTGGCTCTATGATTTTACCATGATTTGAAATGCCTAACTCTCTGATTTTACCATGACTTGAAATACATAACTCTCTTATTTTATCATGACATGAAATGCTTAACTCCCTGATTTTACCATTACTTGAAATTCCTTCCTCCCTGATTTCAAGTCATAGTAAATTAGGGAGATACTTATCATAGACGGTTTGTAATTAAAAACCGTCTGTGATGAAATACTTATCACAGACGGCTTCTTAAAAACTGTCTGTGATAATTGCAATGCTTGGAAATATTTTTCCTATGTTATGGAGTACCATAGAAACTCACCCAAAAAATTTCACATTTGTTAGATTTTGTTTGCTATTTTAAAATAGCCAGTCAAACTAGAAAAACAATAGTCAAACACCTAAACAGAAGCCTAAAAAACTTTAAGAGAAAAATGTAGCACATGAAAAACTCTGGAAAATTTACACCATGATATATTTAGTGTCAGAACACTTCTATAAAATTTTCATAATTTTTAGAGTTAATCTTCTAGGTCTAAAAATCCCCAAACCCTCTTAGCCTTTTTTAGTTCAACTCAGTCAAACCGGCCGAGTTGACTCGGTTTGGTCCAACCGCCTAGCCAACCGACTCAAGCCACTTACCTCTAGTCACTGAATGGTGGGCCCCGGTTACAACCCTTCGTCTCCACGTCGCCAGTGCCCGCGTTAACTCACCCGAGCGCATCGCCATGGCGTTGCTCCGCCCGCGTCAGCGCCCAACTGCCGCCCTCCGGTTTTGATCATGCGCCCACCGTTTATCAACCTCGCCCGCATCTCTCGGCCACCCCATCCCTGCCCGGCCGTGTCGCCCTGCCCGTACGCAGAGCTCAAAGCCGCCCTTGCCCGCTGGCTTGCCCGAGCTTCTCCCTCACGATATCTCCATCCATTGCCTATTTAAGGCCACCCCTGAGCTCATTGATCTCCTTTTCCCTTCACCATCCTCCTGCTCTCACCATTCCTTCCTACTTTCCTCTCTTTTCTTGAGATCGAGCGCAAGAGCACAAGCTCCAGTTCACGGCTGAGCCACCGCCGCCGTGTCCTCACCACACCAGTGGAGCTCTTCCCTTTCTCCTCGTGTAACATTGTGTTCTAGAGCCTTAAGAAGATTTCCCCTAAACTAATTCGGCATTTCATTCATAGGGACCACCGCATTTAGGCTTCTTCTTCCTCTCCGGCTGAAGTACCATTTTCACCGCCGCAACCACTACGGTGAGTCAATACCCAAATTGTTCGTGTTTTTGTTGGCTTTAACCAGGAGAACACTCGCTCAAACACACCCAGCACATACTTGTGGACACACACGCACTGCCAAATTGTTGAACTACATTGTTCTCTCCCCTTAATAAACTAAAGAGACAATACATGGACTTAAATACATTGATGCACTGCTAGCATGCCTCCCTGGAGAAGTGCACCACGATCTCTCCTGGAGAAGTGCACCACGACCCACACGTCCTCAACTCACTCACTAACAGACTTGACCACTAACAAACTTGGATCAAGACCATATCTTGCGCCACCTCGCCGAAACAGCCTAACAACTCCAGATGACTCGGTAGCTACAGCGCATGAGCCCTCTACAGCTACATGCAAGCACTAAACTACCTACTAGTCAAGATTAATTCTAACATTTTCCCTCCTAATCTTGACATCATTTACTTCACAAGCTGAAGTCTGATCTCCTGACGCATCTCCAAGGAGTTTTGCCTTCTTCTTGCTGGCCATACCGCCGGTGACACAACTTGCCGACGTCTTTTTCTTCTACCTCAGCTCCGATTGTCTTTTCGCCGGTAACTCAACCAGACGGCGACGGAGACTCTCACTAGAGCTTACACACATGAGAACTTGGAACACACCTACAAGAACTCATGGGCACATACATGCATCATGCATTGAATCTCACCTACATGCATGACCATGACACAAATATATGCACGTATGTAACACACCTCCTACGTGCACAAAGAAATAAACGACACATGCAACACTCCTACTGTGCCATCTCCGTTTGTTGACCTCATGTCGACTCTCCTCATGCACGTATGTAACACACCTCCTACGTGCACAAAGAAATAAATGACATATGCAACACTCCTACTGTGTCATCTCCGTTTGTCGGCCTCATGCCGACTCTCATGGACGCATCGCACCGCTGTCGTCGCCCTTCGCCGTGGCAATCACGCCGACGCTGCCGCTGCACCCGGAGCCGCACCATGCATGCCCTGGGCCGAGTCGCCGTCGCACCGCCGGGGACTGAGCCGCTGCGCCGCGGCCATGCCGCCCCCGAAACCGTCGCCTCCAGGTAGCGCGTCAAGCGTCCGAAGCCGCCGCTCGCCCCGTTGGCCGTTGCGCTCCGCCGCGGGAGCCCATTGCTCCGTCATCGCCGCGCCTCGCAGGCCGCCGACGCCGCGCCGCGCCTGAGGCGTAGTGCCGCAGCCACCGAGAGCCACCATCGCCTGACCGAGCCGTGCGCTGCCCGGCCGTGTCGCACGGCTTGTCCTCCTACCTCGCTCTGATACCAATTGTTGGCTTTAACTAGGAGAACACTCGCTCAAAACACACACGGCACATACTTGTGGACACGCACATGCACTGCCAAATTGTTGAACTACATTGTTCTCTCCCCTTAATAAACTAAAGAGACAACACATGGACTTAAATACACTGATGCACTGCTAGCATGCCTCCCTGGAGAAGTGCACCACGATCTCTCCTGGAGAAGTGCACCACGACCCACACGTCCTCAACTAACTCACTAACAGACTTGACCACTAACAAACTTGGATCAAGACCATATCTTGCGCCACCTCGCCGAAACAGCCTAACAACTCCAGATGACTCGGTAGCTACAGCGCATGAGCCCTCTATAGCCACATGCAAGCACTAAACTACCTACTAGTCAAGATTAATTCTAACAGTTTTAACCATCTCTTGGTCTCACGGGAGCTTCTCCTACCTCCCTTTCCTTTCCTCTTCGCTTAGGGTGACCTCTCCACGTGGAGCTACATAGCGCCGCCTCTGGTCTTCACCGCTAGATCATCTCCGGCGAGCTCTTCCACTCCGTATCACTCCTTTACACTCCACGTACCTCGTAAGTACTCAAGTGCTCGCATTTTAGCTTAAAGCGTCACCGGGTGGCTATTGTCATTTTGGCCATAACCCCTCCTCCGTTCCTCCTCGCCGTGTCACCGCTTCACGCCATTCCAGCCATCGCCGCCGGCATCGTCGGGTGCACGAAAGGGCGAGGAACCCACTTTGGGCTTTGGCCGGTGCTGCCATGGACTGGCATGCCCAGCAAGCTCACGCCCGTGAGCGCCTCTTTGTTATCGGATTTGGACCATATTGTAGCTAAATCATTAGCCATTAATCAATGTCCTAAGCACGTTTAATTGTGTGATTCGGTTTTTAATTCCTCTAGTGTCTCTATGACGTGTGGCCCCGTGTACAGAAATCCGGGTGTTTTAATGACTAAGATTTGCCCATGTGGCTGACACGTGGGCTCGGCCAGCATAGTGAACCACTCGGTGGTCCATGGACTCATGCAGTGTGCTGTGAACTGTTACTCTCTGCACTATTTTCATAGACCGTGAGAATGACACGTGAGACCCGTTTGTCAAAAGCGATTTAATTCTGGAAATTAAAAGAAATGAAACACTGTTAAGTGGAACCCACTGGTCAGTGACCGTGGCTAGATTCAGCCCAAGTGCAAAAAGTATTTCATTCCTTTTTTTATTTCTAAAATGAATTACTTTTGGACTATAAATTCAAATAACTTCAAGAATTCATAACTAAATCAGATTAACTCCAAATTGAGTGAAATGTGAGGACCCCTGGGTTATTTTCATAAGACTGTGGTATTCTCGATCTTATGGAAATAACTCCAGGCCTCAGGGAATTGAAATCCAACTTAACTCCATTAGTGAGCTCACTCGGCTGAGTTAGAGCGGCGGTGACCATGCATACCGCTCATCTACGGGTTCTACATGGTGATCGGTTCTCCAACAGATCAAATACACACTAAAAGGAGTTAAATGGGATTTCAAAATAGCAAGTATGAGTCTCGTGTTGGCTCCCAAGATCAACGACCAACTTGCTCATAACCTTAACAACGTCAATCACAGACATACAACATTCATACATTGATAATCCAAAAGATATACAATATAGTAGTTAAGTCTACAACTATTACAAAGTGGCCAACCGGCCAAATTCGAATAATAACATTAAGTAGCAACGGAAGCAATATAAATAAACCAAAAGGTCCAGCAAGGTGTGCCCCATAACCCAAGGCAATCAACTGGGAGTTAAAGAACAACACTATTTGTTAGCGTCGTCTAAATCGGCGCTAACGAACTCATCGGGCGCAAAGTCTTCCTCACCTGAATAAGTAGAACCGGGTTAAGTACAAAATTGTACTTGCAAGTCTTACACATATAAAAATTATATATGCTAGTGGTTGTCCAAAGAGTGGCTATAGTGGCTTAGTTTTGCATAAATGCACAATGTTACATTCCTACACCATCTAGTTTGAAATTGTCATTTTGTAAATAATTGTTTGGTAAAAGAAGTACTTTTAATAGTGATGGATATATATACCAAACAATACCAAAGTGGCAGCCCACTTTGATAAACTAAAATGCATGAATATCCCATTCATGCCGATACCAAGTTGTAACCATGTCAAATTTTAATTACAAGTCTAATTAACAATAGTGGCTCCCGAATTCAAGCGGTTGTCCATAACCACAGACATGGCTATTCGAATATATTTATACCATGCAAGGGAGTACTACTTTACCCACACGACTCGATTAGCCTACACTTCCTAAGGTATGCTGGCCGGGGAAATCGAGATTCGGTACCTTTTAGCAAGAAAGCCCTATTGAGATAAGTCCCCTTTGTGAGATGAAACCTCAAACTTAGTACAAGCTACGGATAGAGCTTGCTAAGCGGGCTCACAAGTTGTATTGGAAATACCGATACAATGTAAATAAATAAAAATAGCGCTCCCATACACTTATAGAAAATTGCGTTAGATCCTACGGACAAATGATCGAACACGAGTGTCCTCACACCACCTGGGACTCAACCCAATAAAACCCTCCCCTTACTTTACCAAGTCGGTTCCCAACCTCAATGTGTAGTAGCATGAGTTTTACTTGAATTAACAGCATCACCAAAGTTTGGTCTTTGTTGGTCCGGACAAGACAACCACATACCCGAGTCTCGTGCACGAAGACACCCTCGCTAACAGCCACTTGTCCAGACCAAAACCTTTTTTCAAAAGAACAAAGTTTAACTCAAGAATCAAATACGAAGATTCGAAATAAAAATAAAGATAAGAAAAGTTCTGTGTTTCCCACAATTGGCGGGTTAATCCCGTCAAACGATTTAACACAAAACTAGACTTGCAAAAGCTAAGCATACCCATATCTGTAATAGATATATCACCACAACATCTAACTTAGGCATATTTATAATGTAATTAGCAAAAGTAACTAACAAGAGTAGGGCATAACTAACTACAACTCACAAACATAACAATATACCAAATTAGCATGCAAGCAATACCATTGCATTCCAAAATACTAACTTAACCAAAACTAGGATCAATATGATGCAAAATAAAGTTTAAATGATGCTTGCCTAGCTGGAAGTCAAGTTGTTCGCTCTCGGTGGCGTAATCGTTTATGTCAGACACTTTGGATTCTAAAGAATAACGACATCGAATAAATACCGAGAAAAACCATAAAATTCAAATTGCTCAAAAATGAATGAAATGTCTACAGTAGATAGGTGACAAGTTTAGATGAATTTAGGTGCAAAAATTATTTCATTTGGAGTTCATGTGTGCAAGTTATAGCCTTTGGAAAGTAAAAATGCAGAAAAATCCTAGACAATCTGTCACTATTCATCCCATTTAATTGTTTTGGTGAAAATTTCATGAACAATTATGGAGATAAGTTTTACAAGGCATGAAATACAATAAAAATTTATGGTAAACAAAAATTGAATCATTCTATTTGGAGTTCAGATGAATTTTCTAAGAATTTTTGAAGTTAATTCCATTTCTAGTGTGAAAATAATGTCTTACCGAATTTGATTCCAAACCTGAAATTTTACAAGATGGTAACATGTTCAAAAATTATACCATGGTTAATTATATTAAAAATGCAAGCTAATAAAATTGGTTTCACTCTATTTGGAGTTAAAATGAATTAGTTATGAATTTTCAAAGTTAAAAGCATTTTCTAGTGTTAAAAAATTTGGTTCTGGATCAGTCTCCAACAACTATATTTTCTGGGGTAGAAACATAGTTCAAATCTATTCCAAATTAAAGTACATTAAGAATGAAAATTAAAAAAATATGTTCCATTCGATTTGGAGTTAATTTGAATTATTTATGAATTATTGAAGTTAAATAATTTTTCAGTGTACAAATAATCGTTTTCCAGATTTCCTAACGATTTTAATACTTTTTGTACCGGAGCTCAATCTAGCCTCAGTCACTGATAGTGGGGTCCATTGAATAGTGTTGCTTTTCGTTTAAACTCTGAATTACAACCAAACTGACAAGTGGGGCCCAATGTCATAGAGACGGTCCATGAACCCAGTTCACGGTCCAATTGCACAGTGCACTGGGCACTTAAGGTGCCAGGCCCACATGTCAGTGGAACATTAACTCTTTTAAGACAGCCATTAATCAGTTAAGCAATCATTAGCATTTAACAACTAGGATTTGCCCTAACCGCGTCACTACAGTATCGGCCGGAGTACGACAAAACCTTGAGTTCATTGTCGGGCTTGCCGCCGGCGACGTGGTCCACGCCGATGTGAACCAAGGACAGGGATGGGTCCCTAATAGCTGTGCGCACCTAATGGTACTGGTGATGACCTCTACGGTGGTGTGTACCAGCGACTAGCTGGAGATGGGCGACGGTGCATTTCAGCCAAACGTGCATGCAACAATAGAGCTTCACATTGTCTAAGTAAGTGGGTGCCAAAGACTCTACGATGCACAAGGATGCTACCTGAGCAAAGAAGGTGGTCGGAGATGGTCGGAGCTGCCTTGTCGACGGTGAGGTCCACAGCGGTGAAGGGGTTCAACGCGAAGAAGAGATCCTGAGCAACCAGAGAGGTAATGAAGGTACAAGGCAACATAAAGGTGCTTAGTAGATGGTTACCACGAGCAATTGGAGAATGGCCTACCAGAACGGACCCGAGAAAGAAGCTAAAGTTCTTCGGCCGAAAATGGAGAAATCCCATATTCTCGGGCTCCTACGGAGGGCAAAATTAACCGCGGGGATTTACTTGTCATGATAAGGCATACATGGTGATGCACATAAGCAAGGATAATACCCACCGGAGATACCAATGGCACGGTGGAGTGGTCGTGGACACATTCTGGACACGTTGAGGACCCAGTGGCGTTCCAAAAGCTACAAGCGAAGCCAGGAGGTCACATTAGCCAAAATGGAGATGGCATGGGATGGTGAAAATGAGGGTCGCCATAGCTTCGAGCTTATCCGAGAGAAGAGTTCAAACGAGCGTCCTTCTCCTCAATGGGCAATGGCCAAGAGAAGTGACGAATTGAGAGGCGCCGGAGGGGGGGGTTGACTCGGACAAATAACAGAGATAGGGGCGGCGTTAAACGTTGAAGCTCCAGGAGTGGTTGCATGGGGCAGCAGCTCACGGCGTCTCGGCGCGTGGAGCTTTGCCCTCTGCTGCGCCAACGGGAGGTTATGGATGACCCTGACGCGCGGGCCCGGCGTCAGTGGCACAAAGCAATGCGGGTCGGTGTGTGGTGCGGCACTAGTGCGATTAGTCGATTCGATCGAATCAAGTGAAGTCGGGTCCGAATTAGTTGAACAGTGAAAGCATTTGACTGGTTTTAAAATCAAAACTTCCACTTTGACCGGTTGAGTAAAAATAGCAAATAAATTTCTAAAATTCTAAAGTTGTTCAGAGAGGTTCCTCAGGTGATCTAGCACACCCATAAATTTTAAAACCTCATCGTTCATGATTTGTTTTCTTATTTTTAACCTATTTAATAGTAGGGGCTTTAAGAACTTGGTTTGAATTTTTACAAGATTGGATTAAATCCCAAAAATTCTAAAAAAAATTATATTTATTCACGATAAATACTAACCTAGCTAGGGAGCGGCTTTCGAGAGGATCTACGTGCGGCGAGAGACTACATGTTCCGAAGTTGTTGGGTATCTGCTTGGGGATCGCTCGGGTTCGTTCGTCAATCCATTGTGCTCGAGCTCGACTGCTCGGTTTCCGGGTTTCTGACTCTCTATGGTCTTGCTCCTCGATCCTTTGCTCTGCTTGTTATATACTAGTACCCGGGCCGCGCCCTTGGGCGCGCGAGAGGCCGCCTCGGCCTGCACGTCGTTGGACGCACCAATCAAGAAACGCTGCTGTGGGGCCCGTGGCGTGGGACGGAGGGAGAAAGACCGACGTGAGGCTTGGCCACGCGACAACTGCTGCACGTGCGCGTGTCTCGCGCGGACGCTCAAGCAAAAGCGAAGGCCGAAGCCGGCAATGGATCGGACAGCCGAGAAGCGATCGAAACGAAATCGGACGGCCGAAACAAATCGGGCGACGTGGCCTATCTGGCTGCTAGCCAAACCTCCCTTCATTTATACCGGAGGATACAGGGTGGTGAAGAACCGAGTCAGGATGGGAAACCAACACGTTTTGACTTTTGAGCTGCCGGTTTCTTGGCAGCCAAGTTCTTTCCACGGTTACCTGATGTAGTAGCAGTATTATTATCGGATAGGTTTGCTTGAAGGATTCCCCACATGGAGTTCCAAATTCCAATGGAGGATTCAGGTTTTACATAGTACTGCTAGCTAGCGTGTTTCGGAAAAAATGAAATAAAAAACAAAGCGTAGACCGTACGTAATGTACAAATATATCACATGCCGCCTACGAAGAACCGGAAGGGAAAATTGCCTGAAGTACCTCAATTCTAAGACCAGGGAGGAACAGAGTATTGCCTTTTAATCTGACAAACAAGGGTGACGAGATTAAGGAGGGTATTTGGATAAGGAGGATTTCTTTGGGAATATGTGGGATTTAGTCCTAAGGATGCGAAGAGTTCCAAAGTTCCCCGGGATGGGTCGGAATTTTGTTGACCACGATTGAAATTTAGCCGTTTCAAGGTTAGTTTATGTTGTTGATTGACAAGATCACATTGCTTTCATTAAATTAATTAAAATTGAAATCATAACTTGTGCATTACAGATTTTTCAAAAGAAGGAAGGACGATCCGATAGTCCAACTAGGGATATTACCACCAGGCGATCTCCCAAAGGCCATTGCTCGGATGCGGAATTGTTTGTACCAAAATCCCCATATCCCTAGAAAAGCTGGCAGTCTGCAGCAACGCTGCAGTACAATCTTAAATCTAGTTTCGCTTGAACAACAATCTTTATATTATTTTTTTCACACATACGATTGACCGCCTCTCCAGTCTCCGGGCCAATGTTTCAACCACATCATCATATGCACTAGTTTCAAGTCTAGGACTTCCAATTCCAAGCGTAAGTTGGTATTACTGTTACAGTGATCAACGTACAACAGCTTCAAAAGTGGCTATCTACTTTCACAGTCCATAACAAAAGAACAAAAAAACTCAACACTAACCGCTCATAACAAGGAAAGCACGTTGCTCCAGTTGAACTTTACAACAAAGAGCTCACTCGTATTTTCTGCTTGCCGAATATAGCAAGAACGACAAATCTTTCCAATTTGCTTCCATGCGTTCCATCGCTATATTTATGTGATACATCTAAAATTACCTCCTATTCTCCAGAAGAGGTTCGACAAGGTTCACCTGATGTTTTGATGTGTTTGAATCACCTTCTGTAGGTTTCTTCAAAATTCCAGTAGGTTGTCCTTGCCGACTATGCGCTCCCTGAAGGGACAGCGAAATTAACATCTTTAGGATTTCCATCAGAAATTTACAGAAACTCAAACTGCTAATAGACCGTAGGAACAACATATTATGAAAATGAGACTACAGGTTATAGAATTTTTAATACAGATAGGACTAAATGCAGTATCTTTAGCAAAGAATGCGGTATATGTGCAACTCCGAGTTAGGGTGAGACTTTGTTCTAGACAATTTTGGGCAAGTCCATATTTGTAACATGTTTATATTTACTATTATTAATGGCACATCTCATACTTATCACATTACAAAACTTATGAAATCACTCTTATAAAAATATTATGTGTAACCAGGAAAAAATGCCAAAAAATAATAATATGGGTAAGAAATGAAAGAACATTAACATTGTCGACAAATATTTTTATCACATGTACTTTTGCAAGATGCAAAATTGCACAGGGGTTGGTTTTCAAAGACTCCTCACAGCTCATAAGCTAGCTAGAAGACTAGAACTCAAGTTAAAATTAAAACCACCTAATTCAAAGTAAAATGTTGAGCTTGTTGATAAAAAAATTAAAATTGAAGGAGAATTTTTCCCACTAAATCTTGTGCTCAGTTTCCTACTGGACAAACAAACACCAGGTTAAGCCAACTTCAAGCACAAGTCCTGAACTTTTAACAGAAAAGGAGGGGAAGTAAATGTTTAGAAAATTAGCTAGGTACCATCGCAAAGATGTATAAATTGTAAAATACCATTGCATGTGAGACTGACAAGTGGCCCCCGGGACCACATGTCAGGGACACATCGATGATATTTTCCAATTCGAATGATCTTTGTGATGGATGGTACAGAGCAATTCGTACCTAAATGTTTTGCAAGAAAAAATGTATACAATACTCCAATATGTGCTTGAGGTGATTGTACTGTTCTGAAGCCAAGGACTTTAGCTCAATCGAGATAACAAGATTTATATCCATACCTACCCTCTCTGTCCACAAAAACTCCGATTTCTCAACGAGTGATGACAAATTTGTGCAGTTGTGCTAGAATATTGTTCATGCCAGATATATTCATGTAATTTTTGTTATTCAGCCTGCATGGTGAGTCTATATAACTGTAGCAAAAAATGGCACTTACAGCAGCCTTTGGACCCGCTAATCTCCTAGATGATGGAGCCCTTGCAACTAACGATGCGGCGGCGGCAGCCACTCGAATCCTGTAAGGGAGAAAATCGTTTGCATATTGCATACAATATACTTAGCAAAAGTTGAAGAATGCCAGGAGCAGGTAGTTCCTGTAAGGATGAGACATACCTTTTATGAACATCAACATATTCATCAGTCTCATCCACTATCTCCTCCTGTAAAATCAGAAAACTCAAAATGGTGAGAAAATCAGAAGATGTTTGAATCAAAATTATGAACTGAATAACTACACCACCTCCAGGTGGAAATTCTGGGCGGACCCAGAAATGAAGCAAGGGGGTGCTAACTCAAACTCTTCAATTGGCTTCCGAAGCACATTAGGGTAATTTTCAAATACCAAATCTAGGACTTTTTGAACCACCGTCGAATAATCTATCACCTTAGGGTAATTTTCAAATACCAAATCTAGGACTTTTTGAAGAAACAAATGAAACAAACACATCCACAAATTTGATACGATTTAATTCTATAAAACAGACCAGGCAATCTGAGTATATAATAGGTGGTTAGATGGTCCTTTAGTAGTTCTGCTTAGGGCAAATGTCCAAAGGAGCTGCAGAGTATATGCATACCAAAATTGTTTTCTAGAAAGACTAATTATATAACAGACATGCCTCCTAGAAGGCTAGAACACCTCACGATTTACAGAACTGTCACATGATACTATATCTCCATGCTTCCACTACAACACATATGGCTGAAAATGCAAGGTTATGCTTGAGGAATTATGAACTGTTAAGGTACACATTTCCAGTATACTTTTTCTGCCCATAAACCACATACCCAATTGTTTACCACACACTAGGAAAATGGCAACGCTGCCTTCCAAAGGAGGACAATTTAGCCTGGTTACAGCTTACCTGCAAGAGTTCTTCAAATACATCTTCGAGTGTGATGATACCAATGACCTCACCATCATCTATATCCTCTAATGACCGAGCCACTGCATTTGATGGTGTATCATTCTGCTGCGTAGAGTGGGGTTTGTTTCCCTTAACCTGCCTGTTCTGTGGTCTTTCAATATCAACAACCACACTCTCTGCCCTTTGTTCAGCATTGGATAGTAAGGGAGCAGTCAGCTGTGGTGCCCCAGCTGCTTCCCTGTTTGCCTCAGTTTTGTCATGGGGTGGGGCGTTCTTGGGCTTAGCCTTCACAACAGCAGCCATATGACTACTTCCTTTCTGAAACTCATTCAGTATATCATACAAAGGCATGTCTGCAGGAACCCTGGAAAAGGTATATATTGACCAATTATTTGTTAGATAGCGAGCAGATTAGTTTACCAGTATTAATACAGCACAGGAGATACTTCAACTGTTGGAACAATTCTATCGCACATTGAAACAGAAATATTCTGGAGTAAGTATGTAATACAATAGATTTAGGGCACAACCTTGGAATCCTTCTAATGGAAACAGCACTAACTGGTGTCTCTGTTTCAGCACGCACTGTCAGAAGACTTTTCACCTAATTAAGTTCAAAATGATTATAAGTGAAATACGTAAATAGCAAATCACTAAGTAATATTCCATGGCATCATTGGCACCTACCAACAGGAGCCCAATAATATTTCTAGGGTTTCCTGAGTACACAGGCACGCGGCTGTGGCCCCGAGCAAGAATTTTACCAATTGCTTCCCTGTAAATATACGAGTAAATAAAATTGACAAAGCACTGTGCCTTGAAAGAATTTCTACAAATAAAATATGTATAAGTATGTAAAAAAACCATAGTGCTCTGGAAATATATACTGTTTGCAAATCTTTATTAATCATCATGTAGGTCAAACAACAAAAGATGCATCATCTAAGTCTAGCTCCAAAAATAGAGAAAGCAGAAAGAAACTTCTATCAGGTGCTATTGAATAGGCTTGCAACTTGCAACAATAGAAGGGACAAGTACAAAAGGGCACTGGGCACAACCAGATAACATCAACTGCTCACTGCAACCTTTCAGCTGAAGGAACTGAACACTTAGCAAACCTGAATGTAATACTAGTAGACTGACGCGCCAAGGGCGCGCGAGAATACCGGCGCGCATGCAAACACGCGTTGCCGCGTGGCAAGCAAGAAACCGCACACGCGCCAAGGTGGACAAGCGTGGCTGCTGCATGTGCGTGTGTCTCGCGCGGACGCGCAAGCAAAAGGGAAGGCCCGTGCGTGGGGCCCGCGCGTGGAGAGGCTCACGCGAATGCGCAAGAAAACGCGAACGCCGAGCGCAGAGGTAGATCGAACGGCGTAGAAGCAAACCAAACGTGATCGGACGGCCAAAAGAAATTGGGTGACGTGGCGTGCAGATTGGAGCCTCAATTTTCGCTTCAATTATACCGTGGATGTTTCAACTTTGTTCATTGCAGTTGATGGGCACAAACACAAATCCACAAAAGGACAACAACAACAACAAAAGGACAACAAATCCACAAAATAACAACAACAAAAAAAAAGCACAATGAATTAAGGAAAGCAAAGAATGAAAGAAAAGAATAACAAGGTGCCACAAAATAAGCATAGGATCAATAATAAGTAAAAAGGAACATGAGCAAGAGTTATGTGTACTAAGTGGAATTGTATATTTACCAATCCAACTTGGAGTCCACATCTAATGAGAAAGTTGATTCAATAGGTGTCATAGCTTCTTCGGCAGTCTGCACACGCAAATGATAATGAGATTTCTGTTGAATTCAACTAAAAACAGTTCAGGCTTTCTGATTCTCAGTTGAATCAAGCAAACTATTTCTCAGTGAGCACTATGCTGTGAAATCGGAATCATTATCTCACTTTGCTTCCTAAAGACTAAAGAGTCTGCACATAAATGAAACTCAGGCACCTAGTGCTGAATTCAACACAAAAGAACCTACATAGGTGTTGATTGCATAAGACTTGCAACATAGATTAAACTATTTATGAATGAGCAACATGATGTGAAGCTGGAACCCATATATACCTTCAAAAATTAGGAAGAGAGCTATGAAATGGATCAAAGTCACGTACAGGCAAGATCACTGGAGATACTAGCTCAGTATTAAATGTTAACAGCTAAAAGACAAAAGAGAATCATAGCTCAGTTTGTTTTTAATCTCCCACAAAAGCAAAAGGAGGCAGTCACATTAAGAAAATAACAAGTCAAGCAACATCTAACTTTATACCAGGTTCATTTGAACTTTTGATTGCCAATGGTGCCTTCAGATTATGTTTATGCATTATAAACAAATTATAACTCAAAATATGAACATGATGTACACCTTTTCAGTCAAGTCCAAGGCTCCACTTATGATTGTAGTCTCATCATGGGTAAGCTCTCCACCCTTACCAGCCTGCCATGGCAGAAGCATTTAGTTGTGAGACAACCTTAGTAGAAGATGTAAACTTCTTAAGAGGTTACATATTAAGATCATGTCACCTCTTTGCCATGGATAGAAACAAGAGCTTTCAATTGAGCTCGCCTAAAAAGTGCAGATTCATTATGCCCAAGAGCACAGTCTAGGAGCTGGGACAACATCAAATTTCAACCACTTCAGTAACCAATCCATAAATCAGATCGAGTAAAAATTCAGAAAACTTTGAACAAAAGAAAATTTACATATTATTCTAAAGTATGCAATCAAGTCAGTTTTTACTAAAAACTATGAGCACACTATAAAATCAGCAAAAAAAAATCAAGTTCCAAGGGTAACTAATCGTGCATGGCTCTTAGTAATAGAAACCTTGACCAGCTACAGCAAAGGGCATTGATTAGCCTATTCTAAGCTGATGTTTAGTGTAAAGGCACAAATTATCAACTACATGTACTAAGGGACAGTTTGTGAAGGCCTATCACCTGCTAGAATCTTCACAAGATGGGCTAATCAGCTCAAAAAATGGCAGCCAAACAAAACCTCCATGGCATAAAAGTGAGATCCAATGTGGTAAGGTTAGAGCTTACAAGGAGAGTTACTTCACTGATCATCTAAACATTAAATATGCACAGACAGACACAGAAGTAGAGTGTTGACTATTCCATAAAAAATTATGTCACTCGTCAAGACCCAATATCACTGAATTAGTGGCCAAGCATTAAGAGAGGCCAAGAATACACATGGACATCAGAATAAGTCATTTTTCCACCTTGAAACAAATCTGGAAATTTTTAAATACTCTTTAAAACCACCAATAAAAGTCCTAATTAGTATAGAACTATAACTACCTAGCACTTTCTTATTTTCAATGCTTTTTTTGTAGCCAAGCCCATGAAGACATGTCAACCAAATGTTCCATTTGTAGTAACTGTTTTTTTTTTCTCTCTGGCATATAGCAGCACTACTTCCAACATATAACAGGGAATAACTAATCAAAATTACATGTCCTTTTGTAGGACTATTAAAAATTTTGTTGGCTCAGCATATAGAAACTGACAAGATTGAAAAATTGCTGAAATAGAAGGTGACGTAATGATGGATATTTAAACTAACTCTAGCTATTAGGGATAAATAGGTTTCCAAACAAGAAACAACTCATTTACAAGTTACCAGAATCTCCTAACTAGAATAGCTTAAACCAAAATATTACTTTGTAACCAAGTCAACTATGGCACCAAACCGAACAAAGAAATGACTCAGAAGCACAAGCCTTGTAACAATCTAATTCATGGGAATTCAAAATATATGCTACTAGAGAAGCTCCAAAGAATTTTAGTATAGTAGGAACTCTTGAATTGAGTCATGTAATTTTGCTAATTTACCTTCCCAATAGGGTAAGAAATAGGATAGCAAATGACCATGAGGATGCGAACAAGCCATACAAAGTTAGCACCCACCGCCAACCCATATCTAGTACAGATTGCTTGTGGTATCACCTGGTGTTGAAAAAGGAATAATCAATTAGACCATATGTCAATCAACCTGTAAACTCAAGAAATAATAATATTTGGATATAAGATGCAGCACCTCTCCAAAAGAAAGAACAAATGTCACTGACAAGATAACAGCAACAACAGGATGAAAAATCTTGTCAAGGAATATAGGAAGAGCCTGCAAAGAAGTAAATGGAAGAGTCACTGGTTAAAACAAAACAGCATGCAAAAGATATGAGAGAAGAATACATGCTCTATTTAATTCAGAAATAAATCGGATGCAGGATAGTGTCAAAAAATAATACACATGCATGTCAACTAAACTAGTAGAAATAATTATGCAACAAGTGGGGAGAAGTTTGCAAATATTGATGTAGAAGATCCTTCGTGTGTAACTGAAAATAATACACCTACAGCCTACAGGACATGTAAGGATGCTAGAATATATATATTATGAGAGGAAACATTCACGTTCATTGAGCACTACAGTTATGTTCTGTTTTCTGGGTGTTTTAGCTCATACCATGCTTCAAATTTGTGAAATCAATCCTCTGTCACGTATAAGATTGGCATTGCATCTTACCCTGCTTGACATGATTAAGCCATTCAAATGTTGATCATGTGCCATAGGTCCCAAAGCTATTCAAGGTGCTTCCAAGTGCACTCCATATAGCAATTTAATGAGCAGCAGATTGAACACATGCTTGGTGAACTCAAATAAGTTAATTACTATAGCATAATAACAAGCCTAATAGAACTCTAAAAAACTAAAGGGGCCAGAATGAACCTTTTGCTTTAAAAATTGAAATGACGGGGGTGTAATATTATTAACTTTAATATAGCAACATAGCGGGCCCTTTTGGCACATGCTCTAATAGATCACTGCGCATTACAATGACAAATAGACTTGCAGCATGTCAATTATAAAAAACACAGGAAAAATGCAATCAATATCAACTTCATGAGTAAATTTACAGTGGACGCGATAAGCATCATACACTGATAGTCAATCTCATCTAAACTTCATCCAGGCAATAATATAGAAATAAATACACTTTGTTCTTCTAAATTAAATGCGCAAATTAAAGTACAATTCAAGTAAAATGGCATGTGGATTCCCACATGTAAGATGATCATAAACTGGAAATCATGCTACGATATGGTTTAATACAGACAAGGCTAAACCAATAGAGGCAACTTGAGCGTACCTGTTTGCTCTCTGAACACTTTATGAGTTTTTTTAAAAAAGTGCCACGCTGAATAATTTTTACACTATTAATACCTGAATAATTAGAAACTTGAAAGATAACCGACACTTAATATCCTATGTGTTTGCACATGTACAGTGCAAAATAGTGCAATAAATGGTAAAAATGCAACCAAAATTCTCTACCTCCATGGAAGCAGCATTGCACAACAGTAGGGTGACAAGAAGCTGGTGCTGCTTTTGAACAACTGGAAGGATGGCAGCTGCAGCAAACAAAACACATAAGCAACCAAACACGAGCAACAACGGAACCATCAATCAAATATTAAATTACTGGATTTGAAAAGAAGAAAAGCGATAGAAGCATCAGTCAAACATTAAAAAAGAGGTGCTGAAAGAAGCTACATTTAGCCAGTAACACTTGACAAGCAGCATCATTGCTACCGTTTCAGGTGGACATTCCGGACATTCCTAAGTCCTAACATATGCATTACATGAACAGATGAAGATTTGAGATGTCCATATATTTCATTTCAGGCTAGCAAATTAGCAGGACAAACAGAAACACCATAAGTTACAGAAAGTTACGTGATGATATGCCACAGCTGCACGCCCCCACAAACAAACATGGCAGATCCAGGATGCACCAGCGCGGGCATCTTTATGCTTATCCATTGCATAATACTTCCAATTCCCACTCGCCTAAGGCATCATTTCATATCTTCCCAGAAAGAGGTGAATCTTAAATAAAGCCAAATCCCACCCACACCGCCTTTTCTTATTTCCTGATTTCCTTACTGCCTTTTTGTTTGTTCTACATTCCTTAACAACACTTTTAGTAATATGTCAGCAGTAGTAACGTATCCTTACTGCCATTAACGAAACACACAAAATAAACACCACTCGCACAACAACTAGATGATTTAGCACATGAACAGCTATGATCGGAGCCAGAAAATCCTTCAATTCATAACAAAACATCTGCAGTAACTCCAATCCAGTGACGGAGCTTAATGTAGACTAACATGGGCAGTGGCCCCCCCAGCTCGTTTGAATTTTTTTTGAACACCATGTATCCATAATTAATATATATATCTATACGTATTTACGTATACTCTCGATGATGGCTATGCTCACCTGTGTTCGTGTATAAATATATATCTATACGCATGCACGTATACTCTCGATGAATCTGTATACGTAATTCACATGATGGTTACGCTATATATTAGATTGTAGGCACTGGCTGAGTTTAATTAGTGCAATTTAGATTGGGCGAGGGCCCTTATTGCACTTTGCTAATCTCTAAAAAAATTATGCTGTTAATATGCGCTCTCTATCGTATTCAATTTGCAATTCTCTCGAGACTAGCCCCCCTCTAATTTGTTTGAAGCTCCGTCACTGCTCCAATCTTCAAAATAGCAGAAAATAATAACGATTTGGTATTGATACTCCGGATCCCCAATGTAACATAGCACGACACCTGTGATCCCAACACGACACCTCATAAAAAAAATCACTCCTAAAACCGCAACCAGATCAAGCACGAGTGATCCCAATACGAAACGTCGTAGAAAAAACTCCTAACGCCGCTACCAGGTCGGGCACAACGAGGGGGAAGAGCGGGAAAGGTTAGGGTTTCGGATCGGACCAGCTTGAGCCTTCTCGGCGTCGGTGCCGCTGCGCTGGAGGATCTCCAGCTCGACGAGGCCGAGCGACATGAGCCCGAGGGTGAGCCCCGACATGATCCCGGCGAAGAGCACCAGGAAGCAGGAGATGCCCGCGTACACCCACCACCACACCGACGCGAACGGCGTGTCCTCCCCCTGCACGATCAGCGCCGCCATGCCCACCCCCACCGCCGCCGCGGCGCTCGACGCCGGCCTCGCCGTCGCCGCCGCCACACGCACCGCAGCCGCCAGGCTCGCTGCCCGCGCCCTACCCGTCGCCGCCGCCGCCGCCATCGCACGCCCGCTCGCGCTCGCGCTTGCGCCGATGTGTCAGAACCACAGCCCCACGGCCGAACGCGCTGGCACGCTGGCACCATATAAAGGATGTGTGGGGACGAGGGGTGGCGGTCGATCGGACGGCTGATGAGGGGATACGTGGAGGAAGCGGTGGGCCACCTGGCCCGCCCTCGGATCCCGCTGTGCCGGACAGCACGTCTTTGGCGTTTGGACCGTGGACTGGAGAATTTGATAGGTGGTTGCGCACTTGTGCTTTGAGTTAGTACTACTACTGCTACGATTTTTTTTAATTTTTTTTTTGCATATTTAAAAAGGAATTACAGAAATAAATAGTGAAAAAGAAAATTACAAAACTAAACCTCTATCGTCAATTGAATTGACGAGCGATAGGGACCACGTCGCAATTTCAATTGGCAACAGGGATCATGTTGCCAACAGAAAAGGAAGTTATGCCTTTGTCACTAATTGAAATAGCGATAAGACCTTTGTCGTCAATTGAAATGGAGACAAGACCAAGAACTTCTCTAGTGGCATGTGCCCCTTTCGAACAAGAGCAATTCAGGGATTCAATCCATGTCACCAATTCAATTGGTGATAGGGAGTTATCTCCGATTCAATTAGCGACAAGGAGCTGAATTGGCGATAGGCCTTGTTTCATGGGCAACATGATTCCAGTCGCTAACTGAAATGACGACAGGTTTGAATTGGCGACAGAGGTCTAGTTTTATAATTTTTATTTTTCAACTATTTATTTCCATAATTCTTTTAAAAAAATCATACTACTACATTGTGCATTTGAGCTTTTATTAGACATAGAAAAGGAGGGCTTTATGATGCCTAAGTGTGATTTGATTGTGATTGCATTGATGAGATAATTGAGATGGCTGTATATTCCATAATGGAAAAACATTACTCGAAAACATCAGAGGTTTCTGATTTCTGAAGGATATGCATCTATTTGGCTTGTCAATAATTTATCAGCCGGGAAAGTGATCAAACTTTGTCGTATTAGTGTCATATTGACGACGATGGTTTGCCAAACCGTTTGTTCAATTTTTCTCTGATCCTTTTGGACAATTCCTTTTGTTGGCATTTTTGTTGAATATAACCATGTTGGTAGAATACGGGATCGTGTTAAAATTCTTCTAATCGCCTGGAGTGATAATGACTTGAGGTACTATCTACTTTCTTCGCTTGGCCGGAGCGCGCCCGCGAGTAGACAAGTCCTGGGTAAAAACGCTCTTACACTTAACGACAAACCAGGCCAATTCGAGCCCGGCACCACGCAGCCCAATCATGCCTTCGTACCACCAGCCCAGCACAACTACCTACTACAGTATGGCCACCGGCTTTCCCCGTACTGCAGAACAGTTCGCCTTCTTCTCGAGTGCATTTGTTGCTTGTCCAGTTGTCCGCAGCGCTGCATCTGCTGCATGACTGCATGGTCCCTGTCAAAAACTTCGAAGTGAAATCGCTGCCGACGGAGAAATTTTTGCATATCTGGTCCGTAGCTCATTTTAATTTTAAAATTAGTTTTCGTTTATCGTATTTTTCAAAACTGGCATGTGTACAGTATAGATACCGCGTATACTGTGCACGACAGCCACCTACCCCTGGCCCCGGGCGCGGCAAGCCGGCTGCCCCGGCCCTGGGCGTGGTACCTGCTCCGCCTCGGCTCGCGCACCCACTTCTCCACCGAAAGAAGATTTGACTGCATGCGTTTTTCTTTTTTTTTTTGTCTATTTAAATCACATCGAAGTCACATCACTTCACATTACGTCATTCGCTGTATGTTTTTCGCTGCTTATATAAACGACCGCGCACGTTGAATCGTCATAAGCCGCAGCGCGTTCTGACGTTCTGCTTAGATTAGGGAATGACGTAATTAAATTTTTCCTTATTGTAGTTTTTTGCGTTAAGTACGTATTTAGATTTCGCTAACTATTAGTTATTCTCTATTTGCAGCAATAGCACATATTCTACCACCCCTACTTGAGGAGGCATGGGACGCCCAGCATCGCTGTCATGCTTGGATCAGTGGCAATGGACCGCCAACTCTGATGACACGGGGACCGAGGAAGACCTGGCCGTTGGACGAGCGGTACGTTTCGAGGCTTCGTCAATCTGGACTGATTGCGTTCGCTCATATGCTGAACATGGGGTAGAACCTCCTGATTGATGCATGCCTTCTTTCCGCCCTGGTTGATCGTTGGCGGCCGGAGACCCACACGTCCCACTTCCGGTGGGGGGAGATGATCGTGACACTGCAAGACGTCAGCTTCATTACCGGGCTACCGTTGCGAGGTCATGCAGTTGTTCCGCCCTGGTTCAATCATCGCTTCGAGTATCCTATCCCCGAGAGGTCTAAGGGCGTTCCGCACGCCTGGCTGCGACTATTCATGCATTGCCCAAATGACGCAACGGAGGAGGTGATTCGATGCCACCTAATTGCATATTTGTTGTTTATTTTCGGGTGGGTCATGTTCCGTAGCACGCAGGGGGACAGCGTGTACTCGAGTTATATTCACCTTGCGGAGTCCATCGTGGACGCCGACGATGAGGACGTCCCGATGCGGTTGGGGTCCACCAGACTGCGCGCTTACGTCATCGTGGCCTATGCGACGCGCAGCGGCGTCGCATGGGAACAGAGCCCGTCTTTGTCGGGTTGCCACACGCTATTACGATTGTGGTCGTGGAGCACTTCCAGCGGTCGGACGATCGTGC
Organism: Ampelocalamus luodianensis; assembly: GCA_036346255.1. Taxonomy (NCBI): domain Eukaryota; kingdom Viridiplantae; phylum Streptophyta; class Magnoliopsida; order Poales; family Poaceae; genus Ampelocalamus; species Ampelocalamus luodianensis. Next base: position 28,753,623 of record CM070625.1, read on the forward strand.
CCGCCTCCCATCCACCCTACCGCGCACAACATTTCTATGGTTGGGCGGACGAAGAGGATCCCGTGGAAGGCCCAACCATGGGATCACGATGGACTGTGGGCGCACTGGGTTGGGCTAGGGATAGAGCGTGTCTCATATACCCCAAGTTCCACAACGAATTCGAGGTCCTGCACGAAGACGACGTAATATGAGCTCCTTGGACGGATGTCTTCGTGCAAGGCACGACGCCTGACGGGTTGAGCTTGCTATGCCACCAGGATGCGGCGTACTGGAGGACAACTTGTCATCTGGTCTTCTCCCACATGGTTGAGGCCTACAACTCACAACGGGTGATGATGCAGTTCGAGCTGCACTAGGAGATCCCCCTGCTCTAGGGCGACCGCTTGCGAGGCGTAGTCATTTGTAAGTACATTGCATTGCTTAATAATATTGTAGGTCATTTAGTCATATGTTATGTCGATACCATAATTTGTTGTGTTTGTTCCACCTACAGGCAGACGAAGAAGGGCCGCAAGAGCGATGACTGGCTTCAGACGCAGCAGCCATGGATAGATGCATGGCAAACGACCATTGATTCCATTTTGCAAAAGGCACGACCTTACGATGAAGGGACTTACGACACGTACTTGGAGTGGTACGTACGGCACACGCGAACGAGATTGATAGGCGCCCGCACCGACATGCAGATCCTAGCCACACCGAACGCTTGGTCTTGGGGTCGACCGCACCGTCGCAAAGACGCCGTGATTTATTCCGTGACGTTCGGCCGCGTAGTAGATTAACCACCCTCCGCAATAGGGTTAAGTAACCAAATTTTGTTTATTCAGTAACCATGCAGGTGGACCGTTTGCAGAGCGTTGTGGAGCGCGGCCACCGGGAACTCGAGCGGGGCACAAACAACACAGCTGAACGCCTTTTTTCGATGATGAAGACACTTGTTGAAGATGTTAAGCAGGTCGTTCGTAACATGAGTTGTAGAAGGCCCACCGATGTCGACTTGAGGCATCGGAGGGACCCTCACCCCCTCCATCTTCCCGTCCGAGCGAGTCGACCCAGCGGCGCAGCAACAGTGGGCGGTGGATCGTCTGCGCAGTTGCCACGCAGGGACTCTACGCTGATGCGGTCATCGTCGTGGAGGGACCCTACGCTGACGCCGTCGTTGTCGCAGATGGACCCTACGTTGATCCCGTCCTCGTCGCGGAGGGACCCTACGCTGATGTCGTCGTCGTCACCGCGGCGGGAAGATGACATTCCAGAGAGCACGGATGTGCAACCCGAAACCACCGAGGTTATCCCAGATTCTCCCTCCCAACCCCTTAAGTGTGTGACCCTATAGGTTCACGTATGTTTAGACATGACGCAAGTACACATACTTGGTCAATAGTTGGTAGCGGCCTCTAGCAAGACGTGCCAACTCCTAAACGCACGTAAAGATCATATCGGACGAACCATCACAACGTTATGTACATGCCAATCCCTTTGCCTCACGATATTCGGTCGAGCTCCAAGTCGACCACTCTTTCGATCCGTGATCCGAATCCTTACTAGGTTAACTCTTAACCTTAAGTAGCATGGCCATGCATTTACGGATCCGATCACTCGAGGCCCAGATATCTCTCTCGGTAGAAAGGGCAAATCCATCTCGATTGATCATGCCTCGTAGCATGCTTCATGACAAACCCAAGCTACCTTTATAACTACCCGATTCACGAGTAGCGTTTGATAGCCCCTAAGTAGGTCGATTCACATCTCAAGTACATGCGACAATCTCGTGTCTAAGGACAAGGCGTACACATTGTGTAGAGAGAACCATAAGTACAAAAGCTCGTCTCATGTTGGGTCGGTCCAACCCCATGTTCTAAACATGTGTCCACATTATTGGTTTGACATCTCCATGTCTATGACCTGTGAAACATGGTCATCAACCGATACATGTGCTAATCCATCATTCACGTGTGTCCTCACATGAACTCCGACTAGGGACAACTTTAGAATAACCATACAAGTAAAGAGTTTCACAAACAAGTCACATACTTGTTAATCGACACAAAGGCAATATTCAAGGAACATTTATTAAATCATGGATACAACGAAATATCATCATCAAAATGATTGCCTCTAGGGCATATCTCCAACACCCTACACTATCGGCCAATTTCCAATGGGCGATACGGCGCCATGGTATGAGTCCGTGTGAGGACCCCAATTTATTTGGCTTGTAATGCTTAACCAACCACCTGGTCCTAGCATCACAAATCAAATAAACTGATCCTCGAGATACGTATACTTCCTGAGCGAGTATACACATCTCGGTACAAAATTAGACATCAACTCCATTCCAAACATAGAGTCCAAACACTACACTACCAAACGGAAGATAAACAAATAGTAGAGTTATTACGGACAAAGGCCGACAGCCACAAGATACACAAATAAACAAGAACGACAATGAAGCAAAAGTGCCATAAGATGGCAATAAACAAAGCCAATCGCGTGCCTCCAACCCACAAGGCATCCGGACCGACCGCCAAGTCTAGTCGTCCACGAAACGGCAACACGACTCACGAAGTGAGGCCCTTGGGGCTCACCTTCTTCCTCTGCAACAAAAACATTAAGCAAAGCACCCGAGTACAAAGATTGTCTTTGTACCCGCAAGATCGACGTGTGAACTAGCGGACTGCTCATATGCTACATGCGAGCTTGTTTGGTGGAGACCATATGTTTCGTTTGCATAAAGCCAATTTTCATTTGCAATAAGGTAATGCAGTTTGAAGGCAAATTTGCAATTCATTTTTAATGTTGAAATAACAAGAAAGATAATAATAACAAAGAGAAAGATAAACAACCTAGAAGTGATCACCCCAATAGTCACTCCAACAATAGCACGAATCCCATTCGTACCACCCATCAAGTTTTAATTTAAATGTTGTAGTCTAACTCTTGATAAGCTTACCCAAGCGTGTCCATCACCTAGGGCGAGGCTATTCGAATAGTTTTTAACCTGCAGGGGTGTACCACTGCACCCACACTTGCATCGCTGCTTTAAGCCAAAGCACACTACCAAGGTATGCCGACACAAACTAAGTCCTACGAGACTTTTTCCAATATTGTGTATTAACTACGAGCCGCTCGTATGGATAGAAATCCATACGCTTACATGGTAAAGCCGAAAAGACAACTACCCACTCGATAAAGCTTTTGGACAACTACCATGCTCCCACCTCCATCCTCCTGCGACCCCTGCGACCGAGCCAATACACGCCAAAGTACTAGGTCAAGAGAGGTCCCATACCCTCTAGTGTGGTTAGCACGCCGAAATGCTGGATAACGTGTACTCACAAGATGTTCGGTCCTTAATTGACCGGCACCTTTCGATCACACCCAATGATCACACCAATCTTACCATTGTGCGCGTCTAAATCATTTTCGTTTCCGTTTTAGTTTTGCAATTAACATAGCACGAAATGGAATATAAGAACAAGAATAATTTTATGTGATCAAGATCATCGACTAAGTCGATGATCGCCAAAGCTACTGGTAGCTAAGCATGGCTAAGCAATGAACTCGTAATCTACTAAGTGACGAGAGTTCATCCAAATAACTCTAATCACAAAGAAATAACCTAGGCTCAGTAGTAGAGGACAAATTTTTACCTACAGATTATGCATCTAGAGGTTTAACTACCCAATTAACACAAAATAAGCAATGCATACATACAGTTGAAACAAAATATTAGACTTTAAAATACTGGGATAAAATGATCAAATCGCTTGCACGTTCACGTTGCTCGTAATGCTCAACTCTTTGCAGAGGATCGCTCTGGGTTACCGCGAAATGTCGAAGCCTAACGATTGAACAAACAACAAATAATAAGAACGAATAACACCGACAAAACTCAAACAACAAAACATACCAAAACTCACACGAGACCTAATCAAAGGTCTAACACATTTTTAGAAACAGAGAAATAATTATTTGAAGTGGTGATGAATTTTCTAGCAATTTTCTAAGCTAAAATACACATTAAAGCACTAGTTAAATACTTAACAAATTTTCATGAACAGAATTATATCTATAGCCTATCCTGATAATTAGTATACTAAAAATGAAATTTTCTGAATTGGTTTCACTGGATTTGGACAATTATTGAAAGAGATATACATTTTCTAATTTAGAAGATACATAAAACATCCTTTAACTAATTAATGATCTTTACTACAGATACAAGGTTGAAACTAATTTTAGTAAATACCACATTTAAAATGAAAATTAACAACCTTTGGATTCATGCGATTTAGATAAAAATTGAATTAGTTATGAATTTTCTAAGCTTAATTGAATTAACAGAGCAAAAAAATACATTACGAAATACTAAAGCATTAAAACCTTTTCCTACCGACAATCACTAACCACACACAGCGACAAAGCGGGCCGCGCGAAACGGCGACTGTGTCAAACTTGACCAAAGAATAGCTAACGCGGCGTCGGCGTATTCTAAGAATACGTCTTTGACTTATCAAAGCATACTTCTAACATATACTCACGAGAAACACGTTTCCCCAGAGAAAACGTAGCATCCAAGCCGCACAACCCCAATCGACAAAGATGGACCCACATGGCGATGACTAAGAGAATAACATAATCGTTGGATTAAAGGATTTCTAAACGCGACACGAAAGGGCCCACAAGTCGACGACATAACTAAACAAAGTTTAGCGATAACTAAACTCCGTGGCTCACCGCACGCGACGGGGCGGCGCGCGCGGCGTGCGGTGATCTAGCTAACGAGGGTTTCGGCGAGAGAGTGGTACCTTCGGGTTCACCGCGTCCTGCGAACTTGATGACGGTGACCCGGACCTCAAAGATGCCGCGGAGCGAGCGAGCGAGCGGAGAAGAAGATGCGGCCTCGCGAGAAGACGTTACGAGCCGAAGCTACGGGAAGGTGCGCACCGGCCGCCTTGACTCGGGAAGGTTTCGCCCACGATCAAGGCGGCGATGGAGCACGGAAGTGGCGGAAACGCCACGCGGCAAATCACCGTACTTGGAGAAGAAGGGCGCACACCCTCCATGATGCATCAAAGACGAAACGAACCCACCGAGAGCATCGGTGGAGCATGCGATCAAGTGGAACCAAACGCGAGGCTTGAGACTTACCGCGCTAGCAAGCTTGCGGGCCGAGGTCGCCAAGCGAAGACGATGAAGTTGCTCGAGCGATCCACGGATGCCGATGATCCGGATGGGCAAAATGGAGGCGGCAGTAGAGTGGATCACGATGGTGCGGACGCCGGCTCAAAGCGGCTCCGATTAGGCGGTATTACGCTCGGGTTCTTCTCGTGAGGAGGAAATTTGGGCGGAGAAGGCACGAGAATGGACGCGAAGGATAGTGGATGGACTCGGTGGGTAAATGAGACCCGGCGATGCTTCTCGGTGACACGAGGACAAAAAGGTGGCGGCGGCGAGTGCGTGGCGAGCATGCGCTCGGCCGTGAGCTCCGGTGGTGCGGAGAAGACGAGCGGACGGCGGTAGGGTCCACTTGTCGGCGATCGTGACAAAGCGGTGCGAGTCAAGGTCCGATCGCGGCGCGATGAGCTGGTTTGACTCGATCAAGATTGTGCCGACCGCTAGATCTCGAGATGGACGGTGAGATTGGTGTATGCATTCGACAGTCGACGAGGCAAGCAACTTGGACCGTTCGATCTTCATCGGACGGTGACACCATCGGGCTCGCCGCGGTGCAACTAGGCGATGCGACCGAGTCCATTAGGTGCGGTCGGACTCGAGCCCAAGTGGGGTTTGAACCCGAGGAACGATTTCGGTTTGAATTAAAAAGACAGAGAGGGTTTGAGGAATTTTTAGAGGTAGTTCCCGAGCTCCAAAATTTCCGAAATTTTTATGGGAGCTTACTGGAACATAGGAAAACCCTGTGAAATTTTTCCAGGATTTTTCATGCACTAGATTTCTCCCAATAAAATTCACAAGCTGCTGAACAGAAGCTTGACCAGATTTCAAACTAGGTTGACTTGGCCATTTGAAATAGCAAATAAAATCTAAAAATTGTGAGATAATTCAGGGAGGTAGATAGGATGATCAAGATGATAGGAAAAATAATTTCAGAGGATGATCACAAGTTTGAAAGCTAAGAATTTGCTGACCACAATTTCCAATCACAAGAATTACATTCTAAAAATTGGAAATTGCTAGGGAAAATTGTAGAAACTCTCAAATGATTTCATGAGGCATCAAAAGTTTTTATTTCTCCTCATAATTTACATTTGAAATACAAACCCTAGGTTTAGGGCTGTTACAAATCTCCCCCCCCTTACAGGAATCTCGCCCCGAGATTCTGATCACTGGGAGAAGAAGGACGGGTAATCTACTCGAGACGATCTTCCGCTCCCAAGTGGCTTCATCCTCGGAGTGGTTCGACCACGAACTTTGAGAACTTGATCACACGGTTCCTCGATTACGCGTTCAGCTTCTTCGAGGATACGACGGCGCTCACGATATGGCAGATCTTCCCGCACATCGATATTTTCCAACGGTGTTTCCTCAACGGAACACGGAGGCACTTCTTCAATTGCGATACATGAAAAACATCATGCACTCCCTCGAGTGTAGCGGCAATTCTAGCTTGTATGCAACAGCTCCCACTCTATCGATGATGAGGTAGGGTCCGACATACCGAGGAGCCAATTTGCCCTTGACACCAAACGCTGATGTCCTTCAAGGTGAGACTTTGAGATACACAAAGTCATTGGGCTTGAAACTCAACTCACGGCGGCCGGCCGCATAGCTCTTACGCTCGATGAGCTACGGCGCGAAGTGCTCACGAATCAAGCGCACTGGTTTTGGCCTCATTGATTGAATCTGGGCCAAGAACTGTCTTTCCCCAGTTTCAGACCAGTTCAATGGGGTTCTGCATCGCCGCCCATACAAGGCCTCAAATGGTGCCATACCGAGACTAGCCTGGAAGCTGTTGTTGTAGGAGAACTCGGCAAGTGGTAGGCACTTCTCCCAATTCTTCCCATAGGAAAGAACACAAGCACGGAGCATATCTTCAAGCACTGGTTGACGCGCTCCGTCGACCATCGATCACGGGATGATAGGTGAAATTTGAAAGAAAGACGGGTCCCCATGGCCTCCTGTAGACTGTGCCAAAGTCGGGAAGTGAAAAGAGAACCACGATCTGACACCATCGTTCGTGGCACACCATGCAAACTCACAATGCGGGATATGTAGAGGTCCGCCAATTTACTGACGCTGAGGGCGGTACGCACTGGCAGAAAATGTGCTACTTTTGTCAATCGGTCAAAAACCACCCAGATAGCATCCTTCCCCGAAGAAGTACGGGGCAAACCAGTGATGAAGTCCATGCCTACCGAATCCCACTTCCACTCTGTTATAGGCAAGGGCCGAGGAGACTCTTTGATCGCGATGCTCGGCCTTCACGCGACAATATCGTCGCATCGGCAACGAACCGGCAATCTCGCGCTTCATGCGAGTCCACGAATCTCTCGGCGCAGATCTTGGTACATTTTGGTGGCCGGGATGGATGGACAATGGCGAATCATGGGCCTCACGGAGAATCAAATCCGCAACTCGGGGATCTTTGGGACCACGAGGCGCCCAAACCATACAACACCGTGCTCATCTTACGTGAAACACTTGGTGATCCATTCCGATGTTCAGCGATTTTACCCACACCATCATCGATTCTTTGCTTTGCCTTGATTTGATCCACCAAGGTCGGTTGCACAACCAGGCGCCGAGGAACCATGCTCAACCAAACCCAAGTTGAGGCATTGAAATTACGCAAGAAGCGCAGTTCTTTGCTCTTGGATTATCAGTATTGCAATACACCTTTCGGCTAAGTGCATCGGCAACCACATTGGCCTTGCCAGATGATCACAATACCCATGTCATAATCTTTGATCAATTCCACCATCTCCTCGCTTCGAGGTTCAGATCGGTGAGTGAACAAGTACTTCAAGCTCTTGTGATCGTAATACACCTCACGGTTTCAGATCAAATAATGCCGCCAAATCTTGAGTGCATGAACCACTGCGAAGCAAGCTCTAAATCATGGGTGGGATAGTTGAGCTCATGAGGTCTCAGCTGCCGGATGCATAGGCAATCGCCTTGCCTTCTGCATAAGAACGCATCAAGTCCCCGACGAGAGTATCGCAATAAATATCGAAGCTCTTGCGGATATCGGGAAGAGTAAGGATCAATGAAGTCAATCGCTGTTTGAGCTCCCGAAAGCTCTCATCACAAGAGAGGACCACACAAACTTCTTGTCCTTCTTGAGCAATTCGGTCATTGGCTTTGCGATCTTGGAGAAGTTCTCGATAAAGCGCGTAATAGCCCGCTAAACCAAGAAAACTCCGCACATCGTTGATGACTTGGCTGCCCCAAGATAGAACATCGCCGACCTTGCTTGGGATCCACGCTATGCCTCCAAATGAAAGAACATGGCCCAAGAATGTCACTTCCTTCAACCGAACTCGCATTTCTTTGAACCGCATATATATTTGGTGCTCCCGAATTTGCCCAAAACAATCTTGGATGCTCAAGGCATGCTCTTCTTGATCTTGGAATAAATAAGAATATCATCAATGAAGACCACCACAAATTTGTCCAAAAACTCCATGAATCACGAATTCATTAAGTTCATGAACAAAGTGGAGCATTGGTTAAGCCAAAGGACATGACGGTGTACTCGCATGCACCATAACGAGTAGTGAAAGTCGTTTTGAATATCTTGGATCGATCGACGACTGATGATACCCCATTCTCAAATCAATCTTTGAGAACACTGGGCTCCATCAAGCGATCAAACAGATCATCGATGCGGGCGAGAGGATACTTGTTCTTCACCACACCTCATTGAGAGGGCGGTAATCAACACATATCGCAAAGTCTTGTCCTTCTTCTTCACAAAGATCACCTGACAACCCCAAGGAGATGGCTGGGACGGATGAAACCTTTGCTTGGAGCTCACCAAGTTGCTTCTTCAATTCTTCTAGCTCATTGGGAGGCATTCGATCACGGCGCCGAAATCGAGCGATGCAGGCAAACAACTCAATGACAAACTCAAGGTCTCGAATCGAGGCATCCCGGCAAATCTTTAGGAAAGACATCCACAAAGTCGATACTATGGGTACATCCCGAATTTGCAAGTGGCTTCGCCTCTAATGCACAGATGTGGCCCCTGCATTGCGGCGAAAATCCGACTGCTCACTTTGAAAGGCTGGTGAGATAGACAGGTCTTCTGGCTGTCGATTTGCCCCAAGTGTTGGGACAACCAATCCATGCCAAGAATCACATCCGGACTCGAATCGAAGGCGAGAATAAGGTTTGCCAAAACCCCACTCCTTGACTATGATAGGAACATCCCGACATCGTAGATCGGCTCTCATTTCCGACCCGGAGAGCGGATGAGCAAAGGAACTCCCAAAGGAACACGCTGAAGACCACTAGCGAGCAAATGATCTTGAAATAAAGAATGCGATGCTCAGAATCAAATAATCTGCGGCGGGATGAGAATTAACAAGAAGTGTACCAATCACGACATCCGCGCCTCTGAGCCTCCTCGGTGAAAGGTGGTTGACTCGACCATTGCTCGCACCACAGGTCTTCTGATAATCTTACGGTCGGTGGGTGACCACTCCCGCCCGCGTCCTCCATTAGGGCGAGGGCTCTTGCAACACTCGAGGGCAAGCGTTGGCGTAGTGGCCCTTGTTGTGGCAATAAAACAAGTAACCTCGGCCGCGGATTGCGGAGGCCACCTGGCTTTGGATCGCGGCGCACGTGGTGAAACACGGCTGCGGTGGGCGAGAGCCGTGCGAGATGGCCTCGGCGCGGTGGAGCAAAAGAACGACCCATCAGTGCGCGCCGGCCGAGGACGAATGAGGTGGTGTGAGTAGACGATCGCCTCCCATTTGCGCTGGGGACTCGCCAGCGCCTTTGCCTTATGCTTTCGGCAACAATGGCCCTATCTACCAAGGCACAAAATCGAGAAGTCCACAATAGATAGCTTGTCTTGCAGCTCCTCGACAAGCCATCGATAAACTTCTCTGCTAGCCTCATCTGAGGCCACCTCCTGGAGCATAGCGAGCCAAATGATTGAACTCGTGCATGGTGCTCGAGTCACGCAGTTTGCGCCCTTGCTTGAGCACGAGAATTCTTTCTTTTCGGCTTCATCGGGCCATCGGGATGTGGGCCCGACGAAAGGCGACTGAACTCCTCCCACGCGACCACATGGCCGCGGTCGCATGGCGAGATAGTTCTCCCACCATGAGTGTCGTCGCCCTCAAGGGGTGGGACGCGAAGAGTGCCTTATCTGTGCACGACATCGAGCTATGTTGAGCTTTCGCTCAACCATGCGCACCAATCATCCGCATCGAGAGGTCCTCGGGCGAGAGAAAGTCGGCGGTGCGTGCGGAGGAACTCTGCAAGTCCCCGCGAGTGCGGTGCCCACCACCACCGGCGGAGTGGAGGTATTCTAGCAATAACCTCCAAGATACGCGTCGGTCCATGCGGTTTCGCTCGATCTGGCGAGCACCTCGACCATGGTCGGAGGAGGGAAGCTCCTCATCATGACCACCCTGCTGGCGCCACGCGTCCTCCCGCCATCTGTTTGCTAAGATAGGTTAGTGCCAAACTTAGAGCAAGAAATCGATAAATCACCAAACAGTTTCAAAAACAGCCGAACTAAGCGCAAAACTTCAAGTCACAAGGCGGTGACAAAATTTAGAGACTTAGCGGACTTACAACACATTTTACCCTTATGTTCCCACAAGTTTTAGTTAGACTAATCCCTCATGGTTCTCCCAAAACTAATTCAACCGGTAGTAACTATCTTTTGAAAGGAAAGAGAGAAACTAAGTTTTTAAAACTCAAATTAGAGTAAGATGAGAGTAGAAGGCTAAGATAGATAAGGAGTAAATCCTGAGGATCTACCTAGGTTTTTATAAACCGTTTTATACTTTGAAATTAAGCTTTTTCAAACTATCCTAAGGACGACTATGCTTGGGTTACTGCGGTCAGAATGGCTCTGATACCAACTTTGTGAGGACCCCAATTTATTTGGCTTGTAATGTAACCAACCACCGGTCCTAGCATCACAAATCAAATAAATCGATCCTCGAGATCGTATACTTCCCGAGCGATACACATCTCGGTACAAAATTAGACATCAACTCCATTCCAAACATAGAGTCCAAACACTACACTACCAAACGGAAGATAAACAAATAGTAGAGTTATTACAGACAAAGGCCGACAGGCCACAAGATACACAAATAAACAAGAACGACAGCGGAAGCAAAAGTGCCATAAGATGGCAATAAACAAAGCCAATCGTGTGCCTCCAACCCACAAGGCATCGGCCGACCGCCAAGTCTAGTCGTCCACGAAGCGGCAACACTGACTCACGTGTGAGGCCCTTGGGGCTCACCTTCTTCCTCTGCAATAAAAACATTAAGCAAAGCACACGAGTACAAAGATTGTCTTTGTACCCGCAAGAGGACGTGTGAACTAGCGCACTGTTCATATGCTACATGCAGCTTGTTTGGTGGAAACCATATGTTTCGTTTGCATAAAGCCAATTTTCATTTGCAATAAGGTAATACAGTTTGAAGGCAAATTTGCAATTCATTTTTAATGTTGAAATAACAGTAAAGATAATAATAACAAAAGAGAAAGATAAACAACCTAGAAGTGACCATCCCAATAGTCACTCCAACAATAGCACGAATCCCAGATTCGTACCACCCATCAAGTTTTAATTTAAATGTTGTAGTCTAACTCTTGATAAGCTTACCCAAGCGTGTCCATCACCTAGGACGAGGCTATTCGAATAGTTTTTAACCTGCAGGTGTACCATCGCATCACCACACTTGACGCCTTTAAGCCAAAGCACACTACCGAAGGTATGCTGTGCCAACTAAGTCCTCTGAGACTTTTTCCAATATTGTGTATTAACTACGAGCGCTCGTATGGATAGAAATCCATACGCTTACATGGTAAAGCCGAAAAGACAACTACCCACTCGGATAAAGCTTTTGGACAACTACCATGCTCCCACCTCCATCCCTCCTGCGACCCCTGCGACCGGGCCAATACACGCCAAAGTACTAGGTCAAGAGAGTCCCATACCCTCTAGTGTGGTTAGCACGCGAAATGCCTGATAACAGTACTCACAAGATGTTCGGTCCTTAATTGACCCGGCACCTTTCGATCACCCAACAGATCACACCAATCTTACCATTGTGCCCGCGTCTAAATCATTTTCGTTTTCCGCTTTAGTTTGCAATTAACATAGCACGAAATGGAATATAAAACAATAATAATTTTATGTGATCAAGATCATCGACTAAGTCGATGATCGCCTAAAGCTACCGTAGCTAAGCATGGCTAAGCAAGCCGAACTCGTAATCTACTAAGTGACGAGTTCATCCAGCGAACTCTAATCACGACAAATAACCTAGGCTCGGTAGTAGAGGACAAATTTTTACCTACATTATGCATCTAAAGGTTTAACTACCCAATTAACACAAAATAAGCAATGCATACATACGATTGAAACAAAATATTAGACTTTAAAATACCGGGATAAAATGATCAAGCTCTTGCACCGGCCGCTGTTGCTCGTAATGCTCAACCCGCTGCAGAGGATCGCTCTCAGGGTTACCGCAAATGTCGAAGCCTAACGATTGAACAAACAACAGCGAATAAGAACGAATAACACCGACAAAACTCAAACAACAAAACATACCAAAACTCACACAGCAGCCTAATCAAAGGTCTAACACATTTTTAGAAACAGAGAAATAATTATTAGAAGTGGTGATGAATTTTCTAGCAATTTTCTAAGCTAAAATACACATTAAAGCACTAGTTAAATACTTAACAAATTTTCATGAACAGAATTATATCTATAGCCTATCCCGATAATTAGTATACTAAAATGAAATTTTACAGAATTGGTTTCACCGATTTGGACAATTATTGAAAGAGATATACATTTTCTAATTTAGAAGATACATAAAACATCCTTTAACTAATTAACAGATCTTTACTACAGATACAAGGTTGAAACTAATTTTAGTAAATACCACATTTAAAATGAAAATTAACAGCACTGGATTCATGTGATTTAGATAAAAATTGAATTAGTTATGAATTTTCTAAGCTTAATTGAATTAACAGAGCAACAGAAAATACATTACAGAAATACTAAAGCATTAAAACCTTTTCCTACCGACAATCAGCTAACCACACACACCGACAAAGCGGGCGCGATGAAAATCGGTGACCAGTCAAACTTGACCCAGCAGCGCCAACGGCGACGTCGAAGGCGTATTCTAAGAATACGTCTTTGACTTATCAAAGCATACTTCTAACATATACTCACAGAGAAATACGTTTCCCCACAGAGAAAACGTAGCATCCAAGCTGCACAACCCCCAACTGACAGCATGGACCCACATGGCAGTGACTAAGAGAATAACATAACGGTTGGATTAAAGGGTTTCTAAACGCGATTAACAGAAAGGGCCCACAAGTCAGCGACATAACTAAACAAAGTTTAGCGATAACTAAACTCCACCGGCGGCTCACCGGCACGCACGGGGACGGCGGCGCGGCCGTGCAGGTGATCTAGCTAACCAGAGGGTTTCTGGGCGAGAGAGTGGTACCTTCGGGTTCACCGCGTCCTTGCGAACTTGATGACGGTGACCCGGGACCTCAAAGATGCCGGCGGCGAACGAAGGCGGAGAAGAAGATGCGGCCTCCGCGGAGAAGACGTTACGAGCCGAGCTACGGAAGGTGCGCACGGCCGCCTTGACTCGTGAAGGTTTCGCCCACGATCAAGGCGATGATGGAGCACGAAGTGGCGGAACGCCGCGCGGCAAATCACCGTGCTTGGAGAAGAAGGGCGCACACCTCCATGATGCATCAAAGATGTAAGCGAACCCACCGAGAGCATCGGTGAGCACTGCGATCAAGTGGAACCAAGCGAGGCTTGAGACTTACGAACGCTAGCAAGCTTGCGGGCCGAGGTGCCGAGGCGAAGACGATGGTTGCTCGGCGATCCATCGGATGCCGGCGATCCGGATGGGCAAAATGGAGGCGCGAGTAGAGTGGATCACGATGGTGCGGACGCCGGCTCAAAGGCGGCTCCGATTAGGCGGTACTACGCTCGGGTTCTTCTCCGGCCGAGGAGGAAATTTGGGCGGAGAAGGCACGAGAATGGACGCGAAGGATAGTGGATGGACTCGGTGGGTAAATGAGACCCCGGCGATGCTTCTCGGACTGACACGAGGACAAAAAGGTGGCAGCGACGAGGTACGTGGCGAGCATGCGCGCGGCGTGAGCTCCGGTGAGGTCGCGGAGAAGGCGAGGGCGGACTCGGCGGTAGGGTCCACTTGTCAGCGACTGTGACAAAGCGGTGCGAGTCAAGGTCTGATGCGGCGCGATGAGCTGGTTTGACTCGATCAAGATTGTGCTGACCGCTAGATCTGAGATGGACGGCTGAGATTGGTGTATGCATTCGGACAAGTCGACGAGGCAAGCAACGTGGACCGTTCGATCTTCATCGGACGGTGACGACCATCGGGCTCGCCGCGGTGCAACTAGGCGGTGCGACCGAGTCCATTAGGTGCGGTCGGACTCGAGCCCAAGTGGGGTTTGAACCCGAGGAACAGTGATTTCAGATTTGAATTAAAAAGACAGAGAGGGTTTGAGGAATTTTTAGAGGTAGTTCCCGAGCTCCAAAATTTCCAAAATTTTTATGGGAGCTTACTGGAACATAGGACAACCTTGTGAAATTTTTCCAGGAGTTTTCATGCACTAGATTTCTCCCAATAAAATTCACAAGCTGCTGAACAGAAGCTTGACCAGATTTCAAACTAGGTTGACTTGGCCATTTGAAATAGCAAATAAAATCTAAAAATTGTGAGATAATTCAGGGAGGTAGATAGGATGATCAAGATGATAGGAAAAATAATTTCAGAGGATGATCACAAGTTTGAAAGCTAAGAATTTGCTGACCACAATTTCCAATCACAAGAATTACATTCTAAAAATTGGAAATTGCTAGGGAAAATTGTAGAAACTCTCAAATGATTTCATGAGGCATCAAAAGTTTTTATTTCTCCTCATAATTTACATTTGAAATACAAACCCTAGGTTTAGGGCTGTTACAGTCCGGCTACACACCGTACCCTGCGCAGTTCACCCCGCAAGGTGAACCGCACCCGGAGCAGTTCTCCCAGTTCGTCTCGCAAGCTTAGCCGAGTTGGTGCCCCCCCCACGGATCCTACTACGGATCCTACTACTTGGATCACCGACTTGTTGTCAACGCCAGTCCCGCAGGTGATGCCCCCCGTGTACAACGACACGGCTGATGAGGAGCCCCGCTATGACCTCCGGCATAACCCACGGTCACCTGATAGGCTAACGTTCCCACAGGGGCAGATTCGTCAAAGGCCTACGGCAGCAACACGGCGCGGAAGGCCAGTACAGGGTCCTATGTGTAACATCCCAAAGTTATGTTACCAAAATAAAATAAATAAAGTTATTGGATTTTCTGAAATTTGAAAGAGTTACATTGCTTTATTTGAATTTCTGAACTTGTAAAAGTCAAATTTTAAAATTTACTTGAAGTTCTTGCAGTTTTAGTTGGTTTGATCTGAAAAATAAAATCTTAATTAATTTATAGAATATTTTCTGAGTTCTTAAAAGCTTTTTCCTAAATATTTTAAAGCCAAAATAATTTATTTGCAAAAACTATTACCAAGTATAAGTTGGAACTATTTTATTTAAGTCCCAAAATAACTCTAGGAATTTCTGTGAATTTTTCTAGAATTTTTGGATTTAGTTTGCTATATTCTAAAGCCTAATTGAATTATCAGCAATTATTTAAATCGGAAATCAAAAGAAAATCCCCAAGCAGTCAATGGGCCGAAACCCACTCGGCCCGATCCATTCATGCACTGCTCATTACGCGCAGCCTCAGTGCGCGCCTCTCTCTCTCACCGATAGCAGGGCCCACCTGTCAGCCTCTCCCTTCTATTTTTTCTCACCCGCGCTCGCATCAACCCTCATCAGCCGTTGATCAAAATCCAACGGCCGTCTTTCGTGAGACGTTAAGAACCCCCGAAGACCCCACTCATGTGGACCGTCAGATCTAAATCTAACGGCTCGTGTGCCTTCGAGACATTACTACTCACTCGCACCTCCCCTCGTTCTATCGTGACCGCCCGATTAAAATCAAACGGTTACGCCCGATCCTCACTTACCGTTTCGCCCCATCTAATCTCGACCGTCCGATCAAAATCGGACGTACCCCCATCGTCTTCCTCCTTTCCTTCTTCTTCCTCCACCTTCCTTTCTTGCCGCGAAGCCGCCATGGATACGAATCGGAAAACCTTCCATACGCGGCTAAATCCCGGGCGAATCACCGAAATCTCGCGCGCATTGAAGTCCCTGATCTTCTCCGCCCCCGACACGGCCATCACTTTCCCTTCCGGCGCCCTAAATCCCCAAAATCTCGCCACTGTGACCGCGAGGACCTTCGTGCTCTCCACGGCAGCTCGGCCACGCCCGCACCCTATAAATAGGTGCGCCGGGACCGCCGCATCCTCCACAACACACCGCCACCAACCCCAGCTCGCCTCCGTCACCGTAGCGCCCTAATTTCAAGGTTCCCCACCAGCAAAACCCTTCGGGTCTTCTTCGTTTCCGCCGCCGTCGAGCCCCTTCGTCCTCACCGACCCCACCATCATCACCGCCGCATCAACGCGAAGCTGCTGCCGCCACCCACTTCACCGGAGGACCGCGGGATCATCTTCTTCGTCGACGACCGCACGCCGCCGCCGCCAAACCTCGTCGACGACGACCTTTCCGCCGTGCAATCTTGCAACTTCGGTGAGCACCACGATCAGCATCTTCTCCTCTTCATTTTGCGCTATTCCATTTCCCTCGCCATGGCGCGTAGCGCCGGCGAGCCCGTCACCGGAGCCCCGCCTCCGTCGGGCCTACGTGGCCTTGCTACGCAAGCGCCAGCACGGTGCCACCTCAGGGCCACGTATGCGCCACGTCGCCAGGTCCCCTCACGTGGCGCCGCGTCGGCACCAAACCCCCGAGCCACCAGTCCATGGGCATGGTCCACGTGAACCATGTCTATGACACATGGGCCCCACTCGTCAGGAAAATAAATTTAATCCCTTTAATTTCCGGAAATTCATCGCTGGCGTCAGCATGGCGCAATAATTGATTTTCTAGTAGGAAATTAATTCTAGAAATTCAATTAAATTCCAGATTTTGTATTAAACTTCAAAAATTCATATCTTTTGCATCTGAACTCCAAATTGGGTGGTTCAAGTTACAAAATTTGTCTAAAATCATATTCTAGCTGACTAAAGCAAAATATTTCAATTTGGAGTTAGTTTGAGCTAAGTTTTTGAATTTATTTGAATTTGAAGTAATTTGGTCGTATTTTCACGATTAGATTTCGACGACTTCGGAGAATCAGATTTCGATGCTGATTGAAGAACAACATAAGAGGAATGATTTTGACTGTATGATCATCGTGATCGTACAATTGGACTACCTGAAGATAGTACTTGCGAGTACTAGGTGACCTGTTAAGAAAAACAACGTCACCTCAACAACGGGCGTTACATTGGGTGATCATTAAGAAAACAACATCACCTCAAGCGAGGCAAGTTATACCCTTGATCATATCGATCCTATTATTTCAAATTATTTATATTCTATTTTAAATTATTCTTGCATGCTTATTTATATCGATAATTTAAATTCACCTTTAAATGTATAGTTATGCCCAAAATCCTTTGTATGGTCAACTTTGATAATTGAAGCAAACATATTGTCACCATAGATAAAACCTAGTTGATACGATAGTATGAACTAGGATCATTTAAACGTATTGCTTAGCCATGCTTATAGACCAAACTTGTCTGATTTGGGGAATTTCAGCCAACAATCAATTATTGTTTAAATTGTACCCTTAGCATTGGTGTGTCATGGGAGTTTACAAATGACTTGGAAAATAAAATAAAAATGGGTTTGGACTTGGCGAAATGGATGATTGGTGGGTGCGAGTTTATGCAGGCTTAATCTAGTTAGGTTAAGGCCCGGGGTTTTATGGAAAGTCGCCCAAGTCGATTAAGGACCGGTCTTGAGCGCATGATGCTACACCTTACCGTACTACCACATGTCTGTGTGGGCGGGACTTGGCTAAATAATTTGTGATGTCTTAGTGTCATTGGTGCTATGTTGTTGGTATGGGTGTTGGTCAGACAGTAGACCCATCTGGCGCAGGAGGAGGCTTCCGGAGGATGGCCAGTCCAATGGTAGCGAAACCTTAGCGGACATAAATACATTAAGACAGAACATTGTAAAGGCCTCGACACATGCTCTAGACCGCTTACCAAAGGTAGTGAGCGGTGGCATAGATATATGCCGGACAAACTAGAGAAGTTTTGTCATGTGGGTAAAGCTGTACAACCTCTGCAGAGTGTAAAACTATTCGGATAGCCGTGTCCGCGGTTATGGACATGCTTGCAGAACTACTCAAAGTTAGACTTTGGTTTTTGTTTGAAAAAGACTTCTTCAAAACTGGTTTATCCAGATGGGAATTGGGCAGAAAGCCATGTGATAGGAGGGTATCCTTCACCATTCATGTGTGAATGTTATCTCACTATAAAATTGAGAATTTTATAAATTTTAGTTATAAAATAACTGCTTTGGAACTTAGTACCAATATTTAAAAGAAATGTTGCTTTATGCAAATCAACCCATAAACCCTTCTATTGTTACATCCATTTATGCATGTCATTCTGTTACTTGACGGGTGTAACTTGCGAGCACGGAAGTTGTGCTCATACTTGCTTTATGCAAACAAAATTTCAGAGGCGAAGGACTTCACTTCAGGTGTGGAACGTGACGACTAGGCCGCTACCCCAGTCGATTGCCTGTGGCAGATTGCTGGACCCTACTTCTTCTTCGTCTTCCACTGTGTTCTTTATTGTTGGCTGTAAGCCTCTTTTGTAATAAACTCTATTGATTATTAAAAAAATGGTGATATGAATTTGTTACCATGTTTGTTTACTGTGTGAACTAGCGACTGATCATGGGACTAGTTCAGAAATGCACAGAGGATCTGGGATATTAATCCCGGGTTCTAACACTATGCCCGACAGTAGTGAGGAGCAGCGTGAGGAGTAGTAACATTAGAAGTCTATTATATGTTGTAACTTGTACTCCAGTTACTGATTTGTAATTCAAGGAGAGTGTGGTAGTTGTAATGTAATTGCACACGTTTAGTTCGTTCTCTATCTAAGTACAACAATTTTATTCTCATTCATGAAGGACCGCAACGCATGAATAAAGAGTGGGCAATACAAACCCAAGTAGAACTGACGTTCTACTTCGCAAGAACAACATACAATAGAAGAAAAACCGCAAAACTAACTATGTTTACTAATTTGTGAAACATCTTTTCAACTCTTACCATCCTCTCATCCAATTTGTTAAGTCTGTTTTCTTCATTTTGGGTTGTTTGATCGGATGCTTGAGGCACTACACGAAATGCATTAACACCATGGGAGTGTTCTTGTAAGGCAGCAATTTGCATTGCAATATCTCGAACCACTGGGACAGCTTCATCAGCCCACTGCCAAAACCGACATGTTGTGTTCTACAAAATAATTGCAGCGCGAAATGAAGGTAAGAAAACCTGGTATGTACAACTTAATTCATGCCGATTTTGCCTAACTTACTGTAAGATTTGAACACTTCATGAACACTCAGGACGGGTTGGTTGGCGTATGAGAGGTAAACACATTCGCCGGATCCCTGCAACGAGAGCAAACCAGGTGCTGCCGTAGTGATTGTAATTCTCTGCTCACTCGAAAGTTAGATGAGGCCGAAGATATCTTGTTTTACGTTGGAAGAAATGAGAAGAGTAAGAGAAGATTGAGGTGAATCGCAGTGAAAGCATCCGTATATAGCGTTCGGACCACACTGTGGAAAGTAGGGCATGACAACTCTTTGGAAAGTAGGACGTGACAACTCTCTGGAAAGTAGGACGTGACAACTCTCTACAAAGTAGAACGCGACAACTCTATGCAAAGCAGGACGCGTCTACTTTCTGGAAAGCCGACGTGACCGAAACGAGGCAGATAACAACTTGTTACAACATACAAAGTAGTACAGGTTACAACGCAAATCACTACAACACTCACATCGCCACGACCAATATGACTCAATACACCGGATAGCTTACAGATACTTAGTGGCGCCGGAGGAAGAAGGCCTATTCGGGCAGTTCCGGAATGAGTGCCCATGAGTCTTGCATAGCCTACACCTTATTGGTCTTGGCCGATCTCCATGTTGGCTCGCGTCCATGTCGTTGCGGATACACCTTGACTAACGCTTCCCATGGCCTGGATGTCGCAGTGCTTCATTCGGTGACCACTTAACTGCTCCCCGCCATATGTCCCTGTAGTGGCCTTCGACGTCGTAGGAGTTGAACTCCCCGTTCCAAGTATCATACATGTATCGTATGTCATAGTACTCCGACATATACATGCTACAAGATTGGTGAAATACAGCACATGCCGCATATACGTGCGAGCAAGGCTTGTGCAGGAGTTGAGGCTTGTTGCAGGTGCAAACTACCACATCGCCTATGGTGCAAACATGCTTCCGGTCACCTCTCATGTGGCCACAAACACACTTGTCCCGCAGGCGGACCTCGAACTTCCTTCTCACACCATCCATTGTGATAGCTACATGGGATCGGGCCTTGGTAATCTTCTTGTCCATGTACGCGAGGGTAACCTCCGAGTACTGCTTCCCTTCGTCCAAATGCTTCTTGGCCATCGTTGCCCAATTGATGGGCAGGGCACGAACCCCTCGTGCGGTTCCATGTCTCCTCGACAACAGCCGTGATGGGCAGGGCACGAACCCCTTTCAACACACCGTTGTAGACCTCGGACATGTTAGTTGTCATGATGTCGTACCGAGCACCATAGGTGTCGTGAAGAAGGGACCATTTCTCATAGTCGGGGGCATGCACGCGTATCCACTCAGCGAACTCGCTTTGCGGTGCGCCTAGGCCAGAACCTCCACTAACACGCTCAGTTTCGACCTCGAGCTCCCGCCATACGGCATCGAACTTGCGCTTCTGGTTCTGCAGGCAAAGCTTCTTGAACTTCTTCATGAGGTCTTTGCTCCGAAACCGCGTGTGGAAGTTGGCAGCTAGATGCCGCATGCACCAACGTGTGCGCATGTCGTTCCATTGGTACGGCGGGCTTGTACCGTGCTGCATGGTGCGCAGCGCGGACAACAACCCAGCATGACGGTCCGTTATGACGCACACATTCGGTCGGTCCCTTACAACATGTTGCTTTATGTTGACTAGGAACCACAGCCAATTGTCAGTACTCTCGTTCTCTACAATGGCAAAGGCAACTGGGAGCAACTGGTCATTGGCATCAACGGCAATAGCCGTGAGAATGGTGTCCTTGTACTTCTCGCAAAGGAAAGTACCGTCCATAGTCAGGACGGGACGGCAGTGGGAGAAGCCCTAGACTGCCGGGGCAAATGCCCAAAAGACTCGATCAAGGATTAGGTTATGTGGGATGTTCGACCGGTCAGGCCTGTCCATCCTATTGACACATGTCCCCGGATTAGCATCCGCAATTTACTTCAGCATTCTGGGGACTAGGTCGTACGCCTCCTTGTAGGTACCGTACAACCCTTCGAGAACCTTCCGCTTCGCCCGCCATACGTTACTGTACCTAACGGCATACCCTACTGTATTCGCTACGTTAGCCATGAGGACCTTCGGCGAAACGGTCAAGTCGGCGACAACTACGTGGCTTATGATGCTCGCGATGTAGGCCCAGGTTACATTCTCATGCATTTGCAATGGCTCTTGAAGCTCACATGTGTGATCTGTCACGACTGTAATGCGGAAGGCCGTTCCTGCCCCAGGGAATCTCTACGCACGGACTTTGCCAGGGCAAGAGCTAAGCACACACTTAACTACGTACGTGTCAGGATTAGACCTGCAGACAATGGAAGCCATATAATAGTTAGTGCGACTTACTATACATAGTTTAAAGCTACAACAAACAATGTTCGAACTCACTTGTAAACTCGGTAAGTCCGACTGGTCTTCACCGCGAAACTGACGATAGCTTGCTGGCGGCAGCCTTGTGTGGGAACTATTGGCCCACAAGTAGAGTGTCCGCATCGAAGGCCCACGAAGACTCATGCTCTTGGGCCAGAACAAGGGAAGAGGCCGCTTGGCAATCTAACCGACTTGGAACATAGTGTGTGTCGGTCGAAACAATGCCACTGACGATCCCACCTGCATCGTCGCCCTCGTCCTCGCTGGATTGCGAGTTAAATTTTGCCTCATCTTTGGTGGCAGTGCCCTCGGACATGCCATCGATAATCTCATGACAATCAACACGAGCACCGCGCCATTTATCGACACCTTCATTCGGTTTGAAACTACCAGAATCTCCATGTACTGGAGCATCCTGCCTAACAACATCTGTCACTCTCGACACCTCTCCCGTCGTCAACAAACTGAACTGGGGTACAAGAGCGTCGCTGTCTCCTTCAACGGCGCCCCGGAGGATTGAGCAGGATAAACAAAATGGACATACACCATGGGTCGTCGATAGATCGGAGCGTGAGGATTGTTAACGATCTCCATGTACTGTGCCCACATGGCACTGCTGTCACTGCTCGCGAGCCCCACAACATCTGCCGTGTGGTAGGACCATGTTGGCGGTGACGCCTCTATTACTATCTTGTTCTGGCGGCGTGGCTATCGCTGGCCCGTCGAATGCAGCGTCGTAGCTCGAGCAAATCGACGTGTGCCAGGTTGGGAATGTTTAGCAAGGCGCGCTAGCAGCTGGACAAATCCACTCCATCTGGACCGGCACGCATGTCATCGTGGAACACATACAGTGTCTCTATTTCTGAGAAAAATAAGACAATATTCTGACAAAAACACAGCATAACAACCGTACGCATGTTCCTGAAATAAACTTACCGTTACGACGACTTTCGCAAATGGTGCGAACAAGGGACAAAGGGACAGGGAGGCACCTCAGAAAGAGCGGAATCATCAACTGAGTGTGTGGCCGCGTGTTTAAATAGCCGAGCACGGGAGACACAGCGCGATAGCGGGCCAGGCCTCTTCCGCGCTCTGGCAGAGGGGGCAGGTCCCTACCAAGCCTGGCAGAGGGGGTAGCTTTGCGCAGTGATAAGACCACACAGGCCAGCTTT
This sequence comes from Ampelocalamus luodianensis, assembly GCA_036346255.1. NCBI lineage: Eukaryota > Viridiplantae > Streptophyta > Magnoliopsida > Poales > Poaceae > Ampelocalamus > Ampelocalamus luodianensis. Next base: position 28,776,966 of record CM070625.1, read on the forward strand.
GCGCAGTGACGAGACCACACGGGGCAGCTTTTGCGCAGTGACAAGATCACATAGGGCAACTTTGCGCAGTGACAAGACCACACGGGTCAGCTTTGCGAATGGACAAGACCACATAGGGCAACTTTTGCGCAGTGAGAAGACCACATATTAGACTTGAAAATAATAGGATTAACATGGTCAAACTGCTTGCCTGGTTGCTGCTGCTCAAAATGTTGCTGAGGATCACTCTCAAGGTTAGCACAATCGTCGGAACCTAACGAAAGAGCGAAAAAGAATCGATAAGAACGAAGAATACGCAAAAGATTCAAAAGCCAACTTCCTCTAAATGCCTTGGAGATTTTACAACAGCAAGAGCATGATTTTTAAGGAATTCTTAATGCAAAAGTTATTGTTAAAACAATTCTGCTCAGCCGAGAAAAATGCAATCTGTTACTGTTCCTCATAATTAAATTGTTTGGCAAAAATTTCTAGAAAGGTGATGCAGCTGGAATTTTTATGGTAAATCAAGCACCTCATAATATGAACAACCCAATTGAATTTATCTCATTTGGAGCTAGGATGCATTTTCTATGAATTTTCAAAGACATGAAAATGAGCGCAAGTTAAATGCATAAGTAATCTTTTTGGAAACAGTAACATGCCCAAAACAATTTTTAACAACAAGTTCATTAACAGAGGAAGCCAACAAAGTTGGATTCACTCAAAAAGGATTTACAGAGAATTAGTTATGTATTTTTCAAGTTAAATGAATTTTTAATGCATAAAATAACCCTAAACAGGAATTAAATCTATTCTCATATTTCTTTGGAGCTAAACTAAGCTTAAAACCATTCTTAGATTAAAGCTTAGTTAACAACAAACTTAAGAAAATTGGAATCAACCGAAAAGGAATTATATTGAATTAGTTATGATATTTTGAAATTTAATACAATTTTCAGTTCATAAATAAATCTTACCGGAGAAATAAAAACAATAAACCCAAGGGGATAGACGTGGCTCAATATGGGCCGCTGATTGGAAATCCGACGGCCCACGCACACGGCCAACACAGCACACACGCGCACGCGCACCGTTGGATTAGATCCGAAAGGTCCACATCAAAGTGACGTTCGGACCTCGCGAACGTCCATTCAATCTGGGCCGTCGATTAAGCGATGGAGGGTCCATAGGGATTGGGACGATCGGGTGACTCGAACGGCCGAACAGATCAAGGCCGTTGATCTGGAAATGGACGGTGCACAGTGATTGAAGTTCAAACACCCCAGGGAGAGAGAGAGAGAAAAGGACGGGCCCCACATGTCAGTGACACGTGGGCCACACGCGGGGTTTAAACGTACGGGGGTTTATTAAGGTGCGGGCCCACCTGTAAGTGACTCTAAAGTTCAATTAAGACCGCCATTAATTACTACTCGATGATTAATAGTGATTAGCCAATGATTAGCATTAATGATGTCCTAACGATTCCGCACAGTGCAAGAGGGGGTGTTTAAGATGCGGGGCCCACCTATCAGTGACCGTGGAGGTCGGTTTAGGACAGCATTAATGGTGAGCAATTAATTAATCAATGATTAGCCTCAATGACGACCAGAGGTTGACGACAACCTGACAAGGTGGGCCCACACATCAGTGACAGAAAAGAAAAGGAAAGGAAAACGACAGGTAAAATCTTGGACATTAGATTAAAATCAAACGGCTTACATTGAGTGGGCCGTTCGGACCTCCCGAAGTCACTAAGAATCGTGGTAGTCCATTTTATATCTAACGGCTCACGTGTGTTGAGATGTTCGGACCTCCCAAACTCCCCATCAAAATCGCACCGTCCAAAAATGATCCAACGGCTGAGATGGTTTGATGTGTTACGGGTGCGCGGGCATGTGTGAGAGGGAGACGCTGACAGTGTGCCCGTCGCGTCAGAGAGAGAAAGAGGGAGAGGCGCGGCTTGACAGCGGGCCCCGCATGTCAGTGAAAGAGAGGGCACGGGAGCGGGCCAAGCGGGCTGCGCACATGTAAGAAGTGGCTGGGCTCACGAGGTTTTGGCCCAAAGCGGGATTTAGGTTTTAAATTATTTTTCTAATTAAACTATTACTGTTAATTCATTTAAGCTTTAAAAAATAGCAAAATAATTCTAAAAATTATGAAAAAATTCACAAAAATTTCTAGAGTTATTTTGGGCTTAATAAAATTATTTCCAACTTAAATTTGGCTTTTATAAAATAATTATAATTTTTTTAAAAAAATCTCAGAAAAATTCTCAAAATTAATTTATTTTTTTGTTTTTCAACTTAAACTCAAATAAAACTTTAAAAACTTTAATAAATTTTACTTTTCACTTTTAAAACTCAGGAATTCAAATAAAGTAGTCAAACTCTTTCAAATTTCAGAAAATCCAACAAAATGATAACTTTATTTACTTTATTTTTTGTAACAGCACTTTGGGATGTTACACCTACCGCTACCGCAAGGGGGCACTTTGCGCGCAAGATGACAAGATCACACTTGCGCGGCCAAGACCTTGCACAAAGAAAAGACCACACGGCGACTTTGCGCAGTGACAAGACCACACGGGGCAACTTTGCGCAGTGACAAGACCAAACGAGACAGAACTCTGCCTGAAATTAACCACACCATGCCAACCATGGGGCTTATAAAACGGGGTTGAACCGAACCCAACACTACACAACACACTCCCAGCTATGGACTCTTCGACAAGCTTCTACGCGAAGATGTTGCAGAAGCGCAAGTGGTTTGCGCAGAAGAGAAAACATCTACAATACCCAGATCGAACAATGAAAGATGCTCAAGTACCACCACGTTTCCCAATCCCCCAGTGTGTGTGTGGCGAACAGGCAGAGATCATTTAGTCCACACACTCAGACACCACCACCAGGGCTTACTACACGTGCGGGCACCACCTCGTAAGCGTTTCTTTCCTGCACGTCGATTTTCCTCAACGTTCAATTCATAAAATTTTAAACATCTTCCCCACGTATTGGCAGCCCGAGATGCATTGCCACTTCTTCCAGTGGATCGACGGTCCAGAGATGCACGACAAGGCATTCATCCAGCAGAAGTACATGCTGAACTACTCGGTGCGGGCCGAGAACTTCGTGCGGTGGAAACCTTACGTACTAGACCCTGTTGAGGAGGCTCCGAAGGAGCCCAGTACTCGGCCGGGAGTAGTCCATATCGACAACGTAAGTTACGAAGAATTTACATCCTTATTACGTTTTTCACTTTACGGTGTACCTACATCATACAATCGTAGGACATGGACGACTTTGACATACCAGCCCAAGGTGGACAGTCCTGCGACAAGGGCAAGGGAAAGGCTCATGAGACTGAGCCCGCCCACCACAGCTTATCCGGTCGCCCAGGCGTATTCCGTATCCACGACGTGAGTTATGAACAATTTATATCCTTCTTACGTTTTGAGGCCTGTTTGATACAGGCTTCTACTCGACTTCTCAGTTGATTCTCGTGGAGCCGTACCAAACACCCCGATTCTCAAAACACCCGATTCGATTCTCGCGTGAAGTTGTCTCAAAAATACACTAGCGAGGAGAAGCGAGCTTTTCCTGGATTCTCCCGAGAATCCAACGATAAACAAAAATACCCATTGAAGTTCTAATTATTTACCCGCAAAATGCCATTACTTGCCGTGCGCGCCTCCCTTCTGGCTTAAACGCGTTTCTTCTTTCTTTCTCCTCACGAGCAACGCGAGCTCCAGAGATGGCGCAAAGCCTCACCGGCGGCGCCTATCCCATCTGCTGCCGCCTACCCGCCTTCCCACGCCGCAGGGCGAGCCACCCTGACCGCTTCCCCTTCCCCCTTGCCCCCGCCGCCAAGTGCTCGCCTCGGCCTCCCCTCCGTCCCCTACCCGCCTTCCTACGCCGCCAAGCGTTCGGGGACTGGGACATGAAGAACGGCGCGCTGCCTGGACTACTCCATGGACTTCTCCAAGATCCGCAAGATGCGCAAACAGAACAAGAAGGAGCTCTCCGCGCCAACCTCGGCGGCGACGACGACTCCTCGCCCACCAAAGCGACAAGCCCGCCCGGTGCCGAGGCCCAAGCTAAGCTCGTCAGCGACCATCGCGGCGCTCTACGGCGCGGCGACTCTCTCAACGGTAAGCTCGTCTTCCCGCCTCGATCGAATAATAGGACCCAAGAAAAGGGCATCCCGGGAGAGAGAGAGAGAGATCCTTCAGGCGCGCCTCGCGATTCCGGCGGCAAGGTTCGATTTTGATCCCACCCCGATTCCCATCCCAATTTGCCCCTACGACGGCCCGGATTACGCAAAGTACTAGAAAAGATCCCAATTTACAGCCCCAGTTCTTGGCGGCGCTATGGTTTGCGTGTTCTGATTCGCATTGCTGAGGTGGAGGGAGTTTAGTCTTTGTGTTACGATTCGAATCTGAGGAGTCCAGGCTTGGCGAGGTGGCTCCGAGGTGGCGCAGAGCGGTCTAGGGTGGCACCTCGGAAGTCATAGTCTTTCGAGAAGTTGGACAAGGTTCATCCTTATGTTGACCTTACATTTCCAACATATTTATCATCTTGTTTCTGTTTCTTGAGGACCTTCATTAGCCATCTATGTTCGGATCATGCTTATGTGTGATTGAGTATTTGAGTGTGACTGTTTCAAAGTGCTTGAATTTTCCAATGGTATAGGATATTACATTAGGTGCAAAAGTAGACACATGTCACACATTTCTAGAAATTGTAAGATTTTGGAATATCATTCTTGATGGTGTGGTGCGATTAGACACGACAAGCCTCCTACTCTTGTGAAACAATCGGTTGATTAGAATTGAAATTACTATTGAACTACCGAATCTATGCAAATACACCTTTTCTCCCCTTGCTTTTCTAATTTTGAGATAGGGCAAGGTACCTCTGATGCGCGTTTACAAAGCACGTGACCTTGAGAACTGAAAAATCGTGGCACTTAAGAAAGTTCACTTTGCCAATATGGACCCGCAGAGTGTTCGATTTATGGCAGGGAAATTCACATCTTAAGAAGACTTGATCATCCAAATGTTATTAAGCTTGAAGGTTTGGTGACGTCGCGCATGTCTAGTAGCTTGTATCTTGTATTTGAATACATGGAGCATGATCTTGCGAGGACTTGCATCGACGCTGCCTAAAATTGAGCACAGGGTTAGACATGTCCTTTGATCTTCCATTTCAAAGGTTTTCCATTGTGTCTTCTCGTTTTCATGCCGTACTCACTTGTGGAAAATGGCCATTTCAGTCAAGTGTTACATGCAACGAGATACTTTACGGACTTGACCACTTTGCCATAATCGTGGTGTTTTGCATCGGGATATAAAGGGTGCAAACCTTCTTCTTGACAATAATGGTGCCCTCAAAATAGCAGATTTTGGTCTAGCTACATTCTTTAATCCGAACCAAAAGCGACATTTGACAAGTCGTGTGGTAACATTGTGGTACCGCCTCGAAACTTTCTTTGGGTGCTACGAACTATAGTCTTCTTTGATCTCTCGGAGTGCGAGGTTGCATTCTTGCGAATTGCTATCGGGGAAGCCTATCATGCCGTGACAAAGCGAGGTCTTGTTTGACTGTTCATACTTTATACTCTGCTAATTGCAGTCAGTGGACATAGTAGTGAAATATGATTGTTTATGTATACATGTTATTTGTGTCTAGATGCCTTTGATTTTTGCCTCTTGATACTTTGAAATGTCGAGTCTTGTCTATGAGTTTGGGTTTGCCAATTGAATGAATGGATAACTTATGACATCCATCTCTATTTTAGTGTCCGGTCAAAGGATGTCACAAGAGATTGCGTATTGTGCATACTATTGAGTTCAATGAAGAAGGAGCTAAGATTCGATTGAGTACCACTAGTTAATGTCTTGTGGGAATTGCGACTTGTATCTGCAAGTAGTAATGCCGATGTATTGGATTGAGTACCATTGTATAATTGAATTGCAATCACATTCTTGACGCATGCTCGAAGTGCAAGTACTTTTGATGCATCGGATATGAAATTGCACGATTAACTCATTTTCAAAAATGGTTGCGTGATGAGCTTTTACATTTCGTTATAACATTGATCGATGTTAGCGACTCATCGACTGGACTTGGCGATGTAGGGAAGGAAGAAGTTCTGAGCTACTTCGATGCTATATCAAGGCTCAAGAAGAATCGCCACTGTCACGACATAAAATTGCCGAGCAAATTTAGTTTAGGCTTCTTTGGTTTTGTTAAGTTTGCAAAAATGTGTAATATATTCGCCACGATGCTTTATCCACTGTCTTTTTAGAGAACAATATGATTTATGGGAATCAAGCGCTTGCATGTTGAGGTGCAGTGTTACCTTGTAATATATTGAAGGAGAAATGACATCTTGTATTTTTGTACGATTAAGGGCATGATCAATTTGGGCTGGGTTCAGTAATCACGAACGCAGTGTTTTTTATATGGAAGGTTTGACCTCGTAGATTCTCTATGTCTATGTCTATTTCTTGAGTTGCGAGATGTCTATGTCTATTTCTTGAGTTGCGAGAAGAGAGTGTTCGATTCGATTGTGGTATTTTAGCACATGCTAGCTGTTCCAAGTTCCAACATGTACATGAAAAGGTTTCTTAATAAATTCTTGTAATTACCTAAAGATAATTTTTATTTGACTAGAGTTAATATGTTTGTGGATAGAAGCTACACTATGTTCCTACAAGTAAAATTTATCTCATATCCCATAGCTATTGACTTCCTGATGAGTTACGCCATACTTAAGTATGTCATCATATATGCTTCCTCCTTTCCCCTGAAAACCTTTGATACAACATATATACATTCACATGGTCTAAATAAATTTAGGAAAAAATCTATAATTTGTGTACAAATACATAGGAGAAAGACACAAATATAATTGAATTATTACAACTAGGGTAACATGGTCTATTTGCCTCTAATCCTCCTCATATGGTTTTAGGAGCCAACCTACCGATAGCGCTTTTAGAGACGGCTCAGTTCTCGGAGAAGTGGATTCTCAGAGAATCAGGAGCAGAATCTGGAAAATGAGAATCTGGAGCTCTACCAAACAGGGCCTCACTATACGGTGCACTTATATCATGAAATCGCAGGACATGGACGACTTCGACATACCAGTCCGAGGTCGACGATCCGCGCGACAAGGAGCAAGGAAAGGCTAATTGGTGAGCCCGCCGCCACAAAGATCTCCGGCCGCCTGTGCCTAATCCGTATCGACGACGTGAGTTATGAAGAATTAATATCCTTCTTAACATTTTCACTATACAGTGCACTTACATCATGAAATCGCAGGACATGGACGATTTCGACATACCAGCCCGACGTGGACAGTCCCACGACAAGGCAAAGGGGAAGGCCAACCAGGAGTTCAACGTCGTGCTAGCAAGGAAGGGAAAATGGCTCCGGTCCATGTAGTAGGTCGGGTCATTACGTAGTAGTCTCCCGTCCTACCCCGCTTGTTTCGTACTATCCCCTAAAGGCATGTACAGTTATATGGTCCGGATGCTTGTGTCGCAATGTACCGTAGTAGTAGCAGCGAGGATGATTAAAGCAATTTGCCGAACCATCATGACATGTAACATGCTTCTGTCCGCAGACACTGTTCCGTGTCTCCGCTAAGCCATCAAAGCAAGTCTATATTGCAAGTATGCCTCTTTTAGTGGAGTCCTAAAAGAACCAACCGACATCGAATCCTCCATATTTTTAGGGCATCGTAATCACAATGAGCATTCTGAACCCCTTCAATCATATTCATATTCTTTACAAGCTTCATATACTACTTCACCGACTCCTTGCCTATATACTTTCAAACGACTTCATCGAGGAGAGACTCCAATAGTTTGGACAACAAGGTAGTTTGCTTCGACGACATCCTCAAGGATACCTCGGTTGATATGATTATTATCAATCATCCTTTCTTTGAAGGAATAAAATTACACACAAATTACAGAAGCAACAACACTATGATGGGAGGCTCCACAAAAAGTTTCGAACCCTAATTTTCGATAAAATGAAACCCTAATTTACAAACCTCTGTACCCTTATTTTTTAGAAAACGAAACCCTAATTTACAAACTTCCGTACCCTTATTTCTTAATGAAAGTCTTTTTTTACAAATCTCAGTGCCGATATTTTTTATGAATCCAACTATCATTAAATAATAATGTATTTTTTTGAAATATCATTAAATAATATTTAATTTTTCCCTTGGTTTTCGATTTTTCCCAAATTTTGGTATCTGTCGTGGCCAGGCGGCCCGGCTGCCCGCGCCGGGGCGGGGCGACCGACCTGCGTGCCGGGGCGGGGCGGTGGTGCCGCACCCGCAGCACCGCGTACCTACACTGTACAGAGGTCAGTTTTCAAAAATACGATGAACGAGTGCTAGTTTTAAAATTAAAACGAGCTACAGAGATATGCAAAAAAATTCGCCGACGGATTGATTACTCGTCGCCCTGATTCCTGAATCCTGAAGACCACACACCCAAAAAAAACAGCAGGTGAAAGGTAACATTATCCGGCGTTATCCTCACGGAGACGTGATGGCCGTACACCTAGGCCTCTCTGTACGGCTCCAACCACCTGCTGGCCGCATGGGCTGTTGTCCCTGGTCGCGGAAGTCCAAAGTCTCTGGTCCCAATCGTTGCCGCAAAGGTCCAGAGCTTTCCGTTTCAGATCCCATCGCAGACACGAACCAGTGGCCGGCGCAAGAGCACACATCACGTCAAAAAACAAGGGAAAACAGCGTCCTTCCCATCGTCCTCGCCCCGTCGCACCGCCGAAGCGCCGGCCACTGCTTGTCGGTCGGGCCATGCTGAACGACGCTGCCATGATACGTACGATGCTTCCTTTCTCCCAGTTCTGAGCTCGTTTCACGGCTCACCTGATCTGTGTCTCCTTGGACAGTGTTGACCCGCTACTGAAGGGTAGCACTCCAGTAGAAGTGTGCAGATGGTGTCATACTGTCATCTCAGACAGGTATTGTCAGTATTCGTGCGTATTGCATTATGACGGAGATCTCTTGCATGACCAATACCTGACAATCATCGGTCGTGAGGTTGCCATTAGTGTTTTCCAATATTGCTACAATACTAATACAGTAATACAGTAAAAAGCTCGGCCCATTTTACGTGAGCGAAACTACTGTAGTGTAGTGATTTAGTAATATACTGCGTACTAATGATCTAAACCGTTTACTAGCGTTTTGATGGGCCGAACGATATCTAATATGTGTATACTGTGCACCTATGCCGTTGGATACGTATCCGAGGAGGACCACATGTACCACTGCTGCTGATAAGGCACGAACCTCCTCGCACAATTCCACGTGGCTACTATTAGAAAACCGGCCCGCCAGAGTCAGAATCGGGTGGCACTCATCCACCCTGGCCTATAAATAGGAGAGAGGGCACGTCGTGTCTGTGATTCATTATTTGGAAGAAGCGATAAAGAAGCGCGAGTCCTCTCTCATACCTGTGTTTTCATCTATTGTTGTGTTCTTGTGTTCTTGTATCGTTCTTACGATTACGATTTTGTATCGAGGTAATCGCTCGATTGGACTTGCCGGCGCGGTTCCTCAACACGTTATCGGCACGATCGACTCTCCTCGCGCCGAAAGGTAGCGTCGATGAACGACACTCGTATATTGAATCACTTTTCTAGATTGCTTTCAATTACGCAAATTTGGCTTTCTAGATTTGTTTTCTACGGTGCAAATTTGCTCTAACTGTCATCGATGGCCGATTTGAAGTCGCGAAGACAATGTCGATCGACAGTTGCATGAAAAGCGGATGTCGATTATGCAGTAGATTGAAATTGCAAATCGTTCTAACCTCTGCGAGGTGACTTGAAATCGCGGAAAATCCGTCGGAGGTTGCATGGAGCGATGTCGGTTATCTGATTTTACATCGTATTGCATCTCATACATCCGCATGGATGAGCAGTAAAAAATATATTTAGATGGCGCGCGCCTTCGGCCGCATGAGCGCCGCCTCCGCATCTTGCCGCCGCGCGTGGTCGTGCGGCGGTCCTCAATCAAAAACAAACAAACAAACAAGGAGAGAGCACCATGGCGTGCCGCGCGCCGCCATGCCCGGCACTGCGCGCCGCCGCCGCCTGCCGCGCCGGTCCGGCCGCCGCCGCGGATGGGAGGCAAGCGCCGCCGCGAGATAGGGGCAAGCGCCGCCGCCCCGCGGATGGGCGCAAGCCGCCGCCGCCGCCGCTGAGCACGAGGCGCGGCGCGAGCACCGCCGCCGCATCCGCGCGCGCGCCGCCGTAAGCCCTCGAAGCGGTTCCTCGCGCTCGAAGCGGCGTTCCGCGCCGCCTCGCGCGCGCCACCTTGAAAGCGTCGCGGCGCACTCGCCAAGCGCGACTACCTCCGTCGTCGCCGAAGGCATCGCCGGCCCTCGCGCCAAAGACGCCACTGCCGCGCCGCGCGGCCACTCGCCCGCCCCGCCACGGCCACCGCCGCGCCAGCCTCGTGCTCCATTAGAGCCGCGCCTATAATGGAAACCCTAGAGGTCCCCACCTCTCCTCTCTTATTCCATTTTTGGCAAGAAGGCGACTAAAGAAATTAGCGCGCAGGTAGAAAGAAAAGAAAAAAAAACATGCGAAAAATCGAATTTTGCAAAAGGGCCTTGAAGTTTTTCGTAATTACATAAGTTTTAGCATATAATGAAATTTTGCGAAACCCTCGGAAAATATGAAATTCTGCAAATTCTCTCGAGCGAGATTTAGCGTTTTAACCCCGAAACTTGCGGTTTTAGAAAAAAGTAACTTTTCAGTGAGAAAAGGCCTCGGAATCAATTTTTGCATAATTTTGAAATTTGAAGCATATTTATTCTTGTTATTGTTATTTCTATGCAATTTATTCTTGTATTCTTGTTTTGATTATCTGTAATTATTTATATTGCTTTTAATCATTGAAGATAGCGATAAATCTTGAATATTGCGTAGAAAAATCTGAAGACATTATAGAATTCTTGCAACCTTTTATGTACATTACAGCGATAATCTTATGCATCCCTTGCATGAATATGCGAGATGATTTGGAATTACTGACAGGGAGTTCGAGGAGCCGCCCGACATGCCGTAATTATTTGACTTGGGCATCGGATGTTGAGATCGTACTTGGAGCCAAGAAGCTCAGTGTTGCCATTGGACTCGGCGCCTCGCGGATGTCGTTCAACCGCGAGGAGAATGATCGGGCACTTCATTTTCTCGGACATCATCTTTGTCTAACTCTCAGAGAATGAGTATATGGCGAGAAGAGCGCGGGCATTATGGGCCGCCGAAGAAGCGGTTCGGCCGAAGTACACCATCTGCCGGGGCGAGCGGGAATGGACTCGACTACGTTTCTTGACTACAAGACGTGGGAGTACAACTCGCTTTGCAAATTTGTACAAATCTTGACTTTGTGGTAAAGTAATCACGGATCGAGAGGATTGAGAAAACCACGTCTACCTTTCACCCAAATGCGGTGCAATCCGCACGCAACTATCGTCGAGGATGGCTTCAAGGAATATGCGAATCGATTGATATTATGCAAGTTGCGGAAGCTCAAGATGAGGTTCTCGAAAGAACTACATCTCGCACCACCTAGTAGCAAAGTTGGCCATGAAGTCAATGCTAGTAGCTACAGGTGAGAAAGCCTCACTCGAAGCGAGAGGCGGGAAGGGTAGGTCATGAGCCACAAAACTAAGCAAAATGCTCAAGTCAGAGAGGCGACCAAAGAAGCGCGATGAGAAGCCCTACGGTCGCCGGGACCAAAGCGCTACAAATGTGGCACTTGGGGACATTGGTCACGTGTCCGCAGTGAACCGCGTACGTGATTGATGCTTTCAAGGCAAAGAAGAAGGGCAAAGGGCGGCGAGCGCACCTCGCCATTGCGAGCATAGAAGATCCACGATCATTGGTGCACCTATGGATGTGGACATGCCTACTGCAGCTCTATCACTCCTTCATTGGACATTGCGGCATTGCGGTAGTAATTCTTTGAAGAAGAAAAGATAAAAGTAGATGAAATTGATGAAGTTAATTCTTACTTGATTCGATTTAGTGCATGCATGGCACTTAGTTTCTGATCATTTGCGGTTTATGTTAGGATTTTATTGAATAAAGGTTGTAAGCTCTAGAAGAGCATTAGCATTAAATTCTTATGATGGGTCCACAAGACTTTTCCGTATTAATAAAGCAAGTTTTGTTACATTTTTGAAGTATGTTTTATGTGTGGATTGTTTTGCTCTATATTAATAAATACTTTATATATCGAGCAGCGTGTGGCGCCCTATGGAGGAAGTGTGTCTAGCGGATAGCGGCTGCAACGAATACCATACTAAGAGAGACGAAATTTTTCGATCGATCGGCAAGAATCTTTGGTAGTCTTCACGACAATCGGCGGCGCGATACTTGTATAATAGGCTCGGAAGAGCCACAATTATACTCCCAATGGGCACGACATTGGTCATTGAAGAAGCCTTGTTGTACCGGAATCGACTAGAACTCTCTTAAGTTTTAAAGATATTAGCAGCTAACGGTCTCCATGTAGAGGCGAAGAAGAGTATGGTAAGGAATACTGCTCATTACAAAGCGTGAAGAGAATGGGAAAAGGGTATTAGAACGACTTCCTTCATATGAATCGGGCTATACTACACTCATATAAAGGCACTGCGACCTATCTTGTCCCGAAAACATCTTTTAGAAGCTCGAACTTTTTCTGTCTCGGCATGATAGATTAGGCCACCGGTCTTAGGATGATGAGAAATATAATTAACAATTCTCGGGGACATAATATTAATGTAAAGAATTTTCCGAATCGAGAAGATTTCGTGTGCCTGCATGTGCCAGAAATTAATTACTAGACCTTCTCCTACGAAAGTGAAGGATGAAATCCTGCATTCTGGACCGAATCCAAGAAGATATTTGCGGTCCTATTCAGCCTGTCGAGGCCATTTAGGTACTTTATGGTGCTCATCGATGCTTCCTCAAATGGTCGCATGTATGCTGTTATCTACAAGAAACCATGCTTTTGCAAAGTCGATCTCATGAGATAATTAAAATAAAGAATAATTTCCCGATCATCATGTGAAGTCCATCGAGAATGGACAACGCCGGAGAATTTACTTCAAAGGCATTTGATGATTATTGTATGGCAATGGGAATTACAGTTGAGCACTCGGTACCACATGTCCACACTCGAATGGACTAGCGAAGCATTGATTAAAAGAATTAAATTTATTGCCGAATCGATTTTCTGAATTGTAATTTACCAACTACGTGTTGGGGACACGCAGTCCTGCACGCAGCAACTCTCATCAATTTTAGACCGTCGGCATACAACATCCATTCACCTATGCAACTAGCGCAAGGGTCACCACCGAAAATCTCTCATCTTGAAGGTTTGGTTGCAAGGTTTATGTACCTATACCACCACCGCAATGACGCAATGGGCCTCTCCAAAAATGGGATATCGTTGGTTATGAGGCGCATCCATAATCGTGTATCTCGGACCCAATATTTGGAGATTTGCATACGACCGTTTACGACAACATATTTGATGAGGACGGTTTCCGTCATTAGGGAGAAATCAACCTCTTGATGAAAAATGTCGGAAATAGCGTGGCAAGCCACGGAATTAATGCACATGACCCACGCACGAAGAAGCGGATAGAAGTCGAGAAGATAATTGATTTGCAAGTATTAGCGAATCAACCGCGCGACCACTTTAGTGATTTGAAGAGCGTGACCAAGTCGCATGCACGCGCACGCAATGCACCGGAGAGGTTGAAATACCAAAGAAAATAGAAGGTATCCCTAATCCCGTCCGAGGCCTCGAGAATAAAGGGCGAGAACTCCGGCCTCGAATCCCAAATAACAGGGGCGCTGGCGAAAAGGATAAGAAGGACTTGTCACGACCGATCAAGTTCCCCACAAGCGAAGGGGAGCGATTGAGACACGCACTGGTATGGAACCTTGATAAAAGACATACCGATTTGAATATTCCCACGAGAGACATCGGCATGGATGTGTGCGCACACATCGGAGTTGAAAAACTAAAGGACTTGCCCCGCAGTTGAAAGCGGCGGTGAGCAAGTAGAAGCGTGCGAGCGCCTTATGAAGAAATAGCTATAAATTATGTGACCACGGGAGAATCTATGAATAGAGCAACGACTAATGTCGACATTTATTTTGCAAAGAAAATTGCCACAATTATTGATCTTGATCCAGGCACATCGCTCATTGAATGCAAGAAGAGATCGAGTTGGAAAGATTGGAAAAAGGCAATAGAAGCGAATTAATATCTCTGAATAAAAGAGAGGTGTTTGGGCACATAAGCGCACACCTCCCATGTGCCAGAGGGCATAAATGGGTATTTGTTCGAAAGAGAAATGAAAGAAATGAAGTTGTCGGATATAAAGCAAGGCTTGTTGCACAAGGTTTCACTCAAAGACCAGAGTCGATTATGAAGAAACCTATTCCCAGTCATGGCGGAACTACCTTTAGATATTTAATCTCAATGGCGGTGAATCGAATTTGGAAATGAAATTGATGGATGTGGTAATCTGCATACCTTTATGGGAACTTGGATTGGAAATTTATATGAAGGTACTGAAGGTATCCACATCATAGAACCAAGACAGAGCAAATAGAAATCTATACGATGTGCAACTTCGAGAAAGTCCTTTGTATGGATGAAGCAATCGAGCGGGATGTGGTATAATCGCCTAAGCGACTTTCTGCAAGAAAGGCTACGAGCAGTGAGGATTGTCCTTGTGTTTTTATCTGGCGATCCCGGATGGATTCGTATAATCTCGGTATATGTAGATGATCCGAATATCATCGGGACTTTGGAAGATATTGAAAAAGCAAGCTCTTACAGAGTCGAGTTCGAAATGAAAGATCTGGTAAAACCAAATATTGCCTAGGCTTGCGGCTTGAGCATACCCTGAAGGGATTTTAGTACATCAGTCAACCTATACTCGGAAGGTGTTGGAAAGGTTCGGCTTTGAAAAGGCATATCCCTCAAAAGTGCTAGATGATCGGAGATCCTTGCGGCAAGACAAGGACAGTTCGGACCTAAAGAAGAGGGGAGGAAGTCACGGGACCGAATTCCCATACTTGAGCGCAGATTGGAGCACTCATGTATTTGGCAAAGCGTACTAGACCAGGACATTGCATTTGCAGTAAATCTTCTAGCAAGGTATAGTCGAGAACCTACCAAAGGCATTGGCGGGAATAAAGGGCGTCTTCAGATACCTCCAAGGAAGTAAAGATCTTGGCACTGTTTTACGGAAGAACCAGGACCTTACAATGATCAGCTATGCGAATCTTGGGTACTTATCGACCAGCATACGACTAATTATAAGCAGGCTATGTATTCTGTGTGGTGGAACTGCAATTTCATGGAAATCATCTAAGCGAGTTTGGTATCAACCACGAACCATTCGAAATTATAGCAGCTGCGAGGCCGCACGGAATGCTCTTGGCCGGCGGATGATTCACCACATCCAGCGATCATGTGGATTGAATACGCACAAACCCCACTATTATCTATGAAGATAATGCGGCTTGTGTTGCACAAGTGCGGATGGGTTATGTGAAGAGTCCTCTCACAAAGCATATCAACCCCAAGTTTTCTATGCTCATGAAATGCAAAAGATGGGCGAAATTAAGTCTTGCATACTAAGTCATGTGAAAATCTTGCGATTTGTTCACTAAGTCACTTCGAATCTAGCTTTGAAAGGTGCGTGCGTGGAATTGGAATGATAAGACTTAGAAAGTGCACGAGTCGGGGAGAACCTTCACAAACTCATTAATGAAGCTTGATTCGAAGATCGAGTACCCAAAGAGCAAATCTGAAGATTAAATAAATTGGGTGAATTGTACTCTTTTCCCTTGACGAGTTTTTCTTGAAGTTTCTCGGTTAAGGTTTTTAATGAGGCAATTGTGCGACATAGCGAACATGATACATGTACTCTTTCTCCAAATTTTTCCCAATTTGGGTTTTATGGAGTTTTAGCGAGGCATGAACATGAAGGATGAGAGCCAAGGGGAGTATTAGGAAGCCGGCGGCCAGTCAGAGTCGGGTGGGCACCTCATCCACCCTAGACTATAAATAGGAGAGGACCCCCAATCATGTACACAATTCATTATTTGGAAGAAGCGATGAGAAAGCTGCGATCCTCTCTCATACATGTGTTTCATCTATTGTTGTGTTCTTGTGTTCTTGTATCGTTCTACGATTCGATTTTGTATACGAGTGTCATTCGGGTGAACTGCCAATGACGGTTCCTCAACAGCTACCACTAGCACCGGCAATCAGAACTGCGTAGGGACGTTCCTTGAAGCAGGACAAAAAAAAAAAACAAAAACAAAAATCCCAAATCCATCGCTATACAAGATTACAAGAACACTCGGCAGCGAGCCAGCGAGCCAAGCGAGCAACCAGCCACCAACCATTCCCTCCCTCCCACTCGAGACAAGGGAGAAGGCTCACCTCGCCGCAGCAGCACAAGATGCTGAAGCGAGCGCCGCCGCTCCATCTCCTACCCCTCCCCCTCTTTCTCCTCCTCGTCCCGGTGCTCGCCAACGTCCCCGACAGCTACACCGTTCGCTACGCCCCGCCGGCCGACGGGGCCAGTGCGGCGGGCCAGGAGTACCTCGACCCCACCTACCCGCTCCCGCAGCTCCCGCCCGCCGCGCTGACCTGCACTGTGCCGGTCCTCTCCTACTCCTTCAACGACACCTACGGCGCCCCCCCGGCCAAGGCCGTGTACGCGGCCCCCGCGGGGTGCCCCGCGCCCTGGTCCCTCGTCGTGCTCTCCTTCTCCGCCGCCTGCGCCGGCGAGCAGTACGACCGCGTCGCCGCCGTCTGGCTCGACGGCTCCGAGCTCCTCCGCACCACCACTGCCGAGCCCACCCCCGAGGGCGTCCGCTGGACCGTCCGCAAGGACATCACCCGCTACTCCGCGCTCCTCCGCTCCCCGCCCGACGGCGTCCTCTCCGTCATGCTCGAGAACGTCGTCAATGACAAGTACACCGGAGTGTACAACGTCAACGTCTCCCTCGAGTTCCACGGAACCCCGGCTTATCTCTCCGACGCGGCCTCCTCCTCCTCCTCTGCCGGCGTCGCCGACCCCGACCGCCCGACGCTGCCAGAGTCGTACTTCCAGCCGGCCGACCTGATCCTGCCGATCTCGGAGATCACCGGCGATAGTGGCTACTGGTTCCGCATCCAGAACTCGTCGGACTCGTGCTCCAAGCTCGTGACCATTCCGTCGAGCTCCTACCGTGCGGTCCTCGAGGTCTCTGTGTCCCCCCACTCCAACGACGAGTACTGGTACTCCAACCCGCCGGACCTCTACATCAAGGAGAACAACCTCACAACGCCGAGGGGCAACGCCGCGTACCGCGAGGTCGTCGTCAGCGTGGACCACCACTTCGCCGGCTCGTTCGTGCCGTTCCCCGTCATCTACACCGGCGGCATCAACCCGCTCTTC
Organism: Ampelocalamus luodianensis; assembly: GCA_036346255.1. NCBI lineage: Eukaryota > Viridiplantae > Streptophyta > Magnoliopsida > Poales > Poaceae > Ampelocalamus > Ampelocalamus luodianensis. Next base: position 28,794,472 of record CM070625.1, read on the forward strand.
TGGCAGCCCGTGGCCGCGCTCGGCGCGTTCAACCTGCCGACCTACGACATCGAGCTGACCCCGTTCCTCGGCATCCTCGTCGACAGCAAGGCCCACGAGATCGGCATCACCGTAGTGGACGGCATCGCCGAGTGGCTCGTGGACGCTAACCTGCACCTCTGGCTGGACCCCAGCTCGTCGGACGTACACGCCGCGCTCGGCCGGTACCGGACGCCGCGCCTGTCCATCTCCCGCCGGTACTCGACGCAGCTGCTGGACGGCAAGTTCAAGATCCGTGCCAAGAGGAAGTCCTTCTTCAGCGGCTGGGTCAAGTCCTCGCTCGGCAACTTCACGACCGAGGTGGAGACGGAGCTGGAGGCGAGCAGCGTGATCGAGTTCACCAACAACGGCAAGAACAAGACCGTCCGGCTGGAGGCGGAGCAGGAGACGGAGGTGCTGTTCCGGTCGGACACGAGGAAGGTGGTCGGCAAGCTCAAGGCCGAGACCAAGTACCCGCTCTGGTTCTACGCGGAGACCGACGACGGCGAGAATGGCACGTCCGTCGTCACGGGGAGCCTCTCCCACAGCCTCAACCTCGAGACGAAGGTCAAGACCAAGAGCTTCGAGAACTCGGCGCGGCTCGTCGACGAGCAGACCGCCGATGGCTGGATGGTCGTCAAGGACCACGACGTGGTCAACGGGTCGGCGGCGACGAGCCAGGTGTACCGGTACAAGGACGACAAGTGGCGGTACGAGCGGAAGATCGACGTGATGGACGGCGCGGTGCTGAGCGACAACGTGACCGAGAGCTACCGTGTCCAGGACGCGGCGGGCGCTTGCTGCCGTGGAAGGAGCTGCGATGGAACGGTGGCGGCGGGGTGCTGGGTCGACATTGCTGCGATGTAAGGTCTGCTTGGAACACGAGAATTGAACCGTTCCCTGTGAAATTCGCGACTTCCAAGTGGTTTCGAGGGTTGAATTATTCGAAGTGCGTCGTCCATGCCAAGATGGCTGCTATCTGTAGTGCATTGTTGGCCTTGTATACAGTATATAGTTCTGTGGTTGTATTTGTATGGATGCTGTATGCGGTTATGCCCATGCGTGGCGCCGTATTTAAGGATTTTTGATCTATTGCTGAGCTGTGTTGCGTTGTGTAGTATTAGTTTGTATTTTCCAAATAAAACATGGCGATGATTCTAAATAAACTAAATAAAGCTGAAGATGCCGTGTGGCTTTATTGTTTTCTTGGATCAGTTGGCGAATGGCGTGTTTGCGAACTGTGTTGATGTGTTTCCCCTGTATGCTCTGCAACTCTCAGCCAAATGATTGGCTCCATATTGCTATGGCAACTCTGTGGGTAATTAGTACGAGGGCGGCGAACTTCTGGTCTATGGACGAGCTCTTTACGGTATACTAAATTTCATGTGGCTGTTTATTTTTTTTTATCTAATAATTCACATTAGTTATGCTATATTTGATAGTATAAGTAGTAGAATTTCGAAGAGGTAGAATTGTAATTGCTAATGTAGGGATCGGGTAACACAAGAGTAATTATTTCATCTCTAGTTGAAAAAATTCATAATACCCTCACAAATAAAATTATAAATACAAAGAAAAATATATTATACCTTAACAAATCAATTATCAAAATTAATTTGTACTACTACTGTATACTACCGTTATAATGTACAGTAAAATTTATCATGCACAAACCATTTGTACCGTTAATTAGTACGAAAAAGGAAGCGCCGTGCCATCAGGGGACGAAGCACCGTGCTGTGCAAGGAGTCAGTATCGCCCAAGGACGCAGCCACGCAGGTACCAATCAGTTGTTCCCTGAACAGTGCTCCTATGTACAAGGTGACAGCCAACTCCTGTTAAGAGTTGTAAACATATCTCACAAAAAAAGAGTTGTAAATATGGACTTGTAATCCACGCCGTTCGATCGGCTGGTAAGGATTGCCATCCGTTCGATCGCTGATAAAGTAGTAGCACTAATAGAACTGTTCGGATCAGAGTACCAACATACTCTGCGTTCTCCGAACTCTGTTCGGGTCAGAGTTGCTGACACCCCAACAAACGGATCCGCACCGTCCCCTGAAAGCGCCGCGCCGGCAACAAGCCGGAAACTCCAAATCGAACGGCCAAGGCACTTTCCTACGCGAATTAAAACCCGCTTCCTCCCCGAGAGAGAGAGAGAGAGAGAGAGCGATCGCCCAATAAATCCTCCCCTCCTCCTGGGCGTTTCAAAACCCTCTCCACCTTCCAAAACTCCAAACCCTGTCTGACCTTGTACCCCTCGCCCGATTCCGCCGCCCGCGATGGGTTCCTCCTCGTCAGCCGGCATGCACCCCGTGTTCAAGTTCAAGGTTACTACTACTACTACTCCCTCGAAATCTCGCGATTTTGTGGCCCTAGTGTTCGCGCGATTTTGCTTTGGTGATCGTGTCGCGTGGCGTGATCGTGACGACTTCGTGTGTGTTTGTGTGGTTGCAGGGGAGGATGACGGGGGATCCGGTCCTGGACGGACTCTTGGAGGTGTTCCCGCAGGTGAGTGAGATAATCTACTTCGATTAGACCTTCGTAGTCGACGCCCCTTGGTTGGATACTGCTGCCGATGAGTTTGATGATTAACTTTGAAAAAAATTATTAATCTGTTAGAGCAAACGTAGTGCCCGTGCTTCTAACATTGCAAATTTAAGATTTAAGTTTTGGAACAGCAGGGTGTGATGTAACACTGTTGATTGCGTCGGTTTGGTTTTGTGAATCAGCAAAAAGTTGGTGCGCGTTGGCAAAGTACTACTAACTTATTTTTTTAATCTACTAACTTGATGTTCAAGAAGATGCTTAGGAAAGAAGAAACGCGTTGACTTTATTTTTCGAAAACCGAAAAAATTGTTGGGAACCAACGGCTTGGTCTCCTTAGACGACTAGAAAAGATAATCTGTTAATTGCTTATCAAAACCTTCGTTGCAACCTGTGAACCAGTAAAAGGGACAATATTGTGAAACAGTGGGTGTGTACTGTGTACAGCTGATTGTTCAGAGAGATACGACCAAAGAGATAATACTATATGTGTGTGTTTATGTGGAGGCAAGTGTGTAGTTTTGTAATTTGGGTTGAGCTGGTTATTGTCCTATACTCGTTCTGATCTTTCATGTTACATACAAACAATTTTTATCAGAAAATTGGACATTTTATATTGGCTACATATGAGAAATAACCTATGACCAGACTCGTATTTTCATTGATCTCGCTGTGTGCTTTCTTGAAAGTAAGTTAACTTAATTGAATCATGAAGTTGTACACATGCCGTTAAATTTCTTGTTTGGAGATGTGCTATTGGCCATCTGTGTACTTCCTGTTGTTTTAGTTCATTAGATGTACTATCAATAGTAAGTCTATAGATTTTTTATCTTCGAACTATTAACTTATGAATTTATTATTGTTTGAAATTTTAGACCTGTCACTTAATACATTTTCTACTACACCCCCATTTTTATCTACGCAGGTTAACTTCTCAACACTGAGAGAAGTTTCCATGGAATTTAAGGATGACATTGATGCCGCTGCAGATTATGTTATCCATAATGTCCTCCCAAATATTATCCCAGATGACAATGATGCAAACACAAGCGAAGGTTTATATATTCTTGGTATAGTTTGATCCTGTTGTGTAAGTTTTAGTACTGCATGTTTCCTTAAAGAATGTTAGATAGATGAGCGATTAAATAGCATGTGATATGTAATAAGTTTGTATCCGATTTTTCTTCTGGGTATTATAAATCGCATATGTTTTTTATTTTTCTTTCACTAAAACACATTGAATCCTCCCTTTTGTTAGAATTTACCTGTTTGTTGATGCATTGAAAGGATGGTTGCTTGGGGATGGGTTTGGCGCAGTTCTGCCATTGTGAATTACTACTAGTGCTTATGAGTTTCTCATACTATGGCGAGTGTTGTAATCCCATAAAATCATATTCCTTGCTACATCTGTTTCTCAGTGCAGATGATAGATACAAATTACTTTTGCATTGTTTTGTCATTCCTTTTTTTTTTTTTTTCCATTTTAAACACTTTGTTGACAAAATTGTTTCTCAGGACATCAGCAGGCATTTGATGACACAAACTTTCATTTGGGGGGTGATCCAGTGGATAATAATACCGATTCAAATTCTGTACAGTTTGGCATGGCCATTAAATACATGGCAGAAAATATAGATAACCTCATGGGAGAACAATTGATGCAATCGCCTGCTGTAGCATCAACATCTGGTCAGGCTTGTCTTCCTGAAAGCCATTCTGATTCGTTGCTTGCTAGTTCTCAGAATTCACTTGTTGATGATGAAGAAGCTCATTTTGGCAACCAGCAGAAAGTAATGCATTGTTCCAACCACCTTCTTGGAGGACATGGTGATGGGCAGCTGCATTGCTCATCCTCTGATAAAAAACTTGGAATGCCGGCTTCTGACGATGATTTGCCACTGCATGATGATGGTTCACCTGATATGACTTCACAATCAAGCTATTCTGTTTGCCTTGCGTCCCTTGATAATGCAATTGCTGGTGAAAATTACAAGAAGGTAAAACTGTTTCCTTTTCATTTAATTCAGGCAACATCACTATTTGTCAAAATAGTACCAACTGAAAATAATCTTTGACAATGGATGAAAATAGTAGTACCAATATCACCATGCATGATTGATGGACAATGTCTTGTTTCCTCATTCCAAGTCTCAGAGTTATCTTTCACTATTCCTAGTAATTTTGGTACATCTGATTGCCACATTTGGGTAATTTACTAATTTTGTTGGTGTATATATGCAGATTACTTTGTTGTCAAATGTGGAAGCAATAAGTGAAATGCTAGAGGAGGTAGAGCTAAATGAAGCAAAAACAAAACTTGTTGTATCAGAAGCAAGCCAAGCTGGCAATGATATTCTTGTAAATGTGGAGAAGCTAAAAGAAATGTCAGCGCTTGCAGTGGAAGAGAACAACAAGGTTGTACACATAATACTGTGAATTCTTTTTAAATACTTTTGTTTTTTTGCTAAATGACTGAAACAGTATAACCCATTAATGGAATATGCAGGTTGCAGGGGAGGTTTTCGCTGAGAAATCTATTCTAGCATCAGAAGCGCTTGGGCTTCAAGCTCGGTTGTCCAACATTTCTGAAGAAAGAAACAACTTTGTGTTGATAATTGATGAGGTAAATTTGAACTTTACACTATTATCCTGTGTTTTCCTATGGAAATGTAAATGCCCCAATAAGTATCAAACACGTTCTAAATTACAGTGTAGTGCACACTAGACAACATCAAATACAAAGTGTTGTCTTTCACTTGAACTTTTCTTTGTGGCGCTCAGTTGTTAATTGCTCCCAAACATGTGGCTTCTCTGCTGCAAATCCTAGAATGACATACACAGTTTAATGTATAGTTAGCCAATTTCAATAGAGGCTTGCTACACATAGGAAGTTGTATTACTGTTCATTTGCACTGCATCTCGATTCGTGGTTTTGAACATAGTCACCGGGAATGTGGGTTGACCAGGTCGAGGAGCAGGGTCGCAGGACGTGGTATGCCACTTTTCCTTCTAAATTACATAGGAATAGTGTACCATGTCCCACGAATCGTACTCGGGTCGATGAATCCGGTACGTGGGACGGGGCATCGACCTGCGATCCTTGTGACTATGGTTTTGAACATTACTTAAATTCAAGTCACTTGTGGATGAAAATGTGTTTTAGAACTACCCGGTGACCATTTATGTTTGTAAATCACTTCAGGGTTATATGTTTTAGTACTGACCATATGGGATCATAAATTCGTTTCAGTCTGGAAAATATCGCAATTTTCTATGCAATGAAGTTGTATTGTGTTGATCATTCTGCTTTAACGTGAAATTTAATTCCATATGACTTGTTATGTACGCCACAAAGATGCACCACACTCTTCTAAGAAGACTTGCCGCAACAGAAGCAGAAAGAGCAGCAGCTGAAAAGGAAAAGATCGAAAGGGAAACATTGGCTCAGAAATCTCTAGAAGAAGAGGAACTCTTGCTTGATCTTGCAAAGGAAGAGTGTAAGAAGCTGGAACAACAAGCACAGGAGAATGCAAAGGTAACAAATGAGCTATGTGGGTGAAAAGGCCGACATTTACTCTTTTATCAGGAGTCCAAATACTTGTAGTCATGTTTTCAGAAACATTGGCTAATATGCATTAATTTGATACAGCTGAGGGAGTCACTGATGGACCGAGGACATGTTGTGGATGCATTGCAGTTAGTATTATTAAAGCTTAAAAGTATTATTTGTAGTCATGTTTTAAATATTTGAATGTTTCACGTACATATCTACATTGTTTTCTCAGTGAGGAAATGCTTGGAATCTTTGACAACATTGCACAACTCCAGCAGAGAGTTGATATGCGACTTCCTGTTCATGAACCGCTGCAACTAGCTTCATCGAGTTTGCCCAGCTCAGTCAATTCAACAGCTTCCAAGAGCAGCTGGTCATCTGCTTCGGAATCAAATACAAATTTGAATGGTGACGAAAAGATTGCTGATGCTTCCCATGACAATTTTGCTTTGGACGACAGTTGGGATGTAGTTGAAGATGAAAGTATTGTCTATGCCAACTAGCCTTATCAGCATTACACCTATGATGCTCTAGTTCCTAATTCATGAACCACTATCCATGGTTCATTGGTTTCAGCAAGATCAGTTAACAGTTTTCCTTTCTGGTCGAACTTGTTTCTTATTTATACTAAATGCTACCGAACTGCTCCCCTGTTTGTGGTTTTCTATGTAGTCGAAATGTTCATATCGGTCTTGAGAACAAGCTGGTCAACAATAGTGAGCTTGTTTGACACAACTTTTTTCTTGCTATTGTGGTGAAAATGTTTTCTTGTTACTGTCGATAGTTTGGTTCATTCTTGTTTTATATTTCGAAAATTAGTTTTTCGTTTCAACCTAATCACTATTGTTCTCAAGATTTATCTCGCATGGGGTGTAAAATATGTGCAACTTAAGTTACGTAACTGTTATGGACATTGTTTAACAGAAGCCAGCAAGGACTGAGGACTGGATACAGCGGATTGCTGATTTACATTTGTCTGCCCCCGTTCGTAACAAGTTTGTAAATGTTTGTTCGTCTTACGTTCGTTGAGCTCCAAGCAGACGGAAGTATTGACAGTGAGTAGTTAGGATTTTAAATTTTGAACATATCCATTTGAATGGACATGGTTATGTGACAGATCGTGATTAGCTTAAAGCCACTTTTCGCCGAGGAAAATAGTTCTAGAAACTAATAGCATCTCTCTTTAGATATCTACGTAGGAGATTACGTCAACAGGTAACCTCAATTAATTTGTGTGGATTCGACTTGGAGCAATTCTATCCCAAGTGCATTGAAGAGAGGCATCGTAGATTCAAATCTTGTGGAGTTGTTCTAAAGCTACTATGTGTTAAAAGGGAGCTGATAGCTTCAGCTAACGTGGCACCCTCAAATTACCCTATACCAAACAAGGAAAAAGAGATGAAAATTAGCAAACCCGATTAAATAATCAAAGTGTCAAGGGTCAAAACGACTGCCCAGTACAAGAATTTGTTACCACAATTATTTGCTATAATACTTGCTACAGTGCTGGACTGATCTTCGATATCCTTTTCAGCCGACCAACAATTATTTGCAAGAATAGATGAAGACTGTTAGGATTACGATCCATATGGTAGGATCCTGTAATGCTACGTAAACATTTTTATCCCCATCCTATATAGGATATTCATCAATAAAAACTGTCGGGACTGGATTTCTGAAAATAGTGTTGATAACAAGTTCGAATCACGGATAACATTAATAAACAACTAGGTACCGACCTTATGGCCACTTATTACAAAAGAGGTCAAAAGACCTTGAGTCTCATAGCGGAAACAAAATAAACTCCAAGGTGGTCCATTGAATCGCCCACTGGTATTCGACTGAAGAGCGTAGCCTAGTACTCCGGATGTTCTTCGTCAAACCCGTAGGCGTAGATGTCGTAGTCATCCTCGATATTATTGAAGACTTATGAGATTTGTTTGAGCGTAACATGTGAGTACATAAAGTACTCCATTAGTCTTGAAAAAAATACGCATATGTATAGCTTTAACAATTGGGCTCATAGGGTTCTTTTGCACAAAGTAATATTTTATACTTAAATATTTTTCATAAAGCACATTTGACCAATATAGTTTCAATAATTAAATTAAATTGATTGTCTAGTGAAGGTTATAGCTACCAGTCACTAGTATTGTGGCTCTAACCGCCAATTTCTCAAGAGTAGGACTCTAGCTGCCCAACTGACTCTATCTACTAGAACAACAATCCAAGAGTTCCAACTACTCCCAGATTCTTAAAATAATTCTTTATAAACAAAACTAAAATCTACCATGTGAAAACGCACCACCTTACCCGCCCTTGACTGTGGGCACGGCTATTCGAATAGTTTTATACTATGCAGAAGTTGTATAGCTTAACCCACACGAGATAATTAGCTTATAATGTCCGTCTGACACACTTTCGAAGGTGTGCGACTAAGTAATTATCACAAAGCTTTTATAATGCTTTATCCTTACATTAGCCCGCCTGATAGCTTAACCTCAAGTCATGGATGTCATTTACCATCGACTCGGAGCTCACCGTTGTGAGGGATAACCTGTGCGGACATGGACGTCAATTACTATCGCCTGGCACAAGCCCCGACAGACATGGACGTCAGTTACCATCGTCTGCACCACCTAGGTAACTCCTACCATCTACAGCCTGCGGGCTAAATGTGGGGACCCCGGTAATTATCTCCATAAGACCGAGATTAAACAAGGTCTTAGGGACATAATCACGGTCTCAGGAATGAATTCAATTTAACTCTATCCAAGTGAGAGGCTTAGCGAATACTAGAGCCTCAACGATCATGCGCGCTTGCTCCTTTGCGGCGCTACATGATTGTCGATTCTCTTCGATTGACACTACACTTAGTGAGTTAAATGGGGATTCATCAACAACGAGTATGACTTATATTGGCTCCCAAGATCAACGACCAATATACTCATACCCTCATCCAACGTTGATTACATCGCATACAACAAGAGAGTAAAGACATACCGCATAATAGTTAAGTCTACACTTATTACATACGGCCGACCGCCAAATTCAAAACAAAGTATCAAGTAGCGGAAGTAAATAAATAAAGCAAAAGACCAGTAGTGGTATGCCCATCACCCATCGACAACCGATGGGGTTAAATGATAGCACACTACTCGTTAGTGTCACCTAAGTCAACACTAACGAGATCGTCATACTCATAATCTTCCTCACCAAAAGGCCAAGAAACATCCGGTGAGTACAAGTGTACTGCAAGTCTTACACAAATAAAAATAGTTATGCATAAGGTCATTCAAAGGAAGGCTCATATTGGCTTAGTTTTGCGAAAGTGACGCAACCATGTACAACCTACACATACTAGTTTTTCAAGTGCCATTTCAAAATCAGATTTGAAGTAGAAGTAAAGCATGTGAATAAGTAATGAACTAAGTAACAAATAACATACAAATAACAAAGTGGCTGCCCACTTTGATACAACAACAAGCATGAACATCCCATTCATGCTAATTACCAAGTTCACCCACAATTTTAATTCCAAGTCTAACAATAGTAACTCCGAACTCAAGCGGTTGTCCATAACAGTGGACACGGCTATTCGAATAGATTATACCACAGGGGTGTACTACTTACCCACACGACTGACTAGCCCGTAAGCCTCCGGATAATGGCACACTTCCTTTGGTATGCTGGCCGGGGAGAATCGAGATACGGTCGTTTTCAGCAAGAAAACTCTATTGAGCTAAGTCCCCCATGTGAGATGTTTCCGGTCTTAGTACAAGTAGCATATAGCACTTGCTAAGGGGCTCACACGTTGTATTGGAGATACCGATGTAATGAAAAGGTAAATGGTGCTCCTTGCACACTATAGAACATTGACATCGATTCCTAAGGACAACTGACAAAGACACAATTGTCCTTACACCACCGTGAGACTTAACACAATAGAACCTTCCCCCTACTTAACCGTACGGCACCCATATACCGCATGTGGCAGCACGAATGTACTTGAATCAACGACGTTACCAAAGTTCGGTCCTTAATTGTCCAGACAAGCCAAACCACATACCCAATCTCGTGCACAAGGCACCATCACTAACCAACACTTGTCCAGACCCAAAAGCTCTTTTAAGATGATAAAATTTAACTCATAAAACAGATACGAAGATCTGAACCAAAGGTATATAAAGAGAGTTGTGTTTATCCCATAATTACCGGGTTATTCCCGACAATCAAACTACCGGTGCTAGACTTGCATGGCTAAGCAAAAACCGTACAATAAATTCACACATCCTACCTTAAGCATTTCAGTAATGGAATAATTCATGGATAGCCACAATGACAAGATAATAGGAGGTGTCTAACTACTCATCACAAAAATAGCGACATTATCAAAATAACATGCAAGCAATTATCATTGCATCTATCCAAACAAAACTGGGATCAAATATGATGCAAAAAGAAAGTTCAAAGGATGCTTGCCTTGCTGGTAGTTCACTTGCTCACTCTCGGTTACTTACTCTCATACTTCCGGCAACTCGGAATCTAAAGAAAAGGCGATATCGAATAAACACCGAGAAATAGCCAAAAACTCAAGTTGCTCCAAAATGCATGAAATTTATACAGTAGCTATATTATGATTTTAGATGAATTTATGTACAAAAAATATTCCATTTGGAGTTTATATGAGAGAGTTATAGTAGTTTGGAAATCAGATTTTTGGAAAATGCTGAAAATCAATGTTCTGTTACTGTTCATCCGAATTTAATTGTTTCACGGAAATTTGTAGAACTATGGTAGGGATAATCTTTACAGGGCATGAAAGGTAATTAAAATTTATGATCAATAAAAATTGAATCACCCAATTTAGAGTTCATATGAATTAGTTATGAATTATTGAAGTTAAAAGACTTTTTCAGTATACAAATAATTCTTTTCTGATTTTGCTACTGCATTAAATAATTTTTATGGTAGGATGACCTAGCCTCTGCCATGACAAGTGGGGTCTATGTATTTGCTTTTCTTTTCAATTTATTTCCTAAAGGGAGAACATCTACTGACAATCTAACTTTCTCATAAGCATATACTTAACCGATTCTCCGGTGTCGAATCCAATCACATGCATAACACTCTCCAATTATATTCTCACGTCTTGATTTAAATCCCGTACTAACCTTCACTAAGGTATCATCAAGGGAGTCAATCCAACAAATAGCACCCGGACTTCCGATCTTACAACTACACAACCTGTCCAATAATTATACGAAATCCACCGACCGATGGGCATATGACCATGACTAAATCCATCACTCAATCTCCGATATACTATTTAAGCTAATGCTAGCTATCTAGCTCTACTAGTCTCGCCTCGGCAAATCACATTCGCAAACACTAAAATTTTCACCGATCGAGATTTATTTGACTAACCGGCACCTAATGAGCTTAACCATTTTAGTAACACATCCAACATTTAATAGTTCACTAATAACTCAACTTACATCCATTTCACTGGACTTGTCATGTATGACATCTAACAATCCAATCACACATGCGTCTCTACGATCGACTAATAATCATTTAGCTACTAATCCAATAGAGAGTACAATTGCATCAACTCGACACAAGGGACTTACCTACTAATTACATGGCAATCCAATATTTATCAGAAATCAAATAATCCATTCCTACCTTCTCCCAATTCTAGCATGTACAACCCACATAGATATTACTTAAGACATCCGACCAATTTGCTCACGATTAAATAAATAGTCCGATTCTACATCCATATTTTCTTAATCATCAACACATAAGTCATCCATTAAGTAACCATTCATAAAATCCTTATGCGTCAAGCTCCTAAAATTACTAATTCAATGTGAGGGAAAACCTCTAATTACTTTATATCCAAAGATCACCACTATTTTGCATGCTACTCAAAATAATATCATCCGATCAATTTATCAACTCCTACATCTAACGTAGCATCTACTGATCAACATTCTACACAATCCGCTACGATGATAAAATCACTGCATATACCGACATACATCGTATGAAGACGCCTATGCATAAATAAGACATAACAGGAGAATTAATCGATTTCAAGCTACCAATTTATTTTACCATTAAACATGCATAAATAGATGCTATGCTCATGACTAATATGCAACAATCATAACTAATATCGTAATGTGATAACACAATTCAACGTGAAGTATTTTACCATGGCACTAGGCGTGCCCAATATGGCGGGCGTCCTCTTCTCGCTCTGCGTCGCGTCACCGTAGTTGTCGCCGTTACGCGTCGCGTCTGCTCGCGCTCGGCGTCGCCGCTCGGCCACACCATCGAGCCGCTTTGCCGCGCCGCGCTCAGCGCGACATGCCATAACGCCTCACCTTGCTCGGGCCGCTGCCCCATGCATGCGCAGCGTATTGGCGGCTCCTCCACGCCGCCGCCTCGCCGCCCATGCCTCCTCGCCTCGGCCGCCCGAGCTCGGCCATCCTCGCCATCACCGTCGCCATTTGGCGCCACCGATGAGCTGCGCCACCACATCACTTGCATGCATGCGGGGGCCGCACCGCTTCGCATGCGTCGCCTCACGAGCCGCGGCACCTCGTCTTGCTCGGTGCTACATACGCGCCAAACCTCGTCTCTACCGCGTGGCGCTAAGCCGGTGCTCACACCTCGGCGGCCTTGGACGAGCGGTCCGGCGTCGCATGCGCCGCTCTCCGCCGCCCTTGGCGTTGTTGTCTTCACGCCATTGCGCAATGCCACTGGACCGGCGCCGCGCAGTCGCCATGCCCAGCTCGGCCATGGCGTCGCGCTTTCAGGCCGCGCCACGCTGGCCGCCGGGCTGCTGCGCCATTGCCGACCTCGCCATCGCAGCTCCCATGCGCCGCACCCAGTGGTGCTCGCTCCTAGCTAGAACCGAGCAGCACCACTGCTTCTTCTTTCCCACTTCTCAAGAACGCTCAAAGGCCATGCATGCGAGAAACTCTTAGATGAATGGACTGCTTGAGTGATGGGGAAGGCAATGGTATGACATGCATTGCATAATTTCCGGTTTTTGATTGGGATTGGAAGGAGAGAAGTGTGCTGTTTTGAGCTCATGTGTGAGAAGAAATGGAGGTGTTGTGTTGGGGAAGAAGTGGCGTGGGAGAAGATGAGTAGCAGTGGGGTGATCTGTTCGGATGGGACCATGGTTGGGGGAGTAAGTTGACATGGGGCTAGCAGTGAGCTAAAACTGAAAAGGGAAAAGTGGCAGGAGGTTTTCGGTTTTGGGGGAAGGAAGCTGTCAGGGAGAAGAAATGAATTGGCGGTTGTGGGAGGTGGGAGGATGGTTGATGTCTTGCTAGGAGAATAAAGAAATGGTAGTGGGAGGTGATGTACTAGCTGCATGCTATTAGGTGCCAGTGACTTGTTTTCATTTTTTTATGTGATTTACTAGTAGGAGATGCACACATGCATAGATCATGTGCTAGTGCCGCTAGTCTCTTTTTGTCTTGGACGTGAGGTTATATATATATATATATATATATATATATATATATATATATATATATATATATATATATATATATATATATATATATATATATATATATTGTGATCTTTTGGCTGCTATGATGTGCTAGCCAGGTAGAGTACATGCTGGGCAAAGTGAATGGCGGTGGGTTGGGGTTGTGCGGCTAGGCAAGAAAAGATTCGAATGAACAGTGTTCGGTTTTGGGGAAACAAATGGCAGCAGGGTGTTCAATAATTTTTAGACATAGATTCCTAACTCCAAAAATCACGAAATTTTTATGGAAGGTTCCTGACATAATGTTGATGCTTAGGTAAAATTTTAAGGAATTTATACGGAATGTGATTTTCTCCAAAAATCTCTAAAGTTGCTGTTTTGTTGGTGTGTGAAAACTAAAAATTCAGAAGTAGATTAGAAAGGCGCCCTCGAGACGACGATCGCAAAACTATAACATGCGTCGCATGACTTAGTAAATTAACCGCGCTTTGTCCTTCCCAATTAGGACATGTGGTTCAATTTAATATTGTTTGCTATCATTATTATTATCTTTATACAACTTTTAGATATTGTTCGGTTTGAAAAGATCGCCTACTTAAATATTAATATCCCGATCCTGAAAATCGGGATGTTACACTACACTTAGTAAATTAACCCGCCAGCGTCGGTCCTTAATGTGGTTGTATGACCAGTCCTTAATAGACCAGGGCGAGACAGTCAAAACTCACGCCACTCACCCTAGTCTAAATAATTTCCACCATTTGATTTTATTTTCTAATTACTAATATTACCTAATGTCACACATTTTTCAAACTATAACATAAAGGGTAATAATGGTTTTCCACCCAAAAGTTGATCAAGACCGAAAAGCATGTCTAAGCAATTCTACTGTGTTTAACTATTTCACAATGTTGTAATCAATATTACGGAATTACTATGCTAGGGTTACAAAGGTATAATGATAACAATTATCAAAGGAAGACATTAACAATTTTAGGTTTAGCTAACAATCTACAATTTGAACTCATCATTTTATGTGAAATAGCAATGCGTAATACTTTAAAACTGAAAATATAATTTAAAAATCATAGGTGCATAATGTTTAAAGGAGACTCGTCTTCGTCGAAGTTGGAGGCTAACGCGTCCAGTTGGTCCAAACTAGCATCGATGGTGTTAGACTCTACATGCGCGAATCGAGACAGAATAAATAACAAAAAACAAATAAAATCAAAAATTTATTAAATTAGTACCATTAGAGATATTATGAATTTATATGAATTTAGGAACAAGAATAAATTGATTCAAAGTTAGTACAGAAGAGAATGAAGTCCCAGAAGATTTGCTGGAAAGAAAATCCTGAAAATTGGAAAGGAGGGAATATTTTGTTATGATTTTATAATGCAAACTCACATTGTATGACATAAGGGGCCCATTTGTCATTGAGAGAGAGAAAGCACTAGGGAGAGAGTATGACAGGTAGGGACCACCTGTCATTGAGAGGGAGTGAATGCAAGAGAAAGAAAAGGGAAAAGAAAACAGAGCGAGGCACAGGCGGCACGGGAATGCGGTGGCGCCGGTGAGTGGTGGCAAGGGAGGGCCGACCGATGGCCAAAATGGAACCCCGGTAGGGTTCCCTACCCACGAGTGGCAGCGGCGCGGCCGGAGGAGAAAGGGCCGGTGGCGGTAGCGGCGTCATGGCTTGGGCGCGCAGGCGGCCGATGGCGTCGGCGGTGCAGTGGCGCACTAGGGAGGGCGGCGCCCGCATGAGCACTGCGCGGGCACGGGGGTCACATCAGGGAACTCGGGGAGGCTTGGGGGTGGCATGGCAACAGCGACCGACGACGATGAAGAAGGCGGTGGCGGTGGCGGCTTGGTCCAGGGATGATGCGGCCGAGAGGAGGTGAGGGATGGGTTGAGAATCACCGGGAACACGACATGACGTGGTCCAACGGCTAGAAACTCACTAGAGAAAGAGATCAGACAGCGGAGGAGTTTCGGCCAGGGGGAAGAAGACGATGAAATTATGGCGATGTGCTATGGCAAACACAAAATTGATTTAGGGGAAATGCTCAAGGTACTCAAGAACATGATGTGACGTGGTTGGTTGTGCAAGTACCTCACCGGAGCAACGAGCGATGACTCAAGGTGCGATCGGCAACGGGGAAGATGATGCGTTCCGTTGACGATGTGGTATAGGAGAACGCGGGAGTTGGGGCAAAACAATGATGAGTCCGAGGCAGACTCAGTGCTCTACTTATAGTCGCAAGGAGGCAGAGGAAACAGACATAGGCATGATGGCAGCGATGGTGTGGGCTCTGGTTTAATGGCGACGCTTCGCGAGGGAAAACGACAAGGATTGAATGCCTGTGGTAGTGGACGTTGATGACTGTGAGGTGATGACGCGGCAGCGTGGGGACATAGTGCTAGTGCAGCACAGGCGACATGGCTGGGTGCGGCACTAGCGCGGCTTGGCTTTGGGCAGAGCAGAGGAAGAAGAAAGAAAGAAAGAAAGAAGAAAGTGGGTGAGAGAAAGAAAGAAGTTGGGCTCGGCCCGAAGCAAGAGAATTTGATTTTGGCCCAAAACCAAAAATTGAATAGGGTTTCTAATATTTGAATTTCGGGGAGAATTTAAATTTGAATTTGAATTTACTGAGGTTTGAAATTGAGGAGAGATGAATTCAAATAATTTGAATTCAGAATTGGCCGAGAAATGATTTGATTTTGGAATTCAATTTGTGATTTGATGAAGGAAATTGGTTCGAAGTTGAATTGAGAATTGAGAATTTGGATTGATTTAGCAAGAACTCTAATTTAAAATCCAAATTTTTGAATTAATTAATTTAAATCAAAAATTTTACAAGAGGCAAAAATTGGAATGTTACAAAACCATATAAAATAGGAATAATCAATTATTTGCCACTGCAAAGATGTGGATTTCAGGATTTGCCACTCCATGTGTGAATGACATCGGGTCTGTCATAGACACATCGATGGCAAATCTGAATTTCTTTGACCAAATAATCAAATCTCCCTATAAAATAAGGTTCTAAATAGCTATAGCTTTTTTTTTTTTGACCCAAACGCTAAGCCACAAAGCCGCAAAAATAGGTAAATAGTTAGCTATAGCATGCTATAGCTGCGATATAGCTTTTTTCGGGACCTTATTGTGAAGGTGCGAAAGCCACGATTTAAAATCTTGATATAAAATATTAGTTCAGACCTTATAACCTCTCGAATCGCAATTTTCATCAACCGTAGGATAGCCTAGCAGTGACACGCATTTGTTCTTTTGTGGCATGCACTCAAACACAAATTTGATGCCTCAGATGTTGGACATGAATTGTACATCATGGAGTAATATCATGATTACAAAAGGGTTGATAACCGTTTTGTAGTCGAGTAGGCTCATGAACTATAATTCGTTGCGAGGAAACTCGCCCACCTTGGTTGTCAATTGCTTGACAAATTCGTGGCTAATGGCATTATTGCCAAATTGCCTCTAACTTGGAGGAATTTCGCCACATCTATGACACACAAGAAGAAAAATATTTTCGTCGAGGATCTGGTTGCTAGTCTTGATGTTGAAGAGAAGGCTCGGGCAAAGGATGTGACACCAATGGTGCAAGAGCGAACATCATGCAACATATTGATAAAGGGAAAGGTAAGATTGTTTCGACCACCAACTTCAAAAGGACCAACAACAGTAAGAAGAAAGTGAACATGAAGGATATTACTTGCTTTGTTTATGGCGATACTGGTCATTGAGCCAAGAAATGCCGCAAACGGATGGTCAAGAAAAATCATCTAGTGCAGAAGAAGTCTGCTAATGTGATTATTGATGAGGCTGAAGCATCTGAGTATGGTAATTTACCTAGTGTCTTTTCGGCATGTCAATCTAGTGATTTGTGGATTGACACCGAGGCTAATATTCATGTATGCACTTTCCCATCCATATTTTCTTCTTACCAGGTCGCACGGGGTTCTTCCGTCCTAATGGGAAATGGGTCATATGCTTTTGTTCTTGGTGTTGGCACGGTAGATCTGAAGTGCACTTCGGGAAAGATCGTGCGCTTGAAGAATGTGCAGCATGCCCCTACAATAAATAAGAATCTCGTTAGCAGTTCCCTTCTACGTCGAGATGGGTTCAAGTTGGTATTCGAGTCAAATAAAGTAGTTGTATCAAAATTTGGACTCCTTATTGGAAAAGGCTATGAGTGCGGAGGCTTGTTTTGTTTGTCTCTTTCAGATTTTTGTAATAAGGTTATGAACCATATTTATAACTCTATGAATGTTGGTGAGGCAAATATGTGGCACTCACGTTTATGTCATATAAACTTTGGTTGTATGTCTCAGATTTTCAGTTTAAATTTAATTCCAAACATTTCCATAGTCAAAGGTTCCAAATGCTAAATTTATGTGCACCTCGAAAGCCTTATAAGGCTATGGAGGAAAGAAATTCGACAAAATTGAAACTCATACATTCAGACTTGTGTGACATGAATGGTATATTGACAAAAGGAGGGAAAAGACATTTTATGACTTTAATTGATGATGCCACTAGATACTGCTATGTGTATTTGTTGAAAACAAAAGATGATGCATTAGACTACTTTAAAACTTATAAAGCTGAGGTTGATAATCAATTAGACAGAAAGATTAAAACAATTAGGTCCGATCGTGGTTGAGAGTATTTTTCTAATGAGGTAAACTAGTTTTGTGTAGAACATGGTACTATTCATGAAATGACACCCTATTCATCCCAGTCCAATGGGGTTGTCAAAAGAAAGAACCACACCTTGACTGACTTGGTGAATGCCATGTTAGATACTGCGGGTATGTCTAAGGCATGGGGGAGGCTATATTGACCGCATGTCATGTGCTAAATAGAGCCCCACTAAAAATAATGAGATAACTCTGTACAAAGGTTAGAAAGGGAGAAAATCATCACTCTCGTATTTGTAGGGATGTTTGACGAAAGTCAATGTTCTAATAACTAAAAAGTGCAAACTTAGATGTAAAACAGTGGATTGTATCTGTCTAGGATATACTCATCATAGTATAGGCTATAGGTTTATAGTAGTTCAATCTTGTATATATGACATGCCAATCAATATGATAATGGAATCCCGAGATGCTATTTTCTTTGAAAATATATTTCTTATGAAGAATTCACATATTTTTTCTAGTCAAGCAAATGATTCAACTCCTGAACCTTCCACTCCAATTAAGTATATTGAACACACACACACGAACACATACATGAGAAGGATGACAGTGTTGTAGCTCCTCGAAGAAGCAAGAGACAAATGATTGCAAAATCTTTTGGTGATGACTTCACTCTGCACCTTGTGGATGATGTTTTCAAATTTATTTCAGAGACATATGCATCTTCGATGTAGAGTAATGGAAGGATGTAGTTTGTAGTGAAATGGCCATTATCGCTAACGGAACTTGGAAAATCACCGATCGTCCATTTGGTTGCAAGCCAGTTGGATGCAAGTAGGTGTTCAAGAAGAAGCTTAAGCCCGATGGTACAATCGAAAAGTACAAGGCTTGGCTTGTGGCTAAAGGTTATACTAAAAAAGAAGGTGCTGATTTCTTTGATACTTACTCACCTGTTGCCAGATTAACCACTATTCGAGTACTACTATCTTTGGCTACCTCACATAGGCTTATTGCCCATCAAATGAACGTAAAGACAACTTTCCTCAATGGAGAGTTGGATGAGGAAATTTACATGGATTAGTCTGATGAATTTGTAGCACCTGGACAAGAGGGCAAGGTCTATAAGTTATTGAAATCTTTATAAGGCCTCAAACAGGCACATAAGCAATAGCATAAGAAGTTCAATAGCATACGGAGTTTACGGTAAATAAAGCCGATAAATGTGTATACTATCACTATGGTGGGGGTAAAGGAGTAATATTATGTTTGTATGTTGATGAAATACTTATCTTTGAGTCAAACATTGATGTGATTAATGAGGTTAAGTCATTTTTATCCCAAAGTTTTGACCTAAAAGATCTGGGAAAGACTGATGTTATTTTAAACATCAAGTTAATCAAGAATGTGAATGTGATTACATTGTTGCAATCCTATTGTGTGGAAAAGGTTTTATTGGGACCCTGAATAACAACCTCGAGACCCTTTGTGCCTTCCAAACTAGTCCCATGATCAGTAGCTAGCTCGCACAGTTGCAACATATATGAAATCATATCCATACAACAAACTAAAGAAGAAGCAGATAAATTAATATTTATAGAAGCAAAAGACCTTATAGTCAAGTCTTACAAGGTCTGCCGCACAGGGCCTACAACGTAAAGAACCTGCAGCGGATCCAAAACAACTCGTGGAAGCTATTCGACATGCCCACAAGTTATCGAGTGGAGGACGTCCTCTAGATCGCACAATCTTCAAAGTACTCCTCTTCATAGAACTCTGAGCTCCTTGGGTCCTCTTCGGCGACTGATCAACCAGAGGGCATAAAGCCGTGAGTACTTTGAATGTACTCAACAAGTCGTAGGGAAATATATGCAAATAGTATTCATACAGTGCTTGATAAGGATAGCTTTATGGTTATTTTACAAAAAGCAGTATTGACTAGAAATACAGTAAGTAGATTGAAAACGTAAGTTGAAAGATTAATACATAAGTAATCAATTCCTTTGAAACAGCTCGTGAATACCCTGTTCACTTCCCAGACCACTCCCATGGCCAGGATGTGGTACTTGGAACCAACCACGACCACCTTTTTGAGAAAAATCTACCCCTCGTGTGAAATCATCAGGCATTGTCCATAATCGAGGACACGACTATTCGAATAGTTTTATACTCTGCAGAGGTTGTACAGCTTGACCCACAAAATATAATCATCTTATACTGTCCGCCCACACACTTCCGAGGTGTTCGACTAAGAGATTATCACAAAGCCTTTACAAAGCTTCGTTCTGACTTGGTTCTGCCCGCTAAGGTTTCGCCTTCCTGGCCCCTCTTGCGCCATGTGAATCCACACACCACCACGACAGAACCAGGTCAAAATATTGCTAATTATTCGGCTAGGTCCACCGCATAAATGGACTTGTCGTTGCACGGTAAGGCCCAAGTCAATAGCGCACAAAGTTAAGTCTTTAGTGACTACTCAAGTGAAACATCCTCATTTCAATGTGCTTCTCGCACTTCCTTTACTGCACGATCATTCGCCTAAGTATGAACTTATTTTTTTGGTTCAACCCAACCAAATGACAGCCCTTGCCATGGCACAATAACTTTTAATAACAGTGGCCGCGCCACAATTCCATATTTTGTTAGTTAAGTTCATCATCATTGAATCATGAGATCGAGAGACCATCGCATAACTAACTAGGGCTAAGCATAATACGCACCCATATTGGTATAACAAGAATGTCCAATTAGGAATACCCAACCTATGGTATCCAAGGGAACATGTTAATATGTCATTCACAATTATTCAAGGAGTCATACTATCGAGTAGGTATTTAGCTAATTTTCAAACCATTTTTATACAACTAGCCATGCATGTTGATATAAATAATATACTTTCATCAATTGGGTTCAACATGATCAAATATCTACGACTTGCCTTCGTTGAAGAGTTGGGAGGCTTTGATCAAGGTCGTCGGGTCCACGAATTCTTCAGAGTAGCCGAATTCTACACGTGCGAAAGGAACCAAATAAATAAGACAAATATACAAAAACTCCAACGAGAGTATCAAACTAGAGCCAAAAAGAAAGATGCAGAATTAAGGGATTTGATTCACTCGAATTGGAGCTCGAATGAAGGAGAATGGGCTCTCAGAAGGAGGCTCGACTGGTCGGGAGGAGGTTCAAAGAAGGGTACGACTACTCAACATGGTCGTAAGAACAAAGAAGGAGAACATAGCACAGGAAAACTCACCAGAGAGAGAGAGAGAGAGAGAGAGAGAGGCCAGAGAAGGATTCTGGGGATGGACGGTGAGCGACGAATGGTGGTCAAAGACGACGCGGACTCCAGTGGACTCTTTGGCGACTAGGTGGTGGCGGCACAGGCTTCAACGGTCTCTTTGACGATGAGGAGATGATGGCGCAGGCTCCAGCAGTGGTGGCGAAACTCGAGACACGTGAAACGGGCGAGAGCAAGAGGGAGAGAGAGTTTGAAAGCTAAGGGGGAAACAAAAGGGCAAAGGGAGTCCCAGGTGCTTTAATTAGGAAGGAAGGAGAAGGATCGGCAACAAGATGGAGCGGCGGGATTCGCAGCGGCGTGGCATAGGCGCACTGCCGGTAGGTGAGGGAGTGGATTGGGGTAGGTAGGGGAGGAGACCAAAGAGGGAACAGTCACAGCGGAGGCGACATCATTTAATGCGACACAACTGCATTTAATGCGCGAAGACTTTCATGTCAGCCGTGCCGCGACGAGAGGAAGGAGAAGGTGAGCATGGGGCTGATAGGTGGGGCCGGTCAAAACCAAGAGGGTGGTCGTGACCGAGGGCAGGTCCAGAGGAGGAGGAGGAACGGACTGACGGAGAAAATGGAACAGATAGAGAAAGGGAATCCAAATACCGGAGAACTCCAACAACTCATAATAAACCAAATTTGAATTAATTGAAGTTTGATTAATTCATATTAAATTGCTTTTAACTTCCAAAATTTCAAGTTAAACTTTAGAAATTCAACAAAACCGAATAATTATTTTTATTTTGAAAATCTTCGGAAACTCAGGAAAACTGGGATGTTACAGGTTTTGAGCTATTTTGGCTATATGGAAAGCAAGCCCTCTCCAACACCTTATGATCCTAGTCTAATACTTCAAAATAATCAAAGACTAGGAAAGGATCAATTGAGGTACTTTTAGATTATTGGTTCATTCATGTACTTGGCTAGTGCTACTTGCAGTGATATCTCTTTTGCTTTAAGAAAATTGAGCCAGTTTACCACTAATCTAGGAGGTGATCATTAGCACACACTTGAGCGGGTTATGCGCTATTTGAAAAGTACAATGAGTTACAGAATTCACTATACTAGATATCCCGATGTACTTGAGGGATATAGTGATTCTAATTGGATTTCTGATGTTGATGAGATAAAGGCTATGAGTGGATATGTATTCACTCTAGGTAGTGCCATTGCCTCATGGAGGTCTTGCAAACAGATCATACTGACAAGCTCAACCATAGAGGTAGAACTCACAACATTAGACATAGTCATTATCGAGGTAGAATGACTGTGAGAACTCTTGATGGATTTACCAGTGGTTGAAAATCCAATTCAGCTATCCTTATGTACTGTGATAACCAAACAGTTATCATAAAGGTGGCAAGTGCAAATGATAATATGAAATCCTCAAGACATGTGAAAAATACAGTTGAAGTCTATTAGAAAATTGAGAAACTTAGAGTGATAGCTGTGTATTATATCTAAACAGCTAAAAATTTGGCAGATCCCTTTACAAAAGGACTATCATGGAATGTGATTGAAATTGCATCGAAGGAGATGGGAATATGACCCACGTGAGTTACACATAGTGTGACGAGGATCTAATAATCCTCAATTAATTAAATTATTTATCTGTAATTATTATTATAGATAGCAATATATCTATGTTATTCGTAAGGATACCCCTTATCATTAGTAAGAGAGAAGCTTAGCTGAGTGGTCATAAACCATATTACGACCACCCTATATAGTCATAAGTACTTCTACGACTACCTAGTGGTCGTAAGATTTCCTATGACCACCTCATGATCGTAAGTCTTACTACGATCACCTTATGGTCGTAAGCTTTACTATGATCATTTTATGATCGTAAGCCTTACTACAACTACCTCATGATTATAAGCTTTACTACGACCACCCTATAGTTAACAAAGCCTACAGACATGTGGGTCTGATTGACTATGGACACTTATGCGCTGTGTTTAATACACACAGTAGTTAATATGTGCTATTATTCTTGGGGATAATGACACGTATTAAGCCTCCATCTCTAACATAACTGCTTGGCGACATGGAGGGTTAATCTCTGATAATAACTACCCTTAAACATGAGCATTACATCAAACAACAAGGTGCCTTTTGGTGTGAATAACTGCCACCCCTTAATGCGCTATATAAGTGGTAAAGTTGGTGGACAGAGGAGGATGAGAAGTGAAATCGACCATAGACACAATCAATAGACATGAGTCATTAAGTCCTAGTTCTAGTGATTTCTTCCCTATTGTAAAGCATATTCAATATAACAACACATGATAGGGCTATTATTCTCTCAGAAGAAGGCTCGAACCTGTATAAACTCCCTATGTCTTTTTCTGTGTTGATCTAACTCAAGGAAAGTCACTAGCATTCATTTGTAAGATCGATACTAAACCATCAACAGTTGGCGCCGTGCGTGGGGATCTTTTGGTTTTTCCTTTTCGACAAGTTATCTTCATTTTTTAACTCTGATGCTTTTATGGCAGGAGAATAGAATGAAGAGAATTGGTTTGATTTGGCAAACTACGCAGAACTCAACATAGATACCTGCCACGAGTACAAGCAGAGCATCATTTCATCCGATGGCAACACCGTTTCCAGGGATCTTTCACGAGATCCAGGAAACCACGCCGTAGACAAGGTTGATGACGGATCTTTCTCCCCCACAACATTACAACCAAATAGGGAACTAGACTCCTCAATGGGCAAGGGTCCATCCAACTAGGGTCAGGATTGCACCACGCAAGTACAGAGCACAGTGAGGTTCCCCTCCAAATGTTCAATAATGTCTAAGGTTGTCTGATCTAGCATAGCAAGTTCTGGAATCTATGATTCCGAGACTCAACCAACACCTGGCAACCGTCACCCTTCGGTTACCCCCACAAGGTGCATTGCTAGCCTGCTTCACCTACGGATTCGACCACACCCCTATAGGGTTCACCTTCAGTTGGAGACGGTTATAACCCAGAATTCCCCTTCCCGGAGGGGATTGCTCCATGTCGTGAGGCGTTGTATTTCGACTGCTTCTCGAGTCAGGAGGACTCAGGCGTAAGTGGAGATAATAGCATCTAGGAGGTCTTTGTCCTCTTCTCAGATCCTAATATCTCTCCAAGAGGCAAGGTGGGGATGCTTCCCATCACACACTCACTTCGGGCTCTCGTGGTGATGGTGAGGACGCCTCCGGTGATGAGTAGGATCTCCACCTTCATGATCATGGCCGAAATCCTAGAAATGATCACTCTCCACTAAGGCATGCTCCGGCTGACTCAGACGTTAATGACCCTGAAACCATTCGGAGAAGAAGAATTGCTATTCAGAGGACTTTACCTGGGCGCATCCAATACCGGTCAAAGGAAGCTCAAGAACTTCAACGAATCAATGACCAGATCGAAAACTCGACTCAAGAGCTTGGACAAGCGCTAGGCTATGACCACTTCCCTCAAGAGATCGCACGAAGATGTCGGGACATGATGGTCAGGCTTGAGCGGACTCGACGATAATGTTATGGTAGTCGTACCGGGACAACTCCATCAAACGCTAGTCGTTCAGATGACTCTTGATGTGGGCATCCCCAACACTTATACATCTTCTTCTATTGGTGGTGATGCACATACTAAGATGGACGCCATAAGTGAAGCTACAAGTCATACAAGTGCAGAAGTGCATGTTGGTCCGCTGACTAGAGCGAGAGCTAAACTTCTAAATCAACAGGTGTTTTTGTTTCTTAATGAATATTCTATTTTCATTGATGAGAATTGCGTACTACCTCATGCAAATGTTTTGTGCATTTTCAGGTTTGAACATTGTGAAGCCTTTGGAAACGAGAGGGAGGCCAGAGCCCAAGCAATGGAGGAGAAGCTCACGTGGGTCAAGCAAGGGGAGAAAAGCCCAAGAATTCAAGCCCAATTCGGATCTTCCACAAGTCCAACCGGAATTCATCTCGGAATCAATTTAGAATTCAATTCGGATTCGGTTCGGGACAGCCCAACAGACCTGTAATAAAAAGGTCATAACTTTTGCATACGGAGTCCGATTGGGGTGTTCTTGGACTTGTTTGAAAGCTTATTCAAGGCCCACACAATGGGTATGGCCACAACTTCAGAATACTTACGGTCGCGCCGCTATGGCCGAAACAATGTGACGGATTTAAGTTAGGTTTTCCTTTTTGTGTGTTTTTGGGTCTTAGCCGAATTGGTGTTTGATTCGGCATGTGTAGCCGGCCCTAAGCCGTGCGTGAGTCATGGAGGGCGCCTTAAGTACCCTTGCCCCTCCATTGTATCTATTAGACCAGTTTATGCATAAGAATTGAAACATAGCGATTGCTTGTTCTTTCTAAAACCAGAGTTCATGCGAGGACTTTGAGAGAGTACTAGGCGATCCATTGGTTCGTTCTGCAATTCAAGGTCAAGCCGTCGTTCCACTGGGAATCGGGGACTTGGCGTTCGTCGTTCGTGGTCTCGCGACGAACAAATATCCGGTGCGTTTGGGCGTATTCCAAAGAGTTGAGGGTTCATGCATTGGCGCGAGTGTTCAGCTAGCGACATCGTCTACTTCGCATCAACTATCCACGGTTCCTCACTGAGAAGATCGGGCCTCCCGTATCAACTCTCCTCATATAGAATGACAAGACAACAGGTCTGGTCGGTCTCCTAACCACAACTCTACTCGAGAAGAGTCCCTCGAATAACTGGTGATCAACAAAGTCCTAGGGGAGGTGGTCGTTCACCACTCCTTTCGAGAAATCTGCAGCAGATGTAGTATGAGGAGTATTACCCTCGTAGGGCTGAAACCTATGATAGGTCAGGTTCACTTACCACTAGGTATCATCGAGTATGATTGCCTGATGACATTAACCTTTCTTTCCCGCAAAGAAGGCATCATGATATTATTACCGGATGTTGGGCATTTTTGCCTGACCTTTGAGCAGTTCGCTGGCCGCCATGGTTCTGACCAGTCAACATGGAGAAGTTTGATCGGTCACAAAATCCCATTGAGTTTCTTCAAATCTATACCACCGCTATTCGAGTGGCAGGAGGAGGAGAGCATGTCATGGCCAACTAACTTCCTACTATGCTTGAAGGATTTCCTCGGACGTGGATGTTAAATCAGCCACAAGAGTTCGTTTATTCATGGCAGCACCTCTGTGACCTAATATTAGCCAACTTCCAGGGTAAATGATCGCTTTCTACACTCGAAGAGGTGGGGCAAATGAGTGGTTGAAAATAGTTGGATGATGATGAGGAGATGCCTCTTCAAGATCCGCAACACACAATCGATCACATGTATGGAGGATCTTCGACATATGAGTCGAAACGACAGCTCAAAGCTATTGAATGTGAGGTAAATTCCATCGACTCTTCTTTTGTCAATAAAGTACCGAAATGGTCAGAAATCACCATATCTTTCGAGAAAGGTGACTGCTCGATCCCTTCTACTCGACCTAGTCTTTTTTGATCGTGGTCGAGCCCACCATCAATAATTATTGAGTCAATCGTGTGTTAGTTGATGGTGTGAGTTCACCGAGTATTCTCTTTACAAGTGCCTTCGATGAGATACAAGTTCCTAGGACAAAGATCAAGCCTGTACAATACTCATTTCATGGGATCGTACCGGTCTTTTGCCAAACCCATTGGTTAGGTTTCTCTTACTGTAACATTTGGTTCACCAAACAATTTTAGGACAGAGAAAATCTCTTTTGTTGTGGTCGATTTCGACACGACATATAATGCCACACTCGATTGACCAACTCTGTCATGATTTCTAATGGTTGCTCATTATATTTATCAATGTCTTAAGATGCCAGGTCCCAAAGGAGTAATCACAGTCCATTGTGATAAAAATATGGGCACTTACATACGATCGCAAATCCCTCAAGATGGTTGGCCAAATACCAAATCGAGAAGCAAGCAAGGGGCGACCTTCGACCAAGCTGTCGAAGCCTAAAGTTGCACCAAAGCCGAACAACCAAGTCAAAGAAGTTTCATTGAATACAGGAGCCTTCCAAGACCGCTCGCATCGGGGTCACTTGCAACATCCCAATTTTCAGGTTTTTTTGATTTTTTTTTTTCAAAATAAAAGGAATTAGTTGATTTTTTTTCTTAAAATAATTAAAGCTTAATTTTGAAAAATCAGTAATTAAAATAATTTAATATGAATAAATCAAACTTCAATTAAATTCAAAACTGGTTTATTTGATTTTTTGGATTTTCTTGGTTTTTCCCAAGTTCTTTTGCTATTTCTTTGAGTTCAGTTTAATTAATTAATTAATTTTCTATTTTCTCAAAATTTATTTTCTATTTTGTAAAATTTAATCTAAATTAACTATTTTAAAGTGTTGGATTTCTTTCAAAGTGTCTACAATTATTTAATCCATGTCCGAAATTTAAATCCAATTTCCAATTCTCAATTTAAAATCTCATTTCCAAATCCAAAATTCAAATTTCATAATTTGAATTTGTTTTCACGATTTATCCTCGGGCCGAGCCCAATTTTTTTTCTTCGGCCTATTTTCATTTTCCTTTTCCCTTCTTTCTCCTTCATTCCTTTTTCCCTTTTTCTTCTTTTTCTTATTTTCTTTCTTTTTCGCTTTTCTTTCTTTCTTTTCTTTTCCTTCTTTCTTCTTCTTTCTTTTCTTCTGTTCTTCTTCTTCCCGACCTGAGAAGCCGCTCTATCACGACTGGCCACGCTGCCCCTATTTCGGCCGTCGCCAGCGCCGCCCTTACCGCCCTACCTTACCGGTCCTATCCTCGTGCCGCACCAGCCCGATCGCACCGCCCCTTGCCCCTGCGCCCACGCGTCCAGCCGGCCCCGAGCCACCGCCCGTGCACCGCTACTTCCCGTCACCTATGCGTTGCGCACGAAGCACCATTTCCACTTCTGTTAGAGGCATCACAACCCCACTACCATCGCCCATGTCGTGCCATCATCAATTGCTTGCCATCAACACCCTTGCAATTCAATTTTGCCATTTCCCGTCGACTTTCAATGTCAACCGAAACCATCGTCCATTTCCACGGGTGTTCCCTATCGTTTCACTCCCCAGTTTGAGCTGTATAAGTGAGCATCGTGATCACCTCGCCCTCCTCTTCATTTTGCCTCAAGCCCCATCCTCTACCTCACCGCCATTCGGCCGGAACGCGTGAAGACGCCACCCTTCTTCTCTAACATTGGCCATGTCGTTTTTGCGTCAATCTCCTTCGGTGAGCTTTCCATTGAATTGACCGCGTCATATCGTGTTCTCGGTCATTTTCTACCCATTCCCCACCTCAATTTGATGATTCCATTGCCGGAGTAAGCCGTCGCTGTTGCACCTTCATCCCTGTCACCGGCCATCACCACCACGCCTCCTTGGTCACCCCCGTGTCACCCCGCCACCACCTTCCCCTCACCGCCGCGCAGTCGGTGCGTGCGCTGCCCCTCGTCGGTCATGCGTCGTCGCCGCTGTCAGCGTCGCCGCCATGTAGCTTCGCTGGCGCCGCCACCTCCCATCTCCTCCCCAGGATGCTGGCAACCCATTTTGCCAGTCGCCCGGTGCCGACGCACCACCGCCCGCCGTCACCCCGAGCACCACCTCCCCTGCTCAGTTTTCCTTTTTCGGTTGAGCTCTCTGTTGTTCACATTGAGTCAAAGACACTCATGGCCCACATGTCAATCACTATCTCCTCTCTTTTTCTTACTAGCAATTGGGCGCATTTGTCAACTAGATGAGTTAGTGTATTAATCCTGAAAAAGAATATTCTCTGGAATATTCCCCTCCTTCTCTTTTTTTTCCAGGAATTTCCTTTTCGAAAAAACTTTCGGATACTCGTTCTCCTTCATACGAACTCTGATTCCATCAATTCTTATTCCTAAATTCATCTAAATTCACAATATCTCTATTGGTACTAATTTTGTAATTTTTGGATTTTATTTGTATTTACCATTATTTATTTGTCTTGTTTTGCGCGTATAGACTCTAGCGTTTCCGAAGCTTTCGTGGATCAGTCTGCTGAAGTATCACCGTCCTTCAATGATAAGTCGTAGACCTTTGATCATGTTGTACCCATTATTGCAAAATTATATTATTTTATATCAATATGCATGCTAATTTTATATCAACTGTTTTTGGGAGTAGCTAATTACCTAATTGACTTTATGCCACCTTGAATATTGTGAATGTCGTGTATCGTTTGACACCATAGGAAGGGTTGATATTGGTTGGACATATTTTTATCAGGAACATAGGTATCATAGAGATGCTTAGTCATGCTTAGTTATGATGGGCTCATTATCGCATGTTTAATAATGTTAAATTTGACTTAATGATATATGGAATTATGGTGCGATGTCATTGTAGTGCAACTGTGGTGTGAGGTCACTATTATACTGATTGTGGTGCGATGCTGCTGTAGTAAAAGTTTGTGTCATGGTAGTGATTGTCATTGGTTTGGGTGAACATAATGATTTATGCCCGGTAGGGTAATAGAAATTTAGGGTTTTTGAGAAGTAAACTACAACAACTCAACCATCTCAGTCATTTACCCGTAATGACTGCCCAAATGATTTTATGTTTGAAGAGATGATGATTGGGACATTTTAGTGTCCCAGTACTTAAGCAAGGCTAGCATGTCGCTTAAGTACAACCTATAGCTAGTATTACCATATAGTTACTAGGGTGACAAGGATTATTGGATTCAAATTGTCAAGGATGGCATAATAATTAATTAATCAACAAATGGGTATTTAACTACCTTAAGGTTTAACATACATTTGATTAACGAATTAAAGCATGCAATTTGCTATTTTAAAAGAATATAATTTGCATAAAATGTAGGCTCAGTATGATCAAAGTATTGACTCGCCTTGATTGAAGGGAAGAGGGTCCGGGTAGTCCTGTTCTTGATCAACTTGGGGGTCTCCGGCGTCATCGAATCCTACTCGGACGAAGTACCGAAAAATAAACGACAAGAAACAAGAGCAAATAAATACAAATAAAATAGCAAATAAACTTCAAATTAAACAAGACCTATGCCATTAGCAAGATCTTGAATTTACAAATTTTTAGAAATTTAAATCACAATTTTTGGAGCTAGAATGAGGGAGATAAGAATTTTTAAAGCCTTCCTTTTGAATTTAAAACAGAAAAGGAGAAAGAAAAACAAACAAAAGGAAAACGCCATGCCCAAGGACAGAAGCAGTAGGCCCACGGTGCGGGCCGAAACGGCATGCGGCGCGTGCCACCGGCGGCGCCCTAAAAGTGGGGGCTCGGCAGCAGAAGCAAAGAGATGGGGAGATGGGGCGGTGGCGCGAGCGAGAGAGGAGCGGGAGGCTCGGGGGAGCGCGGCGATGACGGGGTGGAGGGAGGAGGCTCGGGGCGCGGCGGCGAGGCTCACCGAACAGCGGCGGCGACGGAGGTAAGCCCTTCGGCTTTCTTCTTCCTCTCCTTTCTTGTTCTTCCTCCTCGGTTTCCTTTGCTTGGGGAAGAAGGGGGTGGGGAGAGAGGAAAGGAGGTGCCGGGCTTCTTTTAAAGGCGCTGGGGAAGGGAGGGAGCCGTTGGGGAGGGGAGCTCGGGCGTGCGCGTGGGTGATGATGGCGCCGTAGTGGTGTGCGCAGAAGGGGGGGTCCGGCAGGCGTGCGCACGGCAGGTGGGACGAGGTAAGCGAGAGGACGCAGCAGGGAGCTAGGAGGAGCTAGAGGTGGCGCGGCATCAGAGCATGCGAGGGAGGGGGGCCCGGCGGTGGCGTGGCGGTAGATGGGACTCGACGAGGCGAGGCGCGGGTGCGGCCGCGGGGAGGCGGCGGAGTAGGTGGCGGTGCAGAGGAGCACGTGGGCACGAAGAGGCGCAGAGGGGCATCTTGCGACGTGACCAGGCGAGCGCGGCGCTGCTCTGGCACGCGTGCGTGCACGACGTAGCACGCGGTTGCGCGGCTCCAACTAGGCGCAGGCGATGCGCAGAGGGTAAGCGGCGGCGCGTGCGAGGCTCTGAGAGAGAATGCAGGCGGAGCGACCCAAGGAGGAAGAAAAGAGGTGTTACAGTTCCGATCTTAATTTAACCAAAAGATTTACAAAGCTAGCAACTTAGCATGTCCTCTTTGAGCCCCATTCTCCCTTATTTGCAGCAGTATGAATAATATAACGGTTTTGCTATTTTTCAGTCACCTGAAAATTATGTAACTTTCAGTCGATTTTTAGCCATCGGATCTTCTTTGAGATTTGTACTATTAGCTTGGATTAACGAGCCCTCATCGTTGTTGGTTCATTTGTGCGTGCCGACCCGTTTTGTTGTTGGACAACTCATCTATTGCCTCTGATCACGAACAAGCGAATCTGAGAGGTGTGGATACAAAGTGGAGAGAACAGGGGGGAGATAGAGTGGAGAGAGCAAGGCGGTGACCGGCGATTTGCAGCGGGCGACGGCGCTTGGCGGCGACTGGTGCTCAATGGTGAGCGTTGCTGCACGGGCCTCTGATTTCACCTTCGTTGCTGTTGTTGTCGTCACTCGTCTTGGCTGTATTAGAGCAGTGAAGGGGATTGGATCTCTGTTTGGCGGTAAGTGTGGCAGCATTCGCAGCGAGCGGTAGAGTAGAGTTTGGATCTAACTGTTGGAGTTGTTGATTGTTGTTTCTTCAAGCTAATAGGGTTGTATTTCAATGTTCATTTTTGTTTCTATTTTTCTAGGGTTGTGGATTTGTGTTCCTGTGTTTACACTGGATTTTGGTTGTTAGTTTTTAGATTGGGAACTTGCTTGTGTACTGATTCTTCGAGGCCCATAGTTTTATATGAAGATGTAAAGAAGATTACCTTAAGTGGTCTCCCTTTGTGCGATTTGATCTCTAATTCAGCAGCCTCTTTGTAGTTAAAGCCTCTTTGTAGTTATCTAATATGCATGTGACAAGAACCACTTGTATACCGAGTAGTATTTCATACTTATTATTTTTATGTTGTCCAAATCTGATAAGAACCTCTCTTTTTCAGTTTGTTTGCTTCATTTATTGGTATGTATTTCAGTAAAGAATAGAGATATGTACTTCGCTAGATAATATACTTGTTGCTGCCAAAAGTAGTTGTCTTGTTTAGAAAGTTGTTTATCTGTCTATTTCTTTATAGGAGTTCATCAAGTCTAACATATTTTTTGTCTAGCTTAGAAAACTTCTTTGTTTTTGTTTTTGTTTTTGTAGGGGTTCACTAAGCCTAAGATATTTTTTTATCTAGTTTAGAAAAAAAAATGTCGGTGCTGCTTTTGTTTGTTCATCTTTTTTTTTTTTTTGTTTATGTATTGCATGACCAATGAACAGATGGTTTTACAGGCTAATTCATGTTATCAAAAAAATATTATCTGTTAAATTCTCTAGATCTGTTAAATTCATGAGTTTGTCTCTTTTTATGTTTCATGTCTATGTATTGCATGACCAATGAACAGATGGTTTTGCAGGCTAATTGTTTACAAAAATACTTGATAGGCACCTCAGTTCTGTTACATCTACTACAAAAAGCAAGTTCAGGTAATGTAAGTAGGTAACTACTAGTCTACTACTGTTCCAAATGTTTGAGAAACAGGGAATCATTTACAGAGATCAATCATTTCTGTTTTGCAGTATACAGGTCACTAGTTCCAGAAGAAGGATAGATTGTTTATTTTGTAATGGATGGTAGGGCACAATGTGAACATATAGTAGTTTGTGAAATGGAGAAACTAGAAATTCATGCACAGGTAGGTCATTGTTGGTAAAATTTTGTTAGCAAGATAGGCTCAGTAAATAGCCTTTCTTTCCTAGGAATGATGATATATGCTATTCTCAAAACTCAAGAATGTTATGGTATACTTTGCTTTCACCTGTACATATACATATATAACACTAGTCTACCTCCTAGCTGAATGTTAAGTATCATTGCCCAGTGAGATGCTTATATCATTCTAAGAACAGAACTGTAACAGACACTTTGCACGCCAAATGAAGATCATAAATAGATATGCACCTTTTCCATGACAAAGCAAAAGAGGTAAGGATGAAGCCTTTTGTGCAGCCTCCTGTGAGCTCTCAATTTTGTTCTTCAAGGACCTGGGGTGACCACACAACATGAAGTACATCAGCTACAAGGCAGCAGTTTCAGACTTTCTAGCCAAGTACTCCATGAACCAATATGTTAATTAGTTCATATCTTTTTAGCCAAGTACTCCATGAACCAATATGTTAATCAGTTATGATTTTTAGTTATGGATTTGGTTTACCTGCCTTATGAGATATGTGGTTTAGTTATGATTTCTGTCTCTGTATTCGCTTATGCTCTTATCTCTCTCTGAACAAATGACTGAAAAAAATGAGCAACTTTAGTACATGCAATGATTTTCTAATCATCATGAGGTTTGTTAAATGAATAAGCATTTTAGTGTCAACTTGCATACCATTTTCATTAAATTTTCAGTTATTCTTATGCTGCAACTTTAGTACAAACAGTGTGCAACTTATATGTATGCTACAGTTTTTCATTAAATTTTTGGTTATTTGTTTACAACATACAGAATCTCAAAGCTAGTGCAGTTTCCTATGCTCTCAGGAATGGTTCCTGTGAGATTGTCACCCCTTACATCACTGCAGATTTGGAGGAGAAAAATCAATGCCAAGAAGATCAAGCTGCATGATATGAAGCAGCATCTCCAAGGAGCAGAAGACTTACAAGTACCACAGGCCAGTTAATTGGCACATGTCAGGTGACAAAGTTCCAGTTAGCGAGTTACCTCTCAAGCCTCTGAAGATCAAGAGAGCAAAAATGTTAATATCTGAGAATATCTTCTTTCAACACCAAGTGAATTAGCAAACAAAATGGCATGTTGTAGGGTTCTTACAGGTATTGCAGAACTTCATTCCAGTAGATGAGCCTTGGTATGTCGCCTGTAAGCTGGTTCTGCGCCAGATCCCTATTCCAAGAGAATACATGGACACTTCATTACTAAGTTACTTCATTACTAAGTAACTTAGTATCTTGCATGTTGTCCACATATCTCTGGCTTGGTAGGTATGCGGATCATCAGTCCTGCTGATTGTCATGAACCTGTGGTTCTTTTTTCAAAGGCAGGTGTTTTGTACTTTACTTGTTGGCATAGTCACAATCGATGGCTGCAATTCGAAACTTGCACCACCGTTTAGTATATGTTGCAGTGTTAGGTCATGTGCAATTTATTCCTTGCATATGTGCAATTTTGTTAAGAGTGTCATGTTAACATCTCTTATTTGCATGTTGTGGTCTCTACATATTTGTTTCCTATTTTTAGTTTTGAAGTTCGCATTCCCACCTCTCTTATTCCTCCTTGCTCACCATGGATGTGATCAGTTAGTGTGTGTTGGCCTAGGGGAGTACTAATCTAGTTTTTTTTGCAAATGATCGTTGCTGCTGGTGCTATGTCTATGTAGGGGTTCACCAATCCCTAGTTTGTTTTCTGTCTAACATAAGAACAAAAAATTGTATTTGTCTTTGTAGCGTTTTACCGGTCCCTAGTTTTTTTTTTGTCTAGCATAAAAATAAAGATATGTCTACATTTATGGAGTAGTTCATCAATCCCCAGTTTGTTTTTTGTTTAGCATAAAAAATAAATATCTCTATGTCTATGTAGGGGTTCACCAATCCCTTATTTTTGTTTAGCATAGAAATTAATCTGTCTATGTCTATGTAGGAGTATATATCTGAACATGATCATCAAGACATGTAGGGGTTCACCAATCCCTTTTTTTTGGTTTTAAAATTAGTCTATGCCTATCTATGTAGGACTATCTATCTGAACATGATCATCAAAGCATGGAATGACACACTATGGAGGAGGGCACTTAAATTTCCAGCATGAATTATGTTTGCATCGTCGGCATGAGTTAAATTGGAGATAAACAAGTGCAGGAGAAAAAGAATTTCATGATTGTTATGTCAGTTAATGTGTTTCCTCTTTGAGTTGAACCAGTTAATGTGTCCTCGTTTTGATTCTTGTTCTGTTCTTCTTTGTTCTTTGTCTCTGTTCTTCCTTTCTTTCTTGGAGATGGAGCGGATGGACATGGGGAAGGGGAAGGAAGCATGATAAGTAGGGTTTTTCCTAACAGGCAGACGTTTTTCTAGCCGGCGGACATTTTTCTAACAGGCAGACAAGATAGACAACTAGACAAGGTAGACAACCCATAAAATAAAGCTCACGGCCTGTGTCTGTGGAACATAGCCTACAAAAAACAGCCCACAACAAACACCAAAGAAACCACACATAGAAGACAGTCACAGCAAACACTCAAAAAACCAGCCCATAGAACACAGCCCACAAACAAAGGGCCGAAAACGGGTTCAAATTTTGAATTCAGACCCGTTAACACAAACAACAACAACGCAACTCAGTTTTTCAAAGCACATGTACGGAAACTTTCCTTATCTATCCTTACCATTGGATACAAATCTAAAGGTGGAAAAAGTGACTGAAAAATACTAAATTTTCAGGCAACTTATACCTAGAGAGTCCCATAATATAATGGAAAAAATCTTCTGGGCATGATGTATGTCTACTGAGCTTACAGTTTTTGCAAGTATGCGGTAACGCTAATTTGCTTCACTTGAATAATTAATGGAGCTTTTTGTTACATTGTATATTTTAGGGCACTGAAGGTGCTGGAAATGTGGAAGATGAACGAAATGCAAAGCTCCAAGAGTCCTATGTTAAGTTCAATGAGAGTGCTAAACTTCAGCAATTATTACATAAAAATGACTGTGCCCGAGCTAGCACTCTGTCGAGAACAGAACTTCATAGGAAGAAGTTAAAGGTGGGGCCGGGCAGCGGCCGTTCATGGGCCAAGATCCCAAGGTCATCGAAGATCAAATGGCTAAGAATACCTTAGTTAGCGCATCTGTTCATCGCAATTCCCCTTCTACTATCTGGAAGGCTGTCACCATCTTTTCATTGCTAGTCAGTAAGATCATTTAGGCCAGCTGCAAGAACGTTGATCTTTCTTTTCTGGAGAAATATTTGTAAGAAATTGGGAGAAGTTGAACAGGTAATTGAGCACTCCACGAAGTTCATAACCCTCCGTTCGGTTTGAACTATTTTATATCGTCTGCCTGACCTACATGTACAGCAGATCGAATTGTAGTGGCATGACAATGTCACTTTCAAGCCATTTTTGGATTAATCACATATCGTCCCTAGAAAAAGAACTTACGGTCCCACTAATCAGTGGCTAGTCACTCGACAGATGACACCTATATTGTTTGGCAAAAGGTAAAGAAATCCTCTTGTGCAAACACCCCCTAGCCGTGATCCGTTGAAGTGCAAGGCTGAGGAGAGCCGCAGGGGAGGAGGAGATCGACACATCCTCGTACACCATCCCATGTGCGAACGTGCGTCTAATCTCTTTGATCGAGAGCGACTGTGCAGTAGCTGGGAAGCCGAGGCCGGACACACCATCGACTGACCAACCGACCGAGATGGCCCAGGCAGAGCTCTAGCTAGTGAGCAACAAAAGAAAGGCGAGTGAGGAGCGACGAGTGCCTTGCATGATATGCCTCTATGCTTGGCTGCCACCGTGCAACGTCGCCTGGTACTCGCCGTCGGGCTCGCTGCAAGTATCAGCCACAAGTTAATAAACCGTTTAATTTGGTGGTCTTTTCTAGCTCTGCTGGGATAAGACCTGCTCCATGGTGATGGAGCTAGCCGGCCCCGTCGAGGCTGGAGAAGATCGACACGGCAGATCTATCGGGAGATTCCGGCCGGTTATTCTCGGCGTCGGCTAGCCGGTTTATTTTCACCCAAGCAATGTTACAATTTACAGGTGTATGAGCAAGCATGGGAGAGCCAAGTCATTCAGCCTCTCTTCCTTTCTCCAACTTCAGGTATGATACTTTTTTGTTCTTCGTTTTAAATTTCAAGGGATGGTCTGGTTTCTTTTTGAGACCTAAACTTTTCAAATGTCCTATTTTGATATTCTCTGAACGCCATATTTCGATATTTTCCAAATGTCCTAGTTTTGATCTTTTGTGAGGAAACATCAATATGATGAGTTCGATTTTTACTTTTATTTATTCTTTTAAACTGGCGACAAGTTGGCTAACTCGATCATGTTACTTTTCTTGTCTAATCTGACATGTTTCAATATGAAAGGAAGATATTGCTGGTTTATTTGTGATATTTGTTATTTCTTGTTTACATTGAAAATGTTTTCAGGTTGAGCTAGTGAAATCCCGCACATCCTTAGCCCACCCTAAGGATTTGTCTGAGAAGCTTATTTCCGGCTGTAATTCATGTGGATAAGCCGAAAATTTGAACTAAAATCTCGGTCTATCCATGTGTATGAATAGGAATTTTGGACCAACCAAACAAAGCCTAAGGAGTATTTATTATAAATGAAGATTAGAGAAGTACATTAAACACCGAATGTTCAAGTGTTTTCACGTTTTGCGTGCTCTTAAGCTCCATGAGCTAGAGAATGCGCATTATGGTAGATAAGATTGAATATGTCATTATTTGTTTACATCGAATAACTATTTGCACATTTATTTAATTGCGTTTCAATCGGCGTATTTTCCTTAAAGATTTTCATAACTTAACTAGAAATAGCAGCTTTTACATTACCTTCTACTGCTCAAGTAGTAGGGGTGTAAGTTAAATCTAACCTTTAGGAATTATAGACTTTTTAATGCTAAATTATAGATGGGCTTTCTGTTTTAAGCTAAATTATCCCTAACCTTGGCGTTCCTGCTCCTGAACAACGCCGCCGCCTGTTACCATACTTGCGGCATGCAGCTCACCTCAGCCGCCGTCTAAATCTTGCTCCGTATACATACGGCAAACACTACAGAAACATAAAAAAAATCCTCTGGCTAAACACAAAAGAAGCATTAAAATTACACGATTATACGGCAAAAAAGAAGGTTTATAATTCAATTCTATTTGATCTTGTTGTATATGAATGTCTAAAAACAATATCAAAATTCCTTAAACCTAATCGTCATATAGGTCAATTCTATTTTATTCACACAGAAATGTTGCCGCAACGCCGCAACCCACCTGCAACGGCAGTGGCTTCTAAAAGATGTAGTTTTCATGCCACGTTGGAGAGAGAATGTGCCCAAACTTAAGCATCCATGCATCATGGGTGTTTCCGTGTTTGTGAGTGTGTGCTTAAGAGCATGTATAATAGGTTTATGTCAGTTGTCTATAGCCTCTGTTACGTAGGATTTTTGCTGACGTGGAAGAAAGAGAATGAAGAGAGAGAAAGATGTTGTCTACAATCATGTAGTCGACTGTAGCACCAAAAACAAGAAAAGTATTAAAAGATTGTGTGTTGTCTACAATCTTGTAGCCGACTGTATCACCACAATTATTGTATGAGCTGTTTTTAGTGCTGTCTACAGGTGACATAGAGAGTTGTTATAGACAGCACCTGTCTATACCATTGTACATGCCCTAATGCCTATGCGCAGAGCCTCTACGGAGTTCCGGCTAGGATATTTGTATCAAGAATCAGAATGACCACGTTTAAAAAAATCAGAATGAGATGATGATCCCAATGGCATAATGAGTTGAAAAGAAAGTCTTGGGATTACAGGTTTGTTTTTCCTAGAATTATACATAGTTACAATTTTACCTTTAAAGGATGGCACTTCCTTCTATTTGGTGGGGGATTAGAAGCAAATCCTAGCAAATATAATCCGTTAGATTAAAAAGAATTGATGGTCTATTTAGATTTATATGCACCAGATGAAATGATAGGGTCGTCTGCATTATATTATAACTTTGGTCAATATTATGATCAGATCAGCACAGTGATATTCTATTGGCTAATTTGTCCGCATCCTAACTGTGCTTTCTTGGAACATGCATGCTGGAAGGCAACCTGCATACAATGATACAAGATGTTTCATTTGTAATCTGCAGGAGGTGCGACGTTGTCCTCCGGTGTCCAAGCTGCTGCATTCAAAGGTCTTCGATATTATATTGAGAAAGCATTTGTCCGAGATAATTTAATCTTCTGATGCATCAGTGTGGCAATAGAAGCCCTACTTTTTTTGGAGAATAATAGTGGACCTAGCTGCAGTGCTACAGAGCCATCTTCATGGAGAATAATAGTGATCTATGTCTGAGTTTGTTGGTCGGTTCCTACATACAACCATCTTCATGGAGATGAATTTTTTACACCTACTGGCTACACCGGGACTCTGCAGGAGTGCATTCTGTTTACGAAACTATTAAACCAAAGGCTTTTGTGGGCAAATGTCGAAATTATCTCTAGTGTGTTTATTCTATAAGTAGGATCTAATTATTGTACAGTAGATTTTTTTTGGCTAATAAAGAATTCCACTTCCCTCGTACTTTATCTCAACTCTTGTGATTGACTTGGTTTGGATCTACAACTACGATATCTTAACACATTCAATAAAGTCGAACGGCCAGCAAATTGGTAATTTTGGCGTCAATTGAGACCTATTGCTTCCAACATCTCGACCAAACGTCCCGGTTCAACCTATCTTTGTTCAATAACTTTTGCGCATGCAAAAGGTCCCACTGAGAGCAACTCCTAGGTATTAACTATGTTTCCAGCGGTTTGTTGACAAACCACGTCGCCAAAATGGCCTCTCCGTTCATTTTACCATTTAACAATTGATGAGTTTAACATTTACAAACCAGCTAGTGTTGACGCACCAATGGGAACTAGCAACTAGCTCCGACGATATATAACGCATTGTTGCTATGATATACATGCAACATATATAAGAAACTGTATCATTGGATTGTATATTAGGATTAGCAGCCTGCACCTGTATATTTCTTTCAAGAGAAAATTTATTACAATCAGATATAATCTGTAATACCCTGTTTAATTAAAGAAAATAGAAAAGAAAATTAGTAATATAAAAAGGAATCAAGGGGAGGAGTTGGACTGACGGCCCAAGCCCAAACTGAGTCCACCTTGGACTCGGCAAGAGGCACCGGGTTGCCGTACATAAAGAGGAGGGAGGGGGAACCATATCCCAGCTTCGCTGTCGCCCTCCTATGCTATGCCGCCCCTATGACTAGCCTGCTGCCCTAGCGCACCTCATCTGCCTTGCTGTTGCCCAGCCAGCTCCCTACCGCCTCCCTAGCGCAACCACCTCCCTGCCGCTGCCCTAGTGCTGCCGCCTCCTTGCCACAGCTGCCTGCCACACGCTTGTACATGTGACTATAGCATAATTGCACTGCTTTCATTTTGCACATTTACATGTTTTTCAACAAAACCTGCTTCCTTTTTAAATTAAACAAGATCATAAATTTACATGTTGATGCGTATGTTTATGTTGTGAGGGCAAGATTGTATTGGTCATTTATTACCAGTATTCTAGAATACATGAGGTTGGATCCTTCCTTGGTGGCTAACACTAATACTTCGTATTGCAGAAGTTACAACTGAACCGTAGTCTGACGCTGGAACATCTCTTGCCGAAGCTGGAAATTCTAATTAAAGATCTTCAAATCCAAGATGAGGCTATTATTATGCCCAATGTACTGAAGAGAATGAATGAATGTGTTGCTCAGTGATACTGTGCTTTTGTTTGATGCATTACAGATAAGACTATGTGAAATTACTACTTGGAACTGTTATATGTATCATGCTTTATGCCTAGATTTACGAATTTGAACTCGAATGTTGTGGATGTCCGATATATATATATACTCTCATATCTCATATACCACTTAAATCGTATGATGATACCTCTTTATCAATTTGTGTATACTCCAATAATGATTATAAGATACCCCAAAGTGAGTTCCATGAAAATTTCATTAAATTCCATTTGTATAGCAAATTTTGTGTATATACTTCTTTTATATATGAAAAGGGTATATAGCAAATGAAATTTTTTCAATCAAATCGCATTGGAGTTTCTTATAATTGGTATTTAAATATACTGAAAGTAATAAAGAAGAATAATATGTTCGTTTAAGTGGTATATTGGAAGTGGGAGTACATACTCCCAGGAGTACGAAACGACCATCCTATGTTGGATCTAGATTGAACAGTCCAGATTTGGGTACTAATCCCACCTCTAATCCACTTATGTAGTTTTGCACTACTGCCCCTTCATTTCACATCGCCAATCCAACCCTTCCCCCTCCCGGCTCCTGGCCTTCCTCTCACCCAGCTGAACCACTACCGCCACACCTCCCTGGCCCCTGGCGTCGCCCTCCTCCCCCTCCCAGCTGTGGTGCTACCCTCAATCCCCTTCTCCCTCACCTCCGACCCCACCATCCTCG
Organism: Ampelocalamus luodianensis; assembly: GCA_036346255.1. NCBI lineage: Eukaryota > Viridiplantae > Streptophyta > Magnoliopsida > Poales > Poaceae > Ampelocalamus > Ampelocalamus luodianensis. The sequence goes on from CM070625.1 coordinate 28,836,304, forward strand.
CCTCCATCCGCCTCCCCGCCACCGCCCTCGCAGGCCTCCTCCCACCAGAGCTCAAGGCATCTGGCGCGTGGGCGCTGTCGAAGCGAGCCCGAGGGTGCCACGCCGTGCTGCACCAGAGGGGGCTTAGGGTCGGAGGCAAAGCCGGCGAAGGGGGCCGAGGGGGCTGCTGCCGAAGGCTTTGCCGACGAAGAGGCTCGAGGAGGCTGCTGCCGAAGGGGCGGCGTGTGGCACAGGAGGGGGCTGGAGGGCGATCGATGGTGCCAGGGGCTAGGGAGGGCGACGGCAGAGGAAGCCGGGAGCAGCCGGCGGTGACGGCGCCATGAAGGAAGCTCGAGCCTTCGGCCCAAAGCCCCCCTTCGGCACCATCCGGTGGCTTGGGAGGGACGCAGCCGGGAGGGGAAAGGGCGGCGGTAGGGCCAGGGACGGGCACAGCCGCGAGGGGGAAGGGCGGCGGCAGGGCTAGGGAGGGGCGCAGCCAGGAGGGGGAAGGTGTCGTGCGGCATCGGAGGGGGACCGCTGCGAAGATGAAGCCGGCGAAGGGGGCCAAGAGGACCACCATCGAAGGGGGCCGCGCCGGAGAGGAGACCGGTGTGGGGCTGGCCAGGAGGGGGAAGGAGGGCAGCGGCGCCAGGAAGCCGAGAGCGGGAGCGACGGCGGTGGCGGAGGAAGCGGATGGAGGTGAGGAGGAGGGTGGGGTAATGAAGGGGCAGGAGTTTAAAAACGATTATGAAAGGGGCAAGGTGTTTAGTGCAAAACTGCATAAGTGGATTGAAGGTGGGATTAGCACCCAAATCTAGGCTGTTCAATCTAGACCCAAATCTAGGTAGTTCAAAATTAAATGCAAAATCAAACGTACAAAATCGACGCAAATTTGGTTGGTGCTGTTCGAGAAACTCCCAAGTGCTTTGTTCAACATATACTCGGGAAACATACCAATTCTTTCCAGTGTCGACACTCGAGAAATATACCAATTCTTTCTCGAGTGTCGACACTCGGGGAAATTTTAGTGACTTTCCCGAGTGTTGCCGACCGTCGGGAAAGCATGGCCACGTGTCTATATTTCCTATTTTCGGTAGTCAGTGGCGGAAACTTTCCCGAGTGTTATTGTTTGCGATACACTCGGGAAATATAAATTGTTCCTGAGTGTCAGCACTTGGTAAAGTTTTCCGTTACGGTTGATTAAGCTGTTGAAACATCTTTTCTCTCGAGTGTTATATATTTCCCGAGTGTACACATTTGCACTCGGGAATGTTTTGTTTCTCGAGAGTTACACTCAGGAAACTGATTTTGTCCCGACTAAACACTTTTGAGTGTTATTTCCCCATGGCTGACCTTTGGGAACTTACATCCCTAGTGTTTTGGGCACTCGGGAAAAACACTGTTTCTGGTAGTGCTAGCTAATTGCTGACCCCAATGAAATTTTCTGGTGTTACGTGTCTGACTTTGAGTGACACGGTATCTGATAACTGGTATATTTGTTTTGATTTTGATCACAGGAAAATTTTCATCAGGACTGATGGATGATCCTACTGTTGGATGGTCTAAAGAAAGGTATATTACATTGAAAATAAATATGCTGTTAAAGTATTAACACCTGTATAAATAGGGGAAAAGAGATTAGGCTAGGTGTAGATTGGGTAATGAAAATCATTAATTGACTGTTTTTTTTGTTTCAGATACGATGAGAGAAGGCAAAATGACTCCTTTAAATCTTCGGGTTAATTACAACGTTAAGAAAGGTATTATACTACCATATTAATAGACATGATTTTGACACCCTTTTGTAAGCAGTGAATTCAAGCTTGGAGTTATTTTTTACAAGGTGTATTGTTTGTTCAATCTAATTTGAAACATTCTATGGAAACCATATTGTCAGATGGACCTCTGTAGTTGTTCATTTTATTATCTACATACACTTTAGTTCCTTCTAAGACTGAAACATCAAATATATTCTGTACTGGTGCATATTATTCCATTGATGAAAATGCTATTGTTGTTACTTTCCTTTGTTTACCATTTATTTAGCGACTTCTAATTTAGATTTTTTAGGTTTGTGATTACTCCTGATTTGTCTCTTGTCCATGCTCTATACTTTTTTCTTAGAGGTCCGAGATTTTTCCCCATCCAAACCGCATTAAAGAAGAAGAAGCACCATAACTCTGCAAAGCATCCACGAGAGTAGCGCTCGAACTGTGACGAGCTGGGAGCCTAAAACTCCCCTAGCCACTGTGCCCCAGCACAACCATTGCCTCACTGTGCCCAGCACAGCCCCGTGAGACACCCAATGCCGAGCCTAGGGCTCAAGCACGAGCGGGCTAGACGGACGTCGCCGCCACAAGCCAGCCGAGCTTCGCTCGCTTCTCGTCCATGCTCTATGCTGAAGAAATGCTGGGAGTTTATTCACAACACACACTCATCTACAATATGTTTTGGGTATATGATTTGATTTTTGTGATGTTCCTGTTTCATGCAAGGCTGCAATAAGAATGTAAGAAGCACACGTAGCTTATATACTTTTTAGTATTCTATGTGGTTAGGCATTGTTGTTTTAAAATGATTAGATACTCTAACCCAACAATGTTAGTTGGACAGTGGAACTCAATCCATATAACCCTTAATTACTTAACTGATCGTGGTTATAAAAATGACATGACGATCAAAATATGTTAACTTACTATTTTATTGGCATTCTTTTCAGATATTCAGTTCTTGCCAATCTGTCACTCACTATCTTCTTCTGTAAAAACAACTTAAATTGGTTTTTGTTGTACAGGAAATTGTTCTCTCTCCAAGCACAAAATCATCAAAGGTACATAACTAACCATATTAACTAATTACTTGTTACACTTTCATACACAAGTAATATGCGGGTGTTGAAGTTGCTATTCTCATATTACTAACTAATCAAGTACAATCTATCAACTGTGTAGGAAGATGCAATAGTTGTTGCGTCAACTGCGGTAAAACAATCTATCAGGTTAGTATAATTAGCAGCCTATTGTGCATTTCTGGTCAGATATCAGTTGGTTTATTTAGATTGGGTCTCTCTGCATAAATTTGGGCAAGCTGAAGATCCAAAGGATTTACTTAAGGCCCGCAGCACAGGGATTAAGGTAAACTGTTTTTAACTCACTGGCACACTCTTAATATTTTGTATCATCAACTTTCCTGACGAATTCTTTCTGTTTTTTCACCACATAGAAATCTCTAGTTCAAGAGTGCTTGACTTTTCTCAACAGTGCTAATAAGTGAGTACGATCCTCAACTTATCACTGATTTGACATTATTTCTTTTTCTCTAACGCATGTTTCTATAATGATTGCAGGGAGCAGTTAAAAAGCCTAAAGGTTAGCTCTGAATCTTAAAGATGGTGAACCCCTAGACTACTTCTCTCCTACTAACCCACTGTAGAATGTGTAGGGCATTGGAGAAAAAAGGGCAAATTACATACTTGAGCTTCGGGAGGAATCACCGGAGCTATTTAAAGAGGTAGGCATTCTAGATTTAATTCTAAAAAGGTTAGATCCAAATAATCAGAAATTATTAGCTGACAATGTCACTTAGCTACTTCCTTTGCTTTTGCAGATAGATGATCTCAGAGACATCATTGGAATGAATTCAAAGGAGGTATTGGAGAATCCCACTTATATATATATATATATATATATATATATATATATATATATATATATATATATATATATATATATATATATATATATATATATTGTGGTATATGGTTTATATCGTCCCAGTTTTAGTTATACTTTTACAAATGTGCACTCTCTGCTCAAATATTTCACTACATGTCATGAAAGATAGCACATAGGAGTATATGTCTATCAGATAGACATTTTTTTCTTCTAGATTTTAGAAAAACACTATGACATAGGACTATATGGTTAAATTTAAAAATGTTTGACCGGCATAAATTCTAAAATGACTTACATTTGTAAAAGAGTACTACTCACTGTTGTTACTTTGTTATTTTTACCAGATAAAAAGATGATGTCGGGGATTATCGACTCCTAGATAATCCCTTCACTGACTCCTTTCTACCTAGGAAGAGAAGGGGGCGACAACACAACAATGATTGTTGCTAAGACTGCCAATAATAGTACAGTTATAGATCATTTTTTCTCTTGTCTGTCTTCATCTGGAGTGCAAATCTGTTTCATGTCAGATCTTTCTCGGTGATCTTCTCTGATGGGTTGTTGCAGTACCCAAATGCTTCGCTTTCTTGTGTTGGTTGCGAGTGAATCAGTGCAATGGATTATTGAAGTTATATTTTTGTATAATCATCGTATCGTGTGGTAGTAAACGTAATGTATGACAAACCATATGGTTTCTGTTGACACTGGACATCAGAAAATAGAATTTTGTTTATTTTTTCTTCCTTTTTGTTGTATCGTAAGTGCAATGGATTATTGAAGTTATATTTTTGTATAATCATCGTATCGTGTGGTGTTAAAAGTTATGTATGACAAACCATATGGTTTATGCTGACACTGGACATCAGAAAATAGAAATTTGTTTATTTTTTCTTCCCTTTTTATTGTATGTACAATATCGGTGCATATGTTGTTCAGGTATTTCCCGAGTGTTCTTGGTTGACATACACTCGGGAAAAACCAACTATCCTGATTGTTTTTGTAATTTCCCGAGTGTCCTTGGTTGATATACACTTAGGAATAATCAACTATTTACCGAGTGTTCTTGGTTGACATACACTCGGGAAAGTATTCCGGTGTTGAACCCATTATACCAACTATTCTTCTTAGTATTGTATGTTTCCCAAGTGTAAATACAAACACCCAGGAAAGCTATTTCTCCCGAGTGTAACTTTTGGGAATACTAAGGAAATCACTTTTTACCGATAAAACGATCCCGAGTGTTTTTTCTCGACAACCGACCTTCGGGAATTAGTGTTCCGAGTGTTTTTCATATTTTCCCGAGTGTTTTGGACACTCGGGAACACTCGGGAACACTCGGGAAATTAACGTTTTCTGGTAAGCTTATGGACTGGCCAAATTAATTTCTAAGTTTAACTATCTTGGAAGTTTAGGGACCAGTCAAATTAATTTCTAAGTTGAAGGATCTAACCACTACTTCAATATAAGTTTAGGGATAATTTTTCATTGTCAAATCCATCCTTTCATCCTTCAGAAAGCCAGTGCAATGCAAGTTCAGAAACAGTGAATTGTGCTGTTTCCAGTGCCATCTGTCGTGCAGAAAGCCAGTGCAATGCAAGTTCAGAAACAGTGAATTGTGCTGTTTCTAGTGCCATCTGTCGTGCAACTCTTGGTCCCAAATTAGTACTCTATTTCGGCGTCGATCGACAACGATATGGCCTAAACTGGAGCAGACCCTTCTTTCTGTATATATGTAAGTTCGGGGGAACTACCTCCTGGGAGATATGTGCTGTGCTCACAAGTGTATATTACAGCCAAGCCAAGCTTAATTAGGTTCTGCCGTCGTGAGTGCGTGTGTCGCGTCACCATGGGGAAGAAGCTGGAGAAGATCCAGAAGGCGGCGCAGCAGGAGAAGGGGAAGCTCTACATCATGGTTGCTTGCATCGCCCTGCTTGTCTGCGGCTACAGCCAAAAGCGTACGTACGTGCTAGCTACTGCATGCATACCAGTGAAACCTAGTAAAAACGGCCACGGAGGCATATTTTGTATTTGGAAGTCGTTTGATGATCTTTGAATGACTTGTTGGTGATTAAATTGGATTAGTTGGTCGTTTTCTCACGCAGTTGTTATAAAACCTTATTCTGGTTGATTAATCACAGCTCAGTAGTTGATAATCTTTTTTCATATACCAGTGTAAATAATAGGAGCATGATGCAATATAAACTACAGAATGATTATTGCAATATTTGTGGTTCTACTATGATTTTTTTTTTGTTCTATCTTCATGTTAATCACAACAAAAGATTCCAGTATTTTCATACTCTATTTCTAACACGGCGAGTTGAATTACGTGAAAATTAGCTAAGTAACACTTCAAACATTTATAAGTGTGTTTTGATATTTCTAGTAACAGTGAGCTACAAATAATTTGATTTGCATTCTAGTCATAACATCATCACAATATGAATAGATCAATTTTTTATAATAAATAATTAATATTTTCCTAGAAATTACTAAGCACGCATAGTTGTCTGTTAAATTCCAATTGATCAGTGGCATAATGATTAGTCAGCTGATGGTACCGATAAGTGCATACTGTTTTTTAAAATCATGTATGCTCCAATTATTGTACTTCATGTAATGCTTAAGCATTTCCCCCCACAAAATTGGCTCATGGGCACGGTACTTGGTTAGCATTTGCTGAGTCACACCACAAAAACATTATTTAGCTAATGGAAACTATAAATTTGTGGTCATTTGCCAAAACACACTTTGTTAGTTAAAATATGGTTCTTTGACTTCTTTCTTAATGTCTCGCCAGCAAACAAATATGGTTTTCTGCGTGTTGTCGGTAGTGAATACTGTCCTCCAGCAAATAGCCAAAAATTTGCAGTATCGATAAGTTAAATAATGTTTTTGCGGCGTGTTTCATCAAATGCCAACCAAATGCAGTGTTATGCTGTCAAAATTTACCATTTTTATACTGTATTGCGTAAGGCTTAGTTAGTGTTATGGCGGCTTATTATAAGCTACAGTGTTAATTATATTTTGATATATTTTTTGCACACTAAAAGAATTTAATTCGTAATCTCTATTTTAAAAATGTAATGCTACTAGTAAAGATACCCTAAACTAACCAGATTCCGCGTGGAAAACCATCGCTGAATGGGCATATAAATCGATGCATCGTGCATGGTCATGAGTTCATCTCCATATGTTTCTGAGGGCCTTTTTGGGATGACTTCGACTTCGACTTTTCACTCGAAAAAGTTGGAAACCAGTCCAAACGGGTGGCTTTCTCCACCCGCTTTTGCTAAGACGGAAGTCGTCATGGGGCAGCTTCCCATGGCTTCAGCAGGATTGCCTTCCGAGATTGCTCATAGAGTTCGGGGTTATTTACTCCCCCCACTGGCTTCCGCCGCGCGCGCGCCTCCGCCTCTGGCTCCGACCGCCTCCCTCTCCCTCCTCCTCTGGCCCCAGCCGGCCTCCTTCTCCCTTGGAGCCACTATCAGCTGGCCTCCTTCTTCCTCAGAGTCGCCGCTGGCCAGCCTCCTCCCTCAGCGCCGCCGCCAACCGGCCTCCTCCTCATTTCCCCCTCGTTAATTGCGGTTAGTTATCATTAATGTCATTAAACAACGTTAATTGCTATCAATTGTCGTTATTTGTGGTTAATTGTTGTTAGATGCCACTAATCGTTAATTACCGTCATTTGCCTCAGCGCCATTTAAGATATTTTCCAACTCAAAAGCCCCAGCCAACCTATCTAAAAGCCAAACCGTCAAATACCAAACATCTTCAGCTAAACTGTTCAGCGCTCCAACACAGCCGGAAATTACTTTTCAGAAAGCTACAACCAATCAGATAGGACTGAGTTCCACCCGCTCCGGTACTTGCGCGCCTCTGTAAGCTTTGCTTTGTCCTGTTCAATTCAATAAGTGAGCAGTTGATCGGCACGTCCTCTGAAGATCTCAATAAATCTTTTAGGTGATCGTGCGCGCGCGTTATGCATATGTACATACGTATGCAAGAGCAAGACTAGCAGGATTATGTCCACATTAAGGGCTTGTTTGGGAGTGCTAATCCCAGCCGGGATCTCGACCAAATCCCAGGGAAAAATCCTCCCGTGGAAAAATCCTCCCGTGGGTAATTTTCCCGGTCGATGCTGTAGCTCTGTTTGGGGACTCCAGGGGCGGGGAAACTTCGTCCCATCCCGGCCTAATCCCCGGGGGAGAAAATCGACGCCACCCTAGGTCGGGATTTCCTCCTCCGCTCCTCGTCTCGCTCCCGAGTCCGAACCGTCACTCCACCGCGTTCTTCCGCCTCCCTCCCGACCTGGGCACCACCTACTCGTGCGTCGGTGTGTGGCAGCACGACTGCGTAGAGATCATCGCCAACGACCAGGGCAACCGCACCACGCCCTCCTATGCCGCCTTCACCGACTCCGAGAGGCTCATCGGCGATGCTGCCAAGAACCAGGTCTCCATGAACCTCATCAACACCGTCTTCGGTGAGCAGCCTCTCCTACCCTCCTCCCCACCCCAGATCTCTTCTCCGTCCTGCTCTATTCTTGTTGTTTTTATGTGTGTTAGATTTGTGGATCTGAGGCTCTATCAGTCCGGCTACTCAGATCTGCTGGGTTTCGTCCGGTTTCAGATCTGAGGCTCTAGTTTACCTGCTGCTTCGATCTCTGTTTACGAACTTAGATCTGTATGCTTCCCTTGAACCTGCAGCTCTGCTACTTGTGATTATTGCTTCGGTAGTACAGCGTTTTGAGTTTGTGTTGATGTGATTTAGTGGTTACCTAGATCTGTGGATGGTTAATTCTTAGGATATGTTTGGTTTGTATGCTTAGATGTAATCGATGATTCCTTTTAATCCATGTAAAAACTAATTTGTCTAATGAATTTTCATAACAAGTAGCAGCACTCAAGCCAGAATGAGGCTAACAAGTAGCCGCACTAAGAAAAAATTGATGGGCATAGTGTAGCATGATAGTTTCTACCATGCCTGGATTAGATAAGAAAAAATTGATGCTGGCCTAACACTCGAGCCAGAATGAGGCTAACAAGTAGCAGCACTAAAACAAGAATAGGACTCCTTTTGCTTGGTGATGACACACTAATGTTTTGTCATGTTATTCCTCTTTATGCCCTGCAGGAGAACTGGGAAGGCACAGCATGAGAACTGGGAAATGAGAAGCGCTCTGAAGCTCCACCTATACCTGATGGATTTGGTGAACTTGCTCCGCTGGGAAATGGTTTAGCTTGTAGCCTTTTATTGTAGTGTAGGTGTATCATTTGGTGAACTTGCTCTGCTGTGTCGACTCTAGAATCTATGCTGGTGATTGTGCTTTTTTGTAGATGGGATCAGATCTGTCTTGTTTGCTGAAATCAGTAGTTCTATAGATGTTTCTATTGTGACACACTCCAACTGAATGAGCATTGCTGACTTCCCATTCTGTTGATGTTTTTGGAAGTTTGTAAGCTTGTGCTCTTCAAATTGTGCCTTCCATCCAGCTTGGAGCAGCATTTTATAACTCCATGGCATATCCTTGTGCTCAGGCTTGAGTTACGAAGCTATGCTAATACAAATGTTATTTGCTGTTTATATACAAAAGAAAATTCAGAATAGGCCAACTCACAATTCCAGCCCATCAATGGTTGAACAATGCAAATGTTTCTGATTTTTACAAAAAATTTGAATTTTTTGATTTTTTTATGGCCGAGATTTTTATCCCTATTGTTCCCAAACGACAACAGGGATTTTGTTCCCGACCGGGAAGATTTTCCCAAGGGTTGAGGAGGATTCCATGTGCCATCAAAATCCCCCTCAGAGATTTTTTTCCTGGGATTTTGCCTCCTAACATCTAAACAAACCCTAAGACTAACTAGCAGGATTACGTCCACATTGCTTGTCACGGGTTACATACGTTATCCCGCGCGGGGTTGATGGTAGACTTGTAGTAGCACCTTCAGATTCCGTCGGGCGCGGTGTCAGTGTGTCACGAGTAAGTTGGACAGAGGATTCACCGTCTAATGAGACTTGTGCCCGGCGGCCATTGCCTGCTCGCCCAGCCGGTATGTTTCCTGTCCGTGGCGCGCGCGACGAATCGGCCGCTCAGGTCCCGCGCGCACCGCCCCCTCTGCGCTGCAGTCCCCGGCTCGGCCGGCCGCACCGCGCGCTCTCTTCGACAAAACGCCTGGCTGGGCCGGCTCAGCTCTGCACGCGCCTCGGCAGCGCGGAATTAGCCGTGCCGCGCGCCAGTCCACGAGGATGCCCGCATCCCCTCTTACCACCTTGGTAAACCAACCGAGGCTGCCGCGATGCATATGTACTGTGGATTTTTTTTTGAAACACCTAGTATAACATATAGACGTCTACACACGCACAACGCCATATGCATGCACTCACACACACGACGCCTACGGAAGACTGAATGAGCGGAGCTTGACAAAGAAATGACGAAGTCACCACCGGCGTCTCGTTTGCGACGGGCACATCGTCTCCCACTAAAAGAAAATCCTTCTAAATAAGACACGCAGGCTAAACCTAGGGTTTAAACTCTTGTGGACTAAGGGTACAATCACCTCCACTAACCACCCAAGTAAGGTTTAATTCTAATGTACCGTGGATTTGGCCATGCATGATGCATCAAACGTTCTTTAACTTTAGTCTGCCCATTTGAGTGACAATTTGCAAAGCCAAATCGCATATACGGATATAACTTACGAGTTACGAGGAAAGGATTTAAAAAATGAAAACATGGCAGCGAAACCGCGTACCTTTGTTTTCAAGTACCACATTTTTTTGTGATCGATCGTAGACATTTTTTTTGTGCGCAATCCTAAAGATTTTCGAGAGTGTTTGCACACAAGTGATCATATATCCATATGACTAGCTAGTTACGAAAACTGATTGATTTTAGTTATCCAACCACAAACTTGAATTACATGATTGCAGGTAAGAAACGTAAGAAGTAGGCCTTTTTTGGGGGAAAACTATACATAATTTTCCTTCTAGCTATTGGATCGACAAGAGTACAAGACTACATGGTCATATATATGCGTCACACTGACTTGAGCAAGCCGATATCTGTTGATCAGTTGATGTTTATCTGTTGATCAGTTGATGTTGTCCTAGCTGCTCCGTGCCTATTGATTGTTGGACACAAAGGAGCAAGGAATGGACAAGCTGGAACAAAAAAGGAATGCACGACGAAGGAAAACCTAATTACGCATGCGTACATTACATGCAACAGCCTTTATACATACATATACGTGTGATGTATGAAGAAATCATCAAAGTGTGATTGGAGAATTATTAAAGTTACACCGTTTGGTCACGTACATGTGTTAGCCGAATGATGTAGTATAACCACACATTGCTTGCGTTAGGATTCGCGAGCGTTTGTTTCTCCTCCACTCTTGCGGCCGAGCGGGTACACCTGTTGTAGGCCTGTAGCCTTGCAGGCCATGAATCCCCTTAACTGGGCCGGCGGCTCGAGTCAGGATCCAACCAGCTTCAAGGCTGGTGAGATGGCCTCTCCCCTCCACGGCTTCCGCACCAATCTCCTCGGCTGCAAGCAACAAATCACAAATTTGCCGCGCCAGCGCACACCGTCCCCTCAGCCAGGTCCCCGGCACTATCTTAAACAGAGGAACTGGTTATTTCATCGTAAAACACTGTAATTTTAGCCAAAGATTCGCGGCGCGCACACATGATTTCACGGTGGTCCTGGCCTGGCCCATGGATCAACTGTTTAACTTTCTTTAATCTGTCGAAGCCCAAAGCACATGCTGAAAGGCGAACCATTTCTATTGGCCATGCATTTTTTTTTTTTGGGATATAACTATTCGGCTATAGGCTTGAATTTCCATTCATAAATGGAAAATGGGAACACATCCCGTCTAAAAAAAGCTACAGACTTGAAGTGATTACAGTTATCCAACCATTTCTACAGGCTTGAATCACATGTATGATTGCAGGTCAGAAACGGGAAAGGAATAATAAGAAGTGGCTTTGGTAATGGGCAAAATTAAACACCACGCGCCATCCTCTTCCTTCTAGCTACTGGATTGATAGGACTGACGCTTACGCATGGGCCGGTGCGTCACAACCTGTACTGATGGCTCGCAAGGCCGTATACACTGATCGTTTGATGCTGACGTCCTAGGCTCCTAAGTATTCCATGCCTGCCTATTGCGTATTGGACATAGAGAAACAAGGAACGGACAAGAACAAAAAGGAAAATCATGTCGTAACGCGTACGTACATGTAATACATCTACATATGTTTGACGAAGACGTACGTAAAAACAATCAACGGTCGGGCAAGTGTATTTCACCGATTAATGCTTTGTTTTTCGTATTTGTAAGGATGAATCGGGTAGAAGGTTGCTAAGACAATGCAGATTGATTTATCATAAAATCTGTGGCGACCCAACCAGGGTCACCCGAGATACCATCCAGAGCTCCCGAAAGGTCCACCAGAACCTCCCAGGAGGTCCAGCAGGATTGCCCGAGAGGACCTCCAGGACTACCCAGGAGGTCCAGTAGGACCACCTAGAGCTCTGGAGACCTGATTCGAGGAGGTGTTCAGACCTAGGACCTCCCCAAATGCCACGACTTAACCTGAGGGAGGTCGAGAGACCAAACTCGAGGAGGTCGTGGGACTTAGAGAAGCCCTAAATCTCCTGTGATCTGAACTAGTCCCAATGATCAATGGCTAGCTTACACAGTAAACACAAGTGGTAACATACATCCACGCAGATTTTATTAACAACAAAAGAGAGATGATTACAAGATTGACTTACAAGCCAGCAAAAACAATATTACACAGCAGAGGCAATGACAAGTCCACCCGATACACCATAGGCGTCCTAGTCGTCTTGGGCGTCAATCTCCTCAAAGTCCTCCCGTGCTCAAAAGATTAATTCAAGCATCAGTGAACACAACAACTGTGCTCGCAAATTACACCCGTGTGATAACAGATTCATGTATGCAAGGATATCACAAAGGAGAGCTTATATGGTTGTTTTGCACAAAGCCATGTTTATTTTCAAATACAAGTAATAAGTTCTAAAGCAGTCCAAACCATACATAAAATTCCTTTTCTAACACAGTTTTGATTGATTGATAACAAGGATGAAAGGGTGAAGGATAACTTTCTATCACCAGGCTAACCGCCCGAGCTCCCCACCCAAAACCCATTTGGATAGAGATTCAAAACCAGTTAACAAAGACATTTGAAAACACAAAACCAAAATCTAACTTGGGGTTGCTTTGTCAGCATGTCCATAACCGTGGACACGGCTATTCGAATAGATTTACACTTTGCATAAGTGTACAGCTTTACCCACAAGAGATAACCAATTTATACTGCACGTTAGCTGCAGAAGTCTTGCACGAAAGGGCATAGCAAAGGAACGCTCGAAGGTCGGTCCTCAATTAACTTGGGTGACAAACCACAAAACCATGGGGCTCAACCTACCTAGTTGAGCCCGTGCATAAATATACACCCACCACACAACCATTTCGCTCAGGTCCAAACCCTTTTTCCAATATTTACCATTTGAAAACAATAACAGATTTTTCCATGATAACCCAATGTCACGGTTAAAATATTTGAGACAAATACTGGTCTTTGGTAGTAAAACTTTCCAAATCAAGGTTTTAGTCTAAGCACGACTAAGTATTTCTTTTCCAAAAGGGGCCTGGTCATACTATTGCACTAACCAAGTTTTCACTGAGGCGACAACAAGTTTGGTTGCAATATCAACATTGGCCATACAAAGGAGTTAGGTCTAACTATGAATTTAAAATAATGGGTATTGAAATACTAAGCAAAATAGGCATGCAGTACTTAGCTTGAAACAGAAAGTACGTAAGTTGAAGTAATGGGTGTCAACATAATCAAGGGTATGACTTGCCTTGCTCGAAAGCTTAGGTGTCTTCCTCCTCAAAGAACTCGGGCTCCTCGGCATCATCGCAATCTACACGAGAGAACAAAGTCAACTCAAACAAAGTTCAAGTAAAGATCAAAAGAACTCCAAAGAAAACACCAACTAGAACCAACTGAAGAACTCCGATGGTTTGGAGGAGGTCCAAGGAGCTAGCTGAGGGAGGTCCGAGAGCTGGTGGGAGAACAAAAGATAGCTGAAATGAGGAAGAGGATAAGGATAAAGAGCTGCTCAAGCTTATAAAGCCAGGGCTGCTGGGAGTTGAAAAGGCATATGTGTTCAAGGGTAGGTGAAGGAGGAGATGGGAGCAGGTAAAGGAGGAGACAAGATGGAGAGATGGGTACAACAGAGGTGACAACATTTAATGCTCAAAGACTTCTGCCAGGACCACCCAGGAGGTCCACTAGGACCTTCTAGGAGGTCCACTAGGATCACCCGAGAGGACCTCCAGGACCACCCAAGAGGTCCAGCAGGACCACCTTGAGGTCAAGAGACCTCACTGAGGAGGTCTTGAGACCCAGGACCTCCCCAAATACCACGACTTAACCTGAGGAAGGTCGAGAGACTAAGCTCGAGGAGGTCGTGGGACTTGGAGAAGTCCTAAATCTCTTGTGATCCGATCTAGTCCCAAGAATCAATGGCTAGCTCACACAGTAAACACAAGTGGTAACATACATCCACGCAGACTTTATTAACAACAAAAGAGAGTTGATTACAAGATTGACTTACAAGCCAGCAAAAACAACTTTACACAGCGGAGGCAATGACAAGTCCACCTGGTACAACACAGGCAATCTGCTGGAGGGCGCAGCCTAGTCGTCTTGGGCGTCAATCTCCTCAAAGTCCTCCCCTGCTCAAAAGATTAATTCAAGCAAGAGTGAGCACAACAACCGTACTCGCATGTCACACCCATGGGATAACAGATTCATGCATGCAAGGATATCAGAAAGAAGAGCTTATATGGTTGTTTTGCACAAAGCCATGTATCTTTTCAAATACAAGTAATAAGTTCTAAAGCAGTCCAAACCATAAATAAAATTCCTTTTCTAACACAGTTTTGATTGATTGATAACAAGGATGAAAGGGTGAAGGATAACTTCCTATCACTAGGCTAACCGCCAGGGCTCCCCACCCAAAACCTATTTGGATAGAGATCCAAAACCAGTTAACAAAGACATTTGAAAACACAAAACTAAAATCTAACTTGGAGTGGCTTTGTTAGCATGTCCATAGCCGTGGACACGGCTATTCGAATAGATTTACACTCTGCATAGGTGTACAGCTTTACCCACAAGAGATAACCAATTTATACTGTTCGCTCACACACTTCCGAAGGTGTGCGACTAAAAGGTTATCACAAGGCTTTAAAAATGCGCCTTCTCACCACAGTCCCCCCCTCGCTAAGGTTTTACCCCTAACCACCCGCAGGATTCGGGCCCCCTCTTGCGCCAGGTGGGAATATAAAGAAGAAAGTCATGAAGGACCACCCACTCAACCAAATGGGACAACCATGGTGAGACATTGCAAATTATTCAGCCAGATCCTGCCCATACAAGACTTGTGGTTGCACGAAAGGGCATAGCAAAGGAACGCTTGAAGGCCGGTCCTCAATTAACTTGGGTGACAAACCACAAAACCCTAGGGCTCAACCTACCTAGTTGAGCCCGTGCATAAATATGCACCCACCACACAACCATTTCGCTCAGGTCCAAACCCTTTTTCCAATATTTGCCATTTGAAAACAATAACAGATTTTTCCATGATAACCCAATGTCACGGTTAAAATATTTGAGACAAATACTGATCTTTGGTAGTAAAACTTCCCAAATCAAGGTTTTAGTCTAAGCACGGCTAAGCATTTATTTTGCAAAAGAGGCTTGGTCATACAATTGCACTAACCAGGTTTTCACTGAGGCGACAACAAGTTCGGTTGCAATATCAACATTGGCCATACAAAGGAGTTAGGTCTAACTATGAATTTAAAATAACGGGTATTTAAATACAAAGCAAAATAGGCATGTAGTACTTAGCTTGAAACATAAAGTACGTAAGTTGAAGTAATGGGTGTCAACATGATCAAGGGTATGACTTGCCTTGCTCGAAAGCTTGGTTGTCTTCCTCCTCAAAGAACTCGGGCTCCTCGGCATCGTCGCAATCTACACGAGAGAACAAAGCCAACTCAAACAAAGCTAAAGTAAAGATCAAAAGAACTCCAAAGAAAACACCAACTAGAATCAACTGAAGAACTCCGATGGTTTGGAGGAGGTCCAAGGAGCTAGCTGAGAGAGGTCAGAGATGGCTGGGAGAACAAAAGAGAGCTGAAATGAGGAAGAGGATAAGGATAAAGAGCTGCCCAAGCTTATAAAGCCAGGGCTGCTGGAAGTTGAAAAGGCATACGTGTTAAGGGTAGGTGAAGGAGGAGATGGGAGTGGTTAAAGGAGGAGACAAGACTGAGAGATGGGTACAATAGAGGTGACAACATTTAATGCGCCGCAACAGCATTTAATGCTCAAAGACTTCTGCAGCTAACGTGCAGAAAGGATAAAGTGAGCAGGACTGACAGATGTGACCAGTCAAAGCTCAGGTGGGAGGTCCTGCGAAGGTCCTAAGGAGATCCCGTAGAGGGTAAGGGAGGTCCTGTCCCATCAGGGTGGTCTTTGCAAAAAGAACAGAGGTCGTGACCACAAAGGGTTGTCTTGACCAAGAGGGTGATCTTTGCAAAAGATCGTGACCACAAATAGTGGTCTTGACCACAAATGGTGGTCTTTGCAAAAAGACCTCAGGGTCGTGAGGAGGAGGAGGATGTCCAAAGGACAAGGAAAAGGCGTGGCGAAATAGAGTCGTACGATCTTGATCGGGTTGTCCAAGGAGATAGGAACGTTCAGACCACGCGAACGCTTACTTACATCGAGTTGTCCAAACTCAATCGGACGCACCACAATGCAAGGGAACGTTCAGACCATCCGAACGCTTCCTCTTGATCGGGCCATCCAAACAAGATCTAACGGTCGTCGGGAGGGGAAGGCGCGCACTGAATCGGACCACGCGAAAGGATAGAAGAGGTCTGGACTCAAGGGAGGTCCAAACAAGGAGGAGTTTTAACGGATGAAATCCAAAAGGGGAAAGAATCTAACAGAAGAGATCCAAGGAGGTCCTAACAGTCAGGATAGAACCAAAGGAGGTCCTGAGGGTCACGATGAGACCAGAGGAGGTCTCAACGGTCACGATGAGATCAGAGGATATTTGAAACACAAACCCGAGCTTAGAACAGCTCGAGAGTGGTTGTGACCTAAAAGGGAGGTCAAAACCGAGGAGAGGTCTGTACAAAGAAGAGGTCCAGACACAAGGGAGGTCTAGAGGAAACACAGAGGAGGTCTAGACCTGAGGAGGTCTAAACCAAAGAGGGGGTAGGGATGAAGGAAAAAACGAAACAACCACAGAAGGGGAGAGAGCACCAGAGCTCTAACACTCCCACAAACCCAACAAACCAACAGAGAATTTAGTTGACGTTCGAGTTAATCAATTGGAAACCATTCCAAAATCTCAAATTAAGCTTTTTAGACTTCGATAAAACCAAATGGTTCGCTTTATTTTGAAATTTTCAAAAAAGCTCCAAAACTAGAGTGTTACAAAATCACTACAAGAAAACTTTTTAGAGGCATTCTTTAATTTATCTCTAAAATAAGGAGCTCTATAGTCTAGAGATGCTTTTTAGAAACTTTAAAAATAGCTCCAAAATTTTGTATGCTAAAGACGGGTTTGAGATGTTTTTGAGATTTTTTGGAGACACATATATAATTTTATCTTGTAGAGACTTTTTTGAGACGCTCTCTAACTCACCTAAAGTTTTTGTTGTGTAAAGACATTTTTTGAGACGCTTTCCAACTTCAATGTTTACATAGGCACAATTAATTAAAGCCACACACCGCAAAGAACATAAGATAGCTCTAGCAAACATTGTCGATGATCGGAATACAGGGTTCCCTATCGAGCTTATCTGGGAAAATGATGTGACAACGCTATCAAAATGAAGAGCCTTTATTGCTATGAACACACTGAGTGTTTGTACGAGAATACAATAAGGATGTTCTAGAATCTAGACTTGATTGTCCAATGTCTAATGAATATGATACTATAGAATATGTGGGCTATACCCTTTATAGTGTTTGAAGGGGTGACAGTTAATGCCGCTAAAGGCGCTTCTAATCTTCATACACGTTCGTCAAGAAAGTCTTGAACCCTCGTGTCCTTTAGTCAACCTTAGTTAGTTGCGATATGCACCAATAGCCGCCTTCCGCCAGACATGTGCTAACTGATGTGTCTTTCGACCAGTTTGCTGGTTGGGGATTAGCCAAACTTGTATAGCTGGTCGGACAGTGTCCATAGTTAGTCGTCTCATGACTCAAACTGGTCGTAGACCATTTGTCCGTAACAAAGGAGAACCTTTATACATTGGTCACATGTTCATAATAGTTATAAAGTGGGCCTCCTTCGACAGGAACTCTGACTTTGACTGAAAAAGATTGATCTAGTCAAGAATCCTCATCGGCTAGCCCCCAAGGCCTAAAAAAATAAAGAATATTTGCTTAAGGCTTTCTTGCCTCGAAACATGCATCGATAAGATTTGATCTGACACAATCATTCCAATCATTTAACAAAAATGTGGGAGAAATAAAAAATGTTTTGATTTTCTTGGAAACCGTATTCAGAGGTGATGGTAAAATATTTAAATCTCTTACCGTGATCCTTGGGGCGAACTAGGGCATGATTGGCGGGCATTGTTCGCCACTCGGATTGAATATAGGTCTTCTAGATGTCCCTAGCACGCTATTGTGGTACTAGTGACGAGCCTCCTCCATTGTTTTCTGCTTGATTGTGTGAAGTTGATTGCATTGTTCCTGTGCTAAACGTTTGGCCTATTCTTGGGCCTTATGTTGTTCACGTGTTGCCCATTGCTCGTCGATATCATTGGCATTGACGACTACTCATTCACGAAATACAGAGTGGATAGACGGTGAGAACGTCCCATCCACGTCAGAGGAGGGATAATAGTTGAGACCTTAGAGTTGATGGAGTAGATGCTTTGGAGATGATTTTTCCATTGCGTCAACATAGTCTTGATCATCGGGATTGTCATGAATTACCACGTCACTAGCATCATGGTTACTTATCTCTCTAATTTAAACAGAAGTTGGAACATAGCCACTCTCAGAGTTGCTTGAGAGTGGATTTGACGTTCTCACCGTCTCACTCCTAATGGATTGGTTTGAGGGCGGTGAAGGTTTCTTCTCGGAAATGTACTCATTGAAGAAGTCACATTTGCATGCCTCCTCAGGGACGTAGTCCTCCATTGTGAGGTAGGTGTAGTCGGCTAAATCGAAGCAGTTCTCCTTGTAGTCCATCGCCGAGGACATGAGAACATCACAATGCCGCTTTCTCGACATGCCGCCATGTACCACTTGTTTAACAAGTACATTTGGCGCACGGTTCCATGAGCTTTCAGGGTTGTATAGACTCTTGCCATATACATATTCCTTCTTCCAATGATCAACTTCCGAGCACTTTCGATGTGTGCTCTCGAGCATTTGGGAAATGCTTAGACCGCTTCGCGAAAAATTCATCAAGTTGATCCAAATGCACGTTTCCTGATATCTGTTTCTAGCACGCTCGTGTTTGAACCATATTCATTCCCAATAACTAGTGGGGCAAAATCGATTGTCGTGATTGTTCCCGAGCCGCAACAACCTTTCGTGCTCTCTTCTCTTTCTTCTTCGCCTCAATTGACTTGGTGAGTGCGTCATAGTCCGATAGTGGCGAATCCTTACGAGCATGACGAACTTTTCTCGTGAGCGCCCACCCTTTGCCTTAGAACTTCGGACGTACGGCGAAGCACGCTTCTCGGTTTCGCCGCTTCACTTTTAGCCTTGACTTTCGAAGAAACCGTCCACATTTTCATCGAAGCATCTATTTCTGCAGTTCTTCATAGAAAGTTTCGTCGCCTTAGAAATAGCCGTGTTCTCCACGAGGCTTTCTTCTTGGCGGCGCGGACGCTGCTTTGTGGGTGGGCCTCTTCTTGGCAGAGGCCGCCGGGTCGGCGTTGGAGCGCCGTGGAGGCGATGGGGCGGTGGCGGCGTTGGAGCCCTCCGTGGAGGCGGCGTGCACGGTGTCGGCGCATGGAGCCCGCCGTGGAGGCGATGGAGCGGCGTGTCGGCGTTGGAGCCCGCCGTGGAGGCGATGGGGCTGGCGGCGGAGCCCGCCGTGGAGGCGATGGGGCGACCGGGTGCCGTTGGAGCCCGCCGTGGAGGCGATGGGGCCGGTGGCGATTGGATCCCGTCGTGGAGGAGATGGGGCCGTGGGGATGCAGCCGTGTCTTCCACTTCATTGTCATCGCCCGCAACACCGTGACCGTGTGGTGAATGGATAATTGGACTTAGGTTGGGGAGGTTCTGTCTGTGAAAACAACGTGGTATGAGTAAACCGTTATTTAAGCCAATACATAATTAGTGAAAAATGTTTCGCTCACTTTCATCCGCACCTAGGGTTAGGTTGTTGAGGAGGAGGAGGTGACGCCTCAGAATAATGATATAGCGCTTGCGCCAACATATGAATGTCTTCTCCGCTTCTCCTAAAGTCTTCTCCCATCACCTCCTTCAATGTCAAGACGCACATTGCTATAACCTTTCACAACTCTATCCACCGATACGCTAGCATATCCAGGAGGTATTAATGCCCCATGGCATCTTGGTGTCTTCGTAGGGTCGATACGAGATACAACACCGATAGCCACCATGACGTGGCATTCCCTCTCGAATGTGCAGCTCACATGTCGTGAGAGGATCGGTGATGTCATCCACGGAAGCGCACCTGGTCATCTTGAATCACCGCACTTCTGGAAGCGCAATCGCTTCAACCGATGAGGGGGGCTGATGTTGACTCGCTCGATGCTTTTTGCCTTGGATGGAACTTATCGCTATCCGCACTTGCCTTTGATTTCATTCATTTTGGCTTCAAGTGCTTTTTCACAGATTGCTTCACGAGCCACTTCCGTGACTCAAGAACCATTTC
Organism: Ampelocalamus luodianensis; assembly: GCA_036346255.1. Taxonomy (NCBI): domain Eukaryota; kingdom Viridiplantae; phylum Streptophyta; class Magnoliopsida; order Poales; family Poaceae; genus Ampelocalamus; species Ampelocalamus luodianensis. The sequence continues at coordinate 28,856,959 of CM070625.1, forward strand.
TCCATCTCGCATCCGATCCGCCTCGCCTCGCCCTTCTTCGCGGCTTCTATAGGTGGCTTTGTCTTTAGGAAGGCATGCTCTACGACACTTCCCATAGCCTCTTGTTCGCCCACCGTGTTCAAGACTCTCTGCATGTATGTCACTCATCCTTATTTACTCGGCTGCCACTCGCCACTCACCCAAGCCTCGAGCATAAGCAAATCTTTCTGCGCTTCTTGGAGTTTTGCGCCATACACTATCTTTCCGGCTCTAGGTCCAGCTTCCATGACCGAAAAACCAATACTTGGCGCGGTCAAAGCCGCTTGATTGATTCTGTTCGATCCTTGGTAAGAATCTCTGCTCCATTCTTTCCCACTTAGGAATGCTGAGTGGATAGACGGTGAGAACGTCCCATCCATGTCAGAGGAGGGATAATAGTTGAGACCTTAGAGTTGATAGAGTAGATGCTTTGGAGATGATTTTTCCATTGCGTCAACATAGTCTTGATCATCGAGATTGTCATGAATTACCACGTCACTAGCATCATGGTTACTTATCTCTCTAATATAAACAGAAGTTGGAACATAGCCACTCTCAGAGTTGCTTGAGAGTGGATTTGACGTTCTCACCGTCTCACTCCTAATGGATTGGTTTGAGGGCGGTGAAGGTTTCTTCTCGGAAATGTACTCATTGAAGAAGTTGCATTTGCATGCCTCCTCAGGGACGTAGTCCTCCATTGTGAGGTAGGTGTAGTTGGCTAAATCGAAGGAGTTCTCCTTGTAGTCCATCGCTGAGGACATGAGAACATCACAATGATGATCATCTAATTGATGGTGCACTCCATCTAGTTCTAACTATATATTGATGATCGGAACACGGGGTTCTCTATTGAGTTTATCTTAAAAAATAATGTGAGAATGTTATTAAAATGAAGACCCTTTATTGCTATGAACACAATGAGTGTATGTGTGAGAATACAATGATGATGTTACAAAATCTTGACTTGATTGTTGAATGTCTAATGAATATGATACTATACAAAATATGTGGGATACCCCCTTTATAGTGTTTGAAGAGGTGGCAGTTAATGCAGCTAAAGGCGGCTCTAATCTTCACGTACGTTCATCAGGAGAGTCTTGAACCATCGTGTCCTTTAGTCAACTGTCGTTAGTTGCCAGATGCGCCAATAGCCGCCTTCTCGCCAGTCACGTGGGTAACTGTTGTGTCTCCCGGCCAGTTTGCTGTTCGGGGATTGTCCAAACCTGTATAGCTGGTCGGACAATGTCTATAGCTGGTTGTCTCATGATTCAAACTGATCATCGATCAGTTTGGCTGTAACAAAGAAGAATTAGACTTCCTTTATATACTGGTCGTAGGTTCATAACCATTATAAAGTAGGTCCCTTATTAAGTGGGTCTTGTTTGACAGAAAATCTGACTTTGATCGAAAAATTGGTGACCTGGTTAAGAACGTCTATCCTCGTCAAACGTGTCACTCCCTTTCTCTCTCGGTTTAACATCAGCAATGATATATCCAGTTGCGGAAAAGGTACGTACCAGCTGTTGAACACTGGATCAACACATGAGTTACTGAAAAGAGCGCAGGAGTTGAGAGCAATGCATCGTGCATGCATGCAGGCCGCCGTCCACAAAAGTTCTTTAAAAATCTAACAAGATGATGATAAGCTTGCGGAGACCTGGCGAGAAATGGCTCGTACTAGGAGCAAATTGGCGCCTCCTATGTTGTTTATGGTCCTCGGGCGCGCAACGTCGCCATGCAGACAACCTCCAGTCGCCGTGGGTCTCGTTGCAATCAGGAAACAGCTTCCAGGTCCTTCAAATTGGGAACCTGTTCGATCAGGTGTTTGTTGCTTTTGGCGTCGGTAAGTACAGCGCTATGGTCTACCAGCTTAAGTTTCCGATTTTTTACTGCATGCGCCCTTTTTTAAACAGTAAAATTCACAACTCACAAGTAATATAAATCTGAGAAAAAGATCACATCCATATGGAAGAGGAATTACTTTACACATGATTTACAACATGTGAAATCATTTCCGATCCTATCTATACAAGATATATTTTTCAGGCCCCCGTTTTAAACGTAAGAATTTTAGCAATCTGTTGAAGTCCTCTAGAATTTCTCACTGCTAGCGCACACGTCACTCACGTCTTGCATGACACTGTTGCTGCTGCATGTGTTTGTTGTAGATTGTGATGTATAGGCTTTTCTCAAGATGACACTGTTGCTGCTGCATGTGTTTGTTGTAGATTGTGATGTATAGGCTTTTCTCTAGTACACTCTCTCCCCCCTCTGACCTATTATTTAGGTGCTAACCTTAGTTGGTGATGTCACTATTACACAAAGGGTAATCACAGACGGTTTGGATTGAACTCGGGGGAGCGAGGTGGAGGAGGCTGCGGGTGATGAACTCGAGGGAGGCCAGCGTGACGAAGTGGAGGAGGCCGGGGGCGACGAGGTCGTGGGAGGCCAGCAACGACGAGGCCGGGGCGAGGTGGAGGAGGCCGCGGGCGACGAGCTCGGGGGAGGCCGGAGCGTAAGGTAAGGGCGAGACGGTGGCACTCGGTTAGAGGAGAGATGGCAGAGGAGGAGATGGAGGTGTGAGGTGTGAGGAGACTCGGTTAATATAAAGTGAGTTTCGGCAGCCCACCCATTAAGTCCAAATTTTCGTTTTTTCGCCCAACAAAACAAAAGTATCATAGACGCACTACTACAAAACAAGCTATAATGGACGTCTCATCACAGACGGTTTCTTTAGAACCGTCTGTGTTGTACTTATCACAGACGGTTCATTTGGAATCTTTTGTGATACGTACCTATTACAGACGATTTTTAACTAGAACCATCTGTGATAATTCCAAGTCATAGTAAAATTAGAGAGTAAGAAAATTCCAAGTCGTGGTAAAATTAGAGAGTAAGAAAAATTTCAAGCTATGGTAAAATCAGAGAGAAAGGTAAACTGCAAGTCACAGACGGTTTTTAATACAAACCATCTGTGATGAGATACTTATCACAGACGGTTCATATAAAAAACCGTCTGTGAAGTATCACAGACGGTTCGTGATATGAATCGTCTATGATAAGTCATCACAGATAGTTTTTGTATGAAACCGTATGTGATTTGTTCGCTCCCGCAGTCCCGCAGCTCCTGGCCTCCCGCTACTCCTTCGGGCTCCGGTCCTCCCTTGCTCCCGCAGTCCCCAACCTCTGACGTGGTCTTCCTCCCCAACAACCGAGAGTTGACATCGATGCCGACCTCCTCCAGTCCTCCTCCAACACCGATGTCTTTGGTATATGAGGTTCTGTTGGTACTTGTGTATATGAGCTTTTGTTAGATTCATATCCAGATTTGTGTATATGAGCTTGTGGTACTTGTGTTAGATTCATATCTAGATTTCTATTAGATTCTCCTCTAGATTCTACTTCTGTTAGTACTTGTATATGAGTGTATGAGTGTATCCATGAATCCATGGCTTGAGAAATTTATTGGGAGGCTTGAGAGTTGGGAATCCATGTATGTGTATCCATGAATCCATGTTTGGGAGGCTTTTGGAAATGGCAGTGTATGTGTATGAGTGTATCCATGAATCCATGATTCAGTCTAAGACACCTTATATATTATCTTCTAGGTTCAAGTTCTATACATTTAGTATTTTTTGCAATAGAAAAAACTATCACAAACGGTTCTTGTTCAGAAACGTCTGTGATAGCTTTTTTCACAGATAGTTTGAAAACCGTCTGTGATAACCACCTGTTATCACAGACACACAAATTCAGACGGTTCAAAAACTGTCTGTGATAACGGTTTCAAACCGTCTATGATGAGCCTCTCTGTAGTAGTGACGATTTTATCTACAAACCGTATGTGATATGATTATAATCACAGACGGTTTGTGAATAGAACCATCTGTGATAATTCATAGACGGTTCTTATTTAAGAACTGTCTGTGATGTCTTGATTATCACAGACGGTTCTTCTTAAGAACTGTCTGTGAATTATCACAGACGGTTTTATTCATGAACCGTCTGTGATAGTTATGTATCATAGACGGTTCCTTTCGAACTATCTGTGATAAGTATATCCTGTTTTGTAGTAGTGCGTACTGCACGTTGTTGCACCTCTTGTAATCGTTATATACTCATCTAATGGAAGAGATATGTGTGTGCGGTGAATCCAGTTCTCCTTTGCGCACAATCCTATGTTACAGACATAGTCTAATTAAGAGCCTTGCAGCAGAGCATGCGTAAGAAACATCACATCACTTGTGTCCAAGGGTAGACCAATGACTAAAATTTAGGTAGGGCAGAGTCACAAGTGTGGAGCAAGGAGGATTACCCAAAACCAAAAGAATCCATACAAGAATAATATTGCAATCGCACTAATAAGAGTATATGACACTAAATGGAATCGCCCTGGCCTCACCTCGTCGGCTCGCCACTCGCCTGATGTGCACCCCATCCCTCGCCTTGCCCATGGCCGACACGCGCCCATGCCTCGCCTTGCCTTGCCCGTCGTCACTGGATACTTGGTTAGGGTTAGGGGAGGACTGAGTAGGCGTGAGTGCCGAACACGTGAGGACTGCGGTCTTAGGAGGCTGTGAGCCTGTGTTTAATGGGTGTCTGCCTTTGTCTAATGGGCCAGCCGGCCAGGCCAGGCCCAATTGAACAAAGCCCATGAGCCCACTCGGCATGAAAAACTGTATGTTTGCCGTGATGAACTCAATTGAGTTCGTCATGTATTTATACTCAGATTAGTGTACAAGAGATAAGATAATCGGTTACAATCAAATCAGGTGACTCAACTCAGTAAAACAAGGTTTGTCCCGTATATGCTATAGTATCGACAACGGACTCTATACAGTGTTCGACATTATCTGAATACAACTGATGATGGTGCCTTATCTGCAAGCGATACATTCTGAACTTTATCTGCAACCAATGATGATTTTTCTTAACATCCCCCCTTGATCACAACCAGGTACAACCAGGTTGAGATTGCGACATAATTTCTCAAACGGTTGCCGAGCTAGCGCTTTGGTGAAGATGTATGTAGTCTGATATGCCGAAGCAATGAACCGAACATCTAGTAGTTTAGATGCAACTCTTTCTCTGACAAAGTGAAAATCCACCTCTATATGTTTTGTGAGCACATGAAAGATGGGGTTTGCAGTCAGATAAGTAGCTCCTAGGTTATCACACCACATAACTGGTGGCCTACTCTGAAATACACCCAACTCTTTCAGCAAGGATTGTATCCAAATAATCTCTACTATTGCATTTGCTATTGCTTTGTATTCAGCTTCAGTGCTAGACCATGATATAGTAGATTGTTTCTTCGAACTCTAAGACACCAGATTGGGTCCATAAAACATTGCATAACCATTCCGAGAACGACAATCATCAGGTGACCCTGCCCAGTTTGCATCTAAGAATGCACTCAGCAGACAAGATGAGGATTTCTGAATATTTAGTCCAACTTCAGTAGTGGCCTTGACACATCTTAGTATTCTCTTTACAGCAGCCCAATGGGTATCAGTGGGAGCTTGTAGGAATTGACATACCATATTAATGGAATAAGATATATCCGATCTTGTCAAAGTTAAATACTGCAAAGCTCCCATTGTACTCCTGTAGCAAAAACCACCTTCTATTGTTAGTAGTTTTCCTCCTTCTTGTGATAACTTCTCAGTAGAAGTGATAGGTGTCATGGCTAACTTGTAATTCTGCATATTCACCCTTAGTAGCAGATCCTCTACATATTTCCTCTATGATAACAGCAACCCTGATTTTTCAGAGGTCACTTCAACACTAAGGAAATATCTTAAGTCACCCAAATCCTTGATTGCAAACTCTTCAATCAACTCCTTAATAAGTTTTTTAGTAGCTGCTGAAGATGAACTTGCAATGATAATGTCATCAACGTAAATGAGCATGTAAATTGTAACTCTTGACTTGTTGAAAATAAACAGATACGTATCTGCCTTAGAAGAGATAAAACCAAGAGTTTGCAACTTCATGCTCAGTTTTGAATACGAGGCCCTAAGTGCCTATTTCAATCCATATATTGCCTTGTTCAATCTACATTGAAAATGAGGACACATTGGATCTGAATAACCAGGAGGCAGCCTCATATATACTTCTTCTTGGAGCACTCCAAGCAAAAAATGCATTGTTAACATCAAATTGTCATAAGTGCCAGCCTCTAGATACTATAATAGCAAGTATCAACCTCACAGTAGTTGGTTTGACCACTGTGCTAAAGGCTTCTTAATAATCCAAGCCATATCTTTGTTGAACCCCTTTGCCACAAGTCGGCCCTTATGTCTGTCAACCGAACCATCAGACTTATACTTGAGTTTAAAAACCCACTTTGAGTAAATAACATTCCTTCTCGCTAAGGAGGAACCAAACACCAGGTTTTATTCCTCAATAGAGCTAGATATTCATTGCCCATGGCCTCCTTCCACTTTGGATGCTCCAGAGCTTGAACATGTGTGGATGGTTCTACAAACTTAGCCTAAACGCCCGACGATTGAGAGGATAGCGCATTGTGCTATCAATGTATACTTTTGGCTAAGTGATGTTATTCTGAAGATGAGTTTGCACAAGCGGTTGCTACTGTTAGTCTCCCTGATCAAGTTCTGAGGACCCTAGAGGCTAAGAAGCAGAATCTGCAAGAGAAGGATTAGCTATAGAAATAGAATCATTGTCTTCCTCAGAGAGGTAAAAAACTGCTGATGTGTGCATTGGTCATTATAGGAATTGAGGGAAAGACAACAGAAGGTAAAGTGGATAGAGAATTTAGAGTTGAACTTGTCGGAATAGGAACAGTGTTATCAGGCCAACTAGCAAAGGGAAACACACCTCATCAAAGATTACATCGCGTGAGATGTATACATGACTTGAAGATCGATCGAGACACTTATAGCCTTTATGCATTGTACTATAGCCCAAGAACATGCATTGTTTAGAACGAAACGACAACTTCTTGGAATCATATATCCTGAGGTTAGCCCAACAAGCACACCCGAAGGTTTTTAGTATGGAATGATCGGGATTTGTGTTTAGAAGACGAGACAAGGGCGTGGAATTGCCAATAACTCCACTCAGTAGGCAATTTATGGGGTAAGTGGCAGTGAGAAAAGCTTCATCCCGAGTGAACCGGCATGGATGATTGGGCTAGTAGGGCAAGACCCATATATACTATATGTCTATGCTTTCTCTCCACAGCTCTATTTTGTTGGTGTGTATGTGGACATGAAACATGATGAATGATTCCTATCGACCGAAAGAACTTGTTAAGTTTCTGATACTCACCACCCTAGTTGGACTGAAGTGCTTGTATTTTTCAGCCAAGTAGAAGTTCAGAATGTTTTTGGAACTGATGGAAAACACTTTCAACATCTGATTTGTCTTTTAGAAGATAGATCCATTAAAACTTATTATAATCATCAGTGAAGCTAACATAATACATGAATCCTCCTACTGATTTTGGTGCAGGGCCCCAAAGATCACAGTGTACAAGTTCAAGGGGAAAAGTAAACACACGAGTGTAAGAGCTATAGGGCAACTGGTGGATTTTAGCTTGCTGACAAGCATCACACACAATGTTGACTTTATTTGACTCACAATCTAAACTATTTGAGCTTATGACAGTTCGAACTACGAATGATGCAGGATGACCAAGCCATCAATGTCACTGCTCCAGTGTAAGCTTTATGCTTGCAAGGGACTGATTGCGCTGATTAGGCTGACGAACGGTGGAGGCCAAGGAGTAGAATCCCTACTCACATCTGTCATGAAGAAGAATGTTATTTGTGGCCTGATCCCATGGTAGTTAGGATCGCGATCCTACTCTTTGAGTCTTACGATTTTACGAACCCACGACAGCCTGTCGATCTGAGTCTCACTGTCGATCCGATCCTACTCAAGGTAGTTAGGATCGCGATCTTACTCTTAGAGTCTTACGGTTCTAGGAACCCACGACAGCTTATCGATCCTACTTGTAGAGACTTAGGGCAATTGTTTTTAGAGGCTAGGCTTTGCTGATATTTTATTTTAGAGCAAAATTTGTTGATATTAATTTCTAAGAATGAAACTATAAATAAACAAGGAGCATGCAAAATATTATATCAGTGTGGTAATGCTGTTCTCCTGTAGTTCAGAACTATATCACCCATCATGTCAGAACCATTATGCTTTTCTGTTGTGTGATAAGAAGTGTTTTGCCCCTTTTTTGGTAATAAGTAAGCGGTAAACCTTATAAGAACCATACAAACTTATAGTATAGATGGTAAATATGTGCATTTTTACAAATCCGTAGAATCGCCGATTCTACGATTCGATACTACGATTCGATCCTACCGGAGGCAAATCGATCCGACTCGGGATCTCGACTCTGACTACCTTGCCTGATCCTTGACACAGAAGTAGTTTGGATGAAATTAAAAAAATGTATCATTGTCAAGAGCAAACTTATGAACCAAGAGAAGATTTTTTTTCATATTTTAGGGACATGGAGGATGTTCTTGAGATAAAGAGGAGTACGACCATGGCCATAAACAATTGATTGACTAGACAAACCTGCTCCATTTGCAACTTGAATCTGATCTCCACCTTTGTAGGAATCCTACACTGAGAGCCTATCTAGCTCAGTGGTGATATGATCCGTAGCACCACTGTCAACATATATACCAATTTGTGTCAACTTGATATGTTCCCATAGAAGCTACCACTACCACACGCTGTTGATCCTCAGCCTGGTATGAGTGGTCAAAGCGATGGTAGTAGCGAAGAGCATCATGAACATGCTTGCCACAAACTTGACAAGTTGGTCTTCCAGAATTACTGTTGTTATTGCTGGACCGATTTGCTCCATTGCTTGATGAAGATCGGTTCCCGCTGTTGTAGTCGTCGCCATAGCCTCGGCCACGACCTTGGCCACATCCACCATTGCGGCCTCCACAGGGTCACATTGTTGGCAGATGAAACAATCTGAACATTTGTGTTATGATGTTCCTTTCGTACCTCATAGCTGACAAGATGAGCATATAGATTGGTTAGTGTTACCTCATCTGATCGGGTTGTCATGGAGGTGACGAAGGAGTTATAGTCATCTCCAAGTCCAACTAGGATGTAGGACATGATTTCTTCTTCACGAAGTGGATGCCAAATAGACGTCATCATATCTGCCAAGTTCTTCATCTTGTGAAAGTACTCAAAAGCTATAAGATCCCTCTTGCATAGGTTGGCAAGTTGGAATCTTATCTGCATCAGTCGTGCACGCAAGCATGAGGCAAACATGCGCTCTAACACCGCCCACACTTCAGCCGATGTGGTCATGAAGAGGACATGACCAAGAATCTCTTCAGTAAGAGAGGAGAGCAGCACACTCAACACTAATTGTTCCTGTTGAAACCACAAGGTATACATAGGATTGGAGATTTGGTGTGCTCTAGTTTCAGTACTCTTGGCAATGAAGAGCGGGGGTGTCTTCACAGGTCCTTCGACGTAGCCCAGAAGATGTTGGCTCGTAGGTAAGGCACGATCTGTGCCTTCTAAATACAAGTAATAAGTTCTAAAGCATGTAACAATAACTAAAATTCATTTTCAAAATCCTAGTTTTACAGTTGGATAACATTCATCAATAAGATGGTGAAGGATAACATCCTGTCACATGGCTCCCTGCCGAAACCCATTTGGATAGAGATCCAAAACCATTTAACAAGATATTTTGAAAACAAACCAAAGATCTAATTTTGAGTGGCTTTGCTAGCATGTCCATGACCGTGTACATGACTATTCGAATAGTTTTACACTTTGCAGAGGTTATGCACTTTACCCTCACGACACGATTTCTCTAGTTTATTCGGCATCCGTCGATACCACCACTCACTGCCGAAGGTAAGTGGTCTAGAGCTCGTGATAGGGCCTTTACAATGCGCCATCCCACCGTAGTCCTCCCCCGCTAAGGTTTCGCCCACCCTAATAGATAGAAACCCGTAGAGATCAAGGCCCTCTCTTGCGCCAAGTGGGACTAACATAGTCATAACATGATAACCCACTGCATCCACAGGAACTACCGCGATGGAACTTTGCAAATTAATCAGCCAGGTCCCCTCCCTATATGCAGGACATGAGGTTACACGAGGTGGCTAGCAAGATGCGGCTCGCAAACCAGTCCTTAACTGACCTGGGTGACAACCAACAAAACCCTAGGCCTCAACCTACCCAGTTGAGCCCGTGCATGGACATGCACCAACCACACAACCAGTTTGCCCAAGTCCAATTCCTTTTTCAATTCTTTTGCTTTTGAAAACATTACCAGCTTCCATGACAACCCAATGTCACGGTTGAAAACATTTTAGACAAATATTAGTCTTTGGCAGTAAAACTTCCCAAATCAAAATTCTTGGTCTAAGCATGACTAAGCATTACTTTTCAAAAGGTCCTGGTCCATACTATTGCATTAACTAGGTTTTAATTATGGTGACAACAAGTTCGGTTTCAATGTCAACATTGGCCATATGAAGGATTTAGGTCTAACTATGAATTTAAAGACTAGTATTAAAATACTGAGTAAAATATGCATGTAGTACTAGCTTGAAATAGAAAGTACATGAGTTGACGTATTGGGTGTCAACAAGATCAAGGGTATGACTTGCTTTGCTCGAGATCTTGGGGGGTCTTCTTCCTCAAAGAAGTCGGGCTCTTTAGCGTTGTCGCAATCTACATGAGAGAACAAGCCAACTCAAACAAAGCTCAAGTAAAAACCAAAAGAACTCCAAAGAAAATGCCAACTAGAGCCAATAGAAAAACTCCGATGGTTAGGAGGAGGTCCAAGGAGCTGGTTGGAGGAGGTTCGAAGCTTTGGAGGGAGGTCCAAAGAGCTGGCGGGGAGAACGAGAGAGCTAAAATGAGAAAGAAGGTAAAGATAAAGAGCTGCCCAAGCTTATATAGGTAGGGCTGCTGGGAGTTTCAAAGACATACGTGTTCTAGGGTAGGTGAAGGAGGAGATGGGAGCAGGTAAAGGAGAAGAAAAGAGAAGGAGCGGGTGCTGCAGAAGTGATAATATTTAATGCGACACAACCGGCATTAAATCCACGAAGACTTCTGTGGCGTCTGTGATGCGGTCAGAGGAAGGAGTAGGTGAGTAGGACTGACAGATGTGACCAATCAAGGCTCAGGTGGGGAGTCCTGCGGAGGTCCTGAAGAGATCCCACAGAGGTCAAGGGAGGTCCTTTGCAGAAAGACCAGAGGTCTTGACCATGAAGGGTGGTCTTGACCAAGAGAGTGGTTTTTGCAAAAAGACAGAGGTCATGACCACGAAGGGTGGTCTTGATGAAGAGGGTGGTCTTTGCAAAAAGACCACAGGGTCGCGAGGAGGAGGAGGTCCAAAGGACAAAGGAAAAGGCACGGCGAAACAGGTCCTCCGATTTTGATCTGGCGGTCCAAGGGGACAGGAACGTTCGGACCGCTCGAATGCTCATCTTCATCGGGTCGTCCAAACTCAATCGAACGGTCCACAACGCTAGGGAATGTTCGGATAATCCGAACGCCTCCTCTCAATCGGGCCATCCAAACAAGATCAGACGGTTCTCGAGAGGGGAAGGCGTGGTGGATCGGATCACACGAAGGGATAAAGGAGGTCTGGACTCAAGGGGAGGTCCAAACAAGGAGGAGTTTTAACAGATGAGATCCAAAGGGGAAAGAATCCAACAGAGGAGATCCAAGAAAGGAGATCCAAGGAGGTCCTAACAGTCTGGATGGAACCAAAGGAGGTCCTGACAATCAAGATGAGATCAAAGGAGGTCTCAACGGTCAAGATGAGATCAAAAGGAGGTCTTCTGAACCCGAGAAGGAAAAAAGGGGCGAGTTAACGGCAGGGAGAGGTCTAGAAGAGGGAAGTTCAACCTGAACTTAGAATTTGGAGATCAAAGGATATTTGAAACACAAACCTGAGCATAGAACGACTCGAGGGTGGTTGTGACCCAAAAGGGAGGTCAGAATCGAGGAGAGGTCTGGACAAAGAGGAGGTCCAAACACAAGGGAGGTCTAGACCTAGGGAGATCTAAATCAAAGGGGAAACACAGATAAGGTCTAGACATGAGGAGGTCTGGACCAAAGAGGAGGTCTAAACCTGAGGAGGTCTGAACCAAAGAGGGAGGTTGGCCGAAGGGATAACGAAACAAGTACAGAAGGGGAGAGAACACCAGAGCTCCATCACTCCAAAAAACCTGACAAACCGACAGGGAATTTAGTTGAAGTTCGAGTTAGTCAATTGGAAATCATTCCAAAATCTCAAATTAAGCTTTTAGATTCCGATAAAGCCAAATTGTTCGGTTTACTTTGAAATTTTCAAAAAGGCTCCAAAAACCAGGGTGTTACAATCCTACCTCTCATAAGGGAATCTCGACCCCGAGATTCAGACTTGGCCAGCAAAGAGGTGAGGATACTCAACCATGAGGTCTTCTTCACACTCCCAGGTGGCTTCATCTTCGGAGTGATGACTCCACTGCACCTTGCATGATCGGATGACTTTGCTTCGGGTGACACGCTCTGCGACGTCCATAATCTTGATGGGTTGCTCCACGTAGGTGAGGTCTTCTTGAAGATCAACACTCTCTAAGGAGGTCTGCTCATCTGAACCAAAAGGCACTTTTTAACTGTGATACATGGAAGACATCATGTACCACAGATAAGGCTGCTGGCAACTCCAACTGATAAGCAATTTCACCCTTCCTTTCCAAAATCTTAAACGACCCGACAAATCTTGGTGCGGGCTTTCCCTTGGTCTGAAATCTTCTTACTCCTCCGAGGGGAGTTACCCTGATATACACATAGTCCCCCACTTCAAAAGATAAATCCCTTCTATGGTTGTCAGCATAGCTCTTTTGTCGGGACTGAGTCACTTTTCAATGGTATCTTATGAGCTTCACTTTACTCTCAGCTTCCTGGATCAACTCGGGCCCAAAGAACGACACTTACCAACTTGATCCCAAAGAAAAGGAGTTTGACATTGTCTTCCATACAAGGCTTCAAATGGAGATATCTTCAAGCTGGCTTGGTAGCTGTTGTTATAGGAGAACTCAGTATAGGGAAGGTTCTTGTCCCAACTTGTCGACGATCAAGGCGTCGATCTTACGAAAAAGAAAAGGAGAAAGTGACGTGGGAAATCTAGGGTAATAATGGGACTACTCTTTTATTAATATGAACTGGGTTTTACAGAGTATGCCCTCTCACTGGATGATGAACTACTCCTGTATGCACTGAGAACACTACTTGTTCCTTTACAATGTCGGACTTGTAACACGAATCTAAGACTTGTGCTTCAGTCTGATTGCTCTATCTTCTGTCTTTGTGTCTCTGTGTCTGTCTCCCTCTTTAAATAGCCCTTGAAGAGGTGGCAGTTACTTCAGGAGAAGACGTCTGATGTGAAGCGTTGCGACTGGTTGGAGTCAGGTGATGGTTGATAAAGAATCAACCGTTCGGCGGTTATATGTCTATGAGACATATAACCGCATGGTGGTTATTCATCAGTGCTTCTGGATAAGAAACATCGTATGGTATAGAATATGCACGTGTTCCATTCATCACACGGTAGAGAATATACCTGGAATCAGTTCCAAGTATCAGTTCATATCTTTTACGAGCAGTTCTCCCGGTCGTAAGCTTGGCTTAGGCCTTCTTCCGACCAGGGTACCCATTATGTAACCTCTGGAATCTCTACGACCAGTGAGGTCGTGCACCTCAGGGGTTACGACCATGAAGACGTATGGTCTATTATGTATTAAAAATAATATATAGAGGTTTTAATCCTCGTCACAACTCTTCCCATAGTCCAGTGCATAGGCTCGAAGCATGTCTTTATGTTGGGACCCGAAAATACATCTCAGGAACCCTCTGTGTATTATGAACTAGTCCCAGATTAGTAGCTAGCTCACACAGGAAAATAGTGATAAAATACCATCCATTTATTCGATTTAACTAAAGAGATCCCAAAGTAACCAATAATAATAATAACTGGACCTTACGTTCAACGTTTACTTAACTTGCCACGCAAGGCTAAAGAAACAAATAAACTCTTGCAGCGGAACGAAACTCTTGAAATGGCCAATCAACATGCCCACAGGCAATCGAGTGGAGAAACACATCCTAATCCGCAAAACCTTCATGGTCTTCCTGGTAGAACTCTTTGGCAGCTTGATATTCTTCCTCTACTGCTGATCAAACAGAGGGCATAAAGCCATGAGTACTTTGAATGTACTCAGCAAGCCGTGGGGAAATGTATGCAAATAATATTCATGAGGGCTTGAACAAAGATTAGTTGGATGACTCTTTTGCATAAAACAGCATTTACGATAAATACAATAAATAGATTGAAATGCGTAAGCTGAAGACAATAATAAATAATTAAACACTTTCTTTGAAACAACCAGTGAACTTCCCATTCACTTCCCAACCAAACCAAAGATAAGTGAATTCCCCATTCACCAACCGACACAACCCACCAAGTGAATGATCTATTCACTAAACGAACATTATATTCATCAAGTGAACTTCCCATCCACACTCCGGCACATTTTTGAAGAAACTCTATCTCATGTGTGAAATCCCCGAGCACGTCCATAACCGCGGACACGGCTATTCGAATAGTTTTACACTCTGCAGAGGTTGTACAGCTTGACCCACAAGAGATAGATCAACTTATAATGTCCGTTTAACACACTTCCGAGGTGTGCGACTAAGTGATCATCACAAGGCTTTTACAAAGCTCCTTCTTAACCCAGTCCTACCCGCTAAGGTTTCAACACTGAATATCTTTCCGACCAGACAGGGCCCCCCTCTTGCGCCACCGTGAGAATACGTTTTCCATGACTCACACTTCGCATGCCAGAACCGGAATTAAGACATGGCTAATTAATCAGCCAGGTCCGTCCCATACCAGACATGTGGTTGTACGGTTAAGGCCCAGTTCAATGGTGCACAAGATTAAGTCCTTGACAAGTTACTCAGGCGAGTGTACCACAAACCCACAACATGTTCAATCCACATCCCCACTATCCACCAACCACTCGCCCGAGCGAAAACCATTTCGTTTAACCAAAACCAATGACTAACCCCGTCATGGTACGCAAATTTTAGCAAGAGTGGCTCACCACCACGGTTCCATATATCATTAAGTCAAAATTAATTATTTAGACACATGTGATGACAAACTCATCGTAACTAAGCAAAACTAAGCATATGTACGATACCCATGTTGGCAGTATAAATATGTCTAACTACAATTACCCATGCTAAGGTGACAAAGGGTTCATGGCATTCAAATAATCAATGGGGGCATAATGACAACAGGTAATAACTAATTCCAAAACCAATTTGTATAAAGATAGCATGCAATTGTATAAAAGAATATACTTTTGAAATCATAGGTTCAATATTATCAAAGGACCACGACTTGCCTTGGAATAAATCCAGTGATTGATCTTGATCTTGGTATGCTACTCCTTGCTCAAAGCTTCCCGAAGTATCAACGTCTACTCGCAAAATAAGCAAATAAACTAAATAAATAAATAACAGAGAGCAAATAGATTCCAAAAATTAAATAAAAATCTCAGATAAATAGATCTTGAATTTAGATAAATTTAGAAATTTGAATGGACTCAATCGGAGTTCGGATGCAAAAGATATGAGCTCTGGAAGATTGAAATCTAAAGAAATACCCTAAATTGGATTTTCAGATTATCCCGAATTATTTTCCTACTGGAAATTCTGGAATATGATGTCGGCTGACGTCAGCGAGGGTTTTTCGGCCGGAAAGAAAATAAAAGGAATTGGCTGACAAGTGGGGCCCACTGGTCATTGAGTAGGTGCACCAAGGGTGTGCCCACTGACTGACTAGCGATGACGAGGACGCCACATAAGCAATAAGGCGAGTGGAAACTGATGCAATGGCGACAAAGAAACCACAATGAAGGAGCTCGGAGAAGTACCAAAGCGAAAGGCGAGGAGATTGTGAGGACCGAATATTTAACTAGTAACACTTAACCTCCAAATGGTTCTAGCGTTACTAATTAAACATTCTAAGCCTCGATGGTCATATGCTTCCTGCACTGCAGATATGCACATCATCACAAAATTACACATCAATTCCATACACATACATCACTAAGTTCAACAACGACATACATAAAGTAAAGTTATTACAAAAGAGCCGACCGCCAAATAGAGCAATATACAAGAAAGATAGCGGAAGCAAAGGTGCCATAAGATGGCTAGAACAAAAGTCGACCTAGTTTAGCCATACACCCACAAGGCAACCGAGGGCGCCAAGCTAGTCGCCCATAAGCTACCACAAGACAGCTCACAAAAGTGCCTTTAAAAGGTTGTAGTCTAACTCTTGAAAGACCTTGCCCATAACCTAGGACGAGGCTATTCGAATAGTTTTAACCTCGCAGGGTGTACCAATGTACCCACACTTCGCATCGCCTTCAAGCCACAAGCACTACTAATGGAAGGTATGCCGCCCGCTAAGTCCTACGAGACATTTCCAATCTTGTGTATTAACTACGAGCCGCTCATATGGATAGAAACCCATATGCTTACATTGCAAGTCGAAGACAACAAATCCCATCACGGTGAAGTCTTTCGGACACTACAATGCTCCCAACACCATCCCTCCTGCGACTCCCTGCGACTGCCAATACACGCCAAAGTACTAAGTCAAGAGAGGTCCCATACCCTCTAATGTGGTTAGCACGCTAAAATGCTTGGTTTAGTGTAACAAGATGTTCGGTCATTGAGTAGGTGCACCATGGACCGGTTCTTGGACTTTGGTCTCTCCTAAAGTGGCTTTTGGTGTGCCACTTCTTGCGCGGAGTGGTCCTAGCGGCCAGATTTAACTGGGTGGTCCTAGGCAATCCCAACCAGAGGGGAGGTGACTAGCGATGACGAGGACGCCACATAAGCAATAAGGTCGAGGTGGACACCGCGATGTGGAGTACCACGTCAGGAGGTCAAGAGGAAGAAGAAGCAGCCGAGGAGAGGTCGGAAGGAAAGGTGGGGAGGTCTTGCCGAGAGCCACGGGGGATCCAGTGGCTTGGACCACCCCAAAGCAGGCTTGGCCGGCGGTGAGACTTGCAGCGGCGACAGCAAACCACAGCGAAGGAGCTCCGGAGAAGTACCAAAACGGAAAGCTGGAGAGATGGTGATGCTCGAGAGGCGATGACTCGGCAACTCCGCGGAAAAATATTTCGACAAGAGGTTTGACAGCGGCGACTTTGGCGGCGGGATGCTTCTCGGACACTCAAAATTGGGATGTTACGACTTCAATGATTGGATGGTGCCCGAAGAGAGGTGAGGTGAGCACCGGGATGGCGAAGGCACGAGGATCACAGGGGTCGGCTTGGAGTAGCTAGAAGATGACCGGAGCGGCGGCAATGTGAAGATGACCGAAGGGGTAGAGGATGGCCGGCGACAGCATCTCGGCGGCTAAGGAGATCAAATAACAGCAGGATTTGGATGAGAATATCAATGTGCACGAGGTGACACGCTCAAAAGGGCACGAGGCTCACCGGCGTTGTAGATCGGAGAAGAGAGGCGGCGGCCGGTTGTCGGACAGAAACAAAAACGAAGATTTGATGATCCTTGACCGAAGATGATGAGCGCACCGCGTATCTCTCGATGAGACGATCACAACGGTGGCGGCGGATGGGGCTGAGAAGGTCCAATAGCGATGAAATCCGGCACACAAATCTATGGCGGCGCTCGGCTCTTTTGACGAAATCTGACAAAATGAAATTGAAATTGGTGGGGAGGGTTTAGGGTTTCGGGGGAGGAGAACGAGGCAAGGCACTTGACACGGACGGCTTGGCTTATATAGCACCGGAGGAGGAGATTGGATCGGGAGAGCCGGCGGTGCAAGGCGTGCAGCTTCGGGACTTCGGAGTCCAGCTAGAAGACGACGCCCTCGTGGCACTAGTGGCGGGACCACCCGACAGGGAGAGCAAGGAAAAGAAAGCATGGGCTGGCTCGGCTGCACAAGGAAAGGAAACGGGCGGAGCGGGAGCGGGCCAAGCTGGGCCTTGCACATGTGAACGGAACGGAAGGAGGCCGTGCGGGAGTTGGGATGGAAGCGGAACGGATTGGGCCAGGTCAAAAGGATTCGGCCCTTACAGAATCTGAGATTTTAGATAGTTTTTTCTTTTTAGAAAATAGCAGAAAAGGCAAATAACACATAGAAAATAGCAAATGCACTCGGAAAATTTCTAGAAAAATCTAGAAAATATATCCAAGCACATAGAACCCAAATAAAATAATTTTTAATATAGTTGATGTGTACATTAATCATATTAAATTATTTTTGAACTCTGAAAATTCATATTAAGCTTTTAACTTTAGCAGAAAAATCCAAATGGTGATTTTTCTTTTAAAACTTAAAAACAGACCAAATTTTTGAGATGTTACACTTTAAGAACTTGATTCACACGCTTTGTCTGCCCATCGGTTTGAGGATGATATGCTGTGCGGAAATTAAGTCTTGTTCCCAAGGCTTCATGTAGACTCTCCCAAAATCTAAAGGTGAATTGAGAACCTCTGTCGGATACTATGCTTTTGGGTACTCCATGCAAAAAGACAATTCGGGTCATATATAGCTCTGCCAATTTGCTGCTTCTATAAGTGGTCTTGACATGAATGAAGTGTGCCACTTTGGTTAAACGATCGATCACTACCCAAATGGAGTCATTGCCCAATTGGGTCTTAGGCAAACCAGTGATGAAGTCCTTGCCTACTTGCTCCCACTTCCACTCGGGAATGGGTAAGGGCTGCAGCAGACATCTGCTGGTCTTTGATGCTCGGCTTTCACCCTTTGGCATACGTCACAACGTGCCATAAACTCAGCTATTTCTCTCTTCATGCTGACCCACCAATACTTGTCTTTGAGGTCTTGGTACATCTTGGTACTCCCTGGATGAATGGAATAAGGAGATTCATGAGCTTCCTTAAGAATGAGTTGCTTTAGTTCTTGACGATCCGGCACATAGAGGCGGTTGCCGAACCATAGAGCTCCCTGTTCATCTTTCGAAAAACTAGGAGCCTTCTCTCTCTTCAAGTTTTCTTTGATCTCTTGGAGGTCTTCATCTTCAGCTTGGTTCTCTCGGATCTGTTTCTGGACAATGGGCTCAACTTCTAGAGCATGCACACAACCTTGATTGACAATTTCCAAATTTAGACATCTCAACTCTTCATACAACTTAGACTGACTTTCCTGGACCAACAAAGTACTGCAATAGCTTTTTCGACTTAGGGCATCAGTTACCACATTTTCCTTGCCTGGGTGGTAGTGGATTCTATGATCATAGTCCTTTATGAGCTCCAACCATCTTCTCTACCTAAGATTGAGGTTGGACTGAGTGAAGATATACTTTAAGCTTTTGTGGTCTGTAAAGACCTCACAGTGATTACCAATGAGGTAATGGCGCCAAATTTTTAGGGCATACACTACGGCCGCCAATTCCAAATCATGAGTGGGGTAGTTGGCTTCATGGGGCTTTAGTTGTTGGGAAGCATAAGCTACCACTCTTCCTTCTTGCATCAAAACACAGCCAAGACCATGCCGGGATGCATCACAAAAGACCTCAAAATCTTTTCAGATATCTGGCAAAATCAGCACTAGGGCAGAGGTCAAACGCTTCTTCAGCTTTTGAAAACTTTGCTCACAGGCTGGTGTCCAAATGTACTTGCTTTCCTTCTTGAGCAACTGAGTGAGAGGTCTTGCTATTATCGAAAAGCCTTCAATGAACCTACGGTAATATCCTGTCATGCCAAGAAAACTCCTGACCTGAGGCACTGATTTGGGTGAGTTCTAATTTAGCACATCTTGGACCTTGTTAGGGTTGACGGCTACACCTGCTGGTGACATAACATGTCCCAAAAAGGTGATCTCTTTCATCCAAAAATCACACTTATTGAATTTAGTATAGAGTTGATGGTCTATGAGCTTGTTAAGGACCAAGCGAATGTGCTCTTCATGCTCTTCTTTACTCTCAGAGTACACCAGAATGTCGTTAATGAAGACAATGACAAATTTATCTAAGTACTCCATAAACACTTTATTCATCAAGTTCATAAAGTAGGCAGGAGCATTGGTCAATCCAAAGGACATGACTATGAACTCATAAAGTCGATACCGAGTTGAGAAAGCTGTCTTTGGGGTGTCTTCTTGTCGAATCTTCAATTGGTGATAGCCTAATCTCAAGTCAATCTTGGAGAACACTACAACTCCCTTTAGCTGGTCAAACAAGTTGACGAGGATCAAAACCTCTATGTATTATCTTTAATACATAAAAAGACCGTATGTCTTCATGGTCGTAACCTTTGAGGTGCACGACCTCACTGGTCGTAGAGATTCCAGAGGTTACATAATGGGTACCCTGGTCGGACGAAGGCCCAAGCCAATCTTCCGACCAGGAGAACTGCTCGTAGAAGGTAAGAACTGATTCTGAGATATATTCTCTACCGTATGATGAATGGAACACGTGCATATTCCATACGACATATCTTATCCAACACACACTAGTGAACAACCTCCGTGCGGTTATATGTTTCATAGACATATAACCACCAAATGGTTGATTCTGTATCAACCGTCACTTGACTCCGACCAGACGCAACGCTTCACATCAGGCGCCTTCTCCGGAAGTAACTGCCACCTCTTCGAGGGCTATTTAAAGATGGAACCTGGGCGGATCAAGGGGAGAGAGGAGCGATCGGATCAGATCATCGGAAGATAGATAGAAAAAAGCATTGTCTTGTACTCTACAAAGCAGTCCGTCATTCTGTCAGGATACACCCCTTGTAAAATCTCAGTTCATACTAATAAAGAGCATCCATTGCAATCCCAAGATTTCCCGTCATTCTCTCTTTTTCCATTTATTGTAAGATCGCGACTTGATCGTCGATACCGCGCCGTCCGTGGGGAACAGCGGCGTGGAATCTTGAAGATCGTGTTGCTCATCGATTCTTTGTCCATTTCCCACTTGTAATCGCTCATGCGGTTATGTCGGGAAGTTGGGACGAAGAGAATTGGTTCGACCTGGCGGACTACGCCAACCTTGACATGGACGCATGCATGCGCGCCATGGAGGAAAATGGAGCCTCTTCATCATCCTCCTCTTCCATCGGGTCGCCTGTTGCAGAAACAAGCGAAATCGACCGGATGGATGAGGATACACCACCGCGATCAGTGGCGTTTCCAGAGGAGACGCTCCCGACCGGTTCAGAAAGCCCGAAGGCTTCAGCAAGCCCGGACTCCGCGACCGGCAAGAAAGGTGAAGAAAACCCAACTCATCAACTCGAAGTCCAATATACTTTGATGCGATCATGGTTGATAGATACTCACCAACGACTTCTAGCAATTCCAGGAGCCAACCGACACTTGGTGACAGTGTCGATGAAACCCCCGCTGGTGATAAACCAGATGGGGATAATAAGGCTCAGCATACGATCGGCAGTTCGCCGCATCAGGCTGAGACCATTACAAGGACCTCAGGAGGTACTGATCACCGATTATTCTCCATCGTGGAAACTCGGGTGAAAACTCTGAAAGGCTCTCCATTGATTACGATGGAAGCTCATCAGAGGATAACTGTTGGAAACACGAGGTCAATGCGATCGGAGATTCAAATCAAGATGCCGTGTACGGTCCTCCACACATTGCCTCGTCACCACATAATGATGGAGATGATACGAGCGGTCAGGCACCAAATGCCAGAGGTCACAGAACTGGTGGACGTCCATCAGTTAATTCGCCTGATCCTGCCCTAGCCAATGCAGGAGATCAGGCAAGACCGACTGGGAGAACAGAAAATTCAGGCTATCAAACACCTCTTTCTGGTAGAAACCCTGTAAGACCTTCGGTAACCATACAGAACCTGCAGCGAGTTAGAAATATGTTAAATACTTCTGACCCTGTTTTGGCAGAAACTCCAGGTTTTGCACGACTTGTAGGTCAAGTATCGGAGATTATCCAAGACCATGCGCGCGCGGAAGCATATCGAACGAAGGCAACCACAGAGTCGCACCATGACTTCATCTCAAATTCTTCCCCGAGAGAGGCGTGGTCGTGTTGAGGGTCAACTAACACAAGGACCGCCGACGCTCCGACCAAAGCAGTCATGAGGGAAGAAGATTGTTTCAGAATCTTCACCTCGCCAACAAGAGCAAGCGCTTGGACCGATGATCTTGGTATCATCTTAACGAATAAGCGGTCAAAGGCGTTCTCAAACGCGTACGCACCGGATCGGATACCGTAAAATCAGCGATCGGTCCGGTGAATCGGTCCCGATCGATTATAATCCAAAGACTTTTCAAAGAAGGCGCCGTGAGACGATCCGCAGTTGTCGAGCTTTCTCTGCAGGGCTCCAAGCTGTGCGTTGGCCAAACAGGTTCCGACCTGCCAACCTGGATAAATTCAATGGGACCCAAAATCCTTTAGAATTTCTTCAGATTTATACCACTGCCATCAGAGCTGCTGGCGGCGACGAAAATGTAATGGCTAATTATCTTCCCACGGTACTAGAAGGATCAGCCCGATCATGGTTGCTAAATTTACCCATCGGATCTGTGTATACTTGGGAGCAGCTTTGCGATCTTCTAATTGCAAACTTTCAGGGTACGTACGATCGCCCTGGAAAGGAGGATGATCTCCACAGGATACGGCAAAAACCTAATGAAACTCTTCGACAATACATCAAGAGATTTAGCCAAGTCCGCAACTCGATTCCGGAGGTTGCGAGTCTTCATATCCGGGCTTTTAAAGCGGGATTAAGAAATCGAAGGTTTACGGAGGATCTAGCAATTCATCCCCACGAACAACCATCGAGCTCTTCGACATGGTGACAAGCACGCAACGGCTAGCGGCGGTCGAGTGGAAACGGCCGTTGATCGAAAAGACAAGATCCCCACTGAGTGCGGATAAGTCGGAAAAGAAGCGTAAAAAGCTCTCAAGAAGAAGAAACACGCGGAACTAACAATAAGGAGGTTCTGGCTGTTCCTGAGAAATTTCCTAAAGGAAGAAAAGATTACTCTGGTCATAGCAAAGCAAAAGCTTCGACCAATGAGTATAAGAAAAGCAAAAAATGGTGTCCTCTCCATAAACAAGCGGATACGATTTACGAATCGTCGCGCTTTAGCGAGAAGAAATTAAATGATTATTATGCAGGTAAAGGTCCACTTCCTTCAATTCAAGAAATTGGGGAAACAAGCTCCAGAAAGGACAAGGATGGTGACGAGGAGATGGAGTATCAAGAACCTCGACATACCGTCGATGTAATTTTCGGGGATCTTCTTCATACGAATCTGCACGTCACTGAAGGCCATGGAGCGAAGTCAACCTTCTTTGAAACTCCGATCATCACCAAACCTTCAAGGTGGTCGGAGACAATAATCTCCTTTAGCAAAGAAGATTGCCCAATCCCTTCAACTCGACCAGGTAGGTTTCCAATTGTCGTTGAGCCTACTATTAATAATTGCAAGGTTAATCGGGTTTTGATAGATGGGGATAGTTCTTTAAATATTCTCTTTGCAAGCGCATTGGAAGATATGCAGATTCCAAATTCTAAGGTAAAGCCTGTGAAATATGCCTTCCATGGTATAGTTCCTGGATCTACTGTCAAGCCAATAGGGCAATTATCCTTATTGGTTACGTTCGGAAAACCCGACAATTTTCGAACAGAAAAAGTTTCTTCGATGTAGTGAATTTTGAAACAACATATAATGCAATCCTTGGTCGTCCGACCTTAGCAAAATTCCGTAGCTACGCATTCACATGCTACGAGTTTGAAAATGTCGGGACCAAAGGGTGTCATCACGGTCCGAGGTGATCGTAAAATCGCCACGCATGTGATCGGAAATGTTTAGAATCGGTCGATGAGCTTAGGCGGAGGAACTAACACCGCTACCATGCGGTCAAACACTCAAGACCAAAGATAGCACCAAAGCCTTCCGACCGGATGAAAGAGGTTCCACTCGTAAAGCGCTTAGAGTGCCAAGATTCGCCTGGGAAGGACTCAACCCCAAATAGGAAGAGTCGCTCGCCTCCTTCCTCCGAGCAAACCAGATGTATTCGCCGGCGGGCATCCGACATGCCCGAGTCCCTGGGAGGTGATCGAGCATAGGCTAGCATTGCGGCGATAAAAGACCGATCAGCGAAGCTAAGGCGTTTTGCACTGATCGAAAATAGCAATCCATCGGAGATCGACAAGCTACTCAAGCCGGATTCATCCGTGAGGTCAACCACCCCGAATGGCTTGCCAATCTGTAATGGTTAAAAGGCCAATGGAAAATGGCGTATGTGTATCGACTTCTGATTTAAATAAAGCTTGTCCAAAGGATGATTTTCCCTTCCTCGCATTGATCAACTTGTAGACTCTACCTCCGGTGTGAGTTATTAAATTTTTAGATGCATATTCGGGATACCACCGATTAATATGAGTAAAGAAGATGAAGAGAAACTTCCTTCATCACTCCATTTGGTACCCTTTTGTTATGTAAAGATGTCATTTGGTCTTAAAATGTTGGGTGCGACGCTCCAAAGGTTGATGCAAAAACCTTTAGTACGTAGATAGGTCGAATCTTGAAGCCTATGTTGATGACTTGGTCGTAAAAAGTATCAACATTGGTGACCACATTCCAGACCTACAAGAGACTTTCAATAATTTAAGACGTCATAACCTTAAATTAAATCCGAAAAAGTGTGCGTTCGGAGTTTCATCCGAAAAGCGCTCGTTTCTAGTTTCGCTAGAGGCATTGAAGCAAATCCAGTGAAAATAACCGCTATCGATCAGATGCGTTCCCCGACCACGAAAAGGAAGTCCGAAGCTAACCGGTGTATGGCGTCGTTAAGTCGTTTCATAGCACGGTTAGGTGAAAAGGACTACCATTCTTCAAGCTTCTCCTAAACATGGAAGTTTCGAATGGACTAAAGAGGCAAACGACGCTTTGAGGAGCTTAAGCGATATCTTGCGAATCCTCCAGTCTTAGTCTCTCCAAGATTGGAAGAGACATTGCTAATTTACGTCGCTGCAACGCCACAGACAGTTAGCGGTGTATTGGTCGTAGAACGTGATCGTATCCAACGACCAATATATTACGTAAGTGAAGTCTTGCATGGACCAAAAGAACGATATCCACAGATACAGAAATTGCTCTATGGTCTCCTTATGTCTTCAAGGAAACTTAGACATTATTTTCGTGCCCATAAAGTGGTCGTACCTACCTGATATCCGCTGGTCAAGTCCTAGGTAACAGGAGTCATCGGGACGAATAGCGAAATGGGCGGTTGAGCTTGGGGCGTTTGACCTCCATTTTGTCCCTAGAACAGCGATTAAGTCTCGTGCAATAGCGAATTCATTGCCGAATGGACAAACCTCGAACCATCCCAAGAACCCGAGTACGAGTTTCACGACCAATGGACTATGTACTTTGATGGTTCCCCGGATGCTTCAAGGCTCGAGGTTTGGGTCGTTTGATTTCCCCTCTTGGCAACTTAAATCGCCATTCGATTAAACTTTCTGCTACAAATAATGCGGCAGAATACGAAGGTTTGTTTGGCGACTTCGAGCAAATCGCTCGCTCGGGATTCGCAGATTGCTAGTGAAAGGTGATTCTCAACTAGTAGCGAATCAAGTAGGAAAAGAGTATCAATGCTCTAGTACCAAGATGTCATCATATCTGGCGAATGCGAAAACTTGAAAAGCATTTCTTGGTTTTCGATCCAACACATTCCTAGAAAGGAAAACTTTCTCGCGACTGGCTTGGCGGATGGCTTCCACACTGACATCCGTCCCGCCGGAGTTTTCTCGAGAAACTCGATTCACCCTCGGTAGTCGAGCCTTCCGAGGACATAGATGTTAGCAAGGAGGTTGCACACCTTGATTCTACAAACATGGATGCTCCATGTCGATGATGGTTGGCGCCATCACGATCACGGTAGAGATGGATGACATCGATCTACAATTATCTTCAAAGATGACATAATTCCGAGAAGATGATGTAGAGGCTGATCGTATTGCACGAAAAGCCAAATCATACACTCTCATTGAGCGTACCTTGTATGGCGAGGATCTCACGGAGTGTTGATGAGATGCATATCTCAATCGGATGGCATTAAATTGCTAACGAAATTCATGAAGGAGTGCATGGAGCTCATCATTCCTACTAACGCGGTCGGTAAAGCCTTTAGGCAAGGATACTCTTGGCCAACCGCCCTTCATGATGCAAAGAGCTCGTGACGGCGTGCGTGCAATGTCGATTCATAGCCGACAAGTACATCACCCGTCTCAAGCTTTGCAAACAATCCCTCTTTCTTGGCCTTTTGCAACACGGGACTGGACATTCGGGACCTTTCCCAAAGGCACCGGGGCTTTGAGTTCTGTCGTCATGATTGACACGTTCACTAAGTGGATCGGCCAGCCGTTGTAAAAACTACAACCAAGCCGCCAAGAGGTTCCTAACAAAAAGCGTGATTACGGTTTGGTGTACCCATCGTATAATCATCGATACGGTGCGATTCTCAGCGGCAATTTTCGTGAATTCGCGAAGAACTAGGTGTCAAGATACATTTCGCCATTTGCTCATCCACGAGCAATGGAGCGATTGAGCGAGCCAATGGTATCATAATGCAAGGGATCAAACGGCGAGTGTTCGACCGCCATTTTCAGCGGTCGGAGCTTGGGTTCGAGAACTTCCCTCTGTATTATGGGTTGTTCGTACAACAACTAGTCGTGCGACCGGGGAAACACCATTCTTTTTAGTTTACGGGGCTAAGGCTATGCTTCCTCCAGAACTAAAAATTGGTTCTGCTCGAACTGATTACTTTTCTGAAAGTGATCAGTCTGAACGACGACTTGACGACATCAATTTCCTTGAAGAAACACGAAATCAAGCCTTGATCGATCAACAATCTACCAACAAGCCATGCGTCAGATCACGATCGTAAGGTACAACCTCGCAGACCTAGTCAGAGGTGATCCAGTTCTCGAAAAATCCGAACCAAGCAAATCACAATAAACTTTCACCTAAATGGGAAGGTCCATACACCGTGGTCAAAGTAACCCACCGGGATCGTGCAGTTAGCTATGTCGGATGGGCGATTTTATCTAATTCTTGGAATATTGATCAATTGCGTAAGTTCTATGTTTAATTTCATGTATTTCATTTTTATTAATTTTTTCTTCAATAAAGATGCTTTTCCTTAAAAATGATAAGTATGGTTGTTTATACTTATTATTTGTTGCATCCGGTCGTATGCCATCCCGTTCTTGGTTGGTGGAGAAGACTCTCATTCTCTCCGATATTCCTTCTTTAGGATCTCCACTACTCATGGTTGTTGACTTAAATGTCACCAATCACATTGGTTTTAGCCGTGATCATTGCTTCAATGATACACACTCATGACCGGACATTCTTTTCTTAAAGAGTCATACGAGTATAAGGAGTACCAACTCAGACGATTTACTTGGCTTTCGTTTCTTGAAATTAAAGATTGTTATTTTATTTCAACATTCTGTTCTAATCAAGTCTGGCTACTGGTCGGGACACAGAAAGCCTCCTGGTCGAAGTCTCTCCTCTATGCACTTGGTCTTGCCCACTGGAAGGAGCTTCCTAGTGACGGTCCTTTTCCTACGATCCTCGCTGCCAGTCGGATTTGAGAATGAGCACGTTTCGCGAAATATTTTACAAATCTTCAGTTCTTACGATTCGATACGACCAGATCCGAATATTTCCTAAACAACGGTACTTATCTCTTCATTTCATTTCTTGCATACATTCTTAATGCATATCTTCTTATAAGCAAGATCTAGTCTTTGTTATGTCTTCTGACTACAAGTGGTATTCCATAGTACTTCGATAATGGGCAAAAATCTAGACTAGCAGAAGTCGTCAGTTGGTTCCGACCACATGATTTCCTAGTATTTCCTAGATCATTGTCATACACATTATCAGCACTCTTACCATGGTCATCGTTATTACTCAATTACAGTCTCATCGCTTTTTTTAGTAACGCTCATCTACTAACATAAGCGATGGGGCTAGGAGATATATGAGTATTTAACAACATTAATAAGACAAGCGGGATCTTCTTTGATAAAAGGTAAGTTTTCATTTTACATAGTCTAAAAGTTATATTCATTTACATGTTGAGACCGCGATGGTCGCTATGTGATGGAGATCCGACTTCCATTTCTTCGCAACTTTCTCCGAGAGGTCTTGCTTCCTCGAGAAGTTTTGTTGCTTCACTTTCAGAGCGATCAAGTCCTCTTCCACGCTTTAAGACTATGAGGGTGGAAGCCTTTAGTTTTGCTAAAGCAACACTAACTCGATTACAATAGCTTCCTTCATTGTCTGGTATGGTTTTCCTCATAGTTTTGAGCGGACCTTTGAGATCTTCCAAAGTTGACCAAAGTAGATCATCTTTTCCGTTGGATCTCCTAAAGAAGGCAAGCTTGATCCGATCCCATATCGAAGATCATCTTGTTAAGAGCCTTGATCTTCTCATCAAGGCCAAATACAAGAGTTTCCTTTGGCCACGCTCAAATCGAGGGTCTTCTCCGCTCGTTCAAGTGTTACAGTTTTTTCTGCACGAGTAGATAAACAAAATCAATGTACTCTTTACAATTGGAGTTATGGAATATCGGTTAGGTCTCCGACCGTTACCTTTGATTTTCTTCTCACAAGAGTCGAAAACCTCTTTTGCTGGTCATCGCATGCTCGATCATTGGTCTTTACTCCGATTTTCTTCCCTCAGCTTTATTATTATGGCTTCCTTGGCCTTGATCTCTTCTATAATTTTCTCTAAATCTATCAAATATGATAGAAAGAGAAGGATAATCTATAAGGAGAATCAAGATAATAAACCTTAGGAGATCAAAAAGAGAAATGTACTTACTTCTCATATCGGAGTGTTTTTGCTCCAAAGTTCTTATTCGCTGGGTCAGTCCTCCGATCACAGCATAGTTTTCGACCAAATGCTACAAAAACAAAAATTCCTTTCTTTAGCAAGTTTTCAAAGAAACTGCAATAGAAAGAGTTGTCGGGATGGTCGTAAAACACTTACCCGAATTGCTATATCATTATATTCGGAAAAGATGGTATCTGGACCAATCTTGGCTTGATGGTCCGATATCTTTCCCCAGGCTTCATCAAGTTCCTTATCCTCGATAAATCGGGGAGAAAAAGGGAATTTATTAACTTGAGAAGTATTTCCTGGGGGAGGTGGAACCTGTTGAGGATCTCTGGGGATGACTACCTCCGGAGAAGGAGTAAGGATTACTAGAGGATCCTGAGCAGATGCTGAAACCTGCTCGGGGGCTTCTTTTGTTACCTCATCCTCGGTAGTTTTTGCTTTAGGAGTATCCTGGTCAGGAGCCTCCACGATCACCCCCACCTCAGGAACTTTTTCCTGAGGGGTGCTCTGGTCGGATACGACCGGAACACTAGAAGATCTAAAACAAGAGAGAGAGAAGGTAAGGAAGATCCAAGGTATGTATAAATACGACCTCTTCATTTTATATATATACCTTGTTGTTTTTCTGAATATACCCTTATAGCGCATCGAACTAAAGTTCGTTGCGCTAGCCTTCCTCTTCCTGTCAACTGATCTCACCGGTTCTAAACCGGTAGGGTTGACTAGATCTTGCACATCTACTGATCGGAAATCGGAAGCGATATCCGCGACCATTTGGTCGAGGTCCCTGATCGCCGGGTCAGTAGATGTAGATTCGTCTACCTCCACAACAAAGGCCTCGTGAGGCACCGAAGGGTTCTCGGTGACTTTCTTTGGAAGGTACGACGACGCCTAAATTCATCATCAAAGATAGTTAGGCGATAAATATAATTTATCCAAAATATTATTTGTGTTCGTTACCTACCTGGAGGGCTTACATCCTGTGTAGTCGAAGGGAGATCGGATCATCAATTGGCTCACATCTTTCGGTGACCTTGTTGACTCTCAACCCAACCGACTACACATCAAAGAGGATTTATGGTATACCGATCAAAATAATATGTACGTCAATAAGACAATGATTGATATTTTTACCTTAAGTCTTTCAATCCTTTCTTGGTAACAAACGCTAAGATCCGAGGAAAACTAGCCTTATCGTCGGGCTCTCGTGCAGATCATCTTGATCCGGCTTCTAATATCATCGGAAGATAGAGTCAGAAAGGTAAAATGAAAGAGTTAAGAAATAATCAACCAAATATGTAAACTGGTCGGAATCATTAAAATGGCTTACCATCTTTAGAGTCTCAGTCGTATCATCACGACCAATGTACGAGCATCTTATGTGCTCGGGCCTTCAAAGGCTAACCCGCGTGGAAAAGTCCTTCACCACATGCCAAGATGTTAGACCTTTGACACTAAACTTGATTGCTTGACCCATTTCCCTACATTTCCCTCTTTCTCCATAGAGGCGCCATCTTAGATTCTCGACCGCCTTCTTACCGAATAATAAAGATTGTCTTTCTTCGTGATCTTCATATAGAACCAGCTCTTCTTCCACGACGACCACGAAGATTTTGAGTACATAAAATGTACTCATCGACTTTTCCATCATGAAGACGCAAAGTACACTCTCGAGCGTCCGATTGTTTTTCGGACTTCGTCATCTGTAGTAATACCCGAACAGATCGGATCTGCTGGAATCCCAGTGCACGTTCGCAGAGGTAGCGAAAATGCTGAGATTTGCGATGGCATTGGGAGCCAGATTCACCAATTCAACTCCATAATACTCCAAAACTTGAGGAAGAAAGGAGTGAGTTGGTAGCGAAATCCGCATTCGATATATGCGAGAAAAACAGAATTTCTCCATCTTCACCGCTGGGAATGTTCCCCAACGGATCTCAAGAAATCACATCCTTCTTTGGGAGCATCCCGATCTTCTCCAGATTCTCCAACTTTTTCTCACTTAGGTCGAAACCGACCGGTTGGTGATTTGGTCCGACATGGTTAGGTTCTTTTGGGTGAGAAAAGCAAAGGAGGTCGGAGGTAGTTTTACTCGGAAGATGAGAAAAGAAAGGAGGAAGTGAAAAAACCTAAGTTTACAAAGGGTTTTATAAGCTTCAGAAATCCTAAACCGTAATAAGGAGTTACCCAAAAAAGTCCAACGGACACAGAAACTCTTCAAATCCCAAGGCAAAGTTCTCAACTTTAAAGTGAATACAAATCGCTTCAAATGCCTTTGTATTTAATAAGCGTCATCCCGATACGATTTCATCGGAAGAAAGGTGTTCACATGACCTATTCATTTAAAGTTCGGGGGCTAGCTGACGAGGATCAAAACCTCTATGTATTTTCTTTAATACATAAAAAGACCGTACGTCTTCATGGTCGTAACCTTTGAGGTGCACGACCTCACTGGTCGTAGAGATTCCAGAGGTTACATAATGGGTACCCTGGTCGGACGAAGGCCCAAGCCAAGTGTGAGGACCCCCGGTTATTGGAAATGTTACTAATTAAATTCATACTGTAGCACAATTGTTAATGAAGGAACAGTACTGCCCCTTTATTAAAAACCATGCTAAAGATATAAATTTAACAAATGACAGATCCGATGAAATGGATTCGGATATATATGATTCACAATGGTTCCCAGGATCAATGACCATTGCATATATATCCTTCATCAACATTGCATCAAACACATACCATCATACATTGATATAATTAAACATAAGGTTACATCATTCTATTAGTACTACAATATTAAGTGACTTGGTCACTTTAACGATATCTGATGGAAGCAAAATAAGCGAAAAATGTCCACCAATGGCCTCATCCACCCGCAGCAATTGCGTGGAGGAAAGAAGTGGCGTCACTCGTTAGCGTCACCACCGATCGGCGCTAACGGTACTTCATAGAAAACCATCCTCACTGCAACAATAGGTGGTAGCACCTTGAGTACAAAGGTACTCAGCAAGTCTTACACAAACTAACAAAAGAAAGTGGTTATTAGATCCTATTCAAAGGAGTAGAATTGTTACATGCATAAGGTTACAACAGGAAGGTATAAAGGTTCAAATTTGCATAAAGCGATACACCTTATCCTACAAAGGCTAACTTTTGATAAAGCAATTTAATAAATCAAAAATAAAGTAAAACAGTAAGTAAATACATTAAATGTAAACAGTACAGTGCATGATTCCCTCATGCAAACCGAAAATAACCAAAACCACATTTTGGAAATCAAAATCTCTATACAGGTGATATCAATTCAAGTTTTCGTCCATGACCGTGGACACGGCTATTCGAGCAGTTTATACCTGCGGGGTGTACATCTTTACCCACATGACTTAGCTAGCCGTTGCCTTGGATGCCTCCGAATGATGACATACTTCCTTTGGTATGCCGACCAGGAAACCAAGATTTGGTATTTTCAACAAGCTAACACTATTGAGTTGGACCCCATGTGTGGCCAGTCCCACTAGTGTAGGCTATACCACCTACTAACCACGGGGCACACATGTTGTGTCGATAATGCCGATCCAAACAATTTAAAGCGAGTTGGGTTCCCTACCCATAGTAGAATGCTATCGGCACCATTAAGGTATCGTATATGCGACGAGGCACATATACGCCCTCACCCTCCTAAGAACATCTGATACTGACATACAAAGCTCACATGGCATAAAACGCAGTCCTCGGACCTAAGCATCTATGCCATACAAGGTCAATACACATATCCTTACTCTCCTGTTTCCAACTCAATAGTCTCAACATTTTACTTAACCAAACAGCGCCCATACACTGCATGTGGAAGTACGTGGGGACTTGAATTGAATAATCGAGTTCGGTCCTTAATTAACCGGACAAGTCCACCACAAACCCAATCTCGTGCACAAAAGCACCATCACTAGCTTCCTCTTGTCGGATCAATTTGAATTTCAAATACAAGACTGATTCAAAGAAACTGGACAAAGAGTTTAAAATGACAATAGTTCGATTGTGATTCCATGTTTGACAAGATATGCTTGTCAAACTCTAAAATCTCTAGATCGCATATCTAAGCCAAATCTGAAAATAGACCATATAGTATACGATTACTACACTAGAGTTGAGTGTATGGTCATAATTACGGTAATCCACCATGTCGTTATAGCTAGCTATTACAAGTCACATTTTGTATTTTCAGGACAAATAGCATGCACAGATATCACTGGATTTGTAAAAGCTATTGTACAAGATCCGGGTTCAATATGGTGCAAAGAGGATGCTTGCCTTGATAGTAATAGACTTCGATGCAGGCTCGGGTTGTTGAAGTATAATCAAAAGCTTGATGAGAACCGACTTCTAAAAGAAGCAATAAAATCAATAAATACCAAAAGCGACAAACCGTATAAATTATCGAAATTATATGATCAATAAAGAAATGCATGATTAACAGCATGCTTAAGTTATATTTACCTAATAGTGATAATAACCCATTTTATAACCTCTTTTTTTCAAAAGACGAAATTAGAGTTTAGTGCAAAGTTCCAGTTTTGATTTTAAAGAGTGAAAGCAGACAGATTGCAATTTTCGGAAAAGAAGTATAGAACATGCAAAAGTTCATAAATGAAACTTAGCATGATCTTTTAGGTAATTAATATCCCAAACCGGTTTTAGTCTAACCTAACTAGTTAGATCACATCAACCAAGAAGAATTTTTTTTTTTGGTTAAGCAAAAGAAACAGAGAGATCTCAACTAGAAGTTAAAATTGATGATGACAAGAATTGAAAGATCAACTTGTCATGCTTTGTTAGGTTTAGTCAAAACCTAAATAAGATGATAAGTTGACAGGAAGAACCCTAGGTCTTGAAAATGACACAAAAGTGAAAAGCTAGAATAACGACTTTTGGTTTGAAGCAAGATCAAGCTACGATGCTTAAAAGAATGATTCACAGAGCTCCTAAGGTTCTTAAGATGCTCAAAATGTCGAAACTAGGGTTTTGGCTTACGGTATGGAAAGATACCAAGAACTCACGAAAATTTGAGGTTGATCAACAGAGAGATCAAGTCGATTTAACACTGCAAAAGAAGCCAAATCTTTAATGCGGGGTAAAACCAAGCTTAAGGATGGATAAGCAAAGGATAGGAGCAAGAACTCCACTGGACTGACAAGGAAGAAAATGAGCTTGATGGTCAACAATGGCCTGACTCCAAAAGCTAGGGTTATATATATGGATGTTGAGCTACAGAGCAAAGGGAATGATCTAGAGTTTGATGAGGTGTCCATTTAGGCTAATTATCCCAAAAATTAGTTGCAAAACTTTGGGATAAACCTCTCCTTGATTTCGGAGAGAGTGCGCACGCAGAGAGACGAGGAAGATGATAAGAATCACGACATGTGGGTCCCATTGTCATCCTCGATCGCGCGGGCCTCACAAAGCTCAAAAGAATATCACCGTCCGATTGGAAATGGGCGGTTGTGATAAATAGAGAGATTAAATGATTTGAATCGGTATCATTTAATATGGACCGCACGATCTAGATCGACCGATCGAGATCTAAATGGAATCCGAAGGCTCGGGCTC
Organism: Ampelocalamus luodianensis; assembly: GCA_036346255.1. Lineage (NCBI taxonomy): Eukaryota > Viridiplantae > Streptophyta > Magnoliopsida > Poales > Poaceae > Ampelocalamus > Ampelocalamus luodianensis. The sequence goes on from CM070625.1 coordinate 28,891,532, forward strand.
GCTTTCAAAGAGAGGCGTTGGATTGAAATCCAACGATCAATTAAAAGATATATCGTCACCCCTTTAAATACGATGGCGCAACACCGTTGGATTTGATTTCTACGGTCGGGATGGAAAGTTGAACCGGATGGTCCGATTGCATACACTCATATGGACCGTGCGATTGAAATCCAACGACCCACCGATTTTGGGCTTTAGAGGCCCACGGTCAAAAGAGTGCGTAAGATTGAAATCAAAGGCCCGCATAAGCGCGCCTCGATTTCAAATAGAAATAAGCAATCTTGTTAGATCAAGGATGGGCGGCCACGATTGTGCGGGGATCCGAGTCGTCGAATGCATACACTAATCTGGGCCACGATGAAGATCCAACGGTCCGAGAGTCCGGGCTTTAATAACACGCGAGAAAGGAAAAGCGTAGGATTTGAATCTAACGGCCGAGATAAAGCGCCTTTAGGTTTAAAGCGAAAGGGCGTCACGGTTGGATTGGAAGCGAGCGGTGGAGATTGAACATGGATCGGAGTTGTCCGATTGCACACACTAACCTCGCTCGTTAGATCAAGATCCAACGGTGGAGATTAAAGTATACACGTGGGCGTCTCGCGGATATCCGTGTGCTCGCCTGCTCGATTGAAGATCGGCGGCTCGCATCACACGTGGATGTCGGGCTCGCGTTGGGACGTGACCGAGCCAGACCAAGTCGCACTGGGTTGGACCCAAACACGTGAGACCGAGTCGCTACAGTGCAAGGGTTGGGTTTAGACCAGTTTAGTTGACCAAACCTTATTCAAATGCTTTAAAGTTTGACTGGGCTTTTAAAAATGGCAAATAAATTCATAAATTCATGAAATTTTTACTGTAAGCTACTGGGATGATATATTTCCCAGATAAATTTTATAAACCGCATTTTCACTTTGTACAATACATAAATATTTATTTCAGGCCGAAAATATTTATTTAAAGACAATAAATTTTTCTTTAAGCCCAAATAATTTCTAAAAATGCAACAAAAAATATTTTTAGCCAAGATAATTTATCTAGGCTTTAATAAAAATACTTCCCAGTCATAATACAAGTTTTATCTTGTATCCTTTTAAGACTTTAAATGGTCCTTTTGGGATTTTTGGCAAAAAGGAAGGGTTTCAATTTGTAACATCTTGCCCAAAGTGTAAAATGAACAGTAATGCTATGAACAGACCTCATTCTGTTCATAAAGCATTTTATTACTGTTTATAAACTTGGGGTCATACACCAAGCTTAGACCAGAGAACTTCTCGTAGAAGGTAAGAACGATTACGAGATATATTCTCTCAGTATGATGAATGGAACACGTGCATATTCCATACGACGTATCTTATCCAAGACACACGATGAACAACCTCCGTGCGGTTATATGTTTCATAGACATATAACCACCAAACGGTTGATTACGTATCAACCGTCACTTGACTCACCGACGCAACGCTTCACATCGTGCGCCTTCTCGGAAATGCGCCACCTCTTGAGGGCTATTTAAAGATGGAACTTGGGCGGATCAAGGGGAGAGAGGAGCGATCGGGTCAGATCATCGGAAGATAGATAGAAAGAAGCATTGTCTTGTACTCTACAAAGCGATCAGTCATTACATCGAGATACACCCTTGTAAAATCTCGATTCATACTAATAAAGAGCAGTCCCATTGCAATCCCAAGATTTCCCACGTCATTATCTCTTTTTCCATTTATTGTAAGATCGGCGACTTGATCGTCGACGCAAGTCATCGATCCTAGACAAAGGATACTTATTCTTGATAGTGACATCATTAAGTGCTCGGTAGTCCACACACATATGCTGAGTGCCATCTTTCTTTGCAATAAAGATCACTGAGCTCCCCAAGGTGAAGAGCTTGGCCGAACAAAATCTTTGCTTGGCATTTCTTCAATCTGTTGCTTTAGCTCGACAAGGTCATTGACGGGCAATCTGTAAGGTCTCTTGGAGATTGGTGATGTCCCCGGAACTAGGTTGATGTAACATCCCAAGTTTAGACTTGTATTTCAAATGTAAGAAAATGAGTAGAAATTAAAACTTTTTCTTACATCTTGTATCTCCTGGTTGTTCTAAACAATTATTGTAAAAGGAATTATGGGAATACAAGTCACAAGTCATTTTGACCAAAACCAAGTCCTTTCAAAAACAATCTTATAAAACCTTTTGATCATCTCTTGAAAATACTTTTCCTAAGTCCTAGGGTTGGTGTGGAACCCTTTGAAAATTTCACATTTGTTGGAGGTTGTTTGAATAGTTTTGAGGCAAGTCAAACCAATTTAAAAATTGGTCAAACCTTAGTCCAGCACATTGTCTAATTTTTAGAGGGAAATGTACACAACCAAAACCTCTGAGAATTTTACACAAGGCCAATATCTGAGTTAGCAAGCTCCTGTAAAAATTTTAGAATTTTTGGAGTTAGTTTGCTACCTCAAACAATTCCCCAAAGTTCAGCTCTTCTCTAACTCAACAATTCAAACCCTAGTTCGAGTCACACTCGGGCTCGAGTCCAAGCCCAACTCGAACGACTCGAGTGAACCAAGTCCACTTAAGTCGCGTTCGGGCGTGCGAGCTGCGCCGTTGGATTTACATCCAACGTTCACGACCTCCCCCTTGTGCTCTAGACCTCCGGAGCTCTTGAGCACTCTGAGCCATCCAATTTTAATCGAAGGGCTCACGACCTCCCCTACTCCCTGAACACTAGGAGCTCTGGGCCAATCTCGATCGTCGGATCAAAATCTAACCACTCACGAGCACCCTAGCTCCTCTGGTCATCTTCTACCTTGCGCTGTGCGCTTCAACAGTGGGAGGTATGGCCTGTCATTTCGTGCGCCCCGTCAACGCCTCGCTGGTAGGGACAGTAGCGGCGTGGTAGCGCTTTCGGCCAAAAGCCATGCTCAGCGCCGCTCTGCTCCCTTAGCTCCCAGTTTAGTTGCGGTTGAGCTCGTCGTAGCTCATCTCGGGCCCCCTTCCTTTGTGCCGTTGTCCACTGATCTCTTAATGCCCCCGAGGACCTCCTTTGGACCTCTTCCACTCACAATCACCCCCAGCTCACTCTCGTTGTGTTAAACTCAAACCGCAGTGAACACTCCTTTTTCCGCCATTTTGGCCGCGCGAGCTCTTCACGGACGATAGTGTTCTAGTGGACCTCTTGCCCTGTTCCTTACTCTTCTGAGCACCTCTGGTCATCGCAAATCTTGGCACTAACTTCTTTTCGGGTTGCGTTCACAGGAGCAGCTCGGATTGAAGATTTCGCGGTTTGCATTCGAAAAGGGGATTTCATCGTTCCCAGCTCGGTGAGTCTCCTCCGCTCAATCCTTTGGTCCTGGACCACCTCTGGGTCATCGCGAACCTTTGCTTACCATTCTTTTTACCTCTGATAGCTCTGAACGCCTTGTCGTCGTTGTCGTCTCCAGCTCCGGTGAACTGCTCCGTCGCTGGGTCTCCTCCGACTTCCCTCGATCCTCTTCTATGCTCGAGTAAGTTCATTTTAGCCTCCTTTAGCTCAAGCACTTGCTAGATTAGCTCGGAGCACCTCTTTTTCGCGTTTTCGGTTTTTGTCGAAAGTGGTCCTCCGCCCCTCTCTCGCTCGCCGGTGATTAAGGCCTGCTGCCGTCGAGAGTGCTCGCATTAGGTGCGCAATAGTATTAGGAATATTTTGGTACCGTAGTTGCGCGCTGCCGCGCTTGGGTCGTCGGCGACGTGCCGGCGAGCTCAACGTTGAGCTCTGTACTTTGTCACGATTTTGTCAAGTCATTAGACCTCCTCGAGTTCATCCTAGCCGTTCACGACCTCCCCAGGTTTAGATTTGAGCCTTAGATTTCTTTCTGAAGAGATTTAAGTCTTAAGACCTCCCCCTAGTTTAATCACAGCTATTTAGGATCACCCGAGTAGATCTGGGTTGTAGGATCCATTCTGTAAACACGCTAAGTCTCAGGACCTCTTTAGAGCAATCTTGGTCGTTAAAGGATCTCCGTGGTGTAGCTCGTAGCCGTTGGATCCTCCTCTTGTAAAGTCTTTAGCCGCAGGACCTCCCTCCATTTGATCTGGACTGTTCAGGACCTCCCTAGGATGATCTGAGCCGTCCGGATCTTTTCTGTTAAAACCTTGTCCTTGCGGACCTCCTCGTTAAATCTCGACCGTTTAAGACCTCCCCCGTGAGATCTTAGCCGTCCAGACCTCCTCCGTTAGAGCTTTAAGCTTAGGACCTCCTCTGGGAGCTCTGGACCGCCAGATCTAGATCTGATGGTCACGACCTCCTGTGTGCGCGAGTAGTTCCTCCGCGTGCGCTGTGCATGTCCTGGTTGGAGCCGTTGGATCCAATATCTATGCTTGGACCTCCTCAGCGCGCGATCGTGTGGGCACTGTGCTCCCGAGGGCCGTAGCCGTGCGATGAGGGATCGACGGCCACGACCTCTTCGTTTCTTTCAGCTCCGTTGGACCTCCCCTGAGAGATGTATTTTCAAACTGTTTAAGTGTTTAAATTTCAAAGGTGTATAACTTTGTCATTTTAGCTCCGTTTTGAACGATTCAAGTTGCTTTAGCTCTGTAATGAAATAAACTTCAATCTTTGTATGAATTTAGGCAAAGTTCTGTTCTGGAAATTAGGTTAGGATGTGTTAAAATGCTCAACAGGAAATCATGTTTAAAAATTATGTTAAATTTGTAAAATGCATAACTTTTTCTGTATAATTCCAAACTGAGCAAACTCAAGCTTGTAAAATTCCTCTGTTAGTATGCTTTAACATGAAATAAGTTTTTCTCATGTTTATATCTCTGAAAAGTGAAATTTGCTAGTTTCATAACTTAGGAAAATCATAACTAATTCATTTTAACTCCAAAATGTGCAAACTCAGTTTTGTTGTTGTTAGGATACTATTACCTACCCACCATAAAAATTTCATACTCTAGATCATTCTGGAAATTTATGCCATGAACAGTACCAGTAATTAATTTAGTTAAATTTCCAGGCTAAGAGAAATAATTTTAGCTATAACTTTTGCATGCCTATTCCAAATTGCATGATTCTTGTTCCTAAATTTGTCTAAAATCATACCCTTGTTGCTGTATAAATTTCATGGGATTTGGATAAATTTTGCTTTTGAGTTTTGTTTGGTGTTCTTCGTTCTTATCGGGTTTTATCACATTTTTGCGTTAGGTTCCGAAGGGTTTATTGAGCAGAGGCCGATCCTCTGCAAACCACCAAACTAACACTATTCATCTGCTCGAACTGCCTGATGAGCAACTCCAGCAAGGCAAGCAGTGTAACACCATTTGATCATATTGCTCCTATTACTTTTAAAGTATAATATCTTGTTTGCAAGACCTAAGTATGCATGCTTCTTTGTGTCAAGATTTATTTTGTCGATTAGAGGTAGCTAATCCCGTTGCATAGTTTCCTTTTATTGTCTTTGCGATATGATGCTTAGCAAGAACTAATCAAGCTGTATAGTTTGGATAAATTTTGCTTTTGAGTTTTGTTTGGTGTTCTTCGATCGATAACGCTATATTCGTGAGTGTATTATGAGTATAACCTGAGGTTTTATCACATTTTTATATATTATATGAGATTGTTTACTAGTTTGTAGAACGATTAGGTTCCGAATTGAATACTAAGGGTTTATTGAGCATCCTCTCATGAAATATTGTTGAGCACTACAAGCATAATGGCGAAGTAACACCATTTGAGGTTATTATCTTGTTTGCAAGACCTCATGCTTTGTGTCAATTATTTTGTCGATTAGCTAATCCCGTGGTTTCCACTAATGGGATGTTCGTGTGTTGTTTAAATTGTTCATGATTTATAGGTCTTTTTATTGTCTTTGCGATATGATGCTTAGCAATTCTTAGTTACCGGTAGAATTAGGCGGTTATCGACTTAGTCGATAACCTTGATCACACAAACTTATTATGATTATATGATTCAGCTTTTGTGCTATGTTTATTTGTGAAAACTAAAACTAAAAACAAAATGATTTCGACTTGGGCACAATGGTAAGATGGTGTGCTCTTGGGTGTGACTGGAATGGTGCCCGGGTCAATTAAGGACCGAACATCTTGTGAGTCTCTGCTATCCAAGCAATTTGTACGTACTAACCACATTAGTGGGAAATGAGACCTCTCTTGACTTAGTACTTTGGGGATGTTAATTAATGAGTCGCGTGGTGGGTTGTATATTTAACTATATGCAACATGGACAAGTCTGTAGGGAGGGGAACACCCGCCTAGGCCGGTGTATCCTACTCTACGTATGGGTCCTTGTGATCCATATTTCGCCGGCAGATCACTAAGGGTTAACCCCTATACGTGCGGCTCTTGATTAGCGCAGTCCATTGGAAAGCGTCTCGTAGGACTTAGTCGTGCTGGCATACCAAAGGAAGTATGCTTAATAGCTTGGCAAAAAGGCGGTCTGAAGTGTGGGTACATTGGTACACCCCTGCAGATTTTGATCTATTTGAATAGCCTCGTCCTAGGTTATGGACACGCTTGGGTAAGCTTTTCAAGAGTTAGACTACAATCTTTTTAAATTAAAACTTGACATGGGTGCTACGAATGGGTAATTCATGCTATTGTTGTGATGGCTATTGGGTTAGTCATCTCCAGGATGTCTTTATGTTATTACTTATTGTCTCGCTGTTATTTATGCAAATAAAATTCAGATTGTCAAAATTGCCTTCAAACTATTACGTATTGCAAATAAAACTTGGTTTATGCTGAAAATTAACCTTGAGCCTTCTCCTTTGATTAAAGCCTGCATGTAGTAGTAACTAGGTTTGTGACCTGTAAGTCTTGCGAGTACATTTTTGTACTCATTTGGTTTGCTTAATTGTTGCAGAGGAAGAAGGTTGATCCCCAAGGGATCGACTTTGGTGAGTTTTGCTGCGGTGTGGATGACTAGCTTGGTGGCCCGGTCGGTTGCCTTGTGGGTTATGGCTAACCGGTCGTCTTTTGGTTAAAGTCATCTTATGACACCTTTTGCTTCCGCTGATATTTGATACTTAATGTCTTTTGGCCGTTCGACTCTTTTGTAATCACTTTGTATTATGTATGTCGTTGCTAGACTTGCTATAAAATGATGTATGGAATTGATGCATGCTTTTGTAAAGATGTATATGTGCTGCATTTCTGGGAAGCACATGTCCATCGAGGCACGGGTTATTTTGTTTGCCATGCTAGGGCCAATGGAAGGCTAAGTATTACAAGCTTAATAAACCGGGTCTCACAGTTGATGACAAACTCTAGGTCCCTGTCCGGAGGCATTCCAGGTAGCTCATCTGGGAACACATCTGGGTACTCACTTACTACAGGGAGGTCCTCTAGCTATACTTGTTTCAAACAAGCCAGGCTAGGACCTCCTCTAAAAGAGGTCTCGAGATTGAACTCAACTTGAATCCCTTGCTCATTGGTGAGCACAATAGACTTTTTGGCACAGTCTATCTGACCTTCGTTCTTGGCTAACCAGTTCATTCCAAGAATCACATCTAACCCTTGGGAGTGCAAGACTATTAGGTCTGCAGAGAAGAGTACTCCCAAGATCTCCAAGGTAAGGTTTGGACATAAGGAACTAGTCCTCATTTCCGAGCCCAAAGAGTGGATCAGCATAGGGTTTACTAAAGGAGATATAGATAACCCATTTTTACACACAAACTTAGTCGAAACAAACGAATGAGAAGCTCCGAATAAAAAAGAACTAATGCTGGTACGAAATTGACAAGAAACGTACCAAAGACCACGTCCGATGTGGTTTGACCCTCTTCAACCGTGACGTGATTCACATGTCCCTTGATATATTGAACCGAAGGCTTCACATTAGCATTCTTGCCAGGGGCTGGAGGTCCTTGACTAGATCGGGTTGGAGTTGCGGTTGTGGCTTGTAACATCTTTGGGTATTTATTAGCATAATGCCCAACTTCATTGCAATAAAAACACGTGACACCAGCTGCAGAGGTCAAAGGTGGCTTCTTCTAGAAATGACCTCATAGAGAGGCCACACGAGGACTGGAGGTGCCAGGACTTCTGGTTGGCATGGGAGGTTTTGAAGGGGAGGAGGTTGCAGGTCTCCCTTGCTGAGATTGGGAGGTCCTAGGCCTAGAAAAACCCCCTGGACTGACTTGTTGAGCTGCCTTCCTTTTCTTGCGATTCTCCATCTTGAGATGCTTGCCTTCCTAATGAATTGCCTTGCTCACAAGCTACTAAAAATCTAAGTAATCCTGGGCAATAAGCTGAACAACGAGGTCATCATTGAGCCCTTCCAAGAAGCGCTCTTGCTTGGACTTATCTGTGGCCATATCTTTAGGTGCATACCTTGCCAGCTGATTGAACTTGTGTAAGTAATCATTAACTGAACAGTTGCCTTGATGCAAAGCACGAAATTCCTTTTTCTTCAAAATCATCATACCTGGTGGGATATGCGCACGGCGAAAAGCCAGCATGAACTCGTCCCAGGTGATAGTCTGAGCATCCACGTGGGACTAGGTGAAGTTGTCCCACCATTCAGACGCTGGTCCATTCAACTTGTGAGAGGCGAAGAGCACCCTCTCACAATCAGAACACTAGATCATGTCCAACTTCCTACCCATTGTCCTGAGCCAATCATCAGCTTCCAATAGCTCAGCATTGCTGGAGAAAGTGGGAGGCCTCATCCTCATGAACTCAGAAATATTGGCCCTTGGGGGAGGTGGGGCATACACTGGTGGTTGAGTTGCTGCGGCTGCTTGAAGATTTTGAGTGTTGCTGATGGACTCAGCTAACAGGTTGATCAACTGAGCTTGATTTGCCATCACCTGATTCCAATTTGGGCCTTCAACTGGAGGAGGAGGTGGCTGCAGGACTGGGGTCTCTAAATCACTTCCAATAGCTCTACCTAACCACTGGTACTGCCACTGCCTTGAGTTTTCACCATCTGCCAGAACTCCCAAAGATTAGGAAAGGGAGAGAGAGCTAACGGGAAGAGATCGGAAACAAAAAACATCCAACTCAGAAGATCAGATACATTCTACTCGAGAGTCACTGCCCTCAGGGCGGCAAGCAGGGAGGTTGTGGCCTCAAGAGGTGGTCTTTGCAAAAGGACCCAGAGGGTGGTCTTTGCAAAAAGACCAAGTGGGTGGTCTTTGCAAAAAGGACTACCACTCTTGACCACGAACAGGGAGGTCCTAACAGAGAGGAGGTCTAGAACACCAAGGCTAACGATCACAGGACCTCCTATAGATGTTTTAAGGAAAGAGGATCCAATTAACATTGTAAAATGGTGAGGAGAGCGGAAGATAAGGAAGAATAAGACAAGGGAGGACACTAAGAAGGGGATAAGATTAGAAAGGTGACCTAGATAAGAAGAGAACAATTTACTTTTCTTGTTTTATAAACCATGCTTTGAACTTTCTACTAACAACCATTCTACTAGGTTACGACCTACAGCAAAGATGCTCTGATATCACTTTGTGACGACTCGACCAGGGGTCACCCGAGAGATCCTCCAAGAGCTCCCAAAAGTCCACCAGGACCTCCTAGGAGGTCCAGTAGGATCACTCGAGGGACCTCCAGGACCACCTAGGAGATCCAGTAGGACCACCTGGAGGTCGGGAGACCTGACCCTGGAGGTCTTGAGACCTAGGACCTCCTAAAATGCCACGACCTGACTTGAGGGAGGTTGAGAGACCAACCCGAGGAGGCCGTGGGACTTAGAAAATCCCTAAATCCCCTATGATCTGAACTAGTCCCAAGGATCAATGGTTAGCTCACACAGCATACACAAGTGATACTCATACATCAACACAAACTTTATTAACAACAAAAGAGTTGATTACAAGATTGGCTTACAAGCCGGCAAAAGCAAAGCACACAGCGGGGCAAAAGTCAAGTCCATCCAATACACCACAGGTAATTGACTAGGGGGCGTTGCCTAGTCGTCTTGGGGCTCATCTTCCTCGAAGTCATCTCTTGCTCAATGGTTAAATCAAGCAAGAGTGAGTACAACAACTGTACTCGAAAGTCACACTCGTCAAACAACAGATTAGTGCATACATGGATATCACAAAAGAGAGTTCATATGGTTAATTTGCATAAAACCATGTTTCTTTCCAAATACAATTAATAAGTTCTAAAGCATGTAACAATAACTAAAATTCATTTTCAAAATCTCAGTTTTACAGTTGGATAACATTCATCAATAAGATGGTCAAGGATACCCTCCTATCACACGGTTCCCTGCCGAAACCCATTTGGATAGAGATCCAAAACCATTTAACAAGCTATTTTGAAAACAAACCAAAAATCTAACTTTGAGTGGCTTTGCTAGCATGTCCATGATCGTGGACACGGTTATTCAAATAGTTTTACACTCTGCAGAGGTTATGCACTTTATCCTCACGACACGATTTCTCTAGTTTATTCGGCATCCGTCGATACCACCACTTGCTGCCGAAGGTAAGTGGTCTAGAGCTCGTGATATGGCCTTTACAATGCGCTATCCCACCGCAGTCCTCCCGCTAAGGTTTTGCCCACCCTAACGGATAGAAACCCGTAGAGATCAAGGTCCCCTCTTGCGCCAGGTGGGACTAACATAGTCATAACATGACAACCCACCGCATCCACAGGAACTACCGCGATGGAACTTTGCAAATTAATCAGCTAGGTCCCCTCCCCATACGCAGGACATGAGGTTGCACGAGGTGGCTAGCAAGATGCGGCTCGCAGACCAGTCCTTAACTGACCTAGGCGACAACCAACAAAACCCTGGGTCTCAACCTACCCGGTTTAGCCCGTGCATGGACATGCACCAACCACACAACCAGTTCACCCAAGTCCAAATCCTTTTTCCAATTCTTTTGCTTTTGAAAATATTACCAGCTTCCATGACAATCCAATGTCACGGTTGAAAATATTTTAGACAAATATTGGTCTTTGGCAGTAAAACTTCCCAAATCAAGATTCTTGGTCTAAGCATGACTAAGCATTACTTTTCAAAAGGTCCTGGTCCATACTATTGTATTAACCAGGTTTTAACTATGTTAACAACAAGTTCGATTTCAATGTCAACATTGGTCATATGAAGGATTTAGGTCTAACTATGAATTTTAAGATTGGTATTGAAATACTAAGTAAAATATGCATGTAGTACTAGCTTGAAATAGAAAGTACATAAGTTGACGTACTGGGTGTCAACATGATCAAGGGTATGACTTGCTTTGCTCGAGAGCTTGGGTGTCTTCTTCCTCAAAGAACTCGGGCTCCTCGGCGTCGTCGCAATCTACACGAGAGAACAAGCCAACTCAAACAAAGCTCAAGTAAAAACCAAAAGAACTCCAAAGAAAACGGCAACTAGAACCAAAAGAAAACTCCGATGGTTAGGAGGAGGTCGAAGGAGCTGGTTGGAGGAGGTCTGAAGCTTTGGAGGGAGGTCCAAAGAGCTGGCGGGGAGAGCGAGAGAGCTGAAATGAGGAAGAAGGTAAAGATAAAGAGCTGCCCAAGCTTATATAGCTAGGGCTGTTGGGAGTTTCAAAGGCATACGTGTTCAAGGGTAGGTGAAGGAGGAGATGGGAGCAGGTAAAAGAGAAGACAATAGAAGGAGTGGGTGCTGCAGAAGTGATAGCATTTAATGCGACACAATCGGCATTAAATGCACGAAGACTTCTGTGGCGTCCGTGATGCGTTCAAAGGAAGGAGAAGGTGAGCAGGACTAATAGATGTGACCAATCAAGACTCAGGTGGGAGGTCCTGCGGAGGTCCTTACCCACCAGGGTGGTCTTTGTAAAAAGACTAGAGGTCGTGACGACGAAGGGTGGTCTTGACCAAGAGGGTGGTCTTTGCAAAAAGACTAGATGTCGTGACCACGAAGGGTGGTCTTGACCAAGAGGGTGGTCTTTGCAAAAAGACTACAGGGTCGCGAGGAGGAGGAGGTCCAAAGGACAAAGGAAAAGACGCGGCGAAATAGGGCCGTCCGATTTTGATCGGGCGGTCTAAGGAGGTAGGAACGTTCGTACCGCCCGAACGCTCATCTCCATCGGGTCGCCCAAACTCAATCGGATGCTCCACAACGCTAGGGAACGTTCGGATCATCCGAACGCCTCCTCTCGATCGGGCCATCCATACAAGATCAGACAATCCTCGAGAGGGGAAGGCGTGCTGGATCGGACCACATGAAGGGATAAAGGATGTCTGTACTCAAGGGAAGGTCCAAACAAGGAGGAGTTTTAACAGATGAGATCCAAAGGGAAAAGAATCCAATGGAGGAGATCCAAGGCGATCCTAACAGTCAGGATGGAACCAAAGGAGGTCCTGACGGTCAAGATGAGATCAAAGGAGGTCTCGACGGTCAAGATGAGATTAAAGGTCTTCTGAACTCGAGATGGAAAAGGGGGGGGGGGGTTAACGAGTGAGAGGTCCAGAGAGGGAAGTCCAACATGAACTTAGAATTTGGAGAATAAAGGATATTTGAAACACAAACCCGAGCTTAGAACAGCTCGAGGGTGGTTGTGACCCAAAAGGGATGTCAGAATCGATGAGAGGTCTGGATAAAGAGGAGGTCTAGACCTGGGGAGATCTAAACCAAAGGGGAAACACAGAGGAGGTCTAGATCTGAGGAGGTCTGGACCAAAGATGAACCGAAGAGGAGATCTAGACTGAGGAGGTCTGGACCAAAGAGGAAGGTTGGCCGAAGGGATAACAAAACAAGCACAGAAGGGGAGAGAACACCAGAGCTCCATCACTCCAACAAACCCGACAAACCGAAAGTGAATTTAGTTGAAGTTCGAGTTAGTCAATTGAAAATCATTCCAAAATCTCAAATTAAGCTTTTACTTTGAAATTTTCAAAAGACTTCAAAAATCAGGGTGTTACAACGACGCTGATGCTGTGGATGCGGGAGGGTCCGGCGCTGCTTGTGTCATTCTCTTCTAATTACCTGCTTGTGTCATATCTTCTAATCACTGAGCCCTGCGCATTGTTGGTACTTAAAACGGAACAAATCTTGCACTTACCCATGCACAATAATCACCTACATCAATGTCATCAGTCGATAACTCCTACTTGACTAAATTTGTCGGCAGCTAGTGCGACTACACCAGGACATCTGCAACTTAACTAGTGGTTCAAAATCGCATGCATTGCTGCACAGAAAATGCGCCGGCATGCAGGAGGTCTGGGCGAAGCTAAGCTGCTCGTTGAGATATTAGCTTGTAGTGGATGGTGAGCCTTTGCTTGTCATTCTCCAGTATCAGCTTCGCTGCAGGGGGAAAGCGTAGCAATTAACGAGCTCTTATCCGATGGTCCAAGGGAGATGACAAAACCATATCCGTCGTGGACCGATTTCCTCGATCGTGTAGTCACTAGCTACTGGTTGGTACGGCCAAACGCTAGCTCGATCGACCACCTCGTGCATGCTCCAAGATAAACTAGGGTTCTGAAAGAAGTTTGTGGACCTTCTTACCAGGGTTCTGAAAACCAGCGATATACCGTTAGTTTTCGGTAATCTCCGTAGTTATTAGAGGGATTTCTCATGCCACCACTTGGTTAGGTCCCCTCTTGGTCCTCGCAAGTCGCAACCAAACAATATATCGCGACCAAGCCTCGCAGGTTGTCGACAGTTTTCATTTTGGTATTATCCACCGAATGTTATTAGTAATTGCTTATTAATTCGTCCAAAGTGGATGATTTCGTTTTTGTTTAAGTGGTACCCCGCTAGAAATATTGTCTGGATTCATTACCACCAATAATTTGATGCGTAGCATTGAATCATAGAAGAATCTGCTACAGTGAAATCCTAGCGGATTCCAGACATGCCACGTCGCTTGAATAAGCCTGTGGGGTTCATTGCTCGCCGGTGGGGCTGGTCTACATGCAATCGGCTCTTTAGTCCTCGATCACGTTGTTGAATGATGGATGCAAGCTGATGGCTGGTGCGGCCTAGGGAGCTGCAACAAGGGCTAGCTCCTAGTTTTCAATGCAAGATTTGCTCTGGTCGGAGCTGCACCATACAAATGAAACGGACAGAAATGGATGTGAAATATCTAGTACGGACACCACTGTATGCAAGGTGTGTGAACAATGTTGGTTAAGGAATCAAATCAACACAAAAGATAGCTGGAAAAAAATATAGAGAAAGGCAGTTCTCCTAAATAATCTGCTACCACGTAACATTACATGTACAACCTCATTTGGTGCTTGGAAAAATAAAGATAAACTTACGACAAATGATAAAGTACACATATATATAAGGACAAAAGTTACTATAGTAATCCAATAAAATTAACTTTACTTTCTTTCTTTTTTCCTATCAACACTATTAAAGGGCTTGTTTGGAATAGACAAAAATGGAGCAATCTATCAAGGATTCTAATCATGTAAGGAAGTTTTCTGCATGGCTAGCTATTTGGAACAATGAATTAAACTTTTAATCCCGAATGACTCCAAAGAAATTTAGGAGAAAAGTAAAAAAAAAAAATAGTCCAATGCCATGGAAATTTTCCCTTGAATCTTGTCGAAGGCATCTCTTGATCTCTCCAAATTCTTGTATTTTTCATACTACTCGTGCAAATTAAATACTAGTTCCCGTTTCCAGTCATATATTTTGACAATTGCATTCTTATACTTCTTTTGTTTACGTGTATTTTATTCCTGCATTCAGAAATGGATCCCGATTGAGTTTAGATTGGACGTTATAAAGTTTGTAGGTCGCTCCATAGAGTGCCTTCTCAGCTCCTTCGAAAACTATTTTGTGGATATGACGCCCGAACAGATGTAGTTTTGACTGTTTCACCAAATGGATGGTTTAGATATTTCCTCTAGCTAGATGGATAAGAATTTACAGTGCCAAGGTTCAGGGCTTAACGGAGGCAGGTACGTGGGCCACGTTTTGTATGGATCAGGGCTGATTTACGAGGGCTGTGATCATGATGGAATGTCGTTCTTATATGAAAAAAAGTGTCGACTATCCTTTTGGGTTTTGGCAATTAAGTGCATTTTAACCTTTCATTTGCATTATGATTTATGTTGCTTTTTCACTAAAAAAATTGAGTAGCCTTTTTCCCTGGTGCATGAATTAATGTGGCTATTTGATTGGTAGCCAAAATGAGCCAAGCAAAAATTTTGGTATAGCCAAAATGAGCCGAGCACAAATTTTGGTATAGCTAAACATAGGCAAAGCCAAATCTTGGCAAAAAGAATGTTGTTTGGATTATGGCCAAGCCAAATTTTAGCGTTACCAAAATTTTTATAAGCGATTTCCTCGCCCTCGGATTGCCTGCATGTGACATTAAATTTCATTGGTATTACCAAATTTTTGTGGGTGCTACCAAATTTTGGTAGCCAACCAAACAACAACCAATTTTCACTAGTGTTATTTCTAATACCCCGTTTAATTAAAGAAATATAAAATATTTGTTATTAGAAGAGGAATTAGAGGAGAGAGGGAAAGGGAGGAGGTGGGCCACCGGCCCAAGGCCCAAACCGAGTCTACCTTGGACTCGGCATGGGGGTCGGGCTAACGCATAAAGGAAGGGGAGGGGGTGGCCGAACCAAACCCTAGCCCTGCCTTTGCCCTATGCCGTACCCATGCCCTAGCCCTCCTGCCTGCCCTAGCCGACGACCTTGCCTCCTTAACGCGCCCTACCCCTGTTGCGTTAACTGCTCCCTGCCGCGTCCTACCCCTGCAGCTTGTTCCTGCCGCAAGCTGTTGCTGCCCCTACCTCCTGGCCTTGCTGCACTAGTCGGATCGCCTGCCGCTGCCATTGGTCTACTGCCACACCACTGGATTTTTCTAAGATTTTTATAGAGTGCAAGATCACTGGATTTGGTGAAGCGATGCAAAAGTTATGGCTTCTGGAGTGCTGCAGTCCAGAATTCCAATGCCATTAACAGAAGTCGTGTATATTGCTTTATTTCATACAGTAGATGGTCAAATTAAATTATAGTCATAACTAGGTTTAGTTAGATAATTATCCATAGTTTCAAGAAGTTGTAGGGTTTGCTATTTTTTATGTGGTAGAAAAATAGATATAAAATTGCCAAGTCTGTTGTTCTGCAATGTTCCGTATTAACATTCGGGGTTAAAAACGGGGATTTAGATGATGTAATCAGAGAATTCGCATAACTAGGAAAGTGTATTAAATTTTGTGTAGGTTCAAAAAAACATAGCATTTTATGTTTGGATTTCAAGAGTAAAAATTATGGTTGTTTGATCACGGAAATAGTGGGTGGGTTCTCCAATGAAGAGGGGTTAACCGAGCATAGCAACGATGTTGAGTTGTTTTATGTTTGTGTACTGTTGCTGCATGTTTTTGAGGTAGATTATTGGTTTTAACCAGGGAGTGTTACTTCGAGTTCAGTGTTGCCTTTGCATCGTTTCGGTTTCCATAGCTAGAAGGCAAGTGCATGGTAGAGCGGTAGACATCGGTTTGTTTGCCATTTCTCTTTACACTTAACTTGCCATGATATTTATTTATGTTTTATTTATTATTATTTAAATGACATGATAATGATGATGACATGATGATAATGTATTATGTTAATGGATAATGAAATAAATTGCATTTTTACATTATGTGTACAATCATATCATGAAATAGAAAGACCCACTTTGGGTGGGCATGTAATACTTACTTTGGTATGCCTCCACGGGAGTGGAGAGACCCCCCAATCCCTATAGGACGGGCTAATGGTAGGGTGAACACCAACGGGTATTCACTCATGCTATACCAGTATAAGCTATGAGATGAGTAAATGAGCATGCAGAGTATAAATACATTATATTAATGGAAAGGGGATGATATTACTTGAACACATGAATAATGATGATATTATTCTTCATGATTGATAAACTGTATGTTTATTATTTTATTATGTATTTGTTGAGTCTTTGGCTCACTCTTGCTTTGTTGTTGCTTTTAGGTGATCAATGAAGGCGATATGCATGAGATGGAGTAGCACATATGCATCACATGCTATCAATCACACCAACATCTTTATTTAGTTGCTTTCACTAAATATAGAGACATGATACTTTCATTTAGAATTGATTAGTAGACTTGGTTATAATTAGCTTAATTATTGGGACTTGGTTATTTAATTATGATTTGATCATATTAATTGTTCCTAACCAATGTTCCCAGGAGCATGGTTCTAAGCATTCTCAGGCACGAGGCCCTGAGCGTTCTCAAGCGTGTGGTCCTGAGTGTTCTTGGGCGCGTTGTTCCAAGCTATGAAAGTTAAGCCTTTATGCATTCATATTGTTATGATGGTTGAAAGGTGGCCCGTGGTGGGTTTTATTCCATGCATTTCTTGCTGGAATTATTGGTAATTATGCTTTAAATTGTTAGTGAGAATAATTTAGGTGATATTTTAGGCTTAGTGTTGGACCGAGGTGTTACATTACCAATATTTGATTTGTTTTTGCATGGGTAGCAAACCAGACAAGCCTAATGTTGTTTTAGGTTATTATATATATAAACTAGCTGATTTTTTTTCACGCAATTGCAATACATATGTTTACATTTGAAAATAGAGTTGTATTTTTTTATAAAACTATAATATATTTCTTACACTACTACAAAAGGCTAATATTGGACGCCTCATCACATACGGTTGACCAAAACTGTCTGTATTACATGCAATCACAGGCGTTTTTGGTTTAGAGACCGTCTGTGTTAAAAACCGTTTGTGAAGAGCTAATATCATGGACGGTTCATGATGAAAACCGTTTGTGAAGTATCACAGACGATTCTTAAAAATAACCGTCTGTGATATTTAGAAATATCACAGATGGTTTTCAACAAACACCCATCTGTGATACTTCCCAGATGGTTCTTAATTATAACCATCTGTGATAATATCCCTTCAGCTCCCTGATGAGTTTCTTCGTCGCCGTCTTTGCCAATGGTCTCTTCGTCGCATCAATGCCACCTCCGCCACTAGAAAAATTTATTTATTTAGATTTCTACTTTTTTAATCTTTGTAAGAAGCGACTGGTCACGCTATTTGGCCATATATAAATTCCAAAATGAAAAAAATCTAGTTTGGAGGTGATCGAATTATTATATTAACTATATGTTGAAATATATGCAAATTTTTAGCAGTATTTAAATGACAAAATTGACATATAAACATGTAATTTCTTCATGTCATGTAAATGTATACATGACAGTATATGCTCAAAACATATATAGAACTTTGAACAACAATATCACAGACGATTCTATAATGGAACCGTCAGTGATATGGTCTCATATCACTGACGGTTCCATTATAGAACCATCTGTGATATGAGACCATATCATAAACGATTCCATAATAGAACCGTTTGTGATATGAGATCATATCACCGACGGTTTTATTATGGAACCGTCTGTGATAAGTATCACTAACGGTTCCATAATAGAATCGTCTGTGATAACTCTTTGTTAGTAGGAGTCGCTAGGGTTTGCGCCCTAACTTGTCACTCCCCAGCGTCCTTACTCTCGCTCGTTCCCCTCCCATCCTCGACGCCGCCGCCACCCAAAGCCTCCTCCCCGACCCCGTCATCGACGTCGCCGGTCCAATCAACCTCCCCATGGCCAAATCCACCTCGACGCCGCCGCCCGAAGCTTCCCCCCCTATGGTGTCGTCGTCCTCTCCCCAGTGCACGCGACCTCTTCATCCTCTCCCCCCGGCTTGCGCGACCCCGGCTACTTCTCCACTGACCTCCCTCAGCTACCTCACCACAAACACCGGTGATGTTGAGGTAAGACAAATCTATCACCTATTGGTTTGGGCTGTTGGTATTCATGTGAATCGAGCTACAATGCGACTGATGGCTGGCTGGATGGATGGATGGATCTGGATGTGGGGAATGGGGCTGTGTTCGGGTGTGACTGCTGGTGTTGCTAGTTGTGGATAGATCCTATTAGGTTGCTAATGTGTTAATCTGGCACAATCACCGATTTTTGTATGCTTAGTGTGATTTGTCTATGCCTAGCACTGGGAGGTATTGTAAATTTGTATGCTATGTTTAACTGCTCAATGATGCTAATAGTCTTATGCTGAAATTGAATTGATAATTAGTTCATATTTGAGCTCTAATGAATTGCTAATTGTTGTACACATACAACTTTATACATTCTGATATACAATTGAATTGCTAACTGATGTCACAAATACAATTGGATGTGATATTGTGTATAGATTGTGTGTCTTTTAAATGATTTGAAGGATTCACATGTTTATATGTCAATTATGTCTTTTAAATTTGCTATTCCATTCCAAAACAAGACCAAATGAGTTAAAAACTACTATAACACCTCTTCACCTGCCTACGTAAATATGTTCATGCCGGTCAAGTTCTCCTTCCTTGTGTCCCAGGTACATCCTACCATTTCATTCTTGATCTCTTCTCTATAAAGTTTTCAAGCGATGTGCTTGTACCTTTAAATCTGGTTATATATATATATATATATATATATATATATATATATATATATATATTTCATAGTCCCTCATCCAATTTAGAGGGTCATCCACATAATATGAGGAGGATGGAACAACAGCCACGGGAAACTTCATCGAGCCCCTGCAAGTTCAAGAAGCATGGCGGCCAGGAGAGCTCGTGGACATCCAATTACCTGGATGTCGTCAATAGGTAATTGGACGTCGCTATGTTCAGAAAGTGACATGGACGCGTAGGTACTCCGACTGGGAAGTGGCTTCATTTGTGAGTAACCACATATTAATTCCTTGATCTAAGTTCTACGGTAACTTGACATCAAGGAATGGTTGGTTACTGATACATGATGCCACTTCCCAGTCAGAGTACATGCACGTCCACGTCACTTTCTGAACATAGCGACATCCAAATACCTATCGACGACATCCAGGTAATTGGATGTCCACGCGCTCTCCTGGTACCCATGCTTCTTGAATTTGCAGGGGCTCGATGAAGTTGCCCGTGGTTGCTGTCCCTTCCTCCTCATGCTGCGTGGATGACCCCCCGAAAGTGGCTAGGATACTACAAACAATATATATATATATATAAAGTCGGTTTTAAAGGCACAAGCAACCACTACTTGGATACTTTATAGAGAAAAGTAATCACAGACGGTTTCAGCTACAAACCGTCTATAATACATCAGCTATCACAGATGATTTTAGCTACAAACTGTCTGTGATACATCAGCTATCACAAACGGTTTCATCTACAAACCGTCTGTGTTATTCAACTATCACAGACAGTTTTAAGTTAATAACCGTTTGTGATGACCTCATGTCATTACTGATCTATAAACTCAGACGGCTCACAAAACCATCTGTGATAACGTTTTTAACCATCTGTGAAGATCTTTTCTGTAGTAGTGTTACCTCAATCATTGTAACTTCTTTGCACAAATCTCGAAGCACTTTGGAGGGATAGGATAGTACATGTATATGTGGTTTTGTATTTTCCCATTACTACTTGTTCATTTATTTAATTTTAATATGAGAGGATGTTAAAATCATGTTGTGTCTTGAAGGTAGTAGTACGCAGTATGACCTAGAATTAAATATATTACGCAAACCTAGGATAAAAAATATAAATAAATATCACCAGATATGTTGTCCGATATCTGAAACATTGGATTTTTTTTAAAAAAAAATTGGCCAAGAGCTCTAACATTTACTTAAAAAGAAGGTAGGCACTGAGCGGATCTTAGGATTAAAACCAGGGTGAACAAGGGGACGACACCACTTGTTTACCAACTGGCCATAGGCCAGTTCCTAAACATTGGAGTAGTTTAAATGGTGCAAACTTATCTTTGCCACACCTCGTGTGGAGAAGGATGCCACCGCCACCACTGTCTAGAAATTGTAAATAAGACTTGAGAGATTTATGTAATAGTAATATGTATAGTTTGTGTATTCGCGCCACCTATTAGGGGTGGACATGGGTCAGGGCGGTTCAACCCAAACCTACCCCATGAAGTCCACATCTCCTATGTGGATAACCAGCCGATCCATTGACTCAAGCACCAAATGACCCCGTGGTCCATTGGTTCTTATGGGTTACACCACTTCATTCACTCAATGCCCAACTGTGTGCTAACGAGGAAGTGCCTGGTCAGCTGCTCTTGGAGACTCCTTTGTTTAACTTTTCCCCTAGGCAGTGGTGAAAGACTCTGTAGTCTGTCCCTTGACCAACCAAAGACCGCACGAGTCGTTCCCATGTCCGCTCAAAGGCATAGCACACGATTTACAATAACAACAAAACATGTGTTGACTGGAACTAGTAGTGAACAAACTAGTGCACATATTAGAGCTTTGGATAATGAATCAAAAGACAAACTTAGAAACATCAGGATAAAGCATAACTTGGCTATCTTTTTGCGGCATTCACCAATCTGATCTCATCAATGGGAAATATAACAACCCACAACCATATAACAATTCATGTAGCTTGGCCATTCTCATTAGCATTACATCAAAAGGTAGCACCAGATGAATTAACTAGTTATGCTCTTGTCCTGATATCTGCATATAACCAAAAGGTCTTCAACAGAGGAATCAATCAAGATATGCTCAACTAAAAATAATGCAACCACGATGACGCCAAGCTTGCCTCCTCCGACTAAACAACAGAAAAACTACAGTTAGTTTTTTGAGCAGCAGTTTTTTATAGAATGGAAATAGATGATGAGCACAGAAAGAATGGATGATGGGCACAAATACCAGTTAAAACATGAGAGATTGTAGTAATCGATTTGCACAAGAATAGTTTATTACAACATGTAGCACACGAATAGTAAAGAACAATAAAACTAGAACATGGGCAACCATCCTGTAAGTCACATCCGCCCTAAAATCATAGTCATCATCATCTGCATCCTCCGTCACATGAAAGGTGCGGGCCATGTTATCCAACTCCCTGTCCATGCCATTGTTCAAGGAATCGAAACTCCAAGATCCCATAATTACTCCTGCCACAAGGGTGTGGGAACCACTGAATCAAAGGGGTGGGGAGAGGCGAGCATCAGAGGATGGGGAGGGGCTGCTCACCGAATTGGAAGGAGCGCCGAAAGGAGGAGGCAAGTAGGAACAGAGGATGGTGGGTCGGAGGGGAGGAGGCGGCTCAGCAAACCACGTTGCGGAAGAGATCGTCTCAGCGCCGAGCTCGACATCACGCTCGTTGGCGCCGCAACCCGACACTAGTGGGAGGAGAGGGGAGAGGGTACGAGGGGGTTAGGGGTTAGGGTCAACCCACTCGGTGCTCACAAACCAATAGGTTATGATCCACTTGAACCGTTTCTTTTGTTGAGCCACACCTCTGGCCCATATTGCTGGATTTTTAGGTGCAATTCAATGAACCATTGGGTTAGGCATGTTAGAATGATCTCAGGGCATTTGGCCCAACGGCCAAATGCCCCCCCTTGCTCGCGCCCTGATCGGGGGTGCCTAGCCCAATAGGCTAGTGGGCCCCTGTCGCCAGCGCCACATATAAGAGGTGGGGGCCGGGGCGGCACGTTGCCCAAGGTTCACCGTGCCGGCCACCATCCCCACCAAAAACCCTAACCCGATCTTCGAGGTTGGCGCTGAAGTGACGGGAAGCACCACCGCCGGTCTCCTTCTTCGGATCTGCACCGTCGTCGTCCTCCTCGCCCACCTCGCCGCCGGAGAGGACACAGCGCAAGCGGGGGAGCCATGGCACCGGAGCCGGAGGACGACATCATGAACGAGAAGAACCCTCGTCCGCTCGACGAGGACGACATCGCGCTCCTCAAGACCTACGGTCTTGGGCCGTACTCTACCAGCATAAAGAAGGTAGAGAAGGAAATAAAGGAAATGGCCAAAAAAATCAATGATCTCTGTGGGATAAAGGAGTCTGATACTGGGTTGGCCCCACCTAGCCAGTGGGATCTTGTGTCTGACAAGCAAATGATGCAGGAAGAACAGCCGTTACAAGTAACTTAACCTAATGTTTACTTCTTCCTAGTTTTTGCGCCCTGAGGAAGAGGCAGTAAAAAGGGCTAGGGTTAGGGGTTGTGGAGTATCCGGCTCGGCCGTCCGATCTGATCGGACGGTCGTGGTTCTCCCTGGCCGAATGGTCCTTGTGGGCCGGCCGCGCGCATGGGAGCTGGCCGGTTGGGCCGCCGTGGGCCGGTTTGATGTTTTGCACAGTATTTTTTTTCGAAAAGGAGTTTTAATGTTTTTCAGAAGCTTTTATGAGTGAATTCGATTGAATTTTGATCCAAAATCTCTGTAAATTTTTGCACCAACGTGTTAATTTTTTCATAGATTAAAAGTGTACAGTAATAATGCTTCTGATAAATAGAGTTTTTCTTTCCGCTGCGTACTTAAAGATATAATTTTTCATTATTAAATTCGAACCAACGGGAGAATTTAATTTTGGAAAAATAGACATAATTTCCAGAAATTTTATGATATTGTTATTTTCTGACCAACGTTGATAATAACAATATTGTAATTTTTAATTGATGATTTTATGCATTATTTCTATTTCTGCCCAACGGTGATGTAGATTTAATGTATAGATAAAATTGATTTAAATTGTATGTCGTATTTTTGACCAACGTTGGAAATAAGGCATATAATTTTAATGTTACGTTCTCACTTTATTTGAACCTTTTTCAGGCGGATACAACTTGATGAGTTGTATCAGAGAGATCCTCACTCTCAAAGGAGATAATTATGGAGAGTGGAAGAAAAAGATAGACTTAGCGTTTATCTTGGCTGAGGTGGACTGGGTCCTCACTACAAAGACGTCCCACCGAGCCTATGGCACTAGTGAGGATCAAAATGAGGATGATCTCGCTTGGCGAGAAAAGACAGAGGACCATGCTCCCTTACGGATGTCTTATGACCTTGAGCATAAGAAATGGACCACGACCAACAAGAAATGTTTGGTGTGATAAAGAACACGATTAGTGCGCAATTGTGGGCTCAATCGCAGAGTGTGACATCATCACAGTACCTTGAGAAAATAAAGAGTCGGTTTATTGGCTCTTCAAAGACATACACTACGGTGATTAAGCGACTTGTGTGGAAGGTACTCACGGCGGTGGCATAAGAGAGCACATACTAAGGATGAGCAACTTGGCATCAAGCTTAAACCAATGGATTTGGCCCTCAAGGAGAGTTCCTAATTCATTTGATTTTTGCTTCCTTGCCGGAAAAGTTTGACACCTTTGTTGTCAACTACAACATGCAGCCCGAGAAATGGGACTTAGAAAAGTGCATAGCTATGTGTGTGCAAGAGGAGGAAAGATTTAAATCCTCACATGGTGGTTCTATCAACTATGTGAAGGACAACAAGAAAAAGAACTTCAACAAACTTCTCCTCAAGGAACAAGGAAAAGCCCATGTCCATCGGCCTCAACAGAATAAGTTTGCGATAGAAAAGATCGATTGCCTTCATTGCAAGAAAAAGGGACATTACAAGAAAGATTGTCCCGATTTCTTGAAAATGATTATGTCAAAGAAAGGTGAGGACATTATTACCTTCATAAATGAGTCCTGTATGTACAATATTCAAAATCTACTTGGTGGATTGATTCAGTGCAACTGCTCATGTTGCCAATAATATGCGAGGATTCCGTTCGACGAGGAATACGCAAAGAAAAGAAAGATGCATTAAAGTCGCAAATGGAGTCCAAGTGAAGTTGAAGTTTGTTGGCGATCTTTCATTAGAGCTAGTGATGGCTTCACTCTCTTACTTAGAGATGTTCTTTATGTTCCTCTTTACAGAGGAATTTAATTAGTGTTTCATGTTTGGACAATGATGGTTATGATTGTCATTTTGGAAATGGCAAGTGTGAAATAATGTTTAATAAAGAATGTGTTGGTCTTGCCATCTTACAAAATGAGATTTATTTGTTATCATTATGTGATGATGTGAATGTCGTATGCGATAATGGGAACGTCGCGTGCGAGAAAGTGAATGAATCCTCGTCTACGAATGTAAACAGAAGCGAAAGAGAACTCTAGATGCGTCGTCGAAATTATGGCACTGTCGTTTAGGCCATATTTCGAGGGGGAGAATAGAAAGACTAGTTAAGAATGATATTCTTCCTCCATTAGAGTTCTCAGACTTAAAACAATGCAGAGAATGCATTAAAGGAAAATATGTAAAGAAAATTAAGAAAGACGCCAAAAGAAGCACAGGAATTCTACAAATTATTCACACAGACATTTGTGGTCCTTTTCCTGTGAAAAGTGTGGATGGATATGACTCGTTCATAACATTCACGGATGATTATTCCCGTTATGGATATATTTATCCAATCAAAGAAAGAAATGAAGCCTTGGATAAATTCAAGATATTTAAGGCTGAAGTTGAAAACCAACACGATTTAAAGATTAAGATAGTCCGATCGGCCGTGGGGAGTACTACGGTCGGCATACCCCATATGGACAAGTTCCTGGACCTTTTGCAAGGTTTTTACAGGAAAATGGTATAGTAGTCCAGTATTCTACACCGGGCGAACCTCAGCAAAATGGAGTAGCTGAAAGACGCAACCGTATCCCGATGGATATGGTGCGAAGCATGATGAGCTATTCCACACCGCCATTGAGTCTATGGATGGAGCGTTGAAAACCGCCATTCATATTCTCAACAGAGTGCCTAGTAAGTCGGTGCCCAAAACACCGCATTTGAGTTGTGGACGGGAAGAGTTCCTCACTAAACCACTTACGTGTGTGGGAGTCCTCTTTGAGGCTAAAGTTTTAACCCAAACCTTGGGAAGCTTGATCCCAAAGCGAGTAAGTTGCCATTTCATTGGCTACCACGAAAAGTCAAAAGGTTTTCGTTTCTCTTGTCCGACAGATATACAAAGTTTGTAGAAACGAGACACCCGCTTGTCTTCTTAGAGGATGAAATGATGAGAGGAAGTATGGTAGCTCGTGAGATTGACCTTGAAGAGAAGCGGGTGTATGCGCCACCTCGATGATTCAAGAGCCATTCTTCACACTACTGCTGTCATTGCCAACCGACGGTGCAAGACACCGTGGTGCCAAGACGTATTATTGTTCCTCTGTGGCAACAATGAATGAGAATGAGGAACTGTTCTTCAGATCCTATAGAACCCATTGCCACGATGAGGGGAGCAACAGCACCTCAAGCAGAAGATGTACCAAATGAGGAGGCCCCGAGAAGGTCTCAAAGAGTAAGAAGATCACCTATTTCGATGATTATCGATTTATCATACAGAGGAATTTCAAATGGAGGATGATCCACCTCATTTGAAGAAGCCATGAGAGCGAAAATTCCTCAAAATGGCTTGAGGCCATGGAAGAGGAGATGAGATCCATGAAGACTAATAAAGTCCGGGACTTGGAAAATATTCCTAAAGGAGCCAAAACAAGAGGGCATAAATGGGTCTACAAGACAAAGCTTGACTCCCAAGGGAATGTAGAAAGATACAAAGCGCGACTTGTGGCAAAAGGCTTTACGCAAAGAGAAGGGATTGATTACAATGAGACCTTTTCTCCGTCTCATGTAAAGATTCCTTGAGAATCATAATGGCATTAGTAGCACATTATGATTTAGAGTTACATCGATGGATGTAAAGACGGCATTTCTTAATGGGGATTTGGAGGAAAATATTTACATGGCACAACCGAAAGGTTTTGTCGTGGAAGGAAATGAAAGAATGGGATGCCGCTAAAGAAATCGATTTATGGGTTAAAGCAAGCTTCAAGACAATGGTACTTGAAGTTTGTGATTACAATAAGAAAATTTGGGTTTAAAGAAAATGTAGAGGACAAGCGTGTTTATGCAAAGTTTAAAGATGGGAAGTTTATCTTCCTAATCCTCGTATGTGGATGATATCCTACTGGCAAGTAGTGATGTCGATCACATCGAGACTAAGAAGTTTTTGTCCTCAAACTTTGATATGAAAGATCTTGGTGAAGCTTCGTTCGTTCTAGGGATCAAAATTCACCGGGATAGAAACAAGGGGATATTGGGATCACACAAAGGCATACATAGAGAAAGTCTTAAAGAAATTTTGTATGCATAAATGTAGTCCTTCACCGCACCTATAGTCAAGGGCGGCAGATATGGGGATTTTCAATGCCCGAGAACCAAGATCTGAGCTCGATCAAATGAAATCGGTTCCATATGCTTGGTGTCGGAAGCTTGGTATGCTCAAGTGTGTACGCGCTACGACTTAGCGTTTGTTACGGGTTACTTGGCGATTCGAGCAATCTGGAATAGAACATTGAAATTGATAAAGAAAGTCTTGCGTTATTTGCAAGGAACAAAAGGCCTCATGATGACATACGAAGATCGATTCACTCCATATAGTGGGTATCTGATTCGATTTTGCGGAGATGATAGAAAGTCTACATCCGGATATGTGTTCACTCTCATTGGAGGAGCTATATCATGGAAAAGCTCAAAGCAAACCGTCACTACATCGTCCACAATGTATGCCGAGTTTGTAGCATGTTATGAGGCTACTGGGGCGGTGAACCGGATAAAGAAGTTCATACCGGTCTAAAAGTGGTTGACGACATCAATAGACCACTTAAGTTGTCTTTGCGATAATGAACCCGCAGAACGTATGCCCACAACAACAAGTCAAGTGGCGCTGCCAAACACATTGACATAAAGTACTATGTTGTGAAAGATAAAGTTCGGGATCAAATTATAAGTCTTGAGCATATAAGTACCGCAAAGATGTTAGCGGATCCGCTTACTAAAGGCTTGCCACCCAACGTGTTCAGAGAACATGTAGCCGGCATGGGTTTAAGGGAAAGCCTATGATTCCTGGACTAAAAGATGGCCTAAAGGATTAAAGTAACTATTCCAAAACAGAGAGGTGTATTGTAACTGTCAAATCTATCGGCGATTGACCGTGACGATGAGACATGTTCTATGCACTAATCTGTGATAGAATGTGTAAAGGCAAAAGTAATTAAAGATAAAGTATAGAGTGAGATCAAGGGGGAGAATGTTAGAATGATCTCAGGGCATTTGGCCCAACGGCCAAATGCCCCCCCTTGCTCGCGCCCTGATCGGGGGTGCCTAGCCCAATAGGCTAGTGGGCCCCTGTCGCCAGCGCCACATATAAGAGGTGGGGGCCGGGGCGGCACGTTGCCCAAGGTTCACCGTGCCGGCCACCATCCCCACCAAAAACCCTAACCCGATCTTCGAGGTTGGCGCTGAAGTGACGGGAAGCACCACCGCCGGTCTCCTTCTTCGGATCTGCACCGTCGTCGTCTTCCCCGACAGCCGCCGCCGCCATGGCCTCCTCCTCTTCCAATGCAACGGATGGTAACCTCTTCCTCACATCCCTTCCCTCTCGGATCTAGACCCTAGACTAGAAACGGCGCAGCTCAACAAGGCAGACTCACACCCACCACTACCACCTATGGCATCCTTAGATCCAATCCACTAATATTGACATGTTAATTTGGCCCTACGCCATAGAGCCAGAGGCGAATCCACCGGGGGGCTTCATCAGGCTGAAGCCTACCCTCCCCCAGTGGCCAGAACCCCCGCCAACCCCAAGTCCAACCTCCGGCTGCCATGGCTGGCGACTGCGCCAAACAAGAAGAAGCAGACTAGCAGAACAACCCATGGGAACGAAAGCGTGTGGGCTAGGCTTTGCCCTTGCCGAAGCAGCGAAGCCCAGTCGCAACTCACGTCCCCCACCGGTCCCACACCGCAATCCCACCTCAGTACCTCAAGTTCCCTGTTCCTATTCCAAAAATTCCCCAATCAATTCCCCTTCTCCAATCAATTGAGCGAGGAGAATTGCAAGTGACCTGACTCCTGAGGGCAGCCAGACTGCCATAGGGAGCTAGGGTGGGGAGCCACCAGCCCACTACGGTCTGTGACGCTGCGTTACGGGAGGAGGCCGAGGCAGCCAACCAGGGAGCCGGTTGGACGTGCGGCGTGCCGCCTACGTAAGGGAGGGGGAGCCCGGAGGAGACGAGGGAGCCGGTCCGTGGGCATGCCGCGTCTGTCGCGTGCGTGCGTGGGGCGGCTGGGTGTGGGAGCTTGTCCAGGCGTCCAGCCAGAGCCGGGAGCCCGCAGCAGGACTGGAGGAGGAGGGGCACTGGGGCAGGACCGACAGGCGAGTGGCGACAGCAGGAACCTGGAGGCGATTTGGGCGTGACCGCTAAGGAGAGGAGGAAGTGCTAATCTGCTCTGGGTGATTTGGGTGTAACTTGCTAATTGCTAATTGACTGCCAGAGGGAGCTGGACGCGTGCATATGTGGGGCCGCTCTGCTCTGCTGTTTGGAGTCGTGGAGGTGGGCTGCTCAACAGGCAATAGCTGAAGTGCCCACCTAATCTTCGCCACTGCTGGTATTTGGTATATACTCGTTACTCAATTAGCAATTTATTCGTAAGTTTGATATAGTATGGTATATACTGAATTAGCAATTAATTGTAGGTTTACAATAATAGAGAAATGAACTTTGCATAATTATTTCACAAGCAATTCAAGTAGTACCCCCCAACCGATGAAAGCGCAATTCAACCAAAGAAGTCTCAATTGGAATTTAATCCGGATGATATTATTGCCGATCCAGCGCATCGCATCCGGATGAAATTATTGCCGATCCGACTTGCTTATTGCTTTTATTCATGTATGAATTTTTTTTTACGTAAACATGTATGAATTTGATTGCACAAAAATACAAGATTATGTTTATTACAAATTAGTTTAGTCATTCCAGACTTAGCCCACACTCATTTTACATCCTGAATTCGCCTTTCATAGAGCTCTTGTTAAAACTAGTACAAAACAAGCACTGAAGCACTGCACATCTACACTGGAGACTACGACAGTGAAGTACACATGTTCCTCTGAGATTACATTTGCTATGTTTTGCTGTGTACCCTGCATGCATATATGGCTTGTACAATGGTATAGGAGTTTTATATGGTCGACGTTGAACAGGTGAGTTGGATGCGTCCAACACAAATGTGGTTAAGTTTCCAAAAAGGTTGATTTCACTTGTCAGAAATTAGCACCACCTCTCCTTTTTCTTTCGAAGGTAATGAAGTGGCCACCATCCACATCGAGACAGAGCGACCAGGCTCCTTTTATCCGCTCTGCCTTCGGAACCTCCTGTGTGTTCGCAAGTTATCCAGCAGAGACATATAGCCAGCACAACTCTCTCCCTCTCCCCCCTCTCTCTCTGCTCTGCTCTGGAGTCTGCTCTACTCGGCGTGTGTGTGGGGGGGTGTGAATGGGGAAGAAGCTGGAGAAGAAGCTGGAGAAGATGCAGAGCGCGGCGCAGCAGCAGAAGGGGAAGCTGTACATCATTGTCGCATGCATCGCCCTGCTCATCTGCGGCTGCAAAAATCGTATGTACATTGAGCACTAAGTCCTACAATTTGTATGCACTTCCGTTGGCTTATTCCTCCCCCTAGTTTAGTGACATCAACTAATGCTCGTGTTCCTACAAATGCATGCATGCGCCGGAGTTCAAAATGATACTCCATGTGTGAGCAATGAGGTAGCTCAAATGAATGTGTGATATGCAGCATTCATGGTAGTAGTCATTTCATTTGATTGTTAACAATGCAGCATTTGAACTGGATCTCGAATGTTCAGAAGCATTAATTCCTTCTTGAATTGATTTCTCTTGGGAAAATGCGCTACTCACTGGGTTGTATTGTGAGTGCTCTGTTTTCACTCAGAAATGGTGAAATCACATGTGCCTACAGTCATGGACTGTGTGTTGTTTCAGCATGTTCTTTTTTTTCAAAAAGCAATGAAAATACCACTGGTTAAACCCTACTGCTTGAGATGCACAGCATCATAATAAATTAGCTCAGCATCTAGCTAGGGACATATGTCAGTGATACATTGGATAATATTTTCCAGCTCGGTGATCTTTGCGATGGTTCTGAGTAGTATTACCAGTGTTCATAGAGTAAAAACATGTTTTCGACTGGAGGGAGTGACAGGTTATGTTACTAGTTGGAAGAAAAACTGTCAGTTCTAGTATAAAGCCACGGGGGTTAGACCAACCATGATGATACTGCTATTTTTAGTGTAGCGCGATCAGTTAAAAAAATCGTTGGCTACCAACTGACCGCTTTGCCCTTGGAGACAGGGGTTTGGGCGAACGAGTTGCCTATGCGAATGCACGTTGCTGCCGGGTTGGCGACGGGCGGACAGTGCAGACGACGGTGGGCACTGTGCACCTAGCAATGTTGTGGCCGGGCAGCAGCGATCGACGGGCGTGCATGGTGAAATCGGTGGCCGGCCGGTTGCGCGGTTGCACTAGAGCATTGGGAAATTGCGTGTCGGCGACGACTGGCAGCAGCAGCAGCGAGGGGCACACCACCAGGCGGCCCGCGGCAGGCAGCCAGGCAGGGAGCGGCACACCACCAGTGGGTTTGGAGCATTCATGCATCGCGAGCGCGCGGGCACGGGCGCACGGCACCACGGGAGAGAACGCACGCACGGCGCGCGCGCGCCGGTGGATCGAGCACATGCACTCCTGCAGCAGATGAGCTAGCTCTTGAGCAAAACTGCAAGGAACCATAGCACAACCGTAAAACTACCGCGGCGTAACACACACATTCGATCTTACGAGTGCGTGGCCAAATTAAGACTTTATATGCAGGTTAGGCGGCATAGATTTGGAATTTATATGCATGATGCTTGATATAGGTAGTTTTATATATCACACAGCGCTTACAATGATATATATAGTGCTAGTTTTATCACATAAAAGAATGAACAAAAGTATAGCTAGCTACTTCAAACTTGCATTATTAACATGATTATATTGCAGGTGAGAAACGGGATAAGAAATAGCAACTGCCAAAAAGTAAGCGCCGTATGTCCTAATCCTCCAACCTGGATAGTACAAAGTGAGTGCATGTAATTAACATGCATAGATGGCATGGGAGCAGGCTGATCCGTACGTGCTGCTTGTCCTATCCATGCCTAGCAAGTTTTGATCAATGTGTACATACAGCATAATTATTTACGTACGTACGAGTAATTGAAAATCAGAGTGCAAGAGTATCACACACCCATTGGTGTAAAATTCTCTTTTTGGAAAATGTTGATGTAAAGTTAATTTCATTTGTTGTACTTTAGTGAGCAGGGATTAAAAATCGGTAGCTGATGTTTCCCGACCCGGTTCCAAGTGGTTTTCCGATCATCTCAATTTTGTGTCTATCTTAAGATTAGTGTCAAATTTTACAACGTGCATACGTATACAGATCGCTTCCAGAACAGCTAACAAGTTTTTGGTGTTACCTTGATTAACCAATACATACATAGTGCTTAATGTAAGTTGAATTAATTATAGCATATATAGATCGATAACCCTAACAAATTAAATAGCAGGCTAGAGACTTAGCATACTGTGTTCTCTAGTGGCAACAGTGATTCAGGACTGCATTGTGACCAGCATATGGTCTAAATGCAGTGCTTCTGGACATTTTCAGAGTGTAACATGGAAGCAATATGTGCAGTCCTGGACAACTGGACAAGACGCTTGGGGAATCTTGTAAAAATCCGAGTAATTACAAGCAAAGTTAGGGAAGTGAAAAAAAAATTACGTGCATGCATGTCTATACATGCCAAAAGAAACCCAGCAAGTGCAAACTTGAGGGTATAAACACACAACCTTCTCGCAGGTTGTTCTTGAATGCGAGGTGATCAGTATCATCAGCATACACATGGAATTTAATCCGCACAAACGGATCCGTCCGTTCTGAACATTATAGTGTCGTTTTAGAACACGTTCACACAAGTTGTTTTGAACTAAAATAACAAATATACATAATGGCACTTAGATTAACCACATAAAACAGCACATTACTATATTTATCGTAGAAACTTCCACAAGGTTATTGTTGGAGGAGGGTCCTCGCGCTACCTCGAGCTGATAGTAACCTCGCCAAGGCATGACGTCCCGGACGAGGTCCGGGGACTGACTCCGGATAGGGTTCAGGGGCCAATCTTGCTGAGGTACGACACATCAGCGAACCCACTCCATACGAGATTCAGGGACCAACCCCGGACCGGGGGGGGGGGGGTACTAGAGTCAACCTCGCCTAGGTATGACACATCGGCGAATCCACTCCGGACGAGGTCCGAAGGCAAATCTCACTAAGGTACGACACATTGGCGAACCCACTCCGGGCAAGATCCGAGGGCCAACCTCGCCATGGTGCGACACAGGGGGAACCCACTCCGTATGAGGTCTGAGAGCCAACCTCGTTGAGGTACGACACATCGGCGAACCCACTCCGGGCGAGGTCCAGGGACCAACCCTAGACGGGGTCCGGGGGCCAACCTCACCGAGGTGCGACACATCGACGGACCCACTTGAAGGTGGCGGGACCCACTTGGCGAAACGGACGAAAATACCCCCAGAATAAACTAAGTACCAAGAGCAACGATGTAACTTCGTATGCCTACCCCTCCCCTCTATAGATAGGCTCTATGTAAATGGGAGGGGGAGGTCACTTGTAACTCTTTTCACACATATGCAATACAATGGTAAGGACCCTTTCGTGTGATTCTCGTTGAGTTCCCCTTCACACCCTCGGCGGTCGACGCATTGGACCGGGGGTGCCACAAGTTAACTGTCTGTCGGACCCCAGGCTTTAAATACCCAAAGCCCTTGTGTGTGTGCACCGTACTAGTCCTATGATCAGTGACTAGTACACACATCCATAACATTGGTATACACATCCATACACCATATACGTACAACATGAAACAAATACAGTACTTAAACGATTACATGACAAGTATAGTTTACATGGCCGACCAGCCAGATAAAAGATCAAGTATCAGAAGTAGTAGCCGAAACATAGTAATTTAAATACAAAAGCCCAGTCTGTGTGCCCATCAAACCCTCAGGCAACCGACAAGAACCAAACCCTAGCAAGACTTGTCCCTGTACTCTCCAGTACCAGGAGTAAAGAATGCGTCGTCCGGAATCGGCTCATCCTCATAATCTAATCAACAATTTAAGCAAGATTAAGTATATTTTGTACTCAGTAAGACTTGTAGTGTATAGTGTATCGCAACATAATTATAAATGCAAGGCTAACAAAGGATGTGGCTCTACTCTACAAGTCATTTTCAGCATTAGGAAAGTTTTATTTGAAATATCGATATATAATAATTTGCAACGAAATTTACAAAGAGCAGTTGACCAATATTAAAATAACAAGTATGTAACTCAATTAATAGCAAAATCATAGCCCTCCTCAGCTACGATCAACATTTTAATCTCAGCCATAATACCAAATGACATGATATGACATGCAAGATTTAGGACAATACTCATTGAGCACGAAGTTGGCACGGTAATGCCCTCGGGTGCGCACTCTAGAGCTGCCAAGGGCACGAAGATGGTCCGAGAGCTACAAACAAAATCAAGCCCGCGTATAAGCAAAAATGGAAATGGCATTGAAGGTAGAAGCTAAGGGACAAAGTGGCTCAGAACTTACATGAGTAGAGAGCTAGAACAAGCCCCCTTTTCCTCAGCCGAAACGAGGAAAAGTGAGAAAATGCTAGGGTTAGGAGCGGTTTTAACCCGGGGAAGATGACGGCAATGGAGGCGGTGTCAAGCATAGAAGCTCAGGGAGTGGTCGATGGCCGCAGTGGACACATAGCATCACTGGCGCAACTCAAGGCACGACGACGACATGGCACACACACTCTGTGCGAGCCTGTGAGAGGAGGAAAACACAACTGACGAGTGGGCCCGCCTCGTCAGCGGCACAAACGCACGCGCGACCGAAGGTCGTTTGGGTCTTGCAGACTAGTTTGTTGGGTCGAGACGAGTGGCTTGGGTCAGAACGTTCGGCCCGAACGAACGCGTGGGTCGGTCCGATCGATCTGGTTCGATCCGCCCAAGTCAAACAGACTGTTGATTGATTTCAAATCTAATTTCTACACATTGACCGAGCAACTAAAAATAGCAAATAAAATCCTAAAAATTTGAAATAAATCATAGGGGTTCCTGGGAAGGTCTAGTACTCATATAAAATATTAAAACTCACTTTTAAATATTTAATTACCTAATTTAAATTCAAACCTTCAATAGGTTATTGAATAGAGTTTGAATTTTCTGTGGGTTGAAATTAGTTCCAAAAATTTGGAAAAAATTATATTAATTCACGATAAATATTATAGTATTTCAATAAATTATTTATAGATGATGATCATATGTTTTTATTTTTGTTTTCTCTTAGAGCTTAAATTTGAAGTGTAGGTTTAAATCTTTGAATGAGATCTTCCAAGTGCAATAAATAATGCAATGCTCTAAAAACATGATGCATGCTCATGATATATATAATATTCCTCTTTATTAAATTGGGGATGTGTAACATCCCAATTTTCGTTAAAAATCTTTTAAATAGTTAGTAGGGAAAAAGTCACCATTTGGATTTATTTGAATTTAAATTCAAAAGCTTAATATTGGACTTTACAATCAAAAACATTTAATATGAATAATTCCAATATGAACATTAGCCAAAACTATTTTATTTGGGTTCTATGTGCTCAGATATATTTTCTAGACTTTTCTAGAATTGTTTTGGGTTCATTTGCTATTTTCTATTGCTTATTTGAATTTCTGGTATTTTCTAAAATAGAAAAGCTATTTAAAATCTCAGAAAAAGCTTCGGGCCGAATTCCAAAACTCCGGCCCATTTCCCTCCGCCGCCACCAACTCACAGCTGCAGCCATTCGCGCGCGCAACGCTTCTCGACTCTCCTCTCTCTCTCCGCGCGCTCAGCCATCCTCCACCGTTCGATCAAGAATGAATGGCTAGATGCACGTGAACTGTTCGGAGGTCCGAATGTTCCATTGATTTTGGGCCGTTCGATCTGGGATGGACAGTCAGATCTTTGAGTCTGTTTCTCAGCTGCAGCCGCGTTGCTTCGCACGCACCCACGCCCGAGCCACCGTCGCTTACGTGTGGGACCCACCTTGGGTTACTATTCATCATCCCCGACTCGGACTCTCCTCTTTCCATCGCTGTCGCCGCGCCGTGTCCTTTGCGGACTCGCCTCCCGGGGCTATTTAAGGCCCCGAGGACCCTCGTGACCCGCACCCGAGCCTCGCCGCCCCCGAAAACCCTAGCCGCCGCCAGCACAGCGCCGCCAGGAGCCTTAGCCGCCACCTTCATCCCCAACTCCGGGCGAAGGACCCTGCCGTCATCGTCACCATTCCAACCTTCCTCGTCGCCACCGGACCCCACCTTCGGGACCACCGCGCCGTCCGCATCTCAGAGCCGCCGCCGCCGCCGGGGACCTCTCAAAGACCGCCGCCGCCGAGCCCGGCCCTCCGCCGCTCATCGCCGCCGCCCGACCACTCGCCACCCCCAAGCACTAGCGAGCACCTCGGCCGGATCGCCGTCGCACCTCTACCTCCGGCACCACTCACCGCCGGTGAATCACCGCTGCTCGCGGGACCTTCGGCCCCGAGCCTCGCCGCCGCCGAGCTGGGCGTGGTCGTCCACGTCGGCAGCCACCTCAGCGACCGCGCCTGCGTGTCATCCCGCGTGGCGCCGCGTCAGCGTCCTCGTCAGCGCCGCGTGGCAGTCCACCCTGCTCCAAAACCCGAGGCTCGGCAGATCTAGTCTACCGTGAGCCGTGCCTCTAACATGTGGGTCCCACATGTCAGAATTTTCTTTTATTTCTTTTAATTTCCGAAATTCCTTGCTGACGTCAGCATTGCGCAATAATCCGATTTTTCTTTAGAGAAATAATTCGGAAAATTCCAGAAAATCCAAATTAGGGTTTCTTTATATTTTCAATCTTCGAGAGCTCATAACTTTTGTATCTTAACTCCGATTGAGCCCATTCAAATTTCTAAATTTATCTAAATTCGAGCTCTATTTATCTGAGATTTTTATTTAAATTTTGGAGCTTGTTTTGCCTCTGTTATTTATTTGTTTTGTTTATTTATCTCGTTTGCGAGTAGACGTCGATTCGTTGGGGAATTTTGTTGAAGAAGGAGCACCCAAGATCAAGACAAGTACATGGACCTTTTCCAAGGCAATTCATACCTTTGATCATCTTGAACCCAGTTTTCAAATTACTTTATTTCAAAGTATTGCATTCTACTTTAATTATTTATTTAAATGCTTTTGGGCATAGTTATCATCCAATTTGTTAATACACCTTGGCCTTGTATGTCCTATTTTCTTTTCACCCTAGATTGGTTATTAGTTGGTAATATTATAGCACCAACGTGGGTTTGTTAGATGCGAGTACAATTGCTTAGCCATGCTACGAGTCTCACATCTCATGTAAGTTACAAATATTAAATTTGACTAAGTGACTATGGAACTTTGTGTAAAACTGTGTGCTATGTGCTGTTACTTCGTGATAGCATGTGTTGCACTAAAACCAACTGGGTGGGAAAGGATTTGGACTGGGGCAAGTGGTGGATGCTGTGTGATATGGTGGAATTTGTGAATGGGAATGTTAATCTTTGTGATCTACTTAGAACATCGAAGTCTTGCCTTGGTCAATTAAGGACTTAACTTTGTGCGCCATTGAACTGAGCCTTACTATACGACCACATGCCTGGTATGGGACGGGCCTAACTTAGGCCCTGTTTGGTACAGCTCCTACTCCTAGCTTCTCGTTTGAATCTTGTGGAACTGTACCAAACAGCTAGCTTCTCAAAACCACCTGATTCTAATTCTCACGAGGAGCTGTCTCAAAAATGAACTAGCGACGAGAAGCAGCCTTCCCGTAGATTCTCGTGAGAATCCACCTTATAAAAATGAAAATACCCCTTGAAGTTGTTTCTTATTTCCCGCAAATGCCATCGAAGTACACCCGGGAAACCCCACCGCGAGCCGGATCCGAGCGCATCGGTTGGCATTCCCCCTTGCGTCGTCCTCTCCTCTCGCAACCGGGCGGCGATTGTCAAAGCCCTAGGCGTCGAGTCGTCCTCTCCTCTGTCGGCCCCTCGCGTTGTCCTCTCTTCCGCCGGCCGTCGAGTGCGTCGGCCCTCGTGCGCGCCTCCACCAGCCGTCGAGTGCGCCGTCGCCAGCATCCGAGAGACTCGAGCCTGACCCCGAAAAGCCTAGCGTCGGGGAGACGGTGGCGTCGGCCGTGGTGAAGGAGGCAGTCACCAAGATCCGCAACGCGCTCGAGGACGAGGTCGGCCTGCTGTGGAGCTTCAGGGAGGACCCGGAGGCCACGGGGGACACACTGCAGGCCATCCACGCGACGCTCAGGGACGAGGCGGGGCCGCAGCCCGTGCCACCGGCGAAGGATGAGAGGGCTTGGCTGCTACTCAAGAGGCTCAAGTCGGCAGCCTATGACATCTAGGACATGCTGGAGGAGTTCGCCGCCAGGAATCACCGACAGGGCGACCGGAGCCGCGCCGGCGAGGTATTGACATACACCATTATCAAAATAGTGCTATCCTTTTCGTTCTTTGACATGGACACTATCCGACTAGTTCTTTGTACTCATCTTAGCATTTATAATACAGAAGTCAACGATGATTGTGATACCAAAAAAAAACCTTACTTTTTAATGTGTATAAATAGTTCAGTTTGTAAATTGTTTGTACATCAGTGACATTGTGAATTTCTTCATTGTAATGCCAGTGTTACTCTCAGATTTCAGGGGTTAGACTTTGGAGTTCAGGATAGACTGGAGTAGTCAAATCACTTATATTCAGCGTTGATCAAATCTTTCATTCTTTCTTGATTGAATCTTACTAGTTATTTCACATAGGTCTCCCAGTACTGCAACATTGTATCTTTATCGCACAGCATTATAGCCCACAAGATGAAGAACATGAGGGAAAGATTGCAAAGAATTCAAGCAGATGCAGGGCTTGCTAGATCCAACATTGGCACAGCAAAGGACTTCCATGATGGGAAGATAATGTACCAAGGGAAACATGGCGATTTGAGAAGACATTGTGGGCGTGAAGAGGATAAAGAAAGGATATCGAGTTGTTTGCTCATGCATAGCGAGGAAGAGATCTCTGTTGTTGCAATACATGGATTCGGTGGTTTAGGGAAGACAACACTTGCTCAGCTAGCCTTCAATGCTGACCCTGTGGCAAGGGCCTTTGATCAAAGGGTATGGGTTCATGTATCTACAAAATACGATTTGATGAAAATTGGGAAGTCGATAGTTTCAAAGCTAGATGGGAGAAACTATGATGATTTGGATTTGCTAAAGAAACAGCTAAAAGGATTGCTCTGCAATAAGACTTTCTCGATTGTTTTGGATGACATTTGGCAGGGACATGGGTATGAATTGGAGAGGTTAATAGATTTTCTGAATGTTGGTGCAAAAGGAAGCAAGATATTAGTTACTACACGATATGAACAAATTGCATTGAAGATGAACCCTATCTTGTGTTACAGACTGGAGGGTTTATTTGACGAAGAATGCTGGGACCTTTTCAAGAAAAGGGCTTTCAGATCTAATGCTAAGTAAAGTAGTGCAAAGGTGTTCACACTCGCCTGACGGACGACGACAACCGCGGCGTCGACGACAACGACAACAACAGCCAGGTCATCCCATACACAAGGAAGTTGGACCTGTCGCTGGAGAACCAGAACCTCAAGACGCTCATGGACGGGATGTATTGGCGGGTGATGGAGCTAGAGAAGGTGTGCAGCCGGATGAAGACCCAGATGACCAAGATGAAGGCCTCCAAGAGAAGCGGTAGCTGCACTGCAAGATCACTTCCGAGGATGTGTTCTTGATTCCATTTCACTCTGTTATAACACTGTGTCGTAGTGATTGTACATAGGGCTAGAAGCAACTGCATGTTTCAGCATTCCTGTATGCATTGTCCTTTTTTTGCTTAATTTTTGTCAATTTTCTCATATGTATCGATCAGTTCTTGGTTATTGCAAAGAAGACGTAGCCCGATTGGTCCTTCAACCTGATGTGAATGGAGATGTCTTAAGGAATTTGTTCTTGATACTACTTGTGAATAGATCCATCAATCTGTTTCAGAAATGTGAGATGTCAAGCACAACTGATTATGCTATGACCTTGTCATGCAAGATTTGTTTTTTTGATGATATAGACGACCTCGATAAATCAAACGGACTAAACAAATCCTCTGAGATGTCATGGCTAACTTACCTATTAACCCTCAAGACATGCAGTGTAAAGCATGATCATTTCAATACTTGTACATAATAGCATTTAATTATCATTTGAACACTTATATGACATGAAAATACATTTTCATTCCATGAAAATTGAATAAAGTCCGAGTACGTTTCCGGAGAGAAATGAGTCGGCATTACAAGACACAATAGAAGTATTTGTACAAGGGGTAGCTTAGTCTATTTGCCTCTAATCCTCCCTCATATGGTTTTTGGAGCTAACCTATGAGCCAAACGCTTTCAAAAGACAGCTCCAGATTCTCAAAGAAGTTGATTCTCAGAGAATCAGGAGCAGAATCTGGAAAATGAGAATCTAGAGCTGTACCAAACAGGGTCTTAGTAAGTTATGGATTCTTGGCATTGACGTTCAGGTGGATAGGTTAGGCTTTGTGACAGGGTGGAGGTGTGACTACTTGGTGGTTGCATCGTGGGACGGTTCGCCGCATCCTTGTCCAGCGGTGTGTGTTATACTAGTTCTTTGTGAGCTGGTCTAGCGGGAAAGCACATCGGGGATGTCAATGTTTGAGATGATGTTTCTGAACTATTTTTTTACGATTGGTGCTTGCTACACTAGTTGTATCTTGTGGGTAAAGTGTACAACCTCTACAGAGTGTTAAATCAATTTATTCGAATAGCCGTGTCCGCGGTCATGAAAATGTTCGGGGATTTCACACGAGGGGTAGTTTTTCATAAAATGTTGAGATGGGAGCTATGTGATCTAAGTCATGTGGCTGTGTGAAACAATCTGTTTAGCTTTGTGTCTTTGTGAAAATAACTGTTAAATTATTATTGTCTATTTGTTTTGAATTATGCTTTCAATCTATTATTGTATTCAATTGCAAATATTGCTTTTATGCAAAAGAACCATAGAAGCCTTTTTCTTTGGAATAAGCCTGCATCTATAAATTGCATTCTGTGGTATGATTTGCGAATACGGTTGTGTACTCACACTTGTTGTAAAACTTACGCCCAAACCTACAGAAGAGGAGGAGTCTACGCCTGCTTTCGAGGAGGAGTTCGCCGAAGGTTGCTGATCGTTAAGGTCTAGATCCCAGTCGGTTGCCTGTGGTGAATTGTTGGGATCTACGCTGAAGTTATTTCCGTTCCGCTGTCGTT
This sequence comes from Ampelocalamus luodianensis, assembly GCA_036346255.1. Classification (NCBI taxonomy): domain Eukaryota; kingdom Viridiplantae; phylum Streptophyta; class Magnoliopsida; order Poales; family Poaceae; genus Ampelocalamus; species Ampelocalamus luodianensis. The sequence continues at coordinate 28,932,734 of CM070625.1, forward strand.
TTATTCTTTGTTAGCCCTGCGTGGCTTAATAAGTGTAACCTCGACCATAAGGTCAAAACCCTTATTGTTTTTCAAACTAATCGTTACTTTATTTATCGCTTGTGTGGATCGATATTTCCTTATGTTAACACTGTGTGCACTAGCGTGATCCTGGACTAGTGCAGTATACACAGAGGGTTCCAGAATCATAATTTTGGGTCCTGACAGAGGTGGTATCAGAGCCATACTGACTGTAGGTCTTGATCTTAGTTAGATTGGCCATCTTTAGAGTGTCCAAATTATTTTCTAAAGGAAAAATTAACTTGCTAGAGTAATTGATTGCTTAACTCTCCTCATATCTCTCTCGACTCAACTATTGCTATAATCTTTCCTCTCACTGTTTTTAAGTTGCTCTTACCCTCCCTTCGTCTGTCTTGACAGATGCCTCGTCTCCAGAGATATGGTGAGCGCACAGGAGGATATGCCGCCGAGCTTTGGAAGTTGCTTCAGGTTCTTGGAGGTTTTGATCGTCCGTTGTACGTCGGCAACAACTGGATTGTGAATGGACAAAACCGTGGAGTGATCTGTCGCCTAACGATCTACGCCAGGAGGAACGACAAGGCGAGCCATCCTTCGCACATCTCTGTGAGGAAGATCACTTGGCTGGAAGGCATCCAGGAGTCGTCGCGCTTGGCCATGCCGCGTATCTGCAACATCTACGCACGGGAGCTTCAAGACACCGTCTTCCGTTACCATCCCAGAGCTGCAGCCGTGGATTTGCCAGCACGCTACCCGTCTACAGAAGAAGAGAGCAACGCCACAGTTGTGCACCTTGCCCAGTTTGCAGCTGCACGGGAGGAAGCTTTGGAGAGGACTATCACAGAGCTGGATCATGTTTATGAGGCTTTGCAGAGAGCTGAAGAGAAGGTCGCTACTTTTTTGGAGATTCTCTACGACCAGGATGACGAAGTAAAAAAAAGACCCCGAGGAGGATCCTGAAGAAGATCCAGAGGAAGGCCCGCTTGAGCCGTAAGAGCCACCGAGCCGCTTGCACCGGAACGCTGCTCTTCCGCACCATTCTGTGGCATCGGATCGGTTTGCCAGATGCCGCTCACTTCCGAGTCTACACCGCCGAGCACCGCCGGTTGTGGAGGCTTTCGAGTAGTTGTCTTAGTTTCAGCTTTTTCATGTTTAGCCGCCGCTTAGTATGTCGCCCTTTAGGCGGTAGATTTGTGTGCTTAGGTCGTTGTTTCTTTTGTGTGCGAGTATGAGCTGCAAAGGCCCTTAAGCATTTGTTGCAGGCATGCTAAGACCCTAATTAATAAAAGTATTTCGTTTGAGTTTCTTGAGCTATGTTTTGTTGGGTTTAACCTACCCCCTGCTTAGTTCTTAACTCATCTTGTGCTTGCTACCTTATCTAATCCATGGAGCTTAACGATGGTTCAAACTCGTCGATCGCGCAAGTGGTTCCGTACCTCAAAGACCAAGAAGCAATGAGCAACCAGCCGCGGGAGCAGTTCCGCCACAAGCACCTCCGATTGACTTGCAAAACTTTGGAGCTTTCATGGCAGCACAAACTTAGCTGATGAATACCATGATGAATCAGATGCAAGCCATGAACAATCGTAACAATAACAACAATCAACAAAGATGGAGCCCACCGCTCATGGTCACCAGGACCATCTAAACTTATGGAGTTTATGAGGACCCGCCCACCAATATTCTCCTGACACGCCTCCCGGTAGAAGCGGATGATTGGTTTCGGTCATTGAAAGGAAGTCGCGATCACCCAAAGGCAACACCGTGAGAAGGTGTTGTATGCCACTCACCAGATGGAGGGCATAGCCGCTGAATGGTGGGAGAACTTCTGTGCCACCCATGAGACGCCACAGGATATCACCTGGGAAGAATTTTCTGCAGTATTTCGCCAGTATCATGCACCGGAAGGTATTATCGATCTGAAGAAGGATGAGTTCCACGCTCTCAAGCAAGGAGCTATGTCAGTGTCTGACTATCTCAAAAAGTTTTCTCAGCTAGCTCGCTATGCAGCAGAGGATGTAGCCACAGACAAGGCTCGCCAGAGTCGCTTTCTGAAGGGGCTAAACACTAGACTGCAAGTCAGTCTAATCGCCCATACTTTCCCTGACTTCCAAGAATTGGTCAACAAAGCTTTTGTTCTAGAGGACAAACGCAAGGAACTGGAGGACAACCGCAAACGCCGGATGGCCCAAGAAGGAGCCATCAATCACAAAGAAAGGGCAAGGACAGCCCATCACAGCTTCAACCGGTTTCACCCTGCACTTCGCTCAGAGCACTGCACCAACTTCAGACTCTTCCACTGCCTAGAACTTCCGCAACCCCGCACTGCCAACCCCAACTGGAAGCAATCGCAAAGCGGACCAAGAGTCTCATTACGCTGCCGCCGCCAGACATTTTGCCAACCAAAGGTCCGCAGAAGGAACAATCACTCAAAGATGCTTCAACCTTGAGCTACGCCATCCAAGACGCCGATGCGTGCACCAACCAAGGAGCTTCACAAGTGGCGGTCAAGCCGGAGGAGTACCGCAGTCCGTGATCAGAGGCCGTGTCAACCACGTCACTCTAGAAGGAGCCCAAGAAGCACCGCGTCGATCGGGTAAGTTTCGTTAACTCGCACTGTGATCATTTTTATTTGATTCTGGAGCTTCGCATTCGTTTGTTTCTGGAACTTTTGCAACCAAGAATAAACTGGAAGTTGTTCATCTTAAGCATACTCTGTTAGTCCAGTTGCCTGGAGTAGAGCTAAGCACTAGGGTGGGATGTTTAGAAGCTAAGTTACTCATAGCCGGAGTTGAGTTTCTAGCCAACCTAATTGTTCTAGATACCCAAACCTTAGATGTTATTCTTGGCATGGATTGGTTATCCAAGCACAAAACCGTGCTAGATTGTGGCCGAAGAGCCGTAACAATCGAGGATACCAAGGGAAATAAGGTGGAATTTCTAGCCACCTTAGTTCGTGATGGACATCTGCTAGAAAATAGTCTGAAGACCCTTTCCTTGGAAGAAGTACCACCATCAGTGAATACCCAGATGTGTTTCCAGAATAATTACCGGAATGCCACCGGATCGTGACATTGAGTTTGTCATCGACCTAGTGCCAGGGACAGCACCAATTTCAAAGAGACCTTATCGGATGGCAGCCGATGAATTGGTAGAGATGAAGAAACAGATAGAAGAACTTCTTGAGAAAGGTTTCGTGAGACCTAGTTCGTCGCCATGGGGAGCACCAATGTTGTTTGTCAAGAAGAAAGATAGAAGTATGAGGATGTGTATTGATTACCGTTCGCTCAACGAAGTTACTATCAAGAACAAGTACCCACTACCCCGGATAGATGATCTGTTTAATCAGATGAAAGGAGCCGGAGTGTTCTCAAAGATCAACCTGCGGTCAGGTTACCACCAGCTAAACATTTGTCTTAAGGATATACCAAATACCGCTTTCTCAACGCGGTATGGACATTATGAGTTCTTAGTCATGTCCTTTGGTCTGACTAATGCCCCCGCATACTTCATGAACATGATGAATAAAGTATTCATAGAATATCTGACAAGTTCGTAGTTGTGTTCATTGATGATATTCTGGTGTACTCCAAGTCGGAGGAAGAACACGCCGAACATTTAAGGATAGTCTTGGTTAACACTCAGAGAGCATCAGTTGTATGCCAAGTTCAGTAAGTGTGATTTCTGGAAGAAGGAAGTTGATTTCCTTGGTCATGTGATGACAGCCGAGGGAGTAGCGGTTGACCCCGGTAAAGTTAAAGCATTATTACATTGGGAGCAGCCCAAGACTGTAACTCATATTCGCAGTTTCTTGGGAATGGCAGGATCCGTTTCATCAAAGGATTCTCATCGATTGCTAAGCCTCTTACGCAATTGTTGAAGAAGGAGAAAAAGTTCACTTGGACTCCAGCCTGTGAAGAAAGTTTTCAAGAATTGAAGAAGCGGTTGACTTCAGCCCCAGTGCTGATTTTGCCAGATGTTCGCAAGGATTTTGATATCTACTGTGATGCTTCACGTCAAGGACTAGGATGCGTCCTGATGAAAGAAGGAAGAGCTGTCGCGTATGCGTCAAGGCAATTAAGACCTCACGAGGAGAATTACCCTACTCATGATTTGGAATTAGCTGCCGTAGTGCGTGCTTTAAAGATTTAGCGTCACTACCTCATCGGTAATCGCTGTGAAGTCTACACAGATCATAAGAGCCTGAAGTACATCTTCACCCAGTCGGATCTGAACATGAGACACAGAAGATGGTTAGAATTGATCAAGGATTATAATCTTGGAATCCACTACCATCCCGGAAAAACCAATGTAGTTGCAGATGCTTTGAGTCGTAAGAGTTAGTGCAATGCTTTGGAAGTGGAAGAGTTTTGTTCAGAACTTCAAGACGAGTTTCAGAAGCTAAGGCTAGAAGTTGTGTTCGAAGGATTTGTAGCCAATTTGGAGGTACAGTCTACCTTGGAGAAGCAGATCCGTGAAGCGCAACCAAAGGATTCCGTGTTGTTAGACATCAAGGTCAAAATAGCAGAAGGCAAATTCAAAGATTTTACCAGGGATGATCAAGACATACTCTGGATTAATGGACGTATCTGTGTACCAGATATCGATGGTTTAAGACAGCTAATCTTAAAGGAAGCTCATGACTCAAAGTATTCGATTCACCCTAGAAGTACCAAGATGTACCAAGATGTTAAGAATAAATTTTGGTGGCCAAATTTGAAGCGAGAAGTCGCAGAGTTCGTTACCTTGTGCGACGTCTGTCAGAAAGTAAAGGCAGAACACCAAAGACCAACAGGTTTGTTACAACCGCTAAAGATTCCAGAGTGGAAGTGGGAAGAGATCGGAATGGATTTCATTACCGGTTTACCCAAGACCCAATCGGGTTACGATTCGATCTGGGTAATAGTCGATCATTTGACCAAGGTTGCCCATTTCCTGCCAGTCAAAACCACGTACTCAGGAGATCGCCTTGCGGAGTTGTAGATGGCCAGAATTGTCAGCTTGCACGGTGTGCCCAAGAAGATAGTATCAGATCGAGGATCTCAGTTCACCTCTCGTTTTTGGCAAAGTTTGCATGAAGCATTGGGTACCCATCTAAATTTCAGTACCGCGTATCATCCACAGAAAGATGGACAGACGGAAAGATTTAATCAGATATTGGAGGATATGCTGAGAGCTTGTGCTCTAGCTAATGCTGCCCGTTGGGATAAAAGTTTACCGTATGCAGAATTCTCGTACAACAACAATTACGAAGCTAGTCTGCAAATATCACCATTTGAAGCTTTGTATGGCCGTGTCGCCGAATCGTGAGGACCCGAATATTTAACTAGTAACACTTAACCTCCAATTGGTTCTAGCGTTACTAATTAAACATTCTAAGCCTCGATGGACATATGCTTCCTGCACTGCAGCATATGTACATCATCACAAAATTACACATCAATTCCATACACATACATTACTAAGTTCAACAACGACATACATAAAGTTATGACAAAAGAGAGCCGACCGCCAAATAGAACAATATACAAGAATGACAATGAAGCAAAAGCGCCATAAGATGGCTAGAACAAAAGTCGACCGTTAGCCACACACCCACAAGGCAACCGACCGGCCGCCAAGCTAGTCGCCCAAGCTACCACAACACACTCACAAAAGTGAGGCCCTTCTGCTCACCTTCTTCCTCTCGCAACAAAACAATTAAGATAGCATCCGAGTACAAAGATTGTCTTTGTACCCGCAAGATCGACGTGTGGAATAGCGACCTATTCATAACTACATGCAAGCTTATTTAGGTGGAGGTTGTATGTCTTATTTTGCATGAAGCCAACTTTATTTGCAATAATGTAATATAATTCAAAAGCAAGTTTGCAAATCTGTTTGGTTATCAAAGTAACAGTAAGTACAGATACATACAAGTAACCACCTGGAAGTGACTATCCCAATAGTCACCACAACATAGCACGAATCCCCGATTCGTACCACCCATCAAGTTTTAGTTTAAAAGGTTGTAGTCTAACTCTTGAAAGACCTCCCCAAGCGTGTCCATAACCTAGGACGAGGCTATTCGAATAGTTTTAACCCCGCAGGGTGTACCAATGTACCCACACTTGCATCGCTTTAAGCCAAAAGCACACTTCGTAGGTATGCCGGCACGGCTAAGTCCTACGAGACGCTTCCAATATTGTGTATTAACTACGAGCCGCCAGTATGGGTAGAAACACCATACGCTACATTGCAAGTCGAAAGACAACAAATCCCATCCCGTGAAGTCTTTCTGACACTACAATGCTCCCAACACCATCCTCCCGCGACCTCCCGCGACCCGAGCCAATACACGCCAAAGTACTAAGTCAAGAGAGGTCCCATACCCTCTAGTGTGGTTAGCACGCTAAAATGCTTGGTTTAGTGTAACAAGATGTTCGGTCCTTGTTGACTTAGGCACCATTCCAAACACACCCAAAATCACACCATCATACCATCGTGCCCAAGTCTAAATCATTTTGTTTTCGCTTTAGTTTTCATAAGTAGACATGGCACAAGATGGAAATCATAATACATAATAAGTTTAGTGATCAAGGTTATCGACAAGTCGATAACCGCCATTTCTACCAAGCTAAGCATGGCTAAGCAATTAATTCGCAACTACTAAGTGACAAGAGCCCATCCACGAACTCTAAATCACAGCAAGTAACCTAGGCTCATGGTAGTAGAGGATAATCATTTGCTAAGGAAATGCATCTACTAGGCCAACTATTAAAACAAAATAGCAATGCATACATAGAATTTGTAATCAACATAAATACTTAAAATACTGGGATTAACATGATCAAACTGCTTGCCCGCTTGTCGTTGTTCAATTTGTTGCGAGGGTCGCTCTGGGTTACCGCAAATGTCTAATCCTAAGCTTAAAAGGCAAAAGAACCAAGAACAACCAATAAGACTAGCAACACTTAAACAAAAGAGCAAGCAAAAATTATCCAAATACAACGAAATTTATACACAAGGTAGAATACAAATATACCAAGACATAGAAACTGGAAAACCTAATTTGGATTTGTGGTGCAAAAGATATTACCTAAAAACACATTTTCTACCATAATTAGCACTGTAGCAAAAATATTTTCTAGAAAGATTTGAAGCTGAAATTTTTATGGTAGCTACCTACTGGTATAGAGGTAACCCATATAAAATTTCAGGTCATTTGGAGTTAAAGTGATTTAGTTATGATTTTTCTAAGATGCAAAATTAGCATAATGCACTTTCCAGAACATAAATATGTTCAAAACTAATTTTACAGTGAAGTATACCAACAGAGGGTTTTCTAGAATTTATCATATATATTTTGCAGTTACAGAGAATTACTTGTGCATTTTATAAGCCTTCCGAATTTTCTAAATGTCAAAATAGGTACCAAATCATTAATCAAGGTTTCATATAATCTTGGACCTACCATCATTTTTATATTAACATTGGGTTAATAACAAATTTATCAAGGTTGGAATCATTCATTTTGGACATACACAGAGCAAGATATGCATTTTCTAAAGTTTTATTCATTTTCTGAATATTCAAAATGACAAAATCAAGTTATTCCTATTTATACAATTTTCTCATCGAACATGCTTAAATCCATTTTTATAATAAGCTAAAGTGATAACATAATTTATCACAGCTTGGAATTAACTAAAAGCGCTTAAAATGAATTAGTTATGAGTTTCTAAAGTTTTTATATCATTTTCGCTTGATAAACAAATACTTACCAAATACGTAACAACCCAATACAAAGAAAATGACGTGGACAACTCACAACCCTTGATCTAACATCCTACGCTCACGCCACGCAAAAACAAATAAGACGCCGCGAACCCAATGAAACCCACCGTTGATCAAGATCCAACCGTTCACACGAGTGTATGCAACCGACGATGCGCTTGCCTCGCGGAACCACGCACCGCAGATCTAAAGATGAACGGCTCGTAACCCATCTAACCTAAAGGTCCGATTGCATTCATGATCTCACCGCAGATCACGAGATGGACGGTCCAGATGATGAGGGGAACCGATGGTCCGAATGCATACAGATCCGGGCCGCAGATCGCAAAATGGACGCGCTATAGATCGGTTCAAAAAGAGGTACCGACGAGTGGACCGCATGTCGCTGACTACGAGTCACGACCGCAACGATTTAACCCACGCCAGACAATGCATCACCCACCACAAGTCGCGACCCGCAGAAGGTTTCCGACAGATTAAGTGCCGACATTTTTATTAATCAATGATTAAGCATTAATGATGTCGAACAGCATGGATTGAACCGTAAATTGATTTAGGAGATTGGGCCCACCGTCGCTGGCCTAATACTAATGATTAAGACACAATTAACAGCTAATGATTGGTAATTAATGTGTCCTAATGATCCGACGAAAACGGAGCTTCAACCCAAAAACCCGAGTGGCTTTGACGCTTGTCGCCGGCGATCTTGGCGCGCGCGCCCACAAACTATCAAAATGGGTTCGCAATAGTGTTGCGGACTCAGCGGTGGTGACTCGCCACGGTGGAGGTTCGAACGCCGCGAGCCGAAAACAAAGATGAAGGCCGACACGCAAAACACGAAATGGCAAATGCTCCGCAGCCCAAGGAAGCGAGTGCCATGACTTCTAGGGACTATATAGGAGCTACCTTATCCGAGAGGAGCTTCAAAGATGGCCGGGAAGACTTGAACACGATGAAGTCCACCGAGCCAAGAAGATGAAGTGGAAAATGAGGTTCGAGCAAAATGAGTAGAACCAAATCATTACCACACCTTCATTATAGCTCAAAGAGGCTCCAAAAGCAATTAATTGCAAAAGAATCACTTACCTGAGTCGAGAAGAAAGGGGTGAAACTAACTGAAAATCTCCAAACTTAAAATTGAGTGATTCTGTGAATGCAACCCAAAATCAAGTTAGGGAAATATAAAGGAGGTTGAGGAGTTCACAAGGGTGCAAGAAAAGTTGAAGGTGAACCACTCGACACCAAGGCCGCCATTAGAGCTCTACGACCAACAATGGTGTTTTGAGGGTGAGAGGTGTTCTTGAGCTCAAACTCGAGAAGAGCAAAGTGTGGTGCAAAGGAACACCAGTGAGGACCCAGAGGGGCAATTATATAGGGAAGGATTAGGGTTTCGATCAAGGACATGAGCCCATGGTGAGCTCTTGGTTCATGCTCCGCCAGGACCAAGAAAAGATGGGAGCAAGTGAGACTCGGTGACAATGGAGGAGAAAGCTCGAGCGCATTAAATGCTCCACAGAGACGTTGACGAAAGCAACTTTGAGGTGACCCATCAACGCCACCCACTCAACCTCTCTTCTCGCCATTGCCGCCGCACGCCAAGAAGCAGAGGAGGAAGAAGAACAAACAAACAAACCACGACCGCCGGATTAAAAATGGACGGTCACGATTTAGCGAAGTTCACGGACGGTCCGATTGCTCACGGAACTCGGACGGCCGGATTGAAATCCAACGGTCCCCATCGCCAATGCAACCGAGGGTCCGAATGCTTACACGAACATGGGCCGCGCGATTTGAATCCAACGGCCGATATCGCACGCTGCTTTAAAGGGTGGCTTGGTGCGCTTAGTTGATCGACCGAATCAATTGGCTCGAGCCCGAGTCCGACTCAACCCAAGCAACAAGAAGACCTAGTTTGACTTTGAAAAGAACAGAGACTCGAAGATTTATTTGAGGTAGCAAAATAACTCCAAAATTATGAAAATTTTACAGAGCTTGCTAACTCAGATATTAACCTTGTGTAAAATTTTCAGAGATTTTTATGCTGCAAATAAATCTCCAAAATTCTGCAAGGCTCTGTTTTAATGTTTGACTGAGAGTCAAACAGTTTGATCGCTCTAAAAATATTCAAACAATTTCTAAAAATTGTGAAATTTTTCAGAGGGGTCACATACCACCACAGAGACTTAGGAAAGATATATCCAGAGGATGATCAAAAGATTTGACAAGATTGTTTTTGGAAGAACAAGATTTGGATCAAAAGGACTTGTGACAATGTAATTCCATAATCCTTTGAACAAGAATTGCTTGGCACAACAGGAAATACATGATGTAAGAAAAAGTTTTAATTTCTACTCATTTTCTTACATTTGAAACACAAGCCCAAAATTTGGGATGTTACAACTCTCCCCTTACAAGAATCTCGACCCGAGATTCCGCTTCACTGAGAAGAAAGAAGGAAAATCTGCACGAAGGCGATCTTCTCGCTCCCAAGTTGCTTCATCTTCGAATGGTTTGACCATCAACCTTAAGGAACTTGATGACACGGTTCCTTGTTCTCCGCTCAGATTCTCAAGAATGCGAACAGATGCTCGCAGAGGTCAAATTCTCCCGCACATCGAGAGTTTCCAACGGAGTTTCTCGCTGGGACACGGAGGCACTTCTTCAGTGTGAAACATGGAACACATCATGCACCCTCAAGTGCAACTGGCAGCTCCAATCTATATGCAATCGCCCAACTCTCTCGATGATACGATAAGGCCCAACATATCGAGGAGCCAACTTGCCCTTGATGCCAAAACGCCGATGGCCCTTCAAGGGTGAGACTTTGAGATACACAAAGTCATTGGGCTCAAAGCTCAACTCACGGCGACGACGACCGCATAGCTCTTTGTCCGGATCGGGCCGCGCGCAGATGCTCGCGAATCAATCGAACTTGCTTTCGCCTCATTAATCGATTCTGGGCCAAGAATCGCCGCCACCGCCTCTCACTCAGCTTCAATGGGGTTCTCGATCTTCTTCCATACAAAGCCTCAAATGGTGCCATGCCAAGATCGCCTCGATAGCCGTTGTTGTAGGAGAACTCAAAGAAAAGGTAGGCACTTCTCCCACTTTTTCCCATAGGAAAGAACACAAGCACGAGCATATCTTCCAACACTTGGTTGACTCGCCCGTCCACCATCACCCGAGGATGAAAGGTCAGATCAAATGAAGGCGGGTCCCCATAGCCTCTGCGCACTATGCCAAACCGCGAGGTGAAAAGCGCACCACGATCGTAAATAATCGCCTTCGACACCGTGAAGACTCACAATCCTCGAGACATAAAGTTCGCCAAAGGCCCCACACGGCCGAAGTCTTGACGGAAGGAAATGTGCCACTTTAGTCAACCCGTCGATCACGACCCAAATAGCATCATTCCTTTGGACGAGCGGGCAATCCGTGATGAAGTCCATGCCAACCGAATCCCACTTCCATTCTCGCACCGCAAAGGTCAAGAAGACTCGCTGACGCCGATGTTCGCCTTCACACGACAAAGACACGCCGCACTCCGCAACGAACTCCGCAATCTCGCGCTTCATTCGGGTCCACCGTAATCTCTCGACGAAGATCCCGATACATCTTGGTAGCCCCGGATGAATAGACAAAGGAGAATCATGGGCTTCGCGAGAATCAAATCCCGCAGCCCATGACCTTAGGAACCACAAGACGCCGCCAAAACCACACAACGCCATGCTCGCCCTCCAAAAGCACTTGGCTATCCCATCCTTGATGTTCTCGCTTGATTTGGCTCACACCAACATTCTGTCATTGTGTCGCTTTGATTTGGTCCACCAAGGTTGGTTGCACAACCAACGGCAAGGGAACCGTGCTCGATCAAACCCAAATTGAGGCGCTGAACTCAAATGAGAGCAGTCGCTCTTGGAGCATCAACATGTTGCAATACACCTTCCGACCGAGTGCATCCGCAACGACATTGGCCTTGCCCGATGGTACCAATGCCCATGTCATAGTCCTTGATCAATTCCAACCATCTTCTTTGCCCGAGGTTCAGATCCGCCGGGTGAACAAGTACTTCAAGCTCTTGTGGTCGGAATATACCTCACAACGGTTACCAATCGTAATGCCGCCAAATCTTGAGTGCATGGACCACAAAGAGCCTAACTCCAAGTCATGAGTAGGATAGTTGAGTTCATGAGGCCTCAATCGCCGCGATGCATAGGCCACAACCTTGCCCTCCCGCATAAGAACACAACCAAGACCTCGACGAGAAGCATCACAATAGATATCAAAACTTTTGTGAATATCGGGAGAACAAGCACTGGGCTGAGGTCAACCGCTTCTTGAGTTCCCGAAACTCACATCACAAGCAATGACCACTCAAACTTCTTGTCTTTCTTGAGTAGTTCACCATAGGCTTTGCAATCTTGGAGAAATTCTCGATAAAGCGCGATAGTAGCCACCAAACCAAGAAAACTCCGCACATCGGTGACCGACTTGGGCCGACCCCAAGATAGCACATCACCGACCTTGCTAGGATCCACACCACACCTCCCGCTGAAAGAACATGGCCCAAGAATGCCACTTCCTTCAACCGTAACTCGCACTTGCCGAATTTGGCATACAACTGGTGCTCACGCAGCCTTGCCCAACACAAGCTTAAGATGCTCACAGTGCTCTTCTTCACTCTTGGAGTAGATAAGGATATCATCGATGAATACCACCACAAACCTATCCAAATACTCCATGAATACCGAGTTCATAAGATTCATGAATAAAGCAGAGCATTAGTCAAACCAAAAGACATGACGGTGTACTCGTAAAGACCATAACGAGTAGCAAAGGCCGCCTTAGGAATATCCTCGGTCCCGATCCCGACTTGATGATAGCCCAATCTCAAGTCAATCTTGAGAAGACTCGTGTTCGGCCAATTGATCAAAAGATCATCAATACGGGCAAAGGATACTTGTTCTTTACCGTCACCTCATTGCTTGACGGTAATCAACACACATGCGCAAGGTCTTGTCCTTCTTCTTCACAAAGATAATCGACAACCCCAAGGAGATGAGCTAGACGGATAAAACCCTTCTCTTGCAGCTCACCCAGCTTGCTTCTTCACTCCTCCAACTCATTAGGAGGCATGCGACACGCCTCTTAGAAATAGGGCGGTACGGCAGAACTCGATCACAAACTCCGATCTCGAACAGAGGCATCCTCGCAAATCTTCAGAAAGACATCCGCGGTCACACACCGTGGGGACGCCGCGAATCTCCAATGCCGGCCGCTTCAAGGACATAAAGGTGGGGTTCTCGCAATCGCGTGAAAACCCAACCTGCTCACCAAGGGGTCGTGAGGTAGACAATCTTCCCGCACAATCGATTTGCCCCAAGTGTTGGGACAACCAATCCATGCCAAGAATCACATCCAAGCGCCGAGTCGAAAGCAGATAAGACTCGCCAAGAATCCCACTCTTCGATGTGGATAGGAACATCCCGCATACTTGGTCGCTCTCATTTCCAACCCGAGAGCGAATCAAGCAGTGGAATCCCTGAGGAACACAAAGAAGCCCACAATCAACAAAGAAAAGACCTCAAATAAAAGAATGCGAGGCCCCAGAGTCAAATAAAATCAGAGCAGATGCAAATTAACAAGGAGCGCACTAACACCACGCCGGTGCCTCCCGTGCCTCCTCACCGAGATATGGTTGACTCGCCGCCCCCAAGCCCGGGTCTTCGGTCGTGGGTGACCACTCCTGCCCGCGCCTCCATTAGGACGAGGGGCCGCTCAGCTTTCTTAGGACAACTACTGCGTAGTGGCCCTTGTCGTGGCAAGAGAAGCAGTGACGCCGCCGCGGGTTGCGGGAACACCGCTGCTGGTCGCAGCGACGCGATCGAGCCACGGCTCGCGGAGGACGTGGAGTCAGTGCCAAGGCCTCGGCGGTGGTGAAGCCAAAGAACGGGCCACCGTGCAGTCCAACACGGGACGAACGAGGCCGCCTGCAGGCATCACCGGGCCTCCCACTTGCGCTATGGACTCGCCACGCCTCGCCTTGTGCTCGCGATAATGGCCTTGTCCACCAAGGTCCGGAAGTCGGGAAGTCCACAATAGAGAGCTTGTCCCAAGCTCCTCGCACAAACCTCCACGAACTTCTCCCGCTGGCCTCACTGGGCCACCAGCAGGAGCGCACTCGCCAAATGGTTGAACTCATGGAGGTACTCACACAGATTTGCGCCTCGCTTGAGCGCAAGGAACTCCTTCTTCTTCAGCTTCATCAGCCGGGGACATGGGCCCGACGAAAGTCGATCGAACTCTCCCACGAGACCACGTGTCCCGCAGTCGCATGGCGAGGAAGTTCTCCCACCATGAGAGTGCCGCACCTCCACCGATGGGATGCGGTGCGCCCGCCTCCGCCTCGGCATCGAGCAACGCTGAGCTCGCCAACCGCACGCAGCCGCCGCTCAAGGCCCAAGGGGTCCTCTGACCGAGAAGGTGGAGGTCGAGCACGGAGGAACTCCGCAAGTCCCCACGAGACCGGGAACCACCTCCGCATCCAGAGGCACCAGAGTGAGTGGAGGTGTTCCCGGCGATGACCTCCAACACCCTACGGTCCTCCGAACGACATGCTCGACCGCATGAGGACTTCCGCCATGGTCGGAGGAGGGGAAGATCCTCATCGGGACTACCCCACCGATTCCGCCGCCACGTGTCCCACCACCATCCCGATTTACTAAGACAAGTTAGATACAGCTCAAGACCCAAGAGCACAGTGAATCCAAACTTAGTTAACATGACCAACGAACAGCCACAAAAGAACATGGGGTCATAAGTCACCGAATCCACTTCCCAAACGACTAACCCGTATGGAAGAACGAGTAATCGCTTGAGAAGACCCAAAATTTCAGAACTAAAATCTGCTCAAAACAGTCCAAAATCAAGGTATAACCACCGATAGAGTATAGACATTAGCTAATTTCATATCACTTCTTACCCTTTTATTCCCACCAATTTAGTTGAATTATCCTCTCATTATCTACCTTCTTTAGAACCTTTGAGCTTGCTGTCCGAAATTGACGCTTGCTGTCCAGATTTTGCATCCAAGCTCCTAGTCTAAATTTTCCATTCCGTAAGCTTCAAAACCTTGTAGAAGGGCAGCCAACACTTCAATTTGCCAAACTCATTGGTCCCCAAAACCCAAATTAAACGATAAGGACTATCCTTTGAAGAAGATGAGAGGAAAACAATTTTCAAAACCCAAACCGTAACAAGACGAGTGAAGAAAACTAAGATAGGTAAGGAGTAAAATCTGATAACTTACTTAATTTTCATAAACCATTTGACTCTTGAAAATAGGTTTTCGTAACATCCTACAAGGCTACCAAGCTAGGGTTTTCTACGGTCAAGATGGCTCGATACCAACTTTGTGAGGACCTGAATATTTAACTAGTAACACTTAACCTCCAATTGGTTCTAGCGTTACTAATTAAACATTCTAAGCCTCGATGGACATATGCTTCCTGCACTGCAGCATATGTACATCATCACAAAATTACACATCAATTCCATACACATACATTACTAAGTTCAACAACGACATACATAAAGTTATTACAAAAGAGAGCCGACTGCCAAATAGAACAATATACAAGAATGACAATGAAGCAAAAGCGCCATAAGATGGCTAGAACAAAAGTCGACTGCTAGCCACACACCCACAAGCAACCGACCGGCCGCTAAGCTAGTCGCCCGCAAGCTACCACAACACAAACTCACAAAAGTGAGGCCCTTCTGCTCACCTTCTTCCTCTCGCAACAAAACAATTAAGATAGCATCCGAGTACAAAGATTGTCTTTGTACCCGCAAGATCGACGTGTGGAATAGCGCACCTATTCATAACTACATGCAAGCTTATTTAGGTGGAGGTTGTATGTCTTATTTTGCATGAAGCCAACTTTATTTGCAATAATGTAATATATTTCAAAAGCAAGTTTGCAAACTGCTTGGTTATCAAAGTAACAATGTAAGTACGATACATACAAGTAACCACTGGAAGTGACTATCCCAATAGTCACCACAACATAGCACTAATCCCGATTCGTACTCACCCATCAAGTTTTAATTTAAAAGGTTGTAGTCTAACTCTTGAAAGACCTCCTGCGTGTCCATAACCTAGACGAGGCTATTCGAATAGTTTTAACTCTCGCAGGTGTACCAATGTACCCACACTTCGCATCGCTTTAAGCCAAAAGCACACTTCCGTAGGTATGCCGGCACGCTAAGTCCTACGAGACGCTTTCCAATATTGTGTATTAACTACGAGCCGCCGTATGGGTAGAAACACCATACGCTACATTGCAAGCCGAAAGACAACAAATCCCATCCCGTGAAGTCTTTCTGACACTACAATGCTCCCAACACCATCCCTCCCGCGACCTCCTCGCGACCCGAGCCAATACACGCCAAAGTACTAAGTCAAGAGAGGTCCCATACCTCTAGTGTGGTTAGCACGCTAAAATGCTTGGTTTAGTGTAACAAGATGTTCGGTCCTTGTTGACTTAGGCACCATTCCACCACACCCAAAATCACACCATCATACCATTGTGCCCAAGTCTAAATCATTTTGTTTTCAGTTTTAGTTTTCATAAGTAGACATGGCACAAGATGGAAATCATAATACATAATAAGTTTAGGTGATCAAGGTTATCGACAAGTCGATAACCGCCATTTCTACCGGCTAAGCATGGCTAAGCAATTAATTCGCAACTACTAAGTGACAAGAGCCCATCCACGAACTCTAAATCACAGCAAGTAACCTAGGCTCATGGTAGTAGAGGATAATCATTTGCTAAGGAAATGCATCTACTAGGCCAACTATTAAAACAAAATAGCAATGCATACATAGAATTTGTAATCAACATAAATACTTAAAATACTGGGATTAACATGATCAAATCGCTTGCTCGCTTGTCGTTGTTCAATTTGTTATGAGGGTCGTTTCGGGTTACCGCAAATGTCGAATCCTAAGCTAAAAGGCAAAAGAACCAAGAACAACCAATAAGACTAGCAACACTTAAACAAAAGAGCAAGCAAAAATTATCCAAATACAACGAAATTTATACACAAGGTAGAATACAAATATACCAAGACATAGAAACTGAAAACCTAATTTGGATTTGTGGTGCAAAAGATATTACCTAAAAACACATTTTCTACCATAATTAGCAATCTGTAGCAAAAATATTTTCTAGAAAGATTTGAAGCTGAAATTTTTATGGTAGCTACCTACTGGTATAGAGGTAACCCATATAAAATTTCAGGTCATTTGGAGTTAAAGTGATTTAGTTATGATTTTTCTAAGATGCAAAATTAGCATAATGCACTTTCCAGAACATAAATATGTTCAAAACTAATTTTACAAAGTGAAGTATACCAACAGAGGGTTTTCTAGAATTTATCATATATATTTTGCAGTTACAGAGAATTACTTGTGCATTTTATAAGCCTTCCGAATTTTCTAAATGTCAAAATAGGTACCAAATCATTAATCAAGGTTTCATATAATCTTGGACCTACCATCATTTTTATATTAACATTGGGTTAATAACAAATTTATCAAGGTTGGAATCATTCATTTTGGACATACACAGAGCAAGATATGCATTTTCTAAAGTTTTATTCATTTTCCGAATATTCAAAATGACAGTAAATCAAGTTATTCCTATTTATACAATTTTCTCACATCGAACATGCTTAAATCCATTTTTATAATAAGCTAAAGTGATAACATAATTTATCACAGCTTGGAATTAACTAAAAGCGCTTAAAATGAATTAGTTATGAGTTTCTAAAGTTTTTATATCATTTTCACTTGATAAACAAATACTTACCAAATACGTAACAACCCAATACAAAGAAAATGACGTGGACAACTCACAACCCTTGATCTAACATCCTACGCTCACGCGCGCCAAACAACAAGACGCGCCACGAACCCAATGAAACCCACCGTTGATCAAGATCCAACGGTTCACACGAGTGTATGCAACCGACGATGCGTTGCCTCTCGGTGAACCACGCACCGCAGATCTAAAGATGAACGCTCGTAACCCAAATCAACCGGAAGGTCCGATTGCATTCATGATCTCACCGCATCACGAGATGGACGGTCCAGATGATGAGGGGAACCGATGGTCCGAATGCATACAAGATCCGGGCCGCAGATCGCAAAATGGACGGCGCTATAGATCGGTTCAAAAGAGGTACCGACGAGTGGGACCGCATGTCGCTGACTACGAGTCACGACCGCAACGATTTAACCCACGCCAAGACAATGCTGCATCGGGCCCACAAGTCACGACCGCAGAAGGTTTCCGACAGATTAAGTGCCGACATTTTTATTAATCAATGATTAAGCATTAATGATGTCGAACAAAGGCGGATTGAACCGTAAATTGATTTAGGAGATTGGGCCCACCGTCGCTGGCTCAATACTAATGATTAAGACACAATTAATGCTAATGATTGGTAATTAATGTGTCCTAATGATCCGACGAAACGGAGCTTCTCAACCGCAAAACCCGAGTGGCTTTGACGGCTTGTCGCCGCGATCTGGCCATGCGCGCGCCACAAACTATCAAAATGGGTTCGCAATAGTGTTGCGGACCAGCAGGGTGACCTCGCCGCGCGTGGAGGTTCTGGAACGCCACAGCCGGAAAACAAAGATGAAGGCCGACACGGCAAAACACGAAATGGCAAATGCTCCACCGCACCCAAGGAAGCGAGTGCCATGACTTCTAGGGACTATATAGGAGCTACCTTATCCGAGAGGAGCTTCAAAGATGGCCTGGGAAGACTTGAACACGATGAAGTCCACCGAGCCAAGAAGATGAAGTGGAAAATGAGGTTCGAGCAAAATGAGTAGAACCAAATCATTACCACAGCTTCATTATAGCTCAAAGAGGCTCCAAAAGCAATTAATTGCAAAAGAATCACTTACCTGAGTCGAGAAGAAAGGGGTGAAACCAACTGAAAATCTCCAAACTTAAAATTGAGTGATTCTGTGAATGCAACCCAAAATCAAGTTAGGGAAATATAAAGGAGGTTGAGGAGTTCACAAGGGTGCAAGAAAAGTTGAAGGTGAACCATCTGACACCAAGGCCGCCATTAGAGCTCTACGGCCAACAATGGTGTTTTGAGGGTGAGAGGTGTTCTTGAGCTCAAACTCGAGAGAAGAGCAAAGTGTGGTGCAAAGGAACACCAAAGTGAGGACCCAGAGGACCCAGAGG
The DNA here is from genome assembly GCA_036346255.1 of Ampelocalamus luodianensis. Lineage (NCBI taxonomy): Eukaryota > Viridiplantae > Streptophyta > Magnoliopsida > Poales > Poaceae > Ampelocalamus > Ampelocalamus luodianensis. Next base: position 28,951,804 of record CM070625.1, read on the forward strand.
CAATTATATAGGGAAGGATTAGGGTTTCGATCAAGGACATGAGCCCATGGTGAGCTCTTGGTTCATGCTCGCGGTAGACCAAGAAAAGATGGGAGCAAGTGAGACTCGGACAATGGAGGAGAAAGCTCGGCGCATTAAATGCTCCACGAGAGACGTTGACGAAAGCAACTTTGAGGTGACCCATCAACGCCACCCACTCAACCTCTCTTCGCCATTGCCGCCGCACGCTCAAGAAGCAGAGAGGAAGAAGAACAATAAAACAAACCACGACCGCCGGATTAAAAATGGACGGTCACGATTTAGCGAAGTTCACGGACGGTCCGATTGCCACGGAAACTGGACGGCCGATTGAAATCCAACGGTCCCCATCGCCAATGCAACCGAGGGTCCGAATGCTTACACGAACATGGGCCGCGCGATTTGAATCCAACGCCGATATCGCACGCCGCTTTAAAGGGTGGCTTGGTGCGCTTAGTTGATCGACCGAATCAATTGGCTCGAGCCCAGTCCGACTCGAACCCAAGCAACAAGAAGACCTAGTTTGACTTTGAAAAAGAACAGACTGAAGATTTATTTGAGGTAGCAAAATAACTCCAAAAATTATGAAAATTTTACAGAGCTTGCTAACTCAGATATTAACCATGTGTAAAATTTTCAGAGATTTTTATGCTGCAAATAAATCTCCAAAATTCTGCAAGGCTCTGTTTTAATGTTTGACTGAGAGTCAAACAGGTTTGACTGCCTCTAAAAATATTCAAACAATTTCTAAAAATTGTGAAATTTTTCAGAGGGGTCACATACCACCACAGAGACTTAGGAAAGATATATCCAGAGGATGATCAAAAGATTTGACAAGATTGTTTTTGGAAGAACAAGATTTGGATCAAAAGGACTTGTGACAATGTAATTCCATAATCCTTTGAACAAGAATTGCTTGGCACAACAGGAAATACATGATGTAAGAAAAAGTTTTAATTTCTACTCATTTTCTTACATTTGAAACACAAGCCCAAAATTTGGGATGTTACACGAACCCCGTTGAATTGGTCAGAAACAAATTAACGCTCGATTCGTCCGACATCATCCAAGAAGCGTAAGAGCAAGTGGCCATGATAAGAGAAAGATTGAAGATAGCTCACCCGTGCGTAAGAGCTATACTGATAATCGTCGTCGTGATCTCAGTTTTGAACCTGAGGATTTCGTCTATCTTCGAGTTACACCGCTCAGAGGTGTAAAAAGGTTTTATGCCAAAGGGAAGCTTGCCCCTAGGTATGTTGGTCCGTTCAAGATTTTGGAACGCCGTGGAGAAGTTGCTTACCAGTTGGAGCTACCACAGTCGTTAGCAGGATTGCATGATGTCTTTCATGTCTCGCAGTTGAAGAAGTGCCTTCGTGTGCTAGAAGAGCAAGCCCCGCTATAATCGATTGACTTGAAGGAGGATCTTACCTACATGGAGCAGCCAGTCAAGATTTTGGATGTCATAGAGCGCCACACTAGAAACAAGACTGTTCGTTTTTGCAAGGTTCAGTGGAGCAACCACTCAGAAGGAGAAGCAATGTGGGAACGTGAAGAAGAGCTGAAAGCCGAGTTTCCTAGCCTTTTCTCTAGCTAACCTTAATCTCGGGGTCGAGATTCCTTCAAGGGGGGAGGTTTGTAACATCTCAATTTTCTGAGTTTAAAAATCTTTTAAATAGTTAGTAGGGAAAAAGTCACCATTTGGATTTATTTGAATTTAAATTCAAAAGTTTAATATTGGACTTTACAATCAAAAACATTTAATGTGAATAATTCCAACATGAACATTAGCCGAAACTATTTTATTTGGGTTCTATGTGTTCAGATATATTTTCTATACTTTTCTAGAATTTTTCTGGGTTCATTTGCTATTTTCTATTGCTTATTTGAATTTCTGGTATTTTCCAAAATAGAAAAGCTATTTAAAATCTCAGAAAAAGCTTCGGACCGAATTCCAAAACTCCGGCCCATTTCTCCGCACACTTGACTCCAACTCGAGCTAGCCGCCCGCGCGCAAGATAGCTCGATCGACATGCGGGCCCGCATGTCGCCTCTCTCTCTCTCTCGCGCCACCATCCCCACCGTTCGATCAAGAATGAATGGCTAGATGCACGTGAACTATTCGGAGGTCCGAATGTTCCATTGATTTTGGGCCGTTCGATCTGGGATGGACGGTCAAATCTTTGAGTTTGTTTCTCAGCCGCAGCCGCGTTGCTTCGCACGCACCCGCGCCTGAGCCACCATCGCTGACGTGTGGGACCCACCTTGGTTCTCGCTCATCGCCCCGACTCGACTCTCCTCTTTCCATCGCCGCCAAGACTGTGTCCTTCGCGGACCGCCTCCCGGGGCTATTTAAGGCCCCGAGGACCCTCGTGACCCGCACCCCGAGCCTCGCCGCCCCCGAAAACCCTAGCCGCCGCCAGCACAGCACCGCCAGGAGCCTTAGCCGCCACCTTCGTCCCCAACTCCGGCCGAAGGACCCTGCCGTCATCGCCGCTGCTCGGCCTTCCTCGCCGCCACCGGACCCCACCTTCGGACCGCCGCCGTCCGCATCTCGAGCCGCCGCCGCCGGCCGGGGACCTCTCCAAGACCGCCGCCGCCGAGCCCGGCCCTCCGCCACTCATCGCCGCCGCCACTCGCCACCCCGAGCACCAGTGAGCACCTCAGCGGGATCACCGTCGCACCCTCTACCTCCCGGTACCACTCACCGCCGGTGAATCGCTGCCGTTCGCCGGGACCTTCGGTCCCCGAGCCTCCGTCGCCTGCCGAGCTGACGTGGTCGTCCATGTCGGCAGCCACCTCAGAGGCCGCGCCTGCGTGTCATCCCGCGTGGCGCCGCGTGGCAGTCCACCCAGCTCCAAAACCCGAGGCTCGGTAGATCTAGTCTATTGTGAGCCGTGCCTCTGACATGTGGGTCCCACATGTCAGAATTTTCTTTTATTTCTTTTAATTTCCGAAATTCCTTGCTGACATCAGCATTGCGCAATAATCTGATTTTTCTTTAGAGAAATAATTCGGAAAATTTCAGAAAATCCAAATTAGGGTTTCTTTAGATTTTCAATCTTCCAAAGCTCATAACTTTTGCATCTTAACTCCGATTGAGCCCATTCAAATTTCTAAATTTATCTAAATTTGAGCTCTATTTATCTGAGATTTTTATTTAATTTTTAGAGTTTGTTTTGCCTCTGTTATTTATTTGTTTTGTTTATTTATCTCGTTTGCGAGTAGACGTCGATTCGTTGGGGAATTTTGTTGAAGAAGGAGCACCCCAAGATCAAGACCAGTACATAGACCTTTTCCAAGGCAAGTCATACCTTTGATCATCTTGAACCCAGTTTTTAAATTACTTTGTTTCAAAGTATTGCATTCTACTTTAATTATTTATTTAAATACTTTTGGGCATAGTTATCATCCAATTTGTTAATACACCTTGGCCTTGTATGTCCTATTTCCTTGTCACCCTAGATTGGTTATTAGTTGGTAATATTATAGCACCAACGTGGGTTTGTTAGATGCGAGTACAATTGCTTAGCCATGCTACGAGTCTCACATCTCATGTAAGTTGCAAATATTAAATTTGACTAAGTGACTATGGAACTTTGTGTAAAACTGTGTGCTATGTGCTGTTACTTCGTGATAGCATGTGTTGCACTAAAACCAACTGGGTGGGAAAGGATTTGGACTATGACAAGTGGTGGATGCTGTGTGATATGGTGGACTTTGTGAATGGGAATGTTAATCTTTGTGATCTAGTTAGAATATGGAAGTCTTGCCTTGGTACTTTAAGGACTTAACTTTGTGCGCCATTGAATCGAGCTCATCAGCATGCGACCACATGCCTAGTATGGGACGGGCCTAACTTAGTAAGTTATGGATTCTCGGCATTGACGTTCAGGTGGATAGGTTAGGCTTTGTGACAGGGTGGAGGTGTGACTACTTGGTGGTTGCATTGCGAGACGGTTTGCCGCATCCCTGTCCAGCGGTGTGTGTTATACTAGTTCTTTGTGAGCTGGTCTAGCGGGAAAGCACATCGGGGATGTCAATGTTTGAGATGAAGTTTCCGAACTGTTTTGTTACGATTGGTGCTTGCTATACTAGTTGTATCTTGTGGGTAAAGTGTACAACCTCTGCAGAGTGTTAAATCAATCTATTCGAATAGCCGCGTCCGCGGTCATGGACATGCTCGATGATTTCACACGAGGGGTAGTTTTTCATAAAATGTTGGGATGGGAGCTATATGATCTTAGTCATGTGGCTGTGTGAAACAATCTGTTTAGCTTTGTGTCTTTGTGAAAACAACTGTTAAATTATTATTGTCTATTTGTTTTGAATTATGCTTTCAATCTATTATTGTATTCAATTGCAAATATTGCTTTTATGCAAAAGAACCATAGAAGCCTTTTTCTTTGGAATAAGCCTGCATCTATAAATTGCATTCTGTGGTATGATTTGCGAGTACGGTTGTGTACTCACGTTGTTGTAAAACTTGCGCCCAAACCTACAGAAGAGGAGGAGTCTATGCCTGCTTTCGAGGAGGAGTTCGCCGAAGGTTGCTGATCGTTAAGGTGTGGATCCCAGTCGGTTGCCTGTGGTGAATTGTTGGGATCTACGCTGAAGTTATTTCCGTTCCGCTGCCGTTTTATTCTTTGTTAGCCCTGCGTGGCTTAATAAGTGTAACCTCGACCATAAGGTCAAAACCCTTATTTGTTATTCAAACTAATCGTTACTTTATTTATCGCTTATGTGGATCGATATTTACCTATGTTAACACTGTGTGCACTAGCGTGATCCTGGATTAGTGCAGTATACACAGAGGGTTCCAGAATCGTAATTTTGGGTCCCGACAGGATGTGACACTGGGCTTGTAGAGATGTTCGGACATTCCAAACTAGTCGGAGCGACCAACTCCTTTGGAAGCGCCACGGATGGTGGCGGTGAATCCTCCTCCATCCGGTCGATCTCACTGGTCTCATCGAGCGGCGAGCCGACGAAGAGGATGATGACAACATTGTATCATGTTCCAAGCCGCGGATGCATGCGTCCATATCAAGGTTGGAGTAGTCCGCCAAGGCAAACTAGTTTTCTCCATCCCATGGCCCTTCCATGATCGCATGAGCAACGATGGAGTGAAGAAAACTCAATGAGGATTGCTAGAGCAAAGAAAGCTTCAAGAACTCAACGCCTTCTTCCTCATGGACGGCGTCAGCTGTCGACGATTGAGTCATCGATCTTACGAAATAGAAAGAGGAAAATGACAAAGAGTTCTTAGGAGAATGAGATTGCTCTTTATTGCTGGGAACTAGATCTTTACACGGGGTGCCTTAGGTAAGACGAAAGACTAGCCCTAATTACACTTGGTGTATTGTTATACTAATGCTTCAGATGTTCTTCAGATCACTAAGTCTTGTGTCCTTTGATCTCTTGATGATTGATCTGATCCCCTTGGCTATTCATTATTCTCCTTTAAATAACTGACGAAGGGGTGACAGTTACTCCTGGAAGAGGTGTCATTTGGAAGTGTCGCGTCTGGTCGGAGAAATAGTGGTAGTTGGCAAATATCCAATTGACCAACAGTTGATGTCAGCGGGAGATAAAACCATATAGTGGTTATTATTAGCGACTTAGGGCCGTCAAACATAGTGTGGTTTAGAGCAAACATAGCATGTGTTCCATTCATCACACGGTAAAGAATATACTTGGAATCAGATCCAAGTACCAATTCATTGTTTCTACGAGTAGTTATCTGGTCGGGACTAGGCACAGGCCCTCATCCGATCAGGGTGCCCATAATGTAACCTCTGGAATCCTTACGACCACGAGGTCGTTACCCTTAGGGTTACAACCACGAAGGACGTGCGGACTTTTAATTAAATAAGGTAATATTTAGAGATTAATCCCTGTCACAACTGTTGTGCGAGATCTTAGGGCCATCTTTTATGTCGTCCAGATGCTGTCTTTGCCTTGCAGACGCCGCCGTTGAGTGCCGCCTGGATGCCGCGCAAGTGCCCCCTTGATGCCTCGACAATGTCGCGTAGGTGCCGCCCCAGGAGAGGAGATTGATCCTCCTGGGTAGCATCTGTGGTTTCAAATTCAGTGCTTTGATACCACTTGTTATAAAACACATGACAAAGTAAAAAAAAAACAAGGGACATAGATTTTACATTGAAAACCTTTGTGGGAACGGAAAAGTCACATATGCACGAAGGAGAAATTCACTATATGAGGATAAATTAGAAGCACAGGGCTATTCGATATATATAACTGTACGACTACAGGGGTGCATATATAGACTATGAAATAAGAGCTCCTAACGGAGAAGAAAACCGAATCAGTATTGGTTGTGCTACTCGACATCGTCAGGCGCCAATTGTCGCATGTGTCGTAGCCGTCACAGATATAATGATAAATTCAGATCATACGTTGACGGACGGTGAAATTTGCAAAAATGGCCTCTATTCATTAACAGATCGAGAGTACTTTGTTGGTGGCAGACCTAAAGTTTAGGCCCAGCATGGAAATCACCTGAAGTACATCCGCTCTAGCTAAGTTAAGGCCTAGATACGATTATTCAAGGCCATCAATTAAAAAATACAATAATATAAAAATACAGTAATTGAGTGACATGTGCACTTAATTCCTTATAAATTTTGAAATAAAGGAAATTTTCAAGTGAGGTATTTGAATGCTTAAAAAGAAGAAGTTTGGAGAAATTGTGGGGAGCCATTCCTTAACTCGTTTCCAAACAAAACAAAATCTATAGGATTTAAAATACTCCGATAATTAGGTTCCATTTGGAACGTGAAAATCTTATCATATTTCTACAACCTGTGGAGTTGTAATATCTTACATGCCGTGGAATTTCTACCTTCCAAGGACTAATATTTTATTATTCGAATTCCAAACACTCCCTAATTAATGGCCCAGCCGGTTCGAGACATTTTTTGGGAGGTTGGACCAGTGTGTGACCCAGCTGAGCCCAGCTCTACTAGGCCATGCATGCATCAAACATACCATGCCCAAGCGGCCTGGATTTTCTTAAGCGTCTAGGCCATGACCAACTTTTGTGTTATTTTTTCAAGGATAACTTTTGTATTATTGCTTCATAAGATGTGCATATCCATTCTCGTAGAATAAAATCCTAGACATGACGATTTTGGAGGGGCACGTGGCCCTAAGAAGGATGTGGAGACTCAAACAACATCTTTCGTATTTGCTTGCCCTATTTCTTGTTGTTTACACGGGATGGTACGATAGTATTTATGGAGTTACTGTATACATAGCCGGACGTTGTTGCCCTTCGGAAGTTGGTCATGACAGCGACGTCCACCGAAAAGGTTATGGGCGTCTTCTCCCAGTAATTAGTCATCAGTATTTAAAAGATGTTTATATATATAATTATATATAATTAACAAATAATATAATCATCTAAGCACCTAAAAGAGATATTTACATCGGAGAAAATAACTTTCACATAAGTGCGGTGGTACTAGATGACGAGTATCACAGCTAGGTGGAGTGGTTGGTCGGAGGGAGGCCTATTGATTCCGTCTTGGGGCGAATTGGATGAGGGAGTTCCGCAAGCGTTCAAGGACTAGTTGAGTGGAGTGAGGTCCCTTCGCCCTAGGAACTATGTGGCTGTTTGGGTTGTTGGCTCAATGTGTCAAATCAAAATTTGATAATACCTGAGTGATTTGGCTAGCATTTTGATCATTACCAAAATTTGGTATACCCAAGGAAATTTGGCCCCACCCGTGCATTTCTCGCCAAATCGCTGGTCTGCAGTGGGCGGCCAAAACCAGCACCAAAGAATTGGCTTGGCAGCACACTGAGCATGAGGACACGTGGCAGCGTATGATTGGATTCGAATGATGCATTAATTACGAGATTAGTTTGATTAGCAAGTTTCAAATGATCATATTTCCTAAACCGAGTATCCGATTTGTGATCCGTTTGAACCGTGTGGTCATTATCATTTTATCAACAAAACAAGATCACCATTGGTATATTTTGCAGCAAAAAAGAATATTTATCATATAAGACCCACGTGTCATACTTACTTTTTTTTGACAAATTTTAGTATGATTACAATCTAAACATATTAATTTTGGTATTGCCTGAATTGGTATGGTTACGATCTAAATAATATTTTTTTACCTAAGTTTTAACATTACTTGAGTTTTAATATTATCAAAATTTTGATATATCTACCTAAGTTCGTAAACTAAACATACCCTATTTCTCTTGGTTCCCTATAGGAGTGGGCGAATGACGCCAAAAGAGGGATTATTATATTGACCTTGGAAGGTAAGACGGCTATTCGGTGCTCTCCTACAGTGTTCAGCAGCTTCAGTGATGCAATGGCATTGTCCAATCAAGGAGCAGGGAAGCCTAATTAGATCAACATTTACTACACAGCAGGTACATGATTTCTCCTCCCCCATTAGGAGATTTTGTGATCGTTGCATGTGCTCAAGAATCGTATCTTTTCGGGGAAAACAACTAAGTGATGCATAGATAGACATTCTTTCTATAAATTTTAAAGCAAGGGAAATGAAGAATAAATACATCGAATAAAGTCTTAATATTCTCAATGGACCCATACTACGAAACGAAAAATTGGAATTATATCGCGTTGCGAAGCAGATTGAGTGCCTGGTAATACGACAAGTTTTTTTGGCCGTACAGGCGAATAGTGACCAAGCCGCACAGGCATGGAACAGATAAAGGAAAAGAAAGCGAGGTTTAGAATCCAGATTGATCAACGTGTGGACATCCTCCTAGTTCTAGAGGAAAGCGATCGCACGTCGACCAGCTGAGAGCTAGCATCAGCGAAGAGCTACAGGACGAAAGAGAGAAAAGAACACACACCACCCTGTACTCCTGTAGTATGTTCCTGTCTCGGACATCATTAGGCATCACCATCGATCTGCCGATCGATGCAAGCACAGCCGAGTTGTTAACGAACTGCTCACGAGCCCAGTATTCGTCGTCGCCGCAGATCACCACACGATCGGCGATTAATATCTCCGTAGGGCACATCGTCGTACGCTGAATTATTCGCTGAGATGCGTGTGCGCGCGCTAGCCTCCGGCCGGCCGGCCGGGACGCACGTCGCGTGCATGGCTGCCCTGCCCAGGAAAAAGCGCACCCGGGCGCACGACGTGGGCGATGCGTGGCCTCGGCTGCGGTTCATGGTCTCGAGGCGCCAACGTCGCCGTGAACAGGAGCTGACTGACGGTGTGGGCCTCGTGCATTGTTCTCAGGTGGCTAATTGATTTGCTGGAATTAAAGCAGCTCGTGTGGAGCAGGCCTGCCAATCCGAGTCCAACCCGGAACGTACCCTTTTTCTTTGGGCGCGTAGCCTCGTAACGAGCTACGGTGAACAATAGGGAAGCACCTTGCGCTGCACGGCTACAGTGATAAACAGTACCACTATAATCTATGTAAACAGTAAAAGAAGATGGTTACTGTTTCTGCATTTGGCTTGCTACAGTGCTTCTGTAGAGCACTCATATTACTGTTGCTACGGCACACTTTTAATAAAGGAACGGACTCATATTACTGTTGCTACAACACACTCTAACTATAGCAATAGACTCATATTACTGTTGCTACGACACACTTTTGCGGTACAGAGGATTTACGTCCTCTTTCTTTTGCTAGACTAGTAGTCGAACTGGGAAGGTTCCCTCTTTCTGTTGCTAGACTAGTTGTCCAACTGGGGAGACTAGGAATTCGACAAGTGCTCAAGTCCCTTAGTAATCAAATATGACTATTTTCTAAATAATTGCAGTGCTTCTTTTTTTTTTTTCCGCTAGTGAGCAAATGATTATTGTACTTATGTGTAGAATTTTGGACAATCCAAATAAGACGTATATAGTGAAGGGGCAAATTGTTTAGTACCATCGTAAAGATCATTTGAGTTAAAAAATATCTCGATGTGTCACTAAAATATGGTACGAGGGCTCACTTGTCAGTCTTACATGTGATGATATTTTTCAATTTATACATTTTTGTGATAGTACCAAGCTAATTTTCTCTATAGGGAAAACCATCATTTTGCCAAAACTTGAAAACCATTATGGTTTGAGCAATGAATCAATATAAAAAAACTCCTAAAAAGTTTGAATATAGTTCTTAATTTAGGAAACATTCATTGAATTTTTCAAGTTCAAATTAAAACAGTGTTCGAAGAAAAGAAAAAGACAAATCCATGACAAACTATAAGTTCTGCTCAAAGGAAAAGGTTACTATCCATAGCAAATTTATCCCAACTCGTTTTGAGTTTTGAGCTTGATGTCTCAAAAGGTGATGCAATACTGCATGGGCTATGCGGTCAATGTTCTGGGGAGTTTTGCATGTTGATTTGGTGCTTAAATTTCAAGTTTTCACCAAATGAAGGATTGCACTATTATGTCCTAAATTTCATAGAACTACATGCATTTTTTTGTAAACTATCGCGCGCAAAGCTACATATTTAAGAGATGCTTTTAGAGAACTACACATAGATTGCTAAAATATATAAAAAAACTACACTTTAAATCGAACTCCCTTCTAGACATCGATATGACAGGATGAGACAACCGGCAAGACACACATGCCATGATATCACACTGTTGCTTAGAATGGAGTTTGGTTAAAATTGTAGTTTTGCTATACATTTTTCAATCAACGTGTTGTTCTTTGAAATTTTCATTATGTCTCTTGCTAGTGGGCCCATGCTATCGGACCATTGCCTAGAATTGAGTTTGGTTAAAAGTTTAGTTTTAGGATACATTTTGTCAATCTATATGTAGTTCCTAGAAACATTTTCTTAAATGTATAATTTTACGATATATAGTCTGCACAAAGTATGCATAGTTTTATAAAATTTACTGTAAGCCTTTCCATATCTAGCCCCCTCTTCACTCGTTTTTTCCTAAAAAAGCCCCCTCTCACTCAAAGTTTTTAAAATAGCCCCCTCTCCCATAGTGGAATTTAAAATAGCCCTCTCCCCCATATTGGAAGGACCATTACGCGACATATGGGGGGCACGACAGGTGGCTTGCTGCTCGTCTCCCATACGCCACACACCTAATGTGGTTCACATTAGGTGCAACATGCCTCCTAATGCTCCTTCCGTGGTGGGAGAGGGGGTTATTTTTGAAAATTTGAGTGAGAGAGGGCTATTTTCGGAAAAACGACTGAAGAGGAGGCTAGATGTGGAAAGCACTCAAATCTGCTCCCCAAATAATAACTGCCTCACTAGGAAAATTGAGTTTCTTATTGAACTGGTGAAGAGTTATTTATCTTATGAAAAAGGCAGATTTCATGTCAATAAACTTGATCTCTAGAGAGTTCATTTCTGATGAAAAGTTAAATTGAAAGAAAATGATCTCACATGTGCTGAAGTCTAGATCCGCCACTGATTGCTGATCAAGACTCTCAAGAGAGGACGACCCCCTGAGCGTTACTTTAATTGTTACCAGACAGGCCAGGAACTGCAGTCTATTATCGGTCATCTCAGAAGTGCGGGCCTGCATGCTGATCAGGAACTACTGTTTTTCTGTTCAGTTGAGTTGGAAAACGGCCACCCCAAGCTCAGCATGATAGATGGACCGATCAACCGCCGCGCCGGAATTCTGGCCGACCACACAACTTCTGCTAAATATCATTCACGAGACGGCTCACACGCACCAGCGACGTCGTACTTCGAAAAGTCAAACCATCATCAGAGCAGAAATCACTGCATATAACCAAGCACGCATGCTTTTTCCAGGTGTATTACGTGAACCTGGAACCGGTCTGCGTCTGGACGGCGAGCCCCGGCGTGTCGCCGTCCGGTATGCACGCGTCGCCGTCCGATATGCACGCGCTCCGCGCGCGCGCACTGCTCGGTAGATCGGAAGCGATTAATATCTCTCGGCCACCGAATGGCGTGCGACCGAGCAACGTCGCCGAGATTGGCAGCCGCGCGGCCTAGTGGCGAGGGCCGCTCGCTGCCCTACAGCGATCGAGCAACCAGTCTACTGGGAGAATCTTTTTTCCGTAAAGCTGGTGGGGTGATCGTGGCATGACAGGGCTACCTGCAGCTGTATCCTTACATGCTGTCAATATTCGAGGGGGCATGAAGTCGACCTGCTACATAGTTCGTGTCCGGTAAATGTTCGATCAGCGTGTGCTAGTCAGGCTGATCATAAAACTGATATGCGGATATGGCATCCTGGTATGGAAAACAGTTTAATTTATGTGGCTTCGGGTAATCAGAGGTGCTTTAATTAGGATCTGTTCAGTTGATTTTCTTTTCGTGAAGTACAGAAGAACTCGTACGATATATAATCACAGGCACGCAATTTTCAATACAATGTTTTACGAAGGTAACATAAATAGTTCGTTCAAGGAACAGTTAGGCGACAGTGTGGTGAAATGGCAGCTATATATTGTGATGCACCACAGCGGAATATAGGGACCGTCATAACAAGCATCGATTTCACAGGGGCAACAGAAAGTAGCTAGGGGAAATTGCGGAAGGTGAGGTAGCTATGGAGGACGAGTTCTGGAGTAACTAAGAAGAGGAATTGTGAGCTAGCTAGATGGCGTTCTAGCCTTCTAGTTCTAGGATGCCTTGAGTTTCCAAGGTTCTTTGAACTTCACATGCATGTTAAAATTGAGGCATACAGGTTTTACAAGCACCACTCCTCCCATTCTCCAGATACTAATGTTGAACACCCATTATATAAGCTTTAATTTATATGGTCTCTCCATGGGGACGCGGTGTCGGATCCCAGTATTTGAATACCTGAATTCTTTGTGTGTATACCATACTAGTTTTATGATTAGTGGTTAGTACATACATCTTCAACATTGATAATCACATCTATGTATTCATACATAAAGAATAAAACAAAATATAGTACATAACTTAAGCAATTATATTATTTACAACACAAATGCCGACCGGCCAAATAAAAACTTAAGTAGCAAAATAACAGCGGAAGCAAAATATGTAATAAGTCCAAAATTCCAGCGGCATACCCATCCAACCTGTAGGCAACCGACTAGAGACAAGTCCTAGAAAGACTCGTCACCGAACCCACCGGTTCCAAGTGCGAAGAAGGCGTCGTCCAGCGTACGATGATCCTCTAACTTTGAACAATAATTTAAGCAAGATTGAGTACATTGTGTACTCAGCAAGACTTGTAATGTATCACAAAGTTTATATAAATGCAAAGCTAACAAGAGACAAGGCTCTATGCTACAAGTTATTTTTAGCATTAAGTAAGTTTTGTTTGCAATATCAATATGTGGTATTTTGCAACGGAAGTTTAAAGAGCAGTTAAATAGATAAATGACAACAAGTAAGTAACTAAATAAATAACCACTCACAACCCTCGTAGGCCGCGAGCAACTTCTTATTTTCATCTATAGACATGGAACTCAACTCAAATATAAACCAACAAACCATTTCCCACATTTTCGACAAAGCTATTTTTATGAAAACCAAGACTATACCCGGTAATACTACACTTAGCATGCTCATCACCATGAGCACAGCTATTTAAACAGATTTACACTCTACAGAGGGGTATAGCTTTACCCACAACACACGAATTCTCTTGCTTATTCAGCATCCATCGATACCACCGCTCACCACATTTGGTAAGCAGTTTAGAGCATGTGTCGAAACCTTTGCATCACCTAGTCCTAATCTTGCACTAGTCCGATGAATGAATACCCTCACTTCACCCGGGTACACCCCGCCTCAGTAAGGCATTTACTGTTGTATCAGAAGGTTTTGTTCCCAACACCTCGGTGAAGGGAGCCCCTTCAAACATGTTTACACCGGTCATGCTCGCACTACCACGGCCTACCAATGCGCAAGGCTAGTTTTCAATGACTTAATTAGCTAAGGCCATCCTATACTGACACATATGGTTGTACGCTTATGTTTAGATCGGATATACCGACGTTCGGTCCGTAATTGACCTAGGCGAGAATCTCTCCCTATCTACTTGTGAGATACACCTCTCACACTAATCAGAATACAATATAACTCGCTCGCGCCACAAACTAGATTTTTTATATAAAATAACAGAGGTAAACTCCTCTGGACCATCATTTCAAAATGTCCAAAACTCATTTTTAACATGTTGTCTATTTTTTCAAATTTTAGTAAAGACTAAAGCCAAGCTAAGCAGTTATGCAAGATTCGCATTCGAAAAGCTCAAGTTGACATCATTCATTGTCTAAACCTTACTCTAAAGGCTACAACAGTAAGGGTATCAATATTTCAAGAAGGTTCATGCATCGAATAGGATTACGACTACCATTATCCCAAAATTTAGCAATTTTAAGCAAACATACAGACATGCATAATAGATTTGCAAAAAGAAGTACAATAATTAAAATAGTAGGATCAACATAATCAAAAGGGGTGCTTGTCTTGCTCTGGTTACTCTAAATATGAGGATGGAGTATCATCGTAAAAGTCGTTCGAACAATCGATGTCTAATCAAAAGAGTTGGAAGCAAATCAAATATAGAACAATAATCCTAACACGAACAAAATCCAAATCTTTTTGCATATTCTAGAAGATCATGATTTTAGATGAATTTAGAAAATAGATTCACCTCATTTGGAGTTTGCGTGCAAAAGTTATTAACATTTTAATTTGCTTCGTTTAGAAAATTCTAGAAAAAAAAAGGTGATGACGAAAAAGCGTATTTTGCAAAGTTAACGCTTTCCAATGGAGTAAGCATATTCTTCTCTGAGTTCTACTGAGGTTTACGCTTTCCAACAGAGAAAGCATATTTTTCCTCAGAACTAAAGGCGACTTTCTCATTTTTCTGGATTTACTTTAACTTACATGTGGTGCCTACTTGTTAGTAACTCATATTTTTGTTTTATTGATTTTATTTAAAAACCAGAGGTGGTCCCACATGTCATAGACTCATTATTTATTAACTAATGATTAAACCTATTTCCAATTTTAATTAACTAACAGTTGGGGCCCACATGTCATTCTCTCGGGTTTTAAAACGTAATTTAAAATCAAGAATAGTGTGTGGTCCCGCTTGTGAGTGACACATTTACTAAAAACATTTAGAATTAGATTTCTTATTATCTTTTCAGCCGGTCCCACATGTCATCGATTTGTTTCACTTAACTACTGTCATTTGCGTTAAGCTAATAATCATTCGAGTGGGTCCCACCGGTCAGAGAGAGAAAGAAAGCGAGGACCTGCGCACGCATATGGCCGAGCGCCATGGCGAGCTCACCGACGGTGAGGTAGGCATAGGGAGGTCCGAGATGGGGGCAAAATGGGTCCCTCTCTCAACGGCGATGCCATCGGGTGGTGGTGGGGGCCAGAGAGATGGCCGGAGGTAGCGCTGCGCTTGAGATGAGCGGCGGAGCTCCTCGGGTCCGAAGTGGGTTTCACGAACTGAACCAATTGGCGGCGAAAGGTGGTACGCATTGGCCTCAGGAGGTTACTACGATGCTACACGTAGTGGGTTGGGGACCAATGGTCACCGGAGCGGCGGTGACAAAGCTTCCCGCAGCGGCGCCATGATCGGTTATGACGAAGTCTACGCTATGCTAGTTAATCCTATGATCTAATGCATGCAAAAGCTCTAGGGGACTACTAGAAGCTCACCAAGATCCTTGACAGGGTTGGGGGATGACCAGAGTAGCTTGGCGACGTTGAGCAGCGGTGGTGGAAAGGAGGCTCCTGGTGACAGCGTATTGTAGGGATGGAGATGCTATAAGGAGGTACACATTAGCTTGCATACACACTGAGGATGGTAGGGATTGGAGGAATTGACTAGAGACTCACCGAGGTGGTGGCTAACTTAAAAATAGTTACGACGATCGGAAATGGGAGAAAAGGTCGATTCAGGGGATTCCTTGCATTTGGGTCATCATCAACAGAGGGATAAGCATTAGTGTAGCATAGGGCACGGAATGATGCGGTCGGGTGGGGTTCAAGCTCATTAGAACATCGGGAACACGAAGGTCCAGAATAGGGTGTGCGCTGGAGGTGAAGAATATGACAGCTCATCCTTGCTACAAGTTTCCTGGAGCTATATCAAGCAAGGAAGGAGCATCAGTGGGGTAAGGGGTGCATTGTGACGGGTTGGCGAGCGCAAGGAAGCTCATGAGAGAAGATGGTGTTGTAAAGCTCGCTCACCGGGACATTTGAAAGCTTGATTGGAAGCTGTTGTTGTAGGAGGATTCGACGAATGCCAAGCATATCTCCCAATTTGTGCTATAGGATAGCACACAAGCTCGCAACATATCTTTTAGGATTTGATTCATCCCCTCTATTTTGCATCCCGTTTGTGGGTGGAATGCCATGCTAAAGAATTGCTCGGTTCCCAACAGCTCATGCAAGCTATCCCAAAATCGTGAGGTGAACTGAGGACGTCGATCAGAAGTTATGGTCTTCGGCACACCGTGTAGGTAGAGAATGTTGTTCAGGTAGAGTTCTGCAAGTTTAGCGTCCTTGGAGGCAGTGTTAACTGGAATGAAGTAAGTCACATTGGTCAAGCGGTCGACGATAACCCATGTTGAGTCATGCCAGTTTCGGGTTCTTGGCAGCCGATAATTAAATTCATACCAACATCATCCCATTTCCATTCGGGAACCTTTATGGGTGGAAGTAACCCTGCTAGTTGTTGGTGTTCCACCTTAACACGTTGACATACGTCGCATATGGCAACATGCGCGATGATGTCCCGCTTCATACCGTACCACCAGAACTACATTCAGAGGTCCTGATACATCTTCGTACTCCCAGGGTGAATGGAGAGTGGTGAATCATGAGCTTCTCTGAGGATTAACTCTTTGATATCATGATTATCCAGGACATATAGCTGTTGTCCATGCATAACCAATCCACTCAGGTTCTGAGTGAATCCTGCTTTCCTGTCGTTCCTCAAGTTGTTGTTAATTTCAACAACTGCTGGATCCTTGAGTTGTGTAGCTTGGATTTGAAATTCGAGAGTAGGTTGCAGCACTAGGGAAGTAACATAACCCTCCTCAATCACTCCTAAATTGATCTTTTGAAACTCTTCGTGCAATGTCAATTGGTTTCCTTCAATAGACATGCATATGTAGTGAAACTTCCGGCTAAGAGCATCGACCACAACGTTGGCTTTACCAGAGTGGTAATAAACACCAAGATCATAGTCCTTGATCAACTTGAGCCATCTTTGTTCTCTTGGGTTTAGGTCTAGTTGCGTGAAGAAATACTCCAGACTCTTGTGATCGGTGTAAATTTCGCACCGATTGCCAATGAGGTAATGCCTCCAGATCTTGAGAACATGAACCATTGCTACCAATTCCAAGTCATGAGTTGGGTAATTAGCTTTATGAGGTCGTAACTAATGCGAGGCATGGGCCACCACTTTGCCTTCTTGCATCAGCACACAACCGAGGCCGTGGCGGGATGCATCGCAATACACAACAAAACTTTTGTGTATGTCAGGTAGAGTAAGTACTAGGGCTGTTGTGAGCCTTTTCTTCAATTCTTGAAAGCACTCATTACATGATGCTGACCGTTCGAACTTATTCTTCTTTAGAAGTTGTGTCATTAGTCTTGTAATATTGGAGAAATTCTCGATGAACCGATGATAATATCCGTCCAGGCCGAGAAAACTTCAGACTTCCAGAATGGTATGAGGTGGCTCCCAAGCTAGGACATCTCGTACTTTGCTCGGGTCCATGGCTACACCTCCTTCAGATAGAACATGGCTTAGGAAGTCAACTTCTTTTAGCCAAAATTCACACTTGCTGAATTTGGCGTACAACTGATGTTTGCGAAGCTTGTTGAGCACCATACGTAGGTGTCGCTAGTGTTCTTCTGGGTTCTTGGAATAGAGAAGAATGTCATCAATAAAGACCACCATGAATCGATCCAAATACTCCATAAAAATCTTATTCATAAGATTCATGAAACTTGTAGAAGCATTGGTGAGTCCGAATGACATTACGGTGTACTCGTACAAGCCATAATGGGTAGTGAATGCAGACTTGGGAATATCATCTTGTTTGATCTTGAGTTGAAAATAACCGAGCCTCAAATCAATCTTAGAGAAGACACCAGTGCTGTTCATTTGATCAAACAAATCACCAATCCTTGGGAGATGATATTTATTTTTGATGGTGACTTCATTTAAGGAACGGTAGTCGACGCACATCTGTAGACTGTCATCTTTCTTCTTCACAAACAGCACGGGGCTTCCCTATGGTGACGAGCTAGGACAGATAAATCCTTTGCCTAATTGCTCTTTGAGTTGTTGCTTTAATTCAACCAACTCATCAGACACCATTCGATAAGGTCGCTTGGATATAGGTGCTGTCATGGGCAGTAAATCGATGACAAACTCCATGTCACAGTCCGGCGTCATCCCTGGCAATTCATCCAGAAAATATTTTGGGATATTCGCATACTAAGGGTACCTGACTAAGCTCTAGGATTGAGATGGAGTTGAGCATGGGCTGCTGCGATGGAGCGACATAAGTGGAGGAGAAGACGATCTGTTCTCTGTTAGGGTTGACAAGATAAACGACTCGTTCCGCACAATCAATTACTCTCTTGTATTTGGCTAGCTAGTCCATCCCAAGAATTATATCCAACCTAGGTGTATCTATCATAATGAGATTGTATTTGAATCCTATGCCATTAATCTCAATTTGGACTTTAAAACAACCGAGTTTTGTCCTCAGGACAGACCCAGGGGAATAAACTATCATGTTGTTTTCTAGGTGGGTAGTTTTTATGTCTTGTTATATGGCAAATTTCTTAAATATGAACGAGTGAGAAGCTACAAAATCAAATAACACCAATGTAGGTACTGAGTGAACGAGAATCGTACCCATCACCACATCGGATGCTGCGTTGGCCTCCTCGGCTGTCATATGGTTTAGACAACTACGTTTGAAGCCTTGCGCCGGTTTGGGGGCTTGCGGCCCTCCTTGATCTCGTGCAAGGTCCTAGGGTCACTACTGGACGCCTAGGGGTCGAGGTTGAGGCGTTGGAAACTTCTTCTTCGGGCACTCATTCGCAAAGTGCCCGCGCTCATCGCAGCCGTAGCATGTGATGACTGCTGCCCAGTTTTGCGTACTGGACGGCTGTCATTAAGGGTGGAGATCCTCCGGCGGGCCTCTAGAAGCTCGTGGGTCACACGACAGAGGTATCCGTCATGTGATCTCATGAGGCCGACCAAGTGCAGGTGGGGAGTGAGGAACGACCTCCTCTCTACCTGATAGGTGTTCTCCTCCCTATCCACTGTCTGCACGGGGAAGTGGAAGAAGGGGTCCTCCAACTCCAATAGCTCGTGTCACAGGTGTACGATAGTGACGTAGGCCACATCATAGAGCGACATCAGGATGGTAGAGCCCCGTCTGTAGTAGCAGAAAGTGGGGTCTCCAAAATGACGCCTTTGGATGAGCACCTGGGTAAGGTACTCGGTGGACGCTACATTGGAGGGCGCGCTAAAGACCGTGTACCGAGGTGAGTACAGCCAGTCAATGCGCTGTAGCATCACCCACAAGGTGTGCTGCAGTGTACCCTCCTTGAAGGCGCTAGTGCGGTACTACGGTTCCTAGTAGGTCAGCATTTACATTTTAAGAAAAAGGAAACACTACTACAGAAAAGGTCTTCACAAACGGTTCAAAAACGTCATCACAAACGGTTTCGTGAGCCATTTGAATCTATGGGTCAGTGATGATGAGGTCATTACAGACGGTTTTCAAACCGTCTGTGATGTATAATGTCACAGACGGTTATTAACTCGGAACCGTCTGTGACAGTTAACTATCACATACAGTTTGTAGATGAAACCGTCTGTGATTATGGATATATCATAGACGGTTTGTAGATAAACTGTCTGTGATTATGGACATATCACAGACGGTTTGTAGATGAAACCGTCTAAAATAGTTAACTATCATAGATGGTTTGTAGATGAAACCGTCGGTGATGACTTTTCTCTATAAAGTCTCCAAACAGTGGTTGCATGTGCCTTTAAAACCGGCATCATATATATATATATATATATATATATATATTGTCCGTAGTCCCTCTCTCAGCCACTTTCGGGCGATCGTCCACGCAACATGATGAGGATGAGACAACAGCCACAGGCAACTTCATCTAGCGTATGCAAGTTTAAGAAGCATGGTTACCAAGAGAGCGTCAGGACATCCAATTACCTGGATATCGACGACATCCAGCTAATTGGATGTCTTGACGCTCTCCTAGCAGCCATGTTTCTTAAACTTGCATGGGCTCGATGAAGTTGCCCATGGCTGCTATCTCATCCTCCTCATGTCATGTGGACGACCCAAAAGTGGATGAGGGACTAACAATATATATATATATATATATATATATATATATATATATATATATATAATATGATACCGGTTTTAAAAGCACAAGCAGCCACTACTTAAAGACTTTATAGAGAAGAGATCAGGAATGAAATGGTAGGACGTACCTGGCAAAGGTGGACCGCACAAGATTAACCTTACTCATATCCTTTCCTCCATTTTTTCTTGTTCAAAACTAGTAACCCTCGCGCGCCTTGGCGCGCCGAATTGAAGGCTGAGACTATTAATTAGGGCTCTAAGGAATCGCTGGTGATAGAAGACATGAAGATTAGTTAAAATATCAAGTTGCCATCTGTAATCAAATAGACTCGGAAACTTCAAAGAGATACTACCAATTAAACAATAAATGCATAGCAGTCATAAGTTACAAAAGAGATGTTTCATGGTTGACCAAAACTGGCGTAGGATCAAAAGAGAAGATATACACTAGTTGTAGATGTTCATAAAGTTGTGCAACTTTCTGCGAGCGGATTCTCTACAAAATAGTCTCTGCACGATTCTGCTGATGGTATAGAGCAAGTGGAGATGACAAATCAGCACTTTCCAATGCTCTGTTAGAATCATTCGCAACGGATAGAGGCATTTCTGGCAAGAAATCAGTACCAGATGTATGGCTGTGAGTCCTTTTCATTGAAGTTTGGAGCCTCCCCAGCATAAAGCTTAGCCATCTGCATAAATTTAGGGGGAAAAGGCATCTTTCAGAGAATATTGTCCACACAGAAAATCTTCGTAATACTAATTAACCAAATTCAGGTTCCGACTGTAAGAAAATTCAGGTTGTCCACAGGTTTGCATCCTGATGGATACCTTTTCGGCCTGTCCTAATCAATTTCTAGCTTCACCTAAAAATCATGTCTACCATACATGGTCAGGAACTTATTCATCTTGTCTGGTTGAAATTCGCTTTACTGCTAACCTCCAAAGTTTCAATTAAACAAGGATATTTGTTGAAATTCGCTTTAATGCTAACATGGGACCCTTCTATTCTTGGAAAATCAGATCCCCTTGAACGAACGAAAATGTTGGGACTTGTCCCAGCTCCCCCAGGTCCCAATTAGTAAGAACTAAGTGACATGTCCAAAAGTTGAAAAGAGATGAGGATCCTCCCATGGTTCGGACCCGGAGGTCGGTGGTGACGGGGTACTCGTCCATGTTGACATAGCTCTTGTTGATGGATCCCATGATGAGCTTGTCACACTCGGGCTTCATCCACGTGGTGACGAACGAGGCTAGGTTCAGCTGCAGGTGCCGTCCACCATCAGCTCGTCATTGATTTGGTACGCCGCCTCCCTCGGGATCGACTGCTCCGACATCCAAAACCTGCAGCCAGAAAACACCCACCGAATCAGCAACACTCGCCCGATCGGGTGAACCGAACGAATTGCGGGCTGGACGGTGGAGCCGCGGTCGGTCGATCGTCACGACGACGCGAAGGTGTAGTGCACGGGGTCGTCCCAGCTGGAGCTCGCGTGCGAGAGCACCATGGCCGCTACCGCTCCTCTCTGAAACAATCTTTCCCGTCTAGATCTGCATCCAGGATCCAGATCTAGAAACAAAAACTCTATAGTAATAGGGGTAAGAAACACTGAAACAAGAAGAAGACAACGCAGACGGTAGGTTGTACGGAGGCAACGAAGAAGAAGAAAGGCATGAAAGATGGCGGGGCGAGCTCCATTCGGCAGGGGAGATGGCAGGGCGTGCTCAATTCAGCCGCGGTGAGGTCGAATCGGCAGTTGGGGGAGGCGCGATGCGGGAGCCCAAAGTCCCGAACCCTAGCGCGCGATGGAGAGTAAGGGCACAAACCCTAGCGCGTGGGCTGTTATTAATAAAGGAATATCACAGACGGTTCCATAAAAGAACCGTCTGTGGTAGCAACGTTCGGACCTGGTGTTTGGGCGGCCCGATCGAGATCTAACGGTCCATAATCGTTGTGCATTTCGATGGTCCGAACGTTTACGCTTGATCTGGACGGTTGATTTAAAATTGGATGGCTGGGCGCGTGAGTACATTCAGAGTGCCGAACGCGCGGCCCATGTGGATCGTGCGATCTATATCGGATGGTCCTAAATGCCTCTAGTTGATCTAAGTCTAATTAGGGTTGACTAAGATTTAAAACTTAACTGCCACTTTTACCTAGGTCTTATAAATAGAAATAAATTTTCTAAAATCTCTAAATAATTCATAGGGCTTCTTGGGAAGGTCTAGTGTTCATAAAAATTCTTAAACCATACTTTTCATGATTTAATTGGTATAGTTTATATTCAAACCTAGAATAGGTCATTATATTAAGTTTAAATTTTCTGCAGGTGAAATATAGTTCCAAAAATTTGGTAAAAATTATATTAATTCATGATAATTATTCTAGTATTTGAATAAATTAGTTCCAGATTATTCTAGTATTTGAATAAATTATATTCAGAATATTTGATACATTCTGATATAGATAAATGCAAATTCACATATACATAAAACCGCTAATTTTACGGCAAGTAGTTTAACACCTCTACAAAGAATTTGGCATAGTCATGCCTAATCCTGCAGTCATCGCTGCAGAAGACGGCATAGTCATCCCACCCTTCTTTGCCACAGCCGGTGCTTGCGCACCAGTGGCCGTCCTCCGACAGTGCCCACACCTGGCCCAACGGCCCGATCTTGTTCCACGCCGTCGCCTAGACCATGTGCGCGACGAGCCTCTGGCACCGCTTGCATTCCCGGTTGGTCCTCTTGGCCGTCTCGCCCCCTCCGCTGGCCAGCTCACCCTCAACCTGCCTGATGTAGTGCTTCGCAACGTCGCGCGTCTCGCTGACCGTGTAGAGGAGGAGGCCAAGCACGTAGGCCGCGCCTTGTGGCCGCAGACGGTTGCCTGTTCCAGGAACATGAGGCCACACTGCATGTCTTGGGGCGCGAAGACAAGCGCAAGGCCGACGATGAAGCAGGCCTCCGGGTTGCTGGCGTCGGCTAGGTGGTTGACAACGGTGAGATAGCGCTCGTTGTCCTGCCACTTCATCGCCTCCTCCCGCTCTAGCGTCACGTGCCTCCCCACGCGCTTCTTGGACGCCTTGTACATGGTCTTGCAACTAAAATTCAAGACGACTGAATCTTAATACAAGAATTAATTACTCCATAAGAGAAAATTAAAAGGCCAAATTAAGGTCGTTGTCGCTAGTCAAATTGAATCACAGTTCAGAACTGGGTATTGGCACAAAACAAAATCACGTACGTGGCTCGTAGGCTGCAGAGGTCAGCAATGGGCTGAGGAGAGCTCGCGGCCACGAGACGGATGATGTGGATGATGACATCGTCAGGAAGAAGGACGTTGATCGCCGACCTCACCATGGCGTATTTATCAATACCATGTATGCTTACCATGGAAAACGATGATCATTCTTATAAAACGTTGAAGAGACGCATCGTATGTAACGTCGGCGTGCGAGGCGCATCGCCATCGCTCGTTGGCGCAAGAGACGAAGAGACGCATTGCGCGGGAGCCGAAATGTTTAATTATCACAGACGGTTGTTTGTTTAAAACCGTCTGTGATAGTTCTAAATATCACAGACGGTTATTTTTATGAACAGTCTATGATACTTCACAGACGGTTTTCATAATGAACCATCTATGATATTACGCTCTTCAAAAATGGTTTTTAGCGCGGAAAGTAACACAGACGGTCGCGACACAAAAACCGTTTGTGATTGTTTTTAATACAGAGGGTTTGGATGAATCATCTGTGATATATATATAGTTCAACATATAATATAGTAATTCGATCACCTCCAAACTATATTTTTTTCATTTTTGTAATTTATATATATATGGCTAAACAGCGTGGCTAGTTGCTTCTTACAAAGATTAAAAAAAAGTAAAAACCTAAATAAACAAAGTTTTTCTAGTGGCGGAGGTAGGATGCTATCTCCGTCTTCAAAACTTCATAGGCGGCGAAGTCGGCATCGGACGGTTCGTGACCATCAGCCCGAAATGCATCCACCCGTTGACGCGCTCATTCGAGTGTCTCCCGAAGACCCTCGGACTGTTGAATCAAGAAGAATTGAGCCCATAGTCTCTCTTCCCTTGCTTGAGGGGTCTCGGCATGGTCGACTCAGTCGCCTGCCACCTTGATTAAGCAGTCCAAGTGACGGTGAGCCTCCTGGAGACGTGCAATGTCGTTGTGGAGAACCACATCGATGGCGTGGTAAACTCGCCGGAAGTGGGAGATCACTTAGAAGACACAGTGGAGGAGGATTTCAAGATGGCGGAAGGTGGCCGCCACCTTCTCTGGCAAATCCTTGGACAGAGGAGGGAGGACACTATTGGAACAGTGTCCTTCCGCCGCATCCGCCAATGTACGACCGGCGAGGTGCTCATACAGTATGGCCAAGTACACCATCAATGCCAGCGATAAGGAAACAGAGGAGCGAGCCATATATATTTCTGCTTTAGAAGTACATACAGTAGAGTTATATGTGGGGACGATGATTATCTTCGATGGTGGATGATCCTTTTTATAAAACAAGGAATACATTCGGCGCGTGAGACAAAAAGACGCATCGGGGAGCCGAAGCGGCATTGAAGCGACGAAGAAACTCATCGGGCGACGAACAAATATCACAGACATTTTTTAATATGAACCGTCTGTGAAGTCTACAATTATCACAGACGGTTCGTGTTTAGAATCGTCTATGATACTTCATAGACGGTTTTCAATATGAACCGTCTGTGATATTACCTCTTCATAGACGGTTTTTAGCGCAGCCAGTAACACAAACGACCTCTAAACCAAAACCGTCTATAATTGCATGTAATACAGACGGTTTTGGTCAACCATCTGTGATGAGGCGTCTAGTATTAGTATTTTTGTAGTAGTGGAAGTTAGTGATCATTTCCGTATAATATGAGATCTTAGATAAGAAATGATACTAAGACAAGAAAAGGATTGTAGCACAATTTTTATTTGTTCTCTGCATTCCTTAACCAACACCTATGGTTTATGTTCAGGTCATACTACCCCTTGGTCTTTATGTATAAATAGACCTTTGTAATATCCAATGCATTTAACACCAAATGAAGGTAGGAGGGGGTTAAAGAATAGTACATCACATCATTTTCAGAATATAACTAAGTTTTGAAATTTCTTGCAAAGAGCCATTTGGAATAACATTTTTGCTAGCTTAAGAATGTGTTTTTTAAAGATCTTTATGTAGGATGTTCTAAATATTTTTTCAAAACATTTTGGCTATGTTTTAATACCGTAAATATGGTTAAAAATGTTTATTTTCATAGAGCATATATTTTCCCAAAACTAGGATTATTTTCAAGGAAGATGAGAGGGGATAGCAAAAGAATGACTTAGGCGAGAGGAGAATACTAAGAGAGGCAATGTTAGCAAAACTCCTAGATTTTCACAACAATTTTTATGATTAAATAGGTTGCTTTTTGAATACCAATTCCTAATCTAACGGCCATTCTAACTAGAGTTTGTCCTATAGTCAGTATAACTCTGATACCTGTCAGACCTCGGACTTTGAATACCCAAAGCCCTCGTGTGTGTACCGTACTAGTCCCATGATCAGTGGCTAATACACACATCTCCAACATTGTTAATCACATCCATACATTCATACATACATAATAAAACAAATTATGGTACATAGCTTAAGCGATTACATTATTTACAACATAAGGGCCGACCGGCCAAATAAAAGCTTAATTACCAGAAGTAGCAAAGTAACAGCGGAAGCCAAATATGTAATAAGTTCAAAATTCTAGCAGCATGCCCATCCAACCCATAGGCAACCGACTAGACATAAGTCCTAGAAAGACCCGTCACCGAACCTACCGGTTTCGGGTGCGAAGAAGGGGTCGTTCGGCGTAGGATCATCCTCTAACTCTTAACAATAATTTAAGCAAGATTGAGTACACTGTGTACTCAGCAAGACTCGTAGTGTAATGCAAAGTTTATATAAATGCAAGGCTAACAAGAGATAAGCCTCTGTGCTACAAATTATTTTTAGCATGAAGCAAATTTTGTTTGCAATATTAATATGTGGTATTTTGCAACAGAAGTTTAAAGAGCAATTAAATATATAAAAGACAACGAGTAAGTAACTAAATAAATAACCACTCGCAATCCTCCTCGACAGCGAGTAACTTCTTATTTTCAACCATAGACATAGTATTCAACTCAAATATCAACCAACAAACCATTTCCCATATTTTTTGACACGACTGTTTTTTTAAAAAACCAAGGCTATACCAAGCAATATTACACGTAGCACGCTCATCACCGCAAGCATGGCTATTTAAATAGATTTACACTCTGTAGAGGGGTACAACTTTACCCATATCACATAAATTCTCTAGCTTGTTCAGCATCTGTCTAGTGGGGCCCACCTGTCAGTGAGAAGGAGAGCGCGCACTGGCATGGGCTGGTGCTGTCGAAGGGATTTGGGTTGGCTCAGATGCAGCCCAAGTAGGTGAGCGGGAATTCAAAACAGTTTTTGAATTTCCAAAATCTAGCCGAGTATTTGCTGAATTTTTGTACTAAGCAAACAGTGTCCACGATTTACGAAAATTTTTGTGAGGGTTCTTGACCTAGTATAGTTTCCTATGTAAAATTTTTAGGAATTTATATGCTCTGTGATTTCCCAAAAAATTCTCTAAACTTTCTGTTTTAATACAAATGCATTATTACTTTTGATGAAATCTCACAAAACATGCTCAAATAAATTTTTCCTCATGCAACATGCCCAAAATTAATCTCCTATCTATTTTCAATCTATTTTCCCAAAATTGGGATTTTTAGGATGTTACACGCGGTAGGTCGGCTGACGTCGAATGGGAGCCCACCACGTGGCCTACCGCGCACCCAGGACGACGTAGGTCACCTTCCTTGAGTTATGAGTGCGGCACTGATGGCATTTTTGCTAATTCATTTAAGACGGCTATTTTTGTTATTTCGTTGCGAAACAATGTCAATTTATCCAAAAACACAAAAAATGATGTTATGAAAGTTCTTTTAGTGACTAATGTACTTATTCCATTTTCACATGGACGTACAATAATTCGAAGTACATAAGTACTGGTGGTCAAAGCTGAAGAATTTTTACTGCGTTCTATAATAAATATAACATGATATACTGGAGGTAGTAGGACACAGTGCTAAATTAAACTCCTGTACCACAATTAAAATGAAAAATTACTTATAGTTACACGTCACCATGAACGTTTGCATATATTAACAGATTCAACTATAAAAAAAAATAATTATGCCATTTACTGCAAAACAAACTATGTATATGTACATTTTCTGTCATTCTGAAAGGCATTACAAAAAGTCTCCATGTCGTGTGCCGTAGCATTTCTATAGTTTTTAATAGCCTATAAAATACTTTAATCTTCGTAGGATGCCAGCAATTTGTTATTCTTTTTTTAGGCCAGCAATTGTTATTCTTGACTGGCCTAATTACAATTTTTCTAGCTAGTGTCATAAGTAAAGCTAACCTTAATTAATTTAAATCCACGGAAACATTTCCTTGAATAAAGTGTAACAAACGACTGAAACAATTATTGCCATGCCCTGATTAAATAGCCTATACACGCGCACCTTTTGACATCCTAAAAAAAAAACTGAAGAAATCTAGCTAGGGCAATTCAGTCACATTTTGGCTCCACACACATGGACTTGACTGTGGTGGATTTGTCAGATTCAGATATAAGGTATTGCAATACATGGACTGCATGCACTCTAGCCTACAGCACATGCCACCTTGGTGCAACTTTTGGTTAATTATGATCTTAATCGTTCAGTCCAATGGTATCCATGTTGACATAGTCTGAAACTACACTAGCTAGCTAGCTAGGTATAAAATGTTCGCCAGCCCGCTTTAGCCACATGCCAACATCCATGCAAAATTGGACCAGAATTCGAATAAGAAAATTAAAGTGAACTGAAAATTGCATCTTATCAAGTAGGAAGTCTTCTGTTTTAGACAGTAGCAAGAGCCGGGTGTTTCCTCTGTAAGCTAGGGAGTAGGAACATGCACGCGGTTGATTTGTGTTTACACTAGCATGGAAAGAGTTTATTAAAACAAAAAAAAAATTGCAACTGGATGATGTCGTAATACATATATATGTGGAATTGCAATATACTTTCTTAATAACCCATTTTACAACATTTCTTCAACATTAAGCAAGAACAACTAAACTAAAAAAAATTAGAACAAGATGTTAAATTAGTTTGACTAAAGACTAGCTAGCTTTGTAAAAGTATCGAACTGTTAAACAAACACACTTCTGTGCAGAACGAAAGATATTTTTCACACGTGCATGAACTTACAAAAGTGTGACATCTAATCCTTTTTCCCTTTATTTTATTTAATAATGTGGACAATTAGTTAGAGCAGCTATTTTACCCTATCTAACTGATCAGGAGCCGTAATTGTCCACGAAGCTGGAGCCTATTAAGGTTGGAGCTTGAGAGACAAGCTCGAGCTGAACTCTAAATAGGCTTAATCTTAAAAAAAAAACTCAAATAGGCTTATAAATGATCAATATATACTATGGAAAATATGTGTATATTTGGGCCTAATCGAGCCAAGCTTGAGTTCAAACTCGACGAGGGTTCAAGCTGTAGTACCCCATTTAATTAAAAAGAATTAGAAAGTGGATTGAAGAGAGAAAAGAAAGAAAGATAGGAAGGGGAGAATCGAAGTGGGCCGGCCGAACCCCCAACAGAGTCCGTCGGTTCCTAGGTTTTGAATACCCAAAGTCCTTGTGTGTGTATCATACTAGTCCTATGATCAGTGGCTAATACATACATCCACAACATTGATGATCACATCCCTACATTATACATACAACATGAAACAAATATAGAACATTAAACTTAAGCGTTTACATGATAAGTATATATTACACGACCGACTAACCAAATTAAAACTTAAGCATCAAGAGTAATAGCGGAAGCATATCAATTAAAATCCAAAAGTTCAGCGGTGTGCTCATCCATACCCTCAGGCAACTGACTAGGATAAGACCCTAGCAAGACATGTCCCTGTACCCTCCGGTACTGGGAGCGAAGAAAGAGTCGCCTAGAACCGACTCATCCTCATACTCTTATTAACAATTTTAAGCAAGATTAAGTACATTTTGTACTCAGCAAGGCTTATAGTGAGTGTATCACAATATAATTATAAATACAAGGCTATCAAAGGATGAGACTCTACACTACAAGTTATTTTCAACATTAACTAAGTTTAATTTGCAATATCGATATGTAGTAATTTGCAACATAAATTTTATTGAGAAATTGACTGATAACGAAATAACAAGTATGTACTTAACAATAGTAATATCACAACCTTCCTTGGCTACGATTAACATTTCATTATCAGCCCATAGACATGACACTCACACCAACTATTCATCCCAACATTTTTCAACAAATTGTTTCTGCAAAAGTAGAGACTATACCCGGCAAAACGACACTTAGCACTCTCATGGCCACGAGCACGGCTATTTAAATAGATTTACACTCTGCAAAGGTGTATAACTTTACCCATATGATACGAGGTCTTTAGTTTGTTTGGTATTCGTCGATACCACCACACATAATATTATAGTATGCAGTCTAGAGTTTGTAACGAATCCTTTACATCACCTAGTTCTAACCTTGCACTAGCCTGGCGAATGAAAACCCTCACTTCACTCGGGTACACCCCCGTCTTAGTGAGGCATTCACTGTTGTACCGGAAGATTTTTGTCCCAACGCCTTGGTGAAGGGAGCCCCTTCAAGCAAACCTACCCAGACATGTTCGTACTACTAAGGTCTACCAACATGCATGGCTAGACCTAGACAACTTAATTAGCTAAGACTATCCCATAACTAGTATATGTGATTGTACACTTAGTCTTAGGTTTGATACACCGGCGCTCAGTCCTTAATCGACCCGGGCGAGGATCCCCCCTATCTACTTGTGATATACATCTCTCATATTCTCAGTTCATAATATAACTTGCCCGAGTCAAAGACTAAGTTTTTCATTTTTATTTTTCTACAAATTAATAGAGGTAACCCCTTTGATCCAACATTTTAAAATCTCCCAAATCCATACATAGTTTTCATTAAGTGTTCAAATTTACTGAAAACTAGAGCTTGGCTAAGCATTTATTCGATACTCACAATCGAAATACCCAAATTGACATTTTCTACTACCTAAACCATATCCTAAAGGCTACAATAGTAAGAACATCAACATATCAAGGAGAATTATGCAAACAATAGGAATTTTACTATCGTTACCCGCAAATATAGCAATTTTAGCCAACATACATGCATGTATAATAGACTTTGCAAAACAACATACAATAATTGAAATAATAGGATCAACAGGGTCAAAGGAGGTGCTTGTCTTGCTTTGGTAGCTCTAAGTATGAGGGTGATGAATTGTTGAGAAGTTCGCTTGTGTTTCCGATGTCTATTCGAAAGAGCCAAAAACAAATCACAGATAGTATAATAAATTCAACAGCAACAAAATCCAAATATTTTTTCAAATTCAGACATAGCAAGATTTTATATGAATTTAGAAAAATATAATCATCCAATTTGGAGTTCATATGCAAAAGTTATTATCATTTCAATTTTGCTCGGTTTGAAATATCCTAAAATTAATAAAAGGGTGACATCAAAAGTGTATTTTCTAAGATTTACACCTTCCAACAGAGAAAGTTTATTTCCTTTATATTGAAGATGACTTTTCCATTTTTTACATTTTTCTGAAAATTATTTTCTTACATGTGGGCCCTACTTGTTAGTCTCTCATATTTTAATTTCTTGAATTTATTCACGAAAACAATAGCAGTCCCACATGTCATAGGCTCATTAATTAATAACTCAATGATTAAACCTAATTTGATTTTAATCCTGAGTTAATCCTTTGAGACGTAGGGTCCACTTCTCAGCCTCCTAGTTTTCAAACGTGTTTTAATACCAAAAACAATACGTGGGTCCCGCATGTCAATGACTCATTTACTAAACATGTTCAAAATTACATTTTTATTATATTTTCGACCAGCCCTACCTGTCATAGACTTAATGCACTTAACTACTTTCGTTAGCATTAATCAAATCCTAAACGTGAGTGGGCCCACTGTCAGAGAGAGAGAGAGAGAGAGAGAGAGAGAGAGAGAGAGAAGCAGAGTTGTGCATGCACGGCTGAAGGCATGGCGCGCTCGCCGGTGGTGAATGGTGTGATAAATGACGACGTTGAGCAGTGGAACGGAAAGAGGGATGCAAGGTGAAGCTATGAGTTGTGGTGGCGATGAGGGAGATGGCTGGAGGTGGAGTCATGGCGGCGAGGAGCGGTGGAGCACCTCGGGTCTGCGACGGGCTTCACGTAGGAGGCATCCTACGGGCTAATGGTTGGGTGCACTGGACTCAGTGAGTCCAGGTGGTGCTAACGGGCTGGGCATGAGGACCTAGGGTCACTAGAGGCGAGCCGATGACATGTGGCCATGGCGGCGCCATGAACAACTACAGGGATGTTGACTACCGCTACACACCCTTTGCAAATTGGAGTGCACATGAGGTTTAGGAGCTCAATACGACCATGAAGGTGAAAATGATGAGGCCAAAGATGACTTGGGGCTACCGGACAGTGATGAACAGCAGCGACAACATCAAGCTTCATGGTGATCGAACTCTTTGGTGAAATCGGGATGAAATGGAGCACGGAATAAGCTTTAAGGATGCGTAAGGATAAGGAAAACGACCTTGATGAGGTCGGTGGCTTGTTGGTGGTGAGCAGCGGAGGTGCGGAGGAGGCTCACATGACAACGCTTCAGGGCGATGGAGATGCTACAAGAATGTGTGTGTTAGCTCGCACACATGCTGAGGATGGAAGAACTGAACAGGGTCTCACCGAATTGGCAGGAATCAACGAAAATGGCGGCAACGACCGGAATTGGGGAAGGAATGTGAGGGTTTGATTCACTATGAGATAGACAACATTAAGATGGGGAATAGCAAGATTAGGGAGTGGAACACGTCGTGACAAGCTTTGGATGAGCTCTAACTCACCGGAGAGGTAGGAATGCGGTGGCTGAGATCTGGATGCATGTTGGACACGAAGACGAAGGCGGTGTGATCATGCTACAGGGCTTTAGAGGCTGCATTAAGCAAGGGAATAGAGTGAGTGAGATGAGAGGCACATGGTGACGTCGTTGGTGAGGGCAAGGAAGCTCACCAAAGGCAGCAATTGTGTGGAGGCGCGCTTACCGGTGTCGAGAATGATGTACATGTTCCTGCGAAACGAAGGAGCGATAAACTCAGATTTGCATGAAAATGGAACAGGGGCGAGCTGAGGAAGAAAATGTTGTAGTGGCAAGCTTAAGCATGGCTGAGTTAGCATGAGAAGAATGGCAAGAAGGCGGCGATTGCACGAGAAACTCGCGGACGCGCTCAGGCTTCTCCATCCGTGCGGGAAAAGGCGGCATCAGGCAGGTGGGTGGCATAGGCATGGTGACATACAGCGCAGGCAAAGGTGACGGTAGTAGGTGGATATGCAAACCATGGGTGGTGTCGCAACCAGTGGGAGGAGTAGGAGCGGCCCGCGCACCAGCGTACGGAGACGAAGGCGAGGTGGAAGAGAAGTGCTGACGGGTGGGACCACGACGTCAGCGAGAGGGAAGCGGGGGCATGAGGTGGGCTGTGCTGGGCTAAGGCAAAGCTTAGAGGAATGGGCCACACTGTGTTTCAGCCTAATAGGGGCGGTGGGAAAAAGAATAATTGGTTTGAAATTTTTGAAGAGGCTGAGAGTTTGGCGAATTTATAAACATAGAAAATGAGCTCCAACAATTTTTTAAATTTTTTGTGAAGGCTCTTGACACAATTAGTTTATTGTGTATTTTTTCCATAATTTTATTTGTTCTCCATTTTGCTTGAAAATTCTTTCAAGCTACTGATTGTATGCAAATGCAATAATTGATTTAAGGAAAATTTCAAAAATATGCTCAAAATACTTCCTCATTTTATTAACAGTACAAATATCCCAAGTTTGGATTTTTTGGGATGCTACAGAGTCTAAGTTAGACTTGGCGTGGAGGGGGGGCGGGCTTGTGCTACTGCATAAAAGGGAAGAGAGGGGGGTTGCTGCCAAAACCCTAGCCCTAGCCCCTACTGCTCCCCTGTCGCACCGGCTCCTATGCTGCCTTTGCCACCAGGCTACCACATGTTAGCTACCACTACCGCACCAGCGCCAGCGTTGTCACCTGCTGTAGCCACCTGCCATTCTGCTATATCGTGGTTGCTAGTTGCAGTTTCTACTACTATTGCTGCAGAGGGGGAGTAAGGAGAAGGCAAAGAAGGAGAAGGAGAGGAAGGTCAAGGGAGGAGAGGGATGAGTGGAAGAAGAGGGAAATTTATGGTTTCGTGATCCAATCTCATTCGTCGTCTGATTTCAAGGGGTAACGATATGGAAATACTTACTACCTATTTATATTATCATTTAATCATAGTTGAGGGTAGATCGATAGTGGGAATTGGTGTTTTGGTTATGCCCTGTTTTGGTTAATTTTGCTGCTGAGCCTTGCGAGGGAGTTTGGGGTATCTACATCCTGTTTCATAGGTTTGACATGTTATAAAAGTTATAGATTATTGTTTAATCATTCCATAGAGTGGAAGATTACTGGTTTTAGTTAAGAGGTGTAAAAGTTATAGTTTATGGAGCACTACTGCCCAGAATTCCATCGACATTGGTAGCAGTCGTGTAGTTTGCTTTATTACGTACAATAGATCGATGGTCTAATTAAATTATAGTCATAACTATGAATAGTTATATAATTTTCCATATTTTTCAAAAGTGGCAGGGTTTGCTATTTTTCATGTGGTAGAAAAATAGATATAAGATTGTTAAGCCCGCTCTTCAGTAATATTCCAGATTGATCTTCGGGACTAGAAACGAGGGTTTAGATGACTTAATCAGGGAATTTTCATGACTAGAAAAGTGTAGCAAATTTTGTTTAGATTCCAGTAACTTAGATTTTGCTATGTTTGGATTCCAGGATTAAAAATTATGGATGTTTGATCACTAGGATAGCGGGTGGGTTTGTCCGGTGAAGAGGGGTTAATTATATCGTGTTTGCATGTAGGAGCGATGTTGAATTGTTTAATATTTTTGTACTATTTTTGTATGTTTTTTATTTGAATTATTGGCTTTGTCTAGGGAGTGTTGCTTCAAGTTAAGTGACTCCTTTGCATTGTTTCGGTTTCTGTGGCTAAAAAGCAAGTACATGATAGAGCGGTAGATATTAGTTTGTCTGCCACTTATCTTTATAATTAAATTGCCTTGATATATTTTTGCTTATTTCAATGCCATGATGATGACATGATCATGATAATGATATGACCATGGTGATGACATGGTAATGATGATAACATGATGATAGTTGATTATGTTAATGGATAATGGAAAACATTGCATCAATTGCATTCATATCATGAAATGATTGCATATGAGCTAGGTCGGTGATGAAGTCATATAACTAGTCCGATGTGGTCGGTGAGAAAGTTATATGACTAGTTCAAAATGCTCTAGAGAAATACCTACTTCGGTAGGAACTCCACAGGAGTGGATGATGGACCATGTATGAAAGAGGATGGGTAAGAGTGCTTTATCGACGGGTGATCACCCCGCTATATCGGTATAAGCCAAGCATTGCATTAATAAAAAGATGATGGTATTAAATAATTATATGAATGATGATGTTAATTGGGTACATGAATAATGATGATAATGATTTACTTGAATGATAAGTTGTATGTTTATTGTTCTATTATGTACATGCTAAGTCTTAGACTCACCCTTGTTTTGTTGTTATTTTTAGGTGATCAAAGAAGCGATATGCATGGAATGAAAGTAGCGCATATGCATCACATGCTATCAATCACACAGTTATCACTATTTAGTTGCTATCATGAAATCTAGAGACTTGGTGCTTTCATCTAGAGTTTATTAGTACACATGGTTTTCATTAGCTTAATGATTGGAATTTGACTGATTTAATTATGATTTGTTTATTTAGTTTTGTTGCTAATCAATGTTCCCGAGTGCATGGTTCAAGGCGTTCTCGGGCACGTGGCCCCGAGCGTTCTTAGGCGCGATGTTCCAAGCTGTGCAAAGTTTATCATTTATGCATTTATCTTGTTATGATTGTTGAAAGGTAACCCATTGTGGGTTTTATTCTATGCAATGGTTGCTCAAATTATAAGTAAATATAGTTTAAATTAAGAGTGAAAAATATATAGGTGACATTCTAAGCTCAGTGTTGGACTGAGGTGTTACACAAGCACAGCTCGTCGCGAGCTCGAGCCTTGAGATTGGCTCGATGATTGTAGCTTGAGCAACTTGCCAAACTCAAGTTATTTTGATAGCTCTACTCAATTAGTCAGATTTGAACTGTGACCGTTATTAACTAGATAAACCCAGATGCCACAGTACCCACCGGACAACCTAGTGGTTGTCAGTTTGTCACCTAACTAACCCTTTAAACCTTTTTACTTCGCCTGAAGCAGCCATACATACACCACAATGGCACAAACATGTGCCAGTTCCTGTGAATGGGATCCATGGCCCGGCCCTTCTTACTTGAAGTCTTGAACTACCGTTTTTGTGTAAAGCTACAATCTGCCTATAGGAGGAACTAAAAAGCCCTAGCCAGCTAGAAAATTTTGGCAGAAGGTCACCAAAGCAAGTGGCCCAAGCATGATGCATCAGAAAAGATAGCCACCAACATGGCCACCAACATGTAGCTATCGCAACCCGTCCTGTTGTACTCTCTACTGCAGCATCTTAACTGGAGATGGATATATAACAGCTAGCATCAAGATCCATCTTTCCACCTCACCACAACATCTGGGTTCGTGTTGCCGTGTGAAGTAGCATATATAGCCCTGTACTGACCCATATCTGATCAATTAGTCTCTAAGCTAGTTAGCCACCTAGAAAGCTCATAGCTGCAAACGACATGGCGGAGACGGAGGAGAGTTCGAAGCTGGGGAGGCTGCGCAGCGCGGCGAGGCAGCAGAAGGGGAAGCTGTACATCATCAAGATATGCATCGCCATGCTCATCTGCGGCAGCCCAAAGTGTGTATGCATCATGCACTAGCTTCATTCCTGACCCCCTTAATTATTTCCATGGCGCTAGCTAGCTAAGTTCTAGCGCGCGCGCGCTCTCTCTCTATATATAGACCCAGGCTGGTCAGCTTATGCTTCTGCTTAATTTATAGATGTAGTATATATACTGATACAGGGAGGCTCAATCTTCTCGAGTAAAATCATGGAATAAATAGTGTTTGACAACGAACAATGCTCAACTGTATACCACGCGTCAGTCCACGAACTTGCAGCTCTATGAATATTTGCCAACAACACATACTAGGATGATCGCCGCTAGACCACGAGCGGAGATCGTCAAACCCTCAATTCCCAGCGGAAAAGTAAACTTAACCTTGTGTCGCAGAACGAACAATAGATCACTTAATTCTCTCTCAGAAATCATCGCATGAATTCTAGAATGAAAGAACAAGCGAAACAACTAAGTTTTAATTATTGCATAAAAGTGGTCTCCGTTCTCGAATCCAATGTGTCTAGATGTTTTGAAGGGTCACGCCGTTGGTCAGGGGCTGATCGCCCAATCCCAGGTGGTTTCCAAATCAAACGCCCCCAGCTAATACAAAATAGAATTTTCCTTCCTAATGTGTTCCCTCACGGATGGCATTAATCTTCTCCATCTGATTTGGTAAAAACCGAAGTTTCCTTGACGTTCTTTCTGCATGCAAAAAGTCTGCTTCCTGTTATTTCCTCACGGTCAGCATTTAATCCACGCACTTGTATCCCTATGCGTTTTAGCAGCATCCGGATTTTTCTTGACTTGCTCCAATTGAAATTCTTCTATGTTTAATCTTCGAACCTGAGCACAATCAAAACACTATTTTTAGATAGTATAAAATCCTCGTTAAAATTAATGACATGTTCATCAAGAGCAAGTTCACCTGATCTTGTAGTTTCTTGGCACATACTCTTGTAATTGTCCCAGTCGGCAACTCGATGCATATATTTTGAGCATTAGGTGGAGGAGAAGAAGGTGTCGTAGGGATGCCCTCATCATATACATATACTGCATTTGCTAGATATAATCTGTAAATGCTAAAGTTCAATTACACGAAAGTTCTAAGCCACAGCTAAAATGTATATCGACTATGTATAGTGTTCAAGTATTAATATGTATGCTACTGGCCTGTTTTAGCTTGTATGAATTAATTAAGCTCCTTCTGTACAGCTCAAATATTTACTTGCGTAAATCTAATGATCCCCAGAACTTTAGCTATATGTACAATATGTGCCAATCTTCTCAATTGTCTCTTGTGTTTCTTTGGATCCAATTATCTTATATATCTTCGGCAAAACCTTGAGCTTGGAGAAATGTTCCATACGAGATGAAAATTCTTGAGTAGGCCTAAAGAATTCAAATTAGTATATATAACCAGAAGTGGAAACGGTCGATCTACTGCGGCAATTGTCTATTTCTTTCCAATAATCTATTGATTGATCTTTGCATTTTTGGCTTTTTCCAATATTGAGTAGCGTGCATCCATATGTGCATGTTGTATCGTGTTCTTCCTCAATTAATTAGTATGTGTGTGGCTGGAATCAATAATAAACTGGGCATCCTGTTAACAGAATAGAGATATATGTTAATTTATGCTGCCATATGTGCAGTCATTTATATGGGGACAAATAATCCATATTTTTTTTAAATCATATAAGTTCTATTGAGGAATGCAAGAAAGCCGAAATCAAAATTTATCTGTTCATACAATTTTAATATTTTCAAAAACTATTATTCCATTACTCATATAAGCTAACTAATTCATCTTAATCCCAAGGAGTTTTGGAAGAGATTATTTTTCTGAAACTCACTTTGGATTAATTATTATATATACATCGATCGATAGTGCTCGATCTTCAATCTCCTACCATGCATGAACCTTCCAAGTAAGACCTTTCTTGTCAACACTTTGTTTGTAATATAAAGTCAGCTAAATATATGTACAATATTAATAGTGTGCTGATATGTACTAAATATATCTGTGTGTAGTTAAGTGGCATGCCAACTGATAAGTTTCTAGTTATCAATATTTTCCACTGTGATTGACCTCCATGACCTTCTTAACAAATAGATAAGTGCCATGCATGCATCTGAAATGTTAATTCTTTGCTGGATGCATGCTTTTATAATAGGAAGACTGTTCTGTGCAGGATTATGGGTTATTCTTCATTCTGATCACAGCACGTCTACAATTCAAGGGACGTGAATCTATATTGAAGACGTAGTGATTGGACATGGCATTGATCACTCGCAAAATTCAGTTAGTTCTATTCATTGAATGAATCAAGTCCACACTATCGAATATCGATCATTAGAAGTTGTGTTAATTTAATTCTGCACTTGAACTTTGAAACCATTGAATCAGGCCATTGGCACATGACAGTATATTAATTTGACATCAGAAAAGAAGCCACGATACATCAAACATAACATAAGATCATAACACTCTCAACTAGGATGTTCTCGAGTTAGCAAAGCTTTGTCTGGATTGTTGAGATCATTCTATATTTGGATCGTCATCACGACAGCCGAGATGACAATTTGCTGTGGACCGATGGTGATTAGGGTTACGTTGTAGATCTTCCTCACCGCCAGCCGAGATGACAATGGAGATAGGACACTTGGAGTTGACCAACATATATGGATATATAGGATCATCACGTCATCGATGGCGATCTTGCTAGCTATGGATAGCCAAGGCATTGCACTTATTGGTAGTGCCGTGTGACATAGGAGTAGGTGCGGACCCAGGTCAAAAAAGCAGGGGCACAAGTGGCTTTCGGGGCATCTTTGCTGGGCTAAGTGGGGTCACAAATGGTCAGACATTGTGCTACTCCACTAAAAATTGAAATTTGAGTTGAGACCTGGGCCCCCACTCAGCCTTGTTTGGATCTGCCCTTGCATAGGAGCAAATGGTAAATAATATTAATTGAGTTTCAGGCTCCCGGCCATCAAATCATGACCTAGTTAAACTTATTTAGGTTTGAAAATAAACATTGCAATTGGTTTCGAATACATGGGGTTAGAGAACTACATACTAAGGTAGCATATTAGCTTCAGAATTATACTAGTAAACTCATCGAAAGATCAAGTCGTTGGAGGATTCTACTACACTTCAACAATAATCAGGATTGGTCAAAACCAAAGTGGCAATGCAAAGAAAAAAGGCAGGGCATGGGATGCCCTCACTCCAATTGACAAACTCTAAACATTATAGAATATTTTGTCAAAAATAAATTCTGAGTGTACAATAGCCCAAGTTAAAAGCAATGCATGCATGGATTTTGCAAATTAATTTGTTCCTCAATCAGTCGCTGACCTGGACCCATGACCGAAACACGCGCGTCAACATCTCGCGCTGTTGCACAACTACTTATTCGATCAATGGCTTACCCAAAGAGGAACTAAGTTGAGGATCTCCTAGACTCCATAGCAACAGAGGGTACATTTAGTGAGACAACAGAAAGGACGCATGGTATGCTCACGGTCGGTGACCTAACGTAGGAAGCCACTGGGGGGTACATGTTAAAAAACTGACGGTTTTGTACTAACTTTATTGATTTTATTTATTAAGTTTTTAAAAATATCAAATTCTTATTTGTTTTGGATGTGGCCTAGCAATGTTGATACACATACATATTTGTATTGCACACAATTATAATTAATTATATGACCAGCCATTCACTAATAATAACATCGTTAAGTGGAGTTGCGAGTAGATACATAGCTTGTACTTTATAAACCAGTTGAATCATAACTCTCAAATTTTATAAGGGAGTACTACATATCCATTTTGTCAGCTAAAACTATTGCTCAGCCATTATCCTGCATTGCACTACACAAGATAGTTTGCAGGATCCAATTAGTTATAAGGTTAGTCATCGCTGCAGTTCCTATACAGACCAATGCGAACAAATTTTTTTAGGACTCCAATGTGAACAATTAATATATGCGTCATGGCTGACCACCGTCCATGTTCCCTTGATTGGAACACAAAGCTTAAGAGGAAATGGAGAAAAAAAAAAGAGAATAAACGAGTACATAGAAGTGATAGCAAGGGAGAAATGAAAGTGATGTGACAACCTATAATTGGTGGTAGTAATTATATATCATAGTCATTAAGTAACGACAAAGAACTGTACTGTAAGAACTGCATGCTACAATTAGCTGAGCAATCATGACCAAAAGCTGAGTTGATAGGAACAATAGTGCGATCACGTGAAAATTAATCTAGCCAAGCAACCGATGTAGAGCTAGACATGTTATTTGTCATTGCATGCAACTATGTATTTTCAAATGACCATCCCATCTTACCCACACTGATATATATTCATTGTGTTACATTTGCAGGTCAGATACGAAGAATAAAGAACATCGAAACTAGCTAGCATTACCCTCTCGATCTTATTTCTTAAGTTTGGGTGTAAACTTCGACATATATACGAGTGGACGAGGAGCACAAGCTACAATCTGTTGTTAACACGATGCATGGGGCGTCTTCCTTCAGTTGATCACTTGTACATATATATGTGGAACGTTGACATTGTTGTAAATGTAAGGGCCATTTGGTAATTTCCCATTTGAGAAAAGAAAAGAAATGAAAAAGGAAAAGAAATGGTGAGGCCCATCTGTCATTGGGGAAAGAAGGGGATAAGGTTTTTGAGACTCAGTCTCAAAACCGAACAGGCGAGGGGGTTTCCCACCGCGAGTGGCGGTGCAAGCGCGTTGGGGGCGATTTTTTCGCCGGCTGTTGGCGGCACCGTGCGCTGGCTCCTGCTCTTCCTCCTTCGTCTTAAGGGGCTCCTCCTCTTTTCTTCTTCCTCGCCCGAAAAACTGTGAGCTCTTCCCCTCCTCTCTTGGTTCCTCTTCCCCGATTTGGTTTCGGTTCTTGATGTTTTGAGATCCGCTGCGCTGCCATGTTTTGATCCAGTGCCATCGGCGGTGAGGACTAGATTTCCCAATCTCTTGTGCATTTCGGTTTTCCCTCTTGCCTCCTCTTCTCTGTAGAGGTGCAGTGAGGGTTGATCTTGCGTCGATTGGAAGTGAAAACCGGTTGTCATTGGCTTGACCTTAGTGGAAGAAGGCATTCGGTTTGGTATTTGGTGCTCGTTTGGTGCTCTCGGTCGGTGCATCTGGATTGTGATTCTTGTGCCACATCCCCGTACCTTCTCTTCGCACACTGGTGTGTCCCCGGTTTGTGATGTAGGCATTGTATCTCCGTCAACCTCGTCTTGTTTTCGCGGCACAGTGAGACGATTGGTTTTCTGAGTCAGCGCCTAAAAAGGTGTGCCTTGCCTGGTTTACTACTCGGTGGCTTTGAGTTCCATCCACGTCGTGAGTATTACTGTTGTTCAGTTTTGCATTACTTTGCTCAGTGCGTCATGCTAGTTAAGTTGCTTTTGTACTATTGTCTAGCACTGGGATATTTTGCTTAGTAATGTTTGTGGGAACGGTTTAATGCTCAATGAGGAGTTGGGTCATTGTGAGAATTGAATACAACAATTTGATATAAATTGGTCTTGAGCTAAG
Source organism: Ampelocalamus luodianensis (assembly GCA_036346255.1). NCBI lineage: Eukaryota > Viridiplantae > Streptophyta > Magnoliopsida > Poales > Poaceae > Ampelocalamus > Ampelocalamus luodianensis. The sequence goes on from CM070625.1 coordinate 28,993,886, forward strand.
ATTACTTGTCGTCTGTTTATTGTGTCATATATGCTTGTTTGTTCATTGTGATATATATAGTCTGTTCTCTGTTCTCTGTGACCTTTGTTCAGTTTCTGTTCACTGTCATCTTTGATTAGTCTCTATTCACCATGATTATTAGATCAATTCTGTTCACTGTGATACCTTTCGGTTACTGTTATACATTATTATCAATTGATTTCTTAAGTGCTAGAATCAATTACCTTCAGTCCAGTGATTTCAGATTTGTTGATTTTCATTAAGTGACTAATTATACTAGTAAGATTTTATTTGAGCTCAAGTCCTAACTTATTTCAGAGAATTGTTATATTTAATTTATGATATTATATTGACCTAAGTGGCGAGGAAGCCAAGATTTCATCTTGAGCAGCCCGACATCTGAGAGCAAATAAATAAATAATTAAATATGAACATTATGCTGATTTTATATGTTTTTGAATCCTATCTTTTAAGGATATTATCATATTTAATTAACATGAAGAAATTACATGTTTATATGTCATTTTTTTGTCATTTATATGTTACTAGAAATATGCTTTAATTATCATAATTTATACTAAAATTAATTCTAAATATTTACTAAAACCGCTAATTTTACAACACACATATACATACACATGGATACCTCCATTTTGAGAGGAAAGAAGAAGACATGATATGTGGGACCCCCGGGCGTAGAATACCCGAAGACCCTATGTGTATACTGTGCAAGTCCCATGATCAATGGCTTGCACACACATTCACAACATTTGGCAATCAAATCCATACAATCACATCTAAAAATAAAGTAAAGAGTACTTAACTTAAACTATTACAAATTATTACAACAACGGTTGACCAGCCAAATAAAAGAGTCATCAAAAAAGTAAAGTATAGTAGCGGAAGAAATGATATAAGTAGCAAAATTCCAGCAGCGTGCCCAGTCGATCCCGCAGGCAACCGACAAGGAACAAGGCCTAGGTAGACTCGTCACCAAACCCTCTGGTTCCAGGTGCAAAGGACTCATAGTTAGGCTTTATCTCATCTTCAATCTCTGAACAACAACATTTAGCAAGATTGGGTACTTGTGTACTCAGCAAGACTTGTAGTGTATCACAAAGTTATACTAAAATGCAGGGCTATCAAAAGATGAAGCTCTATTATACAAGTTATTTTACTCAAAGCTATTTTTATTTACAATATTCATAAGTAGTAATTTACAATGGAATTTAAAAAATCAGTTTAAATATGTACAGGACAGTAAGTAAAGAACTGAACAAGTAATAACATCATCTCGTAACTGTCAGACCCGGGTATTAATACACCCAGATCCTCTGTGCATTTCTGAACTAGTCCCATGATCAGTAGCTAGTCCACACAGTAAACAAAATGATAACAAATTCATATCACAACTTTATTAATAAATAACAACAGAGTTGATTACAAAGGGGGGGTTTACAGGCCCACAATAAAATAAACACAGCGGAAGACGAAGAAGTAGTAGGGTCCAGTTAATCTGCCACAGGCAATCGACTGGGGAAGCGGCCTAGTCGTCGAGATCCACATCGGTAGCAAAGTCCTTCTCCTCTGAAATTTGTTTGCATAAGCAAGAATGAGCACAACTTCCGTGCTCGCAAGTTACACCACAAGTAATGTAATGACATGCATATATGGATGTAACAAAGGTATGGCTTATAAAGTTATTTGCATAAAGCGACATTTTCTTTAAATACTGGTACTAGATTCCAAAGCGATTATTCTATAACTAAAGTTTATAAAATTCTCAAATTTTATAGTCAGATAACATTCACACATGAATGGTGAAGGATATCCTCCTATCACATGGTTGTTTGCCTAATTCCCAATTGGATAAACCAGTTTTGAAGAAGTTTGTTTTCAAACAAAACCAAAGTCTAACTTTGAGTAGTTACGCTAGCATGTCCATAACATGCGGACACGGCTATTCGAATAGTTTTACACTCTGCAGAGGTTGTACAGACTTTACCCACATGACAAGACTTCTCTAGTTTGTCCAGATATATTTATACCACCGCTCACTACCTTTGGTAGCGGTCTAGAGCACGTGTCGAGGCCTTTACAATGTTCTGTCTTAATGCATTTATGCCCGCTAAGGTTTCGCTACCATTGGTGGTCATCCTCCGGAAGCCCTCTTGCGCGAGATGGGTCTCTTGTCGACCAACACCCATACCAACAACATAGCACAAACGACACTAAGGCGTCATAAATTATTTAGCCAAGTCCAGCCCATACGGGACATGTGGTGGTACTGATTAGGCGTAGTATCATGCGCTCAAGACCGGTCCTTAATCGACTTGGCGACTTTCCATAAAACCCCAGGCCTTAACCCTAACAGATTAAGCGGGTGCATGAACTGCACCCACCAATCATCCATTCCGCCCAAGTCCAAACCATCATTTTATTTTATTTTCCAAGTCATTTGTAAAACTTCCATGACACACAGATGCCAAGGGTACAATTTAATCAATAAATGATTGATGGCTGAAATTCCACAAAAACAAGTTTGGTCTAAAAGCATGGCTAAGCAATACGTTTAAATGATCCTAGTTCATACTATTGTATCAACCAGGTTTGATCTAGGGTGACAATGTGTTTGATTCAATATCAACATTGGCCATACAAAGGATTTTAGGCATAACTATAGATTTTAAAACAGGAATTTAAGATACTGATATAAATAAGCATGCAGTAATAATTTAAAACAGAATATAAATAATTTAAAATAGTAGGATGAATATGATCAAGGGTATAACTTGCCTCGCTTGATGAGGTGACGTTGTTTTTCTTAACAGATCACTTTAATGTAACTTCGGTGTTGAGGTGGCGTTGTTTTCTTAACAGTCACCTAGTACTCACAAGTACTATCTTCGTAGTCCAAGTGTACGATCACGATGATCATACAGTCAAAATCAATCTTCTTATATTGCTCTTCAATTGGTGTGAAATCGATTCTCAAAGTCGTGAACTCTAATCGTGCAATACAACCAATTCAACTCAAATTCAAATAAATTCAAAAGGATAGATCAAATTAACTCCAAATATAAATATTTTACTTTAGATAGCTAGATAATAATTTTATATGAATTTACAAACTTGAATGGACTAAAACGAGTTCGGAGCAAAAGATATGAATTTTAGAAGATTGGGAATACATGGAATGATAAACTAGGGTTTTAAAGGAATTGCAGGTCAAATGAACCCAAAATCAAATGATTTTGGTTTAGATGGCTAGATCTTGATTTTATAGGAATATAGAAATTTGAATGGACGAAATCGGAGTTCAGTATGAGGAGAACGAACCGGGAAGTTCTAAATCTAAATAAAACCTAAAATCAGATTTTATTGATTTTCCGAATTATTTTCTAAAGGAAAATCGATTTATTGCGCAAGCATGACGCCAGCAAGGATTTTCCGGAAATTAAAAGAAATGAATTGATTTTTCGACATGTGGCCCCATTGGTCAATGACTTGGCTCATGTGGACCGAGTCCACAATGGTTCGGATGCGGGAAATCGTGGCTTGCCACGCCAAAGATGCGTGGCGATGAGGTGGATCTTGACCGGGCAATAAGTGGTGACGTGGTGCCGACCGCCACCATCCGGACAAAATCGGTGGCGTGTCATCTACGTGGCGATGCCGCCGGCCGAACGGCGGCGTCCTCGGCCGTCGAACAACGCAGCGCCGGCGGCGTTCGGCGGCGGATGGTACCGGTGTATAGCTACGACTATTGCGGTCATATTGGTATACCTCCCGGTTGCGATGGGCGGCGTGATGGCGCGACGAAAAAAGGCGCGAGGCGGGCGGTTGTTGTCGGCGAAGTCGTGGCGTTACGGTGAAGCGGGTGGTAGCACTCGGATCGCGGCGGCGTGGTGAAGACGGTGGTGACGTCGGCGAGGTCGTGGAGCGATAGTGGCGGCGCAACCGGCGGCGTACACGTGGCGGCGAAGAAAATCCCGTCCCGCGACGTCGGAGGTAGAGAGGTGTGGGTGGTGCGAGTGTGTTGAGTGAGTCGAGGGCTCACCAGGTGCCTTTATAGTGGCGGAGGAGGTGGAGGTCTGAGTTCGTGCGCGGGTGGTGCGGCGGCGGCGTTACGCTGAATCCGGCGACCGTGCGAAATAAAGATAAAACGGACGGAAGGTGGCGGCGTAGTGCGTGGGTGTAAGTGCGAGCATTTATTTGTGTAACGGTGGCGAGAAAGCGGCGGCGGAGCTCGCGACGCACTACGGCGGCGGTTTCGGAGGAAGAAGAAGGAGTGGGGCGAAGGTGTGGCGTCGATTTTTATCGGCGGTGGGAAGAAATGGTGTGGCGTGGAGATTGTGAGCCGTTGGATGTAAATCCAACGGTCAATGACGAGGCGCGATGTGCGGGCCGTGCGATCTGGATCCTACCGTGGAGAGGAGATGGTGGCGTGGAGTTTGCTCGCCGTCCGATCTAATCGGACGATGGAGAAAGGAGTAGGAAAGCGGAATGAAGCGGTGATAGATAGCCGTCGGATGTAGATCGGAGGGTTCACAGTAGAGGACGTTCGAACCCCAAGGTGCTTCAAGATCTCGACCGTGAATTCTCGATCCAATGGTGCGGCGAAAATGGGTGGCGTGGGGAATAGATGACCGTCGGATGGCGATCGGGCGGTGGGGACGCGAGCGAGGAGAGAGGGAGGCGCGGGCGGCTGGAGTGGGCCGGATTGGGCTGGCGCACGGTGAGAATAGAAGTGGGCTGCGGAGGTTTCGGCCCAAAAGCCGTTTAGGGTTTTAAATTGATTTTCTATTAATTTAATCCAGATAATTCATTTAGGCTTTGGAAAATAGCAATTTAACTCCAAAAATTCTAGAAAAATTCACAGAAATTCCTAGAGTTATTTTGGACTTAAATAAAATAGTTCCAACTTTAAGTTGGCTTTTAATTTTGCAAATAAATTATTTTGGCTTGAAAATACTTAGGAAAAAGCTTTTAAAAACTCAGAAAATTCTAGAAATTAAGTAAATTTTTTTCAATTTAAATCCAATAAAACTTCACTAACTTCAAATAAATTTTAAATTTGACCTTCAAAACTTTAGAGATTCAAATCAGTAATCAAACTCGCAAATTATCAGAAAATCCAATTAGAATAATAACTTTATTTTAATTTATTTTGGTAACATAACTTTGGGATGTTACAGTAACCCTTCTCGGTTACGAGCACAAAAAGAAGTATGGACAACACCTCACAACCCGACTCGACTACGAGTCATTTTTCAGGTTCAGCCATAGACATGGCAATTAGCTCAACAAAATAAAACCTCGTGTCATTACCCAAGTTTTAGGACAAAACATTTTAGGAAAAAAAAGCTACAGCCATACCAGCCGCACTAAGCACGCTCATGACTATGAGCACGGCTATTATAATAGATTTACACTCTGCAGAGGTGTACAACTTTACCCATAGTACGCGGTATTCCAATTGCTTGAAATATCTCTATATCACTGCTCACTATCGTAGGTGAGCAGTATAGAGTTCGTGATGCAGCCTTTACATCATCTAGTCCTACCCTTACACTTAGCCCGTCGACTTTTTCTCACTCGACCAGATACCCTCTGTCGAGTGAGACCCTTACTTGCCCGGATACCCTCCGTCAAGTGAGATACCCTCACTTACCCGGATACCCTTCATTAAGTGAGGCATTCGCTGTTGTGTTAGCAATAGAAATTGCTCGCAAACTACTGCCTACCTCTCATGCAAGGCTAGGTTTTCGACAACTTAGTTAGCTACGGCTACCCCATCCTATCACATACGGTTGTACGATTAGGTCTTATTCCTGAAGTTGTTGGCTTCAGTCCTTAATCGACTACGGGCGAGAACTCCACCCTATCTACTAGTAAGTCACAATCCTCACTTTGTCAGAATACATAATAATTTGCCCGCGTCTAAATCTAGGTTTTTTATTTTATTTTCAAGTAAAATAACAGAGGTACCCCCTCTGGACATTTTTCAAAATATCCCAAATCAACACATTGACATATTGTCCTTTTAGCATTTTTTCGGAAAATCTATCGTTCTAGTAGCAGTTGTGCAATAATCGCACTCAAAAATTCACAAATGACATTATATATTGCCTAACCCATAATCTAATGGTTAAAACAGTAAGGAAATCAATATTTCAAAGAGGCATATGCAACAATTAGGATTTACAACTACCGATTTACCAATCATAGCATTTTTCATACAAAACATACACACATGCATAGTAGATTTCATAAAACAAAGTACAATAAGTATACTAGGATCGATATGATCAAAGGAGGTGCTTGCCTTACTCTTCCTGTTCTAGAAATATGTAGGGTGGATCATCGCAATAATAACTCGAGCAATCAACATCTAAAAAGAGCCAAAAATGAATTAAATAACATCAATAAATTCAACTATGATCAAAATCAAATATTTTTACATATTATGGTAGTTCATGATTTTATATAAATTTAGAGGCAAAAATCACTTGATTTGGAGTTTTGTAGCAAAAGTTATTAAGGTTCGAATTCTATTCGGTTTGAAAAATCCACAGAAAACGAGAAATACGCTTTCCAACAGAGAAAGTGTAATCCCGCGCATGCACTATTGAGATTTACGCTTTTCAGTAAGGGACAGCGTATTCTCCTGATAACCAAAGGCACATTTTCAATTTTCCTTTTGATTTTCGTTTAAACTGACAAGTGGGGTCCATTGTCAGTGATACGGTCGACGAGCGTAGTGCGTAGACCGAGGGTTTGAATGCACAATACGCGGTCCATGGTGCAATACGCTAGCACTTAAGTGGTTATGGGTCCCGTGTGTCAGCGACTCACTTGAGAAAATAATTTGTTTATGTTTTCCTTTCATTATTGGCTCGGTCTCACATGTCAGTGACTTATCATAGAATAACTAATCACTTAAAACCGAATTTACACTAATGACAACGGTTAAGCGCGTTGATGATGAGCTCCAATGCTTGTCTGGCAAAGCCATGCAGTGGCGCTCACACCTAAGCCAATCGCCGGTGAGGTGGTGCTCGGCGGTGCCGGGGAATACCCAAAAGGGGTACCGACGGCATGGCCTGAGGTGGCCCGACGCGGTGGCGCACTGGCGTTTAGCGGCGACTCAACTATGGCAACATGCAAACGTGCAAACGTAGCGCTCTTAGCTATCATGCTCATGAGATTCTATGGACTACCAGGAGTATACCAGAGAAATGCGGAGGCTCGGTGGTGGTCGGAGACGGCGTGTCGACGGTGACTAGTGGTGGCGAGGTGAGCTTCACATGGAGAAGGCATTCATGTGATGGAGAGCGGGGTCTAATGATTGGGGAAGCTTCAAGGTGGTTCGGCAATGCTCCTAGCATGAGGAATCGGCTCAGGGTGTAGTGGAGCTTCAGTGAGAACCGAGGCAGCGGAGATGACCGAAGATGAGGAAGACGATGCAACGCGGGAGCTCCTATGAATCAAAGGCGAAATCAAGTGAGGGGAAAGATTGAAGATGCTCTCGAACATAAGATGATGTAACAGGAGTGACGAAAATCCCTTCTCAGCATCGGGAACGAAGGTGGTGGTTCACGGCCGAAACTGAGCTCCAGCTCTCTGAGCATTTGAGCTCGTTTGAGTGGAGAAGAATGGTAGGGGAGGTGCGCACTGAGTGGGAAAAGGAAGAAGGAAGCTCAGGGCTGGCTTTTATAGACGGAGGAGAGGAGTAGAGCGAGGAAGAAGCTCAGGCAACCACGGGCAAGTGATGGAGTTCTCAATGAAGTACGGGCAGGTGTGAGGCATGGCCTGGGCAGGGATGGGCGTGGAGTGATGGTGAGGTGTTGGGGTAGGTTTGGCCGGTGGGGAAAACCAGGGGCGGTGAGGAAAATCGCGGGCGGTGCGGTAATGAGCTCGCGGCGTACGTGTGCTGGCTCTCAGTGCACCGAGGTGGAATAAGGACCCTACAGGTGGGGCCCCTAGCAGTGAGAGGTGAGAGAGATAGGTTTAGGGTTTTAGGATTTTTTTTCTGCTGAATTATGTTTAGGGTTTAGGATTTTTTTTGCTGAATTATTGACTGAATTTATTTTATTAAGCAAATTACTTCTACATTTTATGAAAATTTTTGTGTAGGTTTATGTCCTAATTTAATTTCTCTTGTAAATTTTTCATAGGTTTAAACCTTTTGTGAATTTCTACAAAATTCGTGTAATTTTCTATTCCTATGCATTTATATTTATTTTTCTAAACAAACTTTCACATAAATGTTTTGGTGAATTATTTCTTGGATATTATGCCCAAAATAATCCTATCATCTGATATTTTTACATTGTTTTATATAATTTCTTTTGAGTACATTCTTGTTTGTATTTCATGTTTTTCTTTTAAACCAAAGTCAAATTCAAATATCCGTAAATGAAATCATTTACCTCAATGCTCAACTCACGGCGACAGTGTTTTGCACTTTCTCACGTAAAGTTCCTCGAACGGGGACATTTAAAGATTGGACTAGAAGTTGTTGTTATAGGAAAACTTGACGAACGCCAAGCATTTCTCCCAATTCATGCTATAGGCTAGCACACATGCTCACAACATATCCTCTAGAATTTGATTGGCCCTCTGCGACGACCATCGCTTGCGGGTGGAATGCCATGCTAACACTACTACAAAACAGGCTATAGAAGACACCCCATCACAGACGGGTTAATTTGAATCGATGCGTGTTGGGTCCGCGGCGCAACATTTGCTTTGCCGTTTATCACGAGCGGTTCTTACTAGTAACCGTCTGCATGATATATGCTATCACGAGCGGTTTATATACGTAACCGTCGCGAAATATCGCGACGATTCTATTTATGAACCGCTGCGTGATAATCTCATATCACGCACGGTTTATTAATAGAGCCGTCGGTGATATGTCAGCGACGATTCGTACATAAACCGCTCGTGATAATCCTCCGTATCACGAGCGGTTGATAAAGAGCATCGTCAGAAATATCACGCGACGGTTTTATTTATAAACCGCTCGTGATATATGCCTATCATCGCGATTCATATTTTGAACCATCTGTGATATCCTCGCTTATAAATACCTTGAGTACCCCGCCCATTCCCATTTGAGCTGCCACCGGATAAAAACCCATCACACACACAGAGAGAGGGGAGGAGAAGGAGAGGATAAAGGGAGGGAGAAGGAGAGGAGAAAGGGAAGGAGAAGAGAAAGAGAGGAGAAAGGGAGGGAGAAGGAGAGGAGAAAGGGAAGGAGAAGAGAAAGAGAGGAGAAAGGGAGGAGAAGGAGAGGAGAAAGGGAGGGAGACAAAGAATCGAATAGATCGATTTGGTATTTTCGTCGTGAGCTCCGAGGGTAACATTCTTTATAACCCAATTGAGATATGGTAGAATATGCTAAGCATCGCGTGTATAAGAGTCGAAGTGGGAGTGGGTCCTTCCATAGCATCGGGTAACCATACGTGAAGAGGAATTGTGCGGATTTCGAATCGCACCAAGGAATAATAAAAAAGCACACAAAGTAGTAAGGAATTAATCCCATTATTAGGAATGCAGTTATTAGCTATTTTGAACAAATCCCAAAACTCTACCCTTTAGAGCATCTGCAATTTACGTGCTTAATTAGCCGGTTCGAATGGCTAGATTTGATGCTAGGAACCGATTTCACAAGTGGAAGCTGCCTATTCCGAAACAAAACTCTAGGAACCGATGCAAACTTTTGTATCCGGATGTAAGGGAATAGAATAATATTTTTCATTTGGTAGTTGGAATAATATTAAAGTTCTGTGAGGGGGAAGGAAATGAAGAGAGAGAGAGCGGTTGAGAGAGATTTTATTAATCTAATTTGACACTATATATTTTGTTACATGTCTAGCGTAGATGGACCGAAACTGGATCTATGGTGTGAACCGTGTGAGTCAAGAGTACATTAATGACGTGGTTGCTTTTAGAAGAGCCGCCGAGCAGGATATGTTGAAAAAGGGGATAAAATATATGTATTGTCCATGCATTGATTGCGATAATCTGAAGATGTTTACCAACCCGGCGCAGATAGAAGCACACTTGATTTGAAGGGGTTTCAAAAAAGGGTATACATGTTGGACCAAATACGTGAAGAGCTTACAGAAGTTAGTAATAACGACATCGCCGAGGAAGTCAACGATATGCCGGATGTCAACGATATGCCAGATGTAGATTGTGCTTTTGATGAGGATAGGTCACACGATGACAATCTGGATCAGATGCTACGCGATGCAGAAGAGAACTACAGTGAGAGAGAGTTTTGTAAATTCGAGCGCTTAATGGAGGACTCGGTGAGACCTTTGTTCCCTGGCTGCAAGCCGGAATATACAATTGTCACATGGCAAGGATATGACATAAATGGGTACACATTTTATACGACAGCTCAGGATAGGAAGAGCACAGTCCAGAACAGTGGTGTCCGTGATAGATGCATTCAAGATGCATGGGTGAGGAGCTCGTACTATGGGCAAATAGAGGAGATATGGGAGCTCGACTACGTGCTTTTCAAGATCCCCCTATTTCGGTGCCGTTGGGTCCATCTCCCACAGGTGAAGGTTGACAAGTACGACATCACTACCGTGGACCTTGAACGTGTCGGATACAAAGACGAACCATTCGTACTGGCTAATCAAGTTGTTCAAGTATTCTATGTAACCGACCCGGAAAATAAGAAACGCCACGTAGTTCTTCATGGAAAAAGAAGGGTTGTCGGAGTTGAGAATGTAGTGGACGAGGAAGAATACAATCAATTTGACGAGTTGCCTCCTTTCGGAGATGGCATCAGGCTCGACGAAGAACCCAGTGAGGAAGCTAGCTATATGCGCGCCGATCATCATGAAGGGCTATATTTTAATTAAGAATTTAATCCATTGTAATTAATTTATTCTATAACATCATGTGTTATGGACTTGTAATCTCTCATATATTTTGATATTGATGACAATGTGGACGTTCATCGAATCACAATTGGTTTTTGAAGTAAAATGTGTTATGAGCTTGTCTTCATATATACTTGTCACCGTGTTTTGTCATCTCTCATATATTTTGATATTGATGTGAATGTGGATGTTCATTGTAATTCATATATACTTATCACGAGTTCATTGTAATTGATAATTATGCGATCTATCACGCACGGTTCTATAATATAACCGTCGTGATAATGAATCACGCATGCATTCTAATATAGAACCGTCGTGATATGAGATTATCTCGACGGTTCTATTTGATAACCGTCGTGATATCCCGACAAAACCAATAGGTAATCTGTGATAAAGCTAATCGCTGCAGGCGGTTTAATACACAAACCGCTCGTGATATGGAACGTATCACGACGGTTATTAGATAGAACCGTCTATGATTACTTATCAAAGACGGTTTTAGTAAATAACCGTGCGTGATAGCCTCTTATAAGGTGGGAACCGCTAGGGTTTCCTCACTCGTCCCTTCCTCTCCCGCACCATCGAAGTTTATCGCGCGCTCTTGCCTCCTCTAGGGCTCCGCTCACCGCCGCCTCGACCTCGACATCGCCGCCCGACCTGCGCCGCCGTCGCTCCGACCTCGGCGCCCCGACCTCGACACTCACGCCCGACTCGCCGCCGCGCTCGACCGCGCCGCTGCTCCCGACCTCGGCGCTCCCGACCTCGGCACCCCGACCTCGACACCGCCGCCCGACCTCGGCGCTCGCCCACCGCCACGCTGCTCCGACTCGACACCGCCGCCCGACCTCGGTGGTTTTGAGTGCCATCGCCAGTTGTGAGTATTGCGACTTAACGTGCTCTGTCTCTTTGCATATATACACTTTGTGCTAGTTGTTTTGATCGTGATTGAGATTGATATTTGAGACTAGCTCGAAGATATTGCAAAGAAATGAGTGATTCGAGTTTTGCTCGTGATGTTCATAGCCATATTCGATAATTGTTTCAATAATTAATTCAGTCTTTTGAGCTCTATAATTGAGGTAGCTACCTGCTTTGTCTATGTGTGTTTCTATGATTACTTTCTGTAGTAGTCAAGAGCTTTGGATCATTTTGTTCGAGAGGATTGATTAGCTTCTAACTGTTATACTTATCTCGATTTTGTATCGACAAAAGGCCTCGGTTGAACAACCGAACTGTCGCTTTTGTTCTAGAAGCACTTCTTTGTTCTTTTTCGATACTAGTATTGATTCGTGATCTTGCACTCTACTTAGCTTCGCTAAATAAAGATAGTGTAGTTTAAATACATTCGTGAAAGAATTTCTATTGTCATACTGATTAGTTAGCTATAATAAGAGCTCATAGTCTGAATTTTAGTTAATTGATTCAGCTTGTGAAGTATATTAGGCTTAAGGGCTGTCATGGCAAGGTTTTTGAACTTTGCATCTAGCCTTACGAGAGCACCTTTAACATCAAGAATTTGAGCTTTATGCTGATTTATGGTGTTTTATCGATATTTATGATAAGCATATTGTCGTGTTTAGATGACATGGTAGAATTTCATGATTTCATGTTATTTTGGTCATTTAAACTCGTTGAATTATCTGGGATGTCATTAATTATTGCTGGAATTAATTTGGTATATATTCGGATGCTAGAACACATAATTAAACATTTGTAGCCTCCTTTTGCATTTCATCGGCTGCCCTTGATGTAATATGTACCATGATGTATCTGATTCGCCCGAACGAAGAGATCACAACACTAGGGGATGTCGTTTTTTGCATGCTTGTTTTATCACAACTCATTTCTTATGAGGGCATGGCTAGCAATTCTGAGGCTAGCCAAAAATCGAAAAAATGTAGTTAGTTTAATGAACTATCACGAGGATAACTTTTTGGAATCATGTAGACGGTCTCGAATCGATTTTTATAAAAAGGATCCGAGGTTTGTGAATCTCCAAATAATTATTTTCTAATTATAAAATTAAATATATATGCATAACACTTTATTCTTGCTAGCGATGCAGAGATCAAGGACATTCGAGGAAGCTCTGCGGCTTTATCATATCGAGAAGACAGAACAAATGTGATCTTTTGTATCATAGCCAAAAATCGCGGTTCTAAGTAAAAATAAATATCGCAAGTCGAAGTCGAGTATCATAGACGGTTTTACAAAGAACCGTGTGATACTCGACTTCACTGACGTTCGTGTAAAGAACCGCAGTGAAGACAGGTATCACGAGCGGTTTTACATAGAACCGCTCGTGATACTCGACTTCACTGACGCTTTGTTTCTAGAACCGTCAGCGATACTCGTCTTCGCGCATGGTTGTTGATAAAAACCGTCGTGATATTCATATCACGCGGTTTCTTCGCCGTCGTGATATCCACCTGTTATCAGAGACCCATTTTTCCAGTCGGTTCGAAAACCGTCTGTGATGACGGTTCCGAACCGTCTGTGATGGCTTTTTCTGTAGTAGTGTAAAGAATAGCTCGGTTCCCAACAGTTCATGTACACTATCCCAAAATTGGGAAGTGAACTGAGGTCCTCGATCAGAGGTTATGATCTCTGGCACACCATGCAGACGGATGATATTATCTGTATAAAGCTCTGCAAGCTTGGCTATATTGTAGGTGGTGTTAACGGAATAAAGTGAGCCACCTTGGTTAGGCGGTCCACGATAACCCATATGGAGTCGTGCCCATTTCGGGTCTTGGGTAACCCTGTTATGAAATCCATGCCGATTTCATCCCATTTCCACTCGGGAATATTTAGGGGTCGAAATAACCCTGCGGGTTGCTGGTGTTCTGCTTTGACATGCTGGCACACGTCGCACATGGCAACATGTGCGGCGACATCCCGCTTCATACCGGGCCACTAGAAATGTTTCCAGAGATCCTAGTACATCTTGGTGCTTTCGGGATGAATTGAGAGGGAAGAATCATGAGCTTCTCTGAGGATTAGTTCCTTGATGTTACGTTCATTCGAAACACAGAGTTGCTGTCCGCGCATAACTAATCCACTCACGTTCTCGAAAAATTCTAATTTTCCATCTCCTGATAGGTTGAGCTTGATCGCGGCGATTGCCGGATCCTTGAGCCGAGCGACCTGGATGTGTGATTTGAGGGTAGGTTGTAGTGCTAGGGCAGCAACATAACCTTCCTCAACCACTTCCAAGTTGAGTTTTCGGAACTCTTCATGCAACATCGGTTGATTTTATTCGATCGATGTGCTTATGCGGTGAAGCCTACACTTAGAGCATTGGCTACGAAGTTGGTATTACCAAGGTGGTAATGAATGCCTAAGTCATAGTCTTTGATCAATTCAAGCCATCTTCGTTGCCTTAGGTTCAGATCTGGTAGTGTAAAGAAGTACTTCAGGCTTTTATGATCGGAATAAATCTCACACCGATTACCAATGAGATAATGCATCTAGATCTTGAGGGCATGAACCACAGCTGCTAACTCCAAGTCATGGGTTGGATAATTAGCTTCATGCAGCCGTAATTGACATGAGGCATAGGCAACTACTTTGCCTCCATGCATTAGCACACAACTGAGGTCGTGGCAGGATGCATCACAATACACAACGAAACTCTTGTGTATGTCGGGCAAAGTAAGCACTGGGCTATTGTGAGCCTTTTCTTTAACTCGTGGAAGCTCTCATCACAAGCTGCTGATCATTCAAACTTCTTCTCTTTCTTCAGAAGCTGAGTCATGGGTCTTACAACCTTAGAGAAGTTCTCGATGAACCGACAGTAATACCCCGCCAGACCGAGGAAACTTTGGACTCCAGGAATGGTGCGGGGCTGTTTCCAGGCTAGGACATCTTGTATTTTTCTCGGGTCCACTGCCACACCTCCTTCAGATAGAATATGGCCTAGGAATCTGACTTTCTTTAGCCAGAATTCACATTTGTTGAACTTGACATACAACCAATGCTGGCGCAGCATGTTGAGCACCAATCGCAAGTGCTGCTCATGCTCTTCTGCGGTCTTGGAATAGATGATAAGATCATCAATAAAGACCACCACGAACTGATCCAAATACTCCATAAAAAATCTTATTCATAAGATTCATGAAATTCGCAGGATCATTGGTAAGTCCAAAAGACATTATGGTGTACTCGTACAAACCGTAATGGGTGATAAATGCAGTCTTCAGAATATCTTCTGGCCTGACCTTGAGTTGAAAATATCCAAGTCTCAAGTCAATCTTGGAGAAGATACATGCGCCATTTATCTGATCGAACAACTCATCAATCCTCGGGAGAGGATACTTGTTCTTGATGGTGACTTCATTCAGAGAATGATAGTCGATGCACATTCATAAACTATCGTCTTTTTTCTCACAAAGAAGGCAGGGCTTCCCCGAGGAGATGAGCTAAGGCGAATGAATCTTTTGTCCAACTGCTCCTTGAGTTGTTTCTTCAATTCAGCCAACTCGTCGGATGCCATTTGATAAGGTCGTTTGGACATAGGTGTTGTCCTGGGTATTAGATCCATGACAAATTCTATGTCGCGATCCAGCGGCATCCCCAGCAACTCATCCAAAAACACATCGGGATATTCGCATACCACGGGCACTCGACTAAGCTCTAGAATTGAGATGGAATTGAGCCTAGGTTGCTGCGATGAAGTGGGCATAGGCGGAGGAATAAATGACGTGTTCTCCATCGGAATTGACAAGAGAAATGGCTCGCTTTGTGCAATCGATTACTCCTTGATGTTTGGCTAGCTAGTATATTCCGAGAATTATACCCCTTTTATTTCAATATGAACTTCGAAACAGCAGAGTTTCGTCCTTAGGACGGACCCGAATGAATGAACTAGCGGGATGTTATCTAGGGATGTAGTTTCTAATTTTTGTTGCATGGAAAACTTCTCAGAAACAAAAGAATGAGTTGATCCATAATCAAATAGCACTAATATAGGTACAGAATGTGTGAGAATCGTACCTGTCACCACATTAGGCGATGCGTCTGTCTCTTGAGCAGTCGTGTGGTTCAGACGACTGTGTCCGACGCCTTGCACCGGCTTAGGTGCTGGCTGTCCTCCTTGACCTCGAGTGAGGCCCTGGGGTCACAGCTGGACTCCACTAGGTTGGGGTTGAGGCACTGGATTCTTCTTCTTCAGGCACATATTGGCATAATGCCCGCATTCTCCGCAACTGAAGCAGGTGGCGTTTGTTGTCCGGTTCGGTGTACCGGATGGTTGACCTTCGTGGTTATATTACTGAACCATTGCTTGCTGAGGATGGGGAGCTAGTGCTTGAAATCTCAGAGGTGGTAGTGTCAACGGATGAGCATTCGACGGCTGCCAAACGCGTGGTCTTGGTGGAACGCCACTTGCTGATTTTTGTGCAAGCCACTTGCATTTGTGGCTTTCCACCACTGTTTGAGTGCTATTCTAGACCCGGATCACCTCGTTGATCAAGTTTTGGAAGTTGGGGATGTCGCGAGCAGCGAGTGTCCACTTCATCTCATCATTTACGCGCTCGCAGAATAGGACGACCTTCCTTGCTTCATTTTGGTATCTCAGATGCAGCGTAGCGAGCGAGATAGATGAAGCGGTGCAGGAACTCCATCACAGATAGGTTCCCTTGCCAGAGTTCATAGAACTCCCGCCTCTTGATGTCCATAAGACCAGAGGGTATATGGGCATCGCGGATTGCTTCCTTGAAGGCGGTCCAAGAGATGGTCTAGCCTTCAAGAAGGATGGCCTGATGGTTCTCCCACCGAGCTGCTACAGCTCCTTGTAGCTGATAAGATGCGTAAAGCACCTTCTCATCATCATTGCACTGGGCAATGACCAGCTTGCTCTCTATTGTGCAGAGCCAATAATCAGCGTCGAGACGATCGGCTGTTGACGCAAAAGTTGGCGACTGAGTTCGCATGAACTCGCCCATCCTAGACGATGGTTGGTTGGTTGCAGCTCTGTTTCCTCCAGCAGCGATGCCGAGGGCTACGGTATTCTACACCAACTATTGAAGCAGGAGAGTATTGGTTTGCCGCCCTTGCTCAATCATGGCAAGCACTTGTGCCGTAGTGGGTGGTGGTGGTAGCACTTCCTGTTCTTCGGGGATAGCAGGCTGAGACTGCTCAGCTTGCAGTGCCGAGGTAGAAGGATGCATTAGATTAGGATGTGAGGGCATAGGAACCTCGCTCTCTATGGGTTGTGATCCTGAGGTGGCTCCCATTGCCATGAACAACAAAGGGTAGTATAAAACAACGTTCGCGGGATAAGCATAAGTTGACTGGGTCAGCAAATATTATCATCCCAACCTGACTAAACTGAAATGATGCATAATTTTAAACTTTAGGGGCAGCACACACGAATTTTCAACATACGAGTCAAATACTGCATGGTACACAAGCTCGTTGTTCAATATTACAAAAGAGGGTAGATAGAACATAAAAAGTAGCATGTTACAATAATTATACAGCAAGGTCATACATCCTTCCAACTCTACAAAATATCCAAAAGCGCTCACGCTAAGTCCTACAGGTGAGCTTTAGACTAGCTTCGTAGTCTAGACGTCGAAGTCACGCTAGGTGGCTCCTAAGGACTCTGGGACAACGAAGGGTGGAGTAACACAGTACTCAGCCTCCTCGTGTCTAGCGTGAGCATGGCAGTGGAGCTGCACCATCCTCGAAGACTCCTCCGTTCCTGAGCAGATGGCCTTCACCAGACGATGGTGACCGATCGTCGACATGCGGGGTCGATGGGTACGGGACTGGGTGCTAGTGATGGGTTACGGCAACTCCTTCGTGGGCGTCAGTATGACATTCTCTCCGTACAATAGCTCTCGAGAGAGGAACCCCTGAGCCATCATCGGGGTGATGCCATCCTCCAGGGTGTAGATCCTCCGGCGCGCCTCCAACAGCTCGCGAGACACCCGACGGAGATATCCATCAAGACCTCACAAGGGCGACGAGGTGCAGGTGGGGAGTGAGAAACTGAATCCCCTCCACCCGGTAGGTGTGCTCCTCCCCATCTGTGGGCTGTGCTGGAAAGTGGAAGGACTCCTTCAACTCCGGCAGCTCGTGCCGCAAGCGGACAATTGCGACGTACGCTGCATCGTACAGTGACATCAGAACCGTCGAGCCTCTTCTGTAACAACAAAAGACAGGGTCCCCGAAGTGCCGTCCCGGGATGAGCACCACGGTGAGGTACTCGGTGGATGCGGCGCTCGTGGGTGCACTATAGACCGTATACTGGGGTGTATGCGGCCACTCGATACGCTGAATCATTACCCAAAGGGTATGCTGCAGCATGCCTTCCTCAAAAGCACTAGTGCGGTACTAAGGCTCCCATTGGTTGGCCATCTACATGATTCAGAAAAGGAGAGTTAGTGATCATGTGCAATAGAGATATGGATAAGAAATAAAATTAGAGAAGATAAACAATTTCAGCACAAGTTTTATCCATTCTCTAGTTTACTCAACTAACCCTTATGGCTCATAATCAGGTAATATTACCCCTTGGTCTTTATATTTAATTAGACCTTTATGATATCACTCAATTAAACTCCAAATGAAGGTAGGAAAGGTTTTAAAGGATATTACATCATAAAATTTCAGCAAGTACATGTTCTAAATTTTTTGGGGGAAAGGAGGCATCTAGAGTGAGATCCTTAGTAGTCTAAAGAAGAGCCTTCAAAAGACTTTGAGTGGGATGTTTTAAGGACTTTTTGAAATCATTTTGGCCCTGTTTTAAAGTCCTAAAAAGTGTTTAAAACTTTTATTTTCAGAGAGCACCCCATCTCTCAACACTAGAAATATTTTGAATAGGATGAGAGGAGATGACCAAATAGATACTTTAGGTAAGAAAAGAATGCTAAGAGGGATAAGATTTAGAAATTTTTTCCAAAATTTCTAAACCAATCCTATGGTTAGATTAGGTTGAAATTTTAAACTCTAAGTCCTAATCTATCGACCATTCTATCTAGGCTTGTCCTACAGTCAGTATGGATCTGATACTAAGCGTTGTGGGACCCCCGGGCGTGGAATACCCGAAGAACCTATGTGTGTATTGTGCAAGTCCCATGATCAGTGGCTTGCACACACATTCACAACATTTGGCAATCATATCCATACAATCACATCTAAAAATAAAGTAAATGGTACTTAACTTAAACTATTACAAGTTATTACAACAACGGCCGACCGGCCAAATAAAAGCAGTCATGGAAGTAAAGTATAGCATCGGAAGAAATGATATAAGTAGCAAAATTCCAATGGCATGCCCATCCGACCCCGCAGGCAACCAACAAGGAACAAGGCCTAGGTAGACCTGTCACCAAACCTTCCAGTTCTGGGTGCAAAGAACACATCGTCAGGCATTGGATCATGTTCAATCTCCGAACAACAACATTTAGCAAGATTGAGTACTTGTGTACTCAGCAAGACTTGTAGTGTATTGCAAAGTTATATTAAAATGCAGTGCTATCAAAGGATGAAGCTCTATTATACAAGTTATTTTGCTCAAAGCCATTTTCATTTGCAATATTCATAAGTAGTAATTAACAACATAATTTAAAAGAGAAGTTTAAATATGTACAAGACAATAAGTAAAGAATTGAACAAGTAATAACATCATCTCGTAACCCTTCTCGGTTACGAGCACAAAAAGAAGTATGAACAACACCTCGCAACTCTCCTCGGCTATGAGTCATATTTCAAGTTCAACCATTGACATGGCAATTAACTCAACAAAATAAAACCCCGTGTCATTACCCATGTTTTGGGATAAAACATTTAGAAAAATAAGGCTACAGCCATACCAGCCACACTAAGCACAATCATGATCGCGAGCATGGCTATTGTAATAGATTTACACTCTATAGAGGTGTACAACTTTACCCATAGTAAGTGGTATTCTAGTTGCCTGGAATATCTCTATATCACTGCTCTCTGTCGTAGGTGAGCAGTCTAGAGTTCGCGACGTAGCCTTTACATGATCTTGTCCTACCCTTGCACTTAGCCCATCGAATGTTCCTCACTCGCCCGGATACCCTCCGTCGAGTGAGACCCTTACTTGCCCAGATACCCTCACTTACCGATACCCACCGTTAAGTGAGGCATTCGTCGTTATGTCGGCAATACAAATTGCTTGCAAACTACTGCCTACCTCTCATACAAGGCTAGGTTTTCGACAACTTAGTTAGCTACGGCTACCCCATCTTAGCACATATGGTTGAATGATTAGGTCTTAGTCTTGGAGTTGCTGGCTTTAGTCCTTAATTGACTATGGGCGAGAACTCCACTCTATCTACTAGTGAGTCACAATCCTCACATTGTCAGAATACATAATAATTCGCTCGTGTCTAAATCTAGGTTTTTCATTTTATTTTCAAGTAAAATAACAGAGGTACCCCCTCTGGACATTTGTCAAAATATCCCAAATCCACAAATTGACATATTGTCCTTTTATTAGTTTTTCAGAAAATCTATCGTTCTAGTAGCAGTTGTGTGAAAATCGCACTAAAAATTCCCAAATGACGTTATATATTGCCAAAACCATAATCTAATGGTTACAATAGTAAGGAAGTCAATATTTCAAGGAGACATATGCAGCAATTAGGATTTACAACTACCGATTTCCCGATCATAGCATTTTTTATACAAAACATACACGCATGCATAATAGATTTTGTAAAATAAAGTACAATAACTAAAATATTGGGATCAAGATGATCAAAGAAGGTGCTTTCCTTGCTCTTGCTATTCTGGAAATATGTAGGGTGGAACATCGCAATAATAACTCGAGCTATCGATGTCTAAAAAGAGCCAGAAACGAATTAAATAACATCAATAAATTCAACAGTGATTAAAATCAAATATTTTTATATATCCTGGTAGTTCATGATTTTATATAAATTTAGAGACAAAAATCACATGATTTGGAGTTTTGTAGCAAAAGTTATTAAGGTTTGAATTCTATTCTGCTTGAAAAATCCAAAGAAAATGAGAAATACACTTTCCAACAGAGAAAGCGTAATCCCGCGTATGCACTATTCATGTTTACGCTGTCCAGTAAGGGAAAGCGTATTCTCCTCAGAACTAAAGGCGCATTTTCAATTTTTCTTCTGATTTTCATTTAAACTGACAAGTGGGGTCCACTTTCAGTGATATGATCTACGAGCATAGTGCGTAGATCGATGGTCTATATGCACAATACGCGGTCCATGGCATGGTGCACTGGCGCTTAAGTGGTTGTGCGTCTCGTGTGTTAGTGACTCTCTTAAGAAAACGTTTTGTTTAAGTTTTCCTTTAATTATTGGCTCGGTCCCACATGTCAGTGACTTATTAGGGATTAACTAATCACTTAAAACTGGATTTACGCTAATGACCATGATTAAGCATGTTGATGAAGAGCTACAGTGCTTGTTAGGCAAAGCCACGCGGTGGTGCACATGCCCGTGCCAATCGCCAGTGAGGTGATGCTCGGCGGTGCTAGGGAATACCCTAGGGGTACAGGCGGTGTGGCCTGAGGTGGCGTGACGCGGTGGCAGACCGACATTGAGCAGTGGCTCAACTATGAAAACATGCAAACGTGCAAATGAGTAGTGCTCTTAGCTATCTATCGTGCGCATGAGCTTCGATGGACTACCAGGAGTATACTGGATCGACACGAAGGCTCGGTGGTGGTCGGAGATGGCGTGTCGACGGTGACCAACGGTGGTGAGGTGAGCTTCACGTGGAGAAGGTGTTCAAGTGATGGAGAGCAGGGTCCAATGATCAGGGAAGCTTGAAGGTGGTCCGACGATGCTCCTGACGTGAGGAATCGGCTCGGGGTGCAGTGGAGCTCCAGCGACAACCGAGGCAGTGGAAATGACCAGAGATGAGGAAGACGATGCAATTCGGGAGCTCCTGTGAATCAAAGGCGAAATCAAGTGAGGGGAAAGATTGAAGATGCTCTAGAACATAAGATGACGCGAGAGGAGTGACGAAAAACCCTTCACGACATCGAGAACAAAGGTGGTGGCGCACAGTTGAAACTGAGCTCGCGCTCTCCAAGCATTTGAGCTCGTTTGAGTGGAGAAGAATAGAAGGGGAGGTGCGCACTGAGTGGGAAAAGGAAGAAGGATGCTCAAGGTTGGCTTTTATAGATGGAGGGATGGTGTAGGGTGAGGAAGAAGCTCGGGCAACCGCAGGCAAATGACGGAGTTCTCGGTGGCGTACGGGCAGGCGTGAGGCGTCGCTGGGGCAAGGATGGGCGCAGAGTGATGGTGAGGTGACGGGGTAGGTTTGGACGGTTGGGAAAACCAGGGGTGGTGAGGAAAACCATGGGCGGTGTGGTGATGAGCTCGTAGCATGTGTTGGCGCTCGGCGCTAAGGTGGAAGAAGGACCCTACAGGTGGGGCCCGCTGGTAGTGAGAGCTGAGATTTACTAACCAAATGACTTTAAACTTTTATGAAAATATTTGTGTAGGCTTCTATCCTAATGTAGTTTCTCTTGTAAATTTTTCAAAGGTTTAAACCTTCTGTGAATTTCTACAAAATTCATGTAAGTTTCTATTCCTATGCATTTGTATTTATTTTTCTAGATAAACTTTCACATAAATGTTTTGGTGAATTATTTCTAGGAGATTATTCTCAAAATAATCCTCTCATCTGATATTTTTACTTTGTTTTATATAATTTCTTTTGAGTACATTCTTGTTGTATTTCATGTTTTTCTTTTAAACCAAAGTCAAATTCAAATATGGTATGTTTTCATATGCAAAATTGTCAAAGCATTTTTACTAGTGCATTTATAGTACATAATCCCAGAATTCAGATTTTTGGGGTGTTACAGAATAGGGCTTGCATGCACAATGCTTCTTCTCTACATTGGATATGGAGAGAAAGCGAGTAAGGCAAGTTTGGCAAGTACTAAATGATCAGTTTATAAGAGTATGTCGAAAAATGTTATCTGCAGGAATTGTCTACATGTATTTCTTATATATCATGGAGAACGTTGTATCTATGTAACCGGTGAAAGCTAAGGTCGATGAACTACGTGTGTATATTCCCATGCACAAACGCACCACCTTTTCTCCTGTCATTATCTTGGGACAGATCCACATGATATCGTGAGGGGGCACACGTGGATAGGGACCCATACATGGGCCATCAAACATCTTTTCATTCTTTTGTGGTTTTTCTTCTCTTAGGGCATGTCCAATACATGGTAGTCCCGAATGGTCATTTCATCTTTCAGGTAGGCATAACTAGGGGTGGAAACGGATTGAATATGAATTGAATAGTGGTAAAACCATATTCGTATTCATATTTTTTTTTATACGAATACAAATTCGAATATGCTCCGATACGAATATGAATCGAATGTCATAACGAATATGAATTCGAATCAAATATATACTCAATTCGGTCGGATCCAGATATCCTCGTACTTATGTAATGTGAAGATATTATTGTTGCTTTATCCTCTTATAATAATACTTAACCATTATAATCAATTTATTTCACCTAGGGAACATGAATTCACATTGAATTAAAAAAATGGTGCAACTAATTAGGCATATTGCAATAAAATACTTATATTGCTTCATCGAATTCAAATACGAATATGAATAGCTTGGAAAAAATAACAATTCGGATGGGAAAATTCCATACCATATTCGCATCCATATTTTTTATGTGAATTCAAATATGAATACAAATAGGAGAGAAATTGTTGATCAGATGGGAAAATCTATACCGTATTCGTATCCTATCGAATACGGTAGTCGAATAATACAGATAATTCACATCTGTTTTTCATACCTAGGCATAACCACTTAGAACATCATCCAAACTCTCACCCACCTAATGCATGGTAGCTTCAAATGGACCTACAAATACTTTTGTATTTCAGTCCTCTATTTCTTGAATTTCATCCCTTACACTATTTCAATTAGCACTTTTGTTGAAAGTTTTTATATAACTAACCTTAGAAACAAAACAATAAATCACAGACATATTCTTTGGCCCACCTATCAGCCTGTACTAAAGCCCCAACCCGCATTTCTTTTTTTCCTCGCCACCCTCCTCTCTCTCTCTCTCTCACAGAAACTCCCTCTCTCTCTAGTCCGTCCGACTGCTAGCGACCGGAGTTAGCCATGTCGCCGCCGCTCCCTATTGATGTTTTTTTTAAATGTATTTTATACTCTTGCAAAACGTCATTTCCTGTTATTATGTATCACTAATGCTGTGTACTGTGCTACTAATCGTCTATATTTGAGATATATGTGCAAAAATGTTGCATTGCAGCAAACATAATTTTTGATGTACTTTTCATGCCAAATCCACTCATTCTTCATCCTTGCCTTCAGCTTCTTCAACCGAGCATTAGGGCGCCGCCACTACCGGCCATGGTGATGCCGGCTCACCGTCATTTTCGTCGTCCTCCACCGCCCGCGTTGTGTGTCGTCTGCCACTGTCGGATCCCGTGCTTTGAATACCCAAAGCCCTCGTGTGTGTACCGTACTAGCTAGTCCTATAATCAGTGGCTAGTACAGAAATCTACAACGATGGCATACACATCCATACATACATTCATACAAAATAAAACAAATAAGGTACACAACTTAAGCTATTACAAACTTTACATTATAAGGTCGATCGGCCAAATAAAAGCCCAAGTATCAGAAGTAGTGAATGAAATAGCGGAACCATAATATGTATAAAGTCCAAAAATTCCAGCGGTATGCCCATCCAAACCCTCAGGCAACCGACAAGAAACAAGTCTTAGAAATACCTGTCACCGAACCCTCCGGTCCCGGGTGCAAAAAACATGCCGTCTAGCGTTGGCTCATGCTCTAAGTCTGAACAACAATTTAAGAAAGATTGAGTACATTGCGTACTCAGTAAAACTTGTAGTGTATCGCAAAGTTTATATAAATACAAGGCTAACAAGGGATGAGGCTCTATGCTACAAGTTATTTCCAGCATTAAGCAAGTTTTATTTGCAATATCAACCTGCAGTATTTTGCAACGGAAGTTTAGAGAGCAGTTAAATTGATACTGAACAACAAGTAAGTACTTGAATAAATAACAAATCGCAATCCTACTCAGCTACGATCAACATCTTATTTCCAACCAAAGACATGGCACTCAACTCAAATAAGAACAACAAAACCATTCCCTCATTTTCCAACAAGAACCAATTTCCCCCTTACCTAGTGAGCTAAGGGGGAATCGCACTAGGGACTTGTCGATGATCGAGTCGCTGATCTTACAAAATAAAATAGAGGAAAATGACAAAGAGTTCTTGGATAAGAATGGGGTTGCTCTTTATTGTAGTGAATTGTATCTTTATAGGGGTGCCCTTGACAAGGCGGTGGACTAAGCCTAAGTATACAAAATGTATTGCTTGCTATGCTAATGCTTCAGATGAAATCCAATTGTCTGTTGTACTTCCCAAAAATTGGATTCCCCCTCTTCTCTTGATCTTCCTTTAAATAACTGACGAAGTGGTGGCAGTTACTCCTAGAGAAGACGCCTGTTGGAACTGACGCGACTGGTCGGAGAGGCAGTTGTCATTTGGTGAACCGCCAACTGATCACCAGTTAATGTCAGCGAGAGATAATAACCATATGGTGGGTATTGTCAGTGACTTAGGGCCGTAAAACATCGTGTGGTTTGGAACAAATAAGACATGTGTTCTATTCGTCACACAGGAGAGATATACTTGGAATCGGATCCAAGTGTCAGTTCATTGATTCTGCGAGCTGTCACTTGGTCGGGGATAATGTACAGGACCTCGTCCGACCAGGGTACCCATAATGTAGCCTTTGGAATCCTCACGACCACGGGGTCGTTAGCCTTAGGGGTTACAACCACGAAGGACGTGTGGCCTTAATTAAATAAAGTAATATTTAGAGATTTAATCCTCATCAATTACATGCTTAAGAATTCAAAGACTAACTTTCTTCATTTCAACGTTCTATTCTACTCTTGTTTCCTAGCGTAATGTATATTGATACTTAAGTCCTCGCAGAATTGGGTACTGTTGTCTCTGATTATACGACTAGGTATGCCAAATCGTGTGATCAGATTTTTTTGTGAGGAACCTCTTGGCAGCCTCAGTTGTTACCTTAACAACTGGCTCAACTTCTATCTATTTTGTGAATGTATTAATCATGATAAAAAGGAATTCAAATCCCCAGAGTGCTCTTGGGAAATGTCATAGAATGTCCAGTCCCCAGGTTGCAAAAGACCACGAAAGAGGTATGGTCTGCAAAGCTTGTGCTGGCTGATGTACTTGTCAACTATAAAATTGACATTGTACACACTTCTTCACAAGTTCTTCTGCATCATGGAGGGTAGTTGGCCAGTAGTATCCTTGCTTGAAGGCTTTGCCGACTAGAGTTCTGTAGGAATGATGTGCTCCATAGACCCCTTCGTGTATGTTGGATAATAACTTAATACCATCCACTTGAGATATGCAGCTCATCAACACTCCGTGAGATCCCCATTTGTAAAGGGTACTTTTGATCAAAGTGTATGATTTGGCTTTTCGAACTATATAATCAACCTCTACATCATCTTCAGGAATTGTGTCATACAGAAGATAATTGTAGATTGATGTCATCCAGTCATTACTGGGGTCGATCTGCATGACTTCCAATGGAGTATGTATGTCTTCGACATGCTCGACCACTGAGGGTGTATCGAGTTGCTCGAGAAAAACTCCAGGTGGGACGGGTGACCTCATGGAAGCCATCCGCGCCAACTAGTCTGCCAGAAAGTTGTCCTTTCTATGAATATGTTGGATCTGAAAACCGAAGAAGTGCTTTTCAAATTTCTGTACTTCTGCCAAATAAGATGACATATTGGGACTGGAACATTGATATTCCTTCCCAACTTGATTCGCTGCTAGTTGAGAATCGTCTTTCACTAGTAACCTACAAATCTCGAGCGCTCTGGTTGCTCGTAGTCCTACTAGTAAACCTTCGTACTCTGTCACATTGTTTGTTGCATGAAAGTTTAACTGAATGGCGTATTTAATGTGTTCTCCAGTAGGAGATATCAAGATAAATCCAACCCCTGAGCCTTTAAGCATCAAGGAACCTTGTCCACTCGTCGTGGTTTTTGTACTTGGGCCCTTGGGTGGGTTCAAGGTTAGTCCACTCGGCAATGAATTCTGCTAAAGCCTGGGACTTGATTGTTGTTGGTGAGATGAAATGGAGGTCAAACACCCTGAGCTCGACTGCCAATTTTGCTATTCGTCCTGATGATTCCCTATTTCTGAGAACTTGACCAAGAGGATATCCGATAGGTATGACCACTCTGTGGGCCTGAAAGTAATTCTTTGGTTTCCTTGAAGCCATAAGGAGACCATATAGCAACTTTTGTACCTGTGGATATCGTTCCTTTAGTCCATGTAAGACTTCACTTACGTAATATACTGGTCGTTGGATGTTGTCACGCTCAATGACCAGTACAGCGTTGGCTGCATGTGGCATTGCCGCCAGGTATATCAGCAACGTTTCTCCCGACCTTGGAGATACTAAGATCGGGGTACTAATAAGGTACCTTTTGAGTTCTTCAAAGGCATCGTTTGCCTCTTTAGTCCATTCAAAACTTTCATATTTCTGAAGAAGCTTGAAGAAAAGTAATTCTTTTTCTCCTAGTCGTGCTATGAAATGACTCAGCACCGTCATACAGCCGGTTAGTTTTTGGACTTCTTTCTTCGTGGTCGGAGGGCACATCTGCTCAATGGCTGATATTTTTACTGAGTTTGCTTCAATTCCTCTAGCTAAGAATCCAAGAAGCTTTCCAGAGAACTCCGAACACACATTTCTCCAGATTCAATTTAAGGTTATGCATTCTTAAGATGTTGAAAGTTTCTCGTAGGTCAAAAATATGATCACCAACATTGATGTTTTTTACAACCAAGTCATCAACGTAGGCTTCTAGGTTTTGAACTATTTGAGGATTAAAGGTTTTTTTTTGCATTAGCCTTTGAAAAGTAGACCAACGTTTTTAGACCAAATAGCATCTTAACATAACAGTAAGTGTCATATGGTGTGATGAAGGAAATTTTCTCTTCATCATCTTTACTCATATTGATCTGGTGGTACCCTGAATATGCATCTAAAAATCTTAACAACTCACACTCGGAAGTAGAGTCTATAAGTTTATCAATGCGTGGAAAGGGAAAGTCATCCTTCGGACAAGCCTTATTAAGATCTGTGAAGTTAATACACATTTGTCATTTCCTATTGTTTTTTTAACCATTACAGGATTAGCGAGCCATTCTGGATGGTCGACTTCATGAATAAATCCAGCATCGAGAAGCTTGTCAATCTCTGATTGAATTGCCTCCTTCCGATAAGGTGCAAAGCGTCTTAGCTTCTGTTTGACCTGTTTCTTGTCAAGCTAAAGAGATAGCCTATGCTCGATCATCTCCCTAGGGACTCTGAGCATATCAGATGCCTACCAATCAAATACATCCAAGTTTGCTCAAAGGAAGGAGACGAGCGACTCTTCCTATTTATGATCGAGTCTTGCTCCGACCAGTACCTTCTTGGTGCTAATAGTAGCATTTCTGGGTCCAGATGATGTTTTGACGCTTTCTAGGGAAGCGCTCTTGTCGAGTAGAACCTCCTTTGTCTAGTCAGAAGGTTTTGGGGCCATCTTTGGTCTCGAGTGCTTGACCTGCATTGAAGGTGGATTAGTATCCCTGGTCAAAAGCTTATCGATCAGTTATAAGGATTTTCAATCGCGTGTGTATGCCATCTTTCTATCCTCTTGAATTGTAATAACCCCTTTTGGTCCTGGCATTTTTAAACTCTGAGAGCCGTAATGCGTAGTTATCAAGAATTTTGCCAATGCCGGATGACTGAGGATTCTAATGTATGCGGTTTTAAAATCTACCACATCAAATGGAATTTTTTCTGTTCGAAAATTGTCTAGCTTTCCAAACGTAACCGGTAGGGAAAGTTACCCTATCGGTTTGGCAGTAGATCCTAGAACTATACTATGGAAGACATATTTCACAAGCTTTACTTTCAACCTGTGTAACGTCCCAAAATTTGGCTTTTCAAAAATCTTTTGAGTAGTTTAGGTCCTTGGAAAATTTCACCAATTTTATTTGAATTAATAAAACTTAATTGGAACTTTTATAAATTTAAAATATTTAATTTGACTAATCTAAACATCAATTTTAAGAAAAAAATAGTTTTAGTTGGGTTCATTGTGCGCTAAGGAATTTTTATGTATTTTCTTAGGTTTTTCTGGATTTATTTGCTATTTGTTTGAGCTCTTTTGAATTTCTATTCATTTCTTATATCGAAAATTCATTTCTAATTCCAATTATCCTTTTGGGCTGATTTTGCTCGGGCCTAGCTCCACCTCGCTCAGCCCTCTTCTGTTCCGGCCCACCTAAGCCCACCTCCCTTGTCAGCCCAACCCGAGCCACCACAAACCCTAGTGGGCCACGCCTCCTACACCCGGCCCGTTCCGCCACGCCGCTAGCCCAGTGCACCTGAGCAAAACCTAGCGCGCCTGGGCCCCACACTACAACACTAGACCCATGTAGAGACGTCTAATCTATAGGCTAGAGACGTGTTATTTCATCTCTAGAGGATCATAGAGCCGTTTTTATAAAGCGTCCTTGGAGCGCCTCCCCACGGACCGTGTCAAGAACCGTAGAGACGCTTGTAAAACATGTGTACAGGATATAAGACGCTTTATAGAGACGTTAAAATTCATGTCTATGTATGTAGAGACGTTTTAGTAGATACACTTACATAACGTCTTTACTGATATATACATGTTCGATTTGCGTGCTAACAAACATAGAGACGCTTTTACAAATATATTCAATTCATGTGCGCACAATTTATACTCATTCTGTAGAGATGTTATTTACATCTCTAGGTACGCAAAAGTGTCTTTTTGGACATCTTACTGTAAACTTTTTTATTTCGAATTTAATTGGATTATTTCGAATTTGATTCATGCATTTTGCTACAAATGAAAATATATATCGTCATATGAAGACATTATTCCACCTCATCCAAAAAAAACTAGAAAACAGTTGAGCACATGTCTGTAACACCCTGGCTATTCGGGAGCCAAAATGCTACCTAAAGACCTAACATATAACTATACAGCGGATTAACATATAACTATACAACGGATTAATTTCAACAATAATTCATCAACTAAGCTAAACAGATCATCAACAATTGTAACATAAACAAGAATGTAATAATGGATCCGTTACGTTATCCTAACAACGAATATTCAATGAACATAATCAGTTATTTAAACAAACTCAACGTTAAGTAAGGTATTATCCAAGTCTAAGTTTATTTATTACAATCCAACAATTAACGAATGAAAGGCAGTAACAATTCTTTTATTGATCCTAGTGTAAAGTGAACTGAGTGGGTAGTGCATGTCTACTCCCTCCCAAGAGATTCATCACCAACGTTCACCTAAAAATAAATAAACAAAGCAAGAGTGAGTCCAAAACTCAGCAAGTACTATCAATAGTTATGAACACGACAATAACTCCACAAAGTGTGATCGTACACTGAATGAATATATGAATGTATGAAATGAATGAAATTAATGAATTGGAAGGACTGCACACGTGCTTATACCGGTATAGCTAGTGACACACCCGTCGGTGTTCACTTAAGCCTGCACCTTAACAAAGGTGCGGGAATCCAAGTCCCGTATGAAGAACGTTTCATACAGGTGTCCAAATCTACTTATACTGGAATTGATGGGTCTTACGTGCCCATACTGGAATTGATGGGTCTTTCTATCCACTCCCGTGGACGGGACATGACAATGTCCAAATCTGCCCACATTGGAATGGTGGGACGTACAATCCACTCCCGTGGAGGAAACATGAGTTATGGATGTAGGGAATGAAATATGAACAATGAAAGACATCATTTCTAAACATGGAATCAACACATGAACGAACATAGACTTTTCACCTTCTCATGTATCATAAGATACCACAACATGAACATTTAAGCATTCATCAATCACAATCATTAATATTAGCAAAGTACTTGCCTTCCGCGTTGCGATGCGTTAGTAGGCGACGACGGTGCTCCTAACCCCGAAGCTTCGCCGCCTAAACAATTAAGTAATTGAAATAAAAACACATTGCACACGACACTTCTAAACAACGTTCTACAACACTTCCCCGGTGACTCAAGATTCAACTAAAAACTCCAATATGAAAACAGACAACTCAGGCACAAACCGAAACTGGACAGCAACACGGTAAAAACCATATCTATTGATCTGGAACTCGGAATGAGGTGAGACCAGTTTCTATGGATTCTTAACTGACATATCTACAATATTCTAGTTGACAAGATAACCCAATTCGGCCAATTTAATTTACTAACAGTTAGATGAAACAGCAGAACAGAAACTGTCTAAACAATTAAGACAGCGGTACTAAAACGATCATAACTTTTAGTCTACAACTCCGAATTGGGCGTTCTTTAACAATCTGAAAAGGTTATGAAATTATCTACAATAACCTAGTTGAGTGAAAACCCTGAATCGTCCATTATAATAAACATATTTTAGGAGACAACTTGAAAGGTAATTCTCGTCAGAATTCTGGACAGCAGAAACTAAAACGATCATAACTTTTGATTCGTACGTCGGAATCAGGTGTTCTTGATGGCCACCTAAAGCTAAGAACATTATCTAAATATCTATAGGAGATCAAAACTTCTAATTCAGCCTCTAAGAACCCAAAATTTACCACTCAACATACTGGATAGATTCGAATCTACCGCAGACAGACTTTGATCCAATCAAATTTAATCGATTTCACTTCTACGACTAATCAAACAACAATAACTGGCAATCGTTACCCTTGGAGACACGTGTGCCCGCTGAATTACCCCGCTAGATGCTCATCTCCTCTCTCTCCACCTTTCTGCTTGGCCAACAGCAATGGAAGAGCACCACCAAGAGGGAGCAACGGAGTGCAAGGAGGAGGGCGTGTACTGTAACAGCATTGTAGCGGTGGCAAAACATTGTAGCAATACATGCTACAGTGGTGGGCTAGGGTTTCCCCTTCTTTTATTAGTGACCAGCCCTTCATAGGCCTCCTAGGCCAAAGCCCGAAGCCTAGGTTGCCAAAGAATTGCAGATTTCCCCTCCTCTAAAGTCTAATCTCTTTTCACTGCTTCCTTCATTACAATAAGTTGGAGTATTACAAAAAAAAAAAACTATTTTTTTTGTTTACTCTCCTTCCTTAGAAACATTCGGGGTATTACAATGTCGTCACATGGAAACATCATATTCTCATAATCAGCAAACTAAGAAAACTGTAGAGCATGCATGCACTTCATAGCAGCAACAAATATTTGAATTTACAGCAAGTGGAGTTCACAACTGAATCAAACATCCATATAAAAAAGGTGCAGATACATTAGGAAAAGATCATATGGATTGACACAATTTTTTTCTCTAAATAGTTGGAATCTATCCATAAGCTTTATCCAGGGAGAAACAAATACATGAGCT
This sequence comes from Ampelocalamus luodianensis, assembly GCA_036346255.1. Taxonomy (NCBI): domain Eukaryota; kingdom Viridiplantae; phylum Streptophyta; class Magnoliopsida; order Poales; family Poaceae; genus Ampelocalamus; species Ampelocalamus luodianensis. The sequence continues at coordinate 29,026,354 of CM070625.1, forward strand.
CCTCCATCTCCATTGCATTTTCTTTGTAGTTCTCAATTATCCTGCAAATCTGGTTGAAAAAGAAATAAATGTCTTGGTTAGAAAAGTGTAAGATGACAAGTTTTTTTTGATGAAATTACAAGAATGTAACATACCAGATTGTTTTGTGTCAGAAGAAGTTATCACTTGCCACCTAGCTGAATTTGCTAGTTATGTAAACTAAAGGTTGACCTAATGTTGGAAAACTAAGGACGAAATGTTGACACTGACCTCAGGAGGATTGAACTTCGCACCCAGATTGCTTAGTTTAGCATGAGCTTCAGCGTAGTCTTTAAAGTAACACCTTGAATGCTGGGTCCTCAAATAATGCAGCATCTGTAGGCAAGACCAGAAGATCCTGATCACTTTTCTCTTTTATCTCCTAAAGTAGTGCAATCAGCTCAGATTGTGAGTTGGTAAAATAAAAAGCAGAAGCAAATCCAGGCATCATGCAACTTTTTCATAAAATAAACAGGTAAAGTTTCTGACTTACTAGAGGACCAACTTTTTTTGAAACAGACACTAGTGAACATCTGAATGGCTTTGCCGCATTCGTAAACCACCTTCCGAAACATTTGTGCTCTTTGAAGAAGCCCCATTTTGGTCAACAATGCTCTTAATCTTGGTGACCCATTCAGTTTTGTCAGCCATACTTTCAGCCTTCAGTACAACAGCGTTGTGAGCTGCCAAAGTAATTAATGAACAAGCAGTGAAGAGTAGGCAAAGAAACAACCTGTTATCAATTACAAAACTAGTGTAAAGTTACCTTTTAAAACATTTTTATAAGCAATCTTATGAGTAATCTTGAAAATGAGACTAGCTAGGAGCTTTTCCAAAATCTGGCATGTTTGCCTTTTTAGAATCTTTAGAGCTTCTTGGAAATTTAGAATGTTGAGAGATGCAACAACTCAAAGTGTTAGACATGCAGGCCACCTCCTCTTCTGAATAGCCCAAGCTGTGGGGGCGCCCACAGAACCTACCGGTAGGGCAAAGATTTGTGGTTCATGTTGTCGATTTGAAACCTCATCCTTCTTAAAAACAGAGATATGCATCTCCTCCTAGGTGTTCTCATTTTTCTTAATAGACCCAGCTGTTGACATGTCTAGCAGGATGCTTAAATGAATGTAACTCATAAATTTTGAATTATACAGGTCGCATGGTTCATTACAACATAAGATCAAGTTTCCAGTGCTCATTCCGTGAACTACTACAAATTCCAAAACTAAAGCAATAAGCATTTAAAACAGAGTACAAATTGAAACTCAAAATAAAACATCAAAACATAGCAAATTGAAACTCAAAATAAAACATCAAAACATAGACATGGTAAGTTTGAAAGGGAATAGATCATTGAAAAAAGTAAGATGGAAAAACCAACAAGGTTATAACAAAGCAAGACCAACTAACCTTCTCTGCACTAAGCAGATAAAATGCTGGGGAGGCACAAATGCACGCTCCATATCAACTAGTGCAATGACCATTTTTTGGCCTCATTTTTAAAACCATCTAAAGCAGCAGATGCAATTGCAATTACCTTGTGGAAATGAAGACATGAAGTAGATAAAAAATGTTATTATTTACTAAAACTCTAAAAGAACAAATGTTTCCATCTTTAGGACACCTAAGAAGTATACCTCACGCTTGAATGGAGGATATCTACCATGTCCCGGGGTGGCATTTGCTACAGCTGATACTACATCTAGCAATACATGGTGAACCTTCAAAGAAAACTATGCCCATGTTAAACAATTGGCTGCAGAAAAAGATTTAGTTCCCAGAACAGTATCTTGTCTTAGGAAGTGATATAGATTTTGCGTTTTCTATCCTTTTTGTTTGCTGAGGAGCTTTGTAAGCTGTCATCTGTCTTTTGGACCTTTATTTTTTGTACTGCTATTTATATTAATATATTCAGTATGGTCCTTGCCTACTGTTCTTGATAAAAAAAATACACAGTGAACCTGATAATGACAATTTCGACATAAAGCATGTGAAAAGAATAAAGATGACATGAGCAGATACATAGAAAAATATCAAGAGTACGGTTTCTGGCTACAGGCTTTTATGTGAATTCTTATGCATAAGACAAGGATCATTTCATCTCAGTAGAATGTATAGATACCAAATATGCAATTCAAACTCTTCAAGACCAGAGTGCCAGATTGCACACCTCATGCAATAGATTACTAAGACTGACACTTACAGATTTTTGTGAGGTACATGTAGAAGAGACCTTGAAGAGTATTAAAGTGGAGAGCTAGAAAATGTACCACAATATACTGAATAAGTACTAGTTATGACTGCATGACAAACTTCTCTATTTTTTTTGAACGATAACAAACTTCTCTAATTCAGAATAATGTAACAGGTCCTCAGCTACATTACCTCATCCACAAGGAGTGTTGGTGGTTCCTTTGCTAACTCTAGAAGTCCTTTTATAAGAGACCTTAAACCTTTCTCTGGTGATATCAGGTACGGCTGATAACCATCAGCCTCTAGAACAATCTAAAACAAAGCAAAAGAAAGACTGTTGGTAACCATAAATTGGATGACTTCAAGTAAGGGGGGTTTAATTTTCATTCAAGTATAACGAAATTACCCTTTTGACATTTTTCATATCAAAATGCTTGTCCAAAGGGAGTTGTTTGATCCTGGTTGGAAACTTTCCCTCGAAACTTGCAACAACTTTCCAACCTGCACCCTATATATTGACAGTAGAATTTCATATATGATTTAAATTACACCAGGTGTTGAAAGGGCTGAGCAGAGGCAATAGGAACAGAATGCCCAATCATAGCTACCCACTGAATGTCCATGGCAGTTCTTGGACCTTGGTTTACAAGCAAGGCCTGAACAGCACCGAGAGCTTTCTGCTCTCCAGCTACCTGGTCAACTTTACTTAAGACACCAATGGTTCTAGTACCTAGTAAACCAACAAACAAAATAAGTACATGCATCCATCCAACATTACAAGTAAATAATTGGAATGATATGTTGGAGATAGTGTAATAAAACAGTGCTATAGTTTCTAAGCAGAAAGAGCACAAGATTGAAACTATTTCTTCTCTATAATAGATCGAATTCTACATTTCTACTGTATCTGAAAATTTGTTAAAGATGCTAAGACTTGAGCCTATCATACAGACCTTCTGCATCCAATTCTCCGGCAATCCTTAGAGCTCGAGAAGATGCCACATCAGGTGCTTGTAGAGCTGGAATGATAACTAGCAAAATTGCATCACTGCGTGCAGAATAGTTGCCAATCTGGAGATGTGATTGTCAATGGCAAACCACATATGTTGAAAGAGAGAGCGTATATTTTGTTAGTTTTGCGGTTTCTGCAGTAGTATAGGACAAAGTGGCAATGTAGCATGTCAATACCTAAACCTCCCAAAAATTGAACCTTCAGAGCCACGGAATTGCCTCAAGAAACAGCAAGAATGTATAATCCAAATTATACCTTCAGAGCCACGGAGGGAGGGACGGCCGCTGGGAGTGGAGGGAGAGCGCGCAGGCGGCGGTGGCGGCAGGCGAGGTCGCCACTCGCGAGGGCTGTGGAGCCGCGGATGGAGGGGTGGCCGCCGGGAGGGGAGGGCGTGGAGGGAGGGGCGGCCACCGGACGTGGAGGGAGGGTGGCCGCCGGGCGTGGAGGCGAGGGAGCGACCGCCGTGCGTGGTGTCGAGGGCGCGACCGCCGGTTGTGGAGGAAGGGTGCGGAGGGAGGGCGCAGATTGGAGGTCGAAGAAGTGGGGAGGTGGAGACGGAGACGTGGGGAGTGGAGAGATGGCTACGGTAAGAGATTCTGTGACGTCGTATAAAACGTCTTTACATATAAGGTATTTTTCGGTGTAAAGATGGATATAAAAACATCATAATAAAAACATTTTTACGTCATTGTTTTGTCGTAGTGCCACCTGCCAACCGCTGCTCTAACGCGTGCGCTTTGCGTAGCCGACTCGGTTTTTGCCGCCTTGGAGTCTATGCGCCGCACGTATCCCAATGCTATAAATAGCCTCAGTGATCCTCGATCCAAGCTCTTCTTGTCGTGCTGCTCCCGTTGTCCAAGCGCCGCCACTAGAGGCATTGCCGTCATGCCACCTACTGGTACCATCTATCCCTTTACTCAATCAAACAATTATCATAAAAGCAAGCACTGTGGGCAAGGGGGATATCAGCGATGAGGCGATAGATGTGCGGAGAAGAGAGTGTCTCTTACCTAGAGTAGTCATGTGGTATTAAACTTTTCACATTCCAAGTCACATAAAATCATGAAACCCTAATTTTCGAAACCTTTCATCCTAATTTTCGAGTCCGAAACCCTTAATTTGTCGAGATAATTTTGGAACATATAAAATTATGAAAAAATTACACAATCAAGTAAACTGTATAAAGAGCCTGGAAAAAAATTCATAATGTTTGGACCTCATTTTCTATATTAGAAAATTCCTACAAACAGTATAGTTAAATGAATTTTAGAGAACAAATCATAACCGATAAAATTCTGAAAATTTAAAAAATCAAGTAAACTGTTACAGGAGGCTCCACAAAATTTTTATAATTATTTGACCTCATTTTCTATATTTAGAAATTCCTTCAAAAAATATATTTAAATGGATTTTGAGAAAAAACTCTGATGCTATAGTGCAACGACATGCTACTGATCGGGGACAAGAAGATCTTGTTTGCTATAGCCACGGACAACAAAGAACTTACTTCTACTGGTGCGACGCGAGCAAAGAAAGCAATCATATGCTCGGTGGCGCGAAAGTAGTCTAGAAGGCTAAAAATGGAATTTCGGAGGTAAAGGGGGCTAGATTTGGAATTACCGTGGTCTAGGGGGCTAATAGTGTCCAAATTTCAAATATTGATTGTGCGCCACAACCCACCCCGCTAGCCACCCAATTTTTTTTTTGTCAAATGTCTATTTTATCCAAACAGGTCACTAGACCTCCCCAATCAGGTGGAGGGTATTTTTATAAACATCATGCGCGCGACACAGACCCCATCATATTCCTGGCCGAATCCCCTCCTCAAATCCTCTTCCCCAAATCCCCTCGCCCCAAACCCTGGTCGATCCATCCCCCACCCCAAATCCCCTCCTCCAGCAAGACGATGGCACTCCAGAGAACACCTTATGACACCTTATGCTAATCCCTCACTCAATAAGGTCCACGACGGCAGCTCACCACAGCAATGGAGGTGCTACAAGAAGTGTCACGTTAGGTTGTTGAGGTGCTGAGGATGGTGTAGACGCAGGAAATCAGCCTGAGGCTCACCAGGTTTTGAAGAAGAACAGAAATGGGGTGACAGCCGTGAATGGGGCAAATGAGAGTGAAGCTCGGATTTAGGGTGAGATTGCCTACATTGAGTGAGGGATTAGCATCAATGGAGTGTAGAACACCTTATGACACGATCAGTTTGGGCTCGAACTCACCAGAGTGACGGGAACACATTGGTGAGCTTGAGTGCACGCCAGAGCTGAGGTCGAAGGCGAATGCGATCATGCTACAAGACTTCTAGGGCTGCATTAAGCACAGAAGAGGAATGAGTAATGTATGAGGATCAAGATGACATGGGCGTTGTGGACGAGGAAGCTCACCACAGCAGGAATGGTGCGGTGGCGTGCTCACCGGCGTCGAGAGCGATGCAAACATTCCCGCGTAACCAAGGAGCTATGAAGCTTGGGTTTGTGCAAAAATGGAATGTGGGTGAGCTGAGAATTACAGTGCGTGCTCTAGAGCTTAAATAGCTAGGACAATCACATGAGAAAAATGGTGAGATGCCGGTGGCGGTGCGAGATACTCGTGGTCTGCCTTGGTCTCATTGCCAACGCAGGATATAATCGCCATGAATTGGGTAGCTAGCATGGGCGGGGGTTGGCGAAGGTGACAGGGTAGCTAGGCGCAAAATGGTGGGCGACGATGGAAATCAGTGGGCGAGCAACGGAGCTGGCGAGGAGCTCTGGTGCGATGACGAGCGAGAAAGGGCGAGGTGGAAGAAAGGTTTTGATGAGTAGGGCCCACACATCAGTGTGAAGGTGAGCCCGTGCTGGCGTGGGCTGGAGTTGGCAATGGGTTTTGGGCTGGCTCGGATGTGGCCCATTAGTCCGGTTGTAATTCAAAATTGTTCTTTTTTTGAATTTCCAAAATTGGTTGAGTGTTTGCTGAATTTTTGAAACTATCAAACATCTCCAAAATTTATGAAATTTTTTGTGAAGTCTTACAACACAATATAGTTTTTTATGTAAATTTGTTAGGAGTTTATATGCTCCGTGTTTTTCTCTAAAATTCCTACAATTGCTGTTTGTATGTGTCATTGGTAATTTTCTTCATTTCTTCTTTTGGGGCAATTAGCTCAGTGACATCGCGTTAGATTGTAATCGACAGAATGACACTCTGTTCATCTCAAGCTGGAAAATAACATCACGAACATTGAAAAATTAGACGAATGACATCCTAGCCAGTTACCTCCGTTTCCAGAATTTTTTAAATATAGAAACCGAGCTCAAAAAATTATCAATTTTTTTGTAGAGTCTCCCGACACAGTTTAATTGCTTGTGTATTTTTTAAAAACTTTATACATTATGATTTTGTCTCTAAAATTCATTTAATTATACTATTTGTAGGAATTTAATAATATAGAAAATGAGGTCCAAACATTATGATTTTTTAGGCTCCTAACATAGTGGACTTGATTGTGTAATTTTTTCCAGAATTTTACAAAATTAAGTAATGCAATTTCATATTGTCCACCATGTGAGGAGTCTATTATTTCATAATGTAAGGACATTATGAAATTGTATTAATTAATTTCATAATGTTTGGACCTCATTTTCTATATTAGAAAATTCCTACAAATAGTATAATTAAATGAATTTTGGAGACAAAATCATAACGTATAAAGTTTTGAAAAAAATACACAAGCAATTAAATTATGTCGGGAGACTCCACAAAAAAATTGATAATTTTTTAAGCTCAGTTTCTATATTTAAAAAATTCTGGAAATAGAGGTAACTGGCTAGGATGTTGTACGTCTAATTTTTCGATATTTGCGATGTTATTTTCTAGCCCGAGACGAACGGAGTGTCATTCCTCTGATTATGCTCTAACGCGATGTCATTAAGCTAATTTTCCCTATTTGCTATGCGTGTTGTTCCATTTACAAGAGATCGTACACTTCACTCAAATTATCAGGTGAGCTCAATTTTAGGAGTGCCTTTATGTTATATGAACTATATCATGCTACCAAATGATCAAAATATATATTTGTGTAGCACCACGTCAATTTTTGTCCAAGCCAAGCAAGAGATCGAGCTGGACACATTCTAGAATCCAATTTGGCCTCAGAAGATAGCCCTGACTTCAAACGTACATAACTTTCACATACGGACTCCGTTTGAGGTCCACAAGTACTTGATTGAAAGCTTACCTCGTTCTCTTTCAAATGGATCTAGCGTCGCCTCCAAATTCCTTCTATGCACACCGCAATCATCAAAAGAAGGTGTTGTATCACCTATTTTGGCCACAGGCCTTGTAATGATAGAAACCCTAGGTCCATACTGTTCATGCAGTACTGTTCATCATGAACAGTACCGCCGCCCCTCCCTCTTCCTCTTATACATTGTGGTCGTCACCCTTATGGTTTGTTGGATTTTGTTTAGTTAAAAGTTAGCTACATTGCAAATTTGTGTATTGGCTTGTATCGATTAGACCAACCATAATACCACTTCAGAATCCCAATTTATTGAGTATTTCAATCCTATTTGCAATTTTATATTGCTTATTATCTTGTTCTTGCGTGTTCTTCGATTGCATGCAGGAATAGAACCTCGTGTTTAGGTCAACCGCGTTTTTGGCACGGTTGATAACGACTCGAAGTATGGTTTAGCGATTGCTTGGCATTCTGGTCGTGACCAGTTAGAAGCCTGCATCGTGAAAGTCGTTATCCTCCAAATCGAAGTTATCATCCTATCGGGAAATCATGACCCATATTATCTCATCAGGTGGTATCAGAACTTACGTTAACTGGTAGGATGTAACACCCTGGCTATGCGGAAGCCAAGATATTACCTGAAGTCCAACACTACGTAATAATATGAAATAATTTCAACAATATTTCAACTAATGGCATAAAGGGGTCAACATCTAAAAGGATAAGTATAAGAATTGAATCAGAACTTAACAACATGTCGAACTCCATCATCCAATCATATTGAATCAAATATGATAAAGCTATCATAGGTCTATACAAAGATCATTAATCATTCACTAGTTCAATCAAGTCATAATGAATGAAAGTCTAAATCATCAAAACTCCATTTATTACAATCCGGCTTACCAAATGAAAGATAATAACGAGCTTAACTATTTAAAAGGGTGACGAATGTGAAGTGAAAGAAGTGATTCATGTGACTAATCCCTCCCATGCATGTCGTCTTCAATGTTTACATAAAACAAATAAACACGGCAAGAAATGAGTTCACGACTCAGCAAATACAACAGAACAATATGAACAATATTGAATAAGAATAATAATCACATAATAGAATACGAATGTAGAACAACTGAATAAGAACATAACATCATAGAATAGGATTCGAATGTAGAGTGGATGATTAATGACTTATCATCATAGAATAGAATATGAATGTAGAATAGTAGAAACCATATGAATGAATGAAATGCATGATCTCCACTTCTGCTTATACCGGTATAGCCAATGAACACTCGTCGGTATTCACTCAGGCCCGTATTTCACAAAATACAGGGATCCAAGGCCCGTATGAAGAACGTTTTATAACAGGGATCCAATTTGCCCACATTAGAATGGTGGGTCTTACATGCCCACGCTGGAATTGATGGGTCTTTACATCTCACTCCCGTGGGTGAATCACGAACAATGAATGAATGAATGCATGAATATGAAAATGAAATCTCAAAAAGTATGGATTCACATATATGGAACGAATTAGAAATTATCGAGAACTACTCATAAACCATAGTATTCAGTCATGGCATAAACATCAATACACAATGTACTTGCCCATGTTGGAATGATGGGACTTCACTACCCACTCCTGTGGGTGAAGCATGAATAGAAGAACGAATGAATATGTTGGACGTAAACATATAATCGAAGAATCATGGTATATCAATTATAAAAAGAAACAGGAAATACCATAATTACCCATTGCATATTCACCCATCAGGTGAAACAAACAACAAATAAGACAATCCAATTGTACTTGCCTTTCGAACTACGTTGTGTTAGGAGGTAAAGATGAAGCCTCTAATCTCGAATTCCCTCCTCCTACACAATTTAATTGCTTGAATAAGAAACAACGTGAATAAGACGCTACCCACAATGCCTAATCTCATATTCCTAAACCCAAGGTTCATATAATTGTTCTATACAACAAAACCGACAGTGTAGCAGAACGATAATCTAGACAGCGGTACTAAAAACATCATATATTTTGCTCTGAGACTTGAAACGGAGTGTTCTCAAATCCTATGAAAAAGTATAGAAAACCTCCACATTAGTCTAGTTGGCGAAAACTTCCAATTCGACCAAACACCTAGGCTAACATTCAGGTGAAAGTTTAATATACAATCTGTCTAGCAGAACTACACAGCAGTAAAGAAATACTCATAAATTTTGATTGGATTAACCAAAATCCAAGATTCTTATCATTCTAAAAATCTACGAACACATCCTTCAAAATCCTAGTTGGCAGGACACTCATATTTTGCCTTTAACAAAAAGTGGTACACTGGTCAAAACTACTGACAGAAACTGACATACACTCTGGACAGTCAAATTGAAACATACATAACTTTTGTTATACAAATACAAAAAGGGTGTTCTTTATCAATCCTGAAAGAAAATGAGATTATCTACAAAAATTATTTTGGGCAATATTTCTGAATCAGCCTCTAACTTAGTCATATTTTAATAAATACAATGATTGTTAATTCTCGTCAGACTTTCGGGACAGCAGAAAAGAATTCATTATAACTTTTAAACTATAACTTAGAATTGAGTGATCTTTGAGTCTACCGAAAGCTAAGAACGAATCCCACATAACTCTAGAAGATGGGACCCTCTGAATCGGCCTCTAAGAACACGAAAATAGTTGCACACTACACTGGATAGAACCTGTTTTAATCGCAGCCCGATTTCGATCCAATAAACATAATCAATTTCGCATCTACTTTTATCCAACCATCGAAGAATAGCGATTGTTACCCTTGTAGATCCCCAGGAATATGCTGAACAAAACCCACGAAGAGGGTCTTCTTCTTCCTCCTTGTGGCCGGCCAAACTGCGGAAGAACCTCCAGGAGTTGGTAGCAATTGAGGCTTGGTCTTGAGAGGTGCAGATCGGTATGGAGGCGCTAAGGAGAGGGCAGGGAGGTGGCGGCCAGAATGGGGGAGGGGGGAGGTTTGGCCAAAGGGGGGGACAAGGGGCGGCTAGGGTTAGGGGTGGCGCCCCCCTTTTTTCCACTTAGACCAGGCCCACTTACGGGCTTTTGCACATTGGGCCAAGAGCCCAAGGTCCAAACGCGCTAAGAAAAATAGAATTTGAACCAAATTCCATCTCTAAATTTTGTTGCAATTGAAATTGAATAAAATTTTCTCTCTCGAACAAGTTTCTCTCTTACCGATATTATTCTCTCTAATTGAAATTCGGGGTATTACATAGGATTTCTTTTATCCCTAGTTAGTAGATTGGGTTTTTATTTCCCATAATCCAGAAAAATTGCCCTACAAAAAGAGTTAATTTTCGCTATCCAAACCCTGTTGTGTTTTTCAATCTGTTAGTTTTGGTTTTCTAAATTGAATTTGCGTTCATTTTAGCTTTGTCTAGTTGTTGGTCATATCCTTGATTGTATAAACTCCAAAAAAAATCTCACGTCCATAACCATCTAGAACACACCAAACCCCAATTTCTAATTTTCGGCCAAAAGACTCTCTTTTCAGCCACCGCCACAAAAAATACCACAACTTTTGTTTCCTTTATCCTTTTTGTCTGAAACCACCGCTATTAGATTCATAACTTCCTTATTGATATGCCTATAAAATTTTGCTTCATTCCAGTAAGGAAGTTAAAATATATCTATGGTGAAAGTTGACCCAAATTTCTGGTTTGAATCTGCAACAATCAGCAGTTGTGATTTTTGTGAGAATTGTTTGGTCGATTTTTAGAACATGGCCCCGAAAGAAAAATTGTAGAAAAAGCCATCAGGAAACACAAAAAAAGGAATCATCTAAAAAGAGGCATCTGACAAAAAGTTACGGCCAAAATACCGACATACTGTCCAGTGGATAGAAATCTTCAGTTTTTAGATTTGGGTCAATCCTTGTGCTTTTCAATTCCAGATTGCATTATATTAAATAATATTGTGTCTACCACTCCTATACATTATTATACACTTGTTTTAGCCTTACTCCATCCTTGGTTGATCAGCAACATAGGCTAAGAGCTAGATACGAACTATAATTCAATTTTGTGCAATTTCTAAAATTAACTGATTGTTCTCCATTGCTACATATCTAGCCTTCCAAGCTACACTTTCTACTAACTGAGCAGATCATGTCGAACCGGCCCTTGCATCCGCTTTACTCATCACTATAAAGTCACCGGTTGCACCACATGTTCTCCTTTGTAATTAAGAACAGGTAAGAACTTGGTATAAGCTTGAGTGTGAGCGACTTTCAGCCTCCAGATTCTAGTAGTTGATAGAAACATATACTTGTGATTTGTTTATATGTTTTCTATTAACTATGTTAGGTTCACGAGATGATTACAAGATAGATCCACATCTTCTTTGAGCCATTGAACGGGGGCGCAAGAAAGTCCACGAGGAAGATGCACGCCTCAGACGAGTTTCTCCACCACAAATGGTACATGATTGTGATAGTACGTCTGGTAAAACTAAACTCACTTTGCCATCCTTTGTGGTAAATTTGATCCTGATGCCTATGTTAACTGGGAGATAGTTTTAGACACCGAATTTGAACATTATGAGTGGTCTGATAGACAAAAGATTAGAGCTGTCACTAGTATTTTTTTATAAGGATGCAATACTTTGGTGAAAGTATTTACGTAGACATAGAAGAGTGCCTCAAACTTGGCATGCATTATAGAAACTTTTGAGAGATGAATTTGTTCCTAAATATCATGTTGATTATTTTTTAGCAAGATTACAACGTTTCAAACAGGGAATACTATCATAAATTAAAAACTCATTTATTGCATTGTGGCTTAGAGGAACATGCTAAAGCTACAGAAAATAGATTCTTAAGTGGGCTTAATCAAGCAATTCAGGACCTTCTAGTTCACAAAGAATATGGTTCTCTCTCTCATTTGTTTATACTTGCCTGCAAGGTTGAAAGTTAGCTTGAGAAGAAATTGAAAATGCTTGATGATAGGAAACATGAGAACAAACCTGTTTGGGTGTCTTTTTCTATGACTAACAGCTTGTAGGAAGTTGAGAACCATACTGAAGAGGAGAATGAGCTGATTGAACCACCAACTCCATTGGTTGAGAAGGAAGATGAGGAGATGGATGCACCTGCATCATCTGAAGAGAGCCAAAAAGGTAAAGATCATGGTGCTATCATCACTCAAGGTGAGTATTCTTGTGAAGAACTACAATTACCACTGTTCATGCTATTTTAGAGCAAAAATTAGTGGAAAATAATTCTGATATGCACATATTTCAAGTAGAGAATTCAGACTGCATTGATTTGAGTGCATCATGTGATAAAATTGTTGATTTACCTGCTAACTTGAGTGCACTATGTGATAAAATAATTGAATTGCCTGCTGTTTTGAGTGATTCATGTGATGACACTACTACAGAAAAAGCCATCACGCAGCGGTTGGAACCGTCATCACGACGGTTTTGAACCGTGCGGAAAAATAGATGCTGTGATAACGGTGGTTATCCGCAGGTCGTCGAAACCGTCTGCGTGATATGAATATCACGAGCGGTTTTATCAACAACCGTGCAGTGAAGAAGAGTATCCGAGCGGTTATGGTCACAAAACGTCGTGTGAAGTCGAATATCACGAGCGGTTATATTTAAAAACCGTCGTGATACTCTGTGTTCGCGACGGTTATTTACAAGCGTCGTGAAGTCGACTTATCCGAGCGGTTCGTTGTTAAAACCGTCTGTTATACTCGGAGTTCACGAGCGTTTTTACTAGAACCGTCTGTGATACTTTGAGTTCCAGAGCGTTTTTCTTATAACCGCGTGATACTCTGTCTTCCGCATTTTTTTATAAAAAAACCGTCGTGATAGTTCATTAAACTAACTACATTTTCTGATTTTTGGCTAGCCTCGGGAATTGCTAGCCATGCCCTCGAAAACAAGCATACAAAAAGCAGATACATCACGGATAATCAATTGTCGACAAACTGAATCGATCATTACTCAAAATAAATTACAAAAGATCACATTTGTTCAAGTATTGTTACAAAATAAATTGGATTACAATTGAGTAAATTGTTTGCGGGGTGGTTGAGAAGTGCTGGCGGGGTGATGCGCTCGGTCGGCGTGAGTGAAATTCTCGGTGTCCTTAATTATCTACGATATGATAAAGCATGAGCTTCCTCGAATGTCACGATCTCATTATCAACGAGTCCATCTAATTCTATATTCAAACCACATAAGCTAGCAAGAGTAAAGTGTTATGCATATATATTTAATTTTATAATTAGAAAATAATTATTTGGAGATTCACAAACCTCGGGATCCTTCTTCCTAGCTCTAATGATTTGGTCCATATGATGGCAAGCGTAGATTGCACATAACTCATCATTTTTTCTTTGGCGACCTTTGCAAAAATAGAATTACATATATCGATTCGAGATGCGTTATTATGAAGTATGATATAGGATTATCGTATTATAGCGCGTCTGGAAATTTTGTCTGTGTGTTAGTTGGGCGCTCTTTCCATCGTATATTCCTTTGTTGGCAACATAGTCGATGAGCGACCTACATGATTCCAAAAATTTATCCTCGACCATTTCAAACTAATGAAGACTAAAATAGAGTTATGTATGAAGGAAATGAGCATACACATCGAGTATTCCTCCTAGAATCTTTGAAGTCGTGGTTGTTGCGGATTAGGGAATCAAGGTATATCACATGGTTCCTCTTTGGTATGATGACTAAAAGGATCGATGGTACCTACTCATGTATGTCACTATAGTCATTAAACTGAGTTCGTCTTTGCGTATAAAGTAGAGCAAGTAGTGACACTTACCCACGGTTGTAGGGCACCACGATGTACTTCGTGTTCTGCGTGAAGCAATGCACGTGTTATGTATTTCTCGGCGAAGGGCGAGTGCATTTGGATGGTTTGCAATGATACCACATGTGGGTCGAGAAACCCACGGTTCTTTCGACCGGATATTTTTCATCATGTATCGTACATAAGAAATGAGTTGTGATATTTATCGGTATTACGTGAATGTAGAACTTGATTGTATGCACTTACGATGTCAACATCGTAGAAGCGGCGTCAAGGCCAACGAGGTTGAATAGGTCATATAGGTCGTTGAAGCCCACGGCGAAGTGGTTCGTCCGTTGAAGAAATGCTTATCCTCGTATCGGCGGTGATTCGATGTCGCACCCCTCCTTTTGGGTCCTATCCAAGTACCGGGCATGCAAAGCGACAAGCATATCGGCCACGCCCTAATCTGCGGGGAGCACAGCGGTTTTCGAGGATGTACTTAGCGGATATTCCCGACTTGCGGACTTGAGGCGCCGATTTGGTCTTAAGCATTGGCGGCGTCTTCTTGCGAGGCGACTCGGGACGATCTGGTGACACGCTTTTCTTGTTCCTTCGATGTCTTCTCCAAGGAACCGAAAGGTGGCCTACGAGGCGAAATATGAGGTGGAGTCATGGAGGTCCGTTGGAGAGGAATGGTCGTGTTGAGATCGCGGCCTTCTTTGGGTCAGGGCGATGTCCTTCTTGGGCCTTTGGATAAAGCGTACGGCATCCCCTAGTGTTGTGATCTCTTCATTGGCGAATCTCGGCGGGGCGGCCATGAAATGTTCATGTACCATGTCCACCTCCACCACAGGCGTAACCTGCGCCACTGGACACCGTCTTTGCCCCCTTCACGGTATGGATGCACCATCCCCGCGGCCTCAATAGAAATGGACCCAACTAACCTCACTCTGAGCTTGCGGGCCGTCGGCTCCTACAAAGCGATCGCAATTAGCTAAAGTGTCCTATAGGTCTATCTTTCTTGCATTCCATACATGTACATTACCTTGATCTCGTCTATCGGTGATTGGACATCGTCATGTCGAATTATGCGTGGGCGCGCGCTACTCGATGTCGGCGGGGTGGCTCCCAAATTAACGAGGCGGCTTGCGGCTGCTGCTGGTGAGAGTTGATTCAATTGATCTGCAATCTTGCGGCTTTCCTTCAAAATGTTCGGTCATGCATGCGAACCGGTCCTCACGCTCGGCCTTAGATCTCTTCCTACTCACATGCGTGCGATGATCGTCTGCGAATCCATGACTCCATGAGTGCGGTAACCCCAAGACCTCGCGTGCGACCAGGTGTTCCTTGTTTCCCGGTGTAGAGAGTATATCCTTCTCCTGTCTACATGGAAGGAGCCTTGGGAAGTTTGGGCGGACAATTCACGCTGCAAGAAGTCATCATGTTATTATAGATACTATGAAGTTATATATGGAGTTATTAACTAGGTAGTTCGACATACTTACCAAGCGTTGAGACACTTCCTCGTCTGCGGGTTTGTGAAAGAGATGCTTCCGAAGACGAGACTTTTGCCTCGCTTTTAACCGGGCTAGGAGCGCGGTGCGTGACATCGGAAGCGCGTTGTCCTCGCGCCGCCCATTCATCATATTTTCCTGCGTATCGGCGGTGCAGTGTGCGTGCGGATGAGTGTTTCGTGTGCGGAGAGCTTTGTGTGCCGCACTTTGCTCGTTAAATTCAGGCGTCGTCTTCATAGCAACAAAGAGTCCCATGTTTCTGCGTCAAGAATCGTACTTGCGAAGGCGTCGACCGTGTTCACGTGCCGTGACAAGAATGCTCTTGAGCGACCTCCACGATTTATCGATCGTGAGCATCGCCGTCCGTTCCACGCGTGCCATGTGCGCTTACGGGATAGTGAACTTTTGTAATAGTTACGTCCCGGTAGCGCCTCTCGCTTCTTCGTCGAGATCCTTCCACCTTGGTGTGGTGATGGGGACCGTTTCCTTGCAAGTATCCCACATGGTCAGGAATCTGCGGCGAGCTCTTGGGGCGAGAGGACCCCAAGCGACTAACCTCCGTGATGACCGGTCGGCCCACAGGCATCTTGATTCTCCTCTGCCATCTCGCTTCGTGTCATTGTCATTGCGGCGTCGGCGGCAGTGGGAAGATGGTGCCTCTGCAATCTGCGGCGTCGGCGGCGGGGGGAAGATGGTGCCTCTGCCATCTCGCTTACTTGCTATCTATATAATTAGTTTGAGATATATTACTACCGGGCGGGGCGAGGTTAAGCACACCGAAGAAAACAAACCGATTGATACCAAAAGATGTGGTGAGCATTCTTTTCTTATTAATGCAAACAATGGAATGATCTAGTGTAATAACTCAACGCTGACCCTAAAGCAATGTTCAACAACTAGATGCTTTGCAAGCAGACAACAAAAGAGGTCACCTATTGATAAAAATTCAACACACTTGACACCACATTGCTTCCTAACGACATGATTTCTCCATGAAAACAATTAATATTAATGTATGGGCACAATGTTGCATCCTCAAATGAGCATAATTGGCGACTAAACACATAAGCTATTACGAGAAAGATCACGAGCAATTGCGGTTAAATGAACCCTCAAAGATCACATACATTTGCGGTTAAGATGCCATGGCAATCAAAGCGAACCCTCAAATGCATTTTTTTGACAAATTGCTCTCGGTTGACAAATTGCATAAGACATAGTCTTTGCAATCTTAGTCCTCTGTCAAAATCTCTTCACCAATCAATTTAGATAATTACAAAACAGATCTTGAGCTCAAACTACAACACATAAAGCATTCTATAAGCAGAACATCTAATCATATATCTTGAAATAATTCACAAATTTATATCAACAATAAGCCTAATTAACAGATTGAGAATAAAAATATGCTTAAGCTCAAGTCCATTTCTAATCATCTATTTGATTTGATTTGGCTATCATCACGAGAAAACATACAAGTCGATCTTAATTCCGCTATAAGCGCAAAACAAAGAGTACAAGAGCTCAAGTCTGTTTGTAAATATCTATATGATTTCATATTTTGACTACATCACGAGCATCAACAAGGCATCATCGGAACCCATCACGAGCATCAAACCCATCACGAGCATCACGAGAGATCATCACGAGCATGAACAAGGCATCATCGGAACCATCACGAGCATCAGCAGAGCCCATCACGGAGCATCAACAAGGCATGATCGGAACCCATCACGAGCAAGGGAGGTGCGAGGAGAGGAGGTGGCAGTAAGAGCACAACCTAGTGTCGATCGCGAGTCGGACCCATCACGAGCCCATCACGAGCATCAGCGAACCCATCACGAGCAAGGGAGGTGCGAGGAGAGAGGTGACAGTAAGAGCACAACCTAGTGTCGGTCGCCGAGGTCGGGCGGCGGTGTCGGCGCCGGTGTGGGGCGCCGAGGTCGGCGTCGAGTCGGGCGCCGGTCGGGAGCGATGAGTGTCGGGCGGCGGTCGGGCGGCGGTCGAGTCGGGCGGCGGTGAGCGGGAGCCTAGAGGAGGCAAAGGCGCGCGATAAACTTCGAAGTGCGGGAGAGGAAGGGGCGAGTGAGAAAACCTAGCGGTTCCCACCTTATAAGAGGCTATCACGAGCGGTTCTTTACTAAAACCGTCTTTGATAAGTAATCATAAACGGCTCTATCTAATAACCGTGCGTGATACGTTCCATATCACGAGGGCGGTATTTAAACCGTGCGTGATAAACTCATATCACGAGCGGTTTGTGTATTAAACCGTGCGTGATTGCTTTATCACGAATTGGTTTTGTCGGGATATCACGAGCGGTTATCAAATAGAACCGTGCGAGATAATCTCATATCACGAGCGGTTCTATTATAGAACAATGCGTGATTCATTATCCTGACGGTTATATTATAGAACCGTGCGTGATAGATCGAACAATTATCAAATACAATGAACACAGTGACAACTATATATGAATTACAATGAACATCCACATTCACATCAATATCCACATATATGAGAGATGACAAAACACGGTGACAAGTATATATGAAGACAAGCTCATAACACATTTTACTTCAAAAACCAATTGTCGATTCGATGAGCGTCCACATTGACATCAATATCAAAATATATGAGAGATTACAAGTCCATAACACATGATGTTATAGAATAAATTAATTACAATGGATTAAAATCTTAATGAAAATATAGCCCTTCATGATGATCGGCGCGCATATAGCTAGCTTCCTCACTTTGGGTTCTTCGTCGAGCTGATGCCATCTCGAAAGGAGGCAACTCGTCAAATTGATTGTATTCTTCCTCGTCCACTACATTCTCAACTCCGACAATCCTTCTTTTCCATGAAGAACTACGTGGCGTTTCTTATTTGCGGGTCGGTTACATAGAATACTTGAACAACTTGATTAGCGATGCGAATGGTTCGTCTTTGTATCCGACACGTTCAAGGTCCACGGTAGTGACGCCGTACTTGTCAACCTTCACTGTGGGAGATGGACCCAACGGCACGAAATAGGGGATCTTGAAAAGCACGTGAGTCGAGCTCCCATATCTCCTCTATTTGCCCATAGTCGAGCTCCTCGACCCATCGATCTGAATGCATCTATCACGGACACCGCTGTTACGGGTGTGCTCTTCCTATCCCGGTATGTCGTATAAAATGTGTACCCATTTATGTCATATCCTTGCCATGTGACAATTGTAAATTGTGGCCCTTGTGCCAACCATAGCAATGTATCATCACTTGATGACCTCCCGATGATTCGCACCTTTAACCATCCGTTGAGCCGAAGCGGTTGTGCTCTCTCATGATCCAAACCTCCGACCGGTTTGGATTTTGTTGGCGTACCATGTCTTTGTGCTCGTCGATGTGCGGGGACACTTGGTCATGTGTTGCAAGACCATGAAATGGGCTTGGCGTATGTATCGGATCGGGAGTGATTGATTTCCTTCCGATGGTCCGATACCATCAAGTCTCCCCTCATGGCGAGAAAGAGGCACACCTATCGGATCCACGAGCCATATAGTCGACCACGAACTCAATGACCTCTTCCGTTGCATAACCTTCGATGATCTTGCCCTCGGTCGAGATTGATTCCGTGCGTAGGACTTGAGAATTCCCATGTACCTCTCGAGCGGGTACATATAACGTAGGAACACGGGGCGCATATCTTTATCTCTTTCACAAGGTGAACAATGAGATGGACCATGATATCGAAAAATGACGGAGGAAATACATCTCAAGATGACATAGAGTCGTCACCACCTCGGCTGTAGAGCATCTAGTCCTTGGGGATCGATGACCTTACGAGCAATTGAGTTGAAGAAATAACACGACCTCAAGATTGCTACTCGGACCTTGTTCGGCAAGATACTCCTAATTGCAACGAGAAGCATTTGTGTCATCGGCACATGACAATCATGCGACTTCATACCAATTAATTTCAAATCTTGCATAGAAACAAGTTTCTTAATGTTAGCGAGTAACGAGACGGGACTTTCACACCATGCAAGCTCAGCGCGATTCATATCTCGGCCTTGGGCCAGTGTAGCAAGGCGGTGGGAGAATGCGTTAAATCTGTGTCGATCTCTTGCGGTGCTAACTCGGTCCTTATGTTCATATCGACCAAGTCTCTCCGTGCGTTAACACCATCCTTTGTTTTGCCACTAATGTTGATAAGAGACCAATCAAGCTATCACATACATTCTTCTCCACATGCATGGCGTCGATGCGATGGCGAACTTCTAAGTGCTCCCAATAAGGCAAGTCCCAAAATTGACCGCTTCTTCGGATGTTCTTACGCGGGTTCTTAATTGGCGTCCCTTCCCAAGCACAACATCGATATCCTTAACCATATCATAGACATCTTTCCCTCTAAAAGCCCTTGGGTGAACCGTCCTCCTTATTTCCGTCGAATTGTTTCTTCATCTTCGGTATGGGTGACTCACGGGAAGGAACCTACGGTGGCGCGTATACAGATTTTGCGTGAGTTGTTTAGCCATATACTCTGTAGCATCTAGCGGTGCGGACAAGCTTTGGCTCCTTTTGTCTGGCCCGACGAGGTTACCGAGGCGGGAAAATCATTGATGGTGCGAGAACAACATGGCGTGTAAAGTGAAGTTCTCTCGTTTATCGCATCCCATACACACCCTTCGTTCCACGGTGTCACAAGATCTTCCGGCAATGGTGCTAGGTACACATCAATATCATTCCCGGGTTGTTTGGCCCTTGGATAAGTAGTGACATCAAAATGTACTTCCGCTTCATACGACCAAGGAGGAAGGTTGTACATGCATAGATTCACGGGCCAGTGCTATGTCATTGCTCATGTTACTGAAAGGATTCATTCCATCTGTACTCAACCTAACCTTATGTTCCTTGGTTACGCACGAACTCTTGAACCTCCGATCGAAGTTTCTCCAGCGAGCGAGAATCGGCGGGTGTCTTAGCTTTCCATCTTTCTTACGGTCCTCTGAGTGCCAACGCACCAATCTTGCCTCTTTTGAGTTCGCAAATAAGCGCTTCAAGCGTGGGATCACGGCGAGATACCACAACATCTTAGCGAGAGGTCCTTGCTTCAACCTAGAAGTATTCGGCGCTTGTATCGGGATGCTTTGCACAGGACATACATGCATGTCGCATACTCTTTACGATAGAGGATACAATCGTTCGGACATGCATGTATTCTTTCTACTTCCATTCCCAATGGACAAAGAACCTTCTTTGCTTGGTAGGTGGTGTTGGGCAACACGTTTCCCTCCGGAAGAATGTCCGCTAGGAGACCTAACAACGCCGTGAAACTCTTATCAGACCAACCATTGCTTGCTTTTAATTTAAGCAGTTCAATCACGGTTGACAACCTTGTATATTCGGCTTGCGGCCAGGGAACAAAGGTCTCACCGAGTCCTCCATTAAGCGCTCGAATTTACAAAACTCTCTCTCACTGTAGTTCTCTTCTGCATCGCGTAGCATCTGATCCAGATTGTTATCGTGTGACCTATCCTCATCAAAAGCACGATCTACATCCGGCATATCGTTGACATCAGGCATATCGTTGACTTCCTCGGCGATGTCGTTATTACTAACTTCATGTCGCTCTTCACGTGTTGGTCAACATGTATACCCTTTTTGAAACCCCTTGAATCAAGTGTGCTTCTATCTGCGCGAGTTGGTAAACATCTTGATTATCGCAATCAATGCATGGGCGGTACATATATTTTATCCCCTTTTTCAACATATCACCTTTCGCGGCTCTTCTAAAAGCAACCACGCCATTAATGTACTCTTGACTCACACGGTTCACACCATACATCCAGTTTGGTCCATCTACGCTACACATGTAACAAAATATATAGTGTCAAATTAGATTAATAAAATCTCTCTCAACCGCTCTCTCTCTCTCATTTCCTTCCCCTCACGAAACTTTAATATTATTCCAACTACCAAATGAAAAATATTATTCTATTCCCTTACATCGGATACAAAAGTTTACTCCCACTGCGACTCTTATACACGATGCTTAGCATATTCTACCATATCTCGATTGGGTTATAAAGAATGTTACCCTCGTAGCTCACGCGAAAATACCAAATCGATCTATTCCGATTCTTTGTCTCCTCCCTTTCTCCTCTCCTTCTCCCTCCCTTTCTCCTCTCTTTCTCTTCTCCTTCCCTTTCTCCTCTCCTTCTCCCTCCCTTTCTCCTCTCCTTCTCCTCCCTCTCTCTCTGTGGCGTGTGATGGGTTTTTATCTGGGTGGCGGCTCAAATGGGAATAGGCGGGGTACTCAAGGTATTTATAGCGCGAGGATATCACGACGGTTCCAAATATGAGCTATGCGTGATAGGCATATATCCTGAGCGGTTTATAAATAAAACCGTGCGTGATATGTCCTGACGGTGCTTTTATGAACAAATGCGTGATACGGAAGATTATCACGAGCGGTTTATATACAAAACCGTCGTGACATATCCTGACGGCTCTATTAATAAACCGTGCGTGATATGAGAGATTATCACGAGCGGTTCATAAATAGAAGCGTGCGTGATATTTCCTGACGGTTCTTTATATAAACCGTGCGTGATAATCATATATCACGAGCGGTTACTAGGAAGAACCGTGCGTGATAGACCGGCAAAGCAAATCTCTGCCATGCGGACCCAACACGCAGTTCAAATTAACCCGTGTCTTCTATAGCTTTTTTTGTAGTAGTGTGAGTTAATTGCATATAATGATCATGTGGAATTGGTTAGACATAAAGAAGTTTTGACTAGAATTTCTCCTCTTGATTCTTTGTGTTACATTATGTTGGATTCACCTATGAAATTGTCACATGCTATGGAGAAAGTTATTGTGTGAGAAATTTTGTTTTGCTCACTGCTGCTGTTTTATAACATTAATTGTGCAATAACGAAGAACCGTTGAAACAGATGACATATACATATACCATGCATACACACTGGCATCTTTGTTACCCTATTTTCAGCTTATCAAAAACTGAGGACGGCTTTGTTTTCAAGAAGGGGGGATGATGAGGACATGACCCCTATGGATACAACTATATTTGCTACAAGTGTTGTTCCAATTACAAGAGCTCGTATACTTCACTTAAATTATCAAGTGAGCTCATTTTTAGGAGTGCCTTTATATTATATAAACTATATGATGCCACCTAATGAGAAAAATTTATATTTGTGCAGCACCGCGTCACTTTTTGTCCAAGCTAAGCAAGAGTTCGAGCTAGACACATTCTGGAATCCAATTCGGCCTCTGGAGATAGCCCCAACTTTAAACGTGCATAATTTTCACATACGGAATCCGTTTGAGGTCCACAAGTACTTGATTGAAAGCTTATCTCGCCTTCTTTCAAACGGATCTAGCCCCACCTCCAAATTCCTTTTGTGTGCACCATAATCATTAAAAGAATGTGTTGCGTCACCTATTTGGGAACGGGCCTTGTAATTCAGATAGAAACCCTAGACTCATACTGTTCGTGTGGTTACTGTTCATGCATAAATAGTACCAGCACCCCTCCCTCTTCCTCCTATACATTGTGGCCGCCACCTTTAGGGTTTGTTGGATTTAGTTTAGTTAAAAGTTAGCTATATTGCAACTTCATGTATTGGCTTGTGTCGATTAGACCAACCATAATACCACTTCAGAATCCCAATTTATTGAGTATCTCAATCCTATTTGCAATTTCAGATTGCTTATTATCTCATTCTTGTGTGTTCTTTGATTGCATGCAGGAATAGAACCTCGTGTTCAGATCAACAGCCTTCTTGGCACGGTTGATAACGACTCAGAGTGTGGTTTAGTGATTGCTTGGCGTTCTGGTCATGACCGGTTAGAAGCTTGCATTATTAAAGTCGTTCTCCTCCAAATCGAAGTTATCATCCTATCGGAAGATTGGGACCCATGTTATCTTATCAGAAATCATCACTAATTCTCATAGCTGGAAAACACCTCTCAACTGTGCCAGCAACGACAGGAAATACTAGTACTAGCTTGAAAAGTCGATAAACCAAAGGATAGCAGAGATGTTTCCTTGTCTCCATCATTTTTTGAGAAAGCTGGCCAATAGTCTATATGTTGAAGAATCTATCATCTGCTCGCACATCAGCAAAGTAGAGGCAAAGGTGATTGTCGGATCCTGGGAACTTAGTCCCAAAATTCTATGTGTTTATCATGCTAGTCCCATGATCAGTTGCTAGCACACACATCCAACATTGACATATCACATCTATACATGAATAAATACAACAATATATTACACTATATTAATGGTTGAACATAGGTCATATTGACCACATTTTACACAAGGACCGATCGGCCAAATGAGCATATAAAAGAGTAAATCGCAACGGAAGCAAGGATGAATAAAAGACAACAGGCCCTCGTGGTATGCCCCATTCCACAGGCAACCGACTGGGAGTTAAACCTTAGAACGTATTGTTGTCATGACCCACTTGCAGCACGAAGGAAAGTGGCCTTCGGTCTTCATCTTCTCCTTCTAAAAATGTTCAATAAGCAATGTTGGGTACAATGATGTACTCACAAGACTTTTAAGCAAAGTATAATGATATGCAGGCTATGTCAAAGGAGGCTTGCTTGTTTAGTTTTGATTTGCACGACACGATCCTTTTATTTGCAATAATAGTAGTAGATTGCAACCGGCATTTGTAAGATCATCTGGTGTTAATATAAAATAATTATCATAATACAATTAACAACTTCTGAACCAAGGGCCTATTGCCCTAAAACTCAATCCTCAACAAAACTCTCTTTTTGTCGACCACCATTCCCATGGATTCCCTCATCCATGTCCATACCGACTTTCCTTTGGAAAACATGAGAAACTATTGTAAGAAATAACTAAGAGAAGTCCATAACTGTGGACACGGCTATTCAAATAGGTTTACACTCTGCAGAGGCCGGACAACGTTCCCTACACGACACAAACATCCCACCATGCCAAGCATGTCACGTGATACCATCGGTACTCGATTGAGAATTCATGACAAAGCTTTTACATCACTTGCTCTAGCAATAAACCCACCTGTTGATCAACCTCTTTTGGATGGGGAGTGGCCCTCCATCATCCCAAGGCTCAACATTGTGTGTGTAAATCTTGCCTCTTTAGGCCAAGATCCCTACAGCGTGCACTACTACAAAAAACGTCATCACAGACGGTTCTAAACCGTCATCACAGACGGTTTTGTGAACCGTCTGTATTTATGCGTCTGTGATAACAGGCGTTCATCATAGACGGTTTTCAAACCGTCTGTGAAAATAGCTATCACAGACGGTTCTTAACTAGAACCGCTGCAGATAATCATAATCCTGCGGTTCTTGTTCGAATTTTTTTGTATTGCAAAAAAAAATTCAGCATACGTTGTTTCCATTCTACATAGAACGTTGTTTGCAAGACACAATGTGGAGCACCGGGCTATCTAGCACACCCAAACATGATCATCAAGAACCCACGGACACATTGTGTAGCACACCATGCCATCTATAATTCCACCAAAGAAGAATAACCGGAATGCGGCCTTAGGACCTTCGGTAGCTCGATCCTTCCTTCCCTCCTCCCTTTTTCAAAGATCCACCTCTCTTAGCATACATCATCACCAAGAACCCCACACTAGCGGCTTCACCCTCTTTTCATGCATAGAACAAACCACAAAGCAAAACATCAAATAAATAATACTCAATATGAAACCAAAAGGGAAGGAGGGGAGCAGAGGGAGGACTGGCGGGTAGCTGCGTGGTGGCGCTGTGTTAAGGGCCGGAGGCTGCATGTCGAGGAGGCGGCACCCGGTGGAGCAAAGGAGGAGGGAAGGAAGGATGAGAGCCGGCCTGGTGTAAGGGGGCCGAGGAGAGGAAGACAACGTTGGGGTAGCTATAATATATAAAGACGGCGTCAAAATACTTTGCCTCCGCGCGCGCGTTCAAAAATTTGAACTCCGCCTCCGCGCTGCGAATCACGAGCGGTTCCATACAAAAACCATCTATGATGACATATCACGAGCGGTTCGTATTATGAACCGCTCGTGATAAGTATATCATCACAAGCGGTTCTTAATACTGAACCGCTCGTGATAATGACCTCATTCTGAGCGGTTGGTATTAAGAACCGTCGTGACTTGAATTTACCATGGCTTAGAATTTTTCTTACTCTCGATTTTACCATGGCTTCCAATTTTCCTTACTCTCGATTTTACCATGGCTTCAAATTTTAAATCTCTGACGATTTTACCATGGCTTCAAAATTTTCTTACTCTCGATTTTACCATAGCTTCAAATTTTCTTACTCTCTCATTTTACCATGGTAAGCCATGAGTAGTTATCCTGAGCGGTTCGTATCATGAACCGTGCGTGATACTCCTGACGGTTCTTAATACGAACCGCTGCGCGATAATGATGTATCATGACGGTTTCAAAAGTTTATAACAAAGGTTCCAAAGAACCGTCTGTGATGAACCGTCTATTATGACCTGTTTTGTAGTAGTGGTAGCAATTTCCCCACCCGCACAGACCTCGGGCTATTTCCTTTGGCACTACAACGGTTTGATTGCTAGAACACAGTGACTTCTTATTCTAGGGACATCCCATACCAGCACATTTGGTTTGCACGGATATACTTGGATCAATGTCACAAAATATCAGTCCTTGGCGACCTAGGTGGGACAACCACAAACACCATTCTCGTTCCTTCACACCAGTCCCTTCTCACATTCTCCCAAGTCTAAGACATCTTTTATATTCATTTTTTTATTAAAATAACAGAGGTAATCTCCTCTGGACCATTTTAACTTGAGTCTCCCAATTTGAGAAATGATTGTTTTCCAAACTACTAGTCTGATATCGGTCTTAGCAAGGCTAAGCTTCATCTACTCGATCAAAAAAGCTTCATCTACTTGGATGATCTACTTTTCCCACATCTATCTTTCCCCACATCTATTAGTACCTATTGAGAATATTATTACTAAGGTGACAACAGCAGGGATATCAACTTATCAAGGCATGGTAATGCAACAATAGGATTTAACTATTGACCTTACCCAACATATCAATTTTTATCGAAATATAAACATGCATAAATACTTGCAAACAAAATACATAACATTTAAATATGGGATCAACATGCATGATCAAAGGAGTGTGCTTGCCCTGCTTGTTGAACATTTGCTTCTTTGCTCTTGCTTAGACTCTTGTTCCTCCAAGACATCAAGTTCTAATTACGCAAAATACGATCAAATCCAAGAACACCTGAATATAACCAATGAAAACCAAATAATCCAAGGGCATTTGAAACAAAAAGGAAAAACTTCAAATAAATCAAATAAATTATAAACTTCATATAATTGGTATAAGGGTGTGGATTTGGACTTAGATGGATTTAGGATCGAGAATTATTTGATCCGGAGTTAGGACAAGAAGGATTGGGCTTTCGGAATTGTAATACCCCGTTTTCGTTTAGGAAGAATTCAATTCAAAATCCAGCTTCTGCGGTAGACTTAGAGCTTGGGCCTCTGGCTTTAGTGTTAATATTGAACTTGATTAGAGAGAATAACATTCGGAGAGGATATTTAATTCAAATTCCTAATTCTGAGCGCGTTTGGTTAGTGGGCTCATGGCCCAAGGTGCAAAAGCCTTAGTGGGCCGGCCCAAGTGGGAAGAAAGGGGCGCCTTAACCTAGCTGCCTCACCCTCCCCCTTGGCCGAAATTCCCCCTTGCCTCCATCCCTTGGCCGCCACCCCTCCTGGTCATCCTCACCTTTGGGCGCCTCCACCTCCACCCCTCCCTCCATTGCTGCCCCGTGGAGAGATCTTGCTGCTGGCCGGCCACAAGAAGGAGGAGACGAGAAGGGAGATGAGGGGAGAAAGGAGGAGAAGATAAGGGAGATTCTTTGGTGTGTTTGATCAGCATCTTCCTAGGGCTCTACAAGGGTAATGGTTCATTCTCTTCGCTGGTTGGATCATAGTAGGAGCGTTTGATGCCATGTTCGTTGGATCGAAGTCCTGCCGCGATTATTTAAGTTTCTGTCCAGAATGTTGCGCGGCCAGTTTCATATATTTAGAGGCCAAATTATGAGTTCTGGTCTCCTAGAGATATGTAGATTATGTTCTTATCTTTCAGTGGCCACCAAGATCACCCAAATCCGATTAACGGTCAGGAAGTTATGATTTATTTAGTATCGCTGTCCGGCAAATCTGTCAGTTTCTGGCAGTCTGTAGGAATTGGGTTAAAACTGATATTTAAAGGGAGAATAAGGGGATCTCAGTATAACGAAAAATATGGGTAATTTCTGTACCTTTTCATAGAGATAAAGAACACGAGATTTGGACTTTCGTAGCAAAAGTTATGATGGTTTTAGTGATCTGTCCAGAGAACCCGACGTGATAATTGTTGCTCTGTAGGTTGGTTTGGTAGAGGCAGTAGTTGGCATAATCAAAAGAGCTCCCCAACTAAGTTTATTTAGGTAATTAAATTACCTTTCTAGAAAGTCTGATAACACCTTATTTGGACCCCTGAGCGGAAAGTTATGTATTTTAGAAGTTGACTATCCGTAGTGATCACCAAAGCGATCGCTAGGATTGGAAGATTAGAAAACGCTTGGGAGTTTAGCGAGTTCGTTTGTGTTGATTATTTATGCTTTTGGTCCAGTATGTTGGACTTAGTCTGGGTTATCTTTATGTTCGGTAGGGCGTGATTCGGGGCGCGCCTCTTTAAATCCCACCGCTCTCGCAGTTAAGGCAAGTATTCGGTTATAGCGTATTTTCGGTTGTATGATAAGATTGTTGTGATTGCTTGCTGTAGCCTTGCACAAATGTTAGTGTAATGAGTTTTCCTTTTATCTTGATGAATGCAAGCTATGGTTAATGTTTCCTTGAGCGTTGCTAAATCTTACATGTTGTTATGTACATGTTAAATTCTTGGGTATGAAAGATGTGGGCATGGAGCATTTGCATGTTTCAAGCGTGTTGGATACTTGGTCATATATGCATGTTTTTGATATATGATAGCAAGTAAGGTTCTTGGCATGATGTTTATATTAAGATCGGTGAATGCTCCAAGTATGGTTATGCTCTATTCATGTCCGATGTTATTGTATTTGGTATATTGATGATGAATAGATGTTGTGCATGTGCATATTGAGATCATCTTGAAGCTTGGTCACGTGGTGACCAAGCATGCATTCGTTGAGGTCCCCGTCATGTATTGACGGGCTTGAGGTCCCCACATTCGTGAAATGTGGGTGTGAGTAAAGAGGTCCCCATCATTCGGATGATGGGCAAAGGTCCCTATACATGTGGTGTATAGGCTCTTGGTCCTCGTGCGGAGGGCACGGCAAGGGTATACTGGCGGTTGTATACTCCGCATTACACGGTAAAATGCGAAAGAGATAAAGTTGAAAAGGGTGCATTGCATTGGTTGCATTCACATGAGCATGAAGGCTATACTTTGGCGCATTATTTATCTTGGATTATTGATGCTATGAATGATAACTTGTTTAGCCTTGTTGGTACTTGCTGAGTCTTTGGGCTCACTCTTGCTTTGATGTGTTTAGGTACAACCGCAAGACCAGCATGCATGGGAGGAGTAGATGTTTGAATGCACGCACTACCACTCAACCTTAAAATTACTTATGGATAGTTTGAGTTTCAGATTAATTGTAATAATGAGAATAACGAACTTTGGTTATGTTTATGAGCTTATCTTGCATGCTTGAATGAACTCGAATATGGAGTCTATTGTCAAGTGCCATGATTTAATTGTTAGAGCTGATTTAATCGTTAGAGCCTCGGTATAGTGGTCTATACCAAGGAGGTTATGCCGAAAATTGGTAACTAGTTTTAGTTTAATTTTTATTTCCAGTAGCATTCCAGGCTCATTGGGAGTTGGGGTGTTACAGGAATATCCGTCGCTGAAGAGAATTAGGACGATCAGAGAGAGAGAGAATATTCTTAGGAATATTCCCCTTAGATCAATCAGATGGGGGAGATTACGTTAATGGGTACGATCTATTGATCTTTACTCATTTTACGAATTATTCTTCGTATTGGAAGCGGATAGCAGTGTGCGATAGATGGGATTGACTTGCCCTTGATTTGATGTTGAATTATTGTTTTATTGAGAGCACCTCACCATGACTTGCACGGGTGGCCTAGTTTATTTAATGATATATTTTGTTATTATTTTCTATTTATCAAGGAAGTTCCATGATTTAGGTGACACCTATGAGTGACATCTAGATATCATCCTTATGATTTATATGATGGTTTTTATGTGTCTGGGTTTTATCATCCTTATAATTACTATCGTGGTCAAGCACACACTTAAGTACACCTATCATCCTATGTTAACTTTTAGCTAAAATACATACTAATGATTATTTTTAGTTAAGTAGCTAACTACTCATTTCACTGTATAAGGCCTAGATGTTGTTGACTACTAACTCTTACCTAGAAATTAATTATCCTAATTGCTCAGTTATCATTTTACTAAAAAAGGCCATTTATACACTATTGCTAACTTTTATTTCAACCTAGTAGAACTAATGGGAGGAACCTACACAGCAAGGACTCATATTTTAGCTTTTACTTTCAATTTAGACCTAGTTATGTGTGCAACATATTTGTCATATTATGCCCTAATTAAATTATGCTCGTTGAAACGTTAGCCTTCAACTTAGTCAGTTGTTAACGGCCTAGGGTTCAGCGGACTCCTAGATATTACTTATATTTAAATCCTTAACTCTAAACGAGGTACAACCTTATGGTTTGACACCATCTCTAGTTAAATTCTCTATTCTACTTTAAATATTCGTGTCACATTAGCTACTTTAGTTAGATTTTGTCACTACTACATTTTATATGGGCATTCTAAAATAGTTAACCCTTATGCTACAGGGTCTTAGGAATATTACCTAGTAAAATGCTAACTCCTAATTAAGGTTGCACCTTTGATTTCATGCTAATTACATCCTAATGATAATTAATTATTATTTAATTATCTGGATTAGTCACCTTAGGTTATTCTCTAATTGCTTATTTTAAAGCGTTATTTCTAATTAAAGGTGCGACCCACTGTCATTAAGTTTTTGGCAAGGTTACTATTTAATTTGAGTTGTAATGATGGATTCTACTAAATTGAATTATTTTAACAAGACCTCGATTGGTATGGTCCGTTGATCATTTAACATTGTGTTTTATTTAAACTGGCCTACTGATTATTCTTAATCAATTACTATTATTGTTATCTTAGTAATGGAGGCAGTTATATTTTAATATGATCCGAAATTAAGTTTCCTTTCTATTTTAAATACTATCAGTACTTACTTATTATTAATTAACCTTTAACCAGTCTGGATTAGTCACTTAATTAACTTAATTTGGAGTGCAATGCAATATCTATTTACCTAACCAACCTTCTAATCCTAATTAGCCAATTTAAATAGAATGAGCCTATTGTCACTAGACAGATTACATTTAATCAAATACACAAGTTATGGTTTTATCCTGAATCTAATTTTGTATTTTACTTAACTACTAATATTACACTAGTTGTTTTAACTGTTTTTAGCAGAGCTTTTAATCTTATTTTGTTAGGATTCTTCAATTAAATTAGCAACTTGTCATTAATTGATTTTATCAAACTAACTAGCTTCACCATTTAAATTATCATCTTACTAATCACTTATTGACTTAATTAACAGGGAGCTTTGCTGGTTTGAAATGTCACTAGTTAATTATCTAACTAACTATCTTCTAATTAAACACTTAGTTGCAAGGTTCATTTCATCCCTTACCGATGGGCCCTTACTGTCATACACCTACATACACACAGAGAGGGAGTCTAGAGAGAGTAGAGGCAGAACAGAGGGGGCGACTGAGGTCAGGTGGTGGGGGCGGCACTGGCGGAGGAGACGACAGCAGTGGCTGGTGATGGGAAACATGGAGTGATTAGGGGGAGGCAATCCCATTGGAGGTTGTGTCATGGCTGGAGGTGGACAGATGTAGCGGGAGGCAGTGCACAGCGGTCAGAGCCATGGGGGAAAACAGGGTGATTGCACCCAGGTGGGAGAGGGAGAAAATTGGGGCGCGCATGAACATGAGGGTGGTGAAGGGACTTACCGGTATTGATGGCGTGGGTGAAGAGAAGCCAAGGTGGTCCAGCGATGTGGACCACGAGTAGCGTGGCGAGGTCGACATGGAGGTGCAACCTGGGGGAAAGAGGCGAGAGTGAATGATGGGGATATCTAAGGGATGGTGTGGACGTTCTCCAGGAGGAAGAGATTTGGATAATGGCTCACCGCGGGAGAATGGCAGCGACGACATGACCTTTCAGCTGGGATCCTAAAGATGAAATGTGAAATTGACTGAGGAGAAACGAATAAGGAGCTTGGGAACACATTGTGATGTGGGCGGTTTTGGATGAGACTCACCGAATTGGCCGAAACGACATGTGGAGGCGACGGCCATGAATAGAGAGGAGGAAGAAGGCGGTGCGTTCCTGATGCTTCAGCCACAGAGAGAGAAAAAGGAGGTGAGGGATGGAAAGAGGGCATGATGGTGGTGGTCGGAGCTCACCGGGGTGGCCAAAACGGCTTGATGATGCACGGCGGCCGAATCGGGAAGCTTGAGCATCACTACAGCTTCAGTCGCGCGAGGAGGAGAAGGGAGTAGGGAAGGAAGAAGTAAGGTGGGGAGTGGCTAAGTAGGTTAGAGGATCTCGCAGTTTCTCACAAGAGGTCGACGGCAAGACGGGCGAGCGGGGCGAGCGGCTACTGTGGGTGACGTGGGCGGTATGGTGGTGGCAGGATAGGTCATGGGTAGTGTAGAGCAGGGGCATGGGTGTGGGATGGTGATGCAGACACGACCAGGAGCAAGTAGCAAGTCTATGAGCGGTGTGGTCGAAAACCAAGGCGAGCGACGCTAGTAGGCACTGGTGTGGGAACGTGTCCATGCTGGCGAGTGGGGTGGCGCTACATGGAAGAAGACCCCTGGCGCATGGGTTCAGGGCGTTAGTGAGAGGGGAGACGGGGGAGTAAAGTGGGCCATGGCTGGGCTGGGTTGGCTTCATGCAGGAGTGAGGAGAAGTGCACTGAGGCAGGCTTTTGGCTTAAAAGACGGGCGGGAAAAGAAATAGGTTTTGGAATTTTCGAAAAGGGTTGAAGGATTGAGGAATTTTTAAATAAAGCAAACGAGCTCCCTAAATTATGGAAAATTTTGGGGAAACTCCTGATTTTAACGAGTGTGTGTGTATGCATAGCTAAAGGGATGAGGCTCTATGCTATAAGTTATTTTTAGCTGGCTGGATGGTTCACATTTGTTTCTTGAGGCATTGGCAAACCTAAACTTCTATATTTTTGCAACTGTGACAAGTACCTTCTATTATTTTTACCACCTATTGCTGGTGTTATTGTTGCGATTAAAATAGCTTCTGGAATGCTGTTTGGGATGACTGCTAAGCGTCTTCGTGGGCGTTTACCGACAAAATGTCCCATATCATGATAATTGAAACTATGTGTTCTTGCCTTTGATGTCTTCTTCTTTCGAGGTTGGCCATGATTGTTGTTGCTGAATGACCGCACCAATGGACATAGTGTTGATCCTGGAGTCATGAGTGTGGTTGATGTTGGTGCTTGGTTGGTCCAGTTCATCATGTTGACTAGGGCTTCAGCAGTCTGATTCTGTAGATTCATCACTTGATTCATATTCCGTATCATCACATTCATAAGCAGAGTCTGAGCTTCTATAAATTGCACCATGTTTGGATCGACGATTCCAGGTACTGGTGACTGTCCGTTGATAGTGGCATTGACATCATTTGACTAAGTACGGCTCGACGTGTTGCAAGTGTCAACCATCTGTGACGATTCTCCATCGGTTCAGTAGGTAAGATAGAAAAGCAATGTAGATCAGAGGGAATAGCACAATAGACAAGAAAGAACAAGATAGAGTAGATAGAAACAACTTAATTAGGGAAAAATAAATTATACCCAAGGACAAAGACAAGGAAGACATAGTTGAAAGGCTATGGAAGAACAACTAAACTCTTTGAATTAAAGCCTAAGTGTGACTGCAACATAATGCTTGATAGCAAAATTGCAGCTCCCACTTACACACAACCCAAATAAAAACCTATTGCAACAACGATCTAAAAAAGCTACTAAAGACTCTAATAGGACGACGTCTAATCTGAACTATAGAACGAAGGTTCTTCAAAAACAACTCAAACGAAGCGATGAAGATACCCTTGATGATTATCGGTGCTTCGACTTCTTTCTTCCGAACTAGAGAAATTAATGAGGCGAGAAAGTCAATTTAAAATTATAAAACAAAGTTCAGCAAAGACGAGGAACAAGATTTCTAGAACAAGATGAGAAAAGGAATAGAATAGGATAAGAATGGACTAGACTGAGATGAGAAAAGAATAAGAACAGATGAGGCAAGAATAACCACTTGAATCAAATTAAGTTGATTTGGTTTAGAAAATAAATTTTGAACCTTTGACTAAAACGACCATGCTAACTAAGGTTGCGTTCTACAGTCGATATGGCTCTGATACCACCTCTGTCGGGACCAAAACATACATCTCAGGAACCCTCTGTGTATTCTGAACTAGTCCCAGATTAGTAACTAGCTCACATAGGAAACAGTGATGAAAAACCACCCATTTATTCGATTTAACTAAAAATATCTCAAAATAACAAATAATAGTAATAAATGGACCTTATGGTCAACGTTTAATTAACTTGCCATGCAAGGCTAAAGAACAAATAAACTCTTGCAGCGGAACAAAACTCTTGAAATGGCCAATTAACATGCCCACACGCAATCGAGTGGAGAACGCATCCTAATCTGCAAAACCTTCTTAGTACTCCTGGGTGAAGAACTCTTAAGCAACTTGATACTCTTCAACTGAATCACAAAAATTGAAGCCATGAGCACATAAAGCACTCAACAATTCGTGGAGAAATGTATACAAACAGTATTCATGCAGAGCTTGAACAAAGGTTAGTTGTATGGTTCTTTTGCATAAAGCAGCATTGATGATAAATACAATAAATAGATTCAAATGCGTAATTGAAAAGAATAGTAAATACATAAAGTAAACAATTTCTTTGGAATAGCTAGTGAACTACCCATCCACTTCTCAAGACAACCACCAAGTGAATTACCCGTTCTCCAAACAAACATTATATTCATCAAGTGAACTTCTCATTCACACTCTGACTCATTTTATAAGAAAATCTACCTCCCATGTGAAATCCCTAGGCATGTGTCCATAACTGCGGACACGGCTATTCGAATAGTTTTACAATCTGCAGAGGTTGTACAACTTTACCCACATGACACAACTTCTCTAGTTTGGTTGGCATCCGTCGATACCACTGCTCACTACCTTAGGTAAGCAGTCTAGAGCATGTGACAAGGCCTTTACAAAGTTCTATTTTGACCCAGTTTTGCTCGCTAAGGTTTCAACACTGAATATCTTTCTAACCAGATAGGGCCCCCTCTTGCACCAAACACAACCCAAACAGAACCAAATCAAAACATCGCTAATTAATTAGCCAGGTCCCACCCATACAAGCACTACCACAAAACAACCTATAGTGGACGCCTCATCACAGACGGTTTTGTGTTGAACTTATACAGACGGTTACTTAGGAATCGTCTTTGCAACCATCTGTGATATGTCATTATCACAGACGGTTTGTAAATAAAATCGTCTGCGGGATACTTGGAAGGGAACGGGTCCTCATCACCACACTAAGCTGGGACACTGTGTCGGATGACCGGAGAGGCGAGCTGTGGAAAGAAATTTTAAAATTGTTCACTTTCCCAGAAGCAGACATGGCACGCGTGGAACGGGAGGCATTGCTCACAATGGGAAAGGCATGGAGGACCTTCAAGAGCACGCTTGTCACGAAGTACGTGAACACAGGTCGAACACCCTTCACGACGTATAAATTCTTATCGCGGGATATATGGGACGCCTTTGTGCAAATGAAGACGACGGCCGAATTTTGTGAGCAAAGTGCGGCGCATAAGGCTCTTCAGACACTGAACACTCACCCCCACAAACTCGGCATCGCTAGGTACGCGGGTAAATCCACGCAATGGGCGGCGGGGGAT
Organism: Ampelocalamus luodianensis; assembly: GCA_036346255.1. Lineage (NCBI taxonomy): Eukaryota > Viridiplantae > Streptophyta > Magnoliopsida > Poales > Poaceae > Ampelocalamus > Ampelocalamus luodianensis. Next base: position 29,062,294 of record CM070625.1, read on the forward strand.
GAGAACGAAACAAGGCCATTTGCTGAGATCACAGACGAGCGTGCTCTCTCCTGGTTAAGAGCGAGGGCATCAACCACGTTTTCGAGCGGAATCTCTTTCACAAACCCGGCAGACCAAGAGGTGGCCAAACGTGTGGTAAATATGTCGAACTACCTAGTTGTCAATAAGTTTATAACTTCATAGTGTCTATAATAACATGATGACCTCCTTGCAGCAAGCATTGACTTTCGCATGTTCCGGAGGCTCCTTCCAATCAGACAGGGAGAAGGATATACTATCTACGGACCTGGGAAACAAGGAGCACTCGGGTCGTACACAAGGCAAAGGGGGTTAACGTACCTTGGAGGGATGGATTCGCAGACGACTACGACACGTACAGGAGTAGGAAGAGATCCAAGGCCGAGTACGACCACCAGTTGGAAATGAGGCTTACTACAAGATTTTAAGGACATATAGCAAGATTGGAGGATCGAATCAATCAACTCCTCAACCAGTCGCAAGGCGCCCCTGTTATTTTGGGAGCCAATCCTACTCAACATCAGAGTAGCGTCACGTCCATGCAAAATTATGAGCATAATGATGTCCAATTACCTATCGACGCCATCAAGGTAATGTGCATCTCTGGAATGCTCCAAAAATAAACCTATAGTACGCCTTCGCTAATTGAGTATCGTTTTGTAGGAGGCGACGCCCTGCACGCTCCAAGTGAGGATGGTTGTGATGCGGAAATATCACTGACGGTTGCATAATAGAACCATCTGTGATAGGAAACCTAGGGCCCACCTATTTATCTCCTTTATTCAAATAGTAATTTAAACTTTCATCCAAAGACATCAAAAGATAATCAATGACATGCTAAGAATCCAACATAACTAGAGAGATATGAAGATCCACTACTCATCATTATTACATTAATCCATTGCATAAGACAAAACATAATAATCTAAAGTCAATCCCGTTCTGAAGATCATTCAACTTTATTTAGTTCATGTGGTATGTGTGTGACTAGCAGTCTACTTCCCCCCATGCATGTCATTCTTGGCTCGGGTACCTAAAACAAAAATAAAAACAAGAGTGAGTCCACAGACTCAGCAAGTACATAAAGAAACTATAACATCAACATACATATAAAGGAGATCAACATTAAAACATCTCATATGCAAATGCAATGCTCAAGGAACCTTTATCTTTAACTTTCTGTGTGCATTACACCGGTAATGCAGAGTATCTGACCGCCGCATGCCCATGCTGTCTTGGCGCGCACGCCACAGGACCAATTGCAGTTACTCGCAAGTAACGGGGACCTCAAGCCCACACTCCACGAGTGAGGGGATCTCGGGCCCGTCACATTCATGACGGGGTTCTCAAAGGGAAACATACTTGGTCACCGCGTGACCAAGCCTCAATATGTTCTCAATATGCAAATGCTCAACTCTCATTCATCATCATTCTCACCAAAAGACTACCACATTGAACCATAGTAAAGCATAAGCATCATTTGAGCAATAACCATACTTAAACATTCATCAAGTATACCATCTTGCTATGCAACCATATATCAAATAACACACAATATAGCCAATCAATCAAACCACAATGCACTTGCCTCAACCGTGCGAAGGTGGATGTCGGGAATAAGGTACTGCTCCCGGAGCCAAACCCACACCTGGATATACAATTGAGGCAAGCTAAGGCTACCATAAAGGTCTAATAACAAAATCATAAACACAAAATGAGTACATCGTGCACTAAACGCAAACCCCAACTCTAAAGCTGGCTGTCAGATTTCTTTTCCAGAGAACAGCCCCCTTCGAAAAATCATAACTAAATGTACGGAAATCCAAATGGAGTGATCTTGGACAATCTGAAAAGGTTATTGAATTCCCCTTCAAAACCTAGTTGGTGAGGTTATCTGATTCGGCACTTTACTAGTCCTACCAAACTAAACAACAGAGTATCAATTCTCGCGTCGGGTCTCTGGATAGCAACGATGAAATTATCATAACTTTCTCTACGTTCGTCCGAATTCCATGATCTTTAGTTTTCCTGAAAGCTGGAAGGATTATCTACAACTTTCGTTATACTGGGGTTCTCAGATTTCCACTTTAACCATCACTTTTAATCGGCTTTCTACAAACTGCCTAATTACTGACAGAGCAGTGGAACATCAGTCTTAGAAAAATCATAACTCTCTAACCGTTAATCGGATTTGAGTGAACTTGGCGGCCACTGAAAGATAAGACAATAACCTACAACTCTCTAGGAGACCAAAACTCCAGATTCATCTTCTAACCACATGAAATTTACCCGCAAGCCACTCTCTTCCCCATTTCTTCTCCAGCAGCAATGGAGGTGGTGGGGAGGTGGAGAGGTGCGCAAGGGAGGGTGGAGGGAGGTGGAGAGGTGGAGGGGAGGTGGTGGCCGCCGGCTATTCAAGGGAGTCCTTCGGCCTCCTCTAGGGTTCCCAGTTCCCAGCTGCCCCTCTACAACCGCAGCGTCGCAATCTTTCCAATTGGTCCCTCCCGGCATCGACTCCGAACGATTCTCCTTCGCTTCTAGTGCTTCACCCTCCATTATCTCCTGCCTCCTCCCGCCGCCGCTCCTTCACCTCCTCTAGTGTTCCCAGTTCGCCCTCCTCTGTCGACAACGCCTCCCTCCTCTCCACCGGCCTCCTCCGCGCCGTCCTGCTCCGTGCCTCCCGTGTGCACCGCGTCCTCCCTCTCGCCTCCTTCTCCTCCCCTCACCGTCGACCTCCCTCTGTCGGCCTCCTCCCCACGTCGACCGCCTCCTCCCACGCCGTCGACCCGTGCCGTGTCATTGTTGGGATACGGGTAGGCTACGCTAGCAACAATTTAAAAATTCTACCATGTAAACCAGGATGCCAAGCAAGATAGATGATTACATATCATTACCACCAGACGCGCAATGGAGTGGAAGAAGAGGCGAGCAGCCTAGTCCGACGAAGAACTCGCCGATGTATTGGTCGTAGAAGATCGTCCAACGTCCTCGTAGTCGATCGTCTCCTCTAGCAACCTCTGCAGTTCCTTGTGAAGATTGCGGATCGTCCTCGGCAACAATGACGACGCGATGCGCCTCTACGATATACACACGTCCAGAGAAGGAACAACCGTACGCCGGTGTGCTAGCACCAAGTCGCACGGGAAGGCTCTCTCAAGAAGATGGCGGCTAGGGTTTCGATGGAAACAACTCACGTGTCTCTCTTGGGTCCCCTTCACTAGCCTTAAGCATCTCCTTATATGGTGCCCCATGTCGGATCCTATCCGAACACTTTTAACGAATCGTATTCGTACTGGTTTGTTCCACCCCATTAAGTGTGTCACCCGTTAGGTTTATGTGTAATCGGTTGTGACTCAGAAACCCTTTCCGACCACGAGTCGTAGCGGTCCCTAGCAGGACATAACGATTCCCGAGTACACACAAATTATATCGGACGAACATTAATGCAATATGATCTACGACTAGGTCCTCATCACTTACGACCAGGTCCTATCTCTATACGACTAGTTCGTAATCGGTCACGACCAGTTCGTAACTCCTTACGACTAGGTTTTGACCACTCTGTGATTTTGTTCGACCAGTCTACGACTTGCTCGTATCACCATACGACTTGTCTGGACCTGATCGAACTAAGTGACCTACTCTAGTATTCTCCTTTTGCCTTACGATATCTGGTTGAACTCCAGATGAGATAATGTGTCATCTATGGACTGTTCAATACTTTCTCAATCGAGTTATCGGATAACCTTATGTGGTCGAACACTTCGACCACTAATGGCATGGCCATGCACTTTCTTTATCCGACCACTTCGAGGGGCCCAGACACATCTCTCCTGTTATGTTAGGAGGGGCAAATCCCATATCCGACCAGTCATATCCCTACACATGTTTCATAGCATACCCGAAAGTTACCTTTATAACTACCCAGTTACGAGTAGCGTTTGGCAACCCCTAAGAGTGCTATTACACATGTAGGGAACTATGTTGATCTCAGGTCTAAGGATTATACATCATCATTGCTTGAGACCAACTAATGACACATAGAATCATAACAATCTCAATAGTGTCTCAAGGTGGGTCAATCTAACCCCATGTTCTCTAACATGTGTTCACATTATTGATTCGATATCCCTATATCCGTGACCGGTGAAACATGATCATCAATCAATACATGTGCTGGTCGTAGGGTCACTGGCGTTCCGATCAGTGACATTCGACTAGGGATACTTTTAGAACAACATCATATAAGTCGAAGAGTTTCACCAACAAGTCACATACTCGTTGATCTTCAGAACTAACGATTCATTCAAGGAACAGAATAACATTTATTCAAGAACTCATAAACATGACGTGATACAATCATCTCTATGATTGCCTCTAGGGCATATCACCAACATCGGCCTCCTCCTCTGCACCGGCCTCCTCCCCACGCCGTCGACCCCGTGTCGGCCTCCTCCCCCCGGTACTCTACCCTCTAGTCCTCTCTCTACTCCTTCCCTTGCTCTGTGATGGGTACTGATGGTGATATTGCTAGGGTTTCATCAGTGGGCTTTGTTGACATGCTCTGTGATGAACTTTGTCTTATACTGAGTTTGAATGTGATAGTTCATTCTTGAGCTCTATTGTATTACTTGGTACTGTCAGTTTGATATACTGTTACCCCTGGTACTCTACCTTCTAGTCCTCTCTCTACTCCTTCCCTTGCTCTGTGATGGGTACTGATGGTGATATTGCTAGGGTTTCATCATGGGGTTAGTGTTGGAGACCCTCTATGCATGCATGGGGTTAGTCTTTGATAATCACAACCGAATCTAGTCTCAAGATATTGCAAATTGATCGATGGGCTTTGTTGACATGCTCGTGATGAACTTTGTCTTATCTGAGATTAATTGAATGTTTGATGGAAGTTTAATCTGTTTTGATATGATTGAGATCATGTCACAGTTAAGCAAAGTATTGTTTAGAGCTCATAGTTTCAATTTATATTATCATATTCATTTAATGAAAAGTATATACAATAGGATTGAGATGGCAAAGACTTGTTCTTTTGCAACTCTTCTTCTGAGAACACAAATTTAATATCTGAAATTACATATTAATTTCTATACAATCTTAGATTATTTCTGGTGTTTCGATTCAATCAATTTGTTGAAACAATATCAGTATTGTAATAATGTTATGGGGTACAGTTTGGTTTTATTTTTTTGGTGGCTATTGTGATATTTTATTGTATTTTGCTATCTTGAATTTATATTATCATATTCATTTAATGAAGAGTATAGAAAATAGGATTGAGATGGCAAAGACTTGTTCTTTTGCAACTCTCATTCTGAGAGCACAAACTATCATGCATAATTTTCATCTACTTGCAATTTATCTATATATAGCCTGCTCTGATTTCAGTTATGGACCAAACATTGACCACTGATCGCCTTGTTAGCATAAATTTAATATCTGAAATTACATATTAATTTCAGTACAATCTTATATTATTTACGTACATATTATTGTACATCCCTTTTGCTTGTGCTACTCTTGACATATAGTGTCATTTGAAATCTTTAAAAACGTTTTACTGTATGATGTAAAGGAACATTGTGCCAACTATTTTTAGTTATTTATTATATAGATAGCAAATAAGCGACATGGCGTCCACACTGTCTTTGCCGCCGTCATCGATGTCGCTGAATGCGTCTGGATCTCCGAGGAAAGTGGTACGTACGCGAGATGGCAGAGGAATATCGAAAATTCCTACAGGCCTAATAACCATCACGGAGGTCAATGCCAATGGGATCCCTGTGAGTCCCCCCAAAGCAGCGACGAGATTCCAGACCATCTGCGGGATACTTGGAAGGGAACGGGTCCCCATCACCACACTAAGCTGGGACACTGTGTCGGATGATCGGAGAGGCGAGCTGTGGAAAGAATTTTTAAAATCGTTTACTTTCCCAGAAGCAGACATGGCACGCGTGGAACGGTAGGCGTTGCTCGCGATGGGAAAGGCGTAGAGGACCTTCAAGAGCACGCTTGTCACGAAGTACGTGAACACGGATCGAACACCCTTCATGATGTATAAATTCTTGTTGCGGGATATATGGGACGCCTTTGTGCAAATGAAGACGACGGCCGAATTTCGTGAGCAAAGTGCGGCGCACAAGGCTCTCTGGACACTGAACACTCACCCCTAGAAACTCGGCACCACTGGGTACGCGGGTAAATCCGCGTAATGGGCGGCGGAGGATGAGAACGAAACAAGGCCATTTCTTTGAGATCACGAGCAGTACACTCTCTCTGTTAAGGCGAGGCATCAACCGAGTCTTGGGCCAAATCTCTTTCACAAACCCGGCAGACTAGGAGATGGCCAAACGTGTGGTAAATATGTCGAACTACCTAGTTGTTAATAAGTTCATAACTTCATAGTGTCTATAATAACATGATGACCTCCTTGCAGCAAGCATTGACTTTCGCATGTTCCGGAGGCTCCTTCCAATCAGACAGGGAGAAGGATATACTATCTACGGCCCTGGGAAACAAGAAGCACCCGGGTCACACGTGAGGCAAAGGGGTTAACGTACCTTGGAGGGATGGATTCGCAGATGACTACTACACGTACAGGAGTAGGAAGAGATCCAAGGCCGAGTACGACCACCAGTTGGAAATAAGGTTTACTGCAAGATTTGAAGGACATATAGCAAGATTGGAGGATCGAATCAATCAACTCCTCAACCAGTCGCAACGCGCCCCTATTATTTTGGGAGCCAATCATACTCAACATCGGAGTAGCGTCGCGTCCACGTAAAATTCTGAGCATAATGATGTCCAATTACCTATCGACGCCATCAAGGTAATGTACATCTCTGGAATGCTCCAGAGATAGACCTATAGGACGCCTTAGCTAATTGAGTATCGTTTTGTAGGAGGTGACGCCCTGCACGCTCCAAGTGAGGATGGCTGGGTTGTCTATTGAGGCTGGGCGGGGGATGGCATATCCATGCCAGGAAGGGACAGTGCAGCACGGTGCCCAGGTGGCGCAGGGTTACGCCAAGGTCCAAGTGGACATGGTTGAAAATTTAAGGTTCGTCCCGCTGGAGATTTGCCCGAACGAAGAAATCAGAACACTAGGGGATGCCTTGTACACTTTTATCCAGTGGCCCAAGAAGGACATCACCCTGGACCCTGCAGTGTCGCCTCAACCTTCAATTCAGAAGGCCTCCCCAACAGCACCCTCGATGACTCCACCTCAACCATCTCGACACGACCATGCCTCTCCAACCGGACCCTCGATGACTCCACCTCAGCCATCTGGACACAACCCTGCAGTGCCGCCTCAACCTTCGGTTCAGAAGCCCGCCTCATCGGTTCCCGTGGAGAAGACGCTGAAGGAACCAGAAAAGCGTGCCGCCGTATCGGTTCCCATGGAGAAGACGCTGAAGGAACCAGAAAAATGTGCCGCCGTATCGGTTCCCGTGGAGAAGACACTGAAGGAACCAGAAAAGCGTGCCGCCATATCGGTTCCCGTGGAGAAGACGCTGAAGGAACCAGAAAAGTGTGTCGTCGTATCGGTTCCCGAGTCATCTCACAGGAAAACGCGTAGCGGGCAAGTCATTAAGTCCAAGTCGAAATCGCAGAACATTAAGGCGCCTCCGCCTCCCAGGAAATACTCCCTCAGAAGTCCGTTGGTGAGCAACACAGTATTAGCCTACACTGGACTAGGTTGTCAGTCTTTGCATATCTAGTACATGTGTAAGATCAAAGATAAACGATACGATTCTGGAATCATCTTCAAATACACGAAGGAGCATTTCCTCCACGAGCCGGGCCACTTCGTCGTGGGCTTCAACGACCTATTCAACCTCCAAGCCCTCGACGTCTCGCTTCTACGATGTTGGACACTGTAAGTGTGTACAAACCATTGCTTATGTATAGATACATGATGAAAATATCACAACTCATTGCTTATATACATAGATACATGATGAAAAATGTCTGGGGATGCGGAGAACCGGTGGGTTTCCTCGACCCACACATGGTCTCTGAGCAAACCATCAAGGAAGACGCATCCTACGTCGTGAAATACATAACAACGGGATTGCTTGCTCAGGATGACAAGGACTATATACTGGTGCCCTACAACCAGAAGTAAGTGCTTCACTACTTGCTATACAAATTTCATTTGTACTTTATACGCAACACGAACTTAGATTTAATGACTATAGCGACATACATGATCGTAGCTTCCACTGGATCCTTTAGTCATTGTACCAAAGAGGAACAAGGTAATATACCTTGATTCCCTACTCAGCAAAACGCACGGCTTCATCCTTGTGCAAGGAATACTCGACAGGTATGCTCTTTTCCTCCATACATAACTCTGTTGTAGTCTTCCTTCATTTGAAATGGCAGAGGTTAACTTTTTGGAAACATGTAGGTCGTTCATCGCCTATGTTGTCGACGGAGGGGCATACAAGGGATCAAGCGCTACACTACAACACAGGACGCGATTTCCGGTACGCGCTACAACACAATAATCATATATCATACTTCGTAATAATGCGTCTCGAACTGATTATGCATATATATGTAATTCTATTTTTGCAGTGTCGCCAGCAAAAACAAGAACAATGTGCATTCTACGTTTGCCATCATATGCATGAAATCATGAGTGCTAAGATGAAAGATCCTGCGGTTTGTTAATCTCATAATAATTATTTCCTAATTATAAATTTAAATATATATATATATATATATGCTTACTACTTTACTCCTGCTAGCTACAGGGTTTGAACATACAATTAGATTCACTTATTACGAAGGAGCTCTTGGAGGTTCGAGGGAGACTCTGCAGCTTCATCATGATGGATATCGTTCACACCGACGGAGAGTTTCACTCTCTCGACACCACTGAACCACCTTCAAACAATTGATTCAATTGTAATTCACTTTGAGTAGTTGTAATTCGAATTGTAACTCTAGCGACAATAATTGAGTAGTTGTAATTCTTTTGTAATTGATTTTGAGTTGTAAATGATCACTTTGAGTTGTCAACGATTGATTCATGTGTGATATGTATCTATTTTCTGCATGCTTGTTTTCAGAGGGCATGGCTAGCAATTCCTGAGGCTAACCGAAAATCAAAAACTTTAGTTAGGATTAAAGAATAATCACAGACGGTTCGATAGTTAAACCGTCTGTGATATCTATGATATCACAGACGGTTCTAGTTACTGACCGTCGTTGATATGATGATATCACAGACGGTTGGTAAATAGAACCGTCTGTGATATTAGGATATCAGAGACGGTTCTAATTAATAACCGTCTATGATATTATATATATCACAGACGGTTATTAATTAGAACCGTCTGTGATATGTATGATATCACAAACGGTTCGTAACTAGTGCCGTCTGTGATATCATAATATCACAGACGGTTCGAAAACCGTCTGTGATAACAACGTATCATAGACGTAACAACACAGACGGTTCGAAAACCGTTTGTGATGACGGTTCCGAACCGTCTGTGATGAGGCTGTGTGTAGTACTGAAGACATGTGGTTGTACGGTTAAGACCCAGTTCAATGGTACACAAGATTAAGTCCTTGACCAATTACTCAGGCGATCTTTCCACAACCAAAACGTGCTAAACCCACACTCTCAATCCACCATCCACTCGCCCAAGCGAAAACCATTTTGTTTAACTAAAACCAATGACATACCCTATCATGGTACCCAAATTTTAACCAGAGTAGCTAACCACCACGATTGCATATTTCATTAAGTCAAGATTAATCATTATGACACATGTGATGATGAACCCATCGTAACTAAGCTTAACTAAGCATCAATATGATACCTATGTTGGTGATATAAATATATCTAACTAAAATTATCTATACTAAGGTGACAAATGATTTATGACATTCAAATATTCAATAGAGGCATAATGACAACAGGTAATATCTAAACCCAAAACAACTTACATATAAAGATAGCATGCAATTGTATAAAACAATATACTTTTGAAATCATAGATTCAATATGATCAAAGGACCACAACTTGCCTTGATATAAATCTTGGGATTGATATTAATCTTGGTGAACTCCTCTTTGCTCAAAATTTCCCGAAGTATCAATGTCTACTCGTAAAACAAGCAAATAAGCCAAATAAATAAATAATAGAGACAAAATAAACTCAAAAAATTAAATAAAAATCTTAGATAAATAGATCTCGAATTTAGATGAATTTAAATTTTTGAATTGGCTCAATCGAATTCGGATGAAAGAGAACAGACTCTTAAAAGATTCACATGAAATGATGAAATTGAGAGAGAAAAAATATCCAAAGAATATTCCTTCGGATTAAAATAAATAAAAAGAATTGGAGCTTACAAGTGGGGTCCACTGGTAAGTGAGAGAGATGAAATCAATGAATGACATGTGGACCAAGTTTACTGGAGAGAGAAAAGATAAAGAGAGAGGATGACAAGGGGTCCCACATGGCATAGAGATGGTTCATGTGGACTGGGTTCATGCGCGCATGGTTCGGGTGTTGGTTTTGGAGGTGCCACATGGCGCTGACACTGACGATGATGGGGACGCCACATGGACCATGAGTTTGAGGTGGAGCGGATGTGGACTACCACGCGGCATAGAGGAACAAGGGGAAGGTAGAGCAAGCTTGGCGGCGGCGAGAGAGAAGCTCGGTGGTGGCCCTTGGACAGCTAAGAAGACAAAACAAAAGCGGAGATTGAATGAGAATAGGATTTAGCACAATGTGACACGCAAGAGCCGAAAAAATTCTCACCGGAGATGTAGATCAAAATCGGGTGCCGCGGTGGGGTTTTGATGATGAAACCGAAAACAACGGCTCAGTGGTCTTCAGGAGGAGACGGTGAGGGCACAACGTATGCACGTTGAGGCGAGTCCGCCGACAAAGATGACACGAGTAGAGGTGGTCTGACAGCGAAGGCTTCGGTGGCCAGCTCGATCTTGGACAAAATCCGGCACAAAGGAACCAAAATTGGGGAAACCAATCTAGGGTTTGGAAGAGATGGCTGAGGCGCGCAATATTACGTGGAGGGTTGCCTTATATATCACCCGAAGGGGAGAATCCAAAAGGTAGCCGACGACCAAGACGTGTTGAACGCGGGCTCTAGGAGTCCCGATCGGTTGGGGAAGAAGCGCACGTGCGTGGATGGCTTGGTCCCACCAGCAGCGGAAGTAAAGAAAAGGAAAGGAGATTGTCTTAGCGCTAAGAAAAACGGAAGCGGGCCAAGGCTTGGTTGGGATTCGGCCGAGGCAAAAACGCATGAGAGGAAAACGGGCCAGCGCTGGGTTGGGCCGTGCACAAGAAAAGGGGAGGCGACTGGCTCACTCGCGCGCATGGGAAGAAATCGGCCAGCTTGGGTTGGCTCACACGCATGCACGGGAAGGGATGGCGGGCCTGGCCAGCTAAAGAAAGAATGGCTGGGCTTGGCGCACCGACAAGAAACGGAAAAGTGACCAAGGAGGAAAATGGAAATGGGCCAAGCAAAAGGAAGGTGGGCCGAAGAAATTAGGAATTAGGCCCGAAGGTTTTCTAAGATTTATAAATAGCTTTTCTTTTTAGAAAGTAGCAGAAAATCCAAATGGCAATTAGAAAATAGCAAATACACTCAGAAAAATTCTAGAAAAATCTAGAAAATATATCCAAGCACATAGAATCCAAATACAATAATTTTGATAATAGTTGATGTTGATAGTAATCATATTAAATTGTTTTTAATTCATGAAAATTTAGATTAAGCTTTAACTTTAGTAGAAAAATTCAAATGGTCATTTTTATTTTTAAACTTCAAACATACACCAAATTTTTGGGATGTTACAAGTATGCTTATCACCGTGAGCATGGCTATTTAAATAGATTTACACTATGTAGAGGTGTACAACTTTATCCACAGCATACAAATTCTCTAGTTTGTTTGGCATCCATCGATACTACCACTCACTATCCTTTGGTAAGCAGTCTAGAGCACGTATCAAAGCCTTTACCTTACCTAGTCCTAACCTTGCACTAGCCCGATGAATGAACATCCTCACTTCACCCAGGTAGACCCTCGTCTCAGCGAGGCATTCACCGTTGTGTTGGCAAGCTTTGTTCTCGACACCGTGGTGAAGGGAGCCCTTCAAACATACCTACACCGGTCATGCTCGCACTACCATAGTCTGCCAACACGCAAGGCTAGTTTTCGATGACTTAATTAGCTAAGGCTGTCCCATACCGACGCATGTGGTTGTACGCTTACGCTTAGGTCAGATATACCGGTGTTCGGTCTTTAATTGACTCGGACGAGGATCCCCCTATCTACTTGTGAGATACACCTCTCACACTCCTCAGATTATAATATAACTCGCTCGCGTCACAAACTAAGTTTTTCTTTTTTATTTTTATACGAAATAACAGAGGTAAACCTCTCTGGACCATTATTTCAAAATCTTCTAAAATTCATGTTCAACATTTCATCCATTTTCAAATTTTAGTAAACTTAGAGCCCGGATAAGCAATTGTGAGATCTTCGCACTCGAAATACCCAAATCAACATCATCTATTGCCTAAACCATAACGTATTGGCTATAACAGTAGCGATACCAATATTTCAAGGCAGATCATGCATTGAATAGGAATATAACTACCGTTATCTCTAAATATAACAATTTTAAGCAAACATACATGTGTGCATAATAGATTTTGCAAAAAAAGAAGTATGATAATTAAAATAGTAGGATCAACATGGTCAAAGGGGGTGCTTGCCTTACTCTGGTTGCTCTAAATAAGAGGATGAAGGATCGTAGTAAATTTCATTCGATGTATCGACGTCTAATCAAAAGAGCCGATAGCAAATTAAATATAGAAAAATAATTTCAACAGCAACAAAATCCAAATATTTTGGTATATTCATATAGAGAGTGATTTTTTATGAATTTAGAAAAAAGATTCACCTGATTTGGAGTTCATATGCAAAAGTTATAGCCATTTCAATTTGCTTCGGTTTTGAAATTCCACAAATTAATAAAAGGGTGACGTCGAAAGCGTATTCTCTGAGGTTTATGCTTTCCAGCAAAATAACCATATTTTCCTCTGAGTTCTACTAAGGTTTATGCTTTTCAACAGAGAAAGCGTATTTTCCTCTGAACTAAAAGCGGTTTTTCTCATTTTTTGAATTTTATTAACTTACATGTGGGGCCTACTTGTCACTCTCTCATAGTTTTGTTTTCTGGATTTTTATTTATAAAACAGAGGTGATCACACATGTCATAGACTCATTATTTATTAACTAAATGATTAAACCTATTTTTTATTTTAATTATCTAATGAGTGGGGTCAACATGTCAATCTCTTAGCTTTAAAATGTATTTTAAAACTGAGAATAGTGTGTGGTCCCACTTGTGAGCGACACATTTACTAAAAAGTTTAAAATTAGATTTATGTTCATCTTTTTGGCTGGTCCCACCTGTCCTACACTTATTAACCTTATCGTCTATTACTTATCACTAATCAACTCTTAATCGCATGGGCCCACTGGTAGAGAGGGAGAGAAGAGAAGCAGCAGAGCTGCACGCGGCTGAGCACCATGGTGAGCTCGCCGGCGACGAACGACGTAGCGACTTGGGTTGGGGATGGGGAAAATGGGTTCCCCTCTCGACAGCAATCCCACCGGGTGGTGAGGAGGCCGGAGAGATGGACGGAGGCGGCGCTACGCTAGTGAGAGGCAGCGAGGAGCTTCGAGTCCGTGACGGTTTTGGCGAAGGAGGCTTCCTCTAGGCTAAAGAGAGGCGTACAGGACTCAGTGAGTCCATGTGATGCTAACAGGCTAGGCGCAAGGACCTAAGGTCACCGGAGGTGAGCTGACGGTGGTTTCCATGGCGACGCCATGGATGGCTATGGTGAATTCTATGCTACGCTTGCTAACATTCCAATCTAATGCGCACAATAGTTCTAGGGGACTACTAGAAGCTCACCAAGGTCTTTGATGGTGTCGAGGATGACCGAAGTAGCTTGGCGACCTTGAATAGCGGTGACACAGAGGAGGCTCACGGTGATGGAATGCTACGGTGACGAAGATGCTACAAGGAGGTTAGCATTAGCTTGCATGCACACTTAGGATGGTACGGATAGAAGGAATCAATTAGTGACTCACTAAGGTGACGATAATCAGTGAAAATGGTTGTAGTGGCCGGATTTGGGGAAGAGCTAGATTCCGGTGATTCCCTGAGCTTGGGTCCACATCAAGCAAAGAAGGAGCATTAGTGGAGTATAGAATGTGATATGACGCTGTTAGATTAGGTTCAAGATCACTAGAGCGTCAGGAATGCGGAGGTTTGAAATGGGGTGTGCGCCGGAGGTGAAGAAGAGGACAACGCGATCATGCTACGGGGTTCCCGAAGCTACATCAAGCAAAGAAGGAACATCAATGAGATAAGGGACATGTGGTGACGTAGGTGGCGAGGGCAAGGAAGCTCACCAGAGGAAATGGTGGTGTGAGGCTTGCTCACCGGCGTCGAGAATGACGCACTCGTTCCCGGCGAAGCAAAACACGAGATGCTTTGATTTTGTGCGGCGAGAATTGCAAGCTGAGGAGCTCGTGACGCGGTGAGGGGCTTAAATGTGGCTGAGAATGGCACGAGAGAATGTTGCAGATCCGTTGACAAATCCTCTCGCATAGCCAAAGCACGAGGTGAACACAAGATCTATCGGTATTAGATACTTAAATGATTGACTCTAGTGCAAGTGGGAGACTATTGGAAATATGCCCTAGAGGCAATCATAGAGATGATTATATTTCGTTATGTTCATGATATTGGATAACTTGTTATCTTGTTCCCAGAATAATATCATTAATATTTATTATCAAGTATGTGCCTTAATTGTGAAACTCTGTATTTCTGCGATGATTATTCTTAAATGTTCCCTAGTCGGAAACATTTGAGGACATATATGAATAGAATAGCATATGTATTGGTTGATGACTATGTTTCACAGGTCATAGATATGGATATATCAAACCAATAATATGGACACATGTTAGAGAACATTGTTGAGCCCGAATAATATTTATACTCCCTTTTCATCCCATCTTCAAAATGAGAGTATACTAAAATCATACAACATCACTACATCAACTTCTTAAGTTTAGAAGGGTCTACTACCCAATTGAAAAGCTCCTACCAAAACCCTTTCATCAAGGACACAAGTTCATCCAATTATTTCACAATCATGTGGGCATAAGCCACCTATTATATCATATCACTTCAACTTTTAGCGATGCTCATTATCAAACTTCAACACACAATGCTTATAATGACAACCCTTGTTGTTATCAATCAAGCCGTTATGAAATCTAGTTGCTACCTACTTTCCTTCCCAAATCACATGGATATTATCAAGTATGTGACTTAATTGTGAAACTCAGTCCAAAGACTCAGCATTTTAATCTCACATTTACATCATCAACATTCCATTCCAAAGCTTTACACAAAAACATATCTCATGAGGTATGTATGCTATGCAATGCGATGATTATTCTTAAATGATCCCTAGTCGGAAACATTTGAGGACATATATGAATAGACTAGCATATGTATTGGTTGATGACTATGTTTCACAGGTCATAGATATGGATATATCAAACCAATAATATGGACACATGTTAGAGAACATGGTGTTGGTTTGACCCACCTTGAGACACTATTGAGATTGTTATGATTTTATGTGTCATTAGTTGGTCTCAAGCAATGATGATATATAATCCTTAGACCTGAGATCTGAATGGTTTTCTACATGTGTAATATTACTCTTAGGGGTTGCCAAACGCTGCTCCGTAACTAGGTAGTTATAAAGGTAGCTTTCGGGTATACTATGAAACATGCAAATGAATATGACTGGTCGATATGGGATTTGCCCCCTATCATAATAGGAGAGATATCGTTGGGCCCCTCGTTGTGGTCGGATAAAGAAAGTGCATGGTTATGCCACTAGTGGTCGAAGAGTCGACCACATGAAGTTATTCGACACTTGATCGAAAAAGTATTGAACAGTCTATGAATGACAAATTATCTCACCTGAAGTTCAACCAGATGTCATGAGGTAAGGAAGAATACACAAACAAGTCGTTCAGTTTGACCAGATAGAAGTTGGTCGTAGACTGCTCGAAGCTGGTCTTATGGACATATGAGCTGATCATAGACTGGTCAAAGCTGATCGTAAACTGGTCGTATGGGGATACATGCTGGTCGTAGACTGGTCGAAACTGGTCGTAGACTGGCCGAAACTTGTCGAACATAATCACTAACTAGTCGTAAGGAGTTACGAATTGGTCGTGACTAAGTATGGACTAGTCGTAACTAAGTTTGGACTCGTTGTGACTAGATACGAGCTGGTCGTAAGTGATAAGGACATGGTCGTAGATCATATTGCATTAAGGTTCGCTCGATATATTCTATGTGTGTTCGGGAATCGTTATATGCTGCTAGGTACCGCTAACGACTCGTGGTCGAAAAAGAGTTTCCGAATCACAACCGATCACACATGAACCTATAGGGTCACACACTTAAAAGGCTAGGATTTGATTCGGATGGTGATCTGAATTCTTGTAGGCCTCGAGTTCCTAATGGGCCTCAAGTTGGAGACCCGTCATGGATGCCTATATATAGAGGGGCGGTGGCATGGGGTGAAGTAAGCTTTCGAAGAATTCCCAAAACCCTAATAGCCACGCCTTCCTCAATCATGCCGTTGGCGCTAGCACTCCAGAGCATGGTGCCCCTACCTCGTATGTGTGGATACCTTGGAGGTGTTGTTGTGAAGCATCAGCACTAGAACGATCCGCAACTCGTGACGATCACAGGAGCAAGAGAAGAAGACGTGCAGCGAGTACGACTACTACTGCATCAACTCGCTACATCGGCTCTACTCCCGCTATGAGTCGGCGCGTCTAATGGTAATATCATGATCTATTACTAGCGGAGCTTCCTTGGTTACGCAGTAAATTTTTTGTTTTGTGCTATCGTAGCCTACCCGTAATCCTTCAGTGGTATCAGAGCCATCCCGTCTAGTTTTAGATTTGGATTAGATGCATATTGTGATATATGGGAGTCATAGATGTGATCTATTTTTGTTCTCTATTGGTCGTTCTATGTGATAGTTTGTTTTTGGCGATGGTCGATATGATTGTCCATGTGCGGTGGTCTCAAGATGGGTTCATGATCGTTATTCCATGATTGTGTTTTCATGGTCGTATCACAACTTGCCTCTACCAGTCGGTTTCTGCCGTCAAGGCAGACAGTGATCGTAAATCCATGGAGCACGTGAAGATCAATCTGGTTGATCGAATCAGAGTTGTGATCAAAATGGTTAATGTGATTAATCCAATGCAATTTACATGGATGGAACAGTAGATTGGATCTACGTAGTCCAAAAATTTTTGCAACAGGGGCTATCGCCCCCCTGTGACCCCGCTCCGCTCACCAGCGAGCGGAACCGCCGAAAAGGACCTTGGTATTTGGTATTGCTAGTTCACGCCATCTGTTAGATAGAATGTGATTCTATGCCTAACTTGTTTTTACATGATTTTGTGAATAGTGTGACCCATGATGTATGAGATGCATGTATGTGTGTAATGTTCATGACCTGCGTGTCATGCTTATTGCAGCCCAAGCTATCTATATTTGTATAACGGCATGCGTGTCGACTTGTGATGCTTCTTCACTCTTTGTATTTTATTATTAGTGCTACTAGAAGTAATGGCTTAATGGGAGCACTTGGAGAAATTGGCCACTTGGAGACATGACGAACAGGAAGCACGGCGATGGAGATCACCATGTGGAAGGGTCATACTATATCACAATGTAATATGATTGTCTGTGAATGCATTTATATTCTTGTTCATTTATTTCTATGCATGTTATTTAGTTGCTTCGAATGCTTTTAACATGGTAGAAGTAAAATTTCCTCACATAATACTAAGTTAAATTGATGCCCTTCCAATTAGCTACACCATCCAAAGTCATGTATTTTAATGGTAGGTCTTGCCAAAGCAGAGTGTCATTATCTTTCCTTGACTAGATGAGTTTGTGTCGGACACTTACACGTTTAGCATTGGTTTAACTTGACAAGGTCATCATAAAGGTTATAGACCTTGGGGCATAGGGTTGGGTGCCGGAGCATAGAAATGATGCCCAACAACAAGAGTCATATAGAGATATGATTAACAAAGGGTTGCTTACCATTTTCACTAATCTTCTAGCAATGATGCCAAAGCTCACTAGTAGATTAAATGATTGTGGGTCTTGAATCACTAAATGTCATAAGAGGGATATGGTTTTTAGTGCGAGTATCTTTATTAAACTATTTAATAGAAGTTACTTTTCTTGAACATGTGTCTTAGTTTTGCATATTTTATGTTGTAGATCATGGCACCAACTGTTGTACCTACCTCCAGTTTTGCTTTATGTTCGATTTTTGATAAGGAAAAACTGAATGGAACAAATTTTGCGGATTGGACCTGCAACCTAAGAATTGTTCTTAGGAAAGATAAAAGGAAAAATGTTGTAGAGGAACCAATTCCAAAAGTGTCTGCTAAAAATGTCTTGCTACTCTTAAAATGCATATAAAAAGGCATGTGATGAGTACCTTTATGTTAGCTGTCTCATGCTTGTTGCCATGAACTTAGACCTTCAGAAGCATTTGAGAACATCGAGGCCTACGATATGATCGTGGCGCTCAAAGCCATGTTTGAGACACAAGCAAGAATTGAGAGATATGAGATCTCAAAGAAATTATTTGGGTGTAAGCTAGCTGAGGGTAGTCCGGTAAGCCCACATGTGATCAAGATGGTTGGTTACACACAGAGCTTGGAAAAACTTAGTTTTCCACTTAGTCAAGAGTTGGCTACCGACTTCATTCTTGCTTCGCTTCCTGCAAGTTATGGGCAGTTCATTCTGAACTTCCATATGAATGGCTTAAACAAGAATCTCACCATAGGATATAAACATGCATGGCTAGTTGTATAAAAATGGTTTCGGGAATAGTTAATTACCTAATTGCCATTATGCCTCCTTGATAAATTGCAAATGACATATATCCTTGAATGACATAAACCCTTAGACACCATAGGATGGGTTATTTTAGTTGGACATTGATAAACTACCAACACGGTATCGTATTATGCTTAGCCATGCTATAGTTGTATGCTGGGACTCATGTTCACATGCTCGTAAGAATAAACATGACTAAAGGAATTATGGAATTGTGGCGCGGCTACTGTTATTAAAATATGTTGTGCCAAGGCTAGGGTGGTCTTTGGCGTGGTTGAACGAAAATTATTTATACGTTTGCGAGTGATCGTGCAGTAAAGGGGATGATTTTGGGATGTGGTTGCCTCGCCTGAGTAGCAACTAAGGACTTAACTTTGTGCCCATTGATCCGGACCATACCGAGCAACCACAAGTTCATTTATAGGGTGGACTGGGCCAACTAATTAGCAATGTTTTGATTTGGTTCTGTTTGAGTTGATAAGTGGCACAAGAGGGGGCCAGATAGAGGCGAATCCTTAGCGAGCAGAACCGAGTCAAAACAGAGCTTTGTAAAAGCCTCGTGATAATGACTTAGTCGCACACCTCCGACAGTGTGTCAGACGGACATTATAAGTCAATTATCTCTTGTGGGTCAAGCTGTGCAACCTCTACAGAGTGTAAAACTATTCGAATAGCCGTGTCCCCGGTTATGGACAACGCCTGGTGATATCACATGAGGGGTAGATTTTCATTAAAATGGTGGGAACGATGGTTTGGATGGATTGGTTGGGAAGTTCACTTGTTGTTTTCCAAAGAAACTCGTTTACTTATGTATTAATCTTTTAAATTGTGCTCTTATAATCTACTTATTGTATTTACTATCAATACTGCTTTCTGCAAAGTAAACATAAAGCTATCCTTGTCAAGCCTTGCATGAATATTAATTGCATGCATTTCCCTATGACTTGCTGAGTACATTCAAAGTACTCACGGCTTTATACCCTCTAGTTTATCAGTCACTAAAGAAGACCCAGGAAGCTCGGAATTCTATGAAGGGGAGTACTTCGAGGATTATGTGAACTAGGTCACGTCCTCCACTCGATTGCCTTTGGGCATGTCGGTTGGCCACCACGAGATATTTTGGGTTCCGCTGCAAGTTATCTTTTGTGGTTAAGCCCTGCATGGCAACTCTGTAAGACTTGACCATAAGATCATTTTGCTACTAAGTAATATTAATTTGTCCGCTTCATCGTTAATCGGTTGTATGCTTATGATTACATCTGTGTTGTAACTATACGAGCTAGCTACTGATTAGGACTAGTTCAGGATGCACAGAGGGTCCTGGGGTTGCATACCCGGGGTCCCAACAAAGCATCTCGGAGTTGGAATTTGTGTTTTGATGAGGAGATCAAAAGGTTTGGTTTCATCAAGAACAAAAAAGATCCTTGTGTTTACATGAAGGTTAGTGGGAGCACACTTGTAATTCTAATATTATATGTGGATGGCATATTATTGATAGGGAATGACATTCCTATGCTGGAATCCGTTAAGGCATCATTGAAAAATAGTTTTTCTATAAAAGACCTAGGAGAGGCAGCATATATCTTAGGGATAAATATCTATAGAGATAGATCAAGAAGGCTGATTGGATTAAGCCAAAGTACTTATATTGACAAGGTGTTGATTCAGTTCAACATGCAGAATGCCAAGAAAGGGTTCTTGCCTATGTCACATGGCATAAGTCTTAGCAAGAGTCAATATCCATCGACAACTGATGAGCGAGACCGTATGAATGGTATTCTATATACTTCAGCTATTGGATCTATCATTTATGCCCAGGTATATACTCAACCAGATGTATCATATGCTCTAAGTGTTACAAGCAGATACCAAGCTGATCCCGGTGAAGGTCACTAGACAGCTATGAAAAACATTCTGAAGTACTTGAGAAGGACTAAGGATGTGTTCCTAGTTTATGGTGGTGATGAAGAGCTCAGTGTAAATGGTTACACCGATGCAAGCTTCCAAACCGACAAAGATGATTATCGTTCGCAATCTGGATTTGTATTCATTTCGAATGGAGGAGCAGTGAACTGGAAAAGTTCCAAGCAAGAGATGGTTGCTGATTCTACGACGGAGGCCGAGTACACTGTGACTTCTGAAGCTGGAAAGGAAGGTGTTTGGATATGGAATTTTATTGCTGAGTTGCGTATAGTTCCGAGTGCCTCGAGCCCAATGGATCTCTATTGTGACAATAATGGAGCCATTGCGCAGGCTAAGGAGCCTAGATCCCATCAGAAGTCCAAGCATATACTCAGGTGTTTTCATCTTATTCGCGAATTGGTGGATAGAGGAGATGTTAAAATATGAAAAGTACAAACGGATTTAAATATTGCTGATCCATTGACAAAGCCTCTCACACAGCCAAAGCATGAGGCGCACACAAGAGCTATCAGTATTAAATACTTAAATGATTGACTCTAGTGCAAGTGGGAGACCGTTAGAAATATGCCCTAGAGGCAATCATAGAGATGATTATATTTCGTTATGTTCATGATATTGGATAACTTGTTATCTTGTTCCCAGAATAATATCGTTAATATTTATTATCAAGTATGTGACTTGGTTGTGAAACTCTGTATTTCGGCGATGATTATTCTTAAATGTTCCCTAGTCAAAAATATATGACGACACATATGAATAGACTATTAAATGTATTGGTTGATGATTATGTTTCACAGGTCATAGATATGGATATATCAAACCAATAATATGGACACATGTTAGAGAACATGGTGTTAGTTTGACCCACCTTGAGACACTGTTGAGATTGTTATGATTTCATGTGTTATCAGTTAGTCTCAAGTAATAATGATGTATAATCCTTAGACCTGAGATTAGCATGGTTTTCTACATGTGTAATAGTACTCTTAGGGGTTGCCAAATGTTGCTCTGTAACTGGGTAGTTATAAAGGTAACTTTTAGATATACTATGAAATATGCGAAGGAATATGACTGGTCGATATGGGATTTGCCCCTCCTATCATAACAGGAGAGATATCTTTGGGCCCCTCGTTGTGGTCGGATAAAGAAAGTGCATGGCCATGCCACTAGTGGTCGAAGAGTCGACCACATGAAGTTATTCAACACTTGATCGAGAAAGTATTTAATAGTCAATGGATGATAAATTATCTCACCTGAGTTTAACCAGATTTCGTGAGGCAAAGGAGAATACACAAGCAGGTCGTTCAGTTTGACCAAATAGAAGCAGGTCATAGACTGGTCGAAGCTGGTCATAAAATGGTCGTATGGAGATACGAGCTGGTCATACACTGGTCAAAGTTGGTCGTAAACTGGTCATATAGAGATAAGAGCTGGTCATAAACTGCTCAAAGCTGGTCATAAACTGGTCGAAGTTGGTCATAAACTGGTTGTATGGACAGGGCGAACCCAGCAATCGGGCAAGGCTGGGCGGCCGCTCGAGGTAGCCGGTGCCAACAGAATGTAACATCCCAATTTTCTGAGCTTAAAAATCTTTTAAATAGTTAGGGAGAAAAGTCACCATTTGGTTTTATTTGAATTTAATTCAAAAGCTTAATATTGAACTTTACAATCAAAAACATTTAATGTGAATAATCCCAACATGAACAATAGCCAAAACTATTTTATTTGGGTTCTATGTGCTCAGATATATTTTCTAGAATTTTTTTAGAATTTTTCTGAGTTCATTTGCTATTTTCTTTTGCTTATTTGAATTTCTGGTATTTTATAAAATAGAAAAGCTATTTAAATTCTCAGAAAAGCTCTTGGGCCGAAACCCAGCCCAAACCTTCCTTCGGCCCAACTCTGTTCAGCCCACCCGCGCGCGCGAGCCCGCCTCTCTCTGACAGGTGGTCCCCGCGTGTCAGCCCCTTTCCTCTCTCTCCGTGCGGGCGCGTTGAACCTCAGCCGTCCGATTCTTGTTGAGCGGTCCGATGGAGATGGGTCGTTCGGGTGACTCGAGGTCGTCAACGTTGTGAGCTGTGCGATCAAGAATGGATGGTCAAGATGCAGCTGGGGTGTCGGAGGGTTCCGATTGTCACACGTGTTGTGGACCGTTCGATCGTGGATGGATGGTCAGATCTTTTGAGTTTGTTTCGCAGCCGCGTCGTTTCGCCCGCGCCCGCGCCCGAGCCACCGTTGCCGACATGTGGGTCCCGTCCGCCATGTCATCGTCGTCTTCGACGCGGACTCCACCTTCCTTTCCGATTTCTCCGCCGCCGTGCTCTTCGCGGACACGCCTCCCGGGGCTATTTAAGGCCCCGAGGACCCCCGTGAGACGCACCCCGAGTCGCGTCGCCTTCAGAAACCCTAGTCGTCGCTAGGAGCCCTAGCCGCCACCTTCGTCTTCAGCGCCGACCGAAGGACCTCGTCGCCGCTGCCGCCGTTCCAGCCCTCCTTGTCGACGTTGGACGCCATCTTCGGGATCGCCGCGTCGCCCGCATCTCGGAACCGCCTTCATCTTCGCCGAAGGACCTCTCCAACGCCGTCGTCGTCGAGCCCAAGCCTCAACCTCCGCTTTGACCTCGCCGCCGGCCACCACAGTGGTCCCTGAGCACCCGTGAGCATCCCATCGAGATTGCCCTGGTCTTCTCTACCCGCCGGTACCATCCGCCGTCGTCGGGAGCCGTCGATCGCCGGAACCATAGGTTCCCGAGCCTCCGCCACCGTCGAACCACCTTGTCAGCCACCACCTCAGCTGGCCACCTCAGCCCGCCGCCTACGTGTCGTCTACGAGGCGTCCACGTCAGCCGCCAGTCCGCGCCCGCGTGCCACCTCTTAACCCTAACCCTAGATCCATCTCGCATGGATCTGTTCCACGGTGGACCGATCCACTGACTCGTGGGCCCCACGTGTCAATTGACTATTCCATGGACTCGTGCACCCATAGACCATGAACCCATCTTCGTGGACCCGGTCCATGGACCGAGGGCCCACATGTCATTCTCTGTGGCCTTTTCCGGAATTATTTTAATTCGGGAATTCTGAGAGCTGACATCAGCATTGCGCAATAATCCGATTTTTCTATTAAGAAATAATTCGAAAATTCTGGAAAATCCAATTTAGAGTTTTTCTTTAGATTTCCAATCTTCAAGAGCTCATAACTTTTGCATCCGAACTCCGATTGAGCCCATTCAAATTCCTAAATTTATCTAAATTCGAGATCTATTTATCTGAAATTTTTATTGAATTTTTGGAGTTTATTTGGCCTCTTTTATTTATTTGTTTTGTTTATTTATCTCGTTTGCGAGTAGACGTCGATTCGTCGGGGAATTTTGGAGAAGAAGGAACACCTCAAGATCAAGACCAGTACTTAGACCTTTTCCAAAGCAAGTCATACCTTTGACCATCTTGAACCCAGTTTTCAAATTAATTTGTTTCAAAGTATTGCATTCTACTTTAATTATTTATTTAAATGCTTTTGGGCATAGTTATTATCCAATTTGTTAATACACCTTGGCCTTGTATGTCATAATTCCTTGTCACCTAGATTGGTTTATTAGTTGGTAATATTATAGCACCAACGTGGGTTGGTTAGATGCGAGTACAATTGTTAGCCATGCTACGAGTCTCACATCTCATTTGAGTTGCAAGTATTAAATTAGACTAAGTGACTATGGAACTTTGTGTAAAACTGTGTGCTATGTGTTATTACTTCGTGATAGCATGTGTTGCACTAAAACCAACTGGGTGGGAAAGGATTTAGACTGAGGCAAGTGGTGGATACTTTGTGATATGGTGGACTTTGTGAATGGGAATGATAATCTTTGTGATCTAGTTATAACATGGAAGTCTTGCCTTGGTCAATTAAGGACTTAACTTTGTGCGCTATTGAACTGAGCCTTACTGTACGACCACATGCCTGATGGGACGGGCCTAACTTAGTAAGTTATGGATTCTCGGCATTGATGTTCAGGTGGATAGGTTAGGCTTTGTGACAGGGTGGAGGTGTAACTACTTGGTAGTTGCATCGCTGGACGGTTCGCCGCATCCCTGTCCAGCGGTGTGTGTTAGACTAGTACTCTTTGTGAGCTGGTCTAGCGGGAAAGCACATCGGGAATGTCAATGTTTGAGATGAAGTTTCCGAACTGTTTTGTTACGATTAGTGCTAGCTACACTAGTTGTATCTTGTGGGTAAAGTGTACAACCTCTGCAGAGTGTTAAAATCAATCTATTCGAATAGCCGCGTCCGCGGTCATGGACATGCTCGGGGATTTCACACGAGGGGTAGTTTTCATAAAATGTTGGGATGGGAGCTATGTGATCTAAGTTATGTGGCTATGTGAAATAATCTGTTTAGCTTTGTGTCTTTGTGAAAATAACTGTTAAATTAATATTGTCTATTTGTTTTGAACCGCATTTCAATCTATTATTGTATTCAATTGCAAATGTTGCTTTTACGCAAAAGAACCACAGAAGCATTTTCTTTGGAATAAGCCTGCATCTATAAATTGCATTCTGTGGTATGATTTGCGAGTACGGTTGTGTACTCACGCTTGTTGTAAAACTTGCGCCCAAACCTACAGAAGAGGAGGAGTCTACGCCTGCTTTCGAGGAGGAGTTCGCCGAAGGTTGCTGATCGTTAAGGTCGGGATCCCAGTCGGTTGCCTATGGTGAATTGATGGGATCTACGCTGAAGTTATTTCTGTTTCGCTGTTGTTTTATTCTCTGTTAGCCCTGCGTGGCTTAATAAGTGTAACCTCGACCATAAGGTCAAAACCCTTATTTGTTATTCAAACTAGTCGTTTACTTTATTTATCATTTGTGTGGATTGATATTCACCTATGTTGACACTGTGTGCACTAGCGTGATCCTGGACTAGTGCAGTATACACAGAGGGTTCCAGAATCGAAATTTTGGTTCCCGACACAGAACCCCCCTCCCTCCCGGGCGTCGGTGGTCCCCTCCCCTTGGCCTCTTCCTGGCTTCCCCGCGCTGGCGCCCCTCACGACTCGGCCTCGGCCACCCACGCCATGGCGTCGACCACTCGGCCAGCTAATCCCACACACCTCACCAATACAATTGAACTCACTAGTCACTACCACATCCCACACATTGGCTCACTTCCCCCAATTTCAAACCCTAGGCGCAGGCAAGCCACAAGTGCAAGCCGCGGCGGAGCTGTACCGGCGGGTGCTCAAGGGGGTGCATAAGCAAGTCGACGCGGGCGCCTCCAAGGAGAACTTCCGCGACTTCGTCGCCGCCGAGTTCCGCGGCCCCGCCAGCACGGAGGCGGGAGGTCGACGCCAGAGCAAGGCTGCGGCTTGCCGAGGACTACACCTGCCTCCTCTCCAGCGTGCACAACCACAAGGTCTGGAATTAAGTGCGATGATTCAATGTGGAACGTTGTTGGTACTCCTGTTCAAAATTTGGATGTCATTTCAGGAGAGAGTTCATGTGTTTGATGAAATGCCACAGAAGAGTATTTCCCCCCTGAATTTTAGGTTCCTTGCTTTTGATGTGTTAATCTCGGTTACTTATAGGGAACGAGTTGTAGCTTCACGATAGTTCATTATTGTGATAAATTTTGGTCAGAGATCATCTGGATATGCAGGCATTACTAGTTGTTGCCCCAATCACTGTGTTGTTCTAGTTTGAATGGTAATGCACAATGACTACAAAATTGAATCATGTGTATTAGAAATAAGAGCGTATACTGCTTCAATGGCTGATTTCCATAATTCGACCTTGACACATCACTTATTTTAGACCAAGCAAGTTCTTCGCATCCTTACAATGGTAGAATGTTACCATTGACTTGACATACACTATGTACTCTACTAACTCTGTAAATCATGTTCGATTGTTCAGGACCTGCTATTCTCATACAATATAGTCGTGGACCAATCTGATGAAATCAAGAAGATATTGAACAAATCTGCTGCCAATGTAAGCAGTTGTAGTCTTTTCCCAATAATGAGCAATTGCATTTGTTTTGTTAATGATTTACACCATCTTGTTCCATGCCATATGAATTTCTTTTAAAATTCCTTTATGGGAATCCTTCACTTCCCTATTGTAACTTGCACAGTATCTAAATTAGCGAGCACGACACGGCACGGCGCGTCGGCAAATGGAAAGCAACGGCCATCGTCGGGCTCACAAAATGGAGGTCCTAGTCTATTTGGTATTTTGTTGCAAAGATCACTGGTGGAGGGTCTGGCGGCTCAGTTTGTGTAATTGGGAAAAATTGCCTAGAAAGCAGCGAAGAGATTTTTGAGGTAAGTTTCTCCCAAGAGTTATGATTCACCATAGAATATTAGTATTTGTGTGTTCCCTTCCTTTGATTTGTTCTTTTAGGATTTATACTAAGCAATCATCCTAAATCATGAATCATGATCACAGTTTCATAAGAACCATGAAAACATGTACATGCAGTAATATGAGTGCTTAATGCGTCTAGGATGTTTACGTATTCCAAAAGGATTCATTTTATTAGTTCACTGAGCACTTTTCTCTAAAAAAGAGTTTAGTTGAATAAAAGCTCAACACAATGCGTCAAGCCATTGAGCGAGGACCAGCGACCAAACCCTAGTGGTGCGCGGCGAGGCGGTGTCCAGCGAGGAAGCGACACCGCCATACCTAAGATTTAATCCTGGGTCCGCCACTGCGTATGGAGATATGAGCTAGTCATAGATTGGTCGGAGCTGGTCATAGACTGGTCAAAGCGGTCGTACACTGGTCGAACATAATCACTAACTGGTCGAAGGAGTTACAAACTGGTCGTAATTAAGTACTAACTGGTCGTAAGGAGTTATGAACTGGTTGTAACTAAGTATGCACTGGTCGTAACTAAGTATGGACTAGTCGTGACTAGATACGAGCTAGTCATAAGTGATGAGGACATGGTCGTAGATCATATTGCATTAAGGTTCGTCCGATATATTCTATGTATGTTCGGGAATTGTTATGTGCTGCTAGGTACCGTTAACGACTTGTGGTCGGAAAAGAGTTTCTGAGTCACAATCGATCACACATGAACCTATAGGGTCATACACTTAAAGGACTAGGATTTGATTCGGATGGTGATCCGAATTCTTGTAGGGCTTGAGTTCCTAATGGGCCTCAAGTTGGAGACCCGTCATGAATGCCTATATATAGAGGGGCGGTGGCATGGGGTGAAGTAAGCTTTTGAAGAATTCCTGAAACCCTAATAACCACGTCTTCCTTAACCACGCCACCGACGCTAGCACTCCAGCGCGTTGTGCCCCTGCCCCGTATGTGTAGATACCTTGGAGGTGTTTTTGCGAAGCATCAGCACTAGGACGATCCGCAACTCGTGACGATCACAGGAGCAAGAGAAGACGACGTGCAGCGAATACGACTACTACTGCATCAACTCGCTATATCGACTCTACTTCCCCTACGAGCCGACACGTCTAGTGGTAATCTCATGATCTATTACTAGCGGAGGTTCCTTGGTTGTGTGGTAATTTTTTTGTTTTATGCTATCGTAGCCTACCCATAATCCTTCAATTACTTGTAACATTTTTACGCACTGCCTTGCCTAAAGATGGATCATGCTCTGCTAAGAACTCATAAAATTCAATTCCAAGAAGTTCCCTTAGTTGTAGGACTCCTTCGACTCATCATGGCTCCAGAAAGGTAATCCTTGCTTCAATAACACTCAAGCAACGACAATGGAGACATTAAGTCGAGTAAAATAAGCAATCTTCAAAGCTTCATTTTATGTATAGATAACAACATCAATATGTTGTTCTTTTTTTAGCAAATCATCACAATTTTTCAATGCTTGGTTGTGAACTCTATTCACACCACCTACATGCTCTTTTAGTCCAGCTTTTCTGTTCCAAGTATTCCAACCATTTACAACAAATGCATCATACTCAGCTTCTTTCTTGTTGCAGTCCCTAAACAAGAAATAACAAAAGCAATATGTCCTATCTTTGGACTAGCTATATTCAAGCCAACTCCCAAACTCATCAAACCATTCAGGATTAACCCTTCTGTTTTAATTCCCAAACTGTGTATATGGAAAATCATAAGTGCAAGGTTGACAATGCCCATTATCCGAGTATTTTCTTCTTACCACATCTTTTTTATTAGGATGGTAGTCATCTATCCTTTTCCTTTTGCCTGGATAAAATTGTATTTCATCTTCCCAATTGATATCTTCTATCGGTGAATTCCTAGCATTAGTAGCGCTATCTAGAGCTTTTCTCTTCAAAAACTTTTGCATAAATTTGCCTGCCATTTCTTGATTATTTAAACCTCAATTAGATGTTGTCAATCATTATGTTCAACAACAAGAACAATAAAGTACAAGCATCATCAAACATATGTGCAAATAGGTGCTTTTACTTACTTGACATTGGTTGAGCACAGTAACACACAATGGTACGATTTGCAACTTGGTCGGTATTCCAATTTCCAATTTCGATAAACCCAATTTGAAACCCTAAATTTTATGTTTATAACACTAACATTTGATTAAAAAACAACAATCATCAAGTTGAAAAAAAACCCCTTTTCTTGAAACAAATTGGAATAATTGGGAGGAAATTAGAAGTTAGAACAAAGAAGCAATATCTAACTCAAGCCTTATTCCTTCCTTTCCTTGGCCCGAGACGATCGACCATCCACGGCGACCATGAGAAGGCGAGAAGCTCTAATGGCCGACAGATGAGAATGTCGAGGTGGCCGGCAAGGTCTCCGGTGGCCAGGCAGCGTCGGCCAGGCAAGAGGTGGTGGCCCGTGGCCGTGCTTTTCGTGTTCTCTCGGTAGTTGGCAGAAGCTCTCACGACTAACGTTCTCCACAGAAGCAACCGAAGGGGTGAAGGCCAACTGGCAAAGAGTTAAGCGTGGGCTTGAGGGTTTCGTGTGGGCCTCCGGCCATGTGCGGCCTGGCCGTACCGTGTGGGGGGTGCGGTGTGGGCCGTTGGTGTCTGTGTCGATGGCGCGTGGAGCGTGCGGATGCCACTGGCTACTAGGTGTGTGGGCTTGTGGCACGTGGGGTGCGGCATGGGCTGTTGATGTGCGGGTGCCGCTAGTCACCAAGTGTGTGGGCCGCGTGCGGTGCGCGCGGCTCTTTGGGCGGCGCGTGGCGCTGGCTGCCGATCCGTGTGCATGCAGCGTGGGCTGGAAGAGACCCGGGTGCACAGTTTTTTAGTTTAGGGTGCACATATGGTACATATAAGCTGATGTCCACTATTTTTTTTTAGCCGGTGTCCTGTGACACCGGGTGGGCTTCTTGGACTCCACCCCTGGATTTAGTGGACTGGTTAGATCATAGGTAGGATCATTCGATCCTACAATTTGATCCTATCAGCTAGAGCATTTCCGATTCAATTCAAAAATCCCGATCCTGCCAACCTTGCTAATGAGATCTGCCCTCACTAAACTCCACCCCTACTTGGAGCTATTATGCATAGAAGAAAATTTGTACGGGAAAGGTTAGCAACATAATAAACTTCCTATGAAAATTCATAACAATATATATTACAAGAATAGAAAGATTCCTTCGTAACGGCACTCTTCTCTCGCATGACATAAATAAAAACAGACAGAACTTCAATTGGGCCATACACGTAAGTGCACCTATACATATATAAAATGTCCGGCCTCTGGCTCTTCATCCCGGCCGACCAATGCATTTGGTTGGTGGGAAACGCACGTATTGTGCTGCAAGTTAATATAAAGGAACAGTGAGTGCATGGGTGTGGGCATGCATATATAGAGCTAGTACTGCACGTGGAATTGGCTTGTTAATTTGTGTGCATGCATGGCAGGGAGAAGAGCAGAGCCGGGCAAACCCCACTCCTCCACGTAAGGCCAGCTCCAAACTCCCAATGCGTATTCTAGAGAGAAATGCGCGTTCGTCTCGGCGCCGTTTAAAAAAAGATCATCTCATTTATATTAATAATAAATCAATGGGTAAAGTATATAAATACTCAACTTTTACATTGAAGATTGTAGATAAAAAATATGTCACCATCAAGGACTCTGTATCTTGCAATGATGTCTTATACCGACAAACACGGCAGGACCATCCCTGAGAATTTGGGGGTCCTGTGCTAAATTTAAAATTGGGCACCACAGTTTTGCAAATTCAATTACTAAAATAGAAAAAAAAAATTGTTTAGAATTAGGCTCTAAAATTAGCTCTTCGGTGCCCCTTTTTTGTCTTATGCTTTTCACAACAAGATTCATGTCTCCTGATTTTAGAAGGGATGGATGAAAGCTAGAACAATAACCAGATGCACAAATACAAGAAAGGACAATAATCGTAAGTCTTAAAAACTTAGTAATAAAACTGAAGTTCTAGACTGCAATGATATAGGACTAAACAAACTAATTGATGTGGTGCATATAGCTCCTGTAGGCCACGATGTAGCATGAATGGCTGGCTTCACCAACCAAGCAATGTAGCACAAGAGCCCAATCGATGGATGTAGATTAGGAGAATGAGACGAGAACATATATTATGTGTTTGAGTCCAAAAAGAGTGCCACAATAAATAGATAAGAATGGAGTTGATTGATCCATCGTCACCAACAAAATTATTTTATGGAAATCATGAGTTAGGAGGAGAACTATGAGGGGGGTTAATTTTCACAGACAAATAAGAGATAGAAATAGTAGTTGTGCGAAAGCAAAGGGGAAATGAAGAGAGCAATAGAGAGGTGGAGAAAGTTTATCAGTAAGAATGCAATAAAAAGGCTTGAATAATTCTTTATCCTACACAAGAGTGACTGTAGTAGAATACTAGTTTTTTTTCTTGAGATATTAACAAGTTGTAACTAAAAATTAAATCAAAATTAGGGGGCCCTAACTTTGAGGGGCTGTGTGTAATATCCCGTTTATTTAAAGAGAATATAAGGAGACGGAGTGATTCCTTATTTGCCTCACCAAGAAACAGGACATAATCTATCATCATCTTGCAAAATGATTTTCGTAACTCGAACGGCTTCGAATGGAAAACCTCATAACTACAAAGTTGTAGATATCTTTCCATAGCCCAATTTAGAGTCATCATTGACCTAATTTGTAGTTTCAACGTGTGAGATATGGGGCCCACAAGGCAGGCTGCATAGAGAATCAGAGTCCGTAGCTGAGTCAACTTCGAAAGCAAATTTCACAATGAAGACGACGTTTTCAGAAAAGCTCCACAAATAGAAAGTTGAATTACTATGAGTTAGCTAAATGAGAAAAAATAATCACTCAATTATGAGATCAGGAGGGAACGTTATGATCTCTGAAAGGTTCTCTGCACAGAAGGAAAGCGGAAAACCCACGCGAATTCAAAGTGTACTCCGAATCAAATTCAATGCCGGTTGTTTCCAGCCCTACCATGTCCAAGCCACGAACCTCCAGCCCCTTGTCCTTTAAATAGGACCCCAGGAGTACCACCTGTGCTCCTCTTCCTTTGACCGCCACCCCTTCCCTATGTGTCGCCCCTGCTGCCCTATGTGCCGCCTCCTACGCCTCCCTCCCTCCAAGCCACCGCCTCCCCTCCTAGTGTTGTGCCCTACTGCTATTATGCTTCCAAAGGGACAAGGAGGAGGTACCAAGGAGGTCCAGCAAGGAAGGAGAGGAAGAACGAAGAAGAAGAAGAAGGAAGGGAAAGGAGGAAGAGAAAGAAGAGGAAAAGAGAGGGTTTTCGCGGGTCTTCATGTTCGACGTCGCGTTCTTCAAGGGTAACCCCTGTTAGTCCCTAGGATTTCCATGGATTATTCGTTGTATGATTCATAGATCATTTTGTCTAAGGAAAGATTAGTTTCCAGCATACCCTAGTTCATCGAGTTCCAATGCAAAACCTTGTGCGGGCAATTCGAGAGATTTATGCTTGGATTCAGGGTTTTGTCCAATTATAAAAATTGTAGATATTTTTGTTAGATTTCCATGAAGGTCTATATCACTAGATTCGGAATAGCAAGCGAAAAGTTACGTCCTCAAGAAGGTCGCTGTCCAAAATTCGGACATCGTTGGCAGAGATCGTGTAGATGGGCTGGTTTCACCTAGTAAATGAAAGAATTAGAAATTGATGATAACTTAAATAAGCTAAAAAAATTTAGCTGTTTCTAGAATTTTTATCATTCATATCTTTTCAAGTTTTAGAATTAAAGATACGAAATTATGAAGTGGTCTGCCCGGACAAATTCTGGGACAGTCTCCGGGAAGGAAATGGGGGAGAAAATGGTAGAATCGAAAGTTCGTCATAACTAGAAAGTTTTAGGAAATTGCATGAGGATTCCAGGTAGTATTGTTTTGCTAGATTTGGAGTTTGGGTGAATAAGTTAAGAGTATTTTTACTACTAGGACAGCAGGTAGTGTGTCCAGTAGAGTTGGGTTAATTGTGTCGTCTTGACGTAGATATGCGAGGACGATTAGTGTAATGTTTTGGTGCTGTGATGATATGATCTTGAGATTATTTTGAATTATTTGTTCAGGGAGAGTGGCCAAAAGTGCTCTACCACCGCCTCATTATCCGGCTCTGAAGAATTAAAGAGGCAAGTATATGGTAGAGTGGTGAACAATGGGTTGTTCACAATTGTCATTGATATTACTTATCATATTATTTATTATGCTTTTGTTAAGCTTATTCATATACATGATACTGATAACATTGAGTTAATAAGATTATGATATTGAGATAATGAGAAAGAGATATTGAGTTCATGTGACGAGTTGTGTAAATGATTAATTATGATGTTACATCATTTACATTCATCATGATAAGAGTGCACGAGTCAGGTCGGTGAAAAAGTCATGTAACTATTTCGATGAGGTCGGTGAGAAAGATATATGACTAGTCCGGAGTGTTCTAGATGAAGTTTTATATTTGTAGGGGCTAGTTAAAGTCCTACAATGTAGGGACTACATCCTAACGAAGATGGGGAAGAGTGTGTCATCGACGAGTGAACACTCTGCTATACCGGTATCAGCTGATGAGATACATATGAGCATGAGCATGATGGTGCATTCTTATATATGAGTAAATTGTTAAATTGTGCAAATTTACCTATATGGAATATGATCTGTTTATTTGAGTATGAGAATGGCATTAAATAGATCAATAGATGATGATGATGATGATGATGATGATAACCTTAATTATGGTTGATAAGCTGTTGTTTATGGCTTTATTATGTTTTTACTGAGTCTTGGACTCACTCTTATTTTGTTGTTGTTTTTAGGTGATCATTGATGGCGACATACATAGGAGGGAATAGATCACAATCGCCACATGCGAAACAACAACACATTCAATATTTACTTAAGAGAGATTCCTTATAAATCTAGAGACATTGGTTATTTCCTTTAGATCGTTATTCATGAACTTATTTATTGCCTAGAATAATGCTTGAGACTAGTTGGTAAATTCATTAGTTGATTAGTACTACTTTAAATGTTCTTGTTGTGACCCATGGACGGGTTTTAATCTTGATATGCTTCTTGGAATTTATTATAAATTAATGTTTAAATTGGTAATTAGCATAGGTTGGTGACATTCTGGGCTATGTGTTGGGCCGGGGTGTTGCACTATGCAGTTGAGCACTCTGCTCCTTCCTTTGGTAGCAGCCTAAAACATGGCAGTGGGGAGTAGATTATCGATGATCTTCATTGATGGATAGGACTCATGCCTCAGTAGCGTGTTGTTCGTCGGAAGAAAAGTCAGAGATGATTTTGACCTAGTGTCGAGTTTCGGTGTAGGCGTTACCATCGTCATCCAGGTGAGTCGATCCGATAAAACCCATCGTGATACAGCCCAATTAGTAATTTAGTTGGAATGTGTACGGCGGCCCAATCTTTCACGGTATAGTCTACGAGCAGCAATCCTGTCTCCTTGTATGCGTAGCAACCAGCAATAATTCAGTATGTATATGTACGTATGCAGTAATCATCGATCCCTAGCTCCTGATTACCAACAGAAGCAACAATACCAGGAGGATCTCACGATCGTAAAGTATAGCAGTAAAGAATTCGGTGTAATCAATGAGATTAGGGCAAACCGAATAAAATATTCACCAGCAGCAGTAAATACCTAGATAACTAAGACGTTGAATTGAACCAGTAGCAACAATTGATAGATGGCTTGGTTGATCACATAAGGAATTCATACCCAAGCCCTAATGTCTTCTACCACCTGTGAACTCAGCAGACGACTACTAGAAGAAAGGATCAGCAGCGATCAGCGTGCAAGAATTGATGAAAAAGATCAATTCCTACGCCGTATGTACGAAATCCCAGATAAAACTTCTCACCCATGCGCACGGCAGCTCTCGGACCCAAATATGCAAATTTGGATCATTTGTGTTTACTGCACTGGTCCAGATCACGCTAGTGCATACAGTGTTAGCATATATTAATATCATTCCACACATAATGAATATAAGAATAAACGACTAATTTAAATAGTAAATAATTGTTGTGATCTTATGGTCAAGTTTACACTTATTAAGCTATACAAGACTGAGCAATAAGTAAAGAAATGGCAGTGGAATGAAAAGCAATTCTCGCTACTACGAAACGGATCATCCCTCACGGTTCAAAACCGTCAATAAAATAGGAAAAATCGTTAGGTTTTAATTTCCTGACGATTACCCGTCAGGCAAAACCCCTTAGCCCTAGCTGGAAAGGAAAATTGAATTTGGCTAACGGTTAGCCATCAGGGAAATTAAACCTGACGGTTATAACCGTCAGTAAAAACATGAATTTTCTGAGGGTCGACCAAGTGAGAAAAATTAATTTATTGATCGTTCTCTATTCACAAGAAAATTCATTTCCCTGACGGTTTGTGCTCGTGAGTAAAATTAATTTCCAGAATAGCAGAATATATAACCT
This sequence comes from Ampelocalamus luodianensis, assembly GCA_036346255.1. Lineage (NCBI taxonomy): Eukaryota > Viridiplantae > Streptophyta > Magnoliopsida > Poales > Poaceae > Ampelocalamus > Ampelocalamus luodianensis. Next base: position 29,098,205 of record CM070625.1, read on the forward strand.
GGATATAACCGGCGGTTTGCCCTGTCAGTAAAATTAATTTCCAGAATGGCAGAAAATATATCCTGACGGTTTGACCCATCAGTAAAATTGATTTTCAAAGTGGCCGAAAATACTGGCATGTTACATCAGATTTACAGAATAACAGAAAATATTGCAGCGGATAATAAAATATACATCCATGCATCATATAATCAAATCACAACACCATCCTTGCATCAATCAAGAAACATATAATCAATGAACAAACATATAAAAAGCTTAGCTTTCATAAACAGTCCCTAGCCAATAGATTTGTGTTCACTAGCACAAGCACTTCACCTCCAGATTGGTTCATCCATTCAAAAGACATCTAAAGTGAAGTACCGTATACAAAAGTCACAAAAGTCCCCATGTCCATTACATTCAAGTTTAGCTAGGCAAAAGAACTACAAGAGATCACTGAAAGTCACAGAATGGCAGCATAGTTGTTGTCGCTATCAATGTCACCACTGTTGTTGTCCCTGCCGTTTATATCAACGTTACCATCAACAGCACCATCATCTGGTTGTGAGCCCACATGGAAGGATCCAGTCCCAGTCCTTTGCTGCAAGGTGAAAACATTATGTCAACTTGAGTATGCTTGAGAGAAAAAAGAGTAAAGCTTGGATATACATGAAGGACCATGATATAACGTTATTGATGACTACGAGTGCAAACATAGATGCAAAAAATAATAATAAGATTACATATACCTCACCAAGCTAAATATGAACAAGACAATATATTCAGTAAAACGTCAACAAGTGGTGATATTACCTGCAAAGATGACACTAATTCTGCATTCGCATCAGGTGTGGGGACTGCTCTTGACTCTCTAGTTCGTCTTTCAGGGTCAAACTTAAGTACGCGCTCAAGATCATCAATTTCCTTCTGAAGCCACTTATCTCTGGCAGCTTTGTTTGCAAATTGGGTTGCCCTCCCCTGCTTTTGGTACAATATACTTAGCCGCTTCTCACGGTCCATTATGCTATCCTCACAAAATGGAAGTGTCAAAAGGAATATTCATCAAGACATAATGAAATTATCCATAAATATGTTTTACCTTTTTTGTATCTCCTCCTTTAATTTGGCTTGATGCACCTTACTAATTTCGGCCAATTCAGACTTTGAATTTTCACTCTCCATCCTCATGCTTTGTAAATCCCTCACAACTTCATCCTAACAATAGATTCTTCTAAGCACAGCAACAAAACAAAATTAACTCAAATTCACGAGAGATCTCAAACATGGCATACCTTTGCTCGTTTTTCACTCAAAATTCTGTCTTTTATATCCCTCAAATCAAGTTCTATCTGAGCAACTACCTTCAGTGCTTCAGTTCGTTTTTTCTCTACACCTTCCTTTTGAGCCTTGGTATCATCTATCCCTTTAGTTGAAACTTTTATTTCTTTGTCGAAACTCTTGATCTTCTCACGTACATCTACCACTTCATTGTCCGCATGGGACATTCTTTCAGTAGGTGAAGCATATTATATGCATATGCACATGCTACTGAAGAAATACGAATAACATTAGCGATGGAAATATTGAACAGCATTCATCGATAATGATTTATCTGAACAGAACAATGAAAAGATTTTTTAGACCATTGAATAGCTCCACAGTATGACCTAACCAATGAGATGAAAGGGACATTCTGTTGGATTATAATAGCAACACATACAGATGGTAACACTTAATTACTCAAGTATACAGGGAAGGTAGATGAAAACTATTTCGCATCAATTCACAAGAAATACACTAACAAGGACCACCTGACTGACATTAAACATAAGTATTAAATAATAAATTGTAGGATTATAATAGCAACACATACAGATGGTGTCACTTAATTCTTCCTTTCTTTTTTTCTTGGAAGAGCATTGAAACGCATATGAATGAATGTCCCAACAGGTCACTTAAAATATAAAAATTTATGGAGATTTAAACTTGCCTGTTTCTTGCATTGTTTTCAAGTGTACCACCAATCTCTTTGAGAAGATCCAGTCGTTCAGAAACTTTACGATCCTACAACAGAAAGACTTCAGTAGTCAGTACAAAAAGTAAGTCTTAAACCTAATTTAGAAGCAGGTTAATCACTGAAATTCTACCATAAATAGACTTTAAGTCGCATCCAGACATCCATACCCCCAATAGCCCCTCAAACACCACCAAATTGGGCAATAAACTAATAATTGGGAGACATCGAGACAGGCAATTGATTGAACAAACTTGCACTACTATTCTTGCAGGGACAAGATCATAAGACCGCAAGCTCAGCTCACCATGCGTCCAATCTGGGATAGGCTGGCCGTCACCTTGTTCTTCACGCTGCTGCACACACAAATTAATTCTTTACCCGATTAAGACCCACATAAATTAACAGAGAGTTGGCCGAATCAAGTCAAGAAATGGATCCAAGAACCAATTATCGATGGGTCTGTCGAGGCCCGAGGGAGGCACTCACACTCGCACAAGGAAGAGCACGACGAGTAGGGTCTGCCACAGCTTCCGGCTCCCCAGTGACTCCGGCACCGCCGCCGCCGCAAGGTGCCGGCCGAGCGAGCCAGGCGAGCGGCCAGTGCACAGGGGCGCGGGCGCACGGGCCGAGACAGGGTCGGCGTAGGGAGCCACCAAAGGGCCAAGCTGCAGGGGGGAAACGCGGGCAAACCAAGCATCGAGGGAGCCAGGTGCGGAACCGGAGCGGCCGAGCCCAAGGGAACTAAGCCGGGCCATGGCGCGGGTGGAGGCGGCCAAGCCGATGGCCAGGGGGCGAGGAAGCAAGGGTCGAGAGTGGCAGCAGCGTAGGGGGAGGCGCTGGAGATGGTGTGGAGGCGAATTGGGGATGGAGAGAGCTAGGGATTTTGGACCCGGAGATGGTGCGGAGGCAGCGGGGGAGATGGCGCGGAGGCGGCGGGGCGACCGGAGATGGTGCGGAGGCGGCGGGGGAGATGGCGTGGAGGCGGCGGGGCGTGGAGGCGGCGGGGCGACCCTGATGCGGAGGCGGTGGGGGAGATGGCGTGGAGGCGGCGGGGCACCCGGAGAAGGCGTGGAGGCGGCAGCGAATCCGAATTTTTTTCAATTTAACCTTTTTTTTTTCCGTAAAAAACACACATTTATACCCTCTAGTCTTATTTCCGCTTTGGGCCAGGGTGGCGCGTGACTCACGGCGCCGAGCTAACACATCTCGGCGCCGTGAGTCATGGCGCCGAGGTCCCAACCCTAGCCCAATGGCCACGCCGGCTGCCGGTGGCTGGGGTTGGGACCTCGGCGCCATGACTAGCTCGGCAGCACACCACTGGTCTAAACGGAAATAAGACTAGCAGGGGTATAAATGTGCGTTTTTTACGAAAAAAGGGCTAAATTGAAAAAAACTGCAGCGAATTGGGGTGGCTAGGGATTTGAGAGAGGAGAGAATAAGCACGGTGCAAAAAAAAATTTATGTGGCGAGCGCACGTGCAATTTTCGTTGGGCGCGACAGCCATTTTTTTTCCCGCGCGGACAGAATCTTTCCCACCAGAATACGTCTTTGGTTTTCGAAAACGTACTGCAAGATTTTGCGCAAACACTTAACCAGCCACATGGGCCCACCCGTCAGGAAAATTGGAATTTTTCTGAGGGGGTTACTATTACCGACAGGAAAATTAGATTTTTTTTCTGAGGGGGTTACTATTACCATCAGGAAAATAATAAACCTTGACGGCAGTTGCGGGCCCGTCAGGGTAATTCAGGACTCTCAGGTTTGCCCCGTTTTCTAGTAGTGGATCTAGCAGGAACCCATCAACTTGCTATAGGCAATCGACTGAGATCAAGGCCTAGCGACCAACCTCCTTGTGAAACTCCTCCTCAAAAGTAGACGAAGACTCCTCCTCAAAAGTAGATGAAGACTCCTCCACTTTAGCTTAATGATGATTGCAGTAAGAATGAACATTCCGAGTATTTAGCAAGTTGTACCACATAATGCATTTATAGATGATGGTTTATTTCAAAGGAAATGGTTTCTATGTTTATTTTGCAAAAACAACATTTGCATTTGAATATCAATAATAGATTTAAAGCATAATTTAAAATGAATAAACAATTATTTCACAAGCTCACATATCTAATCAATTCTTTCACATACCATATGAGTTAATTCACACAGTTGTCTCTCCCAATTATTTTTATAAAAATCTATCCTTCGTATGAAATCGCCGAGTATGTCCATGAGCGTGGACGTGGCTATTTGAATAGATTATTTAACACTCTACAGAGATTGTACACTTTGTCTATGGGATATAACCAGTGTAGCTAGCATCAATCATAGCAAGACTTTTCTGAAATTTTATCTCGACAATTGACCCTCCCGATGTGCATACCGTCGACCCCAACCTCACTTGTTGGTCCGACGCACATCGTTGGATCTAGAGACGGTGAATCGCCCATAAATGTGACCCAAACGAAGTAGTACACACCTTCACCCTAGCATACAGTCTAACATACTGCCTGAGTAACTAATGTTGAGACTATAACTTACTAAGTTAAGCATATGATCGTATAGCAAGGCTCAGTTTAATGACGCATAAAGTTAAGTCTTTAATTGATCCAAACAGGACTGTCAATTTCTAACTAAGGATCTGTTTGAATTATAGGATGAGATGATCTGTATCGAACGGTTTGGGAAATAAGCTAGTTCACGTGTTTAGTTCAGTGAACGGGACCAGTCGGTTCAGTACCGAGCCGTTCATCGACTCGAATATTCGGCAAAGATCCTGCACTGTCGCGTTCGGCGAAAAAATCGCGAACCACGCGGTTCTCCTCTCCTCGCGAAGCAAGCTGCGTGCGGGTCACTCTCTTCCCCCGCTGCGCTCATCTCCCTTTTCCCTTCTGCCCTCATCTCCCAGATCCACGCCGCAGTGCCGCTCCCCTCTCCTTCCCCCGGAGAACTCATCGAAGCCTTCGCCGGAGACGCCCGCGATGTCGAAGGCGGCCGCATTGTCCCTCCCGCCGCCGCCGCCGGAGGTGGCCCACCTGGTGGAGCAGCTCCAGCGCCACCACCTCGCCCCTGACGCCTCCCTCCTCTCCAACTCCGTGCACTCCGATCTGCTCCAGGTACGTCGCGCCCGCCACCCTCCTGTCCGCTCCCCACCTATATTCTCTTACCACTGCTTCCGTGTCTACGTGACGCCGCAGGCGCGCGAGGAGGTCTTGCACAGGTTCTGATCAGATCTTGTGCGATGCGGTAGGCGGTGTACGCGGAGGCGGTGGCGATGGTGGAGTACCAGCACGCGATCGCAGCAGGTGGCGCCGACGCAGGCAAGAAGCTCAATTGCTCCCCGAAGGTTCCACTTCTCCCATTCTCTGAAAAGTTCTCATCTTTCGGCGATTCGCGCAGATAGAGGTAGAGATAATCTGTCAAAATGGAATCTGGTGTTTGAGCTTACTTTGTTGGGACTGATTCAGTTGTACGAGTCTTTGGACCACCAATTAGTGGTTGCAGAGGCAGCGCAGAGTCTTGGAATCACATCGGATTATCTCTATCAGGTGCAGCAAGAGCAACAGGCCATGACTGTGGTATGTATAATGATTGACGCATTTGCAATCGAAGTTATCGTCTGAACTAGCAAATGGTGATTTCAGAGTTTATTTTAGTTGATACATCTTGTATGTTTCTTGTGGAAATGTGAACATGTTCAGTGCTTACATCCTATGTTCTGTTGTTCTTCAGGTTCTGGGTGATGCATTGTTAGGGAACATCATATTTTTAACCCTGTTAATCCTGGGAGTTCGGTTTATCTTCAAACTATCTTATTGATATTACAAGTGTGATATGGACCACCAGAAGTGCCACGGTGAAGTTTCTCCTCTTCGCAAAGATTCGAGAAGCAAGTATGATATGATAATAATATTGTATATTCAGTTGGTGATGGAGTTATTTTTCGCTTTTGTGTTTAGCTGATCAGCCATTCCTCAAGTTTGTGTGAGTAGAAATGGCTGTGTAAATGCATTTGCTTTCTATTTTCTGTACGGCATCTTGTGGAGGATTACTGGAGTTTTTCAGCCTGGTTCATTCATTTTCGTGTGGCTGTACATGATCGCGAGCTGCTATGCATGGACACGGACACGCTTGTCGGACACGACACATATCGGACACGGGATACGCTATTTTCTAAAAAATAGCGATACGGGGACACAGCTGTATATATATAATAATAATAATATATAATAATGAACTAGCAACTCAACATGATTCCACAACAGAGTCTTCACATTTTGCTGCTCGGCACTTGAATTTGAACCATCCGATTCCATCTTCTAAGTCATAATTCCTAAATCTGCAGCAAGGAACATAACATTACATGATTACACTTTCCAATTTTTCATAATCCATGCATATCCACAAGGGTGGAACCAATAAGTAACAATCATTCAATCAACAAAGTCTAACTGTCTAACAGACTAACAACTAACAAATCTACAACTCTACAAACTACAAGTCCCCAAGGTGGCCAGCGGCCAAAGGCCGAGCCGGCGGAGAGATGCGCAAGCGCAGCGGTCGGCGAGTAGAGGCGAAGCGAGCGAGAGGTGCGGCGAGAGCGGCGGCGAAAGAGCGGCGGCGAGTGCGAGTGTGTGGCGAGCGCGGCGAGCGAGGGCACGAGCGAGCAGAGGGTGAGAGAGGTTGGCGCGGGGTGGCACGAGTCGGGCGAGGAAGGGCCCGAGAGGAGGCGCCGTGGAGAACGCGCGCGCAGAAGCTAAAGGGGCCGGGAAGCAAACCGGGGAGTCGTCGGCGAAAGCAAACCAGTGAGTCGTCGGCGCGAAGCACTAGAGGAAGCGTCGGGATCGCTCGCGATGGCGGATCGGCGGCGGCGGCAAAGCGCTGCGGCTGCGGCGGCGTCGAGTGGAAGGCTTCACGAGCTCGGGACCTCGGGTCAGGCAGGCAAGCAGCAGGCAAGGTAGAGTAGGTTAACCTGTGTTGTTGGGCCAATTGTTCATTTTGGGCTGAATTAAATGGGCCCAAGTGTCCGATACGTATCCTAGCTGTGTCCGATACGTATCGGATTTTCTTTTTATTTTTTTTCGCGATTGCAATTTCCGACACGCCGGGGAATGTATCCGAGCCGTGTCGGAGCCGTGTCCGTGTCCGACACGGTGTCCGACACGGACACGGCGACTGGCTGGCGTGTCCGTGCTTCCGAGATTGTGAATGGATAAAGACAATACAAATTGCAGTAGCATCATTTTCATTCAGTTTAGCCTTGGTGAAGTATGCACTTCAAACAAATCATAGCTGTGCATATTTAGGACTGAAACTTTTTATCTTGCCAAAACTTCTGTAAATATATCTATCTCGGCAACTCAGTATGCCTGATCATGTACATCTCTACTCAAGAATTATCCCCAGATGTTGTTACAAACATGTAATTATATGAAGTTAGTTCTGTATGGCCTTGCATTGAGCATCCACTTGTTCATCTAGATTGTTGTAAGTATTTTTATTAAGCTCTAAATAATTCAAGGAATTTTTGTGCAATTTTCGAGAATTTTTAGACTTTAATAGCTATTTTCTAAAAGCCTTTTTGGTTTTCCCTACTCTCCGGAGCGCCGCCGCCGCCACTTTTCTTCCTCGTCGCCGACCTTCCCGTGCCGTCGCGTCATCAAAACCTCGCGTCAATTATCGTCAAATGTTGTTAAATATCGTTAAATATTGTTAAATGTTGTCAATTATCGTCAAATGTTGTCAAATGTCGTTAAATGCCATTATTTTTTTGTCAATTGTCGTCAAATGTCGTTAAATATTGTTAAATTTTGAAAGTTAAAATAATTTCCTTGCCTCAAATTCGGATTGGCAAAAAATACAACAGTTAATTGTTTGCAAAACTATTTTCAAACTTAAATTTAAATTCAAATCAATTTCTAAACTCAATTCTCACAATTGTAGGAGGTGAACTCACCATCTCTAGTGAGAGGGTTATCATATCCAACTTCATCCATCAAACCAAACAACATCGTGAACCATCCAGAATCATCTCATACAATCAACTAAACAAAATCATGTATCATCCTATACAACCAACCAAACAGACTGATTGTACCATCCCATACAGGACGATCTCATCCTACTCATACCATCCCATCCCATTCAACCTCATCCCACCAACCAAATGCACCCTAAGTTACCAAGCTTCACATTTTCCAATCACCCCACTCCACCATATCATAATTCTTTTCACCTATCTTGGTCTAAATCTTTTCTCACCCTGTTGATTAAGTGCAACACAAGTCATCAACAAGTGACGACATACAGCACACAATCTATCCACCATATCACAATTCTTTCCACCTACCTCGTATAAGGAAGAACGAACTCTTGGAAGTTTGTCGACTGAGATATTCAAGGAAAAAGAAAAAGGACAGATAAAACTAACAGGTGGGCCCACTTGGAAAAGAATTTTGGAATTTAAAGAAAATCCCAAAAATTGGAACAGAGGCTGACAGGTGGGACCCATGGACTTGGTCAACGGGTCTACAGGCTCACGAGTTCATGGAATAGGGCTCTAACATGTGGGGTCCACGCGTTAGTGGCTCGGTTCACTGTGGACTAAGTCCACACTCACTTGGGTCTAGCGTTTGGGCATGGGTGGCAGCTGAGGTTGTGGTGACTACGCATGTGGCGATGAGGTGGCACTAAAGTGGCGATGACAAGGCAACAAGTGGTGGACATGTGGGACGAGGCGACTGAGGTGGCAGCGACGCGATACGTGGTTGACACGGCACGAGCGAGCAAAGGGTGAGTGAGGGTGGCGCGGGGTGGCACGAGTCGGGCCAGGGAAGGGCGCGAGGAGGAGGGGCGCCGTGGAGAACCGCCCGCGCAGGAAGCTAAAAGGGGAACTGGGGAAGCAAAACAGGGAGGAGTCGGCGGCGAAAGCAAACCAGGGAGGAGTCGGCGGCGGAAGCACTAGAGGAAGCGTCGGATCGCTCGCGATGGCGGATCGCGCGGCGGCGGCAGCGCGGCGGCTGCGCGCGTCGAGTGGAAGGCTTCACGAGCTCGGGACCTCGGGTCAGGCAGGCAAGCAGCAGGCAAGGTAGAGTAGGTTAACCTGTGTTGTTGGGCCAATTGTTCATTTTGGGCTGAATTAAATGGGCCCAAGTGTCCGATACGTATCCTAGCTGTGTCCGATACGTATCGGATTTTCTTTTTTTTTTCGCGATTGCAATTTCCGACACGCCGGGGAATGTATCCGAGCCGTGTCGGAGCCGTGTCCGTGTCCGACACGGTGTCCGACACGGACACGGCGACTGGCTGGCGTGTCCGTGCTTCCGAGATTGTGAATGGATAAAGACAATACAAATTGCAGTAGCATCATTTTCATTCAGTTTAGCCTTGGTGAAGTATGCACTTCAAACAAATCATAGCTGTGCATATTTAGGACTGAAACTTTTATCTTGCCAAAACTTACGTAAATATATCTATCTCGCAACTCAAGATGCCCGATCATGTACATCTCTACTCAAGAATTATCCCGGATGTTGTTGCAAACATGTAATTATATGAAGTTAGTTCTGTATGGCCTTGCATTGAGCATCCACTTGTTCATCTAGATTGTTGTAAGTATTTTTATTAAGCTCTAAATAATTCAAGGAATTTTTGTGCAATTTTCGAGAATTTTTAGACTTTAATAGCTATTTTCTAAAAGCCTTTTTGGTTTTCCCTACCCTCCGGAGCGCCGCCGCCGCCACTTTTCTTCCTCGTCGCCGACCTTCCCGTGCCGTCGCGTCATCAAAACCTCGCGTCAATTATCGTCAAATGTTGTTAAATATCGTTAAATATTGTTAAATGTTGTCAATTATCGTCAAATGTTGTCAAATGTCGTTAAATGCCATTATTTTTTTGTCAATTGTCGTCAAATGTCGTTAAATATTGTTAAATTTTGAAAGTTAAAATAATTTCCTTGCCTCAAATTCGGATTGGCAAAAAATACAACAGTTAATTGTTTGCAAAACTATTTTCAAACTTAAATTTAAATTCAAATCAATTTCTAAACTCAATTCTCACAATTGTAGGAGGTGAACTCACCATCTCTAGTGAGAGGGTTATCATATCCAACTTCATCCATCAAACCAAACAACATCGTGAACCATCCAGAATCATCTCATACAATCAACTAAACAAAATCATATATCATCCTATACAACCAACCAAACAGACTGATTGTACCATCCCATACAGGACGATCTCATCCTACTCATACCATCCCATCCCATTCAACCTCATCCCACCAACCAAATGCACCCTAAGTTACCAAGCTTCACATTTTCCAATCACCCCACTCCACCATATCATAATTCTTTTCACCTGTCTTGGTCTAAATCTTTTCTCACCCTGTTGATTAAGTGCAACACAAGTCATCAACAAGTGACGACATACAGCACACAATCTATCCACCATATCACAATTCTTTCCACCTACCTCGTATAAGGAAGAACGAACTCTTGGAAGTTTGTCGACTGAGAAATTCAAGGAAAAAGAAAAAGGACAGAGAAAACTAACAGGTGGGCCCACTTGGAAAAGAATTTTGGAATTTAAAGAAAATCCCAAAAATTGGAACAGAGGCTGACAGGTGGGACCCATGGACTTGGTCAACGGGTCTACAGGCTCACGAGTTCATGGAATAGGGCTCTAACATGTGGGGTCCACGCGTTAGTGGCTCGGTTCACTGTGGACTAAGTCCACACTCACTTGGGTCTAGGGTTTGGGCATGGGTGGCAGCTGAGGTTGCGGTGACTACGCATGTGGCGATGAGGTGGCACTAAAGTGGCGATGACAAGGAAACAAGTGGTGGACATGTGGGACGAGGCGACTGAGGTGGCAGCGACGCGATACGTGGTTGACACGGCACGAGCGAGCACTGGTGTGGCGCCAGATGGTAGCAAGGTGGTGGCCACATCGGTTGCCACGTCAACAGGATCGACGGTGAACAACGGCTTAACGGCGGCGATGGCAAACAGCGGCGATCGGCGGCTAGCGGAGGACACCACCGGCATCTCCGAGAGCTAGCGATCTCATCCCTCGGTTTAGATGCGATGGTGGGGGTTGGCAAGTGGGTCAACGGCGGTGAGGGCAACAGCAAGATAGCGATGGAGGGCTCAGGCGAGGTCTTGGACATGCGCGTCGTGCTCCTAGTGACAAGGTGATGCTACCGGGTCATGTGCGAGGCCCAATGGTCGTCGAAAGCGACCGACAGTGAGGAAAGAGCAGTGGCGACGATCGGACTCACGGCGCGATGACACTACGGCTGGCTTCGGGTGACACCGAGGAGACGAAGGGGCCGATGCAGTGCCGACGATGGCGACGCGGAGGCCAGAAGCTCACCGGAGACGGCATGAGGCAACGACGGAGAGCTTGGAGTAGATGGTGGTGAAGGCGGTGCAAATTTGAGCTATAAGACAGCTAGGGCTAGGGATTTAGGTGGCGGTGTTGCGGTGGATGCAGAAGCCAAGGGTGGCGGCCTTTTTATAGCACAGGGCAAACGGGAGAGTCCCTGGCGTGCACTCCAAGAAAACCTGAGGCAGCGGCGGAGTCCAAGCCAGACGCTACTGGGAACGAAGGAAAGTGATGGGGCGGGGCCCACACATCAGCGACGGCGGCTAGGGCGAGTTTGCGTTGAACTCGGCGCGGTTGCGGCTGGCAGGTGGGACCAGGTGCAAGAGAGTGGGAGAGAGAGATGGGTGGGATGTGGACAGAATGGGCCGGTGGACTAGGCCGGAGCGAGAGGAAAGTGGGCTGTGGAAACGGAAAGCAGCCCATGAAGAATTCCTGGATTTTTATTTGGTTTTTCTTTTTACAAATTACAAAAAATGCAAATGGCAAATTAAAAAAGCAAATGAGCTCGAAAAATTTCTAGAAAAATCTGGAAAATACTTCCAAGCACAAAGAACTGAAATAAAATAATTTTAGAATTAATTGATATTTAGATTAATCATGTTAAATCATTTTGACTTTAAAATGGCCTATTTAAGCTTTATTAATTTCAAAAAAAAATTGGTGAAAATTTTCAAATGGCTAAACTACACAAAAGAATTTTGAAACTCAAAAATTGGGATGTGACAGCATCGAATGAATCAGAAGCGAAGGATCACACGATCCAGTGAGCAAACTCCAACACGCTAGAACCTGTGCGCAAAGATCACTTCTTCGATGGAAAATTCATAGAGACAACACACGATCTTGCCGCCATGCCTGGCGATTTTTCTGTTTGTATAAACTCAATAATAGCCACTCTTCAAGAATTCTATGCATATCTGGTTTGGAGAGTTTTTAGGGAGAAGAAATGCACACAAAAAAGGAGAAGAGGGAATAAGAGGGAGTTGCACGCGTGTAAAGTTTACTCTGCCTCATAATGTTCCTTTCTAATACTATGAATATTTAGGATTGTGAGAGATAAAAAAAAAAAGTCTAAAAGGTGTAGCTACTAGCTACTTCTTAGGAATACAAGAAGATGAACCGGTGTTCTGTGCATATCACTTCTAAAACATAAAGCGCACCTTTGAAACTTGTTGGGAGCTCTCGCTACGAGACACCTTGGGCTAATAGCTCTCTTAAAATAATTGAATAATTGTATTGTTCATTAAAAAATTTAAAAATTAGCTTGGTATCATGGCAAAGAGGTATAAATTAAAAATATCATTGCTCATGAAAATGACACATGGGTTTAGAACCACATGTTAGTAACACATTAGATAGTATTTTGGAATAAGTCCACTTTACACCTTTGAACTATGGCTCGAGTTCATAAAAACACATTCAACTACAAAACTATCCACTTTACAACCCCCAAAATTATTGAAACCGGAGCAAATCACCCTCTCACCCTAAACCACCCCGGTTTGAATGACGTGGCGTCCACATATACACGTTTAGCTGATGTGTCATAGCTGAGGTGCACGGAGAACAGGGTGGACCAAGTCCACGCACAGGTGCATGTGGACCAAGCCATGCCCGGGCCCACTTGGCAGTCAAAGGAGGGGGATTAAAAGGGGCTACAGGGAGATCCAAAACCGGGCCAGGTAGGGGAGGCCATGGGCGCGCACGGCTCGGGCTCGTCACGGCAAAGGGAGGCGCGGCGGCGCTGGCAAGGGCAGGGGCGGGACGCCCAAGGGTGGCGGCCTCAAGGGCACCGGCGACGGGGACGGCGGCACTGTGGAGCAGTGGCACAGGGCGAAAAGAAGGCGGCGCGGGTGCTCGGGCCATGTGCGGCGCCAACGGTGGAGTGGCACGGGGAGGAGGGTTGCGCCCGCATGAGCTGCGCCCAGGGATGAGGAGGCCGACGGTGGGGTCGGGGGAGTCTAGGGGTGGCCGAAGGCGGAGGAGAAGAGGTGGTGGCAGTGGAAGTCCTTGGCGGCGGGGAGGACCAATGGAGGTGGGGGAGGGCTTCCTCAGGCCTTGGGGCACCTCGTGACGGGGTCAGCTGGGGTAGCGGCTCACCGGAGAGGCCGAACGGTGGCAAGGCGGTGCGGCAGAAGATGGCACGACCGAAAACGGGGCTTCGGCTCCGGCTCCGTGGAGGTGAAGAGGAATGGTTGGGGAGGGAAGAAGCAACGGTAGGCGTCGAGGCTTCTTATAGCCGAGGGAGGAGCAAGGTGCCGTTGGATGGGGCGTGCGTTCCCGAGGCGGCCGGCATGGCGAGCTGGGTGGCTCGGCACGGCGACTTGGGAGGGTGGGGCATACACGTCATACTATAACACATCAGCTAAACATGTACACGTGGACGCCACGTCATACAAAACCGGGGTGGTTTAGGGTGATGGATGATTTGCTCCGGTTTCAATAATTAGAGGATGTAAAGTGGACGGTTTTATAGTTGAGGGTGTCTTTTGGACTCGTGCCATAGTTCGAGGATGTAAAGTGAACTTATTCCTAGTATTTTCTAACTCTGTGATATTTGGGATGGTAGTGAACAAAACATGTATCTAAAGCATGAACCGGAGGCGTTGGATCCACTAGATGCATAGCAACAAGCTAAAGTCCTAAGGAAAAACATATATAGCAGCAAATATCCATCGAAAACCCCTTGAAATCTATGCAGTTGCATTTGTATGAATAAGAAAGTTTCTCTTGTATGCGTGCATACATGCGAAAGTTTCTCTTGTATGCGTGCATACATGCGCTCTACTGTCATAACATAAATGAAGATGATCACCTGAGCCCATACCCACTAGTCCGCTTACAAAATTAAGACAAAATTATATATATAGGAAAATAGTATGGTACTCCTGGGAGTATGTACTCCCACCTCACATATACCACTTAAATTGTATGATGATACCTCTTTATCAATTTGAGTATACTCCAATAATGATTATAAGATACCCCAAAGTGAGTTCCATAAAAATTTTTATGAAAATCCACTTTTTATACCAAAATCCGTGTATATAATTCTTTTATATATGAAAAAGGGTATATAGCAAAAATAAAGGGCTCCAATGAAAATTTTCTGATCAAGTTACATTGGAGTATCTTATAATTGGTATTTAAGTATACTGAAAGTGATAAAAAGTATAATATATTTGTTTAAGTGGTATATTAGAAGTGGGAGTACATACTCCTAGGAGTACGAAACGGACATCCTATATATATGTACTCCCACTTCCAATATACCACTTAAACGCATATATTATACTTTTTTTATTTTCAGTATACTTAAATACTAATTATAAAATACTTCAATACGACTTGATCGAAAAATTTCATTGGAGCCCTTTCTTTTTTACTATATACCCTTTTTCATATATAAAATAAGTATATACATAAATTTTGCTATAAAAAGTGGACTTTAATGAAATTTTTCATAGAACTCACTTTGGGGTATCTTAAAATCATTATTGGGGTATGCTTAAATATATAAAGATGTATAATCATACAATTTAAGTGGTATATAAGAAGTGAGATCGTATTCCCAAGAGTATCATACCATTTTCATATATATATATATATATATATATATATATATATATATATATATATATATATATATATACATATTGTGACTACTTTCCACTTTTTCGACGGCATTCTCCTAATCGGATAGTCGACTATCATAGACGGTTACATACACAAACCGTCTGTGATAGTCAACTATCACAGACGGTTCTGAGTTAATAACCGTCTATGATAGTATGCATCAAAAACTGTCTGTGATGACTCATGTCATCATTGACCCATAGGCTCAGACAGTCCACGAAATCGTCTGTGATGGCGTTTTTGAACCGTCTGTGAAGACCTTTTTTGTAGTGGCAATATATGCAAATAATTGTTGCAACACCAAGAAAAATACAACATTTAAACCTAATTTATGAAACATTTGCAAATAATAGTGACAACATCCGAAAATAATTGTTGCAACATCAAGAAATTTGCAACATTTAAACCTAATTTATGAAATGTTTTGATTTCATATGTGCAACAATCAACGATAATAGTTGCAACATTAAGAAATCGACATCTTTGAAGTGGTATTTGACTACTTTCCACTTTTTCGACGGCATTCTCCTAATCGGCATCTTTGAAGTGGTAATATGAAACCGTCTGTGATAGATGATGCATCACAGACGGTTTGTAGATTAAACCGTCTGTGAGAGATAATGTATCATAGACGGTTTTTAGATTAAACCGTCTGTGAGAGATGATGCTTCACAGACGGTATGTCCTAAAGAACCATCTGTGATATTCTTTTGTATTAACAAATCTATTTCCGTTTATTGGCTAGCCTCGGGAAATGTTAGCTATACCCTCTGAAACAAGCTGAAACACAACAAGTTGTATACATCCAATTCACATTCATTTTAGAAACAAACACATCCAATTCGCATTCATTTCAGAAACAAGCACATCAAATTAACAAATCAATTAACTAAAATTAACCATTCATGTACATTTACACACACGTACCATTCAGTTCAATATCTTATCCCAATCAAGTTCAATCTACATTGTGAAACTTCTCATCTGGATTTATGACCTCATGTTTCAAGAATGCCGCAAGCTGTCCTCGAATTTTTATGAGCTGGCACTGTTCTAACGCAGTTTCCGCGATGGTCGCAACCTACTGCTACTAAGATTAAATTCGTGCATATATAAATTGATAAGTATGAAATAATTATTGCAAGATTGACAAACCCGAGGATCATTGGTTATCGCGGAACCGATGAGTAGTTCGATGTTGTGGCAAACATAGAATTCACAGAGGTTGCAGGACAGCAGCTGCTGGTGGCACTACAAAAATAGAATTGGTTAGTTCAAGAGGCATTACTATGAAGTGTTATATAGGATTAATGTGTACTAGGAATACCTGGAATTTTAGATCGTGACGCAGGGTCCCTCCCTTGCATATCCCTCCTTTTGCAAAGTACGTCTTAAACTGTAACATCCCAATTTTCAGAGCTTAAAAATCTTTTAATAGTTAGTAGGGAGAAAATTCACCATTCGGATTTTATTTGAATTTAATTTCAAAAGCTTAATATTGGACTTTACAATCAAAAATATTTAATGTGAATAATTCCAACATGAACATTAACCAAAACTATTTTATTTGGGTTCTATGTGCTCAGATATATTTTCTAGATTTTTCTAGAATTTTTCTGAGTTCATTTGCTATTTTCTATTGCTTATTTGAATTTCTGGTATTTTCTAAATTAGAAAAACTATTGATAATCTCAGAAATAGTCTCGGGCGAATTTCCCGCCTCCGCCCATTCCTTCACTGTGTTTACCCATCTCCTTGCAGCTACCGCCATGTATCGCATCGACCGGTGGGCCCGCACGTCAGTCTTCGCCCGCGCCGGCCGTCTTCGCGCGCGGCCGCCGCCGCCATGTTTCAGAGCTCCAAGCCCGCACGACAACGCATCCTTTCCAACTAAACCCCTTCTAGAAAACGTGGCAAATCTTATCCCCATCTCAACCGCACCTATTGCCAGAAATCATATCCGAATCGTTCAAAATCGGAAATCGATCTCGTGGTCGTTTGGACTCTTTTAGGTTTCACCACGCCACCAGAGCCCTCCCGACCCCTATAAAGGCCCCGAGATCGCTCTCCCCGCATCGTAAACCCCCAAACCCCGTAACCCGAGCCCTCGCGCGCCATCCCCGCCGATTCTAGGGTTTTCACCGCAAGGACTCGGTGAGCTCTTTCGCCTGTCGGCCCGTCCGAGACCGCCGGCGCATCACCAAAGATCGCGACGAGCATAAGCAATCTCTGGTGCCATCCACTTCACCGAGCGCCGCCAATTGCCCCGTCCGACAAAACCCATGACCCCTCCGCCGCCTCCAGCTCACCGTCGGCCACTCCTGAGCCCCTCCGCCGCTCGTGAGTGCATCCCCGGTTTCGCTTTAACGAGGGCTACCTTCTGGTACCACCCGGTCCCGCGGGCGAGCGCCTGCTCGCCGTTGCGGGTTGTCGAGCATCGCCGCCGTCGGGCTGACTCGCTGCTCGCGTGTCACACCACTCGCCTCGTGCGTGTGGCGCCTACGTGGCGACCACGCGGGGTGCACACGCGCAACCCACCGAACCCGAGTCCGAGGCTCGGTGGACCTAGTCCATCAGGAGTTTAGCCTCGACATGTGGGTCCCACATGTCGAGATTTCTTTATTATTCTTTTCCGAAATCCTCGGACGTCGACTTGCGCATTAAATCTGATTTTCTTTAGGAAAATAATTCGAGAAATTCATAAAATCTGATTTTCAGCATTTTATGTAATTTCAATATTCCGAGCTCATAACTTTTGCATCCTAACTCCGATTGAGCCCATTCAAATTTCTAAATTTGTCTAAATTCA
Source organism: Ampelocalamus luodianensis (assembly GCA_036346255.1). Taxonomy (NCBI): domain Eukaryota; kingdom Viridiplantae; phylum Streptophyta; class Magnoliopsida; order Poales; family Poaceae; genus Ampelocalamus; species Ampelocalamus luodianensis. The sequence continues at coordinate 29,116,030 of CM070625.1, forward strand.
AGCTCTATTTATCTGAGGTTTTATTTAATTTTTGGAGTTTGTTTTGCCTCTGTTATTTATTTGTTTTGTTTATTTTGTTTCGTTTTGCGTAGTAGACGTCGATTCGTCGGAAATTTTGTGGAAGAAGGAGCACCCCAAGATCAAGACCAGTACATAGACCTTTTCCAAGGCAAGTCATACCTTTGATCATCTTGAACCCAGTTTTCAAATTACTTTGTGTTAAATTAATGCATTCTATTTTAATTATTTATTTAAATGCTTTGGACATAGTTATTATCCAAATTGTTATCACACCTTGGCCTTGTATGTCATAATTCCTTGTCACCCTAGATTGGTTATGAGTTGGTAATATTATAGCACCAACGTGGGTTGGTTAGATGCGAGTACAATTGCTTAGCCATGCTACGAGTCTTACATCATATGAAAGTTGCAAATATGAACTATGACTAAGTGACTATGGAACTTTGTGTAAAACTATGTGCTGTATGTTATTACTTCGTGATGGCATGTGTTGCACTAAAACCAACTGGGTGGTAAAGGATTTAGACTGAGGCAAGTGGTGGAGACTGTGTGACATGGTGGTCTATGTGATGGGAATGATGGTCTTTGTGACTTAGTTAGAACATGGAAGTCTTGCCTTGGTCAATTAAGGACTTAACTTTGTGCGCCATTGAACCGAGCCTTCATCAGGCGACCACATGCCCGTATGGGACGGGCTTAACTTAGTAAGTTATGGATTCTCGGCATTGATGTTCGGTGGATAGGTTAGGCTGTGTGAGGTGGAGGTGTGACTACTTGGTGGTTGCATCGCGGGACGATCGTCTTCCCCGCTCCAATGTGTGTGTTATACCAATTCTATGTGAGACGGTATAGCGGTTTGTAAGCACACCGGAATGTCAATGTTTGAGATGAAGTTTTTGAACTGTTTTGTTACGATTGGTGCTTGCTACACTAGTTGTATCTTGTGGGTAAAGTGTACAACCTCTGCAGAGTGTTAATTAATCTATTCGAATAGCCGCGTCCGCGGTCATGGAGATGCTCGGGGATTTCACACGAGGGGTAGTTTTCATAAAATGTGGGAATGGGAGCTGTGTGACCTCAATCATATGGCTATGTGAAATAATATGTTTAGCTGTGTGTCTTTGTGGAAACAATTGTTAAATTAATATTGTCTATTTGTTTTGAATTATGCTTTCAATCTATTATTCGTATTCAATTGCAAATGTTGCTTTCATGCAAAAGAACCACAGAAGCCTTTTCTTTGGAATAAGCCTGCATCTATACATTGCATTATGTGGTATGATTTATGAAATGCGGTTGTGTACTCACGCTTGTTGTAAAACTTGCGCCCAAACCTACTGAAGAGGAGCATAAACGACCTACGTGATTCCAAAAACTTAGCCTTAACCATTGCAAAGGAAGGAAAGACTGTACAATAGAATTATCTATGGAGGAAATGTGTTTACCTGTTGATTAATTGTCTGATAACTGTGAAGTTGTGTTTGGCCCTCTGTAGGGAATCTAGGTATATTACCAAGTTATGTTTTGGTATAATTACAATTAGAATCAAGTGGAACCTACACAGGTATGTCGTCATGGTCATTAAACCTAAGTTCGTGTTGCTTATAAAGTATAAATCAACAAGTATAGCCACTAGTGCAGCACTTACTCCTGGTTGTAGGGCAAAAGTATGAATTGCTTGTTGCGGTGAGCCAGCAATGAGTCCGCCATGTAATCCTCGACAAATTTTGCATTTGCCTTGATGGTTTGCTCGGAGACCACATGTGGATCGAGGAAACCTACCAGTGAATTCCTTACTTCGGCTTCAGAAATCATGTATCTATATATATATATATACAAAAGCAATGAGTTATATATAACATTTATCGGTATTACACGAACATTGACTGTGATTGTACACACTTACAGTGTCCAATATCGCATGAGTGAGACGTCGAGAGACTCGAGGTTGAAAAGAGAGAACATGTCTTCGAAGGTCACCGTGAAGACACAGTCTTGAGCCTCGTGGTTAAAATGATCCTTCTTGAACTTGACGGTGACACCCGAGCATCGTTGTTCATCCGTCTTGTTGGCCTGTTCCATGTACCATGTGTGCAATCTCGTGCAAGCCAATCCTAGGGTAGGACTGTCTAACCTCTCGACCAACGGCTCGCCTAGTATGAATTTTCGGGCCAACGGCAAGAAGGGGATATCATAACAGGAGTCGACCGTCTTTGATTTGCCCTTGCTGCCTCGCTTTGTAGAGGTCGAGTTCACAAAAGTCGACCGAACACGAGGTGTAGATGCATTTGATGTACCGGGCCCTTGTTGCTTCGGTGCAGGTAGCTCCGGTATAGATACTTCCTGTGAAGTTGACACCGGTGCAGGTAGCTCCAGAAGATGTCTCTCTTGGGCCACTGGATGAATGCTCTAATGGCTTGCTCTAAAGTCACGACCTCGTCGTTTACGGGCTTCTCCAGCTGGACGACCTCGAAATTGGCATAAACACCGTCCACATTCACTTTTGTGAAACCCAGCGCTATATTTACAACGTGCAGCAAGGCCCGACACCGGATGGATACACCTGACCCCAAGCAGTATCCAGGGCAATGGAGCCACATCTCACTTGGAGCTTGCACTTCGTAGCCCCCCTACATAAATATAAAATTAGCTACTCCAATTGGCCTATCAATGGATCGAGCATTCCAAGGATAATAATTATTACCAGGATGTCATCAACAGGAAATATGTTATCGATTTCTAAGTTATGGTTGGACGCGCATCTACTTGGACGTTTGGGGGGGCTAGCTAGCAAAGTAGCGCGGGGGCTTCGAACTGATTTGTGAGGGATGCACGAATCTCCTCTCGTACGACATCCCATATCTCTTCTTTGAGGAATGCACAAATCTCCTCTCGTAGCTGTGCTTCACGCTTGGCTTTGACTCTGATACGTCTCGGAGTCCTTTGAGAATCCTTTGTTCCAATCAACATAAAGACCAATGCATCTCGTGCGACCCAGATACTCCTTGTTTTCCAGGGCCGCGGAGAGTATATCTCTCTTCCTGTTTGCCTAGAATGAGCCTTGGGAAGATTGAGTACTCAGCTCTTCCTGCAAGAGCCCGACATGTTATTTCACTTCCTATGAAGTTATCGAGTAATTACAAACTAGGTAGTTCGATATATTACCATGCGCCAGAACACTTCCTCGTCTGCGGCGTTTGGAAAGGAGATGACCCCCGAAGAGGCGGTAGATAACCTCACCATTAGCCACTGTTTGGAACGCTCATCAGTGATCCCTGCAAATGGCGGGGAGGCGTCCAACTGGCGTGCATGCTCGTTCTGAGCCCTCCATTGTGGGATTTTATCCGCATACCCAGCGGTGCCGAGTCTGTAGGGGTGCGTGTTTTTTGCGTGGAGGGCACTGTGCGCCTCACTTTCAATCCTAAAATCATTTGTCTTCTTCTTCGCCACAAAATCTTCTCAGTACTCCTCCACGAATGGATACTTCTAAAAGGCGTCTAATCCTTCTCCACGTAATCCTTGTTAAGCGTGCTCTTGAAGTTCCTCCACGCTTTGCATGTCGCTAACAACGCATATCGTTGCACGGAGGCCTTGTGTTGTTTCGGTATCTGGAACGATTTAAAAATTTCCGTCATGAGCACAGCTTTTAGATTCTCATCTTTGGTCAACTCCTTCCATGAATCAAAGGTGATCTTGACCCGTTCGTGTGCAACTATTCCGTCCATTTTCCGGAATGTGGACGCTGCTCGGTGAGGACTTAGAGGACCCCATACACATCGACTCTCGTGATGGTAAATCGGTCCTTGGGCATTTTCGATATTCCTCTTTCCTTGCGCTTGGATTTTTCAGATGATGGCATATCAGACGCATGAGGCGACGATGACAGTGAATGAGTGGACGACATCTTCACGAGAAATAGAGGTTCTGTCACGCATCAACATAATTGACATATAAACATGTAAATCCTAAGTCAGCCAATAACACTTGATCTACTGACAAAATAGCATGTATTATGAATTGGATCACAGAACCCGGAGGGAGGTTCAACCAATTAACCAAATGCAAAAGGGTAATAAAATTGAAATGTTGTGATACTTACGAAGCAGATGGCAATCAAACCCAAGCAATCTGAGCAATGTGTGAGGGGAAGGGGCGTCGGGGTTGGCAACTCAGCATCTATTACCTTTGGTCGTCGAGGGAAGGACGAGTAGGCAGGGCGACGTCGAAGGGGAGGAAGGGCGCCGTTTTCGGGGAAGCGGCGGCTCGATCTCGGGAAGGAGGCGAGGGGCTCGGGGGAGGAGGCACGCCGGGCTCGAGGAGGAGGCGGCGTCGAGGACGACAGTGACAGGCTCGGGGAGAAGGCGGCAGCTCGTGCTCGGGGAGGCGGCGGCTCGTGCTCGAGGAGGTGACGACGAGCTCGGGGAGGAGTCGCGCTGGGCTCGAGGAGGAGGGAGGAGTTGAGAAACTTAACAGTTTGAGTGGGGGCGCGACAAACTCTAGAGTCTAAATATAAATAGGGTTGGACATCCCAGACGGTTCTAATAAATAACCGTCTGTGATATAAATAGGGTTGGACATCCCAGACGGTTCCAATAAATAACCGTCTGTGATATCTATGTATCACAGACGGTGTTTATATGGAACCGTCTATGATATCTATGTATCACAGATAGTTTTTATATAGAACCGTCTGTGAGATCTGATGTATCACAGAAGGTTTTTATATGGAACCATATGTGATATATAATCACAGACAGTTTATCCTAAGGAGTCGTCTGTGATATTCTTTTGTATTGCTAAATCCATTTATATTTATTGGCTAGCCTCAGGAAATGGTAGCCATGCCCTCTCAAACAAGCAGAAACACAACAAGTACATGTATACATCCAATTCACATTCATTTTAGAAACAAGCACATCCATTTCACAAATTCAGATATGACACATTCTCATATACATAAATGCAAATTCACATATGACACATTCTCATATACATAAATGCAAATTCAGAACATATGACACATAAACATTTCATTCATCATTCCACTTGCTTATCTCCTTTAAAAATTATCCCTTCATGATGATCAACGCGTATGTAGCTAGTTTTGTCACGTCATTCTTCCTTGACCCTTATGACGTTTTCGAAAGGAGGCAACTCGTCAAATTGATTGTATTCTTCCTCGTCCACTACATTCTCAACTCTGACAATCCTCATTTTTTCATGAAGAACTACGTGGTGCTTCTTATTTGCCTGGTCGGTTACATAGAAGACTTGAACAACTTGGCTAGCGAGTACGAATGGTTCGTCTTTGTATCCGACACGTTCGATGTCCACGGTAGTGACGCCTTACCTGTCGACCTTCACCTGTGGGAGATGGACCCAACGATACCGAAACAACGGGATATTGAAAAGCACGTAGTCGAGCTCCCAAATCTCCTCTATGAACCCATAGTAGGAGCTCCTCAACCCATCGGTACTAAATGCATCTATGCGAACACCGTTGTTCTGGTTAGTGCTCTTTATATCCTGAGGTTGCGTATAAAATGTGTACCCATTTATGTCATATCTTTGCCATGTCACAACTGTAAATGTTGGCTCTTTTGCCAACCATGTCAGCATATCACTTGAAGAGCTCCTAGCAAGTTGCTCCTTCAACCATTGGTTGAACTAATTGTTGTGCTGTCTCGTGATCCAAACATCCGGTTGCTCTGGATTCTGTTGCCGAAGCACGTCCTTGTGCTTGTCGATATACGGGGACACTTCAGTCATGTGTTGCAAGACTGTGAAATGGGCTTGAGTATACGCTATCATCTTTGGAGTGATTGCTTTCCTTCCGATGGTCCCGATACCCTCGAGCCTCCCCTCATGGCGAGATCGAGGCACACCTATTGGTTCGAACTGAGACATGTAATTGACGCTGAACTCAATGACTTCTTCGGTTGCATAACTTTCAACGATGCTGCCCTCTGGCCGAGATTGATTCCGTACATAGGACTTGAGAATTCCTGTGAACCTCTCGAACAGGTACATGCTACATAGGAACATAGGCCCACACATCTTTATCTCCCTCACAATGTGAACAATGAGATGGACCATGATATCGAAAAACGATGGAGGGAAATACATCTCAAGATGACATAGAGTCATCACCACCTCGTCCTACAGAGCATCTAGTCCTTCAGGATCGATGACCTTCTGAGCAATTGTGTTAAAGAAATAACACAACCTCATGATTGTTTCTGATCTTGATCGGTAAAATACTTCTAATTGCAACAGGGAGTATCTGTGTCATCAACACATGACAATCATGACACTTCATGCCAATTAAATTCAAATCTTCCATCGAAACAAGTTTCTTTATGTTGGAAGAGTAACCGAACGAAACTTTCACACCATGCAAGCACTGGCACAATTCAGTTCTCTCGGCCTTGGATAGAGTGTAACAAGCAGGGGGAAGGTACGTTCATCCTTTATCGGTCTTTGTCGGTGATAACTCAGGTCTGATGTCCATATCAACCAAGTCAAGCCGTGCATTGACACCATCCTTTATTTTGTCACGAATGTTCAGTAAGAGACCAATCAAGCTGTCACATACATTCTTCACTACGTGCATAACATCGATGCAGTGGCGAACTTCTAGGTACTCCCAATAAGGTAAGTCCCAAAATATTGATCTCTTCTTCCAGATGTTCTTCTCACGGGTCCTCGATTTACGTCCCTTTCCGAGCACAACATCTAAATCCTTAACCATATCATAGAACTCTTTTCCGCTTAAATGCCTTGGAGCTGAACTGTCCTCCTTCTCTCCGTTGAATTGTTTCTTCATCCTGTGGTATGGGTGAGCCCTCCGGAGGAACCTACGGTGAAGCATGTACACGGTTTTACGTGAGTGCTTCAGCTACACACTCTCGGTATCAACTAAACAGTGAGTACATGCTTTGGCTCCTTTTGTACTCTGGACCGACAGGTTAGCAAGGATGGGATAATCATTTATGGCGCAGAACAACAAGGAACGTAGAGTGAAGTACTCTCGTTTGTACGCATCCCATACTTGTACCCCTTCGATCCGCAGTATTTTTAGATCTTCAATCAATGGTGCTAGGTATACATCAATATCATTCCCAGGTTTCTTCGGCCCTTGGATAAGTATCGACAGTAAAATATACTTCCGCTTCATACACAACCAAGGAGGAAGGATGTACATACAGAGAGCCAAGGGCCAAGTGCTATGTCGGTTGCTCATGTTACCGAAAGGATTCATTCCATTTGTACTCAATCCAAACCTTATATTCCTCGATTCTGCACCGAAGTCTGCAAACCTCCTATCGATGTTTCTCCACTGGGTGGAATCAGTACGGTCTCTTAGCTTTCCATCCTGCTTACGCTCCACCGAGTGCCAATGCAGCAGTTTTGCCTCCTTTGGGTTCGCAAAAAACCGCTTCAAACAGGGAATTATAGGAAGATACCATGCCACCTTAACAAGAGGTCCTTTCTTCACCTCGATTCCCTTGCCGTCATCTGATTGATTCTTACGCTTGTATCGGGATGCGTTGCAAACCAGACATACATGCATGTCTACGTACTCTTTACGGCAGAGGATACAGTCGTTCGGACATGCATGTATTTTTTCTACTTCCATTCCCAACGGACAAAGAACATTCTTGGCTCTGTAGGTGGTTTTGGGCAACTCGTTTCCATCCGAAAGCATGTCCGCTAAGAGACCTAACAGCGTCGTGAAACTCTTATCGGACCAACCATTGCTTGCCTTCAATTTCAGCAGTTCAAGTACGGATGACAACTTGTGTATTCTGGCTTGCAGCCCGGGAACAAAGGCTTCTCCGAGTCCTTCATCTAGCACTCGAATTCACCAAACTCTCTCTCACTATAGTTCACTTCTACATCGCGAAGCATCTGATCCAGATTGTCATCGAGCAGCCTATCCGAATCGGAACCATAATCGACATCATCCGGCGGCATATCGTTGACTTCGTCAGTGATGTCATTATTACTACCTTCTTGTATAATCTGCTCTTCACCGTGACTGGTCCAACGTGTATACCCCTTTTTGAAACCCCTTCGAATCAAATGTGATTTGATCTGCGCTTGGTTGTCAAACATCTTCGGATTCTCGCAGTCAATGCATGGACAGTACATATATTATGCCCCCTTATTCAACATATCCCTCTCGGCAGCTCTTGTAGAAGCACACACGCCATTAATGTACTCTTCACTCACACGGTTCTTAGCATACATCCAGCTTCGGTCCATCACACAGTTCGTGTTGGAAACCGTGGAAATAAATAAAACAGTGACCATGGTCTTCACTAGCGATTTCAGCGTAAACGCCCGAAACTACTCAAATTAAAGGATACTTATGCTCCAGTAGCTCACCTCGATCACAAGGAAGGTGTCAATGAAGTCGGTCGGGAAGGTCCAAGGCGGTTGGTCGTCGGTGAACAGAGGCAACGACGGCAAGCTCCTTAGTGACAGGTCTTCTCGGTGGAAATAAACTGAAATGAAGCACATGCACAGCTTTAGGGGGGACATATAGGTGGGGAAATCGACCTTGGTGGGGTCGAGCACTCACCGGAGAAGAGTTGGCGTCGATGGCGGCGGCGGTGACAGCTCGGCGTGGGCGACAATAGCTGAAATGGACCACACGATCGAGTAGGCTCAATGAGGTGAGGTGATACTAAAACCGGGCACAGAGTGGCGCCAATGGACTCACCGTAGTGCCAGAGATGGAGAAGAAGACTGTTGAGGAGTACACTACAATGGATGATATAAGTAAGCGAGCAAACGGCGCACCGTCTGTGATGGGATAATTATCACAAACGGTTTTCAGCAAAAACCGTCTGTGACATGCAGTAATATCACAGACGGTCATTATTAAGAATCGTCTGTGAAATATCAAAGACGGTTTTCAACAAAAAAAACCATCTGTGATATGTAGCAATATCACAGACGGTTCATTATGAACCGTTTGTGATATTACCTGTTCACAGACAGATTTTAGCGCAGCCAGTAACACAGACAGTATCTAAACCAAAATCGTCTGTGATGTCATGTAATACAGACGGTTTTGGTCAACCGTCTGTGATGAGGCGTCCAGTATTAGCCTTTTTGTAGTAGTGTCCGTTTCGTACTCCTGGGAGTATGTACTCCCACTTCCAATATACCACTTAAACGCACATATTATACTTCTTTATCATTTTCAATATACTTAAATACTAATTATAAGATACTCCAGTGCAATTTGATTGAAAATTTTCATTGGAGCCCTTTCTTTTTTACTATATACCCTTTTTCATATATAAAAGAAGTATATACACAAATTTTGCTATAAAAAGTGGACTTTAATGAAATTTTTCATAAAACTCACTTTGGGGTATCTTATAATCATTATTGGAGTATGCTTAAATATATAAAGATTTATAATCACACAATTTAAGTGGTATATAAGAAGTGGGATTACATATTCCCAAGAGTACCGTACCATTTTCTCACACACACACACACACACACACACACACACACACACACACACACACACATATATATATATATATATATATAGTGACTACTTTCCATTTTTTTCGACGGTATTCTCCTAATCGGCATCTTTGAAGTGGTATTTAGGAGAATGATGTCAAAAAAGTGGAAAGTAGTCAAATGCAACTCTAAGCGGGTTTACGTTCTTTTGGGAGGTGCGTGTGTGCCGTGACGCTGTGAGCCGTACCCGCGCGTTGGTTTGGATGCGAACGACTGCTTTGTTTCGGGGAAGGGACAACGACGCGGCAGGGCTGGCTGGCTCCCACAATTGCAGAGGGGCCTCTGGAGAAGCGTGCGTTTATTGTTCGCGTGGTGCGGCTATAGAAATTGACGCAACCTTCTTCTTTTTTATATAACTATTGGGCCCGACGTCCGATTGAATAGCTAGGCTCCAAACGCTACGTTGCCTCTATCCACTCATTCAATTCTTATCCACCTAACTCTACTCCTGTTTCAACCAGCACCTCCATTCCCCTGTCTTCAACCATCACATCCATTTCTGTCACATCTTCAACCTCCCTCCCCTACCCATTCACCTCCCCTCCCCCACCGCAAGAGAGAAGCCACAGACGAAGACATTTTTGGAAAGGTTCCGTTGGGTTCTTACAGCTCACGTTGGTGTTTGTTACAGCTATAAGATTTTTTTGTTGCAATGAGTGATTTTAGATGTTGCAACAATTTGTTGAAATGGATTTTTTTCATCAAGAATTTCTTAATGTTGCAACTATTATCGTTGATTGTTGAACATATGAAATCAAAATATTTCATAAATTAGGTTTAAATGTTGCAAATTTCTTAATGTTGCAACAATTATTTTCGGATGTTGTCACTATTATTTGCAAATGTTTCATAAATTAGGTTTAAATATTGTAATTTTCTTGGTGCTGCAACAATTATTTACATATATTGCCACTATTATTTTTGAATGTTGCAACGTTGTAACATTGAAATTTGTTTGATTGGGATATTTGAATTTGTTTTAAAGCACAGCTAGGTTCTATACTGATGATTTCTATGAAATTTCAATGAGAATATGTTATTTTTCTCGATCCTTTTTCAGATGAGAAACTTCAAATCTCATGGGCGAGCCTGATCGGGCGAAGGAGTTTTTTTTTTGTTGCGTCAGGGGTATGTGATGTTGTATTTGGTTCCTTTTAGCTGGTTTCTGGAGGAAGGAAAAAACATATTAAGATCAGATGACTAAACCCTATAACGTCAAATTGAACGGTAACGTGTAGCGAACAACACTAAAGCTCGGATTATATGTCCAAGCGCTGGTCACGTCTTTTTTTTTTTTCTTTTTTTTTTTTGAGGGAAAGAAATAGACGCAACCTGCCAATCTGGGACGTCCGGACTCCCGGTTCCCACCGACCTAACGGGCCTTGTCACGCGGAATTTGGATCGCGGATGATATCTACGAGACTACGACCACAGCCGAGACTTGCAGCCGGAAATTGGATTTGGGCCGAGCTGATCGCGTGTCCGTATGAATCTTTCGGAAAAATCGGCAGCAGCAGGACCTCCTCGAGCCTTCACTGGATGAAGGGGGAAATGGTGGGTCTCTTTGCCAAGGCGGTGGCGGAAGGTCATCTCACCGACGTCCAGGACGATACAGGCTGTTCTGCCGCCTCGGAGGACGCCGCGAACACCCGCTGCGACCTCTTCGTTGGTCGCCGCGGTCGTAGAGCTCTTCCTTCGCATCATCTGTCTCACATGATGGCATGAGTAATACAAGGTGCTAAGTAGCAAAACTGTTTCGCCATGGGTGAAGGATGATCGCAAATGGAAAAGAAAGGATCCTTAGTTCGATGTCACGTCGATCACCCAGCTTGATGACATGGTTGAAGAAACTGGAATCACAATAGCAAAGAACAGACTGTCTTGCTCTACCTCTCCATGACTCCATGTTCACTTTAGAGAGCGCTGCGATAAAGTAGAAGACCGAGGCGATCAAAGACCCAGCAGTATCAACATCAGCTTCAGGATTCATTTCAATTCGGTAAAGAAATTTGAATCCTAGCTGAAAGAGAGCTTTGTACAGCCCTGAGCCCATGACTTAGCCACAGGTGCACAAGAAAACCGGAGAATATCACAAAAATTTTTTTTGCCATTTACCAGAGATCGACCAAGGCTTTCATCTGACTGGTTCAGCAAGCTGGTGATTCTGCAAGCTCATGTCAAATTACCCTTAAGAATTGTGGCGCCCCGTGTCGAGGGTAATGACACTTAGACATACGGGTTACTATTTGTCTACCCGGTAGGACACCGCTCCAACGAATAGTAAGTTTTACCAGAATTTACGTAGCAAAACAATAAAATAGAAATTGTACTTTATTCTAGTATTTAGCCAAGCAAAACTATGACCTGTATTACAAGTAGTAATTTACAACTGATGCTTGAGACTAAGTCCCCTCGCTTGCTTTCCTTGCTCCACTTGTCTTCTACATGTCCCATCCGCCGAATACAGGGTCCACCTCGCTCTGGTCTTCGTGGTACGCGTCCTCGCCTCCTACAGTCTCATCAGCACCTGCGTGTCCTTCATCCCACTCGGGATAGTTCCCGATCGGACTAAGATCTAACAAAGGAGAATAATAGCAAGTTTGGGTACTAGTGTATTCAGCAAACATTAATAGCAAAAATGCACTAGATGACTCATCTATGTTCGTTATCACATTTTCTAGATCGTCTTTTTTTCTGAAAATAAACAACTCATCAAAACTTTAAGTGGCAAATTTTAATTCAGAAAAGACTACTTATCACTCGGAGAGAAGATATACCTCTGGTGGTTCCCGTAAACTCCAATCCAGAAGACAGGCATGAATTCATGATTTTATTAGCACTGCGCAGGCTTGTACCACTGTACCCATAGCTACTATGAGCTCTTTATGAACTAGGTCCCCTGCATTTCCTTTGATGCAGGTTCGAGTTCAGAATATATAACATTTTCCAAATTACGTGATTAAGTTCTCCACCTATTACTTTCCGTCAGTGTTGACCTTGTCACGGTGCTGACCTAATCATCCACCGAGTTCCAACAATGTTTGTTGGGGCGCTAAACCAACACTCCACCTTGCGCTACTATAATGCCTCGTATCTCCTCTTTTCATCGTAAACTCACACTATATTACTTACCCGATGTGAGAGTATAATCATGTAACAAGATATCATTTTTTGCCCGTCGAAACGAGAAAATGGTTGGCACTTAATTTACAGCCTCTGATCCAGGTAAGAGTTTTGTAGGTCCTTATATATTAACTATATGTAAAGGGATCCCACCTCTTCTCCCATCATCATCATCGTCGTGTTCCCCTGCCCAGGCCCCCTTTATCGACCATAATATTAACTCTTCCTCATCTCATTCTCGTTGCTTATCTTCCTCTCATTTTCATCTTTAATCCGATTTGATTTTGAGACATAATTTTGATGCATGTACATATATGATATAGCAATATACAGTTTACATTTAATATAACTATATTTATATTCAAGAGATAAGCTTGCCTTCGAATTGTAGAAAAGATCGACGTTCGTGGTTTCCAGATCAAATACACCTATCTGCGTTGGTTCGCCTGCTACAATATATATGACGGTGCAAATAATAAATAAATAAATACATAATTACTTTTGGTGCTATTATGCGAACATTAGTTAATTGGTTCTCTTTTTGGCAGATTTTAATTTTTATAACATTTTTTGGAACCCCCCTCCCCGTTAGGTTAGCACTCCCCAACTGCGGTTATTCTAATCCGACGGCTCTAGGATCGAGGTTGCCTTTACGACAGCGCTGTTTAATATAATTATTTTATCTTGCTTAATTTATTTTCTAACGCCTCTGATTATTTATTTAATTTGGGGAGTTCTATCGGCGACTTAATCTATTTACAAAAATCTCGGATTAATTTTACATGTTTTCCTACTTTGATTTTCTATTGGTCTCGTGTACGACTATTTATTCGTACGCGGCTTATTTAAATTTGTTGGTCCAAAAATTTCACAGCACCGATATTTAATTTTACTGATGCCCATCTAAATTTGTTACTACTAATCTTTTAATAGATTTTACTATTTTTCCATTTCCTAATTTTTCCCTTCTCACCTAATCTCCTCCCTAATCCCTTTCTTTATTTCCCACCTAACCCCCAATTTCTCTCTCCTACATCCCCACTTGAGCCGAATGGAATCCCCCTGGCTCTCCTTTTCTTCCCTTCCCCATCTTCCCCATTTCTTCTTCTTCTCCTTCCTTCTTACTTCCCCTTTTTATCCCCTCCTCCTGGAGCTTCTTTCTGCGCCGCCCCCATGGCTCTCCTTCGGCCGGATTCTCCCCTCCAGCCGTCAGATGCTGGCGCCGCCAGCTGCAACGCGCCACCACCTTCGACCGCCCTCTAGCCTGACCCGCCCGTGCTCGCCAGCCGCTTCTACCACTGTCGTTGATTTGGCCTTGCTCCCCCCTGCCGGCGCTCTTCTCCTGTGCGCACGTGTGCCCGTGCGACCCCTGGCTCAGGCCACCTCCTCTCTGCCGCGCCCAGCTCCTCAGCTTGGTGTCGTGCGTGCGCGTACTCATGCGGCTCGGCGGCCGTGCGCCGCCTGGCCCGGCTCGGTCCCGGGGCTTGGTCCCCTCCCCACCACCGGCGCCTCTCCCCTCGCTTCACAGCTTGGCTGCGCCCAGCCACCGGCTCCATGGTTCGCCCCCAGCTGCAGCCTGCTCCCTGCCGCCCTCTGGTTCCCCCTGGTCTGGCCGCACCTATTAGCGCCTCAGCCCGCTCCCTTGCGCCACGCTGACTTGTCCTGGTGCCGCCACCTTGGCCGGTTCTTGCGCCCAGCCCCGTGTGCTCTCCCACGCCCATGCCGCTGCCTCCTACTTCGGCTACCGCATCCCCATGGCACCGCAGGCGCTGTGCCACGGCCTGGCCTGCCGCGCGCCTCTCTCGTTTGGGCCGCATCACTTAGCTCGTGCTGGGATCAAAAAAATGCAATTCTGGACCCTCTGTGTATTCTGCACTAGTTCAAGATCACGCTAGTGCACACAGTGGTAACATAGATGAATATCGATCCACACAAACGATTAATAACATAACCGAGTAGTTTGAATAACAGATAATAGTTATGACCTTATAGTCGAGTTTACACTTATTAAGGCACGCAGTGTTAACAATAAAGAAATCAGCAGCGGAACAAGATAAACTCAGCGAAATCCCATCAATTCACCACAGGCAACCGACTAGGATCACGACCCTAATGATCAGCATCTTCAACGAACTCCTCCTCGAAAGCATGCGACTCCTCCTCCTCTTCTGTAGATTTATTTGCAGCAAGCATGAGTACACAACCGTACTCGCAAGACATACCACAGAATGTAATTTATAGATGCAGACTTATTCCAAAGAAAATAGCTTCTGTGGTTCTTTTGCAGAAATGCAACATTTGCAATTGAATACAATTAGTAGATTGAAATGCAACTTAAAACAAATAAACAATAATAATTTAACAGTTTATTTTCACAAAGGACACAAAGCTAATCAGTTTAATTCACACAGCCATATGACTTATATCACACAGCTGTCCCTTCCCAGGGTTTTATGAAAATCTACCCATCGTGTGAAATCCCCGAGCATGTCCATGACCGCGAACGCGGTTATTCGAATAGATTGATTAACACTCTGCAGAAGTTGTACACTTTACCCACACGATACAATCAGTGTAGCTAGCACTAATCATAGCAAAACTTTTCTGAAACTTCATATCAAACATTGACACTCCCGATGTGCTTTACCGCCATACCAACCTATACACAGAGATTGGTACAACACACACCGTTGGACAGGAAAACGACTAACCGTCCCACAATGCAACTACCTAGTAGTACACACCTCCAACCATTCCATCATAGCCTAACCTACTACCTGAGTAGTCAATGTCAAGAATCCATAACTTACTAAGTTAGGTCCGCCCCATCAAGCATGTGGTTGTACAGTAAGGCTCAGTTCAATGGCGCACAAAGTTAAGTCTTTAATTGACCAAGACAAGACTTCTAATTTCTAACTATGCCACATAGATTATCGTTCCCATCCAACACAGATCAACCAAAAAATCACACAGTGTCACATGTCTCGGTTCAAATCCTTTTTTCACCCTATTGGTTAAGTGCAACATATACCATCAACGAGTAATAACACATAGTACACATAGTTTTATCACAGTTCCATAATCACTTAGTCAGGTTTATAATTGCAACTCACATGAGATGATGACTCGTAGCATGGCTAAGCAATCTACTAGTATCTAACCAACCCATGTTGGTGCTATAGTATTACCAACTAGTAATGAACCAATCTAAGGTGACAAAAGATCATGGCATAACAATCGACAAGATGGATATAACAAATTGGACTGATAACTACACCTAAAAGCATTTAAATAATTATTTAAAATAAATACAATAATTTAAAACAATATAATTTTGAAAACTGGGATTCAATATGATCAAAGGTATGACTTGCTTTGAAATAGGTCTAGGTACTGGTCTTGGTCTTGAGGCACTCCTTCTTCTCCAAAACTTTCCAAAGTATCAATGTCTACTCGCAAACGAAGCAAATAAACAAAATAAATAAATAACAGAGGCAAACCAAACTCCAAAAATTAAATAATAATCTCAGATAAATAGATCTCAAATTTAGATGAATTTAGGAATTTGAATGGGCTCAAACGGAGTTCAAATGAAGAAGATATGGTTCTCAAAAATTTGGATTTAAAACTGCTACGACCATGTAGTCGGCTACGACCACGGCAATCTTCGACCACGACAGTCTTCGACCATGGCAGTCTTCAACAGTGGCTACTACCACACGTAATCGACAGCGGCTACAACCATGTAGTCGAAATCGGTTACGACTACGGCAGTCGAAAGCGATCCACGACTACAGCAGTCGGAAGAGTCTACGACCACAGCAGTCGGAAACAATCTACGACTACAGCGGTCGGAAGCAACGAGTAGCACACAAAGCAAACAATACTCAAACAAACAGTACTCGGGCGACAACCGATGACGAGGGCTCGGGTCAGACCGGCAACGGCGAACGGCGGCGCTACGCCGGCGACGGGTGGTGAGTGGTACAAGCGGATAGTTACGGCTATTGCGAACCACTGGGTATACCTCCGAGTGGTCGAGGTGGATGGAGATGGTCGTCGGTGAGGTCGAAGCGGCAAAGATGAATCTGGTTTTGTCGAACGAAGGCTCCGGCGACAATCCACGATGCGGAAGGGTTCTGGAGGAAGTTACAGTGACAGCGGTCCCGACGGCGCAGACCACGACCACAGGGTGACAACGACGGCGGTTGGAATTGAAGAAAAATGGCGGCGGCGACAAAACTCAAGATCTGCAAATGCGGCGGCTCTCGGTTTCTTGGAGGCTATTTATAGGGTTTCGGGACTAGGGCGCAGAGGCGATCCTCGAGAACTATTTATAGGGGCTCGGGCGGCACGGGATACAGAATCCTCAAATTGAGTCTGAGATGAACATGAAATTGAGTCCAGGGTTTTAGGAGATAGAGGCCGATTCGGCAAGAGATTCGGTCGGATTTGGATACGGACGATAAGAGATAAGATCCTATAAACTTTCTAGAAGGAGTTTAGTTGGAAGGGTCCAGTTGTCGGACGAAGCTCGAAGATCAGCAATGGCGGACACGGCTTCAGACTCCGTGAGGAAGACGACTCGGGGACGAAGAAGTGGTGGGGGTCCACCGGTCAGGGAAGCAAGGAAAGGAAAGAAGGGCTGACTCTGCTTGGGCTTAGGAGGAAGGGATTGGGTCGAAGTAAAGAGATTAGGCCCAAACGTCTTTCTATATTTATAATTAGTTTTCATTTTTTTTGAAATTAGCAGAAATTCCCCATGACAAAAGAAAATAGCAAATGGACTTGGAAAAATTCTAGAAAAATCTAGAAAATATATCCAAGCACATAGAACCCAAATAAAATAGTTTTGACAATGGTTCATGTTGAGATTATTCACATTAAATTGTTTTGGTACTAAAAGTCCATATTAAGCTTTTGGATTAAAATCAAATAAAAGCCAAATGGTGAATTTTCTCCCTACTAACTATTTAAAAGATTTTTAAGACTCAGAAAATTGGGATGTTACAGATCGCTTGGCCTTCGGCCGCTCGCCGTGTTCCTAGCTCTCCCTCACTCCCCCTTGTTCTATTTTTATGGTTTTAGTAGTTGAGTGTTGATTCTTGTTTTGATGTGTTCGTTTGATGCATGTACAAGGTGAATGGTGCTGGATGTGAGTTGCTTGCTTATGTATGATGAGAGATAGATGGAGGTGGGTTTTGGCATGGTGAAGGTGCTAACAGTGGGTTGCTCTCAAGGTTGCCGTGTCGCCTGAGGTAACTCCCCCTCTTCTACTCTATCCCTTTCCCTCCCCTTGCTCTGTGATGGTGAATGGATAATACTACTAGTGCTCCATGAGCTCTATGTGCCATGCTTATTTCATAATGTGGGTTTTCGAATGGGTAAAAAGAATATGGGGGCAATGATGGTTCACCTTGTTGAGTTCATTTTGGGAATGGGATGGTAGTGGTAGTTTTGGTCGTGGTGGTGATGCTGGCAGTGCAGTGGTCGTGGTGGTGCCCTCCGGTGCTCTTGTTGGTTGCTTCGGTCATCCATGCTCCGTTAGCCTTCCCCTTCACCTATGCTCTTCTCTTCCTCTGATGGCTGTTTTTGGTGGTGGTGGCAGTGATGTTGCTTGGCTGGTTTACTTGTGCTTGCGTTGTGGTGGGCAGTGAGCTTGGTGGAGCCTGCTTTCTTGGCTTGGAATGAGCTTGTGAGTGTGTTGGCCTTGCTTTGTGAGGCATTGGGAAACTTGCTTGGGCTTGCTTGGGCTTGCTTGGCTTGTGTTTGTGAATGAGAGGGCTTGTGGGTGAGAATGGCTTAAGAATGAGGGGGCATTTGGTTGGCTTTCCCTTTAGCTATGCATATGACCACTATGCCCTTGCCCTTATCCATATGACTCTCACATGACACTATTGGGCTACGGACCTTTTGGTCCATGGAGAGTTATTTGCACTATTATTTGGTTTTACTGCTGTGGACGGTAAATCGCTAATACAGAAAGTGGGTATTAGGCTTGATAAAAGGAATGGGCCACTGGTCCATAAGGCAATGTCAAATTTCGCTACTGTTGAAGCAATGTGGTAGAACGTGGGTGTCAGATGTTAATAACGCCGGATGATGAGACCTACTGAAGGGCCATGGTGCTGACTAACCTAGGTTGGTCTGGGAACCTTGAGAAACTTCAGGCAATCTTTCCTTTTTCTAATTATATTCTAACGCATTTGGTTTTCTACTTGTATGTTGGTCGGTGGTGGACGATGAAACTGTGGGTTAGGGTTTCGAGTGATCGAGGATTGAGTTTGACGGCCGGTGATAAATGGACAAAGGAAGGGAAGGCTTTGCAACTTGCATGCACAAATTTATTATTCTAATCTTTTGTAATGTATAACTTTTATTAAATCTTTTGTGATTAATTCTTGTAATTAATTCTATGCTTGTTTAATATTTTACTTTTTTTCTTCTATGAATTCATGTAGTCCAATGTTGTTTAATTACTTTTAAAATTTATGTAGTAATTTCTGGAGATAGGTTCTGGTAATAAATTCAGAGATTGTACTAATGTTTTAATTTCGCTTTCGATGAATTCATATTGAAAACTTATCTCCGATACTGTACTTTGTTTTATTTCTGCTTGAAGCGAATTCTTGTAAATAATTTCGAGATTGCGTTAATAATTCACTTTCACTAGCAATGGATTTTTGTATTACATTTATGCATAATAAAATCTTGGAATTGACTTTGAGTTACAATGTTGATGAATTATTCTTGTAGCAAAATTTTACATTGTAAATTCTGTTGTTGAATTTTGATAGTATTATCTTATGTGAATTTGCTTGGCGACGTGTTCAAAGTCAACTACGATTATGATTTGTTCTTGTTTAGATAATTTTAATTTCTTGCTAATTACCGATTAGCGTTGTTTAATTTAGTTAAAATTTTTGGGTTCTCACAAGAATTCAGTACATAAATAGAAAAGACAGCCACCATGCCTAACTGTTCTCATCTAAAGGGCTACACATACCGCAAAAAAGAAAAGGTAGGGAACCAATGTAATCATGTAAGCGTACATCTGATGGGAGATTGTACTAGCATCCTAACTCCTGTACATGTTCTCAAGCTAGTTGTTACCCTGATCCTGAATGAGACATCAACCGCAGCTTCGAGTACATATCGAAAGAAGCATGAGAGAAGTCAGTCAGGGCGCGGAATAGCTCTGGCAAGTGCGCCTTCAGGATTGAAAGAGATTTCTCCCTGACTTGCTTCGATAACTTGTTGTGGGCTTCAATCTCATCGTCCAACTTGCTCTTTAAGCTCTCTACCGCAAATCTCTTCTCTGAAATTGCATCCTTCTGGCTTGTCCCCTCACCGCTCTCTGGATCGACATCGAATGCCCTGCGCTGTGAATGCTTGTGATACCAATCCTCAAAAGCCCGAGCCTTCCGCATGTATTCCTTGCGAATTTGTTCACAGTTCTCCTTCTGTTTCAACTCCTCATCTTGAACACTTAATATGGTGTCCAGGACTGCTCGGAAACTAACAATGGCGGTCTTAGCAAGATCATCAGGTAGCTTAGTTAGATGCTCATTCCACGCTTGGAGAAGGGCTTTAATAGGAGGCTGCTGCATCCTGGGTGGCGATGCTACTTTCTCCTTTAAGCAGCTCTCTATGGGTACAAGGTTCAATTTCAACCAGCTATACAGAACATTTATGTACTCCTTTTGATAACTCATAAGATCACTAAAATTTGTGCTCCACTTGTCTACAATATCATGTAGCTGACGCGTGTGGCTGTGGTGATGCTCACTTGTTTCGATATTGGAATCGGAAATGTCAACTGACTTCAGATTTAACACAGTTTTCAGCTGGTTTGCATGATGCATCTGCATATCCTCCCACATTTTTGCCATCCTGAAAAGATGGCACCAAATAAAGATTGTAAATGCTGTGTTGTCTGTCACCAGATCTCGTCATTTCGCATCTCACAATAAAAAAATAACCATAATGCGTGATGGCACTAAATATTATAAGGCATGGCAAGACGGGTTAGACAACAAACACTGTTGATGCACTGGCCCAAGCCCAGCTGTACTTGAAGACTTTAATTACTGACAGAAAAGGCTATAGGCTTTTTAACAATAATGCATGAAACCAAAGAACAGAATAGCGAAGACTTCATCAGGTGATCAAGTTAGTAGATCGATCTATTGTGTTCTGAAAGCACATCTGAAAAGGCAGTGTCACAGCATCTAGAATCTCATGCATGATAAAAATGCATTATGCGTCTAAATTACCTGTCAGCAAGATCCAAAAGTCTTGGGTAAAGTTGATTATCACGTAGATGCTGAATCTCTGACACAGTTGAATCCATTGATTGCATATCAACTATATATCTTGTATGCAAATGGGTTACAGCAGCTTTAGTTTTCTCCAGAACCTCTGTAGCAGCATCGCTTTTCTTTTGTCTATTTAACAAAGCAACCTTCCGTTGATACTCAAGTTTCATGATCTCACCGGCCTGTTCAATTGAGAAATGTAAACTGTATTAGACAGTAACAGATAAAAAATGGGGACAAATTTCAACAAGGGCAATGTAAAATTGGTGCAGTATCAGTCGCTCAATTGATCACTACTTTGGAATTCATGCTTGTTTTCATTCCGAAAACATTTTTCACAGCAGCTACCAACTGCTGGGATATTGCCAACTTTGTTGTGCATTAACCACCAGTAAACAAACTAACTACCACAGTTTTAAGGTCCTCCTATGCTAGTCCAAACAAAAACGAGCATCATTGTCAGAACAGCTTTGACTAGATCAGCAGTTTGGTATTTTCATAAATTTCGCCTATTCCTTGCAATCATACACAATTGCTTCAAAAAAGTTCTGCCAGTACTCAATTTTGTTTTAAATTGTAGGAAGCATGTCCTAACAGAATAGCCACATTAAAATAACCATGTAAGAAAGCGCAGTTTAGCAATTGAAAACTAGATATTATAATGTGAACTTTGAACTACAAGATTAGAATAATATACACAAAACTCGGAATAGAAAATATATGTGCATTTGCATTGACCATATAGTTTCATGCACTATGAGAGAACAAGTTTTAAAGTTGCATTTCACTATGGTAACTTCAACGTTTTGAAGAAGTTTTACAATGATTCAATAATCAATACTACAAAGTGTACTGATACATGATTAGATACTCCATATATGTTTGTACTCAGTAACTTGGCATATGGAGGCTAGAAAATATATGTGCATTTGCATTGACCATATAGTTTCATGCACTATGAGAGAACAAGTTTTAAAGTTGCATTTCACTATGGTAACTTCAACGTTTTGAAGAAGTTTTACAATGATTCAATAATCAATACTACAAAGTGTACTGATACATGATTAGATACTCCATATATGTTTGTACTCAGTAACTTGGCATATGGAGGCTAGAAAATATATGTGCATTTGCATTGACCATATAGTTTAACTATGAGAGAACAAGTTTTAAAGTTGCATTTCACTATGGTAACTTCAACGTTTTGAAGAAGTTTTACAATGATTCAATAATCAATACTACAAAGTGTACTGATACATGATTAGATACTCCATATATGTTTGTACTCAGTAACTTGGCATATGGAAGCTAGAAAGGAAGGCATATGGAGTCTAGAAAGGAAATCAGTACAGCCTGGCAATAGGTGACACCTCTGATCTCTTCAGTTACTACTCTAATAAAGAGAATAAAAATCAGAGTGTCTTGCTAGTTTTCACGTCACAAAAGGCTACAGATCCTTTTCACGTCACTAAAAGTTTTTGCCCCTTCAACTTTTATCTATTTCAAAAAAGTAGCTAAACAAGCATCATCTCAGCTGCCGAAAAAGTTTAGTTTCAGTAAAATCATTGTAAAACTTCTTCAAAACTAGTTCAGAGTATAGAAGTCCAAATTGCTAAGCAAAACATCATCACTAACTAGTGGAATGAGATGCACCTTCACTTCATCATAGAGCTTTTTCTCCCAAGCTAAAATTTTATCTATGACAGTAGCCAGAGTCTCCCATTCATCATTTTCAAAGTCATCCTTCCCATCATCACCATTTTGCATGCCTCTGAAGGATCTATTCCATGTTATTATTTTCATGACTCTAGCAGAATGATCGATATGCCCTGTAAAAGATAGTGAAAATAATTAAGGGGATTCAAGTAATCATCTAGTTTTACACTCGTTTTTTAAAATAATTGCAGGCAAGATATTGCAGAAAAGTGTGTTGTCATTTGAATGATGCCCAACTACCCAAGTAACTTTAAAGCACATATTGTACCAAGAATACACAAGGCCAACAGTGTTCCTACTATTAATCAACTGGCAAAGTTAATATACTTAACAAAAGAGGTGAAGTACTCTCATTCAATTGCACTTCAAAAGCAAATTAATCAGCATTATAACAGAAATGAGTGCATGCCATAAAAGAACAACCATAAGAAAAAAAATTGAAACCCACACTGCCAGCTAGTCTCTAGTCTAGTGGCAGTGGTGCTATATTTTAGTATGTCTTATAAAAAATAGTAAAATACATAATAACATAATCAATACGCCTTTCTTGAACAATAAATAATAATACCAAAGATGGTGTATCCAGTGCACCCTCCGATTTCAGTTTACTCATACTCCCGACTTGCAATATTTAACTTTACCGTAATCTTCTAGTTTTGACTTTTTTCAAAAGAAATTATAAGCTAAGTTTGCCTATCTTTTTTTTGTTCTCTTCATGTGGATCAAATTTATATTTGAATTTTTGGAAGATGATAGATTACTTTTGTTTTTTATGGAACAGTAGGAATGGACCCTACTGAAATATATATTATATAAATAAAATTCATATAGAGTATAATACAAGAAAGATCCACAGGATCTGCCAAACCACTGCTACACCTAGATCTATATATATATATATATAGATTGAAGCAAATTAATTTCCACCCAACCACCTATCCAATCTCTAGCTTTTTTCCAGAATTTTCATGTTTGTTTACATATAGTTCTGGCATGGGAGCACTGGACCACAAAAATGGGAGGATGCACTCACAAATCCACTTACACCAAAATATTAAACACCTAACGGTAAGATTGAATTTCTAATAGATTTGTTTATGTTCGATATAAAGGGAAAACAAGAACACATCAGGTAGCATCCACCATGTTTGTGCTCATAATGCAACAAAAGACAATATTGGTACAATATTAGCATCAACAAAACCAGAATGTTGTGTTCAAAGTATATTCTGCAAATTGCATGGATTCCATGATATGGAGAATTTCTGTGTGTCCAGCTCATGTGAACCTAATAGACATGGAGGTGCCTTTCGCATGGGAATAAAGTATAGTTCTGTCGGTGATCTAAAACCGATCTTATGTATGATTGTTTGATTCGGGGATCTCCAAGATTAGGACTACACAGAGAGTGACACAAGAAGTTTATACAGGTTCGGACCTTCTCCGGAGAGAATAACAACCCTAATCATGTGTGACTATATTAAGTATGCTCGTTACAATCAAGAGAAAAACTAATGCTTGCGCCCCAGATTGTGCTTGCCCCCTCTGCCTTCTGACTTCAACCCTTATATAGTGTGTGAAGGGGTAGCAGTTCCTCCAAGCCAAGAGGCGTCTCAACATTCCAAGTCATGAACCATTCATTGGTGGAGGTTTCTATCAGAGAAACAACTACCCCACATTGCCAAGTAGTTATTGTCAGAGACAGAGATATAAAACGTGCAGTTATTCATAGAGAATAGCAGCGTATAAGACACCATAACTGATTGGGCCCACTGGACAACAAGCCTTATCAATTACAAAGTTGTAGAAGCTAGGCTGATCGTAACCGAACGAGTCGTAGAAGATCCTACGACTACTTGGTAGTCATAGAAGGGCTTACGACTATACCATGGTCGTAGAAAGACTTACAACCATGGGATAGTCTCCCTTATGAGTATTAAGGGGTATGGTTAAGACCAGTATATAGATATTAATACCTATAATAAGAATTATAGATAAATAATAATTAAATGAGGATCATTATATCCTCATCATCTAGCCCCTAACTTCAAGTGAAAATGACTTACATGGAAAAGAGGTCGTAGAAAATACTACGACCATAAGGTAGTCATAGAAGATCTTACGATTACAAGATAATCGTAGAATAATGGTCGAAAGTAAAGCCTTTTCGACTATTGATTCATTTGACTAGAAATAAACTTGGACAAGACGGTGATTTCACTTGAGTTGTAAAGACATAATCGGTTTTCCCGAACAGACAAATTAAAAGAATCTCAACTGACCCTCACAGACCTGTCCGTTGGAGTAGTTCCCGAAGAGGTGGCAACTGTTGAGTTACCACGATCTTTAACTCAAGTGTGCGTTTATAAAAACTTACCACAGGCGTGATTCCAAGGTTTTACTTTCCCCCATTTGCCTTGCCTGTTCTTCGAGCTCTTGTGCTCTCCACCGCCGACCAAACCGTCTTCTTCCCTAGAACTTCTTCCGAATCCAAACTCACCCTACTTAGAAGAAATGGCCGGAGCTGCATCTAAGTAGGCGGAATCGGAGATGGACGAGGCAAAGTTGAAAGCGCTGGTCACCGTCGAGAAGATCCCAAAGAAGGAACTCGTCAAGTGGATCGAAGCTTCTGGGCAACATTGGCCGTCGGATGAGATTGGCCAAATCCCCGTCTTCCAAGCCTATTGTGAGTGTGGCCTTCGATTGCCCGCTCATCCCTTTCTCACACTCGTACTCGAGCACTTTGGGGTGGAGTTGGTGAACCTCATTCCCAATTCCATCACGATGCTAAGCGTGTTTGTGTACTTGTGTGAGGCTTACCTAGGGATCCCATCGGACCTGGAGCTCTTCCAGTATTACTACGGGATGAGCAGATAGGCTAGGATCGTTGGGAGCTGCAGTTTGAAGCTTCACGACGGGAAGACGGAGAGAACATCCAAATGTTCACCCAGTCGTCGTGGCCTGGGGTGGAAGTAGTTCTGCTAGGAGACGACCAGTGAGGATAGCCTTTCCTTTGTGGGAAAAGCCTGCAGAGAAGATTTCTTCCTGGGATTCGACTCCTAGGGATCTCGACCGGATTGCCCCCTACATTCAAGTCATAAAAGATTTGAAGGAAGAGGGGCTCACCGGATAGCATGTGGTGAAGGACTTCATCACACGCCATATTAGCCCTTTGAAGAAGCGAGCACATCCCATGTGGAAGTACTCGGAGGCTAATGATTAGACCAGAGATTATAAGAACGGTAAGTAATGTTTCAACTTAGTTCTTGTTTTGGTTAATCTCAAGTCTGTCTATTTGAATGTTTTATCTTCTTACGCAGATTTCTTACAAACAGAGAATGACATTCGCGTCAAACCCGTTTGTGAAAAAGGTCCGCCACTTGGGGCAGTGACGCCTCAAATCCTGGCGGTCGTATCCCCAGAGGAAAAGAAAGAACGCCTAAAGGTAATAAAAAATTGAGCTTATCTTTAAGACATCGTAGTCGTAGAAAACGACCACCTAGTAATATTTCTTTTTCTGGCTTTTGCAGAAAGTAAGCATGGAAAACCATCAAGACGACGAAGAGGTCGAATTGATGGTTGTTAGGAAAGCGGCAGAGGAGAACAAGGCTCCTCCAGCCAAAAGGCATCGCTCCTCCAACCAAAAGCTTCGATCCGACCAGGACCTTTCAAAAATTCTTTGCAGACATTGTTGCTGCAGAGCAAACAAAGGCGGTCGAGGCGATCAAAGCCCTTTAACACAAAGCCCCCAAGACTAAGGTATCATTCTACTATGACAACAAGACTTTCACAGTTTCTGCTTCTCAAAGCTTTGTTAAGCGACTAGAAAAGGAAAACTGGAAAAGTTTTGTATCTTTTGTGAAGGACACCACTGCATCAGCAGAGCCCACGACTGAGGGAAGTGATGCTCCTTAGGAGATTCGATCACCAAGAGGAGCAGGAAGCTCAAGGAGCAGAAGTTCTTGCTCAAGATTCATGACCAGACATGGTCGTGGATGTCCCTATCCCTCAACTCGAGTGTTGACCAAACGTGGTCAAAGAGAAGTCGAAGAAATCTTCCTTAGGGAAGGTTTCTTCTGGATTCAAGATCAAGTCCAAGAAGCGAAGATACGAAAAAAATCAAAAAGCATAAGAACAACATCTACCT
Source organism: Ampelocalamus luodianensis (assembly GCA_036346255.1). Taxonomy (NCBI): domain Eukaryota; kingdom Viridiplantae; phylum Streptophyta; class Magnoliopsida; order Poales; family Poaceae; genus Ampelocalamus; species Ampelocalamus luodianensis. The sequence goes on from CM070625.1 coordinate 29,142,907, forward strand.
TTTGTTTTCTACAACCTGACATGCTTTCCTTTCTGTGATCTTAGCCTGACTCCTCCAGCCCCCCAGAGTGTTTCTGTCGAGGAGCCCACTGCCGTCTCTCCTGCAGTCGAAGAGGCGACAGCGGAAGTTGTTGAGGGATCAACCACTGCCCCTGAGGTGGAAGGAGTTGCTGCAGCCAAAGTTGCTACGACCACTGAGGTGGTAGCTGCCTCTAAGGCTACTATGACCACTGAGGTGATCGTGGAGGCAGAGGCAAAGGCGGTGGAAGCATCTGGACAAGGTGGTGATGAAACCTCCAACCACTGCACCAGGAAGGAAGTAGTCGAGGACGTTCTCCCCAGTCCCCAAGGAGAAGCTACCATCACCGACGAAGAAGAAGAATATAACAACTTCTTTTCTCTATCGACCGTCTGCGCGCCGTTGTCGTCGCGCCTCTTCCAAGCGCCGCGCGCGCCTCCTCGGCGCCGTCAGTTTTTGGCCTGTATCCGTTGTGGGTTCTTCGTTCTCGATCTCGCGATCGAGTCCCTACGAGGGTTGGGGATACATATTATAAGGATATTCCTAACAACTTTGTCCTAATATTTTCGATGCTACGTCTCGAAAGGTGTGGTGGGACCGAGTCGAAGAGATTGATGAACTTAAGGATCCCAGAGGATATTCTCCATGTTTGCTCGAACCAGCATGATGTAAGTGTCTGATACCGAATATTTACATATTCACTTTTGCTCGCTTCTCCCTGTCTTTCCTTGTGCAGAAAGCTTTGGAACAAATTGTCAACGTTGGTGAATATCACCGACAACTTGTGCTGCTACGACAGTAAAAAGCGGAACTCTGCGAGCAGGCAGAGAGATGGTAAGTCAATGTCTCATGTAGTCTTTCAAATTTCGACCACTTGCCCAATTCTCATATCGATCTTAACTTCTACTTTGGGCTCCCTGCTTAAAGGATAACAGAAGAATCAGAAACCTCACGTATGGAACTTCGAACCTGACTAAAACGTTTGATAAATTGGCACAGTCTCGTGGTCATTCTGTGTTATCCTGTACAAGTTGTCCTTCCTAGGACGATTGTAGGTGCCCTGGAAGTTCGCCAGTAGAAGGTTGCAGAGGTGTTGCCACGAATAGATCGACTCGAGTGGCTGGTTTAACAAACACGATCGAGCAGATCCTTCGAGTACAGTCGGAAGGTAATTCGTCGTGACGTGCTCTCCTCCTGCTTCTCATACAGCAGTCGTATAGATCTGAAAGAATTCGATGGGATTCTGAGACCCATCGAATTTCTCCATATTCACTGGTTGAAACCGCGGCGGCCAGCGAACTGCACGGAGATCAAGCGAAAATGCCCGACATACGGTAATCACATCGTAACGCCTCCTTTGCATGAAAGTAGGGTTAATGTCGCCAGGTGGCCGTACACGACGATACCCAACCGTAGGCGGACCTGACCTATGAGAGGTCTCGGCCCTACGAGGGTAATACTCCTCGTATTCCATTTGTTGGTGCAGATTTCTGGGTTGGAGTGGTGAACGATCACCTCCCCTGGGGGCTTGTCGGTCGTCAGATGTTCGAACAACTCTTCTCTAGCAGAAATTAAGTCAGGGGAACAGTGTAACCTGTTGTCGCACCGATCTTCATGAGGCGAGTTGTTCAAACGACTGGTAGTAGACGGAGTCGTACCGCTACAACCTCCAGAACTCTTTACCTGCGACCAGTTTTATTTACCAGTCTTTTTAAGGGTTATTTGTTCGACTAGTCGTACTCTTTTCAGAGCAGACAGTCGAAATAAAACGACTCCACGAAGTTTCAACCCGTAATCAGGAGGAGATGAAGTCGATGAAGATCAATCTTCAAGACAACAGTTCTCTTCTGAACAACGTACTCGGTGGTCTGGGTACTAAGGAGGTTACTCCTCTTTAAGACACCTTGACTGCTCATATGAGTGCCATTGATGAACAAGTCGGGACTCTACAGGAGTTGGTTACCACTCTGAGAACCAATCAAGCTGACTCAATAAAAGTGGTAGTCTACAGCCAATTGAAGCCGACTTTGACTGCTCTAAAGCAGAAGCGAAGCAGTTGATTGAAGAAATGCAGTCGGTTAGCAAGCCTTACGGAGAAGATGCGAATAGGATCTCCTTCGTCAGAATATTCTGTAAACAAGAAGTCTGTAAGACAAGTTTTTGCTGATGTATATAATCTTTTCTTTTTTCCTGCAAATTGTCTCATTAAGTAGTAACTTATAAGCTAAAGAATAGAAAAAGAAATTGAATTTATAACTAAGAATTGAAGTCATATTAATAACTTTATCCTAGCCACCAACTATTTGCTTAGTTTAGTTAGATAAACTAAGTAAATAGTGTATAATAGGGTTTGTTATAAAAGAGCGGTTTGTCCAACCTTTGTTGTCAATCTTGATCGACGTACTATGGTTACAAGAGGTAATAGCAGATTGGCACTAGGAAGTTCCTTCTAGTGGGCAAGATCACGTGCAGAAAGGAAAGGCTTTGACTAGTGAAACTATGATCTTTGACCACAGTAGTCAAATCAAAAAGCGGCAAACATTAGTAGGACAAACTAAAATTGCAGAAATGAGAGCTCTCGCGTTCCCCTCTAGCGCCGTTCGCCACTCCGACGGCAGCAGCCTCCTCCAACGCATCGCGCGTCGTTCGCCATTCTAGCGGCGGTGGCCTCCTCCACTGCTTCCGGCGCCGTTCACCACTCCAGAGGCGACGGTCTCCTCCAGAGCCTTCCTTCACCGTCCTTGCAGCTTGCCCAACCTTTCGACGCCGTCTGCTGCTCCGGCGACGACGCACTCCTCCCAATGAGCTCTTCCTCCCAAAACCTAGACTACAGGGCGACAATAATGGGAAAGAGGTCTGAGAAGGAGCGTAGATGGATGGAATCCTCGTCGCTAGCCAGGTCTTTCTCGCCAAACCCGATCATCTTTGGGCTCCGGTCACCGAGCCCTTCGAGGGCTCTAGCCGTCGAGCCAGGTCGCCTTGGGGCACCGGTTTTACCCGCTACAGCTAGGGGCAAGTCGGTGCTCTTCCTTGATGGCGGGCTACCGCTAAACTTGGTTGCCTCGCCTACGCCAGAGTGCGCCGCCGACGCAGCAAATCCGTCCGATGCAGGCGCTTGGCAAGAGGTCTGTCGGCGACGTTTCTCGCGCCGGAGGCCGCAACCCCAGCAGCGGAAAGCTCCCACGTCGCGCCTGGTTCCGCGTGACCTATTTAGGACTTTGCTTCAACTGCTTCGCCGGCGACCACTTGGCGGCGGATTGCAGGAACCCCACTAGCTGCTTCTGCTGCAGAGAAGTGGGTCACATGTCGGTCCGTTACCGCGGCATGCCACAGGCGATGGGTCACACGTCGGTCCATTGCAAAAAGCGAAGATGCCGGAGGCGTGGCGTCATCGCCGTTGTCGATCTAAGGCAGGCTTTGTCGTCAAGACCGAAGGTTGTCCAACAATTTGTTCGCCGTAGGGCGTCGCCTGCCACCACTGGTAGCTCGGGTCGCTCGCCTTCGCCTCAACGTCGGCGGTTAGCGACTCAGGAGCCAAGCCTCCCCCCAGTAGTTCGTCCGTCCCTAGTAAACAAAGCACGCCCAAGCCTGGTGGAGGGAAAGTGCCTGCTACCTCCTCTTTTCGGTAACGCCGATGACGAGTTCCCTCCTGGGAACCCTCTTCACCGCCCCGTTCGTGAAGCTTGCATCGTTCCACTCTCCCCGGCTATGCGAGACATGGAAAGATGCCTCGAGCAGGCGTTAATTGTCTGTGTGGGGGGAACGAGGCCGCAAGTTTCAGTCCAAGAAGTTACGCGGGCATTCTAGGTCGAGAGGGGCTTGTCGCCAGAAAGTTTCTCCATTCACCCCTACTTCCCGAAAAACTTTCTTGTTGTCTTCGACGGCCACTCTAGCAAAGATCATGTTCTCCGGGCCGGCACGATCAGGACTTCCAACTTCAATGGTTCATCAATGGTCGCGCTTAGCTCAGGCAGACAGTCAACCCCTTCGTTTCGGGTAAAGTTAAGCTTAGAGGGGCTACCCTTGCATGCTTGCAGTCTGGCTACTGTTTCAGCCATCCTCTCTCCCTTGTGTTGGATCGAAACTTTTGATGAATCGTCTACTTCGCGTGCGGACCTCTCGACCTTTCGCCTAGTCGCATGGTCGCCTAGTTTGATTCCAAAAGAAAAAACGGTGTTCCTCGTCGAACCGGACCTCCTCCCGAATGGCTCCCATTTGGACCACAGGACGCAGGTCTTTGCTAAGCCGTCTATTGCAAGGGAGTTGCGGGAGGCCCTTCGCTACAACGTCATCATCCACACTCATGAGGTCGTTGATTTTCTTGCTTCAACTGAGCGGCTCATCTCCTTTGCACCATCAAGCGATGATTTGGGTTTCGACAGGCTTCCTAGCGACGACTCGGGACCACGCCGCCACTCCTTCCGCACAAGCCCGGGCGTGGTGGACGGCGACGTTCGGTCCGCCGGAGGTCAGGATGAAGGGCTTCACGGACGAAGACTTCTGAGCTCCCTTGCTCTTTCCTAGAAGTTGCCCCCGTTGTCTGCGGTGGGACCAAGGGTTGTCAGGGAGTCGTACCATCTCGCCAGGTTTTGCGCGGTTGTGGTGACGTGAAAAGGAGTTCATCATTGGCTGCTAGGCCTACCCGCCACTTGCCTTATTTGGTACCTCCTCATGTTAGGTGTTTGCCCGAGAAGGAAAAGAAAGCTTTAAATGCTATCGCTCCACCCTTTACTTCGGTCAGAGACCTGCAAGGCCTTGGCTTGAAGCCACCCCTTGTTGTCCCTCTACTCGATGCAGCTACGTAGAGCCGTGCGTCTGTATCCGCCCCTACCTCTGGTTTGAAGACAGATAGTATTCACGAGGCTCCAGTTGGTTTGGCTGCCAGGCCTACCCGCCGCTTGCCTTATTTGGTACCTCCTCGTGTAAGGTGTTTGCTCGAGAAGGAAAAGAAAGCTTTAAATGCTACCGCTCCACCCTTTAGTCCGGTCAGAGACCTGCAAGGCCTTGGCTTGAAGCCACCCCTTGTTGTCCCTCTACTCGATGCAGCTGCGTAGAGCCGTGCGTCTGTATCCGCCCCTGCCTCTGGTTTGAAGACAGATAGTATTCACGAGGCTCCAGTTGGTCTCATCCCCCCATCCCACCTTTTTGGCAATAATGTTGAGCGGGTCTCAAGCCGGACTACATGTCCCATGCAAGGGCAAGAAGGTGTTCAAGGCCCACTCAGTCTAGCGCTCCAGTGTGAGTCGGTCGAGCTAGTCGAGGCCAACTCCCCTTCGGGCTACGTACAAGCCGCCAATCTTCATGATGGCACCTTTTCATCACCCACAGTCAAAGAACACAACGGCCTACGCTCTTGGCAGGACGGCTGAGTTGATTGAGTCATCCGGTCCTTCGGGATTCCTCCAAGCCTCCAAACCCCGATGGTATCTGCACCACTCCAGCACCCTTGCTCCGAGCCGCTTGTGCCATGCAAGGGCATGCAGTTGGTCTAAGCCCAGTCACACCAGCGATTTTGTGTGACAAATCTGAGCTGGTCGAGGAAATCGTACCTTTGGGATCCTTCCAACCTTCGACTCTTCCTGACGGCATCTGCATCATCTCTTCGACACACGTGGGCGAAGAGGACGTCTGCCAGTCCACCCCTGTGGGGCAAAAACTGGTCGAAAAACACGACAGCCCATCAATATCTGTTAGCCGAGTCCGGGTCGGCATAGGCAAACTGTTATCATACTCACGCAGGGCAAAAGGCGTGCTAAAGGAACTGCTGCTGCCGTTGCCGGACGTTCAACACACGCATGATAAACAGCCTGTGGCTTTCACGCCGCGGCGCAGCAAGCGTCTGGCTGCGTCCAGCAGGAAAATTGAATCGGCAGAAGAGCGCTTTCAGGGAAGCGGCTCAGATCATCGCACAGTCCTCCAAAATTTCCTCAAACTCTTTGACAAGCAACTCTCCCGAGACCACATTATGGCTCTAGCAGCTCTATTCAAGATTCCGTCCCGGAGTTCTTACCCCGCGGTATTGAAGGGCCTGGAGAGGTCGTCTTATCGGCGGAACCCCTTGCAGCCACCTAAGTTTTTCGACACCTAGGGCGTCGGTCGTTTCGGCATCTCCATGGACAGATGCAACATCGGCTTCATCTGCTGGAATGTCAGGGGGTTGAACATGAGGGCTAAGCGGAGTGTGGTTAGAGAAACTGTAATTGCTTCACAAGCATCGGTCGCATGTATCCAAGAAACAAAACTCAATGTATTTGACGCTAACCTTGTAAGGGAAACCCTTGGGCACCCCTTTGACGGGTTCTACTACCTTCCAGCGTCTCAGTCGAGAAGGGGCATCCTTCTTGCTTGGAACTCAAGTAAGGTTACATATACTGCATCGAGTACAAGAAATCATTCCATAACGGCAAAGGTTGTTCTACCTGGTGGATCGTGCACTTGGCTCTCGGTAGTTTATGGCCCCTCGAAAGAGACAAACTGTAACGTCCTGTTTGTCCAGAGTTCTTGCAAGTTTTCAAAACTAAAAATGAACCCAAAATCTAGATTTCAAGAACAGTTTAATTTGAGTAATTCAAACTTCAATCAACTAAAAGTTCGATTTATTTGAGCTCTATCGCTTTTTACTTGGGGTTTAAATCGGGTTTCCTTCATCTTGGCATATGCTTCCTTTTATGTATCCCCAACCCTCGACCATGTGTGAGAAATAAACCAAGAAAAATTTGCCTCATCTCCAAGTGTCATCCTCTCCATGAGAGTAAGGATCTTGCTATCACCAAGAGCAAGAGTATGAAGTGAGCTCAGGTGCGGCACATGTGGGGCGGTCCCGTGCGGCGGCGTCGACTACGACCAAGATCGACGAGCGCCGGATGCCTCGCCGGCGCGATCCGCCGAGATGCGATTCGCTCTCCAACAAGCGGATCGCGAGGAGGCTTGGGCGCCATCATTGCGGCGGCGCGCTCGGCGGCGATCGCGCCGCGACGGAGTGGGAGAACACGGCCTTCAAGCACGGTCGATGACTTTGCTCTCGTCTCAACACTCTGCTGCGCCCCAGTGCGGATTCGGCGATGACACACCTCGGCGAGAGAGAGGCGTGGAAGCTCTTCGTTGCATCCCCGAGAAGTACAAGCGGATGGCTCGCTCGATCCGGTCTCTGCTGGACCTCTCCACGATGTCGATCGAGAGGCGATGGGGTCGTCTCAAAGGTCGTTGGCGGCGATGAGCCACGTCGTCTCGGGACCGTCACCATTGGCGGGAAGCTCCTCCTCGCTCGGGAAGCGGTGGGTTGCCGGCGGTGACGGGGGAAGAAGAGCCTTCTTCCACGACGGCGGCCACAAGCGTGGCAAGCGCGGCAAGCCGCGCAAAGCGCCGTGAGCGAGGCGCGGGGTCTTAGAGGTGATGGCCGTGGAGGTGCCAAGGCGGCGCGGCTGGCAACAAGGCCGCACGGGGCGACTCTTGCTACAAGCGCGGCAAGCACGGTCAGCTGGGCCAAGGATTGTCGGCGGCCGACAGCGGCCAAGCCCACGTCGCGCGCAGCGGAGGAGCGGCCGGCTCAGATTCATTGCTGAGCGAGCATCGAACTACCTCGGCGGCGACCGGCGCGGCGGCTCTCCACCTTGAGCGAGCCAAAGCACACACCCTCGCCGGCGCGATTCCGGCAAGCGACAAGCGGCCGGGTGGTGCCTCGACACCGGCGCCACCCATCACATGGCCGGTCGGCGGGAGTTCTTCGCCGAGCTTGACTCTAGCGTCAGAGGCTCCGTCAAGTGCAGGGACGCCTCGCGTGGAAATCAAGGGCCATCTTAGAGGACAACATCTAGGGCGAGGTTGTTAGCATATTAGAGGCAAAGATCTAGGGCGGGTTGTTAGCATCTTAGACTAGCATCTTGGCATATGCTTGGGCTTAGCGACCTATAAATCCCCATCTCAAGTGTCATCCTTGATGGGCGGTTAGATTTGATGGTTAGATTTGATGGTTAGTTACGTTCGGACCTCCGAACATTCCGATCGTCTTGCTTCGTCCGATCTGGTTGAACGGCTAGATCACGTTGCGACCTCCGGACGGTCCGAACGTTCTTATCGCTTTGCTCCGTCCGATCATAATCTGACAGCTCCCGCTCCACCACGCATTTCCTCGCTATCGCACCACCTCCTTTGACTTCATCTTGACTGTCAGGACCTCCTCCTCGGGACCTCCTTGTCCTCAGGACCTCCTCCATCTCGTGGTCTTTTTGCAAAGACCACCCTCTCGGTCTTGACCACCCAGTTGGTCACGACCTCCTCTTTTTGCAAAGACCACCCTCTTCCTTTGGACCTCCCTCTCGCTTTTGACCAAGCTTTTGACCAAGCCCCACCTAGCAGGCCCTACTCACTTTCTTCTTCCTCCCGTTGTCTCTGCTGCAGCGAAAGTCTTCGCGCATTAAATGCTGTTGTGTCGCATTAAATGTTGTCACCTCTGCAGTACCCGTTTCCCTCTTTGATCTCCTTCCGTACCTGCCCCAATCCTTTCCCCCGCTTGCTCCCGTCGTGTACATTGAATGCGGTGTCCTCCATTAATTGCCACCCGTTCCTTCCTCAAGACCTCCTCGCGCGCCTATATAAATCACGTGGGAACTCTCCTACCTCTCTTGTTGTCCCTGTGCTTCAGCCTCCCTACTTTCTCTGTTTTTCTCTGTAACCTTTCTTTTGGCTCTGGTTTGGAGAGTTCTTTAGCCTTTATTTGGTGTTGCTTTATTGATTTGGTTCTTCTCATACGTGTCGATTCCGGCTACTCTGAAGAGTGTGTGGATCCAACAACCTCCGTCGAAGACTCACAACTCTACAGCGAAGACAAGTCGCAGACTTTTGATCATGTTGTACCTAGTTTTCAAAAGTATATTGTTTTATATCTACCTGCATGGCTACTTGTATAAAAATGGTTTGCACAGTAGTATGCATTGCTATGCCACTGTTGTGCAACTGTGGTGGGATGCCACAGTTGTGTCGATCGTAGTGCGATGCCAATGTTGTTAAAACTTGTGCCAAGACCAGGGTGGTCTTTTGGCCAGGTTGAACCCAAAATGTTCTCACTCGGGCGAGTGATCGTGCAATAAAGGGAGTGTTATATGCACATTGGGATGAGGTTGTCTCGCCTAAGTGGTCCAAGGACTTAACTTTGTGTTTTATGGATCCGGTTTTTCGTGCAACCACAAGATCATTTATAGGGTGATCTAGGCCAACTAGCAATGTGATGGTTTGGTGCTGTTGTGGTGGTGTGTGCTGATTCACATGGCGCAAGAGGGGGCTTTGATGGCGAAACCTTAGCTGGCAGAATCAAGCCAGATCAGAGCTTTGTAAAGGCCTTGTCACGCTCTCTAAACTGCTCACCTTTGAAAGTGAACAGGGGTTTCGACGGGAGCCCATCCAGCTAGAGAGGTCGTGAATTATGGGTAAAGTTGTACAACCTCTGCAGAGTGTAAATCTATTCGAATAGTCGTGTCCCCGGTTATGGACATTGCCTAGTGAAATCGCGCAAGGGGTAGCTTTTCCTCAAATGGGTGGTGTCTAGGATGTCCTGGTCGTTGGTGCGACCTGGGCGTGGGAGTGGTCCTGGTCGTTGGTGCGACCCGACCTCTTGGGAGTGATCCTAGGAGTGAGCAGGGTACTCACGACCTCCTTCAAAAAAAAGAACTGTTACTTATGTACTACTCTTTTAACTTGAGTTTTGCAATCTACTTATGATATTTCCCCGTCAAAAGTTGTTGTTCTGCAAACTAACCCTAAAACTCTCTTTTGTCAAGCCCTGCATAAATATTAATTGCATACTTGTTCCCTGCGACTTGCTGAGTAATTCAACGTACTCACAGCTTTAAGCCCTCTGTTTGAGCAATAGCCAAAGAAGACCAAGGATGTTCCGACCTCTTTGAAGAGTTCTTTGAAGACCAGGCCTTCTAGGGACATCCTTCACTCGATAGCCTGTGGGCTTGTCGGATGGCTCTGCACACTTTTGTCGTTCCGCTGCGAGTGTTCCTGTTGTCGTTTTTGTAAGCCCGTGGTGGCGACCTCTGTAACAACCTTGACTGTAAGGTCCTCTGTTGATATAAGTTAATAAGTTAATTTGTCTGCTTTACCTTAAGCTTGTCGTTTGGTTTTGATTACATCTATATTGACAATTGTGCGAGCTAACTAATGATCATGGGACTAGCTCGGTGTGCACAGAGGGTCCCGGGGGTTGGTTGTTTACCTGGGGCCCCCGACACAAACAAACCAACATTTCTTTAGGAGATCCGTGACATCTAGAATTCCATTTCAGGCCCGTGGATGATTCCTAATCTCATTCTGCAAGCCACAGACAAGAACAATGATCGTCTAAATAGAAGACAAATGGGTAGTTTTCGTCGGGTGATTGATGACCTCTAACTTGAAGAAATACACCTCAATGGCAAATCATTCACCTGAACAAATGCTAGGGAGAGACCGACCCTGGAACGCATCGATAGGATCTTCGTTTCGCCAGATTAGGAGTTGCTCTTCCGGGATTGTTTCCTGCGGGCCCTTCCCTCCACAATGTCCGATCATTGCCCATTGATGTTGTCGTCGGCCTTCCTGATGGGAGCCAAAAAGCGGTTTCACTTTGAATCCTTTTGGACACGGGTGGAAGGGTTCCAGGAGGCAGTCCTTGACGGCTGGATTTGCGACAGTGCTTTGGCCGACCCTCTTCGACGACTTAGCGCTCTCCTTACAAACACAGGTCGTTCCCTAAAAACCTAGAGCCAGCGTCAATTCGGGAGCATTCGTCAGCAAATCGGGATGGCAAAACAACTAATCTGTCGTCTTGACCTGGCAAAAGAAAAACGGCAGTGTGTCCTTGGGAGCGTTGGTTAAGAATGGAACCCAAATGGAAACTACTCGGTCTTTGTTCCTCGGAACGAACAATTGCACGACAAACGTCGCGTATCAGGTGGTTGAGGGAAGGGGATGCAAACACTCGCTTCTTTCACCTTCATGCAAATCACAGAAGGCGCAGGAACTACATTGCAAGTTTAAAGGTCGCCGATTCTTGGGTCTTCTCTCAGCAAGGGTTGGAAGAGGCCTTCCATGACCACTTTGTAAACCTAATTGGTAAACCGCTACCCCGTGCCCACTCTTTGGATTTGGACTTCCTCAATATGCAAACCCATGACCTCCGTGAGCTTAGCTGTTTTTACTAAAAATGAGGTATGGGAAGCAATCAAGAGCATCCCATCTAAAAAGGTGCTAGGACCCGACGGTTTCACTGGACTTTTCTTTCAGCTTTGTTGGGAAATCACTAAACCAGACATCATGGCAGCCTTTCATGCCATTGGTCGCTTGGCGGGAGCAAACTACCATGTTCTCAATAAGGCAGGAACCGACTGACTATAGGCCGATCAACCTGCTTCACAGTTTCGCCAAAAATTTCTCTAAAGTTTTGGCTCGAAGGCTTGCGCCGAAAATGGGAACGATTGTAGCACCAAACCAATCCGCTTTCACCAAAGGTCGCTCCATTCAAGACAATTTCCTCTTGATCAGGCAATCCGCCCGCCTTCTCGATCAACAAAAAAAACCAACAATCCTATTCAAACTTGACATCGCTCAAGCGTTCGACTCAATGTCCTGGCCCTTCCTGCTGGAAATTCTGCGGCACAAAGGTTTTGGCCCTAGGTGTGCTTGGTTGAGTATCATGCTCAGATCGTCGTCCACCAGAGTCCTTGTCAATGGACAGCCCGGGAAACTGGTCTGGCACGGTCGCGGCCTTCGCCAAGGAGACCCGTTATCTCCTTTGTTATTCACCATCGCTATGGACGCCCTCAACAACCTCATCCTTGCAACGGAAAATGCAGCATTACTGCAACCGATCGGAGGTCGTCAAGGGTTACCACACCGCCTATCCCTTTTCGCAGATGATGCGGTCGTGTTTTTAACTCCAGGCAATACAGACCTGCTAGCCATTAAAGAAATCCTACAGCTCTTTGGCAAGGTATCAGGCCTGCGTACCAATTTGGCAAACAGTTCCTTTGTGCCAATTCGATGCAATGATCAGCAAATTCAACTCACCAAAGACAGCTTGCATTGTAACAGCGCTGCTTTTGTTACACGCCGGACTCTTGCTCTTGGTGATAGCAAGATCCTTACTCTCATGGAGAGGATGACACTTGGAGATGGGGCAAATTTTTCTTGGTTTATTTCTCTTCATAATGCCATGCCAACTTTGAGGGTTGGGTATACATATTTATAATTTGCTACTCACCAAGCATATGCCAAGATGCTAGTCTAAGATGCTAACAACTTTGTCCTAGATCTTTGTCCTCTAAGATGCTAACAACTTTGTCTAGATGTTGTGTCCTCTAAGATGCTAACAACTTTGTCCTAGATGTTGTGTCCTCTAAGATGCTAACAACTTTGTCTAGATCTTTGTCCTCTAAGATGCTAAGATGCTAGTCAAAAGATGCTAGTCTAAGATGCTAAGATCTTTGTCCTAGATCTTTGTCTGATCTTGTCCTCTAAGATGCTAAGATCTTGTCCTAGATGGGCGACAAACAACCACCATGCATCAGGGTCACAAGAACCATGTGCCCACCCCACAAAGACCACAGTACATAGACTTATTCATCAGCTTTTCCTTGCAAATACCTTGGCTTACCCCTCACTTTGAGGAAATCGTCCCGGACTGATTTCCAACCTCTATTAGACAAGGTCGCTAACCGCCTTCAAGCCTGGCAGGCAGGTTTGCTTTCTCAAGGGGGGCGGCTGGTGATGGTTCAGGTGGTGCTATCTGCCATGCCTGTCTACGCTTTCATGGCTCTAGACCCTCCCATCTCGGTCATCAAAGAAATCGACAAGAGACGTCGAGCGTTTCTTTGGAAAGGTTCTCAAAATGTTGCGGGTGGGCATTGTTTAGTTGCCTGGTCCTCAGTTTGTCGTCCCATCTATCTGGGGGGGCTTGGCCTGCCCAATTTGGTCGTGTTGGGACGGGCCCTGCGCATCCGCTGGCTTTGGTTACAACGGACTTGGTCGGAGAGGCCTTGGGGAAACTTCAAACCCAAGCCAACTCTGTGGAGGAAAAAATGTTTCATGCCTCTATTTCGGTCACAGTAGGGAATGGCAAGAATTGTTTGTTCTGGGAGGACAGATGGCTACAAGGCCGATCCGTTCAAAGCCTATCGCCATCCATTGTCAAGCTGGTCAAACCTCATGTGCGGAAGAACAGAACTTTAGCAAAGGCCCTTGCAAATAATGCTTGGATCTCAAACTTTTCGTTGCAGCCTGAGCCTAGGAGCATTTCTAAATTCCTACACCTTTGGGATGCGATGCAGTCTATCTAGCTAAATCAGGGTGAGGTCGACTCGGTCCATTGGCTGTGGGAAACCTCAGCTTGTTACTCCTCTAAATCAGCTTATAGGGCTTTCTTCATAGGCTCAATAAGATTTCTTTGCGCTGAGGCCATTTGGAAAGCTAGGACAGAACTCAAATGCAAAATCTTCATGTAGTTAGCGATCCGTAGGAGCTGTTGGACGGCTGACCGCCTTCAACATATTGTTGACCAAGTTGTATGGAATCTGATTTCTTTGTATTGGCAGCAAAAGTTAGGAATGAAGCGACGCTAGGAAGTTTCTTCTAGTGGGCAAGACCACGTGCAGAGAAGAAAGTCTTCGACTAGGTGATGTTACCCTCCTTCGACCAGTGTAAAGAAAACCAAATGTTTTAACAACGATTGGAAAACCATCAAAGCAATGCTCAATGTAAAACAATAAAGAGTGAAAGAACCTGAAACTTTATTGAAAGGGTAAGGAGTTTACACATAAAACTTGTGTAATTGATCGATATTCCAAGAGTTGGAGAGAACTCGGCCGTTTTCCATTGCTAGTTGTACCGAACCTAGTCACATAACTTCGACCATCGTGTAAGGATCTTCCCACTTTGGGGGGGGGGGTGGTTATTCCGATTAGCTTGGGATTGAATTTTCTTCAACACCTAATCACCTACAACAAGGCTGCGAGGTTGGACCTTACAATCGTAGTACTTGCGCAAGGCTTGTTGGTAGACTGCATAACGGATTAAGACTTGGTTCCTCTTCTCTTCGAGTAGGTTGATGTCATCCGCTCGAGGTTGTTCCTAGTTAGAGTCGTTGAAATGTTCGACCCTTATCTACCGAAGTTTAAGTTCTGGGGGAAGCATGGCTTCAGCCCCAAATACTAAAAAAAGGTGTTTCACCTGTAGCTCGACTAGTAGTCGTACGAACTGCCTATAATAAAGAGGGTAACTCTTGGACCCAAGCCCCCGAGCGCATGACAAGCTGGTCGAAAACTCGGGTTTTGATACCCTGCATTATTGGGTCATTCGCTCTTTCAACTGCTCCATTACTTTGTGGGTGAGCAACAGAGGCATAACACAACTTGGTACCCAACTTGTCGCAAAATTTCAAAATTCCTAAAATTTTGCGCTCGAAAATTGTTTACCATTATCTATAATTATTCGACTTGGAACACCAAATTGAGTAACTACGCTTCTCATCATGAACATTTTGGCAGCATCCGTTGTTATCCCAATCACAGGCTCGGCTTCAATCCATTTTGTGAACGTGTCAATAGCCACTTACAGGAACGTGAAGCCTCCTGGTGCTTTTGGGAGCGGTCCTAGGATGTCAAGACCCCAAGTCGCAAAAGGCTGAGATAAAGGAATAGTTTGTACTTCCTGAGCCGTTTGGTGTAATTGCCTGCTATGAAACTGGTATTGTATACACTTTTTAACCAACTATTTGGCATCGTGGAGGGCGGTTGGCCAGTAAAAACCTTGTCAAAAGGCTTTGCCGACAAATGTTCCGTAAAAAGCATGTGTTCCACAAATGCCCCTATGTATGTCGTGAAGGAGATTTAATCCTTCTCTCTGCGATACACATCGCATGAGAACCCCCTTGAGTACCTTGTTTATAGAGAACTCCTTCGACCAAAGTATACATTTTGGTCTTACGGGATAAACAATCTGCCTCGAGATCATCATCGGGTACTGTGCCCTTCGAAAGATACTCGTAGATGGGATTCATCCAGGTATCCTCGTATTCTAAAGAGGCTGTCTCAATAGGAGATGTCACTAGTGTGTCGACCAGAGACGGCTTCTGAAGCTATTCCAAGAAGACTCCTTTTGGTACTGGTAATCGGGAAGAAGTCATTCGAGCTAACTGGTCTACGAGGAAATTATCCTTTCGAGGGATATATTGTACCTCAAACCGAAGAAATGCTTTTCAAACTTTCGTACTTCCGATAAGTACCAAAACATGGTCGAATTAAGAGCAATAGTACTCTTTTCCGACCTGATTCACAACTAGTTGAGAGTCTCCTCTCACGAGTAGTCGTCGAATCCCGAGTGCTTTCGTTGCTCGTATACCGGCCAACAAACCTTCGTACTCTGCCATGTTGTTAGTGGCCTGAAAGTTTAATTGAATGGCATACTTCAAAATCTCTCTTGTAGGATATTCTAGAACCACCCCAGCCCCCGAGCCACTTATCGTAAGTGACCCGTCAAAGTACATCATCCATCGTCGCGGAATCGTCTTCGAGAATCTGAGCGAGTTCGATTTGTCCATTCGGCGACAAAGTCTGCTAAGATCTGGGATTTAATGGCCGTTCGGAACAAAAATGGAGGTCGAACTCCCCAAATTCAACCAACCATTTTGCCACGCGTCCCGCTGCTTCCTTGTTCTAGAGGACCACTTCTTAGGGGAACTCAGATGGTACAATTATCTTGTGCGCCTGAAAATAATGCCTCAGTTTCCTCGAAGACATTTGGAGGCATATAAAAGTTTTTGAACCTGAGGGTATCGCTCCTTAGGTCTGTGTAAAACTTCGCTTACGTAGTAAACTGGCTATACTGCGCTCACTGCTTGTGGCGTGGCAGCTAGATATACTAAAAGTGTCTCTTTTGGTTTCGGAGAAACCAGAACAAGAGCATTCGTAAGATACCTCTTGACATCCTCGAAAGCAGCGTTTGCCTCCTCTGACCACTCGAAACCCTCATACTTCCTGAGAAGCTTAAAGAAAGGAAGTTTTTTTTCTCCCAACCGTGCGATGAAACGACTTAAAACTGATATGCACCCTATGAGTTTCTGGACCTCTTTCTTCGTAGTCGGAGAGCATATTTGTTCAATGGCCTTTATCTTTTCAAGATTTGCTTCGATACCTCGTGCAAAGACAAAGAATCCAAACAATTTCCCTGAAGAGACTCCGAACACACTTCTCCGGATTAAGTTTCAAACGTAATCACAATTCCTCAAGATACAAACATATACTTATAATTCAAACCAATAATCATGCCATGTATTTATAATTTAAACCAATGATTGTACCAAAAACCTCCTTTACCAACAGCTTGCTAGTTGCTACGAGAAATCTCCTGCATCGTCATGTTACCGGTTGGCAGAAATGGGATAGTGGCTGGGGGAAGCTAACTAAACTTTTGTGTCAACCCCACAACCACCAACAACCTCAAGACACTAACACCCTTGCCAATTTGCGAGCAAGGAATTCCTTCGCCAAAATTTTCGTAATGCCTGAGTTTTGGTAAGACCAAATTTTGGTAAGGTTTCTATGGGCTAGCATCCAAACGGCCCCTAGTTCTTGACCTCTATCAGCCAAAGAATCTATCACATCACCATCGCCGTCACCAAAAACAGATCAAAGTTTTGTAACAAATCCACAACAACAAACACAAAGCCCACCACCTGGGGGCTTAAAACATCCAAAATTGCAAGTATGAAGGGACAATCAAGCCACTGACCTCTGTTGTCGGCGAAATTGGAGTGGTAATGCATCCTGTTGGCCTCGAGCACCTTGGACACCTCCCCGGCGCTCTCCGACGCCTTCAAGAACCTCTCGTCGATCTCCGCAAGCACCCGCAGGAGGTCAACGCGGGGCATCTCGGCGGGGACCACCTTCCCTGGCTTCCCCCCGCCGACCAACGTGAGCGGCGGCGCCGACTCCGTGTGCTGGTGGTGCGCCGCCTTATGCTTCCCCTTCCCCTTCTTCTTCTTCGACGACAGCCCAGGGGGCTTTGCCGGCAGCGACGGTGGCGGAGTGACCATCTCCGGCGTCCGCGGCTCCTCCTCAAACTCCTCCTGAGGCGGCGCAGCAGCCGGCGGAGGAGGGGACAGGGGCGGGCGCGGTGGCGAGGCAGGGACGTACTTCTCGTCTTCCCGCTCCGGGATGATCTCGTCGTCCTCGCCAGCGATGGATGCCACCCCCTCGTCCATTGAGAAGAAGTAGTCCCACGTGTCAATTCCGGGCTTCGACTCCGGCGGGGGAGGGGGAGGTGGCGGCGGCTGGGGGGTCACCGGCGTCTCCGGCGCCGTCGGAGACACGGGCGGCGGTATCTGCGGCCGGTGGCGCAGCCGCCGGCGCCGGTCATCGAGATGCACATCGTCCTCCTCTTCCTCCTCCATATCTACCTCGTCCTCCTCCTCCTCCCTAATCGAGTCGCTGTGGAGCACGGCGGGGCCCTTGGCCTCCGCCGTAGGCGGCAGGGGCATGCTCTTGGAGCGGTGGATCTTCGCCGGCGATGGCGAGAATTCCGGTAACGGCGGCGGGGGCGGGGGCAGCGAATCGATGGTCGACGGCGGCGGCGGCGGCATTATCGCGTCGACCGCAGTCGACGAGGGGACCGCCACCCCGGACGTGACCACGCCGATTCCACCGGGCGCGAACCGGTCGGCCGCCGCCTCCGCCGCAGCCGGCGGCGGCATTCCCTCCCCATGCGCGAACTCGGAGAGCGCGGCGCCCGTGTCCCGCAGCGAGAAGGCGTACGCGGAGTGCGCGGCCGCGAAGGCGTTGCGCGCCGCCACGGCCGCCTTCATCCACTGGCGCCGCTCCTTGCAGCGCGCCACCACCTCCTCATTCTCGATCCGCGACTGCGCGCACCCCATCTGCTCCTCTCCCCTCCTCCTCACCGCATTGTGCAGCAGCTGCAGCAACCAACCCACAAACCCAAACCCCAAGCAAGCAGCTGATCAGCAGCAGCAACTAGCAAGCGAAGTGGGCGTGGGCGTGGCGAGGGCGAGGGCGAGTGGATCTAAGAATAGATGTTGGTTGCCTCCCTGCCTTGTTGGTGATCGCCCCGAGGCGCAGCAGCAAGGGGCAGGAGCCCGGTGTGGCGAGGGGCTCGGTGGGGTTTAACCGCAGGCCCATCACGCCGTTTCTGACTCACTGAAAAGTGGGCCCCCTTAAGAATGAGCCTACGTGTCAGTGAGAGGTAGGGCCGAAGGGTTGTGACATGCGGACCGGATGGGCAGGGTGCCCCGCGCGTGCTGTGTTTGTCCTCTGGGACTGGGAGGGCCGGAGGGGGTAAATTGTAAATAGTTTGAAATTTCGAGGGTTGTTTACAGTATTTTTTACCTGCGCTTTTCAAACTTTTTGTTTGCTTCTCTGCTTTTTTGGACTCTGGCCCGCGTGTGGGGCCGACGTGTCCTGACTACCGGGGGAGACGTTGGGGCCTTGCTCTTGCTCAGCTCTGCGGCTTCTGTTGCGGGACAGCTTGCTCTCATCTCAGCCCCTCTCTCTCTCCTCCAAGGGTTTGTTTCCTCTTTTCAAAAATTATTTTTTGCTTTTGTGTGTTTACTTTACCGGGCGAGGAAGCCCGTGACGCTTGTACGTGGGGGCGCCTGTTTTCTGACCCACACGTCGGCGTCTGTGAGCCTCTTCGGGGGGCCATGTGTACTGTTTGCATGAGGATTCCTTCAAAAGGAGGAGAGCGCGGAAGGTCCAACGGCTCGCCCGAGTGAATGCCGCGAGCGGCAGCCGGCTGTGTTAGTTACACGCGGCGGCGAGACCAACGGCCCACAGACGGAGTGGTGTGCTGGTGGCACAGGTTCGGCCCAAGCGCTGTGTTCTACTTTACGTTGACAACGGTTTAAAAAAATTACAGTAAATCTAGATATTTCACTATAGTTTTTGGCTAGATGCTCGAAATAACAAATCTAGCATTTTCGGACAAAAAAACCAAAAATGTCATTGCGAATACGCCGCAGCGACATGTGTCCCTGCTGCGCGCCAAGCGGCCGGACCCTCCTAATCCGCACGCTAGGGGTTCAGAACCCCCTCCTCTGTGCGCCAGGGTCGGACCGCCCTCGTCCGCATGCAGGGGCACGGATTCCCATGGGATTCTTGAGCCATCTCGTCGCTCGGTCGCATCCCCCTTCCGATTCCACCTATCCCTCGCATGTGTAAAAATTAGGAGGGTTGTCCTATCGCACATCGTGTCCCCATCCCCCTCGCATCGCTTCGCGGTCGGCCAAGTGCTTTCTCGCGGCTATAAAACCGGTCGCACATCGCTCTCATCCTCCACACCAACCATTCCGCTCAGCGTAGAGAGAGAGAGAGGATCGATCGAGCGAGAGGTAGCCCAATCGGTCAAAATTAGTTTTGATTTCGCTACCGATTTGAGGGTTTTAGAGCAGTGTTTAACGGTTGTATTAGTAGAGAAAATTCAACATCAAACGAAGATTTTCTAGAAGAGTTTTTTCCCACATGCATTATGTTTATTAACCGTGTAATTTGTGTTAAATTAACTTTTCCAAAATGCTAATTTATTAGTGCAAACCGATAAGGGTTATGGCATATCGTTAAGTAGACACATATTACGCAGCATAATTGGGTGTAATTAATTAGACAAAATCAATTTATTCATAAATAATTAGTTGTAATTAAGTAGTTTTTGTTAATCAGCTGTAGTTAATTAGTAGTAATTAATTATTCGTAATTATTTAGTCGTAGTTAATCGGTTGTAATTAATTTAGTCGTGATAAATTAGTCATAATTAAATAGTCATGATTAATTAGTTGTAATTATTTAGACATAATTAATTTAGTTGTAATCAATTAGTCATAATTAATGTAGTCAAAATTAATCAGTGGTAATTAATTAGTCATGATTAATTATTCATAATTAATTAGTCGTAGCTAATTGAGCATAGTTAATTAGTCATAATTAAATAGGCATAATTAATTAGTCATATTTATTTAGACGTAATTAATTTAGTCGTAATTAATTAGTCATATTTAATTAGTCATGGTTAATTAGTCGTAATTAGCTTAGTCGTAATTAATTTTTCAAAATTAATTAGTGGTGGTTAATTTAGTCGTAATTAATTAGTTATAGTTAATTAGTCGTAAGAATTACTAGTTTTTTGCAGAAATTTAGTAGTTTTTTATTACATGCATATCAAGTGTATTAGGTTGTTGTGGCTTTAGGTAATGTCCAACATGCAAAACTTGCTTGTGTTTTGTACCAACGGTCTCGTACGGGCGGACTGGGTGGGTTGGACGTGTCAAGATGCCAATTCAAGGTGGTCAGGGCAAAGGGCCTGGATGTGATGAATATTCACGAGCTGAGGAGTTGTATCCGGAGGGAGTTCGACATGGAGGCAACAATGAAAAAGCTTGTCATCGAGGCGATCACCTGCACGAACAGGGGAGGGCAAGGTTTATGTGAGTTACACAAGGTGAATGGCAGTGTTGCATGGGGCCAGTATATGTAGATTACTGCGAAGCCTGAGGCGAAAATATACGGGAGACCAATGGTGTACATGAATTTCGTGCACAAAATGCCAGCAAACCTTGATGATGCTAGTGCCCGTGGGAGTGGAGAAGCGTAGATGGTGCATGAAGATGGGAGCACAGACTGTGTTGTTTTGGAGGAAGACTGTGAAGGAAGATTTGCGGAGAATTTTATTCAAAATGAGGGGGCGAACAATGGTGGTCGGCCTACGTTGATTGCCACGAGTTTCTGTCAAACCAATCGGTTGAGTCGAGTCCGATGAGGATGCCGACCCAGGCTCATATGGTAGCGAGGACACACCCTAGGGGGCAGGGGGTGGTGATCTGGTCGGTAGAATTGTGTCAGCAGAGGTGCCTTATGTGTCATCAAACTGGATGATCTCGCGTGCGGTCGCTCGTACTGCCACAGGAAGATAGGGTCCCAGTGGGGGTTTGATGCTGACACCCTATTAATTTGGAAGCACTTCCCAAGAAAGGTAGTCGTGCAGCATGCTATAACACGGTACACTGTGTCCATCAGTCGTGTGTACTGGGTGCACCGGTCCAACCCAGCCCATTACACAGTAAAGTGTGTAGTGAAAGACTGTCCTGGCAAGCTCAGCGCTCACAAGGCGAAAGGCTATGGCACGGTCTTCACGGTCACAGTGATGATCGACCACACTTGTGGACTGAGTGAGCCGCTGCAGCAGCATCAGAATGTGACTTCCACATATGTAGCAAGCCTCATCAGCCACTTAGCTGCAGAGGATGTGTCTATCTCCCCCAAGATGTTGTTGTCAGAAGTTGTCAATCTGATTGGTTATCTAGTTAGCTACAGTAAGGTCCGACGAGTCAAGCAGAAGTTGATTGAGTCCATGTACGAGACGTATGAAGAGGCGTACAACCTTGTGCTAATGATGTTTCATCAGATTGTCGAAGAAAACCCCAGCACGTATATAAACAAAATGGAAAGAGAAGATCCTAGTGGAGGCCCTAACTGCTTCATACTGGACCGTGTGTTATGGGCATTCTTCCAGGCCATAGAGGGCTTCAAGCTTCAAGTTCTATCGTCCGATGCTCACAATGTATGTCACTTTCCTCACCGGGAGGTACAAGGGCATCAGTCTCACTACGGTGGGGCCGATGCAAATAACCAGCTTTCTTCCGGTTGCATTTGCCACACGCTGCCACTACACTTTTTCATACCAAAATGATAACACAGACATGCCTTTTGCAGTTGAAGAATCTAGACCCACTATTATGAGTTAATGGAGTATTTTGATAATTAATGACAATCATTATGTGGATTAACATTTTTCATGAGTTGGTGAAATAGGTTGAGTCCCATAATGATGAAGACTTAGGATATTATCATGTGTTGATGAGCATCAATACAAGATCATGAAGTGAAGAAGATCATTATGTGTTGTTGATATTAAAGTCAAGATCCTAGACTTGGAGTGGAGATGTTCGTCGTCAAGTGATCACTCTAAGATGGATGCTCAAGGCAAATGTATGACTACCATAGGCTAAGGATGTGTTTCTAGTCTTTTACTAGTCTCGGTGTTTGGTGTGGAGACTGGATTGCTAGTATAGGTTGTCGTACTATTAAGAGGGATCTTGACTAGTAGCTTGAGTATGTCATGTGTTCATAGCTACTATTGCTTTCTCTAGCTCACTTTAGCATGTTGCCAACATTTGTGAATGTGTT
This sequence comes from Ampelocalamus luodianensis, assembly GCA_036346255.1. Lineage (NCBI taxonomy): Eukaryota > Viridiplantae > Streptophyta > Magnoliopsida > Poales > Poaceae > Ampelocalamus > Ampelocalamus luodianensis. The sequence goes on from CM070625.1 coordinate 29,165,148, forward strand.
TTACAAATAGTTGAGGCTCATGCATAATCCTTGTAGCATGTGATTTTAGTTTACGAATGTGTTTTGCAAATGGTTTAAGTCCATGTACTAAATTTCTTGTGGCATGATTCTAAAAGTCAGCAAATGTGTTTTGAAACTTGTTGAGAATCTCGCTTCTATCCCTTGTTTGCATCGTGCATCAATTAGCAAATGTGTTTTGCAAAATTGAGTTGAAGCGATATTGAAAATTTGTTTTCCAAATCTCTTGAGGTCTGACCGCACCCTTTGGGTGGTATGACCGGCCCACCATGGGTTTGACCAGGCTAAGTCTTTGGTCTAATCGACCTATGATTTGACCACCAATGGCGGCCGAGTGCGACCCGATGGGACGATCAGCCACCATTTGTTGGCTGGTCTGACCGATCCCATGGTCAGTCACCCTCGGTTTGCTTTTCTAGAGAGGAGTTTTTTCCCTTATCTTGACTCCTCTATAGAGTTGTTTGATCGCCCCAAGCGGTTTGACCGGCCTTGGTCTGGTCAGACTAACCCCTGTGAGGGAGGTCAGTTTGGTTGAGCGTCCAATGGCTAGTTTTTATAGCCGTTGGAGCTAGGGCGGTCTGACCGGCCATTGGTTGGCGGTCTGACTGGGATTCCCTGTTTTTCTCTGATTCTCCTCCAATGGATAGTTTTCTTTTGTGTGTGTATAAATGCCCCTTGTAGCCAGTTGTGGGAGAGTGCTGGTGCCATTTTTGTGTCCCTTGAGCAAAGAGCAAGCCCTCTCCTCTCTTTTGTGCACGTGTTGCACTTAGTGAGCTTAGAGAGCAAAATCCTAGTGCATGTGTTGCATTAGGTGTTGGATTTAGTATCTATTGAGCTTAGACACTTGATTCGTTCAAGTGAGTATCTTCAACTTGTTACTCTTGGTGTTTACCGACACCTAGACGGCTTTGAGGAGTTGCGATGGTGATCTTTATCAAAGAAGGTTGTGAGAAGACCAAGGCGGTTATAAGTGACTTGGTGCTCGCCATCTCCCCTCTAGTTGGCCTCCTCGATCTTATGAGTGGTATCAGTGTGGTCTCTCATTCATTAGATTTAACAGTCTAGAGAATAAAGAGAATTGTTGATACCCAAACCTATGGAGAATTTGCTACTCCAATTGATCAACAAAACTTCACTCAAAGGGAAGAGCAAAACTTGCAACTCGATGCTCAAGTTTTAAATGTTTTAAACTAAGCATGATTCAAGTGAAGATGAGGATCAAAAATGTCAAAATGAGAAAGATGATGACACTGAAGAAGAAATGACCACTCTGATAAGTAAAATAGAAAATCTCATGAAGAGACATGACTCACATAGAAATTCAATCTCATCTTTCAAGACAAAGCACTACAAGACTCTAAGGTATTACAATTGTCAAGAAAAGAGACACGTTGCTTCAAAGTGTCCTTATAGGGAGAAAGATGAAGAAGAACTCAAATCGTCATCAAGAAAGAAGAATGATGGCCAAAGAAGACATTTTGCCGGGCTAACCATAAAGGATGGTCCACCAAATAACTCAAACACAAATGATGCTCCACCACTATTTGATTTGCCTACATGCTTCATGGCAAAAGGTAAAACTAAGGTAAATAATGATGATGAGCCTTCATATAATGATTTGATGGATATGCTAGAGGATCTAAATGAATATCTTGAAAAAAAAAGACAAAATTCAAAATTTTAAAGAAAGAGCATATCTCTCTTTAAAATAATTATGATGTGCTAAAAGAAGAGCATGAGTCTCTCCTTCTCAAGGAATTCACTAGCTCCAAGGTGGATATAGACATAACATATGATTTATTAGATGATATGTCATGTGTAGTTGCTAATCCTTACACTGCATCTAAGATTAGCATATCTACTCCTTGTGATGACTTGCTAGATGCTCCTTGTAGCTCAAAATTGGATGCTTGTTCTTCCTCTATACTTGTTGAAACTACTCTTATAGAGAAAAATGAATATCTCAAGGTCCAAGTCAAGAAATTGACAAATAACTTGGAAAGAAACTACAAAGGAAAGGTCTCTCTTGATGAAATATTGAGCAAACAATAAATGTTGAACGACAAGAGAAGAATTGGCTTTATCCCCAAGAAGAAGAAGAATAGCAATACAGGACACAATCAAAGACATACAAAATCATAAAGTGCTTTGGTTGCAATGAGAAGGGTCACTATGTCTCGGTGTGCACAAATCAAGTGGATATCAAGTCAAGACATTCAAAGAAGAGGCAAACCGACAAGGGGCAAAAAAAGAATACAAGAAGGGGAAGTAAAAAAACCCAACTTGCTACAATTACTGAGAAAAGACACATTGGTAAACAATGTCCCATGAGTAACACTCCTAAGCATATTCTTTATAATGATAATTATTTGCTTAGAAAAGATAAAAATAGTAGGGTTATTGCTAGATTTGTTAGTTCACCTAAGATTATTGCTAGGGCTATTTAGGTGCCCAAATCTCCTTTGACTAACATTCAAGAGCCCAACCGAGTTTGGGTACCAAAAAGTGCGTAGAATGCTAAATAGGTACTTGGAAAGGCAATAGAGTTCATTCAAATAGAGGTGGATTCCATCATGTGTCAATTTGGAGCCAAGCATGAGGATGATCATGTCATATCAAGAACCAATGTTATTTTGGTAAGAAATACTTGCATTGAATCATCAAGCCGTAGCCTTGTGTAGAATGCATTCATGAAAATCCTTTTAGAAAATGTGTTATTGCTCTTGTTCATAATCTTCTTTATTGCAATCTTGAGTAAGATGAAAGTGGTAGGGGTGGGCGTGGGCGTGGGCTGCACCGAACCTAATCTGCCTAGCCCCTTCTGCTCCACAGGAAGTTCTGGGAATCCACGGATTACCCGTTCAAGAAAGCAAGGAAGAACCAAATGATCCATCGGATCTTTAGGATTAACCCTTTTCCGAATACAACTGTCTTACACGTTTTTGCCGAGTATGAATGTTTCCACCACATTATTCTCGGGGTTCTTGATGATTCCAAACGTGCTATCCAGCATGAAATCTGGTGGCATTTCCTTCATGCCTTTCACATTCTAACATAAATCATCAAAAGAGTATGAAATTTAGACAACCAGCTCGTTCTTGATGTTAGCTTCACAATACACAAGTGAATATCTGTACCTGTTCCAACAGGAGTGACATGGGGCTCTCAATGCCGGCATGAGCAGCGAGGCGAAGACGGTGGCGCGCAACTTGTGTGGATACGTCTGCATGAGAAGCAGGAGGCTATGCCCGCCGTAGTTGTGCCCAACGACAGGGTGGAGATGGAGGCGACAGCACATCCGAGGCGGTAAATCAAGCGGTGGCATTGTGTCGAGGTAGAGATGGGGCACATCTGAGACGGCAGATCGAGCGGTGGCGGCGCATCGGGGTGGACATGGAGGCGGTGGCGCAATCCGAGGCGGTATATCGAGTGACGGCGGCACGTTGGGATGGAGATGGAGGCGGTGACCCACCCGAGGAGGTTGGAGCCGGTGACGATGAGGAGGACGGGTTGGTCGGGCGGTGAACCCTCTGGTGTTGACCTCTCGTCCGGCGGAGAGGGCATGCTCGATGGGGGCGACGGCGCTGTGGGCGTCCCCGGTGTCGAGGGAGGCGGGGCCGGGGTGGAGGGCGATACCAACTGGGGCAGGGAACGGGAGTAGCGAGGCGCATTTGGGAATTGGAAACGGGATAAGCAAGAAAAGGGTTGACTCGGTCAGTGTTTAAGAACCAATAGGTTTTGATCCACTTGAACCATTTGGGTATTAGGATCGATCCACTTAGCCCATATTATAGGATTTTGTGGGGCGGTTCAGTGAACCATTGGATTAGCCCAACCCACGCCCACCCCTAGGAAGTGGCACATTAAGGGGGGTGCTAAATCATATACATGTATATCACATCCCTAAATGTGCCCAAATAAATTAAGTGCTAGTAATAATTTTCATAATTGAGCCTTTTAGCCAAAAGTCAAAAAATTCATAACTATTAGTAATGTTTTGAAAAACTAGTTGCAAAATATATACAAATCATTTTCAAAAGTTTCCCAAAGGTTTTGGTTCAAGAAAAACCTATTTTAAGCGAAAATGAGTTTATAGCAAAAATTCTAGATCATAGTATCATATTTTTTATATAAACTAAATTTTTGTGTAAAATCTATTCTAAAAGGAAAGTAAAAACTGTCCCAAAAGAAAAATCATAGAGTTGGCTATTCTAAACTTTTTTTGGTATTCAAAAGATTTCCAAAAGGCCAACCTAGAAAAAATATTTGATTTTGAAACTCATCCAAAATACTATCTTAACCAAAGTGGTCACCTTCTAGCACTTATGTGAGTTTTGACATTTGAGCTAAATTTATTCACATGAATAGGTCTATAATGGTATTTCTGACTCATATATGCAATTGGATGCTTAAAATATCATCATATGCTCAATTTGGCTCTTTTGGAGAAGTTTCATGAAAATGAATCCTTTTACGAAAACAAAAACTTAATTTATAAAAACTATTTGAGAATTGGATTTTTAAGGGCTATATAAGTTGGAAAAGTCCAAACGTGATGTGATTGATTGTGTGAAAATTTAGAGTAAATTACAACAAATTCATCTTGACGAGGATCTAATAATCCTCATTTTATTATTTATCTGTAATTATTATTATGGGTAAATATAACGTCATACCCCTTATAGTATTAAAGGAGAAGCCAACCAGGTGGTCGTAAGTTCTTCTACAACCACCCCCATAGTTGTAAGCCCCCCACGACTACCTCGTGATCGTAAGTTCTTCTACGATCACCTTTGGTCATAAGTCCTTCTACGGCCAGTACCCAGTCGTAAGCTTTTCTACGACTATCCTCTGGTCGTAAGTCTTTCTACAATCAGCTCAGTTACGACCACCCCGTAATTAATTGGGTCCACTTTTTTATAGGCTCAATTGATTACGGGATCTAAGCAGTCAATATACGCTGTTATTCTCTAGAGTAACTGCACGTAACGCGCCATTATCTTTGACAAGTAACTGCTAGGCGACATGGGGAGATTACTACTCCGGTGATTACTACCATTATTACGTCCATTATACGGAATAATGAGGCACCTCTTGACCTGGAATGACTACCTCTCCATACACTATAAAAGGGATTCAGTCAGAGAGAATAAGGGACGGTCGATTGACATAGACAATCGGGTAGAGACAATCAGGAGCACAAGTATTAGATTTTATCTTGATTGTAACGAGCATATCCAATACAATACACACAGGAGTAAGGTTGTTATTCTCTCTGAAGAAGGCCTAAATCTGTATAAAAATCTCCGTGTCTTTTCTGTCTGTGTGATCAATTGTGGAGACCCCCCGAATCAAACAATCTTTACGTAAGATCAGTTCTAAAACACCGATAGTTGGCACCGACCGTGGGGGTCTTCTGGTAATTCCTTGTCAACAATTTTTCTTTTCTCTTTGATGCTTCCATGGCAGGAGAGTGGAACGAGGAGAACTGGTTCAACTTGGCCGATTACGCAAACATCGACATGGATGCCAGTTTCGATTACGAGCCGAGTATCGAATCATCCGATGGTATTACCGCCTCTGGAGATCTTCTATCAGATCTCGAAGACCATACCAACGGTGGAGTTGACGAGGGATCTTTATCTCCCACAACAATATGTCCAGCTAAGGGACCAGTTTCCTTAGGGGGCAAGGGTCAATCCGACCATAAATAGGATTACCCAAGCAGACTCACAACACGACGAGAGTTTTTTTTTTCTCCGAGTGTTCAAGTCCCTTTAAGGTAGTCCAACCTGGCGAGACAAGTTCTGGAGGCCATTATTCTGAATCTTCATCGACACCTAGTGGTCCTCTCTCTCCGGCTAACCCCGCAGAGGAGGGGATCAAACATGTTTTTCCTGCAAGCTCGACCATCCCATCGCAGGGCACACCTATGGACGAAGACGGTTATCACCCAGAGTTCCCCTTCTTGGAGGGGTTTACTCCAAGTCGCCAGATAGTGTCTCTCGACTACTCCTCAAGCGAGGAGGCCTCGAGCGCAAGCGGAGGTCCTCAACGGAAGGTCTTCGTCCTTCCTCTGATAATGATCATTCTCCTGAGGTAGGATTGACGATGCTCCCCGACGAGCACACACTACGTCCCCTCGTGGCAATGGTAAGAGCATCGCGGTGATGAACAGGGTGAACACACTGATGAGCGTGCTGGAAATCCTCAACATTCTCGCACTCCACTGAAACCAACTCAAGGGTCCGGTATGGGCGATCCGGAGACAACTCGATGGTGGAGAATAGTGGCCTAGAAAAATCTTCCTGAGCGCGCTAAGTATCATTCAAAGGAAGCTCAGGAACTTCAGCAGATCAACGACTTGCTTGAGAATCCAACTCGAGAGCTTGCTCGAGCGCCAGGCTATGACCTCTTCGCCGAAGAGATCGCACGAAGGCTTCGGAGCATGATGGCAAAACACGAGCATCCTCACCGACATTATTCTGGAAGTCGTAGCAGTACGGCTCTATCATCTGTTAGTCGCTCGACCAACTCATTGCACGGAGATCAACATGACCGTAAATCACGTCACTCTCCTAACTTGAGGAAGGCTCCTAGAACGTCTAAAGATCAACAAGCTCCGAGGAGAGGTGGTCGCTCATCACTTAGGGGTGGAAATCTACAGCAACAGATGAGATACAAGGAGTATTTCCCTCGTAAGACTGAGGCCTACTAGAGGTCAAGTCCACCTATGACTGGGTATCGTCGAATACGATCACCTGGTGACGTCAACCCTTCTTTCCTGCAAAGAAGGCGTCAAAAAGTTATTACCGGATGCCGGCGTTCTCACCCGACCTCTGAGCAGTTCACTGGCCACCTTGTTTCCAACCAGCGAACATGGAAAAGTTCGATGGAACTCAAAATCCCATTGATTTCCTTCAGATTTACACAACAGTTGTCCGAGCAGCAGCAGGAGAGAGCATGTAATGGTGAATTACCTTCTAACTGTGCTCGAGGGGTCTGCTCGATCGTGGCTACTAAACCAGCCACTCGAGTCGATCTACCCGTGGCAATACCTCTGCGACCTTCTGCTCGTGAACTTTCAAGGCACCTACAACCGCCTTGGAAAGGAGGATGACTTGCACCAGATGAGACAGAACGACCACGAAACTCTACGTCAATTCATTTGGCGTTTTAGTCAGGTTCGTAATTCACTTCGGAGGTTTCTAACTCATCTGTTATTCGAGCCTTCAAGCAGGGAGTCCACGACAGAAGGATAACGGAGGATATCGCCTTGAACCCTCCTACCACTATCGTCGAACTCTTCGAGATGGCCGATCGATACGCGACTGCTGCTGAAGCGGTCGAGTGGAACAATACCATTGATCGAGAGGACAACGTACCTCAAGAGACATGCAAAAGTGGTAAGAAGAATGATAAAAAGACCAAGAAATCCAAGAACAAGGCGAAGGGTCAAAAGCCCCAAGCTAGTGGTTCCAAGGAGGTCTTAGCCATAAGCGACAAGGAGCCACGTAGCTCCAAACAAAACTTTGGCCGAGGCAAAGGTAAGCGCCCCGATCGGAAGAATGACAAGTCTAGGTGGTGTCCTTTTCATAAAAAGGAAGGACATAACCTTCACAACTGCCAGTTTTTCTATGAAAACTCGAGGACTATTATTTCGGCAAAGGGCCGCTTCCTCCTCTTGAACAGGTAGGCCAAACTAGTGGTCAAAAGGAGTCGGATGATGATGAGGAGATGCCGTTTCAAGATTCGCAGCACACCATTGATCACATCTATGGGAGATCGTCAGCATACGAGTCAAGGCGACAGCTTAAGACAGTCAAGCGCGAGGTAAACTCAATCGACTATCCTCTTGTCAATAAGATACCGAAGTGGTCGAAAGTCACTATCTCTTTTCGAGAAGGGTGACTGCCTGATCCCTTCAACTCAACCACGTCGATTTCTAATCGTGGTCGAACCTACCATCAATAACTGTCGAGTAAATCGAGTATTAGTTGATAGTGGTAGCTCGTTAAATATTCTATTTACGAGTGCCCTGGACGAGATGCAGGTACCCAAGACTAAAGTAAGACCAGTACGATACTCTTTTCATGGAATCGTACTAGGGTCTTCGGCCAAACCTATTGGCCAAGTTTCTCTTCCTTTAACATTTGGTTCACCAAGTAATTTCAGGACAGAGATCTCTTTTGATGTGGTCAATTTCGATACGACATATAACGCCATACTCGGACGACCAACTTTGGCAAAGTTTTTAATAGTTACTCACTATGGGTATCAATGTCTTTAGATGCTAGGTCTCAAAGGAGTGATAATAATTTATTGTGACTAAAAGATGGCGCATACCTGCGACCATCGATACCCCGAGATGGTTGGACTGATACCAGCTTAAGAAGAAAGTCAGCCTTCGACTAGCAAGTTAAGCCCTAAAGCTGCACCAAAGTCGAACGACCAAGTCAATGAGGTTCCTCTGGATGCGGAGGAGCCCTCGAAGACTGTTTCGCATCGGTGATACTTTCGACCCCAAATAGGAAGACGCCCTCATCACTTTCCTCTGGGCAAATGCAGATGTCGTCGCGTGGTAAGTGTCCGACATGCCCGGAGTCCCCAGAAATGTGATCGAGCACATGCTAGCTTTATGGCATGACAAAGTACCCGTAAAACAAAAGTTACAGAGATTTGCTCTTGATCGACGCGATGCTATTAGGTCAGAATTAGATAAGCTACTTAAAGCAGGCTTTATAAGAGAAGTCGATCACACAGAGTGGTTGGCCAACCCTGTAATGGTTAGGAAGTCGAACGGCAAATGGCGTATGTGTGTAGACTTCACTGATCTTAATAAAGCTTGTCCAAAAGATGATTTCCTTTAACTCTTATCGATCAGTTGGTTGATTCTTCTGCGGGTTGTAAAGTGTTAAGTTTTCTAGATGCATACTCTGGTTACCACCAGATCAATATGTGTCAAGAAGAAGAAAAAAGACCGCGTTTATTACACCATTTGGTACATTTTACTACGTCAAAATACCATTTGGTCTAAAAAAATGCCAATGCTTCTTTTCAGCGCTTAATACAACCGACTTTTTCACCTCAACTAGGCCAAAATTTAGAAGCCTATGTTGACGATTTAGTCGTAAAAAGCATCAAACAACTTAATCACATCACTGACCTGCAAGAAACATTCGACAATCTCAGAAAGCATCGCTTGAAACTCAATCCTGAGAAGTGTGTTTTCTGAGTCTCTTCAGGAAAATTGCTTTGATTCCTGGTCTCTGCACAAGGAATCGAAGCAAATCCTGAAAAGATAAAGGCCATCCTGCAAATGCACCCTCCGACCATGAGGAAAGAAGTCCAGAAAATCACAAGATGCATGGCGGCTTTAAGTCGTTTCATCGCACGCCTAGGAGAAAATGACTACCTTTCTTCAAACTTCTAAGGAAGCACGAGGGTTTCGAGTGGTCAGAAGATTCTAACGCTGCCTTTGAGGATGTCAAGAGGTATCTTACGAGCGTGCGCACGCCACGTAATACTTAACCTCCATATGCAAAATATCCAAAGCCTCGATGGACATGTGCTTCCAGCGCATGATTGGTCATAGAACATGAAAACGTACAACGACTGGTTTACTACGTAAGTGAAGTTTTACACGGGCCTAAGAAGCATTACCCTTAGGTCTAAAAACTTATATATGCCCTCCTCATGTCTTCGATGAAACTACAACATTATTTAGTCAGTTCTCAAGCACAAACTAGTTTTAACCTGTGTACGTACCCACACTTGTTTTCTACAGAGCGATCTTCCGTAGCGCTTTCCAATAGTGCATTGACTACGGCGGCTCGCATGGATAAAACCCATGGCTTACCGGACACTACAATGCTCCGGCACCATCCCTCCTGCGACTCCTGCGACCGAAGCCAATACACGCCAAAGTACTAAGTCAAGAGAGGTCCCATACCCTCTAGTGTGGTTAACGCAAAATGCTCGATCTGATGGCGTAAGTAACTCGGTCCTTAATGACCGGGCACCATTCGTCACACCACAAGCACACCAACATACCATTGTGCTCAAGTCTAAATCATCTTGTTTTCAGTTTTTAATTTTCACAAGTAAACATGGCACAAGGCTGAAATCATAAGTGATAATAAGTTTTATGTGACCAAGGTTATCGACAAGTCGATAACCGCCCATTTCTACCGGAAGATAAGCATGGCTAAGAAATTAATCCGCAAAACTACTAAGTGACAAGAGCTCATCCACGAACTCTAAATCACAGCAATAACCTAGGCTCATGGTAGTAAAGGATAATCATTTGCCTAAGGAAATGCATCTACTAGGTCAACTAACGACAATAGTTAAACACAAACTAGCAATGCATACATAGAATTTGTAAACAACATAAATACTTGAAAAATACAGGGATTAACATGATCAAACTGCTCACCTTGCTGGAGTTGTTCTTGCTGCAGAGGAGGATTCTCAGGTTCACTAAACTCTTTGGAACCTAACGCGAAAATACGATAAAACCAACAAGAACGAAGAACACCAAACAAAACTCAACAGAAAAAGACATCCAAATCCCATGAAATTTATACAGAAGCTAGAGGTTGATTTTAGACAATTTTAGAAACAAGAATTACTTCATTTGGACTTAGTATGGAAAAGTTATGGCTAAAATAAATTCTCTCAGCCTGAAAAATCCTAATTAAATTAATTTCGGTTACTGTTCATGGCAAAAATTTCTAGAATGATCTGGAATCTGAAATTTTTATGGTAGGTAGCTAAGGTCATCCTAAGAACAGCAAAGTTGAGTTTACTTCATTTGAAGTTGAAATGAATTACTTATGATTTTTAAGTTCTAAAACTAGTAGATCATTAACTTGGTGGCAAGGATCATATTAAGACCTATTCTACACTACAGTACATTCCTAGTGGGTTTTAACAAAATTTAGTTTGCTCAGTTTGGAATTACAGAGAATAAGTTATGCATTTTACAAATTTTCAATGAATTTCTAGACAACCTTTTTCACTAAACAAGATCATGCAGTTTATATCCTTTTCTGCTACATAACATTGCCTAAATTTATTCTCATATTAGAGTTCATTCTATATGAGCTAAACCAACTGGAATCATTCAAAAGGAGTGAAATGACAAAGTTATGCACTTTTGAAATTCGAACAATCCAAATACTTTGAAAATTTGAGCTCTCGGGAGGTCTAACGGACTTAGCAGCAGGAGGTCGTGGTAGTCGATCCTTCATCATGCGACTCACGGACCTCAATCTGGCGCTAGAGACCTCTTCGCATTGGGAGGTGCGGGCGTTGAGATTAGATCCAACGGCCACGACCGGTGCATGCCAACAGCGTACAGAGGAGGAGGTCCTCGCGCTAGAGGTGGTCGGGACCGTCGGATCAAGATCGGCACCGACCTCCGATGGAGGTCCTAAGGCTAAATCTACGGAGGGAGGTCCTAAGGCTAAATCTACGGAGGGAGGTCTAGCCCGTTAGATCTAAATCTAACGGTTTAGAGCCGAGGAGGAGGTCCTAAAGCTACGGATCTAAAGGATGAGGTCCTAGGCGGTCAAGATCTCGGGGGAGGTCCTGAACGGCTAAGATCTCGCAAGGGAGGTCTTAACGATCACGATCGGCGAAGGAGGTCTGAGCGATTGGGATCTCAGGAGGAGGTCATGGATGGTCAAGATCTCTGCGGGGAGGTCTTTAAGAGCGAGTTTAAGCGGACGAGATGCGGGCGGCTAAGATCTTCACGGAGGAGGTCTGAGCGGTCCAGTTAAAGTGGAGAGGAGGTCACGAGGTTTTCTTTATAAAAGACCGGGTGGCTTTACAAAGAGGACCAGGGTGGTCTTTGCAAAATGACCAAGGGAGGTCTTTTGCGCACGGGGAAGATCTAAGCGGCTAGGATTTAACAGAGGTGGTCCTAGTCGGTTGGGATCGAATTTGGGGTGTTTGACATCCATTTCGTGTGTCGAACGACCATTAAATCCCAGATCTTGGCAGACTTTGTCGCCAAATAGACAAATCCTGAACCTGTTCAGGATCCCCAGTACGATTCTCATGACTAGTGGACGATGTACTTTGACGGGTCACTTACTTTAAGTGGCTCAGGGGCTGGGGTGGTCCCGGAATCTGCTACCGAAGAGACCTTAAAGTATGTCCATACAACTAAACTTTTAGGCCATTAACAACGTGGCAGAGTACGAATGTTTCCTAGCTGGTATACGAGCGGTGAAAGCGCTCTCGATTCGCCGACTACTCGTGAGAGGAGACTCTCAACTAGTCCTAAATCAAGTCAGAAAACAGTACCAATGCTCTAATCCGACAATGTCTGAGTACTTATCGGAAGTCCGAAAGCTTGAAAAGCATTTTCTTGGTTTTGAGGTACAATTCATCCCTTGAAAGGATAATTTCCTCGCAAAACAGCTTGCTCGTACAACTTCTTCCCGATCCATAGTACCAAAAGGAGTCTTCTTGGAATAGCTCCAGAAGTCGTCTCTGGTCGAAGAACCAGAGACACCTCCTATTGAGACAACCTCTCTAGAATACGAGGATACTTGGATGACTCCCATCTACGGTACCTTCAGACGGGTTCTGTATCCGATGATGATCTCGAGGCAGATCGCTTATCCCGAAAAGCCAAAATGTATACTTTGGTCGAAGGAGCACTCTATAAACGAGGGACTCAAGGGGTGCTCATACGATGCATTCCGTAGAGCGAAGGATTAAAACTCCTTCACGATATACACAGAGGCATCTGTGGAACTCATTCTTCCTACAGAATGCTGGTCGGTAAATCCTTTTGACAAGATTTCTACTGGCTAACAGCCCTCTACAATGCCAAAGAGCTGGTTAGAAAGTGCGTACATTGTCAATTTCATAGCAGGCAAATACACCAACCGGCTCAGGCATTACAAATACTCCGTCTATCTTCGCCTTTTGCGACCTGGGGTCTCGATATCCTAGGACCGTTACCCAGAGCTCCAGGTGGTTTCGAGTTCCTTTTTGTGGCTATTGATACGTTCACAAAATGGATAGAAGCCGAGCCTGTGATTGGGATAACAACGAAGTAGCAAAACGGTTCCTGATGAGATGCGTGATTACTTGGTTTGGAGTTCCAAGTCGAATAATCCCAGATAATGGTAAGCAATTTTCGAGCGCAAAATTTCAGGAATTTTGCGACGAGTTAGGTACCAAGCTTTGTTACGCTTCCGTTGCCCACCCCCAAAGCAATGGGGCAATCGAAAGAACGAATGGCCAAATAATGCAGGAAATTAAAACTCGAGTCTTCAACCAGCTTGTTAAGCGCTCGGGGGCTTGGGTACAAGAATTACCCTCAGTATTATGGGCAGTTCGTACGACTGCTAGTCGGACTATAGGTGAAACAACATTTTTTCTTGTTTTTGGTGCCGAAGCCATGCTTCCGCCAGAACTAAAGATCAGGTCAGCACGAGTTGAAAACTTTAACGACTCCACCTAGGAACAACTTCGAGCGGACGGCATTAACCCACTCGAAGAGAAGAGAAACCAAGCCTTAATCCATTCAGCGGTCTACCAACAAGCTCTGCGCAGATACTACGATCGTAAGGTCCAACCTCACAGCCTTGCTGTAGGTGACTTGGTATTGAGGCTTATCCAATCCTAGTCTAATCGAAACAAACTTCCCCCAAGTAGGAAGGTCCTTACACTGTGGTCGAAGTTACGCGTCCAAGTTCGATACGACTAGCAATGGAAGACAGCCGGGTGTAACACCCCAACTCCACAAGAGCCAAGAATGCTACTAAAGTAACCTTACACAAAACTAAACTAAGATAATTTACTAAGTTTCACAGAGTCTCCTTTGTATTTCTAACATCACATGGGTTTCAATAGCTAAAAGGGAGTTATAACGGCATCTTGCAATATTCATGATCAACAATAAGTACTCAAGAACTTACTAATCGATCAACAAATCCTCAAACTTCCAACTAGACTACTCATCATTATTACAAATAATCCGATGCGGAAACATAAACATGTCAAATCTTTGATCGGTAGCTTAATTAATAAGGCATGATCCGAGAATTTAAGTTCATGACAAGTGTCGTGCAAAGCATAATGCTACTCCTCCCATGCATACTGCGCTTGAACTGGGTACCTAAAAACAACAAAAGCAAGAGTGAGTCTACTGGACTCAGCAAGTACATAAATAAAAGACGATAATTCAATCCATAACATCGCATCCATATTCGGAGCACATCACTAAATCATCCCACATGCAAATGCAATGATCAAGGATTCCTTTTCTTTATCTCTTTGTGCATTTTACTGGTAATGCAAAGTATGCAACCGTCATTGATACCCATGCTCGTGCGCGCACGCACGGGACCAATTGCCCAATACTCCGCAAGTATTGGGGACCTCAAGCCCACACTCCACGAGTGTGGGGATCTCAAGCCCGCACATTCATGACGGGACCTCAAAGATGTGCATGCTTGGTCATCACAAGACCAGCCTCAACATGATATTAAAATGCATATGCACCATATCTTTTCAACATCAAGCACCAATGGCGTTAACAACATTCATGAATAAAGGCAATAACGACATTCATGAATTAAGCGATAACAACATTCATGAATAAAGGCAATAACAACATTCATGAATAAAGCATATCCATACTTTGAACATTCACCACTTTGATTATGCACACTTATCAACAGCCATACGACATTAACAAGCATCAAACCCGCATTCATGTCCAAGCAATCACAAACAAGGATCAAACGATGCACTTGCCTCAACCGCATGAACGAAGGACGCGAAGAGGTGCCGCTCCGAACCAGTCCCCACCTAAACATTTAATTAAGAAATGCTAAGACAGCAATAGAGGACCACTCAAACGATAAAAGTAAACACGGACTCACAAAGTTCCTTTAACGCTAACCCACCCTAATTTCTAGATGTCGCCGTCCCTCTCGTGGACAGTCATGTTCTAAAATTCATATCTTTTCGTACAGGGATCCAAAATAGGTGTTCTTGGACTTCATTGTAAGGCTATCAAATTCCCCAACTAAACCTAGTTGGTGAGCCTTCCTGTTTCGGCCATCTACTACCCCTAACAAGCCAAACTACAGAGCAACAATTTTCACGCCGACTTCTCTGGACAGTACACTAAAACCACGATAACTTTTGCTACGAAAGTCCAAATCTTACTTTCTTTATCTCTATGAAAAGGTATGGTAATTACCTACAATTTTCGTTATATTGAGATCCTCTGATTTCGTCTTTAACTAATAGAATAACTCAGATTTCTACAGACTGTCAGGATGTTGATAGATTAACTAGACAACGCCACTAAACAATTCATAACTTTCTAACCGTTAATCGGATTTTGGCGTTCTTGGCGGCCACTGAAAGCTAAGAACATTATCTACATAAATCTAGGAGACCAAAACTCCTAATTAGGCCGTTAAACACACGAAATTGACCGCGCAATAATCTGGACAGAACGTGATCTATTAAACCGACGCAAATCAATCTACCAAACGACATCAACCGCAACTACTACGCATCAAACAACGAAGAACACACGACGTTACCCTTGTAGAATCGCAGCAAGAAGATGAACTCTCCCCACGAAGTTGATCTCCTCTCCTTTCTTCACTTGATCGGCAGCAGGGAGCACCGACGCGAGGAAGGGAGGCACCAATAGAGGGGGCACCACCATGGAGGAGAGGTGTGCTGTGTGCGCCTGTGTTACAAGGCGGCACTGTGGCTACAGTGCATCTAGGGTTTTTCCTTCCTTTATTGGTGGTCGACCCCTCATGGGCCTCTGGGCCAAGGCCCGAGGCCCAAGTTGCCAAAAACTGCAGAAACCCCCTTTTTATGTCTAATTTCTCTTTGAACGCTTTCTTTAGTAGAATAAATCGAGTATTACATTAAAACCCCTCTTTCTCCTGTTCAATCGCTTTGCTAAAAGAAATATTCTCCCAATTTTAATTATTCTCTCCCGATTTAATTATTCTCTCCCGATTTAATTTTTGGGGTATTACACCGGGTTCTCTCAAACTCTTCAAACATCGACCAGTTCCGCAAGTTTATTTGTAACAAGCTACCACGACAATAAAGTATCAGGTTTTTTCTATCTTTATTGTCTTCCTTTGAGTAGTGCTTTTATAATCTTTCGAACAGTTTTATACGCTCAGTTTTTTCTTTACACTGGTCGAAGGAAGGTCACAACAACTAGTCGAAGTTTTTCCTATCTACATGTGGTCATGCCTGCTAGAAGGAACTTTCTAGTATCGCCTTGTTCCTATCTTTTGCTGCCAATACAAAGAAGCTGGGCTAAAAAAACATGATCGAACGATTTTAAGCCATCTCTTATCACCTTAGGTTATTTCTTCATTCATTTTGAAAAATACTCTAGGCAGAATGCACTCTTGAGATTTATTCAACTGCTTTTGGTAAACTCAGTCAGTTCTAACTGGTCGGAGGAAGAAAGACACCTAGTCGAAGTCTCTCTTCTCTGCACGTGGTCCTGACTACTAGAAGGAACTTCCTAGTGTCGTCCCGTTTCCTAGTCTTGCTACTAGGGCAAACCTATCAAGTACACCGAAAAAGGTCAAACGAATTTATAAGGTCCTCTAGATGTTTGTTTAACTCAAGTTGCCGTTCTGTGAGACCCCGGTCTATTTAGCTTGTAATGCTTAGCCTTCCATTGGTTCTAGCATCACAAACAAAATACACCGTGCCTCGATGGACATATACTTCCCAGAATTGCAGCACACATACATCTTTACAAAATCATGCATCATTTTCATACATCACATAATACCAAGTCTAGCAAAAGACATACAATAATTAGAGTTATTACAAAAGAGCCGACCGACCAAATAACAACAAGTAACAAAGTGACAGCTGAAGCAAAAGCACCATAAGATGACTATAAACAAAAGACGACCGGTTAGCCATAACCCACAAGGCAACCGACCGGGCCGCCAAGTTAGTCGCACGATCTGCAGCAGTTCTCACAGAAGTAGACCCCTTGGGGATCCACTTCCTTCTCTGCACACAACAAGCAATGTAGGTGAGTACAATGATGTACTCGCAAGACTTACGAGTAACAAGCCTATACATAGCTACATGGAGGTTGCAACAAAGGAATATGGTTATATGGTTAATTGGATGCATAAACCAATTTTCATTTGCAATAATGTAATAGATTGAAAGCAATTTATCAAATCTGTTTTTAATAATTGAAATAACAGCGAGGTAACAATAAGTAACATAAGTAACAACCTAGAGGTGACTAACCCAATAGCCACCACAACATAGCACGAATCCCAGATTCGTACCACCCATCAAGTTTTAGTTAAAAGGTTGTAGTCTAATTCTTGCGGGAAATAACCAAGCATGTCCATGACCTAGGACGAGACTATTCGAATAGATTTAACCCTGCAGGGGTGTACCAATGTACCCACACTTCAGACCGCCTTTAAGCCACAAGATTAACACACTTCCAAAGGTATGCCGGCACGGCTAAGTCCTACGAGACGTTTCCAATATTGTGTATCAACTACGAGCCGCTCATATGGATAGAAACCCATACGCTTACATTGTAAAGCTGAAAGACAACTACCCACCCGGGGTAAAGCTTTTGACAACTACAATACTCCCAACATCTTCCCTCCTACAACCTCCTGCGACTCGGAGCCAACGCACGCCAAAGTACTAAGTCAAGAGAGGTCTCATACCCTCTAGTGTGGTTAGCATGCAAAAAGTGCTTGGATCAATAGCGCAAGTAATTCGGTCCTTGTTGACTCGGGCACCATTCCAGTCACACCCAAAAACACAGAAACATACTAATGTGCCCAAGTCTAAATCATTTTGTTTTCAGTTTTATTTTGCTCAAATAATCATAGCACAAGGTGCTGAAAATAAAGTCATAATAAGTGTTTGTGTGATCAAGGTTATCGACTAAGTCGACAACCGCCTATTTCTATCGGTAACTAAGCATGACTAAGCAACATAAACTCGTAAACTACTAAGTGACATGGGCTCATCCAACGAACCCAAAATCACAACAAGATAATCCTAGGCTCAGTAGTAGAGGATAAACATTTACCTACAGATTATGCATCTAATGGGTCAACTAATCGACAATAGTTTAAAACAAGATATCAATGCATACGTAGAATTTGCAAAACAACATATTAGACTTTAAAAATAATAGGAGCAATCTGATCAAATAATGCTACATCTGATTGCCTTGCTGAGGATCACTTGTTTGCTGCAGAGGGTCGCTCTCACAATCAATAATCTCTTCGGAACCTATCGCAAGAACGCAAAAATTCAATAAGAACGAAGAACACCGAAAGAAACTCAAAATCCAAAGTCATCCAAATCTCATGAAATTTATACAGAAGCAAGGGCATGATTTTAAATGAATTTAGCAACAAGAATCATTTCATTTGGACTAAGCATGAAAAAGTTACATCATAAATAATTTATTTCAGCTTGAGAAATCCAATTAAATTAATTTTGGTTACTATTCATGGCATAATTTTTCAGAAAGATCTAGAACCTGAAATTTTTATGATAGGTAGAATATGACATTCTAAGAACAGCAAAACTAGATTTTTTTCATTTTGAGTTAAAATAAATTACTTATGATTTTTCTAAGTTGTGAAACTATTGTATTACATCTTTCAGATTTGAGAATATGCATAAGACCTATACTAAACTAAAGCATAATCACAAAGGAACCTAATACATTTTAGTTGGTTCAGTTTGGATTTGCAGAGAGCAACTTATGCATTTTACAAGTTTTAATGAATTTCTAGAGCAATATTTAATGCTAGCAAGATAATTCACTAAACACATTTTCTGGTACAGAACAACACCTAAAGATATTTTTGGATTAAAGTTTAGGTAAACAGTAATTTATTCCAACATGAATCATTTAAAAAGGAGCTAAAATGAAATAGTTATGCACTTTTGAAGTTTAACACAATTAATAGTTTGAAAATAAAAACACTCGGGCTGCTCCAAAAGACCAAGTCAAACGAAGAGGTCGTGACTGTCCAAATTGAATCCAACGGCCTCGATGAGTGAATGCACAGCGCACGCGAAGACCCGCGCGAAGGATCTCCACTCACACAGAGGAGGTCGTGACCGTTAGATCCAGATCTGACGGTCCCGATCTACAAGAGGAGGTCCTAAGGGATCGCTCTAAAGGAGGAGGTCGGGGACGGCCAAGATCTACCAGAGGAGGTCCAAGACGGCTTAGATCTAGAATGGGGAGGTCCTAGCAGCCGAGATCTTCACAGCGAAAGATTTCAACGGTCAAGATGACAACAGAAGGAGGTCCTGACGGCTAAGATTTCACAGGGAGGTCCTACGGGTCAAAATCTAACGGAGGGAGATCCCGACGGCTAAGATCTCACAGGGGGAGGTCTTAACGGTCAAGATCTACACGAGGGAGGTCCTAGCGGTAGAGTTCTACACGGAGGGAGGTCCCGACGGCTAAGATCTCACAGGGGAGGTCTTAACGGTCAAGATCTCCACGGGAAGGTCCGCAAAGATAAAGTCTTAACAGAGGGAGGTCTTAATGGCTCAGATTTCCACTAGGAAGTTCTGAACGGTCAAGATCTGCCCGAGGTGGTACGTAAGGTTTAGATCTCCGTGAGGAAGGAGGTCCTGGGGTTTTCTTTACAAAAGACCAAGGGGTGGTCTTTTGCAAAGAGGACCCCAAGGGCGGTCCCGAGGTGGTTTTCACAATTACGACTACGGGGTGGTCTTTTCGCGCGGGGGTGATTCTAACGGCTAAGATTTAAACCAGGGAGGTCCTAAACAGCTAGGATCTAATCCAGGAGGAGGTCCTGGCACTAAAGTTTTACAGAGCAAAATCCTACGGTGAAGGGCTATCCTTCCGAGATTATCGACGGCTACGATTAACTTAGGAGGTCCGGGGACTTGTCGAAATCACGACAACAGTACAGAGCACCGCACTTTGCCCGCCGGCTCGCTGCCGACAACCACGGCCACGACGGCGCGAACCAAAGGTGCCAAAACGTGCGCAATACAATTGCGAACACAATGAGAGTACTCTCGACGGCGGAGCTGACCTAAAACGCCGACGAGCCGGAGAGGGGCGAAGGAGTAACTACGACAAAATACGAAAACGCGAAAAACTCCACTACGATCTAATCCAACGGGCGCTCGAGCACAAGGGGCTATTGCGAACGTACCAGGACGCAGGGGAGGTCCGAAGGAGCTCGGAGGAGTCCTGGCGGCGGAGACCGACGCCGGCATTGAGGAAGATGACGAGGACAAGGCCGCCTGAACAAAATGAACACCATCGGGTGGTCAAAATAATTGCGCCAAGGCCTAGAGGTGGTCCAGGAGTGAGGAAATGACCAGAGGAGGTGATTACGGAGCTGAGGATGAAGAGGACCTTCTACGACCGCAACTGTGCCAACTCCAATTTGGGCAAGATCTGCGAAGGTGACCCAGAAAGGAGTTAGGGGAAAGCTTGGTGACCAGTAGAGGTCCAAGAGGAAACAAATTGCTGGGCAAGAGGGCCCCTGGAGCCCTGTCGCCACGAAGAGCTCGAATCGGTTGAAAATGGCGGAAATGGTGCTCTCGGGTGGCAAGCGCACAAACGCACAGAGAGGTGCTATGTGCGACAAAGAGGACTGAAGAGGAACCCAACGTGGAGCTCGAGTGTAACATCCCAAAGTGTTGTTACCAAAATAAAAATAAATAAAATTATTATTTTACTGGTTTTGCTGAGAATTTGCCAGGGTTTGATTACTTTATTTGAATTCTGAAGTTTTAAAAGTCAAAAATTTAAAATTTATTTGAAGTTCTTGAAGTTTCAGTTGGTTTGATCTGAAAAATAAAATTTAAATTAATTTCTAGAATTTTCTGAGTTTTTAAAAGCTTTTTTCTAAATATTTTAAAGTCAAAACAATTTATTTTGCAAAATTAATAGCCAATTATGAATTGGAACTATTTTTATTAAATCCAAAATAACTCAGGGAATTTCTGTGAATTTTCTCAAAGTTTTTGGATTTTATTTGCTATTTTCTAAAGCCATTTTGAATTTCTGGAATTAAATCAATTAATAAATCAATTCAAATTCCTAAATCCCTTTTGGGCCTAAACCTCCCGAGCCCACCTCTTCTCCCGCGCGCCAGCCCATCTCGGCCCGCTCTCACCGCCGCTCCCTCTCTCTCACCCCCCACCGTCCATTTTGAATCGGACAACCACCGAGCCTCCACACCACCCCGCCTTCCCCGCACCGTTAGATGCAAATCCAACGGCGCACAACCCCTCTTCTCCCCGCACCCTTCTTCTTCGTTCTTCCCCGTGCGCCTTCGCCATTCTTGCCGCACCGAGCTCGGCCTTCGCCGCGATTATCGCCCCCATCGCCCGTGTGAATGCGCGCATTAAAACCCTTGCATCGCGCCGCCCCATTTCCGGTCATCTTCCCCCCAATCTCGCGTGCGTGTTCGCCGGAACCCCGAAATCGCCGCCGTGACCTCCGCCACCGATCTCCCGCCCCGACCTCCTCCGGCCCCTATAAATGGAGCACCGGGTGCGCACTGCCCTCCTCACCCCGCCACCACCATTCACCTCTCCCCTCCTCTCCGCTAGTCGTCGGATTTTGGGTTTTAGTCGCCGCCGACCGCATGCCCTTTCTCCTCCGATTCCGGCACCGACACCGCCTCCTCGCCGTCGCCGTCTGCACCAATGGCATCGCCGCCACCTCGCCTACCCGGTGCGCGCCTCGCCCTCACTAGAGCGCCGCCTGAATCACCTCGCCGCTGTAACCCCATTTGTGCCGCTGGACTCGCCACGGCAAAACCGTTCGCTTTCGTGCATCCGAGGTGAGCCCCAAATCCCGAACTCTTCTACACGATGGAGTCTCACGGCCGCCGCCAGATCGCCATCGTCGGCGAGCCTTGGTCCCGAGCGCGCCGTCCCTGCGTGACGTGGCCAACACGCCGCCACGACGTGCCACCTCGCCGCGCGACACACGCCGCCACGTGGTCGCCACGCAGCACGCCGTGCCACCCAACCTCAGACTTAAGCCGAGGTCCCATGGACTTGGTCCATGAGGATCGTGTCTCATGACACGTGGGGTCCACTGTCAGAAATTTATTTTAATTCCTTTAAAATTCAGAAAATCCCTCGCTGACGTCAGCTTGCGCAATAAACCGAATTTTCTTTAGGAAAATAATTCAAGAAAATCAAGAAAATATGAAAATTAGGGTTTCTGATATTTAGAACTTCCCAGGGTTCGTCCTCCCTCATACGAACTCCGATTTCGTCGATTCAAATTCCTAAATTCCTATAAAATCAAGATCTAGCCGTCTGAACCAAAATTATTAAGATTTGGGTTCATTTGATCAATAATTCCTTTAAACCCTAATATATTATTTCATGTAATTCCAAACTTCTAAAATTCATATTTTTTGCATCCAAACTCCGATTTGGGTGATTCAAGTTGCAAAATTTGTATAAAATTGTAATCTAGCTAACTAAATCAAATTATTTTAATTTGGAGTTCTTTTGAATTGTTATTTGAATTTTATTTGAATTTGAGTTGAATTTGTCGTATTTTCACGATTAGATTTCGACGACTTCGGAGAATCAGATTTCGACGCCGATTGAAGAGCAACATAAGAGGATTGATTTTGACTGTATGATCATCGTGATCGTACACTTGGACTACCTGAAGAATGTACTTGTGGGTATTAGGTGACCTGTTAAGAAAAACAACGTCACCTCAACACCAGACGTTCTGTTAAGGTGATCTGTTAAGAAAAACAACGTCACCTCATCAAGCAAGGCAAGTTATACCCTTGATCATATCGATCCCATTATTTCAACATATTTATATTCTATTTTAAATTATTACTGCATGCTTATTTATATCAGTAATTTAAATTCCTGTTTTAAATATATAGTTATGCCTAAAATCCTTTGTATGGCCAATTTTGTGAATTGAAGCAAACATATTGTCACCATAGATCAAACCTAGTTGATACTATAGTATAAACTAGAGCATTTTGAGAAAAATCATGCTTAGCCACGCTTTTAGACCAAACATGTTTACTTTGGGGATTTCAGCCAGAAATCAATTGTTGTTTAGATGGTATCCATGGCATCAGAATGTTATGGAAGTTTATGACTTTGAAAAATGAAATAAAATAAAAATGGGTTTGGACTTGGGCGAAATGGATGATTGGTGGGTGCGAGTTTATGCACGGCTTAATCTGTCGGGTTAAGGCCCGGGGTTTTATGGAAAGACGCCCAAGTCGCTTAAGGACCGGTCTTCGAGCGCATGATGTTACGCCATACCGCATCACCACATGTCCCAAGTATGGGTCGGACTTGGCTAAATAATTTGTGATGTCTTAGTGTCATTGGTGCTATGTTGTTGGTATGGGTGTTGGTCAAACAGAGACCCATCCGCGCAGAGGGAGCTTCCTGAGGATGGTCACCCAATGGTAGCGAAACCTTAGCGGGCACAAATACATTAAGACAGTAACATTGTAAAGGCCTCGACACGCGTGCTCTAGACCGCTTACCAAAGGTAGTGAGCGGTAGCATAGATATATGCCTGACAAACTAGAGAAGTCTTGTCATGTGGGTAAAGTCGCACAACCTCTGCAGAGTGTAAAACTATTCGAATAGTCGTGTCCGCGGTTATGGACATGCTAGCAGAACTACTCAAAGTTAGACTTTGGTTTTTGTTTGAAAATAAACTTCTTCGAAACTGGTTTATCCAGATGGGAATTGGGCAGGAAGCCATGTGGTAGGAGGGTATCCTTCACCGTTCATGTGTGAATGTTATCTGACTATAAAATTGAGAAATTTTAGTTATAAAATAACTTCTTTGGAACTTAGTACCAGTATTTAAAAGAAATGCTGCTTTATGTAAATAAACCAATAAGCCTTTCTATTGTTACATCCATATATGCATGTCATTCTCACACTTGATCTGGGTAACTTGTGAGCACGGAAGTTGTGCTCATACTTGCTTTATGCAAACAAAATTTCAGAGGAGAAGAACTTTCTTTCTTGATGTGGACCTCGACGACTAGGCCACTTCCCGACCGATTGCACATGGCGGTAACTGGACCCTACTACATCTTCATCTTCCGCTGTGTTTATTTTATTGTGGGCCTGTAAGCCTCCTTTGTAATCAACTTTGTTGTTTATTAATAAAATTGTGATATGATTTTGTTACCATATTTGTTTACTGTGTGAACTAGCTACTGATCATGGGACTAGTTCAGAAATGCACAGTGGATCTGAGATATTAATCCCGGGTTCTGACATCGAGGACCTTAAGTAGCAGGAGTGCAAGGAAGGGAGCAAAACAAGCTCCACGGGCGCACCGAGCCAAGGTCCTTCCATGGACCATCTTAAGTGACAGGAGCAGGTAAAAGGGAGACTTTGGGGGGAAAGCTCTGACCTGCAATTAATGCCTTGCGGCAGAGAGCCGTTGAAGGACTCCCTTGAGGTGACAAGGCACTGCAAACTCACTGCCATGGCCCTGGCACCCACGCACGCGCGAGAAGAAGAAGAAGAAGAAGAAGAGAAGGGGATCTCGGGGAGGTCGTGAGCGCTTAGATTAGAGTTGGACGGTTAGGATTGCTCGAGAGCTCCGGAGGTTCAACGCACAAGGGGAGGTCCGAGGCGTTGGATCGAAATCCAATGGCCCACACAAGCGCCCAACCGACCGCGCCCGGGTGTGGCTCTGGCGACTGGGTTCGACCGAGTCAATTGACTTGGACTCGGGTCTGAATCGAGACCGAGTCTGACTCAGCCCTAGAAGCTGAATTAAAACAAAGAAATTTGGGAAAATATTTGAGGTAGCAAACTAACTCCAAAAATTCTGAAATTTTTACAAGAGTTTGCTAACTTAGACATTGACCTTATATAAAAGTTTCAGAGGTTTTCATGCAGTACACCTTCCTCCAAAAATTCTGCAAGGTGCTGAGCTAGGGTTTGACTAACAGTCAAATTGGTTTGACTGACCTCCAAAAATATTCAAATAATTTCTAAAAATTGTGAAATTTTTAGAGGGGCACACACCATCCCTAGAACTTAGAAAAAATATTTCTAGAGAATGATCACAAGATTTGAGAAGAAAGTTTTTGAAAGGGCCAAGATTTAACTCAAAAATTGGCTTGTGATTTGTATTTCCATAATTCTTTTACAAGAATTCTCCAAAACATACATGAAATACAAGATGTAAGAAAAGTTTTAAATTTGTACATATTTTCTTACATTTGAAACACAAGCCTAACTTGGGATGTTACACGTTCTTGATTTGATTAATCTAGTCGGAGATGGTCACATCACCTAGTCGAAGCTTTTCCTCTCTGCACATGGTCTTGCCTACTAGAAGGAACTTCCTAGCGTCAATTCGTTTCTACTCTTTCGACCAGTGCAGGATAATCGCGATAAAAAACTATAAGTTAACCAAACATCTCTGTTTTTAGAAACCCTTTTTTCACTATTTACTTAGTTTATTCACGTAAACTAAGCAAATAGTCGGGGGCTAGGATAAAGTTATAAAAATAACTTCAATTCTTATTCTTGGTTTTCTTTTCCATTAATTATCTTATGAGTTACTAATTACTCGACAAGATGATTTGCAGGAAAAAGGAGGGGAAAAGGAAGGGTTGCATACATCTGGTCTAAACATCTTTTCCTTATGAGTTACTAACTACTCTACGAGATGATTTGTAGGAAAAAAAGGAGATCATATATATCAACAAAAGCTTGTCTTTACAGGTTCCTGTTACAGGTTACTTTGACGAAGGAGATCCTATTTGCATCTCCTCCGCAACCTTCTCGCCAACCGACTGCATGTCTTCAATCAACCGCTCCACTTCTGCTTCGGTGCAGTCGAAGTTGGCTTTGATTGATTGAGGATTAAGGTTAGGGTCATGGGCTTTAAGTTTGACATAGCTTACAACCCCCTTGACTGCCTCCCTTATTGAGTCGGTCTGGTTAGTCTTCAGAGTGGTCACCGACTCTTGCAAAGTACGGACTTGCTCCCCAATGACACTCATGTGAGCAACTATCGTGTCTTCATGAGGAATGACCTTTTCAGCGCGTAGCCCGTCAAGTAGATTGTTCAGGTGTGAGATGTTGTCTTGAAGATTGACCTTCATCGACTTCATCTCCTCCTGAGTATAGGTCGAAGCCTCGTGGAGTTATATTATTTCGACCAATCTCTTTGAAAAGAGTGAGATTGGTCAGATAAAATAACTCTTAAAGAACGGAAAAACCAATTTGGTAGCAGGTAAAGAGTTACTTACATGCTAATTGAGAATCTAGTTTCTCAAATTCTCGATCTTTGTCCTTGGCGATGCGGGAGATCTCGTGAATAACCAAGGTCTTTTCTTTGACCTCGATTTGAAGAGTTCTCACTTCAACCTCTTTTTCTGAAAGAGAACAAGAGTTAAAAAGGTGAACATCAATATCATAAGCAGTCATAAGTTCAAGGACTTACTGTTTATTTCTTCCTGCAACTGTTGAGTTGTAGAGTTTGCCTCCTGAAGCTTCTTCAGAAGGTCATCTTTTTCTTCCTTTAGCTTTTTCGTCTCGGCTTTTTTATAGTCGAGCAAATCAGCTAGGGTCTTTTCGTCACTTTTAAACCTGCAGAGGTTAAGAATAGACATGAGCACTCATCAAGTGGTCGTAAGTTATTTTACGACCACTCACTTAGTCGTAAGTTCTTATACGACCAGTTCTCAGTCGTAAGTTCTTCTACGACCAGTTCTCAGTCGTAAGTTCTTCTACGACAACTATCTGATAGTAAGTTTTTCTACGACCAGTTTTTAGTCGTAAGTTTTTCTACGATAATTCCTACGGGCAGTGCAAGTAGCAGAAACATAAATGACTACGAGTTTTGGTGGCTTACCATCTCTCTGCCTGTTCGCAGAGTTCCGCCTTCTCTTGTCGTAGCTTTAGAAGTTGTCAGTGATACTCACCAACTGTAACAATCTACTCTAAAGCTTTCTGCAAAAAAGAAGATATTGAGAAGTGAGGGAAAATCACATATGTAAATGATGAGTGGCAGTTACTTACATCCATGCTCGTCCGAGCAAACGAAGAAAATACTCTTGTGGGATCCTTCAGTCCGTCGATCTCTTGAGCTCGGTTCCACCACACCTTCTCGAGGCGCTCATCGTCAAAAACATTCCCCCTGTTGGGAATATCTTTGGGATGAGGAACTCGATCACAAGATTTGAAGGCTCGAGGCCACACAATGGTTGCAGGGCTAAAAAATCCGAAGGGATGGTT
This sequence comes from Ampelocalamus luodianensis, assembly GCA_036346255.1. NCBI lineage: Eukaryota > Viridiplantae > Streptophyta > Magnoliopsida > Poales > Poaceae > Ampelocalamus > Ampelocalamus luodianensis. Next base: position 29,192,490 of record CM070625.1, read on the forward strand.
GACAAAGTTTAATCCTTCCTCATCTTGTCCAGAAGGTGCGACATCGAAAGCTTCTCTTGGAGGACCGGGTAGAACATCTTCGACAAATTCCTTCTCGACACGGTGGTCGAAGGTTCCACCACCCCCTTGTCCAGATGCTCCTACTGTACTTGTTCCTGCTTCCACGGCCACCTCAGTGGTCGCAGCTATCTCAGAGGTGATCAACACCTCAGTGGATGGAGTAGTTCCAGCCACAGTGGCTCTTTCCTCCACAGGGGCAGTAGTCGATCCTTCGACAACTCTTGTTGCTATTCCTTCGACTGTAGAAGAGGAGGCAGCAGGCTTCTCGATAGAAGCATCCTTGGGGGCTGAAGGAGTTGGGCTGAGATCACAGGAAGACTAGCAGGTTAAGTTATAAAAAGCAAAAGGTAAATACTATTCTTACACTTTTGTCTCTTTACATACCTTAGTCTGCTGGACCTAACTTTGAATTGAGAAGAAAACTTCCCTAAAGAAGTTTTCTTCGACTTCTTTTCGACCAATCCTGGTCAGAACTCAAGCAGGGGAATATGAGTCACTACTTCTTGAGTCTCCTGACTCCCTGGGTGGTCGAGACTTGTCTCAACCACCTTAAGAGCGTTGCTCCCCTCGACCTCACGCTTTGCTAGAGCAGTAGTTTCCTTCACAAAAGATATGAAGTTTTTCCAGATCTCCATTTCTAGCTGCTTGACAAAACCACCAGAAACTGCAAAAGTCTTATTGTCGTAATAGAAGGATACCTTGGCCTTAGGGGGTTTGTGTTTAAGAGCTATGGCAGCCTCAGCCGCCCTTGCCTTCTCCGCAGCGGCCATGTTTGCAGCGAATTTCGCAAAAGGCTTGCTCTGAGTAACCGGGCTCGAGCTTGCGTCGCCTTTGTCAGTAGTATTCACAAGCCGACGCCTTTTGGTCGAAAGTGCTTTTACTTGCTCCGTTTCCACCACTGCCCCAATAACCACCAATTCGACCTCCACGTCGTTTTGGCGGTCTTCCATGCCTACTTTCTGTTAAAGCCAGAAAAAGAAAACATAACCAGATGGTCGTAAATCATTCTATGATCATCCTCGGGTCGTAAGTTCTTCTACGATCAATTCATAGTCGTAAGTTTTTCTACGACAAAAACTCTTGGTCGTAAGTATTTCTATGACTATAAAAGCCTAAAGATGAAGTTAATTTTCGATTACCTTTAGGCGCTCCTTCTTCTCCTCCGCAGACAAAACCGCCAGGATTTGAGGAGCCGCCACATTTGGTGGACCTTTCTCACAGATGAGCTTGACGCGGGGGTCAATCTCTGCCTCTGAAAGATCTGTGCAAACAGATAGAATATTCAGTGGACCAGTCCAGGATTAACCAAAACAAGAGCCAAAAGTAAGAATTTCACTTACCCTCCTCGTAATCTCTGGACGGGTCTGTCGTCCCCGAGTACCTCCACATGGGGGGAAACTCGTTTCTTCAAAGGGCTGATGCGGTGCGTGATTAAATCCTTCACCACATGCCACCCAGTGAGTCCCTATTTCTTCAAGTCTTTTATGGCTTGAATATAAGGGGTGATCCGATTAAGATCCCTGGGAGTCGAATCCCAGGAAGAAATCCTCTCGGCGGCTTTCCGTACAAAAGAAAGGCTATCCTCGTTGGTGATCTCCCAGTAAAACCACCTCCTCTTCCACCCTGGCCACGATGACCGAGTGAACATCTGAATGTACTCCCTCGACTTCCCATCGTGGAGCTTCAGACTACAACTTCCAGCAATTCTAGCTTGACGAACCATCCCATAGTAGTACTGGAAGAGCTCAAGGTCTGTTGGAATTCCCAGGTATGCCTCACACAAGTACATGAACACGTGGAGCATTGTGACAGAGTTAGGGACAAGGTTCACCAACTCCACCCCAAAATGTTCGAGTACCAGAGTGAGGAAGGGCTACGCAGGCAATCGCAGGCCACACTCACAGTATGCATGGAATACAGGAATTTGACCTAACTCCCCTGACGGCCAATGCTGCCCAACAGCTTCAATCCACTTCATGAGCACCTTTTTTGGAATCCTCTCGGTGGTGACCAATGCTTCCATCTTCTTCTCATCCATCTCCGATTCGGCCCACTCAAAAATTTTTCCAGCCATTTCTCTCAGGAAAGGGGGATTTGGACTCGAAATTTTTTTGAGGAAGAATACGAGTTGGGTGGCGGCGGAAAACGCGAGAGCTAGCTGAACGGTTGGAGAAATTGGGGAGAAGGTAAGAACCCTAAAGTCACTCCTACGGTCAGTTTTTATAACCACACACTTGAAACAAAACACCGTAGAAACTCAACGGTTCCCACCGCTTCGGGAATTGCTCCAACGGACAGATTTTCTTAAATTTGCCTATTCGAGAAAACCAAAGCTATCTTCACACCTCAAGCGAAATTACCTCCTTGACCAAGTTGTTTTCTAGTCAAAAGAAATACCAGTCGGAAAGGTTTTACTTCCTATTATCATACTACGACCACTTCGTAGTCCTCAAATTTTCTACGACTACCTTGTAGTCGTAAGATTTTCAACAACCTTCTTGACCAAGTATATTTTTGGTCAAATGAAATACACGTTGAAGAGTTTTTCCTTCGACCTTCACTTTACAACCACCTCATGGTCGTAAGAACATCTACGACTCCTTTCCAAAGTAAGTTATTTTCACTTGAAGCTGGGGGGCTAGATGATATGGATCTAATAATCCTCATTTTATTATTTATCTCTAACTAATATTACGGGTAAATATGACGTCATACCCCTTATAGTCTTAAGGGAGAAGCCAACCAGGTGGTCGTAGGTTCTTCTACAACCACCCCCATAGTCGTAAGTCCTTCTACGACTAACTCGTGATCGTAAGTCCTTCTACGACTACCTCGTGATCGTAAGTCCTTCTACGACCAGTACCCAATCATAAGCTTTTCTATGACTATCCCCTAGTCGTAAGTCTTTCTACAACCAGCTCAGTTACGACCACCCTGTAATTAATTGGGCCCACTTGTCTGTATGCTCAATTGATTACAGGATCTAAGCAGACAATATACGTTGTTATTCTCTAGAGTAACTGCATGTAGCACACCATTATCTCTGACAAGTAACTGCCAGGCGATGTGTTGGACCGGAAAGGCGACTAGAGGGGGGGTGAATAGGAGCACGCTCAACTTTTTCACAAACGATCGAATTTAATACGAATCTCACTCCAATAGCTATGAAAACTATGAAGATCAATCAATCAAGCACAGCGGAAGACTTGTATTAAATCCAATCAAAACCCCGAGGCAAAACCTACAAAAACTTTATCACCAAGTCTCGGGCGATCTGACCGCTAAGAAATCGGTCTGACCTTTGGAATCGGTCTGACCTCTCAATACATGGGCGGTCTGACCTCTCAGAAATCGGATCGAATATTTTGCCTAGCGGTCAGACCTCTCACGGGCGGTCGACCGATTTGCCTAGCGATCCGACGTCTCCGGTGGCGGTCCGACCTCTAGCACGATGAAGGAAAATCACCAAAAACCAAACGCAAATTGATCTAACTTTGATTCGTGCGTCCAAACTTCGTGAAATTTGACACACACCTTCCTAAGGATGTCGGGAACCTATTCCAAGCAACGATCGTGATGATCCTTGCCAAGATTCGACCTTTTCCGTTTGAGCGAAGTTAGGTCAAAACCGAGTCAAACGAAAATATGATCTTGAAACTTGCTCGTGTGTGGTTGATGATCTTGATGATCCTAGATGTATTCCCACATGTCACGACAAGCTAGATCACGTCCAGAAACCACGCAAAAACTCGCGGATCAAAGAAAGACTCAAATCATCAAATAGAGAGAAAGAAAGCAAATGAACTCATCTTGAAGAAACTTTCTTTGGATTGATTTGATATGGTATTGGTTTACAGCCACTCCATCAATGGAGGACAAAGACTCAATACATGAGCACGAAATCAAATCCAACTCTCTAGAACCCTAGAGCCTCCACTCTTTTCTCCTCCCCTAACAACACAAATTAGGGTTTAGATATCTAAGGGTTGAGGGGGTGCAGCCACCTCCCTCATCTATTTATAGTGGATGCTTAGGGTTTCTATAAGAGTCTCCCTAATGGGCTCCCGTTAAGGTCCAAAACAAACGGGTGACACACGCACGCATTTTAAAGCGCCGTGTCCATCTCCTCTTGACCTAATCTGCTTCTCCACGCACCGCCATGCGCCGCGGGTTAGCAAAAGGTCACCAAGGCGATATTTGGTAAGATTACCAAAATACCCCTTCTCGGTCCTTCTCAGAAGACCGAGTCCGACAGCAGCACTCACTCTCGCCACGTGTAGGTTGATCCACCGGCTCATCATGTCGGCAAGTCTCTCCCATCCGCTCCCACCGAAACCACCATGGCACTTGCACCGACCCCGCGCCGCTTGATTCAACTTGGTCCGCACCGAACCGCCTGTTCGGTCAACTTTGTCCATCTTGCACCATACTTGAGTCCAATGACTTCACCCGCATCGTCGATCGCTTTGAACCTCGGCTATCCAAGCCTAGTCCCGATTATCTCGCCGTTGACCGTCGTTGACCACCAAGCAACCTACACAACAATAGACAAGCAAATCGAATTGGGAACAAGTGCTTCACAACTTGACCCGTTAGTCAAAACATGCATCATGCAACACATATGACATGAAACCCATGAACTTGACCTAATCAAGAACCATCGCCGCCACACGGCCGACGATTTAAGTGAAAACCGTCGATCGCCAAATTTGGTCGGGTCGATCGCCATCGCCGGCCCGATCGCCAACCGAAGGCGGCCGACCGCCACCAAAGGACTTAGCCAAAATTTCAACACCAAATCCGCAACTTCTCCGGAAATTTAAACGAATAGAACTTTTGACCGAGGCTCCAAAAATTATGGGACCAAGTGCAGTAGAATCTCCTTACTTGCCTACACACTCTATTTTTGGCCCAGCCTCAAATTCCAAAACAGCTTTCATGGCGGTCGATCGCTTAGTGGTAGCGGTCGACCGCCACACTGCCGGTCGACCGCCGCCTGGCCGATCGGACGCCCGCTTGTTCACCGATACACCACTTGAGGCATGGCGGTCGATCGCCACCGTGGGCGGTCGACCGCTGAGGCTCGACAGAACCTGAACTTTGCCGAAAACTCGTGTTTCCGCAAACCTTCAACGTCATTGCCAATTGACACATCATCCTAAGATCATGAGCATATCCCCATGATATCTACACGATGTGGGGAGGTTACAACTCTGGTGATTACTACCATTATTACGTCCATTATACGGAATAATGAGGCGCCTCTTGACCTGGAACGACTACCTCTCTGCGCACTATAAAAGGGATCTAGTCAGAGAGAATAGGGGACGACCGATTGACATAGACAATCGGGTAGAAACAATTAGGAGCACAAGTATTAGACTTTATCTTGATTGTAACGAGCATATTCAATACAATACACACAGGAGTAGGGTTGTTATTATCTCCGGAGAAGGTCTGAACCTGTATGAAAATCCTCGTGTCTTTTCTGTCTATGTGATCAATTGTGGAGCAAGTCAAAGAACTAGAAATGGCATTGAGCAGAATTGAAATACTAAAGCTCAAAAGGGTAATAAGCAAAGCTTCATCAATTTTAAAAGACAAGCAGAAAAGCTTATATAACAATGCATCTTTTTGGTTTTTCATATGAATGCAGTATGAAACAATGAGATGCACAAAAACATAAAAAGCCTAAAAAGATCAAAAAGATCAAAAGAAAATACCACTAGAAGAAGGTATCAGAAAAGATCCACAAAAAGTTCACATGAACAAGGATAGTTCAGATGAACAAGAAAAGCTCAAATGAACAAGGAAAGTTCAGATGAACAAAGAGGGTTCAGAAAAGAACCAACTCCCCCTCAAACCAACCCATAGGGATAGATTATCCCAAACTTGCTTCTCAAGGTGGCAAACCTTGTTTGGTCAAAAGGCTTTGAGGGAAGATCTGCCAACAGAGCCTTGGACTCCACAAAAATTAGCACAAAAGACTTCAAATTTCACAAGATCTCTAGGGAAAGCAACTTGAAAATCTAGGGAGCGAAACACCAACACTAAAAAGACCTACAGGCAACTCAAAAACCTGCTAAGGACTAGTGACTGGAAACAAGCTCAACCTAGGTCGTGAGAGAAGTGCATCCTAGAAAACCATGGGACAAGAAGAGTGCCTAGAAAGACACGTGCTAGAACAGAGCCTCCTATCTACCCCGAACTCAACAAGCCCAAAATGCTATGCAAGGTAGACTAGGATACCATACACAAATGTAAGGTATAGAAGCTCGAACTGAGAGTCGCTTTGCTTGACAGTGAGATATAGTCATGATGAGTGAAGATCCATTCCTTGGAGCTCTAGAAAATAGTTGCACTCACCCATCATCCTCATCTCAACCTTCCTTCGTCTCCTAGAAGTGATAGCCAGCATTGAATGCACAAATGATGAAGAACCAACAGTTGGAGTCTTTGACCACTTGTTGGACCACATATTCGTCTTCTCAACCGAAAAGACTATACCAAAGAGATAGGAAAAGTCTAAGCCTTGTGCTGGGTTAGTGAAACATTATCTAGGGAAAACAGTGCAAGACACACGACTAACAAGGATAGCCTCAAATGATCCAAAGCTCATAAAAGCATATAATCAACAATTCAGGACATGAGCATAAAGATAGACAAATCAATTGCAGCACATGCTATCCAAGATATGACAAAGCTCAAACTATCCTTAATCCACAATAAGGCATAGGAGAAAGCAAAGAAGCACATAGCATATCACACATCAAATATACAATCAAAAGTAAAGCATGCTAGTGAAAGCTATGGCAAGACTCATGCATCCACAATTAACAAGTGATGACACAAAACCATGTAAGCATAAAGCATGTTAGAGAACAAATCATGATCAAGGTATGCTAACATGGAATCAAGTAAGAATATGGATACATATAGCAAAAATCAACACGAGCACGATTAATCATGTACAAAACAACACGCACTCGTGAAGACAAACCAAGCTTATACATCCATGGAAATAATGAACAACGCCTAATACATGGATACATAAGCAAGAATCAATCACGAGCAAAATAATAGAGGTACAAGACAGACAAGCTCATGATGACAAACTCAAACTCATACACCCATGAAAATAAAGAACAACAATATGATACATGGATATATAAGCAAGAATCAACAAGAGCAATATAACAAAGGTACAAAACAGCACAAGCTCATGTTGACAAAACCAAACTTATATACCCATGGGAATAATGAATAACAATCTAGTTCATGGATACATAAGCAAGATACTCGCAAGGGCATGATAAAAGATATCAAAAGAATAACACATGCCAATATGATACAAGTGAGCACAAAACAAGCACAACATGCCAAGATTGAATAACCATGAAGGTAAATGCATGAAGGTATAAGATTGCTCACAAAACATGTGAAGACACCGATCATGAAAGCACGTGCCTCTTGGAGGCCATTATTGAGGTGGAGAACCATCAAGAGTCCCAATCAAGTAATGAAGCAGAAGATCAGAATCTTTTAAGTCCATGTTCTCCAACTCGCATTCTCGGTACCTACACATGAGAAAGGCAAGGTGTCCAAGTCTCGGATCCCGAAAGGTTAGAGAGCAAATGCTTGGGAACCCAAACCTTGGACACACCACCACCAGAAGCAGTCGAAACATTATGTGAGTTAGCATGATGCAAATGATGATCCATACAAGAAGATCCAATATCATTCTTGAAGGCATGCCGCGAGTGGACAGCTCGATGAGGAAAACGAGGTCCATCTCTAGAAAAGCGGCGATGACCTTGCTTGAAACCACCAAGATGAGAACCAATAGAAGCATCAAAAGAACTCACACAACCTCGCCGTGGGTGTGTACCTCGATGAACAAAACGAGGTCCACCTTTTTGAAAACGGCGGAAATCCTGCTTTGGGGCAGCTCGTGGACCAAAACCAAAGCCACAAAAGCCAAGTCCACGATGCTGTCCAACACCACTAGAAAAGGCGTCAAAGAAGCCATCAACAAATCGAGTCTTCGTGTTAGGCTCTTTAGTGTGCATGTCATGAGAAAAACTATGCCCACTAGGAGACTTAGAAGTATGAGCTCGACGCAAATGTCTTGCACGTCGGAAACAAAAATCCACATAATGTCCATTCTTTCCACAAAATGAGCAATGGTGTAAAAGTCTACTAGTAGACATGGTCCGAGAAGACGAAGCACCATTGTCACTCAAAGAAGAAGTCCTGGAAGAACTAACATCATGACTCGTCCTCGTATTTGCACTAGACTCACACATGTCATGAGAAAGACTATGTGTGTTCCTAGAGACACGATGACGCACTCGATGCTCATGTTTCAAACGGCGAAAGCAAAACTCGAAAGTGTGTCCATTTTTCTTACAAAAAGTGCAATGGTACTTCCTTTTTGAAGATGTAGTACCATTTGAAGAAGAAACACCTTTGTCTTTAGAAATCCGTTGGTCAACACAAAAAGAGTTTGAAAAAGTCGAACCTCCCAAAGAAGAGCTATCTAAAGCGAAGGTACAAAAACCAACATCAAGTGACTCACTTTTAGCACAAAAGGACTCCAACTCCGAATGCAAAGATGCAAGAGAAATCTTAAAAATATCAATCTCGGAGTGAAGGCAAATACAAGAGTCACATGACTTGGCGCTCATATCATCACGCAAAGACTCAATCTCGCTCTTCAAAGAAATGCAAGATGTGCAAGAAATTAATGATGCTTTTGTATTTAGCATGCAATTCAAAGCATCAATTTCAGTTCTAAACAAGCACAATTCTTGCAAGAGACTAAACCATCCTTAAGCAATTTTTCATATTCTAAGCACATGCTACAAGGGCTAGCTTTAATTTCAATAATCTCAACCTAGCATTTTCTAATTGCTCAAGGTGAAGAGTATTAGTCAATTTTAACTTCTCAAATTCAGCAAGCATGCCTACACAAGAATCACAATGATTTCTAGCCATAGATCTAAAATTACCTATTTCTAACTTAGCATTATCAAGCTCATTATGTAAGGCAACACAAGAATCACATGGCATAGAAGCATTTAATTTCAATAATTCATTTTCAGATTTTAGGCATGCAAGAGAGTTATTCAAGTTCTCCATGTCTACAAGTAATGAATCATAAGCATTCATGGAGGTTTTCAAATCGGAGAGCTCATGAGACAGATCACCCTTTTCTCTTTCTAGCAATTTTATTTTCTTCATAAGAGCATGCAATTTATATTCATATGACACCAAGTCATCAATGAGTTTTTCTTTGCTCACCTTGCTTAGCTCGAGTAGGGATCATCCTCGGAAGAATCATCATGATCATCCTCGAAAAACTCTTCATCACGTTCATCCTCAATCGCTACGGCACATATGCCAATGGGCTCCTTCTCCTCGGGCTCTAGGCGTATCTCATCCCTGAAACTAGGACAACCAAAACAAAAGAGACCACCACAAATATCGCAGAGAATCCCTCCTGAACCGACAATACCATTATTGCATCTTCAAACGTCTTGTCATGACTCACATCAATGATAAAAGAATCATGCCAAGATGCAAGGAAACGCTCACACGTCGGCACACTAATCGCCATGCTCAAAGATCCGTTAAGATCACAAAACAAAGAAACTTGGCTCGATACCACTTGTTGGACCGGAAGGCGACTAGAGGGGGTGAATAGGAGCACGCTCAACTTTTCACAAACGATCGAATTTAATCTGAATCTCACTCCAATAGCTATGAAAACTATGAAGATCAATCAATCAAGCACAGCGGAAGACTTGTATTAAATCCAATCAAAACCCCAGGCAAAACCTACAAAACTCTTATCACCAAGTCTCGGGCGATCGCCGCTCAATCGGCTCGACCTTTGGAATCGGTTTGACCTCTCAATACATGGGCGGTCGACCTATCGAAATCGGATCGAATATTTTGCCTAGCGGTCGACCTCTCACACGGGCGGTCGACCGATTTGCCTAGCGATCGACCTCTCCGGCATGGTCGACCTCTAGCACGATGAACGTAAAAATCACCAAAACCAAACGCAAATTGATCTAACTTTTGATTCGTGCGTCCAAACTTCGTGAAATTTGACACACACCTTCCTAAGGATGTCGGAACCTATTCCAAGCAACGATCGTGATGATCCTTGCCAAGATTCGACCTTTTCCCGTTTGAGCGAAGTTAGGTCAAAACCGAGTCAAAGCGAAAATATGATCTTGAAACTTGCTCGTGGGTGGTTGATGATCTTGATGATCCTAGATGTATTCCCACATGTCACGCAAGCTAGATCACGTCCGAAAACCACGCAAAAACTCGCGGATCAAAGAAAGACTCAAATCATCAAATAGAGAGAAAGAAAGCAAATGAACTCATCTTGAAGAAACTTTCTTTGGATTGATTTGATATGGTATTGGTTTACAAATCACTCCATCAATGGAGGACAAAGACTCAATACATGAGCACGAAATGAAATCCAACTCTCTAGAACCCTAGAGCCTCCACTCTTTTCTCCTCCCCTAACAACACAAATTAGGGTTTAGATATCTAAGGGTTGAGGGAGTGCAGCCACCTCCCTCATCTATTTATAGTGGATGCTTAGGGTTTCTAAAAGAGTCTCCCTAATGGGCTCCCGTTAAGGCCCAAAACAAACGGGTGACACACGCACGTATTTTAAAGCGCAGTGTCCATCTCCTCTTGACCTAATCTGCTTCTCCACGCACTGTCATGCGCCGCGGGTTAGCAAAAGGTCACCAAGGCGATATTTGGTAAGATTACCAAAATACCCCTTCTCGGTCCTTCTCCGAAGACCGAGTCCGGTGTCAGCGGCACTAACTGCTCCGCCACGTGTAGGTTGATCCACCGGCTCTCATCATGTCGGCAAGTCTCTCCCATCCGGCTCCCACCGAAACCACCATGGCACTTGCACCGACCCCCGCGCCGCTTGATTCAACCAGTCGCACCGAACTGCCCGTTCGGTCAACTTTGTCCATCTTGCACCATACTTGAGTCCAATGACTTCACCCGGCATCGTCGATCGTTTTGAACCTCAACTATCCAAGCCTAGTCCCGATCATCCTCGCCGTTGACCGTCGTTGACCACCAAGCAACCTACACAACAATAGACAAGCAAATCGAATTCGGGAACAAGTGCTTCACAACTTGACCCACGTTAGTCAAAACATGCATCATGCAACACATATGACATGAAACCCATGAACTTGACCTAATCAGCAACCATCGTCGCCACACGGGCCGACGATTTAAGTGAAAACCGGTCGATCGCCACCTTGGCGGTCGACGCCATCGCTCCGTCGATCGCCAAGGCGCAAGGCGGTCGGATCGCCACCAAAGGACTTAGCCAAAATTTCAACATCAAATCCGCAACCTCTCGGAAATTTAAAGCGAATAGAACTTTTGAGTGGAGGATCCAAAAATTATGGGACCAAGTGCAGTAGAATCTCCTTACTTGCCTACACACTCTATTTTTGGCCCAGCCTCAAATTCCAAAACAGCTTTCATGGCGGTCGACCGCTCGGTGGTGGCGGTCGAGCCGCCCTAACGGCGCCGGCCGCGCGCCACTGGCGATCGGACCGCCACTTGTTTACCCGATACACCACTTGAGGCATGGCGGTCGATCGCCACCGGGGCGGTCGACCGCCACCAGCCGGCCGACCGCTGAGGCTCGACGAGACCGAACTTTGCCGAAAACTCGTGTTTCCGCAAACCTTCAACGTCATTGCCAATTGACACATCATCCTAAGATCATGAGCATATCCCCATGATATCCACACGATGTGGGGAGGTTACAACTCTGGTGATTACTACCATTATTACGTCCATTATACGGAATAATGAGGCGCCTCTTGACCTGGAACGACTACCTCTCTGCGCACTATAAAAGGGATTTAGTCAGAGAGAATAGGGGACGACCGATTGACATAGACAATCGGGTAGAAACAATTAGGAGCACAAGTATTAGACTTTATCTTGATTGTAACGAGCATATTCAATACAATACACACAGGAGTAGGGTTGTTATTATCTCCGGAGAAGGTCTGAACCTGTATGAAAATCCTCGTGTCTTTTCTGTCTATGTGATCAATTGTGGAGACCCCCCGAATCAAACAATCTTTACGTAAGATCGGTTCTAAAACACCGACACATCTCTTCTTCAAAAATCTACACTGAAATCTGTTGACAGGTTCAGTCTCAACCGATCTGACCGGTCACCCCAAACAGTCTGACCGCTCGCTCACCAGTCCGACTGCCCATGCCCACCAATCAGACCAGTCCATCCGAGAGCCTTCTTGTAACACCCCGGCTTATCAAAGCCCAAGATATCACCTACATCTACCAACAACTGTAGATCATAAATAATATTCAAGTACTACAGGCATCCAGAAATCATGAATAACTTTTAACCGTAATGTAAACATAAATTTCAGCAAGCTTTCCAATCCTACTTCAAAAGAAATATAGTTCTAAAACCCCATTTTTAAACTTCAATATAAGCAAATCATCAACTAGCAATAATATCTATCCAGAATAAATAAAGGGACCACAATCTAAACAATTATTACAAGTTCAAAGTGATTCATTCATGAAATGGAGTGAAGTTCTACACAAAAGTGATAACGTCGTGATCTACTTCCATCCCAATGTATGCTGACATCAACGATTACTTAAAACAACAAATAAACAAGCTTGAGACCAAGTCTCAGTAAGTACAAATAAACAATACAAGAAACATTAAAGCATTGACTAATCATTCTCATTATCTCAAAAACTTATGTAATAATTATGAATGCAATACAAATCATGCATATGTCTCCACTTCTGCATATACTAGTATAACTGAGTGTAACACCCGTCGGTGTTCACTCGCCCGCATTCTCAAATGCGGGGATCTAGCGCCCGTCCATTTTCATATGGGGATGTCATTGCCCATATCTTAAATATAGGGATCTCATTAAAATGAAATGAAATGAAATCAATTCCATACTTTCCAGTATGCATCCTTCATTAGCAAAAACATATAAACAAATGAAAATACTCATACTTCACTTAATGATTCATAACAGCAGTAGTATGGCCAATTTGTACCATCAAACATCCACTATCACTCTAAAGTGTACTTGCCTCAACCGTGCGATGGGTGACGACAAGAAGAGGGCTCTAACCCTGGTTTCATAACACCACCTGGCATTCGTAAAACATACTAAGAATACTATCTAGAAGCACTCAACATTGCAATAAAACTAAATAGACATATTTTGATGAGGATATCACTTCCATGCATACAACCAACACTCCTCATAATAGATCTGAACCTATGCACTTGCAAGGTCTAATCACAAGAGCTCATGCACGTCAATTGAACCATCAGGTAACTTTGTTTCTAGGAGTGCATTTTGTTTCTAATAAGAATATGCTGCTACCTAATGCATGTGATGTTCTTTTAATCAGGAACTTAGGAGCTGATCATGAAGAGAAGCTTGTGCAATTTAATTCGGCCACCAGAGATAGCACCGACTTCAAACGTGCATAATTTTCACATACGAACTCTGTTTGAGGTGCACGAGTACTTTATTAAAAGCTTATTTCATCCTCTTTCCAACGGATCCGGCTTCACCTCCAAATTCCTTCTGAGCACACCGCAATCGCCAAAAGAGTCAGAAGCTATTTTTTGAATCGAACTTGGGCCCATGGGCCTTGTAACCCTAGGCAACCCATACTGTTCACGTGGTTACTATTCATATGTGAACAGTAACACCACCCCCTTCTTTCACCTCTCCCTCCTATACATAGTGGTCGCTGCAATTACGGTTTAGCGGATTTCGTTTGCTTAGTTTCTCCATTGTGAAAACTCTTGTTCTTCGCTTGTGTCGACTAGACCAACTGTAAAAAACCTCTGCGGAATCCCACCTTTTGAACTCAATTATATATTTGTAATTTAGATTACTTGTCACTTTATCTTTGCTTGTTCTTCAATTGCTTGCAGGAATTGATCCTCGTGATCGGGTCAATCGGGTCTTTGGCACGGTTGATAACGACTTGGTGATTAGTTCAGCGATTTCTTGATTCGTACGTGCTGCGTTTGTAGTCTGGATCATGAGAGTTGATCATCATCCAATCAAAATTTATCCTTCTCATCGAAAGATCGGGACAACAACAGTTCATCATATTCGCTCCTAATCACAAACCAAAACTATACTATTCCTTCCTGAACACCATTATGTCCAAAACAGAACAGTCACCTTAGAAAAATCATAACTTTTGTTCTTTAGCCCCAAAAGTCATGAACTCAGATTTTCTGGAATCTACACAACTATACCCATAATTTCTCAGGTGATCGAAAGTTCAGATTATTTCATCTAGACCCTTGTTTTTAACTCTGAAGACCAATCTGTCATCTTTGGTAATCTCAACTTAGAAATTCCATATCTTTTAATTGGTTCGTCCAAAAACAGTGATCTAAGATGTTCTAGAATCCATAGCGAATCAGCTACCAAAATAAATTTAATCTAATTTTTCTACTCTAAAACAAACTTCGCTAACTTAACATTTTTCCCTAACTGTCCCCAACAGAAAAACAGAACTAAACGCATAGATCAAAATTTCATAACTCCTATTATACTTGTCCAAAAAATGTGATCTTGGACTTCCTAGAATCATTATGCAGTCATCTATCTAATTCATGGAGATCAAAAGTCCAAATTCGTCCATTTTCCAATTTTAATTTACATAACCATGTTTGCTACCTGAAACTCAGGAACTGAACAAGCATTCGGATTGTAAAAATCATAACTAATTATCTACTCATCCAAATAATACGAACAAAGACTTTTTAGAAAGCTATTGGCATTACCCCCAAATCTCTAGGAGGTGGTGAATCTAAATTTCGCCATTACAGAACCCAAACTACAACGCAATGCAAATTTGTAGACAACCGATCTGCTACCTGATATCACCCGAGTCAAAAAAGTAAAAAACAAAGCAAAGGAGATTTGAAGGTCGCCCTTGAAGAAAACGATGATGATCACTAAAAATCCCGTGAGATCCCCCTTCCATCTTCCCCTTCCTCTCCCACTCTTCCTTGGTCGGCAGCACCTAAGGGGGTTCCTCCCTCCCTTCTTCTTCTTGGACGGTAGCACCCAAAGGAGGTAGCACAAGGAGCTGGGGTGGCTACTATAACACGGTGACACTGTAGCAGGTGGCGACACTACTGTAGCAAAGGCGTGCTACAGTAGCATGGCTAGGGTTTCCCCTCCCCCCTCTTTTTGTTGGTGGCTAGCCCACCTCTTGGGCATGGGCCGAAGGCCCATAACTATTTCCCTCATTTCCCCTCTAAATTCGGATTATTATTCCTTTTTTAATTAATTAAATACTAATTTAATAAAATAGGATATTACACTTCTTCACTCCAGCCCGAATCATCTTTTGGTTCTTTGTTCTTTCTGTCTTCTTCTCCACCCGAAAGCAAACTCCTTTCTCTCACTTCCGACCGCCCCTCACTCAGATCTCCTTCTTCGGCCATTGGTTTTGCGTTTTGAGGTAATCAAAGTGTTCCCCTCCCCCCTTCTCCCTCCATTCCATGGATTATTTCTCAGTTTTGTTGGCTCATTCTCAAATGCCATGGAAACCTAGGTGGAGGTTGTTCTTCCTAAATCCAGCCTTTTGTTCATCAAAATTGTCAAGGATTCATCTCCTCTCATCATCTAAGCCGGCAATCTCTCAATCCGTACTTGCATTATGCCCTTATTATGATTTTCCCCAAAATTCTAGGGTTTGACATGAATATCCTTAATTCATTCAAATTGGTGGAAATTTCTTGAAATGCAAGTAGAATGAAATTAGATTGATATAATTTTAGTGTCATGTTGCAAGATTTGGGTTGAAATTTGTTTTCCCCCAAACCTATTGCCACTATCATTGGTGGTTCGACCGACCATTCCTGGCGGTCTAACCGGCTGGCTGGCAGTTCGATCGGCTGTGCCTAGCAATCTGATTGACGGGATGGTGGTTCGACCGACTAGTGCATCGGTCCGACCACCCATGATAGATGGATATTGCAATCCGGACTTAAAATTATTGTGATATTTTTCTTAAACTCCTTTGTTTAATCTTTGCATCTTTTGACAGCGACAATGCCGAGGAAGAGGACAGTCAGTCATCCCACTACTCTCTCCTGTTTGTCAAAAGGAAAAGGCTAATTGAGGATAATTATGAAGAGGATGTTGAATAAGAAGAAGTGAGTGGCAATGATAACAGCATGGATGCCATCTATGAGGAGTCAAACAATGAGAATGAGGACGACACTCCAGATCAAACAACTTTTATTGGTCTTAATGTGTCAAGGATAAAGAGCAAGCAATACACAATGTTGAGGCATGTAAACCAGTTTCGCTTTCCAAGAAATGCTATTGAGGGTATGTTCCACACTCTTTTACAACAAGAGGTTTATCACATCTATTATGCAAAGAAGAAGTTTGCTAATCACCATTTTGTGAAGTGGAGCTACTTGGGACAGAATCAAGTTTACAATGGATTATATCATCTTATTCGGAATGTAAACTTGGATTCTTTAGTATCTTTTGAGATGCAAACTTGGATTCTTTAGTATATTTGAGATGCAACTTCCATGCCAAAACAATTCGTCAATTCTATGCCACAGTCTTCATGTAGTGAAATACATTATGGATGATAGAAGATTTGATATGATGGATTTAATAATCAGAGAGATTGCCACATCAAAGGGAGTAAGGCCAAAAGTATTTACTTTGCTCCTTTCATAGTGAAGCTTATTCAAAGTAAGATTGATTTTGATTGTCCTTGTGATGTGGAACACAAAGAATACAAACCAAGAGGTGCTCCTCCTCCTCAGTGCCTCCTCCACCTCCTCCTCAGCCTCAAGGGCATGGATTGCCTCCTCAAGCACATCCAGGGCAGCAGGCCCCTCAGGAGCAAGATCCAGTCATGGCAGCACTTCTACGTCTTTAGTCTAGCTTCAACCACATGGATACCAAGTTTGATCAAATGCGTGATAGCAACTCCGAGTGGATTTGAGGTGTAGGCTTAGTTTGTGGAGCCGGTCCAATTCGTTTGAGCTTACCTCAACATGGACTAGGGGAAACCGGCAAGTTTCCGATCATCACGGGAAAAAGTTCAAGTGTTCTTGTGGTTTGATTTATTGAGCTTTACTTTCTTGCAACTTACATTTGTATAATTAAATTGCTTGCCTGTCTACTCAGGATTGCAATTCTTGTCTTAGTCTTAGCTCATTAGTGCACTTAGTCAAGACTAGTTGATTTAGGTTTTAAATTATGCAAAACCGAATTGATTTATAATTCCACATAAAACTCAATTTTAGCCAAAAGAATTTTAAAACCGCCTAATCACCCCTTCTAGTTAGCCTCCTTGACCTTACAGCAGTGAGTAGACACCACTCACCAGCCATTCCACCCTGCCATTCGTCATAATTTTCACCCTCAGCACTACACCCTATCTACTTATGAAAGGAGGGAGAAGAGAGCTGTAGGAGAACACTACACCACCATAGCCAACACTCACTCCAACTTGTTTTGCATAATAGAGAGGAAGGAGGAGAATATTAGATCAGCCTTGGAGATGTCGGGCTATACGGAGATGCTGCAGAAGCGCAAGTGGCTTGCTGGGAAGACGAAAACCGACCTGAATTGTTCGATGAAGCATGCGCCTATACCACCAGAGTTTCCACTCCTGCAGTGTGACTGCGAAAACCAAACTTGGATCATTCAATTCATACACCCGGCGACCATCGCCGGGCGTACTATAAGTGTAGGGATATCCGCATAAGAGAATCTCACACACAACGATTTTCGTATTTTACATTGCATTCCACATATCACAAACTTTATCCATGCAAAATGGCAGCCGAAGGAGCATTGCTTATTCTTCAAATAGATCGACAGCCTAGACATGTATGATAGGTTGTTCATCGAGCAAAATTACATGTTCAACTATGTGGTGCCACCCGAGGCCTTCCAACGCTGAAAACCTTACGTACCCGAGAGCAGGGAAGACAAGTGAAATACGGTGATGGAGCCCAAGAGCGTCGAACAACACACTTAGGATGGTCGGGCCAAGTGCGCGGCGGACAAGGGAAAGTCTACTACTAGTGAGACCGGCGACTGTGGATCGAAGAGGTAAATTATGTTTAATTTGCGTCATGATTATTGATTTGGCCTTACGTTCTGCTAACAACATTCCTTCTTCTAGCCTATTTCGTAGTACAGGACTGCCATTGGGACTGGCCACGCCGTGGGTTTGCAGGAGACAAGGGGAAGGCACCCAATGCTCCTACTAAGCGGGTGGTTAATCTCGAGGAGATCTTTGAAGCCTAGTGGTGGGCTGCCTTTGGTACTGGCCGTGCCCACGGGTCTACGGGATACAAGGGGAAGGCACCGATGGGCCGCTAAGACTAACTTCATTCTGATTCACCTTTTTTCAGTTTCCAATAAGGTGTACATGTATCCTAGGTGTTTTCAGTTTGTTGATTCGTGCATGGTTGTTGTTTCTAATGCACGTAACCAAACCCTGCGTGTCATGTAATTCGCAACTACATTATGAAGTATTTCAAATTTAATTCCTAGATATTTTGTCTATTTCAAATTTAGTTCTCTTTTTTCAAAGGAATCGATTATGCAAACACTACAATCGTGACAACAGTGCTGGAGGAGGCCATTTTATTATTGCGTCGCCAAACAGGCCAAACAGGCCAAAACTCACATTCCAAATAAGACGCATGAAACTGGGTGCATAAAATCATGTGCTTTCTTTGTATGCATGATGTTCTATGTATTATCACACGTACCAAAAATGGTTCAATACATACCATATTTATTACGTATTTCCTTGTATAGCTTGTACACATTGTACTCTATCTATATGTGCAAATCAGTAAACGACTCTCGGTGTGCGGTGTGGAATCTGGGGACAATGAGGCAAACAGGCAATGGGCACAGGGGACGAGGGGGGTCCGAGACCCTAGCGTGCGGATTAGGCTGGTCCGATCGCCTGACGCGCGAGAGACACATGTCGCCTGGCGGCGAGTCCGTGGTGCCATTTTTGGCTTTTCTCTCTAGGGCTAGATTTGATATTTCGAGCACAAACAGTGGCATTTAAGCCAAAAACTCTTTCAACTATGAATAGAAAAATTATATATTTTGTGAATTTTCACAACATTGATGCTTTTGTCTAATAAAGTTATCTTATGCGGTTACACCTAGAGCTGGCCAAATGGGAGGCCCGACACGGCCCATTCTGGCCCACGAACTAAATAGGGCGTGTCGTGCCAGCCCACATGCCGACTAGGAAGCCCAGGCATGGGCCGATGGCCTTTTGGGCCGTGTCGTGCCTGTCCGAGCCTATTTAGCTGACGGGCCAATTCCGGCCTACTTAACTCGTTAGGCCTGAAAATTTAAAATAAATAAAAAATTGTGAAGAATTCAAAAATACATATGAAAATTATTAAAAATGAGACAAGCATATTGAAAATATAATAAACAATTTTATTAATGTTTAAATAGTTGTCTCGTTAAAACGTTTGCCATTTATCCCATAAGACATGAAAAAATGTAAAAAAAAAAATCCTAGAATATATATATATATTTTTAAAACCAAAATAAATTTATATATACTTATAAAATGAACTATATAAAATTAAAAAACTACAAAATAAAACAATATAAGTATTGGCAATTGAAAATAAAATCATATAAATATTAAGAATTTAATATATATATATATATATGAAGCCTTTTTCCTACTCCCGGGAGTAGTTACTCCCTATTCCGTATCTCACATATCTCACAACGTAGGGAGTATCTTGCGCAACCGAGAGTATGTATGTGTAGTATATGAGTATATAAGACTATATAGGTGGTATTTACACATTTTCAGAGGTGGTATGTACAATTTTTAGACATACTCTTTTTTATGTGCGAATATGAAGATATTTACAAAATATGCTAAAAACTATGGACTCTCTTGCAAATTTTTCGTGTGATTCACATTGGAGTATCTTATAATTAGTATACGAGTATACCCAAAGTGATAATGAAGTATGTTATGTTCTTTTAGGTGGTATATCAAAGGTGGGAGTAACTACACCCGGGAGTAGAAAGTATTTTTCCTATATATATATATAATTAAAAGGTCGTGTCGTGCCAGGCTGGCCCGACACTATTCGTGTCATGTTGTGCCGTGCCGGCCTAACTCATAAACAATGCGGACCATGTCGTGTCTAGGCCAGACCAACAGTGTCATGCCTCAGACCGGCCCAGCCGACATGACCCATTTGGCCAACTCTAGTTATACCGTAGCACTTGTAGTTGAAAATAAAATAAAAAATGCCAACACCATGGCCGGCGTGGTCCCTCCCCGCCTTCCTCCTCCTCCACCACCTTGTGCTTCTTGACTCCTCCATCATCATCATGTTGGACGGCCCATAAAAACAAATCATGTTAGACATATTATTTAGGCTACTATATCTTACTATTTTTTTCCTTCTATATTATCTACTGTATGAGCATATGCTAAAGCTAAAAACATTTGGAGGAAGAAATTTAGGATATTTACCTGACAAAAGCGACACATTCATGAAAATGATATAAGCGATGGCCAGGTACTATGCCAGTGCAAACGCAGTAAAACGCTATTGTGATACGTATATTACCATTTTGATAAAACAAAATCCCTTTATTTGACTCAAAAATGGCATATAGTGTCTCACTTGGGGGGATGCTTGAAATTGTTGGAGAAGCGGAGTGGCATACTGGCATGGATGCTCTAGCAGCGCCTCCCCATTGCACGGCGAGCATGAAAGGCAGAGGAAATTTGGTCCATATGGATTTTGGATAATTATAAGGAAATGTGATATTTTGAAATATTGAAAATAGTGGCACATGTGTACGACTTTAGGTTGGGATATCGTGTTACTCAATTTTCGGTTTGCAATCATTCCTTCACGATCGCATTGCTATATTGATTTTCTCTTTGAAAAAAAGGTAAAGAGATGAAAAGTCCTTGAAACAAGAAAATCGGGTCTGCTATACATTAGGTGAATAAAAATTGAGAGTGTCTATACTCGACTAATTTTTCTTAAAATCCTTTTGAGCCATGGATGGATATATCCCAACCCAATCTCACTCTCACTCCCACTCTCTCTCTCTCTCTTACCAATCACAGAGTGCATCAGTCGCAAGATGTATAGCAGTTTCCTAAAAAATTTGTGGAAATCGATCGATTTTATCACATTGGGTTATGCTTAGATTAGTTCTCCCAACGTCCGCAACGACGACTTTACGGGTGAGGAATTTGTTTGTCGACGATATCTCCACCTTACATCTCTAACTCCGATGAAGTCGACGCTTTTGCATTTTGGCTCATCCACATTTCCTCCTGCTGGCATCTCGTCTTCGCCTTCCGATGACGTCTCAGGCAACGCTAAACGTGAATAGGGATTCTATTTCTCTGAGTATTGCTTATATGTGTATGCATATAATTTAGAAAAAAATAACGAGTAGTTAGTTTATAAGAACCTTAACAACTTATTATACTCATTGATTTTCTTTCATCAAAGCATATACTTGGATTACACTCATTAGGTTGTAATTTTCTTTAAACTTTTATTGCCATTTTCAATGTTTAAGATATCTTAAAAATCTAAATAACCTATAAAATACGTAAATATATTCTGAGACATTTATACAAACTTCAACATAAATTTAGCCACGCAAATGCATGGATCACTCTGCTAGTTTTTATAAGAAAAAGTAAAGTGCACCATAGATCCCTGAGCCTATGCTAGTGTGTCACTTGGATGCCTAAATAAGTAATTCTCAAATTCAAATGACCGATTTGACACGTTCGTGCAAGTTTCATTTGTTCCCCTAGCTTTCGCCTCTCGGTATCAACGTCGGCCCATGTAGGATCAAGGATAACCGACTAGAGGGGATAAATAGGAGGTTTCTAAAAAATCTTGTGCTCTGATTGACAAATTAAACAAGTATGATCTAATTAGAGAATTTTAGCACAAGGCAAGAATTATATTCTAAGCTCTTTGCTAGGACAACCCAAGAATATGGCAATACGAAAAATAGCTAAGCAATTCTACACAAGTAAGAGCTAGAAATGTAAATGTGAAAAGTAAAGCCAGAAGAGAAAACCACAATGAAGATAATCGATGTTTTTCCTGTAGTATCGAAAACTTATCGGTCTTCACTAATCCACGTTGAGGTAACTCCAAATGAATTGGACCGCTCCATGAATTAAGCCTCAACACCTCGATTTCACTAATGTGGTCTTATCATTTCCTTTTTCATTTTCGAATATGGTGAACATTTTTCATCCCCATTCATGTGTTGGGTACAACCGCTATCAAGTACCAAATATTTTCCACTGGTCTTGTAGTTCACCTACAAAACAAGAATTAAGTTTTTTTAGGTACCTAAATTTGTTTGGGTCATTAGATGTTAGTAACCAAGGCTTTGGGCACCCAAATAGCATTCTTTTTTGCGCCTACAATTGAAGTGCCAATAATTTAGCTACAATCTTACCATCTTTGGATTTTTCTAAGCATGTAGTATGAATCATAAATGCTATAGGACTTGGTTTTAGCAATGGAGAATGAATTTTGTAAATGTCCTACATTATGACATTTATTGCAATATTTTTTATTTTCTTTTACAAACTTTGCAGATTTTTAAATTTGCTTCTTATTTTTCTTAAAAATAAACTTAAGTCCTTCTTTATTGAATGAGCACATTTGCTCACTCAATAACTTATCAAGCGTAGCCTTTTCCTTGAAGTATCTTTTTAAGCTTTTGTTTAGCTTGATGACTTGCTCTTTTAATTCATTGTTTTCAACAATAAGTAAATGATCATATGATTTAGCCATTTGATTATTCGAATCAACTTTGGAACAACATGACATGGCTAATAAATCATCACAAGAAGTAAGAGTACTAGTCATAAAAATGATATTTGGAGTAACTTCTACACTAGACATCTCATTCATAAATATCACAAGTAATTCCAACATTTGAATAGGACTTGTTAATATCCTTCAAAAGAATCTTTTAGAGAGACACTCTTTCTTCAAAACCTTGAATTTTGACTTTTTTTCTAAGGTATTCATTTAATTCTTCAAGCATATCTATCAATTCATCATATGTAGGTTCACTATCATTAATGGATTTTACTTTGTCTCCTTTTACCATGAGGCATGTAGGAGTGGAGAAGAGTGATGACGCTTCTTTGATAGCAATGCCGACAAGTCCTCTCTTCTTGGAAAACCCGTCATCATCAGAGTCGAAGTCGGAATACTTCTCATCGAGTTCCATTCTCCAACACATACTTTATTCTTGCCATCTTTATGAAGCTTCTTAAAAACCTTTTTCTTGCTGTTGAATTCCTTATTCTTGAATGACTTGACCTTGTCATCCTTCTTTGTTGGGAAATGAGAGGCAATGCGCCCCTTCTCATCGCACTCATAGCAACGGATATTGCTATAGCGTTTGTTGTCGTTGGAGAAATGCTCATTTTTGTTCTTGTCAAATTTTGCACTCCGGTATGAGCATTTTCTCATGAATTTCTTCATTCTCCTCACAAGGAGAGCGAACTCCTCTTCAGGGTCATCTTCTTCTTCATCTGTCTCATCACTTGATTCCACTTTTGCTTTGAAAGCAATAATCTTCTTCTTGGAGGAGGATTACTCTACAAGCTCCTCCTTGTCCTTTTTGCACAACTCGTTTGTGATGAGGTTGCCCAAAAGACCGGTTGGTATCATTCTTGATAACTCGAGTGAGTTGAGAAATAGAGTCACCAACATCTCGTATTTCTCCGGTAGAGCCCTAAGCATTTTTCGTACAACATCAACATCGGTTAGATTAGTGCTTATGCCCTTGAGCTCATTTACAATGTTGTTGAGTTTATAATACATCTCGGTGATATTTTCATAAGGCAGCATTATAAATGTCTCATATTTTATCCGAAGCCTATGCAATTTGGGTTCTTTGACCGTGGATGTACCATCATGAATTTCTAAGAACGTAGTCCATATCTCATGAGCGGTTTCAAGGTTGCTCACTTGATTGAACTCATCCGCGTTCATCGCTTGAGCATTGAGGTTGGAGTTTCGTTCCTCAAGATTCATGGGGTGAGTAGGATCAAGTGTCATAACGAAACCCTCACTCACAATTCTCTATATGCTTGGGCTCGTGGCCTTTAAATAAATAGACATTCTTATTTTTCAATAAGCATAATTTGATCTATCAAATAGAGGTGCCTTACCTATCGACATACCCTCACTAGCCATCCTTTCTCTCTTAGATAGTTAAGCCTAAATAAAAGAGAGACATCTTTCTGATACCACTTATAGAATCAAGGATGACCGATTAAAGGGAGGTGAATAGGAGGTTTCTAAAAAATCTTGTGCTCTAATTGACAAATTAAGCAAGTATGATCTAATTAGAGAATTTTAGCACAAGACAAGAATTATATTCTAAGATCTTTGCTAGGACACCCCCAGAATATGGCAATACGAAAAACAATTCTAGCTAAGCAATTCTGCACTAGTAAGAGTTAAAAATATAAATATGAATAGTAAAGCCAAGATAGAAAACAACAATAAAGACAATCGATGTTTTCCTATGGTATCGAAGACTTGCTGGTCTTTACTAATCCACATTGAGGTAAGTCCAAACGGATTGGACCGGCTCCACGAATTAAGCCTCAATACCTCGATTCCACTAAGGTTGCTTTTCCTCCATTCTGGAGATGGTAAGCACCGAACCAATCACAATCGTTGCCGGGCCTCTTCACACCCTTCTTAAAGAGATCACCGCACAAACCTTCTCCAAGCTATCTAGGTGCCGACAAGCACCAAGAGTAACATATCGCATCGCTTGCTTGAAGATTATCAAGTGCCAAGAGGATCAACAAATGATGCAATGCACTTGAATGCTATCAACTACCTCAAAATAAGATATATAAGCAAATAAGTAGTAGAGAATGCACTAGAGGCTCAAATGTATCAATGAGGTCCAGCTTAGTGCTGGTGAGGGGGTATTTATAGCCCCAACCAAAAATTCGACCGTTTGAAGACATTCCTTGAAAAATTTAGCACATGCGATAGTGCCACTGTAGAAAACCGGTACTACCGCACCCACTGTTCAACGGTCGACTGCTGTTCATTTAATACCTCTGAACTAGTCACTATAAAAAGGTATGGTACTACCATACTCACAAAGTCCGGTAGTACCACACGGCAGTAATAGCGCTAGGCTAAATCAATACTACCGATTTTCAGAGGATAAAAGAATCCTAAAAACATGCTCTCTAGAAATTACGTACCGCCATGTAAACATTGGTCCTACCGCACTGCGGTAGTACCGCTAAAAAATTGCGATCATATCGTTTGCTAGGGGAGAAGAAAACTCCCAAAAACATACTCTTTATAAATTACGTACCGCTATGTAAACATTGGTCCTACCGCTCTCTGGTAGTACCGTTCATCAATTGCGGTCATACTAAAATTACTGAACTATTTTATAGATGCAATTCTAAATGCAATGCATGACATTTGGTTGATCAGAGTGGTACAAAATAAACCCTCAAGCTACTAGCCATGATCCCTCTTTATAGTACGACATTTAGCCTATAAATTTGGTCTTTTCTTCAAACACTAAGACCAGTAAAATCTATAAAGAGATCCTTAGTCTATACATTACCTTTACCTTGAGCCACATCAATTCCCTGTTATCTTTGTATTACCATTTCCACGTTGTCATCCATAATCTGGGACTTAACCTTTAAGATATCTTAGCACACATGTTAGTCTCATAACACATTGTTGTCGTTAATTACCAATTTTTTTAGGGCCTAGATGCTTTCAGACAACAGAGTGCTTTTGTTGTTGGTGTTCTTTCCGATCTCAATGCATTTTAATGCTCGACCAGAAATTCCCTCCACTATGCAAGTTTAGAGACATGTGGAGCACTTTAATATTTAGAAAATTGGTTGATTGTTGTCATGATGTGTATACTACTAGAGGTGGCTAAATAGGCAATGCCAGCCGGTTCGGCCTGAAGCACGCCAATGTTGGCTCGACCTAAGCATGTCACGGCCTAGCCTGTTAGGCTTGTTCATTTTAAATATTTATATGATTTTATTTTTGTAGTTTTGAATTTTATATAGTTTATTTTATTAGTATATATAAATTTATTTTTATATTTTCAAGGATTTTTTTTACATTTTCTTCAAATTTTCGTACCAAATATGCTTAATGGGCCAACACCGGTTCGACAAGCTAACCACGCCCAGGCCAGCCTGACACAGCCCATGAGGCTATCGTGTCGTGCTTGAGTCAGTGCCTCATCCCATGGGTTGACACGGTACTGCCCATCTAAGTAACGAGCCAAATAGGTTCATGCCATATCATGTCGGACCGCCCATTTGGCCACCTCTACATAGAGACATAGAGTCCCCAAGAAAGTGGAGTACATAGTATAGTCATGCCCAAACAGTGGTACAGCCCAGCACGACACGAGCCCGTGCCGACATGACCCGATTAGGCACGACCCGATAAGGCTCGGTAGCTAATCGGGCTAGGGTGTCGACCCAGGCACGGCACGTCGACGCCTCGGGCCGTGCTGGGCCGACACGAGCACTGTTCAGCAGCCCGATGGGACATTATCCCCACAGTCGTCGCACTCGGACATGGCACACACACGCACACGCACATAGCACTCCGCGCCCAGCACCGTCGCCACTACCTCCGCCGCGCCCAGCCGCCACCTCCTCCTCGCCGTGCGCGGCCTCGCCTCCTCCTCCTCCTTCTTTGCGTTCGGCCGTCACCGCCAACTCCTCCTCCACGTCGACCATGCCCATCCTCGCCCACTGCTGCCCTTGGTCCCTACGTGCCGGGCCGACCCATCGTGTCAAGGTGTGGAACCAAGCATGGCCCAACATTCATACCTTGCTGGCCCGGATTAGCTACAGTAAAGACCGTATGTCTAGACCAAATCCACAGAGTGATGCTTCGTGGATACTCATGTGGCCATCTCTAACTAGCTTAATCCTGGGCCACATTTCAAACCTTCCGGTTCGGCCCATTCCCCCCGTTTCTCGGAACGTCGCGCTTTCCGCCTTGGGCTGCAAGGCTGGAACCGGCCGCCGCCGCTGCCGCTCTCAGATGTCACCGCCCCCGCCGTCCCCACCACCCTATTCTCTCTCCCTCCCGTTCCCTCCCCCGCCTTCTCCTCCTCCGCTCCCTCTCCACCACCCACCTCCGAGACCACCACCTCCTCCGCTTCGCTGCCCTCGCGAAGGAGCTCTCCGACCAGCCCCCGCCCTCGCCTCCCCCGTCCCGGCCGCTATCCCCGCACCCGTACGACTATAACCGTCTCATGTACGCGCACGCCGCGGCCGGCGCCGGCGCCGACCGTGCCCTCCACCTGCTCGACGAAATGCGCAGCCTCCTCCAGCGCCGTCCCGACGCTGCCTGCTTCACCACCGTCGCCGCGGCGCTCTCGTCCGCCTCCTGCCTGGGCGCCGCGGTCGATGTGCTCTACGCCATGGCCGCGGACGGCGTCGCGCCCGACGCCGCGGTGTGCACCGTGCTGGTCGCGGTGTACGCCTGCCGCCTGAGGCAGTTCGACGCGGCGTACGAGGTCGTGCGGTGGATGGCGGCGAATGGTGTGGCCCCGGACGTGGTCACCTACTCGACGCTGATCTCTGGGCTGTGCATTTCCGGCCGGGTGGCTGAATCTCTGGGCGTGCTGGACTTGATGCAGGAGGAAGGATGCCACCCGAATGCGCACACATATACGCCCATCGTGCACGCATACTGCACTACTGGGATGATTCACGAGTCCAAGAAGCTGTTGGAATCAATGATTGCCGCTGGATGTGCTCCAAGCACGGCTACTTACAATGTCTTGATTGAAGCTCTCTGCAAGGTTCGCGCTTTTAAGGAAGTAGAGGTGCTTCTTGAGAAGAGCACCGCAAAAGGGTGGACACCAGATACAATCACATACAGCACTTACATGTGCAAAGCCGGCAGGGTAGATAAGAGCTTTGCATTGGTCGATAAGATGCTATCCAACGGGTTGCACCCTAATGAAGTTACTCTGAATATCCTTCTTGATGGTGTTTGTCACAGTTCAACTGCGTGGGCTGCGAAACGACTCTTGGAGTGCAGTGCGAAGCTTGGGTGGGATGCCAGTGTTGTCAATTATAACACAGTGATGAGGAGGCTTTGTGATGAGCGGAGATGGTTGGCTGTTGTCAAGCTCTTCACTGACATGGTCAAGAAGGGCATAGCTCCAAATAACCGGACCTTCAACATTGTAGTCCACAGCCTCTGTAAACTTGGGAAGCTTCATAAAGCGCTTTGCCTGCTGGGAAGTGAAGAGTTTGTCGCCAATGTTGTCACATACAATACGTTGATCCGTCATCTCAGTTTGTCAGGGAAAGCTAATGAGGTCTCCCTCTTGCTTCATGAGATGACTAAGGAGGATATTGCTCCCAATGACACCACCTACAGTCTTGTGATTGATTGTCTCTGTAGAGAAGAGAAGTTCTTGGTGGCTCTTAGCTGTTTCTACCAATCACTCAAGGACAGTTTCTCTCCATCTGCAGTTTTGAGTATTGTAAGAGGTCTCATCGTTGGTGGTAAGCTTGGTAAATTGCATACTTTGATTGGATGGATTCTTGGTCAAGGCATTTTAATAGATGTGTTTGTGTACCGGGAACTGATCATTGCTTTTTGTAAGAAAGGATACTGTCGAGGTGTAGAAATGTATAAAGTGTGTCATATATTGGAAAGAATGCTCGGATTGAGATGATTTTTCTCCAAAAGTCAACAGAAATGATCTATTCGCATCGATTGATCCATGGAAACGGATCTTCCCAACCGTCAAATGTCGGGAAGGAGAGCTTGGTGTAGCGTGGCGGATTACGAGGGCCTCTTGCCCGGCCGAAATCACCCCAGGGTGGAGGTTGGTATGGCAGGGCGGAAATCCCTTGGCTCCATCCTGACCGCGCACTTGCCTGGCCGCGGCATCCGTGGCCGTGGCAGTGGCTGTCGTACGGGCTGCTACATTAGTAGCGGCGGCGTCCGGGTCGTCTTGATCCACGACGCCTTCTTCACTAACGGGTTGGCCCTCCATGCGTGCCAACCGGTGATCATGGCGCTGCAGCCGGCTGCCAACTGTTGCAAGCTAGTCGTTGTGGATGTCGAGCCGATCCAATACTTCGGGGCAGCAGCTTGAGTTGGTTGCCGGTCTCTTCCATGAACTTCATCATCATCTCCTTGAAGTTGTCGTCGAAACCCCCGCTGTTATCCATGGAGGACGGAACAGTGGTTGGCTCTGATACCAAGACGTCAGGAGATGAGCGTTGGGAGCGGAGGCGGAAGGGAAGGATTAACTCTGGCGGATGCCGATTGTGTCGGGAAGCAATGGTGATCGGCGCGGATGAACCGTGGTCGTAAGGAGTCCTGGTCGTAGGCAGTCATGGTCGTAGACAGCCATGCTCGTAACCAGCTGTGGTCATAGACAGTCGTGCTCGTAGCCAGCCGTGGTCGTAGGGAGCCGCGGGTGGATGAACAGTACTCGTGGAACAGTGCTCAGATGAACACTGCTCGGATGAATAGGGGAGCAGCGGGGTTTTGGCGCAAGGGAGATTGGGAATAACCCAATCCTTTGCTGGTTTTTCTAGTACTGCATATGCTCCTTATATAGGAGTACAATTTGAAATAGAATGTTAATCCTTCTTTGAACTAGGAACTCTTATCTAAAATAGAAGGTTAATCTTTCCCTGGACTAGGACTCTAACTCTTACTCTTCCTAATACAAACTTCTCTAATTGAAACCTTCCTAATTGCAACTACCTAAAGCGATACATTGGACTCTTATGCGGCCTCTAGGGCCGGCTGCTCCTGTGTCTTGTGGCTCCGGCCATAGACACGGCCCCACATGACAGACACCACCTACAGTCTTGTGATTGATTGGCGCTGTAGAGAAGATAAGTTCTTGGTGGCTCTCTGCAATTGCTCTCTATGTAAAGTTTGAGTGGTTGATTTGGTAACGTAAGTGCTTAAGGGCTCAAATCATTATCTTGTAATAGTCCTAACTTTAGAATCAGCACGTGCTAATGCAGTAATGCAGCTGCTGATAATGTATAGTGTACAGCCTGTTCCATCATTCTGCTACATCTTGCATTTCCATTTTGTCCAAACATTTACAAGGTCACCAAACTCCAAATTTTTTACATTTGCTCATGAAAGAATCAGTCTTCAGGTAGGAGGCATCCGACTGAACTCTCCTTCATTAGTGCCAGAACTGGAATTGAACTTGCTTTCTGCTGGTGTGTTCATGCGAGATCGCCGCTTCGTCAGAACAAGGGGGTTCTTCTCTTCCTCATCAATGGCAACAAGCTCGTACATGTCATTTCTGTGGAAGACCGGGTGTACATATGCATCCTTCAGGTACTCTCTCAAATTCAGAGTCGGGTCATTTGCCCGTTCCAGTGTGTCCTTTACCATGGCATCCTGCAAAACCAAGCAGTAAGTATATTTCTCAATATTGTTCTAGCTTAATATTTGAGACACTATGTTGAACATATGTAATTATGTATTAAGAATAAGTTTCAGTCTTACCTGCAAGGGGAACTTTATAAATGCTGGCTCAAATCGACCCTTGCAAACATAGTGAAACCATATGGACAGGACAGGAAGAGGAAGAAGAACGATAGTAGACTTTTCTGCTTCCTGTGTGCTCAGCAGTCCCAGTAGAAGGATTTGTGATACTATCAATGCGATAACTAGTCGCCTTTGGACATCTGGCCAGAATTGTGCTCCACTCTCATATTGCTGATTATAGACATTAATGATCTTGCAACAAAAGAAGAAGAAAAAGAGATTAGTGACCCATGCTAAGAGAAGAATGAAGACTACATACAAGGCTTGATATTTTAGTGTACCACAGGAAATATTCACTTAGTTACCAAGTATGGCAAGAGCAGTCATGAGCTGAAATTTGTGTTTTGTGGCAATGTGAATCTGATGTGAATAAACACACCGGTAACAGAATACAAAGTTAATTTGATCGAAGAGCATCATTTGAGCTGGAAGACAGACTAGTACCTGGTGTCTGAAAACAAGATATGCAAGGCTGAAGAACACTATGATGAAAGGTAGAAGAATTGGTGTGACTACAGCATATACAAGCCCAAGCAGAAAGTACAGCTGTATTCGTGGTTCTGTGGTGCCAAAATCCAGGCTCCCAGGGTCCATGGCCTGTTCGCGGTCTTGCTCAGTTCTGACCAAGAAAGCATTCTTTATATGGAACACGATCAGCGCCTTCAACCGAAGAACTTCAGCGGCGATACCAGCCCAGCCATCAACCATTACGTATGTGATGAAGAATGTTGCTTTCATGGGAATGGATTCTCCAACAATTTCTGGAATTCTTGAGACAACAAAGGGACAAAAAATGTCGATGTATAAGGCACTAACAGTTTTAGGTCGATTGTAAATATTGGCCACACTGTTATAACAAAAATATCACAATGCAAGAAGCAACTGGCAGATTCAGCATACTTGTTAGCGGACTGATGGATGAAATTGTTGAGCTGCTGGAATGCTGTTCCAGTTATTACACTCCCCAAGAATACATTGACAAAAAGGAACAGGTAGTATTTCGATGCTGTCCTCCTGTCCAATCCAGACAGCGATGTATGCCCTTCAATCTTGCTCATGGTCATGAGAATTGTTGGGAGAAGTATTAGGAAGATTTTCAATGCGATCCCTGGCAAGAAACCTTGCACAACTGACTTGAGAGAATTTCTGCAGAACATTGCAACACGGATGAATTTTAATCCAGAAAGACTCTCTTGGTGACAATTATAACGTGGTTTATTAAATTTTCTTTATCCACTTGATTATTTAGCCAGGACAATTTTCGTTGTTGAAACATGCAACCAAATCATGCATTTATGCATTTGACAAGTAATATTTCCATTGTAATCTAAATTTGGTAGCCCTTAATTTTTTTGGATAAAGCCCCCCACTTCTACTTAAGTCAAGAGGTAGCAAAGTAATATCCATAACTAAACAGTGAAGATACAGCCGAGCATAGCACAGTACTTGCTCCAGGAATTCCACACCCAACAACACTTACAGCAAAAGCGGAAAAACAGGGCTTTAGTAATCAGTACAGGTTCCAGATAGCAGAATGGAGTAATCAGACCTTGTTCCTAGCTAAAGAAATGTACAATGTAATTATTGTAACATCCCAAATTTTGCCCTTCTTAAAAATTTATTTCAAATTAATTAATTCGAAGTGTTGGACTTCTTTTGGAGTTTTTGGATTCATTTAAATTCCAAATCCGAAATTCAAATCCTATTTCCATCGTCACAATTCAAAACTCATCGCCAAATCCAAATTCAAATTTTGTAATTTGAATGTTTCCCGCAAAACATCTTAGGCCGAAATCCATTTCTTTCCTTGCCCGGCCCATTTCTTTTTCCTTTTCCTTTTCCTTCTTCCTTACATTCTTTCCTTGCTCTCTGCCTCTGCTAGTTTTGCCCTACCAAGGTACGCCATCCGCCAGACTACACCCTACCCGCGCTTGGTCACGCCAGCCCATGCCCGTGTGTGCCCTCGCCCGCGCCCAGCTGCACCATGCCACGCCCTAGCTGTGCCATGCGTGCCCGCACGTGTTCTGGCCGCGTCGATCGCATCGTCACCAAGTCCTGCCATCCCCACTCTCATTCAATCCCTCCATTACCGCATTTCATCAATTCTAACGCCGTTTCGGCGGTTTCCAAATCAAACCGTGAATGTCGTCGGCGTTCGTGCTTGCAGCCATGTCGATTCAAACTGTGTCCGAGCAGGGAGCCCGAACGACAGCGGGGAAGAGACATGGCGCAGTGTTGGGGCCGGGTGCAGGCAGGGGAGGCAGCGCGGTCCTCGGGCAGCGAGATGTCTTGCTCGAGGTCGGCGTCGAAGAAGCAGAGGACCGGCTTGGGCTCAGGGAGCGTGAGGAGTAGAGCCGAATCCGACGGCAAGACGGCGGTGCGGTGCGGATCTGGCTCGGGGCGGTGTGTATCCAATAGCGGGGAGGAGCTGCGGCGGTGGTGTCATCTCGGGCCAGAGAGGAGCGACGACGATGTTGGAGGCCGGTGAAGAAAACGAAGCTTTGTGCGGAGAAACAAAGGAGCAGAGCGGAGAGAGAGGAGGCGGCGACGGTGAACAGTAGTTTGGGCTAGGGTTAGGGTTTTTGGGGAGAAGAGAGAGCCATGGCTCTAAAACCATGTTAGAATGAACCCCTGATCTATTCAATGGCCAAAAGCCAAATATACAAATTACATATGTAGGTCAGTATGCAAAGAGCACCCTATACAAATAGACATATCTAACATCTAACAATACTTACAAGGCACAACAAGTCAAATATTGGCTTTCTTCAACATATTAAGTAGTAGGTGTTAGAATTTGGAGTGAAGGATTTTGCTATTCGCAACTATGCATCTTATTCATTTTATATATATATATATATATATATATATATATATATATATATAGGACGTCCGTTTCGTACTCCTAGGAGTATGTACTCCTATTTTCAATATACCATTGAAACGAACATATTATATACTTCTTTATCACCTTCAGTATACTTAAATACCAATTATAAGATATTTCAATGCGACTTGATTGAAAAATTTTCGTTGGAGCCCTTATTTTTTGCTATATACCCTTTTTCATATATAAAAGAAATATATATACAATTTTTGCCATAAAAAGTGGATTTTAATAAAATTTTCATGGAACTCACTTTACGGTATCTTATAATCATCATTAGGGTATGCTCAAATTGATAAAGAGGTATCATCATATGATTTAAGTGGTATATGAAAAATAGGAGTATGTAAACCCACTTCCAATATACCACTTGAACGAATATATTATACTTTTTATCACTTTTAGTATACCTAAATACCAATTATAAGGATTCTCTCCTTAGGTCGACCAGTAGAGCCTTACAAAGCTGGAGCCAATGTCGTATTGGGCACATTTGACAACAAATTCTAATGGCCAAAGATCTGATTTGGCGATTTGACTTTGTTGAAGAAACCAGACTCCTCTTAGCTCTAGAACACTGGTTTTGGAAGGAACTAAAGAAGAAAAATGCTTGGGCTATGTTCATTCGAAAGAACAATGGCCTGCTAGAGATCTCGTCTAAACTGGATAAGTGAAGGGGATGCCAATACTCATTTCTTTCACTTGCACGCTAATCACCGGAGGCGCCGCAACTACATCTCACAGCTCAAGGTTCAGGACACTTAGATTCAATCGCATGATGAGATGGTTGAAGCAATTACGGTGCACTTTGAAAACCTCATCGACAAACCAGTTCTTAGGGCCCATACATTGGATCTAGATGTCCTCAACGTGCAGGTGCATGAGCTGTACACATTAGAAACTGCTTTCTCTGAACAGGAAGTTTGTGACGCCATCTGCAGCTTGCCGACAGGGAAGGCCTTGGGTCCTGACGGATTTACGGCACTCTTCTATCAGCAATGCTGGGCCATCATCAAGATGGACGTTATGGCTGCTATCCATAAGCTTGGTAGTCTAGCAGGAAGCAGCTTCACTTGTTTGAATCAAGCGCTTGTCACATTGTTGCCAAAGAAACTTGATTCCACAGAAGTTAAAGACTATAGCCTAATCAACTTACTGCACAGTTTCGCGAAGATCTCTAAGATACTTGCCAGGCGTCTGGCACCGGTAATGGTGTCGATCATATCCCCAAACCAATCTGCTTTCATCGTGAAGCGCTCAATTCAGGACAACTTTTTCCTGGTACGACAGACCGTTCGTGCTCTCCACCAGTTACGGAGGCCCTCCTTCCTCTTGAAGCTGGACATCGCCCATGCCTTTGATTCGATATCTTGGCCATTCCTCCTAGAAATATTGCGGCATAAGGGCTTCGATCGTGAGTGTGCTTGGCTTTCGATCATGTGGTCAACAGCTTCCACCCGCGTTCTACTTAATGGACAACCTGGTCGCACCATTAGGCACGGTCGAGGGCTTCGACAAGGAGATCCTCTTTCCCTGTTGCTCTTTGTCATCGTCATGGATGTTCTCAACAACCTCATTGCTTCGCGGAGCGGTCCTCTCTTCTCCAGTCCCTTGCAGCTCCATCCGCGATACCTCATCGGCTTTCGCTATACGCGGATGATGTAACTCTCTTTTTGTCGCCCATTGCTTCGGACATAGCTATGATACACATCATCCTGCGTGTCTTCGATGAAGCACCCGGTTTGAAAACTAATCTAGCTAAGAGCTCCTTCTCGCCAATTTGCTACGCTTCACATCATCTTCAAGTCATTGCGGACGAGTTGGACTGTTTGCTAGTACAACTTCCCTGCAAGTATCTTGGGCTGCCAGTTTCTTTGTGTAAGCCCGTCAATAATGATTTCCAATCGCTGCTAGATAAGATTGGCGCTCGGTTGCAGTGCTGGAAGACTGCTTTGCTCACTCAAGGGGGCCGACTAGTCTTGGTAAGGTCGGTCTTAACGATACTACAAGTCTACTCCTTCATGGCTTTGGAGCCTCCGCTCTCGGTTATCAAAGCAATAGACCAACGCCGATGTGCATTCTTGTGGAAAGGAACGGAGTTGGTGGCTGGAGGTCATTGTCTCGTTGCCTGGGAGTCTGTTTGTAGGCCTGTTCGTTTGGGGGGTTGGGCATCCACAACCTAAGGCTTCTCACCACGCACTTCGGCTTCGATAGCTTTGGCTCCAACGGGTGTGGGGTGACTGGCCATGGCGTGACCTAAAGGCTTAGTGCAATAAGGTAGAGAGTGACATGTTCCAGGCTTCGCTAATAGTTTGGCTGGGAAATGGGGATCGGAGTTTATTTTGGTCGGATCGTTGGCTTAAGGGACAAAGTATCAGCTACATTGCCCCCTCTCTCATCAGGTCGGTTTCCCTTGCAGTCAGAAGCAAGCGCACGGTCCGGGAAGCAATGCTGAATGGCCAGTGGATAGAGTACATCTCAGGGGCCCTCGACGCACATGCATTAGTGGAGTATTTGCGGCTCTGGGATTGGTTGAGTGCGGTGTGCTTAATGCCTGGAGTGGAGGACCATTTCGAGTGCAGATGGAATGGGTCAGGTTAGTTTTCTACAAACTTTGCGTATCTGGCTTTCTTCTTTGGGTCGCTTATGTTCGCATGTGCACGAGCAATCTGGAAATCTGCTGCCCCTCTCAAGTGTAAGTTTTTCATATGGTTGTTGGTCAAATGGAGATGCTGGACTGTGGATCGTCTAGAGAGACACGTCATTGCCAATCACCGGGTGTGTTTTCTGCCGCTATGACAGTGAAACGATCGACCATTTAATGGTGGGTTGTGCTATCACTAGCCAACTGTGGGCTCGTTTCATGCAGCAGGTAGGTTTCCATCAATGTATCCCGTCCGGACAATCGTCCTTGGAGAATTTCTGGATTCATGCTCGCTAATTGGTGCCAGCAACCAGCCGAAGAGGACTGGACTCCTGCATCATCCTCATTGCTTGGATGATTTGGAAAGAGAGGAACAGAAGGGTGTTCGACAAGGTCGCTTCCCCCTTTGGAGTCTCTCTTGCACAGGATGTTCGACAAGCTTCGGCTATGGCGTGCATCGGGTATTCAATGTCTGCAGTCGCTCCTGCTGTTTGAGTAGTTGCCTAGATTTTAGTCGCTTGGGGTTCGAATCCCTATCCCCTCCCTTTGGTCTCATGTCTTGTCTTTAGCCTTCAGGTTATCTCTTTCTGTTGGTGGTTGTTGTTTGAGTTTCCAGTGTTCTGGTTTTGTTTTAAGAGTTTTTTAGTGTTGGGTGTGGAGTATCTAATCTCTTGTTGTTTGGTTATATAAACTCTATTCTTCTCAATACAAAGATGTGCAACTCTTTTGCGCATTCTCGAAAAAGATACTTCAATATGACTTGATTGAAAAAATTCATTGGAGGCTTTTATTTTTTTTTTCTATATACCCTTTTTCATATATAAAAGTATATACAAAAATTTTGCTATAAAAAGTGGACTTTGATTAAATTTTTCATGGAACTCACTTTGAGGTATCTTATAATCATTATTGGAATATCCTTAAATTGATAAAGAGGTATTATCATACGATTTAAGTGGTATATGAGAAGTGGGAGTACTGTACCATTTTCCTATGTATATAGACATGATTAGTTGGGCCTCATGGCTACATGAGCCACATGGGCCAAGAAAGAGAGAGAGAGAGAGTACTAATATGTACAAGACTCTTAACACCCCCTTCAAACTCAAGGTGGATCAAAAGGATATGATGCACTGAGTTTGAGTAGATGAAGTCGATGCTGTTATCGAGTCTAAGCCTTAGTGAAGAAATCTGCAACTTGAAGCTTTGAGGGTATATACTAGAGGTCGATGGTCGACTACTGTCAATGAAATCATGTGAATGATGTATCAACACCAATGTGCTTTGTCAACTCATTCTTGATCGGATCACTAGCAATTTGATTGACACTTGTATTATCACAAAACAAATTGTAGGATTATCACAAAGAACACCAAGATCAGCCAAAAGTTATCAAAGCCAAATAATCCCTAAGGTGATAGCGACAAGGGCTCAAAGCTCAGCCTTTGCATTAGAGCATGACACCACAGTCTGCTTGTTGGACTTCTAGGCAACGAGCGAAGTACCAAGATAGATATAATAGCCAGTGACAGATCGGTAATCAACAGGATCGCTCGCCCAAGTGGAGTCGGAGTAAGCGTGGAGCTGGACCTGACTCGAACTGGCATAGAACAGACATCTAAACGCAGTCCCCCTTAAGTATCTCAACACACGAAGAATATAACCATAGTGGACTGAGGTGGGAGCACTGACAAACTGGTTGAGCACATGAATAACATGAGCAATGTCTGGCCTGGTGACAGTGAGATAAAGAAGGCTCCCAACGAGCTCACGATAGCGGGAAGGATCTATCAATGGTACACCATCTGTAGAATGAAGTTGCAGGTGGAGCTCCATGGGTGTGGCAGCATTGCGAGTACCGATCATACTAGAGAGAGCAATCAGATCTTGAATGTAGCGATGTTGAGAAAGGTAGTTGTCATCACCATTAGAATGAACCTCAATCTCTAGAAAATAGCTCAATAGTCCCAAATCTGACATCATATACTGTTTACTCAATTTCTTCTTGACAAAAGCTACATAGTCCATGTCATCTCCTGTGATCAGCATATCATCTACATGTAGCAGAAGCAAAGTACGGCCCCGCTGAGTAGTGTGAATAAACAAGGTAAGGTTATGCTCACTTGGAGTGAAATCAGCAGCTCGAATCACAGAACTGAAACGCTCGAACCAAGTATGAGGAACTTGCTTGAGACCATATAGAGCACGCCTAAGATGATAAACATAGTCTGTAGGAGCCTCAACACCTGGGGGTGGCTGCATATAGACCTCATGTAGATTACTGTCGATGATCTAGTATCGATCGTACAAATGAATGTTTGGGGCTTTCCTAAAGTTAGATCCACGTAGAGAAAGACACATGAATTTAGATAGGTTCAGGCCTTCTCGTTAGAGAATAACAACCCTACTCATGTATTGTTGTATTGACTATGCCTTTACGATCGGGAAGAATATCACTAAAACTAAGGCTTAATGACTCCTTGTTGTTCTCTCCGATTCCTTTGCCCCTGTGTCCACTGACTTTACCCTTTATATAGCGCATCAAGGGATGACAATTACTCCATGCCAAGAGGCGCCTCAATGCTTGATGAAATGCACACGTCGATGAAAGTTATTGTCAGAGAGATCACCTCCCACGTGACCTGGCAGTTATCGTCAGAGACAGAGACGTAATACATGCAGTTATCCTGGAGAATAACAACGCATATTAACTGTTGTTTGTATTAAACACAGCGCATAAGAGTCCCTAGTCGATTGGGCCTATATGTCTGTAGGCTTTGTCGACTATAGGGTGGTCGTAATTGATCTGGTCGTAGAAAGCCTTACGACCATGAGGTGGTCGTAGAAATGCTTACGATTACCATATGGTCATAGGAAATCTTACGACCATATAGGGTGGTTGTAGCGTGGTTTACGACTACTCAGTTAAGCTTGTCCCTTATGAACGATAAGGGGTATACTCATGAATAATATGAAGATATTGCTATCTATCATGATAGTTACAGATAAATTTAATTAATTGAGGATTATTAGATCCACATCATCTAGCCACCCCCAACTTCAAGTGAAAATAACTTACTTAGAAAAGGAAGTTGTAGAATAGTGGTCGAAAGTAAGTCTTTCCGACTAGTTTTTCTTTTGACCAGAAATTGACTTGGTCAAGAAAGGTATTTTTACTTGAGTTGCAAAAACTCCTTTTCCTGAATAGACTAAAAAGGAATGCCAACCATCTCTTATAATTCTATTTATGAAAAATAGTTTTCGAAGAGATGATGATGCTTTGGTTTTCAATGATTCATCGAGAACAATTTCTAATAGAATTTTAACTATTGCACTTCTATCCTTATCCATTGAAATCTGTCGCAAGTTGATGGCTATAGTTGATGGCTATAAATAACCATCAGAAGGGCAGAACCAAGAAAAACTCACTCACAATCTTTCTATCTTTCCCACTTCTGCTTCTTAAAATTCTATCCGTAAACTACTCAAGTCCGAGTTGATTTCTTTAGAATAAATAGTCGGACCTAAGTTTGAATGGGAAGAATTAAAGATGAATATGAAGAAGTC
Source organism: Ampelocalamus luodianensis (assembly GCA_036346255.1). Taxonomy (NCBI): domain Eukaryota; kingdom Viridiplantae; phylum Streptophyta; class Magnoliopsida; order Poales; family Poaceae; genus Ampelocalamus; species Ampelocalamus luodianensis. Next base: position 29,232,420 of record CM070625.1, read on the forward strand.
AATCATCTTTGATGATGTTAGAAAAACTCCTCTGAAACTTTTGTTGAAGTGGAAAAGGGTATATGATGAATGGTGGTCTTTTTAAAAAAAGGTGAGATTTCTTTCTTCAAAGCTTTTTATGAGTGTGAACTTAGACCGCCTTGGTAGCCTTCCATTGTGAGTAAGATCGTGAAAAAAGGAAATCCATGGAGCATGACTTTAAGGTGGTCAAAAAGTCAATTTGTTCTATGGATTGAAATCCTTAGGGATTTGGTAAAAAAAGATCCTGATGAGTAGGTGAGCACTTCATTGTCTATGATGTGTAAGTTCCGATCAAGACTAAAGTTCATATCGGAGGGAAACAACATATTGGACAAGTGCTTATCAATTTACATATCTTCTACTTTCTTTTGATGGTGATCAACTTCGACCACTTTGAAGAAGAAATCCAAAGAACTGGTCGAAAAGACTAACCAGTTAGAAGAAAGGTCATATAAGAAATGTAACTAGGTTTTTTTTAACTTTCGCAACATGTAATATGTATCTTTTGGAATTTATGAAATAAAGCTTTGTTTCCTTTGTTTCGATTACATCCTTTAATTCCTTATTTTGGTAGCAAGAATGAGAGTCTAGTCAACACTAGGATGTTCCTTCTAGTGGGCAAAAAACCACATGCAGGTAGGAGAGACTTCGACTAGGTGATATTCCCATTTTTTTGACCAAAGTAAGGAGTCTCAAAAGGTATGAAAAAGAAAAATACGAAAAAGGACAGCTTTCGAATACTTGCTTAGCACTCGTATCACTTTTTCTGTTGTTGGTTTGAAAGTGATGGATAAATTATAACCGATTTGATCTACCATGAAAAAAATCATCTTGCAAAGGTTAACGATCGAAAAAGAAGTATTAGAAAGATGCTATCTCTCATGATCATAAGATCAAGAAATTTGAGTATCTCTTGGTAGGTAAGAATTCTTTACCTACGACCAACTTTATTTACTAATCTTTAAGAAGAGCAAATAGTCAAAATAAAACGACTCCACGAAGCTTCAATTCGCAGTTAGGAAGAAATGAAGGCTACGAAGATCAATCTTTAAGACAACATTTCACTCCTTAACAATATGCTCGATGGACTCGGTGCGAAGGAGGTCACTCCTGTTGAAAACATCGTGGTCGCTCGTACGAGTACCATTGGACAAGTCAGAATTCTGCAGGAGTTGATAACAACTCTTAAGACCAACCAAGCTAACTCGATAAGGGAGGCGGTTGAAAGTGCCATAAATTATGTCTAGGCAAAACTTAAGGCTCATGACCGTAACCTTAGACTTCAACCAGTCGAAGCCAACTTCGACTGCCCTGAAGGAGACGCAGCACAACTGATTGAAGAAGTGCAGTCGGTCAGCAAGAAGGTCGCAAAGGAGATGCAAATCGGATCTCCTTCATCAGAGTAGTTTCCTATTTATAAATCTTCATTTTCCTGCAAATTGTCTCATCGAGTAGTTAGTAACTCAAAAGACAATAAATAGAAAAGAGAATTGAAAATAAGGCTAAGAATTGAAGTCATATGTATGACTTTATCCCTCACCCCGACTATTTTCTCAGTTTAATTATATAAACTAAGTAAATAGTGAGAAAATGGTTTACTTAAATAAGTCGTTTAACCTTTGTTGTCGATCTCGATTGTAATGTACTGGTAGCAAGAGTTAGGAACAGATCAAAACTAGGAAGTTCCTTCTAGTGGGCAGGACCACGTGCAAATAGGAAAGACTTCGACTAGGTGATGTTTCTTTCTCCAACCAGGTTAAACAAATCGAATGGATCAACAAACTAGACTCAAATGTCATGCACTGGTAGTAAGAGTTAGAGACAGCGCAACGCTATGAAGTTCCTTTTAGTAGGCAGGACACGTGTAGATAGGAAAGACTTAGATTAGGTGGTGTACTTCCTCCGACTAGGTTAATCAAATCGAGCATTTTAAGAGTAGTCGAACAAATTATAATTTAAAAAGAGCTTACTGTAAACTATTTTGACCATATTTTGTTGAACCTAGTTTCTTTGTGTTGGCAGCAAAAGTTAGGAACAGATCGAAGCTAGGAAGTTCCTTCTAGTGGGCAGGACCACGTGCAGATAGGAAAGGCTTCGACTAGGTGATGTTACTCTCCTTCGACCAGTGTAAAGAAACCAAGTGTTTAAAAAGTGATCGAAAACCAAAGCATTGCTCAATAAATTTTTTATTAAAATAAAGATTTAAGAAAGCATAAATTTTATTTAGAATATATAGAGTAACACGTAGAATTTGCGTAGCTGGTTGATATTCCATGAGTTGGAGAGGATTCTGCTGTCCTCCATTGCTAGTCGTACCGAACCTGATCGCGTAACTTCGACCACAGTGTAAGGATCTTCTCACTTGGGGGAAAGTTTGTTCCAATTAGACTGGGATCGAATCTTTTTCAATACCAAGTCACCTACAGCAAGACTGCAAGGTTGGATCTTACGATCATAATATTTGCGTAGGGCTTGTTGGTAGACCCGAACGGATTAAGGCTTGATTTCTCTTCTCTTCGAGTAGGTTGATGTCATCTACTCGAAGTTGTTCCAGGCTAGAGTCGCTGTAATTTTCAACTCTTGTCGATCGAATCTTTAATTTTTCGAGTGCTTTATAAGCTAGTCGAAAACTCGAGTTTTAATTCCCTACATAATTTGGTCATTCGCTCTTTCGATTGCCCCATTGCTTTGTGCGTGGGTGACAGAGGCATAACACAGTTTGGTACCCAACTCTTCGCAAAATTCTTGGAATTTTGTGCTCGAAAATTGTGTACCATTATCGTAATTATTCGATTTGGAACGCCAAATCGAGTAATCACATTTTTCATCATAAACTTCTTGGTTGTTTCCGTTGTTATCTCAGTCACAGGTTCGGCTTCAATCCATTTTTGTGTAAGTATCAATAGCCACAAAAAGGAACTTGAAGCCTCTTGTGCTTTTGGGAACAGTACTAGGATATCAAGACACCAGGTTGCAAAATGCCAAGAATGAGGTATAGTTTGCAATGCTTGAGCCGGTTGGTGTATTTGCCTGCTATAAAACTGGCAATTGTATACTCTTTTTAACCAACTCTTTGACATCATGGAGGGCCGTTGGCTAGTAGAAGCCTTGTCAAAAGGCTTTTCCAACCAACGTTCTGTAAAAAGCGTGAGTTTCACAGATACCTTCGTGTATTTCATGAAGGAGTTTTAATCCTTCTTCTGCGATATGCATCGCATGAGAACCCCTTGAGTGCCTCGTTTGTGGAGGACTCCTTCGACCAAAGTATACATTTTGGCCTTACGGGATAAACGATCAGCCTCAAGATCATCATTGGGTACTGTACCCTTCTGAAGATACTCGTAGATGGGATCCATTTAGGTATTCTCGTATTCTAGAGAGACTGTCTCAATAGGAGATGTCTTTGGTGTTTCGACCAGAGACGACTTCTGAAGCTGTTCCAAGAAGACTCCTTTTGGTACTTGTTATCGAAGAAACCATTCGAGCTAACTGATCAGCGACAAAATATGTCAAGATTTGGGATTTAATGGTCGTTCGTGACACAGAATGGAAGTCGAACTCTCCAAGTTCAACCAACCATTTTGCCATGCATTCCGTTACTTCCCTGTTTTGGAGGACCTCTCCTAAGGGAAACTCAAATGGCATAATTATCTTGTACGCCTGAAAATAATGCCTTAGTTTCCTCGAAGACATGAGGAGATCATATAGGAGTTTTTGGACCTGAGGGTATCACTCCTTAGGCCCATGTAAAACTTCACTTACGTAGTAAACTGGTCGTTGAACGTTTTCACGTTCTGCAACTAGTACTGCGCTCACTGTCTGTGGTATGGTAGCTAGTTATATTAAGAGCGTCTCTTCTGGTTTCGGAGAAACTAGAACAGGAGCACTTGTAAGATACCTCTTAACATCCTCAAATGCATTATTTGCCTCCTTTGACCATTCGAAACCCTCATGTTTCCTCAGAAGTTTGAAGAAAGGTAGTCCTTTTTCTCCCAGTCGTGCGATGAAACAACTTAAAGCTGCCATGCATCCCTTGAGTTTCTGGACTTCTTTCTTTGTGGTTGGAGGGCGCATTTGTTCAATGGCTTTATCTTTTCATGATTTGCTTCGATTCCTCGTGTAGAGACAAGTAATCTAAGTAATTTTCCTAAAGAGACTCCAAACACACACTTCTCAGGATTGAGTTTCAAATAGTGTTTTCTGAGGTTGTTAAATGTTTCCTGTAGATCGGAAGTATGATTAAATTGCTTGATGTTCTTTACAACCAGATCGTCCACATAGGCTTCCAAATTTCGGTCTAGTTGAACAGAGAAACCCGTCTACATCAAGTGTTGAAAAGAAGCACCAAATTTTTTAGACCAAATGGCATTTTGACATAGCAAAATATCCCAAATGGTGTAATAAATACAGTCTTTTCTTCATCATCTATACATATACTTATCTGATGATAGCCAGAATATGCATCTAGGAAACTTAATATTTCACGATCAGCAGTAGAATCAACCAACTGATCAATACGAGGAAGAGGAAAATCATCTTTCAGACAAGTTTTATTGAGATCAGTAAAATATACACACATACGCCACTTACCATTAGACTTTCTAGCCATTACAAGCTTAGCTAACCACTCTGGGTGGTCGACTTCTCTTATAAAGCCTGCTTCAAATTGCTTGTCCAATTCTGATCTGATGACATCTGGTCGACAGTACAAATCTCCATAATTTCTGTTTTACAGGTTTCTTGTCAGGCTGTAGAGCTAGCTTATACTCAATCACCTCCCTGGGGACCCTAGGCATGTCGGATGTTTGCCACGCGAAGACATCTACGCTAGCTCGGAGGAAGGTGACGATGACTCTTTCTATGCAAGGTTGGAAGTAACCCCAATACGGACAATCTTTGAAGGATCCTCTGGGTTCATTGAAACTTCTTTAACTTGATCGTTCGGTTTTTGTGCATCTTTAGGCTTCGACTACTTGGTCGAAGGCTGCCCCTTGCTTGCTTCTCAAGTTGGTATCTGGCCAACCATCTTGAGGGATTTGCGGTCGCATATAAGCGTTATCTTTTTATCACAGCGGACTGTGATTACTTCTTTGAGACCTGGCATCTTAAGACATTGATAACCATAATGAGCAGCCATTAGGAATCGTGCCAAAGTTGGTCGACCGAGTATGACATTGTATGCCGTGTCTAAATCGACCACATCAAAAGAGATTTTTTCTGCCCTGAAATTGTTTTGAGAACCAAACGTTATAGGAAGAAAAACTTGGCCAATGGGTTTGGCCAAAAACCCCGGTACGATCCCATGAAATGATTATTGTAAAGGCTTTACCTTTGTCCTGGGAACTTGCATCTCATCTAGGGCACTTGTAAATAGTATGTTCAGTGAACTCTCACCATCAACTAACACGATTTACTCGACAGTTATTGATGGTGGGTTCGACCACAATCAGAAATCGACCTGATCGAGTAGAAGGGATCGGACAATCACTCTTCTCGAAAGAGGTGGTGACTTTCGATCACTTCGGCAATTTATTAACAAGAGGAGGGTCAATGGAGTTTACCTCATGCTTGATAGCCTTGAGTTGTCGTTTTGACTCATATGCCGAAAATTCTGCATAGATGTGATCGATGGTGTGCTTCGGATCTTGAAACGGTATCTCCTCATCGTCACCCAATTGCTTTCAACCACTTGTTTGCCCTGGTGAAAGATCCCTGGAAACAACATTACCGTCGGACGAAATAATGCTCTGCTCGTACTCATAGCAGGCATCTATGTCAAGTTCTACGTAGTCTGCCAAATCGAATCAGTTCTCCTCGTTCCATTCTCCTACCATGAAAGCATCAAAGTTGAAAAAATCAAGAGAACTTGCTGCAAAAGAATCACCAGAAGGTCCCCACGGACGGCGCCAACTATCGAGATGATCTAGTATCGATCTTACGAATGAATTTTTGGAGCTTTCCTTAAGTTAGATCCACGCAGAGAAATACATAGGGATTTAGAAAGGTTCAAGCCTTCACCTTAGAGAATAACAATCCTACTCCTATATTGTTGTATTGATTATGCTTGTACAATCGGGAAGAAGATCACTAAAACTAAGGCTTAATGACTCCTTGCTGTTCTCTCCGATTCCTCTACCCCTGTGTCGACTGACTTTAGCTTTTATATAGCACGTAAAGGGATGACAGTTACTCCATGCCAAGAGGTGCCTCAACGCTTGATGAAATGTGCACGTTGATGGAAGTTATTGTCAGAGAGATCACCTCCCACATCGCCTGATAGTTATCGTTAGAGACAGAGGCGTTATACGTGCAGTTATCCCAAAGAAAAACAACACATATTAACTGTTGTTTGTATTAAACAGAGAGCATAAGAGTCTCTAGTCGGTTGGGTCCACATGTTTATAGGCTTTGTCGACTATAGGATGATCGTAATCGACCTGGTCGTAGAAAGACTTACGACCATAAGGTGGTCGTAAAAAGGCTTACGATCACCATGAGGTCGTAGGAAATCTTACGACCATATAGAGTGGTTGTAGCATAGTTTACGACCACTCAGTTAAGGCTTATGACTATGAGGTGGTCGCAGAAAGGTTTACAATCACTATATGGTCGTAGGAAATCTTACGACCATATAGGATGGTTATAGCGTGGTTTACAACCACTCAATTAAGCTTCTCCTTTATGAACGATAAGGGGTATATATACTCATGAATAATATAAAGATATTGCTATCTATAATGATAATTACAGATAAACAACTTAATTAATTGAGGATTAAATCCACGTCAATTACTATGAAGAAAGACATTCTTGACACCCATATGAGATATAGTGTATGAGCGTACCGCTGCAACAACAATGAGAGTACAAACTGTAGTCATATGAGTAATTGGAGCAAAAGTCTTATCATAATCTCGACCATAAGGCTGCTGAAAACATCTTGCAACAAGACAAGTCTTGTATCGCTCCACTGAACCATCTGACTTGGTCTTTACTTTGTTTACTCACTTGCAAGTTATATAAACAACTCCAGATAGTAGCGGAACAAGATCCTAAGTGCATGTACACTCTAATGATGTAAACTCCTCAGTCATAGCCAACTGCCACTCAAGTATATTGGCTGCCTCCTGATAGGTACTCGGCTCAGATAATGCACATGCAAGAGAAAACCCCATATCTCTAGTGCCTAAACAGAGGAACGATTATGTAGAGCATACCGTGATGTTGTAGAACGATCGCCAGAGTCCATGGTACTGGTTGGAGGGTCAAGTGGAGGAGAGGAGTATTGAGGATCAAAAGGTTTAAGAGGAATGGATGTCTAAGGATTAGAAGGAACTCTCTACCGGTGACTATAGTGAAAAGGAAAAATAGAAATGGCAGAAACTGGTGGAGAAAGTGTATTTGAAGAAGGCAAGTCTGGTGAAGGAATGGGAGGTAGACACAACAATAAGGTGGAATCTGTGGAAGGAGTGAGATGTGTAGAAGGATGATAAAAGAAGGATCGACCCTTATCAAAGGTCACACCATGAGAGATGCGAATACGACGTGCTGAATGATTATAGCAACAATAGGCCTTATGCTCAGGACTATAACCCAGGAAGACACACTCAATCGACAGAGTGCTCAACTTTGTACATTCATGTGGTGCTAGAAGGACATATCATATACAATCAAAGACACGAAGATGAGCATAGTGAGCAGGTGTTCTGTACAGAACCTCACCAGGACACTTGCCCTGAAACTTGGAAGAGGGCTGACGGTTGATGAGATAGATTGCCGTAGAGATCGCTCCCCCAGAAGTGAGAGGGAACAAAGGAGTAAATGAGGAGAGTACGAGCATTCTCCATGATGTGACGGTACTTGCGCTCAACAACATCGTTCTAAGCATGAGCACTAGGACACGGGAGCTGAGGAAGAGTACCCTAAGAAGAAATGAACTAACTAAAAGCTGATTAAAGATACTCATCTCCAGAGTCCGAATGAAAAACACAAATGGCAGAAGAGAACTGTATGAACCATTTGAGCAAAAGACTGATAGAAATCAATTGCAAATGACGTTTCATGAAGTAGATCCAAGTGTATCAGTGTGATCATCAATGATGATGACATAGTAACTGTAACTACCCTTCAAAGCAAATGGAGAAAGACCCTAAACATCCAAATGGACCAAATCAAAGGGACGATAAGATCTAGAAAAGTTGGAAGGATATGAGAGTTGTACTTGCTTGCCAAGTCTACAACCATTACACTGATAATTGGTGTCAACAGAAATAGGACTAAGAACACCTTGATGAATCAAGATAGAGAGGCGTGAGCCACACAAGTGCCCCAAGCGATGATGTCATTGAAGAAAAGACATGCAAACAGAAGTAGATGTAGAAGGGCAAATAGTAGATGGAGCAACAACAGAGGATAAAGGAATAGGAGCGGACCAGAAATGGAGGATAAAGGGAGACTCAAACGATCAAGAACACAAAGCCCTACAGAACCCCTCTTATGATGACCTGTATCGATGACAACTCTTGTTCGACGATCTTGCACAAAGCAGAAGCTATCATCAAAACCAACAAACAACAGAGATGAGATTTATGGAGAGCGCAGAGACATCTGAAACTGTGAAATGAGAGGTGGAAAGAGTCCCCTGATGAGTGACCGTGCATGGCATTCCATCAGCTCTCTAAATTTTGATACCTTTTGCAGAAGGACAATATGATATGAACTGAGATGCATCAGATGTCACATGGAAAGAAGCTCCTCAATCCAACAGCTATGTGAGTGAAGCACCCGACACAGGGCATGATAGTGCAATAAAACTGGTGGATCCACCGAATGATACCTGTAGCTGACACAACTAGGCCTGAAGGTTGCTCATCTGAGCATGTATATAACCAAACTGAGTTGCACAAAACTCCAAAGCATCGGAAATGATAGAAGAAGCAATAGCAACATCACCTTCGAATGCCATGATCTAGCAACAACGCAGCAGAAGCAAAGGAGGCTATCAGTGACGGTACAGCAGCAACAACTGAAGCACTGCCGGCGGCAGCCTCGCATCGGTAGCGGCCCGAGGCAGGGGCATCGGCAATGGCCCGAGGCAGGGGAGTAGAGGACGGTGGGCAATGGTCGGCAACGCTAGATCGGGCCGATGTAGAGGACCCGATGCTGGTGTAGAGCAAAGGATTGCTGGAGCAGAGTCACCGAGCAGTGGCAGCAACGGAGGGACCTCGATGAGGCCGACGACAATCGGAGAGTGCTCGATCTAGCGCGAAACGAGGCCGACGGCGGCGGAGGGAGCTAGATCCGGCGTGAATCGAGACCGACAACGACAGAGGGAGCTCGATCTGGTGTGAATCGAAGTCGACGGCGATGGAGACAAGTTAGCGATGGAGGGAGCTTGACTGGAGCAGAGCGGAGGAGCGAGGAGCAAGGTGCGCATTGGGAGCGTAGTCGGGGGTCCATCGGGCATAGCAGCAGCTCGAGGCCCACCAGCCCGCGGCGGAGAGAAGAGGAGTCAGCGACGACGGCGGCGGATATGGGAAATTGGGTTAGGGTTAGGGTGGAGATGGCTCTAATACTATGTTAGAATTTCTAGAGAAGGATTTTGCTATTTACAACTATGCATCTTATTCGTTATTAAGAGATATATAGAGACATGATTAGTGGAGCCTCATGGGCTACATGGGCCACAGACTCTTAACAGTATGATGTCAAAATTTGGTAGATAGTACTACATAAGAAACAACATTCTACATATGCCTTTTCATGAAAATTCAACTGCAAAATGATGGGTAATAATACTCACCTTTCTATTATAGGTTTCAGGAAAGGAAGCATCCGCTCAATGTCGTCTAGGTTTGCCAAGGATTGGACAATTGCAATTGGTATCATGAAGAAAAAGGTCAGAAAGAAGAGGGCAACAGCCATGATAAGCCTCCTAATCGAGAGCTCAACAAAAGGGATTGCGAGATTAGGCCAGTAAACATCACGAGGTTCTGGAGCCCACTCGGTTAACCACACCGTCGGATTACTTGTCTGCTGTGTTTGAGCACAAATAGCAGCCCCCCACCGGCTTTTGAAAGACACAAATGCTGCTGGCATAATGGCATTAGGATCAGTGATCATCTTCTGTCTCTCCTCATCTTCCTGCAACGCAAGTGGAAAAATATTGACCTTGTTCGGTATTATGATCGTTATGAGGTAAATATGCAGTACATTCAAAAGAATGATGGTGCTTGATAGTCTGATGACACTACCAAGATGATGAAATGAAACGTGACCATTCCTTTCAATGAAACTAGTACCTGTTTACATAGCTCCTCAATTGCTGCTTTGTAGTATTCTATAGCATCCACTCGTTGCCCCCAAAGGCCCCACAGTCCTGTCTATAAGAAATGTAGTTGAGTCATACCACTTGCAGGATAAAAGCATACAGTGAAATAGCTGTGTAGATGATAAAAAGCTTTTAGGGCATGAAAATAGCTTTGCAATGGAGAAGGCATACCTTCATAGTTGGCTTCTTTGCAGGGATTTTAGCATGCTGATTTTCGTAGTAGACCAGCCAGTTTTGCATGCCTTTCTTTTTCTCAACCAAACTGGCAAGGGTGTTTGCATTGTATACAATCTGTTGACCATATACCCAACAAATTACCAAATGAGAAGCAAACTTTGAACTGGAATTTTGTTATAGACATGGGATCCCTCTTTCTAACAGAAAAAAAAAAGGAAAAAAACACATGGGTCTACAGGTGCTTCAGTTAAAGTCTTGAAGAGTACCAAAATGCTTGTACTTCAGTAGAAAAGTAAGAACTAAATGAAATAAAACGGCTTCTTATTTGAATTTTATTACTGCATAATCATATAGTTATTCACTGTAACAATACCACAGTGGACAAAAAATAGCAAAAAATTAAAACCTGGTGACTGAGATAATGATCACGATGATTCACAGCAAAGAAGTGCTCAACATGCTCACTAACTGTTTCATCCGGGTCCGGTGGTACATTTCTCACAAGGACCTAAATAAAGCAGGAAAAGAGTTAGCAATAGGAAATTAAGAAATCCTACACCACAATTAGTCTGCTAAAATAAATTTTAAGCAATAAATAAATAAGATGCAAAATTCACATATAAATTTAGTGAAAAAATATCAATTCATTAATTAAAATGGCATGGAAAAGAGTTCTTACTGTGAATTGATCAGGTCGGCGGTTCTGATTAGCAAGGAAGCGCAATCTCATAGTTGTTACAACCTTATATTCATGATACAACACGTAAAATGTCCAAAAGGTAAACACATAGGCCATTACTATGGGTGCCCAAAACCTATGACAACATTCAACAATTCAGTAGATCATTTATCGGCCAAAGTGAAGTGACAGGAGATTGAGGAATATATATAAAAGACGAGATAATTTGTCAGCTGTATAAATGGGCAGGTTCTTGGGAAAAAAGTTTTTTTTTCATTCAGATTCAATTTCAGATATCAGAGATAAGTTGTGTTTCTTTTGTTCACAATCTATGCTGTCTGCATATGGTTTTCCTGGAATTTTTTCCAATTCAGCAGGGTCTGTAAGACACTGAGTTACTCCAAAGTCCAAACTCTCGACATTGCAAGTTTTCAAAACTCTTATCACTAGGAAGTAGGCACTTGTGTTGGTTAGAAAAGTAAGATATTTTAAGTGTTGGTTAGAAAAGTAAGATATTTTAAGCTCTCAATGGGCTTCCTGGAGAGTTAAGCAGAGCAAATTCTACTACTGCAGCATCCTAAAGATTGATTTGGTATAGAACTGATAAGAGCTAACATCTGGAATAACCATAACTAATTAAAAAAATATTAGCAGATAATCCTTTGCATTCTTTTATGTGGAAGTAAGAACATGCATGGATACTGAAATGGTTCTGTTTGGGTAACTAACTGATCAGGATTACACCAGTCTCAGTTGATAATAGTTTTAGTTTAGTTGTAACTTATAAGCCATCTCGTTTTTTAAAAAAAAAACTTGTAAGCCATCGCTGCATAAATATTTTTGTGCTCAATTTATTTGAAGTATAAAAGAGCAAAGCCATTTTTTTCTAGTCCTTAAAGAGGTAAAATAGCAAGTAAAGGTCCAACTACTAGAAATGAGAAGAACTTCGAACATGTTTGCAAAATTCCAAATATCTGATTGCCAACTTATCAAAATACGAATAAAGAGGAGAGGCATTTCAAATGTCTAATAACAGTACTTGTAAACTTCAAAAGTTTGTAATTAGGACTTTATGCTACTCTACAATAGTACTGAGAAAATGGATATAGAATATTTAAAACAATAAGTTGAGGCTAGAAATCTTGGAATACACCGTAATATGTGACAACTATTTAAAGAAACAAGGCATGATCCATGCAGGTGCTGCAAGTTGTACAACACATAGATGGAGTATACAGAATTATTATACCTTTTTGAACCTTTTCCAAGATTCGATATTGAAAGCTTGTCAATTTGATCATAACTTAGACTCTTTTCATTTTCCAAAGTTCCACTAGTCCAATTGACTGGAACTAGGACAATGAATGCCAGCACAGCAATTGGCACAAATATTTTTAAACTGCAAAGCAAGAAACCAAGGCGTCATCAGTAAACGTAATATGCTTCTGTTGCAAACACACCGATCTACATGTCTATCTGTTGACATCACAAGTCAAATGATCATGTATTATCATCACACTGGCAGTCGAATTCATCCTTTAGGAACTTGGAAGACATGAAATGTGAAAGCAATACTGTGATCATCTGTGATGTGAGAATTGAGAAACATGAATATCATGCTCACCCAAGAAGATAGATGCGAACATATACTGCAGCGTCCAGTCCTGCATGCTCAATCAACTCAGGTTCTGGCATTTGCAGCGCTGCAGGCATCCAATTCAGAAACCGGATATATGTTGACAGATCAGCATTCACAAACTTTGAGAAAACAGTCCCCAAGTGTCTAGGGCTGCTTCTTGTCCCTTTGAGGTACCATTTTGGAAAGTACACCCTATCATTAATAGGTTGTATCCTCAGAACTGCGAATGCAAGAAGAAAACCCAATGCAGATAGTATGTTTATTCCTGCAGCGACGCCAATGTCTGTGAGGGAACCCATATCTGTCTAATGAGACTCACTCCAGAACATGCATCATACAGAAGTAGCTAACTGCAAGAGAAAATATCTGCATAGAAATTATGGATAAAAAACGGTCAAACAAGTTGCGTAATAGATTTAACATATAATCCTCTGTTGCACAGTTAGAAAAACCATAAAAATGCTCAAGAATGTGTCTGCCGATCTTTGTGAAATACTTGAAATCAATCACCTGCTATAATAGTACCCTCTTCCCTTAAGTTATCTGTAAAACCCAACTAGTTTGCTACATGTTTAAAGTCAATCAGTTATCGACATCTGGGTCCGAGTACTTCTAAAGCAATTAACGGCCTCATGCATGTGCTGAAAGATAGAACGGAAACATATTATCGATTTGTTAGTTACTACCAGTTTATGCAGAATTCAGCCTACTTTCTACCTTGAGATGATTTTGGAAGAACATAGAAACTAGTATCAACCATGTAATTTGTTCAAGGAGTTGCTCCCCGCCCACCAAAAAAAACAAAACGAAAGAGGAAGAATGGCCTAACCGGACATCTCATAATCCAATCCGTGCACAAATCCACGTAATTTGACGGCGAATGCAATGCCCATAATCCTACCCTTAACATCGGTTGAAGCAAACGCTAGAAGAGAACACCTAGTTAACGCCATCACGCAAAAAATAACAGAATGAAATCAAGGCATTCCAAGATTAATATGTTATGAACTGCAGCAACAAACACCCCGGGGGAAAAAGACTAGGAAAAGGACAACAATCTTTGAGTGCAGAACAGGAGGAGACAGGATCGAGGTGGGCAACGCGTTACCTCCTAGGTGCATCCGCAGACCGAAACGACGTAAACGAGCTCGTCCTGGGTTTCGGCCTTCCAGGCGGGAGGAGGAGATGGATGTCCTCAGGTAGCTAGGAAAACGAGGGAGGCGTGACACGGTCAGGGCAGAGGCGTGACGACGGATGGATGGATCGGTAGGAAGGAAATCAAGGAAGATTGCGATGCTGCCGCCGTTGTTAGGGCAGAGACGAGACGACGGGTGGATGGATCGGTAGGAAGGAAATCAAGGAAGATTGCGATGCTGCCGCCGTTGTTAGGGATCGTTTCGTTTGGATTTGGTGGTTTGTTTACGGCCGGCACGACGTGTGTTCCCCTCTTCCCTTGGTCGTCTCGGCTCGGCTGGCGCCTCCATTTGTTTTTTGGTGCGCGTCTCGGCTCAACGGAAACAACGACATGGGGGCGGTGTGCCTGGCTGGATGCCTTGCCAAATCTGTTTCTGCTTATGGGCCTGGCTACCTCAGCTGCCAAATCTAGATGCCTCGGCTTAATGGCTCTGTTCTGCATGATTAGGCCCTGGCCCATAGTTTGTTGGGCCGAATAGTGCAAATCATACTATGATTTTGACGGAGGGGCTGTAATGCGTAGGCACTGTTGAGAAACCGTCGTTGGCGATTCTAGTCCAAGCGATTACCTTGTAGATAATACTCAGAATCGTAAGAACAATACAAAGCACAAGAACATGATTAAGAGATGAACACAGAGATGTAGGGGGACTTCTTGCTTCTCTTTATTTCTTCATCAAGCGATCAATCCTTTACAATGAATAGCATCTCCCTATTTATAGACTACAACTCTGTTAGAGTTTGGGATGAGGAGCCCACTTTGGACCAGGTCTGCTGGTCTGGGCCCGGTTTCTTAACACTCCCCCTTGGGTACTCATCCTTCATGTCCATGTCTCGTCAAAACTCAGTGGGAAAAATTTGGAGAAAGAGTACATGATACATGTTCTGCTGTGATGCACGAATTGCCTCATTAAAAACCTTAGCCGAGAAACTTCAGGAAAACTCGTTAAGGGAAAAGGAGTACAATCTACCCTATTTCATTTAATCTCCGGATTTATTTTTTGAGTACTCGATCTTCATGATCAAGCTTTAATAATGAGTTCGTGAAGGTTCTCCCCCTGAATTCTGCACTTCTCTAAGTCTTATCATTCCAATCTCACGTATGCACATTTCAAAGCTAGATGTTGGAAGTGACTTAGTGAATAAATCTGTAAGATTTTCACACGATTTAGTTTGCAGTACTTTAATTTCGTTTATCTTTTGCAATCCATGAGTATAGAAGAATTTGGGGTTGATATGCTTTTGTGAGAGGATTCTTCATATAACCCACCAGCACTTGTGCAACACAAGTTGCATTATCTTCATAGATAATAGTGGGGTTTGTGCGGTATTTAATCCACATGACTGCTGGATGTGGTGAATCATCCACTGAAGCCAAACACATTCTCGTAAGGCCTCGTACAGTGCTATGATTTTCGAGTGATTCGTTGAAGTTGATACAAGACATTTCTTGGGCGATTTTCATGGAATTACAGTTCCATCACATAGAAATACATAGCATGTTTGCTATTTTGGCTGTATGCGGGTCCTACAAGTACCCGACATCTGCATTGTCGTTCATAGTTAGGTCTTGGTTCTTTCTATAGAACAGACCAAGTTATTTGCTTCCTTGGAGGTATCGGAAGATGTCCTTCATCCCCTGCCAATACTTTTAGTAGGTTCTGCACTATACCTTGCTAGTAGGTTCACTGCAAATGCAATATCCGTTTTAGTACAGTTTGCTAAATACATGAGTGCTCCTACTGCGCTCAAGTATGGGAATTCCGGTCCTAGAACTTCCTCCCCCTCTTCTCTAGGTCTGCACGGGTCTTTGTCTTGCTGCAAAGATCTCCCGACCATTGGCACTTTCGAAGGGTATGCCTTTTCAAAGTCAAATCTTTCTAATACCTTCTGAGTGTAGGTTGACTGATGTACTAATATTCTTTCAGGGACATGCTCAAGCTGCAAGCCTAGGCAATATTTGGTTTTACCCAAACCTTTCATTTCGAACTCCGACTCTAGGTAAGAGCTTGTTTTCTTAATATCCTTCAGGGTTCTGATGATATTCAGATCACCTTCATACACTGCGATTATACAAAATCCATCCTGAGATCGTCGTATAAATACACATGGTTTATTCTCATTGTTCGTGTAGCCTTTCTTGCATAGAAAGTCGTTTCAAGCGATTATACCACATTCTGCCTGATTGCTTAAGTTCGTACAATGACTTTATGAGTTTCACACTATACATATTTCTATTTGCTCTGTTTTGGTTCGGGACAGTGATACATTCAGGTATCTTCATATTAATGTCTGAATCCAATATTTCATAAAGGTATGCTGGTACCCCATCCATTAATTTCACTTCTAACTTCAAGTTCACTGCCATTGAGATAAATGTCTAAAGGGAGTTCCGCCCATGATCGGGGAATAGGTTTCTTCATAATCATCTCCTGGACGTTCAGTGAAACCTTGTGCAACAAGTCTTGCTTCTTTTCATTTCTCTTTTGAACAAATACCCATTTATGCCCTATGGGGTGCACAAGGTGAGACGTGCGGCTTACAGGCCCAAACGTCTTTATTTTATTCGGAGAGAATAATTTAGTTTTTATTGCCTTCTTCCATCTGATATTTTCTATCATTCAGCGAGCGATACAGGCTCTGAATCAAGATTGATGATTGTGCCAAGTTTCTTTGCAAAGTAAATATCGACATTGGCTGTTGTCATATTCAAAGATTCTCCCAAGATCATAAAGTTTATAGCTATTTCTTCAAGGGACGATTCTTCTAATGCTTCTACTTGCTCACCGCTGCTTCCAATTGCGGGGCAAGTCCCTTTAGTTTTTCAGCTCCGATGTGTGCGCACACATCCATGTTGATGTCTCCCTTCATGGGGATGTTCAATTCTGGTATGCCTTTTCAGGAGGTTCCATACCGATGCCAGGTCTCATCTGGCCCCCCTTCTGGTTCTGGGGAACTTCGGTGATCGGCAGTGTCAAGTCCTTCTTATCCTTTTTCACCAGACGTCCCCGGTTACTTTGGATTCGAGGGACCGGAGTTCTCGTCCTTTTATTCTGAGGCCTCTGGACGGGATTATGGATACCTTCATTGGTATTTCAACCCTCTCCGGTGCATTGCTTGCAGGCAAATGCTACTTGGTCACGCTCTTCAAATCACTAAAGTGGTCTGGCAGTTGATTCGCTAATATTTGCAAATCAATTATCTTCTGGATTTCAATTGTCTTCTAGACTTCTTTACTTGCTTTACTAGTGCGCGGGTCATATGCATAGATTTCAATTATCTTCTGGATTTCAATTGTCTTCGGGACTTCTCTTGTCTTCTAGACTTCAATTGTCTTCTGGACTTCTCGTGGCTTACCACGTTATTTTCCGACATTTCCATCAAAGGTTGATTTCCTCCCCTTAATGACGGGAAACTAATCTCATCTAATATACTATCAGCGAATCGGGCATTATGCAAATCTCCAGTCATAGGGTCCAAATACTTGATTATGGATGTTGTCTCATAACCAACGTATATCCCAAACTTTCAGAGAAGGCCCATTGCAGTTCGCTACGGTGGTGGTATAGGTACATAAACCTTACAACCAAACCTGCGAAGATGAGTAGTTTTCGGTGCTGACCCTTGCACTAGTTGCATAGGTGGATGGATGTTATAGGCCGACAGTCTAAAATTGATGAGAGCTGCTGCGAGCAGGACTGCGTGTCCCCAACATGTAGTTGGTAAATTACAATTCTTCAAAGTTCTGCTAGTCCATTCTGGGTGCGGACATGCAAAATAAAATGCTCAACTTTAATTCCTATTTTCATGCAATAATTATCAAATGCTTTCGGAGTAAGTTCTCCGGCGTTGTCCATTCAGGTGGACTTGTCATGATGATCACGAAAAATATTTCTAACTTAATTATCTGTGAGATTTAGCTATGTAAAAGCGTGATTTCTCGTAGACAATAAACATATGTGCGACTATTTCGAGGAAGCATCGATGAGCACCATAAAATACCTAAAATGACCCTTACAGGGGCTATATAGGACCGCAAAAGGTTTCCCTAGATACGGTCCAGGAATGCAGGGACTTCATCATTCGCTTTTAGAGCAAAAGGTCTAATAATTAATTTTCGATGGCACATGCAGGGCACACAAAATCTTTCTGATTCGGGAAATTCATTATATTCATATTATGTCCTTGTGAATTGTTAATTATATCTCTCATTATCCTAAGACCTAGGCGGCATAATCTATCATGCCAGAGATAGATAAGTTCAGAGCTTCTAAATACGGTTTTCAAGGCAGTATAGGCTGCAGGTGCCTTAATATTAGTGTAGTATAGCCCAGTTTCATATGAAGGAAGACATTCTAATGCTATTTTTTTACTTTCTTCACGCTTTGTAATGAGCAGGTATTCTATACCATACTCTTTTTTAGTCTCTACGTGGAAACTGTTAGTGCAAATATCCTTGAGAGTTCTAGTCGATTCTGGGTACAACAAGTCTTCTTCAATGACCAAAGTTGTGTCCATTGGGAGTATAATTATGGCCCTTCCTGAGCCTATTATACAAGTATCGCTGCTGCGATTGTCGTAAGACTACCAGCATTCTTGCTGATCGACTGGAAAATTTCTATTTCTCTCAGGATGGTATTCGTTGTGCCGCTACATGCTAAACACACTTCCTCCATAGAGCGCCACACGCTCTAATATAATGTACTTTATTAATATGTAGCAGAAAACAAGCAACACATAAATAAAATACTTCAGATATCAAAACGTAACTTGCTATTATAAAGACGGGAAAAATAAGTATTATAGGACTCATAATAATAATTTAATACTTTGCTCTCCTAGAGCTTGCAACCATTATTCAATAATTCAAAATTCTGCTTCAATTACAAACTGCAAGTTTTTATTAAAAAAATCCGAGTGCAATGTGTGCACTAGATCGAATGGGGGCTGCTATGGGCTGTCCACATCCATGAGTGCGATTAATGGCTGTGGACCATCTATGCCTGCAATGGCGATGCGTGCCTCATGCTATCATTTGCCCTTCTTCTTAGAATGGAGAGCATCAATAATATGCGACCCACGACCTTATCCTTCTTGCCACTCTTCTTTGTGAGAGGCTTCATCACCTTGTACCTGCCAGCAGTGACTTCATGGCCAACATTGCTATCAGGTAGCTGTGAGATGTAGTTCTTTCTTAGAACATCATTTTGAGCTTCCGCAACTGCATGATGTCAATTAATTCGGCATATTTCATATAGCCGTCTTGATGATAGTTGCGTGCGGATTACACCGCGTTCGGGTGAAAGGTAGAAAGTCTTCTCAATCTTCTGCTCATCCGTGATTACATTACCACAGAATTGAAGACTGATACAAATTTTATACAAAATCTGACCATGCTAGGTCAGTTCTTTGAATTCCTGATTCGAGATGCCAGTCATCTTCATATTCATGCAAAAATTCATACGATTACTGCTGGTAATTTGCATAAAATGATTGCAAAATTCTCATAATGCTCTTCGAACTCCTGGTTCGTGATCCCGTATTTTTCTATGCATTATTCATAATTTACTACTATTTTCAATGATTAAAATCAATATAAACAATCATAGATAATCAAAACAGTAAATGCGATACATAAAATGCATAGAAACAACAATAACAAAGTTAAACATGCTTCAAATGCAAAAAAATCGATTCAAAAATTGAATTCCCAAAGCCCTTTTCTGCTGTAAAGAGTATTTTTGGCGAATTCTGCAATTTCCAGGGGTTAAAACATGAAATCTTAGTTCCGAGAGAAAATTCGCGTAATTTTCAAATTTCTGAGGGATTATTCTGCAAGAATATGCATAATTCCGTAAATTTCTCAATTCCAAGGGGTTCCGTAAAAATTCAGAATTTTCCACCGTGCCCCCCCTTTTTTCTTTCCCGACCAGCCCCCCTTTTTTTCTCTTTCTTTCACTCGACCGGGCCCCTTTCCTTTTTCGGCCTGTTATTCAATGGGCTGGCCTGGCCCAACACCCATCCCGCCTGCTCCACCTTCTTCAAATCGGGGCTAGGGTTTCCCTAACACCTTTCACCGGTGGCGGCGGCGCGTGGACCGGTGGCGGGTGACACCTTCGAGGCGGCGGGGGGTGTGGCGCGCGGTTGGAGGAGCAGATGCCGTCGGCGGGGCGGCGCGGCGGCGGCCTTGCGGCGGCGAGGCGGCGCGCCATGCGTCGACACGGGAGGCGCGCGCGGCTTCAAGGCGCGGCGCGGAGGTGGGCGTTCAAGGGCGGAGGTGGGCGTTGGCGGGGTGGCCTTGGCGGAGGCGCGGCGGAAGCGCATGCGGCGGCGGCGAGAGGTCGCGTCGCGGCCGGTGCGCGGCGAGAGGTGCCGTCGCGGTGGCATGCGCGGTGGGCAGCTCGGCGATGCCTATACGTGGTGCGGCGCGCGCAGGGGCGGTTGCCACTTCAAGGCGACGGGCACGACGCGGGCGGCCGGTTCGGCGGCGGCGACTCCGGGCCGTGATGCAACGGCCGAGGCGCCCGTGTGAAGCCGAGCGGCTTCGAGCCAACGGCGGCGAGGCGAGCCTGTGTGAGCCGTGCGGTGGCTCGGCCGTGCAGGGGCCGGCGCATCCCCTCCCTTCCCCCTTTTTTTCTTCCTTTGCTTTGGACGGCGTGAAGTCGACGGCTGCGGGCCGGTGGCCATGCGGGGCTCATCGACGGCGCGCGAGGCGGCCTCCGACTGCGCGTGCGACGGTTTCATGCTGTACCCGAGCGACGACGGCTTCAGGCCATATTTTTTTCATGTAATTACTATTCATGCACAGTACTGCTCACATGTGATTACTGTTCACGTGCGAAATACTATTCATGCGAGATCACTGTTGATCAGCGCTATTACTGTTCACCGCGCGACTATTCATCAAGCGCAAATACTGTCAGCGCGTACTGTTCATCAAGACGCGGTTACTGGTCACCACACGCACTGTTCATCTGGGTGCGGTTTCTGTTTATGCGATGCAATGCAGTGTGATACGGGACTGCATCGGTGGCGCGGCTTCATGCCGACATGTGCATGCTTGCCGCGTGCTAGCGGCGTAGCTCTGTCGTTGTCTCCGTGGCGATACGTGATGGCAGACTATGCCGACCGGTAACGTATCGCGGAGGTAGTGACAGCCGCTTGCAAGCGGTGTTGTGCACATGGTGCCTTTCATGCTATTGCATCTACAACCTACGGTACAATCATCATCTACTCTTTCATGGAACCCACCGATTGGCTTGGCCGGCGACTTCAAGTCGACTCGCGGTAGATTAGAGCGGATTTGTACTGTAGGAAACCAATCTAGAAAACAATAATTGCAAAATTGAAAATGATCTAGAAAAACGATTCAATCTACGAGTGTCGTTCATCGACGATTACTTTTTCGATACGAGGAGATTCGATTGTGCTGATAACGTGTTGAGGAACCGTCGCTGGCGAGTTCAGTTCGAGCGATTACCTAGTAGACAATACTCATAATCGTAAGAACAATGCAAAGCACAAGAACAGAATTAAGAGATGAACATAGAGATGTAGGGGGACTTCTTGCTTCTCTTTATTACTTCATCAAGCGATCAATCCTTTACAATGAATAACACTTCCTATTTATAGACTACGACCCTGTTAGGGTTTAGAATGAGGATCTCACCTTGGACCAGGTCTGCCGATCTGAACCCGATTTCTTAATAGGCACCCCCTTAGGCACGACGTGCTACAATGCTATCGGATCAGAAGGCAAAAGATGAGTGTGATTTCACTGTAGCACATACTGCAGCATCATCAGACACGTAGCATCGCTGTACTAGTTGAACTTAACCGTTCTTTCCGAATCAGATCGCTCAAATCTGTCAAATGTTATAGTCCTGTAGCACCATACCATTACCAATAGAACCGAGAGGATGCCAATTCCCCTTAGACTCGATCCTACCGAATGGGCCGCGCGCGCTTTTGTACTTTGCTATTTCCTGTTTACTCTATTTCCCACCATGTACATTGAAGCAATCCTTTCCATCCTGGTCCACACATTTTCTTTTTCCATTGCCACGTGCCCGTCCACCGTTGCTAACTTTTTTTTTTTTAAAAAAAAAAACTTTCGATTCAACTCTAAATTTCCAAGTTTCAACTCAAAAGTCCTGGCTTTCAATTCGAAATTCAGAGCTTCCATCTCGATTTAAACTTTCAACTCGAAATTCATCACATTCAGCTTAAATATCCAAAAGTCAACTCGAGAATTTATACTTTCACATGAAGATTTCAATTTTCAATTGCAAGCTAGGTGAACAAAAGCACTAAATGAACATGCTACAACTGGTAGGTAGCAGTCAAGAGAAACTCAGTCAGTTGGTCAAGAGCGCATGGTCACTCCGTACCCACTGGTGTTTGAGCATTGCTTACGCTCGTGCTAACCGTAATAAAATTTAGATACATATATGTGTTCAGTGGGAAAATGTACGTCTATACTCCGTAAAATCTTGATGACTTCACAAAAAATCTAGTGTGTGTAGGGGATGTGCACATGTATGTAGTGGCATGAATGAGGTGTGCGTTAAGAGCATCTTTAGTGTATTGAACCGACGTTGATTCAAAATTATGTCACATAATCATTTTAGGAACTGAGGTTATTTTTTTCCAATGTATTGAACCGATTCCTACTAATAACTGGAACCCCACGTTACATTAAAAAACCACAAAATAATAATATCTTCTCTCAACCGTACTCTCTCCTATGTAGTTGTTTAATACTTATATGAATTGTTTAATGCTTTGAATCGATTTCTAACTAGAGTTCGGTTTCATGCATTTTTTTTGTTGGAATCGACCCCTCCAATGTATTGAATCGATTCAATACCTTCTTTCTTCTTATTTGAACTGGCTCAAACATAGCATTGTGAGATGATCTAAATGTGTACGTTCGCCGATAGCAACAATGTAGGTCCATGCTGTCTTCTAGTAGCATGAGACTCGTGCCAGTCAAGAGAACCATGGCTTGCGTGCGTCTTCCGCATCTAAAAGTCGATATTTGCTTTCAATACTAACACAGGGAATCGCTGGCAGGCTCCATACCCCTGAATGCATGCGACTTTGGACGATCTGCTAAGTGACAATTGATCCATCGGGAGCCTGTAAATTAGCAATATCGGTTTACAAGACCGTGCAACACCCGGCAGAACACTGAGTCTAAAATATTACTTATATATTTTTCACTCTAAATTTAAATTATATTTACTTATAATTCCAACAATCAATGTATAAAATAAAACCTAGAACAGAACAGGTTACCTTTCAGTAATTTTAACAATATAAATACATAAACTCCAGATATTCGAAACCGTATGTGTATTCGGCAAATAGTAGTGTGCTATGGAATATATTTGTTTTCAATAAAAAATAATATAAATTTATTTCCGATCTGATGTTATTCGATAAATAACTGAGCCGAACGGGGACACACCGGCCTCTTGTTTTTCTTTTTCTTTCTGAGATCAATACACGCGGGCCCGTTGCTCAGCTTCTCCGTTCACTTGACACCGACATCACCGGTGCCGGTGCACGACACCACCTGCACTTTTTGATATCAATACACGCGGGCCCGTTGCTCAGCTGCTCTGTTCACTTGACACCGACATCACCGGTTCCGGTGCACGACACCACCTACACGGCTCCACTGCATGAACACGAGAACAAATCGGCCTCTCTTCTCCATCAAGCGAAAGTGGACACCGGGAAAGGGAAAGGGAAAGCGACGCGCCGACGCACGTAAGCGTCGTTCGATGCGAGCCGTCCGTGCATCGCCCCACACCCTGATCCCGTGCCGTGCCGTCCGCCGACGCCAACCCAACCGTCCGCCGACGTCTCCTCCGCTCCCGTCTCCCATTTCCACGTGGGCACCGCGCCTCGGCTTCTCCTCCACTCCAATCCACATCTCTCGTGCCCCTCCCCTCTCACTCCCCAACATCACTCACCTCCCTTACAAGTAACCAGCATTACCCCCCGTGCCCACCAACTGCTCGGCGTAATTCCCCACCGATTGATCGCGCCGCGTCCCATGGCTTCCCTCCCCGCGCCGCCGGCCCCGCCCGCATCCTGGCGAGGCCTCCTGCCCCGCCGCCCGCCCCCGCGCGTCCCCATCGCCCGCACCGCGCGTTCTTGCTACCGTTTCCGGACCGACGACGACGGCGTCGTGGACGTGGCCGTCGCCGGGAAGGAGGGCGGCGGCGGGGGGTACACGGTCGGTGTCGAGGTCCTGCTCCTCCCCGGCGCCCGCCGGAGGGAGGGCGGGCTAGTGCTCCGCCCCGCGGACTCCTCCGGCGTGGGCGTCGTCCCGCTGGCGCCGGCGGCGTCGTCCGCGGGAGGCGCCTGCCTCGCGGCCGAGTTGCCCTTCGACGCGTCCCGCGCGCCGTTCTACCTCTCGTTCCTGCTGATGGACGCGGCGGGGGCGGAGATACGGACGCACCACAAGACGAGCTTCCGCGTGCCGGTCGGCATCGGGCCAGGCCGCCCCGAGCCGCTCGGCGTGTCCCTCTCGGAGGATGACGGGGCCGCCAACTTCGCGGTGTACAGTAAGAGCGCCAAGGACGTTGTGCTCTGCCTGTACGACGGCGACGATCCCGCGGTGGAGATCGAGCTCGACCCGTACATCCACCGGACGGGCGACGTCTGGCACGTGTCGTTGGAGAGCGTGGAGGGATACGCCAACTATGGCTTCCGCTGCGGGCTGTTCGGCATGCGCCACCCGCTGTTGGACCCGTACGCCAAGGTGATCGGGGACTTCGTCCTTGGCAACTCCGTCTATGACGAGGGGATCACTGTGCCGTCCATGAGGTGCCTCGGATCGCTGGCGAAAGCGCCGAGCTACAATTGGGGCAGGGACAAGCGCCCACGCTTGCCATTGGAGAAGCTGGTGGTGTACCGGGCAAATGTGGCTTTGTTCACGAAGGACAAGTCGAGCGGGCTGCCAGACAATGTTGCCGGTACTTTCTCCGGGCTCGCTGCAAAGATAGAGCACTTTAGGAGTCTCGGTGTCAATGCAGTCTTGCTGGAACCGGTGTTCCCGTTCCATCAGGTGAAGGGACCCTACTTCCCGTACCATTTCTTTTCACCGATGAACTCTTATAGCAGTGAAGGTTGCAGTGTTTCAGCCATCAAGTCTATGAAGGATATGGTCAAGGCATTGCACAGAAATGGAATAGAGGTCCTCTTGGAGGTCGTTTTTACGCATACGGCTGAAGGAGAAGCAGAGTGTCAGATGATATCGATCCATGGCATTGACATTTCCTCGTATTACATTGCTGATGGGATTGTTGGATGCAAAGCAAGTGTACTGAATTGCAACCATCCGGTGACTCAGAAGCTGATTTTGGACAGCCTCCGCCATTGGGTGCTTGATTTCCATGTTGATGGGTTTTGCTTCATCAATGCCCCTTTTCTTGTCAGAGGTACGAGTTGTGAATATCTGTCCCGGCCTCCCCTTCTTGAGGCTATTGCTTTTGACCCGGTTCTTTCCAAGACAAAGATCATTGCAGATCCTTGGTCTCCACTTGACATATCTAATGTGCAATTTCCATTCCCTCACTGGAAAAGATGGGCTGAGATGAACTCTAGATTTTCTATTGATGTGCGCAAGTTTTTGAAGGGAGAATCACTTATTAGTGATCTTGCTACATGTTTGTGTGGCAGTGGGGACCTATTTTCCTCCAGAGGTCCCATCATTTTCTTTTAACTATGTATCCAGGAATTCTGGGCTTACTCTTGTTGATTTGGTAAGCTTCAGCAACGATGAGCTTGCTTCTGAGTATAGCTGGAATTGCGGTGAAGAAGGACCATCCGAGAACAATGCAGTCCTTCAGATGAGGCTAAGGCAGATACGCAATTTCTTATTTATTCTATTTGTTTCGCTTGGTATTCCTGTTCTGAACATGGGCGATGAATGTGTGCACTCTGCTGCTGGTTCAACGTCATACAAGGACAGAGGGCCTCTGAACTGGAAAGGCTTCAAGACCACTTTTGTTAAAGAAGTTACCGGATTCATTTCATTTCTATCTGCACTCAGGAGTGGGCGAGGTGACATCTTTCAGAGAAGAGAATTCCTAAAACTGGAAAATATACATTGGTATGGGAACGATCTATCTGAGCCACAATGGGAGGATCCTACTAGCAACTTTCTTTGCATGCACATAAATGCGGAGGTCGATGAAACTGCACCAGACTCAGTCAGAGGTGACTTGTATATCTGTTTCAATGCAAACAAGGAATCGGTGAGTGCTACATTACCAGCAACTGCAGAAGGATCCGTGTGGCTACGCTTGGTTGACACATCACTTGCGTTTCCAGGTTTCTTTGCAAGCCAGTCTAATCCTAAAGTGCAACAAGTGCTAGGATTATCCTCTTATCAAGTAAAAGCGCATAGTTGTGTTTTATTTGAAACAAAGAGGGTTCTTTCCTAGTTTCTGCAGTCAACATAAAGGTCACACTTTCTATGAAAAGTAGAAACTTTGTGGATACCGACTTTCAGAAACCTTTGTTCCCAATAAGTTGCAGTGTATTGTAGATGAGAATAATCCCAATAAGTTGCAGTGTATGGTAGATGAGAATAATCCCAATAAGTTGCAGTGTATTGTAGATGAGAATGTTTATGATAATAAAATTTACCATTTTCCCAAATGGATGGTATATAATGTCTTCTGCCTTCTTGTTACTTTAAATCGTGGTGTTAATTGAGCCCCTGCCTTCTTGTTACCATTTTCCCAAATGGCATAGGTAGAATTAGGTAAGATAAAATCGATTGGAACGATTGGAACGTATTTGGTTTCAAAGCGGTTTCAAACAGGGATCCAAAACCTATTTCCGGTGGAAATCCCGCCAGGCTTAGGAAAAAAAACTGGCCGGTAACCGGCCGGTTACCGGATTTTCCGGAAAAAGTCCAGACAAATTTCGCTTGAGTTTTCTTAAAAACCAACAAAAATTCAAAATTTAAAATTTAAACTTACAAAATCCGAAAAAACCGACCGATTTTTCTATTCCGAATTACCACCGATAAATCCGGTTACCGACGGTAACAACCGGTTTTTTCTTCCTTGGTTTCAAAGCCCTACGCTCTCCACGTATGGAGGATCTGCCAAGCTGTCTGCGAAGGCAGTAAGATCATTGTGGCTTAAATAATTTCACCTGACAACCGTGTCCAGTGATCACATGCCATCTAGCTCTGTTTACTTCATCTGTACTTCCAACTCATTTCTTCTGAAAGCCTGTACTTGTTCTACTGTTGATGCTTAATAGCCCTTGTTATAAATTTGTACTGTTTTTGTTTGGTACAGTTGTGCCCATATGTCTTCATCAATTGTTCAGTAAACAAGCACTTCGTCTGTGACTCTGGTTTCGTTTTCCTTATGCAAAGGAGAAACAATAAAACCGGGGAATGTTATATTACGTGCTCCTATAGAATCATACAACACTCTATTTCTAAGCCCTTTTCTTTTGCAAGCAAGTCTGATTAATCGGTTGATCCTATTGCGCAGCAGGCTCTAGGATTATCCTATTGACATGTTAAAGCTCACAGATTTCAATTATCGATCTGCATCAAAGTGGGTACTCCTAGTTTCTGTAGTTCAACATCAATCATTTCTTCAGAGAAAAATTGAGGCCATGGTGTAAGTGAAAAACATAATTTATGTGGATAATAACTTCCAGTAACCTTGATCCCGATAAGTTTGATTTCAACATATTGTATATCAGGATGTGAGTGATAATCAAGTTTATCATAATCTTGCAAGATGTAGCGTGGATCGTGTGCATGCTCATAATAATCAGTAGAGTTTGTATGAGATGTAGAAATAAAGGGGGACAGGCTCAATGAAATACAATTATGGAAAGCTACTATTTTTTTAAAAAAATCAAATTAAGGGCTTCAGTAACTTTACTTAGGCGGCATTCACTAAGTAATTATTTCTCCAAAGCTAAAGAATAAAGCACGCTTGAAAGAATCCAAGAAGATCAGGAGAAAGATATACGTGTACAAGATGAGGGAAAAAAAGAGGAGATGACAATGTAAAGAAGTCAAGGGTAAAGGAAGCACTGACAAAAATCTGAACAATAGTGGCAGCAAATTATACGCTGAGATGGAAAGACAGACAAAACTTAGACAAAGATGAGCATAACTTTTTTCTGTTCCTCAAGATGCTGCATTCGTCGAGGCAGGCAGAGTGTTGTAAAAATCGGTCAAAACGGTCGATTATTCGGCCGACTAAACGGAATCGACGAGCAAACCGTCACGACTAGCTGATATGAAGTGCTATTAACGTTTATGAGCACTTAATCAACCGTATATACCGATTAATTGGCCGTTTCCGACGAATCGGCCACATAATCCATTTAATTAGCCAATTAGCCCGTATGTCCAGCGGCCCAATATAGCAACACAAAAGGAAGCACATATATCGATAATCTCTTACGTTGCCCTCAGCAGACTCTTGGCCTTCTCGTCACTGCAATGTAGGATTCATTCTCTATCAAATAGTAAGATATGTAGACTTGAAGCTTTTCTCTAAACAAGACGATGGAATCGACAACTTCTTTTTGTTGGATTTGCTTGTATGAGTCTTTATTCCAAGCAAATGCAAACTACGTTCTTGAGTAATTTAGTTTCTTGTATCTTAACAGTGGTTTTTCTTTGATGATTCTGGTACCTTAACGAAAAAGTTAAATAAATTAGGTACTTGCATTATTTCATCATAACAATTTTATGACTTTACATCGATACTTTGTTGTTGTTGAGTTTCCTACATTGCTGAAGAAGAAGAACGTAACCGAACTGCACACATGTAATACTTGTAACCATTCCGAAATATCGGCAATTTTATCTATGGAAAAAGCTACATTGCAGCTCCATTGAAAATGTCGATATACAATATGGCGCAACAGTACACACATAACATACAAAATATGCATACAAATATACCAAAACAAAATATGAATACAAATATATCAAAATAGAATCGCATAACACGTGATGCAATATGGCTCACTCGTCTGAGCCGCTACTCTCTGCTCACTGTGTCTGGATGTTTTGCGTTAAGCATGTCCCATGGGATACGTAAGCCGGTCCGGAGAGCGCGTGTCGGATCAGAGGGGGTACGGAGACCGTTGAGTCTGTTGAGTGGGCCGAAGTGCACCAATAAGCTAAGTTGGAGGAAGCTGAGTCTAGTAAGCGTCGATGTCGTCTGCTGAGACATGTTGAACTGGGGACCACCTACAATGAAGTCATGAATGAGGGACTGCATAAATCCACTCCCGAATTGTCCGCCC
Source organism: Ampelocalamus luodianensis (assembly GCA_036346255.1). Classification (NCBI taxonomy): domain Eukaryota; kingdom Viridiplantae; phylum Streptophyta; class Magnoliopsida; order Poales; family Poaceae; genus Ampelocalamus; species Ampelocalamus luodianensis. The sequence goes on from CM070625.1 coordinate 29,261,781, forward strand.
CCAAGGTACGATGTCTGCAACTCCGGTCGTGCGGAGGAGCTCTGGCCATGGACGATCGATGTGCCAGCGAAACCGGAGGATCTTTAGCCTTGAATGTACGTTGCGCCACTAAATCCGAAGGAGCTCTGCCCTACGTACGCTCCAATCCCTTGGTGCCATGGCCCAAATCCTAGCACGGTGTCCTTCTCTCTGGCAAGAGCTGGGAGGCCTGTATCCTCATTAGTGGACATAAACTGGCCGTCACACGGTCACCTGAAGGCCGCAAGATGGAACGATGTTAGTCAAAATAAATATTATGGACGTAAACTAAGAATCTCGTACCTCCCGGATGTGAAGTGCAGATGACGGTAGAAGTGATGCATCTCGACGAACCTGCGGCGGGAGAACGACATGATGTTAGCAGAATGTAAGATATAACCAAAAAACAGAATGTAGATATGTACGAAACTTACCTCCCCACCAACTGGCCCGCGGATGATCGACGGGTAGCGCTACGAAGCCGGCCGGACTCGCTAGGTCGTGATGACCTAGCGGGTGAGCACGGTCCCCACTTCGTGCCCAATGCGCAGGACGTCGTTCGTCGAACGACCTCAACTCAAGTTCTTTATTATGTTCTTCGATTCCACGAAGATGTACTTCAAAGTTTTCAGTAGCCCCAATGTTGTGTCTGGGCTATGGATGGTGGTCTCCGTTGCGCTTGCGATGCGCTGCGCCCACTCCAATTGAAGTGACATACATAACGGGTTCAGTAACGAAGAGTACAAATATCATTAATGAAACGACCAAAGGTTGTAAGTGTCTTACAAGGTCGTCTCACTACGAAGCGCTTTGACAATCCAATGAGTGGCGGAGGATCTCGTGGTGTGTCACCTACTCCGGGCACTCCGGTGGAGGAAGGGTGAGTCTAGCACGCTACTGTGGTACGTACCACTCCAAGTACTCATCGTACGTCTGAATGTCGTATGGACGCTGCTCTTGCAAGACCTCCAAGTGCACCGTCTCTGTCCATGCCGTAATCCACTCGTGTTGGACTGCTTGCAAGTCCTCAGTCCCCCAGCTCGCCCTCGATTGCCTGCATTTCCGAAAGGATTGATGTTAGAAAAGAAGACATAAGAAGTATAAATATTACTCAGATGAAGTTTGACTCACAGGTGTACAGCTTGCTGCAGGACCCTACCGTCCGAAGGGGGCACAACCTGGTACAAAGCAAACTATCGCATTACGCGCTACGGTGCGTAAGGCTTCACCATATGTGTGAAACCAGATGGTAGGTCGTCGCCCACAACCCGGTGACCTGGGTGCATTACACGGACAGCCCGTGTGGCGCTACCGTCTGCATGAAATCTGGAGTCCATGGAACTAAGATGATGTCGTTGTCGTGCAATGACTCGAACTCGCAATTATTCAATCGTCGAAACCGGTTCTTGAATGGGCTATCTGAAGAACTGCAGATGGCGGTGGCTTTGCATGACTTCAGAAATTTCTCTCATTTGGTCAATAAAGCAATTGTGGCCGAGAGTAAGAGCAAGGCGTTGGAGGAGTCACGCAAGCGACAGCGGACTTCTCAGTTTATTTCTAGTGGCAGCTCACCAAGGCCTCGTATGTGGTTGTCTAGACCACCACGAGCACCACTCCATTTTCACCAAGGCCGGCGGTGTTTGCCCCTCGTCCATCTCCTCCCACCGGTCGGCCAGACCAAGTGGAAATCAGCCCGTCCCGTTAACAATGTTAACCCGGGTTATCTGTTTTCATTGTGGTCGTCCGGCATTATGCCAACAAGTGTGTGGCAAAGCGGCAAGGATTGCCTCTGTTCGACCATATCCGATGCTCAGGCGCCAGCCCTTCGCAGAGCCCCTATCAAAGCCGATCCGGCTCGGTCCGTGGACATGTGAACCGATCAACTGCGAAAGAGGCGGTGATACACGAAGTTGTTATGGGTATGCTCCTAGTTAATTTCACCAAACTTCGTTTATTTGACTCGAGCATCTCATTCTTTTGTTAGCAATCATTTTGTTGCTCGACATCAGTTAGATATGCATACCCTCCAACCATCTTTTATTATTCAATCACCTGGGTCGGTCTTTAAAATCGATCAGATCTGCTATGGGGTCAACATAACAATCCTTGGGGTAAAGTTTTTAGCAAATCTAATTGTGATTGACTCTAAAGGGTTGGACGTCATTTTGGGTATGGATTGGTTGTCCAAGAACCAGGGTCAAATCAATTGTTCCCAGCGGTCTATTTCTATGACCAATGCAGATTTATATTCGAGTTGTTTACCATTCCAAAACAATTGGCTCTCATCTTTGTGCTCACCGAGTGGATACCACTCCTTCTTTGGAGTTAGTACCAATTGTCGCGAGTATCCGATGTTTTCTCAAGACCTTCCCGATTGCCACCGACCGGGAAGTGGAGTTTGTTATTGAACTCGTTCCTGGAACTGCTCCGATATCCAGGAGTCCGTATCGAATGCCTGTCAATGAGTTGGTGGAAATGAAGAAGCAACTCGGAGAATTGCTTGACAAAGGATTTATTCGACCGAGCTCCTCACCTTGGGGATGCCCGCAATCTTTGTCAAAAGAAAGACAACACTTTACGGATGTGTGTGGATTACCGTCAGTTAAATGAGGTCACTATCAAGAACAAATATCCTCTCGCCTCGAATTGATGATCTTTTGATCGGTTGGTTGGTGCCCGTCTTTTCAAAGATTGATTTGAGGTCGGGCTATCATCAAATCAAGGTTAGAGTCGAGGACATTCCTAAACAGCTTTTTCTACTCGTTACGGTTTGTAATGAGTATACTGTTATGTCCTTTGGTCTGACCAATGCTCCAGCTTATTTCATGAATCTTATGAATTCGGTGTTCATGGAATTCTTGGATAAGTTCGTTGTCGTGTTCATTGACGACATCCTCATTTATTCCAAGTCTGATAAGGATCATGAACAACATTTGCGACTTGTGCTGGAAACGCTTCGTCGGCATCGATTATATGCTAAGTTCAGCAAGTGTGCTTTCTGGCTCAGAGAGGTTGCATTTTTGGGGCATGTGTTATCGGAAGGAGGCATTGCTGTTGATCCAAGCAAAGTGCAAGATGTACTAAATTGGAAGCCTCCCAAAAGTGTCCCAGAGATCCGAAGTTTTCTTGGACTTGCGGGTTATTACCGCAGGTTCATTGAAAATTTCTCCAAAATTGCTAGACCTCTGACTCGGCTCTTGCGAAAGAGAAGAAATTTGAATGGTTAGCTAAATGTGAAGAGAGTTTTGACTTCGAGAACCCTCTTGACTAAAGCTCCAGCTTACTCTTAGGATGTTCTTAAGAGCTTGACATTTATTGCGATGCATCTCGCCATGGACTTGGTGTGTGCTTATGCAAGAAGGCCGAGTTGTGGCATATGCATCCCTGCGATTGCGCCCTCATGAAGTTAACTATCCTACTCATGATTTAGAATTGGTTGCCGTGGTCCATGCATTGAAGATTTGGCGGCATTACCTTCTAGGTAATCGTTGTGAGATCTACACCGATCATAAAGCTCAAGTACATATTCACTCAATCTGATTTGAATATGAGACAAAGAAGATGGCTTGAACCGATCAAGGACTACGACATGGGTATTCATTATCATCTGGTAAAGCCAATGTTGTGGCGACGCTTTAGGCGTAAAGTCACAATGCAATCGCATATCTTCTCTACTGCCGAAAAGACTTGTGTGCCGACTTTCTACGCTTAAGTCTTGAATTGGTGGGAGCGAGTTTCTCATTGCATTACATGTGGAGCCGACATTAGAATCTCAGATTCGAGGCCCGTAAAACGATGCCGAGGTAGCCAAATTAAGGAAAACATGAAGCGGTAAAGCCAACGAGTTTTCAAGATGATCGCGATATGATTCGATATCGCAATCGTTTGGTAGTACTGCTTGATCCCCATCTAAGAAGTCCAATTCTTAGAGAGGCTCATAATTCCAAGTTTTCTACATCTGGGAGTACCAAGATGTATCAAGATTTAAAGAGAACATTTTGGTGGAGTCAAATGAAAAGGCAAATTGCTCGATATGTTCTTGAATGTGATATTTGTCAAAGGGTTAAAGTCGAACATCCGCCACCGGTACTCTTCACCTTTGCATATTCCACAGTGGAAGTGGGAAGAGATCGGTATGGATTTTGTGACCGGTCTTCCCAAGACTTCCAAAGGGTCGATGCCATTTGGGTAATCATCGACCGTTTAACTAAAGTGACCCATTTTATTCAGGTCCAGACCGATTTCAATGGCAAGCAACTAGCGAGCTTTATATTGCTAGAATTGTTTGTCTTCATGGTGTTCCTAAGGTCATTGTTTCGACCGTGGTCCTCGCCACTTCCCATTTTGGAATAGCCTTCATCGAGCTATGGGGACTGAACTTTCTTTGATCTTCGCTACCATCCTCAAACCGGTGGTCGATGAGAGAGTGAATCAAGTAATGGAAGATCTTCTTGAGCCTATGTGCTATCTTATAGCAAAGACCGAGAGAAATCTTTGCCATTTGTGGAATTTTCCTACAATAATAGCTACCAAGCAAGTATTCAAATGTCACCTTTTGAAGCCTTGTATGGGAGAGCTTGTAGACTCCATTGAATTGGTGCAGTCCGTGAAAGATCATTCTATGGTCGAACTTGGTAAAGGAAGCGAGAAGAGCAAGTTAAATGCGATTCGAGATTGTTTGAAAACCGCACGTCTCGTCGGAAGAGCTATGCGATCATCGCCGTCGTGAATTGAGCTTTGAGGTGGATGACCATGTCTATCTTAAAGTGTCACCCATGAAGGGTACTCATCGTTTTGTAAAGGAAAGCTCGCACCTCGTTATATCGGACCCTTCCGAATAATTGCCAGCGAGGAGTCAGCTTACCAATTGGAACTACCTCAATCACTCTCGGCGATGCATGATACTTTTCATGTGTCTCAATTGAAGAAATGCCTTCGTGTTCCTATTGAGGCAACTGCTTATGAGCATCTTAATCTCCAACCTGACCTTTCATATCAAGAACAACCAGTGCGTATCCTCGACACAATGGAACGCAGGACAAGAAATTGTACTGTCAAGTTCTTAAAAATTCAGTGGGCTAATCATTCTGAGGATGAAGCCACTTGGGAGCGCGAAGATCTGATGCAGATTGAGCACCCCCATCTTTTTGTTGTTTAATACTTTCCTTTGGATCAAGAAAGGAAAGTTTAAACAAAGCAATGTAAACAAAGATGTAATAATAACACTATGTTATTATGTAAAGTTCTTCTTTGTTATCCTTGAAGGAAATCAAGACAACAGATGTTGAATTTCCTCATAAATCATTTTCACTTCACTTCTTCCTAATCTCTAACTTGTTCCAAATCTCGGGGACGAGATTTTCTTAAGGGGGGTAGGTTTGTAACAGCCCCAAGTTTATAAACAGTAATAAAATGCTTTATGAACAGTAATGAGATACTGTTCATAGCATTACTGTTCATGTTTACACTTTGGGCAGCATGTTACAAGTTAAAAACCTTCCTTTTTAGCCAAAACCCTAAAGAACCATTTGAAGTCTTAAAGGAATACAAGATAAAACTTGTATTATGACTGGGAAGTATTTTTATTAAAGTCTAGATAAATTATCTTGGCTAAAAATATTTTTGTTGCATTTTTAGAAATTATTTGGGCTTAAAGAAAAATTTATTGTCTTTAAATAAATATTTTCGGCCTGGAATCAATATTTATGTATTTTACAAAGTGAAAATGTGGTTTATAAAATTTATCTGGGAAATATATCATCCCAGTAGCTTACAGTAAAAATTTCATGATTTTATAAATTTATTTGCTATTTTTAAAAGCCAGTCAAACCTTGGAGTATTTGAATAAGGTTACGTCAACTAAACCATCTAAACCCAAATTCAAGATCAGAGCGACTTAAGCCATGTGGTTGGGTCCAACCAATCAATTTGGTCTGCTCGGTCACGTTGGCGCAAGCCCAAAACTCCACGCGTGATATGAGCCGTTGATCTTCAATCGAGCGAGCGAAGCTATAACACCGCGAACCGCCCACGTGTGCATCTTAATCTCCGCCGTTGGATCTTGATCTAACGAGCGAGATCAGTGTGTGCAATCGGACAACTCCGGATCCCTATTCAATCTTCACCGTTCATTTCCAATCCAACAGCGCACCCCTTTTCGTTTTAAACTTAAAGGCGCGCTTTTATCTGAGCCGTTAGATTCAAATCCTACGGCTTTTCCTTTTACCGCGTGTTATAAAGCCCGCACTCCTGGGCGTTGGATCTTCATCGTGTGGTCGGTTTGTGTATGCATTCGGACGACTCGGATCCCCACGATCGCAACCATTCATTCTTGATCTAACGGCGTCGCTTATTCCAATTTGAAATCAGAGGCGCGCGTTTATGCGGGCCTTTGGATTTCAATCCTACGGCGCTTCTTTTTGACCGTGGGCCTTTAAAGCCCAAAATCGGTGGATCGTTGGATTTCAATCGTAAGGTCCATATGAGTGTATGCAATCGGACCATCCGGTTCAACTTTCCATCCTGACCGTAGAAATCAAATCCAACGGTGTTGCGCCATCGCATCTAAAGGAGGTGACGTGTATTCTTTTAGTGGCGTTGGATTTCAATCCAACGTCCAGATTTGAAAGTGGATCTCAAGATTCCTTTAAGCTCCGTTTTAATCTCGATCGGTCGATCTAGATCGTGCGGTCCATATTAAATGATACCGATTCAAATCATTTAATCTCTCTATTTATCACAGCCGCCCATTTCCAATCGGACGGCTGATATTCTTTTGAGCTTTTGTGAAGCACGCGCGGCTGAGAATGACAAAGGGGCCCACATGTCATATTTTGCCTCCCTTCTTCCTTATCTCTGCGCGCAGCCATTTTTGTGAGCAGAGGAGAGGATTTATCCAAAGTTTATGCACTAATTTTTGGATGTTTAGCTAAATGGACACTTCATCAACTCTAGATCTTTCTCTCTTGCCCTATAGCTCAACATCCATATATAAACCCTAGCTTTTGCTGTTACCATTGTTGACCGTAGAAGCTCATCCTCCATTGTTGGCGGTGGAGTTCTTGCTCTTGTTCCTTTGCTTATCCATCCTAAACTCTGGTTCTACCTTGCAATAAAGATTGGTTATCTTTTGTAGGTTAAATCCAGAGTTTATTTCTCTGTCAATCATCATCGGTTTTCAGAGTCTTTGTCTCCTTTCCCATCCTGGTAAGCTAAAAACCCTAGTTATGACATCTTGGGCATCTTAAGGACTTTAGAAGCTGCTTGTGAATCATTCTTTTGAGCATCGTAGTTTCAACTTGCTTCAAACCGAAAAGTTGTTATTATACCTTTCGGTTTTCCATGTCATTTCAAGGCCTAGGGTTTCTCCTGTCAACTTGTTATCCTAATCGAGTTTAGACTAAACCTAGTAGCATAACAAGTTATTCTTTTAATCATTGTTATCATCTATTTAGGTTGATAATGTAAATCATCTCTGTTCTCTTTTGTCGGCTCAACCGACAAAATAGGTTTTTCTTTAGCTTTTGAAATCTAATCGATTAGGGTTAGCTTAAGGTTGGTTTGGGATATTAATTACCCTAAAAGATCATGCTAAGTTTAATTTATGAACTTTTGCATGTTCTATTTTCCTTTTTCCGAAAATTGCAATCATCTGTTTTGACTCTTTTAAAATCAAACGGAACTTTGCACTAAACCTAGTTTCTGTCTTTTGAAAATAGTAGTTAATAAAATGGGTTATTATCACTATTATGGGTAGTTATGGCTTAAGCATACTGTAATCATGCACTTCCAGATTGATCATGCATATTTCTTCCATTTTGGACTTATTGTCGCTTTGGTATTTATTGGATCTTATTGCTTCTTTTAGAATCAGTTCTGTTGAGGCAATTGAGTATATTTCGAGCAACTTTGAACTCGCAATGTATGTATTACTATCAAGGCAAGCATCCTCTTTGCACCATATTGATCCCAAATTTTGTACAATAGCTTTTACAAATCCATGATATCTGTGCATGCTATTTTTCGAAAATACAAAATGTGATCTGTTAGTAGTTAGCTATGACCAAACATGATGGATTACCTCAATTGTCACCATACACTTAACCTAGCATAGTCTTGTATATCATAAGCTATATTTTCAGTTTTAGCTTAGACATGCGATCTAGAGATTTTAGAGTTTGACAAGCATATCTTGTCAAACATGGGAATCTAAATCGAACTATTGTTATTTTAAACTCTTTGTCCAGTTTCTTTAAATCAGTCTTGTATTTGAAATTCAAATTGATCGGACAAGAGGAAGCTAGTGATGGTGCTTTTGTGCACGAGATTGGGTTTTGTGGTGGACTTGTCAGGGTTAATTAAGGACCGAACTCGACTATTCAGTTCAAGTCCCCACGTACTTCCACATGCAGTGTATGGGCGCTGTTTGGTTAAGTAAAATGTTGAGACTATTGAGTTGGAAACAGAGAGTAAGGATATGTGTATTGACCTTGTATGGCATAGATGCTGCAGTGCGAGGACTGCGTTTTATGCCATGTGAGCTTGTATGTCGATGTCGGATGTTCTTAGGAGGGTGAGGGCGTATATGTGCCTCATCGCATATCGATACCTTAATGGTGCCGATAGCATTCTACTATGGGTAGGGAACCCAATTCGCATTAAATTGTTTGGATCGGCATTCGACGCAACATGTGTGCCGGTTAGGCGGATGCTATCAATCGTTGTTTAAGCGGGATCACCACACATGGGGTCCAACTCAATAGTGTTGGCTTGTTAAAAATACCAAATCTTAGTTTCCCGGTCGGCATACCAAAGGAAGTATGTCATCATTCGGAGGCATCCAAGGCAACGGGCTAGCTAAGTCATGTGGGTAAAGATGTACACCTGCAGGGTATAAGTCGTTCGAATAGCCGTGTCCACGGTCATGGACGATAACTTGAATTGATGTCACCTGTATAGAAGTTTTGATTTTCAAAAATGTGGTTTTGGTTTATTTTCGGTTTGCATGAGGGAATCATGCACTGTACTGTTTACTTTTATGTCATTTACTTACTGTTCTAAGCAAACTTTGATTTATTAAATTGCTTTATCAAAATTTAGCCTTTGTAGGTTAAGATGTATTGCTTTATGCAAATTTGAACCCTTATACCTTCTGTTGTAACCTTATGCATGTAACAATTACTGCTCCCTTGGTTAGGCTCTAATCAACACTTTATTTTAATAGTTTGTGTAAGACTTGCTGAGTACCTTCCGTACTCAAGGTGCTATCACCTATTGTTGCGGTGAGGACGGTTTCCTTTCTGAAGTACCGTTAGCGCCGATCGGGTGATGCTAACGAGTAACGCTACTTCTTTCCTCCACGCAATTGCTGCGGGTGGATGAGGCCATTGGTGGACTTTTGATTTATTTTGCTTCATTGTTGAATATGTTGTAGTGACCAAGTCACTCTATATTGTAGTACTAAACCCGAATGTTGTAAACTTATGTTTAATTATGCAAATGTATGACTTGTATGTATATGATGCAATGTTGTTAAAGGATATATATATGCAATGGTCATTGATCACAGGAACCATTGTGAGATATATATATATCAGGATCTGTTTATTGGAATTGTTACTTGTTGAATTTATACCTTTAGCATGATCTTTAATTGAGGGCGATCTGTTCCTTCATTAATAATCATGTTACTGTATGAATTTAATTAAGTACATTTCCAATAATCCGGGGAGCTGTGGCGCAAAGGACGGCTGATCCTCAGCTATACTAAGGCATCGACGACGCAGACGAAGCTGGGGTAGCACCAATCACCCTGTGTGGTTAGAAATAGGACCCAACCAAAGAGCTAAAAAAGGTAAGCAACGAGGTGCGTCCTAATGACCTCGCTAGGTGCATCTTGCGGCATTGACTAAAATGCCTTAGCCAAGTCTGGGGATGCCACATGCATGCTCCGGGACAGCTATGCTGAACCGATGCTCCAGCCTGGCCTTCCAGTTTGCCGGTGGACGGCCTGGAACAAGTTGCTCACCTCGGAGAGGGAGACCGGTCAAGAATGAGACATCCTACAGAGTGACTGTCATCTCACCCCACCAAAAGTAGAAGGTGTGCGTCTCAGGCCTCCACCTGTTGGTAAGTGCCGACAGTAGACTGGCGTCTAGGGTGAACCAGCGTCCAACGAAGAGCAGCCTCGCAAGGGGCAACAAGCCCGTGTCCTGAAGGATTGGGACATAGTGAGCGTCCAGCTCCCAGTAATCCCTCCCCGATCGAAGCAGCAGGGACGGAGGACCATCCGCGTCACCGGCGATCCACAGCTTGCACCGGTGGTTCTCATCGTAGAAGGGTTCCAGAAGCACAAGTAGAGATATGGCTTGCAACACATAGAATAGATGGAATATTAGTGAGAAGATTGATAATGATGATAAAATACTGTAAATTAAAAATTACGACCAATTGAACACTACAAATTTATGTACACTAATTTACTAGTACAAAATTAAATATTGTTATTTAAACATGACTAAATTAATTGCATTAGAATGAATTGATGCACGGGGATTTTAATGTTAGGCTAAATCGCTAAGATTTACATGCTCTGCTGCCTGTGTGAGGTTGTCTTACTACTAAAGTAATTTACTACACACTAGCTAGCTACACACTACACACTATGTGATTGTGATATGCACCCATCATCATATTGTTCATGCTCAACTTTAGTGTGTTTGATATGCACACACTAAATATTGTTCACAAAAAATGGTTGGGAAGCAGTCAGTATCTAGCTAGAAGACAAAGCATGCAGTACCACCATGGGTTGTGAAATAAAGAACATATAGAAGTATATAATTGATTGTACCATGCAATTTGTTAGTAATCTTGACATAATTAGTCCTCAATTAAACACACGCCAATGTAAGACATGCTTAAATTATTAGTAGTAACCAACGAATTAATTGATGTTAGTTGAGCCCATGCTTTCGACTACTAAATCAGTTCATTTTGCTGCCAATAACTCCTAAGTAAGTGCATACTGTTTCTCAGCTGCAAATTAAAGACATTTAAAAGTGCATTCAAAGTTCCAGAAGGTAAGGATAACAAACCAACTGCACAAATGTATGTACTTGATCTATTACATAATTTCATTACGACTAATTATTTGGTAACTAATTAACGGCACCTCAAGAATTAAAACTAATTAATTACATAATATTAGTTCAACTGCGGCTAATTAAATACGACTCGTCGGTGATCTAGAACCGATCTTACGTATGATTGTTTGATTCGGGATCTCCAAGATTGATCACGCAGAGAGAACGACACATGAATTTTTATCCAGGTTCATGCCTTCTCCGGAGAGAATAACAACCCTACTCCTGTGTATATTGTATTGAGTATACTGGTTACAATCAAGAGAAAAACTAGGTCTTGTGCTCCTGATTGCGCTTCTCTTTTCTCCTTTCCCATGTCAACTAACTATAGTCTTTATATAGTGTACGAAGAGGTAGCCGTTTCTCCAGGCCAAGGGGCGTCTCATCATTTCATATAATGAGCACATTGATGGTAGTTATTGCTGGAATAGTAACCCCTCCACGTCGCCTATCAGTTATTGTCAGAGACAGAGGCGTATTGCGTGCAGTTATTCCAGGGAATAACAATGTATACTAACTGCTTGAATTCCCTAATCAATTGGGCTTACTTGTCGGCAAGCTCTATCGATCATAGGGTGGTCGTAACTGATTTGGTCGTAGAAGGACTTACGACCATAAGGTGGTCGTAGAAGGACTTACAACCACATGGTGGTCGTAGGAAAAACTTACGACCATGGGGTAGTTGTAGAAAGACACTTACAACTATGGGGTGGTTGTAGAAGGACTGACAACCACTTGACCAGCTACTCCCTTATGAACATTAAGAGGTATACTCAAGAATCATATGACGGTATTATTATCCATAATAAGAATTATAGATAAATAATTAAATGAGGATTATTAGATCCTCGTCATCTAGCCCCCTAGCTTCAAGCGAAAGTAACTTGCTTGGAGAAAGGAGTCATAGATGATCTTATGACCAGAATGTGGTCGTAGAATGATGGTCGAAGGAAAGGCTCTTCGACTAGTATTTCATTTGACTAGAAATAGACTTGGTTAGGAAGGTAATTTCGCTTGAGATGTAAAGACAATCTCGGTTTTCTCGAACAGGCAAATTAAAGAATCTCAATCAACTCTCACAAATCTGTCCGTTGGAGCAGTTCCCAAAGAGGTGGCAACTGTCGAGTTTCCATGATCTCTTATCTCAAGCGTGTAGTTATAAAAACTTATCGTGGGTGTGATCTTAGGGTTTTTACTTTTCCCCATTCGCTTCGACGGTTCTTCGAGTCCTTGTTCTCTCCACCGCCAACTAAGTCATACGCTCCCTTGATACCCTTCTGTGGATATCATAGGGATATGATCCTGATCTTAGGATGATATTACAATTGGCAATGGTATTGAGGGTTTGAAGAAAAACGTGTTTTCGGCAAAGTTCAGAAGCTGTCAGGTCTCAGGCGGTCTGACCAGCCACGGTTGCGGTCTGACTGGCCTGGTTTGGTAGTCTGACCGACCACCTGTGGCGGTCAGACCAGCCAGTGCTTTGGCCAAAAGGCTGGCGGTCAGATCGGCCGTAGTGCGGCGGTCTGGCCGGCCAGAAAGATGTTGTTGAATTTTAGGCCGGGCCAAAAATAGAGGGTGTAGGAAAGAGAGGGGATTCTTCTACACTTGGTCTCTTAATTTTTGGAACTTCGAGTCAAAAGTTCTATTCGTTTGAAATTTCCAGAGAGGTCTCAGTTTTCCTTGAGGATTTTTGGCTAAATCCCTAGGCTGGGTGGTCGGACCGACCAGGTGGCGGTCAGACCGGACAGGGGGTGGTCAAACCGTCCAAGTGTGGCGGTCTGACCGGTTTTGACTTATTTGCCGGCCAACTTGGCGGCGATGTTGTTTGGTTAGGTCAAGTTCATGAGTTTCATTGTATATGTGTTGCATGATGCATGTTTTAACTAACATGGGTCAAGCTACGAAGAACTTATTCCCGAAATCGATTTCTTTGTCTATTGTCGTGCAGAAAGCTTGAAGGTCAACGACGGTCAATGGCGAGGATGATCGTGACTAGGCTTGGAGAGCCGAGGTTCAGAACAATCGAGCATGTCTGGTGAAGTCAGTGGACTCGAGCATGGCACAAAATGGACAAGGATGACCGAATAGGCAGTTCAGTGCGACGGGTTGTATCAAGCAGCGCGGGGGTCGGTGCAAGTGCCATGATGGTTTCGGTGGGAGCCGGATGGGAGAGACTTGCCGACATGATGAGAACCGTTGATCAACCTACACGTGGTGAAGCATGGGATTGCTTCATGAAGATTGGACTCAGTCTTCAAGGAAGGATCGAGAAGGGGTATTTTGGTAACTTCACTTAAATACCGCCTTTGTGACCTTTTGGCTAAACCGCGGCGCAAGACACTATAACATCCAAAGTCTTGGCTTGTGTTTCAAATGTAAGAAAATGTGTAGAAATTAAAACTTTTCTTACACTTTGTTTTCGTATGAATTTTCTAAGAGTTCTTGTATAGGAATTATGGAAATTCAAACTTACAAGCCTCTTTTTAACCAAGTCTTGAACCTTTGAAAACTTTTCTAAATAATCTTGTGATCCTCCTCTAGAAATATTTTTCCTTGGTTCTAAGGAGGTTGTGTGACTCCTCTGAAAAATTTCACAATTTTTAGAAATTGTTTGAATATTTTAAGAGGCTAGTCAAACCTATTAACCCTTGGTCAAACCCTAGTGTTATGAATATTGTGTGCATCTATTCAAGAGACCCAATGGGCAATATATATAGGGAGTACAAAAAGGGGTTGCCATATACAGATAAGGAAATACAAGAGTCCTATTCTAACACCCCCCCTCAAACTCATGGTGGATCACACACACTGAGTTTGGAGAGAAAATACAAATGTTGTGCCCTAGTCTGTGACTTCATTAAGAAGTCAACAACCTGCAACTCTGATGGCACAAACTGTAAAGCAAGTACTCCCTCCTGTACCTATGAGCGAGTGTATGAAGCATCTACACCAATGTGCTTGGTGAGATCATGCTTCACTGGGTCCCGGGCAATACTGATAACACCTGTACTGTCAGACAAAAAAGTCGTAGGTCCCATCACAGGCACTCCAAAATATGCAAGTAGCCACCTCAACCAAGTAATCTCAGCTGTCACTGCTGCCATAGCTCTCAACTCAGCCTCTGCACTCGAACGGGAAACTGCAGTCTACTTCTTAGTCTTCTAGGCAATCAGGGAGGAGCCAAGAAAAACACAGTAAGCAGAAAGAGAATGACGATCAGAAGGATCACTAGCCAGTGTCGCATCGTGCGCTGAAGTCGTAGTGAGGTGGAGCTAGGGAAAAACAAACGACGAGAGATGGTCCCGCGCAAGTAGCGAAGAACACAAAGAAGGTGACTGTAGTGAAGATGGGTAGGACGAGCCATGAACTGACTCAAGATATGAACAGCATAAGCAATATCAGGACGAGTGCTCACAAGGTATACCAAACTCCCAACAAGATGACGATATCGAGTAGGATCCTCAAGAGGATTGCCATCAGTGACACGAAGCTGGAGGGATAGCTCCATGGGAGTCTCAACGGTGCAAGTGTCAGTCAAACCAGACCGGTCAAGAAGATCCTGGACATACTTCTGCTGGGAGAGGTAGTAGCCCTCAGGCATAGAAGAGACCTCAATCCCAAGGAAGTATGTAAGAGAACCAAGATCAATCATCAAAAATTGCTCACTGAGGTGCTTCTTCACATATGTGATGAAGGAGGAATCATCACCAGTGATGAGCATGTCATCAACATACAGAAGAAGCAGTGTCCTACCCGAGATGAGATATGGACAAAAAGAGCAGGATCGTGGGAACCGATAAAGGAAACCGACAAAGTAATCACCGAGGTAAACCGCGCAAACCAGGCACGAGGAGCCTGTTTGAGGCCATAAAGAGCACGACGAAGACGACAGACATGCCCATCAGGAACAGAATACCCAGGTGGTGGCTGCATGTAGACCTCCTCATGCAAAACACTATT